>OY730478.1:37807913-42607913 GCA_963422695.1 Xylophagus ater
TAGCTACTGCCTTTTCAGATTTTTTCTTTTCTATTATAGATTCTTTAGCAACAGTAGTCTTTTTCTTTGCGACTCCAACCTTTACAGGTGATCCTTTCTTGGCTTTTTTTGTAATTGATTTTTTCGGTGATGCTAATTTGTTTTTCTTCGAACTTTCGCCGCTTGCTTTTGTTGATGTCGATAGCTTAAATGAACCCGATGCACCTTTGCCTTTCGTTTGGATTAATTTACCGCTAACAACTGCACTCTTAATATATTTTTTAATAAATGGAGACAATTTGTCAGCGTCAACTTTGTAATTTGCAGCCAAATACTTTTTAATTGCTAGTAAAGATGAACCGCCACGTTCTTTCAAATCTTTTATAGCGCTATTCACCATATCTGAAGTTGGAGGATGGGTTGGCTTAGATTTAGGCTTTTTCACTCCAGTTGCGATAGAACCTTTCTTTGGTTTCTTCGTTTCAACAACAGGTGCAGTATTCGATTGAATTGTAGTATTATCTGCCATTTTGCTTTTTTTCTTTTAAAATATTTTTATTCACTTTTAGATTTTCCAATTAAATTTTTCAAAAAAAAAAACACTTTAAAATCACTTATAACATTTATAACTTGTATGACTGTATGAATTAAATTCACTGAAGTCTAGTATGAACAAAACAGCTTATCCATATGTGATGAGATTGTGGAAGAGCGGTGTGAAATAATTTCATTCAATTCAAGGCAATTTTTTCTCATTTTTGTTTGATGATTTCAAAGTTGAGCTCATTTTTCTAATAGCTATGATTATTTGTTTTTGAACATATATCCATCATATGAATTGTCAATATGGGCTCTTTCATCGTACTAATTTTGAAATTAAAAAAAATTTAAAATACTGCGCTAAATTCCGATTTTGTGTGAAATTTTTTCTATTTTCTCCAAAAAATTTCCATTTAAAACGCTATAATTATTTTGTTAATAATATTATGAATTTTTTTTTTCTATATTCATATTAAGATGTACTCAATGCATCATTATCATTAATTGTTTTTATTAAATTCACCTATTTTAATACTGTAATTTATGTTTCTTTCAGAAATCATCAAACAACCATCCGTTGTTGTTTTGTACATGTTGTATGAGAATTGTAATTTTAAATTATCTATTAAGTGAAGGTACGAGAGAATAAACTTTTATTTAAAATTTATTTCAATCATTTTGAGATATGTATCTTTGATACTAAATATTGAATTAAATGGATTTTAATGAAATTTTTTTGAAACTTTATATGAAATATATTATTACCAACATTATCATTTTTGTTTGATGATTTCAAAGTTGAGCTCATTTTTCTAATAGTTATGATTATATGTTTTTAAACATATATATGCATCATATGAATCGTCAAGACGGGCTCTTTCATCGTACTAATTTTGAAATGAAAAAAAATTAAAATTCGGCGTTAAATTCCGATTTTGTGTGAAATTTTTTCTATTTTCTACAAAAAATTTCCATTTTAAACGATATAATTATTTTGTCAAAAATATTATGGAATTTTTTTTTTTGTTATTCATATTAAGATTTACTCAATCCATCATTATCATTAATTGTTTTTATTAAATTCTCCTATTTTCATACTGTAATTTAAATTTCTTTCAGAAATCTTCAAACAACCATTCGTTGCTGTTTTGTACATGTTGTTTGAGAATCAGAATTTTAATCTAACTACTACATAGTAAAGGTATAAACGGACACAATTTAATAAAAATTCATTTCAATCAATCCGAGATATGTATCCTTAAATCAAAATTCTAAATTTAATAGATTTTAGTGAAATTTTTTTGCAACTTTATGTGAAATACACAATATTATTACCATGGCATGGTACAGTTTTTCATTTTGAAATTAAATTAAACTCTTCGATTAAATAAATGCTAGTCCTGAAAAGGACTTTTTTGTGTTACTTTTAGAATTGTATTTTACTTTTTTGCTTTCTTTACTGGAGTTGCCTTTTTTGGTATTGTCGCAGCTTTTTTAACCTTAGGACTTTTTGCAGCAACCTTTGTTACATTTTTAGATGGTTTCGTAATTTTTTGCTTCGAAGCTTTTGTTTTAATAGGAGCTGGTTTCTTAATAGTTTTAGCTACTGCCTTTTCAGATTTTTTCTTTTCTATTATAGATTCTTTAGCAACAGTAGTCTTTTTTTTGCGACTCCAACCTTTACAGGTGATCCTTTCTTGGCTTTTTTTGTAATTGATTTTTTCGGTGATGCTAATTTGTTTTTCTTCGAACTTTCGCCGCTTGCTTTTGTTGATGTCGATAGCTTAAATGAACCCGATGCACCTTTGCCTTTCGTTTGGATTAATTTACCGCTAACAACTGCACTCTTAATATATTTTTTAATAAATGGAGACAATTTGTCAGCGTCAACTTTGTAATTTGCAGCCAAATACTTTTTAATTGCTAGTAAAGATGAACCGCCACGTTCTTTCAAATCTTTTATAGCGCTATTCACCATATCTGAAGTTGGAGGATGGGTTGGCTTAGATTTAGGCTTTTTCACTCCAGTTGCGATAGAACCTTTCTTTGGTTTCTTCGTTTCAACAACAGGTGCAGTATTCGATTGAATTGTAGTATTATCTGCCATTTTGCTTTTTTTCTTTTAAAATATTTTTATTCACTTTTAGATTTTCCAATTAAATTTTTCAAAAAAAAACACTTTAAAATCACTTATAAAATTTATAACTTGTATGACTGTATGAATTAAATTCACTGAAGTCTAGTATGAACAAAACAGCTTATCCATATGTGATGAGATTGTGGAAGAGCGGTGTGAAAAAATTTCATTGAATTCAAGGCAATTTTTTCTCATTTTTGTTTGATGATTTCAAAGTTGAGCTCATTTTTCTAATAGTTATGATTATTTGTTTTTGAACATATATCCATCATATGAATTGTCAAGATGGGCTCTTTCATCGTACTAATTTTGAAATTAAAAAAATTTTAAAATACGGCGCTAAATTCCGATTTTGTGTGAAATTTTTTCTATTTTCTCCAAAAAATTTCCATTTAAAACGATATAATTATTTTGTTAATAATATTATGAATTTTTTTTTTCTATATTCATATTAAGATGTACTCAATGCATCATTATCATTAATTGTTTTTATTAAATTTACCTATTTTAATACTGTAATTTATGTTTCTTTCAGAAATCATCAAACAACCATCCGTTGTTGTTTTGTACATGTTGTATGAGAATTGTAATTTTAAATTATCTATTAAGTGAAGGTACGAGAGAATAAACTTTTATTTAAAATTTATTTCAATCATTTTGAGATATGTATCTTTAATTCTAAATATTGAATTAAATGGATTTTAATGAAATTTTTTTCAAACTTTATATGAAATATATTATTACCAACATTATCATTTTTGTTTGATGATTTCAAAGTTGAGCTCATTTTTCTAATAGTTATGATTATATTTTTTTAAACATATATCCATCATATGAATCGTCAAGACGGGCTCTTTCATCGTACTAATTTTGAAATTAAAAAACGTTAAAATTCGGCGTTAAATTCCGATTTTGTGTGAAATTTTTTCTATTTTCTCCAAAAAATTTCCATTTAAAACGATATAATTATTTTGTTAATAATATTATGAATTTTTTTTTTCTATATTCATATTAAGATGTACTCAATGCATCATTATCATTAATTGTTTTTATTAAATTCACCTATTTTAATACTGTAATTTATGTTTCTTTCAGAAATCATCAAACAACCATCCGTTGTTGTTTTGTACATGTTGTATGAGAATTGTAATTTTATATTATCTATTAAGTGAAGGTACGAGAGAATAAACTTTTATTTAAAATTTATTTCAATCATTTTGAGATATGTATCTTTAATTCTAAATATTGAATTAAATGGATTTTAATGAAATTTTTTTCAAACTTTATATGAAATATATTATTACCAACATTATCATTTTTGTTTGATGATTTCAAAGTTGAGCTCATTTTTCTAATAGTTATGATTATATGTTTTTAAACATATATCCATCATATGAATCGTCAAGACGGGCTCTTTCATCGTACTAATTTTGAAATTAAAAAACGTTAAAATTCGGCGTTAAATTCCGATTTTGTGTGAAATTTTTTCTATTTTCTCCAAAAAATTTCCATTTAAAACGATATAATTATTTTGTTAATAATATTATGAATTTTTTTTTTCTATATTCATATTAAGATGTACTCAATGCATCATTATCATTAATTGTTTTTATTAAATTCACCTATTTTAATACTGTAATTTATGTTTCTTTCAGAAATCATCAAACAACCATCCGTTGTTGTTTTGTACATGTTGTATGAGAATTGTAATTTTATATTATCTATTAAGTGAAGGTACGAGAGAATAAACTTTTATTTAAAATTTATTTCAATCATTTTGAGATATGTATCTTTAATTCTAAATATTGAATTAAATGGATTTTTATGAAATTTTTTTCAAACTTTATATGAAATATATTATTACCAACATTATCATTTTTGTTTGATGATTTCAAAGTTGAGCTCATTTTTCTAATAGTTATGATTATATGTTTTTAAACATATATCCATCATATGAATCGTCAAGACGGGCTCTTTCATCGTACTAATTTTAAAATTTAAAAAAGATAAAATTCGGCGTTAAATTCCGATTTTGTGTGAAATTTTTTCTATTTTCTACAAAAAATTTCCATTTTAAACGATATAATTATTTTGTCAAAAATATTATGGAATTTTTTTGTTGTTATTCATATTAAGATTTACTCAATCCATCATTATCATTAGTTTTTATTAAATTCTCCTATTTTCATACTGTAATTTAAATTTCTTTCAGAAATCTTCAAACAACCATTCGTTGCTGTTTTGTACATGTTGTTTGAGAATCAGAATTTTAATCTAACTACTACATAGTAAAGGTATAAACGGACACAATTTAATAAAAATTCATTTCAATCAATCCGAGATATGTATCCTTAAATCAAAATTCTAAATTTAATAGATTTTAGTGAAATTTTTTTGCAACTTTATGTGAAATACACAATATTATTACCATGGCATGGTACAGTTTTTCATTTTGAAATTAAATTAAACTCTTCGATTAAATAAATGCTAGTCCTGAAAAGGACTTTTTTGTGTTACTTTTAGAATTGTATTTTACTTTTTTGCTTTCTTTACTGGAGTTGCCTTTTTTGGTATTGTCGCAGCTTTTTTAACCTTAGGACTTTTTGCAGCAACCTTTGTTACATTTTTAGATGGTTTCGTAATTTTTTGCTTCGAAGCTTTTGTTTTAATAGGAGCTGGTTTCTTAATAGTTTTAGCTACTGCCTTTTCAGATTTTTTCTTTTCTATTATAGATTCTTTAGCAACAGTAGTCTTTTTTTTGCGACTCCAACCTTTACAGGTGATCCTTTCTTGGCTTTTTTTGTAATTGATTTTTTCGGTGATGCTAATTTGTTTTTCTTCGAACTTTCGCCGCTTGCTTTTGTTGATGTCGATAGCTTAAATGAACCCGATGCACCTTTGCCTTTCGTTTGGATTAATTTACCGCTAACAACTGCACTCTTAATATATTTTTTAATAAATGGAGACAATTTGTCAGCGTCAACTTTGTAATTTGCAGCCAAATACTTTTTAATTGCTAGTAAAGATGAACCGCCACGTTCTTTCAAATCTTTTATAGCGCTATTCACCATATCTGAAGTTGGAGGATGGGTTGGCTTAGATTTAGGCTTTTTCACTCCAGTTGCGATAGAACCTTTCTTTGGTTTCTTCGTTTCAACAACAGGTGCAGTATTCGATTGAATTGTAGTATTATCTGCCATTTTGCTTTTTTTCTTTTAAAATATTTTTATTCACTTTTAGATTTTCCAATTAAATTTTTCAAAAAAAAACACTTTAAAATCACTTATAACATTTATAACTTGTATGACTGTATGAATTAAATTCACTGAAGTCTAGTATGAACAAAACAGCTTATCCATATGTGATGAGATTGTGGAAGAGCGGTGTGAAAAATTTCATTCAATTCAAGGCAATTTTTTCTCATTTTTGTTTGATGATTTCAAAGTTGAGCTCATTTTTCTAATAGTTATGATTATTTGTTTTTGAACATATATCCATCATATGAATTGTCAAGATGGGCTCTTTCATCGTACTAATTTTGAAATTAAAAAAATTTTAAAATACGGCGCTAAATTCCGATTTTGTGTGAAATTTTTTCTATTTTCTCCAAAAAATTTCCATTTAAAACGATATAATTATTTTGTTAATAATATTATGAATTTTTTTTTTCTATATTCATATTAAGATGTACTCAATGCATCATTATCATTAATTGTTTTTATTAAATTCACCTATTTTAATACTGTAATTTATGTTTCTTTCAGAAATCATCAAACAACCATCCGTTGTTGTTTTGTACATGTTGTATGAGAATTGTAATTTTAAATTATCTATTAAGTGAAGGTACGAGAGAATAAACTTTTATTTAAAATTTATTTCAATCATTTTGAGATATGTATCTTTAATTCTAAATATTGAATTAAATGGATTTTTATGAAATTTTTTTCAAACTTTATATGAAATATATTATTACCAACATTATCATTTTTGTTTGATGATTTCAAAGTTGAGCTCATTTTTCTAATAGTTATGATTATATGTTTTTAAACATATATCCATCATATGAATCGTCAAGACGGGCTCTTTCATCGTACTAATTTTGAAATTAAAAAAAATTAAAATTCGGCGTTAAATTCCGATTTTGTGTGAAATTTTTTCTATTTTCTACAAAAAATTTCCATTTTAAACGATATAATTATTTTGTCAAAATTATTATGGAATTTTTTTTTTGTTATTCATATTAAGATTTACTCAATCCATCATTATCATTAATTGTTTTTATTAAATTCTCCTATTTTCATACTGTAATTTAAATTTCTTTCAGAAATCTTCAAACAACCATTCGTTGCTGTTTTGTACATGTTGTTTGAGAATCAGAATTTTAATCTAACTACTACATAGTAAAGGTATAAACGGACACAATTTAATAAAAATTCATTTCAATCAATCCGAGATATGTATCCTTAAATCAAAATTCTAAATTTAATAGATTTTAGTGAAATTTTTTTGCAACTTTATGTGAAATACACAATATTATTACCATGGCATGGTAACATGGTACAGTTTTTCATTTTGAAATTAAATTAAACTCTTCGATTAAATAAATGCTAGTCCTGAAAAGGACTTTTTTGTGTTACTTTTAGAATTGTATTTTACTTTTTTGCTTTCTTTACTGGAGTTGCCTTTTTTGGTATTGTCGCAGCTTTTTTAACCTTAGGACTTTTTGCAGCAACCTTTGTTACATTTTTAGATGGTTTCGTAATTTTTTGCTTCGAAGCTTTTGTTTTAATAGGAGCTGGTTTCTTAATAGTTTTAGCTACTGCCTTTTCAGATTTTTTCTTTTCTATTATAGATTCTTTAGCAACAGTAGTCTTTTTCTTTGCGACTCCAACCTTTACAGATGATCCTTTCTTGGCTTTTTTTGTAATTGATTTTTTCGGTGATGCTAATTTGTTTTTCTTCGAACTTTCGCCGCTTGCTTTTGTTGATGTCGATAGCTTAAATGAACCCGATGCACCTTTGCCTTTCGTTTGGATTAATTTACCGCTAACAACTGCACTCTTAATATATTTTTTAATAAATGGAGACAATTTGTCAGCGTCAACTTTGTAATTTGCAGCCAAATACTTTTTAATTGCTAGTAAAGATGAACCGCCACGTTCTTTCAAATCTTTTATAGCGCTATTCACCATATCTGAAGTTGGAGGATGGGTTGGCTTAGATTTAGGCTTTTTCACTCCAGTTGCGATAGAACCTTTCTTTGGTTTCTTCGTTTCAACAACAGGTGCAGTATTCGATTGAATTGTAGTATTATCTGCCATTTTGCTTTTTTTCTTTTAAAATATTTTTATTCACTTTTAGATTTTCCAATTAAATTTTTCAAAAAAAAACACTTTAAAATCACTTATAAAATTTATAACTTGTATGACTGTATGAATTAAATTCACTGAAGTCTAGTATGAACAAAACAGCTTATCCATATGTGATGAGATTGTGGAAGAGCGGTGTGAAAAAATTTCATTGAATTCAAGGCAATTTTTTCTCATTTTTGTTTGATGATTTCAAAGTTGAGCTCATTTTTCTAATAGTTATGATTATTTGTTTTTGAACATATATCCATCATATGAATTGTCAAGATGGGCTCTTTCATCGTACTAATTTTGAAATTAAAAAAATTTTAAAATACGGCGCTAAATTCCGATTTTGTGTGAAATTTTTTCTATTTTCTCCAAAAAATTTCCATTTAAAACGATATAATTATTTTGTTAATAATATTATGAATTTTTTTTTTCTATATTCATATTAAGATGTACTCAATGCATCATTATCATTAATTGTTTTTATTAAATTTACCTATTTTAATACTGTAATTTATGTTTCTTTCAGAAATCATCAAACAACCATCCGTTGTTGTTTTGTACATGTTGTATGAGAATTGTAATTTTAAATTATCTATTAAGTGAAGGTACGAGAGAATAAACTTTTATTTAAAATTTATTTCAATCATTTTGAGATATGTATCTTTAATTCTAAATATTGAATTAAATGGATTTTAATGAAATTTTTTTCAAACTTTATATGAAATATATTATTACCAACATTATCATTTTTGTTTGATGATTTCAAAGTTGAGCTCATTTTTCTAATAGTTATGATTATATGTTTTTAAACATATATCCATCATATGAATCGTCAAGACGGGCTCTTTCATCGTACTAATTTTGAAATTAAAAAACGTTAAAATTCGGCGTTAAATTCCGATTTTGTGTGAAATTTTTTCTATTTTCTCCAAAAAATTTCCATTTAAAACGATATAATTATTTTGTTAATAATATTATGAATTTTTTTTTTCTATATTCATATTAAGATGTACTCAATGCATCATTATCATTAATTGTTTTTATTAAATTCACCTATTTTAATACTGTAATTTATGTTTCTTTCAGAAATCATCAAACAACCATCCGTTGTTGTTTTGTACATGTTGTATGAGAATTGTAATTTTATATTATCTATTAAGTGAAGGTACGAGAGAATAAACTTTTATTTAAAATTTATTTCAATCATTTTGAGATATGTATCTTTAATTCTAAATATTGAATTAAATGGATTTTAATGAAATTTTTTTCAAACTTTATATGAAATATATTATTACCAACATTATCATTTTTGTTTGATGATTTCAAAGTTGAGCTCATTTTTCTAATAGTTATGATTATATGTTTTTAAACATATATCCATCATATGAATCGTCAAGACGGGCTCTTTCATCGTACTAATTTTGAAATTAAAAAACGTTAAAATTCGGCGTTAAATTCCGATTTTGTGTGAAATTTTTTCTATTTTCTCCAAAAAATTTCCATTTAAAACGATATAATTATTTTGTTAATAATATTATGAATTTTTTTTTTCTATATTCATATTAAGATGTACTCAATGCATCATTATCATTAATTGTTTTTATTAAATTCACCTATTTTAATACTGTAATTTATGTTTCTTTCAGAAATCATCAAACAACCATCCGTTGTTGTTTTGTACATGTTGTATGAGAATTGTAATTTTATATTATCTATTAAGTGAAGGTACGAGAGAATAAACTTTTATTTAAAATTTATTTCAATCATTTTGAGATATGTATCTTTAATTCTAAATATTGAATTAAATGGATTTTTATGAAATTTTTTTCAAACTTTATATGAAATATATTATTACCAACATTATCATTTTTGTTTGATGATTTCAAAGTTGAGCTCATTTTTCTAATAGTTATGATTATATGTTTTTAAACATATATCCATCATATGAATCGTCAAGACGGGCTCTTTCATCGTACTAATTTTAAAATTTAAAAAAGATAAAATTCGGCGTTAAATTCCGATTTTGTGTGAAATTTTTTCTATTTTCTACAAAAAATTTCCATTTTAAACGATATAATTATTTTGTCAAAAATATTATGGAATTTTTTTGTTGTTATTCATATTAAGATT
This sequence comes from Xylophagus ater, assembly GCA_963422695.1. Taxonomy (NCBI): domain Eukaryota; kingdom Metazoa; phylum Arthropoda; class Insecta; order Diptera; family Xylophagidae; genus Xylophagus; species Xylophagus ater. Next base: position 37,818,060 of record OY730478.1, read on the forward strand.
TACTCAATCCATCATTATCATTAGTTTTTATTAAATTCTCCTATTTTCATACTGTAATTTAAATTTCTTTCAGAAATCTTCAAACAACCATTCGTTGCTGTTTTGTACATGTTGTTTGAGAATCAGAATTTTAATCTAACTACTACATAGTAAAGGTATAAACGGACACAATTTAATAAAAATTCATTTCAATCAATCCGAGATATGTATCCTTAAATCAAAATTCTAAATTTAATAGATTTTAGTGAAATTTTTTTGCAACTTTATGTGAAATACACAATATTATTACCATGGCATGGTACAGTTTTTCATTTTGAAATTAAATTAAACTCTTCGATTAAATAAATGCTAGTCCTGAAAAGGACTTTTTTGTGTTACTTTTAGAATTGTATTTTACTTTTTTGCTTTCTTTACTGGAGTTGCCTTTTTTGGTATTGTCGCAGCTTTTTTAACCTTAGGACTTTTTGCAGCAACCTTTGTTACATTTTTAGATGGTTTCGTAATTTTTTGCTTCGAAGCTTTTGTTTTAATAGGAGCTGGTTTCTTAATAGTTTTAGCTACTGCCTTTTCAGATTTTTTCTTTTCTATTATAGATTCTTTAGCAACAGTAGTCTTTTTTTTGCGACTCCAACCTTTACAGGTGATCCTTTCTTGGCTTTTTTTGTAATTGATTTTTTCGGTGATGCTAATTTGTTTTTCTTCGAACTTTCGCCGCTTGCTTTTGTTGATGTCGATAGCTTAAATGAACCCGATGCACCTTTGCCTTTCGTTTGGATTAATTTACCGCTAACAACTGCACTCTTAATATATTTTTTAATAAATGGAGACAATTTGTCAGCGTCAACTTTGTAATTTGCAGCCAAATACTTTTTAATTGCTAGTAAAGATGAACCGCCACGTTCTTTCAAATCTTTTATAGCGCTATTCACCATATCTGAAGTTGGAGGATGGGTTGGCTTAGATTTAGGCTTTTTCACTCCAGTTGCGATAGAACCTTTCTTTGGTTTCTTCGTTTCAACAACAGGTGCAGTATTCGATTGAATTGTAGTATTATCTGCCATTTTGCTTTTTTTCTTTTAAAATATTTTTATTCACTTTTAGATTTTCCAATTAAATTTTTCAAAAAAAAACACTTTAAAATCACTTATAACATTTATAACTTGTATGACTGTATGAATTAAATTCACTGAAGTCTAGTATGAACAAAACAGCTTATCCATATGTGATGAGATTGTGGAAGAGCGGTGTGAAAAATTTCATTCAATTCAAGGCAATTTTTTCTCATTTTTGTTTGATGATTTCAAAGTTGAGCTCATTTTTCTAATAGTTATGATTATTTGTTTTTGAACATATATCCATCATATGAATTGTCAAGATGGGCTCTTTCATCGTACTAATTTTGAAATTAAAAAAATTTTAAAATACGGCGCTAAATTCCGATTTTGTGTGAAATTTTTTCTATTTTCTCCAAAAAATTTCCATTTAAAACGATATAATTATTTTGTTAATAATATTATGAATTTTTTTTTTCTATATTCATATTAAGATGTACTCAATGCATCATTATCATTAATTGTTTTTATTAAATTCACCTATTTTAATACTGTAATTTATGTTTCTTTCAGAAATCATCAAACAACCATCCGTTGTTGTTTTGTACATGTTGTATGAGAATTGTAATTTTAAATTATCTATTAAGTGAAGGTACGAGAGAATAAACTTTTATTTAAAATTTATTTCAATCATTTTGAGATATGTATCTTTAATTCTAAATATTGAATTAAATGGATTTTTATGAAATTTTTTTCAAACTTTATATGAAATATATTATTACCAACATTATCATTTTTGTTTGATGATTTCAAAGTTGAGCTCATTTTTCTAATAGTTATGATTATATGTTTTTAAACATATATCCATCATATGAATCGTCAAGACGGGCTCTTTCATCGTACTAATTTTGAAATTAAAAAAAATTAAAATTCGGCGTTAAATTCCGATTTTGTGTGAAATTTTTTCTATTTTCTACAAAAAATTTCCATTTTAAACGATATAATTATTTTGTCAAAATTATTATGGAATTTTTTTTTTGTTATTCATATTAAGATTTACTCAATCCATCATTATCATTAATTGTTTTTATTAAATTCTCCTATTTTCATACTGTAATTTAAATTTCTTTCAGAAATCTTCAAACAACCATTCGTTGCTGTTTTGTACATGTTGTTTGAGAATCAGAATTTTAATCTAACTACTACATAGTAAAGGTATAAACGGACACAATTTAATAAAAATTCATTTCAATCAATCCGAGATATGTATCCTTAAATCAAAATTCTAAATTTAATAGATTTTAGTGAAATTTTTTTGCAACTTTATGTGAAATACACAATATTATTACCATGGCATGGTAACATGGTACAGTTTTTCATTTTGAAATTAAATTAAACTCTTCGATTAAATAAATGCTAGTCCTGAAAAGGACTTTTTTGTGTTACTTTTAGAATTGTATTTTACTTTTTTGCTTTCTTTACTGGAGTTGCCTTTTTTGGTATTGTCGCAGCTTTTTTAACCTTAGGACTTTTTGCAGCAACCTTTGTTACATTTTTAGATGGTTTCGTAATTTTTTGCTTCGAAGCTTTTGTTTTAATAGGAGCTGGTTTCTTAATAGTTTTAGCTACTGCCTTTTCAGATTTTTTCTTTTCTATTATAGATTCTTTAGCAACAGTAGTCTTTTTCTTTGCGACTCCAACCTTTACAGATGATCCTTTCTTGGCTTTTTTTGTAATTGATTTTTTCGGTGATGCTAATTTGTTTTTCTTCGAACTTTCGCCGCTTGCTTTTGTTGATGTCGATAGCTTAAATGAACCCGATGCACCTTTGCCTTTCGTTTGGATTAATTTACCGCTAACAACTGCACTCTTAATATATTTTTTAATAAATGGAGACAATTTGTCAGCGTCAACTTTGTAATTTGCAGCCAAATACTTTTTAATTGCTAGTAAAGATGAACCGCCACGTTCTTTCAAATCTTTTATAGCGCTATTCACCATATCTGAAGTTGGAGGATGGGTTGGCTTAGATTTAGGCTTTTTCACTCCAGTTGCGATAGAACCTTTCTTTGGTTTCTTCGTTTCAACAACAGGTGTAGCATTCGATTGAATTGTAGTATTATCTGCCATTTTGCTTTTTTTCTTTTAAAATATTTTTATTCACTTTTAGATTTTCCAATTAAATTTTTCAAAAAAAAACACTTTAAAATCACTTATAACATTTATAACTTGTATGACTGTATGAATTAAATTCACTGAAGTCTAGTATGAACAAAACAGCTTATCCATATGTGATGAGATTGTGGAAGAGCGGTGTGAAATAATTTCATTGAATTCAAGGCAATTTTTTCTCATTTTTGTTTGATGATTTCAAAGTTGAGCTCATTTTTCTAATAGTTATGATTATTTGTTTTTGAACATATATCCATCATATGAATTGTCAAGATGGGCTCTTTCATCGTACTAATTTTGAAATTAAAAAAATTTTAAAATACGGCGCTAAATTCCGATTTTGTGTGAAATTTTTTCTATTTTCTCCAAAAAAATTTCCATTTAAAACGATATAATTATTTTGTTAATAATATTATGAATTTTTTTTTTCTATATTCATATTAAGATGTACTCAATGCATCATTATCATTAATTGTTTTTATTAATATCACCTATTTTAATACTGTAATTTATGTTTCTTTCAGAAATCATCAAACAACCATCCGTTGTTGTTTTGTACATGTTGTATGAGAATTGTAATTTTAAATTATCTATTAAGTGAAGGTACGAGAGAATAAACTTTTATTTAAAATTTATTTCAATCATTTTGAGATATGTATCTTTAATTCTAAATATTGAATTAAATGGATTTTTATGAAATTTTTTCAAACTTTATATGAAATATATTATTACCAACATTATCATTTTTGTTTGATGATTTCAAAGTTGAGCTCATTTTTCTAATAGTTATGATTATATGTTTTTAAACATATATCCATCATATGAATCGTCAAGACGGGCTCTTTCATCGTACTAATTTTGAAATTAAAAAAAATTAAAATTCGGCGTTAAATTCCGATTTTGTGTGAAATTTTTTCTATTTTCTACAAAAAATTTCCATTTTAAACGATATAATTATTTTGTCAAAATTATTATGGAATTTTTTTTTTGTTATTCATATTAAGATTTACTCAATCCATCATTATCATTAATTGTTTTTATTAAATTCTCCTATTTTCATACTGTAATTTAAATTTCTTTCAGAAATCTTCAAACAACCATTCGTTGCTGTTTTGTACATGTTGTTTGAGAATCAGAATTTTAATCTAACTACTACATAGTAAAGGTATAAACGGACACAATTTAATAAAAATTCATTTCAATCAATCCGAGATATGTATCCTTAAATCAAAATTCTAAATTTAATAGATTTTAGTGAAATTTTTTTGCAACTTTATGTGAAATACACAATATTATTACCATGGCATGGTAACATGGTACAGTTTTTCATTTTGAAATTAAATTAAACTCTTCGATTAAATAAATGCTAGTCCTGAAAAGGACTTTTTTGTGTTACTTTTAGAATTGTATTTTACTTTTTTGCTTTCTTTACTGGAGTTGCCTTTTTTGTTGTTGTCGCAGCTTTTTTAACCTTAGGACTTTTTGCAGCAACCTTTGTTACATTTTTAGATGGTTTCGTAATTTTTTGCTTCGAAGCTTTTGTTTTAATAGGAGCTGGTTTCTTAATAGTTTTAGCTACTGCCTTTTCAGATTTTTTCTTTTCTATTATAGATTCTTTAGCAACAGTAGTCTTTTTCTTTGCGACTCCAACCTTTACAGGTGATCCTTTCTTGGCTTTTTTTGTAATTGATTTTTTCGGTGATGCTAATTTGTTTTTCTTCGAACTTTCGCCGCTTGCTTTTGTTGATGTCGATAGCTTAAATGAACCCGATGCACCTTTGCCTTTCGTTTGGATTAATTTACCGCTAACAACTGCACTCTTAATATATTTTTTAATAAATGGAGACAATTTGTCAGCGTCAACTTTGTAATTTGCAGCCAAATACTTTTTAATTGCTAGTAAAGATGAACCGCCACGTTCTTTCAAATCTTTTATAGCGCTATTCACCATATCTGAAGTTGGAGGATGGGTTGGCTTAGATTTAGGCTTTTTCACTCCAGTTGCGATAGAACCTTTCTTTGGTTTCTTCGTTTCAACAACAGGTGCAGTATTCGATTGAATTGTAGTATTATCTGCCATTTTGCTTTTTTTCTTTTAAAATATTTTTATTCACTTTTAGATTTTCCAATTAAATTTTTCAAAAAAAAAAAAACACTCTAAAATCACTTATAAAATTTATAACTTGTATGACTGTATGAATTAAATTCACTGAAGTCTAGTATGAACAAAACAGCTTATCCATATGTGATGAGATTGTGGAAGAGCGGTGTGAAAAAATTTCATTGAATTCAAGGCAATTTTTTCTCATTTTTGTTTGATGATTTCAAAGTTGAGCTCATTTTTCTAATAGTTATGATTATTTGTTTTTGAACATATATCCATCATATGAATTGTCAAGATGGGCTCTTTCATCGTACTAATTTTGAAATTAAAAAAATTTTAAAATACGGCGCTAAATTCCGATTTTGTGTGAAATTTTTTCTATTTTCTCCAAAAAATTTCCATTTAAAACGATATAATTATTTTGTTAATAATATTATGAATTTTTTTTTTCTATATTCATATTAAGATGTACTCAATGCATCATTATCATTAATTGTTTTTATTAAATTCACCTATTTTAATACTGTAATTTATGTTTCTTTCAGAAATCATCAAACAACCATCCGTTGTTGTTTTGTACATGTTGTATGAGAATTGTAATTTTTAATTATCTATTAAGTGAAGGTACGAGAGAATAAACTTTTATTTAAAATTTATTTCAATCATTTTGAGATATGTATCTTTAATTCTAAATATTGAATTAAATGGATTTTAATGAAATTTTTTTCAAACTTTATATGAAATATATTATTACCAACATTATCATTTTTGTTTGATGATTTCAAAGTTGAGCTCATTTTTCTAATAGTTATGATTATATGTTTTTAAACATATATCCATCATATGAATCGTCAAGACGGGCTCTTTCATCGTACTAATTTTGAAATTAAAAAAAATTAAAATTCGGCGTTAAATTCCGATTTTGTGTGAAATTTTTTCTATTTTCCACAAAAAATTTCCATTTTAAACGATATAATTATTTTGTCAAAATTATTATGGAATTTTTTTTTTGTTATTCATATTAAGATTTACTCAATGCATCATTATCATTAATTGTTTTTATTAAATTCTCCTATTTTCATACTGTAATTTAAATTTCTTTCAGAAATCTTCAAACAACCATTCGTTGCTGTTTTGTACATGTTGTTTGAGAATCAGAATTTTAATCTAACTACTACATAGTAAAGGTATAAACGGACACAATTTAATAAAAATTCATTTCAATCAATCCGAGATATGTATCCTTAAATCAAAATTCTAAATTTAATAGATTTTAGTGAAATTTTTTTGCAACTTTATATGAAATACACAATATTATTACCATGGCATGGTAACATGGTACAGTTTTTCATTTTGAAATTAAATTAAACTCTTCGATTAAATAAATGCTAGTCCTGAAAAGGACTTTTTTGTGTTACTTTTAGAATTGTATTTTACTTTTTTGCTTTCTTTACTGGAGTTGCCTTTTTTGGTATTGTCGCAGCTTTTTTAACCTTAGGACTTTTTGCAGCAACCTTTGTTACATTTTTAGATGGTTTCGTAATTTTTTGCTTCGAAGCTTTTGTTTTAATAGGAGCTGGTTTCTTAATAGTTTTAGCTACTGCCTTTTCAGATTTTTTCTTTTCTATTATAGATTCTTTAGCAACAGTAGTCTTTTTCTTTGCGACTCCAACCTTTACAGGTGATCCTTTCTTGGCTTTTTTTGTAATTGATTTTTTCGGTGATGCTAATTTGTTTTTCTTCGAACTTTCGCCGCTTGCTTTTGTTGATGTCGATAGCTTAAATGAACCCGATGCACCTTTGCCTTTCGTTTGGATTAATTTACCGCTAACAACTGCACTCTTAATATATTTTTTAATAAATGGAGACAATTTGTCAGCGTCAACTTTGTAATTTGCAGCCAAATACTTTTTAATTGCTAGTAAAGATGAACCGCCACGTTCTTTCAAATCTTTTATAGCGCTATTCACCATATCTGAAGTTGGAGGATGGGTTGGCTTAGATTTAGGCTTTTTCACTCCAGTTGCGATAGAACCTTTCTTTGGTTTCTTCGTTTCAACAACAGGTGCAGTATTCGATTGAATTGTAGTATTATCTGCCATTTTGCTTTTTTTCTTTTAAAATATTTTTATTCACTTTTAGATTTTCCAATTAAATTTTTCAAAAAAAAACACTTTAAAATCACTTATAACATTTATAACTTGTATGACTGTATGAATTAAATTCACTGAAGTCTAGTATGAACAAAACAGCTTATCCATATGTGATGAGATTGTGGAAGAGCGGTGTGAAAAATTTCATTGAATTCAAGGCAATTTTTTCTCATTTTTGTTTGATGATTTCAAAGTTGAGCTCATTTTTCTAATAGTTATGATTATTTGTTTTTGAACATATATCCATCATATGAATTGTCAAGATGGGCTCTTTCATCGTACTAATTTTGAAATTAAAAAAATTTTAAAATACGGCGCTAAATTCCGATTTTGTGTGAAATTTTTTCTATTTTCTCCAAAAAAATTTCCATTTAAAACGATATAATTATTTTGTTAATAATATTATGAATTTTTTTTTCTATATTCATATTAAGATGTACTCAATGCATCATTATCATTAATTGTTTTTATTAATATCACCTATTTTAATACTGTAATTTATGTTTCTTTCAGAAATCATCAAACAACCATCCGTTGTTGTTTTGTACATGTTGTATGAGAATTGTAATTTTAAATTATCTATTAAGTGAAGGTACGAGAGAATAAACTTTTATTTAAAATTTATTTCAATCATTTTGAGATATGTATCTTTAATTCTAAATATTGAATTAAATGGATTTTTATGAAATTTTTTCAAACTTTATATGAAATATATTATTACCAACATTATCATTTTTGTTTGATGATTTCAAAGTTGAGCTCATTTTTCTAATAGTTATGATTATATGTTTTTAAACATATATCCATCATATGAATCGTCAAGACGGGCTCTTTCATCGTACTAATTTTGAAATTAAAAAAAATTAAAATTCGGCGTTAAATTCCGATTTTGTGTGAAATTTTTTCTATTTTCTACAAAAAATTTCCATTTTAAACGATATAATTATTTTGTCAAAATTATTATGGAATTTTTTTTTTGTTATTCATATTAAGATTTACTCAATCCATCATTATCATTAATTGTTTTTATTAAATTCTCCTATTTTCATACTGTAATTTAAATTTCTTTCAGAAATCTTCAAACAACCATTCGTTGCTGTTTTGTACATGTTGTTTGAGAATCAGAATTTTAATCTAACTACTACATAGTAAAGGTATAAACGGACACAATTTAATAAAAATTCATTTCAATCAATCCGAGATATGTATCCTTAAATCAAAATTCTAAATTTAATAGATTTTAGTGAAATTTTTTTGCAACTTTATGTGAAATACACAATATTATTACCATGGCATGGTAACATGGTACAGTTTTTCATTTTGAAATTAAATTAAACTCTTCGATTAAATAAATGCTAGTCCTGAAAAGGACTTTTTTGTGTTACTTTTAGAATTGTATTTTACTTTTTTGCTTTCTTTACTGGAGTTGCCTTTTTTGTTGTTGTCGCAGCTTTTTTAACCTTAGGACTTTTTGCAGCAACCTTTGTTACATTTTTAGATGGTTTCGTAATTTTTTGCTTCGAAGCTTTTGTTTTAATAGGAGCTGGTTTCTTAATAGTTTTAGCTACTGCCTTTTCAGATTTTTTCTTTTCTATTATAGATTCTTTAGCAACAGTAGTCTTTTTCTTTGCGACTCCAACCTTTACAGGTGATCCTTTCTTGGCTTTTTTTGTAATTGATTTTTTCGGTGATGCTAATTTGTTTTTCTTCGAACTTTCGCCGCTTGCTTTTGTTGATGTCGATAGCTTAAATGAACCCGATGCACCTTTGCCTTTCGTTTGGATTAATTTACCGCTAACAACTGCACTCTTAATATATTTTTTAATAAATGGAGACAATTTGTCAGCGTCAACTTTGTAATTTGCAGCCAAATACTTTTTAATTGCTAGTAAAGATGAACCGCCACGTTCTTTCAAATCTTTTATAGCGCTATTCACCATATCTGAAGTTGGAGGATGGGTTGGCTTAGATTTAGGCTTTTTCACTCCAGTTGCGATAGAACCTTTCTTTGGTTTCTTCGTTTCAACAACAGGTGCAGTATTCGATTGAATTGTAGTATTATCTGCCATTTTGCTTTTTTTCTTTTAAAATATTTTTATTCACTTTTAGATTTTCCAATTAAATTTTTCAAAAAAAAAAAAACACTTTAAAATCACTTATAAAATTTATAACTTGTATGACTGTATGAATTAAATTCACTGAAGTCTAGTATGAACAAAACAGCTTATCCATATGTGATGAGATTGTGGAAGAGCGGTGTGAAAAAATTTCATTGAATTCAAGGCAATTTTTTCTCATTTTTGTTTGATGATTTCAAAGTTGAGCTCATTTTTCTAATAGTTATGATTATTTGTTTTTGAACATATATCCATCATATGAATTGTCAAGATGGGCTCTTTCATCGTACTAATTTTGAAATTAAAAAAATCTTAAAATACGGCGCTAAATTCCGATTTTGTGTGAAATTTTTTCTATTTTCTCCAAAAAATTTCCATTTAAAACGATATAATTATTTTGTTAATAATATTATGAATTTTTTTTTTCTATATTCATATTAAGATGTACTCAATGCATCATTATCATTAATTGTTTTTATTAAATTCACCTATTTTAATACTGTAATTTATGTTTCTTTCAGAAATCATCAAACAACCATCCGTTGTTGTTTTGTACATGTTGTATGAGAATTGTAATTTTTAATTATCTATTAAGTGAAGGTACGAGAGAATAAACTTTTATTTAAAATTTATTTCAATCATTTTGAGATATGTATCTTTAATTCTAAATATTGAATTAAATGGATTTTAATGAAATTTTTTTCAAACTTTATATGAAATATATTATTACCAACATTATCATTTTTGTTTGATGATTTCAAAGTTGAGCTCATTTTTCTAATAGTTATGATTATATGTTTTTAAACATATATCCATCATATGAATCGTCAAGACGGGCTCTTTCATCGTACTAATTTTGAAATTAAAAAAAATTAAAATTCGGCGTTAAATTCCGATTTTGTGTGAAATTTTTTCTATTTTCCACAAAAAATTTCCATTTTAAACGATATAATTATTTTGTCAAAATTATTATGGAATTTTTTTTTTGTTATTCATATTAAGATTTACTCAATCCATCATTATCATTAATTGTTTTTATTAAATTCTCCTATTTTCATACTGTAATTTAAATTTCTTTCAGAAATCTTCAAACAACCATTCGTTGCTGTTTTGTACATGTTGTTTGAGAATCAGAATTTTAATCTAACTACTACATAGTAAAGGTATAAACGGACACAATTTAATAAAAATTCATTTCAATCAATCCGAGATATGTATCCTTAAATCAAAATTCTAAATTTAATAGATTTTAGTGAAATTTTTTTGCAACTTTATGTGAAATACACAATATTATTACCATGGCATGGTAACATGGTACAGTTTTTCATTTTGAAATTAAATTAAACTCTTCGATTAAATAAATGCTAGTCCTGAAAAGGACTTTTTTGTGTTACTTTTAGAATTGTATTTTACTTTTTTGCTTTCTTTACTGGAGTTGCCTTTTTTGTTGTTGTCGCTGCTTTTTTAACCTTAGGACTTTTTGCAGCAACCTTTGTTACATTTTTAGATGGTTTCGTAATTTTTTGCTTCGAAGCTTTTGTTTTAATAGGAGCTGGTTTCTTAATAGTTTTAGCTACTGCCTTTTCAGATTTTTTCTTTTCTATTATAGATTCTTTAGCAACAGTAGTCTTTTTCTTTGCGACTCCAACCTTTACAGGTGATCCTTTCTTGGCTTTTTTTGTAATTGATTTTTTCGGTGATGCTAATTTGTTTTTCTTCGAACTTTCGCCGCTTGCTTTTGTTGATGTCGATAGCTTAAATGAACCCGATGCACCTTTGCCTTTCGTTTGGATTAATTTACCGCTAACAACTGCACTCTTAATATATTTTTTAATAAATGGAGACAATTTGTCAGCGTCAACTTTGTAATTTGCAGCCAAATACTTTTTAATTGCTAGTAAAGATGAACCGCCACGTTCTTTCAAATCTTTTATAGCGCTATTCACCATATCTGAAGTTGGAGGATGGGTTGGCTTAGATTTAGGCTTTTTCACTCCAGTTGCGATAGAACCTTTCTTTGGTTTCTTCGTTTCAACAACAGGTGCAGTATTCGATTGAATTGTAGTATTATCTGCCATTTTGCTTTTTTTCTTTTAAAATATTTTTATTCACTTTTAGATTTTCCAATTAAATTTTTCAAAAAAAAACACTTTAAAATCACTTATAACATTTATAACTTGTATGACTGTATGAATTAAATTCACTGAAGTCTAGTATGAACAAAACAGCTTATCCATATGTGATGAGATTGTGGAAGAGCGGTGTGAAAAATTTCATTGAATTCAAGGCAATTTTTTCTCATTTTTGTTTGATGATTTCAAAGTTGAGCTCATTTTTCTAATAGTTATGATTATTTGTTTTTGAACATATATCCATCATATGAATTGTCAAGATGGGCTCTTTCATCGTACTAATTTTGAAATTAAAAAAATTTTAAAATACGGCGCTAAATTCCGATTTTGTGTGAAATTTTTTCTATTTTCTCCAAAAAAATTTCCATTTAAAACGATATAATTATTTTGTTAATAATATTATGAATTTTTTTTTTCTATATTCATATTAAGATGTACTCAATGCATCATTATCATTAATTGTTTTTATTAATATCACCTATTTTAATACTGTAATTTATGTTTCTTTCAGAAATCATCAAACAACCATCCGTTGTTGTTTTGTACATGTTGTATGAGAATTGTAATTTTAAATTATCTATTAAGTGAAGGTACGAGAGAATAAACTTTTATTTAAAATTTATTTCAATCATTTTGAGATATGTATCTTTAATTCTAAATATTGAATTAAATGGATTTTTATGAAATTTTTTCAAACTTTATATGAAATATATTATTACCAACATTATCATTTTTGTTTGATGATTTCAAAGTTGAGCTCATTTTTCTAATAGTTATGATTATATGTTTTTAAACATATATCCATCATATGAATCGTCAAGACGGGCTCTTTCATCGTACTAATTTTGAAATTAAAAAAAATTAAAATTCGGCGTTAAATTCCGATTTTGTGTGAAATTTTTTCTATTTTCTACAAAAAATTTCCATTTTAAACGATATAATTATTTTGTCAAAATTATTATGGAATTTTTTTTTTGTTATTCATATTAAGATTTACTCAATCCATCATTATCATTAATTGTTTTTATTAAATTCTCCTATTTTCATACTGTAATTTAAATTTCTTTCAGAAATCTTCAAACAACCATTCGTTGCTGTTTTGTACATGTTGTTTGAGAATCAGAATTTTAATCTAACTACTACATAGTAAAGGTATAAACGGACACAATTTAATAAAAATTCATTTCAATCAATCCGAGATATGTATCCTTAAATCAAAATTCTAAATTTAATAGATTTTAGTGAAATTTTTTTGCAACTTTATGTGAAATACACAATATTATTACCATGGCATGGTAACATGGTACAGTTTTTCATTTTGAAATTAAATTAAACTCTTCGATTAAATAAATGCTAGTCCTGAAAAGGACTTTTTTGTGTTACTTTTAGAATTGTATTTTACTTTTTTGCTTTCTTTACTGGAGTTGCCTTTTTTGTTGTTGTCGCAGCTTTTTTAACCTTAGGACTTTTTGCAGCAACCTTTGTTACATTTTTAGATGGTTTCGTAATTTTTTGCTTCGAAGCTTTTGTTTTAATAGGAGCTGGTTTCTTAATAGTTTTAGCTACTGCCTTTTCAGATTTTTTCTTTTCTATTATAGATTCTTTAGCAACAGTAGTCTTTTTCTTTGCGACTCCAACCTTTACAGGTGATCCTTTCTTGGCTTTTTTTGTAATTGATTTTTTCGGTGATGCTAATTTGTTTTTCTTCGAACTTTCGCCGCTTGCTTTTGTTGATGTCGATAGCTTAAATGAACCCGATGCACCTTTGCCTTTCGTTTGGATTAATTTACCGCTAACAACTGCACTCTTAATATATTTTTTAATAAATGGAGACAATTTGTCAGCGTCAACTTTGTAATTTGCAGCCAAATACTTTTTAATTGCTAGTAAAGATGAACCGCCACGTTCTTTCAAATCTTTTATAGCGCTATTCACCATATCTGAAGTTGGAGGATGGGTTGGCTTAGATTTAGGCTTTTTCACTCCAGTTGCGATAGAACCTTTCTTTGGTTTCTTCGTTTCAACAACAGGTGCAGTATTCGATTGAATTGTAGTATTATCTGCCATTTTGCTTTTTTTCTTTTAAAATATTTTTATTCACTTTTAGATTTTCCAATTAAATTTTTCAAAAAAAAAAAACACTTTAAAATCACTTATAAAATTTATAACTTGTATGACTGTATGAATTAAATTCACTGAAGTCTAGTATGAACAAAACAGCTTATCCATATGTGATGAGATTGTGGAAGAGCGGTGTGAAAAAATTTCATTGAATTCAAGGCAATTTTTTCTCATTTTTGTTTGATGATTTCAAAGTTGAGCTCATTTTTCTAATAGTTATGATTATTTGTTTTTGAACATATATCCATCATATGAATTGTCAAGATGGGCTCTTTCATCGTACTAATTTTGAAATTAAAAAAATCTTAAAATACGGCGCTAAATTCCGATTTTGTGTGAAATTTTTTCTATTTTCTCCAAAAAATTTCCATTTAAAACGATATAATTATTTTGTTAATAATATTATGAATTTTTTTTTTCTATATTCATATTAAGATGTACTCAATGCATCATTATCATTAATTGTTTTTATTAAATTCACCTATTTTAATACTGTAATTTATGTTTCTTTCAGAAATCATCAAACAACCATCCGTTGTTGTTTTGTACATGTTGTATGAGAATTGTAATTTTTAATTATCTATTAAGTGAAGGTACGAGAGAATAAACTTTTATTTAAAATTTATTTCAATCATTTTGAGATATGTATCTTTAATTCTAAATATTGAATTAAATGGATTTTAATGAAATTTTTTTCAAACTTTATATGAAATATATTATTACCAACATTATCATTTTTGTTTGATGATTTCAAAGTTGAGCTCATTTTTCTAATAGTTATGATTATATGTTTTTAAACATATATCCATCATATGAATCGTCAAGACGGGCTCTTTCATCGTACTAATTTTGAAATTAAAAAAAATTAAAATTCGGCGTTAAATTCCGATTTTGTGTGAAATTTTTTCTATTTTCCACAAAAAATTTCCATTTTAAACGATATAATTATTTTGTCAAAATTATTATGGAATTTTTTTTTTGTTATTCATATTAAGATTTACTCAATGCATCATTATCATTAATTGTTTTTATTAAATTCTCCTATTTTCATACTGTAATTTAAATTTCTTTCAGAAATCTTCAAACAACCATTCGTTGCTGTTTTGTACATGTTGTTTGAGAATCAGAATTTTAATCTAACTACTACATAGTAAAGGTATAAACGGACACAATTTAATAAAAATTCATTTCAATCAATCCGAGATATGTATCCTTAAATCAAAATTCTAAATTTAATAGATTTTAGTGAAATTTTTTTGCAACTTTATATGAAATACACAATATTATTACCATGGCATGGTAACATGGTACAGTTTTTCATTTTGAAATTAAATTAAACTCTTCGATTAAATAAATGCTAGTCCTGAAAAGGACTTTTTTGTGTTACTTTTAGAATTGTATTTTACTTTTTTGCTTTCTTTACTGGAGTTGCCTTTTTTGGTATTGTCGCAGCTTTTTTAACCTTAGGACTTTTTGCAGCAACCTTTGTTACATTTTTAGATGGTTTCGTAATTTTTTGCTTCGAAGCTTTTGTTTTAATAGGAGCTGGTTTCTTAATAGTTTTAGCTACTGCCTTTTCAGATTTTTTCTTTTCTATTATAGATTCTTTAGCAACAGTAGTCTTTTTCTTTGCGACTCCAACCTTTACAGGTGATCCTTTCTTGGCTTTTTTTGTAATTGATTTTTTCGGTGATGCTAATTTGTTTTTCTTCGAACTTTCGCCGCTTGCTTTTGTTGATGTCGATAGCTTAAATGAACCCGATGCACCTTTGCCTTTCGTTTGGATTAATTTACCGCTAACAACTGCACTCTTAATATATTTTTTAATAAATGGAGACAATTTGTCAGCGTCAACTTTGTAATTTGCAGCCAAATACTTTTTAATTGCTAGTAAAGATGAACCGCCACGTTCTTTCAAATCTTTTATAGCGCTATTCACCATATCTGAAGTTGGAGGATGGGTTGGCTTAGATTTAGGCTTTTTCACTCCAGTTGCGATAGAACCTTTCTTTGGTTTCTTCGTTTCAACAACAGGTGCAGTATTCGATTGAATTGTAGTATTATCTGCCATTTTGCTTTTTTTCTTTTAAAATATTTTTATTCACTTTTAGATTTTCCAATTAAATTTTTCAAAAAAAAAAAACACTTTAAAATCACTTATAAAATTTATAACTTGTATGACTGTATGAATTAAATTCACTGAAGTCTAGTATGAACAAAACAGCTTATCCATATGTGATGAGATTGTGGAAGAGCGGTGTGAAAAAATTTCATTGAATTCAAGGCAATTTTTTCTCATTTTTGTTTGATGATTTCAAAGTTGAGCTCAATTTTCTAATAGTTATGATTATTTGTTTTTGAACATATATCCATCATATGAATTGTCAAGATGGGCTCTTTCATCGTACTAATTTTGAAATTAAAAAAATTTTAAAATACGGCGCTAAATTCCGATTTTGTGTGAAATTTTTTCTATTTTCTCCAAAAAATTTCCATTTAAAACGATATAATTATTTTGTTAATAATATTATGAATTTTTTTTTTCTATATTCATATTAAGATGTACTCAATGCATCATTATCATTAATTGTTTTTATTAAATTCACCTATTTTAATACTGTAATTTATGTTTCTTTCAGAAATCATCAAACAACCATCCGTTGTTGTTTTGTACATGTTGTATGAGAATTGTAATTTTTAATTATCTATTAAGTGAAGGTACGAGAGAATAAACTTTTATTTAAAATTTATTTCAATCATTTTGAGATATGTATCTTTAATTCTAAATATTGAATTAAATGGATTTTAATGAAATTTTTTTCAAACTTTATATGAAATATATTATTACCAACATTATCATTTTTGTTTGATGATTTCAAAGTTGAGCTCATTTTTCTAATAGTTATGATTATATGTTTTTAAACATATATCCATCATATGAATCGTCAAGACGGGCTCTTTCATCGTACTAATTTTGAAATTAAAAAAAATTAAAATTCGGCGTTAAATTCCGATTTTGTGTGAAATTTTTTCTATTTTCCACAAAAAATTTCCATTTTAAACGATATAATTATTTTGTCAAAATTATTATGGGATTTTTTTTTTGTTATTCATATTAAGATTTACTCAATGCATCATTATCATTAATTGTTTTTATTAAATTCTCCTATTTTCATACTGTAATTTAAATTTCTTTCAGAAATCTGCAAACAACCATTCGTTGCTGTTTTGTACATGTTGTTTGAGAATCAGAATTTTAATCTAACTACTACATAGTAAAGGTATAAACGGACACAATTTAATAAAAATTCATTTCAATCAATCCGAGATATGTATCCTTAAATCAAAATTCTAAATTTAATAGATTTTAGTGAAATTTTTTTGCAACTTTATGTGAAATACACAATATTATTACCATGGCATGGTAACATGGTACAGTTTTTCATTTTGAAATTAAATTAAACTTTTCGATTAAATAAATGCTAGTCCTGAAAAGGACTTTTTTGTGTTACTTTTAGAATTGTATTTTACTTTTTTGCTTTCTTTACTGGAGTTGCCTTTTTTGTTGTTGTCGCTGCTTTTTTAACCTTAGGACTTTTTGCAGCAACCTTTGCTACATTTTTAGATGGTTTCGTAATTTTTTGCTTCGAAGCTTTTGTTTTAATAGGAGCTGGTTTCTTAATAGTTTTAGCTACTGCCTTTTCAGATTTTTTCTTTTCTATTATAGATTCTTTAGCAACAGTAGTCTTTTTCTTTGCGACTCCAACCTTTACAGGTGATCCTTTCTTGGCTTTTTTTGTAATTGATTTTTTCGGTGATGCTAATTTGTTTTTCTTCGAACTTTCGCCGCTTGCTTTTGTTGATGTCGATAGCTTAAATGAACCCGATGCACCTTTGCCTTTCGTTTGGATTAATTTACCGCTAACAACTGCACTCTTAATATATTTTTTAATAAATGGAGACAATTTGTCAGCGTCAACTTTGTAATTTGCAGCCAAATACTTTTTAATTGCTAGTAAAGATGAACCGCCACGTTCTTTCAAATCTTTTATAGCGCTATTCACCATATCTGAAGTTGGAGGATGGGTTGGCTTAGATTTAGGCTTTTTCACTCCAGTTGCGATAGAACCTTTCTTTGGTTTCTTCGTTTCAACAACAGGTGCAGTATTCGATTGAATTGTAGTATTATCTGCCATTTTGCTTTTAAAATATTTTTATTCACTTTTAGATTTTCCAATTAAATTTTTCAAAAAAAAACACTTTAAAATCGCTTATAACATTTATAACTTGTATGACTGTATGAATTAAATTCACTGAAGTCTAGTATGAACAAAACAGCTTATCCATATGTGATGAGATTGTGGAAGAGCGGTGTGAAAAATTTCATTGAATTCAAGGCAATTTTTTCTCATTTTTGTTTGATGATTTCAAAGTTGAGCTCATTTTTCTAATAGTTATGATTATTTGTTTTTGAACATATATCCATCATATGAATTGTCAAGATGGGCTCTTTCATCGTACTAATTTTGAAATTAAAAAAATTTTAAAATACGGCGCTAAATTCCGATTTTGTGTGAAATTTTTTCTATTTTCTCCAAAAAATTTCCATTTAAAACGATATAATTATTTTGTTAATAATATTATGAATTTTTTTTTTCTATATTCATATTAAGATGTACTCAATGCATCATTATCATTAATTGTTTTTATTAATATCACCTATTTTCATACTGTAATTTATGTTTCTTTCAGAAATCATCAAACAACCATCCGTTGTTGTTTTGTACATGTTGTATGAGAATTGTAATTTTAAATTATCTATTAAGTGAAGGTACGAGAGAATAAACTTTTATTTAAAATTTATTTCAATCATTTTGAGATATGTATCTTTAATTCTAAATATTGAATTAAATGGATTTTTATGAAATTTTTTTCAAACTTTATATGAAATATATTATTACCAACATTATCATTTTTGTTTGATGATTTCAAAGTTGAGCTCATTTTTCTAATAGTTATGATTATATGTTTTTAAACATATATCCATCATATGAATCGTCAAGACGGGCTCTTTCATCGTACTAATTTTGAAATTAAAAAAAATTAAAATTCGGCGTTAAATTCCGATTTTGTGTGAAATTTTTTCTATTTTCTACAAAAAATTTCCATTTTAAACGATATAATTATTTTGTCAAAATTATTATGGAATTTTTTTTTTGTTATTCATATTAAGATTTACTCAATCCATCATTATCATTAATTGTTTTTATTAAATTCTCCTATTTTCATACTGTAATTTAAATTTCTTTCAGAAATCTTCAAACAACCATTCGTTGCTGTTTTGTACATGTTGTTTGAGAATCAGAATTTTAATCTAACTACTACATAGTAAAGGTATAAACGGACACAATTTAATAAAAATTCATTTCAATCAATCCGAGATATGTATCCTTAAATCAAAATTCTAAATTTAATAGATTTTAGTGAAATTTTTTTGCAACTTTATGTGAAATACACAATATTATTACCATGGCATGGTAACATGGTACAGTTTTTCATTTTGAAATTAAATTAAACTCTTCGATTAAATAAATGCTAGTCCTGAAAAGGACTTTTTTGTGTTACTTTTAGAATTGTATTTTACTTTTTTGCTTTCTTTACTGGAGTTGCCTTTTTTGTTGTTGTCGCTGCTTTTTTAACCTTAGGACTTTTTGCAGCAACCTTTGTTACATTTTTAGATGGTTTCGTAATTTTTTGCTTCGAAGCTTTTGTTTTAATAGGAGCTGGTTTCTTAATAGTTTTAGCTACTGCCTTTTCAGATTTTTTCTTTTCTATTATAGATTCTTTAGCAACAGTAGTCTTTTTCTTTGCGACTCCAACCTTTACAGGTGATCCTTTCTTGGCTTTTTTTGTAATTGATTTTTTCGGTGATGCTAATTTGTTTTTCTTCGAACTTTCGCCGCTTGCTTTTGTTGATGTCGATAGCTTAAATGAACCCGATGCACCTTTGCCTTTCGTTTGGATTAATTTACCGCTAACAACTGCACTCTTAATATATTTTTTAATAAATGGAGACAATTTGTCAGCGTCAACTTTGTAATTTGCAGCCAAATACTTTTTAATTGCTAGTAAAGATGAACCGCCACGTTCTTTCAAATCTTTTATAGCGCTATTCACCATATCTGAAGTTGGAGGATGGGTTGGCTTAGATTTAGGCTTTTTCACTCCAGTTGCGATAGAACCTTTCTTTGGTTTCTTCGTTTCAACAACAGGTGCAGTATTCGATTGAATTGTAGTATTATCTGCCATTTTGCTTTTTTTCTTTTAAAATATTTTTATTCACTTTTAGATTTTCCAATTAAATTTTTCAAAAAAAAAAAACACTTTAAAATCACTTATAAAATTTATAACTTGTATGACTGTATGAATTAAATTCACTGAAGTCTAGTATGAACAAAACAGCTTATCCATATGTGATGAGATTGTGGAAGAGCGGTGTGAAAAAATTTCATTGAATTCAAGGCAATTTTTTCTCATTTTTGTTTGATGATTTCAAAGTTGAGCTCATTTTTCTAATAGTTATGATTATTTGTTTTTGAACATATATCCATCATATGAATTGTCAAGATGGGCTCTTTCATCGTACTAATTTTGAAATTAAAAAAATTTTAAAATACGGCGCTAAATTCCGATTTTGTGTGAAATTTTTTCTATTTTCTCCAAAAAATTTCCATTTAAAACGATATAATTATTTTGTTAATAATATTATGAATTTTTTTTTTCTATATTCATATTAAGATGTACTCAATGCATCATTATCATTAATTGTTTTTATTAAATTCACCTATTTTAATACTGTAATTTATGTTTCTTTCAGAAATCATCAAACAACCATCCGTTGTTGTTTTGTACATGTTGTATGAGAATTGTAATTTTTAATTATCTATTAAGTGAAGGTACGAGAGAATAAACTTTTATTTAAAATTTATTTCAATCATTTTGAGATATGTATCTTTAATTCTAAATATTGAATTAAATGGATTTTAATGAAATTTTTTTCAAACTTTATATGAAATATATTATTACCAACATTATCATTTTTGTTTGATGATTTCAAAGTTGAGCTCATTTTTCTAATAGTTATGATTATTTGTTTTTGAACATATATCCATCATATGAATTGTCAAGATGGGCTCTTTCATCGTACTAATTTTGAAATTAAAAAAATTTTAAAATACGGCGCTAAATTCCGATTTTGTGTGAAATTTTTTCTATTTTCTCCAAAAAATTTCCATTTAAAACGATATAATTATTTTGTTAATAATATTATGAATTTTTTTTTTCTATATTCATATTAAGATGTACTCAATGCATCATTATCATTAATTGTTTTTATTAAATTCACCTATTTTAATACTGTAATTTATGTTTCTTTCAGAAATCATCAAACAACCATCCGTTGTTGTTTTGTACATGTTGTATGAGAATTGTAATTTTTAATTATCTATTAAGTGAAGGTACGAGAGAATAAACTTTTATTTAAAATTTATTTCAATCATTTTGAGATATGTATCTTTAATTCTAAATATTGAATTAAATGGATTTTAATGAAATTTTTTTCAAACTTTATATGACATATATTATTACCAACATTATCATTTTTGTTTGATGATTTCAAAGTTGAGCTCATTTTTCTAATAGTTATGATTATATGTTTTTAAACATATATCCATCATATGAATCGTCAAGACGGGCTCTTTCATCGTACTAATTTTGAAATTAAAAAAAATTAAAATTCGGCGTTAAATTCCGATTTTGTGTGAAATTTTTTCTATTTTCCACAAAAAATTTCCATTTTAAACGATATAATTATTTCGTCAAAATTATTATGGGATTTTTTTTTTGTTATTCATATTAAGATTTACTCAATGCATCATTATCATTAATTGTTTTTATTAAATTCTCCTATTTTCATACTGTAATTTAAATTTCTTTCAGAAATCTTCAAACAACCATTCGTTGCTGTTTTGTACATGTTGTTTGAGAATCAGAATTTTAATCTAACTACTACATAGTAAAGGTATAAACGGACACAATTTAATAAAAATTCATTTCAATCAATCCGAGATATGTATCCTTAAATCAAAATTCTAAATTTAATAGATTTTAGTGAAATTTTTTTGCAACTTTATGTGAAATACACAATATTATTACCATGGCATGGTAACATGGTACAGTTTTTCATTTTGAAATTAAATTAAACTCTTCGATTAAATAAATGCTAGTCCTGAAAAGGACTTTTTTGTGTTACTTTTAGAATTGTATTTTACTTTTTTGCTTTCTTTACTGGAGTTGCCTTTTTTGTTGTTGTCGCTGCTTTTTTAACCTTAGGACTTTTTGCAGCAACCTTTGTTACATTTTTAGATGGTTTCGTAATTTTTTGCTTCGAAGCTTTTGTTTTAATAGGAGCTGGTTTCTTAATAGTTTTAGCTACTGCCTTTTCAGATTTTTTCTTTTCTATTATAGATTCTTTAGCAACAGTAGTCTTTTTCTTTGCGACTCCAACCTTTACAGGTGATCCTTTCTTGGCTTTTTTTGTAATTGATTTTTTCGGTGATGCTAATTTGTTTTTCTTCGAACTTTCGCCGCTTGCTTTTGTTGATGTCGATAGCTTAAATGAACCCGATGCACCTTTGCCTTTCGTTTGGATTAATTTACCGCTAACAACTGCACTCTTAATATATTTTTTAATAAATGGAGACAATTTGTCAGCGTCAACTTTGTAATTTGCAGCCAAATACTTTTTAATTGCTAGTAAAGATGAACCGCCACGTTCTTTCAAATCTTTTATAGCGCTATTCACCATATCTGAAGTTGGAGGATGGGTTGGCTTAGATTTAGGCTTTTTCACTCCAGTTGCGATAGAACCTTTCTTTGGTTTCTTCGTTTCAACAACAGGTGCAGTATTCGATTGAATTGTAGTATTATCTGCCATTTTGCTTTTTTTCTTTTAAAATATTTTTATTCACTTTTAGATTTTCCAATTAAATTTTTCAAAAAAAAAAAACACTTTAAAATCACTTATAAAATTTATAACTTGTATGACTGTATGAATTAAATTCACTGAAGTCTAGTATGAACAAAACAGCTTATCCATATGTGATGAGATTGTGGAAGAGCGGTGTGAAAAAATTTCATTGAATTCAAGGCAATTTTTTCTCATTTTTGTTTGATGATTTCAAAGTTGAGCTCATTTTTCTAATAGTTATGATTATTTGTTTTTGAACATATATCCATCATATGAATTGTCAAGATGGGCTCTTTCATCGTACTAATTTTGAAATTAAAAAAATTTTAAAATACGGCGCTAAATTCCGATTTTGTGTGAAATTTTTTCTATTTTCTCCAAAAAATTTCCATTTAAAACGATATAATTATTTTGTTAATAATATTATGAATTTTTTTTTTCTATATTCATATTAAGATGTACTCAATGCATCATTATCATTAATTGTTTTTATTAAATTCACCTATTTTAATACTGTAATTTATGTTTCTTTCAGAAATCATCAAACAACCATCCGTTGTTGTTTTGTACATGTTGTATGAGAATTGTAATTTTTAATTATCTATTAAGTGAAGGTACGAGAGAATAAACTTTTATTTAAAATTTATTTCAATCATTTTGAGATATGTATCTTTAATTCTAAATATTGAATTAAATGGATTTTAATGAAATTTTTTTCAAACTTTATATGAAATATATTATTACCAACATTATCATTTTTGTTTGATGATTTCAAAGTTGAGCTCATTTTTCTAATAGTTATGATTATATGTTTTTAAACATATATCCATCATATGAATCGTCAAGACGGGCTCTTTCATCGTACTAATTTTGAAATTAAAAAAAATTAAAATTCGGCGTTAAATTCCGATTTTGTGTGAAATTTTTTCTATTTTCTACAAAAAATTTCCATTTTAAACGATATAATTATTTTGTCAAAATAATTATGGAATTTTTTTTTTTGTTATTCATATTAAGATTTACTCAATCCATCATTATCATTAATTGTTTTTATTAAATTCTCCTATTTTCATACTGTAATTTAAATTTCTTTCAGAAATCTTCAAACAACCATTCGTTGCTGTTTTGTACATGTTGTTTGAGAATCAGAATTTTAATCTAACTACTACATAGTAAAGGTATAAACGGACACAATTTAATAAAAATTCATTTCAATCAATCCGAGATATGTATCCTTAAATCAAAATTCTAAATTTAATAGATTTTAGTGAAATTTTTTTGCAACTTTATGTGAAATACACAATATTATTACCATGGCATGGTAACATGGTACAGTTTTTCATTTTGAAATTAAATTAAACTCTTCGATTAAATAAATGCTAGTCCTGAAAAGGACTTTTTTGTGTTACTTTTAGAATTGTATTTTACTTTTTTGCTTTCTTTACTGGAGTTGCCTTTTTTGTTGTTGTCGCAGCTTTTTTAACCTTAGGACTTTTTGCAGCAACCTTTGTTACATTTTTAGATGGTTTCGTAATTTTTTGCTTCGAAGCTTTTGTTTTAATAGGAGCTGGTTTCTTAATAGTTTTAGCTACTGCCTTTTCAGATTTTTTCTTTTCTATTATAGATTCTTTAGCAACAGTAGTCTTTTTCTTTGCGACTCCAACCTTTACAGGTGATCCTTTCTTGGCTTTTTTTGTAATTGATTTTTTCGGTGATGCTAATTTGTTTTTCTTCGAACTTTCGCCGCTTGCTTTTGTTGATGTCGATAGCTTAAATGAACCCGATGCACCTTTGCCTTTCGTTTGGATTAATTTACCGCTAACAACTGCACTCTTAATATATTTTTTAATAAATGGAGACAATTTGTCAGCGTCAACTTTGTAATTTGCAGCCAAATACTTTTTAATTGCAAGTAAAGATGAACCGCCACGTTCTTTCAAATCTTTTATAGCGCTATTCACCATATCTGAAGTTGGAGGATGGGTTGGCTTAGATTTAGGCTTTTTCACTCCAGTTGCGATAGAACCTTTCTTTGGTTTCTTCGTTTCAACAACAGGTGCAGTATTCGATTGAATTGTAGTATTATCTGCCATTTTGCTTTTTTTCTTTTAAAATATTTTTATTCACTTTTAGATTTTCCAATTAAATTTTTCAAAAAAAAAACACTTTAAAATCACTTATAACATTTATAACTTGTATGACTGTATGAATTAAATTCACTGAAGTCTAGTATGAACAAAACAGCTTATCCATATGTGATGAGATTGTGGAAGAGCGGTGTGAAAAATTTCATTGTATTCAAGGCAATTTTTTCTCATTTTTGTTTGATGATTTCAAAGTTGAGCTCATTTTTCTAATAGTTATGATTATATGTTTTTAAACATATATCCATCATATGAATCGTCAAGACGGGCTCTTTCATCGTACTAATTTTGAAATTAAAAAAAATTAAAATTCGGCGTTAAATTCCGATTTTGTGTGAAATTTTTTCTATTTTCTACAAAAAATTTCCATTTTAAACGATATAATTATTTTGTCAAAATTATTATGGAATTTTTTTTTTGTTATTCATATTAAGATTTACTCAATCCATCATTATCATTAATTGTTTTTATTAAATTCTCCTATTTTCATACTGTAATTTAAATTTCTTTCAGAAATCTTCAAACAACCATTCGTTGCTGTTTTGTACATGTTGTTTGAGAATCAGAATTTTAATCTAACTACTACATAGTAAAGGTATAAACGGACACAATTTAATAAAAATTCATTTCAATCAATCCGAGATATGTATCCTTAAATCAAAATTCTAAATTTAATAGATTTTAGTGAAATTTTTTTGCAACTTTATGTGAAATACACAATATTATTACCATGGCATGGTAACATGGTACAGTTTTTCATTTTGAAATTAAATTAAACTCTTCGATTAAATAAATGCTAGTCCTGAAAAGGACTTTTTTGTGTTACTTTTAGAATTGTATTTTACTTTTTTGCTTTCTTTACTGGAGTTGCCTTTTTTGTTGTTGTCGCTGCTTTTTTAACCTTAGGACTTTTTGCAGCAACCTTTGTTACATTTTTAGATGGTTTCGTAATTTTTTGCTTCGAAGCTTTTGTTTTAATAGGAGCTGGTTTCTTAATAGTTTTAGCTACTGCCTTTTCAGATTTTTTCTTTTCTATTATAGATTCTTTAGCAACAGTAGTCTTTTTCTTTGCGACTCCAACCTTTACAGGTGATCCTTTCTTGGCTTTTTTTGTAATTGATTTTTTCGGTGATGCTAATTTGTTTTTCTTCGAACTTTCGCCGCTTGCTTTTGTTGATGTCGATAGCTTAAATGAACCCGATGCACCTTTGCCTTTCGTTTGGATTAATTTACCGCTAACAACTGCACTCTTAATATATTTTTTAATAAATGGAGACAATTTGTCAGCGTCAACTTTGTAATTTGCAGCCAAATACTTTTTAATTGCTAGTAAAGATGAACCGCCACGTTCTTTCAAATCTTTTATAGCGCTATTCACCATATCTGAAGTTGGAGGATGGGTTGGCTTAGATTTAGGCTTTTTCACTCCAGTTGCGATAGAACCTTTCTTTGGTTTCTTCGTTTCAACAACAGGTGCAGTATTCGATTGAATTGTAGTATTATCTGCCATTTTGCTTTTTTTCTTTTAAAATATTTTTATTCACTTTTAGATTTTCCAATTAAATTTTTCAAAAAAAAAACACTTTAAAATCACTTATAACATTTATAACTTGTATGACTGTATGAATTAAATTCACTGAAGTCTAGTATGAACAAAACAGCTTATCCATATGTGATGAGATTGTGGAAGAGCGGTGTGGAAAATTTCATAGAATTCAAGGCAATTTTTTCTCATTTTTGTTTGATGATTTCAAAGTTGAGCTCATTTTTCTAATAGTTATGATTATTTGTTTTTGAACATATATCCATCATATGAATTGTCAAGATGGGCTCTTTCATCGTACTAATTTTGAAATTAAAAAAATTTTAAAATACGGCGCTAAATTCCGATTTTGTGTGAAATTTTTTCTATTTTCTCCAAAAAATTTCCATTTAAAACGATATAATTATTTTGTTAATAATATTATGAATTTTTTTTTTCTATATTCATATTAAGATGTACTCAATGCATCATTATCATTAATTGTTTTTATTAAATTCACCTATTTTAATACTGTAATTTATGTTTTTTTCAGAAATCATCAAACAACCATCCGTTGTTGTTTTGTACATGTTGTATGAGAATTGTAATTTTTAATTATCTATTAAGTGAAGGTACGAGAGAATAAACTTTTATTTAAAATTTATTTCAATCATTTTGAGATATGTATCTTTAATTCTAAATATTGAATTAAATGGATTTTAATGAAATTTTTTTCAAACTTTATATGAAATATATTATTACCAACATTATCATTTTTGTTTGATGATTTCAAAGTTGAGCTCATTTTTCTAATAGTTATGATTATATGTTTTTAAACATATATCCATCATATGAATCGTCAAGACGGGCTCTTTCATCGTACTAATTTTGAAAAAATTAAAATTCGGCGTTAAATTCCGATTTTGTGTGAAATTTTTTCTATTTTCTACAAAAAATTTCCATTTTAAACGATATAATTATTTTGTCAAAATTATTATGGAATTTTTTTTTTGTTATTCATATTAAGATTTACTCAATGCATCATTATCATTAATTGTTTTTATTAAATTCTCCTATTTTCATACTGTAATTTAAATTTCTTTCAGAAATCTTCAAACAACCATTCGTTGCTGTTTTGTACATGTTGTTTGAGAATCAGAATTTTAATCTAACTACTACATAGTAAAGGTATAAACGGACACAATTTAATAAAAATTCATTTCAATCAATCCGAGATATGTATCCTTAAATCAAAATTCTAAATTTAATAGATTTTAGTGAAATTTTTTTGCAACTTTATGTGAAATACACAATATTATTACCATGGCATGGTAACATGGTACAGTTTTTCATTTTGAAATTAAATTAAACTCTTCGATTAAATAAATGCTAGTCCTGAAAAGGACTTTTTTGTGTTACTTTTAGAATTGTATTTTACTTTTTTGCTTTCTTTACTGGAGTTGCCTTTTTTGTTGTTGTCGCTGCTTTTTTAACCTTAGGACTTTTTGCAGCAACCTTTGTTACATTTTTAGATGGTTTCGTAATTTTTTGCTTCGAAGCTTTTGTTTTAATAGGAGCTGGTTTCTTAATAGTTTTAGCTACTGCCTTTTCAGATTTTTTCTTTTCTATTATAGATTCTTTAGCAACAGTAGTCTTTTTCTTTGCGACTCCAACCTTTACAGGTGATCCTTTCTTGGCTTTTTTTGTAATTGATTTTTTCGGTGATGCTAATTTGTTTTTCTTCGAACTTTCGCCGCTTGCTTTTGTTGATGTCGATAGCTTAAATGAACCCGATGCACCTTTGCCTTTCGTTTGGATTAATTTACCGCTAACAACTGCACTCTTAATATATTTTTTAATAAATGGAGACAATTTGTCAGCGTCAACTTTGTAATTTGCAGCCAAATACTTTTTAATTGCTAGTAAAGATGAACCGCCACGTTCTTTCAAATCTTTTATAGCGCTATTCACCATATCTGAAGTTGGAGGATGGGTTGGCTTAGATTTAGGCTTTTTCACTCCAGTTGCGATAGAACCTTTCTTTGGTTTCTTCGTTTCAACAACAGGTGCAGTATTCGATTGAATTGTAGTATTATCTGCCATTTTGCTTTTTTTCTTTTAAAATATTTTTATTCACTTTTAGATTTTCCAATTAAATTTTTCAAAAAAAAAACACTTTAAAATCACTTATAACATTTATAACTTGTATGACTGTATGAATTAAATTCACTGAAGTCTAGTATGAACAAAACAGCTTATCCATATGTGATGAGATTGTGGAAGAGCGGTGTGGAAAATTTCATAGAATTCAAGGCAATTTTTTCTCATTTTTGTTTGATGATTTCAAAGTTGAGCTCATTTTTCTAATAGTTATGATTATTTGTTTTTGAACATATATCCATCATATGAATTGTCAAGATGGGCTCTTTCATCGTACTAATTTTGAAATTAAAAAAATTTTAAAATACGGCGCTAAATTCCGATTTTGTGTGAAATTTTTTCTATTTTCTCCAAAAAATTTCCATTTAAAACGATATAATTATTTTGTTAATAATATTATGAATTTTTTTTTTCTATATTCATATTAAGATGTACTCAATGCATCATTATCATTAATTGTTTTTATTAAATTCACCTATTTTAATACTGTAATTTATGTTTTTTTCAGAAATCATCAAACAACCATCCGTTGTTGTTTTGTACATGTTGTATGAGAATTGTAATTTTTAATTATCTATTAAGTGAAGGTACGAGAGAATAAACTTTTATTTAAAATTTATTTCAATCATTTTGAGATATGTATCTTTAATTCTAAATATTGAATTAAATGGATTTTAATGAAATTTTTTTCAAACTTTATATGAAATATATTATTACCAACATTATCATTTTTGTTTGATGATTTCAAAGTTGAGCTCATTTTTCTAATAGTTATGATTATATGTTTTTAAACATATATCCATCATATGAATCGTCAAGACGGGCTCTTTCATCGTACTAATTTTGAAAAAATTAAAATTCGGCGTTAAATTCCGATTTTGTGTGAAATTTTTTCTATTTTCTACAAAAAATTTCCATTTTAAACGATATAATTATTTTGTTAATAATATTATGAATTTTTTTTTTCTATATTCATATTAAGATGTACTCAATGCATCATTATCATTAATTGTTTTTATTAAATTCACCTATTTTAATACTGTAATTTATGTTTTTTTCAGAAATCATCAAACAACCATCCGTTGTTGTTTTGTACATGTTGTATGAGAATTGTAATTTTTAATTATCTATTAAGTGAAGGTACGAGAGAATAAACTTTTATTTAAAATTTATTTCAATCATTTTGAGATATGTATCTTTAATTCTAAATATTGAATTAAATGGATTTTAATGAAATTTTTTTCAAACTTTATATGAAATATATTATTACCAACATTATCATTTTTGTTTGATGATTTCAAAGTTGAGCTCATTTTTCTAATAGTTATGATTATATGTTTTTAAACATATATCCATCATATGAATCGTCAAGACGGGCTCTTTCATCGTACTAATTTTGAAAAAATTAAAATTCGGCGTTAAATTCCGATTTTGTGTGAAATTTTTTCTATTTTCTACAAAAAATTTCCATTTTAAACGATATAATTATTTTGTCAAAATTATTATGGAATTTTTTTTTTGTTATTCATATTAAGATTTACTCAATGCATCATTATCATTAATTGTTTTTATTAAATTCTCCTATTTTCATACTGTAATTTAAATTTCTTTCAGAAATCTTCAAACAACCATTCGTTGCTGTTTTGTACATGTTGTTTGAGAATCAGAATTTTAATCTAACTACTACATAGTAAAGGTATAAACGGACACAATTTAATAAAAATTCATTTCAATCAATCCGAGATATGTATCCTTAAATCAAAATTCTAAATTTAATAGATTTTAGTGAAATTTTTTTGCAACTTTATGTGAAATACACAATATTATTACCATGGCATGGTAACATGGTACAGTTTTTCATTTTGAAATTAAATTAAACTCTTCGATTAAATAAATGCTAGTCCTGAAAAGGACTTTTTTGTGTTACTTTTAGAATTGTATTTTACTTTTTTGCTTTCTTTACTGGAGTTGCCTTTTTTGTTGTTGTCGCTGCTTTTTTAACCTTAGGACTTTTTGCAGCAACCTTTGTTACATTTTTAGATGGTTTCGTAATTTTTTGCTTCGAAGCTTTTGTTTTAATAGGAGCTGGTTTCTTAATAGTTTTAGCTACTGCCTTTTCAGATTTTTTCTTTTCTATTATAGATTCTTTAGCAACAGTAGTCTTTTTCTTTGCGACTCCAACCTTTACAGGTGATCCTTTCTTGGCTTTTTTTGTAATTGATTTTTTCGGTGATGCTAATTTGTTTTTCTTCGAACTTTCGCCGCTTGCTTTTGTTGATGTCGATAGCTTAAATGAACCCGATGCACCTTTGCCTTTCGTTTGGATTAATTTACCGCTAACAACTGCACTCTTAATATATTTTTTAATAAATGGAGACAATTTGTCAGCGTCAACTTTGTAATTTGCAGCCAAATACTTTTTAATTGCTAGTAAAGATGAACCGCCACGTTCTTTCAAATCTTTTATAGCGCTATTCACCATATCTGAAGTTGGAGGATGGGTTGGCTTAGATTTAGGCTTTTTCACTCCAGTTGCGATAGAACCTTTCTTTGGTTTCTTCGTTTCAACAACAGGTGCAGTATTCGATTGAATTGTAGTATTATCTGCCATTTTGCTTTTTTTCTTTTAAAATATTTTTATTCACTTTTAGATTTTCCAATTAAATTTTTCAAAAAAAAAACACTTTAAAATCACTTATAACATTTATAACTTGTATGACTGTATGAATTAAATTCACTGAAGTCTAGTATGAACAAAACAGCTTATCCATATGTGATGAGATTGTGGAAGAGCGGTGTGGAAAATTTCATAGAATTCAAGGCAATTTTTTCTCATTTTTGTTTGATGATTTCAAAGTTGAGCTCATTTTTCTAATAGTTATGATTATTTGTTTTTGAACATATATCCATCATATGAATTGTCAAGATGGGCTCTTTCATCGTACTAATTTTGAAATTAAAAAAATTTTAAAATACGGCGCTAAATTCCGATTTTGTGTGAAATTTTTTCTATTTTCTCCAAAAAATTTCCATTTAAAACGATATAATTATTTTGTTAATAATATTATGAATTTTTTTTTTCTATATTCATATTAAGATGTACTCAATGCATCATTATCATTAATTGTTTTTATTAAATTCACCTATTTTAATACTGTAATTTATGTTTTTTTCAGAAATCATCAAACAACCATCCGTTGTTGTTTTGTACATGTTGTATGAGAATTGTAATTTTTAATTATCTATTAAGTGAAGGTACGAGAGAATAAACTTTTATTTAAAATTTATTTCAATCATTTTGAGATATGTATCTTTAATTCTAAATATTGAATTAAATGGATTTTAATGAAATTTTTTTCAAACTTTATATGAAATATATTATTACCAACATTATCATTTTTGTTTGATGATTTCAAAGTTGAGCTCATTTTTCTAATAGTTATGATTATATGTTTTTAAACATATATCCATCATATGAATCGTCAAGACGGGCTCTTTCATCGTACTAATTTTGAAAAAATTAAAATTCGGCGTTAAATTCCGATTTTGTGTGAAATTTTTTCTATTTTCTACAAAAAATTTCCATTTTAAACGATATAATTATTTTGTTAATAATATTATGAATTTTTTTTTTCTATATTCATATTAAGATGTACTCAATGCATCATTATCATTAATTGTTTTTATTAAATTCACCTATTTTAATACTGTAATTTATGTTTTTTTCAGAAATCATCAAACAACCATCCGTTGTTGTTTTGTACATGTTGTATGAGAATTGTAATTTTTAATTATCTATTAAGTGAAGGTACGAGAGAATAAACTTTTATTTAAAATTTATTTCAATCATTTTGAGATATGTATCTTTAATTCTAAATATTGAATTAAATGGATTTTAATGAAATTTTTTTCAAACTTTATATGAAATATATTATTACCAACATTATCATTTTTGTTTGATGATTTCAAAGTTGAGCTCATTTTTCTAATAGTTATGATTATATGTTTTTAAACATATATCCATCATATGAATCGTCAAGACGGGCTCTTTCATCGTACTAATTTTGAAAAAATTAAAATTCGGCGTTAAATTCCGATTTTGTGTGAAATTTTTTCTATTTTCTACAAAAAATTTCCATTTTAAACGATATAATTATTTTGTCAAAATTATTATGGAATTTTTTTTTTGTTATTCATATTAAGATTTACTCAATGCATCATTATCATTAATTGTTTTTATTAAATTCTCCTATTTTCATACTGTAATTTAAATTTCTTTCAGAAATCTTCAAACAACCATTCGTTGCTGTTTTGTACATGTTGTTTGAGAATCAGAATTTTAATCTAACTACTACATAGTAAAGGTATAAACGGACACAATTTAATAAAAATTCATTTCAATCAATCCGAGATATGTATCCTTAAATCAAAATTCTAAATTTAATAGATTTTAGTGAAATTTTTTTGCAACTTTATGTGAAATACACAATATTATTACCATGGCATGGTAACATGGTACAGTTTTTCATTTTGAAATTAAATTAAACTCTTCGATTAAATAAATGCTAGTCCTGAAAAGGACTTTTTTGTGTTACTTTTAGAATTGTATTTTACTTTTTTGCTTTCTTTACTGGAGTTGCCTTTTTTGTTGTTGTCGCTGCTTTTTTAACCTTAGGACTTTTTGCAGCAACCTTTGTTACATTTTTAGATGGTTTCGTAATTTTTTGCTTCGAAGCTTTTGTTTTAATAGGAGCTGGTTTCTTAATAGTTTTAGCTACTGCCTTTTCAGATTTTTTCTTTTCTATTATAGATTCTTTAGCAACAGTAGTCTTTTTCTTTGCGACTCCAACCTTTACAGGTGATCCTTTCTTGGCTTTTTTTGTAATTGATTTTTTCGGTGATGCTAATTTGTTTTTCTTCGAACTTTCGCCGCTTGCTTTTGTTGATGTCGATAGCTTAAATGAACCCGATGCACCTTTGCCTTTCGTTTGGATTAATTTACCGCTAACAACTGCACTCTTAATATATTTTTTAATAAATGGAGACAATTTGTCAGCGTCAACTTTGTAATTTGCAGCCAAATACTTTTTAATTGCTAGTAAAGATGAACCGCCACGTTCTTTCAAATCTTTTATAGCGCTATTCACCATATCTGAAGTTGGAGGATGGGTTGGCTTAGATTTAGGCTTTTTCACTCCAGTTGCGATAGAACCTTTCTTTGGTTTCTTCGTTTCAACAACAGGTGCAGTATTCGATTGAATTGTAGTATTATCTGCCATTTTGCTTTTTTTCTTTTAAAATATTTTTATTCACTTTTAGATTTTCCAATTAAATTTTTCAAAAAAAAAACACTTTAAAATCACTTATAACATTTATAACTTGTATGACTGTATGAATTAAATTCACTGAAGTCTAGTATGAACAAAACAGCTTATCCATATGTGATGAGATTGTGGAAGAGCGGTGTGGAAAATTTCATAGAATTCAAGGCAATTTTTTCTCATTTTTGTTTGATGATTTCAAAGTTGAGCTCATTTTTCTAATAGTTATGATTATTTGTTTTTGAACATATATCCATCATATGAATTGTCAAGATGGGCTCTTTCATCGTACTAATTTTGAAATTAAAAAAATTTTAAAATACGGCGCTAAATTCCGATTTTGTGTGAAATTTTTTCTATTTTCTCCAAAAAATTTCCATTTAAAACGATATAATTATTTTGTTAATAATATTATGAATTTTTTTTTTCTATATTCATATTAAGATGTACTCAATGCATCATTATCATTAATTGTTTTTATTAAATTCACCTATTTTAATACTGTAATTTATGTTTTTTTCAGAAATCATCAAACAACCATCCGTTGTTGTTTTGTACATGTTGTATGAGAATTGTAATTTTTAATTATCTATTAAGTGAAGGTACGAGAGAATAAACTTTTATTTAAAATTTATTTCAATCATTTTGAGATATGTATCTTTAATTCTAAATATTGAATTAAATGGATTTTAATGAAATTTTTTTCAAACTTTATATGAAATATATTATTACCAACATTATCATTTTTGTTTGATGATTTCAAAGTTGAGCTCATTTTTCTAATAGTTATGATTATATGTTTTTAAACATATATCCATCATATGAATCGTCAAGACGGGCTCTTTCATCGTACTAATTTTGAAAAAATTAAAATTCGGCGTTAAATTCCGATTTTGTGTGAAATTTTTTCTATTTTCTACAAAAAATTTCCATTTTAAACGATATAATTATTTTGTTAATAATATTATGAATTTTTTTTTTCTATATTCATATTAAGATGTACTCAATGCATCATTATCATTAATTGTTTTTATTAAATTCACCTATTTTAATACTGTAATTTATGTTTTTTTCAGAAATCATCAAACAACCATCCGTTGTTGTTTTGTACATGTTGTATGAGAATTGTAATTTTTAATTATCTATTAAGTGAAGGTACGAGAGAATAAACTTTTATTTAAAATTTATTTCAATCATTTTGAGATATGTATCTTTAATTCTAAATATTGAATTAAATGGATTTTAATGAAATTTTTTTCAAACTTTATATGAAATATATTATTACCAACATTATCATTTTTGTTTGATGATTTCAAAGTTGAGCTCATTTTTCTAATAGTTATGATTATATGTTTTTAAACATATATCCATCATATGAATCGTCAAGACGGGCTCTTTCATCGTACTAATTTTGAAAAAATTAAAATTCGGCGTTAAATTCCGATTTTGTGTGAAATTTTTTCTATTTTCTACAAAAAATTTCCATTTTAAACGATATAATTATTTTGTTAATAATATTATGAATTTTTTTTTTCTATATTCATATTAAGATGTACTCAATGCATCATTATCATTAATTGTTTTTATTAAATTCACCTATTTTAATACTGTAATTTATGTTTTTTTCAGAAATCATCAAACAACCATCCGTTGTTGTTTTGTACATGTTGTATGAGAATTGTAATTTTTAATTATCTATTAAGTGAAGGTACGAGAGAATAAACTTTTATTTAAAATTTATTTCAATCATTTTGAGATATGTATCTTTAATTCTAAATATTGAATTAAATGGATTTTAATGAAATTTTTTTCAAACTTTATATGAAATATATTATTACCAACATTATCATTTTTGTTTGATGATTTCAAAGTTGAGCTCATTTTTCTAATAGTTATGATTATATGTTTTTAAACATATATCCATCATATGAATCGTCAAGACGGGCTCTTTCATCGTACTAATTTTGAAAAAATTAAAATTCGGCGTTAAATTCCGATTTTGTGTGAAATTTTTTCTATTTTCTACAAAAAATTTCCATTTTAAACGATATAATTATTTTGTTAATAATATTATGAATTTTTTTTTTCTATATTCATATTAAGATGTACTCAATGCATCATTATCATTAATTGTTTTTATTAAATTCACCTATTTTAATACTGTAATTTATGTTTTTTTCAGAAATCATCAAACAACCATCCGTTGTTGTTTTGTACATGTTGTATGAGAATTGTAATTTTTAATTATCTATTAAGTGAAGGTACGAGAGAATAAACTTTTATTTAAAATTTATTTCAATCATTTTGAGATATGTATCTTTAATTCTAAATATTGAATTAAATGGATTTTAATGAAATTTTTTTCAAACTTTATATGAAATATATTATTACCAACATTATCATTTTTGTTTGATGATTTCAAAGTTGAGCTCATTTTTCTAATAGTTATGATTATATGTTTTTAAACATATATCCATCATATGAATCGTCAAGACGGGCTCTTTCATCGTACTAATTTTGAAAAAATTAAAATTCGGCGTTAAATTCCGATTTTGTGTGAAATTTTTTCTATTTTCTACAAAAAATTTCCATTTTAAACGATATAATTATTTTGTTAATAATATTATGAATTTTTTTTTTCTATATTCATATTAAGATGTACTCAATGCATCATTATCATTAATTGTTTTTATTAAATTCACCTATTTTAATACTGTAATTTATGTTTTTTTCAGAAATCATCAAACAACCATCCGTTGTTGTTTTGTACATGTTGTATGAGAATTGTAATTTTTAATTATCTATTAAGTGAAGGTACGAGAGAATAAACTTTTATTTAAAATTTATTTCAATCATTTTGAGATATGTATCTTTAATTCTAAATATTGAATTAAATGGATTTTAATGAAATTTTTTTCAAACTTTATATGAAATATATTATTACCAACATTATCATTTTTGTTTGATGATTTCAAAGTTGAGCTCATTTTTCTAATAGTTATGATTATATGTTTTTAAACATATATCCATCATATGAATCGTCAAGACGGGCTCTTTCATCGTACTAATTTTGAAAAAATTAAAATTCGGCGTTAAATTCCGATTTTGTGTGAAATTTTTTCTATTTTCTACAAAAAATTTCCATTTTAAACGATATAATTATTTTGTCAAAATTATTATGGAATTTTTTTTTTGTTATTCATATTAAGATTTACTCAATGCATCATTATCATTAATTGTTTTTATTAAATTCTCCTATTTTCATACTGTAATTTAAATTTCTTTCAGAAATCTTCAAACAACCATTCGTTGCTGTTTTGTACATGTTGTTTGAGAATCAGAATTTTAATCTAACTACTACATAGTAAAGGTATAAACGGACACAATTTAATAAAAATTCATTTCAATCAATCCGAGATATGTATCCTTAAATCAAAATTCTAAATTTAATAGATTTTAGTGAAATTTTTTTGCAACTTTATGTGAAATACACAATATTATTACCATGGCATGGTAACATGGTACAGTTTTTCATTTTGAAATTAAATTAAACTCTTCGATTAAATAAATGCTAGTCCTGAAAAGGACTTTTTTGTGTTACTTTTAGAATTGTATTTTACTTTTTTGCTTTCTTTACTGGAGTTGCCTTTTTTGTTGTTGTCGCTGCTTTTTTAACCTTAGGACTTTTTGCAGCAACCTTTGTTACATTTTTAGATGGTTTCGTAATTTTTTGCTTCGAAGCTTTTGTTTTAATAGGAGCTGGTTTCTTAATAGTTTTAGCTACTGCCTTTTCAGATTTTTTCTTTTCTATTATAGATTCTTTAGCAACAGTAGTCTTTTTCTTTGCGACTCCAACCTTTACAGGTGATCCTTTCTTGGCTTTTTTTGTAATTGATTTTTTCGGTGATGCTAATTTGTTTTTCTTCGAACTTTCGCCGCTTGCTTTTGTTGATGTCGATAGCTTAAATGAACCCGATGCACCTTTGCCTTTCGTTTGGATTAATTTACCGCTAACAACTGCACTCTTAATATATTTTTTAATAAATGGAGACAATTTGTCAGCGTCAACTTTGTAATTTGCAGCCAAATACTTTTTAATTG
Organism: Xylophagus ater; assembly: GCA_963422695.1. Classification (NCBI taxonomy): domain Eukaryota; kingdom Metazoa; phylum Arthropoda; class Insecta; order Diptera; family Xylophagidae; genus Xylophagus; species Xylophagus ater. Next base: position 37,856,187 of record OY730478.1, read on the forward strand.
CTAGTAAAGATGAACCGCCACGTTCTTTCAAATCTTTTATAGCGCTATTCACCATATCTGAAGTTGGAGGATGGGTTGGCTTAGATTTAGGCTTTTTCACTCCAGTTGCGATAGAACCTTTCTTTGGTTTCTTCGTTTCAACAACAGGTGCAGTATTCGATTGAATTGTAGTATTATCTGCCATTTTGCTTTTTTTCTTTTAAAATATTTTTATTCACTTTTAGATTTTCCAATTAAATTTTTCAAAAAAAAAACACTTTAAAATCACTTATAACATTTATAACTTGTATGACTGTATGAATTAAATTCACTGAAGTCTAGTATGAACAAAACAGCTTATCCATATGTGATGAGATTGTGGAAGAGCGGTGTGGAAAATTTCATAGAATTCAAGGCAATTTTTTCTCATTTTTGTTTGATGATTTCAAAGTTGAGCTCATTTTTCTAATAGTTATGATTATTTGTTTTTGAACATATATCCATCATATGAATTGTCAAGATGGGCTCTTTCATCGTACTAATTTTGAAATTAAAAAAATTTTAAAATACGGCGCTAAATTCCGATTTTGTGTGAAATTTTTTCTATTTTCTCCAAAAAATTTCCATTTAAAACGATATAATTATTTTGTTAATAATATTATGAATTTTTTTTTTCTATATTCATATTAAGATGTACTCAATGCATCATTATCATTAATTGTTTTTATTAAATTCACCTATTTTAATACTGTAATTTATGTTTTTTTCAGAAATCATCAAACAACCATCCGTTGTTGTTTTGTACATGTTGTATGAGAATTGTAATTTTTAATTATCTATTAAGTGAAGGTACGAGAGAATAAACTTTTATTTAAAATTTATTTCAATCATTTTGAGATATGTATCTTTAATTCTAAATATTGAATTAAATGGATTTTAATGAAATTTTTTTCAAACTTTATATGAAATATATTATTACCAACATTATCATTTTTGTTTGATGATTTCAAAGTTGAGCTCATTTTTCTAATAGTTATGATTATATGTTTTTAAACATATATCCATCATATGAATCGTCAAGACGGGCTCTTTCATCGTACTAATTTTGAAAAAATTAAAATTCGGCGTTAAATTCCGATTTTGTGTGAAATTTTTTCTATTTTCTACAAAAAATTTCCATTTAAAACGATATAATTATTTTGTTAATAATATTATGAATTTTTTTTTTCTATATTCATATTAAGATGTACTCAATGCATCATTATCATTAATTGTTTTTATTAAATTCTCCTATTTTCATACTGTAATTTAAATTTCTTTCAGAAATCTTCAAACAACCATTCGTTGCTGTTTTGTACATGTTGTTTGAGAATCAGAATTTTAATCTAACTACTACATAGTAAAGGTATAAACGGACACAATTTAATAAAAATTCATTTCAATCAATCCGAGATATGTATCCTTAAATCAAAATTCTAAATTTAATAGATTTTAGTGAAATTTTTTTGCAACTTTATGTGAAATACACAATATTATTACCATGGCATGGTAACATGGTACAGTTTTTCATTTTGAAATTAAATTAAACTCTTCGATTAAATAAATGCTAGTCCTGAAAAGGACTTTTTTGTGTTACTTTTAGAATTGTATTTTACTTTTTTGCTTTCTTTACTGGAGTTGCCTTTTTTGTTGTTGTCGCAGCTTTTTTAACCTTAGGACTTTTTGCAGCAACCTTTGTTACATTTTTAGATGGTTTCGTAATTTTTTGCTTCGAAGCTTTTGTTTTAATAGGAGCTGGTTTCTTAATAGTTTTAGCTACTGCCTTTTCAGATTTTTTCTTTTCTATTATAGATTCTTTAGCAACAGTAGTCTTTTTCTTTGCGACTCCAACCTTTACAGGTGATCCTTTCTTGGCTTTTTTTGTAATTGATTTTTTCGGTGATGCTAATTTGTTTTTCTTCGAACTTTCGCCGCTTGCTTTTGTTGATGTCGATAGCTTAAATGAACCCGATGCACCTTTGCCTTTCGTTTGGATTAATTTACCGCTAACAACTGCACTCTTAATATATTTTTTAATAAATGGAGACAATTTGTCAGCGTCAACTTTGTAATTTGCAGCCAAATACTTTTTAATTGCTAGTAAAGATGAACCGCCACGTTCTTTCAAATCTTTTATAGCGCTATTCACCATATCTGAAGTTGGAGGATGGGTTGGCTTAGATTTAGGCTTTTTCACTCCAGTTGCGATAGAACCTTTCTTTGGTTTCTTCGTTTCAACAACAGGTGCAGTATTCGATTGAATTGTAGTATTATCTGCCATTTTGCTTTTTTTCTTTTAAAATATTTTTATTCACTTTTAGATTTTCCAATTAAATTTTTCAAAAAAAAAACACTTTAAAATCACTTATAACATTTATAACTTGTATGACTGTATGAATTAAATTCACTGAAGTCTAGTATGAACAAAACAGCTTATCCATATGTGATGAGATTGTGGAAGAGCGGTGTGAAAAATTTCATTGTATTCAAGGCAATTTTTTCTCATTTTTGTTTGATGATTTCAAAGTTGAGCTCATTTTTCTAATAGTTATGATTATTTGTTTTTGAACATATATCCATCATATGAATTGTCAAGATGGGCTCTTTCATCGTACTAATTTTGAAATTAAAAAAATTTTAAAATACGGCGCTAAATTCCGATTTTGTGTGAAATTTTTTCTATTTTCTCCAAAAAATTTCCATTTAAAACGATATAATTATTTTGTTAATAATATTATGAATTTTTTTTTTCTATATTCATATTAAGATGTACTCAATGCATCATTATCATTAATTGTTTTTATTAAATTCACCTATTTTAATACTGTAATTTATGTTTTTTTCAGAAATCATCAAACAACCATCCGTTGTTGTTTTGTACATGTTGTATGAGAATTGTAATTTTTAATTATCTATTAAGTGAAGGTACGAGAGAATAAACTTTTATTTAAAATTTATTTCAATCATTTTGAGATATGTATCTTTAATTCTAAATATTGAATTAAATGGATTTTAATGAAATTTTTTTCAAACTTTATATGAAATATATTATTACCAACATTATCATTTTTGTTTGATGATTTCAAAGTTGAGCTCATTTTTCTAATAGTTATGATTATATGTTTTTAAACATATATCCATCATATGAATCGTCAAGACGGGCTCTTTCATCGTACTAATTTTGAAAAAATTAAAATTCGGCGTTAAATTCCGATTTTGTGTGAAATTTTTTCTATTTTCTACAAAAAATTTCCATTTTAAACGATATAATTATTTTGTCAAAATTATTATGGAATTTTTTTTTTGTTATTCATATTAAGATTTACTCAATGCATCATTATCATTAATTGTTTTTATTAAATTCTCCTATTTTCATACTGTAATTTAAATTTCTTTCAGAAATCTTCAAACAACCATTCGTTGCTGTTTTGTACATGTTGTTTGAGAATCAGAATTTTAATCTAACTACTACATAGTAAAGGTATAAACGGACACAATTTAATAAAAATTCATTTCAATCAATCCGAGATATGTATCCTTAAATCAAAATTCTAAATTTAATAGATTTTAGTGAAATTTTTTTGCAACTTTATGTGAAATACACAATATTATTACCATGGCATGGTAACATGGTACAGTTTTTCATTTTGAAATTAAATTAAACTCTTCGATTAAATAAATGCTAGTCCTGAAAAGGACTTTTTTGTGTTACTTTTAGAATTGTATTTTACTTTTTTGCTTTCTTTACTGGAGTTGCCTTTTTTGTTGTTGTCGCAGCTTTTTTAACCTTAGGACTTTTTGCAGCAACCTTTGTTACATTTTTAGATGGTTTCGTAATTTTTTGCTTCGAAGCTTTTGTTTTAATAGGAGCTGGTTTCTTAATAGTTTTAGCTACTGCCTTTTCAGATTTTTTCTTTTCTATTATAGATTCTTTAGCAACAGTAGTCTTTTTCTTTGCGACTCCAACCTTTACAGGTGATCCTTTCTTGGCTTTTTTTGTAATTGATTTTTTCGGTGATGCTAATTTGTTTTTCTTCGAACTTTCGCCGCTTGCTTTTGTTGATGTCGATAGCTTAAATGAACCCGATGCACCTTTGCCTTTCGTTTGGATTAATTTACCGCTAACAACTGCACTCTTAATATATTTTTTAATAAATGGAGACAATTTGTCAGCGTCAACTTTGTAATTTGCAGCCAAATACTTTTTAATTGCTAGTAAAGATGAACCGCCACGTTCTTTCAAATCTTTTATAGCGCTATTCACCATATCTGAAGTTGGAGGATGGGTTGGCTTAGATTTAGGCTTTTTCACTCCAGTTGCGATAGAACCTTTCTTTGGTTTCTTCGTTTCAACAACAGGTGCAGTATTCGATTGAATTGTAGTATTATCTGCCATTTTGCTTTTTTTCTTTTAAAATATTTTTATTCACTTTTAGATTTTCCAATTAAATTTTTCAAAAAAAAACACTTTAAAATCGCTTATAACATTTATAACTTGTATGACTGTATGAATTAAATTCACTGAAGTCTAGTATGAACAAAACAGCTTATCCATATGTGATGAGATTGTGGAAGAGCGGTGTGAAAAATTTCATTGAATTCAAGGCAATTTTTTCTCATTTTTGTTTGATGATTTCAAAGTTGAGCTCATTTTTCTAATAGTTATGATTATTTGTTTTTGAACATATATCCATCATATGAATTGTCAAGATGGGCTCTTTCATCGTACTAATTTTGAAATTAAAAAAATTTTAAAATACGGCGCTAAATTCCGATTTTGTGTGAAATTTTTTCTATTTTCTCCAAAAAATTTCCATTTAAAACGATATAATTATTTTGTTAATAATATTATGAATTTTTTTTTTCTATATTCATATTAAGATGTACTCAATGCATCATTATCATTAATTGTTTTTATTAATATCACCTATTTTCATACTGTAATTTATGTTTCTTTCAGAAATCATCAAACAACCATCCGTTGTTGTTTTGTACATGTTGTATGAGAATTGTAATTTTAAATTATCTATTAAGTGAAGGTACGAGAGAATAAACTTTTATTTAAAATTTATTTCAATCATTTTGAGATATGTATCTTTAATTCTAAATATTGAATTAAATGGATTTTTATGAAATTTTTTTCAAACTTTATATGAAATATATTATTACCAACATTATCATTTTTGTTTGATGATTTCAAAGTTGAGCTCATTTTTCTAATAGTTATGATTATATGTTTTTAAACATATATCCATCATATGAATCGTCAAGACGGGCTCTTTCATCGTACTAATTTTGAAATTAAAAAAAATTAAAATTCGGCGTTAAATTCCGATTTTGTGTGAAATTTTTTCTATTTTCTACAAAAAATTTCCATTTTAAACGATATAATTATTTTGTCAAAATTATTATGGAATTTTTTTTTTGTTATTCATATTAAGATTTACTCAATCCATCATTATCATTAATTGTTTTTATTAAATTCTCCTATTTTCATACTGTAATTTAAATTTCTTTCAGAAATCTTCAAACAACCATTCGTTGCTGTTTTGTACATGTTGTTTGAGAATCAGAATTTTAATCTAACTACTACATAGTAAAGGTATAAACGGACACAATTTAATAAAAATTCATTTCAATCAATCCGAGATATGTATCCTTAAATCAAAATTCTAAATTTAATAGATTTTAGTGAAATTTTTTTGCAACTTTATGTGAAATACACAATATTATTACCATGGCATGGTAACATGGTACAGTTTTTCATTTTGAAATTAAATTAAACTCTTCGATTAAATAAATGCTAGTCCTGAAAAGGACTTTTTTGTGTTACTTTTAGAATTGTATTTTACTTTTTTGCTTTCTTTACTGGAGTTGCCTTTTTTGTTGTTGTCGCTGCTTTTTTAACCTTAGGACTTTTTGCAGCAACCTTTGTTACATTTTTAGATGGTTTCGTAATTTTTTGCTTCGAAGCTTTTGTTTTAATAGGAGCTGGTTTCTTAATAGTTTTAGCTACTGCCTTTTCAGATTTTTTCTTTTCTATTATAGATTCTTTAGCAACAGTAGTCTTTTTCTTTGCGACTCCAACCTTTACAGGTGATCCTTTCTTGGCTTTTTTTGTAATTGATTTTTTCGGTGATGCTAATTTGTTTTTCTTCGAACTTTCGCCGCTTGCTTTTGTTGATGTCGATAGCTTAAATGAACCCGATGCACCTTTGCCTTTCGTTTGGATTAATTTACCGCTAACAACTGCACTCTTAATATATTTTTTAATAAATGGAGACAATTTGTCAGCGTCAACTTTGTAATTTGCAGCCAAATACTTTTTAATTGCTAGTAAAGATGAACCGCCACGTTCTTTCAAATCTTTTATAGCGCTATTCACCATATCTGAAGTTGGAGGATGGGTTGGCTTAGATTTAGGCTTTTTCACTCCAGTTGCGATAGAACCTTTCTTTGGTTTCTTCGTTTCAACAACAGGTGCAGTATTCGATTGAATTGTAGTATTATCTGCCATTTTGCTTTTTTTCTTTTAAAATATTTTTATTCACTTTTAGATTTTCCAATTAAATTTTTCAAAAAAAAAAAACACTTTAAAATCACTTATAAAATTTATAACTTGTATGACTGTATGAATTAAATTCACTGAAGTCTAGTATGAACAAAACAGCTTATCCATATGTGATGAGATTGTGGAAGAGCGGTGTGAAAAAATTTCATTGAATTCAAGGCAATTTTTTCTCATTTTTGTTTGATGATTTCAAAGTTGAGCTCATTTTTCTAATAGTTATGATTATTTGTTTTTGAACATATATCCATCATATGAATTGTCAAGATGGGCTCTTTCATCGTACTAATTTTGAAATTAAAAAAATTTTAAAATACGGCGCTAAATTCCGATTTTGTGTGAAATTTTTTCTATTTTCTCCAAAAAATTTCCATTTAAAACGATATAATTATTTTGTTAATAATATTATGAATTTTTTTTTCTATATTCATATTAAGATGTACTCAATGCATCATTATCATTAATTGTTTTTATTAAATTCACCTATTTTAATACTGTAATTTATGTTTCTTTCAGAAATCATCAAACAACCATCCGTTGTTGTTTTGTACATGTTGTATGAGAATTGTAATTTTTAATTATCTATTAAGTGAAGGTACGAGAGAATAAACTTTTATTTAAAATTTATTTCAATCATTTTGAGATATGTATCTTTAATTCTAAATATTGAATTAAATGGATTTTAATGAAATTTTTTTCAAACTTTATATGAAATATATTATTACCAACATTATCATTTTTGTTTGATGATTTCAAAGTTGAGCTCATTTTTCTAATAGTTATGATTATATGTTTTTAAACATATATCCATCATATGAATCGTCAAGACGGGCTCTTTCATCGTACTAATTTTGAAATTAAAAAAAATTAAAATTCGGCGTTAAATTCCGATTTTGTGTGAAATTTTTTCTATTTTCCACAAAAAATTTCCATTTTAAACGATATAATTATTTCGTCAAAATTATTATGGGATTTTTTTTTTGTTATTCATATTAAGATTTACTCAATGCATCATTATCATTAATTGTTTTTATTAAATTCTCCTATTTTCATACTGTAATTTAAATTTCTTTCAGAAATCTTCAAACAACCATTCGTTGCTGTTTTGTACATGTTGTTTGAGAATCAGAATTTTAATCTAACTACTACATAGTAAAGGTATAAACGGACACAATTTAATAAAAATTCATTTCAATCAATCCGAGATATGTATCCTTAAATCAAAATTCTAAATTTAATAGATTTTAGTGAAATTTTTTTGCAACTTTATGTGAAATACACAATATTATTACCATGGCATGGTAACATGGTACAGTTTTTCATTTTGAAATTAAATTAAACTCTTCGATTAAATAAATGCTAGTCCTGAAAAGGACTTTTTTGTGTTACTTTTAGAATTGTATTTTACTTTTTTGCTTTCTTTACTGGAGTTGCCTTTTTTGGTATTGTCGCAGCTTTTTTAACCTTAGGACTTTTTGCAGCAACCTTTGTTACATTTTTAGATGGTTTCGTAATTTTTTGCTTCGAAGCTTTTGTTTTAATAGGAGCTGGTTTCTTAATAGTTTTAGCTACTGCCTTTTCAGATTTTTTCTTTTCTATTATAGATTCTTTAGCAACAGTAGTCTTTTTCTTTGCGACTCCAACCTTTACAGGTGATCCTTTCTTGGCTTTTTTTGTAATTGATTTTTTCGGTGATGCTAATTTGTTTTTCTTCGAACTTTCGCCGCTTGCTTTTGTTGATGTCGATAGCTTAAATGAACCCGATGCACCTTTGCCTTTCGTTTGGATTAATTTACCGCTAACAACTGCACTCTTAATATATTTTTTAATAAATGGAGACAATTTGTCAGCGTCAACTTTGTAATTTGCAGCCAAATACTTTTTAATTGCTAGTAAAGATGAACCGCCACGTTCTTTCAAATCTTTTATAGCGCTATTCACCATATCTGAAGTTGGAGGATGGGTTGGCTTAGATTTAGGCTTTTTCACTCCAGTTGCGATAGAACCTTTCTTTGGTTTCTTCGTTTCAACAACAGGTGCAGTATTCGATTGAATTGTAGTATTATCTGCCATTTTGCTTTTTTTCTTTTAAAATATTTTTATTCACTTTTAGATTTTCCAATTAAATTTTTCAAAAAAAAACACTTTAAAATCACTTATAACATTTATAACTTGTATGACTGTATGAATTAAATTCACTGAAGTCTAGTATGAACAAAACAGCTTATCCATATGTGATGAGATTGTGGAAGAGCGGTGTGAAAAATTTCATTGAATTCAAGGCAATTTTTTCTCATTTTTGTTTGATGATTTCAAAGTTGAGCTCATTTTTCTAATAGTTATGATTATTTGTTTTTGAACATATATCCATCATATGAATTGTCAAGATGGGCTCTTTCATCGTACTAATTTTGAAATTAAAAAAATTTTAAAATACGGCGCTAAATTCCGATTTTGTGTGAAATTTTTTCTATTTTCTCCAAAAAATTTCCATTTAAAACGATATAATTATTTTGTTAATAATATTATGAATTTTTTTTTTCTATATTCATATTCAGATGTACTCAATGCATCATTATCATTAATTGTTTTTATTAAATTCACCTATTTTAATACTGTAATTTATGTTTCTTTCAGAAATCATCAAACAACCATCCGTTGTTGTTTTGTACATGTTGTATGAGAATTGTATTTTTAAATTATCTATTAAGTGAAGGTACGAGAGAATAAACTTTTATTTAAAATTTATTTCAATCATTTTGAGATATGTATCTTGAATTCTAAATATTGAATTAAATGGATTTTAATGAAATTTTTTTCAAACTTTATATGAAATATATTATTACCAACATTATCATTTTTGTTTGATGATTTCAAAGTTGAGCTCATTTTTCTAATAGTTATGATTATATGTTTTTAAACATATATCCATCATATGAATCGTCAAGACGGGCTCTTTCATCGTACTAATTTTGAAAAAATTAAAATTCGGCGTTAAATTCCGATTTTGTGTGAAATTTTTTCTATTTTCTACAAAAAATTTCCATTTTAAACGATATAATTATTTTGTCAAAATTATTATGGAATTTTTTTTTTGTTATTCATATTAAGATTTACTCAATGCATCATTATCATTAATTGTTTTTATTAAATTCTCCTATTTTCATACTGTAATTTAAATTTCTTTCAGAAATCTTCAAACAACCATTCGTTGCTGTTTTGTACATGTTGTTTGAGAATCAGAATTTTAATCTAACTACTACATAGTAAAGGTATAAACGGACACAATTTAATAAAAATTCATTTCAATCAATCCGAGATATGTATCCTTAAATCAAAATTCTAAATTTAATAGATTTTAGTGAAATTTTTTTGCAACTTTATGTGAAATACACAATATTATTACCATGGCATGGTAACATGGTACAGTTTTTCATTTTGAAATTAAATTAAACTCTTCGATTAAATAAATGCTAGTCCTGAAAAGGACTTTTTTGTGTTACTTTTAGAATTGTATTTTACTTTTTTGCTTTCTTTACTGGAGTTGCCTTTTTTGGTATTGTCGCAGCTTTTTTAACCTTAGGACTTTTTGCAGCAACCTTTGTTACATTTTTAGATGGTTTCGTAATTTTTTGCTTCGAAGCTTTTGTTTTAATAGGAGCTGGTTTCTTAATAGTTTTAGCTACTGCCTTTTCAGATTTTTTCTTTTCTATTATAGATTCTTTAGCAACAGTAGTCTTTTTCTTTGCGACTCCAACCTTTACAGGTGATCCTTTCTTGGCTTTTTTTGTAATTGATTTTTTCGGTGATGCTAATTTGTTTTTCTTCGAACTTTCGCCGCTTGCTTTTGTTGATGTCGATAGCTTAAATGAACCCGATGCACCTTTGCCTTTCGTTTGGATTAATTTACCGCTAACAACTGCACTCTTAATATATTTTTTAATAAATGGAGACAATTTGTCAGCGTCAACTTTGTAATTTGCAGCCAAATACTTTTTAATTGCTAGTAAAGATGAACCGCCACGTTCTTTCAAATCTTTTATAGCGCTATTCACCATATCTGAAGTTGGAGGATGGGTTGGCTTAGATTTAGGCTTTTTCACTCCAGTTGCGATAGAACCTTTCTTTGGTTTCTTCGTTTCAACAACAGGTGCAGTATTCGATTGAATTGTAGTATTATCTGCCATTTTGCTTTTTTTCTTTTAAAATATTTTTATTCACTTTTAGATTTTCCAATTAAATTTTTCAAAAAAAAAACACTTTAAAATCACTTATAACATTTATAACTTGTATGACTGTATGAATTAAATTCACTGAAGTCTAGTATGAACAAAACAGCTTATCCATATGTGATAAGATTGTGGAAGAGCGGTGTGAAAAATTTCATTGTATTCAAGGCAATTTTTTCTCATTTTTGTTTGATGATTTCAAAGTTGAGCTCATTTTTCTAATAGTTATGATTATTTGTTTTTGAACATATATCCATCATATGAATTGTCAAGATGGGCTCTTTCATCGTACTAATTTTGAAATTAAAAAAATTTTAAAATACGGCGCTAAATTCCGATTTTGTGTGAAATTTTTTCTATTTTCTCCAAAAAATTTCCATTTAAAACGATATAATTATTTTGTTAATAATATTATGAATTTTTTTTTTCTATATTCATATTAAGATGTACTCAATGCATCATTATCATTAATTGTTTTTATTAAATTCACCTATTTTAATACTGTAATTTATGTTTTTTTCAGAAATCATCAAACAACCATCCGTTGTTGTTTTGTACATGTTGTATGAGAATTGTAATTTTTAATTATCTATTAAGTGAAGGTACGAGAGAATAAACTTTTATTTAAAATTTATTTCAATCATTTTGAGATATGTATCTTTAATTCTAAATATTGAATTAAATGGATTTTAATGAAATTTTTTTCAAACTTTATATGAAATATATTATTACCAACATTATCATTTTTGTTTGATGATTTCAAAGTTGAGCTCATTTTTCTAATAGTTATGATTATATGTTTTTAAACATATATCCATCATATGAATCGTCAAGACGGGCTCTTTCATCGTACTAATTTTGAAAAAATTAAAATTCGGCGTTAAATTCCGATTTTGTGTGAAATTTTTTCTATTTTCTACAAAAAATTTCCATTTTAAACGATATAATTATTTTGTCAAAATTATTATGGAATTTTTTTTTTGTTATTCATATTAAGATTTACTCAATGCATCATTATCATTAATTGTTTTTATTAAATTCTCCTATTTTCATACTGTAATTTAAATTTCTTTCAGAAATCTTCAAACAACCATTCGTTGCTGTTTTGTACATGTTGTTTGAGAATCAGAATTTTAATCTAACTACTACATAGTAAAGGTATAAACGGACACAATTTAATAAAAATTCATTTCAATCAATCCGAGATATGTATCCTTAAATCAAAATTCTAAATTTAATAGATTTTAGTGAAATTTTTTTGCAACTTTATGTGAAATACACAATATTATTACCATGGCATGGTAACATGGTACAGTTTTTCATTTTGAAATTAAATTAAACTCTTCGATTAAATAAATGCTAGTCCTGAAAAGGACTTTTTTGTGTTACTTTTAGAATTGTATTTTACTTTTTTGCTTTCTTTACTGGAGTTGCCTTTTTTGTTGTTGTCGCAGCTTTTTTAACCTTAGGACTTTTTGCAGCAACCTTTGTTACATTTTTAGATGGTTTCGTAATTTTTTGCTTCGAAGCTTTTGTTTTAATAGGAGCTGGTTTCTTAATAGTTTTAGCTACTGCCTTTTCAGATTTTTTCTTTTCTATTATAGATTCTTTAGCAACAGTAGTCTTTTTCTTTGCGACTCCAACCTTTACAGGTGATACTTTCTTGGCTTTTTTTGTAATTGATTTTTTCGGTGATGCTAATTTGTTTTTCTTCGAACTTTCGCCGCTTGCTTTTGTTGATGTCGATAGCTTAAATGAACCCGATGCACCTTTGCCTTTCGTTTGGATTAATTTACCGCTAACAACTGCACTCTTAATATATTTTTTAATAAATGGAGACAATTTGTCAGCGTCAACTTTGTAATTTGCAGCCAAATACTTTTTAATTGCTAGTAAAGATGAACCGCCACGTTCTTTCAAATCTTTTATAGCGCTATTCACCATATCTGAAGTTGGAGGATGGGTTGGCTTAGATTTAGGCTTTTTCACTCCAGTTGCGATAGAACCTTTCTTTGGTTTCTTCGTTTCAACAACAGGTGCAGTATTCGATTGAATTGTAGTATTATCTGCCATTTTGCTTTTAAAATATTTTTATTCACTTTTAGATTTTCCAATTAAATTTTTCAAAAAAAAACACTTTAAAATCGCTTATAACATTTATAACTTGTATGACTGTATGAATTAAATTCACTGAAGTCTAGTATGAACAAAACAGCTTATCCATATGTGATGAGATTGTGGAAGAGCGGTGTGAAAAATTTCATTGAATTCAAGGCAATTTTTTCTCATTTTTGTTTGATGATTTCAAAGTTGAGCTCATTTTTCTAATAGTTATGATTATTTGTTTTTGAACATATATCCATCATATGAATTGTCAAGATGGGCTCTTTCATCGTACTAATTTTGAAATTAAAAAAATTTTAAAATACGGCGCTAAATTCCGATTTTGTGTGAAATTTTTTCTATTTTCTCCAAAAAATTTCCATTTAAAACGATATAATTATTTTGTTAATAATATTATGAATTTTTTTTTTCTATATTCATATTAAGATGTACTCAATGCATCATTATCATTAATTGTTTTTATTAATATCACCTATTTTCATACTGTAATTTATGTTTCTTTCAGAAATCATCAAACAACCATCCGTTGTTGTTTTGTACATGTTGTATGAGAATTGTAATTTTAAATTATCTATTAAGTGAAGGTACGAGAGAATAAACTTTTATTTAAAATTTATTTCAATCATTTTGAGATATGTATCTTTAATTCTAAATATTGAATTAAATGGATTTTTATGAAATTTTTTTCAAACTTTATATGAAATATATTATTACCAACATTATCATTTTTGTTTGATGATTTCAAAGTTGAGCTCATTTTTCTAATAGTTATGATTATATGTTTTTAAACATATATCCATCATATGAATCGTCAAGACGGGCTCTTTCATCGTACTAATTTTGAAATTAAAAAAAATTAAAATTCGGCGTTAAATTCCGATTTTGTGTGAAATTTTTTCTATTTTCTACAAAAAATTTCCATTTTAAACGATATAATTATTTTGTCAAAATTATTATGGAATTTTTTTTTTGTTATTCATATTAAGATTTACTCAATCCATCATTATCATTAATTGTTTTTATTAAATTCTCCTATTTTCATACTGTAATTTAAATTTCTTTCAGAAATCTTCAAACAACCATTCGTTGCTGTTTTGTACATGTTGTTTGAGAATCAGAATTTTAATCTAACTACTACATAGTAAAGGTATAAACGGACACAATTTAATAAAAATTCATTTCAATCAATCCGAGATATGTATCCTTAAATCAAAATTCTAAATTTAATAGATTTTAGTGAAATTTTTTTGCAACTTTATGTGAAATACACAATATTATTACCATGGCATGGTAACATGGTACAGTTTTTCATTTTGAAATTAAATTAAACTCTTCGATTAAATAAATGCTAGTCCTGAAAAGGACTTTTTTGTGTTACTTTTAGAATTGTATTTTACTTTTTTGCTTTCTTTACTGGAGTTGCCTTTTTTGTTGTTGTCGCTGCTTTTTTAACCTTAGGACTTTTTGCAGCAACCTTTGTTACATTTTTAGATGGTTTCGTAATTTTTTGCTTCGAAGCTTTTGTTTTAATAGGAGCTGGTTTCTTAATAGTTTTAGCTACTGCCTTTTCAGATTTTTTCTTTTCTATTATAGATTCTTTAGCAACAGTAGTCTTTTTCTTTGCGACTCCAACCTTTACAGGTGATCCTTTCTTGGCTTTTTTTGTAATTGATTTTTTCGGTGATGCTAATTTGTTTTTCTTCGAACTTTCGCCGCTTGCTTTTGTTGATGTCGATAGCTTAAATGAACCCGATGCACCTTTGCCTTTCGTTTGGATTAATTTACCGCTAACAACTGCACTCTTAATATATTTTTTAATAAATGGAGACAATTTGTCAGCGTCAACTTTGTAATTTGCAGCCAAATACTTTTTAATTGCTAGTAAAGATGAACCGCCACGTTCTTTCAAATCTTTTATAGCGCTATTCACCATATCTGAAGTTGGAGGATGGGTTGGCTTAGATTTAGGCTTTTTCACTCCAGTTGCGATAGAACCTTTCTTTGGTTTCTTCGTTTCAACAACAGGTGCAGTATTCGATTGAATTGTAGTATTATCTGCCATTTTGCTTTTTTTCTTTTAAAATATTTTTATTCACTTTTAGATTTTCCAATTAAATTTTTCAAAAAAAAAAAACACTTTAAAATCACTTATAAAATTTATAACTTGTATGACTGTATGAATTAAATTCACTGAAGTCTAGTATGAACAAAACAGCTTATCCATATGTGATGAGATTGTGGAAGAGCGGTGTGAAAAAATTTCATTGAATTCAAGGCAATTTTTTCTCATTTTTGTTTGATGATTTCAAAGTTGAGCTCATTTTTCTAATAGTTATGATTATTTGTTTTTGAACATATATCCATCATATGAATTGTCAAGATGGGCTCTTTCATCGTACTAATTTTGAAATTAAAAAAATTTTAAAATACGGCGCTAAATTCCGATTTTGTGTGAAATTTTTTCTATTTTCTCCAAAAAATTTCCATTTAAAACGATATAATTATTTTGTTAATAATATTATGAATTTTTTTTTTCTATATTCATATTAAGATGTACTCAATGCATCATTATCATTAATTGTTTTTATTAAATTCACCTATTTTAATACTGTAATTTATGTTTCTTTCAGAAATCATCAAACAACCATCCGTTGTTGTTTTGTACATGTTGTATGAGAATTGTAATTTTTAATTATCTATTAAGTGAAGGTACGAGAGAATAAACTTTTATTTAAAATTTATTTCAATCATTTTGAGATATGTATCTTTAATTCTAAATATTGAATTAAATGGATTTTAATGAAATTTTTTTCAAACTTTATATGAAATATATTATTACCAACATTATCATTTTTGTTTGATGATTTCAAAGTTGAGCTCATTTTTCTAATAGTTATGATTATATGTTTTTAAACATATATCCATCATATGAATCGTCAAGACGGGCTCTTTCATCGTACTAATTTTGAAATTAAAAAAAATTAAAATTCGGCGTTAAATTCCGATTTTGTGTGAAATTTTTTCTATTTTCCACAAAAAATTTCCATTTTAAACGATATAATTATTTTGTCAAAATTATTATGGGATTTTTTTTTTGTTATTCATATTAAGATTTACTCAATGCATCATTATCATTAATTGTTTTTATTAAATTCTCCTATTTTCATACTGTAATTTAAATTTCTTTCAGAAATCTGCAAACAACCATTCGTTGCTGTTTTGTACATGTTGTTTGAGAATCAGAATTTTAATCTAACTACTACATAGTAAAGGTATAAACGGACACAATTTAATAAAAATTCATTTCAATCAATCCGAGATATGTATCCTTAAATCAAAATTCTAAATTTAATAGATTTTAGTGAAATTTTTTTGCAACTTTATGTGAAATACACAATATTATTACCATGGCATGGTAACATGGTACAGTTTTTCATTTTGAAATTAAATTAAACTCTTCGATTAAATAAATGCTAGTCCTGAAAAGGACTTTTTTGTGTTACTTTTAGAATTGTATTTTACTTTTTTGCTTTCTTTACTGGAGTTGCCTTTTTTGTTGTTGTCGCTGCTTTTTTAACCTTAGGACTTTTTGCAGCAACCTTTGTTACATTTTTAGATGGTTTCGTAATTTTTTGCTTCGAAGCTTTTGTTTTAATAGGAGCTGGTTTCTTAATAGTTTTAGCTACTGCCTTTTTAGATTTTTTCTTTTCTATTATAGATTCTTTAGCAACAGTAGTCTTTTTCTTTGCGACTCCAACCTTTACAGGTGATCCTTTCTTGGCTTTTTTTGTAATTGATTTTTTCGGTGATGCTAATTTGTTTTTCTTCGAACTTTCGCCGCTTGCTTTTGTTGATGTCGATAGCTTAAATGAACCCGATGCACCTTTGCCTTTCGTTTGGATTAATTTACCGCTAACAACTGCACTCTTAATATATTTTTTAATAAATGGAGACAATTTGTCAGCGTCAACTTTGTAATTTGCAGCCAAATACTTTTTAATTGCTAGTAAAGATGAACCGCCACGTTCTTTCAAATCTTTTATAGCGCTATTCACCATATCTGAAGTTGGAGGATGGGTTGGCTTAGATTTAGGCTTTTTCACTCCAGTTGCGATAGAACCTTTCTTTGGTTTCTTCGTTTCAACAACAGGTGCAGTATTCGATTGAATTGTAGTATTATCTGCCATTTTGCTTTTTTTCTTTTAAAATATTTTTATTCACTTTTAGATTTTCCAATTAAATTTTTCAAAAAAAAAAAACACTTTAAAATCACTTATAAAATTTATAACTTGTATGACTGTATGAATTAAATTCACTGAAGTCTAGTATGAACAAAACAGCTTATCCATATGTGATGAGATTGTGGAAGAGCGGTGTGAAAAAATTTCATTGAATTCAAGGCAATTTTTTCTCATTTTTGTTTGATGATTTCAAAGTTGAGCTCATTTTTCTAATAGTTATGATTATTTGTTTTTGAACATATATCCATCATATGAATTGTCAAGATGGGCTCTTTCATCGTACTAATTTTGAAATTAAAAAAATTTTAAAATACGGCGCTAAATTTCGATTTTGTGTGAAATTTTTTCTATTTTCTCCAAAAAATTTCCATTTAAAACGATATAATTATTTTGTTAATAATATTATGAATTTTTTTTTTCTATATTCATATTAAGATGTACTCAATGCATCATTATCATTAATTGTTTTTATTAAATTCACCTATTTTAATACTGTAATTTATGTTTCTTTCAGAAATCATCAAACAACCATCCGTTGTTGTTTTGTACATGTTGTATGAGAATTGTAATTTTTAATTATCTATTAAGTGAAGGTACGAGAGAATAAACTTTTATTTAAAATTTATTTCAATCATTTTGAGATATGTATCTTTAATTCTAAATATTGAATTAAATGGATTTTAATGAAATTTTTTTCAAACTTTATATGACATATATTATTACCAACATTATCATTTTTGTTTGATGATTTCAAAGTTGAGCTCATTTTTCTAATAGTTATGATTATATGTTTTTAAACATATATCCATCATATGAATCGTCAAGACGGGCTCTTTCATCGTACTAATTTTGAAATTAAAAAAAATTAAAATTCGGCGTTAAATTCCGATTTTGTGTGAAATTTTTTCTATTTTCCACAAAAAATTTCCATTTTAAACGATATAATTATTTCGTCAAAATTATTATGGGATTTTTTTTTTGTTATTCATATTAAGATTTACTCAATGCATCATTATCATTAATTGTTTTTATTAAATTCTCCTATTTTCATACTGTAATTTAAATTTCTTTCAGAAATCTTCAAACAACCATTCGTTGCTGTTTTGTACATGTTGTTTGAGAATCAGAATTTTAAACTAACTACTACATAGTAAAGGTATAAACGGACACAATTTAATAAAAATTCATTTCAATCAATCCGAGATATGTATCCTTAAATCAAAATTCTAAATTTAATAGATTTTAGTGAAATTTTTTTGCAACTTTATGTGAAATACACAATATTATTACCATGGCATGGTAACATGGTACAGTTTTTCATTTTGAAATTAAATTAAACTCTTCGATTAAATAAATGCTAGTCCTGAAAAGGACTTTTTTGTGTTACTTTTAGAATTGTATTTTACTTTTTTGCTTTCTTTACTGGAGTTGCCTTTTTTGGTATTGTCGCAGCTTTTTTAACCTTAGGACTTTTTGCAGCAACCTTTGTTACATTTTTAGATGGTTTCGTAATTTTTTGCTTCGAAGCTTTTGTTTTAATAGGAGCTGGTTTCTTAATAGTTTTAGCTACTGCCTTTTCAGATTTTTTCTTTTCTATTATAGATTCTTTAGCAACAGTAGTCTTTTTCTTTGCGACTCCAACCTTTACAGGTGATCCTTTCTTGGCTTTTTTTGTAATTGATTTTTTCGATGATGCTAGTTTGTTTTTCTTCGAACTTTCGCCGCTTGCTTTTGTTGATGTCGATAGCTTAAATGAACCCGATGCACCTTTGCCTTTCGTTTGGATTAATTTACCGCTAACAACTGCACTCTTAATATATTTTTTAATAAATGGAGACAATTTGTCAGCGTCAACTTTGTAATTTGCAGCCAAATACTTTTTAATTGCTAGTAAAGATGAACCGCCACGTTCTTTCAAATCTTTTATAGCGCTATTCACCATATCTGAAGTTGGAGGATGGGTTGGCTTAGATTTAGGCTTTTTCACTCCAGTTGCGATAGAACCTTTCTTTGGTTTCTTCGTTTCAACAACAGGTGCAGTATTCGATTGAATTGTAGTATTATCTGCCATTTTGCTTTTTTTCTTTTAAAATATTTTTATTCACTTTTAGATTTTCCAATTAAATTTTTCAAAAAAAAAAAACACTTTAAAATCACTTATAAAATTTATAACTTGTATGACTGTATGAATTAAATTCACTGAAGTCTAGTATGAACAAAACAGCTTATCCATATGTGATGAGATTGTGGAAGAGCGGTGTGAAAAAATTTCATTGAATTCAAGGCAATTTTTTCTCATTTTTGTTTGATGATTTCAAAGTTGAGCTCATTTTTCTAATAGTTATGATTATTTGTTTTTGAACATATATCCATCATATGAATTGTCAAGATGGGCTCTTTCATCGTACTAATTTTGAAATTAAAAAAATTTTAAAATACGGCGCTAAATTTCGATTTTGTGTGAAATTTTTTCTATTTTCTCCAAAAAATTTCCATTTAAAACGATATAATTATTTTGTTAATAATATTATGAATTTTTTTTTTCTATATTCATATTAAGATGTACTCAATGCATCATTATCATTAATTGTTTTTATTAAATTCACCTATTTTAATACTGTAATTTATGTTTCTTTCAGAAATCATCAAACAACCATCCGTTGTTGTTTTGTACATGTTGTATGAGAATTGTAATTTTTAATTATCTATTAAGTGAAGGTACGAGAGAATAAACTTTTATTTAAAATTTATTTCAATCATTTTGAGATATGTATCTTTAATTCTAAATATTGAATTAAATGGATTTTAATGAAATTTTTTTCAAACTTTATATGACATATATTATTACCAACATTATCATTTTTGTTTGATGATTTCAAAGTTGAGCTCATTTTTCTAATAGTTATGATTATATGTTTTTAAACATATATCCATCATATGAATCGTCAAGACGGGCTCTTTCATCGTACTAATTTTGAAATTAAAAAAAATTAAAATTCGGCGT
Source organism: Xylophagus ater (assembly GCA_963422695.1). NCBI lineage: Eukaryota > Metazoa > Arthropoda > Insecta > Diptera > Xylophagidae > Xylophagus > Xylophagus ater. Next base: position 37,876,371 of record OY730478.1, read on the forward strand.
TAAATTCCGATTTTGTGTGAAATTTTTTCTATTTTCCACAAAAAATTTCCATTTTAAACGATATAATTATTTCGTCAAAATTATTATGGGATTTTTTTTTTGTTATTCATATTAAGATTTACTCAATGCATCATTATCATTAATTGTTTTTATTAAAATCTCCTATTTTCATACTGTAATTTAAATTTCTTTCAGAAATCTTCAAACAACCATTCGTTGCTGTTTTGTACATGTTGTTTGAGAATCAGAATTTTAATCTAACTACTACATAGTAAAGGTATAAACGGACACAATTTAATAAAAATTCATTTCAATCAATCCGAGATATGTATCCTTAAATCAAAATTCTAAATTTAATAGATTTTAGTGAAATTTTTTTGCAACTTTATGTGAAATACACAATATTATTACCATGGCATGGTAACATGGTACAGTTTTTCATTTTGAAATTAAATTAAACTCTTCGATTAAATAAATGCTAGTCCTGAAAAGGACTTTTTTGTGTTACTTTTAGAATTGTATTTTACTTTTTTGCTTTCTTTACTGGAGTTGCCTTTTTTGGTATTGTCGCAGCTTTTTTAACCTTAGGACTTTTTGCAGCAACCTTTGTTACATTTTTAGATGGTTTCGTAATTTTTTGCTTCGAAGCTTTTGTTTTAATAGGAGCTGGTTTCTTAATAGTTTTAGCTACTGCCTTTTCAGATTTTTTCTTTTCTATTATAGATTCTTTAGCAACAGTAGTCTTTTTCTTTGCGACTCCAACCTTTACAGGTGATCCTTTCTTGGCTTTTTTTGTAATTGATTTTTTCGGTGATGCTAATTTGTTTTTCTTCGAACTTTCGCCGCTTGCTTTTGTTGATGTCGATAGCTTAAATGAACCCGATGCACCTTTGCCTTTCGTTTGGATTAATTTACCGCTAACAACTGCACTCTTAATATATTTTTTAATAAATGGAGACAATTTGTCAGCGTCAACTTTGTAATTTGCAGCCAAATACTTTTTAATTGCTAGTAAAGATGAACCGCCACGTTCTTTCAAATCTTTTATAGCGCTATTCACCATATCTGAAGTTGGAGGATGGGTTGGCTTAGATTTAGGCTTTTTCACTCCAGTTGCGATAGAACCTTTCTTTGGTTTCTTCGTTTCAACAACAGGTGCAGTATTCGATTGAATTGTAGTATTATCTGCCATTTTGCTTTTTTTCTTTTAAAATATTTTTATTCACTTTTAGATTTTCCAATTAAATTTTTCAAAAAAAAACACTTTAAAATCACTTATAACATTTATAACTTGTATGACTGTATGAATTAAATTCACTGAAGTCTAGTATGAACAAAACAGCTTATCCATATGTGATGAGATTGTGGAAGAGCGGTGTGAAAAATTTCATTGAATTCAAGGCAATTTTTTCTCATTTTTGTTTGATGATTTCAAAGTTGAGCTCATTTTTCTAATAGTTATGATTATTTGTTTTTGAACATATATCCATCATATGAATTGTCAAGATGGGCTCTTTCATCGTACTAATTTTGAAATTAAAAAAATTTTAAAATACGGCGCTAAATTCCGATTTTGTGTGAAATTTTTTCTATTTTCTCCAAAAAATTTCCATTTAAAACGATATAATTATTTTGTTAATAATATTATGAATTTTTTTTTTCTATATTCATATTCAGATGTACTCAATGCATCATTATCATTAATTGTTTTTATTAAATTCACCTATTTTAATACTGTAATTTATGTTTCTTTCAGAAATCATCAAACAACCATCCGTTGTTGTTTTGTACATGTTGTATGAGAATTGTATTTTTAAATTATCTATTAAGTGAAGGTACGAGAGAATAAACTTTTATTTAAAATTTATTTCAATCATTTTGAGATATGTATCTTGAATTCTAAATATTGAATTAAATGGATTTTAATGAAATTTTTTTCAAACTTTATATGAAATATATTATTACCAACATTATCATTTTTGTTTGATGATTTCAAAGTTGAGCTCATTTTTCTAATAGTTATGATTATATGTTTTTAAACATATATCCATCATATGAATCGTCAAGACGGGCTCTTTCATCGTACTAATTTTGAAAAAATTAAAATTCGGCGTTAAATTCCGATTTTGTGTGAAATTTTTTCTATTTTCTACAAAAAATTTCCATTTTAAACGATATAATTATTTTGTCAAAATTATTATGGAATTTTTTTTTTGTTATTCATATTAAGATTTACTCAATGCATCATTATCATTAATTGTTTTTATTAAATTCTCCTATTTTCATACTGTAATTTAAATTTCTTTCAGAAATCTTCAAACAACCATTCGTTGCTGTTTTGTACATGTTGTTTGAGAATCAGAATTTTAATCTAACTACTACATAGTAAAGGTATAAACGGACACAATTTAATAAAAATTCATTTCAATCAATCCGAGATATGTATCCTTAAATCAAAATTCTAAATTTAATAGATTTTAGTGAAATTTTTTTGCAACTTTATGTGAAATACACAATATTATTACCATGGCATGGTAACATGGTACAGTTTTTCATTTTGAAATTAAATTAAACTCTTCGATTAAATAAATGCTAGTCCTGAAAAGGACTTTTTTGTGTTACTTTTAGAATTGTATTTTACTTTTTTGCTTTCTTTACTGGAGTTGCCTTTTTTGGTATTGTCGCAGCTTTTTTAACCTTAGGACTTTTTGCAGCAACCTTTGTTACATTTTTAGATGGTTTCGTAATTTTTTGCTTCGAAGCTTTTGTTTTAATAGGAGCTGGTTTCTTAATAGTTTTAGCTACTGCCTTTTCAGATTTTTTCTTTTCTATTATAGATTCTTTAGCAACAGTAGTCTTTTTCTTTGCGACTCCAACCTTTACAGGTGATCCTTTCTTGGCTTTTTTTGTAATTGATTTTTTCGGTGATGCTAATTTGTTTTTCTTCGAACTTTCGCCGCTTGCTTTTGTTGATGTCGATAGCTTAAATGAACCCGATGCACCTTTGCCTTTCGTTTGGATTAATTTACCGCTAACAACTGCACTCTTAATATATTTTTTAATAAATGGAGACAATTTGTCAGCGTCAACTTTGTAATTTGCAGCCAAATACTTTTTAATTGCTAGTAAAGATGAACCGCCACGTTCTTTCAAATCTTTTATAGCGCTATTCACCATATCTGAAGTTGGAGGATGGGTTGGCTTAGATTTAGGCTTTTTCACTCCAGTTGCGATAGAACCTTTCTTTGGTTTCTTCGTTTCAACAACAGGTGCAGTATTCGATTGAATTGTAGTATTATCTGCCATTTTGCTTTTTTTCTTTTAAAATATTTTTATTCACTTTTAGATTTTCCAATTAAATTTTTCAAAAAAAAAACACTTTAAAATCACTTATAACATTTATAACTTGTATGACTGTATGAATTAAATTCACTGAAGTCTAGTATGAACAAAACAGCTTATCCATATGTGATGAGATTGTGGAAGAGCGGTGTGGAAAATTTCATAGAATTCAAGGCAATTTTTTCTCATTTTTGTTTGATGATTTCAAAGTTGAGCTCATTTTTCTAATAGTTATGATTATTTGTTTTTGAACATATATCCATCATATGAATTGTCAAGATGGGCTCTTTCATCGTACTAATTTTGAAATTAAAAAAATTTTAAAATACGGCGCTAAATTCCGATTTTGTGTGAAATTTTTTCTATTTTCTCCAAAAAATTTCCATTTAAAACGATATAATTATTTTGTTAATAATATTATGAATTTTTTTTTTCTATATTCATATTAAGATGTACTCAATGCATCATTATCATTAATTGTTTTTATTAAATTCACCTATTTTAATACTGTAATTTATGTTTTTTTCAGAAATCATCAAACAACCATCCGTTGTTGTTTTGTACATGTTGTATGAGAATTGTAATTTTTAATTATCTATTAAGTGAAGGTACGAGAGAATAAACTTTTATTTAAAATTTATTTCAATCATTTTGAGATATGTATCTTTAATTCTAAATATTGAATTAAATGGATTTTAATGAAATTTTTTTCAAACTTTATATGAAATATATTATTACCAACATTATCATTTTTGTTTGATGATTTCAAAGTTGAGCTCATTTTTCTAATAGTTATGATTATATGTTTTTAAACATATATCCATCATATGAATCGTCAAGACGGGCTCTTTCATCGTACTAATTTTGAAAAAATTAAAATTCGGCGTTAAATTCCGATTTTGTGTGAAATTTTTTCTATTTTCTACAAAAAATTTCCATTTTAAACGATATAATTATTTTGTCAAAATTATTATGGAATTTTTTTTTTGTTATTCATATTAAGATTTACTCAATGCATCATTATCATTAATTGTTTTTATTAAATTCTCCTATTTTCATACTGTAATTTAAATTTCTTTCAGAAATCTTCAAACAACCATTCGTTGCTGTTTTGTACATGTTGTTTGAGAATCAGAATTTTAATCTAACTACTACATAGTAAAGGTATAAACGGACACAATTTAATAAAAATTCATTTCAATCAATCCGAGATATGTATCCTTAAATCAAAATTCTAAATTTAATAGATTTTAGTGAAATTTTTTTGCAACTTTATGTGAAATACACAATATTATTACCATGGCATGGTAACATGGTACAGTTTTTCATTTTGAAATTAAATTAAACTCTTCGATTAAATAAATGCTAGTCCTGAAAAGGACTTTTTTGTGTTACTTTTAGAATTGTATTTTACTTTTTTGCTTTCTTTACTGGAGTTGCCTTTTTTGTTGTTGTCGCAGCTTTTTTAACCTTAGGACTTTTTGCAGCAACCTTTGTTACATTTTTAGATGGTTTCGTAATTTTTTGCTTCGAAGCTTTTGTTTTAATAGGAGCTGGTTTCTTAATAGTTTTAGCTACTGCCTTTTCAGATTTTTTCTTTTCTATTATAGATTCTTTAGCAACAGTAGTCTTTTTCTTTGCGACTCCAACCTTTACAGGTGATCCTTTCTTGGCTTTTTTTGTAATTGATTTTTTCGGTGATGCTAATTTGTTTTTCTTCGAACTTTCGCCGCTTGCTTTTGTTGATGTCGATAGCTTAAATGAACCCGATGCACCTTTGCCTTTCGTTTGGATTAATTTACCGCTAACAACTGCACTCTTAATATATTTTTTAATAAATGGAGACAATTTGTCAGCGTCAACTTTGTAATTTGCAGCCAAATACTTTTTAATTGCTAGTAAAGATGAACCGCCACGTTCTTTCAAATCTTTTATAGCGCTATTCACCATATCTGAAGTTGGAGGATGGGTTGGCTTAGATTTAGGCTTTTTCACTCCAGTTGCGATAGAACCTTTCTTTGGTTTCTTCGTTTCAACAACAGGTGCAGTATTCGATTGAATTGTAGTATTATCTGCCATTTTGCTTTTTTTCTTTTAAAATATTTTTATTCACTTTTAGATTTTCCAATTAAATTTTTCAAAAAAAAAACACTTTAAAATCACTTATAACATTTATAACTTGTATGACTGTATGAATTAAATTCACTGAAGTCTAGTATGAACAAAACAGCTTATCCATATGTGATGAGATTGTGGAAGAGCGGTGTGAAAAATTTCATTGTATTCAAGGCAATTTTTTCTCATTTTTGTTTGATGATTTCAAAGTTGAGCTCATTTTTCTAATAGTTATGATTATTTGTTTTTGAACATATATCCATCATATGAATTGTCAAGATGGGCTCTTTCATCGTACTAATTTTGAAATTAAAAAAATTTTAAAATACGGCGCTAAATTCCGATTTTGTGTGAAATTTTTTCTATTTTCTCCAAAAAATTTCCATTTAAAACGATATAATTATTTTGTTAATAATATTATGAATTTTTTTTTTCTATATTCATATTAAGATGTACTCAATGCATCATTATCATTAATTGTTTTTATTAAATTCACCTATTTTAATACTGTAATTTATGTTTTTTTCAGAAATCATCAAACAACCATCCGTTGTTGTTTTGTACATGTTGTATGAGAATTGTAATTTTTAATTATCTATTAAGTGAAGGTACGAGAGAATAAACTTTTATTTAAAATTTATTTCAATCATTTTGAGATATGTATCTTTAATTCTAAATATTGAATTAAATGGATTTTAATGAAATTTTTTTCAAACTTTATATGAAATATATTATTACCAACATTATCATTTTTGTTTGATGATTTCAAAGTTGAGCTCATTTTTCTAATAGTTATGATTATATGTTTTTAAACATATATCCATCATATGAATCGTCAAGACGGGCTCTTTCATCGTACTAATTTTGAAAAAATTAAAATTCGGCGTTAAATTCCGATTTTGTGTGAAATTTTTTCTATTTTCTACAAAAAATTTCCATTTTAAACGATATAATTATTTTGTCAAAATTATTATGGAATTTTTTTTTTGTTATTCATATTAAGATTTACTCAATGCATCATTATCATTAATTGTTTTTATTAAATTCTCCTATTTTCATACTGTAATTTAAATTTCTTTCAGAAATCTTCAAACAACCATTCGTTGCTGTTTTGTACATGTTGTTTGAGAATCAGAATTTTAATCTAACTACTACATAGTAAAGGTATAAACGGACACAATTTAATAAAAATTCATTTCAATCAATCCGAGATATGTATCCTTAAATCAAAATTCTAAATTTAATAGATTTTAGTGAAATTTTTTTGCAACTTTATGTGAAATACACAATATTATTACCATGGCATGGTAACATGGTACAGTTTTTCATTTTGAAATTAAATTAAACTCTTCGATTAAATAAATGCTAGTCCTGAAAAGGACTTTTTTGTGTTACTTTTAGAATTGTATTTTACTTTTTTGCTTTCTTTACTGGAGTTGCCTTTTTTGTTGTTGTCGCAGCTTTTTTAACCTTAGGACTTTTTGCAGCAACCTTTGTTACATTTTTAGATGGTTTCGTAATTTTTTGCTTCGAAGCTTTTGTTTTAATAGGAGCTGGTTTCTTAATAGTTTTAGCTACTGCCTTTTCAGATTTTTTCTTTTCTATTATAGATTCTTTAGCAACAGTAGTCTTTTTCTTTGCGACTCCAACCTTTACAGGTGATCCTTTCTTGGCTTTTTTTGTAATTGATTTTTTCGGTGATGCTAATTTGTTTTTCTTCGAACTTTCGCCGCTTGCTTTTGTTGATGTCGATAGCTTAAATGAACCCGATGCACCTTTGCCTTTCGTTTGGATTAATTTACCGCTAACAACTGCACTCTTAATATATTTTTTAATAAATGGAGACAATTTGTCAGCGTCAACTTTGTAATTTGCAGCCAAATACTTTTTAATTGCTAGTAAAGATGAACCGCCACGTTCTTTCAAATCTTTTATAGCGCTATTCACCATATCTGAAGTTGGAGGATGGGTTGGCTTAGATTTAGGCTTTTTCACTCCAGTTGCGATAGAACCTTTCTTTGGTTTCTTCGTTTCAACAACAGGTGCAGTATTCGATTGAATTGTAGTATTATCTGCCATTTTGCTTTTTTTCTTTTAAAATATTTTTATTCACTTTTAGATTTTCCAATTAAATTTTTCAAAAAAAAAACACTTTAAAATCACTTATAACATTTATAACTTGTATGACTGTATGAATTAAATTCACTGAAGTCTAGTATGAACAAAACAGCTTATCCATATGTGATGAGATTGTGGAAGAGCGGTGTGAAAAATTTCATTGTATTCAAGGCAATTTTTTCTCATTTTTGTTTGATGATTTCAAAGTTGAGCTCATTTTTCTAATAGTTATGATTATTTGTTTTTGAACATATATCCATCATATGAATTGTCAAGATGGGCTCTTTCATCGTACTAATTTTGAAATTAAAAAAATTTTAAAATACGGCGCTAAATTCCGATTTTGTGTGAAATTTTTTCTATTTTCTCCAAAAAATTTCCATTTAAAACGATATAATTATTTTGTTAATAATATTATGAATTTTTTTTTTCTATATTCATATTAAGATGTACTCAATGCATCATTATCATTAATTGTTTTTATTAAATTCACCTATTTTAATACTGTAATTTATGTTTTTTTCAGAAATCATCAAACAACCATCCGTTGTTGTTTTGTACATGTTGTATGAGAATTGTAATTTTTAATTATCTATTAAGTGAAGGTACGAGAGAATAAACTTTTATTTAAAATTTATTTCAATCATTTTGAGATATGTATCTTTAATTCTAAATATTGAATTAAATGGATTTTAATGAAATTTTTTTCAAACTTTATATGAAATATATTATTACCAACATTATCATTTTTGTTTGATGATTTCAAAGTTGAGCTCATTTTTCTAATAGTTATGATTATATGTTTTTAAACATATATCCATCATATGAATCGTCAAGACGGGCTCTTTCATCGTACTAATTTTGAAAAAATTAAAATTCGGCGTTAAATTCCGATTTTGTGTGAAATTTTTTCTATTTTCTACAAAAAATTTCCATTTTAAACGATATAATTATTTTGTCAAAATTATTATGGAATTTTTTTTTTGTTATTCATATTAAGATTTACTCAATGCATCATTATCATTAATTGTTTTTATTAAATTCTCCTATTTTCATACTGTAATTTAAATTTCTTTCAGAAATCTTCAAACAACCATTCGTTGCTGTTTTGTACATGTTGTTTGAGAATCAGAATTTTAATCTAACTACTACATAGTAAAGGTATAAACGGACACAATTTAATAAAAATTCATTTCAATCAATCCGAGATATGTATCCTTAAATCAAAATTCTAAATTTAATAGATTTTAGTGAAATTTTTTTGCAACTTTATGTGAAATACACAATATTATTACCATGGCATGGTAACATGGTACAGTTTTTCATTTTGAAATTAAATTAAACTCTTCGATTAAATAAATGCTAGTCCTGAAAAGGACTTTTTTGTGTTACTTTTAGAATTGTATTTTACTTTTTTGCTTTCTTTACTGGAGTTGCCTTTTTTGTTGTTGTCGCAGCTTTTTTAACCTTAGGACTTTTTGCAGCAACCTTTGTTACATTTTTAGATGGTTTCGTAATTTTTTGCTTCGAAGCTTTTGTTTTAATAGGAGCTGGTTTCTTAATAGTTTTAGCTACTGCCTTTTCAGATTTTTTCTTTTCTATTATAGATTCTTTAGCAACAGTAGTCTTTTTCTTTGCGACTCCAACCTTTACAGGTGATCCTTTCTTGGCTTTTTTTGTAATTGATTTTTTCGGTGATGCTAATTTGTTTTTCTTCGAACTTTCGCCGCTTGCTTTTGTTGATGTCGATAGCTTAAATGAACCCGATGCACCTTTGCCTTTCGTTTGGATTAATTTACCGCTAACAACTGCACTCTTAATATATTTTTTAATAAATGGAGACAATTTGTCAGCGTCAACTTTGTAATTTGCAGCCAAATACTTTTTAATTGCTAGTAAAGATGAACCGCCACGTTCTTTCAAATCTTTTATAGCGCTATTCACCATATCTGAAGTTGGAGGATGGGTTGGCTTAGATTTAGGCTTTTTCACTCCAGTTGCGATAGAACCTTTCTTTGGTTTCTTCGTTTCAACAACAGGTGCAGTATTCGATTGAATTGTAGTATTATCTGCCATTTTGCTTTTAAAATATTTTTATTCACTTTTAGATTTTCCAATTAAATTTTTCAAAAAAAAACACTTTAAAATCGCTTATAACATTTATAACTTGTATGACTGTATGAATTAAATTCACTGAAGTCTAGTATGAACAAAACAGCTTATCCATATGTGATGAGATTGTGGAAGAGCGGTGTGAAAAATTTCATTGAATTCAAGGCAATTTTTTCTCATTTTTGTTTGATGATTTCAAAGTTGAGCTCATTTTTCTAATAGTTATGATTATTTGTTTTTGAACATATATCCATCATATGAATTGTCAAGATGGGCTCTTTCATCGTACTAATTTTGAAATTAAAAAAATTTTAAAATACGGCGCTAAATTCCGATTTTGTGTGAAATTTTTTCTATTTTCTCCAAAAAATTTCCATTTAAAACGATATAATTATTTTGTTAATAATATTATGAATTTTTTTTTTCTATATTCATATTAAGATGTACTCAATGCATCATTATCATTAATTGTTTTTATTAATATCACCTATTTTCATACTGTAATTTATGTTTCTTTCAGAAATCATCAAACAACCATCCGTTGTTGTTTTGTACATGTTGTATGAGAATTGTAATTTTAAATTATCTATTAAGTGAAGGTACGAGAGAATAAACTTTTATTTAAAATTTATTTCAATCATTTTGAGATATGTATCTTTAATTCTAAATATTGAATTAAATGGATTTTTATGAAATTTTTTTCAAACTTTATATGAAATATATTATTACCAACATTATCATTTTTGTTTGATGATTTCAAAGTTGAGCTCATTTTTCTAATAGTTATGATTATATGTTTTTAAACATATATCCATCATATGAATCGTCAAGACGGGCTCTTTCATCGTACTAATTTTGAAATTAAAAAAAATTAAAATTCGGCGTTAAATTCCGATTTTGTGTGAAATTTTTTCTATTTTCTACAAAAAATTTCCATTTTAAACGATATAATTATTTTGTCAAAATTATTATGGAATTTTTTTTTTGTTATTCATATTAAGATTTACTCAATCCATCATTATCATTAATTGTTTTTATTAAATTCTCCTATTTTCATACTGTAATTTAAATTTCTTTCAGAAATCTTCAAACAACCATTCGTTGCTGTTTTGTACATGTTGTTTGAGAATCAGAATTTTAATCTAACTACTACATAGTAAAGGTATAAACGGACACAATTTAATAAAAATTCATTTCAATCAATCCGAGATATGTATCCTTAAATCAAAATTCTAAATTTAATAGATTTTAGTGAAATTTTTTTGCAACTTTATGTGAAATACACAATATTATTACCATGGCATGGTAACATGGTACAGTTTTTCATTTTGAAATTAAATTAAACTCTTCGATTAAATAAATGCTAGTCCTGAAAAGGACTTTTTTGTGTTACTTTTAGAATTGTATTTTACTTTTTTGCTTTCTTTACTGGAGTTGCCTTTTTTGTTGTTGTCGCTGCTTTTTTAACCTTAGGACTTTTTGCAGCAACCTTTGTTACATTTTTAGATGGTTTCGTAATTTTTTGCTTCGAAGCTTTTGTTTTAATAGGAGCTGGTTTCTTAATAGTTTTAGCTACTGCCTTTTCAGATTTTTTCTTTTCTATTATAGATTCTTTAGCAACAGTAGTCTTTTTCTTTGCGACTCCAACCTTTACAGGTGATCCTTTCTTGGCTTTTTTTGTAATTGATTTTTTCGGTGATGCTAATTTGTTTTTCTTCGAACTTTCGCCGCTTGCTTTTGTTGATGTCGATAGCTTAAATGAACCCGATGCACCTTTGCCTTTCGTTTGGATTAATTTACCGCTAACAACTGCACTCTTAATATATTTTTTAATAAATGGAGACAATTTGTCAGCGTCAACTTTGTAATTTGCAGCCAAATACTTTTTAATTGCTAGTAAAGATGAACCGCCACGTTCTTTCAAATCTTTTATAGCGCTATTCACCATATCTGAAGTTGGAGGATGGGTTGGCTTAGATTTAGGCTTTTTCACTCCAGTTGCGATAGAACCTTTCTTTGGTTTCTTCGTTTCAACAACAGGTGCAGTATTCGATTGAATTGTAGTATTATCTGCCATTTTGCTTTTTTTCTTTTAAAATATTTTTATTCACTTTTAGATTTTCCAATTAAATTTTTCAAAAAAAAAACACTTTAAAATCACTTATAACATTTATAACTTGTATGACTGTATGAATTAAATTCACTGAAGTCTAGTATGAACAAAACAGCTTATCCATATGTGATGAGATTGTGGAAGAGCGGTGTGAAAAATTTCATTGTATTCAAGGCAATTTTTTCTCATTTTTGTTTGATGATTTCAAAGTTGAGCTCATTTTTCTAATAGTTATGATTATTTGTTTTTGAACATATATCCATCATATGAATTGTCAAGATGGGCTCTTTCATCGTACTAATTTTGAAATTAAAAAAATTTTAAAATACGGCGCTAAATTCCGATTTTGTGTGAAATTTTTTCTATTTTCTCCAAAAAATTTCCATTTAAAACGATATAATTATTTTGTTAATAATATTATGAATTTTTTTTTTCTATATTCATATTAAGATGTACTCAATGCATCATTATCATTAATTGTTTTTATTAAATTCACCTATTTTAATACTGTAATTTATGTTTTTTTCAGAAATCATCAAACAACCATCCGTTGTTGTTTTGTACATGTTGTATGAGAATTGTAATTTTTAATTATCTATTAAGTGAAGGTACGAGAGAATAAACTTTTATTTAAAATTTATTTCAATCATTTTGAGATATGTATCTTTAATTCTAAATATTGAATTAAATGGATTTTAATGAAATTTTTTTCAAACTTTATATGAAATATATTATTACCAACATTATCATTTTTGTTTGATGATTTCAAAGTTGAGCTCATTTTTCTAATAGTTATGATTATATGTTTTTAAACATATATCCATCATATGAATCGTCAAGACGGGCTCTTTCATCGTACTAATTTTGAAAAAATTAAAATTCGGCGTTAAATTCCGATTTTGTGTGAAATTTTTTCTATTTTCTACAAAAAATTTCCATTTTAAACGATATAATTATTTTGTCAAAATTATTATGGAATTTTTTTTTTGTTATTCATATTAAGATTTACTCAATGCATCATTATCATTAATTGTTTTTATTAAATTCTCCTATTTTCATACTGTAATTTAAATTTCTTTCAGAAATCTTCAAACAACCATTCGTTGCTGTTTTGTACATGTTGTTTGAGAATCAGAATTTTAATCTAACTACTACATAGTAAAGGTATAAACGGACACAATTTAATAAAAATTCATTTCAATCAATCCGAGATATGTATCCTTAAATCAAAATTCTAAATTTAATAGATTTTAGTGAAATTTTTTTGCAACTTTATGTGAAATACACAATATTATTACCATGGCATGGTAACATGGTACAGTTTTTCATTTTGAAATTAAATTAAACTCTTCGATTAAATAAATGCTAGTCCTGAAAAGGACTTTTTTGTGTTACTTTTAGAATTGTATTTTACTTTTTTGCTTTCTTTACTGGAGTTGCCTTTTTTGTTGTTGTCGCAGCTTTTTTAACCTTAGGACTTTTTGCAGCAACCTTTGTTACATTTTTAGATGGTTTCGTAATTTTTTGCTTCGAAGCTTTTGTTTTAATAGGAGCTGGTTTCTTAATAGTTTTAGCTACTGCCTTTTCAGATTTTTTCTTTTCTATTATAGATTCTTTAGCAACAGTAGTCTTTTTCTTTGCGACTCCAACCTTTACAGGTGATCCTTTCTTGGCTTTTTTTGTAATTGATTTTTTCGGTGATGCTAATTTGTTTTTCTTCGAACTTTCGCCGCTTGCTTTTGTTGATGTCGATAGCTTAAATGAACCCGATGCACCTTTGCCTTTCGTTTGGATTAATTTACCGCTAACAACTGCACTCTTAATATATTTTTTAATAAATGGAGACAATTTGTCAGCGTCAACTTTGTAATTTGCAGCCAAATACTTTTTAATTGCTAGTAAAGATGAACCGCCACGTTCTTTCAAATCTTTTATAGCGCTATTCACCATATCTGAAGTTGGAGGATGGGTTGGCTTAGATTTAGGCTTTTTCACTCCAGTTGCGATAGAACCTTTCTTTGGTTTCTTCGTTTCAACAACAGGTGCAGTATTCGATTGAATTGTAGTATTATCTGCCATTTTGCTTTTTTTCTTTTAAAATATTTTTATTCACTTTTAGATTTTCCAATTAAATTTTTCAAAAAAAAAACACTTTAAAATCACTTATAACATTTATAACTTGTATGACTGTATGAATTAAATTCACTGAAGTCTAGTATGAACAAAACAGCTTATCCATATGTGATGAGATTGTGGAAGAGCGGTGTGAAAAATTTCATTGTATTCAAGGCAATTTTTTCTCATTTTTGTTTGATGATTTCAAAGTTGAGCTCATTTTTCTAATAGTTATGATTATTTGTTTTTGAACATATATCCATCATATGAATTGTCAAGATGGGCTCTTTCATCGTACTAATTTTGAAATTAAAAAAATTTTAAAATACGGCGCTAAATTCCGATTTTGTGTGAAATTTTTTCTATTTTCTCCAAAAAATTTCCATTTAAAACGATATAATTATTTTGTTAATAATATTATGAATTTTTTTTTTCTATATTCATATTAAGATGTACTCAATGCATCATTATCATTAATTGTTTTTATTAAATTCACCTATTTTAATACTGTAATTTATGTTTCTTTCAGAAATCATCAAACAACCATCCGTTGTTGTTTTGTACATGTTGTATGAGAATTGTAATTTTAAATTATCTATTAAGTGAAGGTACGAGAGAATAAACTTTTATTTAAAATTTATTTCAATCATTTTGAGATATGTATCTTTAATTCTAAATATTGAATTAAATGGATTTTAATGAAATTTTTTTCAAACTTTATATGAAATATATTATTACCAACATTATCATTTTTGTTTGATGATTTCAAAGTTGAGCTCATTTTTCTAATAGTTATGATTATATGTTTTTAAACATATATCCATCATATGAATCGTCAAGACGGGCTCTTTCATCGTACTAATTTTGAAATTAAAAAAAATTAAAATTCGGCGTTAAATTCCGATTTTGTGTGAAATTTTTTCTATTTTCTACAAAAAATTTCCATTTTAAACGATATAATTATTTTGTCAAAATTATTATGGAATTTTTTTTTTTGTTATTCATATTAAGATTTACTCAATCCATCATTATCATTAATTGTTTTTATTAAATTCTCCTATTTTCATACTGTAATTTAAATTTCTTTCAGAAATCTTCAAACAACCATTCGTTGCTGTTTTGTACATGTTGTTTGAGAATCAGAATTTTAATCTAACTACTACATAGTAAAGGTATAAACGGACACAATTTAATAAAAATTCATTTCAATCAATCCGAGATATGTATCCTTAAATCAAAATTCTAAATTTAATAGATTTTAGTGAAATTTTTTTGCAACTTTATGTGAAATACACAATATTATTACCATGGCATGGTAACATGGTACAGTTTTTCATTTTGAAATTAAATTAAACTCTTCGATTAAATAAATGCTAGTCCTGAAAAGGACTTTTTTGTGTTACTTTTAGAATTGTATTTTACTTTTTTGCTTTCTTTACTGGAGTTGCCTTTTTTGTTGTTGTCGCAGCTTTTTTAACCTTAGGACTTTTTGCAGCAACCTTTGTTACATTTTTAGATGGTTTCGTAATTTTTTGCTTCGAAGCTTTTGTTTTAATAGGAGCTGGTTTCTTAATAGTTTTAGCTACTGCCTTTTCAGATTTTTTCTTTTCTATTATAGATTCTTTAGCAACAGTAGTCTTTTTCTTTGCGACTCCAACCTTTACAGGTGATCCTTTCTTGGCTTTTTTTGTAATTGATTTTTTCGGTGATGCTAATTTGTTTTTCTTCGAACTTTCGCCGCTTGCTTTTGTTGATGTCGATAGCTTAAATGAACCCGATGCACCTTTGCCTTTCGTTTGGATTAATTTACCGCTAACAACTGCACTCTTAATATATTTTTTAATAAATGGAGACAATTTGTCAGCGTCAACTTTGTAATTTGCAGCCAAATACTTTTTAATTGCTAGTAAAGATGAACCGCCACGTTCTTTCAAATCTTTTATAGCGCTATTCACCATATCTGAAGTTGGAGGATGGGTTGGCTTAGATTTAGGCTTTTTCACTCCAGTTGCGATAGAACCTTTCTTTGGTTTCTTCGTTTCAACAACAGGTGCAGTATTCGATTGAATTGTAGTATTATCTGCCATTTTGCTTTTTTTCTTTTAAAATATTTTTATTCACTTTTAGATTTTCCAATTAAATTTTTCAAAAAAAAAACACTTTAAAATCACTTATAACATTTATAACTTGTATGACTGTATGAATTAAATTCACTGAAGTCTAGTATGAACAAAACAGCTTATCCATATGTGATGAGATTGTGGAAGAGCGGTGTGAAAAATTTCATTGTATTCAAGGCAATTTTTTCTCATTTTTGTTTGATGATTTCAAAGTTGAGCTCATTTTTCTAATAGTTATGATTATTTGTTTTTGAACATATATCCATCATATGAATTGTCAAGATGGGCTCTTTCATCGTACTAATTTTGAAATTAAAAAAATTTTAAAATACGGCGCTAAATTCCGATTTTGTGTGAAATTTTTTCTATTTTCTCCAAAAAATTTCCATTTAAAACGATATAATTATTTTGTTAATAATATTATGAATTTTTTTTTTCTATATTCATATTAAGATGTACTCAATGCATCATTATCATTAATTGTTTTTATTAAATTCACCTATTTTAATACTGTAATTTATGTTTTTTTCAGAAATCATCAAACAACCATCCGTTGTTGTTTTGTACATGTTGTATGAGAATTGTAATTTTTAATTATCTATTAAGTGAAGGTACGAGAGAATAAACTTTTATTTAAAATTTATTTCAATCATTTTGAGATATGTATCTTTAATTCTAAATATTGAATTAAATGGATTTTAATGAAATTTTTTTCAAACTTTATATGAAATATATTATTACCAACATTATCATTTTTGTTTGATGATTTCAAAGTTGAGCTCATTTTTCTAATAGTTATGATTATATGTTTTTAAACATATATCCATCATATGAATCGTCAAGACGGGCTCTTTCATCGTACTAATTTTGAAAAAATTAAAATTCGGCGTTAAATTCCGATTTTGTGTGAAATTTTTTCTATTTTCTACAAAAAATTTCCATTTTAAACGATATAATTATTTTGTCAAAATTATTATGGAATTTTTTTTTTGTTATTCATATTAAGATTTACTCAATGCATCATTATCATTAATTGTTTTTATTAAATTCTCCTATTTTCATACTGTAATTTAAATTTCTTTCAGAAATCTTCAAACAACCATTCGTTGCTGTTTTGTACATGTTGTTTGAGAATCAGAATTTTAATCTAACTACTACATAGTAAAGGTATAAACGGACACAATTTAATAAAAATTCATTTCAATCAATCCGAGATATGTATCCTTAAATCAAAATTCTAAATTTAATAGATTTTAGTGAAATTTTTTTGCAACTTTATGTGAAATACACAATATTATTACCATGGCATGGTAACATGGTACAGTTTTTCATTTTGAAATTAAATTAAACTCTTCGATTAAATAAATGCTAGTCCTGAAAAGGACTTTTTTGTGTTACTTTTAGAATTGTATTTTACTTTTTTGCTTTCTTTACTGGAGTTGCCTTTTTTGTTGTTGTCGCAGCTTTTTTAACCTTAGGACTTTTTGCAGCAACCTTTGTTACATTTTTAGATGGTTTCGTAATTTTTTGCTTCGAAGCTTTTGTTTTAATAGGAGCTGGTTTCTTAATAGTTTTAGCTACTGCCTTTTCAGATTTTTTCTTTTCTATTATAGATTCTTTAGCAACAGTAGTCTTTTTCTTTGCGACTCCAACCTTTACAGGTGATCCTTTCTTGGCTTTTTTTGTAATTGATTTTTTCGGTGATGCTAATTTGTTTTTCTTCGAACTTTCGCCGCTTGCTTTTGTTGATGTCGATAGCTTAAATGAACCCGATGCACCTTTGCCTTTCGTTTGGATTAATTTACCGCTAACAACTGCACTCTTAATATATTTTTTAATAAATGGAGACAATTTGTCAGCGTCAACTTTGTAATTTGCAGCCAAATACTTTTTAATTGCTAGTAAAGATGAACCGCCACGTTCTTTCAAATCTTTTATAGCGCTATTCACCATATCTGAAGTTGGAGGATGGGTTGGCTTAGATTTAGGCTTTTTCACTCCAGTTGCGATAGAACCTTTCTTTGGTTTCTTCGTTTCAACAACAGGTGCAGTATTCGATTGAATTGTAGTATTATCTGCCATTTTGCTTTTTTTCTTTTAAAATATTTTTATTCACTTTTAGATTTTCCAATTAAATTTTTCAAAAAAAAAACACTTTAAAATCACTTATAACATTTATAACTTGTATGACTGTATGAATTAAATTCACTGAAGTCTAGTATGAACAAAACAGCTTATCCATATGTGATGAGATTGTGGAAGAGCGGTGTGAAAAATTTCATTGTATTCAAGGCAATTTTTTCTCATTTTTGTTTGATGATTTCAAAGTTGAGCTCATTTTTCTAATAGTTATGATTATTTGTTTTTGAACATATATCCATCATATGAATTGTCAAGATGGGCTCTTTCATCGTACTAATTTTGAAATTAAAAAAATTTTAAAATACGGCGCTAAATTCCGATTTTGTGTGAAATTTTTTCTATTTTCTCCAAAAAATTTCCATTTAAAACGATATAATTATTTTGTTAATAATATTATGAATTTTTTTTTTCTATATTCATATTAAGATGTACTCAATGCATCATTATCATTAATTGTTTTTATTAAATTCACCTATTTTAATACTGTAATTTATGTTTCTTTCAGAAATCATCAAACAACCATCCGTTGTTGTTTTGTACATGTTGTATGAGAATTGTAATTTTAAATTATCTATTAAGTGAAGGTACGAGAGAATAAACTTTTATTTAAAATTTATTTCAATCATTTTGAGATATGTATCTTTAATTCTAAATATTGAATTAAATGGATTTTAATGAAATTTTTTTCAAACTTTATATGAAATATATTATTACCAACATTATCATTTTTGTTTGATGATTTCAAAGTTGAGCTCATTTTTCTAATAGTTATGATTATATGTTTTTAAACATATATCCATCATATGAATCGTCAAGACGGGCTCTTTCATCGTACTAATTTTGAAATTAAAAAAAATTAAAATTCGGCGTTAAATTCCGATTTTGTGTGAAATTTTTTCTATTTTCTACAAAAAATTTCCATTTTAAACGATATAATTATTTTGTCAAAATAATTATGGAATTTTTTTTTTTGTTATTCATATTAAGATTTACTCAATCCATCATTATCATTAATTGTTTTTATTAAATTCTCCTATTTTCATACTGTAATTTAAATTTCTTTCAGAAATCTTCAAACAACCATTCGTTGCTGTTTTGTACATGTTGTTTGAGAATCAGAATTTTAATCTAACTACTACATAGTAAAGGTATAAACGGACACAATTTAATAAAAATTCATTTCAATCAATCCGAGATATGTATCCTTAAATCAAAATTCTAAATTTAATAGATTTTAGTGAAATTTTTTTGCAACTTTATGTGAAATACACAATATTATTACCATGGCATGGTAACATGGTACAGTTTTTCATTTTGAAATTAAATTAAACTCTTCGATTAAATAAATGCTAGTCCTGAAAAGGACTTTTTTGTGTTACTTTTAGAATTGTATTTTACTTTTTTGCTTTCTTTACTGGAGTTGCCTTTTTTGTTGTTGTCGCAGCTTTTTTAACCTTAGGACTTTTTGCAGCAACCTTTGTTACATTTTTAGATGGTTTCGTAATTTTTTGCTTCGAAGCTTTTGTTTTAATAGGAGCTGGTTTCTTAATAGTTTTAGCTACTGCCTTTTCAGATTTTTTCTTTTCTATTATAGATTCTTTAGCAACAGTAGTCTTTTTCTTTGCGACTCCAACCTTTACAGGTGATCCTTTCTTGGCTTTTTTTGTAATTGATTTTTTCGGTGATGCTAATTTGTTTTTCTTCGAACTTTCGCCGCTTGCTTTTGTTGATGTCGATAGCTTAAATGAACCCGATGCACCTTTGCCTTTCGTTTGGATTAATTTACCGCTAACAACTGCACTCTTAATATATTTTTTAATAAATGGAGACAATTTGTCAGCGTCAACTTTGTAATTTGCAGCCAAATACTTTTTAATTGCTAGTAAAGATGAACCGCCACGTTCTTTCAAATCTTTTATAGCGCTATTCACCATATCTGAAGTTGGAGGATGGGTTGGCTTAGATTTAGGCTTTTTCACTCCAGTTGCGATAGAACCTTTCTTTGGTTTCTTCGTTTCAACAACAGGTGCAGTATTCGATTGAATTGTAGTATTATCTGCCATTTTGCTTTTTTTCTTTTAAAATATTTTTATTCACTTTTAGATTTTCCAATTAAATTTTTCAAAAAAAAAACACTTTAAAATCACTTATAACATTTATAACTTGTATGACTGTATGAATTAAATTCACTGAAGTCTAGTATGAACAAAACAGCTTATCCATATGTGATGAGATTGTGGAAGAGCGGTGTGAAAAATTTCATTGTATTCAAGGCAATTTTTTCTCATTTTTGTTTGATGATTTCAAAGTTGAGCTCATTTTTCTAATAGTTATGATTATTTGTTTTTGAACATATATCCATCATATGAATTGTCAAGATGGGCTCTTTCATCGTACTAATTTTGAAATTAAAAAAATTTTAAAATACGGCGCTAAATTCCGATTTTGTGTGAAATTTTTTCTATTTTCTCCAAAAAATTTCCATTTAAAACGATATAATTATTTTGTTAATAATATTATGAATTTTTTTTTTCTATATTCATATTAAGATGTACTCAATGCATCATTATCATTAATTGTTTTTATTAAATTCACCTATTTTAATACTGTAATTTATGTTTCTTTCAGAAATCATCAAACAACCATCCGTTGTTGTTTTGTACATGTTGTATGAGAATTGTAATTTTAAATTATCTATTAAGTGAAGGTACGAGAGAATAAACTTTTATTTAAAATTTATTTCAATCATTTTGAGATATGTATCTTTAATTCTAAATATTGAATTAAATGGATTTTAATGAAATTTTTTTCAAACTTTATATGAAATATATTATTACCAACATTATCATTTTTGTTTGATGATTTCAAAGTTGAGCTCATTTTTCTAATAGTTATGATTATATGTTTTTAAACATATATCCATCATATGAATCGTCAAGACGGGCTCTTTCATCGTACTAATTTTGAAATTAAAAAAAATTAAAATTCGGCGTTAAATTCCGATTTTGTGTGAAATTTTTTCTATTTTCTACAAAAAATTTCCATTTTAAACGATATAATTATTTTGTCAAAATAATTATGGAATTTTTTTTTTTGTTATTCATATTAAGATTTACTCAATCCATCATTATCATTAATTGTTTTTATTAAATTCTCCTATTTTCATACTGTAATTTAAATTTCTTTCAGAAATCTTCAAACAACCATTCGTTGCTGTTTTGTACATGTTGTTTGAGAATCAGAATTTTAATCTAACTACTACATAGTAAAGGTATAAACGGACACAATTTAATAAAAATTCATTTCAATCAATCCGAGATATGTATCCTTAAATCAAAATTCTAAATTTAATAGATTTTAGTGAAATTTTTTTGCAACTTTATGTGAAATACACAATATTATTACCATGGCATGGTAACATGGTACAGTTTTTCATTTTGAAATTAAATTAAACTCTTCGATTAAATAAATGCTAGTCCTGAAAAGGACTTTTTTGTGTTACTTTTAGAATTGTATTTTACTTTTTTGCTTTCTTTACTGGAGTTGCCTTTTTTGTTGTTGTCGCAGCTTTTTTAACCTTAGGACTTTTTGCAGCAACCTTTGTTACATTTTTAGATGGTTTCGTAATTTTTTGCTTCGAAGCTTTTGTTTTAATAGGAGCTGGTTTCTTAATAGTTTTAGCTACTGCCTTTTCAGATTTTTTCTTTTCTATTATAGATTCTTTAGCAACAGTAGTCTTTTTCTTTGCGACTCCAACCTTTACAGGTGATCCTTTCTTGGCTTTTTTTGTAATTGATTTTTTCGGTGATGCTAATTTGTTTTTCTTCGAACTTTCGCCGCTTGCTTTTGTTGATGTCGATAGCTTAAATGAACCCGATGCACCTTTGCCTTTCGTTTGGATTAATTTACCGCTAACAACTGCACTCATAATATATTTTTTAATAAATGGAGACAATTTGTCAGCGTCAACTTTGTAATTTGCAGCCAAATACTTTTTAATTGCTAGTAAAGATGAACCGCCACGTTCTTTCAAATCTTTTATAGCGCTATTCACCATATCTGAAGTTGGAGGATGGGTTGGCTTAGATTTAGGCTTTTTCACTCCAGTTGCGATAGAACCTTTCTTTGGTTTCTTCGTTTCAACAACAGGTGCAGTATTCGATTGAATTGTAGTATTATCTGCCATTTTGCTTTTTTTCTTTTAAAATATTTTTATTCACTTTTAGATTTTCCAATTAAATTTTTCAAAAAAAAAACACTTTAAAATCACTTATAACATTTATAACTTGTATGACTGTATGAATTAAATTCACTGAAGTCTAGTATGAACAAAACAGCTTATCCATATGTGATAAGATTGTGGAAGAGCGGTGTGAAAAATTTCATTGAATTCAAGGCAATTTTTTTTCATTTTTGTTTGATGATTTCAAAGTTGAGCTCATTTTTCTAATAGTTATGATTATTTGTTTTTGAACATATATCCATCATATGAATTGTCAAGATGGGCTCTTTCATCGTACTAATTTTGAAATTAAAAAAATTTTAAAATACGGCGCTAAATTCCGATTTTGTGTGAAATTTTTTCTATTTTCTCCAAAAAATTTCCATTTAAAACGATATAATTATTTTGTTAATAATATTATGAATTTTTTTTTCTATATTCATATTAAGATGTACTCAATGCATCATTATCATTAATTGTTTTTATTAAATTCACCTATTTTAATACTGTAATTTATGTTTCTTTCAGAAATCATCAAACAACCATCCGTTGTTGTTTTGTACATGTTGTATGAGAATTGTAATTTTAAATTATCTATTAAGTGAAGGTACGAGAGAATAAACTTTTATTTAAAATTTATTTCAATCATTTTGAGATATGTATCTTTAATTCTAAATATTGAATTAAATGGATTTTAATGAAATTTTTTTGAAACTTTATATGAAATATATTATTACCAACATTATCATTTTTGTTTGATGATTTCAAAGTTGAGCTCATTTTTCTAATAGTTATGATTATATGTTTTTAAACATATATCCATCATATGAATCGTCAAGACGGGCTCTTTCATCGTACCAATTTTGAAATTAAAAAAAATTAAAATTCGGCGTTAAATTCCGATTTTGTGTGAAATTTTTTCTATTTTCTACAAAAAATTTCCATTTTAAACGATATAATTATTTTGTCAAAATTATTATGGAATTTTTTTTTTTGTTATTCATATTAAGATTTACTCAATCCATCATTATCACTAATTGTTTTTATTAAATTCTCCTATTTTCATACTGTAATTTAAATTTCTTTCAGAAATCTTCAAACAACCATTCGTTGCTGTTTTGTACATGTTGTTTGAGAATCAGAATTTTAATCTAACTACTACATAGTAAAGGTATAAACGGACACAATTTAATAAAAATTCATTTCAATCAATCCGAGATATGTATCCTTAAATCAAAATTCTAAATTTAATAGATTTTAGTGAAATTTTTTTGCAACTTTATGTGAAATACACAATATTATTACCATGGCATGGTAACATGGTACAGTTTTTCATTTTGAAATTAAATTAAACTCTTCGATTAAATAAATGCTAGTCCTGAAAAGGACTTTTTTGTGTTACTTTTAGAATTGTATTTTACTTTTTTGCTTTCTTTACTGGAGTTGCCTTTTTTGTTGTTGTCGCAGCTTTTTTAACCTTAGGACTTTTTGCAGCAACCTTTGTTACATTTTTAGATGGTTTCGTAATTTTTTGCTTCGAAGCTTTTGTTTTAATAGGAGCTGGTTTCTTAATAGTTTTAGCTACTGCCTTTTCAGATTTTTTCTTTTCTATTATAGATTCTTTAGCAACAGTAGTCTTTTTCTTTGCGACTCCAACCTTTACAGGTGATCCTTTCTTGGCTTTTTTTGTAATTGATTTTTTCGGTGATGCTAATTTGTTTTTCTTCGAACTTTCGCCGCTTGCTTTTGTTGATGTCGATAGCTTAAATGAACCCGATGCACCTTTGCCTTTCGTTTGGATTAATTTACCGCTAACAACTGCACTCTTAATATATTTTTTAATAAATGGAGACAATTTGTCAGCGTCAACTTTGTAATTTGCAGCCAAATACTTTTTAATTGCTAGTAAAGATGAACCGCCACGTTCTTTCAAATCTTTTATAGCGCTATTCACCATATCTGAAGTTGGAGGATGGGTTGGCTTAGATTTAGGCTTTTTCACTCCAGTTGCGATAGAACCTTTCTTTGGTTTCTTCGTTTCAACAACAGGTGCAGTATTCGATTGAATTGTAGTATTATCTGCCATTTTGCTTTTTTTCTTTTAAAATATTTTTATTCACTTTTAGATTTTCCAATTAAATTTTTCAAAAAAAAACACTTTAAAATCACTTATAACATTTATAACTTGTATGACTGTATGAATTAAATTCACTGAAGTCTAGTATGAACAAAACAGCTTATCCATATGTGATGAGATTGTGGAAGAGCGGTGTGAAAAATTTCATTGAATTCAAGGCAATTTTTTCTCATTTTTGTTTGATGATTTCAAAGTTGAGCTCATTTTTCTAATAGTTATGATTATTTGTTTTTGAACATATATCCATCATATGAATTGTCAAGATGGGCTCTTTCATCGTACTAATTTTGAAATTAAAAAAATTTTAAAATACGGCGCTAAATTCCGATTTTGTGTGAAATTTTTTCTATTTTCTCCAAAAAATTTCCATTTAAAACGATATAATTATTTTGTTAATAATATTATGAATTTTTTTTTTCTATATTCATATTAAGATGTACTCAATGCATCATTATCATTAATTGTTTTTATTAAATTCACCTATTTTAATACTGTAATTTATGTTTCTTTCAGAAATCATCAAACAACCATCCGTTGTTGTTTTGTACATGTTGTATGAGAATTGTAATTTTAAATTATCTATTAAGTGAAGGTACGAGAGAATAAACTTTTATTTAAAATTTATTTCAATCATTTTGAGATATGTATCTTTAATTCTAAATATTGAATTAAATGGATTTTAATGAAATTTTTTTCAAACTTTATATGAAATATATTATTACCAACATTATCATTTTTGTTTGATGATTTCAAAGTTGAGCTCATTTTTCTAATAGTTATGATTATATGTTTTTAAACATATATCCATCATATGAATCGTCAAGACGGGCTCTTTCATCGTACCAATTTTGAAATTAAAAAAAATTAAAATTCGGCGTTAAATTCCGATTTTGTGTGAAATTTTTTCTATTTTCTACAAAAAATTTCCATTTTAAACGATATAATTATTTTGTCAAAATTATTATGGAATTTTTTTTTTTGTTATTCATATTAAGATTTACTCAATCCATCATTATCACTAATTGTTTTTATTAAATTCTCCTATTTTCATACTGTAATTTAAATTTCTTTCAGAAATCTTCAAACAACCATTCGTTGCTGTTTTGTACATGTTGTTTGAGAATCAGAATTTTAATCTAACTACTACATAGTAAAGGTATAAACGGACACAATTTAATAAAAATTCATTTCAATCAATCCGAGATATGTATCCTTAAATCAAAATTCTAAATTTAATAGATTTTAGTGAAATTTTTTTGCAACTTTATGTGAAATACACAATATTATTACCATGGCATGGTAACATGGTACAGTTTTTCATTTTGAAATTAAATTAAACTCTTCGATTAAATAAATGCTAGTCCTGAAAAGGACTTTTTTGTGTTACTTTTAGAATTGTATTTTACTTTTTTGCTTTCTTTACTGGAGTTGCCTTTTTTGTTGTTGTCGCAGCTTTTTTAACCTTAGGACTTTTTGCAGCAACCTTTGTTACATTTTTAGATGGTTTCGTAATTTTTTGCTTCGAAGCTTTTGTTTTAATAGGAGCTGGTTTCTTAATAGTTTTAGCTACTGCCTTTTCAGATTTTTTCTTTTCTATTATAGATTCTTTAGCAACAGTAGTCTTTTTGTTTGCGACTCCAACCTTTACAGGTGATCCTTTCTTAGCTTTTTTTGTAATTGATTTTTTCGGTGATGCTAATTTGTTTTTCTTCGAACTTTCGCCGCTTGCTTTTGTTGATGTCGATAGCTTAAATGAACCCGATGCACCTTTGCCTTTCGTTTGGATTAATTTACCGCTAACAACTGCACTCTTAATATATTTTTTAATAAATGGAGACAATTTGTCAGCGTCAACTTTGTAATTTGCAGCCAAATACTTTTTAATTGCTAGTAAAGATGAACCGCCACGTTCTTTCAAATCTTTTATAGCGCTATTCACCATATCTGAAGTTGGAGGATGGGTTGGCTTAGATTTAGGCTTTTTCACTCCAGTTGCGATAGAACCTTTCTTTGGTTTCTTCGTTTCAACAACAGGTGCAGTATTCGATTGAATTGTAGTATTATCTGCCATTTTGCTTTTTTTCTTTTAAAATATTTTTATTCACTTTTAGATTTTCCAATTAAATTTTTCAAAAAAAAAACACTTTAAAATCACTTATAACATTTATAACTTGTATGACTGTATGAATTAAATTCACTGAAGTCTAGTATGAACAAAACAGCTTATCCATATGTGATGAGATTGTGGAAGAGCGGTGTGGAAAATTTCATTGAATTCAAGGCAATTTTTTCTCATTTTTGTTTGATGATTTCAAAGTTGAGCTCATTTTTCTAATAGTTATGATTATTTGTTTTTGAACATATATCCATCATATGAATTGTCAAGATGGGCTCTTTCATCGTACTAATTTTGAAATTAAAAAAATTTTAAAATACGGCGCTAAATTCCGATTTTGTGTGAAATTTTTTCTATTTTCTCCAAAAAATTTCCATTTAAAACGATATAATTATTTTGTTAATAATATTATGAATTTTTTTTTTCTATATTCATATTAAGATGTACTCAATGCATCATTATCATTAATTGTTTTTATTAAATTCACCTATTTTAATACTGTAATTTATGTTTTTTTCAGAAATCATCAAACAACCATCCGTTGTTGTTTTGTACATGTTGTATGAGAATTGTAATTTTTAATTATCTATTAAGTGAAGGTACGAGAGAATAAACTTTTATTTAAAATTTATTTCAATCATTTTGAGATATGTATCTTTAATTCTAAATATTGAATTAAATGGATTTTAATGAAATTTTTTTCAAACTTTATATGAAATATATTATTACCAACATTATCATTTTTGTTTGATGATTTCAAAGTTGAGCTCATTTTTCTAATAGTTATGATTATATGTTTTTAAACATATATCCATCATATGAATCGTCAAGACGGGCTCTTTCATCGTACTAATTTTGAAAAAATTAAAATTCGGCGTTAAATTCCGATTTTGTGTGAAATTTTTTCTATTTTCTACAAAAAATTTCCATTTTAAACGATATAATTATTTTGTCAAAATTATTATGGAATTTTTTTTTTGTTATTCATATTAAGATTTACTCAATGCATCATTATCATTAATTGTTTTTATTAAATTCTCCTATTTTCATACTGTAATTTAAATTTCTTTCAGAAATCTTCAAACAACCATTCGTTGCTGTTTTGTACATGTTGTTTGAGAATCAGAATTTTAATCTAACTACTACATAGTAAAGGTATAAACGGACACAATTTAATAAAAATTCATTTCAATCAATCCGAGATATGTATCCTTAAATCAAAATTCTAAATTTAATAGATTTTAAATAAATGCTAGTCCTGAAAAGGACTTTTTTGTGTTACTTTTAGAATTGTATTTTACTTTTTTGCTTTCTTTACTGGAGTTGCCTTTTTTGTTGTTGTCGCAGCTTTTTTAACCTTAGGACTTTTTGCAGCAACCTTTGTTACATTTTTAGATGGTTTCGTAATTTTTTGCTTCGAAGCTTTTGTTTTAATAGGAGCTGGTTTCTTAATAGTTTTAGCTACTGCCTTTTCAGATTTTTTCTTTTCTATTATAGATTCTTTAGCAACAGTAGTCTTTTTCTTTGCGACTCCAACCTTTACAGGTGATCCTTTCTTGGCTTTTTTTGTAATTGATTTTTTCGGTGATGCTAATTTGTTTTTCTTCGAACTTTCGCCGCTTGCTTTTGTTGATGTCGATAGCTTAAATGAACCCGATGCACCTTTGCCTTTCGTTTGGATTAATTTACCGCTAACAACTGCACTCTTAATATATTTTTTAATAAATGGAGACAATTTGTCAGCGTCAACTTTGTAATTTGCAGCCAAATACTTTTTAATTGCTAGTAAAGATGAACCGCCACGTTCTTTCAAATCTTTTATAGCGCTATTCACCATATCTGAAGTTGGAGGATGGGTTGGCTTAGATTTAGGCTTTTTCACTCCAGTTGCGATAGAACCTTTCTTTGGTTTCTTCGTTTCAACAACAGGTGCAGTATTCGATTGAATTGTAGTATTATCTGCCATTTTGCTTTTTTTCTTTTAAAATATTTTTATTCACTTTTAGATTTTCCAATTAAATTTTTCAAAAAAAAACACTTTAAAATCACTTATAACATTTATAACTTGTATGACTGTATGAATTAAATTCACTGAAGTCTAGTATGAACAAAACAGCTTATCCATATGTGATGAGATTGTGGAAGAGCGGTGTGAAAAATTTCATTGAATTCAAGGCAATTTTTTCTCATTTTTGTTTGATGATTTCAAAGTTGAGCTCATTTTTCTAATAGTTATGATTATTTGTTTTTGAACATATATCCATCATATGAATTGTCAAGATGGGCTCTTTCATCGTACTAATTTTGAAATTAAAAAAATTTTAAAATACGGCGCTAAATTCCGATTTTGTGTGAAATTTTTTCTATTTTCTCCAAAAAATTTCCATTTAAAACGATATAATTATTTTGTTAATAATATTATGAATTTTTTTTTTCTATATTCATATTAAGATGTACTCAATGCATCATTATCATTAATTGTTTTTATTAAATTCACCTATTTTAATACTGTAATTTATGTTTCTTTCAGAAATCATCAAACAACCATCCGTTGTTGTTTTGTACATGTTGTATGAGAATTGTAATTTTAAATTATCTATTAAGTGAAGGTACGAGAGAATAAACTTTTATTTAAAATTTATTTCAATCATTTTGAGATATGTATCTTTAATTCTAAATATTGAATTAAATGGATTTTAATGAAATTTTTTTCAAACTTTATATGAAATATATTATTACCAACATTATCATTTTTGTTTGATGATTTCAAAGTTGAGCTCATTTTTCTAATAGTTATGATTATATGTTTTTAAACATATATCCATCATATGAATCGTCAAGACGGGCTCTTTCATCGTACCAATTTTGAAATTAAAAAAAATTAAAATTCGGCGTTAAATTCCGATTTTGTGTGAAATTTTTTCTATTTTCTACAAAAAATTTCCATTTTAAACGATATAATTATTTTGTCAAAATTATTATGGAATTTTTTTTTTTGTTATTCATATTAAGATTTACTCAATCCATCATTATCACTAATTGTTTTTATTAAATTCTCCTATTTTCATACTGTAATTTAAATTTCTTTCAGAAATCTTCAAACAACCATTCGTTGCTGTTTTGTACATGTTGTTTGAGAATCAGAATTTTAATCTAACTACTACATAGTAAAGGTATAAACGGACACAATTTAATAAAAATTCATTTCAATCAATCCGAGATATGTATCCTTAAATCAAAATTCTAAATTTAATAGATTTTAGTGAAATTTTTTTGCAACTTTATGTGAAATACACAATATTATTACCATGGCATGGTAACATGGTACAGTTTTTCATTTTGAAATTAAATTAAACTCTTCGATTAAATAAATGCTAGTCCTGAAAAGGACTTTTTTGTGTTACTTTTAGAATTGTATTTT
Source organism: Xylophagus ater (assembly GCA_963422695.1). NCBI lineage: Eukaryota > Metazoa > Arthropoda > Insecta > Diptera > Xylophagidae > Xylophagus > Xylophagus ater. The sequence continues at coordinate 37,906,444 of OY730478.1, forward strand.
ACTTTTTTGCTTTCTTTACTGGAGTTGCCTTTTTTGTTGTTGTCGCAGCTTTTTTAACCTTAGGACTTTTTGCAGCAACCTTTGTTACATTTTTAGATGGTTTCGTAATTTTTTGCTTCGAAGCTTTTGTTTTAATAGGAGCTGGTTTCTTAATAGTTTTAGCTACTGCCTTTTCAGATTTTTTCTTTTCTATTATAGATTCTTTAGCAACAGTAGTCTTTTTGTTTGCGACTCCAACCTTTACAGGTGATCCTTTCTTAGCTTTTTTTGTAATTGATTTTTTCGGTGATGCTAATTTGTTTTTCTTCGAACTTTCGCCGCTTGCTTTTGTTGATGTCGATAGCTTAAATGAACCCGATGCACCTTTGCCTTTCGTTTGGATTAATTTACCGCTAACAACTGCACTCTTAATATATTTTTTAATAAATGGAGACAATTTGTCAGCGTCAACTTTGTAATTTGCAGCCAAATACTTTTTAATTGCTAGTAAAGATGAACCGCCACGTTCTTTCAAATCTTTTATAGCGCTATTCACCATATCTGAAGTTGGAGGATGGGTTGGCTTAGATTTAGGCTTTTTCACTCCAGTTGCGATAGAACCTTTCTTTGGTTTCTTCGTTTCAACAACAGGTGCAGTATTCGATTGAATTGTAGTATTATCTGCCATTTTGCTTTTTTTCTTTTAAAATATTTTTATTCACTTTTAGATTTTCCAATTAAATTTTTCAAAAAAAAAAACACTTTAAAATCACTTATAACATTTATAACTTGTATGACTGTATGAATTAAATTCACTGAAGTCTAGTATGAACAAAACAGCTTATCCATATGTGATGAGATTGTGGAAGAGCGGTGTGAAAAATTTCATTGAATTCAAGGCAATTTTTTCTCATTTTTGTTTGATGATTTCAAAGTTGAGCTCATTTTTCTAATAGTTATGATTATTTGTTTTTGAACATATATCCATCATATGAATTGTCAAGATGGGCTCTTTCATCGTACTAATTTTGAAATTAAAAAAATTTTAAAATACGGCGCTAAATTCCGATTTTGTGTGAAATTTTTTCTATTTTCTCCAAAAAATTTCCATTTAAAACGATATAATTATTTTGTTAATAATATTATGAATTTTTTTTTTCTATATTCATATTAAGATGTACTCAATGCATCATTATCATTAATTGTTTTTATTAAATTCACCTATTTTAATACTGTAATTTATGTTTCTTTCAGAAATCATCAAACAACCATCCGTTGTTGTTTTGTACATGTTGTATGAGAATTGTAATTTTAAATTATCTATTAAGTGAAGGTACGAGAGAATAAACTTTTATTTAAAATTTATTTCAATCATTTTGAGATATGTATCTTTAATTCTAAATATTGAATTAAATGGATTTTAATGAAATTTTTTTCAAACTTTATATGAAATATATTATTACCAACATTATCATTTTTGTTTGATGATTTCAAAGTTGAGCTCATTTTTCTAATAGTTATGATTATATGTTTTTAAACATATATCCATCATATGAATCGTCAAGACGGGCTCTTTCATCGTACCAATTTTGAAATTAAAAAAAATTAAAATTCGGCGTTAAATTCCGATTTTGTGTGAAATTTTTTCTATTTTCTACAAAAAATTTCCATTTTAAACGATATAATTATTTTGTCAAAATTATTATGGAATTTTTTTTTTTGTTATTCATATTAAGATTTACTCAATCCATCATTATCACTAATTGTTTTTATTAAATTCTCCTATTTTCATACTGTAATTTAAATTTCTTTCAGAAATCTTCAAACAACCATTCGTTGCTGTTTTGTACATGTTGTTTGAGAATCAGAATTTTAATCTAACTACTACATAGTAAAGGTATAAACGGACACAATTTAATAAAAATTCATTTCAATCAATCCGAGATATGTATCCTTAAATCAAAATTCTAAATTTAATAGATTTTAGTGAAATTTTTTTGCAACTTTATGTGAAATACACAATATTATTACCATGGCATGGTAACATGGTACAGTTTTTCATTTTGAAATTAAATTAAACTCTTCGATTAAATAAATGCTAGTCCTGAAAAGGACTTTTTTGTGTTACTTTTAGAATTGTATTTTACTTTTTTGCTTTCTTTACTGGAGTTGCCTTTTTTGTTGTTGTCGCAGCTTTTTTAACCTTAGGACTTTTTGCAGCAACCTTTGTTACATTTTTAGATGGTTTCGTAATTTTTTGCTTCGAAGCTTTTGTTTTAATAGGAGCTGGTTTCTTAATAGTTTTAGCTACTGCCTTTTCAGATTTTTTCTTTTCTATTATAGATTCTTTAGCAACAGTAGTCTTTTTGTTTGCGACTCCAACCTTTACAGGTGATCCTTTCTTAGCTTTTTTTGTAATTGATTTTTTCGGTGATGCTAATTTGTTTTTCTTCGAACTTTCGCCGCTTGCTTTTGTTGATGTCGATAGCTTAAATGAACCCGATGCACCTTTGCCTTTCGTTTGGATTAATTTACCGCTAACAACTGCACTCTTAATATATTTTTTAATAAATGGAGACAATTTGTCAGCGTCAACTTTGTAATTTGCAGCCAAATACTTTTTAATTGCTAGTAAAGATGAACCGCCACGTTCTTTCAAATCTTTTATAGCGCTATTCACCATATCTGAAGTTGGAGGATGGGTTGGCTTAGATTTAGGCTTTTTCACTCCAGTTGCGATAGAACCTTTCTTTGGTTTCTTCGTTTCAACAACAGGTGCAGTATTCGATTGAATTGTAGTATTATCTGCCATTTTGCTTTTTTTCTTTTAAAATATTTTTATTCACTTTTAGATTTTCCAATTAAATTTTTCAAAAAAAAAACACTTTAAAATCACTTATAACATTTATAACTTGTATGACTGTATGAATTAAATTCACTGAAGTCTAGTATGAACAAAACAGCTTATCCATATGTGATGAGATTGTGGAAGAGCGGTGTGGAAAATTTCATTGAATTCAAGGCAATTTTTTCTCATTTTTGTTTGATGATTTCAAAGTTGAGCTCATTTTTCTAATAGTTATGATTATTTGTTTTTGAACATATATCCATCATATGAATTGTCAAGATGGGCTCTTTCATCGTACTAATTTTGAAATTAAAAAAATTTTAAAATACGGCGCTAAATTCCGATTTTGTGTGAAATTTTTTCTATTTTCTCCAAAAAATTTCCATTTAAAACGATATAATTATTTTGTTAATAATATTATGAATTTTTTTTTTCTATATTCATATTAAGATGTACTCAATGCATCATTATCATTAATTGTTTTTATTAAATTCACCTATTTTAATACTGTAATTTATGTTTTTTTCAGAAATCATCAAACAACCATCCGTTGTTGTTTTGTACATGTTGTATGAGAATTGTAATTTTTAATTATCTATTAAGTGAAGGTACGAGAGAATAAACTTTTATTTAAAATTTATTTCAATCATTTTGAGATATGTATCTTTAATTCTAAATATTGAATTAAATGGATTTTAATGAAATTTTTTTCAAACTTTATATGAAATATATTATTACCAACATTATCATTTTTGTTTGATGATTTCAAAGTTGAGCTCATTTTTCTAATAGTTATGATTATATGTTTTTAAACATATATCCATCATATGAATCGTCAAGACGGGCTCTTTCATCGTACCAATTTTGAAATTAAAAAAAATTAAAATTCGGCGTTAAATTCCGATTTTGTGTGAAATTTTTTCTATTTTCTACAAAAAATTTCCATTTTAAACGATATAATTATTTTGTCAAAATTATTATGGAATTTTTTTTTTTGTTATTCATATTAAGATTTACTCAATCCATCATTATCACTAATTGTTTTTATTAAATTCTCCTATTTTCATACTGTAATTTAAATTTCTTTCAGAAATCTTCAAACAACCATTCGTTGCTGTTTTGTACATGTTGTTTGAGAATCAGAATTTTAATCTAACTACTACATAGTAAAGGTATAAACGGACACAATTTAATAAAAATTCATTTCAATCAATCCGAGATATGTATCCTTAAATCAAAATTCTAAATTTAATAGATTTTAGTGAAATTTTTTTGCAACTTTATGTGAAATACACAATATTATTACCATGGCATGGTAACATGGTACAGTTTTTCATTTTGAAATTAAATTAAACTCTTCGATTAAATAAATGCTAGTCCTGAAAAGGACTTTTTTGTGTTACTTTTAGAATTGTATTTTACTTTTTTGCTTTCTTTACTGGAGTTGCCTTTTTTGTTGTTGTCGCAGCTTTTTTAACCTTAGGACTTTTTGCAGCAACCTTTGTTACATTTTTAGATGGTTTCGTAATTTTTTGCTTCGAAGCTTTTGTTTTAATAGGAGCTGGTTTCTTAATAGTTTTAGCTACTGCCTTTTCAGATTTTTTCTTTTCTATTATAGATTCTTTAGCAACAGTAGTCTTTTTGTTTGCGACTCCAACCTTTACAGGTGATCCTTTCTTAGCTTTTTTTGTAATTGATTTTTTCGGTGATGCTAATTTGTTTTTCTTCGAACTTTCGCCGCTTGCTTTTGTTGATGTCGATAGCTTAAATGAACCCGATGCACCTTTGCCTTTCGTTTGGATTAATTTACCGCTAACAACTGCACTCTTAATATATTTTTTAATAAATGGAGACAATTTGTCAGCGTCAACTTTGTAATTTGCAGCCAAATACTTTTTAATTGCTAGTAAAGATGAACCGCCACGTTCTTTCAAATCTTTTATAGCGCTATTCACCATATCTGAAGTTGGAGGATGGGTTGGCTTAGATTTAGGCTTTTTCACTCCAGTTGCGATAGAACCTTTCTTTGGTTTCTTCGTTTCAACAACAGGTGCAGTATTCGATTGAATTGTAGTATTATCTGCCATTTTGCTTTTTTTCTTTTAAAATATTTTTATTCACTTTTAGATTTTCCAATTAAATTTTTCAAAAAAAAAACACTTTAAAATCACTTATAACATTTATAACTTGTATGACTGTATGAATTAAATTCACTGAAGTCTAGTATGAACAAAACAGCTTATCCATATGTGATGAGATTGTGGAAGAGCGGTGTGGAAAATTTCATTGAATTCAAGGCAATTTTTTCTCATTTTTGTTTGATGATTTCAAAGTTGAGCTCATTTTTCTAATAGTTATGATTATTTGTTTTTGAACATATATCCATCATATGAATTGTCAAGATGGGCTCTTTCATCGTACTAATTTTGAAATTAAAAAAATTTTAAAATACGGCGCTAAATTCCGATTTTGTGTGAAATTTTTTCTATTTTCTCCAAAAAATTTCCATTTAAAACGATATAATTATTTTGTTAATAATATTATGAATTTTTTTTTTCTATATTCATATTAAGATGTACTCAATGCATCATTATCATTAATTGTTTTTATTAAATTCACCTATTTTAATACTGTAATTTATGTTTTTTTCAGAAATCATCAAACAACCATCCGTTGTTGTTTTGTACATGTTGTATGAGAATTGTAATTTTTAATTATCTATTAAGTGAAGGTACGAGAGAATAAACTTTTATTTAAAATTTATTTCAATCATTTTGAGATATGTATCTTTAATTCTAAATATTGAATTAAATGGATTTTAATGAAATTTTTTTCAAACTTTATATGAAATATATTATTACCAACATTATCATTTTTGTTTGATGATTTCAAAGTTGAGCTCATTTTTCTAATAGTTATGATTATATGTTTTTAAACATATATCCATCATATGAATCGTCAAGACGGGCTCTTTCATCGTACTAATTTTGAAAAAATTAAAATTCGGCGTTAAATTCCGATTTTGTGTGAAATTTTTTCTATTTTCTACAAAAAATTTCCATTTTAAACGATATAATTATTTTGTCAAAATTATTATGGAATTTTTTTTTTGTTATTCATATTAAGATTTACTCAATGCATCATTATCATTAATTGTTTTTATTAAATTCTCCTATTTTCATACTGTAATTTAAATTTCTTTCAGAAATCTTCAAACAACCATTCGTTGCTGTTTTGTACATGTTGTTTGAGAATCAGAATTTTAATCTAACTACTACATAGTAAAGGTATAAACGGACACAATTTAATAAAAATTCATTTCAATCAATCCGAGATATGTATCCTTAAATCAAAATTCTAAATTTAATAGATTTTAAATAAATGCTAGTCCTGAAAAGGACTTTTTTGTGTTACTTTTAGAATTGTATTTTACTTTTTTGCTTTCTTTACTGGAGTTGCCTTTTTTGTTGTTGTCGCAGCTTTTTTAACCTTAGGACTTTTTGCAGCAACCTTTGTTACATTTTTAGATGGTTTCGTAATTTTTTGCTTCGAAGCTTTTGTTTTAATAGGAGCTGGTTTCTTAATAGTTTTAGCTACTGCCTTTTCAGATTTTTTCTTTTCTATTATAGATTCTTTAGCAACAGTAGTCTTTTTCTTTGCGACTCCAACCTTTACAGGTGATCCTTTCTTGGCTTTTTTTGTAATTGATTTTTTCGGTGATGCTAATTTGTTTTTCTTCGAACTTTCGCCGCTTGCTTTTGTTGATGTCGATAGCTTAAATGAACCCGATGCACCTTTGCCTTTCGTTTGGATTAATTTACCGCTAACAACTGCACTCTTAATATATTTTTTAATAAATGGAGACAATTTGTCAGCGTCAACTTTGTAATTTGCAGCCAAATACTTTTTAATTGCTAGTAAAGATGAACCGCCACGTTCTTTCAAATCTTTTATAGCGCTATTCACCATATCTGAAGTTGGAGGATGGGTTGGCTTAGATTTAGGCTTTTTCACTCCAGTTGCGATAGAACCTTTCTTTGGTTTCTTCGTTTCAACAACAGGTGCAGTATTCGATTGAATTGTAGTATTATCTGCCATTTTGCTTTTTTTCTTTTAAAATATTTTTATTCACTTTTAGATTTTCCAATTAAATTTTTCAAAAAAAAACACTTTAAAATCACTTATAACATTTATAACTTGTATGACTGTATGAATTAAATTCACTGAAGTCTAGTATGAACAAAACAGCTTATCCATATGTGATGAGATTGTGGAAGAGCGGTGTGAAAAATTTCATTGAATTCAAGGCAATTTTTTCTCATTTTTGTTTGATGATTTCAAAGTTGAGCTCATTTTTCTAATAGTTATGATTATTTGTTTTTGAACATATATCCATCATATGAATTGTCAAGATGGGCTCTTTCATCGTACTAATTTTGAAATTAAAAAAATTTTAAAATACGGCGCTAAATTCCGATTTTGTGTGAAATTTTTTCTATTTTCTCCAAAAAATTTCCATTTAAAACGATATAATTATTTTGTTAATAATATTATGAATTTTTTTTTTCTATATTCATATTAAGATGTACTCAATGCATCATTATCATTAATTGTTTTTATTAAATTCACCTATTTTAATACTGTAATTTATGTTTTTTTCAGAAATCATCAAACAACCATCCGTTGTTGTTTTGTACATGTTGTATGAGAATTGTAATTTTTAATTATCTATTAAGTGAAGGTACGAGAGAATAAACTTTTATTTAAAATTTATTTCAATCATTTTGAGATATGTATCTTTAATTCTAAATATTGAATTAAATGGATTTTAATGAAATTTTTTTGAAACTTTATATGAAATATATTATTACCAACATTATCATTTTTGTTTGATGATTTCAAAGTTGAGCTCATTTTTCTAATAGTTATGATTATATGTTTTTAAACATATATCCATCATATGAATCGTCAAGACGGGCTCTTTCATCGTACCAATTTTGAAATTAAAAAAAATTAAAATTCGGCGTTAAATTCCGATTTTGTGTGAAATTTTTTCTATTTTCTACAAAAAATTTCCATTTTAAACGATATAATTATTTTGTCAAAATTATTATGGAATTTTTTTTTTGTTATTCATATTAAGATTTACTCAATGCATCATTATCATTAATTGTTTTTATTAAATTCTCCTATTTTCATACTGTAATTTAAATTTCTTTCAGAAATCTTCAAACAACCATTCGTTGCTGTTTTGTACATGTTGTTTGAGAATCAGAATTTTAATCTAACTACTACATAGTAAAGGTATAAACGGACACAATTTAATAAAAATTCATTTCAATCAATCCGAGATATGTATCCTTAAATCAAAATTCTAAATTTAATAGATTTTAGTGAAATTTTTTTGCAACTTTATGTGAAATACACAATATTATTACCATGGCATGGTAACATGGTACAGTTTTTCATTTTGAAATTAAATTAAACTCTTCGATTAAATAAATGCTAGTCCTGAAAAGGACTTTTTTGTGTTACTTTTAGAATTGTATTTTACTTTTTTGCTTTCTTTACTGGAGTTGCCTTTTTTGTTGTTGTCGCAGCTTTTTTAACCTTAGGACTTTTTGCAGCAACCTTTGTTACATTTTTAGATGGTTTCGTAATTTTTTGCTTCGAAGCTTTTGTTTTAATAGGAGCTGGTTTCTTAATAGTTTTAGCTACTGCCTTTTCAGATTTTTTCTTTTCTATTATAGATTCTTTAGCAACAGTAGTCTTTTTCTTTGCGACTCCAACCTTTACAGGTGATCCTTTCTTGGCTTTTTTTGTAATTGATTTTTTCGGTGATGCTAATTTGTTTTTCTTCGAACTTTCGCCGCTTGCTTTTGTTGATGTCGATAGCTTAAATGAACCCGATGCACCTTTGCCTTTCGTTTGGATTAATTTACCGCTAACAACTGCACTCTTAATATATTTTTTAATAAATGGAGACAATTTGTCAGCGTCAACTTTGTAATTTGCAGCCAAATACTTTTTAATTGCTAGTAAAGATGAACCGCCACGTTCTTTCAAATCTTTTATAGCGCTATTCACCATATCTGAAGTTGGAGGATGGGTTGGCTTAGATTTAGGCTTTTTCACTCCAGTTGCGATAGAACCTTTCTTTGGTTTCTTCGTTTCAACAACAGGTGCAGTATTCGATTGAATTGTAGTATTATCTGCCATTTTGCTTTTTTTCTTTTAAAATATTTTTATTCACTTTTAGATTTTCCAATTAAATTTTTCAAAAAAAAACACTTTAAAATCACTTATAATATTTATAACTTGTATGACTGTATGAATTAAATTCACTGAAGTCTAGTATGAACAAAACAGCTTATCCATATGTGATGAGATTGTGGAAGAGCGGTGTGAAAAATTTCATTGAATTCAAGGCAATTTTTTCTCATTTTTGTTTGATGATTTCAAAGTTGAGCTCATTTTTCTAATAGTTATGATTATTTGTTTTTGAACATATATCCATCATATGAATTGTCAAGATGGGCTCTTTCATCGTACTAATTTTGAAATTAAAAAAATTTTAAAATACGGCGCTAAATTCCGATTTTGTGTGAAATTTTTTCTATTTTCTCCAAAAAATTTCCATTTAAAACGATATAATTATTTTGTTAATAATATTATGAATTTTTTTTTTCTATATTCATATTAAGATGTACTCAATGCATCATTATCATTAATTGTTTTTATTAAATTCACCTATTTTAATACTGTAATTTATGTTTCTTTCAGAAATCATCAAACAACCATCCGTTGTTGTTTTGTACATGTTGTATGAGAATTGTAATTTTAAATTATCTATTAAGTGAAGGTACGAGAGAATAAACTTTTATTTAAAATTTATTTCAATCATTTTGAGATATGTATCTTTAATTCTAAATATTGAATTAAATGGATTTTAATGAAATTTTTTTCAAACTTTATATGAAATATATTATTACCAACATTATCATTTTTGTTTGATGATTTCAAAGTTGAGCTCATTTTTCTAATAGTTATGATTATATGTTTTTAAACATATATCCATCATATGAATCGTCAAGACGGGCTCTTTCATCGTACCAATTTTGAAATTAAAAAAAATTAAAATTCGGCGTTAAATTCCGATTTTGTGTGAAATTTTTTCTATTTTCTACAAAAAATTTCCATTTTAAACGATATAATTATTTTGTCAAAATTATTATGGAATTTTTTTTTTTGTTATTCATATTAAGATTTACTCAATCCATCATTATCACTAATTGTTTTTATTAAATTCTCCTATTTTCATACTGTAATTTAAATTTCTTTCAGAAATCTTCAAACAACCATTCGTTGCTGTTTTGTACATGTTGTTTGAGAATCAGAATTTTAATCTAACTACTACATAGTAAAGGTATAAACGGACACAATTTAATAAAAATTCATTTCAATCAATCCGAGATATGTATCCTTAAATCAAAATTCTAAATTTAATAGATTTTAGTGAAATTTTTTTGCAACTTTATGTGAAATACACAATATTATTACCATGGCATGGTAACATGGTACAGTTTTTCATTTTGAAATTAAATTAAACTCTTCGATTAAATAAATGCTAGTCCTGAAAAGGACTTTTTTGTGTTACTTTTAGAATTGTATTTTACTTTTTTGCTTTCTTTACTGGAGTTGCCTTTTTTGTTGTTGTCGCAGCTTTTTTAACCTTAGGACTTTTTGCAGCAACCTTTGTTACATTTTTAGATGGTTTCGTAATTTTTTGCTTCGAAGCTTTTGTTTTAATAGGAGCTGGTTTCTTAATAGTTTTAGCTACTGCCTTTTCAGATTTTTTCTTTTCTATTATAGATTCTTTAGCAACAGTAGTCTTTTTGTTTGCGACTCCAACCTTTACAGGTGATCCTTTCTTAGCTTTTTTTGTAATTGATTTTTTCGGTGATGCTAATTTGTTTTTCTTCGAACTTTCGCCGCTTGCTTTTGTTGATGTCGATAGCTTAAATGAACCCGATGCACCTTTGCCTTTCGTTTGGATTAATTTACCGCTAACAACTGCACTCTTAATATATTTTTTAATAAATGGAGACAATTTGTCAGCGTCAACTTTGTAATTTGCAGCCAAATACTTTTTAATTGCTAGTAAAGATGAACCGCCACGTTCTTTCAAATCTTTTATAGCGCTATTCACCATATCTGAAGTTGGAGGATGGGTTGGCTTAGATTTAGGCTTTTTCACTCCAGTTGCGATAGAACCTTTCTTTGGTTTCTTCGTTTCAACAACAGGTGCAGTATTCGATTGAATTGTAGTATTATCTGCCATTTTGCTTTTTTTCTTTTAAAATATTTTTATTCACTTTTAGATTTTCCAATTAAATTTTTCAAAAAAAAAAACACTTTAAAATCACTTATAACATTTATAACTTGTATGACTGTATGAATTAAATTCACTGAAGTCTAGTATGAACAAAACAGCTTATCCATATGTGATGAGATTGTGGAAGAGCGGTGTGAAATAATTTCATTCAATTCAAGGCAATTTTTTCTCATTTTTGTTTGATGATTTCAAAGTTGAGCTCATTTTTCTAATAGTTATGAGTATTTGTTTTTGAACATATATCCATCATATGAATTGTCAAGATGGGATCTTTCATCGTACTAATTTTGAAATTAAAAAAATTTTAAAATACGGCGCTAAATTCCGATTTTGTGTGAAATTTTTTCTATTTTCTCCAAAAAATTTCCATTTAAAACGATATAATTATTTTGTTAATAATATTATGAATTTTTTTTTTCTATATTCATATTAAGATGTATTCAATGCATCATTATCATTAATTGTTTTTATTAAATTCACCTATTTTAATACTGTAATTTATGTTTCTTTCAGAAATCATCAAACAACCATCCGTTGTTGTTTTGTACATGTTGTATGAGAATTGTAATTTTAAATTATCTATTAAGTAAAGGTACGAGAGAATAAACTTTTATTTAAAATTTATTTCAATCATTTTGAGATATGTATCTTTAATTCTAAATATTGAATTAAATGGATTTTAATGAAATTTTTTTCAAACTTTATATGAAATATATTATTACCAACATTATCATTTTTGTTTGATGATTTCAAAGTTGAGCTCATTTTTCTAATAGTTATGATTATATGTTTTTAAACATATATCCATCATATGAATCGTCAAGACGGGCTCTTTCATCGTACTAATTTTGAAATTAAAAAACGTTAAAATTCGGCGTTAAATTCCGATTTTGTGTGAAATTTTTTCTATTTTCTACAAAAAATTTCCATTTTAAACGATATAATTATTTTGTCAAAAATATTATGGAATTTTTTTTTTGTTATTCATATTAAGATTTACTCAATCCATCATTATCATTAATTGTTTTTATTAAATTCTCCTATTTTCATACTGTAATTTAAATTTCTTTCAGAAATCTTCAAACAACCATTCGTTGCTGTTTTGTACATGTTGTTTGAGAATCAGAATTTTAATCTAACTACTACATAGTAAAGGTATAAACGGACACAATTTAATAAAAATTCATTTCAATCAATCCGAGATATGTATCCTTAAATCAAAATTCTAAATTTAATAGATTTTAGTGAAATTTTTTTGCAACTTTATGTGAAATACACAATATTATTACCATGGCATGGTAACATGGTACAGTTTTTCATTTTGAAATTAAATTAAACTCTTCGATTAAATAAATGCTAGTCCTGAAAAGGACTTTTTTGTGTTACTTTTAGAATTGTATTTTACTTTTTTGCTTTCTTTACTGGAGTTGCCTTTTTTGTTGTTGTCGCAGCTTTTTTAACCTTAGGACTTTTTGCAGCAACCTTTGTTACATTTTTAGATGGTTTCGTAATTTTTTGCTTCGAAGCTTTTGTTTTAATAGGAGCTGGTTTCTTAATAGTTTTAGCTACTGCCTTTTCAGATTTTTTCTTTTCTATTATAGATTCTTTAGCAACAGTAGTCTTTTTCTTTGCGACTCCAACCTTTACAGGTGATCCTTTCTTGGCTTTTTTTGTAATTGATTTTTTCGGTGATGCTAATTTGTTTTTCTTCGAACTTTCGCCGCTTGCTTTTGTTGATGTCGATAGCTTAAATGAACCCGATGCACCTTTGCCTTTCGTTTGGATTAATTTACCGCTAACAACTGCACTCTTAATATATTTTTTAATAAATGGAGACAATTTGTCAGCGTCAACTTTGTAATTTGCAGCCAAATACTTTTTAATTGCTAGTAAAGATGAACCGCCACGTTCTTTCAAATCTTTTATAGCGCTATTCACCATATCTGAAGTTGGAGGATGGGTTGGCTTAGATTTAGACTTTTTCACTCCAGTTGCGATAGAACCTTTCTTTGGTTTCTTCGTTTCAACAACAGGTGCAGTATTCGATTGAATTGTAGTATTATCTGCCATTTTGCTTTTTTTCTTTTAAAATATTTTTATTCACTTTTAGATTTTCCAATTAAATTTTTCAAAAAAAAAAACACTTTAAAATCACTTATAACATTTATAACTTGTATGACTGTATGAATTAAATTCACTGAAGTCTAGTATGAACAAAACAGCTTATCCATATGTGATGAGATTGTGGAAGAGCGGTGTGAAATAACTTCATTCAATTCAAGGCAATTTTTTCTCATTTTTGTTTGATGATTTCAAAGTTGAGCTCATTTTTCTAATAGTTATGATTATTTGTTTTTGAACATATATCCATCATATGAATTGTCAAGATGGGCTCTTTCATCGTACTAATTTTGAAATTAAAAAACGTTAAAATTCGGCGTTAAATTCCGATTTTGTGTGAAATTTTTTCTATTTTCTACAAAAAATTTCCATTTTAAACGATATAATTATTTTGTCAAAAATATTATGGAATTTTTTTTTTGTATTCATATTAAGATTTACTCAATCCATCATTATCATTAATTGTTTTTATTAAATTCACCTATTTTCATACTGTAATTTAAATTTCTTTCAGAAATCTTCAAACAACCATTCGTTGCTGTTTTGTACATGTTGTTTGAGAATCAGAATTTTAATCTAACTACTACATAGTAAAGGTATAAACGGACACAATTTAATAAAAATTCATTTCAATCAATCCGAGATATGTATCCTTAAATCAAAATTCTAAATTTAATAGATTTTAGTGAAATTTTTTTGCAACTTTATGTGAAATACACGATATTATTACCATGGCATGGTAACATGGTACAGTTTTTCATTTTGAAATTAAATTAAACTCTTCGATTAAATAAATGCTAGTCCTGAAAAGGACTTTTTTGTGTTACTTTTAGAATTGTATTTTACTTTTTTGCTTTCTTTACTGGAGTTGCCTTTTTTGTTGTTGTCGCAGCTTTTTTAACCTTAGGACTTTTTGCAGCAACCTTTGTTACATTTTTAGATGGTTTCGTAATTTTTTGCTTCGAAGCTTTTGTTTTAATAGGAGCTGGTTTCTTAATAGTTTTAGCTACTGCCTTTTCAGATTTTTTCTTTTCTATTATAGATTCTTTAGCAACAGTAGTCTTTTTCTTTGCGACTCCAACCTTTACAGGTGATCCTTTCTTGGCTTTTTTTGTAATTGATTTTTTCGGTGATGCTAATTTGTTTTTCTTCGAACTTTCGCCGCTTGCTTTTGTTGATGTCGATAGCTTAAATGAACCCGATGCACCTTTGCCTTTCGTTTGGATTAATTTACCGCTAACAACTGCACTCTTAATATATTTTTTAATAAATGGAGACAATTTGTCAGCGTCAACTTTGTAATTTGCAGCCAAATACTTTTTAATTGCTAGTAAAGATGAACCGCCACGTTCTTTCAAATCTTTTATAGCGCTATTCACCATATCTGAAGTTGGAGGATGGGTTGGCTTAGATTTAGGCTTTTTCACTCCAGTTGCGATAGAACCTTTCTTTGGTTTCTTCGTTTCAACAACAGGTGCAGTATTCGATTGAATTGTAGTATTATCTGCCATTTTGCTTTTTTTCTTTTAAAATATTTTTATTCACTTTTAGATTTTCCAATTAAATTTTTCAAAAAAAAAAACACTTTAAAATCACTTATAACATTTATAACTTGTATGACTGTATGAATTAAATTCACTGAAGTCTAGTATGAACAAAACAGCTTATCCATATGTGATGAGATTGTGGAAGAGCGGTGTGAAAAAATTTCATTGAATTCAAGGCAATTTTTTCTCATTTTTGTTTGATGATTTCAAAGTTGAGCTCATTTTTCTAATAGTTATGATTATTTGTTTTTGAACATATATCCATCATATGAATTGTCAACATGGGCTCTTTCATCGTACTAATTTTGAAATTAAAAAAATTTTAAAATACGGCGCTAAATTCCGATTTTGTGTGAAATTTTTTCTATTTTCTCCAAAAAATTTCCATTTAAAACGATATAATTATTTTGTTAATAATATTATGAATTTTTTTTTTCTATATTCATATTAAGATGTACTCAATGCATCATTATCATTAATAGTTTTTAATAAATTCACCTATTTTAATACTGTAATTTATGTTTTTTTCAGAAATCATCAAACAACCATCCGTTGTTGTTTTGTACATGTTGTATGAGAATTGTAATTTTAAATTATCTATTAAGTGAAGGTACGAGAGAATAAACTTTTATTTAAAATTTATTTCAATCATTTTGAGATATGTATCTTTAATTCTAAATATTGAATTAAATGGATTTTTATGAAATTTTTTTCAAACTTTATATGAAATATATTATTACCAACATTATCATTTTTGTTTGATGATTTCAAAGTTGAGCTCATTTTTCTAATAGTTATGATTATATGTTTTTAAACATATATCCATCATATGAATCGTCAAGACGGGCTCTTTCATCGTACTAATTTTGAAATTAAAAAACGTTAAAATTCGGCGTTAAATTCCGATTTTGTGTGAAATTTTTTCTATTTTCTACAAAAAATTTCCATTTTAAACGATATAATTATTTTGTCAAAAATATTATGGAATTTTTTTTTGTTATTCATATTAAGATTTACTCAATCCATCATTATCATTAATTGTTTTTATTAAATTCTCCTATTTTCATACTGTAATTTAAATTTCTTTCAGAAATCTTCAAACAACCATTCGTTGCTGTTTTGTACATGTTGTTTGAGAATCAGAATTTTAATCTAACTACTACATAGTAAAGGTATAAACGGACACAATTTAATAAAAATTCATTTCAATCAATCCGAGATATGTATCCTTAAATCAAAATTCTAAATTTAATAGATTTTAGTGAAATTTTTTTGCAACTTTATGTGAAATACACAATATTATTACCATGGCATGGTAACATGGTACAGTTTTTCATTTTGAAATTAAATTAAACTCTTCGATTAAATAAATGCTAGTCCTGAAAAGGACTTTTTTGTGTTACTTTTAGAATTGTATTTTACTTTTTTGCTTTCTTTACTGGAGTTGCCTTTTTTGTTGTTGTCGCAGCTTTTTTAACCTTAGGACTTTTTGCAGCAACCTTTGTTACATTTTTAGATGGTTTCGTAATTTTTTGCTTCGAAGCTTTTGTTTTAATAGGAGCTGGTTTCTTAATAGTTTTAGCTACTGCCTTTTCAGATTTTTTCTTTTCTATTATAGATTCTTTAGCAACAGTAGTCTTTTTCTTTGCGACTCCAACCTTTACAGGTGATCCTTTCTTGGCTTTTTTTGTAATTGATTTTTTCGGTGATGCTAATTTGTTTTTCTTCGAACTTTCGCCGCTTGCTTTTGTTGATGTCGATAGCTTAAATGAACCCGATGCACCTTTGCCTTTCGTTTGGATTAATTTACCGCTAACAACTGCACTCTTAATATATTTTTTAATAAATGGAGACAATTTGTCAGCGTCAACTTTGTAATTTGCAGCCAAATACTTTTTAATTGCTAGTAAAGATGAACCGCCACGTTCTTTCAAATCTTTTATAGCGCTATTCACCATATCTGAAGTTGGAGGATGGGTTGGCTTAGATTTAGGCTTTTTCACTCCAGTTGCGATAGAACCTTTCTTTGGTTTCTTCGTTTCAACAACAGGTGCAGTATTCGATTGAATTGTAGTATTATCTGCCATTTTGCTTTTTTTCTTTTAAAATATTTTTATTCACTTTTAGATTTTCCAATTAAATTTTTCAAAAAAAAACACTTTAAAATCACTTATAACATTTATAACTTGTATGACTGTATGAATTAAATTCACTGAAGTCTAGTATGAACAAAACAGCTTATCCATATGTGATGAGATTGTGGAAGAGCGGTGTGAAAAATTTCATTGAATTCAAGGCAATTTTTTCTCATTTTTGTTTGATGATTTCAAAGTTGAGCTCATTTTTCTAATAGTTATGATTATTTGTTTTTGAACATATATCCATCATATGAATTGTCAAGATGGGCTCTTTCATCGTATTAATTTTGAAATTAAAAAAATTTTAAAATACGGCGCTAAATTCCGATTTTGTGTGAAATTTTTTCTATTTTCTCCAAAAAATTTCCATTTAAAACGATATAATTATTTTGTTAATAATATTATGAATTTTTTTTTTTCTATATTCATATTAAGATGTACTCAATACATCATTATCATTAATTGTTTTTATTAAATTCACCTATTTTAATACTGTAATTTATGTTTCTTTCAGAAATCATCAAACAACCATCCGTTGTTGTTTTGTACATGTTGTATGAGAATTGTAATTTTAAATTATCTATTAAGTGAAGGTACGAGAGAATAAACTTTTATTTAAAATTTATTTCAATCATTTTGAGATATGTATCTTTAATTCTAAATATTGAATTAAATGGATTTTAATGAAATTTTTTTCAAACTTTATATGAAATATATTATTACCAACATTATCATTTTTGTTTGATGATTTCAAAGTTGAGCTCATTTTTCTAATAGTTATGATTATATGTTTTTAAACATATATCCATCATATGAATCGTCAAGACGGGCTCTTTCATCGTACTAATTTTGAAATTAAAAAACGTTAAAATTCGGCGTTAAATTCCGATTTTGTGTGAAATTTTTTCTATTTTCTACAAAAAATTTCCATTTTAAACGATATAATTATTTTGTCAAAAATATTATGGAATTTTTTTTTTGTATTCATATTAAGATTTACTCAATCCATCATTATCATTAATTGTTTTTATTAAATTCTCCTATTTTCATACTGTAATTTAAATTTCTTTCAGAAATCTTCAAACAACCATTCGTTGCTGTTTTGTACATGTTGTTTGAGAATCAGAATTTTAATCTAACTACTACATAGTAAAGGTATAAACGGACACAATTTAATAAAAATTCATTTCAATCAATCCGAGATATGTATCCTTAAATCAAAATTCTAAATTTAATAGATTTTAGTGAAATTTTTTTGCAACTTTATGTGAAATACACAATATTATTACCATGGCATGGTAACATGGTACAGTTTTTCATTTTGAAATTAAATTAAACTCTTCGATTAAATAAATGCTAGTCCTGAAAAGGACTTTTTTGTGTTACTTTTAGAATTGTATTTTACTTTTTTGCTTTCTTTACTGGAGTTGCCTTTTTTGTTGTTGTCGCAGCTTTTTTAACCTTAGGACTTTTTGCAGCAACCTTTGTTACATTTTTAGATGGTTTCGTAATTTTTTGCTTCGAAGCTTTTGTTTTAATAGGAGCTGGTTTCTTAATAGTTTTAGCTACTGCCTTTTCAGATTTTTTCTTTTCTATTATAGATTCTTTAGCAACAGTAGTCTTTTTCTTTGCGACTCCAACCTTTACAGGTGATCCTTTCTTGGCTTTTTTTGTAATTGATTTTTTCGGTGATGCTAATTTGTTTTTCTTCGAACTTTCGCCGCTTGCTTTTGTTGATGTCGATAGCTTAAATGAACCCGATGCACCTTTGCCTTTCGTTTGGATTAATTTACCGCTAACAACTGCACTCTTAATATATTTTTTAATAAATGGAGACAATTTGTCAGCGTCAACTTTGTAATTTGCAGCCAAATACTTTTTAATTGCTAGTAAAGATGAACCGCCACGTTCTTTCAAATCTTTTATAGCGCTATTCACCATATCTGAAGTTGGAGGATGGGTTGGCTTAGATTTAGGCTTTTTCACTCCAGTTGCGATAGAACCTTTCTTTGGTTTCTTCGTTTCAACAACAGGTGCAGTATTCGATTGAATTGTAGTATTATCTGCCATTTTGCTTTTTTTCTTTTAAAATATTTTTATTCACTTTTAGATTTTCCAATTAAATTTTTCAAAAAAAAAAACACTTTAAAATCACTTATAACATTTATAACTTGTATGACTGTATGAATTAAATTCACTGAAGTCTAGTATGAACAAAACAGCTTATCCATATGTGATGAGATTGTGGAAGAGCGGTGTGAAAAAATTTCATTGAATTCAAGGCAATTTTTTCTCATTTTTGTTTGATGATTTCAAAGTTGAGCTCATTTTTCTAATAGTTATGATTATTTGTTTTTGAACATATATCCATCATATGAATTGTCAACATGGGCTCTTTCATCGTACTAATTTTGAAATTAAAAAAATTTTAAAATACGGCGCTAAATTCCGATTTTGTGTGAAATTTTTTCTATTTTCTCCAAAAAATTTCCATTTAAAACGATATAATTATTTTGTTAATAATATTATGAATTTTTTTTTTCTATATTCATATTAAGATGTACTCAATGCATCATTATCATTAATAGTTTTTAATAAATTCACCTATTTTAATACTGTAATTTATGTTTTTTTCAGAAATCATCAAACAACCATCCGTTGTTGTTTTGTACATGTTGTATGAGAATTGTAATTTTAAATTATCTATTAAGTGAAGGTACGAGAGAATAAACTTTTATTTAAAATTTATTTCAATCATTTTGAGATATGTATCTTTAATTCTAAATATTGAATTAAATGGATTTTTATGAAATTTTTTTCAAACTTTATATGAAATATATTATTACCAACATTATCATTTTTGTTTGATGATTTCAAAGTTGAGCTCATTTTTCTAATAGTTATGATTATATGTTTTTAAACATATATCCATCATATGAATCGTCAAGACGGGCTCTTTCATCGTACTAATTTTGAAATTAAAAAACGTTAAAATTCGGCGTTAAATTCCGATTTTGTGTGAAATTTTTTCTATTTTCTACAAAAAATTTCCATTTTAAACGATATAATTATTTTGTCACAAATATTATGGAATTTTTTTTTTGTTATTCATATTAAGATTTACTCAATCCATCATTATCATTAATTGTTTTTATTAAATTCTCCTATTTTCATACTGTAATTTAAATTTCTTTCAGAAATCTTCAAACAACCATTCGTTGCTGTTTTGTACATGTTGTTTGAGAATCAGAATTTTAATCTAACTACTACATAGTAAAGGTATAAACGGACACAATTTAATAAAAATTCATTTCAATCAATCCGAGATATGTATCCTTAAATCAAAATTCTAAATTTAATAGATTTTAGTGAAATTTTTTTGCAACCTTATGTGAAATACACAATATTATTACCATGGCATGGTAACATGGTACAGTTTTTCATTTTGAAATTAAATTAAACTCTTCGATTAAATAAATGCTAGTCCTGAAAAGGACTTTTTTGTGTTACTTTTAGAATTGTATTTTACTTTTTTGCTTTCTTTACTGGAGTTGCCTTTTTTGTTGTTGTCGCAGCTTTTTTAACCTTAGGACTTTTTGCAGCAACCTTTGTTACATTTTTAGATGGTTTCGTAATTTTTTGCTTCGAAGCTTTTGTTTTAATAGGAGCTGGTTTCTTAATAGTTTTAGCTACTGCCTTTTCAGATTTTTTCTTTTCTATTATAGATTCTTTAGCAACAGTAGTCTTTTTCTTTGCGACTCCAACCTTTACAGGTGATCCTTTCTTGGCTTTTTTTGTAATTGATTTTTTCGGTGATGCTAATTTGTTTTTCTTCGAACTTTCGCCGCTTGCTTTTGTTGATGTCGATAGCTTAAATGAACCCGATGCACCTTTGCCTTTCGTTTGGATTAATTTACCGCTAACAACTGCACTCTTAATATATTTTTTAATAAATGGAGACAATTTGTCAGCGTCAACTTTGTAATTTGCAGCCAAATACTTTTTAATTGCTAGTAAAGATGAACCGCCACGTTCTTTCAAATCTTTTATAGCGCTATTCACCATATCTGAAGTTGGAGGATGGGTTGGCTTAGATTTAGGCTTTTTCACTCCAGTTGCGATAGAACCTTTCTTTGGTTTCTTCGTTTCAACAACAGGTGCAGTATTCGATTGAATTGTAGTATTATCTGCCATTTTGCTTTTTTTCTTTTAAAATATTTTTATTCACTTTTAGATTTTCCAATTAAATTTTTCAAAAAAAAACACTTTAAAATCACTTATAACATTTATAACTTGTATGACTGTATGAATTAAATTCACTGAAGTCTAGTATGAACAAAACAGCTTATCCATATGTGATGAGATTGT
The DNA here is from genome assembly GCA_963422695.1 of Xylophagus ater. Taxonomy (NCBI): domain Eukaryota; kingdom Metazoa; phylum Arthropoda; class Insecta; order Diptera; family Xylophagidae; genus Xylophagus; species Xylophagus ater. The sequence goes on from OY730478.1 coordinate 37,927,840, forward strand.
GGAAGAGCGGTGTGAAAAATTTCATTGAATTCAAGGCAATTTTTTCTCATTTTTGTTTGATGATTTCAAAGTTGAGCTCATTTTTCTAATAGTTATGATTATTTGTTTTTGAACATATATCCATCATATGAATTGTCAAGATGGGCTCTTTCATCGTACTAATTTTGAAATTAAAAAAATTTTAAAATACGGCGCTAAATTCCGATTTTGTGTGAAATTTTTTCTATTTTCTCCAAAAAATTTCCATTTAAAACGATATAATTATTTTGTTAATAATATTATGAATTTTTTTTTTCTATATTCATATTAAGATGTACTCAATGCATCATTATCATTAATTGTTTTTATTAAATTCACCTATTTTAATACTGTAATTTATGTTTTTTTCAGAAATCATCAAACAACCATCCGTTGTTGTTTTGTACATGTTGTATGAGAATTGTAATTTTTAATTATCTATTAAGTGAAGGTACGAGAGAATAAACTTTTATTTAAAATTTATTTCAATCATTTTGAGATATGTATCTTTAATTCTAAATATTGAATTAAATGGATTTTAATGAAATTTTTTTCAAACTTTATATGAAATATATTATTACCAACATTATCATTTTTGTTTGATGATTTCAAAGTTGAGCTCATTTTTCTAATAGTTATGATTATATGTTTTTAAACATATATCCATCATATGAATCGTCAAGACGGGCTCTTTCATCGTACTAATTTTGAAAAAATTAAAATTCGGCGTTAAATTCCGATTTTGTGTGAAATTTTTTCTATTTTCTACAAAAAATTTCCATTTTAAACGATATAATTATTTTGTCAAAATTATTATGGAATTTTTTTTTTGTTATTCATATTAAGATTTACTCAATGCATCATTATCATTAATTGTTTTTATTAAATTCTCCTATTTTCATACTGTAATTTAAATTTCTTTCAGAAATCTTCAAACAACCATTCGTTGCTGTTTTGTACATGTTGTTTGAGAATCAGAATTTTAATCTAACTACTACATAGTAAAGGTATAAACGGACACAATTTAATAAAAATTCATTTCAATCAATCCGAGATATGTATCCTTAAATCAAAATTCTAAATTTAATAGATTTTAGTGAAATTTTTTTGCAACTTTATGTGAAATACACAATATTATTACCATGGCATGGTAACATGGTACAGTTTTTCATTTTGAAATTAAATTAAACTCTTCGATTAAATAAATGCTAGTCCTGAAAAGGACTTTTTTGTGTTACTTTTAGAATTGTATTTTACTTTTTTGCTTTCTTTACTGGAGTTGCCTTTTTTGTTGTTGTCGCAGCTTTTTTAACCTTAGGACTTTTTGCAGCAACCTTTGTTACATTTTTAGATGGTTTCGTAATTTTTTGCTTCGAAGCTTTTGTTTTAATAGGAGCTGGTTTCTTAATAGTTTTAGCTACTGCCTTTTCAGATTTTTTCTTTTCTATTATAGATTCTTTAGCAACAGTAGTCTTTTTCTTTGCGACTCCAACCTTTACAGGTGATCCTTTCTTGGCTTTTTTTGTAATTGATTTTTTCGGTGATGCTAATTTGTTTTTCTTCGAACTTTCGCCGCTTGCTTTTGTTGATGTCGATAGCTTAAATGAACCCGATGCACCTTTGCCTTTCGTTTGGATTAATTTACCGCTAACAACTGCACTCTTAATATATTTTTTAATAAATGGAGACAATTTGTCAGCGTCAACTTTGTAATTTGCAGCCAAATACTTTTTAATTGCTAGTAAAGATGAACCGCCACGTTCTTTCAAATCTTTTATAGCGCTATTCACCATATCTGAAGTTGGAGGATGGGTTGGCTTAGATTTAGGCTTTTTCACTCCAGTTGCGATAGAACCTTTCTTTGGTTTCTTCGTTTCAACAACAGGTGCAGTATTCGATTGAATTGTAGTATTATCTGCCATTTTGCTTTTTTTCTTTTAAAATATTTTTATTCACTTTTAGATTTTCCAATTAAATTTTTCAAAAAAAAAACACTTTAAAATCACTTATAACATTTATAACTTGTATGACTGTATGAATTAAATTCACTGAAGTCTAGTATGAACAAAACAGCTTATCCATATGTGATGAGATTGTGGAAGAGCGGTGTGAAAAATTTCATTGTATTCAAGGCAATTTTTTCTCATTTTTGTTTGATGATTTCAAAGTTGAGCTCATTTTTCTAATAGTTATGATTATTTGTTTTTGAACATATATCCATCATATGAATTGTCAAGATGGGCTCTTTCATCGTACTAATTTTGAAATTAAAAAAATTTTAAAATACGGCGCTAAATTCCGATTTTGTGTGAAATTTTTTCTATTTTCTCCAAAAAATTTCCATTTAAAACGATATAATTATTTTGTTAATAATATTATGAATTTTTTTTTTCTATATTCATATTAAGATGTACTCAATGCATCATTATCATTAATTGTTTTTATTAAATTCACCTATTTTAATACTGTAATTTATGTTTCTTTCAGAAATCATCAAACAACCATCCGTTGTTGTTTTGTACATGTTGTATGAGAATTGTAATTTTAAATTATCTATTAAGTGAAGGTACGAGAGAATAAACTTTTATTTAAAATTTATTTCAATCATTTTGAGATATGTATCTTTAATTCTAAATATTGAATTAAATGGATTTTAATGAAATTTTTTTCAAACTTTATATGAAATATATTATTACCAACATTATCATTTTTGTTTGATGATTTCAAAGTTGAGCTCATTTTTCTAATAGTTATGATTATATGTTTTTAAACATATATCCATCATATGAATCGTCAAGACGGGCTCTTTCATCGTACTAATTTTGAAATTAAAAAAAATTAAAATTCGGCGTTAAATTCCGATTTTGTGTGAAATTTTTTCTATTTTCTACAAAAAATTTCCATTTTAAACGATATAATTATTTTGTCAAAATTATTATGGAATTTTTTTTTTTGTTATTCATATTAAGATTTACTCAATCCATCATTATCATTAATTGTTTTTATTAAATTCTCCTATTTTCATACTGTAATTTAAATTTCTTTCAGAAATCTTCAAACAACCATTCGTTGCTGTTTTGTACATGTTGTTTGAGAATCAGAATTTTAATCTAACTACTACATAGTAAAGGTATAAACGGACACAATTTAATAAAAATTCATTTCAATCAATCCGAGATATGTATCCTTAAATCAAAATTCTAAATTTAATAGATTTTAGTGAAATTTTTTTGCAACTTTATGTGAAATACACAATATTATTACCATGGCATGGTAACATGGTACAGTTTTTCATTTTGAAATTAAATTAAACTCTTCGATTAAATAAATGCTAGTCCTGAAAAGGACTTTTTTGTGTTACTTTTAGAATTGTATTTTACTTTTTTGCTTTCTTTACTGGAGTTGCCTTTTTTGTTGTTGTCGCAGCTTTTTTAACCTTAGGACTTTTTGCAGCAACCTTTGTTACATTTTTAGATGGTTTCGTAATTTTTTGCTTCGAAGCTTTTGTTTTAATAGGAGCTGGTTTCTTAATAGTTTTAGCTACTGCCTTTTCAGATTTTTTCTTTTCTATTATAGATTCTTTAGCAACAGTAGTCTTTTTCTTTGCGACTCCAACCTTTACAGGTGATCCTTTCTTGGCTTTTTTTGTAATTGATTTTTTCGGTGATGCTAATTTGTTTTTCTTCGAACTTTCGCCGCTTGCTTTTGTTGATGTCGATAGCTTAAATGAACCCGATGCACCTTTGCCTTTCGTTTGGATTAATTTACCGCTAACAACTGCACTCATAATATATTTTTTAATAAATGGAGACAATTTGTCAGCGTCAACTTTGTAATTTGCAGCCAAATACTTTTTAATTGCTAGTAAAGATGAACCGCCACGTTCTTTCAAATCTTTTATAGCGCTATTCACCATATCTGAAGTTGGAGGATGGGTTGGCTTAGATTTAGGCTTTTTCACTCCAGTTGCGATAGAACCTTTCTTTGGTTTCTTCGTTTCAACAACAGGTGCAGTATTCGATTGAATTGTAGTATTATCTGCCATTTTGCTTTTTTTCTTTTAAAATATTTTTATTCACTTTTAGATTTTCCAATTAAATTTTTCAAAAAAAAACACTTTAAAATCACTTATAAAATTTATAACTTGTATGACTGTATGAATTAAATTCACTGAAGTCTAGTATGAACAAAACAGCTTATCCATATGTGATGAGATTGTGGAAGAGCGGTGTGAAAAATTTCATTGAATTCAAGGCAATTTTTTCTCATTTTTGTTTGATGATTTCAAAGTTGAGCTCATTTTTCTAATAGTTATGATTATTTGTTTTTGAACATATATCCATCATATGAATTGTCAAGATGGGCTCTTTCATCGTACTAATTTTGAAATTAAAAAAATTTTAAAATACGGCGCTAAATTCCGATTTTGTGTGAAATTTTTTCTATTTTCTCCAAAAAATTTCCATTTAAAACGATATAATTATTTTGTTAATAATATTATGAATTTTTTTTTTCTATATTCATATTAAGATGTACTCAATGCATCATTATCATTAATTGTTTTTATTAAATTCACCTATTTTAATACTGTAATTTATGTTTCTTTCAGAAATCATCAAACAACCATCCGTTGTTGTTTTGTACATGTTGTATGAGAATTGTAATTTTTAATTATCTATTAAGTGAAGGTACGAGAGAATAAACTTTTATTTAAAATTTATTTCAATCATTTTGAGATATGTATCTTTAATTCTAAATATTGAATTAAATGGATTTTAATGAAATTTTTTTCAAACTTTATATGAAATATATTATTACCAACATTATCATTTTTGTTTGATGATTTCAAAGTTGAGCTCATTTTTCTAATAGTTATGATTATATGTTTTTAAACATATATCCATCATATGAATCGTCAAGACGGGCTCTTTCATCGTACCAATTTTGAAATTAAAAAAAATTAAAATTCGGCGTTAAATTCCGATTTTGTGTGAAATTTTTTCTATTTTCTACAAAAAATTTCCATTTTAAACGATATAATTATTTTGTCAAAATTATTATGGAATTTTTTTTTTTGTTATTCATATTAAGATTTACTCAATCCATCATTATCACTAATTGTTTTTATTAAATTCTCCTATTTTCATACTGTAATTTAAATTTCTTTCAGAAATCTTCAAACAACCATTCGTTGCTGTTTTGTACATGTTGTTTGAGAATCAGAATTTTAATCTAACTACTACATAGTAAAGGTATAAACGGACACAATTTAATAAAAATTCATTTCAATCAATCCGAGATATGTATCCTTAAATCAAAATTCTAAATTTAATAGATTTTAGTGAAATTTTTTTGCAACTTTATGTGAAATACACAATATTATTACCATGGCATGGTAACATGGTACAGTTTTTCATTTTGAAATTAAATTAAACTCTTCGATTAAATAAATGCTAGTCCTGAAAAGGACTTTTTTGTGTTACTTTTAGAATTGTATTTTACTTTTTTGCTTTCTTTACTGGAGTTGCCTTTTTTGGTATTGTCGCAGCTTTTTTAACCTTAGGACTTTTTGCAGCAACCTTTGTTACATTTTTAGATGGTTTCGTAATTTTTTGCTTCGAAGCTTTTGTTTTAATAGGAGCTGGTTTCTTAATAGTTTTAGCTACTGCCTTTTCAGATTTTTTCTTTTCTATTATAGATTCTTTAGCAACAGTAGTCTTTTTCTTTGCGACTCCAACCTTTACAGGTGATCCTTTCTTGGCTTTTTTTGTAATTGATTTTTTCGGTGATGCTAATTTGTTTTTCTTCGAACTTTCGCCGCTTGCTTTTGTTGATGTCGATAGCTTAAATGAACCCGATGCACCTTTGCCTTTCGTTTGGATTAATTTACCGCTAACAACTGCACTCTTAATATATTTTTTAATAAATGGAGACAATTTGTCAGCGTCAACTTTGTAATTTGCAGCCAAATACTTTTTAATTGCTAGTAAAGATGAACCGCCACGTTCTTTCAAATCTTTTATAGCGCTATTCACCATATCTGAAGTTGGAGGATGGGTTTGCTTAGATTTAGGCTTTTTCACTCCAGTTGCGATAGAACCTTTCTTTGGTTTCTTCGTTTCAACAACAGGTGCAGTATTCGATTGAATTGTAGTATTATCTGCCATTTTGCCTTTTTTCTTTTAAAATATTTTTATTCACTTTTAGATTTTCCAATTAAATTTTTCAAAAAAAAACACTTTAAAATCACTTATAACATTTATAACTTGTATGACTGTATGAATTAAATTCACTGAAGTCTAGTATGAACAAAACAGCTTATCCATATGTGATGAGATTGTGGAAGAGCGGTGTGAAAAATTTCATTGAATTCAAGGCAATTTTTTCTCATTTTTGTTTGATGATTTCAAAGTTGAGCTCATTTTTCTAATAGTTATGATTATTTGTTTTTGAACATATATCCATCATATGAATTGTCAAGATGGGCTCTTTCATCGTACTAATTTTGAAATTAAAAAAATTTTAAAATACGGCGCTAAATTCCGATTTTGTGTGAAATTTTTTCTATTTTCTCCAAAAAATTTCCATTTAAAACGATATAATTATTTTGTTAATAATATTATGAATTTTTTTTTTCTATATTCATATTAAGATGTACTCAATGCATCATTATCATTAATTGTTTTTATTAAATTCACCTATTTTAATACTGTAATTTATGTTTCTTTCAGAAATCATCAAACAACCATCCGTTGTTGTTTTGTACATGTTGTATGAGAATTGTAATTTTAAATTATCTATTAAGTGAAGGTACGAGAGAATAAACTTTTATTTAAAATTTATTTCAATCATTTTGAGATATGTATCTTTAATTCTAAATATTGAATTAAATGGATTTTTATGAAATTTTTTTCAAACTTTATATGAAATATATTATTACCAACATTATCATTTTTGTTTGATGATTTCAAAGTTGAGCTCATTTTTCTAATAGTTATGATTATATGTTTTTAAACATATATCCATCATATGAATCGTCAAGACGGGCTCTTTCATCGTACTAATTTTGAAATTAAAAAACGTTAAAATTCGGCGTTAAATTCCGATTTTGTGTGAAATTTTTTCTATTTTCTACAAAAAATTTCCATTTTAAACGATATAATTATTTTGTCAAAAATATTATGGAATTTTTTTTTTGTTATTCATATTAAGATTTACTCAATCCATCATTATCATTAATTGTTTTTATTAAATTCTCCTATTTTCATACTGTAATTTAAATTTCTTTCAGAAATCTTCAAACAACCATTCGTTGCTGTTTTGTACATGTTGTTTGAGAATCAGAATTTTAATCTAACTACTACATAGTAAAGGTATAAACGGACACAATTTAATAAAAATTCATTTCAATCAATCCGAGATATGTATCCTTAAATCAAAATTCTAAATTTAATAGATTTTAGTGAAATTTTTTTGCAACTTTATGTGAAATACACAATATTATTACCATGGCATGGTAACATGGTACAGTTTTTCATTTTGAAATTAAATTAAACTCTTCGATTAAATAAATGCTAGTCCTGAAAAGGACTTTTTTGTGTTACTTTTAGAATTGTATTTTACTTTTTTGCTTTCTTTACTGGAGTTGCCTTTTTTGGTATTGTCGCAGCTTTTTTAACCTTAGGACTTTTTGCAGCAACCTTTGTTACATTTTTAGATGGTTTCGTAATTTTTTGCTTCGAAGCTTTTGTTTTAATAGGAGCTGGTTTCTTAATAGTTTTAGCTACTGCCTTTTCAGATTTTTTCTTTTCTATTATAGATTCTTTAGCAACAGTAGTCTTTTTCTTTGCGACTCCAACCTTTACAGGTGATCCTTTCTTGGCTTTTTTTGTAATTGATTTTTTCGGTGATGCTAATTTGTTTTTCTTCGAACTTTCGCCGCTTGCTTTTGTTGATGTCGATAGCTTAAATGAACCCGATGCACCTTTGCCTTTCGTTTGGATTAATTTACCGCTAACAACTGCACTCTTAATATATTTTTTAATAAATGGAGACAATTTGTCAGCGTCAACTTTGTAATTTGCAGCCAAATACTTTTTAATTGCTAGTAAAGATGAACCGCCACGTTCTTTCAAATCTTTTATAGCGCTATTCACCATATCTGAAGTTGGAGGATGGGTTTGCTTAGATTTAGGCTTTTTCACTCCAGTTGCGATAGAACCTTTCTTTGGTTTCTTCGTTTCAACAACAGGTGCAGTATTCGATTGAATTGTAGTATTATCTGCCATTTTGCCTTTTTTCTTTTAAAATATTTTTATTCACTTTTAGATTTTCCAATTAAATTTTTCAAAAAAAAACACTTTAAAATCACTTATAACATTTATAACTTGTATGACTGTATGAATTAAATTCACTGAAGTCTAGTATGAACAAAACAGCTTATCCATATGTGATGAGATTGTGGAAGAGCGGTGTGAAAAATTTCATTGAATTCAAGGCAATTTTTTCTCATTTTTGTTTGATGATTTCAAAGTTGAGCTCATTTTTCTAATAGTTATGATTATTTGTTTTTGAACATATATCCATCATATGAATTGTCAAGATGGGCTCTTTCATCGTACTAATTTTGAAATTAAAAAAATTTTAAAATACGGCGCTATTTTCCGATTTTGTGTGAAATTTTTTCTATTTTCTCCAAAAAATTTCCATTTAAAACGATATAATTATTTTGTTAATAATATTATGAATTTTTTTTTTCTATATTCATATTAAGATGTACTCAATGCATCATTATCATTAATTGTTTTTATTAAATTCACCTATTTTAATACTGTAATTTATGTTTCTTTCAGAAATCATCAAACAACCATCCGTTGTTGTTTTGTACATGTTGTATGAGAATTGTAATTTTAAATTATCTATTAAGTGAAGGTACGAGAGAATAAACTTTTATTTAAAATTTATTTCAATCATTTTGAGATATGTATCTTTAATTCTAAATATTGAATTAAATGGATTTTTATGAAATTTTTTTCAAACTTTATATGAAATATATTATTACCAACATTATCATTTTTGTTTGATGATTTCAAAGTTGAGCTCATTTTTCTAATAGTTATGATTATATGTTTTTAAACATATATCCATCATATGAATCGTCAAGACGGGCTCTTTCATCGTACTAATTTTGAAATTAAAAAAAATTAAAATTCGGCGTTAAATTCCGATTTTGTGTGAAATTTTTTCTATTTTCTACAAAAAATTTCCATTTTAAACGATATAATTATTTTGTCAAAAATATTATGGAATTTTTTTTTTGTTATTCATATTAAGATTTACTCAATCCATCATTATCATTAATTGTTTTTATTAAATTCTCCTATTTTCATACTGTAATTTAAATTTCTTTCAGAAATCTTCAAACAACCATTCGTTGCTGTTTTGTACATGTTGTTTGAGAATCAGAATTTTAATCTAACTACTACATAGTAAAGGTATAAACGGACACAATTTAATAAAAATTCATTTCAATCAATCCGAGATATGTATCCTTAAATCAAAATTCTAAATTTAATAGATTTTAGTGAAATTTTTTTGCAACTTTATGTGAAATACACAATATTATTACCATGGCATGGTAACATGGTACAGTTTTTCATTTTGAAATTAAATTAAACTCTTCGATTAAATAAATGCTAGTCCTGAAAAGGACTTTTTTGTGTTACTTTTAGAATTGTATTTTACTTTTTTGCTTTCTTTACTGGAGTTGCCTTTTTTGTTGTTGTCGCAGCTTTTTTAACCTTAGGACTTTTTGCAGCAACCTTTGTTACATTTTTAGATGGTTTCGTAATTTTTTGCTTCGAAGCTTTTGTTTTAATAGGAGCTGGTTTCTTATTAGTTTTAGCTACTGCCTTTTCAGATTTTTTCTTTTCTATTATAGATTCTTTAGCAACAGTAGTCTTTTTCTTTGCGACTCCAACCTTTACAGGTGATCCTTTCTTGGCTTTTTTTGTAATTGATTTTTTCGGTGATGCTAATTTGTTTTTCTTCGAACTTTCGCCGCTTGCTTTTGTTGATGTCGATAGCTTAAATGAACCCGATGCACCTTTGCCTTTCGTTTGGATTAATTTACCGCTAACAACTGCACTCTTAATATATTTTTTAATAAATGGAGACAATTTGTCAGCGTCAACTTTGTAATTTGCAGCCAAATACTTTTTAATTGCTAGTAAAGATGAACCGCTACGTTCTTTCAAATCTTTTATAGCGCTATTCACCATATCTGAAGTTGGAGGATGGGTTGGCTTAGATTTAGGCTTTTTCACTCCAGTTGCGATAGAACCTTTCTTTGGTTTCTTCGTTTCAACAACAGGTGCAGTATTCGATTGAATTGTAGTATTATCTGCCATTTTGCTTTTTTTCTTTTAAAATATTTTTATTCACTTTTAGATTTTCCAATTAAATTTTTCAAAAAAAAACACTTTAAAATCACTTATAACATTTATAACTTGTATGACTGTATGAATTAAATTCACTGAAGTCTAGTATGAACAAAACAGCTTATCCATATGTGATGAGATTGTGGAAGAGCGGTGTGAAAAATTTCATTGAATTCAAGGCAATTTTTTCTCATTTTTGTTTGATGATTTCAAAGTTGAGCTCATTTTTCTAATAGTTATGATTATTTGTTTTTGAACATATATCCATCATATGAATTGTCAAGATGGGCTCTTTCATCGTACTAATTTTGAAATTAAAAAAATTTTAAAATACGGCGCTAAATTCCGATTTTGTGTGAAATTTTTCTATTTTCTCCAAAAAATTTCCATTTAAAACGATATAATTATTTTGTTAATAATATTATGAATTTTTTTTTTCTATATTCATATTAAGATGTACTCAATGCATCATTATCATTAATTGTTTTTATTAAATTCACCTATTTTAATACTGTAATTTATGTTTCTTTCAGAAATCATCAAACAACCATCCGTTGTTGTTTTGTACATGTTGTATGAGAATTGTAATTTTAAATTATCTATTAAGTGAAGGTACGAGAGAATAAACTTTTATTTAAAATTTATTTCAATCATTTTGAGATATGTATCTTTAATTCTAAATATTGAATTAAATGGATTTTTATGAAATTTTTTTCAAACTTTATATGAAATATATTATTACCAACATTATCATTTTTGTTTGATGATTTCAAAGTTGAGCTCATTTTTCTAATAGTTATGATTATATGTTTTTAAACATATATCCATCATATGAATCGTCAAGACGGGCTCTTTCATCGTACTAATTTTGAAATTAAAAAAAATTAAAATTCGGCGTTAAATTCCGATTTTGTGTGAAATTTTTTCTATTTTCTACAAAAAATTTCCATTTTAAACGATATAATTATTTTGTCAAAATTATTATGGAATTTTTTTTTTGTTATTCATATTAAGATTTACTCAATCCATCATTATCATTAATTGTTTTTATTAAATTCTCCTATTTTCATACTGTAATTTAAATTTCTTTCAGAAATCTTCAAACAACCATTCGTTGCTGTTTTGTACATGTTGTTTGAGAATCAGAATTTTAATCTAACTACTACATAGTAAAGGTATAAACGGACACAATTTAATAAAAATTCATTTCAATCAATCCGAGATATGTATCCTTAAATCAAAATTCTAAATTTAATAGATTTTAGTGAAATTTTTTTGCAACTTTATGTGAAATACACAATATTATTACCATGGCATGGTAACATGGTACAGTTTTTCATTTTGAAATTAAATTAAACTCTTCGATTAAATAAATGCTAGTCCTGAAAAGGACTTTTTTGTGTTACTTTTAGAATTGTATTTTACTTTTTTGCTTTCTTTACTGGAGTTGCCTTTTTTGGTATTGTCGCAGCTTTTTTAACCTTAGGACTTTTTGCAGCAACCTTTGTTACATTTTTAGATGGTTTCGTAATTTTTTGCTTCGAAGCTTTTGTTTTAATAGGAGCTGGTTTCTTAATAGTTTTAGCTACTGCCTTTTCAGATTTTTTCTTTTCTATTATAGATTCTTTAGCAACAGTAGTCTTTTTCTTTGCGACTCCAACCTTTACAGGTGATCCTTTCTTGGCTTTTTTTGTAATTGATTTTTTCGGTGATGCTAATTTGTTTTTCTTCGAACTTTCGCCGCTTGCTTTTGTTGATGTCGATAGCTTAAATGAACCCGATGCACCTTTGCCTTTCGTTTGGATTAATTTACCGCTAACAACTGCACTCTTAATATATTTTTTAATAAATGGAGACAATTTGTCAGCGTCAACTTTGTAATTTGCAGCCAAATACTTTTTAATTGCTAGTAAAGATGAACCGCCACGTTCTTTCAAATCTTTTATAGCGCTATTCACCATATCTGAAGTTGGAGGATGGGTTGGCTTAGATTTAGGCTTTTTCACTCCAGTTGCGATAGAACCTTTCTTTGGTTTCTTCGTTTCAACAACAGGTGCAGTATTCGATTGAATTGTAGTATTATCTGCCATTTTGCCTTTTTTCTTTTAAAATATTTTTATTCACTTTTAGATTTTCCAATTAAATTTTTCAAAAAAAAACACTTTAAAATCACTTATAACATTTATAACTTGTATGACTGTATGAATTAAATTCACTGAAGTCTAGTATGAACAAAACAGCTTATCCATATGTGATGAGATTGTGGAAGAGCGGTGTGGAAAATTTCATTGAATTCAAGACAATTTTTTCTCATTTTTGTTTGATGATTTCAAAGTTGAGCTCATTTTTCTAATAGTTATGATTATTTGTTTTTGAACATATATCCATCATATGAATTGTCAAGATGGGCTCTTTCATCGTACTAATTTTGAAATTAAAAAAATTTTAAAATACGGCGCTAAATTCCGATTTTGTGTGAAATTTTTTCTATTTTCTCCAAAAAATTTCCATTTAAAACGATATAATTATTTTGTTAATAATATTATGAATTTTTTTTTTCTATATTCATATTAAGATGTACTCAATGCATCATTATCATTAATTGTTTTTATTAAATTCACCTATTTTAATACTGTAATTTATGTTTCTTTCAGAAATCATCAAACAACCATCCGTTGTTGTTTTGTACATGTTGTATGAGAATTGTAATTTTAAATTATCTATTAAGTGAAGGTACGAGAGAATAAACTTTTATTTAAAATTTATTTCAATCATTTTGAGATATGTATCTTTAATTCTAAATATTGAATTAAATGGATTTTTATGAAATTTTTTTCAAACTTTATATGAAATATATTATTACCAACATTATCATTTTTGTTTGATGATTTCAAAGTTGAGCTCATTTTTCTAATAGTTATGATTATATGTTTTTAAACATATATCCATCATATGAATCGTCAAGACGGGCTCTTTCATCGTACTAATTTTGAAATTAAAAAAAATTAAAATTCGGCGTTAAATTCCGATTTTGTGTGAAATTTTTTCTATTTTCTACAAAAAATTTCCATTTTAAACGATATAATTATTTTGTCAAAATTATTATGGAATTTTTTTTTTGTTATTCATATTAAGATTTACTCAATCCATCATTATCATTAATTGTTTTTATTAAATTCTCCTATTTTCATACTGTAATTTAAATTTCTTTCAGAAATCTTCAAACAACCATTCGTTGCTGTTTTGTACATGTTGTTTGAGAATCAGAATTTTAATCTAACTACTACATAGTAAAGGTATAAACGGACACAATTTAATAAAAATTCATTTCAATCAATCCGAGATATGTATCCTTAAATCAAAATTCTAAATTTAATAGATTTTAGTGAAATTTTTTTGCAACTTTATGTGAAATACACAATATTATTACCATGGCATGGTAACATGGTACAGTTTTTCATTTTGAAATTAAATTAAACTCTTCGATTAAATAAATGCTAGTCCTGAAAAGGACTTTTTTGTGTTACTTTTAGAATTGTATTTTACTTTTTTGCTTTCTTTACTGGAGTTGCCTTTTTTGGTATTGTCGCAGCTTTTTTAACCTTAGGACTTTTTGCAGCAACCTTTGTTACATTTTTAGATGGTTTCGTAATTTTTTGCTTCGAAGCTTTTGTTTTAATAGGAGCTGGTTTCTTAATAGTTTTAGCTACTGCCTTTTCAGATTTTTTCTTTTCTATTATAGATTCTTTAGCAACAGTAGTCTTTTTCTTTGCGACTCCAACCTTTACAGGTGATCCTTTCTTGGCTTTTTTTGTAATTGATTTTTTCGGTGATGCTAATTTGTTTTTCTTCGAACTTTCGCCGCTTGCTTTTGTTGATGTCGATAGCTTAAATGAACCCGATGCACCTTTGCCTTTCGTTTGGATTAATTTACCGCTAACAACTGCACTCTTAATATATTTTTTAATAAATGGAGACAATTTGTCAGCGTCAACTTTGTAATTTGCAGCCAAATACTTTTTAATTGCTAGTAAAGATGAACCGCCACGTTCTTTCAAATCTTTTATAGCGCTATTCACCATATCTGAAGTTGGAGGATGGGTTGGCTTAGATTTAGGCTTTTTCACTCCAGTTGCGATAGAACCTTTCTTTGGTTTCTTCGTTTCAACAACAGGTGCAGTATTCGATTGAATTGTAGTATTATCTGCCATTTTGCCTTTTTTCTTTTAAAATATTTTTATTCACTTTTAGATTTTCCAATTAAATTTTTCAAAAAAAAACACTTTAAAATCACTTATAACATTTATAACTTGTATGACTGTATGAATTAAATTCACTGAAGTCTAGTATGAACAAAACAGCTTATCCATATGTGATGAGATTGTGGAAGAGCGGTGTGAAAAATTTCATTGAATTCAAGGCAATTTTTTCTCATTTTTGTTTGATGATTTCAAAGTTGAGCTCATTTTTCTAATAGTTATGATTATTTGTTTTTGAACATATATCCATCATATGAATTGTCAAGATGGGCTCTTTCATCGTACTAATTTTGAAATTAAAAAAATTTTAAAATACGGCGCTAAATTCCGATTTTGTGTGAAATTTTTTCTATTTTCTCCAAAAAATTTCCATTTAAAACGATATAATTATTTTGTTAATAATATTATGAATTTTTTTTTTCTATATTCATATTAAGATGTACTCAATGCATCATTATCATTAATTGTTTTTATTAAATTCACCTATTTTAATACTGTAATTTATGTTTCTTTCAGAAATCATCAAACAACCATCCGTTGTTGTTTTGTACATGTTGTATGAGAATTGTAATTTTAAATTATCTATTAAGTGAAGGTACGAGAGAATAAACTTTTATTTAAAATTTATTTCAATCATTTTGAGATATGTATCTTTAATTCTAAATATTGAATTAAATGGATTTTTATGAAATTTTTTTCAAACTTTATATGAAATATATTATTACCAACATTATCATTTTTGTTTGATGATTTCAAAGTTGAGCTCATTTTTCTAATAGTTATGATTATATGTTTTTAAACATATATCCATCATATGAATCGTCAAGACGGGCTCTTTCATCGTACTAATTTTGAAATTAAAAAAAATTAAAATTCGGCGTTAAATTCCGATTTTGTGTGAAATTTTTTCTATTTTCTACAAAAAATTTCCATTTTAAACGATATAATTATTTTGTCAAAAATATTATGGAATTTTTTTTTTGTTATTCATATTAAGATTTACTCAATCCATCATTATCATTAATTGTTTTTATTAAATTCTCCTATTTTCATACTGTAATTTAAATTTCTTTCAGAAATCTTCAAACAACCATTCGTTGCTGTTTTGTACATGTTGTTTGAGAATCAGAATTTTAATCTAACTACTACATAGTAAAGGTATAAACGGACACAATTTAATAAAAATTCATTTCAATCAATCCGAGATATGTATCCTTAAATCAAAATTCTAAATTTAATAGATTTTAGTGAAATTTTTTTGCAACTTTATGTGAAATACACAATATTATTACCATGGCATGGTAACATGGTACAGTTTTTCATTTTGAAATTAAATTAAACTCTTCGATTAAATAAATGCTAGTCCTGAAAAGGACTTTTTTGTGTTACTTTTAGAATTGTATTTTACTTTTTTGCTTTCTTTACTGGAGTTGCCTTTTTTGGTATTGTCGCAGCTTTTTTAACCTTAGGACTTTTTGCAGCAACCTTTGTTACATTTTTAGATGGTTTCGTAATTTTTTGCTTCGAAGCTTTTGTTTTAATAGGAGCTGGTTTCTTAATAGTTTTAGCTACTGCCTTTTCAGATTTTTTCTTTTCTATTATAGATTCTTTAGCAACAGTAGTCTTTTTCTTTGCGACTCCAACCTTTACAGGTGATCCTTTCTTGGCTTTTTTTGTAATTGATTTTTTCGGTGATGCTAATTTGTTTTTCTTCGAACTTTCGCCGCTTGCTTTTGTTGATGTCGATAGCTTAAATGAACCCGATGCACCTTTGCCTTTCGTTTGGATTAATTTACCGCTAACAACTGCACTCTTAATATATTTTTTAATAAATGGAGACAATTTGTCAGCGTCAACTTTGTAATTTGCAGCCAAATACTTTTTAATTGCTAGTAAAGATGAACCGCCACGTTCTTTCAAATCTTTTATAGCGCTATTCACCATATCTGAAGTTGGAGGATGGGTTGGCTTAGATTTAGGCTTTTTCACTCCAGTTGCGATAGAACCTTTCTTTGGTTTCTTCGTTTCAACAACAGGTGCAGTATTCGATTGAATTGTAGTATTATCTGCCATTTTGCCTTTTTTCTTTTAAAATATTTTTATTCACTTTTAGATTTTCCAATTAAATTTTTCAAAAAAAAACACTTTAAAATCACTTATTACATTTATAACTTGTATGACTGTATGAATTAAATTCACTGAAGTCTAGTATGAACAAAACAGCTTATCCATATGTGATGAGATTGTGGAAGAGCGGTGTGAAAAATTTCATTGAATTCAAGGCAATTTTTTCTCATTTTTGTTTGATGATTTCAAAGTTGAGCTCATTTTTCTAATAGTTATGATTATTTGTTTTTGAACATATATCCATCATATGAATTGTCAAGATGGGCTCTTTCATCGTACTAATTTTGAAATTAAAAAAATTTTAAAATACGGCGCTAAATTCCGATTTTGTGTGAAATTTTTTCTATTTTCTCCAAAAAATTTCCATTTAAAACGATATAATTATTTTGTTAATAATATTATGAATTTTTTTTTTCTATATTCATATTAAGATGTACTCAATGCATCA
Organism: Xylophagus ater; assembly: GCA_963422695.1. NCBI lineage: Eukaryota > Metazoa > Arthropoda > Insecta > Diptera > Xylophagidae > Xylophagus > Xylophagus ater. The sequence continues at coordinate 37,945,131 of OY730478.1, forward strand.
TTATCATTAATTGTTTTTATTAAATTCACCTATTTTAATACTGTAATTTATGTTTCTTTCAGAAATCATCAAACAACCATCCGTTGTTGTTTTGTACATGTTGTATGAGAATTGTAATTTTAAATTATCTATTAAGTGAAGGTACGAGAGAATAAACTTTTATTTAAAATTTATTTCAATCATTTTGAGATATGTATCTTTAATTCTAAATATTGAATTAAATGGATTTTTATGAAATTTTTTTCAAACTTTATATGAAATATATTATTACCAACATTATCATTTTTGTTTGATGATTTCAAAGTTGAGCTCATTTTTCTAATAGTTATGATTATATGTTTTTAAACATATATCCATCATATGAATCGTCAAGACGGGCTCTTTCATCGTACTAATTTTGAAATTAAAAAAAATTAAAATTCGGCGTTAAATTCCGATTTTGTGTGAAATTTTTTCTATTTTCTACAAAAAATTTCCATTTTAAACGATATAATTATTTTGTCAAAATTATTATGGAATTTTTTTTTTGTTATTCATATTAAGATTTACTCAATCCATCATTATCATTAATTGTTTTTATTAAATTCTCCTATTTTCATACTGTAATTTAAATTTCTTTCAGAAATCTTCAAACAACCATTCGTTGCTGTTTTGTACATGTTGTTTGAGAATCAGAATTTTAATCTAACTACTACATAGTAAAGGTATAAACGGACACAATTTAATAAAAATTCATTTCAATCAATCCGAGATATGTATCCTTAAATCAAAATTCTAAATTTAATAGATTTTAGTGAAATTTTTTTGCAACTTTATGTGAAATACACAATATTATTACCATGGCATGGTAACATGGTACAGTTTTTCATTTTGAAATTAAATTAAACTCTTCGATTAAATAAATGCTAGTCCTGAAAAGGACTTTTTTGTGTTACTTTTAGAATTGTATTTTACTTTTTTGCTTTCTTTACTGGAGTTGCCTTTTTTGGTATTGTCGCAGCTTTTTTAACCTTAGGACTTTTTGCAGCAACCTTTGTTACATTTTTAGATGGTTTCGTAATTTTTTGCTTCGAAGCTTTTGTTTTAATAGGAGCTGGTTTCTTAATAGTTTTAGCTACTGCCTTTTCAGATTTTTTCTTTTCTATTATAGATTCTTTAGCAACAGTAGTCTTTTTCTTTGCGACTCCAACCTTTACAGGTGATCCTTTCTTGGCTTTTTTTGTAATTGATTTTTTCGGTGATGCTAATTTGTTTTTCTTCGAACTTTCGCCGCTTGCTTTTGTTGATGTCGATAGCTTAAATGAACCCGATGCACCTTTGCCTTTCGTTTGGATTAATTTACCGCTAACAACTGCACTCTTAATATATTTTTTAATAAATGGAGACAATTTGTCAGCGTCAACTTTGTAATTTGCAGCCAAATACTTTTTAATTGCTAGTAAAGATGAACCGCCACGTTCTTTCAAATCTTTTATAGCGCTATTCACCATATCTGAAGTTGGAGGATGGGTTGGCTTAGATTTAGGCTTTTTCACTCCAGTTGCGATAGAACCTTTCTTTGGTTTCTTCGTTTCAACAACAGGTGCAGTATTCGATTGAATTGTAGTATTATCTGCCATTTTGCCTTTTTTCTTTTAAAATATTTTTATTCACTTTTAGATTTTCCAATTAAATTTTTCAAAAAAAAACACTTTAAAATCACTTATAACATTTATAACTTGTATGACTGTATGAATTAAATTCACTGAAGTCTAGTATGAACAAAACAGCTTATCCATATGTGATGAGATTGTGGAAGAGCGGTGTGGAAAATTTCATTGAATTCAAGACAATTTTTTCTCATTTTTGTTTGATGATTTCAAAGTTGAGCTCATTTTTCTAATAGTTATGATTATTTGTTTTTGAACATATATCCATCATATGAATTGTCAAGATGGGCTCTTTCATCGTACTAATTTTGAAATTAAAAAAATTTTAAAATACGGCGCTAAATTCCGATTTTGTGTGAAATTTTTTCTATTTTCTCCAAAAAATTTCCATTTAAAACGATATAATTATTTTGTTAATAATATTATGAATTTTTTTTTTCTATATTCATATTAAGATGTACTCAATGCATCATTATCATTAATTGTTTTTATTAAATTCACCTATTTTAATACTGTAATTTATGTTTCTTTCAGAAATCATCAAACAACCATCCGTTGTTGTTTTGTACATGTTGTATGAGAATTGTAATTTTAAATTATCTATTAAGTGAAGGTACGAGAGAATAAACTTTTATTTAAAATTTATTTCAATCATTTTGAGATATGTATCTTTAATTCTAAATATTGAATTAAATGGATTTTTATGAAATTTTTTTCAAACTTTATATGAAATATATTATTACCAACATTATCATTTTTGTTTGATGATTTCAAAGTTGAGCTCATTTTTCTAATAGTTATGATTATATGTTTTTAAACATATATCCATCATATGAATCGTCAAGACGGGCTCTTTCATCGTACTAATTTTGAAATTAAAAAAAATTAAAATTCGGCGTTAAATTCCGATTTTGTGTGAAATTTTTTCTATTTTCTACAAAAAATTTCCATTTTAAACGATATAATTATTTTGTCAAAATTATTATGGAATTTTTTTTTTGTTATTCATATTAAGATTTACTCAATCCATCATTATCATTAATTGTTTTTATTAAATTCTCCTATTTTCATACTGTAATTTAAATTTCTTTCAGAAATCTTCAAACAACCATTCGTTGCTGTTTTGTACATGTTGTTTGAGAATCAGAATTTTAATCTAACTACTACATAGTAAAGGTATAAACGGACACAATTTAATAAAAATTCATTTCAATCAATCCGAGATATGTATCCTTAAATCAAAATTCTAAATTTAATAGATTTTAGTGAAATTTTTTTGCAACTTTATGTGAAATACACAATATTATTACCATGGCATGGTAACATGGTACAGTTTTTCATTTTGAAATTAAATTAAACTCTTCGATTAAATAAATGCTAGTCCTGAAAAGGACTTTTTTGTGTTACTTTTAGAATTGTATTTTACTTTTTTGCTTTCTTTACTGGAGTTGCCTTTTTTGGTATTGTCGCAGCTTTTTTAACCTTAGGACTTTTTGCAGCAACCTTTGTTACATTTTTAGATGGTTTCGTAATTTTTTGCTTCGAAGCTTTTGTTTTAATAGGAGCTGGTTTCTTAATAGTTTTAGCTACTGCCTTTTCAGATTTTTTCTTTTCTATTATAGATTCTTTAGCAACAGTAGTCTTTTTCTTTGCGACTCCAACCTTTACAGGTGATCCTTTCTTGGCTTTTTTTGTAATTGATTTTTTCGGTGATGCTAATTTGTTTTTCTTCGAACTTTCGCCGCTTGCTTTTGTTGATGTCGATAGCTTAAATGAACCCGATGCACCTTTGCCTTTCGTTTGGATTAATTTACCGCTAACAACTGCACTCTTAATATATTTTTTAATAAATGGAGACAATTTGTCAGCGTCAACTTTGTAATTTGCAGCCAAATACTTTTTAATTGCTAGTAAAGATGAACCGCCACGTTCTTTCAAATCTTTTATAGCGCTATTCACCATATCTGAAGTTGGAGGATGGGTTGGCTTAGATTTAGGCTTTTTCACTCCAGTTGCGATAGAACCTTTCTTTGGTTTCTTCGTTTCAACAACAGGTGCAGTATTCGATTGAATTGTAGTATTATCTGCCATTTTGCCTTTTTTCTTTTAAAATATTTTTATTCACTTTTAGATTTTCCAATTAAATTTTTCAAAAAAAAACACTTTAAAATCACTTATAACATTTATAACTTGTATGACTGTATGAATTAAATTCACTGAAGTCTAGTATGAACAAAACAGCTTATCCATATGTGATGAGATTGTGGAAGAGCGGTGTGGAAAATTTCATTGAATTCAAGACAATTTTTTCTCATTTTTGTTTGATGATTTCAAAGTTGAGCTCATTTTTCTAATAGTTATGATTATTTGTTTTTGAACATATATCCATCATATGAATTGTCAAGATGGGCTCTTTCATCGTACTAATTTTGAAATTAAAAAAATTTTAAAATACGGCGCTAAATTCCGATTTTGTGTGAAATTTTTTCTATTTTCTCCAAAAAATTTCCATTTAAAACGATATAATTATTTTGTTAATAATATTATGAATTTTTTTTTTCTATATTCATATTAAGATGTACTCAATGCATCATTATCATTAATTGTTTTTATTAAATTCACCTATTTTAATACTGTAATTTATGTTTCTTTCAGAAATCATCAAACAACCATCCGTTGTTGTTTTGTACATGTTGTATGAGAATTGTAATTTTAAATTATCTATTAAGTGAAGGTACGAGAGAATAAACTTTTATTTAAAATTTATTTCAATCATTTTGAGATATGTATCTTTAATTCTAAATATTGAATTAAATGGATTTTTATGAAATTTTTTTCAAACTTTATATGAAATATATTATTACCAACATTATCATTTTTGTTTGATGATTTCAAAGTTGAGCTCATTTTTCTAATAGTTATGATTATATGTTTTTAAACATATATCCATCATATGAATCGTCAAGACGGGCTCTTTCATCGTACTAATTTTGAAATTAAAAAAAATTAAAATTCGGCGTTAAATTCCGATTTTGTGTGAAATTTTTTCTATTTTCTACAAAAAATTTCCATTTTAAACGATATAATTATTTTGTCAAAATTATTATGGAATTTTTTTTTTGTTATTCATATTAAGATTTACTCAATCCATCATTATCATTAATTGTTTTTATTAAATTCTCCTATTTTCATACTGTAATTTAAATTTCTTTCAGAAATCTTCAAACAACCATTCGTTGCTGTTTTGTACATGTTGTTTGAGAATCAGAATTTTAATCTAACTACTACATAGTAAAGGTATAAACGGACACAATTTAATAAAAATTCATTTCAATCAATCCGAGATATGTATCCTTAAATCAAAATTCTAAATTTAATAGATTTTAGTGAAATTTTTTTGCAACTTTATGTGAAATACACAATATTATTACCATGGCATGGTAACATGGTACAGTTTTTCATTTTGAAATTAAATTAAACTCTTCGATTAAATAAATGCTAGTCCTGAAAAGGACTTTTTTGTGTTACTTTTAGAATTGTATTTTACTTTTTTGCTTTCTTTACTGGAGTTGCCTTTTTTGGTATTGTCGCAGCTTTTTTAACCTTAGGACTTTTTGCAGCAACCTTTGTTACATTTTTAGATGGTTTCGTAATTTTTTGCTTCGAAGCTTTTGTTTTAATAGGAGCTGGTTTCTTAATAGTTTTAGCTACTGCCTTTTCAGATTTTTTCTTTTCTATTATAGATTCTTTAGCAACAGTAGTCTTTTTCTTTGCGACTCCAACCTTTACAGGTGATCCTTTCTTGGCTTTTTTTGTAATTGATTTTTTCGGTGATGCTAATTTGTTTTTCTTCGAACTTTCGCCGCTTGCTTTTGTTGATGTCGATAGCTTAAATGAACCCGATGCACCTTTGCCTTTCGTTTGGATTAATTTACCGCTAACAACTGCACTCTTAATATATTTTTTAATAAATGGAGACAATTTGTCAGCGTCAACTTTGTAATTTGCAGCCAAATACTTTTTAATTGCTAGTAAAGATGAACCGCCACGTTCTTTCAAATCTTTTATAGCGCTATTCACCATATCTGAAGTTGGAGGATGGGTTGGCTTAGATTTAGGCTTTTTCACTCCAGTTGCGATAGAACCTTTCTTTGGTTTCTTCGTTTCAACAACAGGTGCAGTATTCGATTGAATTGTAGTATTATCTGCCATTTTGCCTTTTTTCTTTTAAAATATTTTTATTCACTTTTAGATTTTCCAATTAAATTTTTCAAAAAAAAACACTTTAAAATCACTTATAACATTTATAACTTGTATGACTGTATGAATTAAATTCACTGAAGTCTAGTATGAACAAAACAGCTTATCCATATGTGATGAGATTGTGGAAGAGCGGTGTGAAAAATTTCATTGAATTCAAGGCAATTTTTTCTCATTTTTGTTTGATGATTTCAAAGTTGAGCTCATTTTTCTAATAGTTATGATTATTTGTTTTTGAACATATATCCATCATATGAATTGTCAAGATGGGCTCTTTCATCGTACTAATTTTGAAATTAAAAAAATTTTAAAATACGGCGCTAAATTCCGATTTTGTGTGAAATTTTTTCTATTTTCTCCAAAAAATTTCCATTTAAAACGATATAATTATTTTGTTAATAATATTATGAATTTTTTTTTTCTATATTCATATTAAGATGTACTCAATGCATCATTATCATTAATTGTTTTTATTAAATTCACCTATTTTAATACTGTAATTTATGTTTCTTTCAGAAATCATCAAACAACCATCCGTTGTTGTTTTGTACATGTTGTATGAGAATTGTAATTTTAAATTATCTATTAAGTGAAGGTACGAGAGAATAAACTTTTATTTAAAATTTATTTCAATCATTTTGAGATATGTATCTTTAATTCTAAATATTGAATTAAATGGATTTTTATGAAATTTTTTTCAAACTTTATATGAAATATATTATTACCAACATTATCATTTTTGTTTGATGATTTCAAAGTTGAGCTCATTTTTCTAATAGTTATGATTATATGTTTTTAAACATATATCCATCATATGAATCGTCAAGACGGGCTCTTTCATCGTACTAATTTTGAAATTAAAAAAAATTAAAATTCGGCGTTAAATTCCGATTTTGTGTGAAATTTTTTCTATTTTCTACAAAAAATTTCCATTTTAAACGATATAATTATTTTGTCAAAATTATTATGGAATTTTTTTTTTGTTATTCATATTAAGATTTACTCAATCCATCATTATCATTAATTGTTTTTATTAAATTCTCCTATTTTCATACTGTAATTTAAATTTCTTTCAGAAATCTTCAAACAACCATTCGTTGCTGTTTTGTACATGTTGTTTGAGAATCAGAATTTTAATCTAACTACTACATAGTAAAGGTATAAACGGACACAATTTAATAAAAATTCATTTCAATCAATCCGAGATATGTATCCTTAAATCAAAATTCTAAATTTAATAGATTTTAGTGAAATTTTTTTGCAACTTTATGTGAAATACACAATATTATTACCATGGCATGGTAACATGGTACAGTTTTTCATTTTGAAATTAAATTAAACTCTTCGATTAAATAAATGCTAGTCCTGAAAAGGACTTTTTTGTGTTACTTTTAGAATTGTATTTTACTTTTTTGCTTTCTTTACTGGAGTTGCCTTTTTTGGTATTGTCGCAGCTTTTTTAACCTTAGGACTTTTTGCAGCAACCTTTGTTACATTTTTAGATGGTTTCGTAATTTTTTGCTTCGAAGCTTTTGTTTTAATAGGAGCTGGTTTCTTAATAGTTTTAGCTACTGCCTTTTCAGATTTTTTCTTTTCTATTATAGATTCTTTAGCAACAGTAGTCTTTTTCTTTGCGACTCCAACCTTTACAGGTGATCCTTTCTTGGCTTTTTTTGTAATTGATTTTTTCGGTGATGCTAATTTGTTTTTCTTCGAACTTTCGCCGCTTGCTTTTGTTGATGTCGATAGCTTAAATGAACCCGATGCACCTTTGCCTTTCGTTTGGATTAATTTACCGCTAACAACTGCACTCTTAATATATTTTTTAATAAATGGAGACAATTTGTCAGCGTCAACTTTGTAATTTGCAGCCAAATACTTTTTAATTGCTAGTAAAGATGAACCGCCACGTTCTTTCAAATCTTTTATAGCGCTATTCACCATATCTGAAGTTGGAGGATGGGTTGGCTTAGATTTAGGCTTTTTCACTCCAGTTGCGATAGAACCTTTCTTTGGTTTCTTCGTTTCAACAACAGGTGCAGTATTCGATTGAATTGTAGTATTATCTGCCATTTTGCCTTTTTTCTTTTAAAATATTTTTATTCACTTTTAGATTTTCCAATTAAATTTTTCAAAAAAAAACACTTTAAAATCACTTATAACATTTATAACTTGTATGACTGTATGAATTAAATTCACTGAAGTCTAGTATGAACAAAACAGCTTATCCATATGTGATGAGATTGTGGAAGAGCGGTGTGGAAAATTTCATTGAATTCAAGACAATTTTTTCTCATTTTTGTTTGATGATTTCAAAGTTGAGCTCATTTTTCTAATAGTTATGATTATTTGTTTTTGAACATATATCCATCATATGAATTGTCAAGATGGGCTCTTTCATCGTACTAATTTTGAAATTAAAAAAATTTTAAAATACGGCGCTAAATTCCGATTTTGTGTGAAATTTTTTCTATTTTCTCCAAAAAATTTCCATTTAAAACGATATAATTATTTTGTTAATAATATTATGAATTTTTTTTTTCTATATTCATATTAAGATGTACTCAATGCATCATTATCATTAATTGTTTTTATTAAATTCACCTATTTTAATACTGTAATTTATGTTTCTTTCAGAAATCATCAAACAACCATCCGTTGTTGTTTTGTACATGTTGTATGAGAATTGTAATTTTAAATTATCTATTAAGTGAAGGTACGAGAGAATAAACTTTTATTTAAAATTTATTTCAATCATTTTGAGATATGTATCTTTAATTCTAAATATTGAATTAAATGGATTTTTATGAAATTTTTTTCAAACTTTATATGAAATATATTATTACCAACATTATCATTTTTGTTTGATGATTTCAAAGTTGAGCTCATTTTTCTAATAGTTATGATTATATGTTTTTAAACATATATCCATCATATGAATCGTCAAGACGGGCTCTTTCATCGTACTAATTTTGAAATTAAAAAAAATTAAAATTCGGCGTTAAATTCCGATTTTGTGTGAAATTTTTTCTATTTTCTACAAAAAATTTCCATTTTAAACGATATAATTATTTTGTCAAAATTATTATGGAATTTTTTTTTTGTTATTCATATTAAGATTTACTCAATCCATCATTATCATTAATTGTTTTTATTAAATTCTCCTATTTTCATACTGTAATTTAAATTTCTTTCAGAAATCTTCAAACAACCATTCGTTGCTGTTTTGTACATGTTGTTTGAGAATCAGAATTTTAATCTAACTACTACATAGTAAAGGTATAAACGGACACAATTTAATAAAAATTCATTTCAATCAATCCGAGATATGTATCCTTAAATCAAAATTCTAAATTTAATAGATTTTAGTGAAATTTTTTTGCAACTTTATGTGAAATACACAATATTATTACCATGGCATGGTAACATGGTACAGTTTTTCATTTTGAAATTAAATTAAACTCTTCGATTAAATAAATGCTAGTCCTGAAAAGGACTTTTTTGTGTTACTTTTAGAATTGTATTTTACTTTTTTGCTTTCTTTACTGGAGTTGCCTTTTTTGGTATTGTCGCAGCTTTTTTAACCTTAGGACTTTTTGCAGCAACCTTTGTTACATTTTTAGATGGTTTCGTAATTTTTTGCTTCGAAGCTTTTGTTTTAATAGGAGCTGGTTTCTTAATAGTTTTAGCTACTGCCTTTTCAGATTTTTTCTTTTCTATTATAGATTCTTTAGCAACAGTAGTCTTTTTCTTTGCGACTCCAACCTTTACAGGTGATCCTTTCTTGGCTTTTTTTGTAATTGATTTTTTCGGTGATGCTAATTTGTTTTTCTTCGAACTTTCGCCGCTTGCTTTTGTTGATGTCGATAGCTTAAATGAACCCGATGCACCTTTGCCTTTCGTTTGGATTAATTTACCGCTAACAACTGCACTCTTAATATATTTTTTAATAAATGGAGACAATTTGTCAGCGTCAACTTTGTAATTTGCAGCCAAATACTTTTTAATTGCTAGTAAAGATGAACCGCCACGTTCTTTCAAATCTTTTATAGCGCTATTCACCATATCTGAAGTTGGAGGATGGGTTGGCTTAGATTTAGGCTTTTTCACTCCAGTTGCGATAGAACCTTTCTTTGGTTTCTTCGTTTCAACAACAGGTGCAGTATTCGATTGAATTGTAGTATTATCTGCCATTTTGCCTTTTTTCTTTTAAAATATTTTTATTCACTTTTAGATTTTCCAATTAAATTTTTCAAAAAAAAACACTTTAAAATCACTTATAACATTTATAACTTGTATGACTGTATGAATTAAATTCACTGAAGTCTAGTATGAACAAAACAGCTTATCCATATGTGATGAGATTGTGGAAGAGCGGTGTGAAAAATTTCATTGAATTCAAGGCAATTTTTTCTCATTTTTGTTTGATGATTTCAAAGTTGAGCTCATTTTTCTAATAGTTATGATTATTTGTTTTTGAACATATATCCATCATATGAATTGTCAAGATGGGCTCTTTCATCGTACTAATTTTGAAATTAAAAAAATTTTAAAATACGGCGCTAAATTCCGATTTTGTGTGAAATTTTTTCTATTTTCTCCAAAAAATTTCCATTTAAAACGATATAATTATTTTGTTAATAATATTATGAATTTTTTTTTTCTATATTCATATTAAGATGTACTCAATGCATCATTATCATTAATTGTTTTTATTAAATTCACCTATTTTAATACTGTAATTTATGTTTCTTTCAGAAATCATCAAACAACCATCCGTTGTTGTTTTGTACATGTTGTATGAGAATTGTAATTTTAAATTATCTATTAAGTGAAGGTACGAGAGAATAAACTTTTATTTAAAATTTATTTCAATCATTTTGAGATATGTATCTTTAATTCTAAATATTGAATTAAATGGATTTTTATGAAATTTTTTTCAAACTTTATATGAAATATATTATTACCAACATTATCATTTTTGTTTGATGATTTCAAAGTTGAGCTCATTTTTCTAATAGTTATGATTATATGTTTTTAAACATATATCCATCATATGAATCGTCAAGACGGGCTCTTTCATCGTACTAATTTTGAAATTAAAAAAAATTAAAATTCGGCGTTAAATTCCGATTTTGTGTGAAATTTTTTCTATTTTCTACAAAAAATTTCCATTTTAAACGATATAATTATTTTGTCAAAATTATTATGGAATTTTTTTTTTGTTATTCATATTAAGATTTACTCAATCCATCATTATCATTAATTGTTTTTATTAAATTCTCCTATTTTCATACTGTAATTTAAATTTCTTTCAGAAATCTTCAAACAACCATTCGTTGCTGTTTTGTACATGTTGTTTGAGAATCAGAATTTTAATCTAACTACTACATAGTAAAGGTATAAACGGACACAATTTAATAAAAATTCATTTCAATCAATCCGAGATATGTATCCTTAAATCAAAATTCTAAATTTAATAGATTTTAGTGAAATTTTTTTGCAACTTTATGTGAAATACACAATATTATTACCATGGCATGGTAACATGGTACAGTTTTTCATTTTGAAATTAAATTAAACTCTTCGATTAAATAAATGCTAGTCCTGAAAAGGACTTTTTTGTGTTACTTTTAGAATTGTATTTTACTTTTTTGCTTTCTTTACTGGAGTTGCCTTTTTTGGTATTGTCGCAGCTTTTTTAACCTTAGGACTTTTTGCAGCAACCTTTGTTACATTTTTAGATGGTTTCGTAATTTTTTGCTTCGAAGCTTTTGTTTTAATAGGAGCTGGTTTCTTAATAGTTTTAGCTACTGCCTTTTCAGATTTTTTCTTTTCTATTATAGATTCTTTAGCAACAGTAGTCTTTTTCTTTGCGACTCCAACCTTTACAGGTGATCCTTTCTTGGCTTTTTTTGTAATTGATTTTTTCGGTGATGCTAATTTGTTTTTCTTCGAACTTTCGCCGCTTGCTTTTGTTGATGTCGATAGCTTAAATGAACCCGATGCACCTTTGCCTTTCGTTTGGATTAATTTACCGCTAACAACTGCACTCTTAATATATTTTTTAATAAATGGAGACAATTTGTCAGCGTCAACTTTGTAATTTGCAGCCAAATACTTTTTAATTGCTAGTAAAGATGAACCGCCACGTTCTTTCAAATCTTTTATAGCGCTATTCACCATATCTGAAGTTGGAGGATGGGTTTGCTTAGATTTAGGCTTTTTCACTCCAGTTGCGATAGAACCTTTCTTTGGTTTCTTCGTTTCAACAACAGGTGCAGTATTCGATTGAATTGTAGTATTATCTGCCATTTTGCCTTTTTTCTTTTAAAATATTTTTATTCACTTTTAGATTTTCCAATTAAATTTTTCAAAAAAAAACACTTTAAAATCACTTATAACATTTATAACTTGTATGACTGTATGAATTAAATTCACTGAAGTCTAGTATGAACAAAACAGCTTATCCATATGTGATGAGATTGTGGAAGAGCGGTGTGAAAAATTTCATTGAATTCAAGGCAATTTTTTCTCATTTTTGTTTGATGATTTCAAAGTTGAGCTCATTTTTCTAATAGTTATGATTATTTGTTTTTGAACATATATCCATCATATGAATTGTCAAGATGGGCTCTTTCATCGTACTAATTTTGAAATTAAAAAAATTTTAAAATACGGCGCTAAATTCCGATTTTGTGTGAAATTTTTTCTATTTTCTCCAAAAAATTTCCATTTAAAACGATATAATTATTTTGTTAATAATATTATGAATTTTTTTTTTCTATATTCATATTAAGATGTACTCAATGCATCATTATCATTAATTGTTTTTATTAAATTCACCTATTTTAATACTGTAATTTATGTTTCTTTCAGAAATCATCAAACAACCATCCGTTGTTGTTTTGTACATGTTGTATGAGAATTGTAATTTTAAATTATCTATTAAGTGAAGGTACGAGAGAATAAACTTTTATTTAAAATTTATTTCAATCATTTTGAGATATGTATCTTTAATTCTAAATATTGAATTAAATGGATTTTTATGAAATTTTTTTCAAACTTTATATGAAATATATTATTACCAACATTATCATTTTTGTTTGATGATTTCAAAGTTGAGCTCATTTTTCTAATAGTTATGATTATATGTTTTTAAACATATATCCATCATATGAATCGTCAAGACGGGCTCTTTCATCGTACTAATTTTGAAATTAAAAAAAATTAAAATTCGGCGTTAAATTCCGATTTTGTGTGAAATTTTTTCTATTTTCTACAAAAAATTTCCATTTTAAACGATATAATTATTTTGTCAAAATTATTATGGAATTTTTTTTTTGTTATTCATATTAAGATTTACTCAATCCATCATTATCATTAATTGTTTTTATTAAATTCTCCTATTTTCATACTGTAATTTAAATTTCTTTCAGAAATCTTCAAACAACCATTCGTTGCTGTTTTGTACATGTTGTTTGAGAATCAGAATTTTAATCTAACTACTACATAGTAAAGGTATAAACGGACACAATTTAATAAAAATTCATTTCAATCAATCCGAGATATGTATCCTTAAATCAAAATTCTAAATTTAATAGATTTTAGTGAAATTTTTTTGCAACTTTATGTGAAATACACAATATTATTACCATGGCATGGTAACATGGTACAGTTTTTCATTTTGAAATTAAATTAAACTCTTCGATTAAATAAATGCTAGTCCTGAAAAGGACTTTTTTGTGTTACTTTTAGAATTGTATTTTACTTTTTTGCTTTCTTTACTGGAGTTGCCTTTTTTGGTATTGTCGCAGCTTTTTTAACCTTAGGACTTTTTGCAGCAACCTTTGTTACATTTTTAGATGGTTTCGTAATTTTTTGCTTCGAAGCTTTTGTTTTAATAGGAGCTGGTTTCTTAATAGTTTTAGCTACTGCCTTTTCAGATTTTTTCTTTTCTATTATAGATTCTTTAGCAACAGTAGTCTTTTTCTTTGCGACTCCAACCTTTACAGGTGATCCTTTCTTGGCTTTTTTTGTAATTGATTTTTTCGGTGATGCTAATTTGTTTTTCTTCGAACTTTCGCCGCTTGCTTTTGTTGATGTCGATAGCTTAAATGAACCCGATGCACCTTTGCCTTTCGTTTGGATTAATTTACCGCTAACAACTGCACTCTTAATATATTTTTTAATAAATGGAGACAATTTGTCAGCGTCAACTTTGTAATTTGCAGCCAAATACTTTTTAATTGCTAGTAAAGATGAACCGCCACGTTCTTTCAAATCTTTTATAGCGCTATTCACCATATCTGAAGTTGGAGGATGGGTTGGCTTAGATTTAGGCTTTTTCACTCCAGTTGCGATAGAACCTTTCTTTGGTTTCTTCGTTTCAACAACAGGTGCAGTATTCGATTGAATTGTAGTATTATCTGCCATTTTGCCTTTTTTCTTTTAAAATATTTTTATTCACTTTTAGATTTTCCAATTAAATTTTTCAAAAAAAAACACTTTAAAATCACTTATAACATTTATAACTTGTATGACTGTATGAATTAAATTCACTGAAGTCTAGTATGAACAAAACAGCTTATCCATATGTGATGAGATTGTGGAAGAGCGGTGTGAAAAATTTCATTGAATTCAAGGCAATTTTTTCTCATTTTTGTTTGATGATTTCAAAGTTGAGCTCATTTTTCTAATAGTTATGATTATTTGTTTTTGAACATATATCCATCATATGAATTGTCAAGATGGGCTCTTTCATCGTACTAATTTTGAAATTAAAAAAATTTTAAAATACGGCGCTAAATTCCGATTTTGTGTGAAATTTTTTCTATTTTCTCCAAAAAATTTCCATTTAAAACGATATAATTATTTTGTTAATAATATTATGAATTTTTTTTTTCTATATTCATATTAAGATGTACTCAATGCATCATTATCATTAATTGTTTTTATTAAATTCACCTATTTTAATACTGTAATTTATGTTTCTTTCAGAAATCATCAAACAACCATCCGTTGTTGTTTTGTACATGTTGTATGAGAATTGTAATTTTAAATTATCTATTAAGTGAAGGTACGAGAGAATAAACTTTTATTTAAAATTTATTTCAATCATTTTGAGATATGTATCTTTAATTCTAAATATTGAATTAAATGGATTTTTATGAAATTTTTTTCAAACTTTATATGAAATATATTATTACCAACATTATCATTTTTGTTTGATGATTTCAAAGTTGAGCTCATTTTTCTAATAGTTATGATTATATGTTTTTAAACATATATCCATCATATGAATCGTCAAGACGGGCTCTTTCATCGTACTAATTTTGAAATTAAAAAAAATTAAAATTCGGCGTTAAATTCCGATTTTGTGTGAAATTTTTTCTATTTTCTACAAAAAATTTCCATTTTAAACGATATAATTATTTTGTCAAAATTATTATGGAATTTTTTTTTTGTTATTCATATTAAGATTTACTCAATCCATCATTATCATTAATTGTTTTTATTAAATTCTCCTATTTTCATACTGTAATTTAAATTTCTTTCAGAAATCTTCAAACAACCATTCGTTGCTGTTTTGTACATGTTGTTTGAGAATCAGAATTTTAATCTAACTACTACATAGTAAAGGTATAAACGGACACAATTTAATAAAAATTCATTTCAATCAATCCGAGATATGTATCCTTAAATCAAAATTCTAAATTTAATAGATTTTAGTGAAATTTTTTTGCAACTTTATGTGAAATACACAATATTATTACCATGGCATGGTAACATGGTACAGTTTTTCATTTTGAAATTAAATTAAACTCTTCGATTAAATAAATGCTAGTCCTGAAAAGGACTTTTTTGTGTTACTTTTAGAATTGTATTTTACTTTTTTGCTTTCTTTACTGGAGTTGCCTTTTTTGGTATTGTCGCAGCTTTTTTAACCTTAGGACTTTTTGCAGCAACCTTTGTTACATTTTTAGATGGTTTCGTAATTTTTTGCTTCGAAGCTTTTGTTTTAATAGGAGCTGGTTTCTTAATAGTTTTAGCTACTGCCTTTTCAGATTTTTTCTTTTCTATTATAGATTCTTTAGCAACAGTAGTCTTTTTCTTTGCGACTCCAACCTTTACAGGTGATCCTTTCTTGGCTTTTTTTGTAATTGATTTTTTCGGTGATGCTAATTTGTTTTTCTTCGAACTTTCGCCGCTTGCTTTTGTTGATGTCGATAGCTTAAATGAACCCGATGCACCTTTGCCTTTCGTTTGGATTAATTTACCGCTAACAACTGCACTCTTAATATATTTTTTAATAAATGGAGACAATTTGTCAGCGTCAACTTTGTAATTTGCAGCCAAATACTTTTTAATTGCTAGTAAAGATGAACCGCCACGTTCTTTCAAATCTTTTATAGCGCTATTCACCATATCTGAAGTTGGAGGATGGGTTTGCTTAGATTTAGGCTTTTTCACTCCAGTTGCGATAGAACCTTTCTTTGGTTTCTTCGTTTCAACAACAGGTGCAGTATTCGATTGAATTGTAGTATTATCTGCCATTTTGCCTTTTTTCTTTTAAAATATTTTTATTCACTTTTAGATTTTCCAATTAAATTTTTCAAAAAAAAACACTTTAAAATCACTTATAACATTTATAACTTGTATGACTGTATGAATTAAATTCACTGAAGTCTAGTATGAACAAAACAGCTTATCCATATGTGATGAGATTGTGGAAGAGCGGTGTGAAAAATTTCATTGAATTCAAGGCAATTTTTTCTCATTTTTGTTTGATGATTTCAAAGTTGAGCTCATTTTTCTAATAGTTATGATTATTTGTTTTTGAACATATATCCATCATATGAATTGTCAAGATGGGCTCTTTCATCGTACTAATTTTGAAATTAAAAAAATTTTAAAATACGGCGCTAAATTCCGATTTTGTGTGAAATTTTTTCTATTTTCTCCAAAAAATTTCCATTTAAAACGATATAATTATTTTGTTAATAATATTATGAATTTTTTTTTTCTATATTCATATTAAGATGTACTCAATGCATCATTATCATTAATTGTTTTTATTAAATTCACCTATTTTAATACTGTAATTTATGTTTCTTTCAGAAATCATCAAACAACCATCCGTTGTTGTTTTGTACATGTTGTATGAGAATTGTAATTTTAAATTATCTATTAAGTGAAGGTACGAGAGAATAAACTTTTATTTAAAATTTATTTCAATCATTTTGAGATATGTATCTTTAATTCTAAATATTGAATTAAATGGATTTTTATGAAATTTTTTTCAAACTTTATATGAAATATATTATTACCAACATTATCATTTTTGTTTGATGATTTCAAAGTTGAGCTCATTTTTCTAATAGTTATGATTATATGTTTTTAAACATATATCCATCATATGAATCGTCAAGACGGGCTCTTTCATCGTACTAATTTTGAAATTAAAAAAAATTAAAATTCGGCGTTAAATTCCGATTTTGTGTGAAATTTTTTCTATTTTCTACAAAAAATTTCCATTTTAAACGATATAATTATTTTGTCAAAATTATTATGGAATTTTTTTTTTGTTATTCATATTAAGATTTACTCAATCCATCATTATCATTAATTGTTTTTATTAAATTCTCCTATTTTCATACTGTAATTTAAATTTCTTTCAGAAATCTTCAAACAACCATTCGTTGCTGTTTTGTACATGTTGTTTGAGAATCAGAATTTTAATCTAACTACTACATAGTAAAGGTATAAACGGACACAATTTAATAAAAATTCATTTCAATCAATCCGAGATATGTATCCTTAAATCAAAATTCTAAATTTAATAGATTTTAGTGAAATTTTTTTGCAACTTTATGTGAAATACACAATATTATTACCATGGCATGGTAACATGGTACAGTTTTTCATTTTGAAATTAAATTAAACTCTTCGATTAAATAAATGCTAGTCCTGAAAAGGACTTTTTTGTGTTACTTTTAGAATTGTATTTTACTTTTTTGCTTTCTTTACTGGAGTTGCCTTTTTTGGTATTGTCGCAGCTTTTTTAACCTTAGGACTTTTTGCAGCAACCTTTGTTACATTTTTAGATGGTTTCGTAATTTTTTGCTTCGAAGCTTTTGTTTTAATAGGAGCTGGTTTCTTAATAGTTTTAGCTACTGCCTTTTCAGATTTTTTCTTTTCTATTATAGATTCTTTAGCAACAGTAGTCTTTTTCTTTGCGACTCCAACCTTTACAGGTGATCCTTTCTTGGCTTTTTTTGTAATTGATTTTTTCGGTGATGCTAATTTGTTTTTCTTCGAACTTTCGCCGCTTGCTTTTGTTGATGTCGATAGCTTAAATGAACCCGATGCACCTTTGCCTTTCGTTTGGATTAATTTACCGCTAACAACTGCACTCTTAATATATTTTTTAATAAATGGAGACAATTTGTCAGCGTCAACTTTGTAATTTGCAGCCAAATACTTTTTAATTGCTAGTAAAGATGAACCGCCACGTTCTTTCAAATCTTTTATAGCGCTATTCACCATATCTGAAGTTGGAGGATGGGTTGGCTTAGATTTAGGCTTTTTCACTCCAGTTGCGATAGAACCTTTCTTTGGTTTCTTCGTTTCAACAACAGGTGCAGTATTCGATTGAATTGTAGTATTATCTGCCATTTTGCCTTTTTTCTTTTAAAATATTTTTATTCACTTTTAGATTTTCCAATTAAATTTTTCAAAAAAAAACACTTTAAAATCACTTATAACATTTATAACTTGTATGACTGTATGAATTAAATTCACTGAAGTCTAGTATGAACAAAACAGCTTATCCATATGTGATGAGATTGTGGAAGAGCGGTGTGGAAAATTTCATTGAATTCAAGGCAATTTTTTCTCATTTTTGTTTGATGATTTCAAAGTTGAGCTCATTTTTCTAATAGTTATGATTATTTGTTTTTGAACATATATCCATCATATGAATTGTCAAGATGGGCTCTTTCATCGTACTAATTTTGAAATTAAAAAAATTTTAAAATACGGCGCTAAATTCCGATTTTGTGTGAAATTTTTTCTATTTTCTCCAAAAAATTTCCATTTAAAACGATATAATTATTTTGTTAATAATATTATGAATTTTTTTTTTCTATATTCATATTAAGATGTACTCAATGCATCATTATCATTAATTGTTTTTATTAAATTCACCTATTTTAATACTGTAATTTATGTTTCTTTCAGAAATCATCAAACAACCATCCGTTGTTGTTTTGTACATGTTGTATGAGAATTGTAATTTTAAATTATCTATTAAGTGAAGGTACGAGAGAATAAACTTTTATTTAAAATTTATTTCAATCATTTTGAGATATGTATCTTTAATTCTAAATATTGAATTAAATGGATTTTTATGAAATTTTTTTCAAACTTTATATGAAATATATTATTACCAACATTATCATTTTTGTTTGATGATTTCAAAGTTGAGCTCATTTTTCTAATAGTTATGATTATATGTTTTTAAACATATATCCATCATATGAATCGTCAAGACGGGCTCTTTCATCGTACTAATTTTGAAATTAAAAAAAATTAAAATTCGGCGTTAAATTCCGATTTTGTGTGAAATTTTTTCTATTTTCTACAAAAAATTTCCATTTTAAACGATATAATTATTTTGTCAAAATTATTATGGAATTTTTTTTTTGTTATTCATATTAAGATTTACTCAATCCATCATTATCATTAATTGTTTTTATTAAATTCTCCTATTTTCATACTGTAATTTAAATTTCTTTCAGAAATCTTCAAACAACCATTCGTTGCTGTTTTGTACATGTTGTTTGAGAATCAGAATTTTAATCTAACTACTACATAGTAAAGGTATAAACGGACACAATTTAATAAAAATTCATTTCAATCAATCCGAGATATGTATCCTTAAATCAAAATTCTAAATTTAATAGATTTTAGTGAAATTTTTTTGCAACTTTATGTGAAATACACAATATTATTACCATGGCATGGTAACATGGTACAGTTTTTCATTTTGAAATTAAATTAAACTCTTCGATTAAATAAATGCTAGTCCTGAAAAGGACTTTTTTGTGTTACTTTTAGAATTGTATTTTACTTTTTTGCTTTCTTTACTGGAGTTGCCTTTTTTGGTATTGTCGCAGCTTTTTTAACCTTAGGACTTTTTGCAGCAACCTTTGTTACATTTTTAGATGGTTTCGTAATTTTTTGCTTCGAAGCTTTTGTTTTAATAGGAGCTGGTTTCTTAATAGTTTTAGCTACTGCCTTTTCAGATTTTTTCTTTTCTATTATAGATTCTTTAGCAACAGTAGTCTTTTTCTTTGCGACTCCAACCTTTACAGGTGATCCTTTCTTGGCTTTTTTTGTAATTGATTTTTTCGGTGATGCTAATTTGTTTTTCTTCGAACTTTCGCCGCTTGCTTTTGTTGATGTCGATAGCTTAAATGAACCCGATGCACCTTTGCCTTTCGTTTGGATTAATTTACCGCTAACAACTGCACTCTTAATATATTTTTTAATAAATGGAGACAATTTGTCAGCGTCAACTTTGTAATTTGCAGCCAAATACTTTTTAATTGCTAGTAAAGATGAACCGCCACGTTCTTTCAAATCTTTTATAGCGCTATTCACCATATCTGAAGTTGGAGGATGGGTTGGCTTAGATTTAGGCTTTTTCACTCCAGTTGCGATAGAACCTTTCTTTGGTTTCTTCGTTTCAACAACAGGTGCAGTATTCGATTGAATTGTAGTATTATCTGCCATTTTGCTTTTTTTCTTTTAAAATATTTTTATTCACTTTTAGATTTTCCAATTAAATTTTTCAAAAAAAAACACTTTAAAATCACTTATAACATTTATAACTTGTATGACTGTATGAATTAAATTCACTGAAGTCTAGTATGAACAAAACAGCTTATCCATATGTGATGAGATTGTGGAAGAGCGGTGTGAAAAATTTCATTGAATTCAAGGCAATTTTTTCTCATTTTTGTTTGATGATTTCAAAGTTGAGCTCATTTTTCTAATAGTTATGATTATTTGTTTTTGAACATATATCCATCATATGAATTGTCAAGATGGGCTCTTTCATCGTACTAATTTTGAAATTAAAAAAATTTTAAAATACGGCGCTAAATTCCGATTTTGTGTGAAATTTTTTCTATTTTCTCCAAAAAATTTCCATTTAAAACGATATAATTATTTTGTTAATAATATTATGAATTTTTTTTTTCTATATTCATATTAAGATGTACTCAATGCATCATTATCATTAATTGTTTTTATTAAATTCACCTATTTTAATACTGTAATTTATGTTTCTTTCAGAAATCATCAAACAACCATCCGTTGTTGTTTTGTACATGTTGTATGAGAATTGTAATTTTAAATTATCTATTAAGTGAAGGTACGAGAGAATAAACTTTTATTTAAAATTTATTTCAATCATTTTGAGATATGTATCTTTAATTCTAAATATTGAATTAAATGGATTTTAATGAAATTTTTTTCAAACTTTATATGAAATATATTATTACCAACATTATCATTTTTGTTTGATGATTTCAAAGTTGAGCTCGTTTTTCTAATAGTTATGATTATATGTTTTTAAACATATATCCATCATATGAATCGTCAAGACGGGCTCTTTCATCGTACTAATTTTGAAATTAAAAAAAATTAAAATTCGGCGTTAAATTCCGATTTTGTGTGAAATTTTTTCTATTTTCTACAAAAAATTTCCATTTTAAACGATATAATTATTTTGTCAAAAATATTATGGAATTTTTTTTTTGTTATTCATATTAAGATTTACTCAATCCATCATTATCATTAATTGTTTTTATTAAATTCTCCTATTTTCATACTGTAATTTAAATTTCTTTCAGAAATCTTCAAACAACCATTCGTTGCTGTTTTGTACATGTTGTTTGAGAATCAGAATTTTAATCTAACTACTACATAGTAAAGGTATAAACGGACACAATTTAATAAAAATTCATTTCAATCAATCCGAGATATGTATCCTTAAATCAAAATTCTAAATTTAATAGATTTTAGTGAAATTTTTTTGCAACTTTATGTGAAATACACAATATTATTACCATGGCATGGTAACATGGTACAGTTTTTCATTTTGAAATTAAATTAAACTTTTCGATTAAATAAATGCTAGTCCTGAAAAGGACTTTTTTGTGTTACTTTTAGAATTGTATTTTACTTTTTTGCTTTCTTTACTGGAGTTGCCTTTTTTGTTGTTGTCGCAGCTTTTTTAACCTTAGGACTTTTTGCAGCAACCTTTGTTACATTTTTAGATGGTTTCGTAATTTTTTGCTTCGAAGCTTTTGTTTTAATAGGAGCTGGTTTCTTAATAGTTTTAGCTACTGCCTTTTCAGATTTTTTCTTTTCTATTATAGATTCTTTAGCAACAGTAGTCTTTTTCTTTGCGACTCCAACCTTTACAGGTGATCCTTTCTTGGCTTTTTTTGTAATTGATTTTTTCGGTGATGCTAATTTGTTTTTCTTCGAACTTTCGCCGCTTGCTTTTGTTGATGTCGATAGCTTAAATGAACCCGATGCACCTTTGCCTTTCGTTTGGATTAATTTACCGCTAACAACTGCACTCTTAATATATTTTTTAATAAATGGAGACAATTTGTCAGCGTCAACTTTGTAATTTGCAGCCAAATACTTTTTAATTGCTAGTAAAGATGAACCGCCACGTTCTTTCAAATCTTTTATAGCGCTATTCACCATATCTGAAGTTGGAGGATGGGTTGGCTTAGATTTAGGCTTTTTCACTCCAGTTGCGATAGAACCTTTCTTTGGTTTCTTCGTTTCAACAACAGGTGCAGTATTCGATTGAATTGTAGTATTATCTGCCATTTTGCTTTTTTTCTTTTAAAATATTTTTATTCACTTTTAGATTTTCCAATTAAATTTTTCAAAAAAAAACACTTTAAAATCACTTATAACATTTATAACTTGTATGACTGTATGAATTAAATTCACTGAAGTCTAGTATGAACAAAACAGCTTATCCATATGTGATGAGATTGTGGAAGAGCGGTGTGAAAAATTTCATTGAATTCAAGGCAATTTTTTCTCATTTTTGTTTGATGATTTCAAAGTTGAGCTCATTTTTCTAATAGTTATGATTATTTGTTTTTGAACATATATCCATCATATGAATTGTCAAGATGGGCTCTTTCATCGTACTAATTTTGAAATTAAAAAAATTTTAAAATACGGCGCTAAATTCCGATTTTGTGTGAAATTTTTTCTATTTTCTCCAAAAAATTTCCATTTAAAACGATATAATTATTTTGTTAATAATATTATGAATTTTTTTTTTCTATATTCATATTAAGATGTACTCAATGCATCATTATCATTAATTGTTTTTATTAAATTCACCTATTTTAATACTGTAATTTATGTTTCTTTCAGAAATCATCAAACAACCATCCGTTGTTGTTTTGTACATGTTGTATGAGAATTGTAATTTTAAATTATCTATTAAGTGAAGGTACGAGAGAATAAACTTTTATTTAAAATTTATTTCAATCATTTTGAGATATGTATCTTTAATTCTAAATATTGAATTAAATGGATTTTTATGAAATTTTTTTCAAACTTTATATGAAATATATTATTACCAACATTATCATTTTTGTTTGATGATTTCAAAGTTGAGCTCATTTTTCTAATAGTTATGATTATATGTTTTTAAACATATATCCATCATATGAATCGTCAAGACGGGCTCTTTCATCGTACTAATTTTGAAATTAAAAAAAATTAAAATTCGGCGTTAAATTCCGATTTTGTGTGAAATTTTTTCTATTTTCTACAAAAAATTTCCATTTTAAACGATATAATTATTTTGTCAAAATTATTATGGAATTTTTTTTTTGTTATTCATATTAAGATTTACTCAATCCATCATTATCATTAATTGTTTTTATTAAATTCTCCTATTTTCATACTGTAATTTAAATTTCTTTCAGAAATCTTCAAACAACCATTCGTTGCTGTTTTGTACATGTTGTTTGAGAATCAGAATTTTAATCTAACTACTACATAGTAAAGGTATAAACGGACACAATTTAATAAAAATTCATTTCAATCAATCCGAGATATGTATCCTTAAATCAAAATTCTAAATTTAATAGATTTTAGTGAAATTTTTTTGCAACTTTATGTGAAATACACAATATTATTACCATGGCATGGTAACATGGTACAGTTTTTCATTTTGAAATTAAATTAAACTCTTCGATTAAATAAATGCTAGTCCTGAAAAGGACTTTTTTGTGTTACTTTTAGAATTGTATTTTACTTTTTTGCTTTCTTTACTGGAGTTGCCTTTTTTGGTATTGTCGCAGCTTTTTTAACCTTAGGACTTTTTGCAGCAACCTTTGTTACATTTTTAGATGGTTTCGTAATTTTTTGCTTCGAAGCTTTTGTTTTAATAGGAGCTGGTTTCTTAATAGTTTTAGCTACTGCCTTTTCAGATTTTTTCTTTTCTATTATAGATTCTTTAGCAACAGTAGTCTTTTTCTTTGCGACTCCAACCTTTACAGGTGATCCTTTCTTGGCTTTTTTTGTAATTGATTTTTTCGGTGATGCTAATTTGTTTTTCTTCGAACTTTCGCCGCTTGCTTTTGTTGATGTCGATAGCTTAAATGAACCCGATGCACCTTTGCCTTTCGTTTGGATTAATTTACCGCTAACAACTGCACTCTTAATATATTTTTTAATAAATGGAGACAATTTGTCAGCGTCAACTTTGTAATTTGCAGCCAAATACTTTTTAATTGCTAGTAAAGATGAACCGCCACGTTCTTTCAAATCTTTTATAGCGCTATTCACCATATCTGAAGTTGGAGGATGGGTTGGCTTAGATTTAGGCTTTTTCACTCCAGTTGCGATAGAACCTTTCTTTGGTTTCTTCGTTTCAACAACAGGTGCAGTATTCGATTGAATTGTAGTATTATCTGCCATTTTGCTTTTTTTCTTTTAAAATATTTTTATTCACTTTTAGATTTTCCAATTAAATTTTTCAAAAAAAAACACTTTAAAATCACTTATAACATTTATAACTTGTATGACTGTATGAATTAAATTCACTGAAGTCTAGTATGAACAAAACAGCTTATCCATATGTGATGAGATTGTGGAAGAGCGGTGTGAAAAATTTCATTGAATTCAAGGCAATTTTTTCTCATTTTTGTTTGATGATTTCAAAGTTGAGCTCATTTTTCTAATAGTTATGATTATTTGTTTTTGAACATATATCCATCATATGAATTGTCAAGATGGGCTCTTTCATCGTACTAATTTTGAAATTAAAAAAATTTTAAAATACGGCGCTAAATTCCGATTTTGTGTGAAATTTTTTCTATTTTCTCCAAAAAATTTCCATTTAAAACGATATAATTATTTTGTTAATAATATTATGAATTTTTTTTTTCTATATTCATATTAAGATGTACTCAATGCATCATTATCATTAATTGTTTTTATTAAATTCACCTATTTTAATACTGTAATTTATGTTTCTTTCAGAAATCATCAAACAACCATCCGTTGTTGTTTTGTACATGTTGTATGAGAATTGTAATTTTAAATTATCTATTAAGTGAAGGTACGAGAGAATAAACTTTTATTTAAAATTTATTTCAATCATTTTGAGATATGTATCTTTAATTCTAAATATTGAATTAAATGGATTTTTATGAAATTTTTTTCAAACTTTATATGAAATATATTATTACCAACATTATCATTTTTGTTTGATGATTTCAAAGTTGAGCTCATTTTTCTAATAGTTATGATTATATGTTTTTAAACATATATCCATCATATGAATCGTCAAGACGGGCTCTTTCATCGTACTAATTTTGAAATTAAAAAAAATTAAAATTCGGCGTTAAATTCCGATTTTGTGTGAAATTTTTTCTATTTTCTACAAAAAATTTCCATTTTAAACGATATAATTATTTTGTCAAAATTATTATGGAATTTTTTTTTTGTTATTCATATTAAGATTTACTCAATCCATCATTATCATTAATTGTTTTTATTAAATTCTCCTATTTTCATACTGTAATTTAAATTTCTTTCAGAAATCTTCAAACAACCATTCGTTGCTGTTTTGTACATGTTGTTTGAGAATCAGAATTTTAATCTAACTACTACATAGTAAAGGTATAAACGGACACAATTTAATAAAAATTCATTTCAATCAATCCGAGATATGTATCCTTAAATCAAAATTCTAAATTTAATAGATTTTAGTGAAATTTTTTTGCAACTTTATGTGAAATACACAATATTATTACCATGGCATGGTAACATGGTACAGTTTTTCATTTTGAAATTAAATTAAACTCTTCGATTAAATAAATGCTAGTCCTGAAAAGGACTTTTTTGTGTTACTTTTAGAATTGTATTTTACTTTTTTGCTTTCTTTACTGGAGTTGCCTTTTTTGGTATTGTCGCAGCTTTTTTAACCTTAGGACTTTTTGCAGCAACCTTTGTTACATTTTTAGATGGTTTCGTAATTTTTTGCTTCGAAGCTTTTGTTTTAATAGGAGCTGGTTTCTTAATAGTTTTAGCTACTGCCTTTTCAGATTTTTTCTTTTCTATTATAGATTCTTTAGCAACAGTAGTCTTTTTCTTTGCGACTCCAACCTTTACAGGTGATCCTTTCTTGGCTTTTTTTGTAATTGATTTTTTCGGTGATGCTAATTTGTTTTTCTTCGAACTTTCGCCGCTTGCTTTTGTTGATGTCGATAGCTTAAATGAACCCGATGCACCTTTGCCTTTCGTTTGGATTAATTTACCGCTAACAACTGCACTCTTAATATATTTTTTAATAAATGGAGACAATTTGTCAGCGTCAACTTTGTAATTTGCAGCCAAATACTTTTTAATTGCTAGTAAAGATGAACCGCCACGTTCTTTCAAATCTTTTATAGCGCTATTCACCATATCTGAAGTTGGAGGATGGGTTGGCTTAGATTTAGGCTTTTTCACTCCAGTTGCGATAGAACCTTTCTTTGGTTTCTTCGTTTCAACAACAGGTGCAGTATTCGATTGAATTGTAGTATTATCTGCCATTTTGCTTTTTTTCTTTTAAAATATTTTTATTCACTTTTAGATTTTCCAATTAAATTTTTCAAAAAAAAACACTTTAAAATCACTTATAACATTTATAACTTGTATGACTGTATGAATTAAATTCACTGAAGTCTAGTATGAACAAAACAGCTTATCCATATGTGATGAGATTGTGGAAGAGCGGTGTGAAAAATTTCATTGAATTCAAGGCAATTTTTTCTCATTTTTGTTTGATGATTTCAAAGTTGAGCTCATTTTTCTAATAGTTATGATTATTTGTTTTTGAACATATATCCATCATATGAATTGTCAAGATGGGCTCTTTCATCGTACTAATTTTGAAATTAAAAAAATTTTAAAATACGGCGCTAAATTCCGATTTTGTGTGAAATTTTTTCTATTTTCTCCAAAAAATTTCCATTTAAAACGATATAATTATTTTGTTAATAATATTATGAATTTTTTTTTTCTATATTCATATTAAGATGTACTCAATGCATCATTATCATTAATTGTTTTTATTAAATTCACCTATTTTAATACTGTAATTTATGTTTCTTTCAGAAATCATCAAACAACCATCCGTTGTTGTTTTGTACATGTTGTATGAGAATTGTAATTTTAAATTATCTATTAAGTGAAGGTACGAGAGAATAAACTTTTATTTAAAATTTATTTCAATCATTTTGAGATATGTATCTTTAATTCTAAATATTGAATTAAATGGATTTTAATGAAATTTTTTTCAAACTTTATATGAAATATATTATTACCAACATTATCATTTTTGTTTGATGATTTCAAAGTTGAGCTCGTTTTTCTAATAGTTATGATTATATGTTTTTAAACATATATCCATCATATGAATCGTCAAGACGGGCTCTTTCATCGTACTAATTTTGAAATTAAAAAAAATTAAAATTCGGCGTTAAATTCCGATTTTGTGTGAAATTTTTTCTATTTTCTACAAAAAATTTCCATTTTAAACGATATAATTATTTTGTCAAAAATATTATGGAATTTTTTTTTTGTTATTCATATTAAGATTTACTCAATCCATCATTATCATTAATTGTTTTTATTAAATTCTCCTATTTTCATACTGTAATTTAAATTTCTTTCAGAAATCTTCAAACAACCATTCGTTGCTGTTTTGTACATGTTGTTTGAGAATCAGAATTTTAATCTAACTACTACATAGTAAAGGTATAAACGGACACAATTTAATAAAAATTCATTTCAATCAATCCGAGATATGTATCCTTAAATCAAAATTCTAAATTTAATAGATTTTAGTGAAATTTTTTTGCAACTTTATGTGAAATACACAATATTATTACCATGGCATGGTAACATGGTACAGTTTTTCATTTTGAAATTAAATTAAACTTTTCGATTAAATAAATGCTAGTCCTGAAAAGGACTTTTTTGTGTTACTTTTAGAATTGTATTTTACTTTTTTGCTTTCTTTACTGGAGTTGCCTTTTTTGTTGTTGTCGCAGCTTTTTTAACCTTAGGACTTTTTGCAGCAACCTTTGTTACATTTTTAGATGGTTTCGTAATTTTTTGCTTCGAAGCTTTTGTTTTAATAGGAGCTGGTTTCTTAATAGTTTTAGCTACTGCCTTTTCAGATTTTTTCTTTTCTATTATAGATTCTTTAGCAACAGTAGTCTTTTTCTTTGCGACTCCAACCTTTACAGGTGATCCTTTCTTGGCTTTTTTTGTAATTGATTTTTTCGGTGATGCTAATTTGTTTTTCTTCGAACTTTCGCCGCTTGCTTTTGTTGATGTCGATAGCTTAAATGAACCCGATGCACCTTTGCCTTTCGTTTGGATTAATTTACCGCTAACAACTGCACTCTTAATATATTTTTTAATAAATGGAGACAATTTGTCAGCGTCAACTTTGTAATTTGCAGCCAAATACTTTTTAATTGCTAGTAAAGATGAACCGCCACGTTCTTTCAAATCTTTTATAGCGCTATTCACCATATCTGAAGTTGGAGGATGGGTTGGCTTAGATTTAGGCTTTTTCACTCCAGTTGCGATAGAACCTTTCTTTGGTTTCTTCGTTTCAACAACAGGTGCAGTATTCGATTGAATTGTAGTATTATCTGCCATTTTGCTTTTTTTCTTTTAAAATATTTTTATTCACTTTTAGATTTTCCAATTAAATTTTTCAAAAAAAAAACACTTTAAAATCACTTATAAAATTTATAACTTGTATGACTGTATGAATTAAATTCACTGAAGTCTAGTATGAACAAAACAGCTTATCCATATGGGATGAGATTGTGGAAGAGCGGTGTGAAATAATTTCATTCAATTCAAGGCAATTTTTTCTCATTTTTGTTTGATGATTTCAAAGTTGAGCTCATTTTTCTAATAGTTATGATTATTTGTTTTTGAACATATATCCATCATATGAATCGTCAAGACGGGCTCTTTCATCGTACTAATTTTGAAATTAAAAAACGTTAAAATTCGGCGTTAAATTCCGATTTTGTGTGAAATTTTTTCTATTTTCTACAAAAAATTTCCATTTTAAACGATATAATTATTTTGTCAAAATTATTATGGAATTTTTTTTTTGTTATTCATATTAAGATTTACTCAATCCATCATTATCATTAATTGTTTTTATTAAATTCACCTATTTTCATACTGTAATTTAAATTTCTTTCAGAAATCTTCAAACAACCATTCGTTGCTGTTTTGTACATGTTGTTTGAGAATCAGAATTTTAATCTAACTACTACATAGTAAAGGTATAAACGGACACAATTTAATAAAAATTCATTTCAATCAATCCGAGATATGTATCCTTAAATCAAAATTCTAAATTTAATAGATTTTAGTGAAATTTTTTTGCAACTTTATGTGAAATACACAATATTATTACCATGGCATGGTAACATGGTACAGTTTTTCATTTTGAAATTAAATTAAACTCTTCGATTAAATAAATGCTAGTCCTGAAAAGGACTTTTTTGTGTTACTTTTAGAATTGTATTTTACTTTTTTGCTTTCTTTACTGGAGTTGCCTTTTTTGGTATTGTCGCAGCTTTTTTAACCTTAGGACTTTTTGCAGCAACCTTTGTTACATTTTTAGATGGTTTCGTAATTTTTTGCTTCGAAGCTTTTGTTTTAATAGGAGCTGGTTTCTTAATAGTTTTAGCTACTGCCTTTTCAGATTTTTTCTTTTCTATTATAGATTCTTTAGCAACAGTAGTCTTTTTCTTTGCGACTCCAACCTTTACAGGTGATCCTTTCTTGGCTTTTTTTGTAATTGATTTTTTCGGTGATGCTAATTTGTTTTTCTTCGAACTTTCGCCGCTTGCTTTTGTTGATGTCGATAGCTTAAATGAACCCGATGCACCTTTGCCTTTCGTTTGGATTAATTTACCGCTAACAACTGCACTCTTAATATATTTTTTAATAAATGGAGACAATTTGTCAGCGTCAACTTTGTAATTTGCAGCCAAATACTTTTTAATTGCTAGTAAAGATGAACCGCCACGTTCTTTCAAATCTTTTATAGCGCTATTCACCATATCTGAAGTTGGAGGATGGGTTGGCTTAGATTTAGGCTTTTTCACTCCAGTTGCGATAGAACCTTTCTTTGGTTTCTTCGTTTCAACAACAGGTGCAGTATTCGATTGAATTGTAGTATTATCTGCCATTTTGCCTTTTTTCTTTTAAAATATTTTTATTCACTTTTAGATTTTCCAATTAAATTTTTCAAAAAAAAACACTTTAAAATCACTTATAACATTTATAACTTGTATGACTGTATGAATTAAATTCACTGAAGTCTAGTATGAA
Source organism: Xylophagus ater (assembly GCA_963422695.1). NCBI lineage: Eukaryota > Metazoa > Arthropoda > Insecta > Diptera > Xylophagidae > Xylophagus > Xylophagus ater. The sequence continues at coordinate 37,976,027 of OY730478.1, forward strand.
CAAAACAGCTTATCCATATGTGATGAGATTGTGGAAGAGCGGTGTGGAAAATTTCATTGAATTCAAGGCAATTTTTTCTCATTTTTGTTTGATGATTTCAAAGTTGAGCTCATTTTTCTAATAGTTATGATTATTTGTTTTTGAACATATATCCATCATATGAATTGTCAAGATGGGCTCTTTCATCGTACTAATTTTGAAATTAAAAAAATTTTAAAATACGGCGCTAAATTCCGATTTTGTGTGAAATTTTTTCTATTTTCTCCAAAAAATTTCCATTTAAAACGATATAATTATTTTGTTAATAATATTATGAATTTTTTTTTTCTATATTCATATTAAGATGTACTCAATGCATCATTATCATTAATTGTTTTTATTAAATTCACCTATTTTAATACTGTAATTTATGTTTCTTTCAGAAATCATCAAACAACCATCCGTTGTTGTTTTGTACATGTTGTATGAGAATTGTAATTTTAAATTATCTATTAAGTGAAGGTACGAGAGAATAAACTTTTATTTAAAATTTATTTCAATCATTTTGAGATATGTATCTTTAATTCTAAATATTGAATTAAATGGATTTTTATGAAATTTTTTTCAAACTTTATATGAAATATATTATTACCAACATTATCATTTTTGTTTGATGATTTCAAAGTTGTGCTCATTTTTCTAATAGTTATGATTATATGTTTTTAAACATATATCCATCATATGAATCGTCAAGACGGGCTCTTTCATCGTACTAATTTTGAAATTAAAAAAAATTAAAATTCGGCGTTAAATTCCGATTTTGTGTGAAATTTTTTCTATTTTCTACAAAAAATTTCCATTTTAAACGATATAATTATTTTGTCAAAATTATTATGGAATTTTTTTTTTGTTATTCATATTAAGATTTACTCAATCCATCATTATCATTAATTGTTTTTATTAAATTCTCCTATTTTCATACTGTAATTTAAATTTCTTTCAGAAATCTTCAAACAACCATTCGTTGCTGTTTTGTACATGTTGTTTGAGAATCAGAATTTTAATCTAACTACTACATAGTAAAGGTATAAACGGACACAATTTAATAAAAATTCATTTCAATCAATCCGAGATATGTATCCTTAAATCAAAATTCTAAATTTAATAGATTTTAGTGAAATTTTTTTGCAACTTTATGTGAAATACACAATATTATTACCATGGCATGGTAACATGGTACAGTTTTTCATTTTGAAATTAAATTAAACTCTTCGATTAAATAAATGCTAGTCCTGAAAAGGACTTTTTTGTGTTACTTTTAGAATTGTATTTTACTTTTTTGCTTTCTTTACTGGAGTTGCCTTTTTTGGTATTGTCGCAGCTTTTTTAACCTTAGGACTTTTTGCAGCAACCTTTGTTACATTTTTAGATGGTTTCGTAATTTTTTGCTTCGAAGCTTTTGTTTTAATAGGAGCTGGTTTCTTAATAGTTTTAGCTACTGCCTTTTCAGATTTTTTCTTTTCTATTATAGATTCTTTAGCAACAGTAGTCTTTTTCTTTGCGACTCCAACCTTTACAGGTGATCCTTTCTTGGCTTTTTTTGTAATTGATTTTTTCGGTGATGCTAATTTGTTTTTCTTCGAACTTTCGCCGCTTGCTTTTGTTGATGTCGATAGCTTAAATGAACCCGATGCACCTTTGCCTTTCGTTTGGATTAATTTACCGCTAACAACTGCACTCTTAATATATTTTTTAATAAATGGAGACAATTTGTCAGCGTCAACTTTGTAATTTGCAGCCAAATACTTTTTAATTGCTAGTAAAGATGAACCGCCACGTTCTTTCAAATCTTTTATAGCGCTATTCACCATATCTGAAGTTGGAGGATGGGTTGGCTTAGATTTAGGCTTTTTCACTCCAGTTGCGATAGAACCTTTCTTTGGTTTCTTCGTTTCAACAACAGGTGCAGTATTCGATTGAATTGTAGTATTATCTGCCATTTTGCTTTTTTTCTTTTAAAATATTTTTATTCACTTTTAGATTTTCCAATTAAATTTTTCAAAAAAAAAACACTTTAAAATCACTTATAAAATTTATAACTTGTATGACTGTATGAATTAAATTCACTGAAGTCTAGTATGAACAAAACAGCTTATCCATATGGGATGAGATTGTGGAAGAGCGGTGTGAAATAATTTCATTCAATTCAAGGCAATTTTTTCTCATTTTTGTTTGATGATTTCAAAGTTGAGCTCATTTTTCTAATAGTTATGATTATTTGTTTTTGAACATATATCCATCATATGAATCGTCAAGACGGGCTCTTTCATCGTACTAATTTTGAAATTAAAAAACGTTAAAATTCGGCGTTAAATTCCGATTTTGTGTGAAATTTTTTCTATTTTCTACAAAAAATTTCCATTTTAAACGATATAATTATTTTGTCAAAATTATTATGGAATTTTTTTTTTGTTATTCATATTAAGATTTACTCAATCCATCATTATCATTAATTGTTTTTATTAAATTCACCTATTTTCATACTGTAATTTAAATTTCTTTCAGAAATCTTCAAACAACCATTCGTTGCTGTTTTGTACATGTTGTTTGAGAATCAGAATTTTAATCTAACTACTACATAGTAAAGGTATAAACGGACACAATTTAATAAAAATTCATTTCAATCAATCCGAGATATGTATCCTTAAATCAAAATTCTAAATTTAATAGATTTTAGTGAAATTTTTTTGCAACTTTATGTGAAATACACAATATTATTACCATGGCATGGTAACATGGTACAGTTTTTCATTTTGAAATTAAATTAAACTCTTCGATTAAATAAATGCTAGTCCTGAAAAGGACTTTTTTGTGTTACTTTTAGAATTGTATTTTACTTTTTTGCTTTCTTTACTGGAGTTGCCTTTTTTGGTATTGTCGCAGCTTTTTTAACCTTAGGACTTTTTGCAGCAACCTTTGTTACATTTTTAGATGGTTTCGTAATTTTTTGCTTCGAAGCTTTTGTTTTAATAGGAGCTGGTTTCTTAATAGTTTTAGCTACTGCCTTTTCAGATTTTTTCTTTTCTATTATAGATTCTTTAGCAACAGTAGTCTTTTTCTTTGCGACTCCAACCTTTACAGGTGATCCTTTCTTGGCTTTTTTTGTAATTGATTTTTTCGGTGATGCTAATTTGTTTTTCTTCGAACTTTCGCCGCTTGCTTTTGTTGATGTCGATAGCTTAAATGAACCCGATGCACCTTTGCCTTTCGTTTGGATTAATTTACCGCTAACAACTGCACTCTTAATATATTTTTTAATAAATGGAGACAATTTGTCAGCGTCAACTTTGTAATTTGCAGCCAAATACTTTTTAATTGCTAGTAAAGATGAACCGCCACGTTCTTTCAAATCTTTTATAGCGCTATTCACCATATCTGAAGTTGGAGGATGGGTTGGCTTAGATTTAGGCTTTTTCACTCCAGTTGCGATAGAACCTTTCTTTGGTTTCTTCGTTTCAACAACAGGTGCAGTATTCGATTGAATTGTAGTATTATCTGCCATTTTGCCTTTTTTCTTTTAAAATATTTTTATTCACTTTTAGATTTTCCAATTAAATTTTTCAAAAAAAAACACTTTAAAATCACTTATAACATTTATAACTTGTATGACTGTATGAATTAAATTCACTGAAGTCTAGTATGAACAAAACAGCTTATCCATATGTGATGAGATTGTGGAAGAGCGGTGTGGAAAATTTCATTGAATTCAAGGCAATTTTTTCTCATTTTTGTTTGATGATTTCAAAGTTGAGCTCATTTTTCTAATAGTTATGATTATTTGTTTTTGAACATATATCCATCATATGAATTGTCAAGATGGGCTCTTTCATCGTACTAATTTTGAAATTAAAAAAATTTTAAAATACGGCGCTAAATTCCGATTTTGTGTGAAATTTTTTCTATTTTCTCCAAAAAATTTCCATTTAAAACGATATAATTATTTTGTTAATAATATTATGAATTTTTTTTTTCTATATTCATATTAAGATGTACTCAATGCATCATTATCATTAATTGTTTTTATTAAATTCACCTATTTTAATACTGTAATTTATGTTTCTTTCAGAAATCATCAAACAACCATCCGTTGTTGTTTTGTACATGTTGTATGAGAATTGTAATTTTAAATTATCTATTAAGTGAAGGTACGAGAGAATAAACTTTTATTTAAAATTTATTTCAATCATTTTGAGATATGTATCTTTAATTCTAAATATTGAATTAAATGGATTTTTATGAAATTTTTTTCAAACTTTATATGAAATATATTATTACCAACATTATCATTTTTGTTTGATGATTTCAAAGTTGTGCTCATTTTTCTAATAGTTATGATTATATGTTTTTAAACATATATCCATCATATGAATCGTCAAGACGGGCTCTTTCATCGTACTAATTTTGAAATTAAAAAAAATTAAAATTCGGCGTTAAATTCCGATTTTGTGTGAAATTTTTTCTATTTTCTACAAAAAATTTCCATTTTAAACGATATAATTATTTTGTCAAAATTATTATGGAATTTTTTTTTTGTTATTCATATTAAGATTTACTCAATCCATCATTATCATTAATTGTTTTTATTAAATTCTCCTATTTTCATACTGTAATTTAAATTTCTTTCAGAAATCTTCAAACAACCATTCGTTGCTGTTTTGTACATGTTGTTTGAGAATCAGAATTTTAATCTAACTACTACATAGTAAAGGTATAAACGGACACAATTTAATAAAAATTCATTTCAATCAATCCGAGATATGTATCCTTAAATCAAAATTCTAAATTTAATAGATTTTAGTGAAATTTTTTTGCAACTTTATGTGAAATACACAATATTATTACCATGGCATGGTAACATGGTACAGTTTTTCATTTTGAAATTAAATTAAACTCTTCGATTAAATAAATGCTAGTCCTGAAAAGGACTTTTTTGTGTTACTTTTAGAATTGTATTTTACTTTTTTGCTTTCTTTACTGGAGTTGCCTTTTTTGGTATTGTCGCAGCTTTTTTAACCTTAGGACTTTTTGCAGCAACCTTTGTTACATTTTTAGATGGTTTCGTAATTTTTTGCTTCGAAGCTTTTGTTTTAATAGGAGCTGGTTTCTTAATAGTTTTAGCTACTGCCTTTTCAGATTTTTTCTTTTCTATTATAGATTCTTTAGCAACAGTAGTCTTTTTCTTTGCGACTCCAACCTTTACAGGTGATCCTTTCTTGGCTTTTTTTGTAATTGATTTTTTCGGTGATGCTAATTTGTTTTTCTTCGAACTTTCGCCGCTTGCTTTTGTTGATGTCGATAGCTTAAATGAACCCGATGCACCTTTGCCTTTCGTTTGGATTAATTTACCGCTAACAACTGCACTCTTAATATATTTTTTAATAAATGGAGACAATTTGTCAGCGTCAACTTTGTAATTTGCAGCCAAATACTTTTTAATTGCTAGTAAAGATGAACCGCCACGTTCTTTCAAATCTTTTATAGCGCTATTCACCATATCTGAAGTTGGAGGATGGGTTGGCTTAGATTTAGGCTTTTTCACTCCAGTTGCGATAGAACCTTTCTTTGGTTTCTTCGTTTCAACAACAGGTGCAGTATTCGATTGAATTGTAGTATTATCTGCCATTTTGCTTTTTTTCTTTTAAAATATTTTTATTCACTTTTAGATTTTCCAATTAAATTTTTCAAAAAAAAAACACTTTAAAATCACTTATAAAATTTATAACTTGTATGACTGTATGAATTAAATTCACTGAAGTCTAGTATGAACAAAACAGCTTATCCATATGGGATGAGATTGTGGAAGAGCGGTGTGAAATAATTTCATTCAATTCAAGGCAATTTTTTCTCATTTTTGTTTGATGATTTCAAAGTTGAGCTCATTTTTCTAATAGTTATGATTATTTGTTTTTGAACATATATCCATCATATGAATCGTCAAGACGGGCTCTTTCATCGTACTAATTTTGAAATTAAAAAACGTTAAAATTCGGCGTTAAATTCCGATTTTGTGTGAAATTTTTTCTATTTTCTACAAAAAATTTCCATTTTAAACGATATAATTATTTTGTCAAAATTATTATGGAATTTTTTTTTTGTTATTCATATTAAGATTTACTCAATCCATCATTATCATTAATTGTTTTTATTAAATTCACCTATTTTCATACTGTAATTTAAATTTCTTTCAGAAATCTTCAAACAACCATTCGTTGCTGTTTTGTACATGTTGTTTGAGAATCAGAATTTTAATCTAACTACTACATAGTAAAGGTATAAACGGACACAATTTAATAAAAATTCATTTCAATCAATCCGAGATATGTATCCTTAAATCAAAATTCTAAATTTAATAGATTTTAGTGAAATTTTTTTGCAACTTTATGTGAAATACACAATATTATTACCATGGCATGGTAACATGGTACAGTTTTTCATTTTGAAATTAAATTAAACTCTTCGATTAAATAAATGCTAGTCCTGAAAAGGACTTTTTTGTGTTACTTTTAGAATTGTATTTTACTTTTTTGCTTTCTTTACTGGAGTTGCCTTTTTTGGTATTGTCGCAGCTTTTTTAACCTTAGGACTTTTTGCAGCAACCTTTGTTACATTTTTAGATGGTTTCGTAATTTTTTGCTTCGAAGCTTTTGTTTTAATAGGAGCTGGTTTCTTAATAGTTTTAGCTACTGCCTTTTCAGATTTTTTCTTTTCTATTATAGATTCTTTAGCAACAGTAGTCTTTTTCTTTGCGACTCCAACCTTTACAGGTGATCCTTTCTTGGCTTTTTTTGTAATTGATTTTTTCGGTGATGCTAATTTGTTTTTCTTCGAACTTTCGCCGCTTGCTTTTGTTGATGTCGATAGCTTAAATGAACCCGATGCACCTTTGCCTTTCGTTTGGATTAATTTACCGCTAACAACTGCACTCTTAATATATTTTTTAATAAATGGAGACAATTTGTCAGCGTCAACTTTGTAATTTGCAGCCAAATACTTTTTAATTGCTAGTAAAGATGAACCGCCACGTTCTTTCAAATCTTTTATAGCGCTATTCACCATATCTGAAGTTGGAGGATGGGTTGGCTTAGATTTAGGCTTTTTCACTCCAGTTGCGATAGAACCTTTCTTTGGTTTCTTCGTTTCAACAACAGGTGCAGTATTCGATTGAATTGTAGTATTATCTGCCATTTTGCCTTTTTTCTTTTAAAATATTTTTATTCACTTTTAGATTTTCCAATTAAATTTTTCAAAAAAAAACACTTTAAAATCACTTATAACATTTATAACTTGTATGACTGTATGAATTAAATTCACTGAAGTCTAGTATGAACAAAACAGCTTATCCATATGTGATGAGATTGTGGAAGAGCGGTGTGGAAAATTTCATTGAATTCAAGGCAATTTTTTCTCATTTTTGTTTGATGATTTCAAAGTTGAGCTCATTTTTCTAATAGTTATGATTATTTGTTTTTGAACATATATCCATCATATGAATTGTCAAGATGGGCTCTTTCATCGTACTAATTTTGAAATTAAAAAAATTTTAAAATACGGCGCTAAATTCCGATTTTGTGTGAAATTTTTTCTATTTTCTCCAAAAAATTTCCATTTAAAACGATATAATTATTTTGTTAATAATATTATGAATTTTTTTTTTCTATATTCATATTAAGATGTACTCAATGCATCATTATCATTAATTGTTTTTATTAAATTCACCTATTTTAATACTGTAATTTATGTTTCTTTCAGAAATCATCAAACAACCATCCGTTGTTGTTTTGTACATGTTGTATGAGAATTGTAATTTTAAATTATCTATTAAGTGAAGGTACGAGAGAATAAACTTTTATTTAAAATTTATTTCAATCATTTTGAGATATGTATCTTTAATTCTAAATATTGAATTAAATGGATTTTTATGAAATTTTTTTCAAACTTTATATGAAATATATTATTACCAACATTATCATTTTTGTTTGATGATTTCAAAGTTGTGCTCATTTTTCTAATAGTTATGATTATATGTTTTTAAACATATATCCATCATATGAATCGTCAAGACGGGCTCTTTCATCGTACTAATTTTGAAATTAAAAAAAATTAAAATTCGGCGTTAAATTCCGATTTTGTGTGAAATTTTTTCTATTTTCTACAAAAAATTTCCATTTTAAACGATATAATTATTTTGTCAAAATTATTATGGAATTTTTTTTTTGTTATTCATATTAAGATTTACTCAATCCATCATTATCATTAATTGTTTTTATTAAATTCTCCTATTTTCATACTGTAATTTAAATTTCTTTCAGAAATCTTCAAACAACCATTCGTTGCTGTTTTGTACATGTTGTTTGAGAATCAGAATTTTAATCTAACTACTACATAGTAAAGGTATAAACGGACACAATTTAATAAAAATTCATTTCAATCAATCCGAGATATGTATCCTTAAATCAAAATTCTAAATTTAATAGATTTTAGTGAAATTTTTTTGCAACTTTATGTGAAATACACAATATTATTACCATGGCATGGTAACATGGTACAGTTTTTCATTTTGAAATTAAATTAAACTCTTCGATTAAATAAATGCTAGTCCTGAAAAGGACTTTTTTGTGTTACTTTTAGAATTGTATTTTACTTTTTTGCTTTCTTTACTGGAGTTGCCTTTTTTGGTATTGTCGCAGCTTTTTTAACCTTAGGACTTTTTGCAGCAACCTTTGTTACATTTTTAGATGGTTTCGTAATTTTTTGCTTCGAAGCTTTTGTTTTAATAGGAGCTGGTTTCTTAATAGTTTTAGCTACTGCCTTTTCAGATTTTTTCTTTTCTATTATAGATTCTTTAGCAACAGTAGTCTTTTTCTTTGCGACTCCAACCTTTACAGGTGATCCTTTCTTGGCTTTTTTTGTAATTGATTTTTTCGGTGATGCTAATTTGTTTTTCTTCGAACTTTCGCCGCTTGCTTTTGTTGATGTCGATAGCTTAAATGAACCCGATGCACCTTTGCCTTTCGTTTGGATTAATTTACCGCTAACAACTGCACTCTTAATATATTTTTTAATAAATGGAGACAATTTGTCAGCGTCAACTTTGTAATTTGCAGCCAAATACTTTTTAATTGCTAGTAAAGATGAACCGCCACGTTCTTTCAAATCTTTTATAGCGCTATTCACCATATCTGAAGTTGGAGGATGGGTTGGCTTAGATTTAGGCTTTTTCACTCCAGTTGCGATAGAACCTTTCTTTGGTTTCTTCGTTTCAACAACAGGTGCAGTATTCGATTGAATTGTAGTATTATCTGCCATTTTGCTTTTTTTCTTTTAAAATATTTTTATTCACTTTTAGATTTTCCAATTAAATTTTTCAAAAAAAAAACACTTTAAAATCACTTATAAAATTTATAACTTGTATGACTGTATGAATTAAATTCACTGAAGTCTAGTATGAACAAAACAGCTTATCCATATGTGATGAGATTGTGGAAGAGCGGTGTGAAATAATTTCATTGAATTCAAGGCAATTTTTTTTCATTTTTGTTTGATGATTTCAAAGTTGAGCTCATTTTTCTAATAGTTATGATTATTTGTTTTTGAACATATATCCATCATATGAATTGTCAAGATGGGCTCTTTCATCGTACTAATTTTGAAATTAAAAAAATTTTAAAATACGGCGCTAAATTCCGATTTTGTGTGAAATTTTTTCTATTTTCTCCAAAAAATTTCCATTTAAAACGATATAATTATTTTGTTAATAATATTATGAATTTTTTTTTTCTATATTCATATTAAGATGTACTCAATGCATCATTATCATCAATAGCTTTTATTAAATTCACCTATTTTAATACTGTAAAATATGTTTCTTTCAGAAATCATCAAACAACCATCCGTTGTTGTTTTGTACATGTTGTATGAGAATTGTAATTTTAAATTATCTATTAAGTGAAGGTACGAGAGAATAAACTTTTATTTAAAATTTATTTCAATCATTTTGAGATATGTATCTTTAATTCTAAATATTGAATTAAATGGATTTTAATGAAATTTTTTTCAAACTTTATATGAAATATATTATTACCAACATTATCATTTTTGTTTGATGATTTCAAAGTTGAGCTCATTTTTCTAATAGTTATGATTATATGTTTTTAAACATATATCCATCATATGAATCGTCAAGACGGGCTCTTTCATCGTACTAATTTTAAAATTAAAAAAAGTTAAAATTCGGCGTTAAATTCCGATTTTGTGTGAAATTTTTTCTATTTTCTACAAAAAATTTCCATTTTAAACGATATAATTATTTTGTCAAAAATATTATGGAATTTTTTTTTTGTTATTCATATTAAGATTTACTCAATCCATCATTATCATTAATTGTTTTTATTAAATTCTCCTATTTTCATACTGTAATTTAAATTTCTTTCAGAAATCTTCAAACAACCATTCGTTGCTGTTTTGTACATGTTGTTTGAGAATCAGAATTTTAATCTAACTACTGCATAGTAAAGGTATAAACGGACACAATTTAATAAAAATTCATTTCAATCAATCCGAGATATGTATCCTTAAATCAAAATTCTAAATTTAATAGATTTTAGTGAAATTTTTTTGCAACTTTATGTGAAATACACAATATTATTACCATGGCATGGTAACATGGTACAGTTTTTCATTTTGAAATTAAATTAAACTCTTCGATTAAATAAATGCTAGTCCTGAAAAGGACTTTTTTGTGTTACTTTTAGAATTGTATTTTACTTTTTTGCTTTCTTTACTGGAGTTGCCTTTTTTGTTGTTGTCGCAGCTTTTTTAACCTTAGGACTTTTTGCAGCAACCTTTGTTACATTTTTAGATGGTTTCGTAATTTTTTGCTTCGAAGCTTTTGTTTTAATAGGAGCTGGTTTCTTAATAGTTTTAGCTACTGCCTTTTCAGATTTTTTCTTTTCTATTATAGATTCTTTAGCAACAGTAGTCTTTTTCTTTGCGACTCCAACCTTTACAGGTGATCCTTTCTTGGCTTTTTTTGTAATTGATTTTTTCGGTGATGCTAATTTGTTTTTCTTCGAACTTTCGCCGCTTGCTTTTGTTGATGTCGATAGCTTAAATGAACCCGATGCACCTTTGCCTTTCGTTTGGATTAATTTACCGCTAACAACTGCACTCTTAATATATTTTTTAATAAATGGAGACAATTTGTCAGCGTCAACTTTGTAATTTGCAGCCAAATACTTTTTAATTGCTAGTAAAGATGAACCGCCACGTTCTTTCAAATCTTTTATAGCGCTATTCACCATATCTGAAGTTGGAGGATGGGTTGGCTTAGATTTAGGCTTTTTCACTCCAGTTGCGATAGAACCTTTCTTTGGTTTCTTCGTTTCAACAACAGGTGCAGTATTCGATTGAATTGTAGTATTATCTGCCATTTTGCTTTTTTTCTTTTAAAATATTTTTATTCACTTTTAGATTTTCCAATTAAATTTTTCAAAAAAAAAACACTTTAAAATCACTTATAAAATTTATAACTTGTATGACTGTATGAATTAAATTCACTGAAGTCTAGTATGAACAAAACAGCTTATCCATATGTGATGAGATTGTGGAAGAGCGGTGTGAAATAATTTCATTGAATTCAAGGCAATTTTTTTTCATTTTTGTTTGATGATTTCAAAGTTGAGCTCATTTTTCTAATAGTTATGATTATTTGTTTTTGAACATATATCCATCATATGAATTGTCAAGATGGGCTCTTTCATCGTACTAATTTTGAAATTAAAAAAATTTTAAAATACGGCGCTAAATTCCGATTTTGTGTGAAATTTTTTCTATTTTCTCCAAAAAATTTCCATTTAAAACGATATAATTATTTTGTTAATAATATTATGAATTTTTTTTTTCTATATTCATATTAAGATGTACTCAATGCATCATTATCATCAATAGCTTTTATTAAATTCACCTATTTTAATACTGTAATTTATGTTTCTTTCAGAAATCATCAAACAACCATCCGTTGTTGTTTTGTACATGTTGTATGAGAATTGTAATTTTAAATTATCTATTAAGTGAAGGTACGAGAGAATAAACTTTTATTTAAAATTTATTTCAATCATTTTGAGATATGTATCTTTAATTCTAAATATTGAATTAAATGGATTTTAATGAAATTTTTTTCAAACTTTATATGAAATATATTATTACCAACATTATCATTTTTGTTTGATGATTTCAAAGTTGAGCTCATTTTTCTAATAGTTATGATTATATGTTTTTAAACATATATCCATCATATGAATCGTCAAGACGGGCTCTTTCATCGTACTAATTTTAAAATTAAAAAAAGTTAAAATTCGGCGTTAAATTCCGATTTTGTGTGAAATTTTTTCTATTTTCTACAAAAAATTTCCATTTTAAACGATATAATTATTTTGTCAAAAATATTATGGAATTTTTTTTTTGTTATTCATATTAAGATTTACTCAATCCATCATTATCATTAATTGTTTTTATTAAATTCTCCTATTTTCATACTGTAATTTAAATTTCTTTCAGAAATCTTCAAACAACCATTCGTTGCTGTTTTGTACATGTTGTTTGAGAATCAGAATTTTAATCTAACTACTGCATAGTAAAGGTATAAACGGACACAATTTAATAAAAATTCATTTCAATCAATCCGAGATATGTATCCTTAAATCAAAATTCTAAATTTAATAGATTTTAGTGAAATTTTTTTGCAACTTTATGTGAAATACACAATATTTTTACCATGGCATGGTAACATGGTACAGTTTTTCATTTTGAAATTAAATTAAACTCTTCGATTAAATAAATGCTAGTCCTGAAAAGGACTTTTTTGTGTTACTTTTAGAATTGTATTTTACTTTTTTGCTTTCTTTACTGGAGTTGCCTTTTTTGTTGTTGTCGCAGCTTTTTTAACCTTAGGACTTTTTGCAGCAACCTTTGTTACATTTTTAGATGGTTTCGTAATTTTTTGCTTCGAAGCTTTTGTTTTAATAGGAGCTGCTTTCTTAATAGTTTTAGCTACTGCCTTTTCAGATTTTTTCTTTTCTATTATAGATTCTTTAGCAACAGTAGTCTTTTTCTTTGCGACTCCAACCTTTACAGGTGATCCTTTCTTGGCTTTTTTTGTAATTGATTTTTTCGGTGATGCTAATTTGTTTTTCTTCGAACTTTCGCCGCTTGCTTTTGTTGATGTCGATAGCTTAAATGAACCCGATGCACCTTTGCCTTTCGTTTGGATTAATTTACCGCTAACAACTGCACTCTTAATATATTTTTTAATAAATGGAGACAATTTGTCAGCGTCAACTTTGTAATTTGCAGCCAAATACTTTTTAATTGCTAGTAAAGATGAACCGCCACGTTCTTTCAAATCTTTTATAGCGCTATTCACCATATCTGAAGTTGGAGGATGGGTTGGCTTAGATTTAGGCTTTTTCACTCCAGTTGCGATAGAACCTTTCTTTGGTTTCTTCGTTTCAACAACAGGTGCAGTATTCGATTGAATTGTAGTATTATCTGCCATTTTGCTTTTTTTCTTTTAAAATATTTTTATTCACTTTTAGATTTTCCAATTAAATTTTTCAAAAAAAAACACTTCAAAATCACTTATTACATTTATAACTTGTATGACTGTATGAATTAAATTCACTGAAGTCTAGTATGAACAAAACAGCTTATCCATATGTGATGAGATTGTGGAAGAGCGGTGTGAAAAATTTCATTGAATTCAAGGCAATTTTTTCTCATTTTTGTTTGATGATTTCAAAGTTGAGCTCATTTTTCTAATAGTTATGATTATTTGTTTTTGAACATATATCCATCATATGAATTGTCAAGATGGGCTCTTTCATCGTACTAATTTTGAAATTAAAAAAATTTTAAAATACGGCGCTAAATTCCGATTTTGTGTGAAATTTTTTCTATTTTCTCCAAAAAATTTCCATTTAAAACGATATAATTATTTTGTTAATAATATTATGAATTTTTTTTTTCTATATTCATATTAAGATGTACTCAATGCATCATTATCATTAATTGTTTTTATTAATATCACCTATTTTCATACTGTAATTTATGTTTCTTTCAGAAATCATCAAACAACCATCCGTTGTTGTTTTGTACATGTTGTATGAGAATTGTAATTTTAAATTATCTATTAAGTGAAGGTACGAGAGAATAAACTTTTATTTAAAATTTATTTCAATCATTTTGAGATATGTATCTTTAATTCTAAATATTGAATTAAATGGATTTTTATGAAATTTTTTTCAAACTTTATATGAAATATATTATTACCAACATTATCATTTTTGTTTGATGATTTCAAAGTTGAGCTCATTTTTCTAATAGTTATGATTATATGTTTTTAAACATATATCCATCATATGAATCGTCAAGACGGGCTCTTTCATCGTACTAATTTTGAAATTAAAAAAAATTAAAATTCGGCGTTAAATTCCGATTTTGTGTGAAATTTTTTCTATTTTCTACAAAAAATTTCCATTTTAAACGATATAATTATTTTGTCAAAATTATTATGGAATTTTTTTTTTGTTATTCATATTAAGATTTACTCAATCCATCATTATCATTAATTGTTTTTATTAAATTCTCCTATTTTCATACTGTAATTTAAATTTCTTTCAGAAATCTTCAAACAACCATTCGTTGCTGTTTTGTACATGTTGTTTGAGAATCAGAATTTTAATCTAACTACTACATAGTAAAGGTATAAACGGACACAATTTAATAAAAATTCATTTCAATCAATCCGAGATATGTATCCTTAAATCAAAATTCTAAATTTAATAGATTTTAGTGAAATTTTTTTGCAACTTTATGTGAAATACACAATATTATTACCATGGCATGGTAACATGGTACAGTTTTTCATTTTGAAATTAAATTAAACTCTTCGATTAAATAAATGCTAGTCCTGAAAAGGACTTTTTTGTGTTACTTTTAGAATTGTATTTTACTTTTTTGCTTTCTTTACTGGAGTTGCCTTTTTTGTTGTTGTCGCTGCTTTTTTAACCTTAGGACTTTTTGCAGCAACCTTTGTTACATTTTTAGATGGTTTCGTAATTTTTTGCTTCGAAGCTTTTGTTTTAATAGGAGCTGGTTTCTTAATAGTTTTAGCTACTGCCTTTTCAGATTTTTTCTTTTCTATTATAGATTCTTTAGCAACAGTAGTCTTTTTCTTTGCGACTCCAACCTTTACAGGTGATCCTTTCTTGGCTTTTTTTGTAATTGATTTTTTCGGTGATGCTAATTTGTTTTTCTTCGAACTTTCGCCGCTTGCTTTTGTTGATGTCGATAGCTTAAATGAACCCGATGCACCTTTGCCTTTCGTTTGGATTAATTTACCGCTAACAACTGCACTCTTAATATATTTTTTAATAAATGGAGACAATTTGTCAGCGTCAACTTTGTAATTTGCAGCCAAATACTTTTTAATTGCTAGTAAAGATGAACCGCCACGTTCTTTCAAATCTTTTATAGCGCTATTCACCATATCTGAAGTTGGAGGATGGGTTGGCTTAGATTTAGGCTTTTTCACTCCAGTTGCGATAGAACCTTTCTTTGGTTTCTTCGTTTCAACAACAGGTGCAGTATTCGATTGAATTGTAGTATTATCTGCCATTTTGCTTTTTTTCTTTTAAAATATTTTTATTCACTTTTAGATTTTCCAATTAAATTTTTCAAAAAAAAAAAACACTTTAAAATCACTTATAAAATTTATAACTTGTATGACTGTATGAATTAAATTCACTGAAGTCTAGTATGAACAAAACAGCTTATCCATATGTGATGAGATTGTGGAAGAGCGGTGTGAAAAAATTTCATTGAATTCAAGGCAATTTTTTCTCATTTTTGTTTGATGATTTCAAAGTTGAGCTCAATTTTCTAATAGTTATGATTATTTGTTTTTGAACATATATCCATCATATGAATTGTCAAGATGGGCTCTTTCATCGTACTAATTTTGAAATTAAAAAAATTTTAAAATACGGCGCTAAATTCCGATTTTGTGTGAAATTTTTTCTATTTTCTCCAAAAAATTTCCATTTAAAACGATATAATTATTTTGTTAATAATATTATGAATTTTTTTTTTCTATATTCATATTAAGATGTACTCAATGCATCATTATCATTAATTGTTTTTATTAAATTCACCTATTTTAATACTGTAATTTATGTTTCTTTCAGAAATCATCAAACAACCATCCGTTGTTGTTTTGTACATGTTGTATGAGAATTGTAATTTTTAATTATCTATTAAGTGAAGGTACGAGAGAATAAACTTTTATTTAAAATTTATTTCAATCATTTTGAGATATGTATCTTTAATTCTAAATATTGAATTAAATGGATTTTAATGAAATTTTTTTCAAACTTTATATGAAATATATTATTACCAACATTATCATTTTTGTTTGATGATTTCAAAGTTGAGCTCATTTTTCTAATAGTTATGATTATATGTTTTTAAACATATATCCATCATATGAATCGTCAAGACGGGCTCTTTCATCGTACTAATTTTGAAATTAAAAAAAATTAAAATTCGGCGTTAAATTCCGATTTTGTGTGAAATTTTTTCTATTTTCCACAAAAAATTTCCATTTTAAACGATATAATTATTTTGTCAAAATTATTATGGGATTTTTTTTTTGTTATTCATATTAAGATTTACTCAATGCATCATTATCATTAATTGTTTTTATTAAATTCTCCTATTTTCATACTGTAATTTAAATTTCTTTCAGAAATCTGCAAACAACCATTCGTTGCTGTTTTGTACATGTTGTTTGAGAATCAGAATTTTAATCTAACTACTACATAGTAAAGGTATAAACGGACACAATTTAATAAAAATTCATTTCAATCAATCCGAGATATGTATCCTTAAATCAAAATTCTAAATTTAATAGATTTTAGTGAAATTTTTTTGCAACTTTATGTGAAATACACAATATTATTACCATGGCATGGTAACATGGTACAGTTTTTCATTTTGAAATTAAATTAAACTTTTCGATTAAATAAATGCTAGTCCTGAAAAGGACTTTTTTGTGTTACTTTTAGAATTGTATTTTACTTTTTTGCTTTCTTTACTGGAGTTGCCTTTTTTGTTGTTGTCGCTGCTTTTTTAACCTTAGGACTTTTTGCAGCAACCTTTGCTACATTTTTAGATGGTTTCGTAATTTTTTGCTTCGAAGCTTTTGTTTTAATAGGAGCTGGTTTCTTAATAGTTTTAGCTACTGCCTTTTCAGATTTTTTCTTTTCTATTATAGATTCTTTAGCAACAGTAGTCTTTTTCTTTGCGACTCCAACCTTTACAGGTGATCCTTTCTTGGCTTTTTTTGTAATTGATTTTTTCGGTGATGCTAATTTGTTTTTCTTCGAACTTTCGCCGCTTGCTTTTGTTGATGTCGATAGCTTAAATGAACCCGATGCACCTTTGCCTTTCGTTTGGATTAATTTACCGCTAACAACTGCACTCTTAATATATTTTTTAATAAATGGAGACAATTTGTCAGCGTCAACTTTGTAATTTGCAGCCAAATACTTTTTAATTGCTAGTAAAGATGAACCGCCACGTTCTTTCAAATCTTTTATAGCGCTATTCACCATATCTGAAGTTGGAGGATGGGTTGGCTTAGATTTAGGCTTTTTCACTCCAGTTGCGATAGAACCTTTCTTTGGTTTCTTCGTTTCAACAACAGGTGCAGTATTCGATTGAATTGTAGTATTATCTGCCATTTTGCTTTTAAAATATTTTTATTCACTTTTAGATTTTCCAATTAAATTTTTCAAAAAAAAACACTTTAAAATCGCTTATAACATTTATAACTTGTATGACTGTATGAATTAAATTCACTGAAGTCTAGTATGAACAAAACAGCTTATCCATATGTGATGAGATTGTGGAAGAGCGGTGTGAAAAATTTCATTGAATTCAAGGCAATTTTTTCTCATTTTTGTTTGATGATTTCAAAGTTGAGCTCATTTTTCTAATAGTTATGATTATTTGTTTTTGAACATATATCCATCATATGAATTGTCAAGATGGGCTCTTTCATCGTACTAATTTTGAAATTAAAAAAATTTTAAAATACGGCGCTAAATTCCGATTTTGTGTGAAATTTTTTCTATTTTCTCCAAAAAATTTCCATTTAAAACGATATAATTATTTTGTTAATAATATTATGAATTTTTTTTTTCTATATTCATATTAAGATGTACTCAATGCATCATTATCATTAATTGTTTTTATTAATATCACCTATTTTCATACTGTAATTTATGTTTCTTTCAGAAATCATCAAACAACCATCCGTTGTTGTTTTGTACATGTTGTATGAGAATTGTAATTTTAAATTATCTATTAAGTGAAGGTACGAGAGAATAAACTTTTATTTAAAATTTATTTCAATCATTTTGAGATATGTATCTTTAATTCTAAATATTGAATTAAATGGATTTTTATGAAATTTTTTTCAAACTTTATATGAAATATATTATTACCAACATTATCATTTTTGTTTGATGATTTCAAAGTTGAGCTCATTTTTCTAATAGTTATGATTATTTGTTTTTAAACATATATCCATCATATGAATCGTCAAGACGGGCTCTTTCATCGTACTAATTTTGAAATTAAAAAAAATTAAAATTCGGCGTTAAATTCCGATTTTGTGTGAAATTTTTTCTATTTTCTACAAAAAATTTCCATTTTAAACGATATAATTATTTTGTCAAAATTATTATGGAATTTTTTTTTTGTTATTCATATTAAGATTTACTCAATCCATCATTATCATTAATTGTTTTTATTAAATTCTCCTATTTTCATACTGTAATTTAAATTTCTTTCAGAAATCTTCAAACAACCATTCGTTGCTGTTTTGTACATGTTGTTTGAGAATCAGAATTTTAATCTAACTACTACATAGTAAAGGTATAAACGGACACAATTTAATAAAAATTCATTTCAATCAATCCGAGATATGTATCCTTAAATCAAAATTCTAAATTTAATAGATTTTAGTGAAATTTTTTTGCAACTTTATGTGAAATACACAATATTATTACCATGGCATGGTAACATGGTACAGTTTTTCATTTTGAAATTAAATTAAACTCTTCGATTAAATAAATGCTAGTCCTGAAAAGGACTTTTTTGTGTTACTTTTAGAATTGTATTTTACTTTTTTGCTTTCTTTACTGGAGTTGCCTTTTTTGTTGTTGTCGCTGCTTTTTTAACCTTAGGACTTTTTGCAGCAACCTTTGTTACATTTTTAGATGGTTTCGTAATTTTTTGCTTCGAAGCTTTTGTTTTAATAGGAGCTGGTTTCTTAATAGTTTTAGCTACTGCCTTTTCAGATTTTTTCTTTTCTATTATAGATTCTTTAGCAACAGTAGTCTTTTTCTTTGCGACTCCAACCTTTACAGGTGATCCTTTCTTGGCTTTTTTTGTAATTGATTTTTTCGGTGATGCTAATTTGTTTTTCTTCGAACTTTCGCCGCTTGCTTTTGTTGATGTCGATAGCTTAAATGAACCCGATGCACCTTTGCCTTTCGTTTGGATTAATTTACCGCTAACAACTGCACTCTTAATATATTTTTTAATAAATGGAGACAATTTGTCAGCGTCAACTTTGTAATTTGCAGCCAAATACTTTTTAATTGCTAGTAAAGATGAACCGCCACGTTCTTTCAAATCTTTTATAGCGCTATTCACCATATCTGAAGTTGGAGGATGGGTTGGCTTAGATTTAGGCTTTTTCACTCCAGTTGCGATAGAACCTTTCTTTGGTTTCTTCGTTTCAACAACAGGTGCAGTATTCGATTGAATTGTAGTATTATCTGCCATTTTGCTTTTTTTCTTTTAAAATATTTTTATTCACTTTTAGATTTTCCAATTAAATTTTTCAAAAAAAAAAAACACTTTAAAATCACTTATAAAATTTATAACTTGTATGACTGTATGAATTAAATTCACTGAAGTCTAGTATGAACAAAACAGCTTATCCATATGTGATGAGATTGTGGAAGAGCGGTGTGAAAAAATTTCATTGAATTCAAGGCAATTTTTTCTCATTTTTGTTTGATGATTTCAAAGTTGAGCTCATTTTTCTAATAGTTATGATTATTTGTTTTTGAACATATATCCATCATATGAATTGTCAAGATGGGCTCTTTCATCGTACTAATTTTGAAATTAAAAAAATTTTAAAATACGGCGCTAAATTCCGATTTTGTGTGAAATTTTTTCTATTTTCTCCAAAAAATTTCCATTTAAAACGATATAATTATTTTGTTAATAATATTATGAATTTTTTTTTTCTATATTCATATTAAGATGTACTCAATGCATCATTATCATTAATTGTTTTTATTAAATTCACCTATTTTAATACTGTAATTTATGTTTCTTTCAGAAATCATCAAACAACCATCCGTTGTTGTTTTGTACATGTTGTATGAGAATTGTAATTTTTAATTATCTATTAAGTGAAGGTACGAGAGAATAAACTTTTATTTAAAATTTATTTCAATCATTTTGAGATATGTATCTTTAATTCTAAATATTGAATTAAATGGATTTTAATGAAATTTTTTTCAAACTTTATATGAAATATATTATTACCAACATTATCATTTTTGTTTGATGATTTCAAAGTTGAGCTCATTTTTCTAATAGTTATGATTATATGTTTTTAAACATATATCCATCATATGAATCGTCAAGACGGGCTCTTTCATCGTACTAATTTTGAAATTAAAAAAAATTAAAATTCGGCGTTAAATTCCGATTTTGTGTGAAATTTTTTCTATTTTCCACAAAAAATTTCCATTTTAAACGATATAATTATTTTGTCAAAATTATTATGGGATTTTTTTTTTGTTATTCATATTAAGATTTACTCAATGCATCATTATCATTAATTGTTTTTATTAAATTCTCCTATTTTCATACTGTAATTTAAATTTCTTTCAGAAATCTGCAAACAACCATTCGTTGCTGTTTTGTACATGTTGTTTGAGAATCAGAATTTTAATCTAACTACTACATAGTAAAGGTATAAACGGACACAATTTAATAAAAATTCATTTCAATCAATCCGAGATATGTATCCTTAAATCAAAATTCTAAATTTAATAGATTTTAGTGAAATTTTTTTGCAACTTTATGTGAAATACACAATATTATTACCATGGCATGGTAACATGGTACAGTTTTTCATTTTGAAATTAAATTAAACTCTTCGATTAAATAAATGCTAGTCCTGAAAAGGACTTTTTTGTGTTACTTTTAGAATTGTATTTTACTTTTTTGCTTTCTTTACTGGAGTTGCCTTTTTTGTTGTTGTCGCTGCTTTTTTAACCTTAGGACTTTTTGCAGCAACCTTTGTTACATTTTTAGATGGTTTCGTAATTTTTTGCTTCGAAGCTTTTGTTTTAATAGGAGCTGGTTTCTTAATAGTTTTAGCTACTGCCTTTTTAGATTTTTTCTTTTCTATTATAGATTCTTTAGCAACAGTAGTCTTTTTCTTTGCGACTCCAACCTTTACAGGTGATCCTTTCTTGGCTTTTTTTGTAATTGATTTTTTCGGTGATGCTAATTTGTTTTTCTTCGAACTTTCGCCGCTTGCTTTTGTTGATGTCGATAGCTTAAATGAACCCGATGCACCTTTGCCTTTCGTTTGGATTAATTTACCGCTAACAACTGCACTCTTAATATATTTTTTAATAAATGGAGACAATTTGTCAGCGTCAACTTTGTAATTTGCAGCCAAATACTTTTTAATTGCTAGTAAAGATGAACCGCCACGTTCTTTCAAATCTTTTATAGCGCTATTCACCATATCTGAAGTTGGAGGATGGGTTGGCTTAGATTTAGGCTTTTTCACTCCAGTTGCGATAGAACCTTTCTTTGGTTTCTTCGTTTCAACAACAGGTGCAGTATTCGATTGAATTGTAGTATTATCTGCCATTTTGCTTTTTTTCTTTTAAAATATTTTTATTCACTTTTAGATTTTCCAATTAAATTTTTCAAAAAAAAAAAACACTTTAAAATCACTTATAAAATTTATAACTTGTATGACTGTATGAATTAAATTCACTGAAGTCTAGTATGAACAAAACAGCTTATCCATATGTGATGAGATTGTGGAAGAGCGGTGTGAAAAAATTTCATTGAATTCAAGGCAATTTTTTCTCATTTTTGTTTGATGATTTCAAAGTTGAGCTCATTTTTCTAATAGTTATGATTATTTGTTTTTGAACATATATCCATCATATGAATTGTCAAGATGGGCTCTTTCATCGTACTAATTTTGAAATTAAAAAAATTTTAAAATACGGCGCTAAATTCCGATTTTGTGTGAAATTTTTTCTATTTTCTCCAAAAAATTTCCATTTAAAACGATATAATTATTTTGTTAATAATATTATGAATTTTTTTTTTCTATATTCATATTAAGATGTACTCAATGCATCATTATCATTAATTGTTTTTATTAAATTCACCTATTTTAATACTGTAATTTATGTTTCTTTCAGAAATCATCAAACAACCATCCGTTGTTGTTTTGTACATGTTGTATGAGAATTGTAATTTTTAATTATCTATTAAGTGAAGGTACGAGAGAATAAACTTTTATTTAAAATTTATTTCAATCATTTTGAGATATGTATCTTTAATTCTAAATATTGAATTAAATGGATTTTAATGAAATTTTTTTCAAACTTTATATGACATATATTATTACCAACATTATCATTTTTGTTTGATGATTTCAAAGTTGAGCTCATTTTTCTAATAGTTATGATTATATGTTTTTAAACATATATCCATCATATGAATCGTCAAGACGGGCTCTTTCATCGTACTAATTTTGAAATTAAAAAAAATTAAAATTCGGCGTTAAATTCCGATTTTGTGTGAAATTTTTTCTATTTTCCACAAAAAATTTCCATTTTAAACGATATAATTATTTCGTCAAAATTATTATGGGATTTTTTTTTTGTTATTCATATTAAGATTTACTCAATGCATCATTATCATTAATTGTTTTTATTAAATTCTCCTATTTTCATACTGTAATTTAAATTTCTTTCAGAAATCTTCAAACAACCATTCGTTGCTGTTTTGTACATGTTGTTTGAGAATCAGAATTTTAATCTAACTACTACATAGTAAAGGTATAAACGGACACAATTTAATAAAAATTCATTTCAATCAATCCGAGATATGTATCCTTAAATCAAAATTCTAAATTTAATAGATTTTAGTGAAATTTTTTTGCAACTTTATGTGAAATACACAATATTATTACCATGGCATGGTAACATGGTACAGTTTTTCATTTTGAAATTAAATTAAACTCTTCGATTAAATAAATGCTAGTCCTGAAAAGGACTTTTTTGTGTTACTTTTAGAATTGTATTTTACTTTTTTGCTTTCTTTACTGGAGTTGCCTTTTTTGGTATTGTCGCAGCTTTTTTAACCTTAGGACTTTTTGCAGCAACCTTTGTTACATTTTTAGATGGTTTCGTAATTTTTTGCTTCGAAGCTTTTGTTTTAATAGGAGCTGGTTTCTTAATAGTTTTAGCTACTGCCTTTTCAGATTTTTTCTTTTCTATTATAGATTCTTTAGCAACAGTAGTCTTTTTCTTTGCGACTCCAACCTTTACAGGTGATCCTTTCTTGGCTTTTTTTGTAATTGATTTTTTCGGTGATGCTAATTTGTTTTTCTTCGAACTTTCGCCGCTTGCTTTTGTTGATGTCGATAGCTTAAATGAACCCGATGCACCTTTGCCTTTCGTTTGGATTAATTTACCGCTAACAACTGCACTCTTAATATATTTTTTAATAAATGGAGACAATTTGTCAGCGTCAACTTTGTAATTTGCAGCCAAATACTTTTTAATTGCTAGTAAAGATGAACCGCCACGTTCTTTCAAATCTTTTATAGCGCTATTCACCATATCTGAAGTTGGAGGATGGGTTGGCTTAGATTTAGGCTTTTTCACTCCAGTTGCGATAGAACCTTTCTTTGGTTTCTTCGTTTCAACAACAGGTGCAGTATTCGATTGAATTGTAGTATTATCTGCCATTTTGCTTTTTTTCTTTTAAAATATTTTTATTCACTTTTAGATTTTCCAATTAAATTTTTCAAAAAAAAACACTTTAAAATCACTTATAACATTTATAACTTGTATGACTGTATGAATTAAATTCACTGAAGTCTAGTATGAACAAAACAGCTTATCCATATGTGATGAGATTGTGGAAGAGCGGTGTGAAAAATTTCATTGAATTCAAGGCAATTTTTTCTCATTTTTGTTTGATGATTTCAAAGTTGAGCTCATTTTTCTAATAGTTATGATTATTTGTTTTTGAACATATATCCATCATATGAATTGTCAAGATGGGCTCTTTCATCGTACTAATTTTGAAATTAAAAAAATTTTAAAATACGGCGCTAAATTCCGATTTTGTGTGAAATTTTTTCTATTTTCTCCAAAAAATTTCCATTTAAAACGATATAATTATTTTGTTAATAATATTATGAATTTTTTTTTTCTATATTCATATTCAGATGTACTCAATGCATCATTATCATTAATTGTTTTTATTAAATTCACCTATTTTAATACTGTAATTTATGTTTCTTTCAGAAATCATCAAACAACCATCCGTTGTTGTTTTGTACATGTTGTATGAGAATTGTATTTTTAAATTATCTATTAAGTGAAGGTACGAGAGAATAAACTTTTATTTAAAATTTATTTCAATCATTTTGAGATATGTATCTTGAATTCTAAATATTGAATTAAATGGATTTTAATGAAATTTTTTTCAAACTTTATATGAAATATATTATTACCAACATTATCATTTTTGTTTGATGATTTCAAAGTTGAGCTCATTTTTCTAATAGTTATGATTATATGTTTTTAAACATATATCCATCATATGAATCGTCAAGACGGGCTCTTTCATCGTACTAATTTTGAAATTAAAAAAAATTAAAATTCGGCGTTAAATTCCGATTTTGTGTGAAATTTTTTCTATTTTCTACAAAAAATTTCCATTTTAAACGATATAATTATTTTGTCAAAAATATTATGGAATTTTTTTTTTGTTATTCATATTAAGATTTACTCAATCCATCATTATCATTAATTGTTTTTATTAAATTCTCCTATTTTCATACTGTAATTTAAATTTCTTTCAGAAATCTTCAAACAACCATTCGTTGCTGTTTTGTACATGTTGTTTGAGAATCAGAATTTTAATCTAACTACTACATAGTAAAGGTATAAACGGACACAATTTAATAAAAATTCATTTCAATCAATCCGAGATATGTATCCTTAAATCAAAATTCTAAATTTAATAGATTTTAGTGAAATTTTTTTGCAACTTTATGTGAAATACACAATATTATTACCATGGCATGGTAACATGGTACAGTTTTTCATTTTGAAATTAAATTAAACTCTTCGATTAAATAAATGCTAGTCCTGAAAAGGACTTTTTTGTGTTACTTTTAGAATTGTATTTTACTTTTTTGCTTTCTTTACTGGAGTTGCCTTTTTTGTTGTTGTCGCAGCTTTTTTAACCTTAGGACTTTTTGCAGCAACCTTTGTTACATTTTTAGATGGTTTCGTAATTTTTTGCTTCGAAGCTTTTGTTTTAATAGGAGCTGGTTTCTTAATAGTTTTAGCTACTGCCTTTTCAGATTTTTTCTTTTCTATTATAGATTCTTTAGCAACAGTAGTCTTTTTCTTTGCGACTCCAACCTTTACAGGTGATCCTTTCTTAGCTTTTTTTGTAATTGATTTTTTCGGTGATGCTAATTTGTTTTTCTTCGAACTTTCGCCGCTTGCTTTTGTTGATGTCGATAGCTTAAATGAACCCGATGCACCTTTGCCTTTCGTTTGGATTAATTTACCGCTAACAACTGCACTCTTAATATATTTTTTAATAAATGGAGACAATTTGTCAGCGTCAACTTTGTAATTTGCAGCCAAATACTTTTTAATTGCTAGTAAAGATGAACCGCCACGTTCTTTCAAATCTTTTATAGCGCTATTCACCATATCTGAAGTTGGAGGATGGGTTGGCTTAGATTTAGGCTTTTTCACTCCAGTTGCGATAGAACCTTTCTTTGGTTTCTTCGTTTCAACAACAGGTGCAGTATTCGATTGAATTGTAGTATTATCTGCCATTTTGCTTTTTTTCTTTTAAAATATTTTTATTCACTTTTAGATTTTCCAATTAAATTTTTCAAAAAAAAAAAAACACTTTAAAATCACTTATAAAATTTATAACTTGTATGACTGTATGAATTAAATTCACTGAAGTCTAGTATGAACAAAACAGCTTATCCATATGTGATGAGATTGTGGAAGAGCGGTGTGAAATAATTTCATTGAATTCAAGGCAATTTTTTTTCATTTTTGTTTGATGATTTCAAAGTTGAGCTCATTTTTCTAATAGTTATGATTATTTGTTTTTGAACATATATCCATCATATGAATTGTCAAGATGGGCTCTTTCATCGTACTAATTTTGAAATTAAAAAAATTTTAAAATACGGCGCTAAATTCCGATTTTGTGTGAAATTTTTTCTATTTTCTCCAAAAAATTTCCATTTAAAACGATATAATTATTTTGTTAATAATATTATGAATTTTTTTTTTCTATATTCATATTCAGATGTACTCAATGCATCATTATCATTAATTGTTTTTATTAAATTCACCTATTTTAATACTGTAATTTATGTTTCTTTCAGAAATCATCAAACAACCATCCGTTGTTGTTTTGTACATGTTGTATGAGAATTGTATTTTTAAATTATCTATTAAGTGAAGGTACGAGAGAATAAACTTTTATTTAAAATTTATTTCAATCATTTTGAGATATGTATCTTGAATTCTAAATATTGAATTAAATGGATTTTAATGAAATTTTTTTCAAACTTTATATGAAATATATTATTACCAACATTATCATTTTTGTTTGATGATTTCAAAGTTGAGCTCATTTTTCTAATAGTTATGATTATATGTTTTTAAACATATATCCATCATATGAATCGTCAAGACGGGCTCTTTCATCGTACTAATTTTGAAATTAAAAAAAATTAAAATTCGGCGTTAAATTCCGATTTTGTGTGAAATTTTTTCTATTTTCTACAAAAAATTTCCATTTTAAACGATATAATTATTTTGTCAAAAATATTATGGAATTTTTTTTTTGTTATTCATATTAAGATTTACTCAATCCATCATTATCATTAATTGTTTTTATTAAATTCTCCTATTTTCATACTGTAATTTAAATTTCTTTCAGAAATCTTCAAACAACCATTCGTTGCTGTTTTGTACATGTTGTTTGAGAATCAGAATTTTAATCTAACTACTGCATAGTAAAGGTATAAACGGACACAATTTAATAAAAATTCATTTCAATCAATCCGAGATATGTATCCTTAAATCAAAATTCTAAATTTAATAGATTTTAGTGAAATTTTTTTGCAACTTTATGTGAAATACACAATATTTTTACCATGGCATGGTAACATGGTACAGTTTTTCATTTTGAAATTAAATTAAACTCTTCGATTAAATAAATGCTAGTCCTGAAAAGGACTTTTTTGTGTTACTTTTAGAATTGTATTTTACTTTTTTGCTTTCTTTACTGGAGTTGCCTTTTTTGTTGTTGTCGCAGCTTTTTTAACCTTAGGACTTTTTGCAGCAACCTTTGTTACATTTTTAGATGGTTTCGTAATTTTTTGCTTCGAAGCTTTTGTTTTAATAGGAGCTGCTTTCTTAATAGTTTTAGCTACTGCCTTTTCAGATTTTTTCTTTTCTATTATAGATTCTTTAGCAACAGTAGTCTTTTTCTTTGCGACTCCAACCTTTACAGGTGATCCTTTCTTGGCTTTTTTTGTAATTGATTTTTTCGGTGATGCTAATTTGTTTTTCTTCGAACTTTCGCCGCTTGCTTTTGTTGATGTCGATAGCTTAAATGAACCCGATGCACCTTTGCCTTTCGTTTGGATTAATTTACCGCTAACAACTGCACTCTTAATATATTTTTTAATAAATGGAGACAATTTGTCAGCGTCAACTTTGTAATTTGCAGCCAAATACTTTTTAATTGCTAGTAAAGATGAACCGCCACGTTCTTTCAAATCTTTTATAGCGCTATTCACCATATCTGAAGTTGGAGGATGGGTTGGCTTAGATTTAGGCTTTTTCACTCCAGTTGCGATAGAACCTTTCTTTGGTTTCTTCGTTTCAACAACAGGTGCAGTATTCGATTGAATTGTAGTATTATCTGCCATTTTGCTTTTTTTCTTTTAAAATATTTTTATTCACTTTTAGATTTTCCAATTAAATTTTTCAAAAAAAAAAAAAACACTTTAAAATCACTTATAAAATTTATAACTTGTATGACTGTATGAATTAAATTCACTGAAGTCTAGTATGAACAAAACAGCTTATCCATATGTGATGAGATTGTGGAAGAGCGGTGTGAAATAATTTCATTGAATTCAAGGCAATTTTTTTTCATTTTTGTTTGATGATTTCAAAGTTGAGCTCATTTTTCTAATAGTTATGATTATTTGTTTTTGAACATATATCCATCATATGAATTGTCAAGATGGGCTCTTTCATCGTACTAATTTTGAAATTAAAAAAATTTTAAAATACGGCGCTAAATTCCGATTTTGTGTGAAATTTTTTCTATTTTCTCCAAAAAATTTCCATTTAAAACGATATAATTATTTTGTTAATAATATTATGAATTTTTTTTTCTATATTCATATTCAGATGTACTCAATGCATCATTATCATTAATTGTTTTTATTAAATTCACCTATTTTAATACTGTAATTTATGTTTCTTTCAGAAATCATCAAACAACCATCCGTTGTTGTTTTGTACATGTTGTATGAGAATTGTATTTTTAAATTATCTATTAAGTGAAGGTACGAGAGAATAAACTTTTATTTAAAATTTATTTCAATCATTTTGAGATATGTATCTTGAATTCTAAATATTGAATTAAATGGATTTTAATGAAATTTTTTTCAAACTTTATATGAAATATATTATTACCAACATTATCATTTTTGTTTGATGATTTCAAAGTTGAGCTCATTTTTCTAATAGTTATGATTATATGTTTTTAAACATATATCCATCATATGAATCGTCAAGACGGGCTCTTTCATCGTACTAATTTTGAAATTAAAAAAAATTAAAATTCGGCGTTAAATTCCGATTTTGTGTGAAATTTTTTCTATTTTCTACAAAAAATTTCCATTTTAAACGATATAATTATTTTGTCAAAAATATTATGGAATTTTTTTTTTGTTATTCATATTAAGATTTACTCAATCCATCATTATCATTAATTGTTTTTATTAAATTCTCCTATTTTCATACTGTAATTTAAATTTCTTTCAGAAATCTTCAAACAACCATTCGTTGCTGTTTTGTACATGTTGTTTGAGAATCAGAATTTTAATCTAACTACTGCATAGTAAAGGTATAAACGGACACAATTTAATAAAAATTCATTTCAATCAATCCGAGATATGTATCCTTAAATCAAAATTCTAAATTTAATAGATTTTAGTGAAATTTTTTTGCAACTTTATGTGAAATACACAATATTTTTACCATGGCATGGTAACATGGTACAGTTTTTCATTTTGAAATTAAATTAAACTCTTCGATTAAATAAATGCTAGTCCTGAAAAGGACTTTTTTGTGTTACTTTTAGAATTGTATTTTACTTTTTTGCTTTCTTTACTGGAGTTGCCTTTTTTGTTGTTGTCGCAGCTTTTTTAACCTTAGGACTTTTTGCAGCAACCTTTGTTACATTTTTAGATGGTTTCGTAATTTTTTGCTTCGAAGCTTTTGTTTTAATAGGAGCTGGTTTCTTAATAGTTTTAGCTACTGCCTTTTCAGATTTTTTCTTTTCTATTATAGATTCTTTAGCAACAGTAGTCTTTTTCTTTGCGACTCCAACCTTTACAGGTGATCCTTTCTTGGCTTTTTTTGTAATTGATTTTTTCGGTGATGCTAATTTGTTTTTCTTCGAACTTTCGCCGCTTGCTTTTGTTGATGTCGATAGCTTAAATGAACCCGATGCACCTTTGCCTTTCGTTTGGATTAATTTACCGCTAACAACTGCACTCTTAATATATTTTTTAATAAATGGAGACAATTTGTCAGCGTCAACTTTGTAATTTGCAGCCAAATACTTTTTAATTGCTAGTAAAGATGAACCGCCACGTTCTTTCAAATCTTTTATAGCGCTATTCACCATATCTGAAGTTGGAGGATGGGTTGGCTTAGATTTAGGCTTTTTCACTCCAGTTGCGATAGAACCTTTCTTTGGTTTCTTCGTTTCAACAACAGGTGCAGTATTCGATTGAATTGTAGTATTATCTGCCATTTTGCTTTTTTTCTTTTAAAATATTTTTATTCACTTTTAGATTTTCCAATTAAATTTTTCAAAAAAAAAAACACTTTAAAATCACTTATAACATTTATAACTTGTATGACTGTATGAATTAAATTCACTGAAGTCTAGTATGAACAAAACAGCTTATCCATATGTGATGAGATTGTGGAAGAGCGGTGTGAAATAATTTCATTGAATTCAAGGCAATTTTTTCTCATTTTTGTTTGATGATTTCAAAGTTGAGCTCATTTTTCTAATAGTTATGATTATTTGTTTTTGAACATATATCCATCATATGAATTGTCAAGATGGGCTCTTTCATCGTACTAATTTTGAAATTAAAAAAATTTTAAAATACGGCGCTAAATTCCGATTTTGTGTGAAATTTTTTCTATTTTCTCCAAAAAATTTCCATTTAAAACGATATAATTATTTTGTTAATAATATTATGAATTTTTTTTTTCTATATTCATATTCAGATGTACTCAATGCATCATTATCATTAATTGTTTTTATTAAATTCACCTATTTTAATACTGTAATTTATGTTTCTTTCAGAAATCATCAAACAACCATCCGTTGTTGTTTTGTACATGTTGTATGAGAATTGTATTTTTAAATTATCTATTAAGTGAAGGTACGAGAGAATAAACTTTTATTTAAAATTTATTTCAATCATTTTGAGATATGTATCTTGAATTCTAAATATTGAATTAAATGGATTTTAATGAAATTTTTTTCAAACTTTATATGAAATATATTATTACCAACATTATCATTTTTGTTTGATGATTTCAAAGTTGAGCTCATTTTTCTAATAGTTATGATTATATGTTTTTAAACATATATCCATCATATGAATCGTCAAGACGGGCTCTTTCATCGTACTAATTTTGAAATTAAAAAAAATTAAAATTCGGCGTTAAATTCCGATTTTGTGTGAAATTTTTTCTATTTTCTACAAAAAATTTCCATTTTAAACGATATAATTATTTTGTCAAAAATATTATGGAATTTTTTTTTTGTTATTCATATTAAGATTTACTCAATCCATCATTATCATTAATTGTTTTTATTAAATTCTCCTATTTTCATACTGTAATTTAAATTTCTTTCAGAAATCTTCAAACAACCATTCGTTGCTGTTTTGTACATGTTGTTTGAGAATCAGAATTTTAATCTAACTACTACATAGTAAAGGTATAAACGGACACAATTTAATAAAAATTCATTTCAATCAATCCGAGATATGTATCCTTAAATCAAAATTCTAAATTTAATAGATTTTAGTGAAATTTTTTTGCAACTTTATGTGAAATACACAATATTATTACCATGGCATGGTAACATGGTACAGTTTTTCATTTTGAAATTAAATTAAACTCTTCGATTAAATAAATGCTAGTCCTGAAAAGGACTTTTTTGTGTTACTTTTAGAATTGTATTTTACTTTTTTGCTTTCTTTACTGGAGTTGCCTTTTTTGTTGTTGTCGCAGCTTTTTTAACCTTAGGACTTTTTGCAGCAACCTTTGTTACATTTTTAGATGGTTTCGTAATTTTTTGCTTCGAAGCTTTTGTTTTAATAGGAGCTGGTTTCTTAATAGTTTTAGCTACTGCCTTTTCAGATTTTTTCTTTTCTATTATAGATTCTTTAGCAACAGTAGTCTTTTTCTTTGCGACTCCAACCTTTACAGGTGATCCTTTCTTAGCTTTTTTTGTAATTGATTTTTTCGGTGATGCTAATTTGTTTTTCTTCGAACTTTCGCCGCTTGCTTTTGTTGATGTCGATAGCTTAAATGAACCCGATGCACCTTTGCCTTTCGTTTGGATTAATTTACCGCTAACAACTGCACTCTTAATATATTTTTTAATAAATGGAGACAATTTGTCAGCGTCAACTTTGTAATTTGCAGCCAAATACTTTTTAATTGCTAGTAAAGATGAACCGCCACGTTCTTTCAAATCTTTTATAGCGCTATTCACCATATCTGAAGTTGGAGGATGGGTTGGCTTAGATTTAGGCTTTTTCACTCCAGTTGCGATAGAACCTTTCTTTGGTTTCTTCGTTTCAACAACAGGTGCAGTATTCGATTGAATTGTAGTATTATCTGCCATTTTGCTTTTTTTCTTTTAAAATATTTTTATTCACTTTTAGATTTTCCAATTAAATTTTTCAAAAAAAAAAAAACACTTTAAAATCACTTATAAAATTTATAACTTGTATGACTGTATGAATTAAATTCACTGAAGTCTAGTATGAACAAAACAGCTTATCCATATGTGATGAGATTGTGGAAGAGCGGTGTGAAATAATTTCATTGAATTCAAGGCAATTTTTTTTCATTTTTGTTTGATGATTTCAAAGTTGAGCTCATTTTTCTAATAGTTATGATTATTTGTTTTTGAACATATATCCATCATATGAATTGTCAAGATGGGCTCTTTCATCGTACTAATTTTGAAATTAAAAAAATTTTAAAATACGGCGCTAAATTCCGATTTTGTGTGAAATTTTTTCTATTTTCTCCAAAAAATTTCCATTTAAAACGATATAATTATTTTGTTAATAATATTATGAATTTTTTTTTTCTATATTCATATTCAGATGTACTCAATGCATCATTATCATTAATTGTTTTTATTAAATTCACCTATTTTAATACTGTAATTTATGTTTCTTTCAGAAATCATCAAACAACCATCCGTTGTTGTTTTGTACATGTTGTATGAGAATTGTATTTTTAAATTATCTATTAAGTGAAGGTACGAGAGAATAAACTTTTATTTAAAATTTATTTCAATCATTTTGAGATATGTATCTTGAATTCTAAATATTGAATTAAATGGATTTTAATGAAATTTTTTTCAAACTTTATATGAAATATATTATTACCAACATTATCATTTTTGTTTGATGATTTCAAAGTTGAGCTCATTTTTCTAATAGTTATGATTATATGTTTTTAAACATATATCCATCATATGAATCGTCAAGACGGGCTCTTTCATCGTACTAATTTTGAAATTAAAAAAAATTAAAATTCGGCGTTAAATTCCGATTTTGTGTGAAATTTTTTCTATTTTCTACAAAAAATTTCCATTTTAAACGATATAATTATTTTGTCAAAAATATTATGGAATTTTTTTTTTGTTATTCATATTAAGATTTACTCAATCCATCATTATCATTAATTGTTTTTATTAAATTCTCCTATTTTCATACTGTAATTTAAATTTCTTTCAGAAATCTTCAAACAACCATTCGTTGCTGTTTTGTACATGTTGTTTGAGAATCAGAATTTTAATCTAACTACTGCATAGTAAAGGTATAAACGGACACAATTTAATAAAAATTCATTTCAATCAATCCGAGATATGTATCCTTAAATCAAAATTCTAAATTTAATAGATTTTAGTGAAATTTTTTTGCAACTTTATGTGAAATACACAATATTTTTACCATGGCATGGTAACATGGTACAGTTTTTCATTTTGAAATTAAATTAAACTCTTCGATTAAATAAATGCTAGTCCTGAAAAGGACTTTTTTGTGTTACTTTTAGAATTGTATTTTACTTTTTTGCTTTCTTTACTGGAGTTGCCTTTTTTGTTGTTGTCGCAGCTTTTTTAACCTTAGGACTTTTTGCAGCAACCTTTGTTACATTTTTAGATGGTTTCGTAATTTTTTGCTTCGAAGCTTTTGTTTTAATAGGAGCTGCTTTCTTAATAGTTTTAGCTACTGCCTTTTCAGATTTTTTCTTTTCTATTATAGATTCTTTAGCAACAGTAGTCTTTTTCTTTGCGACTCCAACCTTTACAGGTGATCCTTTCTTGGCTTTTTTTGTAATTGATTTTTTCGGTGATGCTAATTTGTTTTTCTTCGAACTTTCGCCGCTTGCTTTTGTTGATGTCGATAGCTTAAATGAACCCGATGCACCTTTGCCTTTCGTTTGGATTAATTTACCGCTAACAACTGCACTCTTAATATATTTTTTAATAAATGGAGACAATTTGTCAGCGTCAACTTTGTAATTTGCAGCCAAATACTTTTTAATTGCTAGTAAAGATGAACCGCCACGTTCTTTCAAATCTTTTATAGCGCTATTCACCATATCTGAAGTTGGAGGATGGGTTGGCTTAGATTTAGGCTTTTTCACTCCAGTTGCGATAGAACCTTTCTTTGGTTTCTTCGTTTCAACAACAGGTGCAGTATTCGATTGAATTGTAGTATTATCTGCCATTTTGCTTTTTTTCTTTTAAAATATTTTTATTCACTTTTAGATTTTCCAATTAAATTTTTCAAAAAAAAAAACACTTTAAAATCACTTATAACATTTATAACTTGTATGACTGTATGAATTAAATTCACTGAAGTCTAGTATGAACAAAACAGCTTATCCATATGTGATGAGATTGTGGAAGAGCGGTGTGAAATAATTTCATTGAATTCAAGGCAATTTTTTCTCATTTTTGTTTGATGATTTCAAAGTTGAGCTCATTTTTCTAATAGTTATGATTATTTGTTTTTGAACATATATCCATCATATGAATTGTCAAGATGGGCTCTTTCATCGTACTAATTTTGAAATTAAAAAAATTTTAAAATACGGCGCTAAATTCCGATTTTGTGTGAAATTTTTTCTATTTTCTCCAAAAAATTTCCATTTAAAACGATATAATTATTTTGTTAATAATATTATGAATTTTTTTTTTCTATATTCATATTCAGATGTACTCAATGCATCATTATCATTAATTGTTTTTATTAAATTCACCTATTTTAATACTGTAATTTATGTTTCTTTCAGAAATCATCAAACAACCATCCGTTGTTGTTTTGTACATGTTGTATGAGAATTGTATTTTTAAATTATCTATTAAGTGAAGGTACGAGAGAATAAACTTTTATTTAAAATTTATTTCAATCATTTTGAGATATGTATCTTGAATTCTAAATATTGAATTAAATGGATTTTAATGAAATTTTTTTCAAACTTTATATGAAATATATTATTACCAACATTATCATTTTTGTTTGATGATTTCAAAGTTGAGCTCATTTTTCTAATAGTTATGATTATATGTTTTTAAACATATATCCATCATATGAATCGTCAAGACGGGCTCTTTCATCGTACTAATTTTGAAATTAAAAAAAATTAAAATTCGGCGTTAAATTCCGATTTTGTGTGAAATTTTTTCTATTTTCTACAAAAAATTTCCATTTTAAACGATATAATTATTTTGTCAAAAATATTATGGAATTTTTTTTTTGTTATTCATATTAAGATTTACTCAATCCATCATTATCATTAATTGTTTTTATTAAATTCTCCTATTTTCATACTGTAATTTAAATTTCTTTCAGAAATCTTCAAACAACCATTCGTTGCTGTTTTGTACATGTTGTTTGAGAATCAGAATTTTAATCTAACTACTACATAGTAAAGGTATAAACGGACACAATTTAATAAAAATTCATTTCAATCAATCCGAGATATGTATCCTTAAATCAAAATTCTAAATTTAATAGATTTTAGTGAAATTTTTTTGCAACTTTATGTGAAATACACAATATTATTACCATGGCATGGTAACATGGTACAGTTTTTCATTTTGAAATTAAATTAAACTCTTCGATTAAATAAATGCTAGTCCTGAAAAGGACTTTTTTGTGTTACTTTTAGAATTGTATTTTACTTTTTTGCTTTCTTTACTGGAGTTGCCTTTTTTGTTGTTGTCGCAGCTTTTTTAACCTTAGGACTTTTTGCAGCAACCTTTGTTACATTTTTAGATGGTTTCGTAATTTTTTGCTTCGAAGCTTTTGTTTTAATAGGAGCTGGTTTCTTAATAGTTTTAGCTACTGCCTTTTCAGATTTTTTCTTTTCTATTATAGATTCTTTAGCAACAGTAGTCTTTTTCTTTGCGACTCCAACCTTTACAGGTGATCCTTTCTTAGCTTTTTTTGTAATTGATTTTTTCGGTGATGCTAATTTGTTTTTCTTCGAACTTTCGCCGCTTGCTTTTGTTGATGTCGATAGCTTAAATGAACCCGATGCACCTTTGCCTTTCGTTTGGATTAATTTACCGCTAACAACTGCACTCTTAATATATTTTTTAATAAATGGAGACAATTTGTCAGCGTCAACTTTGTAATTTGCAGCCAAATACTTTTTAATTGCTAGTAAAGATGAACCGCCACGTTCTTTCAAATCTTTTATAGCGCTATTCACCATATCTGAAGTTGGAGGATGGGTTGGCTTAGATTTAGGCTTTTTCACTCCAGTTGCGATAGAACCTTTCTTTGGTTTCTTCGTTTCAACAACAGGTGCAGTATTCGATTGAATTGTAGTATTATCTGCCATTTTGCTTTTTTTCTTTTAAAATATTTTTATTCACTTTTAGATTTTCCAATTAAATTTTTCAAAAAAAAAAAACACTTTAAAATCACTTATAAAATTTATAACTTGTATGACTGTATGAATTAAATTCACTGAAGTCTAGTATGAACAAAACAGCTTATCCATATGTGATGAGATTGTGGAAGAGCGGTGTGAAATAATTTCATTGAATTCAAGGCAATTTTTTTTCATTTTTGTTTGATGATTTCAAAGTTGAGCTCATTTTTCTAATAGTTATGATTATTTGTTTTTGAACATATATCCATCATATGAATTGTCAAGATGGGCTCTTTCATCGTACTAATTTTGAAATTAAAAAAATTTTAAAATACGGCGCTAAATTCCGATTTTGTGTGAAATTTTTTCTATTTTCTCCAAAAAATTTCCATTTAAAACGATATAATTATTTTGTTAATAATATTATGAATTTTTTTTTTCTATATTCATATTAAGATGTACTCAATGCATCATTATCATCAATAGCTTTTATTAAATTCACCTATTTTAATACTGTAATTTATGTTTCTTTCAGAAATCATCAAACAACCATCCGTTGTTGTTTTGTACATGTTGTATGAGAATTGTAATTTTAAATTATCTATTAAGTGAAGGTACGAGAGAATAAACTTTTATTTAAAATTTATTTCAATCATTTTGAGATATGTATCTTTAATTCTAAATATTGAATTAAATGGATTTTAATGAAATTTTTTTCAAACTTTATATGAAATATATTATTACCAACATTATCATTTTTGTTTGATGATTTCAAAGTTGAGCTCATTTTTCTAATAGTTATGATTATATGTTTTTAAACATATATCCATCATATGAATCGTCAAGACGGGCTCTTTCATCGTACTAATTTTAAAATTAAAAAAAGTTAAAATTCGGCGTTAAATTCCGATTTTGTGTGAAATTTTTTCTATTTTCTACAAAAAATTTCCATTTTAAACGATATAATTATTTTGTCAAAAATATTATGGAATTTTTTTTTTGTTATTCATATTAAGATTTACTCAATCCATCATTATCATTAATTGTTTTTATTAAATTCTCCTATTTTCATACTGTAATTTAAATTTCTTTCAGAAATCTTCAAACAACCATTCGTTGCTGTTTTGTACATGTTGTTTGAGAATCAGAATTTTAATCTAACTACTGCATAGTAAAGGTATAAACGGACACAATTTAATAAAAATTCATTTCAATCAATCCGAGATATGTATCCTTAAATCAAAATTCTAAATTTAATAGATTTTAGTGAAATTTTTTTGCAACTTTATGTGAAATACACAATATTATTACCATGGCATGGTAACATGGTACAGTTTTTCATTTTGAAATTAAATTAAACTCTTCGATTAAATAAATGCTAGTCCTGAAAAGGACTTTTTTGTGTTACTTTTAGAATTGTATTTTACTTTTTTGCTTTCTTTACTGGAGTTGCCTTTTTTGTTGTTGTCGCAGCTTTTTTAACCTTAGGACTTTTTGCAGCAACCTTTGTTACATTTTTAGATGGTTTCGTAATTTTTTGCTTCGAAGCTTTTGTTTTAATAGGAGCTGGTTTCTTAATAGTTTTAGCTACTGCCTTTTCAGATTTTTTCTTTTCTATTATAGATTCTTTAGCAACAGTAGTCTTTTTCTTTGCGACTCCAACCTTTACAGGTGATCCTTTCTTAGCTTTTTTTGTAATTGATTTTTTCGGTGATGCTAATTTGTTTTTCTTCG
Organism: Xylophagus ater; assembly: GCA_963422695.1. Classification (NCBI taxonomy): domain Eukaryota; kingdom Metazoa; phylum Arthropoda; class Insecta; order Diptera; family Xylophagidae; genus Xylophagus; species Xylophagus ater. The sequence goes on from OY730478.1 coordinate 38,014,741, forward strand.
AACTTTCGCCGCTTGCTTTTGTTGATGTCGATAGCTTAAATGAACCCGATGCACCTTTGCCTTTCGTTTGGATTAATTTACCGCTAACAACTGCACTCTTAATATATTTTTTAATAAATGGAGACAATTTGTCAGCGTCAACTTTGTAATTTGCAGCCAAATACTTTTTAATTGCTAGTAAAGATGAACCGCCACGTTCTTTCAAATCTTTTATAGCGCTATTCACCATATCTGAAGTTGGAGGATGGGTTGGCTTAGATTTAGGCTTTTTCACTCCAGTTGCGATAGAACCTTTCTTTGGTTTCTTCGTTTCAACAACAGGTGCAGTATTCGATTGAATTGTAGTATTATCTGCCATTTTGCTTTTTTTCTTTTAAAATATTTTTATTCACTTTTAGATTTTCCAATTAAATTTTTCAAAAAAAAAAAAACACTTTAAAATCACTTATAAAATTTATAACTTGTATGACTGTATGAATTAAATTCACTGAAGTCTAGTATGAACAAAACAGCTTATCCATACGGGATGAGATTGTGGAAGAGCGGTGTGAAATAATTTCATTGAATTCAAGGCAATTTTTTTTCATTTTTGTTTGATGATTTCAAAGTTGAGCTCATTTTTCTAATAGTTATGATTATTTGTTTTTGAACATATATCCATCATATGAATTGTCAAGATGGGCTCTTTCATCGTACTAATTTTGAAATTAAAAAAATTTTAAAATACGGCGCTAAATTCCGATTTTGTGTGAAATTTTTTCTATTTTCTCCAAAAAATTTCCATTTAAAACGATATAATTATTTTGTTAATAATATTATGAATTTTTTTTTTCTATATTCATATTAAGATGTACTCAATGCATCATTATCATCAATAGCTTTTATTAAATTCACCTATTTTAATACTGTAATTTATGTTTCTTTCAGAAATCATCAAACAACCATCCGTTGTTGTTTTGTACATGTTGTATGAGAATTGTAATTTTAAATTATCTATTAAGTGAAGGTACGAGAGAATAAACTTTTATTTAAAATTTATTTCAATCATTTTGAGATATGTATCTTTAATTCTAAATATTGAATTAAATGGATTTTAATGAAATTTTTTTCAAACTTTATATGAAATATATTATTACCAACATTATCATTTTTGTTTGATGATTTCAAAGTTGAGCTCATTTTTCTAATAGTTATGATTATATGTTTTTAAACATATATCCATCATATGAATCGTCAAGACGGGCTCTTTCATCGTACTAATTTTAAAATTAAAAAAAGTTAAAATTCGGCGTTAAATTCCGATTTTGTGTGAAATTTTTTCTATTTTCTACAAAAAATTTCCATTTTAAACGATATAATTATTTTGTCAAAAATATTATGGAATTTTTTTTTTGTTATTCATATTAAGATTTACTCAATCCATCATTATCATTAATTGTTTTTATTAAATTCTCCTATTTTCATACTGTAATTTAAATTTCTTTCAGAAATCTTCAAACAACCATTCGTTGCTGTTTTGTACATGTTGTTTGAGAATCAGAATTTTAATCTAACTACTGCATAGTAAAGGTATAAACGGACACAATTTAATAAAAATTCATTTCAATCAATCCGAGATATGTATCCTTAAATCAAAATTCTAAATTTAATAGATTTTAGTGAAATTTTTTTGCAACTTTATGTGAAATACACAATATTTTTACCATGGCATGGTAACATGGTACAGTTTTTCATTTTGAAATTAAATTAAACTCTTCGATTAAATAAATGCTAGTCCTGAAAAGGACTTTTTTGTGTTACTTTTAGAATTGTATTTTACTTTTTTGCTTTCTTTACTGGAGTTGCCTTTTTTGTTGTTGTCGCAGCTTTTTTAACCTTAGGACTTTTTGCAGCAACCTTTGTTACATTTTTAGATGGTTTCGTAATTTTTTGCTTCGAAGCTTTTGTTTTAATAGGAGCTGGTTTCTTAATAGTTTTAGCTACTGCCTTTTCAGATTTTTTCTTTTCTATTATAGATTCTTTAGCAACAGTAGTCTTTTTCTTTGCGACTCCAACCTTTACAGGTGATCCTTTCTTGGCTTTTTTTGTAATTGATTTTTTCGGTGATGCTAATTTGTTTTTCTTCGAACTTTCGCCGCTTGCTTTTGTTGATGTCGATAGCTTAAATGAACCCGATGCACCTTTGCCTTTCGTTTGGATTAATTTACCGCTAACAACTGCACTCTTAATATATTTTTTAATAAATGGAGACAATTTGTCAGCGTCAACTTTGTAATTTGCAGCCAAATACTTTTTAATTGCTAGTAAAGATGAACCGCCACGTTCTTTCAAATCTTTTATAGCGCTATTCACCATATCTGAAGTTGGAGGATGGGTTGGCTTAGATTTAGGCTTTTTCACTCCAGTTGCGATAGAACCTTTCTTTGGTTTCTTCGTTTCAACAACAGGTGCAGTATTCGATTGAATTGTAGTATTATCTGCCATTTTGCTTTTTTTCTTTTAAAATATTTTTATTCACTTTTAGATTTTCCAATTAAATTTTTCAAAAAAAAAAAACACTTTAAAATCACTTATAAAATTTATAACTTGTATGACTGTATGAATTAAATTCACTGAAGTCTAGTATGAACAAAACAGCTTATCCATATGTGATGAGATTGTGGAAGAGCGGTGTGAAATAATTTCATTGAATTCAAGGCAATTTTTTTTCATTTTTGTTTGATGATTTCAAAGTTGAGCTCATTTTTCTAATAGTTATGATTATTTGTTTTTGAACATATATCCATCATATGAATTGTCAAGATGGGCTCTTTCATCGTACTAATTTTGAAATTAAAAAAATTTTAAAATACGGCGCTAAATTCCGATTTTGTGTGAAATTTTTTCTATTTTCTCCAAAAAATTTCCATTTAAAACGATATAATTATTTTGTTAATAATATTATGAATTTTTTTTTTCTATATTCATATTAAGATGTACTCAATGCATCATTATCATCAATAGCTTTTATTAAATTCACCTATTTTAATACTGTAATTTATGTTTCTTTCAGAAATCATCAAACAACCATCCGTTGTTGTTTTGTACATGTTGTATGAGAATTGTAATTTTAAATTATCTATTAAGTGAAGGTACGAGAGAATAAACTTTTATTTAAAATTTATTTCAATCATTTTGAGATATGTATCTTTAATTCTAAATATTGAATTAAATGGATTTTAATGAAATTTTTTTCAAACTTTATATGAAATATATTATTACCAACATTATCATTTTTGTTTGATGATTTCAAAGTTGAGCTCATTTTTCTAATAGTTATGATTATATGTTTTTAAACATATATCCATCATATGAATCGTCAAGACGGGCTCTTTCATCGTACTAATTTTAAAATTAAAAAAAGTTAAAATTCGGCGTTAAATTCCGATTTTGTGTGAAATTTTTTCTATTTTCTACAAAAAATTTCCATTTTAAACGATATAATTATTTTGTCAAAAATATTATGGAATTTTTTTTTTGTTATTCATATTAAGATTTACTCAATCCATCATTATCATTAATTGTTTTTATTAAATTCTCCTATTTTCATACTGTAATTTAAATTTCTTTCAGAAATCTTCAAACAACCATTCGTTGCTGTTTTGTACATGTTGTTTGAGAATCAGAATTTTAATCTAACTACTGCATAGTAAAGGTATAAACGGACACAATTTAATAAAAATTCATTTCAATCAATCCGAGATATGTATCCTTAAATCAAAATTCTAAATTTAATAGATTTTAGTGAAATTTTTTTGCAACTTTATGTGAAATACACAATATTTTTACCATGGCATGGTAACATGGTACAGTTTTTCATTTTGAAATTAAATTAAACTCTTCGATTAAATAAATGCTAGTCCTGAAAAGGACTTTTTTGTGTTACTTTTAGAATTGTATTTTACTTTTTTGCTTTCTTTACTGGAGTTGCCTTTTTTGTTGTTGTCGCAGCTTTTTTAACCTTAGGACTTTTTGCAGCAACCTTTGTTACATTTTTAGATGGTTTCGTAATTTTTTGCTTCGAAGCTTTTGTTTTAATAGGAGCTGGTTTCTTAATAGTTTTAGCTACTGCCTTTTCAGATTTTTTCTTTTCTATTATAGATTCTTTAGCAACAGTAGTCTTTTTCTTTGCGACTCCAACCTTTACAGGTGATCCTTTCTTGGCTTTTTTTGTAATTGATTTTTTCGGTGATGCTAATTTGTTTTTCTTCGAACTTTCGCCGCTTGCTTTTGTTGATGTCGATAGCTTAAATGAACCCGATGCACCTTTGCCTTTCGTTTGGATTAATTTACCGCTAACAACTGCACTCTTAATATATTTTTTAATAAATGGAGACAATTTGTCAGCGTCAACTTTGTAATTTGCAGCCAAATACTTTTTAATTGCTAGTAAAGATGAACCGCCACGTTCTTTCAAATCTTTTATAGCGCTATTCACCATATCTGAAGTTGGAGGATGGGTTGGCTTAGATTTAGGCTTTTTCACTCCAGTTGCGATAGAACCTTTCTTTGGTTTCTTCGTTTCAACAACAGGTGCAGTATTCGATTGAATTGTAGTATTATCTGCCATTTTGCTTTTTTTCTTTTAAAATATTTTTATTCACTTTTAGATTTTCCAATTAAATTTTTCAAAAAAAAAAAACACTTTAAAATCACTTATAAAATTTATAACTTGTATGACTGTATGAATTAAATTCACTGAAGTCTAGTATGAACAAAACAGCTTATCCATATGTGATGAGATTGTGGAAGAGCGGTGTGAAATAATTTCATTGAATTCAAGGCAATTTTTTTTCATTTTTGTTTGATGATTTCAAAGTTGAGCTCATTTTTCTAATAGTTATGATTATTTGTTTTTGAACATATATCCATCATATGAATTGTCAAGATGGGCTCTTTCATCGTACTAATTTTGAAATTAAAACAATTTTAAAATACGGCGCTAAATTCCGATTTTGTGTGAAATTTTTTCTATTTTCTCCAAAAAATTTCCATTTAAAACGATATAATTATTTTGTTAATAATATTATGAATTTTTTTTTTCTATATTCATATTAAGATGTACTCAATGCATCATTATCATCAATAGCTTTTATTAAATTCACCTATTTTAATACTGTAATTTATGTTTCTTTCAGAAATCATCAAACAACCATCCGTTGTTGTTTTGTACATGTTGTATGAGAATTGTAATTTTAAATTATCTATTAAGTGAAGGTACGAGAGAATAAACTTTTATTTAAAATTTATTTCAATCATTTTGAGATATGTATCTTTAATTCTAAATATTGAATTAAATGGATTTTAATGAAATTTTTTTCAAACTTTATATGAAATATATTATTACCAACATTATCATTTTTGTTTGATGATTTCAAAGTTGAGCTCATTTTTCTAATAGTTATGATTATATGTTTTTAAACATATATCCATCATATGAATCGTCAAGACGGGCTCTTTCATCGTACTAATTTTAAAATTAAAAAAAGTTAAAATTCGGCGTTAAATTCCGATTTTGTGTGAAATTTTTTCTATTTTCTACAAAAAATTTCCATTTTAAACGATATAATTATTTTGTCAAAAATATTATGGAATTTTTTTTTTGTTATTCATATTAAGATTTACTCAATCCATCATTATCATTAATTGTTTTTATTAAATTCTCCTATTTTCATACTGTAATTTAAATTTCTTTCAGAAATCTTCAAACAACCATTCGTTGCTGTTTTGTACATGTTGTTTGAGAATCAGAATTTTAATCTAACTACTGCATAGTAAAGGTATAAACGGACACAATTTAATAAAAATTCATTTCAATCAATCCGAGATATGTATCCTTAAATCAAAATTCTAAATTTAATAGATTTTAGTGAAATTTTTTTGCAACTTTATGTGAAATACACAATATTTTTACCATGGCATGGTAACATGGTACAGTTTTTCATTTTGAAATTAAATTAAACTCTTCGATTAAATAAATGCTAGTCCTGAAAAGGACTTTTTTGTGTTACTTTTAGAATTGTATTTTACTTTTTTGCTTTCTTTACTGGAGTTGCCTTTTTTGTTGTTGTCGCAGCTTTTTTAACCTTAGGACTTTTTGCAGCAACCTTTGTTACATTTTTAGATGGTTTCGTAATTTTTTGCTTCGAAGCTTTTGTTTTAATAGGAGCTGGTTTCTTAATAGTTTTAGCTACTGCCTTTTCAGATTTTTTCTTTTCTATTATAGATTCTTTAGCAACAGTAGTCTTTTTCTTTGCGACTCCAACCTTTACAGGTGATCCTTTCTTGGCTTTTTTTGTAATTGATTTTTTCGGTGATGCTAATTTGTTTTTCTTCGAACTTTCGCCGCTTGCTTTTGTTGATGTCGATAGCTTAAATGAACCCGATGCACCTTTGCCTTTCGTTTGGATTAATTTACCGCTAACAACTGCACTCTTAATATATTTTTTAATAAATGGAGACAATTTGTCAGCGTCAACTTTGTAATTTGCAGCCAAATACTTTTTAATTGCTAGTAAAGATGAACCGCCACGTTCTTTCAAATCTTTTATAGCGCTATTCACCATATCTGAAGTTGGAGGATGGGTTGGCTTAGATTTAGGCTTTTTCACTCCAGTTGCGATAGAACCTTTCTTTGGTTTCTTCGTTTCAACAACAGGTGCAGTATTCGATTGAATTGTAGTATTATCTGCCATTTTGCTTTTTTTCTTTTAAAATATTTTTATTCACTTTTAGATTTTCCAATTAAATTTTTCAAAAAAAAAAAAACACTTTAAAATCACTTATAAAATTTATAACTTGTATGACTGTATGAATTAAATTCACTGAAGTCTAGTATGAACAAAACAGCTTATCCATATGTGATGAGATTGTGGAAGAGCGGTATGAAATAATTTCATTGAATTCAAGGCAATTTTTTCTCATTTTTGTTTGATGATTTCAAAGTTGAGCTCATTTTTCTAATAGTTATGATTATTTGTTTTTGAACATATATCCATCATATGAATTGTCAAGATGGGCTCTTTCATCGTACTAATTTTGAAATTAAAAAAATTTTAAAATACGGCGCTAAATTCCGATTTTGTGTGAAATTTTTTCTATTTTCTCCAAAAAATTTCCATTTAAAACGATATAATTATTTTGTTAATAATATTATGAATTTTTTTTTTCTATATTCATATTAAGATGTACTCAATGCATCATTATCATCAATAGCTTTTATTAAATTCACCTATTTTAATACTGTAATTTATGTTTCTTTCAGAAATCATCAAACAACCATCCGTTGTTGTTTTGTACATGTTGTATGAGAATTGTAATTTTAAATTATCTATTAAGTGAAGGTACGAGAGAATAAACTTTTATTTAAAATTTATTTCAATCATTTTGAGATATGTATCTTTAATTCTAAATATTGAATTAAATGGATTTTAATGAAATTTTTTTCAAACTTTATATGAAATATATTATTACCAACATTATCATTTTTGTTTGATGATTTCAAAGTTGAGCTCATTTTTCTAATAGTTATGATTATATGTTTTTAAACATATATCCATCATATGAATCGTCAAGACGGGCTCTTTCATCGTACTAATTTTAAAATTAAAAAAAGTTAAAATTCGGCGTTAAATTCCGATTTTGTGTGAAATTTTTTCTATTTTCTACAAAAAATTTCCATTTTAAACGATATAATTATTTTGTCAAAAATATTATGGAATTTTTTTTTTGTTATTCATATTAAGATTTACTCAATCCATCATTATCATTAGTTTTTATTAAATTCTCCTATTTTCATACTGTAATTTAAATTTCTTTCAGAAATCTTCAAACAACCATTCGTTGCTGTTTTGTACATGTTGTTTGAGAATCAGAATTTTAATCTAACTACTACATAGTAAAGGTATAAACGGACACAATTTAATAAAAATTCATTTCAATCAATCCGAGATATGTATCCTTAAATCAAAATTCTAAATTTAATAGATTTTAGTGAAATTTTTTTGCAACTTTATGTGAAATACACAATATTATTACCATGGCATGGTAACATGGTACAGTTTTTCATTTTGAAATTAAATTAAACTCTTCGATTAAATAAATGCTAGTCCTGAAAAGGACTTTTTTGTGTTACTTTTAGAATTGTATTTTACTTTTTTGCTTTCTTTACTGGAGTTGCCTTTTTTGTTGTTGTCGCAGCTTTTTTAACCTTAGGACTTTTTGCAGCAACCTTTGTTACATTTTTAGATGGTTTCGTAATTTTTTGCTTCGAAGCTTTTGTTTTAATAGGAGCTGGTTTCTTAATAGTTTTAGCTACTGCCTTTTCAGATTTTTTCTTTTCTATTATAGATTCTTTAGCAACAGTAGTCTTTTTCTTTGCGACTCCAACCTTTACAGGTGATCCTTTCTTAGCTTTTTTTGTAATTGATTTTTTCGGTGATGCTAATTTGTTTTTCTTCGAACTTTCGCCGCTTGCTTTTGTTGATGTCGATAGCTTAAATGAACCCGATGCACCTTTGCCTTTCGTTTGGATTAATTTACCGCTAACAACTGCACTCTTAATATATTTTTTAATAAATGGAGACAATTTGTCAGCGTCAACTTTGTAATTTGCAGCCAAATACTTTTTAATTGCTAGTAAAGATGAACCGCCACGTTCTTTCAAATCTTTTATAGCGCTATTCACCATATCTGAAGTTGGAGGATGGGTTGGCTTAGATTTAGGCTTTTTCACTCCAGTTGCGATAGAACCTTTCTTTGGTTTCTTCGTTTCAACAACAGGTGCAGTATTCGATTGAATTGTAGTATTATCTGCCATTTTGCTTTTTTTCTTTTAAAATATTTTTATTCACTTTTAGATTTTCCAATTAAATTTTTCAAAAAAAAAAAAACACTTTAAAATCACTTATAAAATTTATAACTTGTATGACTGTATGAATTAAATTCACTGAAGTCTAGTATGAACAAAACAGCTTATCCATATGTGATGAGATTGTGGAAGAGCGGTATGAAATAATTTCATTGAATTCAAGGCAATTTTTTCTCATTTTTGTTTGATGATTTCAAAGTTGAGCTCATTTTTCTAATAGTTATGATTATTTGTTTTTGAACATATATCCATCATATGAATTGTCAAGATGGGCTCTTTCATCGTACTAATTTTGAAATTAAAAAAATTTTAAAATACGGCGCTAAATTCCGATTTTGTGTGAAATTTTTTCTATTTTCTCCAAAAAATTTCCATTTAAAACGATATAATTATTTTGTTAATAATATTATGAATTTTTTTTTTCTATATTCATATTAAGATGTACTCAATGCATCATTATCATTAATAGCTTTTATTAAATTCACCTATTTTAATACTGTAATTTATGTTTCTTTCAGAAATCATCAAACAACCATCCGTTGTTGTTTTGTACATGTTGTATGAGAATTGTAATTTTAAATTATCTATTAAGTGAAGGTACGAGAGAATAAACTTTTATTTAAAATTTATTTCAATCATTTTGAGATATGTATCTTTAATTCTAAATATTGAATTAAATGGATTTTAATGAAATTTTTTTCAAACTTTATATGAAATATATTATTACCAACATTATCATTTTTGTTTGATGATTTCAAAGTTGAGCTCATTTTTCTAATAGTTATGATTATATGTTTTTAAACATATATCCATCATATGAATCGTCAAGACGGGCTCTTTCATCGTACTAATTTTAAAATTAAAAAAAGTTAAAATTCGGCGTTAAATTCCGATTTTGTGTGAAATTTTTTCTATTTTCTACAAAAAATTTCCATTTTAAACGATATAATTATTTTGTCAAAAATATTATGGAATTTTTTTTTTGTTATTCATATTAAGATTTACTCAATCCATCATTATCATTAGTTTTTATTAAATTCTCCTATTTTCATACTGTAATTTAAATTTCTTTCAGAAATCTTCAAACAACCATTCGTTGCTGTTTTGTACATGTTGTTTGAGAATCAGAATTTTAATCTAACTACTACATAGTAAAGGTATAAACGGACACAATTTAATAAAAATTCATTTCAATCAATCCGAGATATGTATCCTTAAATCAAAATTCTAAATTTAATAGATTTTAGTGAAATTTTTTTGCAACTTTATGTGAAATACACAATATTATTACCATGGCATGGTAACATGGTACAGTTTTTCATTTTGAAATTAAATTAAACTCTTCGATTAAATAAATGCTAGTCCTGAAAAGGACTTTTTTGTGTTACTTTTAGAATTGTATTTTACTTTTTTGCTTTCTTTACTGGAGTTGCCTTTTTTGTTGTTGTCGCAGCTTTTTTAACCTTAGGACTTTTTGCAGCAACCTTTGTTACATTTTTAGATGGTTTCGTAATTTTTTGCTTCGAAGCTTTTGTTTTAATAGGAGCTGCTTTCTTAATAGTTTTAGCTACTGCCTTTTCAGATTTTTTCTTTTCTATTATAGATTCTTTAGCAACAGTAGTCTTTTTCTTTGCGACTCCAACCTTTACAGGTGATCCTTTCTTAGCTTTTTTTGTAATTGATTTTTTCGGTGATGCTAATTTGTTTTTCTTCGAACTTTCGCCGCTTGCTTTTGTTGATGTCGATAGCTTAAATGAACCCGATGCACCTTTGCCTTTCGTTTGGATTAATTTACCGCTAACAACTGCACTCTTAATATATTTTTTAATAAATGGAGACAATTTGTCAGCGTCAACTTTGTAATTTGCAGCCAAATACTTTTTAATTGCTAGTAAAGATGAACCGCCACGTTCTTTCAAATCTTTTATAGCGCTATTCACCATATCTGAAGTTGGAGGATGGGTTGGCTTAGATTTAGGCTTTTTCACTCCAGTTGCGATAGAACCTTTCTTTGGTTTCTTCGTTTCAACAACAGGTGCAGTATTCGATTGAATTGTAGTATTATCTGCCATTTTGCTTTTTTTCTTTTAAAATATTTTTATTCACTTTTAGATTTTCCAATTAAATTTTTCAAAAAAAAAAAAACACTTTAAAATCACTTATAAAATTTATAACTTGTATGACTGTATGAATTAAATTCACTGAAGTCTAGTATGAACAAAACAGCTTATCCATATGTGATGAGATTGTGGAAGAGCGGTGTGAAATAATTTCATTGAATTCAAGGCAATTTTTTTTCATTTTTGTTTGATGATTTCAAAGTTGAGCTCATTTTTCTAATAGTTATGATTATTTGTTTTTGAACATATATCCATCATATGAATTGTCAAGATGGGCTCTTTCATCGTACTAATTTTGAAATTAAAAAAATTTTAAAATACGGCGCTAAATTCCGATTTTGTGTGAAATTTTTTCTATTTTCTCCAAAAAATTTCCATTTAAAACGATATAATTATTTTGTTAATAATATTATGAATTTTTTTTTTCTATATTCATATTAAGATGTACTCAATGCATCATTATCATCAATAGCTTTTATTAAATTCACCTATTTTAATACTGTAATTTATGTTTCTTTCAGAAATCATCAAACAACCATCCGTTGTTGTTTTGTACATGTTGTATGAGAATTGTAATTTTAAATTATCTATTAAGTGAAGGTACGAGAGAATAAACTTTTATTTAAAATTTATTTCAATCATTTTGAGATATGTATCTTTAATTCTAAATATTGAATTAAATGGATTTTAATGAAATTTTTTTCAAACTTTATATGAAATATATTATTACCAACATTATCATTTTTGTTTGATGATTTCAAAGTTGAGCTCATTTTTCTAATAGTTATGATTATATGTTTTTAAACATATATCCATCATATGAATCGTCAAGACGGGCTCTTTCATCGTACTAATTTTAAAATTAAAAAAAGTTAAAATTCGGCGTTAAATTCCGATTTTGTGTGAAATTTTTTCTATTTTCTACAAAAAATTTCCATTTTAAACGATATAATTATTTTGTCAAAAATATTATGGAATTTTTTTTTGTTATTCATATTAAGATTTACTCAATCCATCATTATCATTAATTGTTTTTATTAAATTCTCCTATTTTCATACTGTAATTTAAATTTCTTTCAGAAATCTTCAAACAACCATTCGTTGCTGTTTTGTACATGTTGTTTGAGAATCAGAATTTTAATCTAACTACTGCATAGTAAAGGTATAAACGGACACAATTTAATAAAAATTCATTTCAATCAATCCGAGATATTTATCCTTAAATCAAAATTCTAAATTTAATAGATTTTAGTGAAATTTTTTTGCAACTTTATGTGAAATACACAATATTTTTACCATGGCATGGTAACATGGTACAGTTTTTCATTTTGAAATTAAATTAAACTCTTCGATTAAATAAATGCTAGTCCTGAAAAGGACTTTTTTGTGTTACTTTTAGAATTGTATTTTACTTTTTTGCTTTCTTTACTGGAGTTGCCTTTTTTGTTGTTGTCGCAGCTTTTTTAACCTTAGGACTTTTTGCAGCAACCTTTGTTACATTTTTAGATGGTTTCGTAATTTTTTGCTTCGAAGCTTTTGTTTTAATAGGAGCTGCTTTCTTAATAGTTTTAGCTACTGCCTTTTCAGATTTTTTCTTTTCTATTATAGATTCTTTAGCAACAGTAGTCTTTTTCTTTGCGACTCCAACCTTTACAGGTGATCCTTTCTTGGCTTTTTTTGTAATTGATTTTTTCGGTGATGCTAATTTGTTTTTCTTCGAACTTTCGCCGCTTGCTTTTGTTGATGTCGATAGCTTAAATGAACCCGATGCACCTTTGCCTTTCGTTTGGATTAATTTACCGCTAACAACTGCACTCTTAATATATTTTTTAATAAATGGAGACAATTTGTCAGCGTCAACTTTGTAATTTGCAGCCAAATACTTTTTAATTGCTAGTAAAGATGAACCGCCACGTTCTTTCAAATCTTTTATAGCGCTATTCACCATATCTGAAGTTGGAGGATGGGTTGGCTTAGATTTAGGCTTTTTCACTCCAGTTGCGATAGAACCTTTCTTTGGTTTCTTCGTTTCAACAACAGGTGCAGTATTCGATTGAATTGTAGTATTATCTGCCATTTTGCTTTTTTTCTTTTAAAATATTTTTATTCACTTTTAGATTTTCCAATTAAATTTTTCAAAAAAAAAAACACTTTAAAATCACTTATAACATTTATAACTTGTATGACTGTATGAATTAAATTCACTGAAGTCTAGTATGAACAAAACAGCTTATCCATATGTGATGAGATTGTGGAAGAGCGGTGTGAAATAATTTCATTGAATTCAAGGCAATTTTTTCTCATTTTTGTTTGATGATTTCAAAGTTGAGCTCATTTTTCTAATAGTTATGATTATTTGTTTTTGAACATATATCCATCATATGAATTGTCAAGATGGGCTCTTTCATCGTACTAATTTTGAAATTAAAAAAATTTTAAAATACGGCGCTAAATTCCGATTTTGTGTGAAATTTTTTCTATTTTCTCCAAAAAATTTCCATTTAAAACGATATAATTATTTTGTTAATAATATTATGAATTTTTTTTTTCTATATTCATATTAAGATGTACTCAATGCATCATTATCATCAATAGCTTTTATTAAATTCACCTATTTTAATACTGTAATTTATGTTTCTTTCAGAAATCATCAAACAACCATCCGTTGTTGTTTTGTACATGTTGTATGAGAATTGTAATTTTAAATTATCTATTAAGTGAAGGTACGAGAGAATAAACTTTTATTTAAAATTTATTTCAATCATTTTGAGATATGTATCTTTAATTCTAAATATTGAATTAAATGGATTTTAATGAAATTTTTTTCAAACTTTATATGAAATATATTATTACCAACATTATCATTTTTGTTTGATGATTTCAAAGTTGAGCTCATTTTTCTAATAGTTATGATTATATGTTTTTAAACATATATCCATCATATGAATCGTCAAGACGGGCTCTTTCATCGTACTAATTTTAAAATTAAAAAAAGTTAAAATTCGGCGTTAAATTCCGATTTTGTGTGAAATTTTTTCTATTTTCTACAAAAAATTTCCATTTTAAACGATATAATTATTTTGTCAAAAATATTATGGAATTTTTTTTTGTTATTCATATTAAGATTTACTCAATCCATCATTATCATTAATTGTTTTTATTAAATTCTCCTATTTTCATACTGTAATTTAAATTTCTTTCAGAAATCTTCAAACAACCATTCGTTGCTGTTTTGTACATGTTGTTTGAGAATCAGAATTTTAATCTAACTACTGCATAGTAAAGGTATAAACGGACACAATTTAATAAAAATTCATTTCAATCAATCCGAGATATTTATCCTTAAATCAAAATTCTAAATTTAATAGATTTTAGTGAAATTTTTTTGCAACTTTATGTGAAATACACAATATTTTTACCATGGCATGGTAACATGGTACAGTTTTTCATTTTGAAATTAAATTAAACTCTTCGATTAAATAAATGCTAGTCCTGAAAAGGACTTTTTTGTGTTACTTTTAGAATTGTATTTTACTTTTTTGCTTTCTTTACTGGAGTTGCCTTTTTTGTTGTTGTCGCAGCTTTTTTAACCTTAGGACTTTTTGCAGCAACCTTTGTTACATTTTTAGATGGTTTCGTAATTTTTTGCTTCGAAGCTTTTGTTTTAATAGGAGCTGCTTTCTTAATAGTTTTAGCTACTGCCTTTTCAGATTTTTTCTTTTCTATTATAGATTCTTTAGCAACAGTAGTCTTTTTCTTTGCGACTCCAACCTTTACAGGTGATCCTTTCTTGGCTTTTTTTGTAATTGATTTTTTCGGTGATGCTAATTTGTTTTTCTTCGAACTTTCGCCGCTTGCTTTTGTTGATGTCGATAGCTTAAATGAACCCGATGCACCTTTGCCTTTCGTTTGGATTAATTTACCGCTAACAACTGCACTCTTAATATATTTTTTAATAAATGGAGACAATTTGTCAGCGTCAACTTTGTAATTTGCAGCCAAATACTTTTTAATTGCTAGTAAAGATGAACCGCCACGTTCTTTCAAATCTTTTATAGCGCTATTCACCATATCTGAAGTTGGAGGATGGGTTGGCTTAGATTTAGGCTTTTTCACTCCAGTTGCGATAGAACCTTTCTTTGGTTTCTTCGTTTCAACAACAGGTGCAGTATTCGATTGAATTGTAGTATTATCTGCCATTTTGCTTTTTTTCTTTTAAAATATTTTTATTCACTTTTAGATTTTCCAATTAAATTTTTCAAAAAAAAAAACACTTTAAAATCACTTATAACATTTATAACTTGTATGACTGTATGAATTAAATTCACTGAAGTCTAGTATGAACAAAACAGCTTATCCATATGTGATGAGATTGTGGAAGAGCGGTGTGAAATAATTTCATTGAATTCAAGGCAATTTTTTCTCATTTTTGTTTGATGATTTCAAAGTTGAGCTCATTTTTCTAATAGTTATGATTATTTGTTTTTGAACATATATCCATCATATGAATTGTCAAGATGGGCTCTTTCATCGTACTAATTTTGAAATTAAAAAAATTTTAAAATACGGCGCTAAATTCCGATTTTGTGTGAAATTTTTTCTATTTTCTCCAAAAAATTTCCATTTAAAACGATATAATTATTTTGTTAATAATATTATGAATTTTTTTTTTCTATATTCATATTAAGATGTACTCAATGCATCATTATCATTAATTGTTTTTATTAAATTCACCTATTTTAATACTGTAATTTATGTTTCTTTCAGAAATCATCAAACAACCATCCGTTGTTGTTTTGTACATGTTGTATGAGAATTGTAATTTTTAATTATCTATTAAGTGAAGGTACGAGAGAATAAACTTTTATTTAAAATTTATTTCAATCATTTTGAGATATGTATCTTTAATTCTAAATATTGAATTAAATGGATTTTAATGAAAATTTTTTCAAACTTTATATGAAATATATTATTACCAACATTATCATTTTTGTTTGATGATTTCAAAGTTGAGCTCATTTTTCTAATAGTTATGATTATATGTTTTTAAACATATATCCATCATATGAATCGTCAAGACGGGCTCTTTCATCGTACTAATTTTGAAATTAAAAAAAATTAAAATTCGGCGTTAAATTCCGATTTTGTGTGAAATTTTTTCTATTTTCTACAAAAAATTTCCATTTTAAACGATATAATTATTTTGTCAAAATTATTATGGAATTTTTTTTTTGTTATTCATATTAAGATTTACTCAATGCATCATTATCATTAATTGTTTTTATTAAATTCTCCTATTTTCATACTGTAATTTAAATTTCTTTCAGAAATCTTCAAACAACCATTCGTTGCTGTTTTGTACATGTTGTTTGAGAATCAGAATTTTAATCTAACTACTACATAGTAAAGGTATAAACGGACACAATTTAATAAAAATTCATTTCAATCAATCCGAGATATGTATCCTTAAATCAAAATTCTAAATTTAATAGATTTTAGTGAAATTTTTTTGCAACTTTATGTGAAATACACAATATTTTTACCATGGCATGGTAACATGGTACAGTTTTTCATTTTGAAATTAAATTAAACTCTTCGATTAAATAAATGCTAGTCCTGAAAAGGACTTTTTTGTGTTACTTTTAGAATTGTATTTTACTTTTTTGCTTTCTTTACTGGAGTTGCCTTTTTTGTTGTTGTCGCAGCTTTTTTAACCTTAGGACTTTTTGCAGCAACCTTTGTTACATTTTTAGATGGTTTCGTAATTTTTTGCTTCGAAGCTTTTGTTTTAATAGGAGCTGCTTTCTTAATAGTTTTAGCTACTGCCTTTTCAGATTTTTTCTTTTCTATTATAGATTCTTTAGCAACAGTAGTCTTTTTCTTTGCGACTCCAACCTTTACAGGTGATCCTTTCTTAGCTTTTTTTGTAATTGATTTTTTCGGTGATGCTAATTTGTTTTTCTTCGAACTTTCGCCGCTTGCTTTTGTTGATGTCGATAGCTTAAATGAACCCGATGCACCTTTGCCTTTCGTTTGGATTAATTTACCGCTAACAACTGCACTCTTAATATATTTTTTAATAAATGGAGACAATTTGTCAGCGTCAACTTTGTAATTTGCAGCCAAATACTTTTTAATTGCTAGTAAAGATGAACCGCCACGTTCTTTCAAATCTTTTATAGCGCTATTCACCATATCTGAAGTTGGAGGATGGGTTGGCTTAGATTTAGGCTTTTTCACTCCAGTTGCGATAGAACCTTTCTTTGGTTTCTTCGTTTCAACAACAGGTGCAGTATTCGATTGAATTGTAGTATTATCTGCCATTTTGCTTTTTTTCTTTTAAAATATTTTTATTCACTTTTAGATTTTCCAATTAAATTTTTCAAAAAAAAAAAAGCACTTTAAAATCACTTATAAAATTTATAACTTGTATGACTGTATGAATTAAATTCACTGAAGTCTAGTATGAACAAAACAGCTTATCCATATGTGATGAGATTGTGGAAGAGCGGTGTGAAATAATTTCATTGAATTCAAGGCAATTTTTTTTCATTTTTGTTTGATGATTTCAAAGTTGAGCTCATTTTTCTAATAGTTATGATTATTTGTTTTTGAACATATATCCATCATATGAATTGTCAAGATGGGCTCTTTCATCGTACTAATTTTGAAATTAAAAAAATTTTAAAATACGGCGCTAAATTCCGATTTTGTGTGAAATTTTTTCTATTTTCTCCAAAAAATTTCCATTTAAAACGATATAATTATTTTGTTAATAATATTATGAATTTTTTTTTTCTATATTCATATTAAGATGTACTCAATGCATCATTATCATCAATAGCTTTTATTAAATTCACCTATTTTAATACTGTAATTTATGTTTCTTTCAGAAATCATCAAACAACCATCCGTTGTTGTTTTGTACATGTTGTATGAGAATTGTAATTTTAAATTATCTATTAAGTGAAGGTACGAGAGAATAAACTTTTATTTAAAATTTATTTCAATCATTTTGAGATATGTATCTTTAATTCTAAATATTGAATTAAATGGATTTTAATGAAATTTTTTTCAAACTTTATATGAAATATATTATTACCAACATTATCATTTTTGTTTGATGATTTCAAAGTTGAGCTCATTTTTCTAATAGTTATGATTATATGTTTTTAAACATATATCCATCATATGAATCGTCAAGACGGGCTCTTTCATCGTACTAATTTTGAAATTAAAAAAAATTAAAATTCGGCGTTAAATTCCGATTT
The DNA here is from genome assembly GCA_963422695.1 of Xylophagus ater. NCBI lineage: Eukaryota > Metazoa > Arthropoda > Insecta > Diptera > Xylophagidae > Xylophagus > Xylophagus ater. Next base: position 38,033,040 of record OY730478.1, read on the forward strand.
TGTGTGAAATTTTTTCTATTTTCTACAAAAAATTTCCATTTTAAACGATATAATTATTTTGTCAAAATTATTATGGAATTTTTTTTTTGTTATTCATATTAAGATTTACTCAATGCATCATTATCATTAATTGTTTTTATTAAATTCTCCTATTTTCATACTGTAATTTAAATTTCTTTCAGAAATCTTCAAACAACCATTCGTTGCTGTTTTGTACATGTTGTTTGAGAATCAGAATTTTAATCTAACTACTACATAGTAAAGGTATAAACGGACACAATTTAATAAAAATTCATTTCAATCAATCCGAGATATGTATCCTTAAATCAAAATTCTAAATTTAATAGATTTTAGTGAAATTTTTTTGCAACTTTATGTGAAATACACAATATTATTACCATGGCATGGTAACATGGTACAGTTTTTCATTTTGAAATTAAATTAAACTCTTCGATTAAATAAATGCTAGTCCTGAAAAGGACTTTTTTGTGTTACTTTTAGAATTGTATTTTACTTTTTTGCTTTCTTTACTGGAGTTGCCTTTTTTGTTGTTGTCGCAGCTTTTTTAACCTTAGGACTTTTTGCAGCAACCTTTGTTACATTTTTAGATGGTTTCGTAATTTTTTGCTTCGAAGCTTTTGTTTTAATAGGAGCTGGTTTCTTAATAGTTTTAGCTACTGCCTTTTCAGATTTTTTCTTTTCTATTATAGATTCTTTAGCAACAGTAGTCTTTTTCTTTGCGACTCCAACCTTTACAGGTGATCCTTTCTTAGCTTTTTTTGTAATTGATTTTTTCGGTGATGCTAATTTGTTTTTCTTCGAACTTTCGCCGCTTGCTTTTGTTGATGTCGATAGCTTAAATGAACCCGATGCACCTTTGCCTTTCGTTTGGATTAATTTACCGCTAACAACTGCACTCTTAATATATTTTTTAATAAATGGAGACAATTTGTCAGCGTCAACTTTGTAATTTGCAGCCAAATACTTTTTAATTGCTAGTAAAGATGAACCGCCACGTTCTTTCAAATCTTTTATAGCGCTATTCACCATATCTGAAGTTGGAGGATGGGTTGGCTTAGATTTAGGCTTTTTCACTCCAGTTGCGATAGAACCTTTCTTTGGTTTCTTCGTTTCAACAACAGGTGCAGTATTCGATTGAATTGTAGTATTATCTGCCATTTTGCTTTTTTTCTTTTAAAATATTTTTATTCACTTTTAGATTTTCCAATTAAATTTTTCAAAAAAAAAAAAACACTTTAAAATCACTTATAAAATTTATAACTTGTATGACTGTATGAATTAAATTCACTGAAGTCTAGTATGAACAAAACAGCTTATCCATATGTGATGAGATTGTGGAAGAGCGGTGTGAAATAATTTCATTGAATTCAAGGCAATTTTTTTTCATTTTTGTTTGATGATTTCAAAGTTGAGCTCATTTTTCTAATAGTTATGATTATTTGTTTTTGAACATATATCCATCATATGAATTGTCAAGATGGGCTCTTTCATCGTACTAATTTTGAAATTAAAAAAATTTTAAAATACGGCGCTAAATTCCGATTTTGTGTGAAATTTTTTCTATTTTCTCCAAAAAATTTCCATTTAAAACGATATAATTATTTTGTTAATAATATTATGAATTTTTTTTTTCTATATTCATATTAAGATGTACTCAATGCATCATTATCATCAATAGCTTTTATTAAATTCACCTATTTTAATACTGTAATTTATGTTTCTTTCAGAAATCATCAAACAACCATCCGTTGTTGTTTTGTACATGTTGTATGAGAATTGTAATTTTAAATTATCTATTAAGTGAAGGTACGAGAGAATAAACTTTTATTTAAAATTTATTTCAATCATTTTGAGATATGTATCTTTAATTCTAAATATTGAATTAAATGGATTTTAATGAAATTTTTTTCAAACTTTATATGAAATATATTATTACCAACATTATCATTTTTGTTTGATGATTTCAAAGTTGAGCTCATTTTTCTAATAGTTATGATTATATGTTTTTAAACATATATCCATCATATGAATCGTCAAGACGGGCTCTTTCATCGTACTAATTTTAAAATTAAAAAAAGTTAAAATTCGGCGTTAAATTCCGATTTTGTGTGAAATTTTTTCTATTTTCTACAAAAAATTTCCATTTTAAACGATATAATTATTTTGTCAAAAATATTATGGAATTTTTTTTTTGTTATTCATATTAAGATTTACTCAATCCATCATTATCATTAATTGTTTTTATTAAATTCTCCTATTTTCATACTGTAATTTAAATTTCTTTCAGAAATCTTCAAACAACCATTCGTTGCTGTTTTGTACATGTTGTTTGAGAATCAGAATTTTAATCTAACTACTGCATAGTAAAGGTATAAACGGACACAATTTAATAAAAATTCATTTCAATCAATCCGAGATATGTATCCTTAAATCAAAATTCTAAATTTAATAGATTTTAGTGAAATTTTTTTGCAACTTTATGTGAAATACACAATATTTTTACCATGGCATGGTAACATGGTACAGTTTTTCATTTTGAAATTAAATTAAACTCTTCGATTAAATAAATGCTAGTCCTGAAAAGGACTTTTTTGTGTTACTTTTAGAATTGTATTTTACTTTTTTGCTTTCTTTACTGGAGTTGCCTTTTTTGTTGTTGTCGCAGCTTTTTTAACCTTAGGACTTTTTGCAGCAACCTTTGTTACATTTTTAGATGGTTTCGTAATTTTTTGCTTCGAAGCTTTTGTTTTAATAGGAGCTGCTTTCTTAATAGTTTTAGCTACTGCCTTTTCAGATTTTTTCTTTTATATTATAGATTCTTTAGCAACAGTAGTCTTTTTCTTTGCGACTCCAACCTTTACAGGTGATCCTTTCTTGGCTTTTTTTGTAATTGATTTTTTCGGTGATGCTAATTTGTTTTTCTTCGAACTTTCGCCGCTTGCTTTTGTTGATGTCGATAGCTTAAATGAACCCGATGCACCTTTGCCTTTCGTTTGGATTAATTTACCGCTAACAACTGCACTCTTAATATATTTTTTAATAAATGGAGACAATTTGTCAGCGTCAACTTTGTAATTTGCAGCCAAATACTTTTTAATTGCTAGTAAAGATGAACCGCCACGTTCTTTCAAATCTTTTATAGCGCTATTCACCATATCTGAAGTTGGAGGATGGGTTGGCTTAGATTTAGGCTTTTTCACTCCAGTTGCGATAGAACCTTTCTTTGGTTTCTTCGTTTCAACAACAGGTGCAGTATTCGATTGAATTGTAGTATTATCTGCCATTTTGCTTTTTTTCTTTTAAAATATTTTTATTCACTTTTAGATTTTCCAATTAAATTTTTCAAAAAAAAAAACACTTTAAAATCACTTATAACATTTATAACTTGTATGACTGTATGAATTAAATTCACTGAAGTCTAGTATGAACAAAACAGCTTATCCATATGTGATGAGATTGTGGAAGAGCGGTGTGAAATAATTTCATTGAATTCAAGGCAATTTTTTCTCATTTTTGTTTGATGATTTCAAAGTTGAGCTCATTTTTCTAATAGTTATGATTATTTGTTTTTGAACATATATCCATCATATGAATTGTCAAGATGGGCTCTTTCATCGTACTAATTTTGAAATTAAAAAAATTTTAAAATACGGCGCTAAATTCCGATTTTGTGTGAAATTTTTTCTATTTTCTCCAAAAAATTTCCATTTAAAACGATATAATTATTTTGTTAATAATATTATGAATTTTTTTTTTCTATATTCATATTAAGATGTACTCAATGCATCATTATCATTAATTGTTTTTATTAAATTCACCTATTTTAATACTGTAATTTATGTTTCTTTCAGAAATCATCAAACAACCATCCGTTGTTGTTTTGTACATGTTGTATGAGAATTGTAATTTTTAATTATCTATTAAGTGAAGGTACGAGAGAATAAACTTTTATTTAAAATTTATTTCAATCATTTTGAGATATGTATCTTTAATTCTAAATATTGAATTAAATGGATTTTAATGAAATTTTTTTCAAACTTTATATGAAATATATTATTACCAACATTATCATTTTTGTTTGATGATTTCAAAGTTGAGCTCATTTTTCTAATAGTTATGATTATATGTTTTTAAACATATATCCATCATATGAATCGTCAAGACGGGCTCTTTCATCGTACTAATTTTGAAATTAAAAAAAATTAAAATTCGGCGTTAAATTCCGATTTTGTGTGAAATTTTTTCTATTTTCTACAAAAAATTTCCATTTTAAACGATATAATTATTTTGTCAAAATTATTATGGAATTTTTTTTTTGTTATTCATATTAAGATTTACTCAATGCATCATTATCATTAATTGTTTTTATTAAATTCTCCTATTTTCATACTGTAATTTAAATTTCTTTCAGAAATCTTCAAACAACCATTCGTTGCTGTTTTGTACATGTTGTTTGAGAATCAGAATTTTAATCTAACTACTACATAGTAAAGGTATAAACGGACACAATTTAATAAAAATTCATTTCAATCAATCCGAGATATGTATCCTTAAATCAAAATTCTAAATTTAATAGATTTTAGTGAAATTTTTTTGCAACTTTATGTGAAATACACAATATTATTACCATGGCATGGTAACATGGTACAGTTTTTCATTTTGAAATTAAATTAAACTCTTCGATTAAATAAATGCTAGTCCTGAAAAGGACTTTTTTGTGTTACTTTTAGAATTGTATTTTACTTTTTTGCTTTCTTTACTGGAGTTGCCTTTTTTGTTGTTGTCGCAGCTTTTTTAACCTTAGGACTTTTTGCAGCAACCTTTGTTACATTTTTAGATGGTTTCGTAATTTTTTGCTTCGAAGCTTTTGTTTTAATAGGAGCTGGTTTCTTAATAGTTTTAGCTACTGCCTTTTCAGATTTTTTCTTTTCTATTATAGATTCTTTAGCAACAGTAGTCTTTTTCTTTGCGACTCCAACCTTTACAGGTGATCCTTTCTTAGCTTTTTTTGTAATTGATTTTTTCGGTGATGCTAATTTGTTTTTCTTCGAACTTTCGCCGCTTGCTTTTGTTGATGTCGATAGCTTAAATGAACCCGATGCACCTTTGCCTTTCGTTTGGATTAATTTACCGCTAACAACTGCACTCTTAATATATTTTTTAATAAATGGAGACAATTTGTCAGCGTCAACTTTGTAATTTGCAGCCAAATACTTTTTAATTGCTAGTAAAGATGAACCGCCACGTTCTTTCAAATCTTTTATAGCGCTATTCACCATATCTGAAGTTGGAGGATGGGTTGGCTTAGATTTAGGCTTTTTCACTCCAGTTGCGATAGAACCTTTCTTTGGTTTCTTCGTTTCAACAACAGGTGCAGTATTCGATTGAATTGTAGTATTATCTGCCATTTTGCTTTTTTTCTTTTAAAATATTTTTATTCACTTTTAGATTTTCCAATTAAATTTTTCAAAAAAAAAAACACTTTAAAATCACTTATAACATTTATAACTTGTATGACTGTATGAATTAAATTCACTGAAGTCTAGTATGAACAAAACAGCTTATCCATATGTGATGAGATTGTGGAAGAGCGGTGTGAAATAATTTCATTGAATTCAAGGCAATTTTTTCTCATTTTTGTTTGATGATTTCAAAGTTGAGCTCATTTTTCTAATAGTTATGATTATTTGTTTTTGAACATATATCCATCATATGAATTGTCAAGATGGGCTCTTTCATCGTACTAATTTTGAAATTAAAAAAATTTTAAAATACGGCGCTAAATTTCGATTTTGTGTGAAATTTTTTCTATTTTCTCCAAAAAATTTCCATTTAAAACGATATAATTATTTTGTTAATAATATTATGAATTTTTTTTTTCTATATTCATATTAAGATGTACTCAATGCATCATTATCATTAATTGTTTTTATTAAATTCACCTATTTTAATACTGTAATTTATGTTTCTTTCAGAAATCATCAAACAACCATCCGTTGTTGTTTTGTACATGTTGTATGAGAATTGTAATTTTTAATTATCTATTAAGTGAAGGTACGAGAGAATAAACTTTTATTTAAAATTTATTTCAATCATTTTGAGATATGTATCTTTAATTCTAAATATTGAATTAAATGGATTTTAATGAAATTTTTTTCAAACTTTATATGAAATATATTATTACCAACATTATCATTTTTGTTTGATGATTTCAAAGTTGAGCTCATTTTTCTAATAGTTATGATTATATGTTTTTAAACATATATCCATCATATGAATCGTCAAGACGGGCTCTTTCATCGTACTAATTTTGAAATTAAAAAAAATTAAAATTCGGCGTTAAATTCCGATTTTGTGTGAAATTTTTTCTATTTTCTACAAAAAATTTCCATTTTAAACGATATAATTATTTTGTCAAAATTATTATGGAATTTTTTTTTTGTTATTCATATTAAGATTTACTCAATGCATCATTATCATTAATTGTTTTTATTAAATTCTCCTATTTTCATACTGTAATTTAAATTTCTTTCAGAAATCTTCAAACAACCATTCGTTGCTGTTTTGTACATGTTGTTTGAGAATCAGAATTTTAATCTAACTACTACATAGTAAAGGTATAAACGGACACAATTTAATAAAAATTCATTTCAATCAATCCGAGATATGTATCCTTAAATCAAAATTCTAAATTTAATAGATTTTAGTGAAATTTTTTTGCAACTTTATGTGAAATACACAATATTATTACCATGGCATGGTAACATGGTACAGTTTTTCATTTTGAAATTAAATTAAACTCTTCGATTAAATAAATGCTAGTCCTGAAAAGGACTTTTTTGTGTTACTTTTAGAATTGTATTTTACTTTTTTGCTTTCTTTACTGGAGTTGCCTTTTTTGTTGTTGTCGCAGCTTTTTTAACCTTAGGACTTTTTGCAGCAACCTTTGTTACATTTTTAGATGGTTTCGTAATTTTTTGCTTCGAAGCTTTTGTTTTAATAGGAGCTGGTTTCTTAATAGTTTTAGCTACTGCCTTTTCAGATTTTTTCTTTTCTATTATAGATTCTTTAGCAACAGTAGTCTTTTTCTTTGCGACTCCAACCTTTACAGGTGATCCTTTCTTAGCTTTTTTTGTAATTGATTTTTTCGGTGATGCTAATTTGTTTTTCTTCGAACTTTCGCCGCTTGCTTTTGTTGATGTCGATAGCTTAAATGAACCCGATGCACCTTTGCCTTTCGTTTGGATTAATTTACCGCTAACAACTGCACTCTTAATATATTTTTTAATAAATGGAGACAATTTGTCAGCGTCAACTTTGTAATTTGCAGCCAAATACTTTTTAATTGCTAGTAAAGATGAACCGCCACGTTCTTTCAAATCTTTTATAGCGCTATTCACCATATCTGAAGTTGGAGGATGGGTTGGCTTAGATTTAGGCTTTTTCACTCCAGTTGCGATAGAACCTTTCTTTGGTTTCTTCGTTTCAACAACAGGTGCAGTATTCGATTGAATTGTAGTATTATCTGCCATTTTGCTTTTTTTCTTTTAAAATATTTTTATTCACTTTTAGATTTTCCAATTAAATTTTTCAAAAAAAAAAAAACACTTTAAAATCACTTATAAAATTTATAACTTGTATGACTGTATGAATTAAATTCACTGAAGTCTAGTATGAACAAAACAGCTTATCCATATGTGATGAGATTGTGGAAGAGCGGTGTGAAATAATTTCATTGAATTCAAGGCAATTTTTTTTCATTTTTGTTTGATGATTTCAAAGTTGAGCTCATTTTTCTAATAGTTATGATTATTTGTTTTTGAACATATATCCATCATATGAATTGTCAAGATGGGCTCTTTCATCGTACTAATTTTGAAATTAAAAAAATTTTAAAATACGGCGCTAAATTCCGATTTTGTGTGAAATTTTTTCTATTTTCTCCAAAAAATTTCCATTTAAAACGATATAATTATTTTGTTAATAATATTATGAATTTTTTTTTTCTATATTCATATTAAGATGTACTCAATGCATCATTATCATCAATAGCTTTTATTAAATTCACCTATTTTAATACTGTAATTTATGTTTCTTTCAGAAATCATCAAACAACCATCCGTTGTTGTTTTGTACATGTTGTATGAGAATTGTAATTTTAAATTATCTATTAAGTGAAGGTACGAGAGAATAAACTTTTATTTAAAATTTATTTCAATCATTTTGAGATATGTATCTTTAATTCTAAATATTGAATTAAATGGATTTTAATGAAATTTTTTTCAAACTTTATATGAAATATATTATTACCAACATTATCATTTTTGTTTGATGATTTCAAAGTTGAGCTCATTTTTCTAATAGTTATGATTATATGTTTTTAAACATATATCCATCATATGAATCGTCAAGACGGGCTCTTTCATCGTACTAATTTTAAAATTAAAAAAAGTTAAAATTCGGCGTTAAATTCCGATTTTGTGTGAAATTTTTTCTATTTTCTACAAAAAATTTCCATTTTAAACGATATAATTATTTTGTCAAAAATATTATGGAATTTTTTTTTTGTTATTCATATTAAGATTTACTCAATCCATCATTATCATTAATTGTTTTTATTAAATTCTCCTATTTTCATACTGTAATTTAAATTTCTTTCAGAAATCTTCAAACAACCATTCGTTGCTGTTTTGTACATGTTGTTTGAGAATCAGAATTTTAATCTAACTACTGCATAGTAAAGGTATAAACGGACACAATTTAATAAAAATTCATTTCAATCAATCCGAGATATGTATCCTTAAATCAAAATTCTAAATTTAATAGATTTTAGTGAAATTTTTTTGCAACTTTATGTGAAATACACAATATTTTTACCATGGCATGGTAACATGGTACAGTTTTTCATTTTGAAATTAAATTAAACTCTTCGATTAAATAAATGCTAGTCCTGAAAAGGACTTTTTTGTGTTACTTTTAGAATTGTATTTTACTTTTTTGCTTTCTTTACTGGAGTTGCCTTTTTTGTTGTTGTCGCAGCTTTTTTAACCTTAGGACTTTTTGCAGCAACCTTTGTTACATTTTTAGATGGTTTCGTAATTTTTTGCTTCGAAGCTTTTGTTTTAATAGGAGCTGCTTTCTTAATAGTTTTAGCTACTGCCTTTTCAGATTTTTTCTTTTCTATTATAGATTCTTTAGCAACAGTAGTCTTTTTCTTTGCGACTCCAACCTTTACAGGTGATCCTTTCTTGGCTTTTTTTGTAATTGATTTTTTCGGTGATGCTAATTTGTTTTTCTTCGAACTTTCGCCGCTTGCTTTTGTTGATGTCGATAGCTTAAATGAACCCGATGCACCTTTGCCTTTCGTTTGGATTAATTTACCGCTAACAACTGCACTCTTAATATATTTTTTAATAAATGGAGACAATTTGTCAGCGTCAACTTTGTAATTTGCAGCCAAATACTTTTTAATTGCTAGTAAAGATGAACCGCCACGTTCTTTCAAATCTTTTATAGCGCTATTCACCATATCTGAAGTTGGAGGATGGGTTGGCTTAGATTTAGGCTTTTTCACTCCAGTTGCGATAGAACCTTTCTTTGGTTTCTTCGTTTCAACAACAGGTGCAGTATTCGATTGAATTGTAGTATTATCTGCCATTTTGCTTTTTTTCTTTTAAAATATTTTTATTCACTTTTAGATTTTCCAATTAAATTTTTCAAAAAAAAAAACACTTTAAAATCACTTATAACATTTATAACTTGTATGACTGTATGAATTAAATTCACTGAAGTCTAGTATGAACAAAACAGCTTATCCATATGTGATGACATTGTGGAAGAGCGGTGTGAAATAATTTCATTGAATTCAAGGCAATTTTTTCTCATTTTTGTTTGATGATTTCAAAGTTGAGCTCATTTTTCTAATAGTTATGATTATTTGTTTTTGAACATATATCCATCATATGAATTGTCAAGATGGGCTCTTTCATCGTACTAATTTTGAAATTAAAAAAATTTTAAAATACGGCGCTAAATTTCGATTTTGTGTGAAATTTTTTCTATTTTCTCCAAAAAATTTCCATTTAAAACGATATAATTATTTTGTTAATAATATTATGAATTTTTTTTTTCTATATTCATATTAAGATGTACTCAATGCATCATTATCATTAATTGTTTTTATTAAATTCACCTATTTTAATACTGTAATTTATGTTTCTTTCAGAAATCATCAAACAACCATCCGTTGTTGTTTTGTACATGTTGTATGAGAATTGTAATTTTAAATTATCTATTAAGTGAAGGTACGAGAGAATAAACTTTTATTTAAAATTTATTTCAATCATTTTGAGATATGTATCTTTAATTCTAAATATTGAATTAAATGGATTTTAATGAAATTTTTTTCAAACTTTATATGAAATATATTATTACCAACATTATCATTTTTGTTTGATGATTTCAAAGTTGAGCTCATTTTTCTAATAGTTATGATTATATGTTTTTAAACATATATCCATCATATGAATCGTCAAGACGGGCTCTTTCATCGTACTTATTTTGAAATTAAGAAAAATTAAAATTCGGCGTTAAATTGCGATTTTGTGTGAAATTTTTTCTATTTTCTACAAAAAATTTCCATTTTAAACGATATAATTATTTTGTCAAAAATATTATGGAATTTTTTTTTTGTTATTCATATTAAGATTTACTCAATCCATCATTATCATTAATTGTTTTTATTAAATTCTCCTATTTTCATACTGTAATTTAAATTTCTTTCAGAAATCTTCAAACAACCATTCGTTGCTGTTTTGTACATGTTGTTTGAGAATCAGAATTTTAATCTAACTACTGCATAGTAAAGGTATAAACGGACACAATTTAATAAAAATTCATTTCAATCAATCCGAGATATGTATCCTTAAATCAAAATTCTAAATTTAATAGATTTTAGTGAAATTTTTTTGCAACTTTATGTGAAATACACAATATTTTTACCATGGCATGGTAACATGGTACAGTTTTTCATTTTGAAATTAAATTAAACTCTTCGATTAAATAAATGCTAGTCCTGAAAAGGACTTTTTTGTGTTACTTTTAGAATTGTATTTTACTTTTTTGCTTTCTTTACTGGAGTTGCCTTTTTTGTTGTTGTCGCAGCTTTTTTAACCTTAGGACTTTTTGCAGCAACCTTTGTTACATTTTTAGATGGTTTCGTAATTTTTTGCTTCGAAGCTTTTGTTTTAATAGGAGCTGCTTTCTTAATAGTTTTAGCTACTGCCTTTTCAGATTTTTTCTTTTCTATTATAGATTCTTTAGCAACAGTAGTCTTTTTCTTTGCGACTCCAACCTTTACAGGTGATCCTTTCTTAGCTTTTTTTGTAATTGATTTTTTCGGTGATGCTAATTTGTTTTTCTTCGAACTTTCGCCGCTTGCTTTTGTTGATGTCGATAGCTTAAATGAACCCGATGCACCTTTGCCTTTCGTTTGGATTAATTTACCGCTAACAACTGCACTCTTAATATATTTTTTAATAAATGGAGACAATTTGTCAGCGTCAACTTTGTAATTTGCAGCCAAATACTTTTTAATTGCTAGTAAAGATGAACCGCCACGTTCTTTCAAATCTTTTATAGCGCTATTCACCATATCTGAAGTTGGAGGATGGGTTGGCTTAGATTTAGGCTTTTTCACTCCAGTTGCGATAGAACCTTTCTTTGGTTTCTTCGTTTCAACAACAGGTGCAGTATTCGATTGAATTGTAGTATTATCTGCCATTTTGCTTTTTTTCTTTTAAAATATTTTTATTCACTTTTAGATTTTCCAATTAAATTTTTCAAAAAAAAAAAAACACTTTAAAATCACTTATAAAATTTATAACTTGTATGACTGTATGAATTAAATTCACTGAAGTCTAGTATGAACAAAACAGCTTATCCATATGTGATGAGATTGTGGAAGAGCGGTATGAAATAATTTCATTGAATTCAAGGCAATTTTTTCTCATTTTTGTTTGATGATTTCAAAGTTGAGCTCATTTTTCTAATAGTTATGATTATTTGTTTTTGAACATATATCCATCATATGAATTGTCAAGATGGGCTCTTTCATCGTACTAATTTTGAAATTAAAAAAATTTTAAAATACGGCGCTAAATTCCGATTTTGTGTGAAATTTTTTCTATTTTCTCCAAAAAATTTCCATTTAAAACGATATAATTATTTTGTTAATAATATTATGAATTTTTTTTTTCTATATTCATATTAAGATGTACTCAATGCATCATTATCATTAATAGCTTTTATTAAATTCACCTATTTTAATACTGTAATTTATGTTTCTTTCAGAAATCATCAAACAACCATCCGTTGTTGTTTTGTACATGTTGTATGAGAATTGTAATTTTAAATTATCTATTAAGTGAAGGTACGAGAGAATAAACTTTTATTTAAAATTTATTTCAATCATTTTGAGATATGTATCTTTAATTCTAAATATTGAATTAAATGGATTTTAATGAAATTTTTTTCAAACTTTATATGAAATATATTATTACCAACATTATCATTTTTGTTTGATGATTTCAAAGTTGAGCTCATTTTTCTAATAGTTATGATTATATGTTTTTAAACATATATCCATCATATGAATCGTCAAGACGGGCTCTTTCATCGTACTAATTTTAAAATTAAAAAAAGTTAAAATTCGGCGTTAAATTCCGATTTTGTGTGAAATTTTTTCTATTTTCTACAAAAAATTTCCATTTTAAACGATATAATTATTTTGTCAAAAATATTATGGAATTTTTTTTTTGTTATTCATATTAAGATTTACTCAATCCATCATTATCATTAGTTTTTATTAAATTCTCCTATTTTCATACTGTAATTTAAATTTCTTTCAGAAATCTTCAAACAACCATTCGTTGCTGTTTTGTACATGTTGTTTGAGAATCAGAATTTTAATCTAACTACTACATAGTAAAGGTATAAACGGACACAATTTAATAAAAATTCATTTCAATCAATCCGAGATATGTATCCTTAAATCAAAATTCTAAATTTAATAGATTTTAGTGAAATTTTTTTGCAACTTTATGTGAAATACACAATATTATTACCATGGCATGGTAACATGGTACAGTTTTTCATTTTGAAATTAAATTAAACTCTTCGATTAAATAAATGCTAGTCCTGAAAAGGACTTTTTTGTGTTACTTTTAGAATTGTATTTTACTTTTTTGCTTTCTTTACTGGAGTTGCCTTTTTTGTTGTTGTCGCAGCTTTTTTAACCTTAGGACTTTTTGCAGCAACCTTTGTTACATTTTTAGATGGTTTCGTAATTTTTTGCTTCGAAGCTTTTGTTTTAATAGGAGCTGGTTTCTTAATAGTTTTAGCTACTGCCTTTTCAGATTTTTTCTTTTCTATTATAGATTCTTTAGCAACAGTAGTCTTTTTCTTTGCGACTCCAACCTTTACAGGTGATCCTTTCTTAGCTTTTTTTGTAATTGATTTTTTCGGTGATGCTAATTTGTTTTTCTTCGAACTTTCGCCGCTTGCTTTTGTTGATGTCGATAGCTTAAATGAACCCGATGCACCTTTGCCTTTCGTTTGGATTAATTTACCGCTAACAACTGCACTCTTAATATATTTTTTAATAAATGGAGACAATTTGTCAGCGTCAACTTTGTAATTTGCAGCCAAATACTTTTTAATTGCTAGTAAAGATGAACCGCCACGTTCTTTCAAATCTTTTATAGCGCTATTCACCATATCTGAAGTTGGAGGATGGGTTGGCTTAGATTTAGGCTTTTTCACTCCAGTTGCGATAGAACCTTTCTTTGGTTTCTTCGTTTCAACAACAGGTGCAGTATTCGATTGAATTGTAGTATTATCTGCCATTTTGCTTTTTTTCTTTTAAAATATTTTTATTCACTTTTAGATTTTCCAATTAAATTTTTCAAAAAAAAAAAAACACTTTAAAATCACTTATAAAATTTATAACTTGTATGACTGTATGAATTAAATTCACTGAAGTCTAGTATGAACAAAACAGCTTATCCATATGTGATGAGATTGTGGAAGAGCGGTGTTAAATAATTTCATTGAATTCAAGGCAATTTTTTTTCATTTTTGTTTGAAGATTTCAAAGTTGAGCTCATTTTTCTAATAGTTATGATTATTTGTTTTTGAACATATATCCATCATATGAATTGTCAAGATGGGCTCTTTCATCGTACTAATTTTGAAATTTAAAAAATTTTAAAATACGGCGCTAAATTCCGATTTTGTGTGAAATTTTTTCTATTTTCTCCAAAAAATTTCCATTTAAAACGATATAATTATTTTGTTAATAATATTATGAATTTTTTTTTTCTATATTCATATTAAGATGTACTCAATGCATCATTATCATCAATAGCTTTTATTAAATTCACCTATTTTAATACTGTAATTTATGTTTCTTTCAGAAATCATCAAACAACCATCCGTTGTTGTTTTGTACATGTTGTATGAGAATTGTAATTTTAAATTATCTATTAAGTGAAGGTACGAGAGAATAAACTTTTATTTAAAATTTATTTCAATCATTTTGAGATATGTATCTTTAATTCTAAATATTGAATTAAATGGATTTTAATGAAATTTTTTTCAAACTTTATATGAAATATATTATTACCAACATTATCATTTTTGTTTGATGATTTCAAAGTTGAGCTCATTTTTCTAATAGTTATGATTATATGTTTTTAAACATATATCCATCATATGAATCGTCAAGACGGGCTCTTTCATCGTACTAATTTTAAAATTAAAAAAAGTTAAAATTCGGCGTTAAATTCCGATTTTGTGTGAAATTTTTTCTATTTTCTACAAAAAATTTCCATTTTAAACGATATAATTATTTTGTCAAAAATATTATGGAATTTTTTTTTTGTTATTCATATTAAGATTTACTCAATCCATCATTATCATTAGTTTTTATTAAATTCTCCTATTTTCATACTGTAATTTAAATTTCTTTCAGAAATCTTCAAACAACCATTCGTTGCTGTTTTGTACATGTTGTTTGAGAATCAGAATTTTAATCTAACTACTACATAGTAAAGGTATAAACGGACACAATTTAATAAAAATTCATTTCAATCAATCCGAGATATGTATCCTTAAATCAAAATTCTAAATTTAATAGATTTTAGTGAAATTTTTTTGCAACTTTATGTGAAATACACAATATTATTACCATGGCATGGTAACATGGTACAGTTTTTCATTTTGAAATTAAATTAAACTCTTCGATTAAATAAATGCTAGTCCTGAAAAGGACTTTTTTGTGTTACTTTTAGAATTGTATTTTACTTTTTTGCTTTCTTTACTGGAGTTGCCTTTTTTGTTGTTGTCGCAGCTTTTTTAACCTTAGGACTTTTTGCAGCAACCTTTGTTACATTTTTAGATGGTTTCGTAATTTTTTGCTTCGAAGCTTTTGTTTTAATAGGAGCTGGTTTCTTAATAGTTTTAGCTACTGCCTTTTCAGATTTTTTCTTTTCTATTATAGATTCTTTAGCAACAGTAGTCTTTTTCTTTGCGACTCCAACCTTTACAGGTGATCCTTTCTTGGCTTTTTTTGTAATTGACTTTTTCGGTGATGCTAATTTGTTTTTCTTCGAACTTTCGCCGCTTGCTTTTGTTGATGTCGATAGCTTAAATGAACCCGATGCACCTTTGCCTTTCGTTTGGATTAATTTACCGCTAACAACTGCACTCTTAATATATTTTTTAATAAATGGAGACAATTTGTCAGCGTCAACTTTGTAATTTGCAGCCAAATACTTTTTAATTGCTAGTAAAGATGAACCGCCACGTTCTTTCAAATCTTTTATAGCGCTATTCACCATATCTGAAGTTGGAGGATGGGTTGGCTTAGATTTAGGCTTTTTCACTCCAGTTGCGATAGAACCTTTCTTTGGTTTCTTCGTTTCAACAACAGGTGCAGTATTCGATTGAATTGTAGTATTATCTGCCATTTTGCTTTTTTTCTTTTAAAATATTTTTATTCACTTTTAGATTTTCCAATTAAATTTTTCAAAAAAAAAACACTTTAAAATCACTTCTAACATTTATAACTTGTATGACTGTATGAATTAAATTCACTGAAGTCTAGTATGAACAAAACAGCTTATCCATATGTGATGAGATTGTGGAAGAGCGGTGTGAAAAATTTCATTGAATTCAAGGCAATTTTTTCTCATTTTTGTTTGATGATTTCAAAGTTGAGCTCATTTTTCTAATAGTTATGATTATTTGTTTTTGAACATATATCCATCATATGAATTGTCAAGATGGGCTCTTTCATCGTACTAATTTTGAAATTAAAAAAATTTTAAAATACGGCGCTAAATTCCGATTTTGTGTGAAATTTTTTCTATTTTCTCCAAAAAATTTCCATTTAAAACGATATAATTATTTTGTTAATAATATTATGAATTTTTTTTTTCTATATTCATATTAAGATGTACTCAATGCATCATTATCATTAATTGTTTTTATTAAATTCACCTATTTTAATACTGTAATTTATGTTTCTTTCAGAAATCATCAAACAACCATCCGTTGTTGTTTTGTACATGTTGTATGAGAATTGTAATTTTAAATTATCTATTAAGTGAAGGTACGAGAGAATAAACTTTTATTTAAAATTTATTTCAATCATTTTGAGATATGTATCTTTAATTCTAAATATTGAATTAAATGGATTTTAATGAAATTTTTTTCAAACTTTATATGAAATATATTATTACCAACATTATCATTTTTGTTTGATGATTTCAAAGTTGAGCTCATTTTTCTAATAGTTATGATTATATGTTTTTAAACATATATCCATCATATGAATCGTCAAGACGGGCTCTTTCATCGTACTTATTTTGAAATTAAGAAAAATTAAAATTCGGCGTTAAATTGCGATTTTGTGTGAAATTTTTTCTATTTTCTACAAAAAATTTCCATTTTAAACGATATAATTATTTTGTCAAAAATATTATGGAATTTTTTTTTTGTTATTCATATTAAGATTTACTCAATCCATCATTATCATTAATTGTTTTTATTAAATTCTCCTATTTTCATACTGTAATTTAAATTTCTTTCAGAAATCTTCAAACAACCATTCGTTGCTGTTTTGTACATGTTGTTTGAGAATCAGAATTTTAATCTAACTACTGCATAGTAAAGGTATAAACGGACACAATTTAATAAAAATTCATTTCAATCAATCCGAGATATGTATCCTTAAATCAAAATTCTAAATTTAATAGATTTTAGTGAAATTTTTTTGCAACTTTATGTGAAATACACAATATTTTTACCATGGCATGGTAACATGGTACAGTTTTTCATTTTGAAATTAAATTAAACTCTTCGATTAAATAAATGCTAGTCCTGAAAAGGACTTTTTTGTGTTACTTTTAGAATTGTATTTTACTTTTTTGCTTTCTTTACTGGAGTTGCCTTTTTTGTTGTTGTCGCAGCTTTTTTAACCTTAGGACTTTTTGCAGCAACCTTTGTTACATTTTTAGATGGTTTCGTAATTTTTTGCTTCGAAGCTTTTGTTTTAATAGGAGCTGGTTTCTTAATAGTTTTAGCTACTGCCTTTTCAGATTTTTTCTTTTCTATTATAGATTCTTTAGCAACAGTAGTCTTTTTCTTTGCGACTCCAACCTTTACAGGTGATCCTTTCTTGGCTTTTTTTGTAATTGATTTTTTCGGTGATGCTAATTTGTTTTTCTTCGAACTTTCGCCGCTTGCTTTTGTTGATGTCGATAGCTTAAATGAACCCGATGCACCTTTGCCTTTCGTTTGGATTAATTTACCGCTAACAACTGCACTCTTAATATATTTTTTAATAAATGGAGACAATTTGTCAGCGTCAACTTTGTAATTTGCAGCCAAATACTTTTTAATTGCTAGTAAAGATGAACCGCCACGTTCTTTCAAATCTTTTATAGCGCTATTCACCATATCTGAAGTTGGAGGATGGGTTGGCTTAGATTTAGGCTTTTTCACTCCAGTTGCGATAGAACCTTTCTTTGGTTTCTTCGTTTCAACAACAGGTGCAGTATTCGATTGAATTGTAGTATTATCTGCCATTTTGCTTTTTTTCTTTTAAAATATTTTTATTCACTTTTAGATTTTCCAATTAAATTTTTCAAAAAAAAAAACACTTTAAAATCACTTATAACATTTATAACTTGTATGACTGTATGAATTAAATTCACTGAAGTCTAGTATGAACAAAACAGCTTATCCATATGTGATGAGATTGTGGAAGAGCGGTGTGAAATAATTTCATTCAATTCAAGGCAATTTTTTCTCATTTTTGTTTGATGATTTCAAAGTTGAGCTCATTTTTCTAATAGTTATGATTATTTGTTTTTGAACATATATCCATCATATGAATTGTCAAGATGGGCTCTTTCATCGTACTAATTTTGAAATTAAAAAATTTTAAAATACGGCGCTAAATTCCGATTTTGTGTGAAATTTTTTCTATTTTCTCCAAAAAATTTCCATTTAAAACGATATAATTATTTTGTTAATAATATTATGAATTTTTTTTTTCTATATTCATATTAAGATGTACTCAATGCATCATTATCATTAATTGTTTTTATTAAATTCACCTATTTTAATACTGTAATTTATGTTTCTTTCAGAAATCATCAAACAACCATCCGTTGTTGTTTTGTACATGTTGTATGAGAATTGTAATTTTAAATTATCTATTAAGTGAAGGTACGAGAGAATAAACTTTTATTTAAAATTTATTTCAATCATTTTGAGATATGTATCTTTAATTCTAAATATTGAATTAAATGGATTTTAATGAAATTTTTTTCAAACTTTATATGAAATATATTATTACCAACATTATCATTTTTGTTTGATGATTTCAAAGTTGAGCTCATTTTTCTAATAGTTATGATTATATGTCTTTAAACATATATCCATCATATGAATCGTCAAGACGGGCTCTTTCATCGTACTTATTTTGAAATTAAGAAAAATTAAAATTCGGCGTTAAATTGCGATTTTGTGTGAAATTTTTTCTATTTTCTACAAAAAATTTCCATTTTAAACGATATAATTATTTTGTCAAAATTATTATGGAATTTTTTTTTTGTTATTCATATTAAGATTTACTCAATCCATCATTATCATTAATTGTTTTTATTAAATTCTCCTATTTTCATACTGTAATTTAAATTTCTTTCAGAAATCTTCAAACAACCAATCGTTGCTGTTTTGTACATGTTGTTTGAGAATCAGAATTTTAATCTAACTACTACATAGTAAAGGTATAAACGGACACAATTTAATAAAAATTCATTTCAATCAATCCGAGATATGTATCCTTAAATCAAAATTCTAAATTTAATAGATTTTAGTGAAATTTTTTTGCAACTTTATGTGAAATACACAATATTATTACCATGGCATGGTAACATGGTACAGTTTTTCATTTTGAAATTAAATTAAACTCTTCGATTAAATAAATGCTAGTCCTGAAAAGGACTTTTTTGTGTTACTTTTAGAATTGTATTTTACTTTTTTGCTTTCTTTACTGGAGTTGCCTTTTTTGTTGTTGTCGCAGCTTTTTTAACCTTAGGACTTTTTGCAGCAACCTTTGTTACATTTTTAGATGGTTTCGTAATTTTTTGCTTCGAAGCTTTTGTTTTAATAGGAGCTGGTTTCTTAATAGTTTTAGCTACTGCCTTTTCAGATTTTTTCTTTTCTATTATAGATTCTTTAGCAACAGTAGTCTTTTTCTTTGCGACTCCAACCTTTACAGGTGATCCTTTCTTGGCTTTTTTTGTAATTGATTTTTTCGGTGATGCTAATTTGTTTTTCTTCGAACTTTCGCCGCTTGCTTTTGTTGATGTCGATAGCTTAAATGAACCCGATGCACCTTTGCCTTTCGTTTGGATTAATTTACCGCTAACAACTGCACTCTTAATATATTTTTTAATAAATGGAGACAATTTGTCAGCGTCAACTTTGTAATTTGCAGCCAAATACTTTTTAATTGCTAGTAAAGATGAACCGCCACGTTCTTTCAAATCTTTTATAGCGCTATTCACCATATCTGAAGTTGGAGGATGGGTTGGCTTAGATTTAGGCTTTTTCACTCCAGTTGCGATAGAACCTCTCTTTGGTTTCTTCGTTTCAACAACAGGTGCAGTATTCGATTGAATTGTAGTATTATCTGCCATTTTGCTTTTTTTCTTTTAAAATATTTTTATTCACTTTTAGATTTTCCAATTAAATTTTTCAAAAAAAAACACTTTAAAATCACTTATAACATTTATAACTTGTATGACTGTATGAATTAAATTCACTGAAGTCTAGTATGAACAAAACAGCTTATCCATATGTGATGAGATTGTGGAAGAGCGGTGTGAAATAATTTCATTCAATTCAAGGCAATTTTTTCTCATTTTTGTTTGATGATTTCAAAGTTGAGCTCATTTTTCTAATAGTTATGATTATTTGTTTTTGAACATATATCCATCATATGAATTGTCAAGATGGGCTCTTTCATCGTACTAATTTTGAAATTAAAAAATTTTAAAATACGGCGCTAAATTCCGATTTTGTGTGAAATTTTTTCTATTTTCTCCAAAAAATTTCCATTTAAAACGATATAATTATTTTGTTAATAATATTATGAATTTTTTTTTTCTATATTCATATTAAGATGTACTCAATGCATCATTATCATTAATTGTTTTTATTAAATTCACCTATTTTAATACTGTAATTTATGTTTCTTTCAGAAATCATCAAACAACCATCCGTTGTTGTTTTGTACATGTTGTATGAGAATTGTAATTTTAAATTATCTATTAAGTGAAGGTACGAGAGAATAAACTTTTATTTAAAATTTATTTCAATCATTTTGAGATATGTATCTTTAATTCTAAATATTGAATTAAATGGATTTTAATGAAATTTTTTTCAAACTTTATATGAAATATATTATTACCAACATTATCATTTTTGTTTGATGATTTCAAAGTTGAGCTCATTTTTCTAATAGTTATGATTATATGTCTTTAAACATATATCCATCATATGAATCGTCAAGACGGGCTCTTTCATCGTACTTATTTTGAAATTAAGAAAAATTAAAATTCGGCGTTAAATTGCGATTTTGTGTGAAATTTTTTCTATTTTCTACAAAAAATTTCCATTTTAAACGATATAATTATTTTGTCAAAATTATTATGGAATTTTTTTTTTGTTATTCATATTAAGATTTACTCAATCCATCATTATCATTAATTGTTTTTATTAAATTCTCCTATTTTCATACTGTAATTTAAATTTCTTTCAGAAATCTTCAAACAACCAATCGTTGCTGTTTTGTACATGTTGTTTGAGAATCAGAATTTTAATCTAACTACTACATAGTAAAGGTATAAACGGACACAATTTAATAAAAATTCATTTCAATCAATCCGAGATATGTATCCTTAAATCAAAATTCTAAATTTAATAGATTTTAGTGAAATTTTTTTGCAACTTTATGTGAAATACACAATATTATTACCATGGCATGGTAACATGGTACAGTTTTTCATTTTGAAATTAAATTAAACTCTTCGATTAAATAAATGCTAGTCCTGAAAAGGACTTTTTTGTGTTACTTTTAGAATTGTATTTTACTTTTTTGCTTTCTTTACTGGAGTTGCCTTTTTTGTTGTTGTCGCAGCTTTTTTAACCTTAGGACTTTTTGCAGCAACCTTTGTTACATTTTTAGATGGTTTCGTAATTTTTTGCTTCGAAGCTTTTGTTTTAATAGGAGCTGGTTTCTTAATAGTTTTAGCTACTGCCTTTTCAGATTTTTTCTTTTCTATTATAGATTCTTTAGCAACAGTAGTCTTTTTCTTTGCGACTCCAACCTTTACAGGTGATCCTTTCTTGGCTTTTTTTGTAATTGATTTTTTCGGTGATGCTAATTTGTTTTTCTTCGAACTTTCGCCGCTTGCTTTTGTTGATGTCGATAGCTTAAATGAACCCGATGCACCTTTGCCTTTCGTTTGGATTAATTTACCGCTAACAACTGCACTCTTAATATATTTTTTAATAAATGGAGACAATTTGTCAGCGTCAACTTTGTAATTTGCAGCCAAATACTTTTTAATTGCTAGTAAAGATGAACCGCCACGTTCTTTCAAATCTTTTATAGCGCTATTCACCATATCTGAAGTTGGAGGATGGGTTGGCTTAGATTTAGGCTTTTTCACTCCAGTTGCGATAGAACCTCTCTTTGGTTTCTTCGTTTCAACAACAGGTGCAGTATTCGATTGAATTGTAGTATTATCTGCCATTTTGCTTTTTTTCTTTTAAAATATTTTTATTCACTTTTAGATTTTCCAATTAAATTTTTCAAAAAAAAACACTTTAAAATCACTTATAACATTTATAACTTGTATGACTGTATGAATTAAATTCACTGAAGTCTAGTATGAACAAAACAGCTTATCCATATGTGATGAGATTGTGGAAGAGCGGTGTGAAATAATTTCATTCAATTCAAGGCAATTTTTTCTCATTTTTGTTTGATGATTTCAAAGTTGAGCTCATTTTTCTAATAGTTATGATTATTTGTTTTTGAACATATATCCATCATATGAATTGTCAAGATGGGCTCTTTCATCGTACTAATTTTGAAATTAAAAAATTTTAAAATACGGCGCTAAATTCCGATTTTGTGTGAAATTTTTTCTATTTTCTCCAAAAAATTTCCATTTAAAACGATATAATTATTTTGTTAATAATATTATGAATTTTTTTTTTCTATATTCATATTAAGATGTACTCAATGCATCATTATCATTAATTGTTTTTATTAAATTCACCTATTTTAATACTGTAATTTATGTTTCTTTCAGAAATCATCAAACAACCATCCGTTGTTGTTTTGTACATGTTGTATGAGAAT
This sequence comes from Xylophagus ater, assembly GCA_963422695.1. Taxonomy (NCBI): domain Eukaryota; kingdom Metazoa; phylum Arthropoda; class Insecta; order Diptera; family Xylophagidae; genus Xylophagus; species Xylophagus ater. The sequence goes on from OY730478.1 coordinate 38,056,069, forward strand.
TGTAATTTTAAATTATCTATTAAGTGAAGGTACGAGAGAATAAACTTTTATTTAAAATTTATTTCAATCATTTTGAGATATGTATCTTTAATTCTAAATATTGAATTAAATGGATTTTAATGAAATTTTTTTCAAACTTTATATGAAATATATTATTACCAACATTATCATTTTTGTTTGATGATTTCAAAGTTGAGCTCATTTTTCTAATAGTTATGATTATATGTTTTTAAACATATATCCATCATATGAATCGTCAAGACGGGCTCTTTCATCGTACTTATTTTGAAATTAAGAAAAATTAAAATTCGGCGTTAAATTGCGATTTTGTGTGAAATTTTTTCTATTTTCTACAAAAAATTTCCATTTTAAACGATATAATTATTTTGTCAAAATTATTATGGAATTTTTTTTTTGTTATTCATATTAAGATTTACTCAATCCATCATTATCATTAATTGTTTTTATTAAATTCTCCTATTTTCATACTGTAATTTAAATTTCTTTCAGAAATCTTCAAACAACCAATCGTTGCTGTTTTGTACATGTTGTTTGAGAATCAGAATTTTAATCTAACTACTACATAGTAAAGGTATAAACGGACACAATTTAATAAAAATTCATTTCAATCAATCCGAGATATGTATCCTTAAATCAAAATTCTAAATTTAATAGATTTTAGTGAAATTTTTTTGCAACTTTATGTGAAATACACAATATTATTACCATGGCATGGTAACATGGTACAGTTTTTCATTTTGAAATTAAATTAAACTCTTCGATTAAATAAATGCTAGTCCTGAAAAGGACTTTTTTGTGTTACTTTTAGAATTGTATTTTACTTTTTTGCTTTCTTTACTGGAGTTGCCTTTTTTGTTGTTGTCGCAGCTTTTTTAACCTTAGGACTTTTTGCAGCAACCTTTGTTACATTTTTAGATGGTTTCGTAATTTTTTGCTTCGAAGCTTTTGTTTTAATAGGAGCTGGTTTCTTAATAGTTTTAGCTACTGCCTTTTCAGATTTTTTCTTTTCTATTATAGATTCTTTAGCAACAGTAGTCTTTTTCTTTGCGACTCCAACCTTTACAGGTGATCCTTTCTTGGCTTTTTTTGTAATTGATTTTTTCGGTGATGCTAATTTGTTTTTCTTCGAACTTTCGCCGCTTGCTTTTGTTGATGTCGATAGCTTAAATGAACCCGATGCACCTTTGCCTTTCGTTTGGATTAATTTACCGCTAACAACTGCACTCTTAATATATTTTTTAATAAATGGAGACAATTTGTCAGCGTCAACTTTGTAATTTGCAGCCAAATACTTTTTAATTGCTAGTAAAGATGAACCGCCACGTTCTTTCAAATCTTTTATAGCGCTATTCACCATATCTGAAGTTGGAGGATGGGTTGGCTTAGATTTAGGCTTTTTCACTCCAGTTGCGATAGAACCTTTCTTTGGTTTCTTCGTTTCAACAACAGGTGCAGTATTCGATTGAATTGTAGTATTATCTGCCATTTTGCTTTTTTTCTTTTAAAATATTTTTATTCACTTTTAGATTTTCCAATTAAATTTTTCAAAAAAAAAACACTTTAAAATCACTTCTAACATTTATAACTTGTATGACTGTATGAATTAAATTCACTGAAGTCTAGTATGAACAAAACAGCTTATCCATATGTGATGAGATTGTGGAAGAGCGGTGTGAAAAATTTCATTGAATTCAAGGCAATTTTTTCTCATTTTTGTTTGATGATTTCAAAGTTGAGCTCATTTTTCTAATAGTTATGATTATTTGTTTTTGAACATATATCCATCATATGAATTGTCAAGATGGGCTCTTTCATCGTACTAATTTTGAAATTAAAAAAATTTTAAAATACGGCGCTAAATTCCGATTTTGTGTGAAATTTTTTCTATTTTCTCCAAAAAATTTCCATTTAAAACGATATAATTATTTTGTTAATAATATTATGAATTTTTTTTTTCTATATTCATATTAAGATGTACTCAATGCATCATTATCATTAATTGTTTTTATTAAATTCACCTATTTTAATACTGTAATTTATGTTTCTTTCAGAAATCATCAAACAACCATCCGTTGTTGTTTTGTACATGTTGTATGAGAATTGTAATTTTAAATTATCTATTAAGTGAAGGTACGAGAGAATAAACTTTTATTTAAAATTTATTTCAATCATTTTGAGATATGTATCTTTAATTCTAAATATTGAATTAAATGGATTTTAATGAATTTTTTTTCAAACTTTATATGAAATATATTATTACCAACATTATCATTTTTGTTTGATGATTTCAAAGTTGAGCTCATTTTTCTAATAGTTATGATTATATGTCTTTAAACATATATCCATCATATGAATCGTCAAGACGGGCTCTTTCATCGTACTTATTTTGAAATTAAGAAAAATTAAAATTCGGCGTTAAATTGCGATTTTGTGTGAAATTTTTTCTATTTTCTACAAAAAATTTCCATTTTAAACGATATAATTATTTTGTCAAAATTATTATGGAATTTTTTTTTTGTTATTCATATTAAGATTTACTCAATCCATCATTATCATTAATTGTTTTTATTAAATTCTCCTATTTTCATACTGTAATTTAAATTTCTTTCAGAAATCTTCAAACAACCAATCGTTGCTGTTTTGTACATGTTGTTTGAGAATCAGAATTTTAATCTAACTACTACATAGTAAAGGTATAAACGGACACAATTTAATAAAAATTCATTTCAATCAATCCGAGATATGTATCCTTAAATCAAAATTCTAAATTTAATAGATTTTAGTGAAATTTTTTTGCAACTTTATGTGAAATACACAATATTATTACCATGGCATGGTAACATGGTACAGTTTTTCATTTTGAAATTAAATTAAACTCTTCGATTAAATAAATGCTAGTCCTGAAAAGGACTTTTTTGTGTTACTTTTAGAATTGTATTTTACTTTTTTGCTTTCTTTACTGGAGTTGCCTTTTTTGTTGTTGTCGCAGCTTTTTTAACCTTAGGACTTTTTGCAGCAACCTTTGTTACATTTTTAGATGGTTTCGTAATTTTTTGCTTCGAAGCTTTTGTTTTAATAGGAGCTGGTTTCTTAATAGTTTTAGCTACTGCCTTTTCAGATTTTTTCTTTTCTATTATAGATTCTTTAGCAACAGTAGTCTTTTTCTTTGCGACTCCAACCTTTACAGGTGATCCTTTCTTGGCTTTTTTTGTAATTGATTTTTTCGGTGATGCTAATTTGTTTTTCTTCGAACTTTCGCCGCTTGCTTTTGTTGATGTCGATAGCTTAAATGAACCCGATGCACCTTTGCCTTTCGTTTGGATTAATTTACCGCTAACAACTGCACTCTTAATATATTTTTTAATAAATGGAGACAATTTGTCAGCGTCAACTTTGTAATTTGCAGCCAAATACTTTTTAATTGCTAGTAAAGATGAACCGCCACGTTCTTTCAAATCTTTTATAGCGCTATTCACCATATCTGAAGTTGGAGGATGGGTTGGCTTAGATTTAGGCTTTTTCACTCCAGTTGCGATAGAACCTTTCTTTGGTTTCTTCGTTTCAACAACAGGTGCAGTATTCGATTGAATTGTAGTATTATCTGCCATTTTGCTTTTTTTCTTTTAAAATATTTTTATTCACTTTTAGATTTTCCAATTAAATTTTTCAAAAAAAAAACACTTTAAAATCACTTATAACATTTATAACTTGTATGACTGTATGAATTAAATTCACTGAAGTCTAGTATGAACAAAACAGCTTATCCATATGTGATGAGATTGTGGAAGAGCGGTGTGAAATAATTTCATTCAATTCAAGGCAATTTTTTCTCATTTTTGTTTGATGATTTCAAAGTTGAGCTCATTTTTCTAATAGTTATGATTATTTGTTTTTGAACATATATCCATCATATGAATTGTCAAGATGGGCTCTTTCATCGTACTAATTTTGAAATTAAAAAATTTTAAAATACGGCGCTAAATTCCGATTTTGTGTGAAATTTTTTCTATTTTCTCCAAAAAATTTCCATTTAAAACGATATAATTATTTTGTTAATAATATTATGAATTTTTTTTTTCTATATTCATATTAAGATGTACTCAATGCATCATTATCATTAATTGTTTTTATTAAATTCACCTATTTTAATACTGTAATTTATGTTTCTTTCAGAAATCATCAAACAACCATCCGTTGTTGTTTTGTACATATTGTATGAGAATTGTAATTTTAAATTATCTATTAAGTGAAGGTACGAGAGAATAAACTTTTATTTAAAATTTATTTCAATCATTTTGAGATATGTATCTTTAATTCTAAATATTGAATTAAATGGATTTTAATGAAATTTTTTTCAAACTTTATATGAAATATATTATTACCAACATTATCATTTTTGTTTGATGATTTCAAAGTTGAGCTCATTTTTCTAATAGTTATGATTATATGTTTTTAAACATATATCCATCATATGAATCGTCAAGACGGGCTCTTTCATCGTACTTATTTTGAAATTAAGAAAAATTAAAATTCGGCGTTAAATTGCGATTTTGTGTGAAATTTTTTCTATTTTCTACAAAAAATTTCCATTTTAAACGATATAATTATTTTGTCAAAATTATTATGGAATTTTTTTTTTGTTATTCATATTAAGATTTACTCAATCCATCATTATCATTAATTGTTTTTATTAAATTCTCCTATTTTCATACTGTAATTTAAATTTCTTTCAGAAATCTTCAAACAACCAATCGTTGCTGTTTTGTACATGTTGTTTGAGAATCAGAATTTTAATCTAACTACTACATAGTAAAGGTATAAACGGACACAATTTAATAAAAATTCATTTCAATCAATCCGAGATATGTATCCTTAAATCAAAATTCTAAATTTAATAGATTTTAGTGAAATTTTTTTGCAACTTTATGTGAAATACACAATATTATTACCATGGCATGGTAACATGGTACAGTTTTTCATTTTGAAATTAAATTAAACTCTTCGATTAAATAAATTCTAGTCCTGAAAAGGACTTTTTTGTTTTACTTTTAGAATTGTATTTTACTTTTTTGCTTTCTTTACTGGAGTTGCCTTTTTTGTTGTTGTCGCAGCTTTTTTAACCTTAGGACTTTTTGCAGCAACCTTTGTTACATTTTTAGATGGTTTCGTAATTTTTTGCTTCGAAGCTTTTGTTTTAATAGGAGCTGGTTTCTTAATAGTTTTAGCTACTGCCTTTTCAGATTTTTTCTTTTCTATTATAGATTCTTTAGCAACAGTAGTCTTTTTCTTTGCGACTCCAACCTTTACAGGTGATCCTTTCTTGGCTTTTTTTGTAATTGATTTTTTCGGTGATGCTAATTTGTTTTTCTTCGAACTTTCGCCGCTTGCTTTTGTTGATGTCGATAGCTTAAATGAACCCGATGCACCTTTGCCTTTCGTTTGGATTAATTTACCGCTAACAACTGCACTCTTAATATATTTTTTAATAAATGGAGACAATTTGTCAGCGTCAACTTTGTAATTTGCAGCCAAATACTTTTTAATTGCTAGTAAAGATGAACCGCCACGTTCTTTCAAATCTTTTATAGCGCTATTCACCATATCTGAAGTTGGAGGATGGGTTGGCTTAGATTTAGGCTTTTTCACTCCAGTTGCGATAGAACCTTTCTTTGGTTTCTTCGTTTCAACAACAGGTGCAGTATTCGATTGAATTGTAGTATTATCTGCCATTTTGCTTTTTTTCTTTTAAAATATTTTTATTCACTTTTAGATTTTCCAATTAAATTTTTCAAAAAAAAAAAAACACTTTAAAATCACTTATAAAATTTATAACTTGTATGACTTTATGAATTAAATTCACTGAAGTCTAGTATGAACAAAACAGCTTATCCATATGTGATGAGATTGTGGAAGAGCGGTGTGAAATAATTTCATTCAATTCAAGGCAATTTTTTCTCATTTTTGTTTGATGATTTCAAAGTTGAGCTCATTTTTCTAATAGTTATGATTATTTGTTTTTGAACATATATCCATCATATGAATTGTCAAGATGGGCTCTTTCATCGTACTAATTTTGAAATTAAAAAATTTTAAAATACGGCGCTAAATTCCGATTTTGTGTGAAATTTTTTCTATTTTCTCCAAAAAATTTCCATTTAAAACGATATAATTATTTTGTTAATAATATTATGAATTTTTTTTTTCTATATTCATATTAAGATGTACTCAATGCATCATTATCATTAATTGTTTTTATTAAATTCACCTATTTTAATACTGTAATTTATGTTTCTTTCAGAAATCATCAACAACCATCCGTTGTTGTTTTGTACATGTTGTATGAGAATTGTAATTTTAAATTATCTATTAAGTGAAGGTACGAGAGAATAAACTTTTATTTAAAATTTATTTCAATCATTTTGAGATATGTATCTTTAATTCTAAATATTGAATTAAATGGATTTTAATGAAATTTTTTTCAAACTTTATATGAAATATATTATTACCAACATTATCATTTTTGTTTGATGATTTCAAAGTTGAGCTCATTTTTCTAATAGTTATGATTATATGTTTTTAAACATATATCCATCATATGAATTGTCAAGATGGGCTCTTTCATCGTACTAATTTTGAAATTAAAAAAATTTTAAAATACGGCGCTAAATTCCGATTTTGTGTGAAATTTTTTCTATTTTCTCCAAAAAATTTCCATTTAAAACGATATAATTATTTTGTTAATAATATTATGAATTTTTTTTTTCTATATTCATATTAAGATGTACTCAATGCATCATTATCATTAATTGTTTTTATTAAATTCACCTATTTTAATACTGTAATTTATGTTTCTTTCAGAAATCATCAAACAACCATCCGTTGTTGTTTTGTACATGTTGTATGAGAATTGTAATTTTAAATTATCTATTAAGTGAAGGTACGAGAGAATAAACTTTTATTTAAAATTTATTTCAATCATTTTGAGATATGTATCTTTAATTCTAAATATTGAATTAAATGGATTTTTATGAAATTTTTTTCAAACTTTATATGAAATATATTATTACCAACATTATCATTTTTGTTTGATGATTTCAAAGTTGAGCTCATTTTTCTAATAGTTATGATTATATGTCTTTAAACATATATCCATCATATGAATCGTCAAGACGGGCTCTTTCATCGTACTAATTTTGAAATTAAAAAAAATTAAAATTCGGCGTTAAATTCCGATTTTGTGTGAAATTTTTTCTATTTTCTACAAAAAATTTCCATTTTAAACGATATAATTATTTTGTCAAAATTATTATGGAATTTTTTTTTGTTATTCATATTAAGATTTACTCAATCCATCATTATCATTAATTGTTTTTATTAAATTCTCCTATTTTCATACTGTAATTTAAATTTCTTTCAGAAATCTTCAAACAACCATTCGTTGCTGTTTTGTACATGTTGTTTGAGAATCAGAATTTTAATCTAACTACTACATAGTAAAGGTATAAACGGACACAATTTAATAAAAATTCATTTCAATCAATCCGAGATATGTATCCTTAAATCAAAATTCTAAATTTAATAGATTTTAGTGAAATTTTTTTGCAACTTTATGTGAAATACACAATATTATTACCATGGCATGGTAACATGGTACAGTTTTTCATTTTGAAATTAAATTAAACTCTTCGATTAAATAAATGCTAGTCCTGAAAAGGACTTTTTTGTGTTACTTTTAGAATTGTATTTTACTTTTTTGCTTTCTTTACTGGAGTTGCCTTTTTTGTTGTTGTCGCAGCTTTTTTAACCTTAGGACTTTTTGCAGCAACCTTTGTTACATTTTTAGATGGTTTCGTAATTTTTTGCTTCGAAGCTTTTGTTTTAATAGGAGCTGGTTTCTTAATAGTTTTAGCTACTGCCTTTTCAGATTTTTTCTTTTCTATTATAGATTCTTTAGCAACAGTAGTCTTTTTCTTTGCGACTCCAACCTTTACAGGTGATCCTTTCTTGGCTTTTTTTGTAATTGACTTTTTCGGTGATGCTAATTTGTTTTTCTTCGAACTTTCGCCGCTTGCTTTTGTTGATGTCGATAGCTTAAATGAACCCGATGCACCTTTGCCTTTCGTTTGGATTAATTTACCGCTAACAACTGCACTCTTAATATATTTTTTAATAAATGGAGACAATTTGTCAGCGTCAACTTTGTAATTTGCAGCCAAATACTTTTTAATTGCTAGTAAAGATGAACCGCCACGTTCTTTCAAATCTTTTATAGCGCTATTCACCATATCTGAAGTTGGAGGATGGGTTGGCTTAGATTTAGGCTTTTTCACTCCAGTTGCGATAGAACCTTTCTTTGGTTTCTTCGTTTCAACAACAGGTGCAGTATTCGATTGAATTGTAGTATTATCTGCCATTTTGCTTTTTTTCTTTTAAAATATTTTTATTCACTTTTAGATTTTCCAATTAAATTTTTCAAAAAAAAAACACTTTAAAATCACTTATAACATTTATAACTTGTATGACTGTATGAATTAAATTCACTGAAGTCTAGTATGAACAAAACAGCTTATCCATATGTGATGAGATTGTGGAAGAGCGGTGTGAAATAATTTCATTCAATTCAAGGCAATTTTTTCTCATTTTTGTTTGATGATTTCAAAGTTGAGCTCATTTTTCTAATAGTTATGATTATTTGTTTTTGAACATATATCCATCATATGAATTGTCAAGATGGGCTCTTTCATCGTACTAATTTTGAAATTAAAAAATTTTAAAATACGGCGCTAAATTCCGATTTTGTGTGAAATTTTTTCTATTTTCTCCAAAAAATTTCCATTTAAAACGATATAATTATTTTGTTAATAATATTATGAATTTTTTTTTTCTATATTCATATTAAGATGTACTCAATGCATCATTATCATTAATTGTTTTTATTAAATTCACCTATTTTAATACTGTAATTTATGTTTCTTTCAGAAATCATCAAACAACCATCCGTTGTTGTTTTGTACATGTTGTATGAGAATTGTAATTTTAAATTATCTATTAAGTGAAGGTACGAGAGAATAAACTTTTATTTAAAATTTATTTCAATCATTTTGAGATATGTATCTTTAATTCTAAATATTGAATTAAATGGATTTTTATGAAATTTTTTTCAAACTTTATATGAAATATATTATTACCAACATTATCATTTTTGTTTGATGATTTCAAAGTTGAGCTCATTTTTCTAATAGTTATGATTATATGTTTTTAAACATATATCCATTATATGAATCGTCAAGACGGGCTCTTTCATCGTACTAATTTTGAAATTAAAAAAAACTAAAATTCGGCGTTAAATTCCGATTTTGTGTGAAATTTTTTCTATTTTCTACAAAAAATTTCCATTTTAAACGATATAATTATTTTGTCAAAATTATTATGGAATTTTTTTTTTTGTTATTCATATTAAGATTTACTCAATCCATCATTATCACTAATTGTTTTTATTAAATTCTCCTATTTTCATACTGTAATTTAAATTTCTTTCAGAAATCTTCAAACAACCATTCGTTGCTGTTTTGTACATGTTGTTTGAGAATCAGAATTTTAATCTAACTACTACATAGTAAAGGTATAAACGGACACAATTTAATAAAAATTCATTTCAATCAATCCGAGATATGTATCCTTAAATCAAAATTCTAAATTTAATAGATTTTAGTGAAATTTTTTTGCAACTTTATGTGAAATACACAATATTATTACCATGGCATGGTAACATGGTACAGTTTTTCATTTTGAAATTAAATTAAACTCTTCGATTAAATAAATGCTAGTCCTGAAAAGGACTTTTTTGTGTTACTTTTAGAATTGTATTTTACTTTTTTGCTTTCTTTACTGGAGTTGCCTTTTTTGTTGTTGTCGCAGCTTTTTTAACCTTAGGACTTTTTGCAGCAACCTTTGTTACATTTTTAGATGGTTTCGTAATTTTTTGCTTCGAAGCTTTTGTTTTAATAGGAGCTGGTTTCTTAATAGTTTTAGCTACTGCCTTTTCAGATTTTTTCTTTTCTATTATAGATTCTTTAGCAACAGTAGTCTTTTTCTTTGCGACTCCAACCTTTACAGGTGATCCTTTCTTGGCTTTTTTTGTAATTGACTTTTTCGGTGATGCTAATTTGTTTTTCTTCGAACTTTCGCCGCTTGCTTTTGTTGATGTCGATAGCTTAAATGAACCCGATGCACCTTTGCCTTTCGTTTGGATTAATTTACCGCTAACAACTGCACTCTTAATATATTTTTTAATAAATGGAGACAATTTGTCAGCGTCAACTTTGTAATTTGCAGCCAAATACTTTTTAATTGCTAGTAAAGATGAACCGCCACGTTCTTTCAAATCTTTTATAGCGCTATTCACCATATCTGAAGTTGGAGGATGGGTTGGCTTAGATTTAGGCTTTTTCACTCCAGTTGCGATAGAACCTTTCTTTGGTTTCTTCGTTTCAACAACAGGTGCAGTATTCGATTGAATTGTAGTATTATCTGCCATTTTGCTTTTTTTCTTTTAAAATATTTTTATTCACTTTTAGATTTTCCAATTAAATTTTTCAAAAAAAAAACACTTTAAAATCACTTATAACATTTATAACTTGTATGACTGTATGAATTAAATTCACTGAAGTCTAGTATGAACAAAACAGCTTATCCATATGTGATGACATTGTGGAAGAGCGGTGTGAAATAATTTCATTCAATTCAAGGCAATTTTTTCTCATTTTTGTTTGATGATTTCAAAGTTGAGCTCATTTTTCTAATAGTTATGATTATTTGTTTTTGAACATATATCCATCATATGAATTGTCAAGATGGGCTCTTTCATCGTACTAATTTTGAAATTAAAAAATTTTAAAATACGGCGCTAAATTCCGATTTTGTGTGAAATTTTTTCTATTTTCTCCAAAAAATTTCCATTTAAAACGATATAATTATTTTATTAATAATATTATGAATTTTTTTTTTCTATATTCATATTAAGATGTACTCAATGCATCATTATCATTAATTGTTTTTATTAAATTCACCTATTTTAATACTGTAATTTATGTTTCTTTCAGAAATCATCAAACAACCATCCGTTGTTGTTTTGTACATGTTGTATGAGAATTGTAATTTTAAATTATCTATTAAGTGAAGGTACGAGAGAATAAACTTTTATTTAAAATTTATTTCAATCATTTTGAGATATGTATCTTTAATTCTAAATATTGAATTAAATGGATTTTTATGAAATTTTTTTCAAACTTTATATGAAATATATTATTACCAACATTATCATTTTTGTTTGATGATTTCAAAGTTGAGCTCATTTTTCTAATAGTTATGATTATATGTCTTTAAACATATATCCATCATATGAATCGTCAAGACGGGCTCTTTCATCGTACTAATTTTGAAATTAAAAAAAATTAAAATTCGGCGTTAAATTCCGATTTTGTGTGAAATTTTTTCTATTTTCTACAAAAAATTTCCATTTTAAACGATATAATTATTTTGTCAAAATTATTATGGAATTTTTTTTTGTTATTCATATTAAGATTTACTCAATCCATCATTATCATTAATTGTTTTTATTAAATTCTCCTATTTTCATACTGTAATTTAAATTTCTTTCAGAAATCTTCAAACAACCATTCGTTGCTGTTTTGTACATGTTGTTTGAGAATCAGAATTTTAATCTAACTACTACATAGTAAAGGTATAAACGGACACAATTTAATAAAAATTCATTTCAATCAATCCGAGATATGTATCCTTAAATCAAAATTCTAAATTTAATAGATTTTAGTGAAATTTTTTTGCAACTTTATGTGAAATACACAATATTAACATGGTACAGTTTTTCATTTTGAAATTAAATTAAACTCTTCGATTAAATAAATGCTAGTCCTGAAAAGGACTTTTTTGTGTTACTTTTAGAATTGTATTTTACTTTTTTGCTTTCTTTACTGGAGTTGCCTTTTTTGGTATTGTCGCAGCTTTTTTAACCTTAGGACTTTTTGCAGCAACCTTTGTTACATTTTTAGATGGTTTCGTAATTTTTTGCTTCGAAGCTTTTGTTTTAATAGGAGCTGGTTTCTTAATAGTTTTAGCTACTGCCTTTTCAGATTTTTTCTTTTCTATTATAGATTCTTTAGCAACAGTAGTCTTTTTCTTTGCGACTCCAACCTTTACAGGTGATCCTTTCTTGGCTTTTTTTGTAATTGATTTTTTCGGTGATGCTAATTTGTTTTTCTTCGAACTTTCGCCGCTTGCTTTTGTTGATGTCGATAGCTTAAATGAACCCGATGCACCTTTGCCTTTCGTTTGGATTAATTTACCGCTAACAACTGCACTCTTAATATATTTTTTAATAAATGGAGACAATTTGTCAGCGTCAACTTTGTAATTTGCAGCCAAATACTTTTTAATTGCTAGTAAAGATGAACCGCCACGTTCTTTCAAATCTTTTATAGCGCTATTCACCATATCTGAAGTTGGAGGATGGGTTGGCTTAGATTTAGGCTTTTTCACTCCAGTTGCGATAGAACCTTTCTTTGGTTTCTTCGTTTCAACAACAGGTGCAGTATTCGATTGAATTGTAGTATTATCTGCCATTTTGCTTTTTTTCTTTTAAAATATTTTTATTCACTTTTAGATTTTCCAATTAAATTTTTCAAAAAAAAACACTTTAAAATCACTTATAACATTTATAACTTGTATGACTGTATGAATTAAATTCACTGAAGTCTAGTATGAACAAAACAGCTTATCCATATGTGATGAGATTGTGGAAGAGCGGTGTGAAAAATTTCATTGAATTCAAGGCAATTTTTTCTCATTTTTGTTTGATGATTTCAAAGTTGAGCTCATTTTTCTAATAGTTATGATTATTTGTTTTTGAACATATATCCATCATATGAATTGTCAAGATGGGCTCTTTCATCGTACTAATTTTGAAATTAAAAAAATTTTAAAATACGGCGCTAAATTCCGATTTTGTGTGAAATTATTTCTATTTTCTCCAAAAAATTTCCATTTAAAACGATATAATTATTTTGTTAATAATATTATGAATTTTTTTTTTCTATATTCATATTAAGATGTACTCAATGCATCATTATCATTAATTGTTTTTATTAAATTCACCTATTTTAATACTGTAATTTATGTTTCTTTCAGAAATCATCAAACAACCATCCGTTGTTGTTTTGTACATGTTGTATGAGAATTGTAATTTTAAATTATCTATTAAGTGAAGGTACGAGAGAATAAACTTTTATTTAAAATTTATTTCAATCATTTTGAGATATGTATCTTTAATTCTAAATATTGAATTAAATGGATTTTTTGAAATTTTTTTCAAACTTTATATGAAATATATTATTACCAACATTATCATTTTTGTTTGATGATTTCAAAGTTGAGCTCATTTTTCTAATAGTTATGATTATATGTTTTTAAACATATATCCATTATATGAATCGTCAAGACGGGCTCTTTCATCGTACTAATTTTGAAATTAAAAAAAATTAAAATTCGGCGTTAAATTCCGATTTTGTGTGAAATTTTTTCTATTTTCTACAAAAAATTTCCATTTTAAACGATATAATTATTTTGTCAAAATTATTATGGAATTTTTTTTTTTGTTATTCATATTAAGATTTACTCAATCCATCATTATCACTAATTGTTTTTATTAAATTCTCCTATTTTCATACTGTAATTTAAATTTCTTTCAGAAATCTTCAAACAACCATTCGTTGCTGTTTTGTACATGTTGTTTGAGAATCAGAATTTTAATCTAACTACTACATAGTAAAGGTATAAACGGACACAATTTAATAAAAATTCATTTCAATCAATCCGAGATATGTATCCTTAAATCAAAATTCTAAATTTAATAGATTTTAGTGAAATTTTTTTGCAACTTTATGTGAAATACACAATATTATTACCATGGCATGGTAACATGGTACAGTTTTTCATTTTGAAATTAAATTAAACTCTTCGATTAAATAAATGCTAGTCCTGAAAAGGACTTTTTTGTGTTACTTTTAGAATTGTATTTTACTTTTTTGCTTTCTTTACTGGAGTTGCCTTTTTTGTTGTTGTCGCAGCTTTTTTAACCTTAGGACTTTTTGCAGCAACCTTTGTTACATTTTTAGATGGTTTCGTAATTTTTTGCTTCGAAGCTTTTGTTTTAATAGGAGCTGGTTTCTTAATAGTTTTAGCTACTGCCTTTTCAGATTTTTTCTTTTCTATTATAGATTCTTTAGCAACAGTAGTCTTTTTCTTTGCGACTCCAACCTTTACAGGTGATCCTTTCTTGGCTTTTTTTGTAATTGATTTTTTCGGTGATGCTAATTTGTTTTTCTTCGAACTTTCGCCGCTTGCTTTTGTTGATGTCGATAGCTTAAATGAACCCGATGCACCTTTGCCTTTCGTTTGGATTAATTTACCGCTAACAACTGCACTCTTAATATATTTTTTAATAAATGGAGACAATTTGTCAGCGTCAACTTTGTAATTTGCAGCCAAATACTTTTTAATTGCTAGTAAAGATGAACCGCCACGTTCTTTCAAATCTTTTATAGCGCTATTCACCAAATCTGAAGTTGGAGGATGGGTTGGCTTAGATTTAGGCTTTTTCACTCCAGTTGCGATAGAACCTTTCTTTGGTTTCTTCGTTTCAACAACAGGTGCAGTATTCGATTGAATTGTAGTATTATCTGCCATTTTGCTTTTTTTCTTTTAAAATATTTTTATTCACTTTTAGATTTTCCAATTAAATTTTTCAAAAAAAAACACTTTAAAATCACTTATAACATTTATAACTTGTATGACTGTATGAATTAAATTCACTGAAGTCTAGTATGAACAAAACAGCTTATCCATATGTGATGAGATTGTGGAAGAGCGGTGTGAAAAATTTCATTGAATTCAAGGCAATTTTTTCTCATTTTTGTTTGATGATTTCAAAGTTGAGCTCATTTTTCTAATAGTTATGATTATATGTTTTTAAACATATATCCATTATATGAATCGTCAAGACGGGCTCTTTCATCGTACTAATTTTGAAATTAAAAAAAATTAAAATTCGGCGTTAAATTCCGATTTTGTGTGAAATTTTTTCTATTTTCTACAAAAAATTTCCATTTTAAACGATATAATTATTTTGTCAAAATTATTATGGAATTTTTTTTTTTGTTATTCATATTAAGATTTACTCAATCCATCATTATCACTAATTGTTTTTATTAAATTCTCCTATTTTCATACTGTAATTTAAATTTCTTTCAGAAATCTTCAAACAACCATTCGTTGCTGTTTTGTACATGTTGTTTGAGAATCAGAATTTTAATCTAACTACTACATAGTAAAGGTATAAACGGACACAATTTAATAAAAATTCATTTCAATCAATCCGAGATATGTATCCTTAAATCAAAATTCTAAATTTAATAGATTTTAGTGAAATTTTTTTGCAACTTTATGTGAAATACACAATATTATTACCATGGCATGGTAACATGGTACAGTTTTTCATTTTGAAATTAAATTAAACTCTTCGATTAAATAAATGCTAGTCCTGAAAAGGACTTTTTTGTGTTACTTTTAGAATTGTATTTTACTTTTTTGCTTTCTTTACTGGAGTTGCCTTTTTTGTTGTTGTCGCAGCTTTTTTAACCTTAGGACTTTTTGCAGCAACCTTTGTTACATTTTTAGATGGTTTCGTAATTTTTTGCTTCGAAGCTTTTGTTTTAATAGGAGCTGGTTTCTTAATAGTTTTAGCTACTGCCTTTTCAGATTTTTTCTTTTCTATTATAGATTCTTTAGCAACAGTAGTCTTTTTCTTTGCGACTCCAACCTTTACAGGTGATCCTTTCTTGGCTTTTTTTGTAATTGATTTTTTCGGTGATGCTAATTTGTTTTTCTTCGAACTTTCGCCGCTTGCTTTTGTTGATGTCGATAGCTTAAATGAACCCGATGCACCTTTGCCTTTCGTTTGGATTAATTTACCGCTAACAACTGCACTCTTAATATATTTTTTAATAAATGGAGACAATTTGTCAGCGTCAACTTTGTAATTTGCAGCCAAATACTTTTTAATTGCTAGTAAAGATGAACCGCCACGTTCTTTCAAATCTTTTATAGCGCTATTCACCATATCTGAAGTTGGAGGATGGGTTGGCTTAGATTTAGGCTTTTTCACTCCAGTTGCGATAGAACCTTTCTTTGGTTTCTTCGTTTCAACAACAGGTGCAGTATTCGATTGAATTGTAGTATTATCTGCCATTTTGCTTTTTTTCTTTTAAAATATTTTTATTCACTTTTAGATTTTCCAATTAAATTTTTCAAAAAAAAACACTTTAAAATCACTTATAACATTTATAACTTGTATGACTGTATGAATTAAATTCACTGAAGTCTAGTATGAACAAAACAGCTTATCCATATGTGATGAGATTGTGGAAGAGCGGTGTGAAAAATTTCATTGAATTCAAGGCAATTTTTTCTCATTTTTGTTTGATGATTTCAAAGTTGAGCTCATTTTTCTAATAGTTATGATTATTTGTTTTTGAACATATATCCATCATATGAATTGTCAAGATGGGCTCTTTCATCGTACTAATTTTGAAATTAAAAAAATTTTAAAATACGGCGCTAAATTCCGATTTTGTGTGAAATTATTTCTATTTTCTCCAAAAAATTTCCATTTAAAACGATATAATTATTTTGTTAATAATATTATGAATTTTTTTTTTCTATATTCATATTAAGATGTACTCAATGCATCATTATCATTAATTGTTTTTATTAAATTCACCTATTTTAATACTGTAATTTATGTTTCTTTCAGAAATCATCAAACAACCATCCGTTGTTGTTTTGTACATGTTGTATGAGAATTGTAATTTTAAATTATCTATTAAGTGAAGGTACGAGAGAATAAACTTTTATTTAAAATTTATTTCAATCATTTTGAGATATGTATCTTTAATTCTAAATATTGAATTAAATGGATTTTTATGAAATTTTTTTCAAACTTTATATGAAATATATTATTACCAACATTATCATTTTTGTTTGATGATTTCAAAGTTGAGCTCATTTTTCTAATAGTTATGATTATATGTTTTTAAACATATATCCATTATATGAATCGTCAAGACGGGCTCTTTCATCGTACTAATTTTGAAATTAAAAAAAATTAAAATTCGGCGTTAAATTCCGATTTTGTGTGAAATTTTTTCTATTTTCTACAAAAAATTTCCATTTTAAACGATATAATTATTTTGTCAAAATTATTATGGAATTTTTTTTTTTGTTATTCATATTAAGATTTACTCAATCCATCATTATCACTAATTGTTTTTATTAAATTCTCCTATTTTCATACTGTAATTTAAATTTCTTTCAGAAATCTTCAAACAACCATTCGTTGCTGTTTTGTACATGTTGTTTGAGAATCAGAATTTTAATCTAACTACTACATAGTAAAGGTATAAACGGACACAATTTAATAAAAATTCATTTCAATCAATCCGAGATATGTATCCTTAAATCAAAATTCTAAATTTAATAGATTTTAGTGAAATTTTTTTGCAACTTTATGTGAAATACACAATATTATTACCATGGCATGGTAACATGGTACAGTTTTTCATTTTGAAATTAAATTAAACTCTTCGATTAAATAAATGCTAGTCCTGAAAAGGACTTTTTTGTGTTACTTTTAGAATTGTATTTTACTTTTTTGCTTTCTTTACTGGAGTTGCCTTTTTTGTTGTTGTCGCAGCTTTTTTAACCTTAGGACTTTTTGCAGCAACCTTTGTTACATTTTTAGATGGTTTCGTAATTTTTTGCTTCGAAGCTTTTGTTTTAATAGGAGCTGGTTTCTTAATAGTTTTAGCTACTGCCTTTTCAGATTTTTTCTTTTCTATTATAGATTCTTTAGCAACAGTAGTCTTTTTCTTTGCGACTCCAACCTTTACAGGTGATCCTTTCTTGGCTTTTTTTGTAATTGATTTTTTCGGTGATGCTAATTTGTTTTTCTTCGAACTTTCGCCGCTTGCTTTTGTTGATGTCGATAGCTTAAATGAACCCGATGCACCTTTGCCTTTCGTTTGGATTAATTTACCGCTAACAACTGCACTCTTAATATATTTTTTAATAAATGGAGACAATTTGTCAGCGTCAACTTTGTAATTTGCAGCCAAATACTTTTTAATTGCTAGTAAAGATGAACCGCCACGTTCTTTCAAATCTTTTATAGCGCTATTCACCATATCTGAAGTTGGAGGATGGGTTGGCTTAGATTTAGGCTTTTTCACTCCAGTTGCGATAGAACCTTTCTTTGGTTTCTTCGTTTCAACAACAGGTGCAGTATTCGATTGAATTGTAGTATTATCTGCCATTTTGCTTTTTTTCTTTTAAAATATTTTTATTCACTTTTAGATTTTCCAATTAAATTTTTCAAAAAAAAACACTTTAAAATCACTTATAACATTTATAACTTGTATGACTGTATGAATTAAATTCACTGAAGTCTAGTATGAACAAAACAGCTTATCCATATGTGATGAGATTGTGGAAGAGCGGTGTGAAAAATTTCATTGAATTCAAGGCAATTTTTTCTCATTTTTGTTTGATGATTTCAAAGTTGAGCTCATTTTTCTAATAGTTATGATTATTTGTTTTTGAACATATATCCATCATATGAATTGTCAAGATGGGCTCTTTCATCGTACTAATTTTGAAATTAAAAAAATTTTAAAATACGGCGCTAAATTCCGATTTTGTGTGAAATTATTTCTATTTTCTCCAAAAAATTTCCATTTAAAACGATATAATTATTTTGTTAATAATATTATGAATTTTTTTTTTCTATATTCATATTAAGATGTACTCAATGCATCATTATCATTAATTGTTTTTATTAAATTCACCTATTTTAATACTGTAATTTATGTTTCTTTCAGAAATCATCAAACAACCATCCGTTGTTGTTTTGTACATGTTGTATGAGAATTGTAATTTTAAATTATCTATTAAGTGAAGGTACGAGAGAATAAACTTTTATTTAAAATTTATTTCAATCATTTTGAGATATGTATCTTTAATTCTAAATATTGAATTAAATGGATTTTTATGAAATTTTTTTCAAACTTTATATGAAATATATTATTACCAACATTATCATTTTTGTTTGATGATTTCAAAGTTGAGCTCATTTTTCTAATAGTTATGATTATATGTTTTTAAACATATATCCATTATATGAATCGTCAAGACGGGCTCTTTCATCGTACTAATTTTGAAATTAAAAAAAATTAAAATTCGGCGTTAAATTCCGATTTTGTGTGAAATTTTTTCTATTTTCTACAAAAAATTTCCATTTTAAACGATATAATTATTTTGTCAAAATTATTATGGAATTTTTTTTTTTGTTATTCATATTAAGATTTACTCAATCCATCATTATCACTAATTGTTTTTATTAAATTCTCCTATTTTCATACTGTAATTTAAATTTCTTTCAGAAATCTTCAAACAACCATTCGTTGCTGTTTTGTACATGTTGTTTGAGAATCAGAATTTTAATCTAACTACTACATAGTAAAGGTATAAACGGACACAATTTAATAAAAATTCATTTCAATCAATCCGAGATATGTATCCTTAAATCAAAATTCTAAATTTAATAGATTTTAGTGAAATTTTTTTGCAACTTTATGTGAAATACACAATATTATTACCATGGCATGGTAACATGGTACAGTTTTTCATTTTGAAATTAAATTAAACTCTTCGATTAAATAAATGCTAGTCCTGAAAAGGACTTTTTTGTGTTACTTTTAGAATTGTATTTTACTTTTTTGCTTTCTTTACTGGAGTTGCCTTTTTTGTTGTTGTCGCAGCTTTTTTAACCTTAGGACTTTTTGCAGCAACCTTTGTTACATTTTTAGATGGTTTCGTAATTTTTTGCTTCGAAGCTTTTGTTTTAATAGGAGCTGGTTTCTTAATAGTTTTAGCTACTGCCTTTTCAGATTTTTTCTTTTCTATTATAGATTCTTTAGCAACAGTAGTCTTTTTCTTTGCGACTCCAACCTTTACAGGTGATCCTTTCTTGGCTTTTTTTGTAATTGATTTTTTCGGTGATGCTAATTTGTTTTTCTTCGAACTTTCGCCGCTTGCTTTTGTTGATGTCGATAGCTTAAATGAACCCGATGCACCTTTGCCTTTCGTTTGGATTAATTTACCGCTAACAACTGCACTCTTAATATATTTTTTAATAAATGGAGACAATTTGTCAGCGTCAACTTTGTAATTTGCAGCCAAATACTTTTTAATTGCTAGTAAAGATGAACCGCCACGTTCTTTCAAATCTTTTATAGCGCTATTCACCATATCTGAAGTTGGAGGATGGGTTGGCTTAGATTTAGGCTTTTTCACTCCAGTTGCGATAGAACCTTTCTTTGGTTTCTTCGTTTCAACAACAGGTGCAGTATTCGATTGAATTGTAGTATTATCTGCCATTTTGCTTTTTTTCTTTTAAAATATTTTTATTCACTTTTAGATTTTCCAATTAAATTTTTCAAAAAAAAACACTTTAAAATCACTTATAACATTTATAACTTGTATGACTGTATGAATTAAATTCACTGAAGTCTAGTATGAACAAAACAGCTTATCCATATGTGATGAGATTGTGGAAGAGCGGTGTGAAAAATTTCATTGAATTCAAGGCAATTTTTTCTCATTTTTGTTTGATGATTTCAAAGTTGAGCTCATTTTTCTAATAGTTATGATTATTTGTTTTTGAACATATATCCATCATATGAATTGTCAAGATGGGCTCTTTCATCGTACTAATTTTGAAATTAAAAAAATTTTAAAATACGGCGCTAAATTCCGATTTTGTGTGAAATTATTTCTATTTTCTCCAAAAAATTTCCATTTAAAACGATATAATTATTTTGTTAATAATATTATGAATTTTTTTTTTCTATATTCATATTAAGATGTACTCAATGCATCATTATCATTAATTGTTTTTATTAAATTCACCTATTTTAATACTGTAATTTATGTTTCTTTCAGAAATCATCAAACAACCATCCGTTGTTGTTTTGTACATGTTGTATGAGAATTGTAATTTTAAATTATCTATTAAGTGAAGGTACGAGAGAATAAACTTTTATTTAAAATTTATTTCAATCATTTTGAGATATGTATCTTTAATTCTAAATATTGAATTAAATGGATTTTTATGAAATTTTTTTCAAACTTTATATGAAATATATTATTACCAACATTATCATTTTTGTTTGATGATTTCAAAGTTGAGCTCATTTTTCTAATAGTTATGATTATATGTTTTTAAACATATATCCATTATATGAATCGTCAAGACGGGCTCTTTCATCGTACTAATTTTGAAATTAAAAAAAATTAAAATTCGGCGTTAAATTCCGATTTTGTGTGAAATTTTTTCTATTTTCTACAAAAAATTTCCATTTTAAACGATATAATTATTTTGTCAAAATTATTATGGAATTTTTTTTTTTGTTATTCATATTAAGATTTACTCAATCCATCATTATCACTAATTGTTTTTATTAAATTCTCCTATTTTCATACTGTAATTTAAATTTCTTTCAGAAATCTTCAAACAACCATTCGTTGCTGTTTTGTACATGTTGTTTGAGAATCAGAATTTTAATCTAACTACTACATAGTAAAGGTATAAACGGACACAATTTAATAAAAATTCATTTCAATCAATCCGAGATATGTATCCTTAAATCAAAATTCTAAATTTAATAGATTTTAGTGAAATTTTTTTGCAACTTTATGTGAAATACACAATATTATTACCATGGCATGGTAACATGGTACAGTTTTTCATTTTGAAATTAAATTAAACTCTTCGATTAAATAAATGCTAGTCCTGAAAAGGACTTTTTTGTGTTACTTTTAGAATTGTATTTTACTTTTTTGCTTTCTTTACTGGAGTTGCCTTTTTTGTTGTTGTCGCAGCTTTTTTAACCTTAGGACTTTTTGCAGCAACCTTTGTTACATTTTTAGATGGTTTCGTAATTTTTTGCTTCGAAGCTTTTGTTTTAATAGGAGCTGGTTTCTTAATAGTTTTAGCTACTGCCTTTTCAGATTTTTTCTTTTCTATTATAGATTCTTTAGCAACAGTAGTCTTTTTCTTTGCGACTCCAACCTTTACAGGTGATCCTTTCTTGGCTTTTTTTGTAATTGACTTTTTCGGTGATGCTAATTTGTTTTTCTTCGAACTTTCGCCGCTTGCTTTTGTTGATGTCGATAGCTTAAATGAACCCGATGCACCTTTGCCTTTCGTTTGGATTAATTTACCGCTAACAACTGCACTCTTAATATATTTTTTAATAAATGGAGACAATTTGTCAGCGTCAACTTTGTAATTTGCAGCCAAATACTTTTTAATTGCTAGTAAAGATGAACCGCCACGTTCTTTCAAATATTTTATAGCGCTATTCACCATATCTGAAGTTGGAGGATGGGTTGGCTTAGATTTAGGCTTTTTCACTCCAGTTGCGATAGAACCTTTCTTTGGTTTCTTCGTTTCAACAACAGGTGCAGTATTCGATTGAATTGTAGTATTATCTGCCATTTTGCTTTTTTTCTTTTAAAATATTTTTATTCACTTTTAGATTTTCCAATTAAATTTTTCAAAAAAAAAACACTTTAAAATCACTTATAACATTAATAACTTGTATGACTGTATGAATTAAATTCACTGAAGTCTAGTATGAACAAAACAGCTTAGCCATATGTGATGAGATTGTGGAAGAGCGGTGTGAAATAATTTCATTGAATTCAAGGCAATTTTTTCTCATTTTTGTTTGATGATTTCAAAGTTGAGCTCATTTTTCTAATAGTTATGATTATTTGTTTTTGAACATATATCCATCATATGAATTGTCAAGATGGGCTCTTTCATCGTACTAATTTTGAAATTAAAAAAATTTTAAAATACGGCGCTAAATTCCGATTTTGTGTGAAATTTTTTCTATTTTCTCCAAAAAATTTCCATTTAAAACGATATAATTATTTTGTTAATAATATTATGAATTTTTTTTTTCTTTATTCATATTAAGATGTACTCAATGCATCATTATCATTAATTGTTTTTATTAAATTCACCTATTTTAATACTGTAATTTATGTTTCTTTCAGAAATCATCAAACAACCATCCGTTGTTGTTTTGTACATGTTGTATGAGAATTGTAATTTTAAATTATCTATTAAGTGAAGGTACGAGAGAATAAACTTTTATTTAAAATTTATTTCAATCATTTTGAGATATGTATCTTTAATTCTAAATATTGAATTAAATGGATTTTTATGAAATTTTTTTCAAACTTTATATGAAATATATTATTACCAACATTATCATTTTTGTTTGATGATTTCAAAGTTGAGCTCATTTTTCTAATAGTTATGATTATATGTTTTTAAACATATATCCATCATATGAATCGTCAAGACGGGCTCTTTCATCGTACTAATTTTGAAATTAAAAAAAATTAAAATTCGGCGTTAAATTCCGATTTTGTGTGAAATTTTTTCTATTTTCTACAAAAAATTTCCATTTTAAACGATATAATTATTTTGTCAAAATTATTATGGAATTTTTTTTTTGTTATTCATATTAAGATTTACTCAATCCATCATTATCATTAATTGTTTTTATTAAATTCTCCTATTTTCATACTGTAATTTAAATTTCTTTCAGAAATCTTCAAACAACCATTCGTTGCTGTTTTGTACATGTTGTTTGAGAATCAGAATTTTAATCTAACTACTACATAGTAAAGGTATAAACGGACACAATTTAATAAAAATTCATTTCAATCAATCCGAGATATGTATCCTTAAATCAAAATTCTAAATTTAATAGATTTTAGTGAAATTTTTTTGCAACTTTATGTGAAATACACAATATTATTACCATGGCATGGTAACATGGTACAGTTTTTCATTTTGAAATTAAATTAAACTCTTCGATTAAATAAATGCTAGTCCTGAAAAGGACTTTTTTGTGTTACTTTTAGAATTGTATTTTACTTTTTTGCTTTCTTTACTGGAGTTGCCTTTTTTGTTGTTGTCGCAGCTTTTTTAACCTTAGGACTTTTTGCAGCAACCTTTGTTACATTTTTAGATGGTTTCGTAATTTTTTGCTTCGAAGCTTTTGTTTTAATAGGAGCTGGTTTCTTAATAGTTTTAGCTACTGCCTTTTCAGATTTTTTCTTTTCTATTATAGATTCTTTAGCAACAGTAGTCTTTTTCTTTGCGACTCCAACCTTTACAGGTGATCCTTTCTTGGCTTTTTTTGTAATTGATTTTTTCGGTGATGCTAATTTGTTTTTCTTCGAACTTTCGCCGCTTGCTTTTGTTGATGTCGATAGCTTAAATGAACCCGATGCACCTTTGCCTTTCGTTTGGATTAATTTACCGCTAACAACTGCACTCTTAATATATTTTTTAATAAATGGAGACAATTTGTCAGCGTCAACTTTGTAATTTGCAGCCAAATACTTTTTAATTGCTAGTAAAGATGAACCGCCACGTTCTTTCAAATCTTTTATAGCGCTATTCACCATATCTGAAGTTGGAGGATGGGTTGGCTTAGATTTAGGCTTTTTCACTCCAGTTGCGATAGAACCTTTCTTTGGTTTCTTCGTTTCAACAACAGGTGCAGTATTCGATTGAATTGTAGTATTATCTGCCATTTTGCTTTTTTTCTTTTAAAATATTTTTATTCACTTTTAGATTTTCCAATTAAATTTTTCAAAAAAAAAACACTTTAAAATAACTTATAACATTTATAACTTGTATGACTGTATGAATTAAATTCACTGAAGTCTAGTATGAACAAAACAGCTTATCCATATGGGATGAGATTGTGGAAGAGCGGTGTGAAATAATTTCATTCAATTCAAGGCAATTTTTTCTCATTTTTGTTTGATGATTTCAAAGTTGAGCTCATTTTTCTAATAGTTATGATTATTTGTTTTTGAACATATATCCATCATATGAATTGTCAAGATGGGCTCTTTCATCGTACTAATTTTGAAATTAAAAAATTTTAAAATACGGCGCTAAATTCCGATTTTGTGTGAAATTTTTTCTATTTTCTCCAAAAAATTTCCATTTAAAACGATATAATTATTTTGTTAATAATATTATGAATTTTTTTTTTCTATATTCATATTAAGATGTACTCAATGCATCATTATCACTAATTGTTTTTATTAAATTCACCTATTTTAATACTGTAATTTATGTTTCTTTCAGAAATCATCAAACAACCATCCGTTGTTGTTTTGTACATGTTGTATGAGAATTGTAATTTTAAATTATCTATTAAGTGAAGGTACGAGAGAATAAACTTTTATTTAAAATTTATTTCAATCATTTTGAGATATGTATCTTTAATTCTAAATATTGAATTAAATGGATTTTTATGAAATTTTTTTCAAACTTTATATGAAATATATTATTACCAACATTATCATTTTTGTTTGATGATTTCAAAGTTGAGCTCATTTTTCTAATAGTTATGATTATATGTTTTTAAACATATATCCATCATATGAATCGTCAAGACGGGCTCTTTCATCGTACTAATTTTGAAATTAAAAAAAATTAAAATTCGGCGTTAAATTCCGATTTTGTGTGAAATTTTTTCTATTTTCTACAAAAAATTTCCATTTTAAACGATATAATTATTTTGTCAAAATTATTATGGAATTTTTTTTTTTGTTATTCATATTAAGATTTACTTAATCCATCATTATCACTAATTGTTTTTATTAAATTCTCCTATTTTCATACTGTAATTTAAATTTCTTTCAGAAATCTTCAAACAACCATTCGTTGCTGTTTTGTACATGTTGTTTGAGAATCAGAATTTTAATCTAACTACTACATAGTAAAGGTATAAACGGACACAATTTAATAAAAATTCATTTCAATCAATCCGGGATATGTATCCTTAAATCAAAATTCTAAATTTAATAGATTTTAGTGAAATTTTTTTGCAACTTTATGTGAAATACACAATATTATTACCATGGCATGGTAACATGGTACAGTTTTTCATTTTGAAATTAAATTAAACTCTTCGATTAAATAAATGCTAGTCCTGAAAAGGACTTTTTTGTGTTACTTTTAGAATTGTATTTTACTTTTTTGCTTTCTTTACTGGAGTTGCCTTTTTTGTTGTTGTCGCAGCTTTTTTAACCTTAGGACTTTTTGCAGCAACCTTTGTTACATTTTTAGATGGTTTCGTAATTTTTTGCTTCGAAGCTTTTGTTTTAATAGGAGCTGGTTTCTTAATAGTTTTAGCTACTGCCTTTTCAGATTTTTTCTTTTCTATTATAGATTCTTTAGCAACAGTAGTCTTTTTCTTTGCGACTCCAACCTTTACAGGTGATCCTTTCTTGGCTTTTTTTGTAATTGATTTTTTCGGTGATGCTAATTTGTTTTTCTTCGAACTTTCGCCGCTTGCTTTTGTTGATGTCGATAGCTTAAATGAACCCGATGCACCTTTGCCTTTCGTTTGGATTAATTTACCGCTAACAACTGCACTCTTAATATATTTTTTAATAAATGGAGACAATTTGTCAGCGTCAACTTTGTAATTTGCAGCCAAATACTTTTTAATTGCTAGTAAAGATGAACCGCCACGTTCTTTCAAATCTTTTATAGCGCTATTCACCATATCTGAAGTTGGAGGATGGGTTGGCTTAGATTTAGGCTTTTTCACTCCAGTTGCGATAGAACCTTTCTTTGGTTTCTTCGTTTCAACAACAGGTGCAGTATTCGATTGAATTGTAGTATTATCTGCCATTTTGCTTTTTTTCTTTTAAAATATTTTTATTCACTTTTAGATTTTCCAATTAAATTTTTCAAAAAAAAACACTTTAAAATCACTTATAACATTTATAACTTGTATGACTGTATGAATTAAATTCACTGAAGTCTAGTATGAACAAAACAGCTTATCCATATGTGATGAGATTGTGGAAGAGCGGTGTGAAAAATTTCATTGAATTCAAGGCAATTTTTTCTCATTTTTGTTTGATGATTTCAAAGTTGAGCTCATTTTTCTAATAGTTATGATTATTTGTTTTTGAACATATATCCATCATATGAATTGTCAAGATGGGCTCTTTCATCGTACTAATTTTGAAATTAAAAAAATTTTAAAATACGGCGCTAAATTCCGATTTTGTGTGAAATTTTTTCTATTTTCTCCAAAAAATTTCCATTTAAAACGATATAATTATTTTGTTAATAATATTATGAATTTTTTTTTTCTATATTCATATTAAGATGTACTCAATGCATCATTATCATTAATTGTTTTTATTAAATTCACCTATTTTAATACTGTAATTTATGTTTCTTTCAGAAATCATCAAACAACCATCCGTTGTTGTTTTGTACATGTTGTATGAGAATTGTAATTTTAAATTATCTATTAAGTGAAGGTACGAGAGAATAAACTTTTATTTAAAATTTATTTCAATCATTTTGAGATATGTATCTTTAATTCTAAATATTGAATTAAATGGATTTTTATGAAATTTTTTTCAAACTTTATATGAAATATATTATTACCAACATTATCATTTTTGTTTGATGATTTCAAAGTTGAGCTCATTTTTCTAATAGTTATGATTATATGTCTTTAAACATATATCCATCATATGAATCGTCAAGACGGGCTCTTTCATCGTACTAATTTTGAAATTAAAAAAAATTAAAATTCGGCGTTAAATTCCGATTTTGTGTGAAATTTTTTCTATTTTCTACAAAAAATTTCCATTTTAAACGATATAATTATTTTGTCAAAATTATTATGGAATTTTTTTTTTTGTTATTCATATTAAGATTTACTCAATCCATCATTATCACTAATTGTTTTTATTAAATTCTCCTATTTTCATACTGTAATTTAAATTTCTTTCAGAAATCTTCAAACAACCATTCGTTGCTGTTTTGTACATGTTGTTTGAGAATCAGAATTTTAATCTAACTACTACATAGTAAAGGTATAAACGGACACAATTTAATAAAAATTCATTTCAATCAATCCGAGATATGTATCCTTAAATCAAAATTCTAAATTTAATAGATTTTAGTGAAATTTTTTTGCAACTTTATGTGAAATACACAATATTATTACCATGGCATGGTAACATGGTACAGTTTTTCATTTTGAAATTAAATTAAACTCTTCGATTAAATAAATGCTAGTCCTGAAAAGGACTTTTTTGTGTTACTTTTAGAATTGTATTTTACTTTTTTGCTTTCTTTACTGGAGTTGCCTTTTTTGTTGTTGTCGCAGCTTTTTTAACCTTAGGACTTTTTGCAGCAACCTTTGTTACATTTTTAGATGGTTTCGTAATTTTTTGCTTCGAAGCTTTTGTTTTAATAGGAGCTGGTTTCTTAATAGTTTTAGCTACTGCCTTTTCAGATTTTTTTTTTCTATTATAGATTCTTTAGCAACAGTAGTCTTTTTCTTTGCGACTCCAACCTTTACAGGTGATCCTTTCTTGGCTTTTTTTGTAATTGATTTTTTCGGTGATGCTAATTTGTTTTTCTTCGAACTTTCGCCGCTTGCTTTTGTTGATGTCGATAGCTTAAATGAACCCGATGCACCTTTGCCTTTCGTTTGGATTAATTTACCGCTAACAACTGCACTCTTAATATATTTTTTAATAAATGGAGACAATTTGTCAGCGTCAACTTTGTAATTTGCAGCCAAATACTTTTTAATTGCTAGTAAAGATGAACCGCCACGTTCTTTCAAATCTTTTATAGCGCTATTCACCATATCTGAAGTTGGAGGATGGGTTGGCTTAGATTTAGGCTTTTTCACTCCAGTTGCGATAGAACCTTTCTTTGGTTTCTTCGTTTCAACAACAGGTGCAGTATTCGATTGAATTGTAGTATTATCTGCCATTTTGCTTTTTTTCTTTTAAAATATTTTTAGTCACTTTTAGATTTTCCAATTAAATTTTTCAAAAAAAAACACTTTAAAATCACTTATAACATTTATAACTTGTATGACTGTATGAATTAAATTCACTGAAGTCTAGTATGAACAAAACAGCTTATCCATATGTGATGAGATTGTGGAAGAGCGGTGTGAAAAATTTCATTGAATTCAAGGCAATTTTTTCTCATTTTTGTTTGATGATTTCAAAGTTGAGCTCATTTTTCTAATAGTTATGATTTTTTGTTTTTGAACATATATCCATCATATGAATTGTCAAGATGGGCTCTTTCATCGTACTAATTTTGAAATTAAAAAAATTTTAAAATACGGCGCTAAATCCGATTTTGTGTGAAATTTTTTCTATTTTCTCCAAAAAATTTCCATTTAAAACGATATAATTATTTTGTTAATAATATTATGAATTTTTTTTTTCTATATTCATATTAAGATGTACTCAATGCATCATTATCATTAATTGTTTTTATTAAATTCACCTATTTTAATACTGTAATTTATGTTTCTTTCAGAAATCATCAAACAACCATCCGTTGTTGTTTTGTACATGTTGTATGAGAATTGTAATTTTAAATTATCTATTAAGTGAAGGTACGAGAGAATAAACTTTTATTTAAAATTTATTTCAATCATTTTGAGATATGTATCTTTAATTCTAAATATTGAATTAAATGGATTTTTATGAAATTTTTTTCAAACTTTATATGAAATATATTATTACCAACATTATCATTTTTGTTTGATGATTTCAAAGTTGAGCTCATTTTTCTAATAGTTATGATTATATGTTTTTAAACATATATCCATCATATTTTCTCCAAAAAATTTCCATTTAAAACGATATAATTATTTTGTTAATAATATTATGAATTTTTTTTTTCTATATTCATATTAAGATGTACTCAATGCATCATTATCATTAATTGTTTTTATTAAATTCACCTATTTTAATACTGTAATTTATGTTTCTTTCAGAAATCATCAAACAACCATCCGTTGTTGTTTTGTACATGTTGTATGAGAATTGTAATTTTAAATTATCTATTAAGTGAAGGTACGAGAGAATAAACTTTTATTTAAAATTTATTTCAATCATTTTGAGATATGTATCTTTAATTCTAAATATTGAATTAAATGGATTTTTATGAAATTTGTTTCAAACTTTATATGAAATATATTATTACCAACATTATCATTTTTGTTTGATGATTTCAAAGTTGAGCTCATTTTTCTAATAGTTATGATTATATGTTTTTAAACATATATCCATCATATGAATCGTCAAGACGGGCTCTTTCATCGTACTAATTTTGAAATTAAAAAAAATTAAAATTCGGCGTTAAATTCCGATTTTGTGTGAAATTTTTTCTATTTTCTACAAAAAATTTCCATTTTAAACGATATAATTATTTTGTCAAAATTATTATGGAATTTTTTTTTTTGTTATTCATATTAAGATTTTTTCAATCCATCATTATCACTAATTGTTTTTATTAAATTCTCCTATTTTCATACTGTAATTTAAATTTCTTTCAGAAATCTTCAAACAACCATTCGTTGCTGTTTTGTACATGTTGTTTGAGAATCAGAATTTTAATCTAACTACTACATAGTAAAGGTATAAACGGACACAATTTAATAAAAATTCATTTCAATCAATCCGAGATATGTATCCTTAAATCAAAATTCTAAATTTAATAGATTTTAGTGAAATTTTTTTGCAACTTTATGTGAAATACACAATATTATTACCATGGCATGGTAACATGGTACAGTTTTTCATTTTGAAATTAAATTAAACTCTTCGATTAAATAAATGCTAGTCCTGAAAAGGACTTTTTTGTGTTACTTTTAGAATTGTATTTTACTTTTTTGCTTTCTTTACTGGAGTTGCCTTTTTTGTTGTTGTCGCAGCTTTTTTAACCTTAGGACTTTTTGCAGCAACCTTTGTTACATTTTTAGATGGTTTCGTAATTTTTTGCTTCGAAGCTTTTGTTTTAATAGGAGCTGGTTTCTTAATAGTTTTAGCTACTGCCTTTTCAGATTTTTTCTTTTCTATTATAGATTCTTTAGCAACAGTAGTCTTTTTCTTTGCGACTCCAACCTTTACAGGTGATCCTTTCTTGGCTTTTTTTGTAATTGATTTTTTCGGTGATGCTAATTTGTTTTTCTTCGAACTTTCGCCGCTTGCTTTTGTTGATGTCGATAGCTTAAATGAACCCGATGCACCTTTGCCTTTCGTTTGGATTAATTTACCGCTAACAACTGCACTCTTAATATATTTTTTAATAAATGGAGACAATTTGTCAGCGTCAACTTTGTAATTTGCAGCCAAATACTTTTTAATTGCTAGTAAAGATGAACCGCCACGTTCTTTCAAATCTTTTATAGCGCTATTCACCATATCTGAAGTTGGAGGATGGGTTGGCTTAGATTTAGGCTTTTTCACTCCAGTTGCGATAGAACCTTTCTTTGGTTTCTTCGTTTCAACAACAGGTGCAGTATTCGATTGAATTGTAGTATTATCTGCCATTTTGCTTTTTTTCTTTTAAAATATTTTTATTCACTTTTAGATTTTCCAATTAAATTTTTCAAAAAAAAACACTTTAAAATCACTTATAACATTTATAACTTGTATGACTGTATGAATTAAATTCACTGAAGTCTAGTATGAACAAAACAGCTTATCCATATGTGATGAGATTGTGGAAGAGCGGTGTGAAAAATTTCATTGAATTCAAGGCAATTTTTTCTCATTTTTGTTTGATGATTTCAAAGTTGAGCTCATTTTTCTAATAGTTATGATTATTTGTTTTTGAACATATATCCATCATATGAATTGTCAAGATGGGCTCTTTCATCGTACTAATTTTGAAATTAAAAAAATTTTAAAATACGGCGCTAAATTCCGATTTTGTGTGAAATTTTTTCTATTTTCTCCAAAAAATTTCCATTTAAAACGATATAATTATTTTGTTAATAATATTATGAATTTTTTTTTTCTATATTCATATTAAGATGTACTCAATGCATCATTATCATTAATTGTTTTTATTAAATTCACCTATTTTAATACTGTAATTTATGTTTCTTTCAGAAATCATCAAACAACCATCCGTTGTTGTTTTGTACATGTTGTATGAGAATTGTAATTTTAAATTATCTATTAAGTGAAGGTACGAGAGAATAAACTTTTATTTAAAATTTATTTCAATCATTTTGAGATATGTATCTTTAATTCTAAATATTGAATTAAATGGATTTTTATGAAATTTTTTTCAAACTTTATATGAAATATATTATTACCAACATTATCATTTTTGTTTGATGATTTCAAAGTTGAGCTCATTTTTCTAATAGTTATGATTATATGTTTTTAAACATATATCCATCATATGAATCGTCAAGACGGGCTCTTTCATCGTACTAATTTTGAAATTAAAAAAAATTAAAATTCGGCGTTAAATTCCGATTTTGTGTGAAATTTTTTCTATTTTCTACAAAAAATTTCCATTTTAAACGATATAATTATTTTGTCAAAATTATTATGGAATTTTTTTTTTGTTATTCATATTAAGATTTACTCAATCCATCATTATCATTAATTGTTTTTATTAAATTCTCCTATTTTCATACTGTAATTTAAATTTCTTTCAGAAATCTTCAAACAACCATTCGTTGCTGTTTTGTACATGTTGTTTGAGAATCAGAATTTTAATCTAACTACTACATAGTAAAGGTATAAACGGACACAATTTAATAAAAATTCATTTCAATCAATCCGAGATATGTATCCTTAAATCAAAATTCTAAATTTAATAGATTTTAGTGAAATTTTTTTGCAACTTTATGTGAAATACACAATATTATTACCATGGCATGGTAACATGGTACAGTTTTTCATTTTGAAATTAAATTAAACTCTTCGATTAAATAAATGCTAGTCCTGAAAAGGACTTTTTTGTGTTACTTTTAGAATTGTATTTTACTTTTTTGCTTTCTTTACTGGAGTTGCCTTTTTTGTTGTTGTCGCAGCTTTTTTAACCTTAGGACTTTTTGCAGCAACCTTTGTTACATTTTTAGATGGTTTCGTAATTTTTTGCTTCGAAGCTTTTGTTTTAATAGGAGCTGGTTTCTTAATAGTTTTAGCTACTGCCTTTTCAGATTTTTTCTTTTCTATTATAGATTCTTTAGCAACAGTAGTCTTTTTCTTTGCGACTCCAACCTTTACAGGTGATCCTTTCTTGGCTTTTTTTGTAATTGATTTTTTCGGTGATGCTAATTTGTTTTTCTTCGAACTTTCGCCGCTTGCTTTTGTTGATGTCGATAGCTTAAATGAACCCGATGCACCTTTGCCTTTCGTTTGGATTAATTTACCGCTAACAACTGCACTCTTAATATATTTTTTAATAAATGGAGACAATTTGTCAGCGTCAACTTTGTAATTTGCAGCCAAATACTTTTTAATTGCTAGTAAAGATGAACCGCCACGTTCTTTCAAATCTTTTATAGCGCTATTCACCATATCTGAAGTTGGAGGATGGGTTGGCTTAGATTTAGGCTTTTTCACTCCAGTTGCGATAGAACCTTTCTTTGGTTTCTTCGTTTCAACAACAGGTGCAGTATTCGATTGAATTGTAGTATTATCTGCCATTTTGCTTTTTTTCTTTTAAAATATTTTTATTCACTTTTAGATTTTCCAATTAAATTTTTCAAAAAAAAAACACTTTAAAATCACTTATAACATTTATAACTTGTATGACTGTATGAATTAAATTCACTGAAGTCTAGTATGAACAAAACAGCTTATCCATATGTGATGAGATTGTGGAAGAGCGGTGTGAAATAATTTCATTCAATTCAAGGCAATTTTTTCTCATTTTTGTTTGATGATTTCAAAGTTGAGCTCATTTTTCTAATAGTTATGATTATTTGTTTTTGAACATATATCCATCATATGAATTGTCAAGATGGGCTCTTTCATCGTACTAATTTTGAAATTAAAAAATTTTAAAATACGGCGCTAGTTTCCGATTTTGTGTGAAATTTTTTCTATTTTCTCCAAAAAATTTCCATTTAAAACGATATAATTATTTTGTTAATAATATTATGAATTTTTTTTTTCTATATTCATATTAAGATGTACTCAATGCATCATTATCATTAATTGTTTTTATTAAATTCACCTATTTTAATACTGTAATTTATGTTTCTTTCAGAAATCATCAAACAACCATCCGTTGTTGTTTTGTACATGTTGTATGAGAATTGTAATTTTAAATTATCTATTAAGTGAAGGTACGAGAGAATAAACTTTTATTTAAAATTTATTTCAATCATTTTGAGATATGTATCTTTAATTCTAAATATTGAATTAAATGGATTTTTATGAAATTTTTTTCAAACTTTATATGAAATATATTATTACCAACATTATCATTTTTGTTTGATGATTTCAAAGTTGAGCTCATTTTTCTAATAGTTATGATTATATGTTTTTAAACATATATCCATCATATGAATCGTCAAGACGGGCTCTTTCATCGTACTAATTTTGAAATTAAAAAAAATTAAAATTCGGCGTTAAATTCCGATTTTGTGTGAAATTTTTTCTATTTTCTACAAAAAATTTCCATTTTAAACGATATAATTATTTTGTCAAAATTATTATGGAATTTTTTTTTTGTTATTCATATTAAGATTTACTCAATCCATCATTATCATTAATTGTTTTTATTAAATTCTCCTATTTTCATACTGTAATTTAAATTTCTTTCAGAAATCTTCAAACAACCATTCGTTGCTGTTTTGTACATGTTGTTTGAGAATCAGAATTTTAATCTAACTACTACATAGTAAAGGTATAAACGGACACAATTTAATAAAAATTCATTTCAATCAATCCGAGATATGTATCCTTAAATCAAAATTCTAAATTTAATAGATTTTAGTGAAATTTTTTTGCAACTTTATGTGAAATACACAATATTATTACCATGGCATGGTAACATGGTACAGTTTTTCATTTTGAAATTAAATTAAACTCTTCGATTAAATAAATGCTAGTCCTGAAAAGGACTTTTTTGTGTTACTTTTAGAATTGTATTTTACTTTTTTGCTTTCTTTACTGGAGTTGCCTTTTTTGTTGTTGTCGCAGCTTTTTTAACCTTAGGACTTTTTGCAGCAACCTTTGTTACATTTTTAGATGGTTTCGTAATTTTTTGCTTCGAAGCTTTTGTTTTAATAGGAGCTGGTTTCTTAATAGTTTTAGCTACTGCCTTTTCAGATTTTTTCTTTTCTATTATAGATTCTTTAGCAACAGTAGTCTTTTTCTTTGCGACTCCAACCTTTACAGGTGATCCTTTCTTGGCTTTTTTTGTAATTGATTTTTTCGGTGATGCTAATTTGTTTTTCTTCGAACTTTCGCCGCTTGCTTTTGTTGATGTCGATAGCTTAAATGAACCCGATGCACCTTTGCCTTTCGTTTGGATTAATTTACCGCTAACAACTGCACTCTTAATATATTTTTTAATAAATGGAGACAATTTGTCAGCGTCAACTTTGTAATTTGCAGCCAAATACTTTTTAATTGCTAGTAAAGATGAACCGCCACGTTCTTTCAAATCTTTTATAGCGCTATTCACCATATCTGAAGTTGGAGGATGGGTTGGCTTAGATTTAGGCTTTTTCACTCCAGTTGCGATAGAACCTTTCTTTGGTTTCTTCGTTTCAACAACAGGTGCAGTATTCGATTGAATTGTAGTATTATCTGCCATTTTGCTTTTTTTCTTTTAAAATATTTTTATTCACTTTTAGATTTTCCAATTAAATTTTTCAAAAAAAAAACACTTTAAAATCACTTATAACATTTATAACTTGTATGACTGTATGAATTAAATTCACTGAAGTCTAGTATGAACAAAACAGCTTATCCATATGTGATGAGATTGTGGAAGAGCGGTGTGAAATAATTTCATTCAATTCAAGGCAATTTTTTCTCATTTTTGTTTGATGATTTCAAAGTTGAGCTCATTTTTCTAATAGTTATGATTATTTGTTTTTGAACATATATCCATCATATGAATTGTCAAGATGGGCTCTTTCATCGTACTAATTTTGAAATTAAAAAATTTTAAAATACGGCGCTAAATTCCGATTTTGTGTGAAATTTTTTCTATTTTCTCCAAAAAATTTCCATTTAAAACGATATAATTATTTTGTTAATAATATTATGAATTTTTTTTTTCTATATTCATATTAAGATGTACTCAATGCATCATTATCATTAATTGTTTTTATTAAATTCACCTATTTTAATACTGTAATTTATGTTTCTTTCAGAAATCATCAAACAACCATCCGTTGTTGTTTTGTACATGTTGTATGAGAATTGTAATTTTAAATTATCTATTAAGTGAAGGTACGAGAGAATAAACTTTTATTTAAAATTTATTTCAATCATTTTGAGATATGTATCTTTAATTCTAAATATTGAATTAAATGGATTTTTATGAAATTTTTTTCAAACTTTATATGAAATATATTATTACCAACATTATCATTTTTGTTTGATGATTTCAAAGTTGAGCTCATTTTTCTAATAGTTATGATTATATGTTTTTAAACATATATCCATCATATGAATCGTCAAGACGGGCTCTTTCATCGTACTAATTTTGAAATTAAAAAAAATTAAAATTCGGCGTTAAATTCCGATTTTGTGTGAAATTTTTTCTATTTTCTACAAAAAATTTCCATTTTAAACGATATAATTATTTTGTCAAAATTATTATGGAATTTTTTTTTTTGTTATTCATATTAAGATTTTTTCAATCCATCATTATCACTAATTGTTTTTATTAAATTCTCCTATTTTCATACTGTAATTTAAATTTCTTTCAGAAATCTTCAAACAACCATTCGTTGCTGTTTTGTACATGTTGTTTGAGAATCAGAATTTTAATCTAACTACTACATAGTAAAGGTATAAACGGACACAATTTAATAAAAATTCATTTCAATCAATCCGAGATATGTATCCTTAAATCAAAATTCTAAATTTAATAGATTTTAGTGAAATTTTTTTGCAACTTTATGTGAAATACACAATATTATTACCATGGCATGGTAACATGGTACAGTTTTTCATTTTGAAATTAAATTAAACTCTTCGATTAAATAAATGCTAGTCCTGAAAAGGACTTTTTTGTGTTACTTTTAGAATTGTATTTTACTTTTTTGCTTTCTTTACTGGAGTTGCCTTTTTTGTTGTTGTCGCAGCTTTTTTAACCTTAGGACTTTTTGCAGCAACCTTTGTTACATTTTTAGATGGTTTCGTAATTTTTTGCTTCGAAGCTTTTGTTTTAATAGGAGCTGGTTTCTTAATAGTTTTAGCTACTGCCTTTTCAGATTTTTTCTTTTCTATTATAGATTCTTTAGCAACAGTAGTCTTTTTCTTTGCGACTCCAACCTTTACAGGTGATCCTTTCTTGGCTTTTTTTGTAATTGATTTTTTCGGTGATGCTAATTTGTTTTTCTTCGAACTTTCGCCGCTTGCTTTTGTTGATGTCGATAGCTTAAATGAACCCGATGCACCTTTGCCTTTCGTTTGGATTAATTTACCGCTAACAACTGCACTCTTAATATATTTTTTAATAAATGGAGACAATTTGTCAGCGTCAACTTTGTAATTTGCAGCCAAATACTTTTTAATTGCTAGTAAAGATGAACCGCCACGTTCTTTCAAATCTTTTATAGCGCTATTCACCATATCTGAAGTTGGAGGATGGGTTGGCTTAGATTTAGGCTTTTTCACTCCAGTTGCGATAGAACCTTTCTTTGGTTTCTTCGTTTCAACAACAGGTGCAGTATTCGATTGAATTGTAGTATTATCTGCCATTTTGCTTTTTTTCTTTTAAAATATTTTTATTCACTTTTAGATTTTCCAATTAAATTTTTCAAAAAAAAACACTTTAAAATCACTTATAACATTTATAACTTGTATGACTGTATGAATTAAATTCACTGAAGTCTAGTATGAACAAAACAGCTTATCCATATGTGATGAGATTGTGGAAGAGCGGTGTGAAAAATTTCATTGAATTCAAGGCAATTTTTTCTCATTTTTGTTTGATGATTTCAAAGTTGAGCTCATTTTTCTAATAGTTATGATTATTTGTTTTTGAACATATATCCATCATATGAATTGTCAAGATGGGCTCTTTCATCGTACTAATTTTGAAATTAAAAAAATTTTAAAATACGGCGCTAAATTCCGATTTTGTGTGAAATTTTTTCTATTTTCTCCAAAAAATTTCCATTTAAAACGATATAATTATTTTGTTAATAATATTATGAATTTTTTTTTTCTTTATTCATATTAAGATGTACTCAATGCATCATTATCATTAATTGTTTTTATTAAATTCACCTATTTTAATACTGTAATTTATGTTTCTTTCAGAAATCATCAAACAACCATCCGTTGTTGTTTTGTACATGTTGTATGAGAAT
Organism: Xylophagus ater; assembly: GCA_963422695.1. NCBI lineage: Eukaryota > Metazoa > Arthropoda > Insecta > Diptera > Xylophagidae > Xylophagus > Xylophagus ater. The sequence goes on from OY730478.1 coordinate 38,094,711, forward strand.
TGTAATTTTAAATTATCTATTAAGTGAAGGTACGAGAGAATAAACTTTTATTTAAAATTTATTTCAATCATTTTGAGATATGTATCTTTAATTCTAAATATTGAATTAAATGGATTTTTATGAAATTTTTTTCAAACTTTATATGAAATATATTATTACCAACATTATCATTTTTGTTTGATGATTTCAAAGTTGAGCTCATTTTTCTAATAGTTATGATTATATGTTTTTAAACATATATCCATCATATGAATCGTCAAGACGGGCTCTTTCATCGTACTAATTTTGAAATTAAAAAAAATTAAAATTCGGCGTTAAATTCCGATTTTGTGTGAAATTTTTTCTATTTTCTACAAAAAATTTCCATTTTAAACGATATAATTATTTTGTCAAAATTATTATGGAATTTTTTTTTTGTTATTCATATTAAGATTTACTCAATCCATCATTATCATTAATTGTTTTTATTAAATTCTCCTATTTTCATACTGTAATTTAAATTTCTTTCAGAAATCTTCAAACAACCATTCGTTGCTGTTTTGTACATGTTGTTTGAGAATCAGAATTTTAATCTAACTACTACATAGTAAAGGTATAAACGGACACAATTTAATAAAAATTCATTTCAATCAATCCGAGATATGTATCCTTAAATCAAAATTCTAAATTTAATAGATTTTAGTGAAATTTTTTTGCAACTTTATGTGAAATACACAATATTATTACCATGGCATGGTAACATGGTACAGTTTTTCATTTTGAAATTAAATTAAACTCTTCGATTAAATAAATGCTAGTCCTGAAAAGGACTTTTTTGTGTTACTTTTAGAATTGTATTTTACTTTTTTGCTTTCTTTACTGGAGTTGCCTTTTTTGTTGTTGTCGCAGCTTTTTTAACCTTAGGACTTTTTGCAGCAACCTTTGTTACATTTTTAGATGGTTTCGTAATTTTTTGCTTCGAAGCTTTTGTTTTAATAGGAGCTGGTTTCTTAATAGTTTTAGCTACTGCCTTTTCAGATTTTTTCTTTTCTATTATAGATTCTTTAGCAACAGTAGTCTTTTTCTTTGCGACTCCAACCTTTACAGGTGATCCTTTCTTGGCTTTTTTTGTAATTGATTTTTTCGGTGATGCTAATTTGTTTTTCTTCGAACTTTCGCCGCTTGCTTTTGTTGATGTCGATAGCTTAAATGAACCCGATGCACCTTTGCCTTTCGTTTGGATTAATTTACCGCTAACAACTGCACTCTTAATATATTTTTTAATAAATGGAGACAATTTGTCAGCGTCAACTTTGTAATTTGCAGCCAAATACTTTTTAATTGCTAGTAAAGATGAACCGCCACGTTCTTTCAAATCTTTTATAGCGCTATTCACCATATCTGAAGTTGGAGGATGGGTTGGCTTAGATTTAGGCTTTTTCACTCCAGTTGCGATAGAACCTTTCTTTGGTTTCTTCGTTTCAACAACAGGTGCAGTATTCGATTGAATTGTAGTATTATCTGCCATTTTGCTTTTTTTCGTTTAAAATATTTTTATTCACTTTTAGATTTTCCAATTAAATTTTTCAAAAAAAAACACTTTAAAATCACTTATAACATTTATAACTTGTATGACTGTATGAATTAAATTCACTGAAGTCTAGTATGAACAAAACAGCTTATCCATATGTGATGAGATTGTGGAAGAGCGGTGTGAAAAATTTCATTGAATTCAAGGCAATTTTTTCTCATTTTTGTTTGATGATTTCAAAGTTGAGCTCATTTTTCTAATAGTTATGATTATTTGTTTTTGAACATATATCCATCATATGAATTGTCAAGATGGGCTCTTTCATCGTACTAATTTTGAAATTAAAAAAATTTTAAAATACGGCGCTAAATTCCGATTTTGTGTGAAATTTTTTCTATTTTCTCCAAAAAATTTCCATTTAAAACGATATAATTATTTTGTTAATAATATTATGAATTTTTTTTTTCTATATTCATATTAAGATGTACTCAATGCATCATTATCATTAATTGTTTTTATTAAATTCACCTATTTTAATACTGTAATTTATGTTTCTTTCAGAAATCATCAAACAACCATCCGTTGTTGTTTTGTACATGTTGTATGAGAATTGTAATTTTAAATTATCTATTAAGTGAAGGTACGAGAGAATAAACTTTTATTTAAAATTTATTTCAATCATTTTGAGATATGTATCTTTAATTCTAAATATTGAATTAAATGGATTTTTATGAAATTTTTTTCAAACTTTATATGAAATATATTATTACCAACATTATCATTTTTGTTTGATGATTTCAAAGTTGAGCTCATTTTTCTAATAGTTATGATTATATGTCTTTAAACATATATCCATCATATGAATCGTCAAGACGGGCTCTTTCATCGTACTAATTTTGAAATTAAAAAAAATTAAAATTCGGCGTTAAATTCCGATTTTGTGTGAAATTTTTTCTATTTTCTACAAAAAATTTCCATTTTAAACGATATAATTATTTTGTCAAAATTATTATGGAATTTTTTTTTTTGTTATTCATATTAAGATTTACTCAATCCATCATTATCACTAATTGTTTTTATTAAATTCTCCTATTTTCATACTGTAATTTAAATTTCTTTCAGAAATCTTCAAACAACCATTCGTTGCTGTTTTGTACATGTTGTTTGAGAATCAGAATTTTAATCTAACTACTACATAGTAAAGGTATAAACGGACACAATTTAATAAAAATTCATTTCAATCAATCCGAGATATGTATCCTTAAATCAAAATTCTAAATTTAATAGATTTTAGTGAAATTTTTTTGCAACTTTATGTGAAATACACAATATTATTACCATGGCATGGTAACATGGTACAGTTTTTCATTTTGAAATTAAATTAAACTCTTCGATTAAATAAATGCTAGTCCTGAAAAGGACTTTTTTGTGTTACTTTTAGAATTGTATTTTACTTTTTTACTTTCTTTACTGGAATTGCCTTTTTTGTTGTTGTCGCAGCTTTTTTAACCTTAGGACTTTTTGCAGCAACCTTTGTTACATTTTTAGATGGTTTCGTAATTTTTTGCTTCGAAGCTTTTGTTTTAATAGGAGCTGGTTTCTTAATAGTTTTAGCTACTGCCTTTTCAGATTTTTTTTTTCTATTATAGATTCTTTAGCAACAGTAGTCTTTTTCTTTGCGACTCCAACCTTTACAGGTGATCCTTTCTTGGCTTTTTTTGTAATTGATTTTTTCGGTGATGCTAATTTGTTTTTCTTCGAACTTTCGCCGCTTGCTTTTGTTGATGTCGATAGCTTAAATGAACCCGATGCACCTTTGCCTTTCGTTTGGATTAATTTACCGCTAACAACTGCACTCTTAATATATTTTTTAATAAATGGAGACAATTTGTCAGCGTCAACTTTGTAATTTGCAGCCAAATACTTTTTAATTGCTAGTAAAGATGAACCGCCACGTTCTTTCAAATCTTTTATAGCGCTATTCACCATATCTGAAGTTGGAGGATGGGTTGGCTTAGATTTAGGCTTTTTCACTCCAGTTGCGATAGAACCTTTCTTTGGTTTCTTCGTTTCAACAACAGGTGCAGTATTCGATTGAATTGTAGTATTATCTGCCATTTTGCTTTTTTTCTTTTAAAATATTTTTATTCACTTTTAGATTTTCCAATTAAATTTTTCAAAAAAAAACACTTTAAAATCACTTATAACATTTATAACTTGTATGACTGTATGAATTAAATTCACTGAAGTCTAGTATGAACAAAACAGCTTATCCATATGTGATGAGATTGTGGAAGAGCGGTGTGAAAAATTTCATTGAATTCAAGGCAATTTTTTCTCATTTTTGTTTGATGATTTCAAAGTTGAGCTCATTTTTCTAATAGTTATGATTTTTTGTTTTTGAACATATATCCATCATATGAATTGTCAAGATGGGCTCTTTCATCGTACTAATTTTGAAATTAAAAAAATTTTAAAATACGGCGCTAAATTCCGATTTTGTGTGAAATTTTTTCTATTTTCTCCAAAAAATTTCCATTTAAAACGATATAATTATTTTGTTAATAATATTATGAATTTTTTTTTTCTATATTCATATTAAGATGTACTCAATGCATCATTATCATTAATTGTTTTTATTAAATTCACCTATTTTAATACTGTAATTTATGTTTCTTTCAGAAATCATCAAACAACCATCCGTTGTTGTTTTGTACATGTTGTATGAGAATTGTAATTTTAAATTATCTATTAAGTGAAGGTACGAGAGAATAAACTTTTATTTAAAATTTATTTCAATCATTTTGAGATATGTATCTTTAATTCTAAATATTGAATTAAATGGATTTTTATGAAATTTTTTTCAAACTTTATATGAAATATATTATTACCAACATTATCATTTTTGTTTGATGATTTCAAAGTTGAGCTCATTTTTCTAATAGTTATGATTATATGTTTTTAAACATATATCCATCATATGAATCGTCAAGACGGGCTCTTTCATCGTACTAATTTTGAAATTAAAAAAAATTAAAATTCGGCGTTAAATTCCGATTTTGTGTGAAATTTTTTCTATTTTCTACAAAAAATTTCCATTTTAAACGATATAATTATTTTGTCAAAATTATTATGGAATTTTTTTTTTTGTTATTCATATTAAGATTTACTCAATCCATCATTATCACTAATTGTTTTTATTAAATTCTCCTATTTTCATACTGTAATTTAAATTTCTTTCAGAAATCTTCAAACAACCATTCGTTGCTGTTTTGTACATGTTGTTTGAGAATCAGAATTTTAATCTAACTACTACATAGTAAAGGTATAAACGGACACAATTTAATAAAAATTCATTTCAATCAATCCGAGATATGTATCCTTAAATCAAAATTCTAAATTTAATAGATTTTAGTGAAATTTTTTTGCAACTTTATGTGAAATACACAATATTATTACCATGGCATGGTAACATGGTACAGTTTTTCATTTTGAAATTAAATTAAACTCTTCGATTAAATAAATGCTAGTCCTGAAAAGGACTTTTTTGTGTTACTTTTAGAATTGTATTTTACTTTTTTGCTTTCTTTACTGGAGTTGCCTTTTTTGTTGTTGTCGCAGCTTTTTTAACCTTAGGACTTTTTGCAGCACCCTTGTTACATTTTTAGATGGTTTCGTAATTTTTTGCTTCGAAGCTTTTGTTTTAATAGGAGCTGGTTTCTTAATAGTTTTAGCTACTGCCTTTTCAGATTTTTTTTTTCTATTATAGATTCTTTAGCAACAGTAGTCTTTTTCTTTGCGACTCCAACCTTTACAGGTGATCCTTTCTTGGCTTTTTTTGTAATTGATTTTTTCGGTGATGCTAATTTGTTTTTCTTCGAACTTTCGCCGCTTGCTTTTGTTGATGTCGATAGCTTAAATGAACCCGATGCACCTTTGCCTTTCGTTTGGATTAATTTACCGCTAACAACTGCACTCTTAATATATTTTTTAATAAATGGAGACAATTTGTCAGCGTCAACTTTGTAATTTGCAGCCAAATACTTTTTAATTGCTAGTAAAGATGAACCGCCACGTTCTTTCAAATCTTTTATAGCGCTATTCACCATATCTGAAGTTGGAGGATGGGTTGGCTTAGATTTAGGCTTTTTCACTCCAGTTGCGATAGAACCTTTCTTTGGTTTCTTCGTTTCAACAACAGGTGCAGTATTCGATTGAATTGTAGTATTATCTGCCATTTTGCTTTTTTTCTTTTAAAATATTTTTATTCACTTTTAGATTTTCCAATTAAATTTTTCAAAAAAAAACACTTTAAAATCACTTATAACATTTATAACTTGTATGACTGTATGAATTAAATTCACTGAAGTCTAGTATGAACAAAACAGCTTATCCATATGTGATGAGATTGTGGAAGAGCGGTGTGAAAAATTTCATTGAATTCAAGGCAATTTTTTCTCATTTTTGTTTGATGATTTCAAAGTTGAGCTCATTTTTCTAATAGTTATGATTTTTTGTTTTTGAACATATATCCATCATATGAATTGTCAAGATGGGCTCTTTCATCGTACTAATTTTGAAATTAAAAAAATTTTAAAATACGGCGCTAAATTCCGATTTTGTGTGAAATTTTTTCTATTTTCTCCAAAAAATTTCCATTTAAAACGATATAATTATTTTGTTAATAATATTATGAATTTTTTTTTTCTATATTCATATTAAGATGTACTCAATGCATCATTATCATTAATTGTTTTTATTAAATTCACCTATTTTAATACTGTAATTTATGTTTCTTTCAGAAATCATCAAACAACCATCCGTTGTTGTTTTGTACATGTTGTATGAGAATTGTAATTTTAAATTATCTATTAAGTGAAGGTACGAGAGAATAAACTTTTATTTAAAATTTATTTCAATCATTTTGAGATATGTATCTTTAATTCTAAATATTGAATTAAATGGATTTTTATGAAATTTTTTTCAAACTTTATATGAAATATATTATTACCAACATTATCATTTTTGTTTGATGATTTCAAAGTTGAGCTCATTTTTCTAATAGTTATGATTATATGTTTTTAAACATATATCCATCATATGAATCGTCAAGACGGGCTCTTTCATCGTACTAATTTTGAAATTAAAAAAAATTAAAATTCGGCGTTAAATTCCGATTTTGTGTGAAATTTTTTCTATTTTCTACAAAAAATTTCCATTTTAAACGATATAATTATTTTGTCAAAATTATTATGGAATTTTTTTTTTTGTTATTCATATTAAGATTTACTCAATCCATCATTATCACTAATTGTTTTTATTAAATTCTCCTATTTTCATACTGTAATTTAAATTTCTTTCAGAAATCTTCAAACAACCATTCGTTGCTGTTTTGTACATGTTGTTTGAGAATCAGAATTTTAATCTAACTACTACATAGTAAAGGTATAAACGGACACAATTTAATAAAAATTCATTTCAATCAATCCGAGATATGTATCCTTAAATCAAAATTCTAAATTTAATAGATTTTAGTGAAATTTTTTTGCAACTTTATGTGAAATACACAATATTATTACCATGGCATGGTAACATGGTACAGTTTTTCATTTTGAAATTAAATTAAACTCTTCGATTAAATAAATGCTAGTCCTGAAAAGGACTTTTTTGTGTTACTTTTAGAATTGTATTTTACTTTTTTGCTTTCTTTACTGGAGTTGCCTTTTTTGTTGTTGTCGCAGCTTTTTTAACCTTAGGACTTTTTGCAGCAACCTTTGTTACATTTTTAGATGGTTTCGTAATTTTTTGCTTCGAAGCTTTTGTTTTAATAGGAGCTGGTTTCTTAATAGTTTTAGCTACTGCCTTTTCAGATTTTTTCTTTTCTATTATAGATTCTTTAGCAACAGTAGTCTTTTTCTTTGCGACTCCAACCTTTACAGGTGATCCTTTCTTGGCTTTTTTTGTAATTGATTTTTTCGGTGATGCTAATTTGTTTTTCTTCGAACTTTCGCCGCTTGCTTTTGTTGATGTCGATAGCTTAAATGAACCCAATGCACCTTTGCCTTTCGTTTGGATTAATTTACCGCTAACAACTGCACTCTTAATATATTTTTTAATAAATGGAGACAATTTGTCAGCGTCAACTTTGTAATTTGCAGCCAAATACTTTTTAATTGCTAGTAAAGATGAACCGCCACGTTCTTTCAAATCTTTTATAGCGCTATTCACCATATCTGAAGTTGGAGGATGGGTTGGCTTAGATTTAGGCTTTTTCACTCCAGTTGCGATAGAACCTTTCTTTGGTTTCTTCGTTTCAACAACAGGTGCAGTATTCGATTGAATTGTAGTATTATCTGCCATTTTGCTTTTTTTCTTTTAAAATATTTTTATTCACTTTTAGATTTTCCAATTAAATTTTTCAAAAAAAAAACACTTTAAAATCACTTCTAACATTTATAACTTGTATGACTGTATGAATTAAATTCACTGAAGTCTAGTATGAACAAAACAGCTTATCCATATGTGATGAGATTGTGGAAGAGCGGTGTGAAAAATTTCATTGAATTCAAGGCAATTTTTTCTCATTTTTGTTTGATGATTTCAAAGTTGAGCTCATTTTTCTAATAGTTATGATTATTTGTTTTTGAACATATATCCATCATATGAATTGTCAAGATGGGCTCTTTCATCGTACTAATTTTGAAATTAAAAAAATTTTAAAATACGGCGCTAAATTCCGATTTTGTGTGAAATTTTTTCTATTTTCTCCAAAAAATTTCCATTTAAAACGATATAATTATTTTGTTAATAATATTATGAATTTTTTTTTTCTATATTCATATTAAGATGTACTCAATGCATCATTATCATTAATTGTTTTTATTAAATTCACCTATTTTAATACTGTAATTTATGTTTCTTTCAGAAATCATCAAACAACCATCCGTTGTTGTTTTGTACATGTTGTATGAGAATTGTAATTTTAAATTATCTATTAAGTGAAGGTACGAGAGAATAAACTTTTATTTAAAATTTATTTCAATAATTTTGAGATATGTATCTTTAATTCTAAATATTGAATTAAATGGATTTTTATGAAATTTTTTTCAAACTTTATATGAAATATATTATTACCAACATTATCATTTTTGTTTGATGATTTCAAAGTTGAGCTCATTTTTCTAATAGTTATGATTATATGTCTTTAAACATATATCCATCATATGAATCGTCAAGACGGGCTCTTTCATCGTACTAATTTTGAAATAAAAAAAATTAAAATTCGGCGTTAAATTCCGATTTTGTGTGAAATTTTTTCTATTTTCTACAAAAAATTTCCATTTTAAACGATATAATTATTTTGTCAAAATTATTATGGAATTTTTTTTTTGTTATTCATATTAAGATTTACTCAATCCATCATTATCATTAATTGTTTTTATTAAATTCTCCTATTTTCATACTGTAATTTAAATTTCTTTCAGAAATCTTCAAACAACCAATCGTTGCTGTTTTGTACATGTTGTTTGAGAATCAGAATTTTAATCTAACTACTACATAGTAAAGGTATAAACGGACACAATTTAATAAAAATTCATTTCAATCAATCCGAGATATGTATCCTTAAATCAAAATTCTAAATTTAATAGATTTTAGTGAAATTTTTTTGCAACTTTATGTGAAATACACAATATTATTACCATGGCATGGTAACATGGTACAGTTTTTCATTTTGAAATTAAATTAAACTCTTCGATTAAATAAATGCTAGTCCTGAAAAGGACTTTTTTGTGTTACTTTTAGAATTGTATTTTACTTTTTTGCTTTCTTTACTGGAGTTGCCTTTTTTGTTGTTGTCGCAGCTTTTTTAACCTTAGGACTTTTTGCAGCAACCTTTGTTACATTTTTAGATGGTTTCGTAATTTTTTGCTTCGAAGCTTTTGTTTTAATAGGAGCTGGTTTCTTAATAGTTTTAGCTACTGCCTTTTCAGATTTTTTCTTTTCTATTATAGATTCTTTAGCAACAGTAGTCTTTTTCTTTGCGACTCCAACCTTTACAGGTGATCCTTTCTTGGCTTTTTTTGTAATTGATTTTTTCGGTGATGCTAATTTGTTTTTCTTCGAACTTTCGCCGCTTGCTTTTGTTGATGTCGATAGCTTAAATGAACCCGATGCACCTTTGCCTTTCGTTTGGATTAATTTACCGCTAACAACTGCACTCTTAATATATTTTTTAATAAATGGAGACAATTTGTCAGCGTCAACTTTGTAATTTGCAGCCAAATACTTTTTAATTGCTAGTAAAGATGAACCGCCACGTTCTTTCAAATCTTTTATAGCGCTATTCACCATATCTGAAGTTGGAGGATGGGTTGGCTTAGATTTAGGCTTTTTCACTCCAGTTGCGATAGAACCTTTCTTTGGTTTCTTCGTTTCAACAACAGGTGCAGTATTCGATTGAATTGTAGTATTATCTGCCATTTTGCTTTTTTTCTTTTAAAATATTTTTATTCACTTTTAGATTTTCCAATTAAATTTTTCAAAAAAAAAACACTTTAAAATCACTTATAACATTTATAACTTGTATGACTGTATGAATTAAATTCACTGAAGTCTAGTATGAACAAAACAGCTTATCCATATGAGATGAGATTGTGGAAGAGCGGTGTGAAATAATTTCATTCAATTCAAGGCAATTTTTTCTCATTTTTGTTTGATGATTTCAAAGTTGAGCTCATTTTTCTAATAGTTATGATTATTTGTTTTTGAACATATATCCATCATATGAATTGTCAAGATGGGCTCTTTCATCGTACTAATTTTGAAATTAAAAAATTTTAAAATACGGCGCTAAATTCCGATTTTGTGTGAAATTTTTTCTATTTTCTCCAAAAAATTTCCATTTAAAACGATATAATTATTTTGTTAATAATATTATGAATTTTTTTTTTCTATATTCATATTAAGATGTACTCAATGCATCATTATCATTAATTGTTTTTATTAAATTCACCTATTTTAATACTGTAATTTATGTTTCTTTCAGAAATCATCAAACAACCATCCGTTGTTGTTTTGTACATGTTGTATGAGAATTGTAATTTTAAATTATCTATTAAGTGAAGGTACGAGAGAATAAACTTTTATTTAAAATTTATTTCAATCATTTTGAGATACGTATTTTTAATTCTAAATATTGAATTAAATGGATTTTAATGAAATTTTTTTCAAACTTTATATGAAATATATTATTACCAACATTATCATTTTTGTTTGATGATTTCAAAGTTGAGCTCATTTTTCTAATAGTTATGATTATATGTTTTTAAACATATATCCATCATATGAATTGTCAAGATGGGCTCTTTCATCGTACTAATTTTGAAATTAAAAAAATTTTAAAATACGGCGCTAAATTCCGATTTTGTGTGAAATTTTTTCTATTTTCTCCAAAAAATTTCCATTTAAAACGATATAATTATTTTGTTAATAATATTATGAATTTTTTTTTCTATATTCATATTAAGATGTACTCAATGCATCATTATCATTAATTGTTTTTATTAAATTCACCTATTTTAATACTGTAGCGTGCTATTCTTTCGGTTCGATGTTATTAGAATGATAACACTTTTTATTTATGTGAATTTAGCGTATAAACTTTATTTGTACTTATTTCTGCTTAACAATTAGTCTTAAAAATATTTGTCTTTCAATAATTTAATTATTACAATTATTTATCACAGTGTTAGAACTTCACTATTTTAATTACTTTCACAAAAATAATCTCGTTTGAATCTCTGCTTTGTATAATCTCTGACGAAGCTTTTCACTTCAACTGATCGATTAAGAATGAATCTCTACTTGAATCCCGGCGGCTATTTATATAAAATTGATGTGTCTCGGAATATTCTCGAATATTCTCGTTTGGCTTTCTAAAACTAGGTGGCAACGTTTACACAAAGAAGATCTAGAATTTTCTATCCAATACAAATAAAATTCTTCTGAATCATTGCTTTGGGTTTGTGACAATGATCTATTATTGTTTCCTCCTAAAAATATCTTTTGTATGCGCTATGAGTCATTGCTATTGTTATTGAGAAGTGTAAACAATTGCATTTTGGATTTTTCTGGAATAGATCTTTTGTACATTAGATGGCGGTATTACATTTCGCGGAAATCGTTCTGTTTGTTTATAAATAAATTATTCTCGTGTTTTCTGGGTTTTTCTTTTATTAAGAAAAACTCAGAAAAGTAATTAATTGTTAGTGTTTGATGATTTTATGAATCACCAAGTATTCTAAGTACAATATAGTGCACTACCCCCTTCTTAAATCTGTTCGTCCCGAACAGAATCTTTTGGACTCGTGCCGCGATTCTTCGCTAACTGATTTGAATGAATCACCTTCATTTTTACTTTTGATGATTTCCGCTTTCGCCATACCACGTCCAAAGAGTTCATCTCGTTGGTGCAGTCACTATCTTTTAATTTGTTGTTTGCAGGTTCCTCAAATACTTTGTCCACCGGAACCCGTATATGCTGTCCAGATGATCTTTCCGGTGGAGTTCGTCTGGTGCTATCCTGTTCACTCGTGTCTTGCTTGAGTTCAGCGTCAACATATTGCCCCACTGCAGTTTCAGTTTTCTTTTGATGTCCTACAATTTTTGTGCAGGTGTCACAATTCCTGCACCAGCTTTTGACATCAGCTCGCCAGTGTACCCAATAGAATCGTTCTCGCACCTTCGCTAATGTTCTGTTGACTCCCAAATGTCCCCCTGAAGTTCCAGCATGTACTTCACCAAGTACCTCATGTACTTTGGACTTAGGCACGATCAACTGCATTAGTTTGGATTTTCCATCAGGAGAATCCCATTTTCTCCTCAGAACGCCATTTTCTATCTGTAACGAGTCCCACTGAGCCCAATAACTTTTTGTCGTATCACTGCGTATTACAATATCGCTCCATTTTGGACGCTGACCCCTTTTCTTCCATTTAAGGATTGGTCCAACATCTTCATCCTTTAGCTGCGCGTTTCGGATGCTCGACATGTCATCGCCTCCAATCCTTAATGTACGGATAGCTACTACCTTTTTCACATTCCTGCAGTCCTTACTCGTTTCGTCAAAAACCCCTTCAGCATCTACGACACTGGATTTGCTTCTTTTCCTTCTATTTTTACTTTTCGACAACTCCGTGTCTTGAGTTGTCAGTCCAATGTCGTCCGTCCGTTTCATTTCTACAACAGCATTTGCATCTGACGTAACTTGTTGGTCTCGTAGATTTGATTTGGTGTCACTGGAATCTGCTTCCTCCAACGTTAGCGGGAACTCAATATTTCCACATCGCAATAACCTATCTTCAATGTTCACACTCACTCCATTCTGCTTCATGAAGTCCAGGCCCATGATACAATCGTCCATTATATCAGCCACCAAAAACGTATGTCGAAACACATACTCATCTAGCCCCAATGCTAGAATCACTTCACCCAGAATCGGAGATGATTCCCCTGTAACCGTTTGAAGAACACTGTTACTGCTTCTGCTCATGTGTTTCCTACTAATGAGCTTCCTGTTCACGATGGATCTACTTGCACCCGTATCTACGATGATCCTGCATCGATGACCAGCAATTACTCCTTGCGTCGTTAATCTGTCGTTACTCTGTTGTAGGAGAGAGACTGATACCATAATCGGTGCTTTTGTCTGGTTGGGGCACTGCCGCTCTAAATGTCCTTCTTTACCGCAGCCCCAGCATTTCAGTCTTCTTTTAGTATCGTGCAATTCCAATTCCTGGATAGCTTGTTGCACATTCGCCTTTATCTTTTCAGTTAGTTGGTCTATCGCTAGCTCTGTTGAGTCTTCATCAACCATAGCAGCTCGTACCATTGGAACCGCCCTTGTTGCTCTCTTTGCAGCTTCCAATGTCAACGCGACAGCCAACACATCGTGCAACATGCGCTTTCCACTAATCCGGACCTTGAACTGAATGTCTGCATCCCGAATGGCATTGGTGAATCTTTCTGCAGCCAAGTCATTCTGCAGCTCCAGGGGATAATCGGGGTATGACAAGTATACCAACCGCTCAATATCTGCTGACAACTCCTGAAGTGTCTCTCCAGATTCTTGCATTCTGTTGACGAGCTCCATTCGGTATACGTCCTTCATGTGGTTATCCCCATATCGAATGTCCAATTGTGTTATAATGTAATTGTAATTCTTCTCATTTTCTGGTGAGATTGTCCGCAATAAATCGGCTGCGTTACCCCGTAGAGCCAGAATTAATGCCGTGGCTTTTTCTTCATCGGACCAGTTGTTCGCACCAGCAGCCGCTTCAAACTGTCGTTTATATACAGGCCATGAAGTTTTGCCGTCAAATATTGGTGGCTTCATCCTTTTACCTGATGACTCAATATTTGGTTTATTTTCTTTGATATCAGCCATTTTTGCTTCTATTTCTGCTACTTTTTGTTCAAATTTCTGGTCCAATTTTTGTTCTACGTTGCTTACTTCCGCGCGAACTGTTGTAACTTCTGTAGTTATTTTGTTCTCTAGATCTGTAGTATTGCTTTTCATTTTATCTTCCAATCTCTGCTCAACTTTGCTTACTTCTGTGCGAACTGTAGAGACTTCTGTAGTAATTTTATTTTCAAGGTTCGCAACACTGGATTCAACTTGGGATTTTAATTCACCCATACTAGACTCCATTTTGGTTTCTAGTCCAGAAACGCTTGTTTTAATTTCATTTTCAAGACTAGAAACAGTTGATTTTAATTCGCCCTGTAAATTGGAAGCATTTGAGTCCATTTTAGTCTGAAGACTAGAAGCATTTGTTTTCATTTCTTCTTGTAGACTAGAAGCATTTGTTTTCATTTCTTCTTGCAGACTAGTCTGAAGACCGATCATCATGGTCATAAGCGTCTTTAAATCATCCTGAACACTTGCTGTTGTTTCAGCCGCGTCTTCGTTGGTAATTTCTTTTTCGTTTCCCTCTTTCAGAATTTCACTAAAGTCGAATGTGCTGCTATCTAGTTCTCTTTCTACACATTCAGCGATTACTCTTTTCTTCTTTTCTGTTTTAGTTCCCGTGGAAACTGACTTCCACACACGCAGAACTGTGGATAGTTCTGATGTACTCAAGCTGTCTAATAGTTTACTTTCCATTGTTCAAATATTTTTTTTTAGTTGTTCACGAAATTCTTATGTTCTATAGAAACTTCTCGCACAGTATCTAAATACCACGAAATTTCCCAGTATAATCTTAACTTCTATGAAATTTCTCGTACAATCGAAATTTTCACACGATACCCGACGTATAACCTCAAATTTCGCTCAATCGAAATTTTTATACAACTCATACAAAATTTCTTGTACGCCCCTGAAATTTCTCACACAGTCGAAATTACTATACTCAAATTTCTTAATAACGAATTTCTTCGAAATTTTCCCCACAGAAGTTTCTAGTTTAATTTCGAATTTTCTTGCAGAAATTTTTAGCACAATTGTCTTTCCCGCACTGATTCACGATAAATAATCCCACTTCTGACACCAATGTAGCGTGCTATTCTTTCGGTTCGATGTTATTAGAATGATAACACTTTTTATTTATGTGAATTTAGCGTATAAACTTTATTTGTACTTATTTCTGCTTAACAATTAGTCTTAAAAATATTTGTCTTTCAATAATTTAATTATTACAATTATTTATCACAGTGTTAGAACTTCACTATTTTAATTACTTTCACAAAAATAATCTCGTTTGAATCTCTGCTTTGTATAATCTCTGACGAAGCTTTTCACTTCAACTGATCGATTAAGAATGAATCTCTACTTGAATCCCGGCGGCTATTTATATAAAATTGATGTGTCTCGGAATATTCTCGAATATTCTCGTTTGGCTTTCTAAAACTAGGTGGCAACGTTTACACAAAGAAGATCTAGAATTTTCTATCCAATACAAATAAAATTCTTCTGAATCATTGCTTTGGGTTTGTGACAATGATCTATTATTGTTTCCTCCTAAAAATATCTTTTGTATGCGCTATGAGTCATTGCTATTGTTATTGAGAAGTGTAAACAATTGCATTTTGGATTTTTCTGGAATAGATCTTTTGTACATTAGATGGCGGTATTACATTTCGCGGAAATCGTTCTGTTTGTTTATAAATAAATTATTCTCGTGTTTTCTGGGTTTTTCTTTTATTAAGAAAAACTCAGAAAAGTAATTAATTGTTAGTGTTTGATGATTTTATGAATCACCAAGTATTCTAAGTACAATATAGTGCAATACTGTAATTTATGTTTCTTTCAGAAATCATCAAACAACCATCCGTTGTTGTTTTGTACATGTTGTATGAGAATTGTAATTTTAAATTATCTATTAAGTGAAGGTACGAGAGAATAAACTTTTATTTAAAATTTATTTCAATCATTTTGAGATATGTATCTTTAATTCTAAATATTGAATTAAATGGATTTTTATGAAATTTTTTTCAAACTTTATATGAAATATATTATTACCAACATTATCATTTTTGTTTGATGATTTCAAAGTTGAGCTCATTTTTCTAATAGTTATGATTATATGTTTTTAAACATATATCCATCATATGAATCGTCAAGACGGGCTCTTTCATCGTACTAATTTTGAAATTAAAAAAAATTAAAATTCGGCGTTAAATTCCGATTTTGTGTGAAATTTTTTCTATTTTCTACAAAAAATTTCCATTTTAAACGATATAATTATTTTGTCAAAATTATTATGGAATTTTTTTTTTTGTTATTCATATTAAGATTTACTCAATCCATCATTATCACTAATTGTTTTTATTAAATTCTCCTATTTTCATACTGTAATTTAAATTTCTTTCAGAAATCTTCAAACAACCATTCGTTGCTGTTTTGTACATGTTGTTTGAGAATCAGAATTTTAATCTAACTACTACATAGTAAAGGTATAAACGGACACAATTTAATAAAAATTCATTTCAATCAATCCGAGATATGTATCCTTAAATCAAAATTCTAAATTTAATAGATTTTAGTGAAATTTTTTTGCAACTTTATGTGAAATACACAATATTATTACCATGGCATGGTAACATGGTACAGTTTTTCATTTTGAAATTAAATTAAACTCTTCGATTAAATAAATGCTAGTCCTGAAAAGGACTTTTTTGTGTTACTTTTAGAATTGTATTTTACTTTTTTGCTTTCTTTACTGGAGTTGCCTTTTTTGTTGTTGTCGCAGCTTTTTTAACCTTAGGACTTTTTGCAGCAACCTTTGTTACATTTTTAGATGGTTTCGTAATTTTTTGCTTCGAAGCTTTTGTTTTAATAGGAGCTGGTTTCTTAATAGTTTTAGCTACTGCCTTTTCAGATTTTTTCTTTTCTATTATAGATTCTTTAGCAACAGTAGTCTTTTTCTTTGCGACTCCAACCTTTACAGGTGATCCTTTCTTGGCTTTTTTTGTAATTGATTTTTTCGGTGATGCTAATTTGTTTTTCTTCGAACTTTCGCCGCTTGCTTTTGTTGATGTCGATAGCTTAAATGAACCCGATGCACCTTTGCCTTTCGTTTGGATTAATTTACCGCTAACAACTGCACTCTTAATATATTTTTTAATAAATGGAGACAATTTGTCAGCGTCAACTTTGTAATTTGCAGCCAAATACTTTTTAATTGCTAGTAAAGATGAACCGCCACGTTCTTTCAAATCTTTTATAGCGCTATTCACCATATCTGAAGTTGGAGGATGGGTTGGCTTAGATTTAGGCTTTTTCACTCCAGTTGCGATAGAACCTTTCTTTGGTTTCTTCGTTTCAACAACAGGTGCAGTATTCGATTGAATTGTAGTATTATCTGCCATTTTGCTTTTTTTCTTTTAAAATATTTTTATTCACTTTTAGATTTTCCAATTAAATTTTTCAAAAAAAAACACTTTAAAATCACTTATAACATTTATAACTTGTATGACTGTATGAATTAAATTCACTGAAGTCTAGTATGAACAAAACAGCTTATCCATATGTGATGAGATTGTGGAAGAGCGGTGTGAAAAATTTCATTGAATTCAAGGCAATTTTTTCTCATTTTTGTTTGATGATTTCAAAGTTGAGCTCATTTTTCTAATAGTTATGATTATTTGTTTTTGAACATATATCCATCATATGAATTGTCAAGATGGGCTCTTTCATCGTACTAATTTTGAAATTAAAAAAATTTTAAAATACGGCGCTAAATTCCGATTTTGTGTGAAATTTTTTCTATTTTCTCCAAAAAATTTCCATTTAAAACGATATAATTATTTTGTTAATAATATTATGAATTTTTTTTTTCTATATTCATATTAAGATGTACTCAATGCATCATTATCATTAATTGTTTTTATTAAATTCACCTATTTTAATACTGTAATTTATGTTTCTTTCAGAAATCATCAAACAACCATCCGTTGTTGTTTTGTACATGTTGTATGAGAATTGTAATTTTAAATTATCTATTAAGTGAAGGTACGAGAGAATAAACTTTTATTTAAAATTTATTTCAATCATTTTGAGATATGTATCTTTAATTCTAAATATTGAATTAAATGGATTTTTATGAAATTTTTTTCAAACTTTATATGAAATATATTATTACCAACATTATCATTTTTGTTTGATGATTTCAAAGTTGAGCTCATTTTTCTAATAGTTATGATTATATGTTTTTAAACATATATCCATCATATGAATCGTCAAGACGGGCTCTTTCATCGTACTAATTTTGAAATTAAAAAAAATTAAAATTCGGCGTTAAATTCCGATTTTGTGTGAAATTTTTTCTATTTTCTACAAAAAATTTCCATTTTAAACGATATAATTATTTTGTCAAAATTATTATGGAATTTTTTTTTTGTTATTCATATTAAGATTTACTCAATCCATCATTATCATTAATTGTTTTTATTAAATTCTCCTATTTTCATACTGTAATTTAAATTTCTTTCAGAAATCTTCAAACAACCAATCGTTGCTGTTTTGTACATGTTGTTTGAGAATCAGAATTTTAATCTAACTACTACATAGTAAAGGTATAAACGGACACAATTTAATAAAAATTCATTTCAATCAATCCGAGATATGTATCCTTAAATCAAAATTCTAAATTTAATAGATTTTAGTGAAATTTTTTTGCAACTTTATGTGAAATACACAATATTAACATGGTACAGTTTTTCATTTTGAAATTAAATTAAACTCTTCGATTAAATAAATGCTAGTCCTGAAAAGGACTTTTTTGTGTTACTTTTAGAATTGTATTTTACTTTTTTGCTTTCTTTACTGGAGTTGCCTTTTTTGGTATTGTCGCAGCTTTTTTAACCTTAGGACTTTTTGCAGCAACCTTTGTTACATTTTTAGATGGTTTCGTAATTTTTTGCTTCGAAGCTTTTGTTTTAATAGGAGCTGGTTTCTTAATAGTTTTAGCTACTGCCTTTTCAGATTTTTTCTTTTCTATTATAGATTCTTTAGCAACAGTAGTCTTTTTCTTTGCGACTCCAACCTTTACAGGTGATCCTTTCTTGGCTTTTTTTGTAATTGATTTTTTCGGTGATGCTAATTTGTTTTTCTTCGAACTTTCGCCGCTTGCTTTTGTTGATGTCGATAGCTTAAATGAACCCGATGCACCTTTGCCTTTCGTTTGGATTAATTTACCGCTAACAACTGCACTCTTAATATATTTTTTAATAAATGGAGACAATTTGTCAGCGTCAACTTTGTAATTTGCAGCCAAATACTTTTTAATTGCTAGTAAAGATGAACCGCCACGTTCTTTCAAATCTTTTATAGCGCTATTCACCATATCTGAAGTTGGAGGATGGGTTGGCTTAGATTTAGGCTTTTTCACTCCAGTTGCGATAGAACCTTTCTTTGGTTTCTTCGTTTCAACAACAGGTGCAGTATTCGATTGAATTGTAGTATTATCTGCCATTTTGCTTTTTTTCTTTTAAAATATTTTTATTCACTTTTAGATTTTCCAATTAAATTTTTCAAAAAAAAACACTTTAAAATCACTTATAACATTTATAACTTGTATGACTGTATGAATTAAATTCACTGAAGTCTAGTATGAACAAAACAGCTTATCCATATGTGATGAGATTGTGGAAGAGCGGTGTGAAATAATTTCATTCAATTCAAGGCAATTTTTTCTCATTTTTGTTTGATGATTTCAAAGTTGAGCTCATTTTTCTAATAGTTATGATTATTTGTTTTTGAACATATATCCATCATATGAATTGTCAAGATGGGCTCTTTCATCGTACTAATTTTGAAATTAAAAAATTTTAAAATACGGCGCTAAATTCCGATTTTGTGTGAAATTTTTTCTATTTTCTCCAAAAAATTTCCATTTAAAACGATATAATTATTTTGTTAATAATATTATGAATTTTTTTTTTCTATATTCATATTAAGATGTACTCAATGCATCATTATCATTAATTGTTTTTATTAAATTCACCTATTTTAATACTGTAATTTATGTTTCTTTCAGAAATCATCAAACAACCATCCGTTGTTGTTTTGTACATGTTGTATGAGAATTGTAATTTTAAATTATCTATTAAGTGAAGGTACGAGAGAATAAACTTTTATTTAAAATTTATTTCAATCATTTTGAGATACGTATCTTTAATTCTAAATATTGAATTAAATGGATTTTAATGAAATTTTTTTCAAACTTTATATGAAATATATTATTACCAACATTATCATTTTTGTTTGATGATTTCAAAGTTGAGCTCATTTTTCTAATAGTTATGATTATATGTTTTTAAACATATATCCATCATATGAATTGTCAAGATGGGCTCTTTCATCGTACTAATTTTGAAATTAAAAAAATTAAAATACGGCGCTAAATTCCGATTTTGTGTGAAATTTTTTCTATTTTCTCCAAAAAATTTCCATTTAAAACGATATAATTATTTTGTTAATAATATTATGAATTTTTTTTTCTATATTCATATTAAGATGTACTCAATGCATCATTATCATTAATTGTTTTTATTAAATTCACCTATTTTAATACTGTAATTTATGTTTCTTTCAGAAATCATCAAACAACCATCCGTTGTTGTTTTGTACATGTTGTATGAGAATTGTAATTTTAAATTATCTATTAAGTGAAGGTACGAGAGAAAAAACTTTTATTTAAAATTTATTTCAATCATTTTGAGATATGTATCTTTAATTCTAAATATTGAATTAAATGGATTTTTATGAAATTTTTTTCAAACTTTATATGAAATATATTATTACCAACATTATCATTTTTGTTTGATGATTTCAAAGTTGAGCTCATTTTTCTAATAGTTATGATTATATGTCTTTAAACATATATCCATCATATGAATCGTCAAGACGGGCTCTTTCATCGTACTAATTTTGAAATTAAAAAAAATTAAAATTCGGCGTTAAATTCCGATTTTGTGTGAAATTTTTTCTATTTTCTACAAAAAATTTCCATTTTAAACGATATAATTATTTTGTCAAAATTATTATGGAATTTTTTTTTGTTATTCATATTAAGATTTACTCAATCCATCATTATCATTAATCGTTTTTATTAAATTCTCCTATTTTCATACTGTAATTTAAATTTCTTTCAGAAATCTTCAAACAACCATTCGTTGCTGTTTTGTACATGTTGTTTGAGAATCAGAATTTTAATCTAACTACTACATAGTAAAGGTATAAACGGACACAATTTAATAAAAATTCATTTCAATCAATCCGAGATATGTATCCTTAAATCAAAATTCTAAATTTAATAGATTTTAGTGAAATTTTTTTGCAACTTTATGTGAAATACACAATATTAACATGGTACAGTTTTTCATTTTGAAATTAAATTAAACTCTTCGATTAAATAAATGCTAGTCCTGAAAAGGACTTTTTTGTGTTACTTTTAGAATTGTATTTTACTTTTTTGCTTTCTTTACTGGAGTTGCCTTTTTTGTTGTTGTCGCAGCTTTTTTAACCTTAGGACTTTTTGCAGCAACCTTTGTTACATTTTTAGATGGTTTCGTAATTTTTTGCTTCGAAGCTTTTGTTTTAATAGGAGCTGGTTTCTTAATAGTTTTAGCTACTGCCTTTTCAGATTTTTTCTTTTCTATTATAGATTCTTTAGCAACAGTAGTCTTTTTCTTTGCGACTCCAACCTTTACAGGTGATCCTTTCTTGGCTTTTTTTGTAATTGATTTTTTCGGTGATGCTAATTTGTTTTTCTTCGAACTTTCGCCGCTTGCTTTTGTTGATGTCGATAGCTTAAATGAACCCGATGCACCTTTGCCTTTCGTTTGGATTAATTTACCGCTAACAACTGCACTCTTAATATATTTTTTAATAAATGGAGACAATTTGTCAGCGTCAACTTTGTAATTTGCAGCCAAATACTTTTTAATTGCTAGTAAAGATGAACCGCCACGTTCTTTCAAATCTTTTATAGCGCTATTCACCATATCTGAAGTTGGAGGATGGGTTGGCTTAGATTTAGGCTTTTTCACTCCAGTTGCGATAGAACCTTTCTTTGGTTTCTTCGTTTCAACAACAGGTGCAGTATTCGATTGAATTGTAGTATTATCTGCCATTTTGCTTTTTTTCTTTTAAAATATTTTTATTCACTTTTAGATTTTCCAATTAAATTTTTCAAAAAAAAACACTTTAAAATCACTTATAACATTTATAACTTGTATGACTGTATGAATTAAATTCACTGAAGTCTAGTATGAACAAAACAGCTTATCGATATGTGATGAGATTGTGGAAGAGCGGTGTGAAAAATTTCATTGAATTCAAGGCAATTTTTTCTCATTTTTGTTTGATGATTTCAAAGTTGAGCTCATTTTTCTAATAGTTATGATTATTTGTTTTTGAACATATATCCATCATATGAATTGTCAAGATGGGCTCTTTCATCTTACTAATTTTGAAATTAAAAAAATTTTAAAATACGGCGCTAAATTCCGATTTTGTGTGAAATTTTTTCTATTTTCTCCAAAAAATTTCCATTTAAAACGATATAATTATTTTGTTAATAATATTATGAATTTTTTTTTTCTATATTCATATTAAGATGTACTCAATGCATCATTATCATTAATAGTTTTTATTAAATTCACCTATTTTAATACTGTAATTTATGTTTCTTTCAGAAATCATCAAACAACCATCCGTTGTTGTTTTGTACATGTTGTATGAGAATTGTAATTTTAAATTATCTATTAAGTGAAGGTACGAGAGAATAAACTTTTATTTAAAATTTATTTCAATCATTTTGAGATATGTATCTTTAATTCTAAATATTGAATTAAATGGATTTTTATGAAATTTTTTTCAAACTTTATATGAAATATATTATTACCAACATTATCATTTTTGTTTGATGATTTCAAAGTTGAGCTCATTTTTCTAATAGTTATGATTATATGTTTTTAAACATATA
The DNA here is from genome assembly GCA_963422695.1 of Xylophagus ater. Lineage (NCBI taxonomy): Eukaryota > Metazoa > Arthropoda > Insecta > Diptera > Xylophagidae > Xylophagus > Xylophagus ater. Next base: position 38,117,712 of record OY730478.1, read on the forward strand.
TCCATCATATGAATCGTCAAGACGGGCTCTTTCATCGTACTAATTTTGAAATTAAAAAAAATTAAAATTCGGCGTTAAATTCCGATTTTGTGTGAAATTTTTTCTATTTTCTACAAAAAATTTCCATTTTAAACGATATAATTATTTTGTCAAAATTATTATGGAATTTTTTTTTTGTTATTCATATTAAGATTTACTCAATCCATCATTATCACTAATTGTTTTTATTAAATTCTCCTATTTTCATACTGTAATTTAAATTTCTTTCAGAAATCTTCAAACAACCATTCGTTGCTGTTTTGTACATGTTGTTTGAGAATCAGAATTTTAATCTAACTACTACATAGTAAAGGTATAAACGGACACAATTTAATAAAAATTCATTTCAATCAATCCGAGATATGTATCCTTAAATCAAAATTCTAAATTTAATAGATTTTAGTGAAATTTTTTTGCAACTTTATGTGAAATACACAATATTATTACCATGGCATGGTAACATGGTACAGTTTTTCATTTTGAAATTAAATTAAACTCTTCGATTAAATAAATGCTAGTCCTGAAAAGGACTTTTTTGTGTTACTTTTAGAATTGTATTTTACTTTTTTGCTTTCTTTACTGGAGTTGCCTTTTTTGTTGTTGTCGCAGCTTTTTTAACCTTAGGACTTTTTGCAGCAACCTTTGTTACATTTTTAGATGGTTTCGTAATTTTTTGCTTCGAAGCTTTTGTTTTAATAGGAGCTGGTTTCTTAATAGTTTTAGCTACTGCCTTTTCAGATTTTTTCTTTTCTATTATAGATTCTTTAGCAACAGTAGTCTTTTTCTTTGCGACTCCAACCTTTACAGGTGATCCTTTCTTGGCTTTTTTTGTAATTGATTTTTTCGGTGATGCTAATTTGTTTTTCTTCGAACTTTCGCCGCTTGCTTTTGTTGATGTCGATAGCTTAAATGAACCCGATGCACCTTTGCCTTTCGTTTGGATTAATTTACCGCTAACAACTGCACTCTTAATATATTTTTTAATAAATGGAGACAATTTGTCAGCGTCAACTTTGTAATTTGCAGCCAAATACTTTTTAATTGCTAGTAAAGATGAACCGCCACGTTCTTTCAAATCTTTTATAGCGCTATTCACCATATCTGAAGTTGGAGGATGGGTTGGCTTAGATTTAGGCTTTTTCACTCCAGTTGCGATAGAACCTTTCTTTGGTTTCTTCGTTTCAACAACAGGTGCAGTATTCGATTGAATTGTAGTATTATCTGCCATTTTGCTTTTTTTCTTTTAAAATATTTTTATTCACTTTTAGATTTTCCAATTAAATTTTTCAAAAAAAAACACTTTAAAATCACTTATAACATTTATAACTTGTATGACTGTATGAATTAAATTCACTGAAGTCTAGTATGAACAAAACAGCTTATCCATATGTGATGAGATTGTGGAAGAGCGGTGTGAAAAATTTCATTGAATTCAAGGCAATTTTTTCTCATTTTTGTTTGATGATTTCAAAGTTGAGCTCATTTTTCTAATAGTTATGATTATTTGTTTTTGAACATATATCCATCATATGAATTGTCAAGATGGGCTCTTTCATCGTACTAATTTTGAAATTAAAAAAATTTTAAAATACGGCGCTAAATTCCGATTTTGTGTGAAATTTTTTCTATTTTCTCCAAAAAATTTCCATTTAAAACGATATAATTATTTTGTTAATAATATTATGAATTTTTTTTTTCTATATTCATATTAAGATGTACTCAATGCATCATTATCATTAATTGTTTTTATTAAATTCACCTATTTTAATACTGTAATTTATGTTTCTTTCAGAAATCATCAAACAACCATCCGTTGTTGTTTTGTACATGTTGTATGAGAATTGTAATTTTAAATTATCTATTAAGTGAAGGTACGAGAGAATAAACTTTTATTTAAAATTTATTTCAATCATTTTGAGATATGTATCTTTAATTCTAAATATTGAATTAAATGGATTTTTATGAAATTTTTTTCAAACTTTATATGAAATATATTATTACCAACATTATCATTTTTGTTTGATGATTTCAAAGTTGAGCTCATTTTTCTAATAGTTATGATTATATGTTTTTAAACATATATCCATCATATGAATCGTCAAGACGGGCTCTTTCATCTTACTAATTTTGAAATTAAAAAAATTTTAAAATACGGCGCTAAATTCCGATTTTGTGTGAAATTTTTTCTATTTTCTACAAAAAATTTCCATTTTAAACGATATAATTATTTTGTCAAAATTATTATGGAATTTTTTTTTTGTTATTCATATTAAGATGTACTCAATGCATCATTATCATTAATTGTTTTTATTAAATTCACCTATTTTAATACTGTAATTTATGTTTCTTTCAGAAATCATCAAACAACCATCCGTTGTTGTTTTGTACATGTTGTATGAGAATTGTAATTTTAAATTATCTATTAAGTGAAGGTACGAGAGAATAAACTTTTATTTAAAATTTATTTCAATCATTTTGAGATATGTATCTTTAATTCTAAATATTGAATTAAATGGATTTTTATGAAATTTTTTTCAAACTTTATATGAAATATATTATTACCAACATTATCATTTTTGTTTGATGATTTCAAAGTTGAGCTCATTTTTCTAATAGTTATGATTATATGTTTTTAAACATATATCCATCATATGAATCGTCAAGACGGGCTCTTTCATCGTACTAATTTTGAAATTAAAAAAAATTAAAATTCGGCGTTAAATTCCGATTTTGTGTGAAATTTTTTCTATTTTCTACAAAAAATTTCCATTTTAAACGATATAATTATTTTGTCAAAATTATTATGGAATTTTTTTTTTTGTTATTCATATTAAGATTTACTCAATCCATCATTATCACTAATTGTTTTTATTAAATTCTCCTATTTTCATACTGTAATTTAAATTTCTTTCAGAAATCTTCAAACAACCATTCGTTGCTGTTTTGTACATGTTGTTTGAGAATCAGAATTTTAATCTAACTACTACATAGTAAAGGTATAAACGGACACAATTTAATAAAAATTCATTTCAATCAATCCGAGATATGTATCCTTAAATCAAAATTCTAAATTTAATAGATTTTAGTGAAATTTTTTTGCAACTTTATGTGAAATACACAATATTATTACCATGGCATGGTAACATGGTACAGTTTTTCATTTTGAAATTAAATTAAACTCTTCGATTAAATAAATGCTAGTCCTGAAAAGGACTTTTTTGTGTTACTTTTAGAATTGTATTTTACTTTTTTGCTTTCTTTACTGGAGTTGCCTTTTTTGTTGTTGTCGCAGCTTTTTTAACCTTAGGACTTTTTGCAGCAACCTTTGTTACATTTTTAGATGGTTTCGTAATTTTTTGCTTCGAAGCTTTTGTTTTAATAGGAGCTGGTTTCTTAATAGTTTTAGCTACTGCCTTTTCAGATTTTTTCTTTTCTATTATAGATTCTTTAGCAACAGTAGTCTTTTTCTTTGCGACTCCAACCTTTACAGGTGATCCTTTCTTGGCTTTTTTTGTAATTGATTTTTTCGGTGATGCTAATTTGTTTTTCTTCGAACTTTCGCCGCTTGCTTTTGTTGATGTCGATAGCTTAAATGAACCCGATGCACCTTTGCCTTTCGTTTGGATTAATTTACCGCTAACAACTGCACTCTTAATATATTTTTTAATAAATGGAGACAATTTGTCAGCGTCAACTTTGTAATTTGCAGCCAAATACTTTTTAATTGCTAGTAAAGATGAACCGCCACGTTCTTTCAAATCTTTTATAGCGCTATTCACCATATCTGAAGTTGGAGGATGGGTTGGCTTAGATTTAGGCTTTTTCACTCCAGTTGCGATAGAACCTTTCTTTGGTTTCTTCGTTTCAACAACAGGTGCAGTATTCGATTGAATTGTAGTATTATCTGCCATTTTGCTTTTTTTCTTTTAAAATATTTTTATTCACTTTTAGATTTTCCAATTAAATTTTTCAAAAAAAAACACTTTAAAATCACTTATAACTTTTATAACTTGTATGACTGTATGAATTAAATTCACTGAAGTCTAGTATGAACAAAACAGCTTATCCATATGTGATGAGATTGTGGAAGAGCGGTGTGAAAAATTTCATTGAATTCAAGGCAATTTTTTCTCATTTTTGTTTGATGATTTCAAAGTTGAGCTCATTTTTCTAATAGTTATGATTATTTGTTTTTGAACATATATCCATCATATGAATTGTCAAGATGGGCTCTTTCATCGTACTAATTTTGAAATTAAAAAAATTTTAAAATACGGCGCTAAATTCCGATTTTGTGTGAAATTTTTTCTATTTTCTCCAAAAAATTTCCATTTAAAACGATATAATTATTTTGTTAATAATATTATGAATTTTTTTTTTCTATATTCATATTAAGATGTACTCAATGCATCATTATCATTAATTGTTTTTATTAAATTCACCTATTTTAATACTGTAATTTATGTTTCTTTCAGAAATCATCAAACAACCATCCGTTGTTGTTTTGTACATGTTGTATGAGAATTGTAATTTTAAATTATCTATTAAGTGAAGGTACGAGAGAATAAACTTTTATTTAAAATTTATTTCAATCATTTTGAGATATGTATCTTTAATTCTAAATATTGAATTAAATGGATTTTTATGAAATTTTTTTCAAACTTTATATGAAATATATTATTACCAACATTATCATTTTTGTTTGATGATTTCAAAGTTGAGCTCATTTTTCTAATAGTTATGATTATATGTTTTTAAACATATATCCATCATATGAATCGTCAAGACGGGCTCTTTCATCGTACTAATTTTGAAATTAAAAAAAATTAAAATTCGGCGTTAAATTCCGATTTTGTGTGAAATTTTTTCTATTTTCTACAAAAAATTTCCATTTTAAACGATATAATTATTTTGTCAAAATTATTATGGAATTTTTTTTTTGTTATTCATATTAAGATTTACTCAATCCATCATTATCATTAATTGTTTTTATTAAATTCTCCTATTTTCATACTGTAATTTAAATTTCTTTCAGAAATCTTCAAACAACCAATCGTTGCTGTTTTGTACATGTTGTTTGAGAATCAGAATTTTAATCTAACTACTACATAGTAAAGGTATAAACGGACACAATTTAATAAAAATTCATTTCAATCAATCCGAGATATGTATCCTTAAATCAAAATTCTAAATTTAATAGATTTTAGTGAAATTTTTTTGCAACTTTATGTGAAATACACAATATTAACATGGTACAGTTTTTCATTTTGAAATTAAATTAAACTCTTCGATTAAATAAATGCTAGTCCTGAAAAGGACTTTTTTGTGTTACTTTTAGAATTGTATTTTACTTTTTTGCTTTCTTTACTGGAGTTGCCTTTTTTGTTGTTGTCGCAGCTTTTTTAACCTTAGGACTTTTTGCAGCAACCTTTGTTACATTTTTAGATGGTTTCGTAATTTTTTGCTTCGAAGCTTTTGTTTTAATAGGAGCTGGTTTCTTAATAGTTTTAGCTACTGCCTTTTCAGATTTTTTCTTTTCTATTATAGATTCTTTAGCAACAGTAGTCTTTTTCTTTGCGACTCCAACCTTTACAGGTGATCCTTTCTTGGCTTTTTTTGTAATTGATTTTTTCGGTGATGCTAATTTGTTTTTCTTCGAACTTTCGCCGCTTGCTTTTGTTGATGTCGATAGCTTAAATGAACCCGATGCACCTTTGCCTTTCGTTTGGATTAATTTACCGCTAACAACTGCACTCTTAATATATTTTTTAATAAATGGAGACAATTTGTCAGCGTCAACTTTGTAATTTGCAGCCAAATACTTTTTAATTGCTAGTAAAGATGAACCGCCACGTTCTTTCAAATCTTTTATAGCGCTATTCACCATATCTGAAGTTGGAGGATGGGTTGGCTTAGATTTAGGCTTTTTCACTCCAGTTGCGATAGAACCTTTCTTTGGTTTCTTCGTTTCAACAACAGGTGCAGTATTCGATTGAATTGTAGTATTATCTGCCATTTTGCTTTTTTTCTTTTAAAATATTTTTATTCACTTTTAGATTTTCCAATTAAATTTTTCAAAAAAAAACACTTTAAAATCACTTATAACATTTATAACTTGTATGACTGTATGAATTAAATTCACTGAAGTCTAGTATGAACAAAACAGCTTATCCATATGTGATGAGATTGTGGAAGAGCGGTGTGAAAAATTTCATTGAATTCAAGGCAATTTTTTCTCATTTTTGTTTGATGATTTCAAAGTTGAGCTCATTTTTCTAATAGTTATGATTATTTGTTTTTGAACATATATCCATCATATGAATTGTCAAGATGGGCTCTTTCATCGTACTAATTTTGAAATTAAAAAATTTTAAAATACGGCGCTAAATTCCGATTTTGTGTGAAATTTTTTCTATTTTCTCCAAAAAATTTCCATTTAAAACATTATAATTATTTTGTTAATAATATTATGAATTTTTTTTTTCTATATTCATATTAAGATGTACTCAATGCATCATTATCATTAATTGTTTTTATTAAATTCACCTATTTTAATACTGTAATTTATGTTTCTTTCAGAAATCATCAAACAACCATCCGTTGTTGTTTTGTACATGTTGTATGAGAATTGTAATTTTAAATTATCTATTAAGTGAAGGTACGAGAGAATAAACTTTTATTTAAAATTTATTTCAATCATTTTGAGATATGTATCTTTAATTCTAAATATTGAATTAAATGGATTTTAATGAAATTTTTTTCAAACTTTATATGAAATATATTATTACCAACATTATCATTTTTGTTTGATGATTTCAAAGTTGAGCTCATTTTTCTAATAGTTATGATTATATGTTTTTAAACATATATCCATCATATGAATTGTCAAGATGGGCTCTTTCATCGTACTAATTTTGAAATTAAAAAAATTTTAAAATACGGCGCTAAATTCCGATTTTGTGTGAAATTTTTTCTATTTTCTCCAAAAAATTTCCATTTAAAACGATATAATTATTTTGTTAATAATATTATGAATTTTTTTTTTCTATATTCATATTAAGATGTACTCAATGCATCATTATCATTAATTGTTTTTATTAAATTCACCTATTTTAATACTGTAATTTATGTTTCTTTCAGAAATCATCAAACAACCATCCGTTGTTGTTTTGTACATGTTGTATGAGAATTGTAATTTTAAATTATCTATTAAGTGAAGGTACGAGAGAATAAACTTTTATTTAAAATTTATTTCAATCATTTTGAGATATGTATCTTTAATTCTAAATATTGAATTAAATGGATTTTTATGAAATTTTTTTCAAACTTTATATGAAATATATTATTACCAACATTATCATTTTTGTTTGATGATTTCAAAGTTGAGCTCATTTTTCTAATAGTTATGATTATATGTCTTTAAACATATATCCATCATATGAATCGTCAAGACGGGCTCTTTCATCGTACTAATTTTGAAATTAAAAAATATTAAAATTCGGCGTTAAATTCCGATTTTGTGTGAAATTTTTTCTATTTTCTACAAAAAATTTCCATTTTAAACGATATAATTATTTTGTCAAAATTATTATGGAATTTTTTTTTTGTTATTCATATTAAGATTTACTCAATCCATCATTATCATTAATTGTTTTTATTAAATTCTCCTATTTTCATACTGTAATTTAAATTTCTTTCAGAAATCTTCAAACAACCAATCGTTGCTGTTTTGTACATGTTGTTTGAGAATCAGAATTTTAATCTAACTACTACATAGTAAAGGTATAAACGGACACAATTTAATAAAAATTCATTTCAATCAATCCGAGATATGTATCCTTAAATCAAAATTCTAAATTTAATAGATTTTAGTGAAATTTTTTTGCAACTTTATGTGAAATACACAATATTAACATGGTACAGTTTTTCATTTTGAAATTAAATTAAACTCTTCGATTAAATAAATGCTAGTCCTGAAAAGGACTTTTTTGTGTTACTTTTAGAATTGTATTTTACTTTTTTGCTTTCTTTACTGGAGTTGCCTTTTTTGGTATTGTCGCAGCTTTTTTAACCTTAGGACTTTTTGCAGCAACCTTTGTTACATTTTTAGATGGTTTCGTAATTTTTTGCTTCGAAGCTTTTGTTTTAATAGGAGCTGGTTTCTTAATAGTTTTAGCTACTGCCTTTTCAGATTTTTTCTTTTCTATTATAGATTCTTTAGCAACAGTAGTCTTTTTCTTTGCGACTCCAACCTTTACAGGTGATCCTTTCTTGGCTTTTTTTGTAATTGATTTTTTCGGTGATGCTAATTTGTTTTTCTTCGAACTTTCGCCGCTTGCTTTTGTTGATGTCGATAGCTTAAATGAACCCGATGCACCTTTGCCTTTCGTTTGGATTAATTTACCGCTAACAACTGCACTCTTAATATATTTTTTAATAAATGGAGACAATTTGTCAGCGTCAACTTTGTAATTTGCAGCCAAATACTTTTTAATTGCTAGTAAAGATGAACCGCCACGTTCTTTCAAATCTTTTATAGCGCTATTCACCATATCTGAAGTTGGAGGATGGGTTGGCTTAGATTTAGGCTTTTTCACTCCAGTTGCGATAGAACCTTTCTTTGGTTTCTTCGTTTCAACAACAGGTGCAGTATTCGATTGAATTGTAGTATTATCTGCCATTTTGCTTTTTTTCTTTTAAAATATTTTTATTCACTTTTAGATTTTCCAATTAAATTTTTCAAAAAAAAACACTTTAAAATCACTTATAACATTTATAACTTGTATGACTGTATGAATTAAATTCACTGAAGTCTAGTATGAACAAAACAGCTTATCGATATGTGATGAGATTGTGGAAGAGCGGTGTGAAAAATTTCATTGAATTCAAGGCAATTTTTTCTCATTTTTGTTTGATGATTTCAAAGTTGAGCTCATTTTTCTAATAGTTATGATTATTTGTTTTTGAACATATATCCATCATATGAATTGTCAAGATGGGCTCTTTCATCTTACTAATTTTGAAATTAAAAAAATTTTAAAATACGGCGCTAAATTCCGATTTTGTGTGAAATTTTTTCTATTTTCTCCAAAAAATTTCCATTTAAAACGATATAATTATTTTGTTAATAATATTATGAATTTTTTTTTTCTATATTCATATTAAGATGTACTCAATGCATCATTATCATTAATTGTTTTTATTAAATTCACCTATTTTAATACTGTAATTTATGTTTCTTTCAGAAATCATCAAACAACCATCCGTTGTTGTTTTGTACATGTTGTATGAGAATTGTAATTTTAAATTATCTATTAAGTGAAGGTACGAGAGAATAAACTTTTATTTAAAATTTATTTCAATCATTTTGAGATATGTATCTTTAATTCTAAATATTGAATTAAATGGATTTTTATGAAATTTTTTTCAAACTTTATATGAAATATATTATTACCAACATTATCATTTTTGTTTGATGATTTCAAAGTTGAGCTCATTTTTCTAATAGTTATGATTATATGTTTTTAAACATATATCCATCATATGAATCGTCAAGACGGGCTCTTTCATCGTACTAATTTTGAAATTAAAAAAAATTAAAATTCGGCGTTAAATTCCGATTTTGTGTGAAATTTTTTCTATTTTCTACAAAAAATTTCCATTTTAAACGATATAATTATTTTGTCAAAATTATTATGGAATTTTTTTTTTTGTTATTCATATTAAGATTTACTCAATCCATCATTATCACTAATTGTTTTTATTAAATTCTCCTATTTTCATACTGTAATTTAAATTTCTTTCAGAAATCTTCAAACAACCATTCGTTGCTGTTTTGTACATGTTGTTTGAGAATCAGAATTTTAATCTAACTACTACATAGTAAAGGTATAAACGGACACAATTTAATAAAAATTCATTTCAATCAATCCGAGATATGTATCCTTAAATCAAAATTCTAAATTTAATAGATTTTAGTGAAATTTTTTTGCAACTTTATGTGAAATACACAATATTATTACCATGGCATGGTAACATGGTACAGTTTTTCATTTTGAAATTAAATTAAACTCTTCGATTAAATAAATGCTAGTCCTGAAAAGGACTTTTTTGTGTTACTTTTAGAATTGTATTTTACTTTTTTGCTTTCTTTACTGGAGTTGCCTTTTTTGTTGTTGTCGCAGCTTTTTTAACCTTAGGACTTTTTGCAGCAACCTTTGTTACATTTTTAGATGGTTTCGTAATTTTTTGCTTCGAAGCTTTTGTTTTAATAGGAGCTGGTTTCTTAATAGTTTTAGCTACTGCCTTTTCAGATTTTTTCTTTTCTATTATAGATTCTTTAGCAACAGTAGTCTTTTTCTTTGCGACTCCAACCTTTACAGGTGATCCTTTCTTGGCTTTTTTTGTAATTGATTTTTTCGGTGATGCTAATTTGTTTTTCTTCGAACTTTCGCCGCTTGCTTTTGTTGATGTCGATAGCTTAAATGAACCAGATGCACCTTTGCCTTTCGTTTGGATTAATTTACCGCTAACAACTGCACTCTTAATATATTTTTTAATAAATGGAGACAATTTGTCAGCGTCAACTTTGTAATTTGCAGCCAAATACTTTTTAATTGCTAGTAAAGATGAACCGCCACGTTCTTTCAAATCTTTTATAGCGCTATTCACCATATCTGAAGTTGGAGGATGGGTTGGCTTAGATTTAGGCTTTTTCACTCCAGTTGCGATAGAACCTTTCTTTGGTTTCTTCGTTTCAACAACAGGTGCAGTATTCGATTGAATTGTAGTATTATCTGCCATTTTGCTTTTTTTCTTTTAAAATATTTTTATTCACTTTTAGATTTTCCAATTAAATTTTTCAAAAAAAAACACTTTAAAATCACTTATAACATTTATAACTTGTATGACTGTATGAATTAAATTCACTGAAGTCTAGTATGAACAAAACAGCTTATCCATATGTGATGAGATTGTGGAAGAGCGGTGTGAAAAATTTCATTGAATTCAAGGCAATTTTTTCTCATTTTTGTTTGATGATTTCAAAGTTGAGCTCATTTTTCTAATAGTTATGATTATTTGTTTTTGAACATATATCCATCATATGAATTGTCAAGATGGGCTCTTTCATCGTACTAATTTTGAAATTAAAAAATTTTAAAATACGGCGCTAAATTCCGATTTTGTGTGAAATTTTTTCTATTTTCTCCAAAAAATTTCCATTTAAAACGATATAATTATTTTGTTAATAATATTATGAATTTTTTTTTTCTATATTCATATTAAGATGTACTCAATGCATCATTATCATTAATTGTTTTTATTAAATTCACCTATTTTAATACTGTAATTTATGTTTCTTTCAGAAATCATCAAACAACCATCCGTTGTTGTTTTGTACATGTTGTATGAGAATTGTAATTTTAAATTATCTATTAAGTGAAGGTACGAGAGAATAAACTTTTATTTAAAATTTATTTCAATCATTTTGAGATATGTATCTTTAATTCTAAATATTGAATTAAATGGATTTTAATGAAATTTTTTTCAAACTTTATATGAAATATATTATTACCAACATTATCATTTTTGTTTGATGATTTCAAAGTTGAGCTCATTTTTCTAATAGTTATGATTATATGTTTTTAAACATATATCCATCATATGAATTGTCAAGATGGGCTCTTTCATCGTACTAATTTTGAAATTAAAAAAATTTTAAAATACGGCGCTAAATTCCGATTTTGTGTGAAATTTTTTCTATTTTCTCCAAAAAATTTCCATTTAAAACGATATAATTATTTTGTTAATAATATTATGAATTTTTTTTTTCTATATTCATATTAAGATGTACTCAATGCATCATTATCATTAATTGTTTTTATTAAATTCACCTATTTTAATACTGTAATTTATGTTTCTTTCAGAAATCATCAAACAACCATCCGTTGTTGTTTTGTACATGTTGTATGAGAATTGTAATTTTAAATTATCTATTAAGTGAAGGTACGAGAGAATAAACTTTTATTTAAAATTTATTTCAATCATTTTGAGATATGTATCTTTAATTCTAAATATTGAATTAAATGGATTTTTATGAAATTTTTTTCAAACTTTATATGAAATATATTATTACCAACATTATCATTTTTGTTTGATGATTTCAAAGTTGAGCTCATTTTTCTAATAGTTATGATTATATGTCTTTAAACATATATCCATCATATTAATCGTCAAGACGGGCTCTTTCATCGTACTAATTTTGAAATTAAAAAATATTAAAATTCGGCGTTAAATTCCGATTTTGTGTGAAATTTTTTCTATTTTCTACAAAAAATTTCCATTTTAAACGATATAATTATTTTGTCAAAATTATTATGGAATTTTTTTTTTGTTATTCATATTAAGATTTACTCAATCCATCATTATCATTAATTGTTTTTATTAAATTCTCCTATTTTCATACTGTAATTTAAATTTCTTTCAGAAATCTTCAAACAACCAATCGTTGCTGTTTTGTACATGTTGTTTGAGAATCAGAATTTTAATCTAACTACTACATAGTAAAGGTATAAACGGACACAATTTAATAAAAATTCATTTCAATCAATCCGAGATATGTATCCTTAAATCAAAATTCTAAATTTAATAGATTTTAGTGAAATTTTTTTGCAACTTTATGTGAAATACACAATATTAACATGGTACAGTTTTTCATTTTGAAATTAAATTAAACTCTTCGATTAAATAAATGCTAGTCCTGAAAAGGACTTTTTTGTGTTACTTTTAGAATTGTATTTTACTTTTTTGCTTTCTTTACTGGAGTTGCCTTTTTTGGTATTGTCGCAGCTTTTTTAACCTTAGGACTTTTTGCAGCAACCTTTGTTACATTTTTAGATGGTTTCGTAATTTTTTGCTTCGAAGCTTTTGTTTTAATAGGAGCTGGTTTCTTAATAGTTTTAGCTACTGCCTTTTCAGATTTTTTCTTTTCTATTATAGATTCTTTAGCAACAGTAGTCTTTTTCTTTGCGACTCCAACCTTTACAGGTGATCCTTTCTTGGCTTTTTTTGTAATTGATTTTTTCGGTGATGCTAATTTGTTTTTCTTCGAACTTTCGCCGCTTGCTTTTGTTGATGTCGATAGCTTAAATGAACCCGATGCACCTTTGCCTTTCGTTTGGATTAATTTACCGCTAACAACTGCACTCTTAATATATTTTTTAATAAATGGAGACAATTTGTCAGCGTCAACTTTGTAATTTGCAGCCAAATACTTTTTAATTGCTAGTAAAGATGAACCGCCACGTTCTTTCAAATCTTTTATAGCGCTATTCACCATATCTGAAGTTGGAGGATGGGTTGGCTTAGATTTAGGCTTTTTCACTCCAGTTGCGATAGAACCTTTCTTTGGTTTCTTCGTTTCAACAACAGGTGCAGTATTCGATTGAATTGTAGTATTATCTGCCATTTTGCTTTTTTTCTTTTAAAATATTTTTATTCACTTTTAGATTTTCCAATTAAATTTTTCAAAAAAAAACACTTTAAAATCACTTATAACATTTATAACTTGTATGACTGTATGAATTAAATTCACTGAAGTCTAGTATGAACAAAACAGCTTATCCATATGTGATGAGATTGTGGAAGAGCGGTGTGAAAAATTTCATTGAATTCAAGGCAATTTTTTCTCATTTTTGTTTGATGATTTCAAAGTTGAGCTCATTTTTCTAATAGTTATGATTATTTGTTTTTGAACATATATCCATCATATGAATTGTCAAGATGGGCTCTTTCATCGTACTAATTTTGAAATTAAAAAATTTTAAAATACGGCGCTAAATTCCGATTTTGTGTGAAATTTTTTCTATTTTCTCCAAAAAATTTCCATTTAAAACGATATAATTATTTTGTTAATAATATTATGAATTTTTTTTTTCTATATTCATATTAAGATGTACTCAATGCATCATTATCATTAATTGTTTTTATTAAATTCACCTATTTTAATACTGTAATTTATGTTTCTTTCAGAAATCATCAAACAACCATCCGTTGTTGTTTTGTACATGTTGTATGAGAATTGTAATTTTAAATTATCTATTAAGTGAAGGTACGAGAGAATAAACTTTTATTTAAAATTTATTTCAATCATTTTGAGATATGTATCTTTAATTCTAAATATTGAATTAAATGGATTTTAATGAAATTTTTTTCAAACTTTATATGAAATATATTATTACCAACATTATCATTTTTGTTTGATGATTTCAAAGTTGAGCTCATTTTTCTAATAGTTATGATTATATGTTTTTAAACATATATCCATCATATGAATTGTCAAGATGGGCTCTTTCATCGTACTAATTTTGAAATTAAAAAAATTTTAAAATACGGCGCTAAATTCCGATTTTGTGTGAAATTTTTTCTATTTTCTCCAAAAAATTTCCATTTAAAACGATATAATTATTTTGTTAATAATATTATGAATTTTTTTTTTCTATATTCATATTAAGATGTACTCAATGCATCATTATCATTAATTGTTTTTATTAAATTCACCTATTTTAATACTGTAATTTATGTTTCTTTCAGAAATCATCAAACAACCATCCGTTGTTGTTTTGTACATGTTGTATGAGAATTGTAATTTTAAATTATCTATTAAGTGAAGGTACGAGAGAATAAACTTTTATTTAAAATTTATTTCAATCATTTTGAGATATGTATCTTTAATTCTAAATATTGAATTAAATGGATTTTTATGAAATTTTTTTCAAACTTTATATGAAATATATTATTACCAACATTATCATTTTTGTTTGATGATTTCAAAGTTGAGCTCATTTTTCTAATAGTTATGATTATATGTCTTTAAACATATATCCATCATATGAATCGTCAAGACGGGCTCTTTCATCGTACTAATTTTGAAATTAAAAAATATTAAAATTCGGCGTTAAATTCCGATTTTGTGTGAAATTTTTTCTATTTTCTACAAAAAATTTCCATTTTAAACGATATAATTATTTTGTCAAAATTATTATGGAATTTTTTTTTTGTTATTCATATTAAGATTTACTCAATCCATCATTATCATTAATTGTTTTTATTAAATTCTCCTATTTTCATACTGTAATTTAAATTTCTTTCAGAAATCTTCAAACAACCAATCGTTGCTGTTTTGTACATGTTGTTTGAGAATCAGAATTTTAATCTAACTACTACATAGTAAAGGTATAAACGGACACAATTTAATAAAAATTCATTTCAATCAATCCGAGATATGTATCCTTAAATCAAAATTCTAAATTTAATAGATTTTAGTGAAATTTTTTTGCAACTTTATGTGAAATACACAATATTAACATGGTACAGTTTTTCATTTTGAAATTAAATTAAACTCTTCGATTAAATAAATGCTAGTCCTGAAAAGGACTTTTTTGTGTTACTTTTAGAATTGTATTTTACTTTTTTGCTTTCTTTACTGGAGTTGCCTTTTTTGGTATTGTCGCAGCTTTTTTAACCTTAGGACTTTTTGCAGCAACCTTTGTTACATTTTTAGATGGTTTCGTAATTTTTTGCTTCGAAGCTTTTGTTTTAATAGGAGCTGGTTTCTTAATAGTTTTAGCTACTGCCTTTTCAGATTTTTTCTTTTCTATTATAGATTCTTTAGCAACAGTAGTCTTTTTCTTTGCGACTCCAACCTTTACAGGTGATCCTTTCTTGGCTTTTTTTGTAATTGATTTTTTCGGTGATGCTAATTTGTTTTTCTTCGAACTTTCGCCGCTTGCTTTTGTTGATGTCGATAGCTTAAATGAACCCGATGCACCTTTGCCTTTCGTTTGGATTAATTTACCGCTAACAACTGCACTCTTAATATATTTTTTAATAAATGGAGACAATTTGTCAGCGTCAACTTTGTAATTTGCAGCCAAATACTTTTTAATTGCTAGTAAAGATGAACCGCCACGTTCTTTCAAATCTTTTATAGCGCTATTCACCATATCTGAAGTTGGAGGATGGGTTGGCTTAGATTTAGGCTTTTTCACTCCAGTTGCGATAGAACCTTTCTTTGGTTTCTTCGTTTCAACAACAGGTGCAGTATTCGATTGAATTGTAGTATTATCTGCCATTTTGCTTTTTTTCTTTTAAAATATTTTTATTCACTTTTAGATTTTCCAATTAAATTTTTCAAAAAAAAACACTTTAAAATCACTTATAACATTTATAACTTGTATGACTGTATGAATTAAATTCACTGAAGTCTAGTATGAACAAAACAGCTTATCGATATGTGATGAGATTGTGGAAGAGCGGTGTGAAAAATTTCATTGAATTCAAGGCAATTTTTTCTCATTTTTGTTTGATGATTTCAAAGTTGAGCTCATTTTTCTAATAGTTATGATTATTTGTTTTTGAACATATATCCATCATATGAATTGTCAAGATGGGCTCTTTCATCTTACTAATTTTGAAATTAAAAAAATTTTAAAATACGGCGCTAAATTCCGATTTTGTGTGAAATTTTTTCTATTTTCTCCAAAAAATTTCCATTTAAAACGATATAATTATTTTGTTAATAATATTATGAATTTTTTTTTTCTATATTCATATTAAGATGTACTCAATGCATCATTATCATTAATTGTTTTTATTAAATTCACCTATTTTAATACTGTAATTTATGTTTCTTTCAGAAATCATCAAACAACCATCCGTTGTTGTTTTGTACATGTTGTATGAGAATTGTAATTTTAAATTATCTATTAAGTGAAGGTACGAGAGAATAAACTTTTATTTAAAATTTATTTCAATCATTTTGAGATATGTATCTTTAATTCTAAATATTGAATTAAATGGATTTTTATGAAATTTTTTTCAAACTTTATATGAAATATATTATTACCAACATTATCATTTTTGTTTGATGATTTCAAAGTTGAGCTCATTTTTCTAATAGTTATGATTATATGTTTTTAAACATATATCCATCATATGAATCGTCAAGACGGGCTCTTTCATCGTACTAATTTTGAAATTAAAAAAAATTAAAATTCGGCGTTAAATTCCGATTTTGTGTGAAATTTTTTCTATTTTCTACAAAAAATTTCCATTTTAAACGATATAATTATTTTGTCAAAATTATTATGGAATTTTTTTTTTTGTTATTCATATTAAGATTTACTCAATCCATCATTATCACTAATTGTTTTTATTAAATTCTCCTATTTTCATACTGTAATTTAAATTTCTTTCAGAAATCTTCAAACAACCATTCGTTGCTGTTTTGTACATGTTGTTTGAGAATCAGAATTTTAATCTAACTACTACATAGTAAAGGTATAAACGGACACAATTTAATAAAAATTCATTTCAATCAATCCGAGATATGTATCCTTAAATCAAAATTCTAAATTTAATAGATTTTAGTGAAATTTTTTTGCAACTTTATGTGAAATACACAATATTATTACCATGGCATGGTAACATGGTACAGTTTTTCATTTTGAAATTAAATTAAACTCTTCGATTAAATAAATGCTAGTCCTGAAAAGGACTTTTTTGTGTTACTTTTAGAATTGTATTTTACTTTTTTGCTTTCTTTACTGGAGTTGCCTTTTTTGTTGTTGTCGCAGCTTTTTTAACCTTAGGACTTTTTGCAGCGACCTTTGTTACATTTTTAGATGGTTTCGTAATTTTTTGCTTCGAAGCTTTTGTTTTAATAGGAGCTGGTTTCTTAATAGTTTTAGCTACTGCCTTTTCAGATTTTTTCTTTTCT
Organism: Xylophagus ater; assembly: GCA_963422695.1. Lineage (NCBI taxonomy): Eukaryota > Metazoa > Arthropoda > Insecta > Diptera > Xylophagidae > Xylophagus > Xylophagus ater. Next base: position 38,135,530 of record OY730478.1, read on the forward strand.
ATTATAGATTCTTTAGCAACAGTAGTCTTTTTCTTTGCGACTCCAACCTTTACAGGTGATCCTTTCTTGGCTTTTTTTGTAATTGATTTTTTCGGTGATGCTAATTTGTTTTTCTTCGAACTTTCGCCGCTTGCTTTTGTTGATGTCGATAGCTTAAATGAACCCGATGCACCTTTGCCTTTCGTTTGGATTAATTTACCGCTAACAACTGCACTCTTAATATATTTTTTAATAAATGGAGACAATTTGTCAGCGTCAACTTTGTAATTTGCAGCCAAATACTTTTTAATTGCTAGTAAAGATGAACCGCCACGTTCTTTCAAATCTTTTATAGCGCTATTCACCATATCTGAAGTTGGAGGATGGGTTGGCTTAGATTTAGGCTTTTTCACTCCAGTTGCGATAGAACCTTTCTTTGGTTTCTTCGTTTCAACAACAGGTGCAGTATTCGATTGAATTGTAGTATTATCTGCCATTTTGCTTTTTTTCTTTTAAAATATTTTTATTCACTTTTAGATTTTCCAATTAAATTTTTCAAAAAAAAACACTTTAAAATCACTTATAACATTTATAACTTGTATGACTGTATGAATTAAATTCACTGAAGTCTAGTATGAACAAAACAGCTTATCCATATGTGATGAGATTGTGGAAGAGCGGTGTGAAAAATTTCATTGAATTCAAGGCAATTTTTTCTCATTTTTGTTTGATGATTTCAAAGTTGAGCTCATTTTTCTAATAGTTATGATTATTTGTTTTTGAACATATATCCATCATATGAATTGTCAAGATGGGCTCTTTCATCGTACTAATTTTGAAATTAAAAAATTTTAAAATACGGCGCTAAATTCCGATTTTGTGTGAAATTTTTTCTATTTTCTCCAAAAAATTTCCATTTAAAACGATATAATTATTTTGTTAATAATATTATGAATTTTTTTTTTCTATATTCATATTAAGATGTACTCAATGCATCATTATCATTAATTGTTTTTATTAAATTCACCTATTTTAATACTGTAATTTATGTTTCTTTCAGAAATCATCAAACAACCATCCGTTGTTGTTTTGTACATGTTGTATGAGAATTGTAATTTTAAATTATCTATTAAGTGAAGGTACGAGAGAATAAACTTTTATTTAAAATTTATTTCAATCATTTTGAGATATGTATCTTTAATTCTAAATATTGAATTAAATGGATTTTAATGAAATTTTTTTCAAACTTTATATGAAATATATTATTACCAACATTATCATTTTTGTTTGATGATTTCAAAGTTGAGCTCATTTTTCTAATAGTTATGATTATATGTTTTTAAACATATATCCATCATATGAATTGTCAAGATGGGCTCTTTCATCGTACTAATTTTGAAATTAAAAAAATTTTAAAATACGGCGCTAAATTCCGATTTTGTGTGAAATTTTTTCTATTTTCTCCAAAAAATTTCCATTTAAAACGATATAATTATTTTGTTAATAATATTATGAATTTTTTTTTTCTATATTCATATTAAGATGTACTCAATGCATCATTATCATTAATTGTTTTTATTAAATTCACCTATTTTAATACTGTAATTTATGTTTCTTTCAGAAATCATCAAACAACCATCCGTTGTTGTTTTGTACATGTTGTATGAGAATTGTAATTTTAAATTATCTATTAAGTGAAGGTACGAGAGAATAAACTTTTATTTAAAATTTATTTCAATCATTTTGAGATATGTATCTTTAATTCTAAATATTGAATTAAATGGATTTTTATGAAATTTTTTTCAAACTTTATATGAAATATATTATTACCAACATTATCATTTTTGTTTGATGATTTCAAAGTTGAGCTCATTTTTCTAATAGTTATGATTATATGTCTTTAAACATATATCCATCATATGAATCGTCAAGACGGGCTCTTTCATCGTACTAATTTTGAAATTAAAAAATATTAAAATTCGGCGTTAAATTCCGATTTTGTGTGAAATTTTTTCTATTTTCTACAAAAAATTTCCATTTTAAACGATATAATTATTTTGTCAAAATTATTATGGAATTTTTTTTTTGTTATTCATATTAAGATTTACTCAATCCATCATTATCATTAATTGTTTTTATTAAATTCTCCTATTTTCATACTGTAATTTAAATTTCTTTCAGAAATCTTCAAACAACCAATCGTTGCTGTTTTGTACATGTTGTTTGAGAATCAGAATTTTAATCTAACTACTACATAGTAAAGGTATAAACGGACACAATTTAATAAAAATTCATTTCAATCAATCCGAGATATGTATCCTTAAATCAAAATTCTAAATTTAATAGATTTTAGTGAAATTTTTTTGCAACTTTATGTGAAATACACAATATTAACATGGTACAGTTTTTCATTTTGAAATTAAATTAAACTCTTCGATTAAATAAATGCTAGTCCTGAAAAGGACTTTTTTGTGTTACTTTTAGAATTGTATTTTACTTTTTTGCTTTCTTTACTGGAGTTGCCTTTTTTGGTATTGTCGCAGCTTTTTTAACCTTAGGACTTTTTGCAGCAACCTTTGTTACATTTTTAGATGGTTTCGTAATTTTTTGCTTCGAAGCTTTTGTTTTAATAGGAGCTGGTTTCTTAATAGTTTTAGCTACTGCCTTTTCAGATTTTTTCTTTTCTATTATAGATTCTTTAGCAACAGTAGTCTTTTTCTTTGCGACTCCAACCTTTACAGGTGATCCTTTCTTGGCTTTTTTTGTAATTGATTTTTTCGGTGATGCTAATTTGTTTTTCTTCGAACTTTCGCCGCTTGCTTTTGTTGATGTCGATAGCTTAAATGAACCCGATGCACCTTTGCCTTTCGTTTGGATTAATTTACCGCTAACAACTGCACTCTTAATATATTTTTTAATAAATGGAGACAATTTGTCAGCGTCAACTTTGTAATTTGCAGCCAAATACTTTTTAATTGCTAGTAAAGATGAACCGCCACGTTCTTTCAAATCTTTTATAGCGCTATTCACCATATCTGAAGTTGGAGGATGGGTTGGCTTAGATTTAGGCTTTTTCACTCCAGTTGCGATAGAACCTTTCTTTGGTTTCTTCGTTTCAACAACAGGTGCAGTATTCGATTGAATTGTAGTATTATCTGCCATTTTGCTTTTTTTCTTTTAAAATATTTTTATTCACTTTTAGATTTTCCAATTAAATTTTTCAAAAAAAAACACTTTAAAATCACTTATAACATTTATAACTTGTATGACTGTATGAATTAAATTCACTGAAGTCTAGTATGAACAAAACAGCTTATCGATATGTGATGAGATTGTGGAAGAGCGGTGTGAAAAATTTCATTGAATTCAAGGCAATTTTTTCTCATTTTTGTTTGATGATTTCAAAGTTGAGCTCATTTTTCTAATAGTTATGATTATTTGTTTTTGAACATATATCCATCATATGAATTGTCAAGATGGGCTCTTTCATCTTACTAATTTTGAAATTAAAAAAATTTTAAAATACGGCGCTAAATTCCGATTTTGTGTGAAATTTTTTCTATTTTCTCCAAAAAATTTCCATTTAAAACGATATAATTATTTTGTTAATAATATTATGAATTTTTTTTTTCTATATTCATATTAAGATGTACTCAATGCATCATTATCATTAATTGTTTTTATTAAATTCACCTATTTTAATACTGTAATTTATGTTTCTTTCAGAAATCATCAAACAACCATCCGTTGTTGTTTTGTACATGTTGTATGAGAATTGTAATTTTAAATTATCTATTAAGTGAAGGTACGAGAGAATAAACTTTTATTTAAAATTTATTTCAATCATTTTGAGATATGTATCTTTAATTCTAAATATTGAATTAAATGGATTTTTATGAAATTTTTTTCAAACTTTATATGAAATATATTATTACCAACATTATCATTTTTGTTTGATGATTTCAAAGTTGAGCTCATTTTTCTAATAGTTATGATTATATGTTTTTAAACATATATCCATCATATGAATCGTCAAGACGGGCTCTTTCATCGTACTAATTTTGAAATTAAAAAAAATTAAAATTCGGCGTTAAATTCCGATTTTGTGTGAAATTTTTTCTATTTTCTACAAAAAATTTCCATTTTAAACGATATAATTATTTTGTCAAAATTATTATGGAATTTTTTTTTTTGTTATTCATATTAAGATTTACTCAATCCATCATTATCACTAATTGTTTTTATTAAATTCTCCTATTTTCATACTGTAATTTAAATTTCTTTCAGAAATCTTCAAACAACCATTCGTTGCTGTTTTGTACATGTTGTTTGAGAATCAGAATTTTAATCTAACTACTACATAGTAAAGGTATAAACGGACACAATTTAATAAAAATTCATTTCAATCAATCCGAGATATGTATCCTTAAATCAAAATTCTAAATTTAATAGATTTTAGTGAAATTTTTTTGCAACTTTATGTGAAATACACAATATTATTACCATGGCATGGTAACATGGTACAGTTTTTCATTTTGAAATTAAATTAAACTCTTCGATTAAATAAATGCTAGTCCTGAAAAGGACTTTTTTGTGTTACTTTTAGAATTGTATTTTACTTTTTTGCTTTCTTTACTGGAGTTGCCTTTTTTGTTGTTGTCGCAGCTTTTTTAACCTTAGGACTTTTTGCAGCGACCTTTGTTACATTTTTAGATGGTTTCGTAATTTTTTGCTTCGAAGCTTTTGTTTTAATAGGAGCTGGTTTCTTAATAGTTTTAGCTACTGCCTTTTCAGATTTTTTCTTTTCTATTATAGATTCTTTAGCAACAGTAGTCTTTTTCTTTGCGACTCCAACCTTTACAGGTGATCCTTTCTTGGCTTTTTTTGTAATTGATTTTTTCGGTGATGCTAATTTGTTTTTCTTCGAACTTTCGCCGCTTGCTTTTGTTGATGTCGATAGCTTAAATGAACCCGATGCACCTTTGCCTTTCGTTTGGATTAATTTACCGCTAACAACTGCACTCTTAATATATTTTTTAATAAATGGAGACAATTTGTCAGCGTCAACTTTGTAATTTGCAGCCAAATACTTTTTAATTGCTAGTAAAGATGAACCGCCACGTTCTTTCAAATCTTTTATAGCGCTATTCACCATATCTGAAGTTGGAGGATGGGTTGGCTTAGATTTAGGCTTTTTCACTCCAGTTGCGATAGAACCTTTCTTTGGTTTCTTCGTTTCAACAACAGGTGCAGTATTCGATTGAATTGTAGTATTATCTGCCATTTTGCTTTTTTTCTTTTAAAATATTTTTATTCACTTTTAGATTTTCCAATTAAATTTTTCAAAAAAAAACACTTTAAAATCACTTATAACATTTATAACTTGTATGACTGTATGAATTAAATTCACTGAAGTCTAGTATGAACAAAACAGCTTATCCATATGTGATGAGATTGTGGAAGAGCGGTGTGAAAAATTTCATTGAATTCAAGGCAATTTTTTCTCATTTTTGTTTGATGATTTCAAAGTTGAGCTCATTTTTCTAATAGTTATGATTATTTGTTTTTGAACATATATCCATCATATGAATTGTCAAGATGGGCTCTTTCATCGTACTAATTTTGAAATTAAAAAATTTTAAAATACGGCGCTAAATTCCGATTTTGTGTGAAATTTTTTCTATTTTCTCCAAAAAATTTCCATTTAAAACGATATAATTATTTTGTTAATAATATTATGAATTTTTTTTTTCTATATTCATATTAAGATGTACTCAATGCATCATTATCATTAATTGTTTTTATTAAATTCACCTATTTTAATACTGTAATTTATGTTTCTTTCAGAAATCATCAAACAACCATCCGTTGTTGTTTTGTACATGTTGTATGAGAATTGTAATTTTAAATTATCTATTAAGTGAAGGTACGAGAGAATAAACTTTTATTTAAAATTTATTTCAATCATTTTGAGATATGTATCTTTAATTCTAAATATTGAATTAAATGGATTTTAATGAAATTTTTTTCAAACTTTATATGAAATATATTATTACCAACATTATCATTTTTGTTTGATGATTTCAAAGTTGAGCTCATTTTTCTAATAGTTATGATTATATGTTTTTAAACATATATCCATCATATGAATTGTCAAGATGGGCTCTTTCATCGTACTAATTTTGAAATTAAAAAAATTTTAAAATACGGCGCTAAATTCCGATTTTGTGTGAAATTTTTTCTATTTTCTCCAAAAAATTTCCATTTAAAACGATATAATTATTTTGTTAATAATATTATGAATTTTTTTTTTCTATATTCATATTAAGATGTACTCAATGCATCATTATCATTAATTGTTTTTATTAAATTCACCTATTTTAATACTGTAATTTATGTTTCTTTCAGAAATCATCAAACAACCATCCGTTGTTGTTTTGTACATGTTGTATGAGAATTGTAATTTTAAATTATCTATTAAGTGAAGGTACGAGAGAATAAACTTTTATTTAAAATTTATTTCAATCATTTTGAGATATGTATCTTTAATTCTAAATATTGAATTAAATGGATTTTTATGAAATTTTTTTCAAACTTTATATGAAATATATTATTACCAACATTATCATTTTTGTTTGATGATTTCAAAGTTGAGCTCATTTTTCTAATAGTTATGATTATATGTCTTTAAACATATATCCATCATATGAATCGTCAAGACGGGCTCTTTCATCGTACTAATTTTGAAATTAAAAAATATTAAAATTCGGCGTTAAATTCCGATTTTGTGTGAAATTTTTTCTATTTTCTACAAAAAATTTCCATTTTAAACGATATAATTATTTTGTCAAAATTATTATGGAATTTTTTTTTTGTTATTCATATTAAGATTTACTCAATCCATCATTATCATTAATTGTTTTTATTAAATTCTCCTATTTTCATACTGTAATTTAAATTTCTTTCAGAAATCTTCAAACAACCATTCGTTGCTGTTTTGTACATGTTGTTTGAGAATCAGAATTTTAATCTAACTATTACATAGTAAAGGTATAAACGGACACAATTTAATAAAAATTCATTTCAATCAATCCGAGATATGTATCCTTAAATCAAAATTCTAAATTTAATAGATTTTAGTGAAATTTTTTTGCAACTTTATGTGAAATACACAATATTAACATGGTACAGTTTTTCATTTTGAAATTAAATTAAACTCTTCGATTAAATAAATGCTAGTCCTGAAAAGGACTTTTTTGTGTTACTTTTAGAATTGTATTTTACTTTTTTGCTTTCTTTACTGGAGTTGCCTTTTTTGTTGTTGTCGCAGCTTTTTTAACCTTAGGACTTTTTGCAGCAACCTTTGTTACATTTTTAGATGGTTTCGTAATTTTTTGCTTCGAAGCTTTTGTTTTAATAGGAGCTGGTTTCTTAATAGTTTTAGCTACTGCCTTTTCAGATTTTTTCTTTTCTATTATAGATTCTTTAGCAACAGTAGTCTTTTTCTTTGCGACTCCAACCTTTACAGGTGATCCTTTCTTGGCTTTTTTTGTAATTGATTTTTTCGGTGATGCTAATTTGTTTTTCTTCGAACTTTCGCCGCTTGCTTTTGTTGATGTCGATAGCTTAAATGAACCCGATGCACCTTTGCCTTTCGTTTGGATTAATTTACCGCTAACAACTGCACTCTTAATATATTTTTTAATAAATGGAGACAATTTGTCAGCGTCAACTTTGTAATTTGCAGCCAAATACTTTTTAATTGCTAGTAAAGATGAACCGCCACGTTCTTTCAAATCTTTTATAGCGCTATTCACCATATCTGAAGTTGGAGGATGGGTTGGCTTAGATTTAGGCTTTTTCACTCCAGTTGCGATAGAACCTTTCTTTGGTTTCTTCGTTTCAACAACAGGTGCAGTATTCGATTGAATTGTAGTATTATCTGCCATTTTGCTTTTTTTCTTTTAAAATATTTTTATTCACTTTTAGATTTTCCAATTAAATTTTTCAAAAAAAAACACTTTAAAATCACTTATAACATTTATAACTTGTATGACTGTATGAATTAAATTCACTGAAGTCTAGTATGAACAAAACAGCCTATCCATATGTGATGAGATTGTGGAAGAGCGGTGTGAAAAATTTCATTGAATTCAAGGCAATTTTTTCTCATTTTTGTTTGATGATTTCAAAGTTGAGCTCATTTTTCTAATAGTTATGATTATTTGTTTTTGAACATATATCCATCATATGAATTGTCAAGATGGGCTCTTTCATCGTACTAATTTTGAAATTAAAAAAATTTTAAAATACGGCGCTAAATTCCGATTTTGTGTGAAATTTTTTCTATTTTCTCCAAAAAATTTCCATTTAAAACGATATAATTATTTTGTTAATAATATTATGAATTTTTTTTTTCTATATTCATATTAAGATGTACTCAATGCATCATTATCATTAATTGTTTTTATTAAATTCACCTATTTTAATACTGTAATTTATGTTTCTTTCAGAAATCATCAAACAACCATCCGTTGTTGTTTTGTACATGTTGTATGAGAATTGTAATTTTAAATTATCTATTAAGTGAAGGTACGAGAGAATAAACTTTTATTTAAAATTTATTTCAATCATTTTGAGATATGTATCTTTAATTCTAAATATTGAATTAAATGGATTTTTATGAAATTTTTTTCAAACTTTATATGAAATATATTATTACCAACATTATCATTTTTGTTTGATGATTTCAAAGTTGAGCTCATTTTTCTAATAGTTATGATTATTTGTTTTTGAACATATATCCATCATATGAATTGTCAAGATGGGCTCTTTCATCGTACTAATTTTGAAATTAAAAAAATTTTAAAATACGGCGCTATATTCCGATTTTGTGTGAAATTTTTTCTATTTTCTCCAAAAAATTTCCATTTAAAACGATATAATTATTTTGTTAATAATATTATGAATTTTTTTTTTCTATATTCATATTAAGATGTACTCAATGCATCATTATCATTAATTGTTTTTATTAAATTCACCTATTTTAATACTGTAATTTATGTTTCTTTCAGAAATCATCAAACAACCATCCGTTGTTGTTTTGTACATGTTGTATGAGAATTGTAATTTTAAATTATCTATTAAGTGAAGGTACGAGAGAATAAACTTTTATTTAAAATTTATTTCAATCATTTTGAGATATGTATCTTTAATTCTAAATATTGAATTAAATGGATTTTAATGAAATTTTTTTCAAACTTTATATGAAATATATTATTACCAACATTATCATTTTTGTTTGATGATTTCAAAGTTGAGCTCATTTTTCTAATAGTTATGATTATATGTTTTTAAACATATAGCCATCATATGAATCGTCAAGACGGGCTCTTTCATCGTACTAATTTTGAAATTAAAAAAAATTAAAATTCGGCGTTAAATTCCGATTTTGTGTGAAATTTTTTCTATTTTCTACAAAAAATTTCCATTTTAAACGATATAATTATTTTGTCAAAATTATTATGGAATTTTTTTTTTGTTATTCATATTAAGATTTACTCAATCCATCATTATCATTAATTGTTTTTATTAAATTCTCCTATTTTCATACTGTAATTTAAATTTCTTTCAGAAATCTTCAAACAACCATTCGTTGCTGTTTTGTACATGTTGTTTGAGAATCAGAATTTTAATCTAACTATTACATAGTAAAGGTATAAACGGACACAATTTAATAAAAATTCATTTCAATCAATCCGAGATATGTATCCTTAAATCAAAATTCTAAATTTAATAGATTTTAGTGAAATTTTTTTGCAACTTTATGTGAAATACACAATATTAACATGGTACAGTTTTTCATTTTGAAATTAAATTAAACTCTTCGATTAAATAAATGCTAGTCCTGAAAAGGACTTTTTTGTGTTACTTTTAGAATTGTATTTTACTTTTTTGCTTTCTTTACTGGAGTTGCCTTTTTTGTTGTTGTCGCAGCTTTTTTAACCTTAGGACTTTTTGCAGCAACCTTTGTTACATTTTTAGATGGTTTCGTAATTTTTTGCTTCGAAGCTTTTGTTTTAATAGGAGCTGGTTTCTTAATAGTTTTAGCTACTGCCTTTTCAGATTTTTTCTTTTCTATTATAGATTCTTTAGCAACAGTAGTCTTTTTCTTTGCGACTCCAACCTTTACAGGTGATCCTTTCTTGGCTTTTTTTGTAATTGATTTTTTCGGTGATGCTAATTTGTTTTTCTTCGAACTTTCGCCGCTTGCTTTTGTTGATGTCGATAGCTTAAATGAACCCGATGCACCTTTGCCTTTCGTTTGGATTAATTTACCGCTAACAACTGCACTCTTAATATATTTTTTAATAAATGGAGACAATTTGTCAGCGTCAACTTTGTAATTTGCAGCCAAATACTTTTTAATTGCTAGTAAAGATGAACCGCCACGTTCTTTCAAATCTTTTATAGCGCTATTCACCATATCTGAAGTTGGAGGATGGGTTGGCTTAGATTTAGGCTTTTTCACTCCAGTTGCGATAGAACCTTTCTTTGGTTTCTTCGTTTCAACAACAGGTGCAGTATTCGATTGAATTGTAGTATTATCTGCCATTTTGCTTTTTTTCTTTTAAAATATTTTTATTCACTTTTAGATTTTCCAATTAAATTTTTCAAAAAAAAACACTTTAAAATCACTTATAACATTTATAACTTGTATGACTGTATGAATTAAATTCACTGAAGTCTAGTATGAACAAAACAGCCTATCCATATGTGATGAGATTGTGGAAGAGCGGTGTGAAAAATTTCATTGAATTCAAGGCAATTTTTTCTCATTTTTGTTTGATGATTTCAAAGTTGAGCTCATTTTTCTAATAGTTATGATTATTTGTTTTTGAACATATATCCATCATATGAATTGTCAAGATGGGCTCTTTCATCGTACTAATTTTGAAATTAAAAAAATTTTAAAATACGGCGCTAAATTCCGATTTTGTGTGAAATTTTTTCTATTTTCTCCAAAAAATTTCCATTTAAAACGATATAATTATTTTGTTAATAATATTATGAATTTTTTTTTTCTATATTCATATTAAGATGTACTCAATGCATCATTATCATTAATTGTTTTTATTAAATTCACCTATTTTAATACTGTAATTTATGTTTCTTTCAGAAATCATCAAACAACCATCCGTTGTTGTTTTGTACATGTTGTATGAGAATTGTAATTTTAAATTATCTATTAAGTGAAGGTACGAGAGAATAAACTTTTATTTAAAATTTATTTCAATCATTTTGAGATATGTATCTTTAATTCTAAATATTGAATTAAATGGATTTTTATGAAATTTTTTTCAAACTTTATATGAAATATATTATTACCAACATTATCATTTTTGTTTGATGATTTCAAAGTTGAGCTCATTTTTCTAATAGTTATGATTATTTGTTTTTGAACATATATCCATCATATGAATTGTCAAGATGGGCTCTTTCATCGTACTAATTTTGAAATTAAAAAAATTTTAAAATACGGCGCTATATTCCGATTTTGTGTGAAATTTTTTCTATTTTCTCCAAAAAATTTCCATTTAAAACGATATAATTATTTTGTTAATAATATTATGAATTTTTTTTTTCTATATTCATATTAAGATGTACTCAATGCATCATTATCATTAATTGTTTTTATTAAATTCACCTATTTTAATACTGTAATTTATGTTTCTTTCAGAAATCATCAAACAACCATCCGTTGTTGTTTTGTACATGTTGTATGAGAATTGTAATTTTAAATTATCTATTAAGTGAAGGTACGAGAGAATAAACTTTTATTTAAAATTTATTTCAATCATTTTGAGATATGTATCTTTAATTCTAAATATTGAATTAAATGGATTTTAATGAAATTTTTTTCAAACTTTATATGAAATATATTATTACCAACATTATCATTTTTGTTTGATGATTTCAAAGTTGAGCTCATTTTTCTAATAGTTATGATTATATGTTTTTAAACATATAGCCATCATATGAATCGTCAAGACGGGCTCTTTCATCGTACTAATTTTGAAATTAAAAAAAATTAAAATTCGGCGTTAAATTCCGATTTTGTGTGAAATTTTTTCTATTTTCTACAAAAAATTTCCATTTTAAACGATATAATTATTTTGTCAAAATTATTATGGAATTTTTTTTTTGTTATTCATATTAAGATTTACTCAATCCATCATTATCATTAATTGTTTTTATTAAATTCTCCTATTTTCATACTGTAATTTAAATTTCTTTCAGAAATCTTCAAACAACCATTCGTTGCTGTTTTGTACATGTTGTTTGAGAATCAGAATTTTAATCTAACTATTACATAGTAAAGGTATAAACGGACACAATTTAATAAAAATTCATTTCAATCAATCCGAGATATGTATCCTTAAATCAAAATTCTAAATTTAATAGATTTTAGTGAAATTTTTTTGCAACTTTATGTGAAATACACAATATTATTACCATGGCATGGTAACATGGTACAGTTTTTCATTTTGAAATTAAATTAAACTCTTCGATTAAATAAATGCTAGTCCTGAAAAGGACTTTTTTGTGTTACTTTTAGAATTGTATTTTACTTTTTTGCTTTCTTTACTGGAGTTGCCTTTTTTGTTGTTGTCGCAGCTTTTTTAACCTTAGGACTTTTTGCAGCAACCTTTGTTACATTTTTAGATGGTTTCGTAATTTTTTGCTTCGAAGCTTTTGTTTTAATAGGAGCTGGTTTCTTAATAGTTTTAGCTACTGCCTTTTCAGATTTTTTCTTTTCTATTATAGATTCTTTATCAACAGTAGTCTTTTTCTTTGCGACTCCAACCTTTACAGGTGATCCTTTCTTGGCTTTTTTTGTAATTGATTTTTTCGGTGATGCTAATTTGTTTTTCTTCGAACTTTCGCCGCTTGCTTTTGTTGATGTCGATAGCTTAAATGAACCCGATGCACCTTTGCCTTTCGTTTGGATTAATTTACCGCTAACAACTGCACTCTTAATATATTTTTTAATAAATGGAGACAATTTGTCAGCGTCAAGTTTGTAATTTGCAGCCAAATACTTTTTAATTGCTAGTAAAGATGAACCGCCACGTTCTTTCAAATCTTTTATAGCGCTATTCACCATATCTGAAGTTGGAGGATGGGTTGGCTTAGATTTAGGCTTTTTCACTCCAGTTGCGATAGAACCTTTCTTTGGTTTCTTCGTTTCAACAACAGGTGCAGTATTCGATTGAATTGTAGTATTATCTGCCATTTTGCTTTTTTTCTTTTAAAATATTTTTATTCACTTTTAGATTTTCCAATTAAATTTTTCAAAAAAAAACACTTTAAAATCACTTATAACATTTATAACTTGTATGACTGTATGAATTAAATTCACTGAAGTCTAGTATGAACAAAACAGCTTATCCATATGTGATGAGATTGTGGAAGAGCGGTGTGAAATAATTTCATTCAATTCAAGGCAATTTTTTCTCATTTTTGTTTGATGATTTCAAAGTTGAGCTCATTTTTCTAATAGTTATGATTATTTGTTTTTGAACATATATCCATCATATGAATTGTCAAGATGGGCTCTTTCATCGTACTAATTTTGAAATTAAAAAAATTTTAAAATACGGCGCTAAATTCCGATTTTGTGTGAAATTTTTTCTATTTTCTCCAAAAAATTTCCATTTAACGCGATATAATTATTTTGTTAATAATATTATGAATTTTTTTTTTCTATATTCATATTAAGATGTACTCAATGCATCATTATCATTAATTGTTTTTATTAAATTCACCTATTTTAATACTGTAATTTATGTTTCTTTCAGAAATCATCAAACAACCATCCGTTGTTGTTTTGTACATGTTGTATGAGAATTGTAATTTTAAATTATCTATTAAGTGAAGGTACGAGAGAATAAACTTTTATTTAAAATTTATTTCAATCATTTTGAGATATGTATCTTTAATTCTAAATATTGAATTAAATGGATTTTTATGAAATTTTTTTCAAACTTTATATGAAATATATTATTACCAACATTATCATTTTTGTTTGATGATTTCAAAGTTGAGCTCATTTTTCTAATAGTTATGATTATTTGTTTTTGAACATATATCCATCATATGAATTGTCAAGATGGGCTCTTTCATCGTACTAATTTTGAAATTAAAAAAATATTAAAATACGGCGCTATATTCCGATTTTGTGTGAAATTTTTTCTATTTTCTCCAAAAAATTTCCATTTAAAACGATATAATTATTTTGTTAATAATATTATGAATTTTTTTTTTCTATATTCATATTAAGATGTACTCAATGCATCATTATCATTAATTGTTTTTATTAAATTCACCTATTTTAATACTGTAATTTATGTTTCTTTCAGAAATCATCAAACAACCATCCGTTGTTGTTTTGTACATGTTGTATGAGAATTGTAATTTTAAATTATCTATTAAGTGAAGGTACGAGAGAATAAACTTTTATTTAAAATTTATTTCAATCATTTTGAGATATGTATCTTTAATTCTAAATATTGAATTAAATGGATTTTAATGAAATTTTTTTCAAACTTTATATGAAATATATTATTACCAACATTATCATTTTTGTTTGATGATTTCAAAGTTGAGCTCATTTTTCTAATAGTTATGATTATATGTTTTTAAACATATAGCCATCATATGAATCGTCAAGACGGGCTCTTTCATCGTACTAATTTTGAAATTAAAAAAAATTAAAATTCGGCGTTAAATTCCGATTTTGTGTGAAATTTTTTCTATTTTCTACAAAAAATTTCCATTTTAAACGATATAATTATTTTGTCAAAATTATTATGGAATTTTTTTTTTGTTATTCATATTAAGATTTACTCAATCCATCATTATCATTAATTGTTTTTATTAAATTCTCCTATTTTCATACTGTAATTTAAATTTCTTTCAGAAATCTTCAAACAACCATTCGTTGCTGTTTTGTACATGTTGTTTGAGAATCAGAATTTTAATCTAACTATTACATAGTAAAGGTATAAACGGACACAATTTAATAAAAATTCATTTCAATCAATCCGAGATATGTATCCTTAAATCAAAATTCTAAATTTAATAGATTTTAGTGAAATTTTTTTGCAACTTTATGTGAAATACACAATATTAACATGGTACAGTTTTTCATTTTGAAATTAAATTAAACTCTTCGATTAAATAAATGCTAGTCCTGAAAAGGACTTTTTTGTGTTACTTTTAGAATTGTATTTTACTTTTTTGCTTTCTTTACTGGAGTTGCCTTTTTTGTTGTTGTCGCAGCTTTTTTAACCTTAGGACTTTTTGCAGCAACCTTTGTTACATTTTTAGATGGTTTCGTAATTTTTTGCTTCGAAGCTTTTGTTTTAATAGGAGCTGGTTTCTTAATAGTTTTAGCTACTGCCTTTTCAGATTTTTTCTTTTCTATTATAGATTCTTTAGCAACAGTAGTCTTTTTCTTTGCGACTCCAACCTTTACAGGTGATCCTTTCTTGGCTTTTTTTGTAATTGATTTTTTCGGTGATGCTAATTTGTTTTTCTTCGAACTTTCGCCGCTTGCTTTTGTTGATGTCGATAGCTTAAATGAACCCGATGCACCTTTGCCTTTCGTTTGGATTAATTTACCGCTAACAACTGCACTCTTAATATATTTTTTAATAAATGGAGACAATTTGTCAGCGTCAACTTTGTAATTTGCAGCCAAATACTTTTTAATTGCTAGTAAAGATGAACCGCCACGTTCTTTCAAATCTTTTATAGCGCTATTCACCATATCTGAAGTTGGAGGATGGGTTGGCTTAGATTTAGGCTTTTTCACTCCAGTTGCGATAGAACCTTTCTTTGGTTTCTTCGTTTCAACAACAGGTGCAGTATTCGATTGAATTGTAGTATTATCTGCCATTTTGCTTTTTTTCTTTTAAAATATTTTTATTCACTTTTAGATTTTCCAATTAAATTTTTCAAAAAAAAAACACTTTAAAATCACTTATAACATTTATAACTTGTATGACTGTATGAATTAAATTCACTGAAGTCTAGTATGAACAAAACAGCTTATCCATATGTGATGAGATTGTGGAAGAGCGGTGTGAAAAATTTCATTGAATTCAAGGCAATTTTTTCTCATTTTTGTTTGATGATTTCAAAGTTGAGCTCATTTTTCTAATAGTTATGATTATTTGTTTTTGAACATATATCCATCATATGAATTGTCAAGATGGGCTCTTTCATCGTACTAATTTTGAAATTAAAAAAATTTTAAAATACGGCGCTAAATTCCGATTTTGTGTGAAATTTTTTCTATTTTCTCCAAAAAATTTCCATTTAAAACGATATAATTATTTTGTTAATAATATTATGAATTTTTTTTTTCTATATTCATATTAAGATGTACTCAATGC
The DNA here is from genome assembly GCA_963422695.1 of Xylophagus ater. Classification (NCBI taxonomy): domain Eukaryota; kingdom Metazoa; phylum Arthropoda; class Insecta; order Diptera; family Xylophagidae; genus Xylophagus; species Xylophagus ater. The sequence goes on from OY730478.1 coordinate 38,151,972, forward strand.
ATCATTATCATTAATTGTTTTTATTAAATTCACCTATTTTAATACTGTAATTTATGTTTCTTTCAGAAATCATCAAACAACCATCCGTTGTTGTTTTGTACATGTTGTATGAGAATTGTAATTTTAAATTATCTATTAAGTGAAGGTACGAGAGAATAAACTTTTATTTAAAATTTATTTCAATCATTTTGAGATATGTATCTTTAATTCTAAATATTGAATTAAATGGATTTTTATGAAATTTTTTTCAAACTTTATATGAAATATATTATTACCAACATTATCATTTTTGTTTGATGATTTCAAAGTTGAGCTCATTTTTCTAATAGTTATGATTATATGTTTTTAAACATATATCCATCATATGAATCGTCAAGACGGGCTCTTTCATCGTACTTATTTTGAAATTAAAAAAAATTAAAATTCGGCGTTAAATTGCGATTTTGTGTGAAATTTTTTCTATTTTCTACAAAAAATTTCCATTTTAAACGATATAATTATTTTGTCAAAATTATTATGGAATTTTTTTTTTGTTATTCATATTAAGATTTACTCAATCCATCATTATCATTAATTGTTTTTATTAAATTCTCCTATTTTCATACTGTAATTTAAATTTCTTTCAGAAATCTTCAAACAACCATTCGTTGCTGTTTTGTACATGTTGTTTGAGAATCAGAATTTTAATCTAACTACTACATAGTAAAGGTATAAACGGACACAATTTAATAAAAATTCATTTCAATCAATCCGAGATATGTATCCTTAAATCAAAATTCTAAATTTAATAGATTTTAGTGAAATTTTTTTGCAACTTTATGTGAAATACACAATATTATTACCATGGCATGGTAACATGGTACAGTTTTTCATTTTGAAATTAAATTAAACTCTTCGATTAAATAAATGCTAGTCCTGAAAAGGACTTTTTTGTGTTACTTTTAGAATTGTATTTTACTTTTTTGCTTTCTTTACTGGAGTTGCCTTTTTTGTTGTTGTCGCAGCTTTTTTAACCTTAGGACTTTTTGCAGCAACCTTTGTTACATTTTTAGATGGTTTCGTAATTTTTTGCTTCGAAGCTTTTGTTTTAATAGGAGCTGGTTTCTTAATAGTTTTAGCTACTGCCTTTTCAGATTTTTTCTTTTCTATTATAGATTCTTTAGCAACAGTAGTCTTTTTCTTTGCGACTCCAACCTTTACAGGTGATCCTTTCTTGGCTTTTTTTGTAATTGATTTTTTCGGTGATGCTAATTTGTTTTTCTTCGAACTTTCGCCGCTTGCTTTTGTTGATGTCGATAGCTTAAATGAACCCGATGCACCTTTGCCTTTCGTTTGGATTAATTTACCGCTAACAACTGCACTCTTAATATATTTTTTAATAAATGGAGACAATTTGTCAGCGTCAACTTTGTAATTTGCAGCCAAATACTTTTTAATTGCTAGTAAAGATGAACCGCCACGTTCTTTCAAATCTTTTATAGCGCTATTCACCATATCTGAAGTTGGAGGATGGGTTGGCTTAGATTTAGGCTTTTTCACTCCAGTTGCGATAGAACCTTTCTTTGGTTTCTTCGTTTCAACAACAGGTGCAGTATTCGATTGAATTGTAGTATTATCTGCCATTTTGCTTTTTTTCTTTTAAAATATTTTTATTCACTTTTAGATTTTCCAATTAAATTTTTCAAAAAAAAACACTTTAAAATCACTTATAACATTTATAACTTGTATGACTGTATGAATTAAATTCACTGAAGTCTAGTATGAACAAAACAGCCTATCCATATGTGATGAGATTGTGGAAGAGCGGTGTGAAAAATTTCATTGAATTCAAGGCAATTTTTTCTCATTTTTGTTTGATGATTTCAAAGTTGAGCTCATTTTTCTAATAGTTATGATTATTTGTTTTTGAACATATATCCATCATATGAATTGTCAAGATGGGCTCTTTCATCGTACTAATTTTGAAATTAAAAAAATTTTAAAATACGGCGCTAAATTCCGATTTTGTGTGAAATTTTTTCTATTTTCTCCAAAAAATTTCCATTTAAAACGATATAATTATTTTGTTAATAATATTATGAATTTTTTTTTTCTATATTCATATTAAGATGTACTCAATGCATCATTATCATTAATTGTTTTTATTAAATTCACCTATTTTAATACTGTAATTTATGTTTCTTTCAGAAATCATCAAACAACCATCCGTTGTTGTTTTGTACATGTTGTATGAGAATTGTAATTTTAAATTATCTATTAAGTGAAGGTACGAGAGAATAAACTTTTATTTAAAATTTATTTCAATCATTTTGAGATATGTATCTTTAATTCTAAATATTGAATTAAATGGATTTTTATGAAATTTTTTTCAAACTTTATATGAAATATATTATTACCAACATTATCATTTTTGTTTGATGATTTCAAAGTTGAGCTCATTTTTCTAATAGTTATGATTATTTGTTTTTGAACATATATCCATCATATGAATTGTCAAGATGGGCTCTTTCATCGTACTAATTTTGAAATTAAAAAAATTTTAAAATACGGCGCTATATTCCGATTTTGTGTGAAATTTTTTCTATTTTCTCCAAAAAATTTCCATTTAAAACGATATAATTATTTTGTTAATAATATTATGAATTTTTTTTTTCTATATTCATATTAAGATGTACTCAATGCATCATTATCATTAATTGTTTTTATTAAATTCACCTATTTTAATACTGTAATTTATGTTTCTTTCAGAAATCATCAAACAACCATCCGTTGTTGTTTTGTACATGTTGTATGAGAATTGTAATTTTAAATTATCTATTAAGTGAAGGTACGAGAGAATAAACTTTTATTTAAAATTTATTTCAATCATTTTGAGATATGTATCTTTAATTCTAAATATTGAATTAAATGGATTTTAATGAAATTTTTTTCAAACTTTATATGAAATATATTATTACCAACATTATCATTTTTGTTTGATGATTTCAAAGTTGAGCTCATTTTTCTAATAGTTATGATTATATGTTTTTAAACATATAGCCATCATATGAATCGTCAAGACGGGCTCTTTCATCGTACTAATTTTGAAATTAAAAAAAATTAAAATTCGGCGTTAAATTCCGATTTTGTGTGAAATTTTTTCTATTTTCTACAAAAAATTTCCATTTTAAACGATATAATTATTTTGTCAAAATTATTATGGAATTTTTTTTTTGTTATTCATATTAAGATTTACTCAATCCATCATTATCATTAATTGTTTTTATTAAATTCTCCTATTTTCATACTGTAATTTAAATTTCTTTCAGAAATCTTCAAACAACCATTCGTTGCTGTTTTGTACATGTTGTTTGAGAATCAGAATTTTAATCTAACTATTACATAGTAAAGGTATAAACGGACACAATTTAATAAAAATTCATTTCAATCAATCCGAGATATGTATCCTTAAATCAAAATTCTAAATTTAATAGATTTTAGTGAAATTTTTTTGCAACTTTATGTGAAATACACAATATTAACATGGTACAGTTTTTCATTTTGAAATTAAATTAAACTCTTCGATTAAATAAATGCTAGTCCTGAAAAGGACTTTTTTGTGTTACTTTTAGAATTGTATTTTACTTTTTTGCTTTCTTTACTGGAGTTGCCTTTTTTGTTGTTGTCGCAGCTTTTTTAACCTTAGGACTTTTTGCAGCAACCTTTGTTACATTTTTAGATGGTTTCGTAATTTTTTGCTTCGAAGCTTTTGTTTTAATAGGAGCTGGTTTCTTAATAGTTTTAGCTACTGCCTTTTCAGATTTTTTCTTTTCTATTATAGATTCTTTAGCAACAGTAGTCTTTTTCTTTGCGACTCCAACCTTTACAGGTGATCCTTTCTTGGCTTTTTTTGTAATTGATTTTTTCGGTGATGCTAATTTGTTTTTCTTCGAACTTTCGCCGCTTGCTTTTGTTGATGTCGATAGCTTAAATGAACCCGATGCACCTTTGCCTTTCGTTTGGATTAATTTACCGCTAACAACTGCACTCTTAATATATTTTTTAATAAATGGAGACAATTTGTCAGCGTCAACTTTGTAATTTGCAGCCAAATACTTTTTAATTGCTAGTAAAGATGAACCGCCACGTTCTTTCAAATCTTTTATAGCGCTATTCACCATATCTGAAGTTGGAGGATGGGTTGGCTTAGATTTAGGCTTTTTCACTCCAGTTGCGATAGAACCTTTCTTTGGTTTCTTCGTTTCAACAACAGGTGCAGTATTCGATTGAATTGTAGTATTATCTGCCATTTTGCTTTTTTTCTTTTAAAATATTTTTATTCACTTTTAGATTTTCCAATTAAATTTTTCAAAAAAAAAACACTTTAAAATCACTTATAACATTTATAACTTGTATGACTGTATGAATTAAATTCACTGAAGTCTAGTATGAACAAAACAGCTTATCCATATGTGATGAGATTGTGGAAGAGCGGTGTGAAAAATTTCATTGAATTCAAGGCAATTTTTTCTCATTTTTGTTTGATGATTTCAAAGTTGAGCTCATTTTTCTAATAGTTATGATTATTTGTTTTTGAACATATATCCATCATATGAATTGTCAAGATGGGCTCTTTCATCGTACTAATTTTGAAATTAAAAAAATTTTAAAATACGGCGCTAAATTCCGATTTTGTGTGAAATTTTTTCTATTTTCTCCAAAAAATTTCCATTTAAAACGATATAATTATTTTGTTAATAATATTATGAATTTTTTTTTTCTATATTCATATTAAGATGTACTCAATGCATCATTATCATTAATTGTTTTTATTAAATTCACCTATTTTAATACTGTAATTTATGTTTCTTTCAGAAATCATCAAACAACCATCCGTTGTTGTTTTGTACATGTTGTATGAGAATTGTAATTTTAAATTATCTATTAAGTGAAGGTACGAGAGAATAAACTTTTATTTAAAATTTATTTCAATCATTTTGAGATATGTATCTTTAATTCTAAATATTGAATTAAATGGATTTTTATGAAATTTTTTTCAAACTTTATATGAAATATATTATTACCAACATTATCATTTTTGTTTGATGATTTCAAAGTTGAGCTCATTTTTCTAATAGTTATGATTATATGTTTTTAAACATATATCCATCATATGAATCGTCAAGACGGGCTCTTTCATCGTACTTATTTTGAAATTAAAAAAAATTAAAATTCGGCGTTAAATTGCGATTTTGTGTGAAATTTTTTCTATTTTCTACAAAAAATTTCCATTTTAAACGATATAATTATTTTGTCAAAATTATTATGGAATTTTTTTTTTGTTATTCATATTAAGATTTACTCAATCCATCATTATCATTAATTGTTTTTATTAAATTCTCCTATTTTCATACTGTAATTTAAATTTCTTTCAGAAATCTTCAAACAACCATTCGTTGCTGTTTTGTACATGTTGTTTGAGAATCAGAATTTTAATCTAACTACTACATAGTAAAGGTATAAACGGACACAATTTAATAAAAATTCATTTCAATCAATCCGAGATATGTATCCTTAAATCAAAATTCTAAATTTAATAGATTTTAGTGAAATTTTTTTGCAACTTTATGTGAAATACACAATATTATTACCATGGCATGGTAACATGGTACAGTTTTTCATTTTGAAATTAAATTAAACTCTTCGATTAAATAAATGCTAGTCCTGAAAAGGACTTTTTTGTGTTACTTTTAGAATTGTATTTTACTTTTTTGCTTTCTTTACTGGAGTTGCCTTTTTTGTTGTTGTCGCAGCTTTTTTAACCTTAGGACTTTTTGCAGCAACCTTTGTTACATTTTTAGATGGTTTCGTAATTTTTTGCTTCGAAGCTTTTGTTTTAATAGGAGCTGGTTTCTTAATAGTTTTAGCTACTGCCTTTTCAGATTTTTTCTTTTCTATTATAGATTCTTTATCAACAGTAGTCTTTTTCTTTGCGACTCCAACCTTTACAGGTGATCCTTTCTTGGCTTTTTTTGTAATTGATTTTTTCGGTGATGCTAATTTGTTTTTCTTCGAACTTTCGCCGCTTGCTTTTGTTGATGTCGATAGCTTAAATGAACCCGATGCACCTTTGCCTTTCGTTTGGATTAATTTACCGCTAACAACTGCACTCTTAATATATTTTTTAATAAATGGAGACAATTTGTCAGCGTCAAGTTTGTAATTTGCAGCCAAATACTTTTTAATTGCTAGTAAAGATGAACCGCCACGTTCTTTCAAATCTTTTATAGCGCTATTCACCATATCTGAAGTTGGAGGATGGGTTGGCTTAGATTTAGGCTTTTTCACTCCAGTTGCGATAGAACCTTTCTTTGGTTTCTTCGTTTCAACAACAGGTGCAGTATTCGATTGAATTGTAGTATTATCTGCCATTTTGCTTTTTTTCTTTTAAAATATTTTTATTCACTTTTAGATTTTCCAATTAAATTTTTCAAAAAAAAACACTTTAAAATCACTTATAACATTTATAACTTGTATGACTGTATGAATTAAATTCACTGAAGTCTAGTATGAACAAAACAGCTTATCCATATGTGATGAGATTGTGGAAGAGCGGTGTGAAATAATTTCATTCAATTCAAGGCAATTTTTTCTCATTTTTGTTTGATGATTTCAAAGTTGAGCTCATTTTTCTAATAGTTATGATTATTTGTTTTTGAACATATATCCATCATATGAATTGTCAAGATGGGCTCTTTCATCGTACTAATTTTGAAATTAAAAAAATTTTAAAATACGGCGCTAAATTCCGATTTTGTGTGAAATTTTTTCTATTTTCTCCAAAAAATTTCCATTTAACGCGATATAATTATTTTGTTAATAATATTATGAATTTTTTTTTTCTATATTCATATTAAGATGTACTCAATGCATCATTATCATTAATTGTTTTTATTAAATTCACCTATTTTAATACTGTAATTTATGTTTCTTTCAGAAATCATCAAACAACCATCCGTTGTTGTTTTGTACATGTTGTATGAGAATTGTAATTTTAAATTATCTATTAAGTGAAGGTACGAGAGAATAAACTTTTATTTAAAATTTATTTCAATCATTTTGAGATATGTATCTTTAATTCTAAATATTGAATTAAATGGATTTTTATGAAATTTTTTTCAAACTTTATATGAAATATATTATTACCAACATTATCATTTTTGTTTGATGATTTCAAAGTTGAGCTCATTTTTCTAATAGTTATGATTATTTGTTTTTGAACATATATCCATCATATGAATTGTCAAGATGGGCTCTTTCATCGTACTAATTTTGAAATTAAAAAAATATTAAAATACGGCGCTATATTCCGATTTTGTGTGAAATTTTTTCTATTTTCTCCAAAAAATTTCCATTTAAAACGATATAATTATTTTGTTAATAATATTATGAATTTTTTTTTTCTATATTCATATTAAGATGTACTCAATGCATCATTATCATTAATTGTTTTTATTAAATTCACCTATTTTAATACTGTAATTTATGTTTCTTTCAGAAATCATCAAACAACCATCCGTTGTTGTTTTGTACATGTTGTATGAGAATTGTAATTTTAAATTATCTATTAAGTGAAGGTACGAGAGAATAAACTTTTATTTAAAATTTATTTCAATCATTTTGAGATATGTATCTTTAATTCTAAATATTGAATTAAATGGATTTTAATGAAATTTTTTTCAAACTTTATATGAAATATATTATTACCAACATTATCATTTTTGTTTGATGATTTCAAAGTTGAGCTCATTTTTCTAATAGTTATGATTATATGTTTTTAAACATATAGCCATCATATGAATCGTCAAGACGGGCTCTTTCATCGTACTAATTTTGAAATTAAAAAAAATTAAAATTCGGCGTTAAATTCCGATTTTGTGTGAAATTTTTTCTATTTTCTACAAAAAATTTCCATTTTAAACGATATAATTATTTTGTCAAAATTATTATGGAATTTTTTTTTTGTTATTCATATTAAGATTTACTCAATCCATCATTATCATTAATTGTTTTTATTAAATTCTCCTATTTTCATACTGTAATTTAAATTTCTTTCAGAAATCTTCAAACAACCATTCGTTGCTGTTTTGTACATGTTGTTTGAGAATCAGAATTTTAATCTAACTACTACATAGTAAAGGTATAAACGGACACAATTTAATAAAAATTCATTTCAATCAATCCGAGATATGTATCCTTAAATCAAAATTCTAAATTTAATAGATTTTAGTGAAATTTTTTTGCAACTTTATGTGAAATACACAATATTATTACCATGGCATGGTAACATGGTACAGTTTTTCATTTTGAAATTAAATTAAACTCTTCGATTAAATAAATGCTAGTCCTGAAAAGGACTTTTTTGTGTTACTTTTAGAATTGTATTTTACTTTTTTGCTTTCTTTACTGGAGTTGCCTTTTTTGTTGTTGTCGCAGCTTTTTTAACCTTAGGACTTTTTGCAGCAACCTTTGTTACATTTTTAGATGGTTTCGTAATTTTTTGCTTCGAAGCTTTTGTTTTAATAGGAGCTGGTTTCTTAATAGTTTTAGCTACTGCCTTTTCAGATTTTTTCTTTTCTATTATAGATTCTTTATCAACAGTAGTCTTTTTCTTTGCGACTCCAACCTTTACAGGTGATCCTTTCTTGGCTTTTTTTGTAATTGATTTTTTCGGTGATGCTAATTTGTTTTTCTTCGAACTTTCGCCGCTTGCTTTTGTTGATGTCGATAGCTTAAATGAACCCGATGCACCTTTGCCTTTCGTTTGGATTAATTTACCGCTAACAACTGCACTCTTAATATATTTTTTAATAAATGGAGACAATTTGTCAGCGTCAAGTTTGTAATTTGCAGCCAAATACTTTTTAATTGCTAGTAAAGATGAACCGCCACGTTCTTTCAAATCTTTTATAGCGCTATTCACCATATCTGAAGTTGGAGGATGGGTTGGCTTAGATTTAGGCTTTTTCACTCCAGTTGCGATAGAACCTTTCTTTGGTTTCTTCGTTTCAACAACAGGTGCAGTATTCGATTGAATTGTAGTATTATCTGCCATTTTGCTTTTTTTCTTTTAAAATATTTTTATTCACTTTTAGATTTTCCAATTAAATTTTTCAAAAAAAAACACTTTAAAATCACTTATAACATTTATAACTTGTATGACTGTATGAATTAAATTCACTGAAGTCTAGTATGAACAAAACAGCTTATCCATATGTGATGAGATTGTGGAAGAGCGGTGTGAAATAATTTCATTCAATTCAAGGCAATTTTTTCTCATTTTTGTTTGATGATTTCAAAGTTGAGCTCATTTTTCTAATAGTTATGATTATTTGTTTTTGAACATATATCCATCATATGAATTGTCAAGATGGGCTCTTTCATCGTACTAATTTTGAAATTAAAAAAATTTTAAAATACGGCGCTAAATTCCGATTTTGTGTGAAATTTTTTCTATTTTCTCCAAAAAATTTCCATTTAACGCGATATAATTATTTTGTTAATAATATTATGAATTTTTTTTTTCTATATTCATATTAAGATGTACTCAATGCATCATTATCATTAATTGTTTTTATTAAATTCACCTATTTTAATACTGTAATTTATGTTTCTTTCAGAAATCATCAAACAACCATCCGTTGTTGTTTTGTACATGTTGTATGAGAATTGTAATTTTAAATTATCTATTAAGTGAAGGTACGAGAGAATAAACTTTTATTTAAAATTTATTTCAATCATTTTGAGATATGTATCTTTAATTCTAAATATTGAATTAAATGGATTTTTATGAAATTTTTTTCAAACTTTATATGAAATATATTATTACCAACATTATCATTTTTGTTTGATGATTTCAAAGTTGAGCTCATTTTTCTAATAGTTATGATTATTTGTTTTTGAACATATATCCATCATATGAATTGTCAAGATGGGCTCTTTCATCGTACTAATTTTGAAATTAAAAAAATATTAAAATACGGCGCTATATTCCGATTTTGTGTGAAATTTTTTCTATTTTCTCCAAAAAATTTCCATTTAAAACGATATAATTATTTTGTTAATAATATTATGAATTTTTTTTTTCTATATTCATATTAAGATGTACTCAATGCATCATTATCATTAATTGTTTTTATTAAATTCACCTATTTTAATACTGTAATTTATGTTTCTTTCAGAAATCATCAAACAACCATCCGTTGTTGTTTTGTACATGTTGTATGAGAATTGTAATTTTAAATTATCTATTAAGTGAAGGTACGAGAGAATAAACTTTTATTTAAAATTTATTTCAATCATTTTGAGATATGTATCTTTAATTCTAAATATTGAATTAAATGGATTTTAATGAAATTTTTTTCAAACTTTATATGAAATATATTATTACCAACATTATCATTTTTGTTTGATGATTTCAAAGTTGAGCTCATTTTTCTAATAGTTATGATTATATGTTTTTAAACATATAGCCATCATATGAATCGTCAAGACGGGCTCTTTCATCGTACTAATTTTGAAATTAAAAAAAATTAAAATTCGGCGTTAAATTCCGATTTTGTGTGAAATTTTTTCTATTTTCTACAAAAAATTTCCATTTTAAACGATATAATTATTTTGTCAAAATTATTATGGAATTTTTTTTTTGTTATTCATATTAAGATTTACTCAATCCATCATTATCATTAATTGTTTTTATTAAATTCTCCTATTTTCATACTGTAATTTAAATTTCTTTCAGAAATCTTCAAACAACCATTCGTTGCTGTTTTGTACATGTTGTTTGAGAATCAGAATTTTAATCTAACTATTACATAGTAAAGGTATAAACGGACACAATTTAATAAAAATTCATTTCAATCAATCCGAGATATGTATCCTTAAATCAAAATTCTAAATTTAATAGATTTTAGTGAAATTTTTTTGCAACTTTATGTGAAATACACAATATTAACATGGTACAGTTTTTCATTTTGAAATTAAATTAAACTCTTCGATTAAATAAATGCTAGTCCTGAAAAGGACTTTTTTGTGTTACTTTTAGAATTGTATTTTACTTTTTTGCTTTCTTTACTGGAGTTGCCTTTTTTGTTGTTGTCGCAGCTTTTTTAACCTTAGGACTTTTTGCAGCAACCTTTGTTACATTTTTAGATGGTTTCGTAATTTTTTGCTTCGAAGCTTTTGTTTTAATAGGAGCTGGTTTCTTAATAGTTTTAGCTACTGCCTTTTCAGATTTTTTCTTTTCTATTATAGATTCTTTAGCAACAGTAGTCTTTTTCTTTGCGACTCCAACCTTTACAGGTGATCCTTTCTTGGCTTTTTTTGTAATTGATTTTTTCGGTGATGCTAATTTGTTTTTCTTCGAACTTTCGCCGCTTGCTTTTGTTGATGTCGATAGCTTAAATGAACCCGATGCACCTTTGCCTTTCGTTTGGATTAATTTACCGCTAACAACTGCACTCTTAATATATTTTTTAATAAATGGAGACAATTTGTCAGCGTCAAGTTTGTAATTTGCAGCCAAATACTTTTTAATTGCTAGTAAAGATGAACCGCCACGTTCTTTCAAATCTTTTATAGCGCTATTCACCATATCTGAAGTTGGAGGATGGGTTGGCTTAGATTTAGGCTTTTTCACTCCAGTTGCGATAGAACCTTTCTTTGGTTTCTTCGTTTCAACAACAGGTGCAGTATTCGATTGAATTGTAGTATTATCTGCTATTTTGCTTTTTTTCTTTTAAAATATTTTTATTCACTTTTAGATTTTCCAATTAAATTTTTCAAAAAAAAACACTTTAAAATCACTTATAACATTTATAACTTGTATGACTGTATGAATTAAATTCACTGAAGTCTAGTATGAACAAAACAGCTTATCCATATGTGATGAGATTGTGGAAGAGCGGTGTGAAATAATTTCATTCAATTCAAGGCAATTTTTTCTCATTTTTGTTTGATGATTTCAAAGTTGAGCTCATTTTTCTAATAGTTATGATTATTTGTTTTTGAACATATATCCATCATATGAATTGTCAAGATGGGCTCTTTCATCGTACTAATTTTGAAATTAAAAAAATTTTAAAATACGGCGCTAAATTCCGATTTTGTGTGAAATTTTTTCTATTTTCTCCAAAAAATTTCCATTTAACGCGATATAATTATTTTGTTAATAATATTATGAATTTTTTTTTTCTATATTCATATTAAGATGTACTCAATGCATCATTATCATTAATTGTTTTTATTAAATTCACCTATTTTAATACTGTAATTTATGTTTCTTTCAGAAATCATCAAACAACCATCCGTTGTTGTTTTGTACATGTTGTATGAGAATTGTAATTTTAAATTATCTATTAAGTGAAGGTACGAGAGAATAAACTTTTATTTAAAATTTATTTCAATCATTTTGAGATATGTATCTTTAATTCTAAATATTGAATTAACTGGATTTTAATGAAATTTTTTTGAAACTTTATATGAAATATATTATTACCAATATTATCATTTTTGTTTGATGATTTCAAAGTTGAGCTCATTTTTCTAATAGTTATGATTACATGTTTTTAAACATATATCCATCATATGAATCGTCAAGACGGGCTCTTTCATCGTACTAATTTTGAAATTAAAAAAAATTAAAATTCGGCGTTAAATTCCGATTTTGTGTGAAATTTTTTCTATTTTCTACAAAAAATTTCCATTTTAAACGATATAATTATTTTGTCAAAATTATTATGGAATTTTTTTTTTGTTATTCATATTAAGATTTACTCAATCCATCATTATCATTAATTGTTTTTATTAAATTCTCCTATTTTCATACTGTAATTTAAATTTCTTTCAGAAATCTTCAAACAACCATTCGTTGCTGTTTTGTACATGTTGTTTGAGAATCAGAATTTTAATCTAACTACTACATAGTAAAGGTATAAACGGACACAATTTAATAAAAATTCATTTCAATCAATCCGAGATATGTATCCTTAAATCAAAATTCTAAATTTAATAGATTTTAGTGAAATTTTTTTGCAACTTTATGTGAAATACACAATATTAACATGGTACAGTTTTTCATTTTGAAATTAAATTAAACTCTTCGATTAAATAAATGCTAGTCCTGAAAAGGACTTTTTTGTGTTACTTTTAGAATTGTATTTTACTTTTTTGCTTTCTTTACTGGAGTTGCCTTTTTTGTTGTTGTCGCAGCTTTTTTAACCTTAGGACTTTTTGCAGCAACCTTTGTTACATTTTTAGATGGTTTCGTAATTTTTTGCTTCGAAGCTTTTGTTTTAATAGGAGCTGGTTTCTTAATAGTTTTAGCTACTGCCTTTTCAGATTTTTTCTTTTCTATTATAGATTCTTTAGCAACAGTAGTCTTTTTCTTTGCGACTCCAACCTTTACAGGTGATCCTTTCTTGGCTTTTTTTGTAATTGATTTTTTCGGTGATGCTAATTTGTTTTTCTTCGAACTTTCGCCGCTTGCTTTTGTTGATGTCGATAGCTTAAATGAACCCGATGCACCTTTGCCTTTCGTTTGGATTAATTTACCGCTAACAACTGCACTCTTAATATATTTTTTAATAAATGGAGACAATTTGTCAGCGTCAACTTTGTAATTTGCAGCCAAATACTTTTTAATTGCTAGTAAAGATGAACCGCCACGTTCTTTCAAATCTTTTATAGCGCTATTCACCATATCTGAAGTTGGAGGATGGGTTGGCTTAGATTTAGGCTTTTTCACTCCAGTTGCGATAGAACCTTTCTTTGGTTTCTTCGTTTCAACAACAGGTGCAGTATTCGATTGAATTGTAGTATTATCTGCCATTTTGCTTTTTTTCTTTTAAAATATTTTTATTCACTTTTAGATTTTCCAATTAAATTTTTCAAAAAAAAAACACTTTAAAATCACTTATAAAATTTATAACTTGTATGACTGTATGAATTAAATTCACTGAAGTCTAGTATGAACAAAACAGCTTATCCATATGTGATGAGATTGTGGAAGAGCGGTGTGAAAAATTTCATTGAATTCAAGGCAATTTTTTCTCATTTTTGTTTGATGATTTCAAAGTTGAGCTCATTTTTCTAATAGTTATGATTATTTGTTTTTGAACATATATCCATCATATGAATTGTCAAGATGGGCTCTTTCATCGTACTAATTTTGAAATTAAAAAAATTTTAAAATACGGCGCTAAATTCCGATTTTGTGTGAAATTTTTTCTATTTTCTCCAAAAAATTTCCATTTAAAACGATATAATTATTTTGTTAATAATATTATGAATTTTTTTTTTCTATATTCATATTAAGATGTACTCAATGCATCATTATCATTAATTGTTTTTATTAAATTCACCTATTTTAATACTGTAATTTATGTTTCTTTCAGAAATCATCAAACAACCATCCGTTGTTGTTTTGTACATGTTGTATGAGAATTGTAATTTTAAATTATCTATTAAGTGAAGGTACGAGAGAATAAACTTTTATTTAAAATTTATTTCAATCATTTTGAGATATGTATCTTTAATTCTAAATATTGAATTAAATGGATTTTAATGAAATTTTTTTCAAACTTTATATGAAATATATTATTACCAACATTATCATTTTTGTTTGATGATTTCAAAGTTGAGCTCATTTTTCTAATAGTTATGATTATATGTTTTTAAACATATATCCATCATATGAATCGTCAAGACGGGCTCTTTCATCGTACTTATTTTGAAATTAAAAAAAATTAAAATTCGGCGTTAAATTGCGATTTTGTGTGAAATTCTTTCTATTTTCTACAAAAAATTTCCATTTTAAACGATATAATTATTTTGTCAAAATTATTATGGAATTTTTTTTTTGTTATTCATATTAAGATTTACTCAATCCATCATTATCATTAATTGTTTTTATTAAATTCTCCTATTTTCATACTGTAATTTAAATTTCTTTCAGAAATCTTCAAACAACCAATCGTTGCTGTTTTGTACATGTTGTTTGAGAATCAGAATTTTAATCTAACTACTACATAGTAAAGGTATAAACGGACACAATTTAATAAAAATTCATTTCAATCAATCCGAGATATGTATCCTTAAATCAAAATTCTAAATTTAATAGATTTTAGTGAAATTTTTTTGCAACTTTATGTGAAATACACAATATTATTACCATGGCATGGTAACATGGTACAGTTTTTCATTTTGAAATTAAATTAAACTCTTCGATTAAATAAATGCTAGTCCTGAAAAGGACTTTTTTGTGTTACTTTTAGAATTGTATTTTACTTTTTTGCTTTCTTTACTGGAGTTGCCTTTTTTGTTGTTGTCGCAGCTTTTTTAACCTTAGGACTTTTTGCAGCAACCTTTGTTACATTTTTAGATGGTTTCGTAATTTTTTGCTTCGAAGCTTTTGTTTTAATAGGAGCTGGTTTCTTAATAGTTTTAGCTACTGCCTTTTCAGATTTTTTCTTTTCTATTATAGATTCTTTAGCAACAGTAGTCTTTTTCTTTGCGACTCCAACCTTTACAGGTGATCCTTTCTTGGCTTTTTTTGTAATTAATTTTTTCGGTGATGCTAATTTGTTTTTCTTCGAACTTTCGCCGCTTGCTTTTGTTGATGTCGATAGCTTAAATGAACCCGATGCACCTTTGCCTTTCGTTTGGATTAATTTACCGCTAACAACTGCACTCTTAATATATTTTTTAATAAATGGAGACAATTTGTCAGCGTCAACTTTGTAATTTGCAGCCAAATACTTTTTAATTGCTAGTAAAGATGAACCGCCACGTTCTTTCAAATCTTTTATAGCGCTATTCACCATATCTGAAGTTGGAGGATGGGTTGGCTTAGATTTAGGCTTTTTCACTCCAGTTGCGATAGAACCTTTCTTTGGTTTCTTCGTTTCAACAACAGGTGCAGTATTCGATTGAATTGTAGTATTATCTGCCATTTTGCTTTTTTTCTTTTAAAATATTTTTATTCACTTTTAGATTTTCCAATTAAATTTTTCAAAAAAAAAACACTTTAAAATCACTTATAAAATTTATAACTTGTATGACTGTATGAATTAAATTCACTGAAGTCTAGTATGAACAAAACAGCTTATCCATATGTGATGAGATTGTGGAAGAGCGGTGTGAAATAATTTCATTCAATTCAAGGCAATTTTTTCTCATTTTTGTTTGATGATTTCAAAGTTGAGCTCATTTTTCTAATAGTTATGATTATTTGTTTTTGAACATATATCCATCATATGAATTGTCAAGATGGGCTCTTTCATCGTACTAATTTTGAAATTAAAAAAATTTTAAAATACGGCGCTAAATTCCGATTTTGTGTGAAATTTTTTCTATTTTCTCCAAAAAATTTCCATTTAAAACGATATAATTATTTTGTTAATAATATTATGAATTTTTTTTTTCTATATTCATATTAAGATGTACTCAATGCATCATTATCATTAATTGTTTTTATTAAATTCACCTATTTTAATACTGTAATTTATGTTTCTTTCAGAAATCATCAAACAACCATCCGTTGTTGTTTTGTACATATTGTATGAGAATTGTAATTTTAAATTATCTATTAAGTGAAGGTACGAGAGAATAAACTTTTATTTAAAATTTATTTCAATCATTTTGAGATATGTATCTTTAATTCTAAATATTGAATTAAATGGATTTTTATGAAATTTTTTTCAAACTTTATATGAAATATATTATTACCAACATTATCATTTTTGTTTGATGATTTCAAAGTTGAGCTCATTTTTCTAATAGTTATGATTATATGTTTTTAAACATATATCCATCATATGAATTGTCAAGATGGGCTCTTTCATCGTACTAATTTTGAAATTAAAAAAATTTTATAATACGGCGCTAAATTCCGATTTTGTGTGAAATTTTTTCTATTTTCTCCAAAAAATTTCCATTTAAAACGATATAATTATTTTGTTAATAATATTATGAATTTTTTTTTTCTATATTCATATTAAGATGTACTCAATGCATCATTATCATTAATTGTTTTTATTAAATTCACCTATTTTAATACTGTAATTTATGTTTCTTTCAGAAATCATCAAACAACCATCCGTTGTTGTTTTGTACATGTTGTATGAGAATTGTAATTTTAAATTATCTATTAAGTGAAGGTACGAGAGAATAAACTTTTATTTAAAATTTATTTCAATCATTTTGAGATATGTATCTTTAATTCTAAATATTGAATTAAATGGATTTTTATGAAATTTTTTTCAAACTTTATATGAAATATATTATTACCAACATTATCATTTTTGTTTGATGATTTCAAAGTTGAGCTCATTTTTCTAATAGTTATGATTATATGTCTTTAAACATATATCCATCATATGAATCGTCAAGACGGGCTCTTTCATCGTACTAATTTTGAAATTAAAAAAAATTAAAATTCGGCGTTAAATTCCGATTTTGTGTGAAATTTTTTCTATTTTCTACAAAAAATTTCCATTTTAAACGATATAATTATTTTGTCAAAATTATTATGGAATTTTTTTTTTTGTTATTCATATTAAGATTTACTCAATCCATCATTATCACTAATTGTTTTTATTACATTCTCCTATTTTCATACTGTAATTTAAATTTCTTTCAGAAATCTTCAAACAACCATTCGTTGCTGTTTTGTACATGTTGTTTGAGAATCAGAATTTTAATCTAACTACTACATAGTAAAGGTATAAACGGACACAATTTAATAAAAATTCATTTCAATCAATCCGAGATATGTATCCTTAAATCAAAATTCTAAATTTAATAGATTTTAGTGAAATTTTTTTGCAACTTTATGTGAAATACACAATATTATTACCATGGCATGGTAACATGGTACAGTTTTTCATTTTGAAATTAAATTAAACTCTTCGATTAAATAAATGCTAGTCCTGAAAAGGACTTTTTTGTGTTACTTTTAGAATTGTATTTTACTTTTTTGCTTTCTTTACTGGAGTTGCCTTTTTTGTTGTTGTCGCAGCTTTTTTAACCTTAGGACTTTTTGCAGCAACCTTTGTTACATTTTTAGATGGTTTCGTAATTTTTTGCTTCGAAGCTTTTGTTTTAATAGGAGCTGGTTTCTTAATAGTTTTAGCTACTGCCTTTTCAGATTTTTTCTTTTCTATTATAGATTCTTTAGCAACAGTAGTCTTTTTCTTTGCGACTCCAACCTTTACAGGTGATCCTTTCTTGGCTTTTTTTGTAATTGATTTTTTCGGTGATGCTAATTTGTTTTTCTTCGAACTTTCGCCGCTTGCTTTTGTTGATGTCGATAGCTTAAATGAACCCGATGCACCTTTGCCTTTCGTTTGGATTAATTTACCGCTAACAACTGCACTCTTAATATATTTTTTAATAAATGGAGACAATTTGTCAGCGTCAAGTTTGTAATTTGCAGCCAAATACTTTTTAATTGCTAGTAAAGATGAACCGCCACGTTCTTTCAAATCTTTTATAGCGCTATTCACCATATCTGAAGTTGGAGGATGGGTTGGCTTAGATTTAGGCTTTTTCACTCCAGTTGCGATAGAACCTTTCTTTGGTTTCTTCGTTTCAACAACAGGTGCAGTATTCGATTGAATTGTAGTATTATCTGCCATTTTGCTTTTTTTCTTTTAAAATATTTTTATTCACTTTTAGATTTTCCAATTAAATTTTTCAAAAAAAAACACTTTAAAATCACTTATAACATTTATAACTTGTATGACTGTATGAATTAAATTCACTGAAGTCTAGTATGAACAAAACAGCTTATCCATATGTGATGAGATTGTGGAAGAGCGGTGTGAAATAATTTCATTCAATTCAAGGCAATTTTTTCTCATTTTTGTTTGATGATTTCAAAGTTGAGCTCATTTTTCTAATAGTTATGATTATTTGTTTTTGAACATATATCCATCATATGAATTGTCAAGATGGGCTCTTTCATCGTACTAATTTTGAAATTAAAAAAATTTTAAAATACGGCGCTAAATTCCGATTTTGTGTGAAATTTTTTCTATTTTCTCCAAAAAATTTCCATTTAACGCGATATAATTATTTTGTTAATAATATTATGAATTTTTTTTTTCTATATTCATATTAAGATGTACTCAATGCATCATTATCATTAATTGTTTTTATTAAATTCACCTATTTTAATACTGTAATTTATGTTTCTTTCAGAAATCATCAAACAACCATCCGTTGTTGTTTTGTACATGTTGTATGAGAATTGTAATTTTAAATTATCTATTAAGTGAAGGTACGAGAGAATAAACTTTTATTTAAAATTTATTTCAATCATTTTGAGATATGTATCTTTAATTCTAAATATTGAATTAACTGGATTTTAATGAAATTTTTTTGAAACTTTATATGAAATATATTATTACCAATATTATCATTTTTGTTTGATGATTTCAAAGTTGAGCTCATTTTTCTAATAGTTATGATTACATGTTTTTAAACATATATCCATCATATGAATCGTCAAGACGGGCTTTTTCATCGTACTAATTTTGAAATTAAAAAAAATTAAAATTCGGCGTTAAATTCCGATTTTGTGTGAAATTTTTTCTATTTTCTACAAAAAATTTCCATTTTAAACGATATAATTATTTTGTCAAAATTATTATGGAATTTTTTTTTTGTTATTCATATTAAGATTTACTCAATCCATCATTATCATTAATTGTTTTTATTAAATTCTCCTATTTTCATACTGTAATTTAAATTTCTTTCAGAAATCTTCAAACAACCATTCGTTGCTGTTTTGTACATGTTGTTTGAGAATCAGAATTTTAATCTAACTACTACATAGTAAAGGTATAAACGGACACAATTTAATAAAAATTCATTTCAATCAATCCGAGATATGTATCCTTAAATCAAAATTCTAAATTTAATAGATTTTAGTGAAATTTTTTTGCAACTTTATGTGAAATACACAATATTATTACCATGGCATGGTAACATGGTACAGTTTTTCATTTTGAAATTAAATTAAACTCTTCGATTAAATAAATGCTAGTCCTGAAAAGGACTTTTTTGTGTTACTTTTAGAATTGTATTTTACTTTTTGCTTTCTTTACTGGAGTTGCCTTTTTTGTTGTTGTCGCAGCTTTTTTAACCTTAGGACTTTTTGCAGCAACCTTTGTTACATTTTTAGATGGTTTCGTAATTTTTTGCTTCGAAGCTTTTGTTTTAATAGGAGCTGCTTTCTTAATAGTTTTAGCTACTGCCTTTTCAGATTTTTTCTTTTCTATTATAGATTCTTTAGCAACAGTAGTCTTTTTCTTTGCGACTCCAACCTTTACAGGTGATCCTTTCTTGGCTTTTTTTGTAATTGATTTTTTCGGTGATGCTAATTTGTTTTTCTTCGAACTTTCGCCGCTTGCTTTTGTTGATGTCGATAGCTTAAATGAACCCGATGCACCTTTGCCTTTCGTTTGGATTAATTTACCGCTAACAACTGCACTCTTAATATATTTTTTAATAAATGGAGACAATTTGTCAGCGTCAACTTTGTAATTTGCAGCCAAATACTTTTTAATTGCTAGTAAAGATGAACCGCCACGTTCTTTCAAATCTTTTATAGCGCTATTCACCATATCTGAAGTTGGAGGATGGGTTGGCTTAGATTTAGGCTTTTTCACTCCAGTTGCGATAGAACCTTTCTTTGGTTTCTTCGTTTCAACAACAGGTGCAGTATTCGATTGAATTGTAGTATTATCTGCCATTTTGCTTTTTTTCTTTTAAAATATTTTTATTCACTTTTAGATTTTCCAATTAAATTTTTCAAAAAAAAACACTTTAAAATCATTTATAACATTTATAACTTGTATGACTGTATGAATTAAATTCACTGAAGTCTAGTATGAACAAAACAGCTTATCCATATGTGATGAGATTGTGGAAGAGCGGTGTGAAAAATTTCATTGAATTCAAGGCAATTTTTTCTCATTTTTGTTTGATGATTTCAAAGTTGAGCTCATTTTTCTAATAGTTATGATTATTTGTTTTTGAACATATATCCATCATATGAATTGTCAAGATGGGCTCTTTCATCGTACTAATTTTGAAATTAAAAAAATTTTAAAATACGGCGCTATATTCCGATTTTGTGTGAAATTTTTTCTATTTTCTCCAAAAAATTTCCATTTAAAACGATATAATTATTTTGTTAATAATATTATGAATTTTTTTTTTCTATATTCATATTAAGATGTACTCAATGCATCATTATCATTAATTGTTTTTATTAAATTCACCTATTTTAATACTGTAATTTATGTTTCTTTCAGAAATCATCAAACAACCATCCGTTGTTGTTTTGTACATGTTGTATGAGAATTGTAATTTTAAATTATCTATTAAGTGAAGGTACGAGAGAATAAACTTTTATTTAAAATTTATTTCAATCATTTTGAGATATGTATCTTTAATTCTAAATATTGAATTAAATGGATTTTAATGATATTTTTTTCAAACTTTATATGAAATATATTATTACCAACATTATCATTTTTGTTTGATGATTTCAAAGTTGAGCTCATTTTTCTAATAGTTATGATTATATGTTTTTAAACATATATCCATCATATGAATCGTCAAGACGGGCTCTTTCATCGTACTAATTTTGAAATTAAAAAAAATTAAAATTCGGCGTTAAATTCCGATTTTGTGTGAAATTTTTTCTATTTTCTACAAAAAATTTCCATTTTAAACGATATAATTATTTTGTCAAAATTATTATGGAATTTTTTTTTTTGTTATTCATATTAAGATTTACTCAATCCATCATTATCACTAATTGTTTTTATTAAATTCTCCTATTTTCATACTGTAATTTAAATTTCTTTCAGAAATCTTCAAACAACCATTCGTTGCTGTTTTGTACATGTTGTTTGAGAATCAGAATTTTAATCTAACTACTACATAGTAAAGGTATAAACGGACACAATTTAATAAAAATTCATTTCAATCAATCCGAGATATGTATCCTTAAATCAAAATTCTAAATTTAATAGATTTTAGTGAAATTTTTTTGCAACTTTATGTGAAATACACAATATTATTACCATGGCATGGTAACATGGTACAGTTTTTCATTTTGAAATTAAATTAAACTCTTCGATTAAATAAATGCTAGTCCTGAAAAGGACTTTTTTGTGTTACTTTTAGAATTGTATTTTACTTTTTTGCTTTCTTTACTGGAGTTGCCTTTTTTGTTGTTGTCGCAGCTTTTTTAACCTTAGGACTTTTTGCAGCAACCTTTGTTACATTTTTAGATGGTTTCGTAATTTTTTGCTTCGAAGCTTTTGTTTTAATAGGAGCTGGTTTCTTAATAGTTTTAGCTACTGCCTTTTCAGATTTTTTCTTTTCTATTA
This sequence comes from Xylophagus ater, assembly GCA_963422695.1. Lineage (NCBI taxonomy): Eukaryota > Metazoa > Arthropoda > Insecta > Diptera > Xylophagidae > Xylophagus > Xylophagus ater. The sequence continues at coordinate 38,174,417 of OY730478.1, forward strand.
TAGATTCTTTAGCAACAGTAGTCTTTTTCTTTGCGACTCCAACCTTTACAGGTGATCCTTTCTTGGCTTTTTTTGTAATTGATTTTTTCGGTGATGCTAATTTGTTTTTCTTCGAACTTTCGCCGCTTGCTTTTGTTGATGTCGATAGCTTAAATGAACCCGATGCACCTTTGCCTTTCGTTTGGATTAATTTACCGCTAACAACTGCACTCTTAATATATTTTTTAATAAATGGAGACAATTTGTCAGCGTCAACTTTGTAATTTGCAGCCAAATACTTTTTAATTGCTAGTAAAGATGAACCGCCACGTTCTTTCAAATCTTTTATAGCGCTATTCACCATATCTGAAGTTGGAGGATGGGTTGGCTTAGATTTAGGCTTTTTCACTCCAGTTGCGATAGAACCTTTCTTTGGTTTCTTCGTTTCAACAACAGGTGCAGTATTCGATTGAATTGTAGTATTATCTGCCATTTTGCTTTTTTTCTTTTAAAATATTTTTATTCACTTTTAGATTTTCCAATTAAATTTTTCAAAAAAAAAACACTTTAAAATCACTTATAACATTTATAACTTGTATGACTGTATGAATTAAATTCACTGAAGTCTAGTATGAACAAAACAGCTTATCCATATGTGATGAGATTGTGGAAGAGCGGTGTGAAAAATTTCATTGAATTCAAGGCAATTTTTTCTCATTTTTGTTTGATGATTTCAAAGTTGAGCTCATTTTTCTAATAGTTATGATTATTTGTTTTTGAACATATATCCATCATATGAATTGTCAAGATGGGCTCTTTCATCGTACTAATTTTGAAATTAAAAAAATTTTAAAATACGGCGCTAAATTCCGATTTTGTGTGAAATTTTTTCTATTTTCTCCAAAAAATTTCCATTTAAAACGATATAATTATTTTGTTAATAATATTATGAATTTTTTTTTTCTATATTCATATTAAGATGTACTCAATGCATCATTATCATTAATTGTTTTTATTAAATTCACCTATTTTAATACTGTAATTTATGTTTCTTTCAGAAATCATCAAACAACCATCCGTTGTTGTTTTGTACATGTTGTATGAGAATTGTAATTTTAAATTATCTATTAAGTGAAGGTACGAGAGAATAAACTTTTATTTAAAATTTATTTCAATCATTTTGAGATATGTATCTTTAATTCTAAATATTGAATTAAATGGATTTTAATGAAATTTTTTTCAAACTTTATATGAAATATATTATTACCAACATTATCATTTTTGTTTGATGATTTCAAAGTTGAGCTCATTTTTCTAATAGTTATGATTATATGTCTTTAAACATATATCCATCATATGAATCGTCAAGACGGGCTCTTTCATCGTACTAATTTTGAAATTAAAAAAAATAAAATTCGGCGTTAAATTCCGATTTTGTGTGAAATTTTTTCTATTTTCTACAAAAAATTTCCATTTTAAACGATATAATTATTTTGTCAAAATTATTATGGAATTTTTTTTTTTGTTATTCATATTAAGATTTACTCAATCCATCATTATCACTAATTGTTTTTATTAAATTCTCCTATTTTCATACTGTAATTTAAATTTCTTTCAGAAATCTTCAAACAACCATTCGTTGCTGTTTTGTACATGTTGTTTGAGAATCAGAATTTTAATCTAACTACTACATAGTAAAGGTATAAACGGACACAATTTAATAAAAATTCATTTCAATCAATCCGAGATATGTATCCTTAAATCAAAATTCTAAATTTAATAGATTTTAGTGAAATTTTTTTGCAACTTTATGTGAAATACACAATATTATTACCATGGCATGGTAACATGGTACAGTTTTTCATTTTGAAATTAAATTAAACTCTTCGATTAAATAAATGCTAGTCCTGAAAAGGACTTTTTTGTGTTACTTTTAGAATTGTATTTTACTTTTTTGCTTTCTTTACTGGAGTTGCCTTTTTTGTTGTTGTCGCAGCTTTTTTAACCTTAGGACTTTTTGCAGCAACCTTTGTTACATTTTTAGATGGTTTCGTAATTTTTTGCTTCGAAGCTTTTGTTTTAATAGGAGCTGGTTTCTTAATAGTTTTAGCTACTGCCTTTTCAGATTTTTTCTTTTCTATTATAGATTCTTTAGCAACAGTAGTCTTTTTCTTTGCGACTCCAACCTTTACAGGTGATCCTTTCTTGGCTTTTTTTGTAATTGATGTTTTCGGTGATGCTAATTTGTTTTTCTTCGAACTTTCGCCGCTTGCTTTTGTTGATGTCGATAGCTTAAATGAACCCGATGCACCTTTGCCTTTCGTTTGGATTAATTTACCGCTAACAACTGCACTCTTAATATATTTTTTAATAAATGGAGACAATTTGTCAGCGTCAACTTTGTAATTTGCAGCCAAATACTTTTTAATTGCTAGTAAAGATGAACCGCCACGTTCTTTCAAATCTTTTATAGCGCTATTCACCATATCTGAAGTTGGAGGATGGGTTGGCTTAGATTTAGGCTTTTTCACTCCAGTTGCGATAGAACCTTTCTTTGGTTTCTTCGTTTCAACAACAGGTGCAGTATTCGATTGAATTGTAGTATTATCTGCCATTTTGCTTTTTTTCTTTTAAAATATTTTTATTCACTTTTAGATTTTCCAATTAAATTTTACAAAAAAAAACACTTTAAAATCACTTATAACATTTATAACTTGTATGACTGTATGAATTAAATTCACTGAAGTCTAGTATGAACAAAACAGCTTATCCATATGTGATGAGATTGTGGAAGAGCGGTGTGAAAAATTTCATTGAATTCAAGGCAATTTTTTCTCATTTTTGTTTGATGATTTCAAAGTTGAGCTCATTTTTCTAATAGTTATGATTATTTGTTTTTGAACATATATCCATCATATGAATTGTCAAGATGGGCTCTTTCATCGTACTAATTTTGAAATTAAAAAAATTTTAAAATACGGCGCTAAATTCCGATTTTGTGTGAAATTTTTTCTATTTTCTCCAAAAAATTTCCATTTAAAACGATATAATTATTTTGTTAATAATATTATGAATTTTTTTTTTCTATATTCATATTAAGATGTACTCAATGCATCATTATCATTAATTGTTTTTATTAAATTCACCTATTTTAATACTGTAATTTATGTTTCTTTCAGAAATCATCAAACAACCATCCGTTGTTGTTTTGTACATGTTGTATGAGAATTGTAATTTTAAATTATCTATTAAGTGAAGGTACGAGAGAATAAACTTTTATTTAAAATTTATTTCAATCATTTTGAGATATGTATCTTTAATTCTAAATATTGAATTAAATGGATTTTTATGAAATTTTTTTCAAACTTTATATGAAATATATTATTACCAACATTATCATTTTTGTTTGATGATTTCAAAGTTGAGCTCATTTTTCTAATAGTTATGATTATATGTCTTTAAACATATATCCATCATATGAATCGTCAAGACGGGCTCTTTCATCGTACTAATTTTGAAATTAAAAAAAATTAAAATTCGGCGTTAAATTCCGATTTTGTGTGAAATTTTTTCTATTTTCTACAAAAAATTTCCATTTTAAACGATATAATTATTTTGTCAAAATTATTATGGAATTTTTTTTTTTGTTATTCATATTAAGATTTACTCAATCCATCATTATCACTAATTGTTTTTATTAAATTCTCCTATTTTCATACTGTAATTTAAATTTCTTTCAGAAATCTTCAAACAACCATTCGTTGCTGTTTTGTACATGTTGTTTGAGAATCAGAATTTTAATCTAACTACTACATAGTAAAGGTATAAACGGACACAATTTAATAAAAATTCATTTCAATCAATCCGAGATATGTATCCTTAAATCAAAATTCTAAATTTAATAGATTTTAGTGAAATTTTTTTGCAACTTTATGTGAAATACACAATATTATTACCATGGCATGGTAACATGGTACAGTTTTTCATTTTGAAATTAAATTAAACTCTTCGATTAAATAAATGCTAGTCCTGAAAAGGACTTTTTTGTGTTACTTTTAGAATTGTATTTTACTTTTTTGCTTTCTTTACTGGAGTTGCCTTTTTTGTTGTTGTCGCAGCTTTTTTAACCTTAGGACTTTTTGCAGCAACCTTTGTTACATTTTTAGATGGTTTCGTAATTTTTTGCTTCGAAGCTTTTGTTTTAATAGGAGCTGGTTTCTTAATAGTTTTAGCTACTGCCTTTTCAGATTTTTTCTTTTCTATTATAGATTCTTTAGCAACAGTAGTCTTTTTCTTTGCGACTCCAACCTTTACAGGTGATCCTTTCTTGGCTTTTTTTGTAATTGATTTTTTCGGTGATGCTAATTTGTTTTTCTTCGAACTTTCGCCGCTTGCTTTTGTTGATGTCGATAGCTTAAATGAACCCGATGCACCTTTGCCTTTCGTTTGGATTAATTTACGCTAACAACTGCACTCTTAATATATTTTTTAATAAATGGAGACAATTTGTCAGCGTCAACTTTGTAATTTGCAGCCAAATACTTTTTAATTGCTAGTAAAGATGAACCGCCACGTTCTTTCAAATCTTTTATAGCGCTATTCACCATATCTGAAGTTGGAGGATGGGTTGGCTTAGATTTAGGCTTTTTCACTCCAGTTGCGATAGAACCTTTCTTTGGTTTCTTCGTTTCAACAACAGGTGCAGTATTCGATTGAATTGTAGTATTATCTGCCATTTTGCTTTTTTTCTTTTAAAATATTTTTATTCACTTTTAGATTTTCCAATTAAATTTTTCAAAAAAAAACACTTTAAAATCACTTATAACATTTATAACTTGTATGACTGTATGAATTAAATTCACTGAAGTCTAGTATGAACAAAACAGCTTATCCATATGTGATGAGATTGTGGAAGAGCGGTGTGAAAAATTTCATTGAATTCAAGGCAATTTTTTCTCATTTTTGTTTGATGATTTCAAAGTTGAGCTCATTTTTCTAATAGTTATGATTATTTGTTTTTGAACATATATCCATCATATGAATTGTCAAGATGGGCTCTTTCATCGTACTAATTTTGAAATTAAAAAAATTTTAAAATACGGCGCTAAATTCCGATTTTGTGTGAAATTTTTTCTATTTTCTCCAAAAAATTTCCATTTAAAACGATATAATTATTTTGTTAATAATATTATGAATTTTTTTTTTCTATATTCATATTAAGATGTACTCAATGCATCATTATCATTAATTGTTTTTATTAAATTCACCTATTTTAATACTGTAATTTATGTTTCTTTCAGAAATCATCAAACAACCATCCGTTGTTGTTTTGTACATGTTGTATGAGAATTGTAATTTTAAATTATCTATTAAGTGAAGGTACGAGAGAATAAACTTTTATTTAAAATTTATTTCAATCATTTTGAGATATGTATCTTTAATTCTAAATATTGAATTAAATGGATTTTTATGAAATTTTTTTCAAACTTTATATGAAATATATTATTACCAACATTATCATTTTTGTTTGATGATTTCAAAGTTGAGCTCATTTTTCTAATAGTTATGATTATATGTCTTTAAACATATATCCATCATATGAATCGTCAAGACGGGCTCTTTCATCGTACTAATTTTGAAATTAAAAAAAATTAAAATTCGGCGTTAAATTCCGATTTTGTGTGAAATTTTTTCTATTTTCTACAAAAAATTTCCATTTTAAACGATATAATTATTTTGTCAAAATTATTATGGAATTTTTTTTTTTGTTATTCATATTAAGATTTACTCAATCCATCATTATCACTAATTGTTTTTATTAAATTCTCCTATTTTCATACTGTAATTTAAATTTCTTTCAGAAATCTTCAAACAACCATTCGTTGCTGTTTTGTACATGTTGTTTGAGAATCAGAATTTTAATCTAACTACTACATAGTAAAGGTATAAACGGACACAATTTAATAAAAATTCATTTCAATCAATCCGAGATATGTATCCTTAAATCAAAATTCTAAATTTAATAGATTTTAGTGAAATTTTTTTGCAACTTTATGTGAAATACACAATATTATTACCATGGCATGGTAACATGGTACAGTTTTTCATTTTGAAATTAAATTAAACTCTTCGATTAAATAAATGCTAGTCCTGAAAAGGACTTTTTTGTGTTACTTTTAGAATTGTATTTTACTTTTTTGCTTTCTTTACTGGAGTTGCCTTTTTTGTTGTTGTCGCAGCTTTTTTAACCTTAGGACTTTTTGCAGCAACCTTTGTTACATTTTTAGATGGTTTCGTAATTTTTTGCTTCGAAGCTTTTGTTTTAATAGGAGCTGGTTTCTTAATAGTTTTAGCTACTGCCTTTTCAGATTTTTTCTTTTCTATTATAGATTCTTTAGCAACAGTAGTCTTTTTCTTTGCGACTCCAACCTTTACAGGTGATCCTTTCTTGGCTTTTTTTGTAATTGATGTTTTCGGTGATGCTAATTTGTTTTTCTTCGAACTTTCGCCGCTTGCTTTTGTTGATGTCGATAGCTTAAATGAACCCGATGCACCTTTGCCTTTCGTTTGGATTAATTTACCGCTAACAACTGCACTCTTAATATATTTTTTAATAAATGGAGACAATTTGTCAGCGTCAACTTTGTAATTTGCAGCCAAATACTTTTTAATTGCTAGTAAAGATGAACCGCCACGTTCTTTCAAATCTTTTATAGCGCTATTCACCATATCTGAAGTTGGAGGATGGGTTGGCTTAGATTTAGGCTTTTTCACTCCAGTTGCGATAGAACCTTTCTTTGGTTTCTTCGTTTCAACAACAGGTGCAGTATTCGATTGAATTGTAGTATTATCTGCCATTTTGCTTTTTTTCTTTTAAAATATTTTTATTCACTTTTAGATTTTCCAATTAAATTTTACAAAAAAAAACACTTTAAAATCACTTATAACATTTATAACTTGTATGACTGTATGAATTAAATTCACTGAAGTCTAGTATGAACAAAACAGCTTATCCATATGTGATGAGATTGTGGAAGAGCGGTGTGAAAAATTTCATTGAATTCAAGGCAATTTTTTCTCATTTTTGTTTGATGATTTCAAAGTTGAGCTCATTTTTCTAATAGTTATGATTATTTGTTTTTGAACATATATCCATCATATGAATTGTCAAGATGGGCTCTTTCATCGTACTAATTTTGAAATTAAAAAAATTTTAAAATACGGCGCTAAATTCCGATTTTGTGTGAAATTTTTTCTATTTTCTCCAAAAAATTTCCATTTAAAACGATATAATTATTTTGTTAATAATATTATGAATTTTTTTTTTCTATATTCATATTAAGATGTACTCAATGCATCATTATCATTAATTGTTTTTATTAAATTCACCTATTTTAATACTGTAATTTATGTTTCTTTCAGAAATCATCAAACAACCATCCGTTGTTGTTTTGTACATGTTGTATGAGAATTGTAATTTTAAATTATCTATTAAGTGAAGGTACGAGAGAATAAACTTTTATTTAAAATTTATTTCAATCATTTTGAGATATGTATCTTTAATTCTAAATATTGAATTAAATGGATTTTTATGAAATTTTTTTCAAACTTTATATGAAATATATTATTACCAACATTATCATTTTTGTTTGATGATTTCAAAGTTGAGCTCATTTTTCTAATAGTTATGATTATATGTCTTTAAACATATATCCATCATATGAATCGTCAAGACGGGCTCTTTCATCGTACTAATTTTGAAATTAAAAAAAATTAAAATTCGGCGTTAAATTCCGATTTTGTGTGAAATTTTTTCTATTTTCTACAAAAAATTTCCATTTTAAACGATATAATTATTTTGTCAAAATTATTATGGAATTTTTTTTTTTGTTATTCATATTAAGATTTACTCAATCCATCATTATCACTAATTGTTTTTATTAAATTCTCCTATTTTCATACTGTAATTTAAATTTCTTTCAGAAATCTTCAAACAACCATTCGTTGCTGTTTTGTACATGTTGTTTGAGAATCAGAATTTTAATCTAACTACTACATAGTAAAGGTATAAACGGACACAATTTAATAAAAATTCATTTCAATCAATCCGAGATATGTATCCTTAAATCAAAATTCTAAATTTAATAGATTTTAGTGAAATTTTTTTGCAACTTTATGTGAAATACACAATATTATTACCATGGCATGGTAACATGGTACAGTTTTTCATTTTGAAATTAAATTAAACTCTTCGATTAAATAAATGCTAGTCCTGAAAAGGACTTTTTTGTGTTACTTTTAGAATTGTATTTTACTTTTTTGCTTTCTTTACTGGAGTTGCCTTTTTTGTTGTTGTCGCAGCTTTTTTAACCTTAGGACTTTTTGCAGCAACCTTTGTTACATTTTTAGATGGTTTCGTAATTTTTTGCTTCGAAGCTTTTGTTTTAATAGGAGCTGGTTTCTTAATAGTTTTAGCTACTGCCTTTTCAGATTTTTTCTTTTCTATTATAGATTCTTTAGCAACAGTAGTCTTTTTCTTTGCGACTCCAACCTTTACAGGTGATCCTTTCTTGGCTTTTTTTGTAATTGATTTTTTCGGTGATGCTAATTTGTTTTTCTTCGAACTTTCGCCGCTTGCTTTTGTTGATGTCGATAGCTTAAATGAACCCGATGCACCTTTGCCTTTCGTTTGGATTAATTTACCGCTAACAACTGCACTCTTAATATATTTTTTAATAAATGGAGACAATTTGTCAGCGTCAACTTTGTAATTTGCAGCCAAATACTTTTTAATTGCTAGTAAAGATGAACCGCCACGTTCTTTCAAATCTTTTATAGCGCTATTCACCATATCTGAAGTTGGAGGATGGGTTGGCTTAGATTTAGGCTTTTTCACTCCAGTTGCGATAGAACCTTTCTTTGGTTTCTTCGTTTCAACAACAGGTGCAGTATTCGATTGAATTGTAGTATTATCTGCCATTTTGCTTTTTTTCTTTTAAAATATTTTTATTCACTTTTAGATTTTCCAATTAAATTTTTCAAAAAAAAACACTTTAAAATCACTTATAACATTTATAACTTGTATGACTGTATGAATTAAATTCACTGAAGTCTAGTATGAACAAAACAGCTTATCCATATGTGATGAGATTGTGGAAGAGCGGTGTGAAAAATTTCATTGAATTCAAGGCAATTTTTTCTCATTTTTGTTTGATGATTTCAAAGTTGAGCTCATTTTTCTAATAGTTATGATTATTTGTTTTTGAACATATATCCATCATATGAATTGTCAAGATGGGCTCTTTCATCGTACTAATTTTGAAATTAAAAAAATTTTAAAATACGGCGCTAAATTCCGATTTTGTGTGAAATTTTTTCTATTTTCTCCAAAAAATTTCCATTTAAAACGATATAATTATTTTGTTAATAATATTATGAATTTTTTTTTTCTATATTCATATTAAGATGTACTCAATGCATCATTATCATTAATTGTTTTTATTAAATTCACCTATTTTAATACTGTAATTTATGTTTCTTTCAGAAATCATCAAACAACCATCCGTTGTTGTTTTGTACATGTTGTATGAGAATTGTAATTTTAAATTATCTATTAAGTGAAGGTACGAGAGAATAAACTTTTATTTAAAATTTATTTCAATCATTTTGAGATATGTATCTTTAATTCTAAATATTGAATTAAATGGATTTTTATGAAATTTTTTTCAAACTTTATATGAAATATATTATTACCAACATTATCATTTTTGTTTGATGATTTCAAAGTTGAGCTCATTTTTCTAATAGTTATGATTATATGTCTTTAAACATATATCCATCATATGAATCGTCAAGACGGGCTCTTTCATCGTACTAATTTTGAAATTAAAAAAAATTAAAATTCGGCGTTAAATTCCGATTTTGTGTGAAATTTTTTCTATTTTCTACAAAAAATTTCCATTTTAAACGATATAATTATTTTGTCAAAATTATTATGGAATTTTTTTTTTTGTTATTCATATTAAGATTTACTCAATCCATCATTATCACTAATTGTTTTTATTAAATTCTCCTATTTTCATACTGTAATTTAAATTTCTTTCAGAAATCTTCAAACAACCATTCGTTGCTGTTTTGTACATGTTGTTTGAGAATCAGAATTTTAATCTAACTACTACATAGTAAAGGTATAAACGGACACAATTTAATAAAAATTCATTTCAATCAATCCGAGATATGTATCCTTAAATCAAAATTCTAAATTTAATAGATTTTAGTGAAATTTTTTTGCAACTTTATGTGAAATACACAATATTATTACCATGGCATGGTAACATGGTACAGTTTTTCATTTTGAAATTAAATTAAACTCTTCGATTAAATAAATGCTAGTCCTGAAAAGGACTTTTTTGTGTTACTTTTAGAATTGTATTTTACTTTTTTGCTTTCTTTACTGGAGTTGCCTTTTTTGTTGTTGTCGCAGCTTTTTTAACCTTAGGACTTTTTGCAGCAACCTTTGTTACATTTTTAGATGGTTTCGTAATTTTTTGCTTCGAAGCTTTTGTTTTAATAGGAGCTGGTTTCTTAATAGTTTTAGCTACTGCCTTTTCAGATTTTTTCTTTTCTATTATAGATTCTTTAGCAACAGTAGTCTTTTTCTTTGCGACTCCAACCTTTACAGGTGATCCTTTCTTGGCTTTTTTTGTAATTGATTTTTTCGGTGATGCTAATTTGTTTTTCTTCGAACTTTCGCCGCTTGCTTTTGTTGATGTCGATAGCTTAAATGAACCCGATGCACCTTTGCCTTTCGTTTGGATTAATTTACCGCTAACAACTGCACTCTTAATATATTTTTTAATAAATGGAGACAATTTGTCAGCGTCAACTTTGTAATTTGCAGCCAAATACTTTTTAATTGCTAGTAAAGATGAACCGCCACGTTCTTTCAAATCTTTTATAGCGCTATTCACCATATCTGAAGTTGGAGGATGGGTTGGCTTAGATTTAGGCTTTTTCACTCCAGTTGCGATAGAACCTTTCTTTGGTTTCTTCGTTTCAACAACAGGTGCAGTATTCGATTGAATTGTAGTATTATCTGCCATTTTGCTTTTTTTCTTTTAAAATATTTTTATTCACTTTTAGATTTTCCAATTAAATTTTTCAAAAAAAAACACTTTAAAATCACTTATAACATTTATAACTTGTATGACTGTATGAATTAAATTCACTGAAGTCTAGTATGAACAAAACAGCTTATCCATATGTGATGAGATTGTGGAAGAGCGGTGTGAAAAATTTCATTGAATTCAAGGCAATTTTTGCTCATTTTTGTTTGATGATTTCAAAGTTGAGCTCATTTTTCTAATAGTTATGATTATTTGTTTTTGAACATATATCCATCATATGAATTGTCAAGATGGGCTCTTTCATCGTACTAATTTTGAAATTAAAAAAATTTTAAAATACGGCGCTAAATTCCGATTTTGTGTGAAATTTTTTCTATTTTCTCCAAAAAATTTCCATTTAAAACGATATAATTATTTTGTTAATAATATTATGAATTTTTTTTTTCTATATTCATATTAAGATGTACTCAATGCATCATTATCATTAATTGTTTTTATTAAATTCACCTATTTTAATACTGTAATTTATGTTTCTTTCAGAAATCATCAAACAACCATCCGTTGTTGTTTTGTACATGTTGTATGAGAATTGTAATTTTAAATTATCTATTAAGTGAAGGTACGAGAGAATAAACTTTTATTTAAAATTTATTTCAATCATTTTGAGATATGTATCTTTAATTCTAAATATTGAATTAAATGGATTTTAATGAAATTTTTTTCAAACTTTATATGAAATATATTATTACCAACATTATCATTTTTGTTTGATGATTTCAAAGTTGAGCTCATTTTTCTAATAGTTATGATTATATGTTTTTAAACATATATCCATCATATGAATCGTCAAGACGGGCTCTTTCATCGTACTAATTTTGAAATTAAAAAAAATTAAAATTCGGCGTTAAATTCCGATTTTGTGTGAAATTTTTTCTATTTTCTACAAAAAATTTCCATTTTAAACGATATAATTATTTTGTCAAAATTATTATGGAATTTTTTTTTTGTTATTCATATTAAGATTTACTCAATCCATCATTATCATTAATTGTTTTTATTAAATTCTCCTATTTTCATACTGTAATTTAAATTTCTTTCAGAAATCTTCAAACAACCATTCGTTGCTGTTTTGTACATGTTGTTTGAGAATCAGAATTTTAATCTAACTACTACATAGTAAAGGTATAAACGGACACAATTTAATAAAAATTCATTTCAATCAATCCGAGATATGTATCCTTAAATCAAAATTCTAAATTTAATAGATTTTAGTGAAATTTTTTTGCAACTTTATGTGAAATACACAATATTATTACCATGGCATGGTAACATGGTACAGTTTTTCATTTTGAAATTAAATTAAACTCTTCGATTAAATAAATGCTAGTCCTGAAAAGGACTTTTTTGTGTTACTTTTAGAATTGTATTTTACTTTTTTGCTTTCTTTACTGGAGTTGCCTTTTTTGTTGTTGTCGCAGCTTTTTTAACCTTAGGACTTTTTGCAGCAACCTTTGTTACATTTTTAGATGGTTTCGTAATTTTTTGCTTCGAAGCTTTTGTTTTAATAGGAGCTGGTTTCTTAATAGTTTTAGCTACTGCCTTTTCAGATTTTTTCTTTTCTATTATAGATTCTTTAGCAACAGTAGTCTTTTTCTTTGCGACTCCAACCTTTACAGGTGATCCTTTCTTGGCTTTTTTTGTAATTGATTTTTTCGGTGATGCTAATTTGTTTTTCTTCGAACTTTCGCCGCTTGCTTTTGTTGATGTCGATAGCTTAAATGAACCCGATGCACCTTTGCCTTTCGTTTGGATTAATTTACCGCTAACAACTGCACTCTTAATATATTTTTTAATAAATGGAGACAATTTGTCAGCGTCAACTTTGTAATTTGCAGCCAAATACTTTTTAATTGCTAGTAAAGATGAACCGCCACGTTCTTTCAAATCTTTTATAGCGCTATTCACCATATCTGAAGTTGGAGGATGGGTTGGCTTAGATTTAGGCTTTTTCACTCCAGTTGCGATAGAACCTTTCTTTGGTTTCTTCGTTTCAACAACAGGTGCAGTATTCGATTGAATTGTAGTATTATCTGCCATTTTGCTTTTTTTCTTTTAAAATATTTTTATTCACTTTTAGATTTTCCAATTAAATTTTTCAAAAAAAAACACTTTAAAATCACTTATAACATTTATAACTTGTATGACTGTATGAATTAAATTCACTGAAGTCTAGTATGAACAAAACAGCTTATCCATATGTGATGAGATTGTGGAAGAGCGGTGTGAAAAATTTCATTGAATTCAAGGCAATTTTTTCTCATTTTTGTTTGATGATTTCAAAGTTGAGCTCATTTTTCTAATAGTTATGATTATTTGTTTTTGAACATATATCCATCATATGAATTGTCAAGATGGGCTCTTTCATCGTACTAATTTTGAAATTAAAAAAATTTTAAAATACGGCGCTAAATTCCGATTTTGTGTGAAATTTTTTCTATTTTCTCCAAAAAATTTCCATTTAAAACGATGTAATTATTTTGTTAATAATATTATGAATTTTTTTTTTCTATATTCATATTAAGATGTACTCAATGCATCATTATCATTAATTGTTTTTATTAAATTCACCTATTTTAATACTGTAATTTATGTTTCTTTCAGAAATCATCAAACAACCATCCGTTGTTGTTTTGTACATGTTGTATGAGAATTGTAATTTTAAATTATCTATTAAGTGAAGGTACGAGAGAATAAACTTTTATTTAAAATTTATTTCAATCATTTTGAGATATGTATCTTTAATTCTAAATATTGAATTAAATGGATTTTAATGAAATTTTTTTCAAACTTTATATGAAATATATTATTACCAACATTATCATTTTTGTTTGATGATTTCAAAGTTGAGCTCATTTTTCTAATAGTTATGATTATTTGTTTTTAAACAATTATCCATCATATGAATCGTCAAGACGGGCTCTTTCATCGTACTAATTTTGAAATTAAAAAAAATTAAAATTCGGCGTTAAATTCCGATTTTGTGTGAAATTTTTTCTATTTTCTACAAAAAATTTCCATTTTAAACGATATAATTATTTTGTCAAAATTATTATGGAATTTTTTTTTTGTTATTCATATTAAGATTTACTCAATCCATCATTATCATTAATTGTTTTTATTAAATTCTCCTATTTTCATACTGTAATTTAAATTTCTTTCAGAAATCTTCAAACAACCATTCGTTGCTGTTTTGTACATGTTGTTTGAGAATCAGAATTTTAATCTAACTACTACATAGTAAAGGTATAAACGGACACAATTTAATAAAAATTCATTTCAATCAATCCGAGATATGTATCCTTAAATCAAAATTCTAAATTTAATAGATTTTAGTGAAATTTTTTTGCAACTTTATGTGAAATACACAATATTATTACCATGGCATGGTAACATGGTACAGTTTTTCATTTTGAAATTAAATTAAACTCTTCGATTAAATAAATGCTAGTCCTGAAAAGGACTTTTTTGTGTTACTTTTAGAATTGTATTTTACTTTTTTGCTTTCTTTACTGGAGTTGCCTTTTTTGGTATTGTCGCAGCTTTTTTAACCTTAGGACTTTTTGCAGCAACCTTTGTTACATTTTTAGATGGTTTCGTAATTTTTTGCTTCGAAGCTTTTGTTTTAATAGGAGCTGGTTTCTTAATAGTTTTAGCTACTGCCTTTTCAGATTTTTTCTTTTCTATTATAGATTCTTTAGAAACAGTAGTCTTTTTCTTTGCGACTCCAACCTTTACAGGTGATCCTTTCTTGGCTTTTTTTGTAATTGATTTTTTCGGTGATGCTAGTTTGTTTTTCTTCGAACTTTCGCCGCTTGCTTTTGTTGATGTCGATAGCTTAAATGAACCCGATGCACCTTTGCCTTTCGTTTGGATTAATTTACCGCTAACAACTGCACTCTTAATATATTTTTTAATAAATGGAGACAATTTGTCAGCGTCAACTTTGTAATTTGCAGCCAAATACTTTTTAATTGCTAGTAAAGATGAACCGCCACGTTCTTTCAAATCTTTTATAGCGCTATTCACCATATCTGAAGTTGGAGGATGGGTTGGCTTAGATTTAGGCTTTTTCACTCCAGTTGCGATAGAACCTTTCTTTGGTTTCTTCGTTTCAACAACAGGTGCAGTATTCGATTGAATTGTAGTATTATCTGCCATTTTGCTTTTTTTCTTTTAAAATATTTTTATTCACTTTTAGATTTTCCAATTAAATTTTTCAAAAAAAAAACACTTTAAAATCACTTATAACATTTATAACTTGTATGACTGTATGAATTAAATTCACTGAAGTCTAGTATGAACAAAACAGCTTATCCATATGTGATGAGATTGTGGAAGAGCGGTGTGAAAAATTTCATTGAATTCTAGGCAATTTTTTCTCATTTTTGTTTGATGATTTCAAAGTTGAGCTCATTTTTCTAATAGTTATGATTATTTGTTTTTGAACATATATCCATCATATGAATTGTCAAGATGGGCTCTTTCATCGTACTAATTTTGAAATTAAAAAAATTTTAAAATACGGCGCTAAATTCCGATTTTGTGTGAAATTTTTTCTATTTTCTCCAAAAAATTTCAATTTAAAACGATATAATTATTTTGTTAATAATATTATGAATTTTTTTTTTCTATATTCATATTAAGATGTACTCAATGCATCATTATCATTAATTGTTTTTATTAAATTCACCTATTTCAATACTGTAATTTATGTTTCTTTCAGAAATCATCAAACAACCATCCGTTGTTGTTTTGTACATGTTGTATGAGAATTGTAATTTTAAATTATCTATTAAGTGAAGGTACAGGAGAATAAACTTTTATTTAAAATTTATTTCAATCATTTTGAGATATGTATCTTTAATTCTAAATATTGAATTAAATGGATTTTAATGAAATTTTTTTCAAACTTTATATAAAATATATTATTACCAACATTATCATTTTTGTTTGATGATTTCAAAGTTGAGCTCATTTTTCTAATAGTTATGATTATATGTTTTTAAACATATATCCATCATATGAATCGTCAAGACGGGCTCTTTCATCGTACTAATTTTGAAATTAAAAAAAATTAAAATTCGGCGTTAAATTCCGATTTTGTGTGAAATTTTTTCTATTTTCTACAAAAAATTTCCATTTTAAACGATATAATTATTTTGTCAAAATTATTATGGAATTTTTTTTTTGTTATTTATATTAAGATTTACTCAATCCATCATTATCATTAATTGTTTTTATTAAATTCTCCTATTTTCATACTGTAATTTAAATTTCTTTCAGAAATCTTCAAACAACCATTCGTTGCTGTTTTGTACATGTGAGATATGTATCCTTAAATCAAAATTCCAAATTTAATAGATTTTAATGAAATTTTTTTGCAACTTTATGTGAAATACACAATATTATTACCATGGCATGGTACAGTTTTTCATTTTGAAATTAAATTAAACTCTTCGATTAAATAAATGCTAGTCCTGAAAAGGACTTTTTTGTGTTACTTTTAGAATTGTATTTTACTTTTTTGCTTTCTTTACTGGAGTTGCCTTTTTTGTTGTTGTCGCAGC
Source organism: Xylophagus ater (assembly GCA_963422695.1). NCBI lineage: Eukaryota > Metazoa > Arthropoda > Insecta > Diptera > Xylophagidae > Xylophagus > Xylophagus ater. Next base: position 38,191,149 of record OY730478.1, read on the forward strand.
TTTTTTAACCTTAGGACTTTTTGCAGCAACCTTTGTTACATTTTTAGATGGTTTCGTAATTTTTTGCTTCGAAGCTTTTGTTTTAATAGGAGCTGCTTTCTTAATAGTTTTAGCTACTGCCTTTTCAGATTTTTTCTTTTCTATTATAGATTCTTTAGCAACAGTAGTCTTTTTCTTTGCGACTCCAACCTTTACAGGTGATCCTTTCTTGGCTTTTTTTGTAATTGATTTTTTCGGTGATGCTAATTTGTTTTTCTTCGAACTTTCGCCGCTTGCTTTTGTTGATGTCGATAGCTTAAATGAACCCGATGCACCTTTGCCTTTCGTTTGGATTAATTTACCGCTAACAACTGCACTCTTAATATATTTTTTAATAAATGGAGACAATTTGTCAGCGTCAACTTTGTAATTTGCAGCCAAATACTTTTTAATTGCTAGTAAAGATGAACCGCCACGTTCTTTCAAATCTTTTATAGCGCTATTCACCATATCTGAAGTTGGAGGATGGGTTGGCTTAGATTTAGGCTTTTTCACTCCAGTTGCGATAGAACCTTTCTTTGGTTTCTTCGTTTCAACAACAGGTGCAGTATTCGATTGAATTGTAGTATTATCTGCCATTTTGCTTTTTTTCTTTTAAAATATTTTTATTCACTTTTAGATTTTCCAATTAAATTTTTCAAAAAAAAAACACTTTAAAATCACATATAACATTTATAACTTGTATGACTGTATTGTAACGTGCTAGTCTTTCGGTTCGATGTTATTAGAATGATAACACTTTTTATTTATGTGAATTTAGCGTATAAACTTTATTTGTACTTATTTCTGCTTAACAATTAGTCTTAAAAATATTTGTCTTTCAATAATTTAATTATTACAATTATTTATCACAGTTTTAGAGCTTCACTATTTTAATTACTTTTAAGATCAAAGCTTTAGTTTTACTCTGAATATTTCAAGTTCACAGTTCGGCTTTCTAATCTGAATTGATTCTCTACTTGAATCCCGGCGGCTATTTATATAAAATTGATGTGTCTCGGAATATTCTCGAATATTCTCGTTTGGCTTTCTAAAACTAGGTGGCAACGTTTACACAAAGAAGATCTAGAATATTCCTATTTAATACACAAACAATAGTTCTAGAAAGCTCTAATCATTGTTTAGGTTTGTGCCAATGATCTATTATTATTTCCTCCTAAAAAAATATCTTTTGTATGTGCTATGAGTCATTGCTATTGTTATTGAGAAGTGTAAACAATTGCATTTTGGAGTTTTCTGGAATAGATCTTTTGTACATTAGATGGCGGTATTTCCCGAATAGTCTGGAAACATTTCGCGGAAATCGTTTTGTTTGTTTATAAATAAATTATTCTCGTGTTTTCTGGGTTTTTCTTTTATTAAGAAAAACTCAGAAAAGTAATTAATTTGTGTTAGTGATTTTTATAGTGCACTACCCCCTCCTTAAATCTGTTCGTCCCGAACAGAATCTTCTGAAGCCGTCCCGTGATACTTTGCTAGCCGATTTCGATGAACAACTTTCATTTTTGCCCTTGGAGATCTTCGTATGCGATATACGACGTCATTTATCCTTTTTATGACGGTATATGGACCCTCCCATTTTGCCATAAACTTAGGTGACATTCCCTTTTCCCGTTGTGGATTGTAAAGCCATACCAAGTCACCATCCTGGAATCCACAGCTGTTCGTAGCAATGTCGTACCTTATTTTCATTCGGTCGCTAGCAATTTTTATCCGATCCCTTGTTATGTGATGTATCTCGTCTAGACGATCCCTCAGTTTATCGGTGTAGTCACTAACTTCCATTTTGTCACATTCTGGTCTTCCAAACATTATATCCACAGGAAGCCGTATATTGCGTCCAAACAATATTTCCGATGGAGTATGTTTTGTGCTGTCGTGGTCTGCAGTTCTATATGCCATTAGGAACAATGGAATGTGTTTGTCCCATTCACTTTGGTCTGATGTTACCACCTTTGATAAATGTTCCTCCAGGGTTCGGTTGAAACGTTCCACCATACCATCAGATTGCGGGTGCAGGGGTGTTGTTCTGGTTTTATGTATTCCCAGCAATTGGCATACTTCCTGGAGTACCGCTGACTCGAAGTTCTGCCCTTGATCCGAGTGTAGTTCCAGTGGAACCCCGTATCGACTTATCCAGTTTTCAATTATCACTTCTGCCACTGTGGTAGCTTCTTGATTCGGAATGGCGTACACTTCCGGCCATTTGCTGAAATAGTCGATGACAACCAACACGTATCGGTTCCCTCGTTTAGACTGAGGAAATGGTCCAGCTAAATCAATTGCGATTCGTTCAAATGGAGCGCCAACGTTATATTGCTTCATTGCTGCCCTAGTTCGTCTCTGTGGTCCTTTGCTCGCTGCACATGTGTCACATTTTCGACACCAACTTTCAACATCAGCTCGGCAATTTATCCAATAGAATCGGTCTCGTACTTTTTCTAATGTTTTGTTGACTCCCAGATGTCCCCCTGAAGTCCCACCATGTACTTCACCAAGTACCTCATGTACTTTGGACTTGGGAACAATCAACTGCATTAGTGTATCTCTACCGTCAGAAGATTCCCATCTTCTACTGAGAACGCCATTTTCTATTTCCAGCGAGTCCCACTGAGCCCAAAAACTCTTTGTCGAACTACTATAAGCTGCAATATCGCTCCGTCCCGGACGCTGACAATGTTCTTTCCATTCCAGGATTGGTCCAATATCTTTGTCCTTTAGCTGTTCATTTCTGATACTAGTCTCGTCATCATTACCTATTCTTGTTGTCTTGACCATGACTATTTCCTTTTCATCTAGCCTGCCACAGTGCTTACAATTCTCGCCGCATGGTCTTCTAGATAAAGCGTCAGCATTACCATGCGATGTCCCCTTTCTATGTTCGATCTTGAAGTGATACCCTTGTAGTCGCTCAATCCATCTTGCCACTTGACCTTCTGGATTTTTAAATTGTAGCAACCATTTAAGTGCCGCATGGTCGGTTCGAAGTAGGAACTCCTGCCCGTAGAGGTATTTGTTGAAATGCCTAACAGTTTCAACTACTGCCAAGAGTTCTTTCCGGGTGACGCAGTAGTTTACCTCTTGTTTGGAAAGTTTCCTACTGAAGTATGCGATCACTTTTTCTTCACCTTCGATCTGTTGAGAGAGTACCCCTCCAATTCCGATATTGCTGGCATCCGTATCCACTATAAATCTTTCTCCAAATTTTGGATACGCCAATATCGGAGCAGAACATAGTCGATGTTTCAACTCCTCGAAAGCTGACTGGCATTCTTCGGTCCACTCGTATGGTTTTCCCTTATCCGTTAGCTTGTGTAAACAACTGGCTATATTAGCAAAATTCTTTATGAAACGTCGGTAGTAAGTACACAAGCCTAAGTATGACCGGATTTCATGCTTATCTTTTGGTACTGGCCATTGTTGAACTGCTTTTATCTTGTCTTTATCGGTGGCAATTCCTTCTGCAGACACAACATGTCCTAAGTATTTCACCTCATGTTGAAATAGTTCGCACTTCTTCGGACTTAACTTCAAATTAGCTGCACGAAGACGTCCAAATACTTCTCGTAATCGCTGGAGATGTTCATCAAAAGTTTTCCCGATTACGATGATATCGTCCAAGTATACAAGGCACGTCTTCCATGTTAAGCCCCGTAGGACATGTTCCATCAGTCGCTCGAATGTTGCCGGTGCATTACATAATCCAAATGGCATCACTGTGAATTGCCATAAGCCTGTTCCTACTGTGAACGCCGTCTTTTCTCTGCCTTCGGGTTCAATTCCAACTTGCCAATAGCCACTTTTTAAATCAAGTGTTGAAAACCAAGTTGCTCCTGAGAGTGTATCCAATGTGTCGTCTATGCGAGGAAGAGGGTAACTGTCCTTCTTAGTTACGTCATTCAGTCTTCGGTAATCTACGCAAAATCTTGTAGTCCCATCCTTTTTTCGTACTAGGACTACCGGAGATGCCCATGGACTGTTTGATGGTTCAATTACTCCCTCCTGATGCATTTCCTCGATCATGTCAGCAACCTCTGTTTGTTTGGCTAATGGTAGCCTTCTTGGTGGTTGACGAATAGGATCTGCATTGCCGGTATTAATTCTATGTTTTACTTGGTCCGTTCGTCCAAAGTCCCCTTTTCTGCATACAAAGACATCTTCAAACTCCTTTAATAAACCAGTAGCCTTAACTGCTTCCGACTCTGATACTCTTTTAGTGATATCAGAGACAATTGGTTTCAAAGCTTCCGGAAGAACCCGTTCCTCCCGTTGAGTTTCTTTGTCTCTGCAGTCCTCATTTGTTATTGACGAAACCCCTTCAGCACGGCCGACAATGGTTCCCTTTTTCAATTTCTTGTTAATTTTTGAAAAGTTCGCCACTCTGACTGGAATTGTCCCTTTTTCGTTCACTTTTACTATTGTTCGCGCTATCATCAGTCCATCCTTTAAGTTTTGTCTGTCAGGTTCAATAATTTGTATTGCTGGCCTCCCAGTACCATCGACCAGTCTCGCCTCTACAACAGCTTCAGTATTTGCTGCAATTGTTTGGTCTTGTAGAATTTCTACTTTGGCACTGGAACCTGCTTCCTCCAACGTTAGCGAGAAATCAATATTTCCACATCGCAGAACTTCCTCTTCAACATTCACACTCACTCCATTCTTTTTCATGAAGTCCAGGCCCATGATACAATCGTCCATTATATCAGCCACCAAAAATGTATGTCGGAACACATACCCATCTAGCTCCAATGCTAGATCGACTTCCCCAAGAATCGGAGATGATTCACCCGTAACGGTTTGAAGCACCCTGTTACTGCTCTCACTGATGTGTTTATGATTGATTAGTCTCTTGTTAATGATGGATTTACTTGCGCCCGTATCTATGATAATTCTGCACTGATGACCAGCAATTACACCCTGTACCGTTAGACTGTTGTTGTTGTGTTGCATAAGCGAGACAGATACAACGATGCTGGGGGCATTATTCTTTTGAGCTAACTTGTCCCCCTTTAAGTTAGCTCCGTTTCGTTTCCCGAACCTTTTTGTCTTGTTGTTTGGTTCGGGCACTTATGTTGTACATGTCCTTCTTTTCCGCAGCCCCAGCATGTGATTTTCCTGCGCGTATTTCTGTCCCCTTCTTTCTGGATTGACCGCAGTACTTCCTTTATCTGCTGCCTGAGGTCTTTGATATCCAGTTGCGGTGACCCTTCAGTGACTGTAGCAGTCCTGATCCGTGGGACTGATCTTGTAGCTTTCTTTGCACCTTCTAATGTCAAAGCGAACGCCAATACTTCTTGTAGCGTTCGCTTTCCGCTAACTCGGACGCTATTTTGTATGTCCGTATCCCTTATGGCGCTTACGAATCTTTCCCCCGCCATCTCGCACCGCATCTCCACAGGGTAATCGGGATAGGACATGTATACTAGACGTTCGATCTCCGCCGCTAATTCTTGAAGCGTTTCCGCAGATTTCTGCGTTCTGTTGATGAGTTCGATCCGGTATACATCCTTCATGTGGTTGTCCCCAAATCGATTGTCCAATTGCGTTACAATGTAATTGTAATTTTTCTCATTTTCCGGTGAGATTGTCCGCAATAAATCGGCTGAGTTACCCCGTAGAGCCAGAATTAATGCTGTGGCTTTTTCTTTGTCGGACCAGTCGTTCGCACCAGCAGCCGCTTCAAACTGTCGTTTATATACAGGCCATGAAGTTTTGCCGTCAAATATTGGTGGCTTCATCCTTTTACCTGATGACTCAATATTTGGTTTATTTTCTGTGATGTCAGCCATTTTTGCTTCTATTTCTGCTACTTTTTGTTCCAATTTCTGGTCCAATTTTTGTTCTATGTTGCTTACTTCCGCGCGAACTGTTGTAACTTCTGTAGTTATTTTGTCTTCCAATTTCTGTTCAACTTTACTTACTTCTGTACGAACTGTAGAGACTTCTGTAGTAATTTTGTCTTCTAAGTTCGCAACACTGGATTCAACTTGAGATTTTAATTCACCCATACTAGACTCCATTTTGGTTTCTAGTCCAGAAACGCTCGACTTAATTTCACTTTCAAGACTAGATTTCATTTCATTCTGCATATCAGATACATTCGTAATTTTACTTTCAAGACTTGCAGAAGTCGAATCTATTTTACTCTGTAAACTCGAAGCAGTTGAATCCATTTTGGTTTGAAGACTAGAAGCATTTGTTTTCATTTCGCCTTGTAAACTGGAAGCATTTGTTTTCATTTCGCCTTGTAAACTGGAAGCATTTGTTTTCATTTCGCCTTGCAAAGAATCCATTTTATTCATCAGCAGGGTCATAAACTTCTCGAACTTATCACTTTCCGCTGATTTTGCACCCTCTTCACTGAAATCGAACTTGTCATTGTCCTCGTTCGTGTTTTCTTCTTGTTTTCCCTCTTTCAGAATTTCACTAAAGTCGAATGTGCTACTGTCTAGTCCTCTTATTGCACATTCAGCGATTACTCTTTTCTTCTTTTCTGGTTTAGTTCCCGTGGAAACTGACTTCCACACACGCAGAACTGTGGATAGTTCTAATGTACTCAAACTATCTAATAATTTACTTTCCATCGTTCAAATATTTTTAATTGTTCACGAAATTCTATTGTTCTATAGAAACTTCTCGCACAGTATCTAAATACCACGAAATTTCCCAGTATAATCTTAATTTCTACGAAATTTCTCGTACAATCGAAATTTTCACACGATACACGACGTATAACCTCAAATTTCGTACAATCGAAATTTTTATACAACTCATACAAAACTTCTTGTACGCCCCTGAAATTTCTCACACAGTCGAAATTACTATACTCAAATTTCTTAATAACGAATTTCTTCGAAATTTTCCCCACAGAAGTTTCTAGTTTAATTTCGAATTTTCTTGCAGAAAATTTTAGCAAAATTGTCTTTTCCGCACTGATTCACAATAAATAATCTCACTTCTGACACCAATGTAACGTGCTAGTCTTTCGGTTCGATGTTATTAGAATGATAACACTTTTTATTTATGTGAATTTAGCGTATAAACTTTATTTGTACTTATTTCTGCTTAACAATTAGTCTTAAAAATATTTGTCTTTCAATAATTTAATTATTACAATTATTTATCACAGTTTTAGAGCTTCACTATTTTAATTACTTTTAAGATCAAAGCTTTAGTTTTACTCCGAATATTTCAAGTTCACAGTTCGGCTTTCTAATCTGAATTGATTCTCTACTTGAATCCCGGCGGCTATTTATATAAAATTGATGTGTCTCGGAATATTCTCGAATATTCTCGTTTGGCTTTCTAAAACTAGGTGGCAACGTTTACACAAAGAAGATCTAGAATATTCCTATTTAATACACAAACAATAGTTCTAGAAAGCTCTAATCATTGTTTAGGTTTGTGCCAATGATCTATTATTATTTCCTCCTAAAAAAATATCTTTTGTATGTGCTATGAGTCATTGCTATTGTTATTGAGAAGTGTAAAAAAGTGCATTTTGGAGTTTTCTGGAATAGATCTTTTGTACATTAGATGGCGGTATTTCTCGAATAGTCTGGAAACATTTCGCGGAAATCGTTTTGTTTGTTTATAAATAAATTATTCTCGTGTTTTCTGGGTTTTTCTTTTATTAAGAAAAACTCAGAAAAGTAATTAATTTGTGTTAGTGATTTTTATAGTGCAGTATGAATTAAATTCACTGAAGTCTAGTATGAACAAAACAGCTTATCCATATGTGATGAGATTGTGGAAGAGCGGTGTGAAATAATTTCATTCAATTCAAGGCAATTTTTTCTCATTTTTGTTTGATGATTTCAAAGTTGAGCTCATTTTTCTAATAGTTACGATTATTTGTTTTTGAACATATATCCATCATATGAATTGTCAAGATGGGCTCTTTCATCCTACTAATTTTGAAATTAAAAAAATTTTAAAATACGGCGCTAAATTCCGATTTTGTGTGAAATTTTTTCTATTTTCTCCAAAAAATTTCCATTTAAAACGATATAATTATTTTGTTAATAATATTATGAATTTTTTTTTTCTATATTCATATTAAGATGTACTCAATGCATCATTATCATTAATTGTTTTTATTAAATTCACCTATTTTAATACTGTAATTTATGTTTCTTTCAGAAATCATCAAACAACCATCCGTTGTTGTTTTGTACATGTTGTATGAGAAATGTAATTTTAAATTATCTATTAAGTGAAGGTACGAGAGAATAAACTTTTATTTAAAATTTATTTCAATCATTTTGAGATATGTATCTTTAATTCTAAATATTGAATTAAATGGATTTTAATGAAATTTTTTTCAAACTTTATATGAAATATATTATTACCAACATTATCATTTTTGTTTGATGATTTCAAAGTTGAGCTCATTTTTCTAATAGTTATGATTATTTGTTTTTAAACATATATCCATCATATGAATCGTCAAGACGGGCTCTTTCATCGTACTAATTTTGAAATTAAAAAAAATTAAAATTCGGCGTTAAATTCCGATTTTGTGTGAAATTTTTTCTATTTTCTACAAAAAATTTCCATTTTAAACGATATAATTATTTTGTCAAAATTATTATGGAATTTTTTTTTTGTTATGGTAACATGGTACAGTTTTTCATTTTGAAATTAAATTAAACTCTTCGATTAAATAAATGCTAGTCCTGAAAAGGACTTTTTTGTGTTACTTTTAGAATTGTATTTTACTTTTTTGCTTTCTTTACTGGAGTTGCCTTTTTTGGTATTGTCGCAGCTTTTTTAACCTTAGGACTTTTTGCAGCAACCTTTGTTACATTTTTAGATGGTTTCGTAATTTTTTGCTTCGAAGGTTTTGTTTTAATAGGAGCTGGTTTCTTAATAGTTTTAGCTACTGCCTTTTCAGATTTTTTCTTTTCTATTATAGATTCTTTAGCAACAGTAGTCTTTTTCTTTGCGACTCCAACCTTTACAGGTGATCCTTTCTTGGCTTTTTTTGTAATTGATTTTTTCGGTGATGCTAATTTGTTTTTCTTCGAACTTTCGCCGCTTGCTTTTGTTGATGTCGATAGCTTAAATGAACCCGATGCACCTTTGCCTTTCGTTTGGATTAATTTACCGCTAACAACTGCACTCTTAATATATTTTTTAATAAATGGAGACAATTTGTCAGCGTCAACTTTGCAATTTGCAGCCAAATACTTTTTAATTGCTAGTAAAGATGAACCGCCACGTTCTTTCAAATCTTTTATAGCGCTATTCACCATATCTGAAGTTGGAGGATGGGTTGGCTTAGATTTAGGCTTTTTCACTCCAGTTGCGATAGAACCTTTCTTTGGTTTCTTCGTTTCAACAACAGGTGCAGTATTCGATTGAATTGTAGTATTATCTGCCATTTTGCTTTTTTTCTTTTAAAATATTTTTATTCACTTTTAGATTTTCCAATTAAATTTTTCAAAAAAAAAACACTTTAAAATCACTTATAACATTTATAACTTGTATGACTGTATGAATTAAATTCACTGAAGTCTAGTATGAACAAAACAGCTCATCCATATGTGATGAGATTGTGGAAGAGCGGTGTGAAAAATTTCATTGAATTCAAGGCAATTTTTTCTCATTTTTGTTTGATGATTTCAAAGTTGAGCTCATTTTTCTAATAGTTATGATTATTTGTTTTTGAACATATATCCATCATATGAATTGTCAAGATGGGCTCTTTCATCGTACTAATTTTGAAATTAAAAAAATTTTAAAATACGGCGCTAAATTCCGATTTTGTGTGAAATTTTTTCTATTTTCTCCAAAAAATTTCCATTTAAAACGATATAATTATTTTGTTAATAATATTATTAATTTTTTTTTTCTATATTCATATTAAGATGTACTCAATGCATCATTATCATTAATTGTTTTTATTAAATTCACCTATTTTAATACTGTAATTTATGTTTCTTTCAGAAATCATCAAACAACCATCCGTTGTTGTTTTGTACATGTTGTATGAGAATTGTAATTTTAAATTATCTATTAAGTGAAGGTACGAGAGAATAAACTTTTATTTAAAATTTATTTCAATCATTTTGAGATATGTATCTTTAATTCTAAATATTGAATTAAATGGATTTTAATGAAATTTTTTTCAAACTTTATATGAAATATATTATTACCAACATTATCATTTTTGTTTGATGATTTCAAAGTTGAGCTCATTTTTCTAATAGTTATGATTATTTGTTTTTAAACAATTATCCATCATATGAATCGTCAAGACGGGCTCTTTCATCGTACTAATTTTGAAATTAAAAAAAATTAAAATTCGGCGTTAAATTCCGATTTTGTGTGAAATTTTTTCTATTTTCTACAAAAAATTTCCATTTTAAACGATATAATTATTTTGTCAAAATTATTATGGAATTTTTTTTTTGTTATTCATATTAAGATTTACTCAATCCATCATTATCATTAATTGTTTTTATTAAATTCTCCTATTTTCATACTGTAATTTAAATTTCTTTCAGAAATCTTCAAACAACCATTCGTTGCTGTTTTGTACATGTTGTTTGAGAATCAGAATTTTAATCTAACTACTACATAGTAAAGGTATAAACGGACACAATTTAATAAAAATTCATTTCAATCAATCCGAGATATGTATCCTTAAATCAAAATTCTAAATTTAATAGATTTTAGTGAAATTTTTTTGCAACTTTATGTGAAATACACAATATTATTACCATGGCATGGTAACATGGTACAGTTTTTCATTTTGAAATTAAATTAAACTCTTCGATTAAATAAATGCTAGTCCTGAAAAGGACTTTTTTGTGTTACTTTTAGAATTGTATTTTACTTTTTTGCTTTCTTTACTGGAGTTGCCTTTTTTGGTATTGTCGCAGCTTTTTTAACCTTAGGACTTTTTGCAGCAACCTTTGTTACATTTTTAGATGGTTTCGTAATTTTTTGCTTCGAAGCTTTTGTTTTAATAGGAGCTGGTTTCTTAATAGTTTTAGCTACTGCCTTTTCAGATTTTTTCTTTTCTATTATAGATTCTTTAGCAACAAGAGTCTTTTTCTTTGCGACTCCAACCTTTACAGGTGATCCTTTCTTGGCTTTTTTTGTAATTGATTTTTTCGGTGATGCTAGTTTGTTTTTCTTCGAACTTTCGCCGCTTGCTTTTGTTGATGTCGATAGCTTAAATGAACCCGATGCACCTTTGCCTTTCGTTTGGATTAATTTACCGCTAACAACTGCACTCTTAATATATTTTTTAATAAATGGAGACAATTTGTCAGCGTCAACTTTGTAATTTGCAGCCAAATACTTTTTAATTGCTAGTAAAGATGAACCGCCACGTTCTTTCAAATCTTTTATAGCGCTATTCACCATATCTGAAGTTGGAGGATGGGTTGGCTTAGATTTAGGCTTTTTCACTCCAGTTGCGATAGAACCTTTCTTTGGTTTCTTCGTTTCAACAACAGGTGCAGTATTCGATTGAATTGTAGTATTATCTGCCATTTTGCTTTTTTTCTTTTAAAATATTTTTATTCACTTTTAGATTTTCCAATTAAATTTTTCAAAAAAAAAACACTTTAAAATCACTTATAACATTTATAACTTGTATGACTGTATGAATTAAATTCACTGAAGTCTAGTATGAACAAAACAGCTTATCCATATGTGATCAGATTGTGGAAGAGCGGTGTGAAAAATTTCATTGAATTCAAGGCAATTTTTTCTCATTTTTGTTTGATGATTTCAAAGTTGAGCTCATTTTTCTAATAGTTATGATTATTTGTTTTTGAACATATATCCATCATATGAATTGTCAAGATGGGCTCTTTCATCGTACTAATTTTGAAATTAAAAAAATTTTAAAATACGGCGCTAAATTCCGATTTTGTGTGAAATTTTTTCTATTTTCTCCAAAAAATTTCCATTTAAAACGATATAATTATTTTGTTAATAATATTATGAATTTTTTTTTCTATATTCATATTAAGATGTACTCAATGCATCATTATCATTAATTGTTTTTATTAAATTCACCTATTTCAATACTGTAATTTATGTTTCTTTCAGAAATCATCAAACAACCATCCGTTGTTGTTTTGTACATGTTGTATGAGAATTGTAATTTTAAATTATCTATTAAGTGAAGGTACAGGAGAATAAACTTTTATTTAAAATTTATTTCAATCATTTTGAGATATGTATCTTTAATTCTAAATATTGAATTAAATGGATTTTAATGAAATTTTTTTCAAACTTTATATAAAATATATTATTACCAACATTATCATTTTTGTTTGATGATTTCAAAGTTGAGCTCATTTTTCTAATAGTTATGATTATATGTTTTTAAACATATATCCATCATATGAATCGTCAAGACGGGCTCTTTCATCGTACTAATTTTGAAATTAAAAAAAATTAAAATTCGGCGTTAAATTCCGATTTTGTGTGAAATTTTTTCTATTTTCTACAAAAAATTTCCATTTTAAACGATATAATTATTTTGTCAAAATTATTATGGAATTTTTTTTTTGTTATTCATATTAAGATTTACTCAATCCATCATTATCATTAATTGTTTTTATTAAATTCTCCTATTTTCATACTGTAATTTAAATTTCTTTCAGAAATCTTCAAACAACCATTCGTTGCTGTTTTGTACATGTGAGATATGTATCCTTAAATCAAAATTCTAAATTTAATAGATTTTAATGAAATTTTTTTGCAACTTTATGTGAAATACACAATATTATTACCATGGCATGGTACAGTTTTTCATTTTGAAATTAAATTAAACTCTTCGATTAAATAAATGCTAGTCCTGAAAAGGACTTTTTTGTGTTACTTTTAGAATTGTATTTTACTTTTTTGCTTTCTTTACTGGAGTTGCCTTTTTTGGTATTGTCGCAGCTTTTTTAACCTTAGGACTTTTTGCAGCAACCTTTGTTACATTTTTAGATGGTTTCGTAATTTTTTGCTTCGAAGCTTTTGTTTTAATAGGAGCTGGTTTCTTAATAGTTTTAGCTACTGCCTTTTCAGATTTTTTCTTTTCTATTATAGATTCTTTAGCAACAGTAGTCTTTTTCTTTGCGACTCCAACCTTTACAGGTGATCCTTTCTTGGCTTTTTTTGTAATTCATTTTTTCGGTGATGCTAGTTTGTTTTTCTTCGAACTTTCGCCGCTTGCTTTTGTTGATGTCGATAGCTTAAATGAACCCGATGCACCTTTGCCTTTCGTTTGGATTAATTTACCGCTAACAACTGCACTCTTAATATATTTTTTAATAAATGGAGACAATTTGTCAGCGTCAACTTTGTAATTTGCAGCCAAATACTTTTTAATTGCTAGTAAAGATGAACCGCCACGTTCTTTCAAATCTTTTATAGCGCTATTCACCATATCTGAAGTTGGAGGATGGGTTGGCTTAGATTTAGGCTTTTTCACTCCAGTTGCGATAGAACCTTTCTTTGGTTTCTTCGTTTCAACAACAGGTGCAGTATTCGATTGAATTGTAGTATTATCTGCCATTTTGCTTTTTTTCTTTTAAAATATTTTTATTCACTTTTAGATTTTCCAATTAAATTTTTCAAAAAAAAACACTTTAAAATCACTTATAACATTTATAACTTGTATGACTGTATGAATTAAATTCACTGAAGTCTAGTATGAACAAAACAGCTTATCCATATGTGATAAGATTGTGGAAGAGCGGTGTGAAATAATTTCATTCAATTCAAGGCAATTTTTTCTCATTTTTGTCTGATGATTTCAAAGTTGAGCTCATTTTTCTAATAGTTATGATTATTTGTTTTTGAACATATATCCATCATATGAATTGTCAAGATGGGCTCTTTCATCGTACTAATTTTGAAATTAAAAAAATTTTAAAATACGGCGCTAAATTTCGATTTTGTGTGAAATTTTTTCTATTTTCTCCAAAAAATTTCCATTTAAAACGATATAATTATTTTGTTAATAATATTATGAATTTTTTTTTTCTATATTCATATTAAGATGTACTCAATGCATCATTATCATTAATTGTTTTTATTAAATTCACCTATTTTAATACTGTAATTTATGTTTCTTTCAGAAATCATCAAACAACCATCCGTTGTTGTTTTGTACATGTTGTATGAGAATTGTAATTTTAAATTATCTATTAAGTGAAGGTACGAGAGAATAAACTTTTATTTAAAATTTATTTCAATCATTTTGAGATATGTATCTTTAATTCTAAATATTGAATTAAATGGATTTTAATGAAATTTTTTTCAAACTTTATATGAAATATATTATTACCAACATTATCATTTTTGTTTGATGATTTCAAAGTTGAGCTGATTTTTCTAATAGTTATGATTATATGTTTTTAAACATATATCCATCATATGAATCGTCAAGACGGGCTCTTTCATCGTACTAATTTTGAAATTAAAAAAAATTAAAATTCGGCGTTAAATTGCGATTTTGTGTGAAATTTTTTCTATTTTCTACAAAAAATTTCCATTTTAAACGATATAATTATTTTGTCAAAATTATTATGGAATTTTTTTTTTGTTATTCATATTAAGATTTACTCAATCCATCATTATCATTAATTGTTTTTATTAAATTCTCCTATTTTCATACTGTAATTTAAATTTCTTTCAGAAACCTTCAAAAAACCATTCGTTGCTGTTTTGTACATGTTGTTTGAGAATCAGAATTTTAATCTAACTACTACATAGTAAAGGTATAAGCGGACACAATTTAATAAAAATTCATTTCAATCAATCCGAGATATGTATCCTTAAATCAAAATTCTAAATTTAATAGTTTTTAGTGAAATTTTTTTGCAACTTTATGTGAAATACACAATATTATTACCATGGCATGGTAACATGGTACAGTTTTTCATTTTGAAATTAAATTAAACTCTTCGATTAAATAAATGCTAGTCCTGAAAAGGACTTTTTTGTGTTACTTTTAGAATTGTATTTTACTTTTTTGCTTTCTTTACTGGAGTTGCCTTTTTTGTTGTTGTCGCAGCTTTTTTAACCTTAGGACTTTTTGCAGCAACCTTTGTTACATTTTTAGATGGTTTCGTAATTTTTTGCTTCGAAGCTTTTGTTTTAATAGGAGCTGCTTTCTTAATAGTTTTAGCTACTGCCTTTTCAGATTTTTTCTTTTCTATTATAGATTCTTTAGCAACAGTAGTCTTTTTCTTTGCGACTCCAACCTTTACAGGTGATCCTTTCTTGGCTTTTTTTGTAATTGATTTTTTCGGTGATGCTAATTTGTTTTTCTTCGAACTTTCGTCGCTTGCTTTTGTTGATGTCGATAGCTTAAATGAACCCGATGCACCTTTGCCTTTCGTTTGGATTAATTTACCGCTAACAACTGCACTCTTAATATATTTTTTAATAAATGGAGACAATTTGTCAGCGTCAACTTTGTAATTTGCAGCCAAATACTTTTTAATTGCTAGTAAAGATGAACCGCCACGTTCTTTCAAATCTTTTATAGCGCTATTCACCATATCTGAAGTTGGAGGATGGGTTGGCTTAGATTTAGGCTTTTTCACTCCAGTTGCGATAGAACCTTTCTTTGGTTTCTTCGTTTCAACAACAGGTGCAGTATTCGATTGAATTGTAGTATTATCTGCCATTTTGCTTTTTTTCTTTTAAAATATTTTTATTCACTTTTAGATTTTCCAATTAAATTTTTCAAAAAAAAAACACTTTAAAATCACTTATAACATTTATAACTTGTATGACTGTATGAATTAAATTCACTGAAGTCTAGTATGAACAAAACAGCTTATCCATATGTGATGAGATTGTGGAAGAGCGGTGTGAAATAATTTCATTCAATTCAAGGCAATTTTTTCTCATTTTTGTCTGATGATTTCAAAGTTGAGCTCATTTTTCTAATAGTTATGATTATTTGTTTTTGAACATATATCCATCATATGAATTGTCAAGATGGGCTCTTTCATCGTACTAATTTTGAAATTAAAAAAATTTTAAAATACGGCGCTAAATTTCGATTTTGTGTGAAATTTTTTCTATTTTCTCCAAAAAATTTCCATTTAAAACGATATAATTATTTTGTTAATAATATTATGAATTTTTTTTTTCTATATTCATATTAAGATGTACTCAATGCATCATTATCATTAATTGTTTTTATTAAATTCACCTATTTTAATACTGTAATTTATGTTTCTTTCAGAAATCATCAAACAACCATCCGTTGTTGTTTTGTACATGTTGTATGAGAATTGTAATTTTAAATTATCTATTAAGTGAAGGTACGAGAGAATAAACTTTTATTTAAAATTTATTTCAATCATTTTGAGATATGTATCTTTAATTCTAAATATTGAATTAAATGGATTTTAATGAAATTTTTTTCAAACTTTATATGAAATATATTATTACCAACATTATCATTTTTGTTTGATGATTTCAAAGTTGAGCTGATTTTTCTAATAGTTATGATTATATGTTTTTAAACATATATCCATCATATGAATCGTCAAGACGGGCTCTTTCATCGTACTAATTTTGAAATTAAAAAAAATTAAAATTCGGCGTTAAATTGCGATTTTGTGTGAAATTTTTTCTATTTTCTACAAAAAATTTCCATTTTAAACGATATAATTATTTTGTCAAAATTATTATGGAATTTTTTTTTTGTTATTCATATTAAGATTTACTCAATCCATCATTATCATTAATTGTTTTTATTAAATTCTCCTATTTTCATACTGTAATTTAAATTTCTTTCAGAAACCTTCAAACAACCATTCGTTGCTGTTTTGTACATGTTGTTTGAGAATCAGAATTTTAATCTAACTACTACATAGTAAAGGTATAAACGGACACAATTTAATAAAAATTCATTTCAATCAATCCGAGATATGTATCCTTAAATCAAAATTCTAAATTTAATAGTTTTTAGTGAAATTTTTTTGCAACTTTATGTGAAATACACAATATTATTACCATGGCATGGTAACATGGTACAGTTTTTCATTTTGAAATTAAATTAAACTCTTCGATTAAATAAATGCTAGTCCTGAAAAGGACTTTTTTGTGTTACTTTTAGAATTGTATTTTACTTTTTTGCTTTCTTTACTGGAGTTGCCTTTTTTGTTGTTGTCGCAGCTTTTTTAACCTTAGGACTTTTTGCAGCAACCTTTGTTACATTTTTAGATGGTTTCGTAATTTTTTGCTTCGAAGCTTTTGTTTTAATAGGAGCTGCTTTCTTAATAGTTTTAGCTACTGCCTTTTCAGATTTTTTCTTTTCTATTATAGATTCTTTAGCAACAGTAGTCTTTTTCTTTGCGACTCCAACCTTTACAGGTGATCCTTTCTTGGCTTTTTTTGTAATTGATTTTTTCGGTGATGCTAATTTGTTTTTCTTCGAACTTTCGTCGCTTGCTTTTGTTGATGTCGATAGCTTAAATGAACCCGATGCACCTTTGCCTTTCGTTTGGATTAATTTACCGCTAACAACTGCACTCTTAATATATTTTTTAATAAATGGAGACAATTTGTCAGCGTCAACTTTGTAATTTGCAGCCAAATACTTTTTAATTGCTAGTAAAGATGAACCGCCACGTTCTTTCAAATCTTTTATAGCGCTATTCACCATATCTGAAGTTGGAGGATGGGTTGGCTTAGATTTAGGCTTTTTCACTCCAGTTGCGATAGAACCTTTCTTTGGTTTCTTCGTTTCAACAACAGGTGCAGTATTCGATTGAATTGTAGTATTATCTGCCATTTTGCTTTTTTTCTTTTAAAATATTTTTATTCACTTTTAGATTTTCCAATTAAATTTTTCAAAAAAAAAACACTTTAAAATCACTTATAACATTTATAACTTGTATGACTGTATGAATTAAATTCACTGAAGTCTAGTATGAACAAAACAGCTTATCCATATGTGATGAGATTGTGGAAGAGCGGTGTGAAAAATTTCATTGAATTCAAGGCAATTTTTTCTCATTTTTGTTTGATGATTTCAAAGTTGAGCTCATTTTTCTAATAGTTATGATTATTTGTTTTTGAACATATATCCATCATATGAATTGTCAAGATGGGCTCTTTCATCGTACTAATTTTGAAATTAAAAAAATTTTAAAATACGGCGCTAAATTCCGATTTTGTGTGAAATTTTTTCTATTTTCTCCAAAAAATTTCCATTTAAAACGATATAATTATTTTGTTAATAATATTATGAATTTTTTTTTTCTATATTCATATTAAGATGTACTCAATGCATCATTATCATTAATTGTTTTTATTAAATTCACCTATTTCAATACTGTAATTTATGTTTCTTTCAGAAATCATCAAACAACCATCCGTTGTTGTTTTGTACATGTTGTATGAGAATTGTAATTTTAAATTATCTATTAAGTGAAGGTACAGGAGAATAAACTTTTATTTAAAATTTATTTCAATCATTTTGAGATATGTATCTTTAATTCTAAATATTGAATTAAATGGATTTTAATGAAATTTTTTTCAAACTTTATATAAAATATATTATTACCAACATTATCATTTTTGTTTGATGATTTCAAAGTTGAGCTCATTTTTCTAATAGTTATGATTATATGTTTTTAAACATATATCCATCATATGAATCGTCAAGACGGGCTCTTTCATCGTACTAATTTTGAAATTAAAAAAAATTAAAATTCGGCGTTAAATTCCGATTTTGTGTGAAATTTTTTCTATTTTCTACAAAAAATTTCCATTTTAAACGATATAATTATTTTGTCAAAATTATTATGGAATTTTTTTTTTGTTATTCATATTAAGATTTACTCAATCCATCATAATCATTAATTGTTTTTATTAAATTCTCCTATTTTCATACTGTAATTTAAATTTCTTTCAGAAATCTTCAAACAACCATTCGTTGCTGTTTTGTACATGTGAGATATGTATCCTTAAATCAAAATTCTAAATTTAATAGATTTTAATGAAATTTTTTTGCAACTTTATGTGAAATACACAATATTATTACCATGGCATGGTACAGTTTTTCATTTTGAAATTAAATTAAACTCTTCGATTAAATAAATGCTAGTCCTGAAAAGGACTTTTTTGTGTTACTTTTAGAATTGTATTTTACTTTTTTGCTTTCTTTACTGGAGTTGCCTTTTTTGGTATTGTCGCAGCTTTTTTAACCTTAGGACTTTTTGCAGCAACCTTTGTTACATTTTTAGATGGTTTCGTAATTTTTTGCTTCGAAGCTTTTGTTTTAATAGGAGCTGGTTTCTTAATAGTTTTAGCTACTGCCTTTTCAGATTTTTTCTTTTCTATTATAGATTCTTTAGCAACAGTAGTCTTTTTCTTTGCGACTCCAACCTTTACAGGTGATCCTTTCTTGGCTTTTTTTGTAATTGATTTTTTCGGTGATGCTAATTTGTTTTTCTTCGAACTTTCGCCGCTTGCTTTTGTTGATGTCGATAGCTTAAATGAACCCGATGCACCTTTGCCTTTCGTTTGGATTAATTTACCGCTAACAACTGCACTCTTAATATATTTTTTAATAAATGGAGACAATTTGTCAGCGTCAACTTTGTAATTTGCAGCCAAATACTTTTTAATTGCTAGTAAAGATGAACCGCCACGTTCTTTCAAATCTTTTATAGCGCTATTCACCATATCTGAAGTTGGAGGATGGGTTGGCTTAGATTTAGGCTTTTTCACTCCAGTTGCGATAGAACCTTTCTTTGGTTTCTTCGTTTCAACAACAGGTGCAGTATTCGATTGAATTGTAGTATTATCTGCCATTTTGCTTTTTTTCTTTTAAAATATTTTTATTCACTTTTAGATTTTCCAATTAAATTTTTCAAAAAAAAACACTTTAAAATCACTTATAACATTTATAACTTGTATGACTGTATGAATTAAATTCACTGAAGTCTAGTATGAACAAAACAGCTTATCCATATGTGATGAGATTGTGGAAGAGCGGTGTGAAATAATTTCATTCAATTCAAGGCAATTTTTTCTCATTTTTGTCTGATGATTTCAAAGTTGAGCTCATTTTTCTAATAGTTATGATTATTTGTTTTTGAACATATATCCATCATATGAATTGTCAAGATGGGCTCTTTCATCGTACTAATTTTGAAATTAAAAAAATTTTAAAATACGGCGCTAAATTTCGATTTTGTGTGAAATTTTTTCTATTTTCTCCAAAAAATTTCCATTTAAAACGATATAATTATTTTGTTAATAATATTATGAATTTTTTTTTTCTATATTCATATTAAGATGTACTCAATGCATCATTATCATTAATTGTTTTTATTAAATTCACCTATTTTAATACTGTAATTTATGTTTCTTTCAGAAATCATCAAACAACCATCCGTTGTTGTTTTGTACATGTTGTATGAGAATTGTAATTTTAAATTATCTATTAAGTGAAGGTACGAGAGAATAAACTTTTATTTAAAATTTATTTCAATCATTTTGAGATATGTATCTTTAATTCTAAATATTGAATTAAATGGATTTTAATGAAATTTTTTTCAAACTTTATATGAAATATATTATTACCAACATTATCATTTTTGTTTGATGATTTCAAAGTTGAGCTGATTTTTCTAATAGTTATGATTATATGTTTTTAAACATATATCCATCATATGAATCGTCAAGACGGGCTCTTTCATCGTACTAATTTTGAAATTAAAAAAAATTAAAATTCGGCGTTAAATTGCGATTTTGTGTGAAATTTTTTCTATTTTCTACAAAAAATTTCCATTTTAAACGATATAATTATTTTGTCAAAATTATTATGGAATTTTTTTTTTGTTATTCATATTAAGATTTACTCAATCCATCATTATCATTAATTGTTTTTATTAAATTCTCCTATTTTCATACTGTAATTTAAATTTCTTTCAGAAACCTTCAAACAACCATTCGTTGCTGTTTTGTACATGTTGTTTGAGAATCAGAATTTTAATCTAACTACTACATAGTAAAGGTATAAACGGACACAATTTAATAAAAATTCATTTCAATCAATCCGAGATATGTATCCTTAAATCAAAATTCTAAATTTAATAGTTTTTAGTGAAATTTTTTTGCAACTTTATGTGAAATACACAATATTATTACCATGGCATGGTAACATGGTACAGTTTTTCATTTTGAAATTAAATTAAACTCTTCGATTAAATAAATGCTAGTCCTGAAAAGGACTTTTTTGTGTTACTTTTAGAATTGTATTTTACTTTTTTGCTTTCTTTACTGGAGTTGCCTTTTTTGTTGTTGTCGCAGCTTTTTTAACCTTAGGACTTTTTGCAGCAACCTTTGTTACATTTTTAGATGGTTTCGTAATTTTTTGCTTCGAAGCTTTTGTTTTAATAGGAGCTGCTTTCTTAATAGTTTTAGCTACTGCCTTTTCAGATTTTTTCTTTTCTATTATAGATTCTTTAGCAACAGTAGTCTTTTTCTTTGCGACTCCAACCTTTACAGGTGATCCTTTCTTGGCTTTTTTTGTAATTGATTTTTTCGGTGATGCTAATTTGTTTTTCTTCGAACTTTCGTCGCTTGCTTTTGTTGATGTCGATAGCTTAAATGAACCCGATGCACCTTTGCCTTTCGTTTGGATTAATTTACCGCTAACAACTGCACTCTTAATATATTTTTTAATAAATGGAGACAATTTGTCAGCGTCAACTTTGTAATTTGCAGCCAAATACTTTTTAATTGCTAGTAAAGATGAACCGCCACGTTCTTTCAAATCTTTTATAGCGCTATTCACCATATCTGAAGTTGGAGGATGGGTTGGCTTAGATTTAGGCTTTTTCACTCCAGTTGCGATAGAACCTTTCTTTGGTTTCTTCGTTTCAACAACAGGTGCAGTATTCGATTGAATTGTAGTATTATCTGCCATTTTGCTTTTTTTCTTTTAAAATATTTTTATTCACTTTTAGATTTTCCAATTAAATTTTTCAAAAAAAAACACTTTAAAATCACTTATAACATTTATAACTTGTATGACTGTATGAATTAAATTCACTGAAGTCTAGTATGAACAAAACAGCTTATCCATATGTGATGAGATTGTGGAAGAGCGGTGTGAAATAATTTCATTCAATTCAAGGCAATTTTTTCTCATTTTTGTCTGATGATTTCAAAGTTGAGCTCATTTTTCTAATAGTTATGATTATTTGTTTTTGAACATATATCCATCATATGAATTGTCAAGATGGGCTCTTTCATCGTACTAATTTTGAAATTAAAAAAATTTTAAAATACGGCGCTAAATTTCGATTTTGTGTGAAATTTTTTCTATTTTCTCCAAAAAATTTCCATTTAAAACGATATAATTATTTTGTTAATAATATTATGAATTTTTTTTTTCTATATTCATATTAAGATGTACTCAATGCATCATTATCATTAATTGTTTTTATTAAATTCACCTATTTTAATACTGTAATTTATGTTTCTTTCAGAAATCATCAAACAACCATCCGTTGTTGTTTTGTACATGTTGTATGAGAATTGTAATTTTAAATTATCTATTAAGTGAAGGTACGAGAGAATAAACTTTTATTTAAAATTTATTTCAATCATTTTGAGATATGTATCTTTAATTCTAAATATTGAATTAAATGGATTTTAATGAAATTTTTTTCAAACTTTATATGAAATATATTATTACCAACATTATCATTTTTGTTTGATGATTTCAAAGTTGAGCTGATTTTTCTAATAGTTATGATTATATGTTTTTAAACATATATCCATCATATGAATCGTCAAGACGGGCTCTTTCATCGTACTAATTTTGAAATTAAAAAAAATTAAAATTCGGCGTTAAATTGCGATTTTGTGTGAAATTTTTTCTATTTTCTACAAAAAATTTCCATTTTAAACGATATAATTATTTTGTCAAAATTATTATGGAATTTTTTTTTTGTTATTCATATTAAGATTTACTCAATCCATCATTATCATTAATTGTTTTTATTAAATTCTCCTATTTTCATACTGTAATTTAAATTTCTTTCAGAAACCTTCAAACAACCATTCGTTGCTGTTTTGTACATGTTGTTTGAGAATCAGAATTTTAATCTAACTACTACATAGTAAAGGTATAAACGGACACAATTTAATAAAAATTCATTTCAATCAATCCGAGATATGTATCCTTAAATCAAAATTCTAAATTTAATAGTTTTTAGTGAAATTTTTTTGCAACTTTATGTGAAATACACAATATTATTACCATGGCATGGTAACATGGTACAGTTTTTCATTTTGAAATTAAATTAAACTCTTCGATTAAATAAATGATAGTCCTGAAAAGGACTTTTTTGTGTTACTTTTAGAATTGTATTTTACTTTTTTGCTTTCTTTACTGGAGTTGCCTTTTTTGTTGTTGTCGCAGCTTTTTTAACCTTAGGACTTTTTGCAGCAACCTTTGTTACATTTTTAGATGGTTTCGTAATTTTTTGCTTCGAAGCTTTTGTTTTAATAGGAGCTGCTTTCTTAATAGTTTTAGCTACTGCCTTTTCAGATTTTTTCTTTTCTATTATAGATTCTTTAGCAACAGTAGTCTTTTTCTTTGCGACTCCAACCTTTACAGGTGATCCTTTCTTGGCTTTTTTTGTAATTGATTTTTTCGGTGATGCTAATTTGTTTTTCTTCGAACTTTCGTCGCTTGCTTTTGTTGATGTCGATAGCTTAAATGAACCCGATGCACCTTTGCCTTTCGTTTGGATTAATTTACCGCTAACAACTGCACTCTTAATATATTTTTTAATAAATGGAGACAATTTGTCAGCGTCAACTTTGTAATTTGCAGCCAAATACTTTTTAATTGCTAGTAAAGATGAACCGCCACGTTCTTTCAAATCTTTTATAGCGCTATTCACCATATCTGAAGTTGGAGGATGGGTTGGCTTAGATTTAGGCTTTTTCACTCCAGTTGCGATAGAACCTTTCTTTGGTTTCTTCGTTTCAACAACAGGTGCAGTATTCGATTGAATTGTAGTATTATCTGCCATTTTGCTTTTTTTCTTTTAAAATATTTTTATTCACTTTTAGATTTTCCAATTAAATTTTTCAAAAAAAAAAACACTTTAAAATCACTTATAACATTTATAACTTGTATGACTGTATGAATTAAATTCACTGAAGTCTAGTATGAACAAAACAGCTTATCCATATGTGATGAGATTGTGGAAGAGCGGTGTGAAATAATTTCATTCAATTGAAGGCAATTTTTTCTCATTTTTGTTTGATGATTTCAAAGTTGAGCTCATTTTTCTAATAGTTATGATTATTTGTTTTTGAACATATATCCATCATATGAATTGTCAAGATGGGCTCTTTCATCGTACTAATTTTGAAATTAAAAAAATTTTAAAATACGGCGCTAAATTCCGATTTTGTGTGAAATTTTTTCTATTTTCTCCAAAAAATTTCCATTTAAAACGATGTAATTATTTTGTTAATAATATTATGAATTTTTTTTTTCTATATTCATATTAAGATGTACTCAATGCATCATTATCATTAATTGTTTTTATTAAATTCACCTATTTTAATACTGTAATTTATGTTTCTTTCAGAAATCATCAAACAACCATCCGTTGTTGTTTTGTACATGTTGTATGAGAATTGTAATTTTAAATTATCTATTAAGTGAAGGTACGAGAGAATAAACTTTTATTTAAAATTTATTTCAATCATTTTGAGATATGTATCTTTAATTCTAAATATTGAATTAAATGGATTTTAATGAAATTTTTTTCAAACTTTATATGAAATATATTATTACCAACATTATCATTTTTGTTTGATGATTTCAAAGTTGAGCTCATTTTTCTAATAGTTATGATTATATGTTTTTAAACATATATCCATCATATGAATCGTCAAGACGGGCTCTTTCATCGTACTAATTTTGAAATTAAAAAAAATTAAAATTCGGCGTTAAATTCCGATTTTGTGTGAAATTTTTTCTATTTTCTACAAAAAATTTCCATTTTAAACGATATAATTATTTTGTCAAAATTATTATGGAATTTTTTTTTTGTTATTCATATTAAGATTTACTCAATCCATCATTATCATTAATTGTTTTTATTAAATTCTCCTATTTTCATACTGTAATTTAAATTTCTTTCAGAAATCTTCAAACAACCATTCGTTGCTGTTTTGTACATGTTGTTTGAGAATCAGAATTTTAATCTAACTACTACATAGTAAAGGTATAAACGGACACAATTTAATAAAAATTCATTTCAATCAATCCGAGATATGTATCCTTAAATCAAAATTCTAAATTTAATAGATTTTAGTGAAATTTTTTTGCAACTTTATGTCAAATACACAATATTATTACCATGGCATGGTAACATGGTACAGTTTTTCATTTTGAAATTAAATTAAACTCTTCGATTAAATAAATGCTAGTCCTGAAAAGGACTTTTTTGTGTTACTTTTAGAATTGTATTTTACTTTTTTGCTTTCTTTACTGGAGTTGCCTTTTTTGGTATTGTCGCAGCTTTTTTAACCTTAGGACTTTTTGCAGCAACCTTTGTTACATTTTTAGATGGTTTCGTAATTTTTTGCTTCGAAGCTTTTGTTTTAATAGGAGCTGGTTTCTTAATAGTTTTAGCTACTGCCTTTTCAGATTTTTTCTTTTCTATTATAGATTCTTTAGCAACAGTAGTCTTTTTCTTTGCGACTCCAACCTTTACAGGTGATCCTTTCTTGGCTTTTTTTGTAATTGATTTTTTCGGTGATGCTAATTTGTTTTTCTTCGAACTTTCGCCGCTTGCTTTTGTTGATGTCGATAGCTTAAATGAACCCGATGCACCTTTGCCTTTCGTTTGGATTAATTTACCGCTAACAACTGCACTCTTAATATATTTTTTAATAAATGGAGACAATTTGTCAGCGTCAACTTTGTAATTTGCAGCCAAATACTTTTTAATTGCTAGTAAAGATGAACCGCCACGTTCTTTCAAATCTTTTATAGCGCTATTCACCATATCTGAAGTTGGAGGATGGGTTGGCTTAGATTTAGGCTTTTTCACTCCAGTTGCGATAGAACCTTTTCTTTGGTTTCTTCGTTTCAACAATAGGTGCAGTATTCGATTGAATATTAGTATTATCTGCCATTTTGCTTTTTTTCTTTTAAAATATTTTTATTCACTTTTAGATTTTCCAATTAAATTTTTCAAAAAAAAACACTTTAAAATCACTTATAACATTTATAACTTGTATGACTGTATGAATTAAATTCACTGAAGTCTAGTATGAACAAAACAGCTTATCCATATGTGATGAGATTGTGGAAGAGCGGTGTGAAAAATTTCATTGAATTCAAGGCAATTTTTTCTCATTTTTGTTTGATGATTTCAAAGTTGAGCTCATTTTTCTAATAGTTATGATTATTTGTTTTTGAACATATATCCATCATATGAATTGTCAAGATGGGCTCTTTCATCGTACTAATTTTGAAATTAAAAAAATTTTAAAATACGGCGCTAAATTCCGATTTTGTGTGAAATTTTTTCTATTTTCTCCAAAAAATTTCCATTTAAAACGATATAATTATTTTGTTAATAATATTATGAATTTTTTTTTCTATATTCATATTAAGATGTACTCAATGCATCATTATCATTGATTGTTTTTATTAAATTCACCTATTTTAATACTGTAATTTATGTTTCTTTCAGAAATCATCAAACAACCATCCGTTGTTGTTTTGTACATGTTGTATGAGAATTGTAATTTTAAATTATCTATTAAGTGAAGGTACGAGAGAATAAACTTTTATTTAAAATTTATTTCAATCATTTTGAGATATGTATCTTTAATTCTAAATATTGAATTAAATGGATTTTAATGAAATTTTTTTCAAACTTTATATGAAATATATTATTACCAACATTATCATTTTTGTTTGATGATTTCAAAGTTGAGCTCATTTTTCTAATAGTTATGATTATATGTTTTTAAACATATATCCATCATATGAATCGTCAAGACGGGCTCTTTCATCGTACTAATTTTGAAATTAAAAAAAATTAAAATTCGGCGTTAAATTCCGATTTTGTGTGAAATTTTTTCTATTTTCTACAAAAAATTTCCATTTTAAACGATATAATTATTTTGTCAAAATTATTATGGAATTTTTTTTTTGTTATTCATATTAAGATTTACTCAATCCATCATTATCATTAATTGTTTTTATTAAATTCTCCTATTTTCATACTGTAATTTAAATTTCTTTCAGAAATCTTCAAACAACCATTCGTTGCTGTTTTGTACATGTTGTTTGAGAATCAGAATTTTAATCTAACTACTACATAGTAAAGGTATAAACGGACACAATTTAATAAAAATTCATTTCAATCAATCCGAGATATGTATCCTTAAATCAAAATTCTAAATTTAATAGATTTTAGTGAAATTTTTTTGCAACTTTATGTGAAATACACAATATTATTACCATGGCATGGTAACATGGTACAGTTTTTCATTTTGAAATTAAATTAAACTCTTCGATTAAATAAATGCTAGTCCTGAAAAGGACTTTTTTGTGTTACTTTTAGAATTGTATTTTACTTTTTTGCTTTCTTTACTGGAGTTGCCTTTTTTGTTGTTGTCGCAGCTTTTTTAACCTTAGGACTTTTTGCAGCAACCTTTGTTACATTTTTAGATGGTTTCGTAATTTTTTGCTTCGAAGCTTTTGTTTTAATAGGAGCTGCTTTCTTAATAGTTTTAGCTACTGCCTTTTCAGATTTTTTCTTTTCTATTATAGATTCTTTAGCAACAGTAGTCTTTTTCTTTGCGACTCCAACCTTTACAGGTGATCCTTTCTTGGCTTTTTTTGTAATTGATTTTTTCGGTGATGCTAATTTGTTTTTCTTCGAACTTTCGCCGCTTGCTTTTGTTGATGTCGATAGCTTAAATGAACCCGATGCACCTTTGCCTTTCGTTTGGATTAATTTACCGCTAACAACTGCACTCTTAATATATTTTTTAATAAATGGAGACAATTTGTCAGCGTCAACTTTGTAATTTGCAGCCAAATACTTTTTAATTGCTAGTAAAGATGAACCGCCACGTTCTTTCAAATCTTTTATAGCGCTATTCACCATATCTGAAGTTGGAGGATGGGTTGGCTTAGATTTAGGCTTTTTCACTCCAGTTGCGATAGAACCTTTCTTTGGTTTCTTCGTTTCAACAACAGGTGCAGTATTCGATTGAATTGTAGTATTATCTGCCATTTTGCTTTTTTTCTTTTAAAATATTTTTATTCACTTTTAGATTTTCCAATTAAATTTTTCAAAAAAAAAACACTTTAAAATCACATATAACATTTATAACTTGTATGACTGTATTGTAACGTGCTAGTCTTTCGGTTCGATGTTATTAGAATGATAACACTTTTTATTTATGTGAATTTAGCGTATAAACTTTATTTGTACTTATTTCTGCTTAACAATTAGTCTTAAAAATATTTGTCTTTCAATAATTTAATTATTACAATTATTTATCACAGTTTTAGAGCTTCACTATTTTAATTACTTTTAAGATCAAAGCTTTAGTTTTACTCTGAATATTTCAAGTTCACAGTTCGGCTTTCTAATCTGAATTGATTCTCTACTTGAATCCCGGCGGCTATTTATATAAAATTGATGTGTCTCGGAATATTCTCGAATATTCTCGTTTGGCTTTCTAAAACTAGGTGGCAACGTTTACACAAAGAAGATCTAGAATATTCCTATTTAATACACAAACAATAGTTCTAGAAAGCTCTAATCATTGTTTAGGTTTGTGCCAATGATCTATTATTATTTCCTCCTAAAAAAATATCTTTTGTATGTGCTATGAGTCATTGCTATTGTTATTGAGAAGTGTAAACAATTGCATTTTGGAGTTTTCTGGAATAGATCTTTTGTACATTAGATGGCGGTATTTCCCGAATAGTCTGGAAACATTTCGCGGAAATCGTTTTGTTTGTTTATAAATAAATTATTCTCGTGTTTTCTGGGTTTTTCTTTTATTAAGAAAAACTCAGAAAAGTAATTAATTTGTGTTAGTGATTTTTATAGTGCACTACCCCCTCCTTAAATCTGTTCGTCCCGAACAGAATCTTCTGAAGCCGTCCCGTGATACTTTGCTAGCCGATTTCGATGAACAACTTTCATTTTTGCCCTTGGAGATCTTCGTATGCGATATACGACGTCATTTATCCTTTTTATGACGGTATATGGACCCTCCCATTTTGCCATAAACTTAGGTGACATTCCCTTTTTCCGTTGTGGATTGTAAAGCCATACCAAGTCACCATCCTGGAATCCACAGCTGTTCGTAGCAATGTCGTACCTTATTTTCATTCGGTCGCTAGCAATTTTTATCCGATCCCTTGTTATGTGATGTATCTCGTCTAGACGATCCCTCAGTTTATCGGTGTAGTCACTAACTTCCATTTTGTCACATTCTGGTCTTCCAAACATTATATCCACAGGAAGCCGTATATTGCGTCCAAACAATATTTCCGATGGAGTATGTTTTGTGCTGTCGTGGTCTGCAGTTCTATATGCCATTAGGAACAATGGAATGTGTTTGTCCCATTCACTTTGGTCTGATGTTACCACCTTTGATAAATGTTCCTCCAGGGTTCGGTTGAAACGTTCCACCATACCATCAGATTGCGGGTACAGGGGTGTTGTTCTGGTTTTATGTATTCCCAGCAATTGGCATACTTCCTGGAGTACCGCTGACTCGAAG
Source organism: Xylophagus ater (assembly GCA_963422695.1). Taxonomy (NCBI): domain Eukaryota; kingdom Metazoa; phylum Arthropoda; class Insecta; order Diptera; family Xylophagidae; genus Xylophagus; species Xylophagus ater. The sequence continues at coordinate 38,220,990 of OY730478.1, forward strand.
TTCCGCCCTTGATCCGAGTGTAGTTCCAGTGGAACCCCGTATCGACTTATCCAGTTTTCAATTATCACTTCTGCCACTGTGGTAGCTTCTTGATTCGGAATGGCGTACACTTCCGGCCATTTGCTGAAATAGTCGATGACAACCAACACGTATCGGTTCCCTCGTTTAGACTGAGGAAATGGTCCAGCTAAATCAATTGCGATTCGTTCAAATGGAGCGCCAACGTTATATTGCTTCATTGCTGCCCTAGTTCGTCTCTGTGGTCCTTTGCTCGCTGCACATGTGTCACATTTTCGACACCAACTTTCAACATCAGCTCGGCAATTTATCCAATAGAATCGTTCTCGTACTTTTTCTAATGTTTTGTTGACTCCCAGATGTCCCCCTGAAGTCCCACCATGTACTTCACCAAGTACCTCATGTACTTTGGACTTGGGAACAATCAACTGCATTAGTGTATCTCTACCGTCAGAAGATTCCCATCTTCTACTGAGAACGCCATTTTCTATTTCCAGCGAGTCCCACTGAGCCCAAAAACTCTTTGTCGAACTACTATAAGCTGCAATATCGCTCCGTCCCGGACGCTGACAATGTTCTTTCCATTCCAGGATTGGTCCAATATCTTTGTCCTTTAGCTGTTCATTTCTGATACTAGTCTCGTCATCATTACCTATTCTTGTTGTCTTGACCATGACTATTTCCTTTTCATCTAGCCTGCCACAGTGCTTACAATTCTCGCCGCATGGTCTTCTAGATAAAGCGTCAGCATTACCATGCGATGTCCCCTTTCTATGTTCGATCTTGAAGTGATACCCTTGTAGTCGCTCAATCCATCTTGCCACTTGACCTTCTGGATTTTTAAATTGTAGCAACCATTTAAGTGCCGCATGGTCGATTCGAAGTAGGAACTCCTGCCCGTAGAGGTATTTGTTGAAATGCCTAACAGTTTCAACTACTGCCAAGAGTTCTTTCCGGGTGACGCAGTAGTTTACCTCTTGTTTGGAAAGTTTCCTACTGAAGTATGCGATCACTTTTTCTTCACCTTCGATCTGTTGAGAGAGTACCCCTCCAATTCCGATATTGCTGGCATCCGTATCCACTATAAATCTTTCTCCAAATTTTGGATACGCCAATATCGGAGCAGAACATAGTCGATGTTTCAACTCCTCGAAAGCTGACTGGCATTCTTCGGTCCACTCGTATGGTTTTCCCTTATCCGTTAGCTTGTGTAAACAACTGGCTATATTAGCAAAATTCTTTATGAAACGTCGGTAGTAAGTACACAAGCCTAAGTATGACCGGATTTCATGCTTATCTTTTGGTACTGGCCATTGTTGAACTGCTTTTATCTTGTCTTTATCGGTGGCAATTCCTTCTGCAGACACAACATGTCCTAAGTATTTCACCTCATGTTGAAATAGTTCGCACTTCTTCGGACTTAACTTCAAATTAGCTGCACGAAGACGTCCAAATACTTCTCGTAATCGCTGGAGATGTTCATCAAAAGTTTTCCCGATTACGATGATATCGTCCAAGTATACAAGGCACGTCTTCCATGTTAAGCCCCGTAGGACATGTTCCATCAGTCGCTCGAATGTTGCCGGTGCATTACATAATCCAAATGGCATCACTGTGAATTGCCATAAGCCTGTTCCTACTGTGAACGCCGTCTTTTCTCTGCCTTCGGGTTCAATTCCAACTTGCCAATAGCCACTTTTTAAATCAAGTGTTGAAAACCAAGTTGCTCCTGAGAGTGTATCCAATGTGTCGTCTATGCGAGGAAGAGGGTAACTGTCCTTCTTAGTTACGTCATTCAGTCTTCGGTAATCTACGCAAAATCTTGTAGTCCCATCCTTTTTTCGTACTAGGACTACCGGAGATGCCCATGGACTGTTTGATGGTTCAATTACTCCCTCCTGATGCATTTCCTCGATCATGTCAGCAACCTCTGTTTGTTTGGCTAATGGTAGCCTTCTTGGTGGTTGACGAATAGGATCTGCATTGCCGGTATTAATTCTATGTTTTACTTGGTCCGTTCGTCCAAAGTCCCCTTTTCTGCATACAAAGACATCTTCAAACTCCTTTAATAAACCAGTAGCCTTAACTGCTTCCGACTCTGATACTCTTTTAGTGATATCAGAGACAATTGGTTTCAAAGCTTCCGGAAGAACCCGTTCCTCCCGTTGAGTTTCTTTGTCTCTGCAGTCCTCATTTGTTATTGACGAAACCCCTTCAGCACGGCCGACAATGGTTCCCTTTTTCAATTTCTTGTTAATTTTTGAAAAGTTCGCCACTCTGACTGGAATTGTCCCTTTTTCGTTCACTTTTACTATTGTTCGCGCTATCATCAGTCCATCCTTTAAGTTTTGTCTGTCAGGTTCAATAATTTGTATTGCTGGCCTCCCAGTACCATCGACCAGTCTCGCCTCTACAACAGCTTCAGTATTTGCTGCAATTGTTTGGTCTTGTAGAATTTCTACTTTGGCACTGGAACCTGCTTCCTCCAACGTTAGCGAGAAATCAATATTTCCACATCGCAGAACTTCCTCTTCAACATTCACACTCACTCCATTCTTTTTCATGAAGTCCAGGCCCATGATACAATCGTCCATTATATCAGCCACCAAAAATGTATGTCGGAACACATACCCATCTAGCTCCAATGCTAGATCGACTTCCCCAAGAATCGGAGATGATTCACCCGTAACGGTTTGAAGCACCCTGTTACTGCTTTCACTGATGTGTTTATGATTGATTAGTCTCTTGTTAATGATGGATTTACTTGCGCCCGTATCTATGATAATTCTGCACTGATGACCAGCAATTACACCCTGTACCGTTAGACTGTTGTTGTTGTGTTGCATAAGCGAGACAGATACAACGATGCTGGGGGCATTATTCTTTTGAGCTAACTTGTCCCCCTTTAAGTTAGCTCCGTTTCGTTTCCCGAACCTTTTTGTCTTGTTGTTTGGTTCGGGCACTTATGTTGTACATGTCCCTCTTTTCCGCAGCCCCAGCATGTGATTTTCCTGCGCGTATTTCTGTCCCCTTCTTTCTGGATTGACCGCAGTACTTCCTTTATCTGCTGCCTGAGGTCTTTGATATCCAGTTGCGGTGACCCTTCAGTGACTGTAGCAGTCCTGATCCGTGGGACTGATCTTGTAGCTTTCTTTGCACCTTCTAATGTCAAAGCGAACGCCAATACTTCTTGTAGCGTTCGCTTTCCGCTAACTCGGACGCTATTTTGTATGTCCGTATCCCTTATGGCGCTTACGAATCTTTCCCCCGCCATCTCGCACCGCATCTCCACAGGGTAATCGGGATAGGACATGTATACTAGACGTTCGATCTCCGCCGCTAATTCTTGAAGCGTTTCCGCAGATTTCTGCGTTCTGTTGATGAGTTCGATCCGGTATACATCCTTCATGTGGTTGTCCCCAAATCGATTGTCCAATTGCGTTACAATGTAATTGTAATTTTTCTCATTTTCCGGTGAGATTGTCCGCAATAAATCGGCTGAGTTACCCCGTAGAGCCAGAATTAATGCTGTGGCTTTTTCTTTGTCGGACCAGTCGTTCGCACCAGCAGCCGCTTCAAACTGTCGTTTATATACAGGCCATGAAGTTTTGCCGTCAAATATTGGTGGCTTCATCCTTTTACCTGATGACTCAATATTTGGTTTATTTTCTTTGATGTCAGCCATTTTTGCTTCTATTTCTGCTACTTTTTGTTCCAATTTCTGGTCCAATTTTTGTTCTATGTTGCTTACTTCCGCGCGAACTGTTGTAACTTCTGTAGTTATTTTGTCTTCCAATTTCTGTTCAACTTTACTTACTTCTGTACGAACTGTAGAGACTTCTGTAGTAATTTTGTCTTCTAAGTTCGCAACACTGGATTCAACTTGAGATTTTAATTCACCCATACTAGACTCCATTTTGGTTTCTAGTCCAGAAACGCTCGACTTAATTTCACTTTCAAGACTAGATTTCATTTCATTCTGCATATCAGATACATTCGTAATTTTACTTTCAAGACTTGCAGAAGTCGAATCTATTTTACTCTGTAAACTCGAAGCAGTTGAATCCATTTTGGTTTGAAGACTAGAAGCATTTGTTTTCATTTCGCCTTGTAAACTGGAAGCATTTGTTTTCATTTCGCCTTGTAAACTGGAAGCATTTGTTTTCATTTCGCCTTGCAAAGAATCCATTTTATTCATCAGCAGGGTCATAAACTTCTCGAACTTATCACTTTCCGCTGATTTTGCACCCTCTTCACTGAAATCGAACTTGTCATTGTCCTCGTTCGTGTTTTCTTCTTGTTTTCCCTCTTTCAGAATTTCACTAAAGTCGAATGTGCTACTGTCTAGTCCTCTTATTGCACATTCAGCGATTACTCTTTTCTTCTTTTCTGGTTTAGTTCCCGTGGAAACTGACTTCCACACACGCAGAACTGTGGATAGTTCTAATGTACTCAAACTATCTAATAATTTACTTTCCATCGTTCAAATATTTTTAATTGTTCACGAAATTCTATTGTTCTATAGAAACTTCTCGCACAGTATCTAAATACCACGAAATTTCCCAGTATAATCTTAATTTCTACGAAATTTCTCGTACAATCGAAATTTTCACACGATACACGACGTATAACCTCAAATTTCGTACAATCGAAATTTTTATACAACTCATACAAAACTTCTTGTACGCCCCTGAAATTTCTCACACAGTCGAAATTACTATACTCAAATTTCTTAATAACGAATTTCTTCGAAATTTTCCCCACAGAAGTTTCTAGTTTAATTTCGAATTTTCTTGCAGAAAATTTTAGCAAAATTGTCTTTTCCGCACTGATTCACAATAAATAATCTCACTTCTGACACCAATGTAACGTGCTAGTCTTTCGGTTCGATGTTATTAGAATGATAACACTTTTTATTTATGTGAATTTAGCGTATAAACTTTATTTGTACTTATTTCTGCTTAACAATTAGTCTTAAAAATATTTGTCTTTCAATAATTTAATTATTACAATTATTTATCACAGTTTTAGAGCTTCACTATTTTAATTACTTTTAAGATCAAAGCTTTAGTTTTACTCCGAATATTTCAAGTTCACAGTTCGGCTTTCTAATCTGAATTGATTCTCTACTTGAATCCCGGCGGCTATTTATATAAAATTGATGTGTCTCGGAATATTCTCGAATATTCTCGTTTGGCTTTCTAAAACTAGGTGGCAACGTTTACACAAAGAAGATCTAGAATATTCCTATTTAATACACAAACAATAGTTCTAGAAAGCTCTAATCATTGTTTAGGTTTGTGCCAATGATCTATTATTATTTCCTCCTAAAAAAATATCTTTTGTATGTGCTATGAGTCATTGCTATTGTTATTGAGAAGTGTAAAAAATTGCATTTTGGAGTTTTCTGGAATAGATCTTTTGTACATTAGATGGCGGTATTTCTCGAATAGTCTGGAAACATTTCGCGGAAATCGTTTTGTTTGTTTATAAATAAATTATTCTCGTGTTTTCTGGGTTTTTCTTTTATTAAGAAAAACTCAGAAAAGTAATTAATTTGTGTTAGTGATTTTTATAGTGCAGTATGAATTAAATTCACTGAAGTCTAGTATGAACAAAACAGCTTATCCATATGTGATGAGATTGTGGAAGAGCGGTGTGAAATAATTTCATTCAATTCAAGGCAATTTTTTCTCATTTTTGTTTGATGATTTCAAAGTTGAGCTCATTTTTCTAATAGTTACGATTATTTGTTTTTGAACATATATCCATCATATGAATTGTCAAGATGGGCTCTTTCATCCTACTAATTTTGAAATTAAAAAAATTTTAAAATACGGCGCTAAATTCCGATTTTGTGTGAAATTTTTTCTATTTTCTCCAAAAAATTTCCATTTAAAACGATATAATTATTTTGTTAATAATATTATGAATTTTTTTTTTCTATATTCATATTAAGATGTACTCAATGCATCATTATCATTAATTGTTTTTATTAAATTCACCTATTTTAATACTGTAATTTATGTTTCTTTCAGAAATCATCAAACAACCATCCGTTGTTGTTTTGTACATGTTGTATGAGAAATGTAATTTTAAATTATCTATTAAGTGAAGGTACGAGAGAATAAACTTTTATTTAAAATTTATTTCAATCATTTTGAGATATGTATCTTTAATTCTAAATATTGAATTAAATGGATTTTAATGAAATTTTTTTCAAACTTTATATGAAATATATTATTACCAACATTATCATTTTTGTTTGATGATTTCAAAGTTGAGCTCATTTTTCTAATAGTTATGATTATTTGTTTTTAAACATATATCCATCATATGAATCGTCAAGACGGGCTCTTTCATCGTACTAATTTTGAAATTAAAAAAAATTAAAATTCGGCGTTAAATTCCGATTTTGTGTGAAATTTTTTCTATTTTCTACAAAAAATTTCCATTTTAAACGATATAATTATTTTGTCAAAATTATTATGGAATTTTTTTTTTGTTATGGTAACATGGTACAGTTTTTCATTTTGAAATTAAATTAAACTCTTCGATTAAATAAATGCTAGTCCTGAAAAGGACTTTTTTGTGTTACTTTTAGAATTGTATTTTACTTTTTTGCTTTCTTTACTGGAGTTGCCTTTTTTGGTATTGTCGCAGCTTTTTTAACCTTAGGACTTTTTGCAGCAACCTTTGTTACATTTTTAGATGGTTTCGTAATTTTTTGCTTCGAAGGTTTTGTTTTAATAGGAGCTGGTTTCTTAATAGTTTTAGCTACTGCCTTTTCAGATTTTTTCTTTTCTATTATAGATTCTTTAGCAACAGTAGTCTTTTTCTTTGCGACTCCAACCTTTACAGGTGATCCTTTCTTGGCTTTTTTTGTAATTGATTTTTTCGGTGATGCTAATTTGTTTTTCTTCGAACTTTCGCCGCTTGCTTTTGTTGATGTCGATAGCTTAAATGAACCCGATGCACCTTTGCCTTTCGTTTGGATTAATTTACCGCTAACAACTGCACTCTTAATATATTTTTTAATAAATGGAGACAATTTGTCAGCGTCAACTTTGTAATTTGCAGCCAAATACTTTTTAATTGCTAGTAAAGATGAACCGCCACGTTCTTTCAAATCTTTTATAGCGCTATTCACCATATCTGAAGTTGGAGGATGGGTTGGCTTAGATTTAGGCTTTTTCACTCCAGTTGCGATAGAACCTTTCTTTGGTTTCTTCGTTTCAACAACAGGTGCAGTATTCGATTGAATTGTAGTATTATCTGCCATTTTGCTTTTTTTCTTTTAAAATATTTTTATTCACTTTTAGATTTTCCAATTAAATTTTTCAAAAAAAAAACACTTTAAAATCACTTATAGCATTTATAACTTGTATGACTGTATGAATTAAATTCACTGAAGTCTAGTATGAACAAAACAGCTCATCCATATGTGATGAGATTGTGGAAGAGCGGTGTGAAAAATTTCATTGAATTCAAGGCAATTTTTTCTCATTTTTGTTTGATGATTTCAAAGTTGAGCTCATTTTTCTAATAGTTATGATTATTTGTTTTTGAACATATATCCATCATATGAATTGTCAAGATGGGCTCTTTCATCGTACTAATTTTGAAATTAAAAAAATTTTCAAATACGGCGCTAAATTCCGATTTTGTGTGAAATTTTTTCTATTTTCTCCAAAAAATTTCCATTTAAAACGATATAATTATTTTGTTAATAATATTATGAATTTTTTTTTTCTATATTCATATTAAGATGTACTCAATGCATCATTATCATTAATTGTTTTTATTAAATTCACCTATTTTAATACTGTAATTTATGTTTCTTTCAGAAATCATCAAACAACCATCCGTTGTTGTTTTGTACATGTTGTATGAGAATTGTAATTTTAAATTATCTATTAAGTGAAGGTACGAGAGAATAAACTTTTATTTAAAATTTATTTCAATCATTTTGAGATATGTATCTTTAATTCTAAATATTGAATTAAATGGATTTTAATGAAATTTTTTTCAAACTTTATATGAAATATATTATTACCAACATTATCATTTTTGTTTGATGATTTCAAAGTTGAGCTCATTTTTCTAATAGTTATGATTATTTGTTTTTAAACATATATCCATCATATGAATCGTCAAGACGGGCTCTTTCATCGTACTAATTTTGAAATTAAAAAAAATTAAAATTCGGCGTTAAATTCCGATTTTGTGTGAAATTTTTTCTATTTTCTACAAAAAATTTCCATTTTAAACGATATAATTATTTTGTCAAAATTATTATGGAATTTTTTTTTTTGTTATTCATATTAAGATTTACTCAATCCATCATTATCATTAATTGTTTTTATTAAATTCTCCTATTTTCATACTGTAATTTAAATTTCTTTCAGAAATCTTCAAACAACCATTCGTTGCTGTTTTGTACATGTTGTTTGAGAATCAGAATTTTAATCTAACTACTACATAGTAAAGGTATAAACGGACACAATCTAATAAAAATTCATTTCAATCAATCCGAGATATGTATCCTTAAATCAAAATTCTAAATTTAATAGATTTTAGTGAAATTTTTTTGCAACTTTATGTGAAATACACAATATTATTACCATGGCATGGTAACATGGTACAGTTTTTCATTTTGAAATTAAATTAAACTCTTCGATTAAATAAATGCTAGTCCTGAAAAGGACTTTTTTGTGTTACTTTTAGAATTGTATTTTACTTTTTTGCTTTCTTTACTGGAGTTGCCTTTTTTGGTATTGTCGCAGCTTTTTTAACCTTAGGACTTTCTGCAGCAACCTTTGTTACATTTTTAGATGGTTTCGTAATTTTTTGCTTCGAAGCTTTTGTTTTAATAGGAGCTGGTTTCTTAATAGTTTTAGCTACTGCCTTTTCAGATTTTTTCTTTTCTATTATAGATTCTTTAGCAACAGTAGTCTTTTTCTTTGCGACTCCAACCTTTACAGGTGATCCTTTCTTGGCTTTTTTTGTAATTGATTTTTTCGGTGATGCTAATTTGTTTTTCTTCGAACTTTCGCCGCTTGCTTTTGTTGATGTCGATAGCTTAAATGAACCCGATGCACCTTTGCCTTTCGTTTGGATTAATTTACCGCTAACAACTGCACTCTTAATATATTTTTTAATAAATGGAGACAATTTGTCAGCGTCAACTTTGTAATTTGCAGCCAAATACTTTTTAATTGCTAGTAAAGATGAACCGCCACGTTCTTTCAAATCTTTTATAGCGCTATTCACCATATCTGAAGTTGGAGGATGGGTTGGCTTAGATTTAGGCTTTTTCACTCCAGTTGCGATAGAACCTTTCTTTGGTTTCTTCGTTTCAACAACAGGTGCAGTATTCGATTGAATTGTAGTATTATCTGCCATTTTGCTTTTTTTCTTTTAAAATATTTTTATTCACTTTTAGATTTTCCAATTAAATTTTTCAAAAAAAAAACACTTTAATATCACTTATAACATTTATAACTTGTATGACTGTATGAATTAAATTCACTGAAGTCTAGTATGAACAAAACAGCTTATCCATATGTGATGAGATTGTGGAAGAGCGGTGTGAAATAATTTCATTCAATTCAAGGCAATTTTTTCTCATTTTTGTTTGATGATTTCAAAGTTGAGCTCATTTTTCTAATAGTTATGATTATTTGTTTTTGAACATATATCCATCATATGAATTGTCAAGATGGGCTCTTTCATCGTACTAATTTTGAAATTAAAAAAATTTTCAAATACGGCGCTAAATTCCGATTTTGTGTGAAATTTTTTCTATTTTCTCCAAAAAATTTCCATTTAAAACGATATAATTATTTTGTTAATAATATTATGAATTTTTTTTTTCTATATTCATATTAAGATGTACTCAATGCATCATTATCATTAATTGTTTTTATTAAATTCACCTATTTTAATACTGTAATTTATGTTTCTTTCAGAAATCATCAAACAACCATCCGTTGTTGTTTTGTACATGTTGTATGAGAATTGTAATTTTAAATTATCTATTAAGTGAAGGTACGAGAGAATAAACTTTTATTTAAAATTTATTTCAATCATTTTGAGATATGTATCTTTAATTCTAAATATTGAATTAAATGGATTTTAATGAAATTTTTTTCAAACTTTATATGAAATATATTATTACCAACATTATCATTTTTGTTTGATGATTTCAAAGTTGAGCTCATTTTTCTAATAGTTATGATTATTTGTTTTTAAACATATATCCATCATATGAATCGTCAAGACGGGCTCTTTCATCGTACTAATTTTGAAATTAAAAAAAATTAAAATTCGGCGTTAAATTCCGATTTTGTGTGAAATTTTTTCTATTTTCTACAAAAAATTTCCATTTTAAACGATATAATTATTTTGTCAAAATTATTATGGAATTTTTTTTTTGTTATTCATATTAAGATTTACTCAATCCATCATTATCATTAATTGTTTTTATTAAATTCTCCTATTTTCATACTGTAATTTAAATTTCTTTCAGAAATCTTCAAACAACCATTCGTTGCTGTTTTGTACATGTTGTTTGAGAATCAGAATTTTAATCTAACTACTACATAGTAAAGGTATAAACGGACACAATCTAATAAAAATTCATTTCAATCAATCCGAGATATGTATCCTTAAATCAAAATTCTAAATTTAATAGATTTTAGTGAAATTTTTTTGCAACTTTATGTGAAATACACAATATTATTACCATGGCATGGTAACATGGTACAGTTTTTCATTTTGAAATTAAATTAAACTCTTCGATTAAATAAATGCTAGTCCTGAAAAGGACTTTTTTGTGTTACTTTTAGAATTGTATTTTACTTTTTTGCTTTCTTTACTGGAGTTGCCTTTTTTGGTATTGTCGCAGCTTTTTTAACCTTAGGACTTTCTGCAGCAACCTTTGTTACATTTTTAGATGGTTTCGTAATTTTTTGCTTCGAAGCTTTTGTTTTAATAGGAGCTGGTTTCTTAATAGTTTTAGCTACTGCCTTTTCAGATTTTTTCTTTTCTATTATAGATTCTTTAGCAACAGTAGTCTTTTTCTTTGCGACTCCAACCTTTACAGGTGATCCTTTCTTGGCTTTTTTTGTAATTGATTTTTTCGGTGATGCTAATTTGTTTTTCTTCGAACTTTCGCCGCTTGCTTTTGTTGATGTCGATAGCTTAAATGAACCCGATGCACCTTTGCCTTTCGTTTGGATTAATTTACCGCTAACAACTGCACTCTTAATATATTTTTTAATAAATGGAGACAATTTGTCAGCGTCAACTTTGTAATTTGCAGCCAAATACTTTTTAATTGCTAGTAAAGATGAACCGCCACGTTCTTTCAAATCTTTTATAGCGCTATTCACCATATCTGAAGTTGGAGGATGGGTTGGCTTAGATTTAGGCTTTTTCACTCCAGTTGCGATAGAACCTTTCTTTGGTTTCTTCGTTTCAACAACAGGTGCAGTATTCGATTGAATTGTAGTATTATCTGCCATTTTGCTTTTTTTCTTTTAAAATATTTTTATTCACTTTTAGATTTTCCAATTAAATTTTTCAAAAAAAAAACACTTTAAAATCACTCATAGCATTTATAACTTGTATGACTGTATGAATTAAATTCACTGAAGTCTAGTATGAACAAAACAGCTTATCCATATGTGATGAGATTGTGGAAGAGCGGTGTGAAAAATTTCATTGAATTCAAGGCAATTTTTTCTCATTTTTGTTTGATGATTTCAAAGTTGAGCTCATTTTTCTAATAGTTATGATTATTTGTTTTTGAACATATATCCATCATATGAATTGTCAAGATGGGCTCTTTCATCGTACTAATTTTGAAATTAAAAAAATTTTAAAATACGGCGCTAAATTCCGATTTTGTGTGAAATTTTTTCTATTTTCTCCAAAAAATTTCCATTTAAAACGATATAATTATTTTGTTAATAATATTATGAATTTTTTTTTTCTATATTCATATTAAGATGTACTCAATGCATCATTATCATTAATTGTTTTTATTAAATTCACCTATTTTAATACTGTAATTTATGTTTCTTTCAGAAATCATCAAACAACCATCCGTTGTTGTTTTGTACATGTTGTATGAGAATTGTAATTTTAAATTATCTATTAAGTGAAGGTACGAGAGAATAAACTTTTATTTAAAATTTATTTCAATCATTTTGAGATATGTATCTTTAATTCTAAATATTGAATTAAATGGATTTTAATGAAATTTTTTTCAAACTTTATATGAAATATATTATTACCAACATTATCATTTTTAATAGTTTTTTATTTAGCGTCCTTGATAAATTTTTTAAATTGATTTTTTAGTATTTAGGTTGTTGTTTATACTATTATATTTAGTCGGTATTAGGACAATGTAATTATTTATTAGGAACTGATCCACATTTTATATTTTCCCCAATGATTCGATTTTATTTTGAATCTTCATCATGGATCAACATTATTTTGTATATCAGAAAATCCTAATTATTACAGAATTTTTGACTTTTTTTTTTTTTTTTTTTTTTTTTTTTTTTTTTACTGTTGGTAAATACAATTATGAACTATAATTCATAGTTTTCTATAATTCTGACTTTTTTTTTTTTTTCCTCTTTGTTTTTCTACTATTATTTCTATATCTCGTGAAAGAGATGGGAAATCACGTATTGCTTGAAGATTTTTCCATATAATAATCGTTTTCGCACTATATACCAATTGTACTTAAGGCTCATCAGCTGGACTTGTACATTTGGCTGTCCAGGAACGATATTTTATTATTATATCTTATTAAGCATACTTAAGAATGAAGAGTTCTAATTTTTCTATATTCAATCCATCTAGAAATTTTAGTTCTGCGAATTAAATACTAAATGAAAAATTCCTGTTTTTTCACCGAATTTTTAAATATTTTGAATAGTTTTTTATTTAGCGTCCTTGATAAATTTTTTAAATTGATTTTTTAGTATTTAGGTTGTTGTTTATACTATTATATTTAGTCGGTATTAGGACAATGTAATTATTTATTAGGAACTGATCCACATTTTATATTTTCCCCAATGATTCGACTTTATTTTGAATCTTCATCATGGATCAACATTATTTTGTATATCAGAAAATCCTAATTATTACAGAATTTTTGACTTTTTTTTTTTTTTTTTTTTTTTTTTTTTTTTTTTACTGTTGGTAAATACAATTATGAACTATAATTCATAGTTTTCTATAATTGTGACTTTTTTTTTTTTTTTTTTCCTCTTTGTTTTTCTACTATTATTTCTATATCTCGTGAAAGAGATGGGAAATCACGTATCACGTCGAATCATTGGGGAAAATATAAAATGTGGATCAGTTCCTAATAAATAATTACATTGTCCTAATACCGACTAAATATAATAGTATAAACAACAACCTAAATACTAAAAAATCAATTTAAAAAATTTATCAAGGACGCTAAATAAAAAACTATTCAAAATATTTAAAAATTCGGTGCAAAAACAGGAATTTTTCATTTAGTATTTAATTCGCAGAACTAAAATTTCTAGATGGATTGAATATAGAAAAATTAGAACTCTTCATTCTTAAGTATGCTTAATAAGATATAATAATAAAATATCGTTCCTGGACAGCCAAATGTACAAGTCCAGCTGATGAGCCTTAAGTACAATTGGTATATAGTGCGAAAACGATTATTATATGGAAAAATCTTCAAGCAATACGTGATTTCCCATCTCTTTCACGAGATATAGAAATAATAGTAGAAAAACAAAGAGGAAAAAAAAAAAAAAAGTCACAATTATAGAAAACTATGAATTATAGTTCATAATTGTATTTACCAACGTTAAAAAAAAAAAAAGAAAAAAAAAAAAAGTCAAAAATTCTGTAATAATTAGGATTTTCTGATATACAAAATAATGTTGATCCATGATGAAGATTCAAAATAAAGTCGAATCATTGGGGAAAATATAAAATGTGGATCAGTTCCTAATAAATAATTACATTGTCCTAATACCGACTAAATATAATAGTATAAACAACAACCTAAATACTAAAAAATCAATTTAAAAAATTATCATTTTTGTTTGATGATTTCAAAGTTGAGCTCATTTTTCTAATAGTTATGATTATATGTTTTTAAACATATATCCATCATATGAATCGTCAAGACGGGCTCTTTCATCGTACTAATTTTGAAATTAAAAAAAATTAAAATTCGGCGTTAAATTCCGATTTTGTGTGAAATTTTTTCTATTTTCTACAAAAAATTTCCATTTTAAACGATATAATTATTTTGTCAAAATTATTATGGAATTTTTTTTTTGTTATTCATATTAAGATTTACTCAATCCATCATTATCATTAATTGTTTTTATTAAATTCTCCTATTTTCATACTGTAATTTAAATTTCTTTCAGAAATCTTCAAACAACCATTCGTTGCTGTTTTGTACATGTTGTTTGAGAATCAGAATTTTAATCTAACTACTACATAGTAAAGGTATAAACGGACACAATTTAATAAAAATTCATTTCAATCAATCCGAGATATGTATCCTTAAATCAAAATTCTAAATTTAATAGATTTTAGTGAAATTTTTTTGCAACTTTATGTGAAATACACAATATTATTACCATGGCATGGTAACATGGTACAGTTTTTCATTTTGAAATTAAATTAAACTCTTCGATTAAATAAATGCTAGTCCTGAAAAGGACTTTTTTGTGTTACTTTTAGAATTGTATTTTACTTTTTTGCTTTCTTTACTGGAGTTGCCTTTTTTGTTGTTGTCGCAGCTTTTTTAACCTTAGGACTTTTTGCAGCAACCTTTGTTACATTTTTAGATGGTTTCGTAATTTTTTGCTTCGAAGCTTTTGTTTTAATAGGAGCTGCTTTCTTAATAGTTTTAGCTACTGCCTTTTCAGATTTTTTCTTTTCTATTATAGATTCTTTAGCAACAGTAGTCTTTTTCTTTGCGACTCCAACCTTTACAGGTGATCCTTTCTTGGCTTTTTTTGTAATTGATTTTTTCGGTGATGCTAATTTGTTTTTCTTCGAACTTTCGCCGCTTGCTTTTGTTGATGTCGATAGCTTAAATGAACCCGATGCACCTTTGCCTTTCGTTTGGATTAATTTACCGCTAACAACTGCACTCTTAATATATTTTTTAATAAATGGAGACAATTTGTCAGCGTCAACTTTGTAATTTGCAGCCAAATACTTTTTAATTGCTAGTAAAGATGAACCGCCACGTTCTTTCAAATCTTTTATAGCGCTATTCACCATATCTGAAGTTGGAGGATGGGTTGGCTTAGATTTAGGCTTTTTCACTCCAGTTGCGATAGAACCTTTCTTTGGTTTCTTCGTTTCAACAATAGGTGCAGTATTCGATTGAATTGTAGTATTATCTGCCATTTTGCTTTTTTTCTTTTAAAATATTTTTATTCACTTTTAGATTTTCCAATTAAATTTTTCAAAAAAAAAACACTTTAAAATCACTTATAGCATTTATAACTTGTATGACTGTATGAATTAAATTCACTGAAGTCTAGTATGAACAAAACAGCTTATCCATATGTGATGAGATTGTGGAAGAGCGGTGTGAAAAATTTCATTGAATTCAAGGCAATTTTTTCTCATTTTTGTTTGATGATTTCAAAGTTGAGCTCATTTTTCTAATAGTTATGATTATTTGTTTTTGAACATATATCCATCATATGAATTGTCAAGATGGGCTCTTTCATCGTACTAATTTTGAAATTAAAAAAATTTTAAAATACGGCGCTAAATTCCGATTTTGTGTGAAATTTTTTCTATTTTCTCCAAAAAATTTCCATTTAAAACGATATAATTATTTTGTTAATAATATTATGAATTTTTTTTTTCTATATTCATATTAAGATGTACTCAATGCATCATTATCATTAATTGTTTTTATTAAATTCACCTATTTTAATACTGTAATTTATGTTTCTTTCAGAAATCATCAAACAACCATCCGTTGTTGTTTTGTACATGTTGTATGAGAATTGTAATTTTAAATTATCTATTAAGTGAAGGTACGAGAGAATAAACTTTTATTTAAAATTTATTTCAATCATTTTGAGATATGTATCTTTAATTCT
Organism: Xylophagus ater; assembly: GCA_963422695.1. Lineage (NCBI taxonomy): Eukaryota > Metazoa > Arthropoda > Insecta > Diptera > Xylophagidae > Xylophagus > Xylophagus ater. The sequence continues at coordinate 38,237,165 of OY730478.1, forward strand.
AAATATTGAATTAAATGGATTTTAATGAAATTTTTTTCAAACTTTATATGAAATATATTATTACCAACATTATCATTTTTAATAGTTTTTTATTTAGCGTCCTTGATAAATTTTTTAAATTGATTTTTTAGTATTTAGGTTGTTGTTTATACTATTATATTTAGTCGGTATTAGGACAATGTAATTATTTATTAGGAACTGATCCACATTTTATATTTTCCCCAATGATTCGACTTTATTTTGAATCTTCATCATGGATCAACATTATTTTGTATATCAGAAAATCCTAATTATTACAGAATTTTTGACTTTTTTTTTTTTTTTTTTTTTTTTTTTTACTGTTGGTAAATACAATTATGAACTATAATTCATAGTTTTCTATAATTGTGACTTTTTTTTTTTTTTCCTCTTTGTTTTTCTACTATTATTTCTATATCTCGTGAAAGAGATGGGAAATCATGTATTGCTTGAAGATTTTTCCATATAATAATCGTTTTCGCACTATATACCAATTGTACTTAAGGCTCATCAGCTGGACTTGTACATTTGGCTGTCCAGGAACGATATTTTATTATTATATCTTATTAAGCATACTTAAGAATGAATGTGAATGTGAAATACACAATATTATTACCATGGCATGGTAACATGGTACAGTTTTTCATTTTGAAATTAAATTAAACTCTTCGATTAAATAAATGCTAGTCCTGAAAAGGACTTTTTTGTGTTACTTTTAGAATTGTATTTTACTTTTTTGCTTTCTTTACTGGAGTTGCCTTTTTTGTTGTTGTCGCAGCTTTTTTAACCTTAGGACTTTTTGCAGCAACCTTTGTTACATTTTTAGATGGTTTCGTAATTTTTTGCTTCGAAGCTTTTGTTTTAATAGGAGCTGGTTTCTTAATAGTTTTAGCTACTGCCTTTTCAGATTTTTTCTTTTCTATTATAGATTCTTTAGCAACAGTAGTCTTTTTCTTTGCGACTCCAACCTTTACAGGTGATCCTTTCTTGGCTTTTTTTGTAATTGATTTTTTCGGTGATGCTAATTTGTTTTTCTTCGAACTTTCGCCGCTTGCTTTTGTTGATGTCGATAGCTTAAATGAACCCGATGCACCTTTGCCTTTCGTTTGGATTAATTTACCGCTAACAACTGCACTCTTAATATATTTTTTAATAAATGGAGACAATTTGTCAGCGTCAACTTTGTAATTTGCAGCCAAATACTTTTTAATTGCTAGTAAAGATGAACCGCCACGTTCTTTCAAATCTTTTATAGCGCTATTCACCATATCTGAAGTTGGAGGATGGGTTGGCTTAGATTTAGGCTTTTTCACTCCAGTTGCGATAGAACCTTTCTTTGGTTTCTTCGTTTCAACAACAGGTGCAGTATTCGATTGAATTGTAGTATTATCTGCCATTTTGCTTTTTTTCTTTTAAAATATTTTTATTCACTTTTAGATTTTCCAATTAAATTTTTCAAAAAAAAAACACTTTAATATCACTTATAACATTTATAACTTGTATGACTGTATGAATTAAATTCACTGAAGTCTAGTATGAACAAAACAGCTTATCCATATGTGATGAGATTGTGGAAGAGCGGTGTGAAATAATTTCATTCAATTCAAGGCAATTTTTTCTCATTTTTGTTTGATGATTTCAAAGTTGAGCTCATTTTTCTAATAGTTATGATTATTTGTTTTTGAACATATATCCATCATATGAATTGTCAAGATGGGCTCTTTCATCGTACTAATTTTGAAATTAAAAAAATTTTCAAATACGGCGCTAAATTCCGATTTTGTGTGAAATTTTTTCTATTTTCTCCAAAAAATTTCCATTTAAAACGATATAATTATTTTGTTAATAATATTATGAATTTTTTTTTTCTATATTCATATTAAGATGTACTCAATGCATCATTATCATTAATTGTTTTTATTAAATTCACCTATTTTAATACTGTAATTTATGTTTCTTTCAGAAATCATCAAACAACCATCCGTTGTTGTTTTGTACATGTTGTATGAGAATTGTAATTTTAAATTATCTATTAAGTGAAGGTACGAGAGAATAAACTTTTATTTAAAATTTATTTCAATCATTTTGAGATATGTATCTTTAATTCTAAATATTGAATTAAATGGATTTTAATGAAATTTTTTTCAAACTTTATATGAAATATATTATTACCAACATTATCATTTTTGTTTGATGATTTCAAAGTTGAGCTCATTTTTCTAATAGTTATGATTATTTGTTTTTAAACATATATCCATCATATGAATCGTCAAGACGGGCTCTTTCATCGTACTAATTTTGAAATTAAAAAAAATTAAAATTCGGCGTTAAATTCCGATTTTGTGTGAAATTTTTTCTATTTTCTACAAAAAATTTCCATTTTAAACGATATAATTATTTTGTCAAAATTATTATGGAATTTTTTTTTTGTTATTCATATTAAGATTTACTCAATCCATCATTATCATTAATTGTTTTTATTAAATTCTCCTATTTTCATACTGTAATTTAAATTTCTTTCAGAAATCTTCAAACAACCATTCGTTGCTGTTTTGTACATGTTGTTTGAGAATCAGAATTTTAATCTAACTACTACATAGTAAAGGTATAAACGGACACAATCTAATAAAAATTCATTTCAATCAATCCGAGATATGTATCCTTAAATCAAAATTCTAAATTTAATAGATTTTAGTGAAATTTTTTTGCAACTTTATGTGAAATACACAATATTATTACCATGGCATGGTAACATGGTACAGTTTTTCATTTTGAAATTAAATTAAACTCTTCGATTAAATAAATGCTAGTCCTGAAAAGGACTTTTTTGTGTTACTTTTAGAATTGTATTTTACTTTTTTGCTTTCTTTACTGGAGTTGCCTTTTTTGGTATTGTCGCAGCTTTTTTAACCTTAGGACTTTCTGCAGCAACCTTTGTTACATTTTTAGATGGTTTCGTAATTTTTTGCTTCGAAGCTTTTGTTTTAATAGGAGCTGGTTTCTTAATAGTTTTAGCTACTGCCTTTTCAGATTTTTTCTTTTCTATTATAGATTCTTTAGCAACAGTAGTCTTTTTCTTTGCGACTCCAACCTTTACAGGTGATCCTTTCTTGGCTTTTTTTGTAATTGATTTTTTCGGTGATGCTAATTTGTTTTTCTTCGAACTTTCGCCGCTTGCTTTTGTTGATGTCGATAGCTTAAATGAACCCGATGCACCTTTGCCTTTCGTTTGGATTAATTTACCGCTAACAACTGCACTCTTAATATATTTTTTAATAAATGGAGACAATTTGTCAGCGTCAACTTTGTAATTTGCAGCCAAATACTTTTTAATTGCTAGTAAAGATGAACCGCCACGTTCTTTCAAATCTTTTATAGCGCTATTCACCATATCTGAAGTTGGAGGATGGGTTGGCTTAGATTTAGGCTTTTTCACTCCAGTTGCGATAGAACCTTTCTTTGGTTTCTTCGTTTCAACAACAGGTGCAGTATTCGATTGAATTGTAGTATTATCTGCCATTTTGCTTTTTTTCTTTTAAAATATTTTTATTCACTTTTAGATTTTCCAATTAAATTTTTCAAAAAAAAAACACTTTAAAATCACTCATAGCATTTATAACTTGTATGACTGTATGAATTAAATTCACTGAAGTCTAGTATGAACAAAACAGCTTATCCATATGTGATGAGATTGTGGAAGAGCGGTGTGAAAAATTTCATTGAATTCAAGGCAATTTTTTCTCATTTTTGTTTGATGATTTCAAAGTTGAGCTCATTTTTCTAATAGTTATGATTATTTGTTTTTGAACATATATCCATCATATGAATTGTCAAGATGGGCTCTTTCATCGTACTAATTTTGAAATTAAAAAAATTTTAAAATACGGCGCTAAATTCCGATTTTGTGTGAAATTTTTTCTATTTTCTCCAAAAAATTTCCATTTAAAACGATATAATTATTTTGTTAATAATATTATGAATTTTTTTTTTCTATATTCATATTAAGATGTACTCAATGCATCATTATCATTAATTGTTTTTATTAAATTCACCTATTTTAATACTGTAATTTATGTTTCTTTCAGAAATCATCAAACAACCATCCGTTGTTGTTTTGTACATGTTGTATGAGAATTGTAATTTTAAATTATCTATTAAGTGAAGGTACGAGAGAATAAACTTTTATTTAAAATTTATTTCAATCATTTTGAGATATGTATCTTTAATTCTAAATATTGAATTAAATGGATTTTAATGAAATTTTTTTCAAACTTTATATGAAATATATTATTACCAACATTATCATTTTTAATAGTTTTTTATTTAGCGTCCTTGATAAATTTTTTAAATTGATTTTTTAGTATTTAGGTTGTTGTTTATACTATTATATTTAGTCGGTATTAGGACAATGTAATTATTTATTAGGAACTGATCCACATTTTATATTTTCCCCAATGATTCGATTTTATTTTGAATCTTCATCATGGATCAACATTATTTTGTATATCAGAAAATCCTAATTATTACAGAATTTTTGACTTTTTTTTTTTTTTTTTTTTTTTTTTTTTTTTTTACTGTTGGTAAATACAATTATGAACTATAATTCATAGTTTTCTATAATTCTGACTTTTTTTTTTTTTTCCTCTTTGTTTTTCTACTATTATTTCTATATCTCGTGAAAGAGATGGGAAATCACGTATTGCTTGAAGATTTTTCCATATAATAATCGTTTTCGCACTATATACCAATTGTACTTAAGGCTCATCAGCTGGACTTGTACATTTGGCTGTCCAGGAACGATATTTTATTATTATATCTTATTAAGCATACTTAAGAATGAAGAGTTCTAATTTTTCTATATTCAATCCATCTAGAAATTTTAGTTCTGCGAATTAAATACTAAATGAAAAATTCCTGTTTTTTCACCGAATTTTTAAATATTTTGAATAGTTTTTTATTTAGCGTCCTTGATAAATTTTTTAAATTGATTTTTTAGTATTTAGGTTGTTGTTTATACTATTATATTTAGTCGGTATTAGGACAATGTAATTATTTATTAGGAACTGATCCACATTTTATATTTTCCCCAATGATTCGACTTTATTTTGAATCTTCATCATGGATCAACATTATTTTGTATATCAGAAAATCCTAATTATTACAGAATTTTTGACTTTTTTTTTTTTTTTTTTTTTTTTTTTTTTTTTTTACTGTTGGTAAATACAATTATGAACTATAATTCATAGTTTTCTATAATTGTGACTTTTTTTTTTTTTTTTTTCCTCTTTGTTTTTCTACTATTATTTCTATATCTCGTGAAAGAGATGGGAAATCACGTATCACGTCGAATCATTGGGGAAAATATAAAATGTGGATCAGTTCCTAATAAATAATTACATTGTCCTAATACCGACTAAATATAATAGTATAAACAACAACCTAAATACTAAAAAATCAATTTAAAAAATTTATCAAGGACGCTAAATAAAAAACTATTCAAAATATTTAAAAATTCGGTGCAAAAACAGGAATTTTTCATTTAGTATTTAATTCGCAGAACTAAAATTTCTAGATGGATTGAATATAGAAAAATTAGAACTCTTCATTCTTAAGTATGCTTAATAAGATATAATAATAAAATATCGTTCCTGGACAGCCAAATGTACAAGTCCAGCTGATGAGCCTTAAGTACAATTGGTATATAGTGCGAAAACGATTATTATATGGAAAAATCTTCAAGCAATACGTGATTTCCCATCTCTTTCACGAGATATAGAAATAATAGTAGAAAAACAAAGAGGAAAAAAAAAAAAAAAGTCACAATTATAGAAAACTATGAATTATAGTTCATAATTGTATTTACCAACGTTAAAAAAAAAAAAAGAAAAAAAAAAAAAGTCAAAAATTCTGTAATAATTAGGATTTTCTGATATACAAAATAATGTTGATCCATGATGAAGATTCAAAATAAAGTCGAATCATTGGGGAAAATATAAAATGTGGATCAGTTCCTAATAAATAATTACATTGTCCTAATACCGACTAAATATAATAGTATAAACAACAACCTAAATACTAAAAAATCAATTTAAAAAATTATCATTTTTGTTTGATGATTTCAAAGTTGAGCTCATTTTTCTAATAGTTATGATTATATGTTTTTAAACATATATCCATCATATGAATCGTCAAGACGGGCTCTTTCATCGTACTAATTTTGAAATTAAAAAAAATTAAAATTCGGCGTTAAATTCCGATTTTGTGTGAAATTTTTTCTATTTTCTACAAAAAATTTCCATTTTAAACGATATAATTATTTTGTCAAAATTATTATGGAATTTTTTTTTTGTTATTCATATTAAGATTTACTCAATCCATCATTATCATTAATTGTTTTTATTAAATTCTCCTATTTTCATACTGTAATTTAAATTTCTTTCAGAAATCTTCAAACAACCATTCGTTGCTGTTTTGTACATGTTGTTTGAGAATCAGAATTTTAATCTAACTACTACATAGTAAAGGTATAAACGGACACAATTTAATAAAAATTCATTTCAATCAATCCGAGATATGTATCCTTAAATCAAAATTCTAAATTTAATAGATTTTAGTGAAATTTTTTTGCAACTTTATGTGAAATACACAATATTATTACCATGGCATGGTAACATGGTACAGTTTTTCATTTTGAAATTAAATTAAACTCTTCGATTAAATAAATGCTAGTCCTGAAAAGGACTTTTTTGTGTTACTTTTAGAATTGTATTTTACTTTTTTGCTTTCTTTACTGGAGTTGCCTTTTTTGTTGTTGTCGCAGCTTTTTTAACCTTAGGACTTTTTGCAGCAACCTTTGTTACATTTTTAGATGGTTTCGTAATTTTTTGCTTCGAAGCTTTTGTTTTAATAGGAGCTGCTTTCTTAATAGTTTTAGCTACTGCCTTTTCAGATTTTTTCTTTTCTATTATAGATTCTTTAGCAACAGTAGTCTTTTTCTTTGCGACTCCAACCTTTACAGGTGATCCTTTCTTGGCTTTTTTTGTAATTGATTTTTTCGGTGATGCTAATTTGTTTTTCTTCGAACTTTCGCCGCTTGCTTTTGTTGATGTCGATAGCTTAAATGAACCCGATGCACCTTTGCCTTTCGTTTGGATTAATTTACCGCTAACAACTGCACTCTTAATATATTTTTTAATAAATGGAGACAATTTGTCAGCGTCAACTTTGTAATTTGCAGCCAAATACTTTTTAATTGCTAGTAAAGATGAACCGCCACGTTCTTTCAAATCTTTTATAGCGCTATTCACCATATCTGAAGTTGGAGGATGGGTTGGCTTAGATTTAGGCTTTTTCACTCCAGTTGCGATAGAACCTTTCTTTGGTTTCTTCGTTTCAACAATAGGTGCAGTATTCGATTGAATTGTAGTATTATCTGCCATTTTGCTTTTTTTCTTTTAAAATATTTTTATTCACTTTTAGATTTTCCAATTAAATTTTTCAAAAAAAAAACACTTTAAAATCACTTATAGCATTTATAACTTGTATGACTGTATGAATTAAATTCACTGAAGTCTAGTATGAACAAAACAGCTTATCCATATGTGATGAGATTGTGGAAGAGCGGTGTGAAAAATTTCATTGAATTCAAGGCAATTTTTTCTCATTTTTGTTTGATGATTTCAAAGTTGAGCTCATTTTTCTAATAGTTATGATTATTTGTTTTTGAACATATATCCATCATATGAATTGTCAAGATGGGCTCTTTCATCGTACTAATTTTGAAATTAAAAAAATTTTAAAATACGGCGCTAAATTCCGATTTTGTGTGAAATTTTTTCTATTTTCTCCAAAAAATTTCCATTTAAAACGATATAATTATTTTGTTAATAATATTATGAATTTTTTTTTTCTATATTCATATTAAGATGTACTCAATGCATCATTATCATTAATTGTTTTTATTAAATTCACCTATTTTAATACTGTAATTTATGTTTCTTTCAGAAATCATCAAACAACCATCCGTTGTTGTTTTGTACATGTTGTATGAGAATTGTAATTTTAAATTATCTATTAAGTGAAGGTACGAGAGAATAAACTTTTATTTAAAATTTATTTCAATCATTTTGAGATATGTATCTTTAATTCTAAATATTGAATTAAATGGATTTTAATGAAATTTTTTTCAAACTTTATATGAAATATATTATTACCAACATTATCATTTTTGTTTGATGATTTCAAAGTTGAGCTCATTTTTCTAATAGTTATGATTATATGTTTTTAAACATATATCCATCATATGAATCGTCAAGACGGGCTCCTTCATCGTACTAATTTTGAAATTAAAAAAAATTAAAATTCGGCGTTAAATTCCGATTTTGTGTGAAATTTTTTCTATTTTCTACAAAAAATTTCCATTTTAAACGATATAATTATTTTGTTAAAATTATTATGGAATTTTTTTTTTGTTATTCATATTAAGATTTACTCAATCCATCATTATCATTAATTGTTTTTATTAAATTCTCCTATTTTCATACTGTAATTTAAATTTCTTTCAGAAATCTTCAAACAACCATTCGTTGCTGTTTTGTACATGTTGTTTGAGAATCAGAATTTTAATCTAACTACTACATAGTAAAGGTATAAACGGACACAATTTAATAAAAATTCATTTCAATCAATCCGAGATATGTATCCTTAAATCAAAATTCTAAATTTAATAGATTTTAGTGAAATTTTTTTGCAACTTTATGTGAAATACACAATATTATTACCATGGCATGGTAACATGGTACAGTTTTTCATTTTGAAATTAAATTAAACTCTTCGATTAAATAAATGCTAGTCCTGAAAAGGACTTTTTTGTGTTACTTTTAGAATTGTATTTTACTTTTTTGCTTTCTTTACTGGAGTTGCCTTTTTTTGTATTTGTCGCAGCTTTTTTAACCTTAGGACTTTTTGCAGCAACCTTTGTTACATTTTTAGATGGTTTCGTAATTTTTTGCTTCGAAGCTTTTGTTTTAATAGGAGCTGGTTTCTTAATAGTTTTAGCTACTGCCTTTTCAGATTTTTTCTTTTCTATTATAGATTCTTTAGCAACAGTAGTCTTTTTCTTTGCGACTCCAACCTTTACAGGTGATCCTTTCTTGGCTTTTTTTGTAATTGATTTTTTCGGTGATGCTAATTTGTTTTTCTTCGAACTTTCGCCGCTTGCTTTTGTTGATGTCGATAGCTTAAATGAACCCGATGCACCTTTGCCTTTCGTTTGGATTAATTTACCGCTAACAACTGCACTCTTAATATATTTTTTAATAAATGGAGACAATTTGTCAGCGTCAACTTTGTAATTTGCAGCCAAATACTTTTTAATTGCTAGTAAAGATGAACCGCCACGTTCTTTCAAATCTTTTATAGCGCTATTCACCATATCTGAAGTTGGAGGATGGGTTGGCTTAGATTTAGGCTTTTTCACTCCAGTTGCGATAGAACCTTTCTTTGGTTTCTTCGTTTCAACAATAGGTGCAGTATTCGATTGAATTGTAGTATTATCTGCCATTTTGCTTTTTTTCTTTTAAAATATTTTTATTCACTTTTAGATTTTCCAATTAAATTTTTCAAAAAAAAAACACTTTAAAATCACTTATAGCATTTATAACTTGTATGACTGTATGAATTAAATTCACTGAAGTCTAGTATGAACAAAACAGCTTATCCATATGTGATGAGATTGTGGAAGAGCGGTGTGAAAAATTTCATTGAATTCAAGGCAATTTTTTCTCATTTTTGTTTGATGATTTCAAAGTTGAGCTCATTTTTCTAATAGTTATGATTATTTGTTTTTGAACATATATCCATCATATGAATTGTCAAGATGGGCTCTTTCATCGTACTAATTTTGAAATTAAAAAAATTTTAAAATACGGCGCTAGATTCCGATTTTGTGTGAAATTTTTTCTATTTTCTCCAAAAAATTTCCATTTAAAACGATATAATTATTTTGTTAATAATATTATGAATTTTTTTTTTCTATATTCATATTAAGATGTACTCAATGCATCATTATCATTAATTGTTTTTATTAAATTCACCTATTTTAATACTGTAATTTATGTTTCTTTCAGAAATCATCAAACAACCATCCGTTGTTGTTTTGTACATGTTGTATGAGAATTGTAATTTTAAATTATCTATTAAGTGAAGGTACGAGAGAATAAATTTTTATTTAAAATTTATTTCAATCATTTTGAGATATGTATCTTTAATTCTAAATATTGAATTAAATGGATTTTAATGAAATTTTTTTCAAACTTTATATGAAATATATTATTACCAACATTATCATTTTTAATAGTTTTTTATTTAGCGTCCTTGATAAATTTTTTAAATTGATTTTTTAGTATTTAGGTTGTTGTTTATACTATTATATTTAGTCGGTATTAGGACAATGTAATTATTTATTAGGAACTGATCCACATTTTATATTTTCCCCAATGATTCGACTTTATTTTGAATCTTCATCATGGATCAACATTATTTTGTATATCAGAAAATCCTAATTATTACAGAATTTTTGACTTTTTTTTTTTTTTTTTTTTTTTTTTTTACTGTTGGTAAATACAATTATGAACTATAATTCATAGTTTTCTATAATTGTGACTTTTTTTTTTTTTTCCTCTTTGTTTTTCTACTATTATTTCTATATCTCGTGAAAGAGATGGGAAATCATGTATTGCTTGAAGATTTTTCCATATAATAATCGTTTTCGCACTATATACCAATTGTACTTAAGGCTCATCAGCTGGACTTGTACATTTGGCTGTCCAGGAACGATATTTTATTATTATATCTTATTAAGCATACTTAAGAATGAATGTGAATGTGAAATACACAATATTATTACCATGGCATGGTAACATGGTACAGTTTTTCATTTTGAAATTAAATTAAACTCTTCGATTAAATAAATGCTAGTCCTGAAAAGGACTTTTTTGTGTTACTTTTAGAATTGTATTTTACTTTTTTGCTTTCTTTACTGGAGTTGCCTTTTTTTGTATTTGTCGCAGCTTTTTTAACCTTAGGACTTTTTGCAGCAACCTTTGTTACATTTTTAGATGGTTTCGTAATTTTTTGCTTCGAAGCTTTTGTTTTAATAGGAGCTGGTTTCTTAATAGTTTTAGCTACTCCCTTTTCAGATTTTTTCTTTTCTATTATAGATTCTTTAGCAACAGTAGTCTTTTTCTTTGCGACTCCAACCTTTACAGGTGATCCTTTCTTGGCTTTTTTTGTAATTGATTTTTTCGGTGATGCTAATTTGTTTTTCTTCGAACTTTCGCCGCTTGCTTTTGTTGATGTCGATAGCTTAAATGAACCCGATGCACCTTTGCCTTTCGTTTGGATTAATTTACCGCTAACAACTGCACTCTTAATATATCTTTTAATAAATGGAGACAATTTGTCAGCGTCAACTTTGTAATTTGCAGCCAAATACTTTTTAATTGCTAGTAAAGATGAACCGCCACGTTCTTTCAAATCTTTTATAGCGCTATTCACCATATCTGAAGTTGGAGGATGGGTTGGCTTAGATTTAGGCTTTTTCACTCCAGTTGCGATAGAACCTTTCTTTGGTTTCTTCGTTTCAACAACAGGTGCAGTATTCGATTGAATTGTAGTATTATCTGCCATTTTGCTTTTTTTCTTTTAAAATATTTTTATTCACTTTTAGATTTTCCAATTAAATTTTTCAAAAAAAAAACACTTTAAAATCACTTATAGCATTTATAACTTGTATGACTGTATGAATTAAATTCACTGAAGTCTAGTATGAACAAAACAGCTTATCCATATGTGATGAGATTGTGGAAGAGCGGTGTGAAAAATTTCATTGAATTCAAGGCAATTTTTTCTCATTTTTGTTTGATGATTTCAAAGTTGAGCTCATTTTTCTAATAGTTATGATTATTTGTTTTTGAACATATATCCATCATATGAATTGTCAAGATGGGCTCTTTCATCGTACTAATTTTGAAATTAAAAAAATTTTAAAATACGGCGCTAAATTCCGATTTTGTGTGAAATTTTTTCTATTTTCTCCAAAAAATTTCCATTTAAAACGATATAATTATTTTGTTAATAATATTATGAATTTTTTTTTCTATATTCATATTAAGATGTACTCAATGCATCATTATCATTAATTGTTTTTATTAAATTCACCTATTTTAATACTGTAATTTATGTTTCTTTCAGAAATCATCAAACAACCATCCGTTGTTGTTTTGTACATGTTGTATGAGAATTGTAATTTTAAATTATCTATTAAGTGAAGGTACGAGAGAATAAACTTTTATTTAAAATTTATTTCAATCATTTTGAGATATGTATCTTTAATTCTAAATATTGAATTAAATGGATTTTAATGAAATTTTTTTCAAACTTTATATGAAATATATTATTACCAACATTATCATTTTTAATAGTTTTTTATTTAGCGTCCTTGATAAATTTTTTAAATTGATTTTTTAGTATTTAGGTTGTTGTTTATACTATTATATTTAGTCGGTATTAGGACAATGTATTTATTTATTAGGAACTGATCCACATTTTATATTTTCCCCAATGATTCGACTTTATTTGGAATCTTCATCATGGATCAACATTATTTTGTATATCAGAAAATCCTAATTATTACAGAATTTTTGACTTTTTTTTTTTTTTTTTTTTTTTTTACTGTTGGTAAATACAATTATGAACTATAATTCATAGTTTTCTATAATTGTGACTTTTTTTTTTTTTTCCTCTTTGTTTTTCTACTATTATTTCTATATCTCGTGAAAGAGATGGGAAATCACGTATTGCTTGAAGATTCTGTAATAATTAGGATTTTCTGATATACAAAATAATGTTGATCCATGATGAAGATTCAAAATAAAGTCGAATCATTGGGGAAAATATAAAATGTGGATCAGTTCCTAATAAATAATTACATTGTCCTAATACCGACTAAATATAATAGTATAAACAACAACCTAAATACTAAAAAATCAATTTAAAAAATTTATCAAGGACGCTAAATAAAAAACTATTCAAAATATTTAAAAATTCGGTGCAAAAACAGGAATTTTTCATTTAGTATTTAATTTGCAGAACTAAAATTTCTAGATGGATTGAATATAGAAAAATTAGAACTCTTCATTCTTAAGTATGCTTAATAAGATATAATAATAAAATATCGTTCCTGGACAGCCAAATGTACAAGTCCAGCTGATGAGCCTTAAGTACAATTGGTATATAGTGCGAAAACGATTATTATATGGAAAAATCTTCAAGCAATACGTGATTTCCCATCTCTTTCACGAGATATAGAAATAATAGTAGAAAAACAAAGAGGAAAAAAAAACAAAAAAAGTCACAATTATAGAAAACTATGAATTATAGTTCATAATTGTATTTACCAACAGTAAAAAAAAAAAAAAAAAAAAAAAAAAGTCAAAAATTCTGTAATAATTAGGATTTTCTGATATACAAAATAATGTTGATCCATGATGAAGATTCAAAATAAAGTCGAATCATTGGGGAAAATATAAAATGTGGATCAGTTCCTAATAAATAATTACATTGTCCTAATACCGACTAAATATAATAGTATAAACAACAACCTAAATACTAAAAAATCAATTTAAAAAATTATCATTTTTGTTTGATGATTTCAAAGTTGAGCTCATTTTTCTAATAGTTATGATTATATGTTTTTAAACATATATCCATCATATGAATCGTCAAGACGGGCTCTTTCATCGTACTAATTTTGAAATTAAAAAAATTTTAAAATACGGCGCTATTTTCCGATTTTGTGTGAAATTTTTTCTATTTTCTCCAAAAAATTTCCATTTAAAACGATATAATTATTTTGTTAATAATATTATGAATTTTTTTTTCTATATTCATATTAAGATGTACTCAATGCATCATTATCATTAATTGTTTTTATTAAATTCACCTATTTTAATACTGTAATTTATGTTTCTTTCAGAAATCATCAAACAACCATCCGTTGTTGTTTTGTACATGTTGTATGAGAATTGTAATTTTAAATTATCTATTAAGTGAAGGTACGAGAGAATAAACTTTTATTTAAAATTTATTTCAATCATTTTGAGATATGTATCTTTAATTCTAAATATTGAATTAAATGGATTTTAATGAAATTTTTTTGAAACTTTATATGAAATATATTATTACCAATATTATCATTTTTGTTTGATGATTTCAAAGTTGAGCTCATTTTTCTAATAGTTATGATTACATGTTTTTAAACATATATCCATCATATGAATCGTCAAGACGGGCTCTTTCATCGTACTAATTTTGAAATTAAAAAAAATTAAAATTCGGCGTTAAATTCCGATTTTGTGTGAAATTTTTTCTATTTTCTACAAAAAATTTCCATTTTAAACGATATAATTATTTTGTCAAAATTATTATGGAATTCTTTTTTTGTTATTCATATTAAGATTTACTCAATCCATCATTATCATTAATTGTTTTTATTAAATTCTCCTATTTTCATACTGTAATTTAAATTTCTTTCAGAAATCTTCAAACAACCATTCGTTGCTGTTTTGTACATGTTGTTTGAGAATCAGAATTTTAATCTAACTACTACATAGTAAAGGTATAAACGGACACAATTTAATAAAAATTCATTTCAATCAATCCGAGATATGTATCCTTAAATCAAAATTCTAAATTTAATAGATTTTAGTGAAATTTTTTTGCAACTTTATGTGAAATACACAATATTATTACCATGGCATGGTAACATGGTACAGTTTTTCATTTTGAAATTAAATTAAACTCTTCGATTAAATAAATGCTAGTCCTGAAAAGGACTTTTTTGTGTTACTTTTAGAATTGTATTTTACTTTTTGCTTTCTTTACTGGAGTTGCCTTTTTTGTTGTTGTCGCAGCTTTTTTAACCTTAGGACTTTTTGCAGCAACCTTTGTTACATTTTTAGATGGTTTCGTAATTTTTTGCTTCGAAGCTTTTGTTTTAATAGGAGCTGGTTTCTTAATAGTTTTAGCTACTGCGTTTTCAGATTTTTTCTTTTCTATTATAGATTCTTTAGCAACAGTAGTCTTTTTCTTTGCGACTCCAACCTTTACAGGTGATCCTTTCTTGGCTTTTTTTGTAATTGATTTTTTCGGTGATGCTAATTTGTTTTTCTTCGAACTTTCGCCGCTTGCTTTTGTTGATGTCGATAGCTTAAATGAACCCGATGCACCTTTGCCTTTCGTTTGGATTAATTTACCGCTAACAACTGCACTCTTAATATATTTTTTAATAAATGGAGACAATTTGTCAGCGTCAACTTTGTAATTTGCAGCCAAATACTTTTTAATTGCTAGTAAAGATGAACCGCCACGTTCTTTCAAATCTTTTATAGCGCTATTCACCATATCTGAAGTTGGAGGATGGGTTGGCTTAGATTTAGGCTTTTTCACTCCAGTTGCGATAGAACCTTTCTTTGGTTTCTTCGTTTCAACAACAGGTGCAGTATTCGATTGAATTGTAGTATTATCTGCCATTTTGCTTTTTTTCTTTTAAAATATTTTTATTCACTTTTAGATTTTCCAATTAAATTTTTCAAAAAAAAAAACACTTTAAAATCACTTATAACATTTATAACTTGTATGACTGTATGAATTAAATTCACTGAAGTCTAGTATGAACAAAACAGCTTATCCATATGTGATGAGATTGTGGAAGAGCGGTGTGAAATAATTTCATTCAATTCAAGGCAATTTTTTCTCATTTTTGTTCGATGATTTCAAAGTTGAGCTCATTTCTCTAATAGTTATGATTATTTGTTTTTGAACATATATCCATCATATGAATTGTCAAGATGGGCTCTTTCATCGTACTAATTTTGAAATTAAAAAAATTTTAAAATACGGCGCTAAATTCCGATTTTGTGTGAAATTTTTTCTATTTTCTCCAAAAAATTTCCATTTAAAACGATATAATTATTTTGTTAATAATATTATGAATTTTTTTTTCTATATTCATATTAAGATGTACTCAATGCATCATTATCATTAATTGTTTTTATTATATTCACCTATTTTAATACTGTAATTTATGTTTCTTTCAGAAATCATCAAACAACCATCCGTTGTTGTTTTGTACATGTTGTATGAGAATTGTAATTTTAAATTATCTATTAAGTGAAGGTACGAGAGAATAAACTTTTATTTAAAATTTATTTCAATCATTTTGAGATATGTATCTTTAATTCTAAATATTGAATTAAATGGATTTTAATGAAATTTTTTTGAAACTTTATATGAAATATATTATTACCAATATTATCATTTTTGTTTGATGATTTCAAAGTTGAGCTCATTTTTCTAATAGTTATGATTACATGTTTTTAAACATATATCCATCATATGAATCGTCAAGACGGGCTCTTTCATCGTACTAATTTTGAAATTAAAAAAAATTAAAATTCGGCGTTAAATTCCGATTTTGTGTGAAATTTTTTCTATTTTCTACAAAAAATTTCCATTTTAAACGATATAATTATTTTGTCAAAATTATTATGGAATTTTTTTTTTGTTATTCATATTAAGATTTACTCAATCCATCATTATCATTAATTGTTTTTATTAAATTCTCCTATTTTCATACTGTAATTTAAATTTCTTTCAGAAATCTTCAAACAACCATTCGTTGCTGTTTTGTACATGTTGTTTGAGAATCAGAATTTTAATCTAACTACTACATAGTAAAGGTATAAAGGGACACAATTTAATAAAAATTCATTTCAATCAAACCGAGATATATATCCTTAAATCAAAATTCTAAATTTAATAGATTTTAGTGAAATTTTTTTGCAACTTTATGTGAAATACACAATATTATTACCATGGCATGGTAACATGGTACAGTTTTTCATTTTGAAATTAAATTAAACTCTTCGATTAAATAAATGCTAGTCCTGAAAAGGACTTTTTTGCGTTACTTTTAGAATTGTATTTTACTTTTTGCTTTCTTTACTGGAGTTGCCTTTTTTGTTGTTGTCGCAGCTTTTTTAACCTTAGGACTTTTTGCAGCAACCTTTGTTACATTTTTAGATGGTTTCGTAATTTTTTGCTTCGAAGCTTTTGTTTTAATAGGAGCTGCTTTCTTAATAGTTTTAGCTACTGCCTTTTCAGATTTTTTCTTTTCTATTATAGATTCTTTAGCAACAGTAGTCTTTTTCTTTGCGACTCCAACCTTTACAGGTGATCCTTTCTTGGCTTTTTTTGTAATTGATTTTTTCGGTGATGCTAGTTTGTTTTTCTTCGAACTTTCGCCGCTTGCTTTTGTTGATGTCGATAGCTTAAATGAACCCGATGCACCTTTGCCTTTCGTTTGGATTAATTTACCGCTAACAACTGCACTCTTAATATATTTTTTAATAAATGGAGACAATTTGTCAGCGTCAACTTTGTAATTTGCAGCCAAATACTTTTTAATTGCTAGTAAAGATGAACCGCCACGTTCTTTCAAATCTTTTATAGCGCTATTCACCATATCTGAAGTTGGAGGATGGGTTGGCTTAGATTTAGGCTTTTTCACTCCAGTTGCGATAGAACCTTTCTTTGGTTTCTTCGTTTCAACAACAGGTGCAGTATTCGATTGAATTGTAGTATTATCTGCCATTTTGCTTTTTTTCTTTTAAAATATTTTTATTCACTTTTAGATTTTCCAATTAAATTTTTCAAAAAAAAAAACACTTTAAAATCACTTATAACATTTATAACTTGTATGACTGTATGAATTAAATTCACTGAAGTCTAGTATGAACAAAACAGCTTATCCATATGTGATGAGATTGTGGAAGAGCGGTGTGAAATAATTTCATTCAATTCAAGGCAATTTTTTCTCATTTTTGTTTGATGATTTCAAAGTTGAGCTCATTTTGCTAATAGTTATGATTATTTGTTTTTGAACATATATCCATCATATGAATTGTCAAGATGGGCTCTTTCATCGTACTAATTTTGAAATTAAAAAAATTTTGAAATACGGCGCTAAATTCCGATTTTGTGTGAAATTTTTTCTATTTTCTCCAAAAAATTTCCATTTAAAACGATATAATTATTTTGTTAATAATATTATGAATTTTTTTTTTCTATATTCATATTAAGATGTACTCAATGCATCATTATCATTAATTGTTTTTATTAAATTCACCTATTTTAATACTGTAATTTATGTTTCTTTCAGAAATCATCAAACAACCATCCGTTGTTGTTTTGTACATGTTGTATGAGAATTGTAATTTTAAATTATCTATTAAGTGAAGGTACGAGAGAATAAACTTTTATTTAAAATTTATTTCAATCATTTTGAGATATGTATCTTTAATTCTAAATATTGAATTAAATGGATTTTAATGAAATTTTTTTGAAACTTTATATGAAATATATTATTACCAATATTATCATTTTTGTTTGATGATTTCAAAGTTGAGCTCATTTTTCTAATAGTTATGATTATATGTTTTTAAACATATATCCATCATATGAATCGTCAAGACGGGCTCTTTCATCGTACTAATTTTGAAATTAAAAAAAATTAAAATTCGGCGTTAAATTCCGATTTTGTGTGAAATTTTTTCTATTTTCTACAAAAAATTTCCATTTTAAACGATATAATTATTTTGTCAAAATTATTATGGAATTCTTTTTTTGTTATTCATATTAAGATTTACTCAATCCATCATTATCATTAATTGTTTTTATTAAATTCTCCTATTTTCATACTGTAATTTAAATTTCTTTCAGAAATCTTCAAACAACCATTCGTTGCTGTTTTGTACATGTTGTTTGAGAATCAGAATTTTAATCTAACTACTACATAATAAAGGTATAAACGGACACAATTTAATAAAAATTCATTTCAATCAATCCGAGATATGTATCCTTAAATCAAAATTCTAAATTTAATAGATTTTAGTGAAATTTTTTTGCAACTTTATGTGAAATACACAATATTATTACCATGGCATGGTAACATGGTACAGTTTTTCATTTTGAAATTAAATTAAACTCTTCGATTAAATAAATGCTAGTCCTGAAAAGGACTTTTTTGTGTTACTTTTAGAATTGTATTTTACTTTTTGCTTTCTTTACTGGAGTTGCCTTTTTTGTTGTTGTCGCAGCTTTTTTAACCTTAGGACTTTTTGCAGCAACCTTTGTTACATTTTTAGATGGTTTCGTAATTTTTTGCTTCGAAGCTTTTGTTTTAATAGGAGCTGGTTTCTTAATAGTTTTAGCTACTGCCTTTTCAGATTTTTTCTTTTCTATTATAGATTCTTTAGCAACAGTAGTCTTTTTCTTTGCGACTCCAACCTTTACAGGTGATCCTTTCTTGGCTTTTTTTGTAATTGATTTTTTCGGTGATGCTAATTTGTTTTTCTTCGAACTTTCGCCGCTTGCTTTTGTTGATGTCGATAGCTTAAATGAACCCGATGCACCTTTGCCTTTCGTTTGGATTAATTTACCGCTAACAACTGCACTCTTAATATATTTTTTAATAAATGGAGACAATTTGTCAGCGTCAAGTTTGTAATTTGCAGCCAAATACTTTTTAATTGCTAGTAAAGATGAACCGCCACGTTCTTTCAAATCTTTTATAGCGCTATTCACCATATCTGAAGTTGGAGGATGGGTTGGCTTAGATTTAGGCTTTTTCACTCCAGTTGCGATAGAACCTTTCTTTGGTTTCTTCGTTTCAACAACAGGTGCAGTATTCGATTGAATTGTAGTATTATCTGCCATTTTGCTTTTTTTCTTTTAAAATATTTTTATTCACTTTTAGATTTTCCAATTAAATTTTTCAAAAAAAAACACTTTAAAATCACTTATAACATTTATAACTTGTATGACTGTATGAATTAAATTCACTGAAGTCTAGTATGAACAAAACAGCTTATCCATATGTGATGAGATTGTGGAAGAGCGGTGTGAAATAATTTCATTCAATTCAAGGCAATTTTTTCTCATTTTTGTTTGATGATTTCAAAGTTGAGCTCATTTTTCTAATAGTTATGATTATTTGTTTTTGAACATATATCCATCATATGAATTGTCAAGATGGGCTCTTTCATCGTACTAATTTTGAAATTAAAAAAATTTTAAAATACGGCGCTATTTTCCGATTTTGTGTGAAATTTTTTCTATTTTCTCCAAAAAATTTCCATTTAAAACGATATAATTATTTTGTTAATAATATTATGAATTTTTTTTTCTATATTCATATTAAGATGTACTCAATGCATCATTATCATTAATTGTTTTTATTAAATTCACCTATTTTAATACTGTAATTTATGTTTCTTTCAGAAATCATCAAACAACCATCCGTTGTTGTTTTGTACATGTTGTATGAGAATTGTAATTTTAAATTATCTATTAAGTGAAGGTACGAGAGAATAAACTTTTATTTAAAATTTATTTCAATCATTTTGAGATATGTATCTTTAATTCTAAATATTGAATTAACTGGATTTTAATGAAATTTTTTTGAAACTTTATATGAAATATATTATTACCAATATTATCATTTTTGTTTGATGATTTCAAAGTTGAGCTCATTTTTCTAATAGTTATGATTATATGTTTTTAAACATATATCCATCATATGAATCGTCAAGACGGGCTCTTTCATCGTACTAATTTTGAAATTAAAAAAAATTAAAATTCGGCGTTAAATTCCGATTTTGTGTGAAATTTTTTCTATTTTCTACAAAAAATTTCCATTTTAAACGATATAATTATTTTGTCAAAATTATTATGGAATTTTTTTTTTGTTATTCATATTAAGATTTACTCAATCCATCATTATCATTAATTGTTTTTATTAAATTCTCCTATTTTCATACTGTAATTTAAATTTCTTTCAGAAATCTTCAAACAACCATTCGTTGCTGTTTTGTACATGTTGTTTGAGAATCAGAATTTTAATCTAACTACTACATAGTAAAGGTATAAACGGACACAATTTAATAAAAATTCATTTCAATCAATCCGAGATATGTATCCTTAAATCAAAATTCTAAATTTAATAGATTTTAGTGAAATTTTTTTGCAACTTTATGTGAAATACACAATATTATTACCATGGCATGGTAACATGGTACAGTTTTTCATTTTGAAATTAAATTAAACTCTTCGATTAAATAAATGCTAGTCCTGAAAAGGACTTTTTTGTGTTACTTTTAGAATTGTATTTTACTTTTTTGCTTTCTTTACTGGAGTTGCCTTTTTTGTTGTTGTCGCAGCTTTTTTAACCTTAGGACTTTTTGCAGCAACCTTTGTTACATTTTTAGATGGTTTCGTAATTTTTTGCTTCGAAGCTTTTGTTTTAATAGGAGCTGCTTTCTTAATAGTTTTAACTACTGCCTTTTCAGATTTTTTCTTTTCTATTATAGATTCTTTAGCAACAGTAGTCTTTTTCTTTGCGACTCCAACCTTTACAGGTGATCCTTTCTTGGCTTTTTTTGTAATTGATTTTTTCGGTGATGCTAATTTGTTTTTCTTCGAACTTTCGTCGCTTGCTTTTGTTGATGTCGATAGCTTAAATGAACCCGATGCACCTTTGCCTTTCGTTTGGATTAATTTACCGCTAACAACTGCACTCTTAATATATTTTTTAATAAATGGAGACAATTTGTCAGCGTCAACTTTGTAATTTGCAGCCAAATACTTTTTAATTGCTAGTAAAGATGAACCGCCACGTTCTTTCAAATCTTTTATAGCGCTATTCACCATATCTGAAGTTGGAGGATGGGTTGGCTTAGATTTAGGCTTTTTCACTCCAGTTGCGATAGAACCTTTCTTTGGTTTCTTCGTTTCAACAACAGGTGCAGTATTCGATTGAATTGTAGTATTATCTGCCATTTTGCTTTTTTTCTTTTAAAATATTTTTATTCACTTTTAGATTTTCCAATTAAATTTTTCAAAAAAAAAACACTTTAAAATCACTTATAACATTTATAACTTGTATGACTGTATGAATTAAATTCACTGAAGTCTAGTATGAACAAAACAGCTTATCCATATGTGATGAGATTGTGGAAGAGCGGTGTGAAATATTCCATTGAATTCAAGGCAATTTTTTCTCATTTTTGTTTGATGATTTCAAAGTTGAGCTCATTTTTCTAATAGTTATGATTATTTGTTTTTGAACATATATCCATCATATGAATTGTCAAGATGGGCTCTTTCATCGTACTAATTTTGAAATTAAAAAAATTTTAAAATACGGCGCTAAATTCCGATTTTGTGTGAAATTTTTTCTATTTTCTCCAAAAAATTTCCATTTAAAACGATATAATTATTTTGTTAATAATATTATGAATTTTTTTTTTCTATATTCATATTAAGATGTACTCAATGCATCATTATCATTAATTGTTTTTATTAAATTCACCTATTTTAATACTGTAATTTATGTTTCTTTCAGAAATCATCAAACAACCATCCGTTGTTGTTTTGTACATGTTGTATGAGAATTGTAATTTTAAATTATCTATTAAGTGAAGGTACGAGAGAATAAACTTTTATTTAAAATTTATTTCAATCATTTTGAGATATGTATCTTTAATTCTAAATATTGAATTAAATGGATTTTAATGAAATTTTTTTGAAACTTTATATGAAATATATTATTACCAATATTATCATTTTTGTTTGATGATTTCAAAGTTGAGCTCATTTTTCTAATAGTTATGATTATATGTTTTTAAACATATATCCATCATATGAATCGTCAAGACGGGCTCTTTCATCGTACTAATTTTGAAATTAAAAAAAATTAAAATTCGGCGTTAAATTCCGATTTTGTGTGAAATTTTTTCTATTTTCTACAAAAAATTTCCATTTTAAACGATATAATTATTTTGTCAAAATTATTATGGAATTTTTTTTTTGTTATTCATATTAAGATTTACTCAATCCATCATTATCATTAATTGTTTTTATTAAATTCTCCTATTTTCATACTGTAATTTAAATTTCTTTCAGAAATCTTCAAACAACCATTCGTTGCTGTTTTGTACATGTTGTTTGAGAATCAGAATTTTAATCTAACTACTACATAGTAAAGGTATAAACGGACAATTTAATAAAAATTCATTTCAATCAATCCGAGATATGTATCCTTAAATCAAAATTCTAAATTTAATAGATTTTAGTGAAATTTTTTTGCAACTTTATGTGAAATACACAATATTATTACCATGGCATGGTAACATGGTACAGTTTTTCATTTTGAAATTAAATTAAACTCTTCGATTAAATAAATGCTAGTCCTGAAAAGGACTTTTTTGTGTTACTTTTAGAATTGTATTTTACTTTTTGCTTTCTTTACTGGAGTTGCCTTTTTTGTTGTTGTCGCAGCTTTTTTAACCTTAGGACTTTTTGCAGCAACCTTTGTTACATTTTTAGATGGTTTCGTAATTTTTTGCTTCGAAGCTTTTGTTTTAATAGGAGCTGCTTTCTTAATAGTTTTAGCTACTGCCTTTTCAGATTTTTTCTTTTCTATTATAGATTCTTTAGCAACAGTAGTCTTTTTCTTTGCGACTCCAACCTTTACAGGTGATCCTTTCTTGGCTTTTTTTGTAATTGATTTTTTCGGTGATGCTAATTTGTTTTTCTTCGAACTTTCGCCGCTTGCTTTTGTTGATGTCGATAGCTTAAATGAACCCGATGCACCTTTGCCTTTCGTTTGGATTAATTTACCGCTAACAACTGCACTCTTAATATATTTTTTAATAAATGGAGACAATTTGTCAGCGTCAACTTTGTAATTTGCAGCCAAATACTTTTTAATTGCTAGTAAAGATGAACCGCCATGTTCTTTCAAATCTTTTATAGCGCTATTCACCATATCTGAAGTTGGAGGATGGGTTGGCTTAGATTTAGGCTTTTTCACTCCAGTTGCGATAGAACCTTTCTTTGGTTTCTTCGTTTCAACAACAGGTGCAGTATTCGATTGAATTGTAGTATTATCTGCCATTTTGCTTTTTTTCTTTTAAAATATTTTTATGCACTTTTAGATTTTCCAATTAAATTTTTCAAAAAAAAAAACACTTTAAAATCACTTATAACATTTATAACTTGTATGACTGTATGAATTAAATTCACTGAAGTCTAGTATGAACAAAACAGCTTATCCATATGTGATGAGATTGTGGAAGAGCGGTGTGAAATAATTTCATTCAATTCAAGGCAATTTTTTCCATTTTTGTTTGATGATTTCAAAGTTGAGCTCATTTTTCTAATAGTTATGATTATTTGTTTTTGAACATATATCCATCATATGAATTGTCAAGATGGGCTCTTTCATCGTACTAATTTTGAAATTAAAAAAATTTTAAAATACGGCGCTATTTTCCGATTTTGTGTGAAATTTTTTCTATTTTCTCCAAAAAATTTCCATTTAAAACGATATAATTATTTTGTTAATAATATTATGAATTTTTTTTTCTATATTCATATTAAGATGTACTCAATGCATCATTATCATTAATTGTTTTTATTAAATTCACCTATTTTAATACTGTAATTTATGTTTCTTTCAGAAATCATCAAACAACCATCCGTTGTTGTTTTGTACATGTTGTATGAGAATTGTAATTTTAAATTATCTATTAAGTGAAGGTACGAGAGAATAAACTTTTATTTAAAATTTATTTCAATCATTTTGAGATATGTATCTTTAATTCTAAATATTGAATTAACTGGATTTTAATGAAATTTTTTTGAAACTTTATATGAAATATATTATTACCAATATTATCATTTTTGTTTGATGATTTCAAAGTTGAGCTCATTTTTCTAATAGTTATGATTACATGTTTTTAAACATATATCCATCATATGAATCGTCAAGACGGGCTCTTTCATCGTACTAATTTTGAAATTAAAAAAAATTAAAATTCGGCGTTAAATTCCGATTTTGTGTGAAATTTTTTCTATTTTCTACAAAAAATTTCCATTTTAAACGATATAATTATTTTGTCAAAATTATTATGGAATTCTTTTTTTGTTATTCATATTAAGATTTACTCAATCCATCATTATCATTAATTGTTTTTATTAAATTCTCCTATTTTCATACTGTAATTTAAATTTCTTTCAGAAATCTTCAAACAACCATTCGTTGCTGTTTTGTACATGTTGTTTGAGAATCAGAATTTTAATCTAACTACTACATAGTAAAGGTATAAACGGACACAATTTAATAAAAATTCATTTCAATCAATCCGAGATATGTATCCTTAAATCAAAATTCTAAATTTAATAGATTTTAGTGAAATTTTTTTGCAACTTTATGTGAAATACACAATATTATTACCATGGCATGGTAACATGGTACAGTTTTTCATTTTGAAATTAAATTAAACTCTTCGATTAAATAAATGCTAGTCCTGAAAAGGACTTTTTTGTGTTACTTTTAGAATTGTATTTTACTTTTTGCTTTCTTTACTGGAGTTGCCTTTTTTGTTGTTGTCGCAGCTTTTTTAACCTTAGGACTTTTTGCAGCAACCTTTGTTACATTTTTAGATGGTTTCGTAATTTTTTGCTTCGAAGCTTTTGTTTTAATAGGAGCTGCTTTCTTAATAGTTTTAGCTACTGCCTTTTCAGATTTTTTCTTTTCTATTATAGATTCTTTAGCAACAGTAGTCTTTTTCTTTGCGACTCCAACCTTTACAGGTGATCCTTTCTTGGCTTTTTTTGTAATTGATTTTTTCGGTGATGCTAATTTGTTTTTCTTCGAACTTTCGCCGCTTGCTTTTGTTGATGTCGATAGCTTAAATGAACCCGATGCACCTTTGCCTTTCGTTTGGATTAATTTACCGCTAACAACTGCACTCTTAATATATTTTTTAATAAATGGAGACAATTTGTCAGCGTCAACTTTGTAATTTGCAGCCAAATACTTTTTAATTGCTAGTAAAGATGAACCGCCACGTTCTTTCAAATCTTTTATAGCGCTATTCACCATATCTGAAGTTGGAGGATGGGTTGGCTTAGATTTAGGCTTTTTCACTCCAGTTGCGATAGAACCTTTCTTTGGTTTCTTCGTTTCAACAACAGGTGCAGTATTCGATTGAATTGTAGTATTATCTGCCATTTTGCTTTTTTTCTTTTAAAATATTTTTATTCACTTTTAGATTTTCCAATTAAATTTTTCAAAAAAAAAAACACTTTAAAATCACTTATAACATTTATAACTTGTATGACTGTATGAATTAAATTCACTGAAGTCTTGTATGAACAAAACAGCTTATCCATATGTGATGAGATTGTGGAAGAGCGGTGTGAAATAATTTCATTCAATTTAAGGCAATTTTTTCTCATTTTTGTTTGATGATTTCAAAGTTGAGCTCATTTTTCTAATAGTTATGATTATTTGTTTTTGAACATATATCCATCATATGAATTGTCAAGATGGGCTCTTTCATCGTACTAATTTTGAAATTAAAAAAATTTTAAAATACGGCGCTAAATTCCGATTTTGTGTGAAATTTTTTCTATTTTCTCCAAAAAATTTCCATTTAAAACGATATAATTATTTTGTTAATAATATTATGAATTTTTTTTTCTATATTCATATTAAGATGTACTCAATGCATCATTATCATTAATTGTTTTTATTAAATTCACCTATTTTAATACTGTAATTTATGTTTCTTTCAGAAATCATCAAACAACCATCCGTTGTTGTTTTGTACATGTTGTATGAGAATTGTAATTTTAAATTATCTATTAAGTGAAGGTACGAGAGAATAAACTTTTATTTAAAATTTATTTCAATCATTTTGAGATATGTATCTTTAATTCTAAATATTGAATTAACTGGATTTTAATGAAATTTTTTTGAAACTTTATATGAAATATATTATTACCAATATTATCATTTTTGTTTGATGATTTCAAAGTTGAGCTCATTTTTCTAATAGTTATGATTACATGTTTTTAAACATATATCCATCATATGAATCGTCAAGACGGGCTCTTTCATCGTACTAATTTTGAAATTAAAAAAAATTAAAATTCGGCGTTAAATTCCGATTTTGTGTGAAATTTTTTCTATTTTCTACAAAAAATTTCCATTTTAAACGATATAATTATTTTGTCAAAATTATTATGGAATTCTTTTTTTGTTATTCATATTAAGATTTACTCAATCCATCATTATCATTAATTGTTTTTATTAAATTCTCCTATTTTCATACTGTAATTTAAATTTCTTTCAGAAATCTTCAAACAACCATTCGTTGCTGTTTTGTACATGTTGTTTGAGAATCAGAATTTTAATCTAACTACTACATAGTAAAGGTATAAACGGACACAATTTAATAAAAATTCATTTCAATCAATCCGAGATATGTATCCTTAAATCAAAATTCTAAATTTAATAGATTTTAGTGAAATTTTTTTGCAACTTTATGTGAAATACACAATATTATTACCATGGCATGGTAACATGGTACAGTTTTTCATTTTGAAATTAAATTAAACTCTTCGATTAAATAAATGCTAGTCCTGAAAAGGACTTTTTTGTGTTACTTTTAGAATTGTATTTTACTTTTTGCTTTCTTTACTGGAGTTGCCTTTTTTGTTGTTGTCGCAGCTTTTTTAACCTTAGGACTTTTTGCAGCAACCTTTGTTACATTTTTAGATGGTTTCGTAATTTTTTGCTTCGAAGCTTTTGTTTTAATAGGAGCTGCTTTCTTAATAGTTTTAGCTACTGCCTTTTCAGATTTTTTCTTTTCTATTATAGATTCTTTAGCAACAGTAGTCTTTTTCTTTGCGACTCCAACCTTTACAGGTGATCCTTTCTTGGCTTTTTTTGTAATTGATTTTTTCGGTGATGCTAATTTGTTTTTCTTCGAACTTTCGCCGCTTGCTTTTGTTGATGTCGATAGCTTAAATGAACCCGATGCACCTTTGCCTTTCGTTTGGATTAATTTACCGCTAACAACTGCACTCTTAATATATTTTTTAATAAATGGAGACAATTTGTCAGCGTCAACTTTGTAATTTGCAGCCAAATACTTTTTAATTGCTAGTAAAGATGAACCGCCACGTTCTTTCAAATCTTTTATAGCGCTATTCACCATATCTGAAGTTGGAGGATGGGTTGGCTTAGATTTAGGCTTTTTCACTCCAGTTGCGATAGAACCTTTCTTTGGTTTCTTCGTTTCAACAACAGGTGCAGTATTCGATTGAATTGTAGTATTATCTGCCATTTTGCTTTTTTTCTTTTAAAATATTTTTATTCACTTTTAGATTTTCCAATTAAATTTTTCAAAAAAAAAACACTTTAAAATCACTTATAACATTTATAACTTGTATGACTGTATGAATTAAATTCACTGAAGTCTAGTATGAACAAAACAGCTTATCCATATGTGATGAGATTGTGGAAGAGCAGTGTGAAATAATTTCATTCAATTCAAGGCAATTTTTTCTCATTTTTGTTTGATGATTTCAAAGTTGAGCTCATTTTTCTAATAGTTATGATTATTTGTTTTTGAACATATATCCATCATATGAATTGTCAAGATGGGCTCTTTCATCGTACTAATTTTGAAATTAAAAAAATTTTAAAATACGGCGCTAAATTCCGATTTTGTGTGAAATTTTTTCTATTTTCTCCAAAAAATTTCCATTTAAAACGATATAATTATTTTGTTAATAATATTATGAATTTTTTTTTCTATATTCATATTAAGATGTACTCAATGCATCATTATCATTAATTGTTTTTATTAAATTCACCTATTTTAATACTGTAATTTATGTTTCTTTCAGAAATCATCAAACAACCATCCGTTGTTGTTTTGTACATGTTGTATGAGAATTGTAATTTTAAATTATCTATTAAGTGAAGGTACGAGAGAATAAACTTTTATTTAAAATTTATTTCAATCATTTTGAGATATGTATCTTTAATTCTAAATATTGAATTAACTGGATTTTAATGAAATTTTTTTGAAACTTTATATGAAATATATTATTACCAATATTATCATTTTTGTTTGATGATTTCAAAGTTGAGCTCATTTTTCTAATAGTTATGATTACATGTTTTAAAACATATATCCATCATATGAATCGTCAAGACGGGCTCTTTCATCGTACTAATTTTGAAATTAAAAAAAATTAAAATTCGGCGTTAAATTGCGATTTTGTGTGAAATTTTTTCTATTTTCTACAAAAAATTTCCATTTTAAACGATATAATTATTTTGTCAAAATTATTATGGAATTCTTTTTTTGTTATTCATATTAAGATTTACTCAATCCATCATTATCATTAATTGTTTTTATTAAATTCTCCTATTTTCATACTGTAATTTAAATTTCTTTCAGAAATCTTCAAACAACCATTCGTTGCTGTTTTGTACATGTTGTTTGAGAATCAGAATTTTAATCTAACTACTACATAGTAAAGGTATAAACGGACACAATTTAATAAAAATTCATTTCAATCAATCCGAGATATGTATCCTTAAATCAAAATTCTAAATTTAATAGATTTTAGTGAAATTTTTTTGCAACTTTATGTGAAATACACAATATTATTACCATGGCATGGTAACATGGTACAGTTTTTCATTTTGAAATTAAATTAAACTCTTCGATTAAATAAATGCTAGTCCTGAAAAGGACTTTTTTGTGTTACTTTTAGAATTGTATTTTACTTTTTGCTTTCTTTACTGGAGTTGCCTTTTTTGTTGTTGTCGCAGCTTTTTTAACCTTAGGACTTTTTGCAGCAACCTTTGTTACATTTTTAGATGGTTTCGTAATTTTTTGCTTCGAAGCTTTTGTTTTAATAGGAGCTGGTTTCTTAATAGTTTTAGCTACTGCCTTTTCAGATTTTTTCTTTTCTATTATAGATTCTTTAGCAACAGTAGTCTTTTTCTTTGCGACTCCAACCTTTACAGGTGATCCTTTCTTGGCTTTTTTTGTAATTGATTTTTTCGGTGATGCTAATTTGTTTTTCTTCGAACTTTCGCCGCTTGCTTTTGTTGATGTCGATAGCTGAAATGAACCCGATGCACCTTTGCCTTTCGTTTGGATTAATTTACCGCTAACAACTGCACTCTTAATATATTTTTTAATAAATGGAGACAATTTGTCAGCGTCAACTTTGTAATTTGCAGCCAAATACTTTTTAATTGCTAGTAAAGATGAACCGCCACGTTCTTTCAAATCTTTTATAGCGCTATTCACCATATCTGAAGTTGGAGGATGGGTTGGCTTAGATTTAGGCTTTTTCACTCCAGTTGCGATAGAACCTTTCTTTGGTTTCTTCGTTTCAACAACAGGTGCAGTATTCGATTGAATTGTAGTATTATCTGCCATTTTGCTTTTTTTCTTTTAAAATATTTTTATTCACTTTTAGATTTTCCAATTAAATTTTTCAAAAAAAAAAACACTTTAAAATCACTTATAACATTTATAACTTGTATGACTGTATGAATTAAATTCACTGAAGTCTAGTATGAACAAAACAGCTTATCCATATGTGATGGGATTGTGGAAGAGCGGTGTGAAATAATTTCATTCAATTCAAGGCAATTTTTTCTCATTTTTGTTTGATGATTTCAAAGTTGAGCTCATTTTTCTAATAGTTATGTTTATTTGTTTTTGAACATATATCCATCATATGAATTGTCAAGATGGGCTCTTTCATCGTACTAATTTTGAAATTAAAAAAATTTTAAAATACGGCGCTATTTTCCGATTTTGTGTGAAATTTTTTCTATTTTCTCCAAAAAATTTCCATTTAAAACGATATAATTATTTTGTTAATAATATTATGAATTTTTTTTTTCTATATTCATATTAAGATGTACTCAATGCATCATTATCATTAATTGTTTTTATTAAATTCACCTATTTTAATACTGTAATTTATGTTTCTTTCAGAAATCATCAAACAACCATCCGTTGTTGTTTTGTACATGTTGTATGAGAATTGTAATTTTAAATTATCTATTAAGTGAAGGTACGAGAGAATAAACTTTTATTTAAAATTTATTTCAATCATTTTGAGATATGTATCTTTAATTCTAAATATTGAATTAAATGGATTTTAATGAAATTTTTTTGAAACTTTATATGAAATATATTATTACCAATATTATCATTTTTGTTTGATGATTTCAAAGTTGAGCTCATTTTTCTAATAGTTATGATTACATGTTTTTAAACATATATCCATCATATGAATCGTCAAGACGGGCTCTTTCATCGTACTAATTTTGAAATTAAAAAAAATTAAAATTCGGCGTTAAATTCCGATTTTGTGTGAAATTTTTTCTATTTTCTACAAAAAATTTCCATTTTAAACGATATAATTATTTTGTCAAAATTATTATGGAATTCTTTTTTTGTTATTCATATTAAGATTTACTCAATCCATCATTATCATTAATTGTTTTTATTAAATTCTCCTATTTTCATACTGTAATTTAAATTTCTTTCAGAAATCTTCAAACAACCATTCGTTGCTGTTTTGTACATGTTGTTTGAGAATCAGAATTTTAATCTAACTACTACATAGTAAAGGTATAAACGGACACAATTTAATAAAAATTCATTTCAATCAATCCGAGATATGTATCCTTAAATCAAAATTCTAAATTTAATAGATTTTAGTGAAATTTTTTTGCAACTTTATGTGAAATACACAATATTATTACCATGGCATGGTAACATGGTACAGTTTTTCATTTTGAAATTAAATTAAACTCTTCGATTAAATAAATGCTAGTCCTGAAAAGGACTTTTTTGTGTTACTTTTAGAATTGTATTTTACTTTTTGCTTTCTTTACTGGAGTTGCCTTTTTTGTTGTTGTCGCAGCTTTTTTAACCTTAGGACTTTTTGCAGCAACCTTTGTTACATTTTTAGATGGTTTCGTAATTTTTTGCTTCGAAGCTTTTGTTTTAATAGGAGCTGGTTTCTTAATAGTTTTAGCTACTGCCTTTTCAGATTTTTTCTTTTCTATTATAGATTCTTTAGCAACAGTAGTCTTTTTCTTTGCGACTCCAACCTTTACAGGTGATCCTTTCTTGGCTTTTTTTGTAATTGATTTTTTCGGTGATGCTAATTTGTTTTTCTTCGAACTTTCGCCGCTTGCTTTTGTTGATGTCGATAGCTTAAATGAACCCGATGCACCTTTGCCTTTCGTTTGGATTAATTTACCGCTAACAACTGCACTCTTAATATATTTTTTAATAAATGGAGACAATTTGTCAGCGTCAACTTTGTAATTTGCAGCCAAATACTTTTTAATTGCTAGTAAAGATGAACCGCCACGTTCTTTCAAATCTTTTATAGCGCTATTCACCATATCTGAAGTTGGAGGGTTGGCTTAGATTTAGGCTTTTTCACTCCAGTTGCGATAGAACCTTTCTTTGGTTTCTTCGTTTCAACAACAGGTGCAGTATTCGATTGAATTGTAGTATTATCTGCCATTTTGCTTTTTTTTAAAATATTTTTATTCACTTTTAGATTTTCCAATTAAATTTTTCAAAAAAAAAAAACACTTTAAAATCACTTATAAAATTTATAACTTGTATGACTGTATGAATTAAATTCACTGAAGTCTAGTATGAACAAAACAGCTTATCCATATGTGATGAGATTGTGGAAGAGCGGTGTGAAATAATTTCATTCAATTCAAGGCAATTTTTTCTCATTTTTGTTTGATGATTTCAAAGTTGAGCTCATTTTTCTAATAGTTATGATTATTTGTTTTTGAACATATATCCATCATATGAATTGTCAAGATGGGCTCTTTCATCGTACTAATTTTGAAATTAAAAAAATTTTAAAATACGGCGCTATTTTCCGATTTTGTGTGAAATTTTTTCTATTTTCTCCAAAAAATTTCCATTTAAAACGATATAATTATTTTGTTAATAATATTATGAATTTTTTTTTCTATATTCATATTAAGATGTACTCAATGCATCATTATCATTAATTGTTTTTATTAAATTCACCTATTTTAATACTGTAATTTATGTTTCTTTCAGAAATCATCAAACAACCATCCGTTGTTGTTTTGTACATGTTGTATGAGAATTGTAATTTTAAATTATCTATTAAGTGAAGGTACGAGAGAATAAACTTTTATTTAAAATTTATTTCAATCATTTTGAGATATGTATCTTTAATTCTAAATATTGAATTAAATGGATTTTAATGAAATTTTTTTGAAACTTTATATGAAATATATTATTACCAATATTATCATTTTTGTTTGATGATTTCAAAGTTGAGCCCATTTTTCTAATAGTTATGATTACATGTTTTTAAACATATATCCATCATATGAATCGTCAAGACGGGCTCTTTCATCGTACTAATTTTGAAATTAAAAAAAATTAAAATTCGGCGTTAAATTCCGATTTTGTGTGAAATTTTTTCTATTTTCTACAAAAAATTTCCATTTTAAACGATATAATTATTTTGTCAAAATTAAATGGAATTCTTTTTTTGTTATTCATATTAAGATTTACTCAATCCATCATTATCATTAATTGTTTTTATTAAATTCTCCTATTTTCATACTGTAATTTAAATTTCTTTCAGAAATCTTCAAACAACCATTCGTTGCTGTTTTGTACATGTTGTTTGAGAATCAGAATTTTAATCTAACTACTACATAGTAAAGGTATAAACGGACACAATTTAATAAAAATTCATTTCAATCAATCCGAGATATGTATCCTTAAATCAAAATTCTAAATTTAATAGATTTTAGTGAAATTTTTTTGCAACTTTATGTGAAATACACAATATTATTACCATGGCATGGTAACATGGTACAGTTTTTCATTTTGAAATTAAATTAAACTCTTCGATTAAATAAATGCTAGTCCTGAAAAGGACTTTTTTGTGTTACTTTTAGAATTGTATTTTACTTTTTGCTTTCTTTACTGGAGTTGCCTTTTTTGTTGTTGTCGCAGCTTTTTTAACCTTAGGACTTTTTGCAGCAACCTTTGTTACATTTTTAGATGGTTTCGTAATTTTTTGCTTCGAAGCTTTTGTTTTAATAGGAGCTGCTTTCTTAATAGTTTTAGCTACTGCCTTTTCAGATTTTTTCTTTTCTATTATAGATTCTTTAGCAACAGTAGTCTTTTTCTTTGCGACTCCAACCTTTACAGGTGATCCTTTCTTGGCTTTTTTTGTAATTGATTTTTTCGGTGATGCTAATTTGTTTTTCTTCGAACTTTCGCCGCTTGCTTTTGTTGATGTCGATAGCTTAAATGAACCCGATGCACCTTTGCCTTTCGTTTGGATTAATTTACCGCTAACAACTGCACTCTTAATATATTTTTTAATAAATGGAGACAATTTGTCAGCGTCAACTTTGTAATTTGCAGCCAAATACTTTTTAATTGCTAGTAAAGATGAACCGCCACGTTCTTTCAAATCTTTTATAGCGCTATTCACCATATCTGAAGTTGGAGGATGGGTTGGCTTAGATTTAGGCTTTTTCACTCCAGTTGCGATAGAACCTTTCTTTGGTTTCTTCGTTTCAACAACAGGTGCAGTATTCGATTGAATTGTAGTATTATCTGCCATTTTGCTTTTTTTCTTTTAAAATATTTTTATTCACTTTTAGATTTTCCAATTAAATTTTTCAAAAAAAAAAACACTTTAAAATCACTTATAACATTTATAACTTGTATGACTGTATGAATTAAATTCACTGAAGTCTAGTATGAACAAAACAGCTTATCCATATGTGATGAGATTGTGGAAGAGCGGTGTGAAATAATTTCATTCAATTCAAGGCAATTTTTTCTCATTTTTGTTTGATGATTTCAAAGTTGAGCTCATTTTTCTAATAGTTATGATTATTTGTTTTTGAACATATATCCATCATATGAATTGTCAAGATGGGCTCTTTCATCGTACTAATTTTGAAATTAAAAAAATTTTAAAATACGGCGCTATTTTCCGATTTTGTGTGAAATTTTTTCTATTTTCTCCAAAAAATTTCCATTTAAAACGATATAATTATTTTGTTAATAATATTATGAATTTTTTTTTCTATATTCATATTAAGATGTACTCAATGCATCATTATCATTAATTGTTTTTATTAAATTCACCTATTTTAATACTGTAATTTATGTTTCTTTCAGAAATCATCAAACAACCATCCGTTGTTGTTTTGTACATGTTGTATGAGAATTGTAATTTTAAATTATCTATTAAGTGAAGGTACGAGAGAATAAACTTTTATTTAAAATTTATTTCAATCATTTTGAGATATGTATCTTTAATTCTAAATATTGAATTAACTGGATTTTCATGAAATTTTTTTGAAACTTTATATGAAATATATTATTACCAATATTATCATTTTTGTTTGATGATTTCAAAGTTGAGCTCATTTTTCTAATAGTTATGATTACATGTTTTTAAACATATATCCATCATATGAATCGTCAAGACGGGCTCTTTCATCGTACTAATTTTGAAATTAAAAAAAATTAAAATTCGGCGTTAAATTCCGATTTTGTGTGAAATTTTTTCTATTTTCTACAAAAAATTTCCATTTTAAACGATATAATTATTTTGTCAAAATTATTATGGAATTCTTTTTTTGTTATTCATATTAAGATTTACTCAATCCATCATTATCATTAATTGTTTTTATTAAATTCTCCTATTTTCATACTGTAATTTAAATTTCTTTCAGAAATCTTCAAACAACCATTCGTTGCTGTTTTGTACATGTTGTTTGAGAATCAGAATTTTAATCTAACTACTACATAGTAAAGGTATAAACGGACACAATTTAATAAAAATTCATTTCAATCAATCCGAGATATGTATCCTTAAATCAAAATTCTAAATTTAATAGATTTTAGTGAAATTTTTTTGCAACTTTATGTGAAATACACAATATTATTACCCTGGCATGGTAACATGGTACAGTTTTTCATTTTGAAATTAAATTAAACTCTTCGATTAAATAAATGCTAGTCCTGAAAAGGACTTTTTCGTGTTACTTTTAGAATTGTATTTTACTTTTTGCTTTCTTTACTGGAGTTGCCTTTTTTGTTGTTGTCGCAGCTTTTTTAACCTTAGGACTTTTTGCAGCAACCTTTGTTACATTTTTAGATGGTTTCGTAATTTTTTGCTTCGAAGCTTTTGTTTTAATAGGAGCTGCTTTCTTAATAGTTTTAGCTACTGCCTTTTCAGATTTTTTCTTTTCTATTATAGATTCTTTAGCAACAGTAGTCTTTTTCTTTGCGACTCCAACCTTTACAGGTGATCCTTTCTTGGCTTTTTTTGTAATTGATTTTTTCGGTGATGCTAATTTGTTTTTCTTCGAACTTTCGCCGCTTGCTTTTGTTGATGTCGATAGCTTAAATGAACCCGATGCACCTTTGCCTTTCGTTTGGATTAATTTACCGCTAACAACTGCACTCTTAATATATTTTTTAATAAATGGAGACAATTTGTCAGCGTCAACTTTGTAATTTGCAGCCAAATACTTTTTAATTGCTAGTAAAGATGAACCGCCACGTTCTTTCAAATCTTTTATAGCGCTATTCACCATATCTGAAGTTGGAGGATGGGTTGGCTTAGATTTAGGCTTTTTCACTCCAGTTGCGATAGAACCTTTCTTTGGTTTCTTCGTTTCAACAACAGGTGCAGTATTCGATTGAATTGTAGTATTATCTGCCATTTTGCTTTTTTTCTTTTAAAATATTTTTATTCACTTTTAGATTTTCCAATTAAATTTTTCAAAAAAAAACACTTTAAAATCACTTATAACATTTATAACTTGTATGACTGTATGAATTAAATTCACTGAAGTCTAGTATGAACAAAACAGCTTATCCATATGTGATGAGATTGTGGAAGAGCGGTGTGAAAAATTTCTTTGAATTCAAGGCAATTTTTTCTCATTTTTGTTTGATGATTTCAAAGTTGAGCTCATTTTTCTAATAGTTATGCTTATTTGTTTTTGAACATGTATCCATCATATGAATTGTCAAGATGGGCTCTTTCATCGTACTAATTTTGAAATTAAAAAAATTTTAAAATACGGCGCTATTTTCCGATTTTGTGTGAAATTTTTTCTATTTTCTCCAAAAAATTTCCATTTAAAACGATATAATTATTTTGTTAATAATATTATGAATTTTTTTTTTCTATATTCATATTAAGATGTACTCAATGCATCATTATCATTAATTGTTTTTATTAAATTCACCTATTTTAATACTGTAATTTATGTTTCTTTCAGAAATCATCAAACAACCATCCGTTGTTGTTTTGTACATGTTGTATGAGAATTGTAATTTTAAATTATCTATTAAGTGAAGGTACGAGAGAATAAACTTTTATTTAAAATTTATTTCAATCATTTTGAGATATGTATCTTTAATTCTAAATATTGAATTAAATGGATTTTAATGAAATTTTTTTGAAACTTTATATGAAATATATTATTACCAACATTATCATTTTTGTTTGATGATTTCAAAGTTGAGCTCATTTTTCTAATAGTTATGATTATATGTTTTTAAACATATATCCATCATATGAATCGTCAAGACGGGCTCTTTCATCGTACTAATTTTGAAATTAAAAAAAATTAAAATTCGGCGTTAAATTCCGATTTTGTGTGAAATTTTTTCTATTTTCTACAAAAAATTTCCATTTTAAACGATATAATTATTTTGTCAAAATTATTATGGAATTTTTTTTTTGTTATTCATATTAAGATTTACTCAATCCATCATTATCATTAATTGTTTTTATTAAATTCTCCTATTTTCATACTGTAATTTAAATTTCTTTCAGAAACCTTCAAACAACCATTCGTTGCTGTTTTGTACATGTTGTTTGAGAATCAGAATTTTAATCTAACTACTACATAGTAAAGGTATAAACGGACACAATTTAATAAAAATTCATTTCAATCAATCCGAGATATGTATCCCTAAATCAAAATTCTAAATTTAATAGATTTTAGTGAAATTTTTTTGCAACTTTATGTGAAATACACAATATTATTACCATGGCATGGTAACATGGTACAGTTTTTCATTTTGAAATTAAATTAAACTCTTCGATTAAATAAATGCTAGTCCTGAAAAGGACTTTTTTGTTTTACTTTTAGAATTGTATTTTACTTTTTTGCTTTCTTTACTGGAGTTGCCTTTTTTGTTGTTGTCGCAGCTTTTTTAACCTTAGGACTTTTTGCAGCAACCTTTGTTACATTTTTAGATGGTTTCGTAATTTTTTGCTTCGAAGCTTTTGTTTTAATAGGAGCTGGTTTCTTAATAGTTTTAGCTACTGCCTTTTCAGATTTTTTCTTTTCTATTATAGATTCTTTAGCAACAGTAGTCTTTTTCTTTGCGACTCCAACCTTTACAGGTGATCCTTTCTTGGCTTTTTTTGTAATTGATTTTTTCGGTGATGCTAATTTGTTTTTCTTCGAACTTTCGCCGCTTGCTTTTGTTGATGTCGATAGCTTAAATGAACCCGATGCACCTTTGCCTTTCGTTTGGATTAATTTACCGCTAACAACTGCACTCTTAATATATTTTTTAATAAATGGAGACAATTTGTCAGCGTCAACTTTGTAATTTGCAGCCAAATACTTTTTAATTGCTAGTAAAGATGAACCGCCACGTTCTTTCAAATCTTTTATAGCGCTATTCACCATATCTGAAGTTGGAGGATGGGTTGGCTTAGATTTAGGCTTTTTCACTCCAGTTGCGATAGAACCTTTCTTTGGTTTCTTCGTTTCAACAACAGGTGCAGTATTCGATTGAATTGTAGTATTATCTGCCATTTTGCTTTTTTTCTTTTAAAATATTTTTATTCACTTTTAGATTTTCCAATTAAATTTTTCAAAAAAAAACACTTTAAAATCACTTATAAAATTTATAACTTGTATGACTGTATGAATTAAATTCACTGAAGTCTAGTATGAACAAAACAGCTTATCCATATGTGATGAGATTGTGGAAGAGCGGTGTGAAAAATTTCTTTGAATTCAAGGCAATTTTTTCTCATTTTTGTTTGATGATTTCAAAGTTGAGCTCATTTTTCTAATAGTTATGCTTATTTGTTTTTGAACATGTATCCATCATATGAATTGTCAAGATGGGCTCTTTCATCGTACTAATTTTGAAATTAAAAAAATATTAAAATACGGCGCTAAATTTCGATTTTGTGTGAAATTTTTTCTATTTTCTCCAAAAAATTTCCATTTAAAACGATATAATTATTTTGTTAATAATATTATGAATTTTTTTTTTCTATATTCATATTAAGATGTACTCAATGCATCATTATCATTAATTGTTTTTATTAAATTCACCTATTTTAATACTGTAATTTATGTTTCTTTCAGAAATCATCAAACAACCATCCGTTGTTGTTTTGTACATGTTGTATGAGAATTGTAATTTTAAATTATCTATTAAGTGAAGGTACGAGAGAATAAACTTTTATTTAAAATTTATTTCAATCATTTTGAGATATGTATCTTTAATTCTAAATATTGAATTAAATGGATTTTAATGAAATTTTTTTGAAACTTTATATGAAATATATTATTACCAACATTATCATTTTTGTTTGATGATTTCAAAGTTGAGCTCATTTTTCTAATAGTTATGATTATATGTTTTTAAACATATATCCATCATATGAATCGTCAAGACGGGCTCTTTCATCGTACTAATTTTGAAATTAAAAAAAATTAAAATTCGGCGTTAAATTGCGATTTTGTGTGAAATTTTTTCTATTTTCTACAAAAAATTTCCATTTTAAACGATATAATTATTTTGTCAAAATTATTATGGAATTTTTTTTTTGTTATTCATATTAAGATTTACTCAATCCATCATTATCATTAATTGTTTTTATTAAATTCTCCTATTTTCATACTGTAATTTAAATTTCTTTCAGAAACCTTCAAACAACCATTCGTTGCTGTTTTGTACATGTTGTTTGAGAATCAGAATTTTAATCTAACTACTACATAGTAAAGGTATAAACGGACACAATTTAATAAAAATTCATTTCAATCAATCCGAGATATGTATCCTTAAATCAAAATTCTAAATTTAATAGATTTTAGTGAAATTTTTTTGCAACTTTATGTGAAATACACAATATTATTACCATGGCATGGTAACATGGTACAGTTTTTCATTTTGAAATTAAATTAAACTCTTCGATTAAATAAATGCTAGTCCTGAAAAGGACTTTTTTGTGTTACTTTTAGAATTGTATTTTACTTTTTTGCTTTCTTTACTGGAGTTGCCTTTTTTGTTGTTGTCGCAGCTTTTTTAACCTTAGGACTTTTTGCAGCAACCTTTGTTACATTTTTAGATGGTTTCGTAATTTTTTGCTTCGAAGCTTTTGTTTTAATAGGAGCTGGTTTCTTAATAGTTTTAGCTACTGCCTTTTCAGATTTTTTCTTTTCTATTATAGATTCTTTAGCAACAGTAGTCTTTTTCTTTGCGACTCCAACCTTTACAGGTGATCCTTTCTTGGCTTTTTTTGTAATTGATTTTTTCGGTGATGCTAATTTGTTTTTCTTCGAACTTTCGCCGCTTGCTTTTGTTGATGTCGATAGCTTAAATGAACCCGATGCACCTTTGCCTTTCGTTTGGATTAATTTACCGCTAACAACTGCACTCTTAATATATTTTTTAATAAATGGAGACAATTTGTCAGCGTCAACTTTGTAATTTGCAGCCAAATACTTTTTAATTGCTAGTAAAGATGAACCGCCACGTTCTTTCAAATCTTTTATAGCGCTATTCACCATATCTGAAGTTGGAGGATGGGTTGGCTTAGATTTAGGCTTTTTCACTCCAGTTGCGATAGAACCTTTCTTTGGTTTCTTCGTTTCAACAACAGGTGCAGTATTCGATTGAATTGTAGTATTATCTGCCATTTTGCTTTTTTTCTTTTAAAATATTTTTATTCACTTTTAGATTTTCCAATTAAATTTTTCAAAAAAAAACACTTTAAAATCACTTATAAAATTTATAGCTTGTATGACTGTATGAATTAAATTCACTGAAGTCTAGTATGAACAAAACAGCTTATCCATATGTGATGAGATTGTGGAAGAGCGGTGTGAAAAATTTCTTTGAATTCAAGGCAATTTTTTCTCATTTTTGTTTGATGATTTCAAAGTTGAGCTCATTTTTCTAATAGTTATGCTTATTTGTTTTTGAACATGTATCCATCATATGAATTGTCAAGATGGGCTCTTTCATCGTACTAATTTTGAAATTAAAAAAATATTAAAATACGGCGCTAAATTTCGATTTTGTGTGAAATTTTTTCTATTTTCTCCAAAAAATTTCCATTTAAAACGATATAATTATTTTGTTAATAATATTATGAATTTTTTTTTTCTATATTCATATTAAGATGTACTCAATGCATCATTATCATTAATTGTTTTTATTAAATTCACCTATTTTAATACTGTAATTTATGTTTCTTTCAGAAATCATCAAACAACCATCCGTTGTTGTTTTGTACATGTTGTATGAGAATTGTAATTTTAAATTATCTATTAAGTGAAGGTACGAGAGAATAAACTTTTATTTAAAATTTATTTCAATCATTTTGAGATATGTATCTTTAATTCTAAATATTGAATTAAATGGATTTTAATGAAATTTTTTTGAAACTTTATATGAAATATATTATTACCAACATTATCATTTTTGTTTGATGATTTCAAAGTTGAGCTCATTTTTCTAATAGTTATGATTATATGTTTTTAAACATA
Source organism: Xylophagus ater (assembly GCA_963422695.1). Classification (NCBI taxonomy): domain Eukaryota; kingdom Metazoa; phylum Arthropoda; class Insecta; order Diptera; family Xylophagidae; genus Xylophagus; species Xylophagus ater. Next base: position 38,279,076 of record OY730478.1, read on the forward strand.
TATCCATCATATGAATCGTCAAGACGGGCTCTTTCATCGTACTAATTTTGAAATTAAAAAAAATTAAAATTCGGCGTTAAATTGCGATTTTGTGTGAAATTTTTTCTATTTTCTACAAAAAATTTCCATTTTAAACGATATAATTATTTTGTCAAAATTATTATGGAATTTTTTTTTTGTTATTCATATTAAGATTTACTCAATCCATCATTATCATTAATTGTTTTTATTAAATTCTCCTATTTTCATACTGTAATTTAAATTTCTTTCAGAAACCTTCAAACAACCATTCGTTGCTGTTTTGTACATGTTGTTTGAGAATCAGAATTTTAATCTAACTACTACATAGTAAAGGTATAAACGGACACAATTTAATAAAAATTCATTTCAATCAATCCGAGATATGTATCCTTAAATCAAAATTCTAAATTTAATAGATTTTAGTGAAATTTTTTTGCAACTTTATGTGAAATACACAATATTATTACCATGGCATGGTAACATGGTACAGTTTTTCATTTTGAAATTAAATTAAACTCTTCGATTAAATAAATGCTAGTCCTGAAAAGGACTTTTTTGTGTTACTTTTAGAATTGTATTTTACTTTTTTGCTTTCTTTACTGGAGTTGCCTTTTTTGTTGTTGTCGCAGCTTTTTTAACCTTAGGACTTTTTGCAGCAACCTTTGTTACATTTTTAGATGGTTTCGTAATTTTTTGCTTCGAAGCTTTTGTTTTAATAGGAGCTGGTTTCTTAATAGTTTTAGCTACTGCCTTTTCAGATTTTTTCTTTTCTATTATAGATTCTTTAGCAACAGTAGTCTTTTTCTTTGCGACTCCAACCTTTACAGGTGATCCTTTCTTGGCTTTTTTTGTAATTGATTTTTTCGGTGATGCTAATTTGTTTTTCTTCGAACTTTCGCCGCTTGCTTTTGTTGATGTCGATAGCTTAAATGAACCCGATGCACCTTTGCCTTTCGTTTGGATTAATTTACCGCTAACAACTGCACTCTTAATATATTTTTTAATAAATGGAGACAATTTGTCAGCGTCAACTTTGTAATTTGCAGCCAAATACTTTTTAATTGCTAGTAAAGATGAACCGCCACGTTCTTTCAAATCTTTTATAGCGCTATTCACCATATCTGAAGTTGGAGGATGGGTTGGCTTAGATTTAGGCTTTTTCACTCCAGTTGCGATAGAACCTTTCTTTGGTTTCTTCGTTTCAACAACAGGTGCAGTATTCGATTGAATTGTAGTATTATCTGCCATTTTGCTTTTTTTCTTTTAAAATATTTTTATTCACTTTTAGATTTTCCAATTAAATTTTTCAAAAAAAAAACACTTTAAAATCACTTCTAACATTTATAACTTGTATGACTGTATGAATTAAATTCACTGAAGTCTAGTATGAACAAAACAGCTTATCCATATGTGATGAGATTGTGGAAGAGCGGTGTAAAAATTTCATTGAATTCAAGGCAATTTTTTCTCATTTTTGTTTGATGATTTCAAAGTTGAGCTCATTTTTCTAATAGTTATGCTTATTTGTTTTTGAACATGTATCCATCATATGAATTGTCAAGATGGGCTCTTTCATCATACTAATTTTGAAATTAAAAGAATGTTAAAATACGGCGCTAAATTCCGATTTTGTGTGAAATTTTTTCTATTTTCTCCAAAAAATTTCCATTTAAAACGATATAATTATTTTGTTAATAATATTATGAATTTTTTTTTTCTATATTCATATTAAGATGTACTCAATGCAACATTATCATTAATTGTTTTTATTAAATTCACCTATTTTAATACTGTAATTTATGTTTCATTCAGAAATCATCAAACAACCATCCGTTGTTGTTTTGTACATGTTGTATGAGAATTGTAATTTTAAATTATCTATTAAGTGAAGGTACGAGAGAATAAACTTTTATTTAAAATTTATTTCAATCATTTTGAGATATGTATCTTTAATTCTAAATATTGAATTAAATGGATTTTAATGAAATTTTTTTGAAACTTTATATGAAATATATTATTACCAATATTATCATTTTTGTTTGATGATTTCAAAGTTGAGCTCATTTTTCTAATAGTTATGATTACATGTTTTTAAACATATATCCATCATATGAATCGTCAAGACGGGCTCTTTCATCGTACTAGTTTTGAAATTAAAAAAATTTAAAATTCGGCGTTAAATTCCGATTTTGTGTGAAATTTTTTCTATTTTCTACAAAAAATTTCCATTTTAAACGATATAATTATTTTGTCAAAATTATTATGGAATTCTTTTTTTGTTATTCATATTAAGATTTACTCAATCCATCATTATCATTAATTGTTTTTATTAAATTCTCCTATTTTCATACTGTAATTTAAATTTCTTTCAGAAATCTTCAAACAACCATTCGTTGCTGTTTTGTACATGTTGTTTGAGAATCAGAATTTTAATCTAACTACTACATAGTAAAGGTATAAACGGACACAATTTAATAAAAATTCATTTCAATCAATCTCGTATCCTTAAATCAAAATTCTAAATTTAATAGATTTTAGTGAAATTTTTTTGCAACTTTATGTGAAATACACAATATTATTACCATGGCATGGTAACATGGTACAGTTTTTCATTTTGAAATTAAATTAAACTCTTCGATTAAATAAAGGCTAGTCCTGAAAAGGACTTTTTTGTGTTACTTTTAGAATTGTATTTTACTTTTTGCTTTCTTTACTGGAGTTGCCTTTTTTGTTGTTGTCGCAGCTTTTTTAACCTTAGGACTTTTTGCAGCAACCTTTGTTACATTTTTAGATGGTTTCGTAATTTTTTGCTTCGAAGCTTTTGTTTTAATAGGAGCTGGTTTCTTAATAGTTTTAGCTACTGCCTTTTCAGATTTTTTCTTTTCTATTATAGATTCTTTAGCAACAGTAGTCTTTTTCTTTGCGACTCCAACCTTTACAGGTGATCCTTTCTTGGCTTTTTTTGTAATTGATTTTTTCGGTGATGCTAATTTGTTTTTCTTCGAACTTTCGCCGCTTGCTTTTGTTGATGTCGATAGCTTAAATGAACCCGATGCACCTTTGCCTTTCGTTTGGATTAATTTACCGCTAACAACTGCACTCTTAATATATTTTTTAATAAATGGAGACAATTTGTCAGCGTCAAGTTTGTAATTTGCAGCCAAATACTTTTTAATTGCTAGTAAAGATGAACCGCCACGTTCTTTCAAATCTTTTATAGCGCTATTCACCATATCTGAAGTTGGAGGATGGGTTGGCTTAGATTTAGGCTTTTTCACTCCAGTTGCGATAGAACCTTTCTTTGGTTTCTTCGTTTCAACAACAGGTGCAGTATTCGATTGAATTGTAGTATTATCTGCCATTTTGCTTTTTTTCTTTTAAAATATTTTTATTCACTTTTAGATTTTCCAATTAAATTTTTCAAAAAAAAAACACTTTAAAATCACTTATAACATTTATAACTTGTATGACTGTATGAATTAAATTCACTGAAGTCTAGTATGAACAAAACAGCTTATCCATATGTGATGAGATTGTGGAAGAGCGGTGTGAAATAATTTCATTGAATTCAAGGCAATTTTTTCTCATTTTTGTTTGATGATTTCAAAGTTGAGCTCATTTTTCTAATAGATATGCTTATTTGTTTTTGAACATGTATCCATCATATGAATTGTCAAAATGGGCTCTTTCATCGTACTAATTTTGAAATTAAAAAAATGTTAAAATACGGCGCTAAATTCCGATTTTGTGTGAAATTTTTGATGATTTCAAAGTTGAGCTCATTTTTCTAATAGTTATGATTACATGTTTTTAAACATATATCCATCATATGAATCGTCAAGACGGGCTCTTTCATCGTACTAATTTTGAAATTAAAAAAAATTAAAATTCGGCGTTAAATTCCGATTTTGTGTGAAATTTTTTCTATTTTCTACAAAAAATTTCCATTTTAAACGATATAATTATTTTGTCAAAATTATTATGGAATTCTTTTTTTGTTATTCATATTAAGATTTACTCAATCCATCATTATCATTAATTGTTTTTATTAAATTCTCCTATTTTCATACTGTAATTTAAATTTCTTTCAGAAATCTTCAAACAACCATTCGTTGCTGTTTTGTACATGTTGTTTGAGAATCAGAATTTTAATCTAACTACTACATAGTAAAGGTATAAACGGACACAATTTAATAAAAATTCATTTCAATCAATCCGAGATATGTATCCTTAAATCAAAATTCTAAATTTAATAGATTTTAGTGAAATTTTTTTGCAACTTTATGTGAAATACACAATATTATTACCATGGCATGGTAACATGGTACAGTTTTTCATTTTGAAATTAAATTAAACTCTTCGATTAAATAAATGCTAGTCCTGAAAAGGACTTTTTTGTGTTACTTTTAGAATTGTATTTTACTTTTTGCTTTCTTTACTGGAGTTGCCTTTTTTGTTGTTGTCGCAGCTTTTTTAACCTTAGGACTTTTTGCAGCAACCTTTGTTACATTTTTAGATGGTTTCGTAATTTTTTGCTTCGAAGCTTTTGTTTTAATAGGAGCTGGTTTCTTAATAGTTTTAGCTACTGCCTTTTCAGATTTTTTCTTTTCTATTATAGATTCTTTAGCAACAGTAGTCTTTTTCTTTGCGACTCCAACCTTTACAGGTGATCCTTTCTTGGCTTTTTTTGTAATTGATTTTTTCGGTGATGCTAATTTGTTTTTCTTCGAACTTTCGCCGCTTGCTTTTGTTGATGTCGATAGCTTAAATGAACCCGATGCACCTTTGCCTTTCGTTTGGATTAATTTACCGCTAACAACTGCACTCTTAATATATTTTTTAATAAATGGAGACAATTTGTCAGCGTCAACTTTGTAATTTGCAGCCAAATACTTTTTAATTGCTAGTAAAGATGAACCGCCACGTTCTTTCAAATCTTTTATAGCGCTATTCACCATATCTGAAGTTGGAGGATGGGTTGGCTTAGATTTAGGCTTTTTCACTCCAGTTGCGATAGAACCTTTCTTTGGTTTCTTCGTTTCAACAACAGGTGCAGTATTCGATTGAATTGTAGTATTATCTGCCATTTTGCTTTTTTTCTTTTAAAATATTTTTATTCACTTTTAGATTTTCCAATTAAATTTTTCAAAAAAAAACACTTTAAAATCACTTATAACATTTATAACTTGTATGACTGTATGAATTAAATTCACTGAAGTCTAGTATGAACAAAACAGCTTATCCATATGTGATGAGATTGTGGAAGAGCGGTGTGAAATAATTTCATTCAATTCAAGGCAATTTTTTCTCATTTTTGTTTGATGATTTCAAAGTTGAGCTCATTTTTCTAATAGTTATGATTATTTGTTTTTGAACATATATCCATCATATGAATTGTCAAGATGGGCTCTTTCATCGTACTAATTTTGAAATTAAAAAAATTTTAAAATACGGCGCTAAATTCCGATTTTGTGTGAAATTTTTTCTATTTTCTCCAAAAAATTTCCATTTAAAACGATATAATTATTTTGTTAATAATATTATGAATTTTTTTTTATATTCATATTAAGATGTACTCAATGCATCATTATCATTAATTGTTTTTATTAAATTCACCTATTTTAATACTGTAATTTATGTTTCTTTCAGAAATCATCAAACAACCATCCGTTGTTGTTTTGTACATGTTGTATGAGAATTGTAATTTTAAATTATCTATTAAGTGAAGGTACGAGAGAATAAACTTTTATTTAAAATTTATTTCAATCATTTTGAGATATGTATCTTTAATTCTAAATATTGAATTAACTGGATTTTAATGAAATTTTTTTGAAACTTTATATGAAATATATTATTACCAATATTATCATTTTTGTTTGATGATTTCAAAGTTGAGCTCATTTTTCTAATAGTTATGATTACATGTTTTTAAACATATATCCATCATATGAATCGTCAAGACGGGCTCTTTCATCGTACTAATTTTGAAATTAAAAAAAATTAAAATTCGGCGTTAAATTCCGATTTTGTGTGAAATTTTTTCTATTTTCTACAAAAAATTTCCATTTTAAACGATATAATTATTTTGTCAAAATTATTATGGAATTTTTTTTTTGTTATTCATATTAAGATTTACTCAATCCATCATTATCATTAATTGTTTTTATTAAATTCTCCTATTTTCATACTGTAATTTAAATTTCTTTCAGAAATCTTCAAACAACCATTCGTTGCTGTTTTGTACATGTTGTTTGAGAATCAGAATTTTAATCTAACTACTACATAGTAAAGGTATAAACGGACACAATTTAATAAAAATTCATTTCAATCAATCCGAGATATGTATCCTTAAATCAAAATTCTAAATTTAATAGATTTTAGTGAAATTTTTTTGCAACTTTATGTGAAATACACAATATTATTACCATGGCATGGTAACATGGTACAGTTTTTCATTTTGAAATTAAATTAAACTCTTCGATTAAATAAATGCTAGTCCTGAAAAGGACTTTTTTGTGTTACTTTTAGAATTGTATTTTACTTTTTGCTTTCTTTACTGGAGTTGCCTTTTTTGTTGTTGTCGCAGCTTTTTTAACCTTAGGACTTTTTGCAGCAACCTTTGTTACATTTTTAGATGGTTTCGTAATTTTTTGCTTCGAAGCTTTTGTTTTAATAGGAGCTGCTTTCTTAATAGTTTTAGCTACTGCCTTTTCAGATTTTTTCTTTTCTATTATAGATTCTTTAGCAACAGTAGTCTTTTTCTTTGCGACTCCAACCTTTACAGGTGATCCTTTCTTGGCTTTTTTTGTAATTGATTTTTTCGGTGATGCTAATTTGTTTTTCTTCGAACTTTCGCCGCTTGCTTTTGTTGATGTCGATAGCTTAAATGAACCCGATGCACCTTTGCCTTTCGTTTGGATTAATTTACCGCTAACAACTGCACTCTTAATATATTTTTTAATAAATGGAGACAATTTGTCAGCGTCAACTTTGTAATTTGCAGCCAAATACTTTTTAATTGCTAGTAAAGATGAACCGCCACGTTCTTTCAAATCTTTTATAGCGCTATTCACCATATCTGAAGTTGGAGGATGGGTTGGCTTAGATTTAGGCTTTTTCACTCCAGTTGCGATAGAACCTTTCTTTGGTTTCTTCGTTTCAACAACAGGTGCAGTATTCGATTGAATTGTAGTATTATCTGCCATTTTGCTTTTTTTCTTTTAAAATATTTTTATTCACTTTTAGATTTTCCAATTAAATTTTTCAAAAAAAAAAACACTTTAAAATCACTTATAACATTTATAACTTGTATGACTGTATGAATTAAATTCACTGAAGTCTAGTATGAACAAAACAGCTTATCCATATGTGATGAGATTGTGGAAGAGCGGTGTAAAAATTTCATTGAATTCAAGGCAATTTTTTCTCATTTTTGTTTGATGATTTCAAAGTTGAGCTCATTTTTCTAATAGTTATGCTTATTTGTTTTTGAACATGTATCCATCATATGAATTGTCAAGATGGGCTCTTTCATCGTACTAATTTTGAAATTAAAAAAATGTTAAAATACGGCGCTAAATTCCGATTTTGTGTGAAATTTTTTCTATTTTCTCCAAAAAATTTCCATTTAAAACGATATAATTATTTTGTTAATAATATTATGAATTTTTTTTTTTCTATATTCATATTAAGATGTACTCAATGCATCATTATCATTAATTGTTTTTATTAAATTCACCTATTTTAATACTGTAATTTATGTGTCTTTCAGAAATCATCAAACATCCATCCGTTGTTGTTTTGTACATGTTGTATGAGAATTGTAATTTTAAATTATCTATTAAGTGAAGGTATGAGAGAATAAACTTTTATTTAAAATTTATTTCAATCATTTTGAGATATGTATCTTTAATTCTAAATATTGAATTAAATGGATTTTAATGAAATTTTTTTCAAACTTTATATGAAATATATTATTACCAATATTATCATTTTTGTTTGATGATTTCAAAGTTGAGCTCATTTTTCTAATAGTTATGATTTCATGTTTTTCAACATATATCCATCATATGAATCGTCAAGACGGGCTCTTTCATCGTACTAATTTTGAAATTAAAAAAAATTAAAATTCGGCGTTAAATTCCGATTTTGTGTGAAATTTTTTCTATTTTCTACAAAAAATTTCCATTTTAAACGATATAATTATTTTGTCAAAATTATTATGGAATTCTTTTTTTGTTATTCATATTAAGATTTACTCAATCCATCATTATCATTAATTGTTTTTATTAAATTCTCCTATTTTCATACTGTAATTTAAATTTCTTTCAGAAATCTTCAAACAACCATTCGTTGCTGTTTTGTACATGTTGTTTGAGAATCAGAATTTTAATCTAACTACTACATAGTAAAGGTATAAACGGACACAATTTAATAAAAATTCATTTCAATCAATCCGAGATATGTATCCTTAAATCAAAATTCTAAATTTAATAGATTTTAGTGAAATTTTTTTGCAACTTTATGTGAAATACACAATATTATTACCATGGCATGGTAACATGGTACAGTTTTTCATTTTGAAATTAAATTAAACTCTTCGATTAAATAAATGCTAGTCCTGAAAAGGACTTTTTTGTGTTACTTTTAGAATTGTATTTTACTTTTTGCTTTCTTTACTGGAGTTGCCTTTTTTGTTGTTGTCGCAGCTTTTTTAACCTTAGGACTTTTTGCAGCAACCTTTGTTACATTTTTAGATGGTTTCGTAATTTTTTGCTTCGAAGCTTTTGTTTTAATAGGAGCTGGTTTCTTAATAGTTTTAGCTACTGCCTTTTCAGATTTTTTCTTTTCTATTATAGATTCTTTAGCAACAGTAGTCTTTTTCTTTGCGACTCCAACCTTTACAGGTGATCCTTTCTTGGCTTTTTTTGTAATTGATTTTTTCGGTGATGCTAATTTGTTTTTCTTCGAACTTTCGCCGCTTGCTTTTGTTGATGTCGATAGCTTAAATGAACCCGATGCACCTTTGCCTTTCGTTTGGATTAATTTACCGCTAACAACTGCACTCTTAATATATTTTTTAATAAATGGAGACAATTTGTCAGCGTCAAGTTTGTAATTTGCAGCCAAATACTTTTTAATTGCTAGTAAAGATGAACCGCCACGTTCTTTCAAATCTTTTATAGCGCTATTCACCATATCTGAAGTTGGAGGATGGGTTGGCTTAGATTTAGGCTTTTTCACTCCAGTTGCGATAGAACCTTTCTTTGGTTTCTTCGTTTCAACAACAGGTGCAGTATTCGATTGAATTGTAGTATTATCTGCCATTTTGCTTTTTTTCTTTTAAAATATTTTTATTCACTTTTAGATTTTCCAATTAAATTTTTCAAAAAAAAAAACACTTTAAAATCACTTATAACATTTATAACTTGTATGACTGTATGAATTAAATTCACTGAAGTCTAGTATGAACAAAACAGCTTATCCATATGTGATGAGATTGTGGAAGAGCGGTGTGAAATAATTTCATTCAATTCAAGGCAATTTTTTCTCATTTTTGTTTGATGATTTCAAAGTTGAGCTCATTTTTCTAATAGTTATGATTATTTGTTTTTGAACATATATCCATCATATGAATTGTCAAGATGGGCTCTTTCATCGTACTAATTTTGAAATTAAAAAAATTTTAAAATACGGCGCTATTTTCCGATTTTGTGTGAAATTTTTTCTATTTTCTCCAAAAAATTTCCATTTAAAACGATATAATTATTTTGTTAATAATATTATGAATTTTTTTTTATATTCATATTAAGATGTACTCAATGCATCATTATCATTAATTGTTTTTATTAAATTCACCTATTTTAATACTGTAATTTATGTTTCTTTCAGAAATCATCAAACAACCATCCGTTGTTGTTTTGTACATGTTGTATGAGAATTGTAATTTTAAATTATCTATTAAGTGAAGGTACGAGAGAATAAACTTTTATTTAAAATTTATTTCAATCATTTTGAGATATGTATCTTTAATTCTAAATATTGAATTAAATGGATTTTAATGAAATTTTTTTGAAACTTTATATGAAATATATTATTACCAATATTATCATTTTTGTTTGATGATTTCAAAGTTGAGCTCATTTTTCTAATAGTTATGATTATATGTTTTTAAACATATATCCATCATATGAATCGTCAAGACGGGCTCTTTCATCGTACTAATTTTGAAATTAAAAAAAATTAAAATTCGGCGTTAAATTCCGATTTTGTGTGAAATTTTTTCTATTTTCTACAAAAAATTTCCATTTTAAACGATATAATTATTTTGTCAAAATTATTATGGAATTTTTTTTTTGTTATTCATATTAAGATTTACTCAATCCATCATTATCATTAATTGTTTTTATTAAATTCTCCTATTTTCATACTGTAATTTAAATTTCTTTCAGAAATCTTCAAACAACCATTCGTTGCTGTTTTGTACATGTTGTTTGAGAATCAGAATTTTAATCTAATTACTACATAGTAAAGGTATAAACGGACACAATTTAATAAAAATTCATTTCAATCAATCCGAGATATGTATCCTTAAATCAAAATTCTAAATTTAATAGATTTTAGTGAAATTTTTTTGCAACTTTATGTGAAATACACAATATTATTACCATGGCATGGTAACATGGTACAGTTTTTCATTTTGAAATTAAATTAAACTCTTCGATTAAATAAATGCTAGTCCTGAAAAGGACTTTTTCGTGTTACTTTTAGAATTGTATTTTACTTTTTGCTTTCTTTACTGGAGTTGCCTTTTTTGTTGTTGTCGCAGCTTTTTTAACCTTAGGACTTTTTGCAGCAACCTTTGTTACATTTTTAGATGGTTTCGTAATTTTTTGCTTCGAAGCTTTTGTTTTAATAGGAGCTGCTTTCTTAATAGTTTTAGCTACTGCCTTTTCAGATTTTTTCTTTTCTTTTATAGATTCTTTAGCAACAGTAGTCTTTTTCTTTGCGACTCCAACCTTTACAGGTGATCCTTTCTTGGCTTTTTTTGTAATTGATTTTTTCGGTGATGCTAATTTGTTTTTCTTCGAACTTTCGCCGCTTGCTTTTGTTGATGTCGATAGCTTAAATGAACCCGATGCACCTTTGCCTTTCGTTTGGATTAATTTACCGCTAACAACTGCACTCTTAATATATTTTTTAATAAATGGAGACAATTTGTCAGCGTCAAGTTTGTAATTTGCAGCCAAATACTTTTTAATTGCTAGTAAAGATGAACCGCCACGTTCTTTCAAATCTTTTATAGCGCTATTCACCATATCTGAAGTTGGAGGATGGGTTGGCTTAGATTTAGGCTTTTTCACTCCAGTTGCGATAGAACCTTTCTTTGGTTTCTTCGTTTCAACAACAGGTGCAGTATTCGATTGAATTGTAGTATTATCTGCCATTTTGCTTTTTTTCTTTTAAAATATTTTTATTCACTTTTAGATTTTCCAATTAAATTTTTCAAAAAAAAAAACACTTTAAAATCACTTATAACATTTATAACTTGTATGACTGTATGAATTAAATTCACTGAAGTCTAGTATGAACAAAACAGCTTATCCATATGTGATGAGATTGTGGAAGAGCGGTGTTAAAAATTTCATTGAATTCAAGGCAATTTTTTCTCATTTTTGTTTGATGATTTCAAAGTTGAGCTCATTTTTCTAATAGTTATGATTATTTGTTTTTGAACATGTATCCATCATATGAATTGTCAAGATGGGCTCTTTCATCGTACTAATTTTGAAATTAAAAAAATTTTAAAATACGGCGCTAAATTCCGATTTTGTGTGAAATTTTTTCTATTTTCTCCAAAAAATTTCCATTTAAAACGATATAATTATTTTGTTAATAATATTATGAATTTTTTTTTCTATATTCATATTAATATGTACTCAATGCATCATTATCATTAATTGTTTTTATTAAATTCACCTATTTTAATACTGTAATTTATGTTTCTTTCAGAAATCATCAAACAACCATCCGTTGTTGTTTTGTACATGTTGTATGAGAATTGTAATTTTAAATTATCTATTAAGTGAAGGTACGAGAGAATAAACTTTTATTTAAAATTTATTTCAATCATTTTGAGATATGTATCTTTAATTCTAAATATTGAATTAAATGGATTTTAATGAAATTTTTTTGAAACTTTATATGAAATATATTATTACCAACATTATCATTTTTGTTTGATGATTTCAAAGTTGAGCTCATTTTTCTAATAGTTATGATTATATGTTTTTAAACATATATCCGTCATATGAATCGTCAAGACGGGCTCTTTCATCGTACTAATTTTGAAATTAAAAAAAATTAAAATTCGGCGTTAAATTGCGATTTTGTGTGAAATTTTTTCTATTTTCTACAAAAAATTTCCATTTTAAACGATATAATTATTTTGTCAAAATTATTATGGAATTTTTTTTTTGTTATTCATATTAAGATTTACTCAATCCATCATTATCATTAATTGTTTTTACTAAATTCTCCTATTTTCATACTGTAATTTAAATTTCTTTCAGAAACCTTCAAACAACCATTCGTTGCTGTTTTGTACATGTTGTTTGAGAATCAGAATTTTAATCTAACTACTACATAGTAAAGGTATAAACGGACACAATTTAATAAAAATTCATTTCAATCAATCCGAGATATGTATCCTTAAATCAAAATTCTAAATTTAATAGATTTTAGTGAAATTTTTTTGCAACTTTATGTGAAATACACAATATTATTACCATGGCATGGTAACATGGTACAGTTTTTCATTTTGAAATTAAATTAAACTCTTCGATTAAATAAATGCTAGTCCTGAAAAGGACTTTTTCGTGTTACTTTTAGAATTGTATTTTACTTTTTGCTTTCTTTACTGGAGTTGCCTTTTTTGTTGTTGTCGCAGCTTTTTTAACCTTAGGACTTTTTGCAGCAACCTTTGTTACATTTTTAGATGGTTTCGTAATTTTTTGCTTCGAAGCTTTTGTTTTAATAGGAGCTGCTTTCTTAATAGTTTTAGCTACTGCCTTTTCAGATTTTTTCTTTTCTATTATAGATTCTTTAGCAACAGTAGTCTTTTTCTTTGCGACTCCAACCTTTACAGGTGATCCTTTCTTGGCTTTTTTTGTAATTGATTTTTTCGGTGATGCTAATTTGTTTTTCTTCGAACTTTCGCCGCTTGCTTTTGTTGATGTCGATAGCTTAAATGAACCCGATGCACCTTTGCCTTTCGTTTGGATTAATTTACCGCTAACAACTGCACTCTTAATATATTTTTTAATAAATGGAGACAATTTGTCAGCGTCAACTTTGTAATTTGCAGCCAAATACTTTTTAATTGCTAGTAAAGATGAACCGCCACGTTCTTTCAAATCTTTTATAGCGCTATTCACCATATCTGAAGTTGGAGGATGGGTTGGCTTAGATTTAGGCTTTTTCACTCCAGTTGCGATAGAACCTTTCTTTGGTTTCTTCGTTTCAACAACAGGTGCAGTATTCGATTGAATTGTAGTATTATCTGCCATTTCGCTTTTTTTCTTTTAAAATATTTTTATTCACTTTTAGATTTTCCAATTAAATTTTTCAAAAAAAAAACACTTTAAAATCACTTATAACATTTATAACTTGTATGACTGTATGAATTAAATTCACTGAAGTCTAGTATGAACAAAACAGCTTATCCATATGTGATGAGATTGTGGAAGAGCGGTGTTAAAAATTTCATTGAATTCAAGGCAATTTTTTCTCATTTTTGTTTGATGATTTCAAAGTTGAGCTCATTTTTCTAATAGTTATGATTATTTGTTTTTGAACATGTATCCATCATATGAATTGTCAAGATGGGCTCTTTCATCGTACTAATTTTGAAATTAAAAAAATTTTAAAATACGGCGCTAAATTCCGATTTTGTGTGAAATTTTTTCTATTTTCTCCAAAAAATTTCCATTTAAAACGATATAATTATTTTGTTAATAATATTATGAATTTTTTTTTCTATATTCATATTAATATGTACTCAATGCATCATTATCATTAATTGTTTTTATTAAATTCACCTATTTTAATACTGTAATTTATGTTTCTTTCAGAAATCATCAAACAACCATCCGTTGTTGTTTTGTACATGTTGTATGAGAATTGTAATTTTAAATTATCTATTAAGTGAAGGTACGAGAGAATAAACTTTTATTTAAAATTTATTTCAATCATTTTGAGATATGTATCTTTAATTCTAAATATTGAATTAAATGGATTTTAATGAAATTTTTTTGAAACTTTATATGAAATATATTATTACCAACATTATCATTTTTGTTTGATGATTTCAAAGTTGAGCTCATTTTTCTAATAGTTATGATTATATGTTTTTAAACATATATCCGTCATATGAATCGTCAAGACGGGCTCTTTCATCGTACTAATTTTGAAATTAAAAAAAATTAAAATTCGGCGTTAAATTGCGATTTTGTGTGAAATTTTTTCTATTTTCTACAAAAAATTTCCATTTTAAACGATATAATTATTTTGTCAAAATTATTATGGAATTTTTTTTTTGTTATTCATATTAAGATTTACTCAATCCATCATTATCATTAATTGTTTTTACTAAATTCTCCTATTTTCATACTGTAATTTAAATTTCTTTCAGAAACCTTCAAACAACCATTCGTTGCTGTTTTGTACATGTTGTTTGAGAATCAGAATTTTAATCTAACTACTACATAGTAAAGGTATAAACGGACACAATTTAATAAAAATTCATTTCAATCAATCCGAGATATGTATCCTTAAATCAAAATTCTAAATTTAATAGATTTTAGTGAAATTTTTTTGCAACTTTATGTGAAATACACAATATTATTACCATGGCATGGTAAAATGGTACAGTTTTTCATTTTGAAATTAAATTAAACTCTTCGATTAAATAAATGCTAGTCCTGAAAAGGACTTTTTCGTGTTACTTTTAGAATTGTATTTTACTTTTTGCTTTCTTTACTGGAGTTGCCTTTTTTGTTGTTGTCGCAGCTTTTTTAACCTTAGGACTTTTTGCAGCAACCTTTGTTACATTTTTAGATGGTTTCGTAATTTTTTGCTTCGAAGCTTTTGTTTTAATAGGAGCTGCTTTCTTAATAGTTTTAGCTACTGCCTTTTCAGATTTTTTCTTTTCTTTTATAGATTCTTTAGCAACAGTAGTCTTTTTCTTTGCGACTCCAACCTTTACAGGTGATCCTTTCTTGGCTTTTTTTGTAATTGATTTTTTCGGTGATGCTAATTTGTTTTTCTTCGAACTTTCGCCGCTTGCTTTTGTTGATGTCGATAGCTTAAATGAACCCGATGCACCTTTGCCTTTCGTTTGGATTAATTTACCGCTAACAACTGCACTCTTAATATATTTTTTAATAAATGGAGACAATTTGTCAGCGTCAACTTTGTAATTTGCAGCCAAATACTTTTTAATTGCTAGTAAAGATGAACCGCCACGTTCTTTCAAATCTTTTATAGCGCTATTCACCATATCTGAAGTTGGAGGATGGGTTGGCTTAGATTTAGGCTTTTTCACTCCAGTTGCGATAGAACCTTTCTTTGGTTTCTTCGTTTCAACAACAGGTGCAGTATTCGATTGAATTGTAGTATTATCTGCCATTTTGCTTTTTTTCTTTTAAAATATTTTTATTCACTTTTAGATTTTCCAATTAAATTTTTCAAAAAAAAAACACTTTAAAATCACTTATAACATTTATAACTTGTATGACTGTATGAATTAAATTCACTGAAGTCTAGTATGAACAAAACAGCTTATCCATATGTGATGAGATTGTGGAAGAGCGGTGTTAAAAATTTCATTGAATTCAAGGCAATTTTTTCTCATTTTTGTTTGATGATTTCAAAGTTGAGCTCATTTTTCTAATAGTTATGATTATTTGTTTTTGAACATGTATCCATCATATGAATTGTCAAGATGGGCTCTTTCATCGTACTAATTTTGAAATTAAAAAAATTTTAAAATACGGCGCTAAATTCCGATTTTGTGTGAAATTTTTTCTATTTTCTCCAAAAAATTTCCATTTAAAACGATATAATTATTTTGTTAATAATATTATGAATTTTTTTTTTCTATATTCATATTAATATGTACTCAATGCATCATTATCATTAATTGTTTTTATTAAATTCACCTATTTTAATACTGTAATTTATGTTTCTTTCAGAAATCATCAAACAACCATCCGTTGTTGTTTTGTACATGTTGTATGAGAATTGTAATTTTAAATTATCTATTAAGTGAAGGTACGAGAGAATAAACTTTTATTTAAAATTTATTTCAATCATTTTGAGATATGTATCTTTAATTCTAAATATTGAATTAAAAGGATTTTAATGAAATTTTTTTGAAACTTTATATGAAATATATTATTACCAACATTATCATTTTTGTTTGATGATTTCAAAGTTGAGCTCATTTTTCTAATAGTTATGATTATATGTTTTTAAACATATATCCATCATATGAATCGTCAAGACGGGCTCTTTCATCGTACTAATTTTGAAATTAAAAAAAATTAAAATTCGGCGTTAAATTGCGATTTTGTGTGAAATTTTTTCTATTTTCTACAAAAAATTTCCATTTTAAACGATATAATTATTTTGTCAAAATTATTATGGAATTTTTTTTTTGTTATTCATATTAAGATTTACTCAATCCATCATTATCATTAATTGTTTTTACTAAATTCTCCTATTTTCATACTGTAATTTAAATTTCTTTCAGAAACCTTCAAACAACCATTCGTTCCTGTTTTGTACATGTTGTTTGAGAATCAGAATTTTAATCTAACTACTACATAGTAAAGGTATAAACGGACACAATTTAATAAAAATTCATTTCAATCAATCCGAGATATGTATCCTTAAATCAAAATTCTAAATTTAATAGATTTTAGTGAAATTTTTTTGCAACTTTATGTGAAATACACAATATTATTACCATGGCATGGTAACATGGTACAGTTTTTCATTTTGAAATTAAATTAAACTCTTCGATTAAATAAATGCTAGTCCTGAAAAGGACTTTTTCGTGTTACTTTTAGAATTGTATTTTACTTTTTGCTTTCTTTACTGGAGTTGCCTTTTTTGTTGTTGTCGCAGCTTTTTTAACCTTAGGACTTTTTGCAGCAACCTTTGTTACATTTTTAGATGGTTTCGTAATTTTTTGCTTCGAAGCTTTTGTTTTAATAGGAGCTGCTTTCTTAATAGTTTTAGCTACTGCCTTTTCAGATTTTTTCTTTTCTATTATAGATTCTTTAGCAACAGTAGTCTTTTTCTTTGCGACTCCAACCTTTACAGGTGATCCTTTCTTGGCTTTTTTTGTAATTGATTTTTTCGGTGATGCTAATTTGTTTTTCTTCGAACTTTCGCCGCTTGCTTTTGTTGATGTCGATAGCTTAAATGAACCCGATGCACCTTTGCCTTTCGTTTGGATTAATTTACCGCTAACAACTGCACTCTTAATATATTTTTTAATAAATGGAGACAATTTGTCAGCGTCAACTTTGTAATTTGCAGCCAAATACTTTTTAATTGCTAGTAAAGATGAACCGCCACGTTCTTTCAAATCTTTTATAGCGCTATTCACCATATCTGAAGTTGGAGGATGGGTTGGCTTAGATTTAGGCTTTTTCACTCCAGTTGCGATAGAACCTTTCTTTGGTTTCTTCGTTTCAACAACAGGTGCAGTATTCGATTGAATTGTAGTATTATCTGCCATTTTGCTTTTTTTCTTTTAAAATATTTTTATTCACTTTTAGATTTTCCAATTAAATTTTTCAAAAAAAAAACACTTTAAAATCACTTATAACATTTATAACTTGTATGACTGTATGAATTAAATTCACTGAAGTCTAGTATGAACAAAACAGCTTATCCATATGTGATGAGATTGTGGAAGAGCGGTGTTAAAAATTTCATTGAATTCAAGGCAATTTTTTCTCATTTTTGTTTGATGATTTCAAAGTTGAGCTCATTTTTCTAATAGTTATGATTATTTGTTTTTGAACATGTATCCATCATATGAATTGTCAAGATGGGCTCTTTCATCGTACTAATTTTGAAATTAAAAAAATTTTAAAATACGGCGCTAAATTCCGATTTTGTGTGAAATTTTTTCTATTTTCTCCAAAAAATTTCCATTTAAAACGATATAATTATTTTGTTAATAATATTATGAATTTTTTTTTTCTATATTCATATTAATATGTACTCAATGCATCATTATCATTAATTGTTTTTATTAAATTCACCTATTTTAATACTGTAATTTATGTTTCTTTCAGAAATCATCAAACAACCATCCGTTGTTGTTTTGTACATGTTGTATGAGAATTGTAATTTTAAATTATCTATTAAGTGAAGGTACGAGAGAATAAACTTTTATTTAAAATTTATTTCAATCATTTTGAGATATGTATCTTTAATTCTAAATATTGAATTAAATGGATTTTAATGAAATTTTTTTGAAACTTTATATGAAATATATTATTACCAACATTATCATTTTTGTTTGATGATTTCAAAGTTGAGCTCATTTTTCTAATAGTTATGATTATATGTTTTTAAACATATATCCATCATATGAATCGTCAAGACGGGCTCTTTCATCGTACTAATTTTGAAATTAAAAAAAATTAAAATTCGGCGTTAAATTGCGATTTTGTGTGAAATTTTTTCTATTTTCTACAAAAAATTTCCATTTTAAACGATATAATTATTTTGTCAAAATTATTATGGAATTTTTTTTTTGTTATTCATATTAAGATTTACTCAATCCATCATTATCATTAATTGTTTTTACTAAATTCTCCTATTTTCATACTGTAATTTAAATTTCTTTCAGAAACCTTCAAACAACCATTCGTTGCTGTTTTGTACATGTTGTTTGAGAATCAGAATTTTAATCTAACTACTACATAGTAAAGGTATAAACGGACACAATTTAATAAAAATTCATTTCAATCAATCCGAGATATGTATCCTTAAATCAAAATTCTAAATTTAATAGATTTTAGTGAAATTTTTTTGCAACTTTATGTGAAATACACAATATTATTACCATGGCATGGTAACATGGTACAGTTTTTCATTTTGAAATTAAATTAAACTCTTCGATTAAATAAATGCTAGTCCTGAAAAGGACTTTTTCGTGTTACTTTTAGAATTGTATTTTACTTTTTGCTTTCTTTACTGGAGTTGCCTTTTTTGTTGTTGTCGCAGCTTTTTTAACCTTAGGACTTTTTGCAGCAACCTTTGTTACATTTTTAGATGGTTTCGTAATTTTTTGCTTCGAAGCTTTTGTTTTAATAGGAGCTGCTTTCTTAATAGTTTTAGCTACTGCCTTTTCAGATTTTTTCTTTTCTATTATAGATTCTTTAGCAACAGTAGTCTTTTTCTTTGCGACTCCAACCTTTACAGGTGATCCTTTCTTGGCTTTTTTTGTAATTGATTTTTTCGGTGATGCTAATTTGTTTTTCTTCGAACTTTCGCCGCTTGCTTTTGTTGATGTCGATAGCTTAAATGAACCCGATGCACCTTTGCCTTTCGTTTGGATTAATTTACCGCTAACAACTGCACTCTTAATATATTTTTTAATAAATGGAGACAATTTGTCAGCGTCAACTTTGTAATTTGCAGCCAAATACTTTTTAATTGCTAGTAAAGATGAACCGCCACGTTCTTTCAAATCTTTTATAGCGCTATTCACCATATCTGAAGTTGGAGGATGGGTTGGCTTAGATTTAGGCTTTTTCACTCCAGTTGCGATAGAACCTTTCTTTGGTTTCTTCGTTTCAACAACAGGTGCAGTATTCGATTGAATTGTAGTATTATCTGCCATTTTGCTTTTTTTCTTTTAAAATATTTTTATTCACTTTTAGATTTTCCAATTAAATTTTTCAAAAAAAAAACACTTTAAAATCACTTATAACATTTATAACTTGTATGACTGTATGAATTAAATTCACTGAAGTCTAGTATGAACAAAACAGCTTATCCATATGTGATGAGATTGTGGAAGAGCGGTGTTAAAAATTTCATTGAATTCAAGGCAATTTTTTCTCATTTTTGTTTGATGATTTCAAAGTTGAGCTCATTTTTCTAATAGTTATGATTATTTGTTTTTGAACATGTATCCATCATATGAATTGTCAAGATGGGCTCTTTCATCGTACTAATTTTGAAATTAAAAAAATTTTAAAATACGGCGCTAAATTCCGATTTTGTGTGAAATTTTTTCTATTTTCTCCAAAAAATTTCCATTTAAAACGATATAATTATTTTGTTAATAATATTATGAATTTTTTTTTTCTATATTCATATTAATATGTACTCAATGCATCATTATCATTAATTGTTTTTATTAAATTCACCTATTTTAATACTGTAATTTATGTTTCTTTCAGAAATCATCAAACAACCATCCGTTGTTGTTTTGTACATGTTGTATGAGAATTGTAATTTTAAATTATCTATTAAGTGAAGGTACGAGAGAATAAACTTTTATTTAAAATTTATTTCAATCATTTTGAGATATGTATCTTTAATTCTAAATATTGAATTAAAAGGATTTTAATGAAATTTTTTTGAAACTTTATATGAAATATATTATTACCAACATTATCATTTTTGTTTGATGATTTCAAAGTTGAGCTCATTTTTCTAATAGTTATGATTATATGTTTTTAAACATATATCCATCATATGAATCGTCAAGACGGGCTCTTTCATCGTACTAATTTTGAAATTAAAAAAAATTAAAATTCGGCGTTAAATTGCGATTTTGTGTGAAATTTTTTCTATTTTCTACAAAAAATTTCCATTTTAAACGATATAATTATTTTGTCAAAATTATTATGGAATTTTTTTTTTGTTATTCATATTAAGATTTACTCAATCCATCATTATCATTAATTGTTTTTACTAAATTCTCCTATTTTCATACTGTAATTTAAATTTCTTTCAGAAACCTTCAAACAACCATTCGTTCCTGTTTTGTACATGTTGTTTGAGAATCAGAATTTTAATCTAACTACTACATAGTAAAGGTATAAACGGACACAATTTAATAAAAATTCATTTCAATCAATCCGAGATATGTATCCTTAAATCAAAATTCTAAATTTAATAGATTTTAGTGAAATTTTTTTGCAACTTTATGTGAAATACACAATATTATTACCATGGCATGGTAACATGGTACAGTTTTTCATTTTGAAATTAAATTAAACTCTTCGATTAAATAAATGCTAGTCCTGAAAAGGACTTTTTCGTGTTACTTTTAGAATTGTATTTTACTTTTTGCTTTCTTTACTGGAGTTGCCTTTTTTGTTGTTGTCGCAGCTTTTTTAACCTTAGGACTTTTTGCAGCAACCTTTGTTACATTTTTAGATGGTTTCGTAATTTTTTGCTTCGAAGCTTTTGTTTTAATAGGAGCTGCTTTCTTAATAGTTTTAGCTACTGCCTTTTCAGATTTTTTCTTTTCTATTATAGATTCTTTAGCAACAGTAGTCTTTTTCTTTGCGACTCCAACCTTTACAGGTGATCCTTTCTTGGCTTTTTTTGTAATTGATTTTTTCGGTGATGCTAATTTGTTTTTCTTCGAACTTTCGCCGCTTGCTTTTGTTGATGTCGATAGCTTAAATGAACCCGATGCACCTTTGCCTTTCGTTTGGATTAATTTACCGCTAACAACTGCACTCTTAATATATTTTTTAATAAATGGAGACAATTTGTCAGCGTCAACTTTGTAATTTGCAGCCAAATACTTTTTAATTGCTAGTAAAGATGAACCGCCACGTTCTTTCAAATCTTTTATAGCGCTATTCACCATATCTGAAGTTGGAGGATGGGTTGGCTTAGATTTAGGCTTTTTCACTCCAGTTGCGATAGAACCTTTCTTTGGTTTCTTCGTTTCAACAACAGGTGCAGTATTCGATTGAATTGTAGTATTATCTGCCATTTTGCTTTTTTTCTTTTAAAATATTTTTATTCACTTTTAGATTTTCCAATTAAATTTTTCAAAAAAAAAACACTTTAAAATCACTTATAACATTTATAACTTGTATGACTGTATGAATTAAATTCACTGAAGTCTAGTATGAACAAAACAGCTTATCCATATGTGATGAGATTGTGGAAGAGCGGTGTTAAAAATTTCATTGAATTCAAGGCAATTTTTTCTCATTTTTGTTTGATGATTTCAAAGTTGAGCTCATTTTTCTAATAGTTATGATTATTTGTTTTTGAACATGTATCCATCATATGAATTGTCAAGATGGGCTCTTTCATCGTACTAATTTTGAAATTAAAAAAATTTTAAAATACGGCGCTAAATTCCGATTTTGTGTGAAATTTTTTCTATTTTCTCCAAAAAATTTCCATTTAAAACGATATAATTATTTTGTTAATAATATTATGAATTTTTTTTTTCTATATTCATATTAATATGTACTCAATGCATCATTATCATTAATTGTTTTTATTAAATTCACCTATTTTAATACTGTAATTTATGTTTCTTTCAGAAATCATCAAACAACCATCCGTTGTTGTTTTGTACATGTTGTATGAGAATTGTAATTTTAAATTATCTATTAAGTGAAGGTACGAGAGAATAAACTTTTATTTAAAAATTATTTCAATCATTTTGAGATATGTATCTTTAATTCTAAATATTGAATTAAATGGATTTTAATGAAATTTTTTTGAAACTTTATATGAAATATATTATTACCAACATTATCATTTTTGTTTGATGATTTCAAAGTTGAGCTCATTTTTCTAATAGTTATGATTATATGTTTTTAAACATATATCCATCATATGAATCGTCAAGACGGGCTCTTTCATCGTACTAATTTTGAAATTAAAAAAAATTAAAATTCGGCGTTAAATTGCGATTTTGTGTGAAATTTTTTCTATTTTCTACAAAAAATTTCCATTTTAAACGATATAATTATTTTGTCAAAATTATTATGGAATTTTTTTTTTGTTATTCATATTAAGATTTACTCAATCCATCATTATCATTAATTGTTTTTACTAAATTCTCCTATTTTCATACTGTAATTTAAATTTCTTTCAGAAACCTTCAAACAACCATTCGTTGCTGTTTTGTACATGTTGTTTGAGAATCAGAATTTTAATCTAACTACTACATAGTAAAGGTATAAACGGACACAATTTAATAAAAATTCATTTCAATCAATCCGAGATATGTATCCTTAAATCAAAATTCTAAATTTAATAGATTTTAGTGAAATTTTTTTGCAACTTTATGTGAAATACACAATATTATTACCATGGCATGGTAACATGGTACAGTTTTTCATTTTGAAATTAAATTAAACTCTTCGATTAAATAAATGCTAGTCCTGAAAAGGACTTTTTCGTGTTACTTTTAGAATTGTATTTTACTTTTTGCTTTCTTTACTGGAGTTGCCTTTTTTGTTGTTGTCGCAGCTTTTTTAACCTTAGGACTTTTTGCAGCAACCTTTGTTACATTTTTAGATGGTTTCGTAATTTTTTGCTTCGAAGCTTTTGTTTTAATAGGAGCTGCTTTCTTAATAGTTTTAGCTACTGCCTTTTCAGATTTTTTCTTTTCTATTATAGATTCTTTAGCAACAGTAGTCTTTTTCTTTGCGACTCCAACCTTTACAGGTGATCCTTTCTTGGCTTTTTTTGTAATTGATTTTTTCGGTGATGCTAATTTGTTTTTCTTCGAACTTTCGCCGCTTGCTTTTGTTGATGTCGATAGCTTAAATGAACCCGATGCACCTTTGCCTTTCGTTTGGATTAATTTACCGCTAACAACTGCACTCTTAATATATTTTTTAATAAATGGAGACAATTTGTCAGCGTCAACTTTGTAATTTGCAGCCAAATACTTTTTAATTGCTAGTAAAGATGAACCGCCACGTTCTTTCAAATCTTTTATAGCGCTATTCACCATATCTGAAGTTGGAGGATGGGTTGGCTTAGATTTAGGCTTTTTCACTCCAGTTGCGATAGAACCTTTCTTTGGTTTCTTCGTTTCAACAACAGGTGCAGTATTCGATTGAATTGTAGTATTATCTGCCATTTTGCTTTTTTTCTTTTAAAATATTTTTATTCACTTTTAGATTTTCCAATTAAATTTTTCAAAAAAAAAACACTTTAAAATCACTTATAACATTTATAACTTGTATGACTGTATGAATTAAATTCACTGAAGTCTAGTATGAACAAAACAGCTTATCCATATGTGATGAGATTGTGGAAGAGCGGTGTTAAAAATTTCATTGAATTCAAGGCAATTTTTTCTCATTTTTGTTTGATGATTTCAAAGTTGAGCTCATTTTTCTAATAGTTATGATTATTTGTTTTTGAACATGTATCCATCATATGAATTGTCAAGATGGGCTCTTTCATCGTACTAATTTTGAAATTAAAAAAATTTTAAAATACGGCGCTAAATTCCGATTTTGTGTGAAATTTTTTCTATTTTCTCCAAAAAATTTCCATTTAAAACGATATAATTATTTTGTTAATAATATTATGAATTTTTTTTTTCTATATTCATATTAATATGTACTCAATGCATCATTATCATTAATTGTTTTTATTAAATTCACCTATTTTAATACTGTAATTTATGTTTCTTTCAGAAATCATCAAACAACCATCCGTTGTTGTTTTGTACATGTTGTATGAGAATTGTAATTTTAAATTATCTATTAAGTGAAGGTACGAGAGAATAAACTTTTATTTAAAATTTATTTCAATCATTTTGAGATATGTATCTTTAATTCTAAATATTGAATTAAATGGATTTTAATGAAATTTTTTTGAAACTTTATATGAAATATATTATTACCAACATTATCATTTTTGTTTGATGATTTCAAAGTTGAGCTCATTTTTCTAATAGTTATGATTATATGTTTTTAAACATATATCCATCATATGAATCGTCAAGACGGGCTCTTTCATCGTACTAATTTTGAAATTAAAAAAAATTAAAATTCGGCGTTAAATTGCGATTTTGTGTGAAATTTTTTCTATTTTCTACAAAAAATTTCCATTTTAAACGATATAATTATTTTGTCAAAATTATTATGGAATTTTTTTTTTGTTATTCATATTAAGATTTACTCAATCCATCATTATCATTAATTGTTTTTACTAAATTCTCCTATTTTCATACTGTAATTTAAATTTCTTTCAGAAACCTTCAAACAACCATTCGTTGCTGTTTTGTACATGTTGTTTGAGAATCAGAATTTTAATCTAACTACTACATAGTAAAGGTATAAACGGACACAATTTAATAAAAATTCATTTCAATCAATCCGAGATATGTATCCTTAAATCAAAATTCTAAATTTAATAGATTTTAGTGAAATTTTTTTGCAACTTTATGTGAAATACACAATATTATTACCATGGCATGGTAACATGGTACAGTTTTTCATTTTGAAATTAAATTAAACTCTTCGATTAAATAAATGCTAGTCCTGAAAAGGACTTTTTTGTGTTACTTTTAGAATTGTATTTTACTTTTTTGCTTTCTTTACTGGAGTTGCCTTTTTTGTTGTTGTCGCAGCTTTTTTAACCTTAGGACTTTTTGCAGCAACCTTTGTTACATTTTTAGATGGTTTCGTAATTTTTTGCTTCGAAGCTTTTGTTTTAATAGGAGCTGGTTTCTTAATAGTTTTAGCTACTGCCTTTTCAGATTTTTTCTTTTCTATTATAGATTCTTTAGCAACAGTAGTCTTTTTCTTTGCGACTCCAACCTTTACAGGTGATCCTTTCTTGGCTTTTTTTGTAATTGATTTTTTCGGTGATGCTAATTTGTTTTTCTTCGAACTTTCGCCGCTTGCTTTTGTTGATGTCGATAGCTTAAATGAACCCGATGCACCTTTGCCTTTCGTTTGGATTAATTTACCGCTAACAACTGCACTCTTAATATATTTTTTAATAAATGGAGACAATTTGTCAGCGTCAACTTTGTAATTTGCAGCCAAATACTTTTTAATTGCTAGTAAAGATGAACCGCCACGTTCTTTCAAATCTTTTATAGCGCTATTCACCATATCTGAAGTTGGAGGATGGGTTGGCTTAGATTTAGGCTTTTTCACTCCAGTTGCGATAGAACCTTTCTTTGGTTTCTTCGTTTCAACAACAGGTGCAGTATTCGATTGAATTGTAGTATTATCTGCCATTTTGCTTTTTTTCTTTTAAAATATTTTTATTCACTTTTAGATTTTCCAATTAAATTTTTCAAAAAAAAAACACTTTAAAATCACTTATAACATTTATAACTTGTATGACTGTATGAATTAAATTCACTGAAGTCTAGTATGAACAAAACAGCTTATCCACATGTGATGAGATTGTGGAAGAGCGGTGTTAAAAATTTCATTGAATTCAAGGCAATTTTTTCTCATTTTTGTTTGATGATTTCAAAGTTGAGCTCATTTTTCTAATAGTTATGATTATTTGTTTTTGAACATGTATCCATCATATGAATTGTCAAGATGGGCTCTTTCATCGTACTAATTTTGAAATTAAAAAAATTTTAAAATACGGCGCTAAATTCCGATTTTGTGTGAAATTTTTTCTATTTTCTCCAAAAAATTTCCATTTAAAACGATATAATTATTTTGTTAATAATATTATGAATTTTTTTTTTCTATATTCATATTAATATGTACTCAATGCATCATTATCATTAATTGTTTTTATTAAATTCACCTATTTTAATACTGTAATTTATGTTTCTTTCAGAAATCATCAAACAACCATCCGTTGTTGTTTTGTACATGTTGTATGAGAATTGTAATTTTAAATTATCTATTAAGTGAAGGTACGAGAGAATAAACTTTTATTTAAAATTTATTTCAATCATTTTGAGATATGTATCTTTAATTCTAAATATTGAATTAAATGGATTTTAATGAAATTTTTTTGAAACTTTATATGAAATATATTATTACCAACATTATCATTTTTGTTTGATGATTTCAAAGTTGAGCTCATTTTTCTAATAGTTATGATTATATGTTTTTAAACATATATCCATCATATGAATCGTCAAGACGGGCTCTTTCATCGTACTAATTTTGAAATTAAAAAAAATTAAAATTCGGCGTTAAATTGCGATTTTGTGTGAAATTTTTTCTATTTTCTACAAAAAATTTCCATTTTAAACGATATAATTATTTTGTCAAAATTATTATGGAATTTTTTTTTGTTATTCATATTAAGATTTACTCAATCCATCATTATCATTAATTGTTTTTACTAAATTCTCCTATTTTCATACTGTAATTTAAATTTCTTTCAGAAACCTTCAAACAACCATTCGTTGCTGTTTTGTACATGTTGTTTGAGAATCAGAATTTTAATCTAACTACTACATAGTAAAGGTATAAACGGACACAATTTAATAAAAATTCATTTCAATCAATCCGAGATATGTATCCTTAAATCAAAATTCTAAATTTAATAGATTTTAGTGAAATTTTTTTGCAACTTTATGTGAAATACACAATATTATTACCATGGCATGGTAACATGGTACAGTTTTTCATTTTGAAATTAAATTAAACTCTTCGATTAAATAAATGCTAGTCCTGAAAAGGACTTTTTCGTGTTACTTTTAGAATTGTATTTTACTTTTTGCTTTCTTTACTGGAGTTGCCTTTTTTGTTGTTGTCGCAGCTTTTTTAACCTTAGGACTTTTTGCAGCAACCTTTGTTACATTTTTAGATGGTTTCGTAATT
This sequence comes from Xylophagus ater, assembly GCA_963422695.1. Classification (NCBI taxonomy): domain Eukaryota; kingdom Metazoa; phylum Arthropoda; class Insecta; order Diptera; family Xylophagidae; genus Xylophagus; species Xylophagus ater. Next base: position 38,306,954 of record OY730478.1, read on the forward strand.
TTTTGCTTCGAAGCTTTTGTTTTAATAGGAGCTGCTTTCTTAATAGTTTTAGCTACTGCCTTTTCAGATTTTTTCTTTTCTATTATAGATTCTTTAGCAACAGTAGTCTTTTTCTTTGCGACTCCAACCTTTACAGGTGATCCTTTCTTGGCTTTTTTTGTAATTGATTTTTTCGGTGATGCTAATTTGTTTTTCTTCGAACTTTCGCCGCTTGCTTTTGTTGATGTCGATAGCTTAAATGAACCCGATGCACCTTTGCCTTTCGTTTGGATTAATTTACCGCTAACAACTGCACTCTTAATATATTTTTTAATAAATGGAGACAATTTGTCAGCGTCAACTTTGTAATTTGCAGCCAAATACTTTTTAATTGCTAGTAAAGATGAACCGCCACGTTCTTTCAAATCTTTTATAGCGCTATTCACCATATCTGAAGTTGGAGGATGGGTTGGCTTAGATTTAGGCTTTTTCACTCCAGTTGCGATAGAACCTTTCTTTGGTTTCTTCGTTTCAACAACAGGTGCAGTATTCGATTGAATTGTAGTATTATCTGCCATTTTGCTTTTTTTCTTTTAAAATATTTTTATTCACTTTTAGATTTTCCAATTAAATTTTTCAAAAAAAAAACACTTTAAAATCACTTATAACATTTATAACTTGTATGACTGTATGAATTAAATTCACTGAAGTCTAGTATGAACAAAACAGCTTATCCATATGGGATGAGATTGTGGAAGAGCGGTGTTAAAAATTTCATTGAATTCAAGGCAATTTTTTCTCATTTTTGTTTGATGATTTCAAAGTTGAGCTCATTTTTCTAATAGTTATGATTATTTGTTTTTGAACATGTATCCATCATATGAATTGTCAAGATGGGCTCTTTCATCGTACTAATTTTGAAATTAAAAAAATTTTAAAATACGGCGCTAAATTCCGATTTTGTGTGAAATTTTTTCTATTTTCTCCAAAAAATTTCCATTTAAAACGATATAATTATTTTGTTAATAATATTATGAATTTTTTTTTTCTATATTCATATTAATATGTACTCAATGCATCATTATCATTAATTGTTTTTATTAAATTCACCTATTTTAATACTGTAATTTATGTTTCTTTCAGAAATCATCAAACAACCATCCGTTGTTGTTTTGTACATGTTGTATGAGAATTGTAATTTTAAATTATCTATTAAGTGAAGGTACGAGAGAATAAACTTTTATTTAAAATTTATTTCAATCATTTTGAGATATGTATCTTTAATTCTAAATATTGAATTAAATGGATTTTAATGAAATTTTTTTGAAACTTTATATGAAATATATTATTACCAACATTATCATTTTTGTTTGATGATTTCAAAGTTGAGCTCATTTTTCTAATAGTTATGATTATATGTTTTTAAACATATATCCATCATATGAATCGTCAAGACGGGCTCTTTCATCGTACTAATTTTGAAATTAAAAAAAATTAAAATTCGGCGTTAAATTGCGATTTTGTGTGAAATTTTTTCTATTTTCTACAAAAAATTTCCATTTTAAACGATATAATTATTTTGTCAAAATTATTATGGAATTTTTTTTTTGTTATTCATATTAAGATTTACTCAATCCATCATTATCATTAATTGTTTTTACTAAATTCTCCTATTTTCATACTGTAATTTAAATTTCTTTCAGAAACCTTCAAACAACCATTCGTTGCTGTTTTGTACATGTTGTTTGAGAATCAGAATTTTAATCTAACTACTACATAGTAAAGGTATAAACGGACACAATTTAATAAAAATTCATTTCAATCAATCCGAGATATGTATCCTTAAATCAAAATTCTAAATTTAATAGATTTTAGTGAAATTTTTTTGCAACTTTATGTGAAATACACAATATTATTACCATGGCATGGTAACATGGTACAGTTTTTCATTTTGAAATTAAATTAAACTCTTCGATTAAATAAATGCTAGTCCTGAAAAGGACTTTTTCGTGTTACTTTTAGAATTGTATTTTACTTTTTGCTTTCTTTACTGGAGTTGCCTTTTTTGTTGTTGTCGCAGCTTTTTTAACCTTAGGACTTTTTGCAGCAACCTTTGTTACATTTTTAGATGGTTTCGTAATTTTTTGCTTCGAAGGTTTTTTTTTTTAATAGGAGCTGCTTTCTTAATAGTTTTAGCTACTGCCTTTTCAGATTTTTTCTTTTCTATTATAGATTCTTTAGCAACAGTAGTCTTTTTCTTTGCGACTCCAACCTTTACAGGTGATCCTTTCTTGGCTTTTTTTGTAATTGATTTTTTCGGTGATGCTAATTTGTTTTTCTTCGAACTTTCGCCGCTTGCTTTTGTTGATGTCGATAGCTTAAATGAACCCGATGCACCTTTGCCTTTCGTTTGGATTAATTTACCGCTAACAACTGCACTCTTAATATATTTTTTAATAAATGGAGACAATTTGTCAGCGTCAACTTTGTAATTTGCAGCCAAATACTTTTTAATTGCTAGTAAAGATGAACCGCCACGTTCTTTCAAATCTTTTATAGCGCTATTCACCATATCTGAAGTTGGAGGATGGGTTGGCTTAGATTTAGGCTTTTTCACTCCAGTTGCGATAGAACCTTTCTTTGGTTTCTTCGTTTCAACAACAGGTGCAGTATTCGATTGAATTGTAGTATTATCTGCCATTTTGCTTTTTTTCTTTTAAAATATTTTTATTCACTTTTAGATTTTCCAATTAAATTTTTCAAAAAAAAAACACTTTAAAATCACTTATAACATTTATAACTTGTATGACTGTATGAATTAAATTCACTGAAGTCTAGTATGAACAAAACAGCTTATCCATATGTGATGAGATTGTGGAAGAGCGGTGTTAAAAATTTCATTGAATTCAAGGCAATTTTTTCTCATTTTTGTTTGATGATTTCAAAGTTGAGCTCATTTTTCTAATAGTTATGATTATTTGTTTTTGAACATGTATCCATCATATGAATTGTCAAGATGGGCTCTTTCATCGTACTAATTTTGAAATTAAAAAAATTTTAAAATACGGCGCTAAATTCCGATTTTGTGTGAAATTTTTTCTATTTTCTCCAAAAAATTTCCATTTAAAACGATATAATTATTTTGTTAATAATATTATGAATTTTTTTTTTCTATATTCATATTAATATGTACTCAATGCATCATTATCATTAATTGTTTTTATTAAATTCACCTATTTTAATACTGTAATTTATGTTTCTTTCAGAAATCATCAAACAACCATCCGTTGTTGTTTTGTACATGTTGTATGAGAATTGTAATTTTAAATTATCTATTAAGTGAAGGTACGAGAGAATAAACTTTTATTTAAAATTTATTTCAATCATTTTGAGATATGTATCTTTAATTCTAAATATTGAATTAAATGGATTTTAATGAAATTTTTTTGAAACTTTATATGAAATATATTATTACCAACATTATCATTTTTGTTTGATGATTTCAAAGTTGAGCTCATTTTTCTAATAGTTATGATTATATGTTTTTAAACATATATCCATCATATGAATCGTCAAGACGGGCTCTTTCATCGTACTAATTTTGAAATTAAAAAAAATTAAAATTCGGCGTTAAATTGCGATTTTGTGTGAAATTTTTTCTATTTTCTACAAAAAATTTCCATTTTAAACGATATAATTATTTTGTCAAAATTATTATGGAATTTTTTTTTTGTTATTCATATTAAGATTTACTCAATCCATCATTATCATTAATTGTTTTTACTAAATTCTCCTATTTTCATACTGTAATTTAAATTTCTTTCAGAAACCTTCAAACAACCATTCGTTGCTGTTTTGTACATGTTGTTTGAGAATCAGAATTTTAATCTAACTACTACATAGTAAAGGTATAAACGGACACAATTTAATAAAAATTCATTTCAATCAATCCGAGATATGTATCCTTAAATCAAAATTCTAAATTTAATAGATTTTAGTGAAATTTTTTTGCAACTTTATGTGAAATACACAATATTATTACCATGGCATGGTAACATGGTACAGTTTTTCATTTTGAAATTAAATTAAACTCTTCGATTAAATAAATGCTAGTCCTGAAAAGGACTTTTTTGTGTTACTTTTAGAATTGTATTTTACTTTTTTGCTTTCTTTACTGGAGTTGCCTTTTTTGTTGTTGTCGCAGCTTTTTTAACCTTAGGACTTTTTGCAGCAACCTTTGTTACATTTTTAGATGGTTTCGTAATTTTTTGCTTCGAAGCTTTTGTTTTAATAGGAGCTGGTTTCTTAATAGTTTTAGCTACTGCCTTTTCAGATTTTTTCTTTTCTATTATAGATTCTTTAGCAACAGTAGTCTTTTTCTTTGCGACTCCAACCTTTACAGGTGATCCTTTCTTGGCTTTTTTTGTAATTGATTTTTTCGGTGATGCTAATTTGTTTTTCTTCGAACTTTCGCCGCTTGCTTTTGTTGATGTCGATAGCTTAAATGAACCCGATGCACCTTTGCCTTTCGTTTGGATTAATTTACCGCTAACAACTGCACTCTTAATATATTTTTTAATAAATGGAGACAATTTGTCAGCGTCAACTTTGTAATTTGCAGCCAAATACTTTTTAATTGCTAGTAAAGATGAACCGCCACGTTCTTTCAAATCTTTTATAGCGCTATTCACCATATCTGAAGTTGGAGGATGGGTTGGCTTAGATTTAGGCTTTTTCACTCCAGTTGCGATAGAACCTTTCTTTGGTTTCTTCGTTTCAACAACAGGTGCAGTATTCGATTGAATTGTAGTACTATCTGCCATTTTGCTTTTTTTCTTTTAAAATATTTTTATTCACTTTTAGATTTTCCAATTAAATTTTTCAAAAAAAAAACACTTTAAAATCACTTATAACATTTATAACTTGTATGACTGTATGAATTAAATTCACTGAAGTCTAGTATGAACAAAACAGCTTATCCATATGTGATGAGATTGTGGAAGAGCGGTGTTAAAAATTTCATTGAATTCAAGGCAATTTTTTCTCATTTTTGTTTGATGATTTCAAAGTTGAGCTCATTTTTCTAATAGTTATGATTATTTGTTTTTGAACATGTATCCATCATATGAATTGTCAAGATGGGCTCTTTCATCGTACTAATTTTGAAATTAAAAAAATTTTAAAATACGGCGCTAAATTCCGATTTTGTGTGAAATTTTTTCTATTTTCTCCAAAAAATTTCCATTTAAAACGATATAATTATTTTGTTAATAATATTATGAATTTTTTTTTTCTATATTCATATTAATATGTACTCAATGCATCATTATCATTAATTGTTTTTATTAAATTCACCTATTTTAATACTGTAATTTATGTTTCTTTCAGAAATCATCAAACAACCATCCGTTGTTGTTTTGTACATGTTGTATGAGAATTGTAATTTTAAATTATCTATTAAGTGAAGGTACGAGAGAATAAACTTTTATTTAAAATTTATTTCAATCATTTTGAGATATGTATCTTTAATTCTAAATATTGAATTAAATGGATTTTAATGAAATTTTTTTGAAACTTTATATGAAATATATTATTACCAACATTATCATTTTTGTTTGATGATTTCAAAGTTGAGCTCATTTTTCTAATAGTTATGATTATATGTTTTTAAACATATATCCATCATATGAATCGTCAAGACGGGCTCTTTCATCGTACTAATTTTGAAATTAAAAAAAATTAAAATTCGGCGTTAAATTGCGATTTTGTGTGAAATTTTTTCTATTTTCTACAAAAAATTTCCATTTTAAACGATATAATTATTTTGTCAAAATTATTATGGAATTTTTTTTTTGTTATTCATATTAAGATTTACTCAATCCATCATTATCATTAATTGTTTTTACTAAATTCTCCTATTTTCATACTGTAATTTAAATTTCTTTCAGAAACCTTCAAACAACCATTCGTTGCTGTTTTGTACATGTTGTTTGAGAATCAGAATTTTAATCTAACTACTACATAGTAAAGGTATAAACGGACACAATTTAATAAAAATTCATTTCAATCAATCCGAGATATGTATCCTTAAATCAAAATTCTAAATTTAATAGATTTTAGTGAAATTTTTTTGCAACTTTATGTGAAATACACAATATTATTACCATGGCATGGTAACATGGTACAGTTTTTCATTTTGAAATTAAATTAAACTCTTCGATTAAATAAATGCTAGTCCTGAAAAGGACTTTTTTGTGTTACTTTTAGAATTGTATTTTACTTTTTTGCTTTCTTTACTGGAGTTGCCTTTTTTGTTGTTGTCGCAGCTTTTTTAACCTTAGGACTTTTTGCAGCAACCTTTGTTACATTTTTAGATGGTTTCGTAATTTTTTGCTTCGAAGCTTTTGTTTTAATAGGAGCTGGTTTCTTAATAGTTTTAGCTACTGCCTTTTCAGATTTTTTCTTTTCTATTATAGATTCTTTAGCAACAGTAGTCTTTTTCTTTGCGACTCCAACCTTTACAGGTGATCCTTTCTTGGCTTTTTTTGTAATTGATTTTTTCGGTGATGCTAATTTGTTTTTCTTCGAACTTTCGCCGCTTGCTTTTGTTGATGTCGATAGCTTAAATGAACCCGATGCACCTTTGCCTTTCGTTTGGATTAATTTACCGCTAACAACTGCACTCTTAATATATTTTTTAATAAATGGAGACAATTTGTCAGCGTCAACTTTGTAATTTGCAGCCAAATACTTTTTAATTGCTAGTAAAGATGAACCGCCACGTTCTTTCAAATCTTTTATAGCGCTATTCACCATATCTGAAGTTGGAGGATGGGTTGGCTTAGATTTAGGCTTTTTCACTCCAGTTGCGATAGAACCTTTCTTTGGTTTCTTCGTTTCAACAACAGGTGCAGTATTCGATTGAATTGTAGTATTATCTGCCATTTTGCTTTTTTTCTTTTAAAATATTTTTATTCACTTTTAGATTTTCCAATTAAATTTTTCAAAAAAAAAACACTTTAAAATCACTTATAACATTTATAACTTGTATGACTGTATGAATTAAATTCACTGAAGTCTAGTATGAACAAAACAGCTTATCCATATGTGATGAGATTGTGGAAGAGCGGTGTTAAAAATTTCATTGAATTCAAGGCAATTTTTTCTCATTTTTGTTTGATGATTTCAAAGTTGAGCTCATTTTTCTAATAGTTATGATTATTTGTTTTTGAACATGTATCCATCATATGAATTGTCAAGATGGGCTCTTTCATCGTACTAATTTTGAAATTAAAAAAATTTTAAAATACGGCGCTAAATTCCGATTTTGTGTGAAATTTTTTCTATTTTCTCCAAAAAATTTCCATTTAAAACGATATAATTATTTTGTTAATAATATTATGAATTTTTTTTTTCTATATTCATATTAATATGTACTCAATGCATCATTATCATTAATTGTTTTTATTAAATTCACCTATTTTAATACTGTAATTTATGTTTCTTTCAGAAATCATCAAACAACCATCCGTTGTTGTTTTGTACATGTTGTATGAGAATTGTAATTTTAAATTATCTATTAAGTGAAGGTACGAGAGAATAAACTTTTATTTAAAATTTATTTCAATCATTTTGAGATATGTATCTTTAATTCTAAATATTGAATTAAATGGATTTTAATGAAATTTTTTTGAAACTTTATATGAAATATATTATTACCAACATTATCATTTTTGTTTGATGATTTCAAAGTTGAGCTCATTTTTCTAATAGTTATGATTATATGTTTTTAAACATATATCCATCATATGAATCGTCAAGACGGGCTCTTTCATCGTACTAATTTTGAAATTAAAAAAAATTTAAATTCGGCGTTAAATTGCGATTTTGTGTGAAATTTTTTCTATTTTCTACAAAAAATTTCCATTTTAAACGATATAATTATTTTGTCAAAATTATTATGGAATTTTTTTTTGTTATTCATATTAAGATTTACTCAATCCATCATTATCATTAATTGTTTTTACTAAATTCTCCTATTTTCATACTGTAATTTAAATTTCTTTCAGAAACCTTCAAACAACCATTCGTTGCTGTTTTGTACATGTTGTTTGAGAATCAGAATTTTAATCTAACTACTACATAGTAAAGGTATAAACGGACACAATTTAATAAAAATTCATTTCAATCAATCCGAGATATGTATCCTTAAATCAAAATTCTAAATTTAATAGATTTTAGTGAAATTTTTTTGCAACTTTATGTGAAATACACAATATTATTACCATGGCATGGTAACATGGTACAGTTTTTCATTTTGAAATTAAATTAAACTCTTCGATTAAATAAATGCTAGTCCTGAAAAGGACTTTTTCGTGTTACTTTTAGAATTGTATTTTACTTTTTGCTTTCTTTACTGGAGTTGCCTTTTTTGTTGTTGTCGCAGCTTTTTTAACCTTAGGACTTTTTGCAGCAACCTTTGTTACATTTTTAGATGGTTTCGTAATTTTTTGCTTCGAAGCTTTTGTTTTAATAGGAGCTGCTTTCTTAATAGTTTTAGCTACTGCCTTTTCAGATTTTTTCTTTTCTATTATAGATTCTTTAGCAACAGTAGTCTTTTTCTTTGCGACTCCAACCTTTACAGGTGATCCTTTCTTGGCTTTTTTTGTAATTGATTTTTTCGGTGATGCTAATTTGTTTTTCTTCGAACTTTCGCCGCTTGCTTTTGTTGATGTCGATAGCTTAAATGAACCCGATGCACCTTTGCCTTTCGTTTGGATTAATTTACCGCTAACAACTGCACTCTTAATATATTTTTTAATAAATGGAGACAATTTGTCAGCGTCAACTTTGTAATTTGCAGCCAAATACTTTTTAATTGCTAGTAAAGATGAACCGCCACGTTCTTTCAAATCTTTTATAGCGCTATTCACCATATCTGAAGTTGGAGGATGGGTTGGCTTAGATTTAGGCTTTTTCACTCCAGTTGCGATAGAACCTTTCTTTGGTTTCTTCGTTTCAACAACAGGTGCAGTATTCGATTGAATTGTAGTATTATCTGCCATTTTGCTTTTTTTCTTTTAAAATATTTTTATTCACTTTTAGATTTTCCAATTAAATTTTTCAAAAAAAAAACACTTTAAAATCACTTATAACATTTATAACTTGTATGACTGTATGAATTAAATTCACTGAAGTCTAGTATGAACAAAACAGCTTATCCATATGTGATGAGATTGTGGAAGAGCGGTGTTAAAAATTTCATTGAATTCAAGGCAATTTTTTCTCATTTTTGTTTGATGATTTCAAAGTTGAGCTCATTTTTCTAATAGTTATGATTATTTGTTTTTGAACATGTATCCATCATATGAATTGTCAAGATGGGCTCTTTCATCGTACTAATTTTGAAATTAAAAAAATGTTAAAATACGGCGCTAAATTCCGATTTTGTGTGAAATTTTTTCTATTTTCTCCAAAAAATTTCCATTTAAAACGATATAATTATTTTGTTAATAATATTATGAATTTTTTTTTTCTATATTCATATTAATATGTACTCAATGCATCATTATCATTAATTGTTTTTATTAAATTCACCTATTTTAATACTGTAATTTATGTTTCTTTCAGAAATCATCAAACAACCATCCGTTGTTGTTTTGTACATGTTGTATGAGAATTGTAATTTTAAATTATCTATTAAGTGAAGGTACGAGAGAATAAACTTTTATTTAAAATTTATTTCAATCATTTTGAGATATGTATCTTTAATTCTAAATATTGAATTAAATGGATTTTAATGAAATTTTTTTGAAACTTTATATGAAATATATTATTACCAACATTATCATTTTTGTTTGATGATTTCAAAGTTGAACTCATTTTTCTAATAGTTATGATTATATGTTTTTAAACATATATCCATCATATGAATCGTCAAGACGGGCTCTTTCATCGTACTAATTTTGAAATTAAAAAAAATTAAAATTCGGCGTTAAATTGCGATTTTGTGTGAAATTTTTTCTATTTTCTACAAAAAATTTCCATTTTAAACGATATAATTATTTTGTCAAAATTATTATGGAATTTTTTTTTTGTTATTCATATTAAGATTTACTCAATCCATCATTATCATTAATTGTTTTTACTAAATTCTCCTATTTTCATACTGTAATTTAAATTTCTTTCAGAAACCTTCAAACAACCATTCGTTGCTGTTTTGTACATGTTGTTTGAGAATCAGAATTTTAATCTAACTACTACATAGTAAAGGTATAAACGGACACAATTTAATAAAAATTCATTTCAATCAATCCGAGATATGTATCCTTAAATCAAAATTCTAAATTTAATAGATTTTAGTGAAATTTTTTTGCAACTTTATGTGAAATACACAATATTATTACCATGGCATGGTAACATGGTACAGTTTTTCATTTTGAAATTAAATTAAACTCTTCGATTAAATAAATGCTAGTCCTGAAAAGGACTTTTTCGTGTTACTTTTAGAATTGTATTTTACTTTTTGCTTTCTTTACTGGAGTTGCCTTTTTTGTTGTTGTCGCAGCTTTTTTAACCTTAGGACTTTTTGCAGCAACCTTTGTTACATTTTTAGATGGTTTCGTAATTTTTTGCTTCGAAGGTTTTTTTTTTTAATAGGAGCTGCTTTCTTAATAGTTTTAGCTACTGCCTTTTCAGATTTTTTCTTTTCTATTATAGATTCTTTAGCAACAGTAGTCTTTTTCTTTGCGACTCCAACCTTTACAGGTGATCCTTTCTTGGCTTTTTTTGTAATTGATTTTTTCGGTGATGCTAATTTGTTTTTCTTCGAACTTTCGCCGCTTGCTTTTGTTGATGTCGATAGCTTAAATGAACCCGATGCACCTTTGCCTTTCGTTTGGATTAATTTACCGCTAACAACTGCACTCTTAATATATTTTTTAATAAATGGAGACAATTTGTCAGCGTCAACTTTGTAATTTGCAGCCAAATACTTTTTAATTGCTAGTAAAGATGAACCGCCACGTTCTTTCAAATCTTTTATAGCGCTATTCACCATATCTGAAGTTGGAGGATGGGTTGGCTTAGATTTAGGCTTTTTCACTCCAGTTGCGATAGAACCTTTCTTTGGTTTCTTCATTTCAACAACAGGTGCAGTATTCGATTGAATTGTAGTATTATCTGCCATTTTGCTTTTTTTCTTTTAAAATATTTTTATTCACTTTTAGATTTTCCAATTAAATTTTTCAAAAAAAAAACACTTTAAAATCACTTACAACATTTATAACTTGTATGACTGTATGAATTAAATTCACTGAAGTCTAGTATGAACAAAACAGCTTATCCATATGTGATGAGATTGTGGAAGAGCGGTGTTAAAAATTTCATTGAATTCAAGGCAATTTTTTCTCATTTTTGTTTGATGATTTCAAAGTTGAGCTCATTTTTCTAATAGTTATGATTATTTGTTTTTGAACATGTATCCATCATATGAATTGTCAAGATGGGCTCTTTCATCGTACTAATTTTGAAATTAAAAAAATTTTAAAATACGGCGCTAAATTCCGATTTTGTGTGAAATTTTTTCTATTTTCTCCAAAAAATTTCCATTTAAAACGATATAATTATTTTGTTAATAATATTATGAATTTTTTTTTTCTATATTCATATTAATATGTACTCAATGCATCATTATCATTAATTGTTTTTATTAAATTCACCTATTTTAATACTGTAATTTATGTTTCTTTCAGAAATCATCAAACAACCATCCGTTGTTGTTTTGTACATGTTGTATGAGAATTGTAATTTTAAATTATCTATTAAGTGAAGGTACGAGAGAATAAACTTTTATTTAAAATTTATTTCAATCATTTTGAGATATGTATCTTTAATTCTAAATATTGAATTAAATGGATTTTAATGAAATTTTTTTGAAACTTTATATGAAATATATTATTACCAACATTATCATTTTTGTTTGATGATTTCAAAGTTGAGCTCATTTTTCTAATAGTTATGATTATATGTTTTTAAACATATATCCATCATATGAATCGTCAAGACGGGCTCTTTCATCGTACTAATTTTGAAATTAAAAAAAATTAAAATTCGGCGTTAAATTGCGATTTTGTGTGAAATTTTTTCTATTTTCTACAAAAAATTTCCATTTTAAACGATATAATTATTTTGTCAAAATTATTATGGAATTTTTTTTTTGTTATTCATATTAAGATTTACTCAATCCATCATTATCATTAATTGTTTTTACTAAATTCTCCTATTTTCATACTGTAATTTAAATTTCTTTCAGAAACCTTCAAACAACCATTCGTTGCTGTTTTGTACATGTTGTTTGAGAATCAGAATTTTAATCTAACTACTACATAGTAAAGGTATAAACGGACACAATTTAATAAAAATTCATTTCAATCAATCCGAGATATGTATCCTTAAATCAAAATTCTAAATTTAATAGATTTTAGTGAAATTTTTTTGCAACTTTATGTGAAATACACAATATTATTACCATGGCATGGTAACATGGTACAGTTTTTCATTTTGAAATTAAATTAAACTCTTCGATTAAATAAATGCTAGTCCTGAAAAGGACTTTTTTGTGTTACTTTTAGAATTGTATTTTACTTTTTTGCTTTCTTTACTGGAGTTGCCTTTTTTGTTGTTGTCGCAGCTTTTTTAACCTTAGGACTTTTTGCAGCAACCTTTGTTACATTTTTAGATGGTTTCGTAATTTTTTGCTTCGAAGCTTTTGTTTTAATAGGAGCTGGTTTCTTAATAGTTTTAGCTACTGCCTTTTCAGATTTTTTCTTTTCTATTATAGATTCTTTAGCAACAGTAGTCTTTTTCTTTGCGACTCCAACCTTTACAGGTGATCCTTTCTTGGCTTTTTTTGTAATTGATTTTTTCGGTGATGCTAATTTGTTTTTCTTCGAACTTTCGCCGCTTGCTTTTGTTGATGTCGATAGCTTAAATGAACCCGATGCACCTTTGCCTTTCGTTTGGATTAATTTACCGCTAACAACTGCACTCTTAATATATTTTTTAATAAATGGAGACAATTTGTCAGCGTCAACTTTGTAATTTGCAGCCAAATACTTTTTAATTGCTAGTAAAGATGAACCGCCACGTTCTTTCAAATCTTTTATAGCGCTATTCACCATATCTGAAGTTGGAGGATGGGTTGGCTTAGATTTAGGCTTTTTCACTCCAGTTGCGATAGAACCTTTCTTTGGTTTCTTCGTTTCAACAACAGGTGCAGTATTCGATTGAATTGTAGTATTATCTGCCATTTTGCTTTTTTTCTTTTAAAATATTTTTATTCACTTTCAGATTTTCCAATTAAATTTTTCAAAAAAAAAACACTTTAAAATCACTTATAACATTTATAACTTGTATGACTGTATGAATTAAATTCACTGAAGTCTAGTATGAACAAAACAGCTTATCCATATGTGATGAGATTGTGGAAGAGCGGTGTTAAAAATTTCATTGAATTCAAGGCAATTTTTTCTCATTTTTGTTTGATGATTTCAAAGTTGAGCTCATTTTTCTAATAGTTATGATTATTTGTTTTTGAACATGTATCCATCATATGAATTGTCAAGATGGGCTCTTTCATCGTACTAATTTTGAAATTAAAAAAATTTTAAAATACGGCGCTAAATTCCGATTTTGTGTGAAATTTTTTCTATTTTCTCCAAAAAATTTCCATTTAAAACGATATAATTATTTTGTTAATAATATTATGAATTTTTTTTTTCTATATTCATATTAATATGTACTCAATGCATCATTATCATTAATTGTTTTTATTAAATTCACCTATTTTAATACTGTAATTTATGTTTCTTTCAGAAATCATCAAACAACCATCCGTTGTTGTTTTGTACATGTTGTATGAGAATTGTAATTTTAAATTATCTATTAAGTGAAGGTACGAGAGAATAAACTTTTATTTAAAATTTATTTCAATCATTTTGAGATATGTATCTTTAATTCTAAATATTGAATTAAATGGATTTTAATGAAATTTTTTTGAAACTTTATATGAAATATATTATTACCAACATTATCATTTTTGTTTGATGATTTCAAAGTTGAGCTCATTTTTCTAATAGTTATGATTATATGTTTTTAAACATATATCCATCATATGAATCGTCAAGACGGGCTTTTTCATCGTACTAATTTTGAAATTAAAAAAAATTAAAATTCGGCGTTAAATTGCGATTTTGTGTGAAATTTTTTCTATTTTCTACAAAAAATTTCCATTTTAAACGATATAATTATTTTGTCAAAATTATTATGGAATTTTTTTTTGTTATTCATATTAAGATTTACTCAATCCATAATTATCATTAATTGTTTTTACTAAATTCTCCTATTTTCATACTGTAATTTAAATTTCTTTCAGAAACCTTCAAACAACCATTCGTTGCTGTTTTGTACATGTTGTTTGAGAATCAGAATTTTAATCTAACTACTACATAGTAAAGGTATAAACGGACACAATTTAATAAAAATTCATTTCAATCAATCCGAGATATGTATCCTTAAATCAAAATTCTAAATTTAATAGATTTTAGTGAAATTTTTTTGCAACTTTATGTGAAATACACAATATTATTACCATGGCATGGTAACATGGTACAGTTTTTCATTTTGAAATTAAATTAAACTCTTCGATTAAATAAATGCTAGTCCTGAAAAGGACTTTTTCGTGTTACTTTTAGAATTGTATTTTACTTTTTGCTTTCTTTACTGGAGTTGCCTTTTTTGTTGTTGTCGCAGCTTTTTTAACCTTAGGACTTTTTGCAGCAACCTTTGTTACATTTTTAGATGGTTTCGTAATTTTTTGCTTCGAAGCTTTTGTTTTAATAGGAGCTGCTTTCTTAATAGTTTTAGCTACTGCCTTTTCAGATTTTTTCTTTTCTATTATAGATTCTTTAGCAACAGTAGTCTTTTTCTTTGCGACTCCAACCTTTACACGTGATCCTTTCTTGGCTTTTTTTGTAATTGATTTTTTCGGTGATGCTAATTTGTTTTTCTTCGAACTTTCGCCGCTTGCTTTTGTTGATGTCGATAGCTTAAATGAACCCGATGCACCTTTGCCTTTCGTTTGGATTAATTTACCGCTAACAACTGCACTCTTAATATATTTTTTAATAAATGGAGACAATTTGTCAGCGTCAACTTTGTAATTTGCAGCCAAATACTTTTTAATTGCTAGTAAAGATGAACCGCCACGTTCTTTCAAATCTTTTATAGCGCTATTCACCATATCTGAAGTTGGAGGATGGGTTGGCTTAGATTTAGGCTTTTTCACTCCAGTTGCGATAGAACCTTTCTTTGGTTTCTTCGTTTCAACAACAGGTGCAGTATTCGATTGAATTGTAGTATTATCTGCCATTTTGCTTTTTTTCTTTTAAAATATTTTTATTCACTTTTAGATTTTCCAATTAAATTTTTCAAAAAAAAAACACTTTAAAATCACTTATAACATTTATAACTTGTATGACTGTATGAATTAAATTCACTGAAGTCTAGTATGAACAAAACAGCTTATCCATATGTGATGAGATTGTGGAAGAGCGGTGTTAAAAATTTCATTGAATTCAAGGCAATTTTTTCTCATTTTTGTTTGATGATTTCAAAGTTGAGCTCATTTTTCTAATAGTTATGATTATTTGTTTTTGAACATGTATCCATCATATGAATTGTCAAGATGGGCTCTTTCATCGTACTAATTTTGAAATTAAAAAAATGTTAAAATACGGCGCTAAATCCGATTTTGTGTGAAATTTTTTCTATTTTCTCCAAAAAATTTCCATTTAAAACGATATAATTATTTTGTTAATAATATTATGAATTTTTTTTTTCTATATTCATATTAATATGTACTCAATGCATCATTATCATTAATTGTTTTTATTAAATTCACCTATTTTAATACTGTAATTTATGTTTCTTTCAGAAATCATCAAACAACCATCCGTTGTTGTTTTGTACATGTTGTATGAGAATTGTAATTTTAAATTATCTATTAAGTGAAGGTACGAGAGAATAAACTTTTATTTAAAATTTATTTCAATCATTTTGAGATATGTATCTTTAATTCTAAATATTGAATTAAATGGATTTTAATGAAATTTTTTTGAAACTTTATATGAAATATATTATTACCAACATTATCATTTTTGTTTGATGATTTCAAAGTTGAGCTCATTTTTCTAATAGTTATGATTATATGTTTTTAAACATATATCCATCATATGAATCGTCAAGACGGGCTCTTTCATCGTACTAATTTTGAAATTAAAAAAAATTAAAATTCGGCGTTAAATTGCGATTTTGTGTGAAATTTTTTCTATTTTCTACAAAAAATTTCCATTTTAAACGATATAATTATTTTGTCAAAATTATTATGGAATTTTTTTTTTGTTATTCATATTAAGATTTACTCAATCCATCATTATCATTAATTGTTTTTATTAAATTCACCTATTTTAATACTGTAATTTATGTTTCTTTCAGAAACCTTCAAACAACCATTCGTTGCTGTTTTGTACATGTTGTTTGAGAATCAGAATTTTAATCTAACTACTACATAGTAAAGGTATAAACGGACACAATTTAATAAAAATTCATTTCAATCAATCCGAGATATGTATCCTTAAATCAAAATTCTAAATTTAATAGATTTTAGTGAAATTTTTTTGCAACTTTATGTGAAATACACAATATTATTACCATGGCATGGTAACATGGTACAGTTTTTCATTTTGAAATTAAATTAAACTCTTCGATTAAATAAATGCTAGTCCTGAAAAGGACTTTTTTGTGTTACTTTTAGAATTGTATTTTACTTTTTTGCTTTCTTTACTGGAGTTCCCTTTTTTTGATGTTGTCGCAGCTTTTTTAACCTTAGGACTTTTTGCAGCAACCTTTGTTACATTTTTAGATGGTTTCGTAATTTTTTGCTTCGAAGCTTTTGTTTTAATAGGAGCTGGTTTCTTAATAGTTTTAGCTACTGCCTTTTCAGATTTTTTCTTTTCTATTATAGATTCTTTAGCAACAGTAGTCTTTTTCTTTGCGACTCCAACCTTTACAGGTGATCCTTTCTTGGCTTTTTTTGTAATTGATTTTTTCGGTGATGCTAATTTGTTTTTCTTCGAACTTTCGCCGCTTGCTTTTGTTGATGTCGATAGCTTAAATGAACCCGATGCACCTTTGCCTTTCGTTTGGATTAATTTACCGCTAACAACTGCACTCTTAATATATTTTTTAATAAATGGAGACAATTTGTCAGCGTCAACTTTGTAATTTGCAGCCAAATACTTTTTAATTGCTAGTAAAGATGAACCGCCACGTTCTTTCAAATCTTTTATAGCGCTATTCACCATATCTGAAGTTGGAGGATGGGTTGGCTTAGATTTAGGCTTTTTCACTCCAGTTGCGATAGAACCTTTCTTTGGTTTCTTCGTTTCAACAACAGGTGCAGTATTCGATTGAATTGTAGTATTATCTGCCATTTCGCTTTTTTTCTTTTAAAATATTTTTATTCACTTTTAGATTTTCCAATTAAATTTTTCAAAAAAAAAACACTTTAAAATCACTTATAACATTTATAACTTGTATGACTGTATGAATTAAATTCACTGAAGTCTAGTATGAACAAAACAGCTTATCCATATGTGATGAGATTGTGGAAGAGCGGTGTTAAAAATTTCATTGAATTCAAGGCAATTTTTTCTCATTTTTGTTTGATGATTTCAAAGTTGAGCTCATTTTTCTAATAGTTATGATTATTTGTTTTTGAACATGTATCCATCATATGAATTGTCAAGATGGGCTCTTTCATCGTACTAATTTTGAAATTAAAAAAATTTTAAAATACGGCGCTAAATTCCGATTTTGTGTGAAATTTTTTCTATTTTCTCCAAAAAATTTCCATTTAAAACGATATAATTATTTTGTTAATAATATTATGAATTTTTTTTTCTATATTCATATTAATATGTACTCAATGCATCATTATCATTAATTGTTTTTATTAAATTCACCTATTTTAATACTGTAATTTATGTTTCTTTCAGAAATCATCAAACAACCATCCGTTGTTGTTTTGTACATGTTGTATGAGAATTGTAATTTTAAATTATCTATTAAGTGAAGGTACGAGAGAATAAACTTTTATTTAAAATTTATTTCAATCATTTTGAGATATGTATCTTTAATTCTAAATATTGAATTAAATGGATTTTAATGAAATTTTTTTGAAACTTTATATGAAATATATTATTACCAACATTATCATTTTTGTTTGATGATTTCAAAGTTGAGCTCATTTTTCTAATAGTTATGATTATATGTTTTTAAACATATATCCATCATATGAATCGTCAAGACGGGCTCTTTCATCGTACTAATTTTGAAATTAAAAAAAATTAAAATTCGGCGTTAAATTGCGATTTTGTGTGAAATTTTTTCTATTTTCTACAAAAAATTTCCATTTTAAACGATATAATTATTTTGTCAAAATTATTATGGAATTTTTTTTTTGTTATTCATATTAAGATTTACTCAATCCATCATTATCATTAATTGTTTTTACTAAATTCTCCTATTTTCATACTGTAATTTAAATTTCTTTCAGAAACCTTCAAACAACCATTCGTTGCTGTTTTGTACATGTTGTTTGAGAATCAGAATTTTAATCTAACTACTACATAGTAAAGGTATAAACGGACACAATTTAATAAAAATTCATTTCAATCAATCCGAGATATGTATCCTTAAATCAAAATTCTAAATTTAATAGATTTTAGTGAAATTTTTTTGCAACTTTATGTGAAATACACAATATTATTACCATGGCATGGTAACATGGTACAGTTTTTCATTTTGAAATTAAATTAAACTCTTCGATTAAATAAATGCTAGTCCTGAAAAGGACTTTTTCGTGTTACTTTTAGAATTGTATTTTACTTTTTGCTTTCTTTACTGGAGTTGCCTTTTTTGTTGTTGTCGCAGCTTTTTTAACCTTAGGACTTTTTGCAGCAACCTTTGTTACATTTTTAGATGGTTTCGTAATTTTTTGCTTCGAAGCTTTTGTTTTAATAGGAGCTGCTTTCTTAATAGTTTTAGCTACTGCCTTTTCAGATTTTTTCTTTTCTATTATAGATTCTTTAGCAACAGTAGTCTTTTTCTTTGCGACTCCAACCTTTACAGGTGATCCTTTCTTGGCTTTTTTTGTAATTGATTTTTTCGGTGATGCTAATTTGTTTTTCTTCGAACTTTCGCCGCTTGCTTTTGTTGATGTCGATAGCTTAAATGAACCCGATGCACCTTTGCCTTTCGTTTGGATTAATTTACCGCTAACAACTGCACTCTTAATATATTTTTTAATAAATGGAGACAATTTGTCAGCGTCAACTTTGTAATTTGCAGCCAAATACTTTTTAATTGCTAGTAAAGATGAACCGCCACGTTCTTTCAAATCTTTTATAGCGCTATTCACCATATCTGAAGTTGGAGGATGGGTTGGCTTAGATTTAGGCTTTTTCACTCCAGTTGCGATAGAACCTTTCTTTGGTTTCTTCGTTTCAACAACAGGTGCAGTATTCGATTGAATTGTAGTATTATCTGCCATTTTGCTTTTTTTCTTTTAAAATATTTTTATTCACTTTTAGATTTTCCAATTAAATTTTTCAAAAAAAAAACACTTTAAAATCACTTATAACATTTATAACTTGTATGACTGTATGAATTAAATTCACTGAAGTCTAGTATGAACAAAACAGCTTATCCATATGTGATGAGATTGTGGAAGAGCGGTGTTAAAAATTTCATTGAATTCAAGGCAATTTTTTCTCATTTTTGTTTGATGATTTCAAAGTTGAGCTCATTTTTCTAATAGTTATGATTATTTGTTTTTGAACATGTATCCATCATATGAATTGTCAAGATGGGCTCTTTCATCGTACTAATTTTGAAATTAAAAAAATTTTAAAATACGGCGCTAAATTCCGATTTTGTGTGAAATTTTTTCTATTTTCTCCAAAAAATTTCCATTTAAAACGATATAATTATTTTGTTAATAATATTATGAATTTTTTTTTTCTATATTCATATTAATATGTACTCAATGCATCATTATCATTAATTGTTTTTATTAAATTCACCTATTTTAATACTGTAATTTATGTTTCTTTCAGAAATCATCAAACAACCATCCGTTGTTGTTTTGTACATGTTGTATGAGAATTGTAATTTTAAATTATCTATTAAGTGAAGGTACGAGAGAATAAACTTTTATTTAAAATTTATTTCAATCATTTTGAGATATGTATCTTTAATTCTAAATATTGAATTAAATGGATTTTAATGAAATTTTTTTGAAACTTTATATGAAATATATTATTACCAATATTATCATTTTTGTTTGATGATTTCAAAGTTGAGCTCATTTTTCTAATAGTTATGATTATATGTTTTTAAACATATATCCATCATATGAATCGTCAAGACGGGCTCTTTCATCGTACTAATTTTGAAATTAAAAAAAATTAAAATTCGGCGTTAAATTCCGATTTTGTGTGAAATTTTTTCTATTTTCTACAAAAAATTTCCATTTTAAACGATATAATTATTTTGTCAAAATTATTATGGAATTTTTTTTTTGTTATTCATATTAAGATTTACTCAATCCATCATTATCATTAATTGTTTTTATTAAATTCTCCTATTTTCATACTGTAATTTAAATTTCTTTCAGAAATCTTCAAACAACCATTCGTTGCTGTTTTGTACATGTTGTTTGAGAATCAGAATTTTAATCTAACTACTACATAGTAAAGGTATAAACGGACACAATTTAATAAAAATTCATTTCAATCAATCCGAGATATGTATCCTTAAATCAAAATTCTAAATTTAATAGATTTTAGTGAAATTTTTTTGCAACTTTATGTGAAATACACAATATTATTACCATGGCATGGTAACATGGTACAGTTTTTCATTTTGAAATTAAATTAAACTCTTCGATTAAATAAATGCTAGTCCTGAAAAGGACTTTTTCGTGTTACTTTTAGAATTGTATTTTACTTTTTGCTTTCTTTACTGGAGTTGCCTTTTTTGTTGTTGTCGCAGCTTTTTTAACCTTAGGACTTTTTGCAGCAACCTTTGTTACATTTTTAGATGGTTTCGTAATTTTTTGCTTCGAAGCTTTTGTTTTAATAGGAGCTGCTTTCTTAATAGTTTTAGCTACTGCCTTTTCAGATTTTTTCTTTTCTATTATAGATTCTTTAGCAACAGTAGTCTTTTTCTTTGCGACTCCAACCTTTACAGGTGATCCTTTCTTGGCTTTTTTTGTAATTGATTTTTTCGGTGATGCTAATTTGTTTTTCTTCGAACTTTCGCCGCTTGCTTTTGTTGATGTCGATAGCTTAAATGAACCCGATGCACCTTTGCCTTTCGTTTGGATTAATTTACCGCTAACAACTGCACTCTTAATATATTTTTTAATAAATGGAGACAATTTGTCAGCGTCAACTTTGTAATTTGCAGCCAAATACTTTTTAATTGCTAGTAAAGATGAACCGCCACGTTCTTTCAAATCTTTTATAGCGCTATTCACCATATCTGAAGTTGGAGGATGGGTTGGCTTAGATTTAGGCTTTTTCACTCCAGTTGCGATAGAACCTTTCTTTGGTTTCTTCGTTTCAACAACAGGTGCAGTATTCGATTGAATTGTAGTATTATCTGCCATTTTGCTTTTTTTCTTTTAAAATATTTTTATTCACTTTTAGATTTTCCAATTAAATTTTTCAAAAAAAAAACACTTTAAAATCACTTATAACATTTATAACTTGTATGACTGTATGAATTAAATTCACTGAAGTCTAGTATGAACAAAACAGCTCATCCATATGTGATGAGATTGTGGAAGAGCGGTGTTAAAAATTTCATTGAATTCAAGGCAATTTTTTCTCATTTTTGTTTGATGATTTCAAAGTTGAGCTCATTTTTCTAATAGTTATGATTATTTGTTTTTGAACATGTATCCATCATATGAATTGTCAAGATGGGCTCTTTCATCGTACTAATTTTGAAATTAAAAAAATTTTAAAATACGGCGCTAAATTCCGATTTTGTGTGAAATTTTTTCTATTTTCTCCAAAAAATTTCCATTTAAAACGATATAATTATTTTGTTAATAATATTATGAATTTTTTTTTTCTATATTCATATTAATATGTACTCAATGCATCATTATCATTAATTGTTTTTATTAAATTCACCTATTTTAATACTGTAATTTATGTTTCTTTCAGAAATCATCAAACAACCATCCGTTGTTGTTTTGTACATGTTGTATGAGAATTGTAATTTTAAATTATCTATTAAGTGAAGGTACGAGAGAATAAACTTTTATTTAAAATTTATTTCAATCATTTTGAGATATGTATCTTTAATTCTAAATATTGAATTAAATGGATTTTAATGAAATTTTTTTGAAACTTTATATGAAATATATTATTACCAATATTATCATTTTTGTTTGATGATTTCAAAGTTGAGCTCATTTTTCTAATAGTTATGATTATATGTTTTTAAACATATATCCATCATATGAATCGTCAAGACGGGCTCTTTCATCGTACTAATTTTGAAATTAAAAAAAATTAAAATTCGGCGTTAAATTCCGATTTTGTGTGAAATTTTTTCTATTTTCTACAAAAAATTTCCATTTTAAACGATATAATTATTTTGTCAAAATTATTATGGAATTTTTTTTTTGTTATTCATATTAAGATTTACTCAATCCATCATTATCATTAATTGTTTTTATTAAATTCTCCTATTTTCATACTGTAATTTAAATTTCTTTCAGAAATCTTCAAACAACCATTCGTTGCTGTTTTGTACATGTTGTTTGAGAATCAGAATTTTAATCTAACTACTACATAGTAAAGGTATAAACGGACACAATTTAATAAAAATTCATTTCAATCAATCCGAGATATGTATCCTTAAATCAAAATTCTAAATTTAATAGATTTTAGTGAAATTTTTTTGCAACTTTATGTGAAATACACAATATTATTACCATGGCATGGTAACATGGTACAGTTTTTCATTTTGAAATTAAATTAAACTCTTCGATTAAATAAATGCTAGTCCTGAAAAGGACTTTTTCGTGTTACTTTTAGAATTGTATTTTACTTTTTGCTTTCTTTACTGGAGTTGCCTTTTTTGTTGTTGTCGCAGCTTTTTTAACCTTAGGACTTTTTGCAGCAACCTTTGTTACATTTTTAGATGGTTTCGTAATTTTTTGCTTCGAAGCTTTTGTTTTAATAGGAGCTGCTTTCTTAATAGTTTTAGCTACTGCCTTTTCAGATTTTTTCTTTTCTATTATAGATTCTTTAGCAACAGTAGTCTTTTTCTTTGCGACTCCAACCTTTACAGGTGATCCTTTCTTGGCTTTTTTTGTAATTGATTTTTTCGGTGATGCTAATTTGTTTTTCTTCGAACTTTCGCCGCTTGCTTTTGTTGATGTCGATAGCTTAAATGAACCCGATGCACCTTTGCCTTTCGTTTGGATTAATTTACCGCTAACAACTGCACTCTTAATATATTTTTTAATAAATGGAGACAATTTGTCAGCGTCAACTTTGTAATTTGCAGCCAAATACTTTTTAATTGCTAGTAAAGATGAACCGCCACGTTCTTTCAAATCTTTTATAGCGCTATTCACCATATCTGAAGTTGGAGGATGGGTTGGCTTAGATTTAGGCTTTTTCACTCCAGTTGCGATAGAACCTTTCTTTGGTTTCTTCGTTTCAACAACAGGTGCAGTATTCGATTGAATTGTAGTATTATCTGCCATTTTGCTTTTTTTCTTTTAAAATATTTTTATTCACTTTTAGATTTTCCAATTGAATTTTTCAAAAAAAAAACACTTTAAAATCACTTATAACATTTATAACTTGTATGACTGTATGAATTAAATTCACTGAAGTCTAGTATGAACAAAACAGCTTATCCATATGTGATGAGATTGTGGAAGAGCGGTGTTAAAAATTTCATTGAATTCAAGGCAATTTTTTCTCATTTTTGTTTGATGATTTCAAAGTTGAGCTCATTTTTCTAATAGTTATGATTATTTGTTTTTGAACATGTATCCATCATATGAATTGTCAAGATGGGCTCTTTCATCGTACTAATTTTGAAATTAAAAAAATTTTAAAATACGGCGCTAAATTCCGATTTTGTGTGAAATTTTTTCTATTTTCTCCAAAAAATTTCCATTTAAAACGATATAATTATTTTGTTAATAATATTATGAATTTTTTTTTTCTATATTCATATTAATATGTACTCAATGCATCATTATCATTAATTGTTTTTATTAAATTCACCTATTTTAATACTGTAATTTATGTTTCTTTCAGAAATCATCAAACAACCATCCGTTGTTGTTTTGTACATGTTGTATGAGAATTGTAATTTTAAATTATCTATTAAGTGAAGGTACGAGAGAATAAACTTTTATTTAAAATTTATTTCAATCATTTTGAGATATGTATCTTTAATTCTAAATATTGAATTAAATGGATTTTAATGAAATTTTTTGAAACTTTATATGAAATATATTATTACCAACATTATCATTTTTGTTTGATGATTTCAAAGTTGAGCTCATTTTTCTAATAGTTATGATTATATGTTTTTAAACATATATCCATCATATGAATCGTCAAGACGGGCTCTTTCATCGTACTAATTTTGAAATTAAAAAAAATTAAAATTCGGCGTTAAATTGCGATTTTGTGTGAAATTTTTTCTATTTTCTACAAAAAATTTCCATTTTAAACGATATAATTATTTTGTCAAAATTATTATGGAATTTTTTTTTTGTTATTCATATTAAGATTTACTCAATCCATCATTATCATTAATTGTTTTTACTAAATTCTCCTATTTTCATACTGTAATTTAAATTTCTTTCAGAAACCTTCAAACAACCATTCGTTGCTGTTTTGTACATGTTGTTTGAGAATCAGAATTTTAATCTAACTACTACATAGTAAAGGTATAAACGGACACAATTTAATAAAAATTCATTTCAATCAATCCGAGATATGTATCCTTAAATCAAAATTCTAAATTTAATAGATTTTAGTGAAATTTTTTTGCAACTTTATGTGAAATACACAATATTATTACCATGGCATGGTAACATGGTACAGTTTTTCATTTTGAAATTAAATTAAACTCTTCGATTAAATAAATGCTAGTCCTGAAAAGGACTTTTTCGTGTTACTTTTAGAATTGTATTTTACTTTTTGCTTTCTTTACTGGAGTTGCCTTTTTTGTTGTTGTCGCAGCTTTTTTAACCTTAGGACTTTTTGCAGCAACCTTTGTTACATTTTTAGATGGTTTCGTAATTTTTTGCTTCGAAGCTTTTGTTTTAATAGGAGCTGGTTTCTTAATAGTTTTAGCTACTGCCTTTTCAGATTTTTTCTTTTCTATTATAGATTCTTTAGCAACAGTAGTCTTTTTCTTTGCGACTCCAACCTTTACAGGTGATCCTTTCTTGGCTTTTTTTGTAATTGATTTTTTCGGTGATGCTAATTTGTTTTTCTTCGAACTTTCGCCGCTTGCTTTTGTTGATGTCGATAGCTTAAATGAACCCGATGCACCTTTGCCTTTCGTTTGGATTAATTTACCGCTAACAACTGCACTCTTAATATATTTTTTAATAAATGGAGACAATTTGTCAGCGTCAACTTTGTAATTTGCAGCCAAATACTTTTTAATTGCTAGTAAAGATGAACCGCCACGTTCTTTCAAATCTTTTATAGCGCTATTCACCATATCTGAAGTTGGAGGATGGGTTGGCTTAGATTTAGGCTTTTTCACTCCAGTTGCGATAGAACCTTTCTTTGGTTTCTTCGTTTCAACAACAGGTGCAGTATTCGATTGAATTGTAGTATTATCTGCCATTTTGCTTTTTTTCTTTTAAAATATTTTTATTCACTTTTAGATTTTCCAATTAAATTTTTCAAAAAAAAAACACTTTAAAATCACTTATAACATTTATAACTTGTATGACTGTATGAATTAAATTCACTGAAGTCTAGTATGAACAAAACAGCTTATCCATATGTGATGAGATTGTGGAAGAGCGGTGTTAAAAATTTCATTGAATTCAAGGCAATTTTTTCTCATTTTTGTTTGATGATTTCAAAGTTGAGCTCATTTTTCTAATAGTTATGATTATTTGTTTTTGAACATGTATCCATCATATGAATTGTCAAGATGGGCTCTTTCATCGTACTAATTTTAAAATTAAAAAAATTTTAAAATACGGCGCTAAATTCCGATTTTGTGTGAAATTTTTTCTATTTTCTCCAAAAAATTTCCATTTAAAACGATATAATTATTTTGTTAATAATATTATGAATTTTTTTTTTCTATATTCATATTAATATGTACTCAATGCATCATTATCATTAATTGTTTTTATTAAATTCACCTATTTTAATACTGTAATTTATGTTTCTTTCAGAAATCATCAAACAACCATCCGTTGTTGTTTTGTACATGTTGTATGAGAATTGTAATTTTAAATTATCTATTAAGTGAAGGTACGAGAGAATAAACTTTTATTTAAAATTTATTTCAATCATTTTGAGATATGTATCTTTAATTCTAAATATTGAATTAAATGGATTTTAATGAAATTTTTTTGAAACTTTATATGAAATATATTATTACCAACATTATCATTTTTGTTTGATGATTTCAAAGTTGAGCTCATTTTTCTAATAGTTATGATTATATGTTTTTAAACATATATCCATCATATGAATCGTCAAGACGGGCTCTTTCATCGTACTAATTTTGAAATTAAAAAAAATTAAAATTCGGCGTTAAATTGCGATTTTGTGTGAAATTTTTTCTATTTTCTACAAAAAATTTCCATTTTAAACGATATAATTATTTTGTCAAAATTATTATGGAATTTTTTTTTTGTTATTCATATTAAGATTTACTCAATCCATCATTATCATTAATTGTTTTTACTAAATTCTCCTATTTTCATACTGTAATTTAAATTTCTTTCAGAAACCTTCAAACAACCATTCGTTGCTGTTTTGTACATGTTGTTTGAGAATCAGAATTTTAATCTAACTACTACATAGTAAAGGTATAAACGGACACAATTTAATAAAAATTCATTTCAATCAATCCGAGATATGTATCCTTAAATCAAAATTCTAAATTTAATAGATTTTAGTGAAATTTTTTTGCAACTTTATGTGAAATACACAATATTATTACCATGGCATGGTAACATGGTACAGTTTTTCATTTTGAAATTAAATTAAACTCTTCGATTAAATAAATGCTAGTCCTGAAAAGGACTTTTTTGTGTTACTTTTAGAATTGTATTTTACTTTTTTGCTTTCTTTACTGGAGTTGCCTTTTTTGTTGTTGTCGCAGCTTTTTTAACCTTAGGACTTTTTGCAGCAACCTTTGTTACATTTTTAGATGGTTTCGTAATTTTTTGCTTCGAAGCTTTTGTTTTAATAGGAGCTGGTTTCTTAATAGTTTTAGCTACTGC
Organism: Xylophagus ater; assembly: GCA_963422695.1. NCBI lineage: Eukaryota > Metazoa > Arthropoda > Insecta > Diptera > Xylophagidae > Xylophagus > Xylophagus ater. The sequence goes on from OY730478.1 coordinate 38,334,591, forward strand.
CTTTTCAGATTTTTTCTTTTCTATTATAGATTCTTTAGCAACAGTAGTCTTTTTCTTTGCGACTCCAACCTTTACAGGTGATCCTTTCTTGGCTTTTTTTGTAATTGATTTTTTCGGTGATGCTAATTTGTTTTTCTTCGAACTTTCGCCGCTTGCTTTTGTTGATGTCGATAGCTTAAATGAACCCGATGCACCTTTGCCTTTCGTTTGGATTAATTTACCGCTAACAACTGCACTCTTAATATATTTTTTAATAAATGGAGACAATTTGTCAGCGTCAACTTTGTAATTTGCAGCCAAATACTTTTTAATTGCTAGTAAAGATGAACCGCCACGTTCTTTCAAATCTTTTATAGCGCTATTCACCATATCTGAAGTTGGAGGATGGGTTGGCTTAGATTTAGGCTTTTTCACTCCAGTTGCGATAGAACCTTTCTTTGGTTTCTTCGTTTCAACAACAGGTGCAGTATTCGATTGAATTGTAGTATTATCTGCCATTTTGCTTTTTTTCTTTTAAAATATTTTTATTCACTTTTAGATTTTCCAATTAAATTTTTCAAAAAAAAAACACTTTAAAATCACTTATAACATTTATAACTTGTATGACTGTATGAATTAAATTCACTGAAGTCTAGTATGAACAAAACAGCTTATCCATATGTGATGAGATTGTGGAAGAGCGGTGTTAAAAATTTCATTGAATTCAAGGCAATTTTTTCTCATTTTTGTTTGATGATTTCAAAGTTGAGCTCATTTTTCTAATAGTTATGATTATTTGTTTTTGAACATGTACCCATCATATGAATTGTCAAGATGGGCTCTTTCATCGTACTAATTTTGAAATTAAAAAAATTTTAAAATACGGCGCTAAATTCCGATTTTGTGTGAAATTTTTTCTATTTTCTCCAAAAAATTTCCATTTAAAACGATATAATTATTTTGTTAATAATATTATGAATTTTTTTTTTCTATATTCATATTAATATGTACTCAATGCATCATTATCATTAATTGTTTTTATTAAATTCACCTATTTTAATACTGTAATTTATGTTTCTTTCAGAAATCATCAAACAACCATCCGTTGTTGTTTTGTACATGTTGTATGAGAATTGTAATTTTAAATTATCTATTAAGTGAAGGTACGAGAGAATAAACTTTTATTTAAAATTTATTTCAATCATTTTGAGATATGTATCTTTAATTCTAAATATTGAATTAAATGGATTTTAATGAAATTTTTTTGAAACTTTATATGAAATATATTATTACCAACATTATCATTTTTGTTTGATGATTTCAAAGTTGAGCTCATTTTTCTAATAGTTATGATTATATGTTTTTAAACATATATCCATCATATGAATCGTCAAGACGGGCTCTTTCATCGTACTAATTTTGAAATTAAAAAAAATTAAAATTCGGCGTTAAATTGCGATTTTGTGTGAAATTTTTTCTATTTTCTACAAAAAATTTCCATTTTAAACGATATAATTATTTTGTCAAAATTATTATGGAATTTTTTTTTTGTTATTCATATTAAGATTTACTCAATCCATCATTATCATTAATTGTTTTTACTAAATTCTCCTATTTTCATACTGTAATTTAAATTTCTTTCAGAAACCTTCAAACAACCATTCGTTGCTGTTTTGTACATGTTGTTTGAGAATCAGAATTTTAATCTAACTACTACATAGTAAAGGTATAAACGGACACAATTTAATAAAAATTCATTTCAATCAATCCGAGATATGTATCCTTAAATCAAAATTCTAAATTTAATAGATTTTAGTGAAATTTTTTTGCAACTTTATGTGAAATACACAATATTATTACCATGGCATGGTAACATGGTACAGTTTTTCATTTTGAAATTAAATTAAACTCTTCGATTAAATAAATGCTAGTCCTGAAAAGGACTTTTTCGTGTTACTTTTAGAATTGTATTTTACTTTTTGCTTTCTTTACTGGAGTTGCCTTTTTTGTTGTTGTCGCAGCTTTTTTAACCTTAGGACTTTTTGCAGCAACCTTTGTTACATTTTTAGATGGTTTCGTAATTTTTTGCTTCGAAGCTTTTGTTTTAATAGGAGCTGCTTTCTTAATAGTTTTAGCTACTGCCTTTTCAGATTTTTTCTTTTCTATTATAGATTCTTTAGCAACAGTAGTCTTTTTCTTTGCGACTCCAACCTTTACAGGTGATCCTTTCTTGGCTTTTTTTGTAATTGATTTTTTCGGTGATGCTAATTTGTTTTTCTTCGAACTTTCGCCGCTTGCTTTTGTTGATGTCGATAGCTTAAATGAACCCGATGCACCTTTGCCTTTCGTTTGGATTAATTTACCGCTAACAACTGCACTCTTAATATATTTTTTAATAAATGGAGACAATTTGTCAGCGTCAACTTTGTAATTTGCAGCCAAATACTTTTTAATTGCTAGTAAAGATGAACCGCCACGTTCTTTCAAATCTTTTATAGCGCTATTCACCATATCTGAAGTTGGAGGATGGGTTGGCTTAGATTTAGGCTTTTTCACTCCAGTTGCGATAGAACCTTTCTTTGGTTTCTTCGTTTCAACAACAGGTGCAGTATTCGATTGAATTGTAGTATTATCTGCCATTTTGCTTTTTTTCTTTTAAAATATTTTTATTCACTTTTAGATTTTCCAATTAAATTTTTCAAAAAAAAAACACTTTAAAATCACTTATAACATTTATAACTTGTATGACTGTATGAATTAAATTCACTGAAGTCTAGTATGAACAAAACAGCTTATCCATATGTGATGAGATTGTGGAAGAGCGGTGTTAAAAATTTCATTGAATTCAAGGCAATTTTTTCTCATTTTTGTTTGATGATTTCAAAGTTGAGCTCATTTTTCTAATAGTTATGATTATTTGTTTTTGAACATGTATCCATCGTATGAATTGTCAAGATGGGCTCTTTCATCGTACTAATTTTGAAATTAAAAAAATTTTAAAATACGGCGCTATTTTCCGATTTTGTGTGAAATTTTTTCTATTTTCTCCAAAAAATTTCCATTTAAAACGATATAATTATTTTGTTAATAATATTATGAATTTTTTTTTCTATATTCATATTAATATGTACTCAATGCATCATTATCATTAATTGTTTTTATTAAATTCACCTATTTTAATACTGTAATTTATGTTTCTTTCAGAAATCATCAAACAACCATCCGTTGTTGTTTTGTACATGTTGTATGAGAATTGTAATATTAAATTATCTATTAAGTGAAGGTACGAGAGAATAAACTTTTATTTAAAATTTATTTCAATCATTTTGAGATATGTATCTTTAATTCTAAATATTGAATTAAATGGATTTTAATGAAATTTTTTTGAAACTTTATATGAAATATATTATTACCAACATTATCATTTTTGTTTGATGATTTCAAAGTTGAGCTCATTTTTCTAATAGTTATGATTATATGTTTTTAAACATATATCCATCATATGAATCGTCAAGACGGGCTCTTTCATCGTACTAATTTTGAAATTAAAAAAAATTAAAATTCGGCGTTAAATTGCGATTTTGTGTGAAATTTTTTCTATTTTCTACAAAAAATTTCCATTTTAAACGATATAATTATTTTGTCAAAATTATTATGGAATTTTTTTTTTGTTATTCATATTAAGATTTACTCAATCCATCATTATCATTAATTGTTTTTACTAAATTCTCCTATTTTCATACTGTAATTTAAATTTCTTTCAGAAACCTTCAAACAACCATTCGTTGCTGTTTTGTACATGTTGTTTGAGAATCAGAATTTTAATCTAACTACTACATAGTAAAGGTATAAACGGACACAATTTAATAAAAATTCATTTCAATCAATCCGAGATATGTATCCTTAAATCAAAATTTTAAATTTAATAGATTTTAGTGAAATTTTTTTGCAACTTTATGTGAAATACACAATATTATTACCATGGCATGGTAACATGGTACAGTTTTTCATTTTGAAATTAAATTAAACTCTTCGATTAAATAAATGCTAGTCCTGAAAAGGACTTTTTTGTGTTACTTTTAGAATTGTATTTTACTTTTTTGCTTTCTTTACTGGAGTTGCCTTTTTTGTTGTTGTCGCAGCTTTTTTAACCTTAGGACTTTTTGCAGCAACCTTTGTTACATTTTTAGATGGTTTCGTAATTTTTTGCTTCGAAGCTTTTGTTTTAATAGGAGCTGGTTTCTTAATAGTTTTAGCTACTGCCTTTTCAGATTTTTTCTTTTCTATTATAGATTCTTTAGCAACAGTAGTCTTTTTCTTTGCGACTCCAACCTTTACAGGTGATCCTTTCTTGGCTTTTTTTGTAATTGATTTTTTCGGTGATGCTAATTTGTTTTTCTTCGAACTTTCGCCGCTTGCTTTTGTTGATGTCGATAGCTTAAATGAACCCGATGCACCTTTGCCTTTCGTTTGGATTAATTTACCGCTAACAACTGCACTCTTAATATATTTTTTAATAAATGGAGACAATTTGTCAGCGTCAACTTTGTAATTTGCAGCCAAATACTTTTTAATTGCTAGTAAAGATGAACCGCCACGTTCTTTCAAATCTTTTATAGCGCTATTCACCATATCTGAAGTTGGAGGATGGGTTGGCTTAGATTTAGGCTTTTTCACTCCAGTTGCGATAGAACCTTTCTTTGGTTTCTTCGTTTCAACAACAGGTGCAGTATTCGATTGAATTGTAGTATTATCTGCCATTTTGCTTTTTTTCTTTTAAAATATTTTTATTCACTTTTAGATTTTCCAATTAAATTTTTCAAAAAAAAAACACTTTAAAATCACTTATAACATTTATAACTTGTATGACTGTATGAATTAAATTCACTGAAGTCTAGTATGAACAAAACAGCTTATCCATATGGGATGAGATTGTGGAAGAGCGGTGTTAAAAATTTCATTGAATTCAAGGCAATTTTTTCTCATTTTTGTTTGATGATTTCAAAGTTGAGCTCATTTTTCTAATAGTTATGATTATTTGTTTTTGAACATGTATCCATCATATGAATTGTCAAGATGGGCTCTTTCATCGTACTAATTTTGAAATTAAAAAAATTTTAAAATACGGCGCTAAATTCCGATTTTGTGTGAAATTTTTTCTATTTTCTCCAAAAAATTTCCATTTAAAACGATATAATTATTTTGTTAATAATATTATGAATTTTTTTTTTCTATATTCATATTAATATGTACTCAATGCATCATTATCATTAATTGTTTTTATTAAATTCACCTATTTTAATACTGTAATTTATGTTTCTTTCAGAAATCATCAAACAACCATCCGTTGTTGTTTTGTACATGTTGTATGAGAATTGTAATTTTAAATTATCTATTAAGTGAAGGTACGAGAGAATAAACTTTTATTTAAAATTTATTTCAATCATTTTGAGATATGTATCTTTAATTCTAAATATTGAATTAAATGGATTTTAATGAAATTTTTTTGAAACTTTATATGAAATATATTATTACCAACATTATCATTTTTGTTTGATGATTTCAAAGTTGAGCTCATTTTTCTAATAGTTATGATTATATGTTTTTAAACATATATCCATCATATGAATCGTCAAGACGGGCTCTTTCATCGTACTAATTTTGAAATTAAAAAAAATTAAAATTCGGCGTTAAATTGCGATTTTGTGTGAAATTTTTTCTATTTTCTACAAAAAATTTCCATTTTAAACGATATAATTATTTTGTCAAAATTACTATGGAATTTTTTTTTGTTATTCATATTAAGATTTACTCAATCCATCATTATCATTAATTGTTTTTACTAAATTCTCCTATTTTCATACTGTAATTTAAATTTCTTTCAGAAATCTTCAAACAACCATTCGTTGCTGTTTTGTACATGTTGTTTGAGAATCAGAATTTTAATCTAACTACTACATAGTAAAGGTATAAACGGACACAATTTAATAAAAATTCATTTCAATCAATCCGAGATATGTATCCTTAAATCAAAATTCTAAATTTAATAGATTTTAGTGAAATTTTTTTGCAACTTTATGTGAAATACACAATATTATTACCATGGCATGGTAACATGGTACAGTTTTTCATTTTGAAATTAAATTAAACTCTTCGATTAAATAAATGCTAGTCCTGAAAAGGACTTTTTTGTGTTACTTTTAGAATTGTATTTTACTTTTTTGCTTTCTTTACTGGAGTTGCCTTTTTTGTTGTTGTCGCAGCTTTTTTAACCTTAGGACTTTTTGCAGCAACCTTTGTTACATTTTTAGATGGTTTCGTAATTTTTTGCTTCGAAGCTTTTGTTTTAATAGGAGCTGGTTTCTTAATAGTTTTAGCTACTGCCTTTTCAGATTTTTTCTTTTCTATTATAGATTCTTTAGCAACAGTAGTCTTTTTCTTTGCGACTCCAACCTTTACAGGTGATCCTTTCTTGGCTTTTTTTGTAATTGATTTTTTCGGTGATGCTAATTTGTTTTTCTTCGAACTTTCGCCGCTTGCTTTTGTTGATGTCGATAGCTTAAATGAACCCGATGCACCTTTGCCTTTCGTTTGGATTAATTTACCGCTAACAACTGCACTCTTAATATATTTTTTAATAAATGGAGACAATTTGTCAGCGTCAACTTTGTAATTTGCAGCCAAATACTTTTTAATTGCTAGTAAAGATGAACCGCCACGTTCTTTCAAATCTTTTATAGCGCTATTCACCATATCTGAAGTTGGAGGATGGGTTGGCTTAGATTTAGGCTTTTTCACTCCAGTTGCGATAGAACCTTTCTTTGGTTTCTTCGTTTCAACAACAGGTGCAGTATTCGATTGAATTGTAGTATTATCTGCCATTTTGCTTTTTTTCTTTTAAAATATTTTTATTCACTTTTAGATTTTCCAATTAAATTTTTCAAAAAAAAAACACTTTAAAATCACTTATAACATTTATAACTTGTATGACTGTATGAATTAAATTCACTGAAGTCTAGTATGAACAAAACAGCTTATCCATATGTGATGAGATTGTGGAAGAGCGGTGTTAAAAATTTCATTGAATTCAAGGCAATTTTTTCTCATTTTTGTTTGATGATTTCAAAGTTGAGCTCATTTTTCTAATAGTTATGATTATTTGTTTTTGAACATGTATCCATCATATGAATTGTCAAGATGGGCTCTTTCATCGTACTAATTTTGAAATTAAAAAAATTTTAAAATACGGCGCTAAATTCCGATTTTGTGTGAAATTTTTTCTATTTTCTCCAAAAAATTTCCATTTAAAACGATATAATTATTTTGTTAATAATATTATGAATTTTTTTTTTCTATATTCATATTAATATGTACTCAATGCATCATTATCATTAATTGTTTTTATTAAATTCACCTATTTTAATACTGTAATTTATGTTTCTTTCAGAAATCATCAAACAACCATCCGTTGTTGTTTTGTACATGTTGTATGAGAATTGTAATTTTAAATTATCTATTAAGTGAAGGTACGAGAGAATAAACTTTTATTTAAAATTTATTTCAATCATTTTGAGATATGTATCTTTAATTCTAAATATTGAATTAAATGGATTTTAATGAAATTTTTTTGAAACTTTATATGAAATATATTATTACCAACATTATCATTTTTGTTTGATGATTTCAAAGTTGAGCTCATTTTTCTAATAGTTATGATTATATGTTTTTAAACATATATCCATCATATGAATCGTCAAGACGGGCTCTTTCATCGTACTAATTTTGAAATTAAAAAAAATTAAAATTCGGCGTTAAATTGCGATTTTGTGTGAAATTTTTTCTATTTTCTACAAAAAATTTCCATTTTAAACGATATAATTATTTTGTCAAAATTATTATGGAATTTTTTTTTTGTTATTCATATTAAGATTTACTCAATCCATCATTATCATTAATTGTTTTTACTAAATTCTGCTATTTTCATACTGTAATTTAAATTTCTTTCAGAAACCTTCAAACAACCATTCGTTGCTGTTTTGTACATGTTGTTTGAGAATCAGAATTTTAATCTAACTACTACATAGTAAAGGTATAAACGGACACAATTTAATAAAAATTCATTTCAATCAATCCGAGATATGTATCCTTAAATCAAAATTCTAAATTTAATAGATTTTAGTGAAATTTTTTTGCAACTTTATGTGAAATACACAATATTATTACCATGGCATGGTAACATGGTACAGTTTTTCATTTTGAAATTAAATTAAACTCTTCGATTAAATAAATGCTAGTCCTGAAAAGGACTTTTTTGTGTTACTTTTAGAATTGTATTTTACTTTTTTGCTTTCTTTACTGGAGTTGCCTTTTTTGTTGTTGTCGCAGCTTTTTTAACCTTAGGACTTTTTGCAGCAACCTTTGTTACATTTTTAGATGGTTTCGTAATTTTTTGCTTCGAAGCTTTTGTTTTAATAGGAGCTGGTTTCTTAATAGTTTTAGCTACTGCCTTTTCAGATTTTTTCTTTTCTATTATAGATTCTTTAGCAACAGTAGTCTTTTTCTTTGCGACTCCAACCTTTACAGGTGATCCTTTCTTGGCTTTTTTTGTAATTGATTTTTTCGGTGATGCTAATTTGTTTTTCTTCGAACTTTCGCCGCTTGCTTTTGTTGATGTCGATAGCTTAAATGAACCCGATGCACCTTTGCCTTTCGTTTGGATTAATTTACCGCTAACAACTGCACTCTTAATATATTTTTTAATAAATGGAGACAATTTGTCAGCGTCAACTTTGTAATTTGCAGCCAAATACTTTTTAATTGCTAGTAAAGATGAACCGCCACGTTCTTTCAAATCTTTTATAGCGCTATTCACCATATCTGAAGTTGGAGGATGGGTTGGCTTAGATTTAGGCTTTTTCACTCCAGTTGCGATAGAACCTTTCTTTGGTTTCTTCGTTTCAACAACAGGTGCAGTATTCGATTGAATTGTAGTATTATCTGCCATTTTGCTTTTTTTCTTTTAAAATATTTTTATTCACTTTTAGATTTTCCAATTAAATTTTTCAAAAAAAAAACACTTTAAAATCACTTATAACATTTATAACTTGTATGACTGTATGAATTAAATTCACTGAAGTCTAGTATGAACAAAACAGCTTATCCATATGTGATGAGATTGTGGAAGAGCGGTGTGAAATAATTTCATTCAATTCAAGGCAATTTTTTCTCATTTTTGTTTGATGATTTCAAAGTTGAGCTCATTTTTCTAATAGTTATGATTATTTGTTTTTGAACATATATCCATCATATGAATTGTCAAGATGGGCTCTTTCATCGTACTAATTTTGAAATTAAAAAAATTTTAAAATACGGCGCTAAATTCCGATTTTGTGTGAAATTTTTTCTATTTTCTCCAAAAAATTTCCATTTAAAACGATATAATTATTTTGTTAATAATATTATGAATTTTTTTTTTCTATATTCATATTAAGATGTACTCAATGCATCATTATCATTAATTGTTTTTATTAAATTCACCTATTTTAATACTGTAATTTATGTTTCTTTCAGAAATCATCAAACAACCATCCGTTGTTGTTTTGTACATGTTGTATGAGAATTGTAATTTTAAATTATCTATTAAGTGAAGGTACGAGAGAATAAACTTTTATTTAAAATTTATTTCAATCATTTTGAGATATGTATCTTTAATTCTAAATATTGAATTAAATGGATTTTAATGAAATTTTTTTGAAACTTTATATGAAATATATTATTACCAACATTATCATTTTTGTTTGATGATTTCAAAGTTGAGCTCATTTTTCTAATAGTTATGATTATTTGTTTTTAAACATATATCCATCATATGAATCGTCAAGACGGGCTCTTTCATCGTACTAATTTTGAAATTAAAAAAATTAAAATTCGGCGTTAAATTCCGATTTTGTGTGAAATTTTTTCTATTTTCTACAAAAAATTTCCATTTTAAACGATATAATTATTTTGTCAAAATTATTATGGAATTTTTTTTTTGTTATTCATATTAAGATTTACTCAATCCATCATTATCATTAATTGTTTTTATTAAATTCTCCTATTTTCATACTGTAATTTAAATTTCTTTCAGAAATCTTCAAACAACCATTCGTTGCTGTTTTGTACATGTTGTTTGAGAATCAGAATTTTAATCTAACTACTACATAGTAAAGGTATAAACGGACACAATTTAATAAAAATTCATTTCAATCAATCCGAGATATGTATCCTTAAATCAAAATTCTAAATTTAATAGATTTTAGTGAAATTTTTTTGCAACTTTATGTGAAATACACAATATTATTACCATGGCATGGTAACATGGTACAGTTTTTCATTTTGAAATTAAATTAAACTCTTCGATTAAATAAATGCTAGTCCTGAAAAGGACTTTTTTGTGTTACTTTTAGAATTGTATTTTACTTTTTTGCTTTCTTTACTGGAGTTGCCTTTTTTGTTGTTGTCGCAGCTTTTTTAACCTTAGGACTTTTTGCAGCAACCTTTGTTACATTTTTAGATGGTTTCGTAATTTTTTGCTTCGAAGCTTTTGTTTTAATAGGAGCTGGTTTCTTAATAGTTTTAGCTACTGCCTTTTCAGATTTTTTCTTTTCTATTATAGATTCTTTAGCAACAGTAGTCTTTTTCTTTGCGACTCCAACCTTTACAGGTGATCCTTTCTTGGCTTTTTTTGTAATTGATTTTTTCGGTGATGCTAATTTGTTTTTCTTCGAACTTTCGCCGCTTGCTTTTGTTGATGTCGATAGCTTAAATGAACCCGATGCACCTTTGCCTTTCGTTTGGATTAATTTACCGCTAACAACTGCACTCTTAATATATTTTTTAATAAATGGAGACAATTTGTCAGCGTCAACTTTGTAATTTGCAGCCAAATACTTTTTAATTGCTAGTAAAGATGAACCGCCACGTTCTTTCAAATCTTTTATAGCGCTATTCACCATATCTGAAGTTGGAGGATGGGTTGGCTTAGATTTAGGCTTTTTCACTCCAGTTGCGATAGAACCTTTCTTTGGTTTCTTCGTTTCAACAACAGGTGCAGTATTCGATTGAATTGTAGTATTATCTGCCATTTTGCTTTTTTTCTTTTAAAATATTTTTATTCACTTTTAGATTTTCCAATTAAATTTTTCAAAAAAAAAAACACTTTAAAATCACTTACAACATTTATAACTTGTATGACTGTATGAATTAAATTCACTGAAGTCTAGTATGAACAAAACAGCTTATCCATATGTGATGAGATTGTGGAAGAGCGGTGTGAAAAAATTTCATTGAATTCAAGGCAATTTTTTCTCATTTTTGTTTGATGATTTCAAAGTTGAGCTCATTTTTCTAATAGTTATGATTATTTGTTTTTGAACATATATCCATCATATGAATTGTCAAGATGGGCTCTTTCATCGTACTAATTTTGAAATTAAAAAAATTTTAAAATACGGCGCTAAATTCCGATTTTGTGTGAAATTTTTTCTATTTTCTCCAAAAAATTTCCATTTAAAACGATATAATTATTTTGTTAATAATATTATGAATTTTTTTTTTCTATATTCATATTAAGATGTACTCAATGCATCATTATCATTAATTGTTTTTATTAAATTCACCTATTTTAATACTGTAATTTATGTTTCTTTCAGAAATCATCAAACAACCATCCGTTGTTGTTTTGTACATGTTGTATGAGAATTGTAATTTTAAATTATCTATTAAGTGAAGGTACGAGAGAATAAACTTTTTTTTAAAATTTATTTCAATCATTTTGAGATATGTATCTTTAATTCTAAATATTGAATTAAATGGATTTTAATGAAATTTTTTTCAAACTTTATATGAAATATATTATTACCAACATTATCATTTTTGTTTGATGATTTCAAAGTTGAGCTCATTTTTCTAATAGTTATGATTATATGTTTTTAAACATATATCCATCATATGAATCGTCAAGACGGGCTCTTTCATCGTACTAATTTTGAAATTAAAAAACGTTAAAATTCGGCGTTAAATTCCGATTTTGTGTGAAATTTTTTCTATTTTCTACAAAAAATTTCCATTTTAAACGATATAATTATTTTGTCAAAAATATTATGGAATTTTTTTTTTGTTATTCATATTAAGATTTACTCAATCCATCATTATCATTAATTGTTTTTATTAAATTCTCCTATTTTCATACTGTAATTTAAATTTCTTTCAGAAATCTTCAAACAACCATTCGTTGCTGTTTTGTACATGTTGTTTGAGAATCAGAATTTTAATCTAACTACTACATAGTAAAGGTATAAACGGACACAATTTAATAAAAATTCATTTCAATCAATCCGAGATATGTATCCTTAAATCAAAATTCTAAATTTAATAGATTTTAGTGAAATTTTTTTGCAACTTTATGTGAAATACACAATATTATTACCATGGCATGGTAACATGGTACAGTTTTTCATTTTGAAATTAAATTAAACTCTTCGATTAAATAAATGCTAGTCCTGAAAAGGACTTTTTTGTGTTACTTTTAGAATTGTATTTTACTTTTTTGCTTTCTTTACTGGAGTTGCCTTTTTTGTTGTTGTCGCAGCTTTTTTAACCTTAGGACTTTTTGCAGCAACCTTTGTTACATTTTTAGATGGTTTCGTAATTTTTTGCTTCGAAGCTTTTGTTTTAATAGGAGCTGGTTTCTTAATAGTTTTAGCTACTGCCTTTTCAGATTTTTTCTTTTCTATTATAGATTCTTTAGCAACAGTAGTCTTTTTCTTTGCGACTCCAACCTTTACAGGTGATCCTTTCTTGGCTTTTTTTGTAATTGATTTTTTCGGTGATGCTAATTTGTTTTTCTTCGAACTTTCGCCGCTTGCTTTTGTTGATGTCGATAGCTTAAATGAACCCGATGCACCTTTGCCTTTCGTTTGGATTAATTTACCGCTAACAACTGCACTCTTAATATATTTTTTAATAAATGGAGACAATTTGTCAGCGTCAACTTTGTAATTTGCAGCCAAATACTTTTTAATTGCTAGTAAAGATGAACCGCCACGTTCTTTCAAATCTTTTATAGCGCTATTCACCATATCTGAAGTTGGAGGATGGGTTGGCTTAGATTTAGGCTTTTTCACTCCAGTTGCGATAGAACCTTTCTTTGGTTTCTTCGTTTCAACAACAGGTGCAGTATTCGATTGAATTGTAGTATTATCTGCCATTTTGCTTTTTTTCTTTTAAAATATTTTTATTCACTTTTAGATTTTCCAATTAAATTTTTCAAAAAAAAAACACTTTAAAATCACTTATAACATTCATAACTTGTATGACTGTATGAATTAAATTCACTGAAGTCTAGTATGAACAAAACAGCTTATCCATATGTGATGAGATTGTGGAAGAGCGGTGCGAAATAATTTCATTCAATTCAAGGCAATTTTTTCTCATTTTTGTTTGATGATTTCAAAGTTGAGCTCATTTTTCTAATAGTTATGATTATTTGTTTTTGAACATATATCCATCATATGAATTGTCAAGATGGGCTCTTTCATCGTACTAATTTTGAAATTAAAAAAATTTTAAAATACGGCGCTAAATTCCGATTTTGTGTGAAATTTTTTCTATTTTCTCCAAAAAATTTCCATTTAAAACGATATAATTATTTTGTTAATAATATTATGAATTTTTTTTTTCTATATTCATATTAAGATGTACTCAATGCATCATTATCATTAATTGTTTTTATTAAATTCACCTATTTTAATACTGTAATTTATGTTTCTTTCAGAAATCATCAAACAACCATCCGTTGTTGTTTTGTACATGTTGTATGAGAATTGTAATTTTAAATTATCTATTAAGTGAAGGTACGAGAGAATAAACTTTTATTTAAAATTTATTTCAATCATTTTGAGATATGTATCTTTAATTCTAAATATTGAATTAAATGGATTTTAATGAAATTTTTTTGAAACTTTATATGAAATATATTATTACCAACATTATCATTTTTGCTTGATGATTTCAAAGTTGAGCTCATTTTTCTAATAGTTATGATTATATGTTTTTAAACATATATCCATCATATGAATCGTCAAGACGGGCTCTTTCATCGTACTAATTTTGAAATTAAAAAAAATTAAAATTCGGCGTTAAATTGCGATTTTGTGTGAAATTTTTTCTATTTTCTACAAAAAATTTCCATTTTAAACGATATAATTATTTTGTTAATAATATTATGAATTTTTTTTTCTATATTCATATTAAGATGTACTCAATGCATCATTATCATTAATTGTTTTTATTAAATTCACCTATTTTAATACTGTAATTTATGTTTCTTTCAGAAATCATCAAACAACCATCCGTTGTTGTTTTGTACATGTTGTATGAGAATTGTAATTTTAAATTATCTATTAAGTGAAGGTACGAGAGAATAAACTTTTATTTAAAATTTATTTCAATCATTTTGAGATATGTATCTTTAATTCTAAATATTGAATTAAATGGATTTTAATGAAATTTTTTTGAAACTTTATATGAAATATATTATTACCAACATTATCATTTTTGTTTGATGATTTCAAAGTTGAGCTCATTTTTCTAATAGTTATGATTATATGTTTTTAAACATATATCCATCATATGAATCGTCAAGACGGGCTCTTTCATCGTACTAATTTTGAAATTAAAAAACGTTAAAATTCGGCGTTAAATTCCGATTTTGTGTGAAATTTTTTCTATTTTCTACAAAAAATTTCCATTTTAAACGATATAATTATTTTGTCAAAATTATTATGGAATTTTTTTTTTGTTATTCATATTAAGATTTACTCAATCCATCATTATCATTAATTGTTTTTATTAAATTCTCCTATTTTCATACTGTAATTTATATTTCTTTCAGAAATCTTCAAACAACCATTCGTTGCTGTTTTGTACATGTTGTTTGAGAATCAGAATTTTAATCTAACTACTACATAGTAAAGGTATAAACGGACACAATTTAATAAAAATTCATTTCAATCAATCCGAGATATGTATCCTTAAATCAAAATTCTAAATTTAATAGATTTTAGTGAAATTTTTTTGCAACTTTATGTGAAATACACAATATTATTACCATGGCATGGTAACATGGTACAGTTTTTCATTTTGAAATTAAATTAAACTCTTCGATTAAATAAATGCTAGTCCTGAAAAGGACTTTTTTGTGTTACTTTTAGAATTGTATTTTACTTTTTTGCTTTCTTTACTGGAGTTGCCTTTTTTGTTGTTGTCGCAGCTTTTTTAACCTTAGGACTTTTTGCAGCAACCTTTGTTACATTTTTAGATGGTTTCGTAATTTTTTGCTTCGAAGCTTTTGTTTTAATAGGAGCTGGTTTCTTAATAGTTTTAGCTACTGCCTTTTCAGATTTTTTCTTTTCTATTATAGATTCTTTAGCAACAGTAGTCTTTTTCTTTGCGACTCCAACCTTTACAGGTGATCCTTTCTTGGCTTTTTTTGTAATTGATTTTTTCGGTGATGCTAATTTGTTTTTCTTCGAACTTTCGCCGCTTGCTTTTGTTGATGTCGATAGCTTAAATGAACCCGATGCACCTTTGCCTTTCGTTTGGATTAATTTACCGCTAACAACTGCACTCTTAATATATTTTTTAATAAATGGAGACAATTTGTCAGCGTCAACTTTGTAATTTGCAGCCAAATACTTTTTAATTGCTAGTAAAGATGAACCGCCACGTTCTTTCAAATCTTTTATAGCGCTATTCACCATATCTGAAGTTGGAGGATGGGTTGGCTTAGATTTAGGCTTTTTCACTCCAGTTGCGATAGAACCTTTCTTTGGTTTCTTCGTTTCAACAACAGGTGCAGAATTCGATTGAATTGTAGTATTATCTGCCATTTTGCTTTTTTTCTTTTAAAATATTTTTATTCACTTTTAGATTTTCCAATTAAATTTTTCAAAAAAAAAAACACTTTAAAATCACTTACAACATTTATAACTTGTATGACTGTATGAATTAAATTCACTGAAGTCTAGTATGAACAAAACAGCTTATCCATATGTGATGAGCTTGTGGAAGAGCGGTGTGAAATAATTCCATTCACTTCAAGGCAATTTTTTCTCATTTTTGTTTGATGATTTCAAAGTTGAGCTCATTTTTCTAATAGTTATGATTATTTGTTTTTGAACATATATCCATCATATGAATTGTCAAGATGGGCTCTTTCATCGTACTAATTTTGAAATAAAAAAAATATTAAAATACGGCGCTAAATTCCGATTTTGTGTGAAATTTTTTCTATTTTCTCCAAAAAATTTCCATTTAAAACGATATAATTATTTTGTTAATAATATTATGAATTTTTTTTTTTTATATTCATATTAAGATGTACTCAATGCATCATTATCATTAATTGTTTTTATTAAATTCACCTATTTTAATACTGTAATTTATGTTTCTTTCAGAAATCATCAAACAACCATCCGTTGTTGTTTTGTACATGTTGTATGAGAATTGTAATTTTAAATTATCTATTAAGTGAAGGTACGAGAGAATAAACTTTTATTTAAAATTTATTTCAATCATTTTGAGATATGTATCTTTAATTCTAAATATTGAATTAAATGGATTTTAATGAAATTTTTTTCAAACTTTATATGAAATATATTATTACCAACATTATCATTTTTGTTTGATGATTTCAAAGTTGAGCTCATTTTTCTAATAGTTATGATTATATGTTTTTAAACATATATCCATCATATGAATCGTCAAGACGGGCTCTTTCATAGTACTAATTTTGAAATTAAAAAAAATTAAAATTCGGCGTTAAATTCCTATTTTGTGTGAAATTTTTTCTATTTTCTACAAAAAATTTCCATTTTAAACGATATAATTATTTTGTCAAAATTATTATGGAATTTTTTTTTTGTTATTCATATTAAGATTTACTCAATCCATCATTATCATTAATTGTTTTTATTAAATTCTCCTATTTTCATACTGTAATTTAAATTTCTTTTAGAAATCTTCAAACAACCATTCGTTGCTGTTTTGTACATGTTGTTTGAGAATCAGAATTTTAATCTAACTACTACATAGTAAAGGTATAAACGGACACAATTTAATTAAAATTCATTTCAATCAATCCGAGATATGTATCCTTAAATCAAAATTCTAAATTTAATAGATTTTAGTGAAATTTTTTTGCAACTTTATGTGAAATACACAATATTATTACCATGGCATGGTAACATGGTACAGTTTTTCATTTTGAAATTAAATTAAACTCTTCGATTAAATAAATGCTAGTCCTGAAAAGGACTTTTTTGTGTTACTTTTAGAATTGTATTTTACTTTTTTGCTTTCTTTACTGGAGTTGCCTTTTTTGTTGTTGTCGCAGCTTTTTTAACCTTAGGACTTTTTGCAGCAACCTTTGTTACATTTTTAGATGGTTTCGTAATTTTTTGCTTCGAAGCTTTTGTTTTAATAGGAGCTGGTTTCTTAATAGTTTTAGCTACTGCCTTTTCAGATTTTTTCTTTTCTATTATAGATTCTTTAGCAACAGTAGTCTTTTTCTTTGCGACTCCAACCTTTACAGGTGATCCTTTCTTGGCTTTTTTTGTAATTGATTTTTTCGGTGATGCTAATTTGTTTTTCTTCGAACTTTCGCCGCTTGCTTTTGTTGATGTCGATAGCTTAAATGAACCCGATGCACCTTTGCCTTTCGTTTGGATTAATTTACCGCTAACAACTGCACTCTTAATATATTTTTTAATAAATGGAGACAATTTGTCAGCGTCAACTTTGTAATTTGCAGCCAAATACTTTTTAATTGCTAGTAAAGATGAACCGCCACGTTCTTTCAAATCTTTTATAGCGCTATTCACCATATCTGAAGTTGGAGGATGGGTTGGCTTAGATTTAGGCTTTTTCACTCCAGTTGCGATAGAACCTTTCTTTGGTTTCTTCGTTTCAACAACAGGTGCAGTATTCGATTGAATTGTAGTATTATCTGCCATTTTGCTTTTTTTCTTTTAAAATATTTTTATTCACTTTTAGATTTTCCAATTAAATTTTTCAAAAAAAAAACACTTTAAAATCACTTATAACATTTATAACTTGTATGACTGTATGAATTAAATTCACTGAAGTCTAGTATGAACAAAACAGCTTATCCATATGTGATGAGATTGTGGAAGAGCGGTGTTAAAAATTTCATTGAATTCAAGGCAATTTTTTCTCATTTTTGTTTGATGATTTCAAAGTTGAGCTCATTTTTCTAATAGTTATGATTATTTGTTTTTGAACATGTATCCATCATATGAATTGTCAAGATGGGCTCTTTCATCGTACTAATTTTGAAATTAAAAAAATTTTAAAATACGGCGCTAAATTCCGATTTTGTGTGAAATTTTTTCCATTTTCTCCAAAAAATTTCCATTTAAAACGATATAATTATTTTGTTAATAATATTATGAATTTTTTTTTCTATATTCATATTAAGATGTACTCAATGCATCATTATCATTAATTGTTTTTATTAAATTCACCTATTTTAATACTGTAATTTATGTTTCTTTCAGAAATCATCAAACAACCATCCGTTGTTGTTTTGTACATGTTGTATGAGAATTGTAATTTTAAATTATCTATTAAGTGAAGGTACGAGAGAATAAACTTTTATTTAAAATTTATTTCAATCATTTTGAGATATGTATCTTTAATTCTAAATATTGAATTAAATGGATTTTAATGAAATTTTTTTGAAACTTTATATGAAATATATTATTACCAACATTATCATTTTTGTTTGATGATTTCAAAGTTGAGCTCATTTTTCTAATAGTTATGATTATATGTTTTTAAACATATGTAAAACGCAATATTATTAAAAGAAATTATATTTATTGCAACAAAAAAAACAGTTAAACATTAAAATAAGAAATATTGAAAAAGATTAATTCAGTGAAAACAATTAATTATGATCTGCTCAGAATGGCGTCTATTTTTGAAGTGTTGTTCTTTTTTTATTATTAGCTGTTCCTTTCTCGAACAGTCGATCCACTAACTGCAACCAACTTCAACTACTTATCGGTTTTATTTCTTAAGGTTGGTTCACAACTCGGCTTCTCCTGATATCTTGTGACGTCCTCGTCACAACAATCACTCAAACTCCCAAAACTTCCCTCATCATCGTCGTCGTCATCGTCATCAGGTGGTGGGCCACACCATGGCTTGATTTTATCAGATGAGAACACTGAAGCATACTTTCGATGTTTACGTTGGATACCCGGAATATCTTCTATAAGGTAGCGGTCGTTTCCTAATATCTTTGTCACAACATAAGGCCCTTTGTATTTAGTTTCTAGCTTCCGTGATTGCCCTGAAGCTGCTGGTTCATTTTCTACAACCACCATATCATCAACATCGTAAAGTGTTGGCTTTCGATGCTTTTTGTCATACCTATCTTTCCATATCATTCTTTGTTCGTTGATACGATCAGCAACTTCGAGTCGAATTTCCTGTATCGGCTGCTTTACATTTTGAACTTCGTCCTGTAGTACAATTGTAATTTTATTTTGCAACGTATCTCGAGGTTGAAAATCAAATATGACTTCCTGTGGACTCCTCAAAGTTGTATCGTTTTTCATAGAATTTAAAGTCCACTGAATGTCTTTAAGCTTTGCATCCCATTTTCGTTCTTCTGCCGTTGAAGTCGTTAATGAAGATAATATTGTACGATTTGCTCTTTCAATTTGTCCATTCGCTCTTGGAGTTCTTACAGCAGTCTTCACATGTTGAATGTTGTTTACTTCACAATATTCTTCGAAAGCACGCGACGTGAATGCTGTTCCCCGATCACTAATAATTTTAGACGGAGACCCAAAATAACTCGTTAACTCTTCCAATACCTTCAGTACAGCTGATGTTGTTGTGTTTTTTACAGCCCGTATTAATATAAATTTACTAAAAGGATCCGATATTCCTAGAATATAAACATTTCCCTTCGTACTTTTCGGAAATGGACCTAGATGATCTAAATGTAGTGTCTTAAATGGCACTGGATCAATTTCATCATAATGTAGTTCACCTTCTATTTTTCCGCCTGGCCGCTTGTTATAGCAACAATCCACACAAGACTTTATATATTTCGTGACATAATTCTTCATCTTTGGGAACCAATACCATTCCCGTAGTCTTGCAATCGTTTTATCGATGCCTAAATGTCCAGATTTGTCATGACAACTTTGTACAATACGCCAACGAACCATTTTCGGAACAACCCACTTTTTCGTTTCTGCAATCTTCCTATATAACCGTCCGTTGCCCAAAACATAATCTTTCCGCAATTGTTTATCTTTATTTGCAGGATCTTTTAAGCAATTAATTATATTATTCAAAGTTTCGTCTTGTAACTGCATCGTAACTAACCAGTCCGCATCATCTATGTCAATTTTAAATGTCTTCAATGAAGCCGTATCTAATTCTTGAGGAGGTTCAACACGTTGTCGACTCATCGCATCAATGTGTTCCATCTTCGTTCCACTTCTATGTTCCATTGTAAAATCGAACTCCTGTAATCGTAACCACCATCGTGCTATTTTTGGAACTAACTCCTTCTTTTTCATTGTAGTTTTCAATGCTGAACAATCTGTAACTACTTTAAATGTTTTTCCCAAGAGATAATATCGGAAACGGTCCAATGTTTCTACTATCGCTAACGTCTCCAGTTCATAACTATGACAATTTTTTTCTGCATCAGATGTAGTTCGACTAAAATAAGCCACTGGCATTAGCGCTTCTCCCTCATATTGAAGTAACATTCCTGCAATTCCGATTGAGCTAGCGTCCGTATGCACTTCATGATTAGCATCCACACGGTATGTTGTTAAAATCGGTTTAGTAGCTAAGATACTTTTCAATTTCGCAAAAGCGGTTTCTTGTTCATCGCCCCAAGAAAACAAATTGCCTTTTTTTAATAAATTCGTCAACGGTCGTGCTATCATTGCGAATTCTCTAATAAATTTCCTAAAGTAACTACAAAGGCCAAGAAACTGTCTCACCTCTGTGATAGTCGAAGGTGTTTTGAATTCCTGAACTGCTTTCGTCTTTACTGTTCCTGGAGATATGCCATTAGGTGTAATCTCATGCCCCAAATATTCAATACGTTGTTTCATAAATTCACACTTTTTTAAATTCAAAGTAAGATTTGCTTGTTGAAGTACCTGAAGAACTCGCTCTAGTTTAATAAGCCCCTCCTCTATTGTGACACTACCAATGAGGAAATCATCCATATAAACTTCTGCGTCTCCCTTCTGCAAATTTCGTTTGACTTTCTCTATCAGCCGTTGGAACACGGACGGCGCATTCTTCAACCCAAATGGCATCTTTGTAAACTCGTACAAACCTTCGGACGTTACAAATGCTGTAAACTTTCGACTACTTTCTTCAATAGGAATCTGATAATAACCGCTATTCATATCCAATATGGTAAAATATTTATACTGACTGACTTCTTGAATCTGTTCTTCTATATTTGGAACCGGATATACTTCTTTATTCGTCACCGCATTCAATTGACGAAAATCAATGCAGAGTCTGTCTTCACCATTTTTTTTCTTCACGAGCAAAGCAGGACTTGCATAATCAGATACTGATTCCCTGACGATACCACTGTTAACCAGTTCTTGAACCAATTTATTCATTTGCTGTTTCTTCGCATAAGGTATCCTATGCGGCCTTTGCTGAATTGGTTTCTGTAACTGCAATGTAATCTTCATCTCAGTTTGATTAGTCAACCCAATTTGATCCAATTTGTCTGCAAATCTAGATCTAAATTTATTTAATAAACTTAAAAGTTTTACCCTTTCAGCTGTTAATAAATTTCCGTGCTTGACATCACTTTCTTGAATAGGTGACTGATGTATCTGAAATACTTCTGAAGTCTGATTCTCTTTTACTTGTTCGATTCTCAGCTTTCCATATTCTTTTGTTAGTTTAATTCCCGGCTTATCTAAAATATCTCGTCCAATCAACATTGGTGTACTCATAAATTTGTCATCAATTACATATATATCAGCTTTAGTAAACATATCGTCAATTATTATATCAACCGATAACTTCTCCTTTGCATTGAATCTTCCACCAAGGAATCCTGTAATGGACATGGAACACGGCATCGTATTACTTTTTACGTTTTCAGCTGCAGACTTTGAAATTAATGTACACTGACTACCACAGTCTATAAATCCGACTGTCTCATATTCTCCAACTTGTACTCGCTTATGATACTCATCTTTAGTAGTCTGGTCAATTTTAAGAACATTTGACATTCCAGGTTCACGCTTCTTGGACCTCCAACCAGTTGTATCTATTTGATTCTTCTTTGGTTGAGAACAATCTTTAGCTATGTGGCCTCGTGTATTGCAATTAAAACATAAAATTCGAGACATTCTTTTTTCCTTATTTTCCTGCTGATCAGATGAAACTGCTTCTGAAGGCACTTTTGCTTTAGCAAACTTCGTCGGCTTCATCTTACGTAAACTCAGACACCATTTAATTCTGTCCTTTAACTCATCTAAGGAATCGATTATCTGTCCCTGGAAAATAGAAAACAAATCGTCATCATTCATACCCATAATATAATATTTAATTATAGCCCGTTCTCCAAGCCTTGCTTGTGCTCCAATATTCCACATTTCCTCCAAATATTCTAGCAAAGTCTCTTGAGATTTCCTTTTCCGAGTCATTAACGTAATATGTACATCGGCCTCATTTACATCCGGTGTAAATGACTTCTGCAATTCTGATGAAAATTTTTTCCATGTTGTATAATTTTCCTCTAATCGATCGAACCAATTACGAGCTGATCCTTTTAACTTCGTTGGAGCAGCAAATAAAACTAAAGTCTCTGGCCATTGGTAAATTTCACGAAGACTTTCAACGCGTTTTATCCACTTTTCAACCGACATACTGTTTTTATCGTTCGGATCACATTCTGGCAGAATATCTATCACGTCTCGCGGCGTAAAGTTAATTAAAGAATCGTTTAGTCTAACACGTCTCAATGGCGCAATGAATTCACTGTCTTCGACCACGTTCTCAGACTCGCTACGAAGGGATTCATTCACATTATCTCTACGGATTTCATCAGACCGTAATCTTTCTATTAACACGGATTTTTTTCCATTTCTATTTAATCCTCTATGCCCAAGTTCGTTTTTCAATTGTTTCACTGACATATTCAATATATCCATTTCGATATATGGTACTCAATTCGAACGCACAATATTTTTTTTTTGTTTTTTTTTTTTTCCTTAACAATACCGCTTCTTCTGTTTTTTTTTTCTCGCGTACCGACGCCAAACAAAAACAAGTCAAAACACGTATACAAAAGCGTATTTTTCAAATATTTTTTTTTTTTTCTCAACTTTTTGTTCTTTATCCACACTTCTGATTTGTAAAACGCAATATTATTAAAAGAAATTATATTTATTGCAACAAAAAAAACAGTTAAACATTAAAATAAGAAATATTGAAAAAGATTAATTCAGTGAAAACAATTAATTATGATCTGCTCAGAATGGCGTCTATTTTTGAAGTGTTGTTCTTTTTTTATTATTAGCTGTTCCTTTCTCGAACAGTCGATCCACTAACTGCAACCAACTTCAACTACTTATCGGTTTTATTTCTTAAGGTTGGTTCACACATATATCCATCATATGAATCGTCAAGACGGGCTCTTTCATCGTACTAATTTTGAAATTAAAAAAAATTAAAATTCGGCGTTAAATTGCGATTTTGTGTGAAATTTTTTCTATTTTCTACAAAAAATTTCCATTTTAAACGATATAATTATTTTGTTAATAATATTATGAATTTTTTTTTTCTATATTCATATTAAGATGTACTCAATGCATCATTATCATTAATTGTTTTTATTAAATTCACCTATTTTAATACTGTAATTTATGTTTCTTTCAGAAATCATCAAACAACCATCCGTTGTTGTTTTGTACATGTTGTATGAGAATTGTAATTTTAAATTATCTATTAAGTGAAGGTACGAGAGAATAAACTTTTATTTAAAATTTATTTCAATCATTTTGAGATATGTATCTTTAATTCTAAATATTGAATTAAATGGATTTTAGTGAAATTTTTTTGAAACTTTATATGAAATATATTATTACCAACATTATCATTTTTGTTTGATGATTTCAAAGTTGAGCTCATTTTTCTAATAGTTATGATTATATGTTTTTAAACATATATCCATCATATGAATCGTCAAGACGGGCTCTTTCATCGTACTAATTTTGAAATTAAAAAACGTTAAAATTCGGCGTTAAATTCCGATTTTGTGTGAAATTTTTTCTATTTTCTACAAAAAATTTCCATTTTAAACGATATAATTATTTTGTCAAAATTATTATGGAATTTTTTTTTTGTTATTCATATTAAGATTTACTCAATCCATCATTATCATTAATTGTTTTTATTAAATTCTCCTATTTTCATACTGTAATTTAAATTTCTTTCAGAAATCTTCAAACAACCATTCGTTGCTGTTTTGTACATGTTGTTTGAGAATCAGAATTTTAATCTAACTACTACATAGTAAAGGTATAAACGGACACAATTTAATAAAAATTCATTTCAATCAATCCGAGATATGTATCCTTAAATCAAAATTCTAAATTTAATAGATTTTAGTGAAATTTTTTTGCAACTTTATGTGAAATACACAATATTATTACCATGGCATGGTAACATGGTACAGTTTTTCATTTTGAAATTAAATTAAACTCTTCGATTAAATAAATGCTAGTCCTGAAAAGGACTTTTTTGTGTTACTTTTAGAATTGTATTTTACTTTTTTGCTTTCTTTACTGGAGTTGCCTTTTTTGTTGTTGTCGCAGCTTTTTTAACCTTAGGACTTTTTGCAGCAACCTTTGTTACATTTTTAGATGGTTTCGTAATTTTTTGCTTCGAAGCTTTTGTTTTAATAGGAGCTGGTTTCTTAATAGTTTTAGCTACTGCCTTTTCAGATTTTTTCTTTTCTATTATAGATTCTTTAGCAACAGTAGTCTTTTTCTTTGCGACTCCAATCTTTACAGGTGATCCTTTCTTGGCTTTTTTTGTAATTGATTTTTTCGGTGATGCTAATTTGTTTTTCTTCGAACTTTCGCCGCTTGCTTTTGTTGATGTCGATAGCTTAAATGAACCCGATGCACCTTTGCCTTTCGTTTGGATTAATTTACCGCTAACAACTGCACTCTTAATATATTTTTTAATAAATGGAGACAATTTGTCAGCGTCAACTTTGTAATTTGCAGCCAAATACTTTTTAATTGCTAGTAAAGATGAACCGCCACGTTCTTTCAAATCTTTTATAGCGCTATTCACCATATCTGAAGTTGGAGGATGGGTTGGCTTAGATTTAGGCTTTTTCACTCCAGTTGCGATAGAACCTTTCTTTGGTTTCTTCGTTTCAACAACAGGTGCAGTATTCGATTGAATTGTAGTATTATCTGCCATTTTGCTTTTTTTCTTTTAAAATATTTTTATTCACTTTTAGATTTTCCAATTAAATTTTTCAAAAAAAAAAACACTTTAAAATCACTTACAACATTTATAACTTGTATGACTGTATGAATTAAATTCACTGAAGTCTAGTATGAACAAAACAGCTTATCCATATGTGATGAGATTGTGGAAGAGCGGTGTGAAAAAATTTCATTGAATTCAAGGCAATTTTTTCTCATTTTTGTTTGATGATTTCAAAGTTGAGCTCATTTTTCTAATAGTTATGATTATTTGTTTTTGAACATATATCCATCATATGAATTGTCAAGATGGGCTCTTTCATCGTACTAATTTTGAAATTAAAAAAATTTTAAAATACGGCGCTAAATTCCGATTTTGTGTGAAATTTTTTCTATTTTCTCCAAAAAATTTCCATTTAAAACGATATAATTATTTTGTTAATAATATTATGAATTTTTTTTTTCTATATTCATATTAAGATGTACTCAATGCATCATTATCATTAATTGTTTTTATTAAATTCACCTATTTTAATACTGTAATTTATGTTTCTTTCAGAAATCATCAAACAACCATCCGTTGTTGTTTTGTACATGTTGTATGAGAATTGTAATTTTAAATTATCTATTAAGTGAAGGTACGAGAGAATAAACTTTTATTTAAAATTTATTTCAATCATTTTGAGATATGTATCTTTAATTCTAAATATTGAATTAAATGGATTTTAATGAAATTTTTTTCAAACTTTATATGAAATATATTATTACCAACATTATCATTTTTGTTTGATGATTTCAAAGTTGAGCTCATTTTTCTAATAGTTATGATTATATGTTTTTAAACATATATCCATCATATGAATCGTCAAGACGGGCTCTTTCATCGTACTAATTTTGAAATTAAAAAAAATTAAAATTCGGCGTTAAATTCCGATTTTGTGTGAAATTTTTTCTACTTTCTACAAAAAATTTCCATTTTAAACGATATAATTATTTTGTCAAAATTATTATGGAATTTTTTTTTTGTTATTCATATTAAGATTTACTCAATCCATCATTATCATTAATTGTTTTTATTAAATTCTCCTATTTTCATACTGTAATTTAAATTTCTTTCAGAAATCTTCAAACAACCATTCGTTGCTGTTTTGTACATGTTGTTTGAGAATCAGAATTTTAATCTAACTACTACATAGTAAAGGTATAAACGGACACAATTTAATAAAAATTCATTTCAATCAATCCGAGATATGTATCCTTAAATCAAAATTCTAAATTTAATAGATTTTAGTGAAATTTTTTTGCAACTTTATGTGAAATACACAATATTATTACCATGGCATGGTAACATGGTACAGTTTTTCATTTTGAAATTAAATTAAACTCTTCGATTAAATAAATGCTAGTCCTGAAAAGGACTTTTTTGTGTTACTTTTAGAATTGTATTTTACTTTTTTGCTTTCTTTACTGGAGTTGCCTTTTTTGTTGTTGTCGCAGCTTTTTTAACCTTAGGACTTTTTGCAGCAACCTTTGTTACATTTTTAGATGGTTTCGTAATTTTTTGCTTCGAAGCTTTTGTTTTAATAGGAGCTGGTTTCTTAATAGTTTTAGCTACTGCCTTTTCAGATTTTTTCTTTTCTATTATAGATTCTTTAGCAACAGTAGTCTTTTTCTTTGCGACTCCAACCTTTACAGGTGATCCTTTCTTGGCTTTTTTTGTAATTGATTTTTTCGGTGATGCTAATTTGTTTTTCTTCGAACTTTCGCCGCTTGCTTTTGTTGATGTCGATAGCTTAAATGAACCCGATGCACCTTTGCCTTTCGTTTGGATTAATTTACCGCTAACAACTGCACTCTTAATATATTTTTTAATAAATGGAGACAATTTGTCAGCGTCAACTTTGTAATTTGCAGCCAAATACTTTTTAATTGCTAGTAAAGATGAACCGCCACGTTCTTTCAAATCTTTTATAGCGCTATTCACCATATCTGAAGTTGGAGGATGGGTTGGCTTAGATTTAGGCTTTTTCACTCCAGTTGCGATAGAACCTTTCTTTGGTTTCTTCGTTTCAACAACAGGTGCAGTATTCGATTGAATTGTAGTATTATCTGCCATTTTGCTTTTTTTCTTTTAAAATATTTTTATTCACTTTTAGATTTTCCAATTAAATTTTTCAAAAAAAAAACACTTTAAAATCACTTATAAAATTTATAACTTGTATGACTGTATGAATTAAATTCACTGAAGTCTAGTATGAACAAAACAGCTTATCCATATGTGATGAGATTGTGGAAGAGCGGTGTGAAATAATTTCATTCAATTCAAGGCAATTTTTTCTCATTTTTGTTTGATGATTTCAAAGTTGAGCTCATTTTTCTAATAGTTATGATTATTTGTTTTTGAACATATATCCATCATATGAATTGTCAAGATGGGCTCTTTCATCGTACTAATTTTGAAATTAAAAAAATTTTAAAATACGGCGCTAAATTCCGATTTTGTGTGAAATTTTTTCTATTTTCTCCAAAAAATTTCCATTTAAAACGATATAATTATTTTGTTAATAATATTATGAATTTTTTTTTTCTATATTCATATTAAGATGTACTCAATGCATCATTATCATTAATTGTTTTTATTAAATTCACCTATTTTAATACTGTAATTTATGTTTCTTTCAGAAATCATCAAACAACCATCCGTTGTTGTTTTGTACATGTTGTATGAGAATTGTAATTTTAAATTATCTATTAAGTGAAGGTACGAGAGAATAAACTTTTATTTAAAATTTATTTCAATCATTTTGAGATATGTATCTTTAATTCTAAATATTGAATTAAATGGATTTTAATGAAATTTTTTTCAAACTTTATATGAAATATATTATTACCAACATTATCATTTTTGTTTGATGATTTCAAAGTTGAGCTCATTTTTCTAATAGTTATGATTATATGTTTTTAAACATATATCCATCATATGAATCGTCAAGACGGGCTCTTTCATCGTACTAATTTTGAAATTAAAAAAAATTAAAATTCGGCGTTAAATTCCGATTTTGTGTGAAATTTTTTCTACTTTCTACAAAAAATTTCCATTTTAAACGATATAATTATTTTGTCAAAATTATTATGGAATTTTTTTTTTGTTATTCATATTAAGATTTACTCAATCCATCATTATCATTAATTGTTTTTATTAAATTCTCCTATTTTCATACTGTAATTTAAATTTCTTTCAGAAATCTTCAAACAACCATTCGTTGCTGTTTTGTACATGTTGTTTGAGAATCAGAATTTTAATCTAACTACTACATAGTAAAGGTATAAACGGACACAATTTAATAAAAATTCATTTCAATCAATCCGAGATATGTATCCTTAAATCAAAATTCTAAATTTAATAGATTTTAGTGAAATTTTTTTGCAACTTTATGTGAAATACACAATATTATTACCATGGCATGGTAACATGGTACAGTTTTTCATTTTGAAATTAAATTAAACTCTTCGATTAAATAAATGCTAGTCCTGAAAAGGACTTTTTTGTGTTACTTTTAGAATTGTATTTTACTTTTTTGCTTTCTTTACTGGAGTTGCCTTTTTTGTTGTTGTCGCAGCTTTTTTAACCTTAGGACTTTTTGCAGCAACCTTTGTTACATTTTTAGATGGTTTCGTAATTTT
Organism: Xylophagus ater; assembly: GCA_963422695.1. Lineage (NCBI taxonomy): Eukaryota > Metazoa > Arthropoda > Insecta > Diptera > Xylophagidae > Xylophagus > Xylophagus ater. The sequence goes on from OY730478.1 coordinate 38,363,840, forward strand.
TTGCTTCGAAGCTTTTGTTTTAATAGGAGCTGGTTTCTTAATAGTTTTAGCTACTGCCTTTTCAGATTTTTTCTTTTCTATTATAGATTCTTTAGCAACAGTAGTCTTTTTCTTTGCGACTCCAACCTTTACAGGTGATCCTTTCTTGGCTTTTTTTGTAATTGATTTTTTCGGTGATGCTAATTTGTTTTTCTTCGAACTTTCGCCGCTTGCTTTTGTTGATGTCGATAGCTTAAATGAACCCGATGCACCTTTGCCTTTCGTTTGGATTAATTTACCGCTAACAACTGCACTCTTAATATATTTTTTAATAAATGGAGACAATTTGTCAGCGTCAACTTTGTAATTTGCAGCCAAATACTTTTTAATTGCTAGTAAAGATGAACCGCCACGTTCTTTCAAATCTTTTATAGCGCTATTCACCATATCTGAAGTTGGAGGATGGGTTGGCTTAGATTTAGGCTTTTTCACTCCAGTTGCGATAGAACCTTTCTTTGGTTTCTTCGTTTCAACAACAGGTGCAGTATTCGATTGAATTGTAGTATTATCTGCCATTTTGCTTTTTTTCTTTTAAAATATTTTTATTCACTTTTAGATTTTCCAATTAAATTTTTCAAAAAAAAAACACTTTAAAATCACTTATAAAATTTATAACTTGTATGACTGTATGAATTAAATTCACTGAAGTCTAGTATGAACAAAACAGCTTATCCATATGTGATGAGATTGTGGAAGAGCGGTGTGAAATAATTTCATTCAATTCAAGGCAATTTTTTCTCATTTTTGTTTGATGATTTCAAAGTTGAGCTCATTTTTCTAATAGTTATGATTATTTGTTTTTGAACATATATCCATCATATGAATTGTCAAGATGGGCTCTTTCATCGTACTAATTTTGAAATTAAAAAAATTTTAAAATACGGCGCTAAATACCGATTTTGTGTGAAATTTTTTCTATTTTCTCCAAAAAATTTCCATTTAAAACGATATAATTATTTTGTTAATAATATTATGAATTTTTTTTTTCTATATTCATATTAAGATGTACTCAATGCATCATTATCATTAATTGTTTTTATTAAATTCACCTATTTTAATACTGTAATTTATGTTTCTTTCAGAAATCATCAAACAACCATCCGTTGTTGTTTTGTACATGTTGTATGAGAATTGTAATTTTAAATTATCTATTAAGTGAAGGTACGAGAGAATAAACTTTTATTTAAAATTTATTTCAATCATTTTGAGATATGTATCTTTAATTCTAAATATTGAATTAAATGGATTTTAATGAAATTTTTTTCAAACTTTATATGAAATATATTATTACCAACATTATCATTTTTGTTTGATGATTTCAAAGTTGAGCTCATTTTTCTAATAGTTATGATTATATGTTTTTAAACATATATCCATCATATGAATCGTCAAGACGGGCTCTTTCATCGTACTAATTTTGAAATTAAAAAAAATTAAAATTCGGCGTTAAATTCCGATTTTGTGTGAAATTTTTTCTACTTTCTACAAAAAATTTCCATTTTAAACGATATAATTATTTTGTCAAAATTATTATGGAATTTTTTTTTTGTTATTCATATTAAGATTTACTCAATCCATCATTATCATTAATTGTTTTTATTAAATTCTCCTATTTTCATACTGTAATTTAAATTTCTTTCAGAAATCTTCAAACAACCATTCGTTGCTGTTTTGTACATGTTGTTTGAGAATCAGAATTTTAATCTAACTACTACATAGTAAAGGTATAAACGGACACAATTTAATAAAAATTCATTTCAATCAATCCGAGATATGTATCCTTAAATCAAAATTCTAAATTTAATAGATTTTAGTGAAATTTTTTTGCAACTTTATGTGAAATACACAATATTATTACCATGGCATGGTAACATGGTACAGTTTTTCATTTTGAAATTAAATTAAACTCTTCGATTAAATAAATGCTAGTCCTGAAAAGGACTTTTTTGTGTTACTTTTAGAATTGTATTTTACTTTTTTGCTTTCTTTACTGGAGTTGCCTTTTTTGTTGTTGTCGCAGCTTTTTTAACCTTAGGACTTTTTGCAGCAACCTTTGTTACATTTTTAGATGGTTTCGTAATTTTTTGCTTCGAAGCTTTTGTTTTAATAGGAGCTGGTTTCTTAATAGTTTTAGCTACTGCCTTTTCAGATTTTTTCTTTTCTATTATAGATTCTTTAGCAACAGTAGTCTTTTTCTTTGCGACTCCAACCTTTACAGGTGATCCTTTCTTGGCTTTTTTTGTAATAGATTTTTTCGGTGATGCTAATTTGTTTTTCTTCGAACTTTCGCCGCTTGCTTTTGTTGATGTCGATAGCTTAAATGAACCCGATGCACCTTTGCCTTTCGTTTGGATTAATTTACCGCTAACAACTGCACTCTTAATATATTTTTTAATAAATGGAGACAATTTGTCAGCGTCAACTTTGTAATTTGCAGCCAAATACTTTTTAATTGCTAGTAAAGATGAACCGCCACGTTCTTTCAAATCTTTTATAGCGCTATTCACCATATCTGAAGTTGGAGGATGGGTTGGCTTAGATTTAGGCTTTTTCACTCCAGTTGCGATAGAACCTTTCTTTGGTTTCTTCGTTTCAACAACAGGTGCAGTATTCGATTGAATTGTAGTATTATCTGCCATTTTGCTTTTTTTCTTTTAAAATATTTTTATTCACTTTTAGATTTTCCAATTAAATTTTTCAAAAAAAAAACACTTTAAAATCACTTATAAAATTTATAACTTGTATGACTGTATGAATTAAATTCACTGAAGTCTAGTATGAACAAAACAGCTTATCCATATGTGATGAGATTGTGGAAGAGCGGTGTGAAATAATTTCATTCAATTCAAGGCAATTTTTTCTCATTTTTGTTTGATGATTTCAAAGTTGAGCTCATTTTTCTAATAGTTATGATTATTTGTTTTTGAACATATATCCATCATATGAATTGTCAAGATGGGCTCTTTCATCGTACTAATTTTGAAATTAAAAAAATTTTAAAATACGGCGCTAAATTCCGATTTTGTGTGAAATTTTTTCTATTTTCTCCAAAAAATTTCCATTTAAAACGATATAATTATTTTGTTAATAATATTATGAATTTTTTTTTTCTATATTCATATTAAGATGTACTCAATGCATCATTATCATTAATTGTTTTTATTAAATTCACCTATTTTAATACTGTAATTTATGTTTCTTTCAGAAATCATCAAACAACCATCCGTTGTTGTTTTGTACATGTTGTATGAGAATTGTAATTTTAAATTATCTATTAAGTGAAGGTACGAGAGAATAAACTTTTATTTAAAATTTATTTCAATCATTTTGAGATATGTATCTTTAATTCTAAATATTGAATTAAATGGATTTTAATGAAATTTTTTTCAAACTTTATATGAAATATATTATTACCAACATTATCATTTTTTTTGATGATTTCAAAGTTGAGCTCATTTTTCTAATAGTTATGATTATATGTTTTTAAACATATATCCATCATATGAATCGTCAAGACGGGCTCTTTCATCGTACTAATTTTGAAATTAAAAAAAATTAAAATTCGGCGTTAAATTCCGATTTTGTGTGAAATTTTTTCTACTTTCTACAAAAAATTTCCATTTTAAACGATATAATTATTTTGTCAAAATTATTATGGAATTTTTTTTTTGTTATTCATATTAAGATTTACTCAATCCATCATTATCATTAATTGTTTTTATTAAATTCTCCTATTTTCATACTGTAATTTAAATTTCTTTCAGAAATCTTCAAACAACCATTCGTTGCTGTTTTGTACATGTTGTTTGAGAATCAGAATTTTAATCTAACTACTACATAGTAAAGGTATAAACGGACACAATTTAATAAAAATTCATTTCAATCAATCCGAGATATGTATCCTTAAATCAAAATTCTAAATTTAATAGATTTTAGTGAAATTTTTTTGCAACTTTATGTGAAATACACAATATTATTACCATGGCATGGTAACATGGTACAGTTTTTCATTTTGAAATTAAATTAAACTCTTCGATTAAATAAATGCTAGTCCTGAAAAGGACTTTTTTGTGTTACTTTTAGAATTGTATTTTACTTTTTTGCTTTCTTTACTGGAGTTGCCTTTTTTGTTGTTGTCGCAGCTTTTTTAACCTTAGGACTTTTTGCAGCAACCTTTGTTACATTTTTAGATGGTTTCGTAATTTTTTGCTTCGAAGCTTTTGTTTTAATAGGAGCTGGTTTCTTAATAGTTTTAGCTACTGCCTTTTCAGATTTTTTCTTTTCTATTATAGATTCTTTAGCAACAGTAGTCTTTTTCTTTGCGACTCCAACCTTTACAGGTGATCCTTTCTTGGCTTTTTTTGTAATTGATTTTTTCGGTGATGCTAATTTGTTTTTCTTCGAACTTTCGCCGCTTGCTTTTGTTGATGTCGATAGCTTAAATGAACCCGATGCACCTTTGCCTTTCGTTTGGATTAATTTACCGCTAACAACTGCACTCTTAATATATTTTTTAATAAATGGAGACAATTTGTCAGCGTCAACTTTGTAATTTGCAGCCAAATACTTTTTAATTGCTAGTAAAGATGAACCGCCACGTTCTTTCAAATCTTTTATAGCGCTATTCACCATATCTGAAGTTGGAGGATGGGTTGGCTTAGATTTAGGCTTTTTCACTCCAGTTGCGATAGAACCTTTCTTTGGTTTCTTCGTTTCAACAACAGGTGCAGTATTCGATTGAATTGTAGTATTATCTGCCATTTTGCTTTTTTTCTTTTAAAATATTTTTATTCACTTTTAGATTTTCCAATTAAATTTTTCAAAAAAAAAAACACTTTAAAATCACTTATAACATTTATAACATGTATGACTGTATGAATTAAATTCACTGAAGTCTAGTATGAACAAAACAGCTTATCCATATGTGATGAGATTGTGGAAGAGCGGTGTGAAAAAATTTCATTGAATTCAAGGCAATTTTTTCTCATTTTTGTTTGATGATTTCAAAGTTGAGCTCATTTTTCTAATAGTTATGATTATTTGTTTTTGAACATATATCCATCATATGAATTGTCAAGATGGGCTCTTTCATCGTACTAATTTTGAAATTAAAAAAATTTTAAAATACGGCGCTAAATTCCGATTTTGTGTGAAATTTTTTCTATTTTCTCCAAAAAATTTCCATTTAAAACGATATAATTATTTTGTTAATAATATTATGAATTTTTTTTTTCTATATTCATATTAAGATGTACTCAATGCATCATTATCATTAATTGTTTTTATTAAATTCACCTATTTTAATACTGTAATTTATGTTTCTTTCAGAAATCATCAAACAACCATCCGTTGTTGTTTTGTACATGTTGTATGAGAATTGTAATTTTAAATTATCTATTAAGTGAAGGTATGAGAGAATAAACTTTTATTTAAAATTTATTTCAATCATTTTGAGATATGTATCTTTAATTCTAAATATTGAATTAAATGGATTTTAATGAAATTTTTTTCAAACTTTATATGAAATATATTATTACCAACATTATCATTTTTGTTTGATGATTTCAAAGTTGAGCTCATTTTTCTAATAGTTATGATTATATGTTTTTAAACATATATCCATCATATGAATCGTCAAGACGGGCTCTTTCATAGTACTAATTTTGAAATTAAAAAAAATTAAAATTCGGCGTTAAATTCCGATTTTGTGTGAAATTTTTTCTATTTTCTACAAAAAATTTCCATTTTAAACGATATAATTATTTTGTCAAAATTATTATTATGGAATTTTTTTTTTGTTATTCATATTAAGATTTACTCAATCCATCATTATCATTAATTGTTTTTATTAAATTCTCCTATTTTCATACTGTAATTTAAATTTCTTTTAGAAATCTTCAAACAACCATTCGTTGCTGTTTTGTACATGTTGTTTGAGAATCAGAATTTTAATCTAACTACTACATAGTAAAGGTATAAACGGACACAATTTAATTAAAATTCATTTCAATCAATCCGAGATATGTATCCTTAAATCAAAATTCTAAATTTAATAGATTTTAGTGAAATTTTTTTGCAACTTTATGTGAAATACACAATATTATTACCATGGCATGGTAACATGGTACAGTTTTTCATTTTGAAATTAAATTAAACTCTTCGATTAAATAAATGCTAGTCCTGAAAAGGACTTTTTTGTGTTACTTTTAGAATTGTATTTTACTTTTTTGCTTTCTTTACTGGAGTTGCCTTTTTTGTTGTTGTCGCAGCTTTTTTAACCTTAGGACTTTTTGCAGCAACCTTTGTTACATTTTTAGATGGTTTCGTAATTTTTTGCTTCGAAGCTTTTGTTTTAATAGGAGCTGGTTTCTTAATAGTTTTAGCTACTGCCTTTTCAGATTTTTTCTTTTCTATTATAGATTCTTTAGCAACAGTAGTCTTTTTCTTTGCGACTCCAACCTTTACAGGTGATCCTTTCTTGGCTTTTTTTGTAATTGATTTTTTCGGTGATGCTAATTTGTTTTTCTTCGAACTTTCGCCGCTTGCTTTTGTTGATGTCGATAGCTTAAATGAACCCGATGCACCTTTGCCTTTCGTTTGGATTAATTTACCGCTAACAACTGCACTCTTAATATATTTTTTAATAAATGGAGACAATTTGTCAGCGTCAACTTTGTAATTTGCAGCCAAATACTTTTTAATTGCTAGTAAAGATGAACCGCCACGTTCTTTCAAATCTTTTATAGCGCTATTCACCATATCTGAAGTTGGAGGATGGGTTGGCTTAGATTTAGGCTTTTTCACTCCAGTTGCGATAGAACCTTTCTTTGGTTTCTTCGTTTCAACAACAGGTGCAGTATTCGATTGAATTGTAGTATTATCTGCCATTTTGCTTTTTTTCTTTTAAAATATTTTTATTCACTTTTAGATTTTCCAATTAAATTTTTCAAAAAAAAAACACTTTAAAATCACTTATAAAATTTATAACTTGTATGACTGTATGAATTAAATTCACTGAAGTCTAGTATGAACAAAACAGCTTATCCATATGTGATGAGATTGTGGAAGAGCGGTGTGAAATAATTTCATTCAATTCAAGGCAATTTTTTCTCATTTTTGTTTGATGATTTCAAAGTTGAGCTCATTTTTCTAATAGTTATGATTATTTGTTTTTGAACATATATCCATCATATGAATTGTCAAGATGGGCTCTTTCATCGTACTAATTTTGAAATTAAAAAAATTTTAAAATACGGCGCTAAATTCCGATTTTGTGTGAAATTTTTTCTATTTTCTCCAAAAAATTTCCATTTAAAACGATATAATTATTTTGTTAATAATATTATGAATTTTTTTTTTCTATATTCATATTAAGATGTACTCAATGCATCATTATCATTAATTGTTTTTATTAAATTCACCTATTTTAATACTGTAATTTATGTTTCTTTCAGAAATCATCAAACAACCATCCGTTGTTGTTTTGTACATGTTGTATGAGAATTGTAATTTTAAATTATCTATTAAGTGAAGGTACGAGAGAATAAACTTTTATTTAAAATTTATTTCAATCATTTTGAGATATGTATCTTTAATTCTAAATATTGAATTAAATGGATTTTAATGAAATTTTTTTTCAAACTTTATATGAAATATATTATTACCAACATTATCATTTTTGTTTGATGATTTCAAAGTTGAGCTCATTTTTCTAATAGTTATGATTATATGTTTTTAAACATATATCCATCATATGAATCGTCAAGACGGGCTCTTTCATCGTACTAATTTTGAAATTAAAAAAAATTAAAATTCGGCGTTAAATTCCGATTTTGTGTGAAATTTTTTCTACTTTCTACAAAAAATTTCCATTTTAAACGATATAATTATTTTGTCAAAATTATTATGGAATTTTTTTTTTGTTATTCATATTAAGATTTACTCAATCCATCATTATCATTAATTGTTTTTATTAAATTCTCCTATTTTCATACTGTAATTTAAATTTCTTTCAGAAATCTTCAAACAACCATTCGTTGCTGTTTTGTACATGTTGTTTGAGAATCAGAATTTTAATCTAACTACTACATAGTAAAGGTATAAACGGACACAATTTAATAAAAATTCATTTCAATCAATCCGAGATATGTATCCTTAAATCAAAATTCTAAATTTAATAGATTTTAGTGAAATTTTTTTGCAACTTTATGTGAAATACACAATATTATTACCATGGCATGGTAACATGGTACAGTTTTTCATTTTGAAATTAAATTAAACTCTTCGATTAAATAAATGCTAGTCCTGAAAAGGACTTTTTTGTGTTACTTTTAGAATTGTATTTTACTTTTTTGCTTTCTTTACTGGAGTTGCCTTTTTTGTTGTTGTCGCAGCTTTTTTAACCTTAGGACTTTTTGCAGCAACCTTTGTTACATTTTTAGATGGTTTCGTAATTTTTTGCTTCGAAGCTTTTGTTTTAATAGGAGCTGGTTTCTTAATAGTTTTAGCTACTGCCTTTTCAGATTTTTTCTTTTCTATTATAGATTCTTTAGCAACAGTAGTCTTTTTCTTTGCGACTCCAACCTTTACAGGTGATCCTTTCTTGGCTTTTTTTGTAATTGATTTTTTCGGTGATGCTAATTTGTTTTTCTTCGAACTTTCGTCGCTTGCTTTTGTTGATGTCGATAGCTTAAATGAACCCGATGCACCTTTGCCTTTCGTTTGGATTAATTTACCGCTAACAACTGCACTCTTAATATATTTTTTAATAAATGGAGACAATTTGTCAGCGTCAACTTTGTAATTTGCAGCCAAATACTTTTTAATTGCTAGTAAAGATGAACCGCCACGTTCTTTCAAATCTTTTATAGCGCTATTCACCATATCTGAAGTTGGAGGATGGGTTGGCTTAGATTTAGGCTTTTTCACTCCAGTTGCGATAGAACCTTTCTTTGGTTTCTTCGTTTCAACAACAGGTGCAGTATTCGATTGAATTGTAGTATTATCTGCCATTTTGCTTTTTTTCTTTTAAAATATTTTTATTCACTTTTAGATTTTCCAATTAAATTTTTCAAAAAAAAAAACACTTTAAAATCACTTATAACATTTATAACATGTATGACTGTATGAATTAAATTCACTGAAGTCTAGTATGAACAAAACTGCTTATCCATATGTGATGAGATTGTGGAAGAGCGGTGTAAAAATTTCATTGAATTCAAGGCAATTTTTTCTCATTTTTGTTTGATGATTTCAAAGTTGAGCTCATTTTTCTAATAGTTATGCTTATTTGTTTTTGAACATGTATCCATCATATGAATTGTCAAGATGGGCTCTTTCATCGTACTAATTTTGAAATTAAAAAAATTTTAAAATACGGCGCTAAATTCCGATTTTGTGTGAAATTTTTTCTATTTTCTCCAAAAAATTTCCATTTAAAACGATATAATTATTTTGTTAATAATATTACGAATTTTTTTTTCTATATTCATATTAAGATGTACTCAATGCATCATTATCATTAATTGTTTTTATTAAATTCACCTATTTTAATACTGTAATTTATGTCTCTTTCAGAAATCATCAAACAACCATCCGTTGTTGTTTTGTACATGTTGTATGAGAATTGTAATTTTAAATTATCTATTAAGTGAAGGTACGAGAGAATAAACTTTTATTTAAAATTTATTTCAATCATTTTGAGATATGTATCTTTAATTCTAAATATTGAATTAAATGGATTTTAATGAAATTTTTTTCAAACTTTATATGAAATATATTATTACCAACATTATCATTTTTGTTTGATGATTTCAAAGTTGAGCTCATTTTTCTAATAGTTATGATTATATGTTTTTAAACATATATCCATCATATGAATCGTCAAGACGGGCTCTTTCATCGTACTAATTTTGAAATTAAAAAAAATTAAAATTCGGCGTTAAATTCCGATTTTGTGTGAAATTTTTTCTATTTTCTACAAAAAATTTCCATTTTAAACGATATAATTATTTTGTCAAAATTATTATGGAATTTTTTTTTTGTTATTCATATTAAGATTTACTCAATCCATCATTATCATTAATTGTTTTTATTAAATTCTCCTATTTTCATACTGTAATTTAAATTTCTTTCAGAAATCTTCAAACAACCATTCGTTGCTGTTTTGTACATGTTGTTTGAGAATCAGAATTTTAATCTAACTACTACATAGTAAAGGTATAAACGGACACAATTTAATAAAAATTCATTTCAATCAATCCGAGATATGTATCCTTAAATCAAAATTCTAAATTTAATAGATTTTAGTGAAATTTTTTTGCAACTTTATGTGAAATACACAATATTATTACCATGGCATGGTAACATGGTACAGTTTTTCATTTTGAAATTAAATTAAACTCTTCGATTAAATAAATGCTAGTCCTGAAAAGGACTTTTTTGTGTTACTTTTAGAATTGTATTTTACTTTTTTGCTTTCTTTACTGGAGTTGCCTTTTTTGTTGTTGTCGCAGCTTTTTTAACCTTAGGACTTTTTGCAGCAACCTTTGTTACATTTTTAGATGGTTTCGTAATTTTTTGCTTCGAAGCTTTTGTTTTAATAGGAGTTGGTTTCTTAATAGTTTTAGCTACTGCCTTTTCAGATTTTTTCTTTTCTATTATAGATTCTTTAGCAACAGTAGTCTTTTTCTTTGCGACTCCAACCTTTACAGGTGATCCTTTCTTGGCTTTTTTTGTAATTGATTTTTTCGGTGATGCTAATTTGTTTTTCTTCGAACTTTCGCCGCTTGCTTTTGTTGATGTCGATAGCTTAAATGAACCCGATGCACCTTTGCCTTTCGTTTGGATTAATTTACCGCTAACAACTGCACTCTTAATATATTTTTTAATAAATGGAGACAATTTGTCAGCGTCAACTTTGTAATTTGCAGCCAAATACTTTTTAATTGCTAGTAAAGATGAACCGCCACGTTCTTTCAAATCTTTTATAGCGCTATTCACCATATCTGAAGTTGGAGGATGGGTTGGCTTAGATTTAGGCTTTTTCACTCCAGTTGCGATAGAACCTTTCTTTGGTTTCTTCGTTTCAACAACAGGTGCAGTATTCGATTGAATTGTAGTATTATCTGCCATTTTGCTTTTTTTCTTTTAAAATATTTTTATTCACTTTTAGATTTTCCAATTAAATTTTTCAAAAAAAAAACACTTTAAAATCACTTATAACATTTATAACTTGTATGACTGTATGAATTAAATTCACTGAAGTCTAGTATGAACAAAACAGCTTATCCATATGTGATGAGATTGTGGAAGAGCGGTGTGAAAAAATTTCATTGAATTCAAGGCAATTTTTTCTCATTTTTGTTTGATGATTTCAAAGTTGAGCTCATTTTTCTAATAGTTATGATTATTTGTTTTTGAACATATATCCATCATATGAATTGTCAAGATGGGCTCTTTCATCGTACTAATTTTGAAATTAAAAAAATTTTAAAATACGGCGCTAAATTCCGATTTTGTGTGAAATTTTTTCTATTTTCTCCAAAAAATTTCCATTTAAAACGATATAATTATTTTGTTAATAATATTATGAATTTTTTTTTTCTATATTCATATTAAGATGTACTCAATGCATCATTATCATTAATTGTTTTTATTAAATTCACCTATTTTAATACTGTAATTTATGTGTCTTTCAGAAATCATCAAACAACCATCCGTTGTTGTTTTGTACATGTTGTATGAGAATTGTAATTTTAAATTATCTATTAAGTGAAGGTACGAGAGAATAAACTTTTATTTAAAATTTATTTCAATCATTTTGAGATATGTATCTTTAATTCTAAATATTGAATTAAATGGATTTTAATGAAATTTTTTTGAAACTTTATATGAAATATATTATTACCAACATTATCATTTTTGTTTGATGATTTCAAAGTTGAGCTCATTTTTCTAATAGTTATGATTATATGTTTTTAAACATATATCCATCATATGAATCGTCAAGACGGGCTCTTTCATCGTACTAATTTTGAAATTAAAAAAAATTAAAATTCGGCGTTAAATTCCGATTTTGTGTGAAATTTTTTCTATTTTCTCCAAAAAATTTCCATTTAAAACGATATAATTATTTTGTTAATAATATTATGAATTTTTTTTTCTATATTCATATTAAGATGTACTCAATGCATCATTATCATTAATTGTTTTTATTAAATTCACCTATTTTAATACTGTAATTTATGTTTCTTTCAGAAATCATCAAACAACCATCCGTTGTTGTTTTGTACATGTTGTATGAGAATTGTAATTTTAAATTATCTATTAAGTGAAGGTACGAGAGAATAAACTTTTATTTAAAATTTATTTCAATCATTTTGAGATATGTATCTTTAATTCTAAATATTGAATTAAAAGGTTTTTAATGAAATTTTTTTGAAACTTTATATGAAATATATTATTACCAACATTATCATTTTTGTTTGATGATTTCAAAGTTGAGCTCATTTTTCTAATAGTTATGATTATATGTTTTTAAACATATATCCATCATATGAATCGTCAAGACGGGCTCTTTCATCGTACTAATTTTGAAATTAAAAAAAATTAAAATTCGGCGTTAAATTCCTATTTTGTGTGAAATTTTTTCTATTTTCTACAAAAAATTTCCATTTTAAACGATATAATTGTTTTGTCAAAATTATTATGGAATTTTTTTTTTGTTATTCATATTAAGATTTACTCAATCCATCATTATCATTAATTGTTTTTATTAAATTCTCCTATTTTCATACTGTAATTTAAATTTCTTTCAGAAATCTTCAAACAACCATTCGTTGCTGTTTTGTACATGTTGTTTGAGATTCAGAATTTTAATCTAACTACTACATAGTAAAGGTATAAACGGACACAATTTAATAAAAATTCATTTCAATCAATCCGAGATATGTATCCTTAAATCAAAATTCTAAATTTAATAGATTTTAGTGAAATTTTTTTGCAACTTTATGTGAAATACACAATATTATTACCATGGCATGGTAACATGGTACAGTTTTTCATTTTGAAATTAAATTAAACTCTTCGATTAAATAAATGCTAGTCCTGAAAAGGACTCTTTTGTGTTACTTTTAGAATTGTATTTTACTTTTTTGCTTTCTTTACTGGAGTTGCCTTTTTTGTTGTTGTCGCAGCTTTTTTAACCTTAAGACTGTTTGCAGCAACCTTTGTTACATTTTTAGATGGTTTCGTAATTTTTTGCTTCGAAGCTTTTGTTTTAATAGGAGCTGGTTTCTTAATAGTTTTAGCTACTGCCTTTTCAGATTTTTTCTTTTCTATTATAGATTCTTTAGCAACAGTAGTCTTTTTCTTTGCGACTCCAACCTTTACAGGTGATCCTTTCTTGGCTTTTTTTGTAATTGATTTTTTCGGTGATGCTAATTTGTTTTTCTTCGAACTTTCGCCGCTTGCTTTTGTTGATGTCGATAGCTTAAATGAACCCGATGCACCTTTGCCTTTCGTTTGGATTAATTTACCGCTAACAACTGCACTCTTAATATATTTTTTAATAAATGGAGACAATTTGTCAGCGTCAACTTTGTAATTTGCAGCCAAATACTTTTTAATTGCTAGTAAAGATGAACCGCCACGTTCTTTCAAATCTTTTATAGCGCTATTCACCATATCTGAAGTTGGAGGATGGGTTGGCTTAGATTTAGGCTTTTTCACTCCAGTTGCGATAGAACCTTTCTTTGGTTTCTTCGTTTCAACAACAGGTGCAGTATTCGATTGAATTGTAGTATTATCTGCCATTTTGCTTTTTTTCTTTTAAAATATTTTTATTCACTTTTAGATTTTCCAATTAAATTTTTCAAAAAAAAAACACTTTAAAATCACTTATAACATTTATAACTTGTATGACTGTATGAATTAAATTCACTGAAGTCTAGTATGAACAAAACAGCTTATCCATATGTGATGAGATTGTGGAAGAGCGGTGTAAAAATTTCATTGAATTCAAGGCAATTTTTTCTCATTTTTGTTTGATGATTTCAAAGTTGAGCTCATTTTTCTAATAGTTATGCTTATTTGTTTTTGAACATGTATCCATCATATGAATTGTCAAGATGGGCTCTTTCATCGTACTAATTTTGAAATTAAAAAAATTTTAAAATACGGCGCTAAATTCCGATTTTGTGTGAAATTTTTTCTATTTTCTCCAAAAAATTTCCATTTAAAACGATATAATTATTTTGTTAATAATATTATGAATTTTTTTTTTCTATATTCATATTAAGATGTACTCAATGCATCATTATCATTAATTGTTTTTATTAAATTCACCTATTTTAATACTGTAATTTATGTGTCTTTCAGAAATCATCAAACAACCATCCGTTGTTGTTTTGTACATGTTGTATGAGAATTGTAATTTTAAATTATCTATTAAGTGAAGGTACGAGAGAATAAACTTTTATTTAAAATTTATTTCAATCATTTTGAGATATGTATCTTTAATTCTAAATATTGAATTAAATGGATTTTAATGAAATTTTTTTCAAACTTTATATGAAATATATTATTACCAACATTATCATTTTTGTTTGATGATTTCAAAGTTGAGCTCATTTTTCTAATAGTTATGATTATATGTTTTTAAACATATATCCATCATATGAATCGTCAAGACGGGCTCTTTCATCGTACTAATTTTGAAATTAAAAAAAATTAAAATTCGGCGTTAAATTCCGATTTTGTGTGAAATTTTTTCTATTTTCTACAAAAAATTTCCATTTTAAACGATATAATTATTTTGTCAAAATTATTATGGAATTTTTTTTTTGTTATTCATATTAAGATTTACTCAATCCATCATTATCATTAATTGTTTTTATTAAATTCTCCTATTTTCATACTGTAATTTAAATTTCTTTCAGAAATCTTCAAACAACCATTCGTTGCTGTTTTGTACATGTTGTTTGAGATTCAGAATTTTAATCTAACTACTACATAGTAAAGGTATAAACGGACACAATTTAATAAAAATTCATTTCAATCAATCCGAGATATGTATCCTTAAATTAAAATTCTAAATTTAATAGATTTTAGTGAAATTTTTTTGCAACTTTATGTGAAATACACAATATTATTACCATGGCATGGTAACATGGTACAGTTTTTCATTTTGAAATTAAATTAAACTCTTCGATTAAATAAATGCTAGTCCTGAAAAGGACTTTTTTGTGTTACTTTTAGAATTGTATTTTACTTTTTTGCTTTCTTTACTGGAGTTGCCTTTTTTGTTGTTGTCGCAGCTTTTTTAACCTTAGGACTTTTTGCAGCAACCTTTGTTACATTTTTAGATGGTTTCGTAATTTTTTGCTTCGAAGCTTTTGTTTTAATAGGAGTTGGTTTCTTAATAGTTTTAGCTACTGCCTTTTCAGATTTTTTCTTTTCTATTATAGATTCTTTAGCAACAGTAGTCTTTTTCTTTGCGACTCCAACCTTTACAGGTGATCCTTTCTTGGCTTTTTTTGTAATTGATTTTTTCGGTGATGCTAATTTGTTTTTCTTCGAACTTTCGCCGCTTGCTTTTGTTGATGTCGATAGCTTAAATGAACCCGATGCACCTTTGCCTTTCGTTTGGATTAATTTACCGCTAACAACTGCACTCTTAATATATTTTTTAATAAATGGAGACAATTTGTCAGCGTCAACTTTGTAATTTGCAGCCAAATACTTTTTAATTGCTAGTAAAGATGAACCGCCACGTTCTTTCAAATCTTTTATAGCGCTATTCACCATATCTGAAGTTGGAGGATGGGTTGGCTTAGATTTAGGCTTTTTCACTCCAGTTGCGATAGAACCTTTCTTTGGTTTCTTCGTTTCAACAACAGGTGCAGTATTCGATTGAATTGTAGTATTATCTGCCATTTTGCTTTTTTTCTTTTAAAATATTTTTATTCACTTTTAGATTTTCCAATTAAATTTTTCAAAAAAAAACACTTTAAAATCACTTATAACATTTATAACTTGTATGACTGTATGAATTAAATTCACTGAAGTCTAGTATGAACAAAACAGCTTATCCATATGTGATGAGATTGTGGAAGAGCGGTGTGAAAAATTTCATTCAATTCAAGGCAATTTTTTCTCATTTTTGTTTGATGATTTCAAAGTTGAGCTCATTTTTCTAATAGTTATGATTATTTGTTTTTGAACATATATCCATCATATGAATTGTCAAGATGGGCTCTTTCATCGTACTAATTTTGAAATTAAAAAAATTTTAAAATACGGCGCTAAATACCGATTTTGTGTGAAATTTTTTCTATTTTCTCCAAAAAATTTCCATTTAAAACGATATAATTATTTTGTTAATAATATTATGAATTTTTTTTTTCTATATTCATATTAAGATGTACTCAATGCATCATTATCATTAATTGTTTTTATTAAATTCACCTATTTTAATACTGTAATTTATGTTTCTTTCAGAAATCATCAAACAACCATCCGTTGTTGTTTTGTACATGTTGTATGAGAATTGTAATTTTAAATTATCTATTAAGTGAAGGTACGAGAGAATAAACTTTTATTTAAAATTTATTTCAATCATTTTGAGATATGTATCTTTAATTCTAAATATTGAATTAAATGGATTTTAATGAAATTTTTTTCAAACTTTATATGAAATATATTATTACCAACATTATCATTTTTGTTTGATGATTTCAAAGTTGAGCTCATTTTTCTAATAGTTATGATTATATGTTTTTAAACATATATCCATCATATGAATCGTCAAGACGGGCTCTTTCATCGTACTAATTTTGAAATTAAAAAAAATTAAAATTCGGCGTTAAATTCCGATTTTGTGTGAAATTTTTTCTATTTTCTCCAAAAAATTTCCATTTAAAACGATATAATTATTTTGTTAATAATATTATGAATTTTTTTTTCTATATTCATATTAAGATGTACTCAATGCATCATTATCATTAATTGTTTTTATTAAATTCACCTATTTTAATACTGTAATTTATGTTTCTTTCAGAAATCATCAAACAACCATCCGTTGTTGTTTTGTACATGTTGTATGAGAATTGTAATTTTAAATTATCTATTAAGTGAAGGTACGAGAGAATAAACTTTTATTTAAAATTTATTTCAATCATTTTGAGATATGTATCTTTAATTCTAAATATTGAATTAAATGGATTTTAATGAAATTTTTTTCAAACTTTATATGAAATATATTATTACCAACATTATCATTTTTGTTTGATGATTTCAAAGTTGAGCTCATTTTTCTAATAGTTATGATTATATGTTTTTAAACATATATCCATCATATGAATCGTCAAGACGGGCTCTTTCATCGTACTAATTTTGAAATTAAAAAAAATTAAAATTCGGCGTTAAATTCCGATTTTGTGTGAAATTTTTTCTATTTTCTACAAAAAATTTCCATTTTAAACGATATAATTATTTTGTCAAAATTATTATGGAATTTTTTTTTTGTTATTCATATTAAGATTTACTCAATCCATCATTATCATTATTTGTTTTTATTAAATTCTCCTATTTTCATACTGTAATTTAAATTTCTTTCAGAAATCTTCAAACAACCATTCGTTGCTGTTTTGTACATGTTGTTTGAGATTCAGAATTTTAATCTAACTACTACATAGTAAAGGTATAAACGGACACAATTTAATAAAAATTCATTTCAATCAATCCGAGATATGTATCCTTAAATCAAAATTCTAAATTTAATAGATTTTAGTGAAATTTTTTTGCAACTTTATGTGAAATACACAATATTATTACCATGGCATGGTAACATGGTACAGTTTTTCATTTTGAAATTAAATTAAACTCTTCGATTAAATAAATGCTAGTCCTGAAAAGGACTTTTTTGTGTTACTTTTAGAATTGTATTTTACTTTTTTGCTTTCTTTACTGGAGTTGCCTTTTTTGTTGTTGTCGCAGCTTTTTTAACCTTAGGACTTTTTGCAGCAACCTTTGTTACATTTTTAGATGGTTTCGTAATTTTTTGCTTCGAAGCTTTTGTTTTAATAGGAGTTGGTTTCTTAATAGTTTTAGCTACTGCCTTTTCAGATTTTTTCTTTTCTATTATAGATTCTTTAGCAACAGTAGTCTTTTTCTTTGCGACTCCAACCTTTACAGGTGATCCTTTCTTGGCTTTTTTTGTAATTGATTTTTTCGGTGATGCTAATTTGTTTTTCTTCGAACTTTCGCCGCTTGCTTTTGTTGATGTCGATAGCTTAAATGAACCCGATGCACCTTTGCCTTTCGTTTGGATTAATTTACCGCTAACAACTGCACTCTTAATATATTTTTTAATAAATGGAGACAATTTGTCAGCGTCAACTTTGTAATTTGCAGCCAAATACTTTTTAATTGCTAGTAAAGATGAACCGCCACGTTCTTTCAAATCTTTTATAGCGCTATTCACCATATCTGAAGTTGGAGGATGGGTTGGCTTAGATTTAGGCTTTTTCACTCCAGTTGCGATAGAACCTTTCTTTGGTTTCTTCGTTTCAACAACAGGTGCAGTATTCGATTGAATTGTAGTATTATCTGCCATTTTGCTTTTTTTCTTTTAAAATATTTTTATTCACTTTTAGATTTTCCAATTAAATTTTTCAAAAAAAAACACTTTAAAATCACTTATAACATTTATAACTTGTATGACTGTATGAATTAAATTCACTGAAGTCTAGTATGAACAAAACAGCTTATCCATATGTGATGAGATTGTGGAAGAGCGGTGTGAAAAATTTCATTCAATTCAAGGCAATTTTTTCTCATTTTTGTTTGATGATTTCAAAGTTGAGCTCATTTTTCTAATAGTTATGATTATTTGTTTTTGAACATATATCCATCATATGAATTGTCAAGATGGGCTCTTTCATCGTACTAATTTTGAAATTAAAAAAATTTTAAAATACGGCGCTAAATTCCGATTTTGTGTGAAATTTTTTCTATTTTCTCCAAAAAATTTCCATTTAAAACGATATAATTATTTTGTTAATAATATTATGAATTTTTTTTTTCTATATTCATATTAAGATGTACTCAATCCATCATTATCATTAATTGTTTTTATTAAATTCTCCTATTTTCATACTGTAATTTAAATTTCTTTCAGAAATCTTCAAACAACCATTCGTTGCTGTTTTGTACATGTTGTTTGAGATTCAGAATTTTAATCTAACTACTACATAGTAAAGGTATAAACGGACACAATTTAATAAAAATTCATTTCAATCAATCCGAGATATGTATCCTTAAATCAAAATTCTAAATTTAATAGATTTTAGTGAAATTTTTTTGCAACTTTATGTGAAATACACAATATTATTACCATGGCATGGTAACATGGTACAGTTTTTCATTTTGAAATTAAATTAAACTCTTCGATTAAATAAATGCTAGTCCTGAAAAGGACTTTTTTGTGTTACTTTTAGAATTGTATTTTACTTTTTTGCTTTCTTTACTGGAGTTGCCTTTTTTGTTGTTGTCGCAGCTTTTTTAACCTTAGGACTTTTTGCAGCAACCTTTGTTACATTTTTAGATGGTTTCGTAATTTTTTGCTTCGAAGCTTTTGTTTTAATAGGAGTTGGTTTCTTAATAGTTTTAGCTACTGCCTTTTCAGATTTTTTCTTTTCTATTATAGATTCTTTAGCAACAGTAGTCTTTTTCTTTGCGACTCCAACCTTTACAGGTGATCCTTTCTTGGCTTTTTTTGTAATTGATTTTTTCGGTGATGCTAATTTGTTTTTCTTCGAACTTTCGCCGCTTGCTTTTGTTGATGTCGATAGCTTAAATGAACCCGATGCACCTTTGCCTTTCGTTTGGATTAATTTACCGCTAACAACTGCACTCTTAATATATTTTTTAATAAATGGAGACAATTTGTCAGCGTCAACTTTGTAATTTGCAGCCAAATACTTTTTAATTGCTAGTAAAGATGAACCGCCACGTTCTTTCAAATCTTTTATAGCGCTATTCACCATATCTGAAGTTGGAGGATGGGTTGGCTTAGATTTAGGCTTTTTCACTCCAGTTGCGATAGAACCTTTCTTTGGTTTCTTCGTTTCAACAACAGGTGCAGTATTCGATTGAATTGTAGTATTATCTGCCATTTTGCTTTTTTTCTTTTAAAATATTTTTATTCACTTTTAGATTTTCCAATTAAATTTTTCAAAAAAAAACACTTTAAAATCACTTATAACATTTATAACTTGTATGACTGTATGAATTAAATTCACTGAAGTCTAGTATGAACAAAACAGCTTATCCATATGTGATGAGATTGTGGAAGAGCGGTGTGAAAAATTTCATTCAATTCAAGGCAATTTTTTCTCATTTTTGTTTGATGATTTCAAAGTTGAGCTCATTTTTCTAATAGTTATGATTATTTGTTTTTGAACATATATCCATCATATGAATTGTCAAGATGGGCTCTTTCATCGTACTAATTTTGAAATTAAAAAAATTTTAAAATACGGCGCTAAATACCGATTTTGTGTGAAATTTTTTCTATTTTCTCCAAAAAATTTCCATTTAAAACGATATAATTATTTTGTTAATAATATTATGAATTTTTTTTTTCTATATTCATATTAAGATGTACTCAATGCATCATTATCATTAATTGTTTTTATTAAATTCACCTATTTTAATACTGTAATTTATGTTTCTTTCAGAAATCATCAAACAACCATCCGTTGTTGTTTTGTACATGTTGTATGAGAATTGTAATTTTAAATTATCTATTAAGTGAAGGTACGAGAGAATAAACTTTTATTTAAAATTTATTTCAATCATTTTGAGATATGTATCTTTAATTCTAAATATTGAATTAAATGGATTTTAATGAAATTTTTTTCAAACTTTATATGAAATATATTATTACCAACATTATCATTTTTGTTTGATGATTTCAAAGTTGAGCTCATTTTTCTAATAGTTATGATTATATGTTTTTAAACATATATCCATCATATGAATCGTCAAGACGGGCTCTTTCATCGTACTAATTTTGAAATTAAAAAAAATTAAAATTCGGCGTTAAATTCCGATTTTGTGTGAAATTTTTTCTATTTTCTCCAAAAAATTTCCATTTAAAACGATATAATTATTTTGTTAATAATATTATGAATTTTTTTTTCTATATTCATATTAAGATGTACTCAATGCATCATTATCATTAATTGTTTTTATTAAATTCACCTATTTTAATACTGTAATTTATGTTTCTTTCAGAAATCATCAAACAACCATCCGTTGTTGTTTTGTACATGTTGTATGAGAATTGTAATTTTAAATTATCTATTAAGTGAAGGTACGAGAGAATAAACTTTTATTTAAAATTTATTTCAATCATTTTGAGATATGTATCTTTAATTCTAAATATTGAATTAAATGGATTTTAATGAAATTTTTTTCAAACTTTATATGAAATATATTATTACCAACATTATCATTTTTGTTTGATGATTTCAAAGTTGAGCTCATTTTTCTAATAGTTATGATTATATGTTTTTAAACATATATCCATCATATGAATCGTCAAGACGGGCTCTTTCATCGTACTAATTTTGAAATTAAAAAAAATTAAAATTCGGCGTTAAATTCCGATTTTGTGTGAAATTTTTTCTATTTTCTACAAAAAATTTCCATTTTAAACGATATAATTATTTTGTCAAAATTATTATGGAATTTTTTTTTTGTTATTCATATTAAGATTTACTCAATCCATCATTATCATTAATTGTTTTTATTAAATTCTCCTATTTTCATACTGTAATTTAAATTTCTTTCAGAAATCTTCAAACAACCATTCGTTGCTGTTTTGTACATGTTGTTTGAGATTCAGAATTTTAATCTAACTACTACATAGTAAAGGTATAAACGGACACAATTTAATAAAAATTCATTTCAATCAATCCGAGATATGTATCCTTAAATCAAAATTCTAAATTTAATAGATTTTAGTGAAATTTTTTTGCAACTTTATGTGAAATACACAATATTATTACCATGGCATGGTAACATGGTACAGTTTTTCATTTTGAAATTAAATTAAACTCTTCGATTAAATAAATGCTAGTCCTGAAAAGGACTTTTTTGTGTTACTTTTAGAATTGTATTTTACTTTTTTGCTTTCTTTACTGGAGTTGCCTTTTTTGTTGTTGTCGCAGCTTTTTTAACCTTAGGACTTTTTGCAGCAACCTTTGTTACATTTTTAGATGGTTTCGTAATTTTTTGCTTCGAAGCTTTTGTTTTAATAGGAGTTGGTTTCTTAATAGTTTTAGCTACTGCCTTTTCAGATTTTTTCTTTTCTATTATAGATTCTTTAGCAACAGTAGTCTTTTTCTTTGCGACTCCAACCTTTACAGGTGATCCTTTCTTGGCTTTTTTTGTAATTGATTTTTTCGGTGATGCTAATTTGTTTTTCTTCGAACTTTCGCCGCTTGCTTTTGTTGATGTCGATAGCTTAAATGAACCCGATGCACCTTTGCCTTTCGTTTGGATTAATTTACCGCTAACAACTGCACTCTTAATATATTTTTTAATAAATGGAGACAATTTGTCAGCGTCAACTTTGTAATTTGCAGCCAAATACTTTTTAATTGCTAGTAAAGATGAACCGCCACGTTCTTTCAAATCTTTTATAGCGCTATTCACCATATCTGAAGTTGGAGGATGGGTTGGCTTAGATTTAGGCTTTTTCACTCCAGTTGCGATAGAACCTTTCTTTGGTTTCTTCGTTTCAACAACAGGTGCAGTATTCGATTGAATTGTAGTATTATCTGCCATTTTGCTTTTTTTCTTTTAAAATATTTTTATTCACTTTTAGATTTTCCAATTAAATTTTTCAAAAAAAAACACTTTAAAATCACTTATAACATTTATAACTTGTATGACTGTATGAATTAAATTCACTGAAGTCTAGTATGAACAAAACAGCTTATCCATATGTGATGAGATTGTGGAAGAGCGGTGTGAAAAATTTCATTCAATTCAAGGCAATTTTTTCTCATTTTTGTTTGATGATTTCAAAGTTGAGCTCATTTTTCTAATAGTTATGATTATTTGTTTTTGAACATATATCCATCATATGAATTGTCAAGATGGGCTCTTTCATCGTACTAATTTTGAAATTAAAAAAATTTTAAAATACGGCGCTAAATACCGATTTTGTGTGAAATTTTTTCTATTTTCTCCAAAAAATTTCCATTTAAAACGATATAATTATTTTGTTAATAATATTATGAATTTTTTTTTTCTATATTCATATTAAGATGTACTCAATGCATCATTATCATTAATTGTTTTTATTAAATTCACCTATTTTAATACTGTAATTTATGTTTCTTTCAGAAATCATCAAACAACCATCCGTTGTTGTTTTGTACATGTTGTATGAGAATTGTAATTTTAAATTATCTATTAAGTGAAGGTACGAGAGAATAAACTTTTATTTAAAATTTATTTCAATCATTTTGAGATATGTATCTTTAATTCTAAATATTGAATTAAATGGATTTTAATGAAATTTTTTTCAAACTTTATATGAAATATATTATTACCAACATTATCATTTTTGTTTGATGATTTCAAAGTTGAGCTCATTTTTCTAATAGTTATGATTATATGTTTTTAAACATATATCCATCATATGAATCGTCAAGACGGGCTCTTTCATCGTACTAATTTTGAAATTAAAAAAAATTAAAATTCGGCGTTAAATTCCGATTTTGTGTGAAATTTTTTCTATTTTCTCCAAAAAATTTCCATTTAAAACGATATAATTATTTTGTTAATAATATTATGAATTTTTTTTTCTATATTCATATTAAGATGTACTCAATGCATCATTATCATTAATTGTTTTTATTAAATTCACCTATTTTAATACTGTAATTTATGTTTCTTTCAGAAATCATCAAACAACCATCCGTTGTTGTTTTGTACATGTTGTATGAGAATTGTAATTTTAAATTATCTATTAAGTGAAGGTACGAGAGAATAAACTTTTATTTAAAATTTATTTCAATCATTTTGAGATATGTATCTTTAATTCTAAATATTGAATTAAAAGGTTTTTAATGAAATTTTTTTGAAACTTTATATGAAATATATTATTACCAACATTATCATTTTTGTTTGATGATTTCAAAGTTGAGCTCATTTTTCTAATAGTTATGATTATATGTTTTTAAACATATATCCATCATATGAATCGTCAAGACGGGCTCTTTCATCGTACTAATTTTGAAATTAAAAAAAATTAAAATTCGGCGTTAAATTCCTATTTTGTGTGAAATTTTTTCTATTTTCTACAAAAAATTTCCATTTTAAACGATATAATTGTTTTGTCAAAATTATTATGGAATTTTTTTTTTGTTATTCATATTAAGATTTACTCAATCCATCATTATCATTAATTGTTTTTATTAAATTCTCCTATTTTCATACTGTAATTTAAATTTCTTTCAGAAATCTTCAAACAACCATTCGTTGCTGTTTTGTACATGTTGTTTGAGATTCAGAATTTTAATCTAACTACTACATAGTAAAGGTATAAACGGACACAATTTAATAAAAATTCATTTCAATCAATCCGAGATATGTATCCTTAAATCAAAATTCTAAATTTAATAGATTTTAGTGAAATTTTTTTGCAACTTTATGTGAAATACACAATATTATTACCATGGCATGGTAACATGGTACAGTTTTTCATTTTGAAATTAAATTAAACTCTTCGATTAAATAAATGCTAGTCCTGAAAACGACTTTTTTGTGTTACTTTTAGAATTGTATTTTACTTTTTTGCTTTCTTTACTGGAGTTGCCTTTTTTGTTGTTGTCGCAGCTTTTTTAACCTTAGGACTTTTTGCAGCAACCTTTGTTACATTTTTAGATGGTTTCGTAATTTTTTGCTTCGAAGCTTTTGTTTTAATAGGAGCTGGTTTCTTAATAGTTTTAGCTACTGCCTTTTCAGATTTTTTCTTTTCTATTATAGATTCTTTAGCAACAGTAGTCTTTTTCTTTGCGACTCCAACCTTTACAGGTGATCCTTTCTTGGCTTTTTTTGTAATTGATTTTTTCGGTGATGCTAATTTGTTTTTCTTCGAACTTTCGCCGCTTGCTTTTGTTGATGTCGATAGCTTAAATGAACCCGATGCACCTTTGCCTTTCGTTTGGATTAATTTACCGCTAACAACTGCACTCTTAATATATTTTTTAATAAATGGAGACAATTTGTCAGCGTCAACTTTGTAATTTGCAGCCAAATACTTTTTAATTGCTAGTAAAGATGAACCGCCACGTTCTTTCAAATCTTTTATAGCGCTATTCACCATATCTGAAGTTGGAGGATGGGTTGGCTTAGATTTAGGCTTTTTCACTCCAGTTGCGATAGAACCTTTCTTTGGTTTCTTCGTTTCAACAACAGGTGCAGTATTCGATTGAATTGTAGTATTATCTGCCATTTTGCTTTTTTTCTTTTAAAATATTTTTATTCACTTTTAGATTTTCCAATTAAATTTTTCAAAAAAAAAAACACTTTAAAATCACTTATAACATTTATAACTTGTATGACTGTATGAATTAAATTCACTGAAGTCTAGTATGAACAAAACAGCTTATCCATATGTGATGAGATTGTGGAAGAGCGGTGTGAAATAATTTCATTCAATTCAAGGCAATTTTTTCTCATTTTTGTTTGATGATTTCAAAGTTGAGCTCATTTTTCTAATAGTTATGATTATTTGTTTTTGAACATATATCCATCATATGAATTGTCAAGATGGGCTCTTTCATCGTACCAATTTTGAAATTAAAAAAATTTTAAAATACGGCGCTAAATTCCGATTTTGTGTGAAATTTTTTCTATTTTCTCCAAAAAATTTCCATTTAAAACGATATAATTATTTTGTTAATAATATTATGAATTTTTTTTTTCTATATTCATATTAAGATGTACTCAATGCATCATTATCATTAATTGTTTTTATTAAATTCACCTATTTTAATACTGTAATTTATGTTTCTTTCAGAAATCATCAAACAACCATCCGTTGTTGTTTTGTACATGTTGTATGAGAATTGTAATTTTAAATTATCTATTAAGTGAAGGTACGAGAGAATAAACTTTTATTTAAAATTTATTTCAATCATTTTGAGATATGTATCTTTAATTCTAAATATTGAATTAAATGGATTTTAATGAAATTTTTTTCAAACTTTATATGAAATATATTATTACCAACATTATCATTTTTGTTTGATGATTTCAAAGTTGAGCTCATTTTTCTAATAGTTATGATTATATGTTTTTAAACATATATCCATCATATGAATCGTCAAGACGGGCTCTTTCATCGTACTAATTTTGAAATTAAAATAAATTAAAATTCGGCGTTAAATTCCGATTTTGTGTGAAATTTTTTCTATTTTCTACAAAAAATTTCCATTTTAAACGATATAATTGTTTTGTCAAAATTATTATGGAATTTTTTTTTTGTTATTCATATTAAGATTTACTCAATCCATCATAATCAATAATTGTTTTTATTAAATTCTCCTATTTTCATACTGTAATTTAAATTTCTTTCAGAAATCTTCAAACAACCATTCGTTGCTGTTTTGTACATGTTGTTTGAGATTCAGAATTTTAATCTAACTACTACATAGTAAAGGTATAAACGGACACAATTTAATAAAAATTCATTTCAATCAATCCGAGATATGTATCCTTAAATCAAAATTCTAAATTTAATAGATTTTAGTGAAATTTTTTTGCAACTTTATGTGAAATACACAATATTATTACCATGGCATGGTAACATGGTACAGTTTTTCATTTTGAAATTAAATTAAACTCTTCGATTAAATAAATGCTAGTCCTGAAAAGGACTTTTTTGTGTTACTTTTAGAATTGTATTTTACTTTTTTGCTTTCTTTACTGGAGTTGCCTTTTTTGTTGTTGTCGCAGCTTTTTTAACCTTAGGACTTTTTGCAGCAACCTTTGTTACATTTTTAGATGGTTTCGTAATTTTTTGCTTCGAAGCTTTTGTTTTAATAGGAGCTGGTTTCTTAATAGTTTTAGCTACTGCCTTTTCAGATTTTTTCTTTTCTATTATAGATTCTTTAGCAACAGTAGTCTTTTTCTTTGCGACTCCAACCTTTACAGGTGATCCTTTCTTGGCTTTTTTTGTAATTGATTTTTTCGGTGATGCTAATTTGTTTTTCTTCGAACTTTCGCCGCTTGCTTTTGTTGATGTCGATAGCTTAAATGAACCCGATGCACCTTTGCCTTTCGTTTGGATTAATTTACCGCTAACAACTGCACTCTTAATATATTTTTTAATAAATGGAGACAATTTGTCAGCGTCAACTTTGTAATTTGCAGCCAAATACTTTTTAATTGCTAGTAAAGATGAACCGCCACGTTCTTTCAAATCTTTTATAGCGCTATTCACCATATCTGAAGTTGGAGGATGGGTTGGCTTAGATTTAGGCTTTTTCACTCCAGTTGCGATAGAACCTTTCTTTGGTTTCTTCGTTTCAACAACAGGTGCAGTATTCGATTGAATTGTAGTATTATCTGCCATTTTGCTTTTTTTCTTTTAAAATATTTTTATTCACTTTTAGATTTTCCAATTAAATTTTTCAAAAAAAAACACTTTAAAATCACTTATAACATTTATAACTTGTATGACTGTATGAATTAAATTCACTGAAGTCTAGTATGAACAAAACAGCTTATCCATATGTGATGAGATTGTGGAAGAGCGGTGTGAAATAATTTCATTCAATTCAAGGCAATTTTTTCTCATTTTTGTTTGATGATTTCAAAGTTGAGCTCATTTTTCTAATAGTTATGATTATTTGTTTTTGAACATATATCCATCATATGAATTGTCAAGATGGGCTCTTTCATCGTACTAATTTTGAAATTAAAAAAATTTTAAAATACGGCGCTAAATTCCGATTTTGTGTGAAATTTTTTCTATTTTCTCCAAAAAATTTCCATTTAAAACGATATAATTATTTTGTTAATAATATTATGAATTTTTTTTTCTATATTCATATTAAGATGTACTCAATGCATCATTATCATTAATTGTTTTTATTAAATTCACCTATTTTAATACTGTAATTTATGTTTCTTTCAGAAATCATCAAACAACCATCCGTTGTTGTTTTGTACATGTTGTATGAGAATTGTAATTTTAAATTATCTATTAAGTGAAGGTACGAGAGAATAAACTTTTATTTAAAATTTATTTCAATCATTTTGAGATATGTATCTTTAATTCTAAATATTGAATTAAATGGATTTTAATGAAATTTTTTTGAAACTTTATATGAAATATATTATTACCAACATTATCATTTTTGTTTGATGATTTCAAAGTTGAGCTCATTTTTCTAATAGTTATGATTATATGTTTTTAAACATATATCCATCATATGAATCGTCAAGACGGGCTCTTTCATCGTACTAATTTTGAAATTAAAAAAAATTAAAATTCGGCGTTAAATTCCGATTTTGTGTGAAATTTTTTCTATTTTCTACAAAAAATTTCCATTTTAAACGATATAATTATTTTGTCAAAATTATTATGGAATTTTTTTTTGTTATTCATATTAAGATTTACTCAATCCATCATTATCATTAATTGTTTTTATTAAATTCTCCTATTTTCATACTGTAATTTAAATTTCTTTCAGAAATCTTCAAACAACCATTCGTTGCTGTTTTGTACATGTTGTTTGAGAATCAGAATTTTAATCTAACTACTACATAGTAAAGGTATAAACGGACACAATTTAATAAAAATTCATTTCAATCAATCCGAGATATGTATCCTTATATCAAAATTCTAAATTTAATAGATTTTAGTGAAATTTTTTTGCAACTTTATGTGAAATACACAATATTATTACCAAATTAAACTCTTCGATTATATAAATGCTAGTCCTGAAAACGACTTTTTTGTGTTACTTTTAGAATTGTATTTTACTTTTTTGCTTTCTTTACTGGAGTTGCCTTTTTTGTTGTTGTCGCAGCTTTTTTAACCTTAGGACTTTTTGCAGCAACCTTTGTTACATTTTTAGATGGTTTCGTAATTTTTTGCTTCGAAGCTTTTGTTTTAATAGGAGCTGGTTTCTTAATAGTTTTAGCTACTGCCTTTTCAGATTTTTTCTTTTCTATTATAGATTCTTTAGCAACAGTAGTCTTTTTCTTTGCGACTCCAACCTTTACAGGTGATCCTTTCTTGGCTTTTTTTGTAATTGATTTTTTCGGTGATGCTAATTTGTTTTTCTTCGAACTTTCGCCGCTTGCTTTTGTTGATGTCGATAGCTTAAATGAACCCGATGCACCTTTGCCTTTCGTTTGGATTAATTTACCGCTAACAACTGCACTCTTAATATATTTTTTAATAAATGGAGACAATTTGTCAGCGTCAACTTTGTAATTTGCAGCCAAATACTTTTTAATTGCTAGTAAAGATGAACCGCCACGTTCTTTCAAATCTTTTATAGCGCTATTCACCATATCTGAAGTTGGAGGATGGGTTGGCTTAGATTTAGGCTTTTTCACTCCAGTTGCGATAGAACCTTTCTTTGGTTTCTTCGTTTCAACAACAGGTGCAGTATTCGATTGAATTGTAGTATTATCTGCCATTTTGCTTTTTTTCTTTTAAAATATTTTTATTCACTTTTAGATTTTCCAATTAAATTTTTCAAAAAAAAAAACACTTTAAAATCACTTATAACATTTATAACTTGTATGACTGTATGAATTAAATTCACTGAAGTCTAGTATGAACAAAACAGCTTATCCATATGTGATGAGATTGTGGAAGAGCGGTGTGAAATAATTTCATTCAATTCAAGGCAATTTTTTCTCATTTTTGTTTGATGATTTCAAAGTTGAGCTCATTTTTCTAATAGTTATGATTATTTGTTTTTGAACATATATCCATCATATGAATTGTCAAGATGGGCTCTTTCATCGTACTAATTTTGAAATTAAAAAAATTTTAAAATACGGCGCTAAATTCCGATTTTGTGTGAAATTTTTTCTATTTTCTCCAAAAAATTTCCATTTAAAACGATATAATTATTTTGTTAATAATATTATGAATTTTTTTTTTCTATATTCATATTAAGATGTACTCAATGCATCATTATCATTAATTGTTTTTATTAAATTCACCTATTTTAATACTGTAATTTATGTTTCTTTCAGAAATCATCAAACAACCATCCGTTGTTGTTTTGTACATGTTGTATGAGAATTGTAATTTTAAATTATCTATTAAGTGAAGGTACGAGAGAATAAACTTTTATTTAAAATTTATTTCAATCATTTTGAGATATGTATCTTTAATTCTAAATATTGAATTAAATGGATTTTAATGAAATTTTTTTCAAACTTTATATGAAATATATTATTACCAACATTATCATTTTTGTTTGATGATTTCAAAGTTGAGCTCATTTTTCTAATAGTTATGATTATATGTTTTTAAACATATATCCATCATATGAATCGTCAAGACGGGCTCTTTCATCGTACTAATTTTGAAATTAAAATAAATTAAAATTCGGCGTTAAATTCCGATTTTGTGTGAAATTTTTTCTATTTTCTACAAAAAATTTCCATTTTAAACGATATAATTGTTTTGTCAAAATTATTATGGAATTTTTTTTTTGTTATTCATATTAAGATTTACTCAATCCATCATAATCAATAATTGTTTTTATTAAATTCTCCTATTTTCATACTGTAATTTAAATTTCTTTCAGAAATCTTCAAACAACCATTCGTTGCTGTTTTGTACATGTTGTTTGAGATTCAGAATTTTAATCTAACTACTACATAGTAAAGGTATAAACGGACACAATTTAATAAAAATTCATTTCAATCAATCCGAGATATGTATCCTTAAATCAAAATTCTAAATTTAATAGATTTTAGTGAAATTTTTTTGCAACTTTATGTGAAATACACAATATTATTACCATGGCATGGTAACATGGTACAGTTTTTCATTTTGAAATTAAATTAAACTCTTCGATTAAATAAATGCTAGTCCTGAAAAGGACTTTTTTGTGTTACTTTTAGAATTGTATTTTACTTTTTTGCTTTCTTTACTGGAGTTGCCTTTTTTGTTGTTGTCGCAGCTTTTTTAACCTTAGGACTTTTTGCAGCAACCTTTGTTACATTTTTAGATGGTTTCGTAATTTTTTGCTTCGAAGCTTTTGTTTTAATAGGAGCTGGTTTCTTAATAGTTTTAGCTACTGCCTTTTCAGATTTTTTCTTTTCTATTATAGATTCTTTAGCAACAGTAGTCTTTTTCTTTGCGACTCCAACCTTTACAGGTGATCCTTTCTTGGCTTTTTTTGTAATTGATTTTTTCGGTGATGCTAATTTGTTTTTCTTCGAACTTTCGCCGCTTGCTTTTGTTGATGTCGATAGCTTAAATGAACCCGATGCACCTTTGCCTTTCGTTTGGATTAATTTACCGCTAACAACTGCACTCTTAATATATTTTTTAATAAATGGAGACAATTTGTCAGCGTCAACTTTGTAATTTGCAGCCAAATACTTTTTAATTGCTAGTAAAGATGAACCGCCACGTTCTTTCAAATCTTTTATAGCGCTATTCACCATATCTGAAGTTGGAGGATGGGTTGGCTTAGATTTAGGCTTTTTCACTCCAGTTGCGATAGAACCTTTCTTTGGTTTCTTCGTTTCAACAACAGGTGCAGTATTCGATTGAATTGTAGTATTATCTGCCATTTTGCTTTTTTTCTTTTAAAATATTTTTATTCACTTTTAGATTTTCCAATTAAATTTTTCAAAAAAAAACACTTTAAAATCACTTATAACATTTATAACTTGTATGACTGTATGAATTAAATTCACTGAAGTCTAGTATGAACAAAACAGCTTATCCATATGTGATGAGATTGTGGAAGAGCGGTGTGAAATAATTTCATTCAATTCAAGGCAATTTTTTCTCATTTTTGTTTGATGATTTCAAAGTTGAGCTCATTTTTCTAATAGTTATGATTATTTGTTTTTGAACATATATCCATCATATGAATTGTCAAGATGGGCTCTTTCATCGTACTAATTTTGAAATTAAAAAAATTTTAAAATACGGCGCTAAATTCCGATTTTGTGTGAAATTTTTTCTATTTTCTCCAAAAAATTTCCATTTAAAACGATATAATTATTTTGTTAATAATATTATGAATTTTTTTTTCTATATTCATATTAAGATGTACTCAATGCATCATTATCATTAATTGTTTTTATTAAATTCACCTATTTTAATACTGTAATTTATGTTTCTTTCAGAAATCATCAAACAACCATCCGTTGTTGTTTTGTACATGTTGTATGAGAATTGTAATTTTAAATTATCTATTAAGTGAAGGTACGAGAGAATAAACTTTTATTTAAAATTTATTTCAATCATTTTGAGATATGTATCTTTAATTCTAAATATTGAATTAAATGGATTTTAATGAAATTTTTTTGAAACTTTATATGAAATATATTATTACCAACATTATCATTTTTGTTTGATGATTTCAAAGTTGAGCTCATTTTTCTAATAGTTATGATTATATGTTTTTAAACATATATCCATCATATGAATCGTCAAGACGGGCTCTTTCATCGTACTAATTTTGAAATTAAAAAAAATTAAAATTCGGCGTTAAATTCCGATTTTGTGTGAAATTTTTTCTATTTTCTACAAAAAATTTCCATTTTAAACGATATAATTATTTTGTCAAAATTATTATGGAATTTTTTTTTGTTATTCATATTAAGATTTACTCAATCCATCATTATCATTAATTGTTTTTATTAAATTCTCCTATTTTCATACTGTAATTTAAATTTCTTTCAGAAATCTTCAAACAACCATTCGTTGCTGTTTTGTACATGTTGTTTGAGAATCAGAATTTTAATCTAACTACTACATAGTAAAGGTATAAACGGACACAATTTAATAAAAATTCATTTCAATCAATCCGAGATATGTATCCTTATATCAAAATTCTAAATTTAATAGATTTTAGTGAAATTTTTTTGCAACTTTATGTGAAATACACAATATTATTACCAAATTAAACTCTTCGATTATATAAATGCTAGTCCTGAAAACGACTTTTTTGTGTTACTTTTAGAATTGTATTTTACTTTTTTGCTTTCTTTACTGGAGTTGCCTTTTTTGTTGTTGTCGCAGCTTTTTTAACCTTAGGACTTTTTGCAGCAACCTTTGTTACATTTTTAGATGGTTTCGTAATTTTTTGCTTCGAAGCTTTTGTTTTAATAGGAGCTGGTTTCTTAATAGTTTTAGCTACTGCCTTTTCAGATTTTTTCTTTTCTATTATAGATTCTTTAGCAACAGTAGTCTTTTTCTTTGCGACTCCAACCTTTACAGGTGATCCTTTCTTGGCTTTTTTTGTAATTGATTTTTTCGGTGATGCTAATTTGTTTTTCTTCGAACTTTCGCCGCTTGCTTTTGTTGATGTCGATAGCTTAAATGAACCCGATGCACCTTTGCCTTTCGTTTGGATTAATTTACCGCTAACAACTGCACTCTTAATATATTTTTTAATAAATGGAGACAATTTGTCAGCGTCAACTTTGTAATTTGCAGCCAAATACTTTTTAATTGCTAGTAAAGATGAACCGCCACGTTCTTTCAAATCTTTTATAGCGCTATTCACCATATCTGAAGTTGGAGGATGGGTTGGCTTAGATTTAGGCTTTTTCACTCCAGTTGCGATAGAACCTTTCTTTGGTTTCTTCGTTTCAACAACAGGTGCAGTATTCGATTGAATTGTAGTATTATCTGCCATTTTGCTTTTTTTCTTTTAAAATATTTTTATTCACTTTTAGATTTTCCAATTAAATTTTTCAAAAAAAAAAACACTTTAAAATCACTTATAACATTTATAACTTGTATGACTGTATGAATTAAATTCACTGAAGTCTAGTATGAACAAAACAGCTTATCCATATGTGATGAGATTGTGGAAGAGCGGTGTGAAATAATTTCATTCAATTCAAGGCAATTTTTTCTCATTTTTGTTTGATGATTTCAAAGTTGAGCTCATTTTTCTAATAGTTATGATTATTTGTTTTTGAACATATATCCATCATATGAATTGTCAAGATGGGCTCTTTCATCGTACTAATTTTGAAATTAAAAAAATTTTAAAATACGGCGCTAAATTCCGATTTTGTGTGAAATTTTTTCTATTTTCTCCAAAAAATTTCCATTTAAAACGATATAATTATTTTGTTAATAATATTATGAATTTTTTTTTTCTATATTCATATTAAGATGTACTCAATGCATCATTATCATTAATTGTTTTTATTAAATTCACCTATTTTAATACTGTAATTTATGTTTCTTTCAGAAATCATCAAACAACCATCCGTTGTTGTTTTGTACATGTTGTATGAGAATTGTAATTTTAAATTATCTATTAAGTGAAGGTACGAGAGAATAAACTTTTATTTAAAATTTATTTCAATCATTTTGAGATATGTATCTTTAATTCTAAATATTGAATTAAATGGATTTTAATGAAATTTTTTTCAAACTTTATATGAAATATATTATTACCAACATTATCATTTTTGTTTGATGATTTCAAAGTTGAGCTCATTTTTCTAATAGTTATGATTATATGTTTTTAAACATATATCCATCATATGAATCGTCAAGACGGGCTCTTTCATCGTACTAATTTTGAAATTAAAATAAATTAAAATTCGGCGTTAAATTCCGATTTTGTGTGAAATTTTTTCTATTTTCTACAAAAAATTTCCATTTTAAACGATATAATTGTTTTGTCAAAATTATTATGGAATTTTTTTTTTGTTATTCATATTAAGATTTACTCAATCCATCATAATCAATAATTGTTTTTATTAAATTCTCCTATTTTCATACTGTAATTTAAATTTCTTTCAGAAATCTTCAAACAACCATTCGTTGCTGTTTTGTACATGTTGTTTGAGATTCAGAATTTTAATCTAACTACTACATAGTAAAGGTATAAACGGACACAATTTAATAAAAATTCATTTCAATCAATCCGAGATATGTATCCTTAAATCAAAATTCTAAATTTAATAGATTTTAGTGAAATTTTTTTGCAACTTTATGTGAAATACACAATATTATTACCATGGCATGGTAACATGGTACAGTTTTTCATTTTGAAATTAAATTAAACTCTTCGATTAAATAAATGCTAGTCCTGAAAAGGACTTTTTTGTGTTACTTTTAGAATTGTATTTTACTTTTTTGCTTTCTTTACTGGAGTTGCCTTTTTTGTTGTTGTCGCAGCTTTTTTAACCTTAGGACTTTTTGCAGCAACCTTTGTTACATTTTTAGATGGTTTCGTAATTTTTTGCTTCGAAGCTTTTGTTTTAATAGGAGCTGGTTTCTTAATAGTTTTAGCTACTGCCTTTTCAGATTTTTTCTTTTCTATTATAGATTCTTTAGCAACAGTAGTCTTTTTCTTTGCGACTCCAACCTTTACAGGTGATCCTTTCTTGGCTTTTTTTGTAATTGATTTTTTCGGTGATGCTAATTTGTTTTTCTTCGAACTTTCGCCGCTTGCTTTTGTTGATGTCGATAGCTTAAATGAACCCGATGCACCTTTGCCTTTCGTTTGGATTAATTTACCGCTAACAACTGCACTCTTAATATATTTTTTAATAAATGGAGACAATTTGTCAGCGTCAACTTTGTAATTTGCAGCCAAATACTTTTTAATTGCTAGTAAAGATGAACCGCCACGTTCTTTCAAATCTTTTATAGCGCTATTCACCATATCTGAAGTTGGAGGATGGGTTGGCTTAGATTTAGGCTTTTTCACTCCAGTTGCGATAGAACCTTTCTTTGGTTTCTTCGTTTCAACAACAGGTGCAGTATTCGATTGAATTGTAGTATTATCTGCCATTTTGCTTTTTTTCTTTTAAAATATTTTTATTCACTTTTAGATTTTCCAATTAAATTTTTCAAAAAAAAACACTTTAAAATCACTTATAACATTTATAACTTGTATGACTGTATGAATTAAATTCACTGAAGTCTAGTATGAACAAAACAGCTTATCCATATGTGATGAGATTGTGGAAGAGCGGTGTGAAATAATTTCATTCAATTCAAGGCAATTTTTTCTCATTTTTGTTTGATGATTTCAAAGTTGAGCTCATTTTTCTAATAGTTATGATTATTTGTTTTTGAACATATATCCATCATATGAATTGTCAAGATGGGCTCTTTCATCGTACTAATTTTGAAATTAAAAAAATTTTAAAATACGGCGCTAAATTCCGATTTTGTGTGAAATTTTTTCTATTTTCTCCAAAAAATTTCCATTTAAAACGATATAATTATTTTGTTAATAATATTATGAATTTTTTTTTCTATATTCATATTAAGATGTACTCAATGCATCATTATCATTAATTGTTTTTATTAAATTCACCTATTTTAATACTGTAATTTATGTTTCTTTCAGAAATCATCAAACAACCATCCGTTGTTGTTTTGTACATGTTGTATGAGAATTGTAATTTTAAATTATCTATTAAGTGAAGGTACGAGAGAATAAACTTTTATTTAAAATTTATTTCAATCATTTTGAGATATGTATCTTTAATTCTAAATATTGAATTAAATGGATTTTAATGAAATTTTTTTGAAACTTTATATGAAATATATTATTACCAACATTATCATTTTTGTTTGATGATTTCAAAGTTGAGCTCATTTTTCTAATAGTTATGATTATATGTTTTTAAACATATATCCATCATATGAATCGTCAAGACGGGCTCTTTCATCGTACTAATTTTGAAATTAAAAAAAATTAAAATTCGGCGTTAAATTCCGATTTTGTGTGAAATTTTTTCTATTTTCTACAAAAAATTTCCATTTTAAACGATATAATTATTTTGTCAAAATTATTATGGAATTTTTTTTTGTTATTCATATTAAGATTTACTCAATCCATCATTATCATTAATTGTTTTTATTAAATTCTCCTATTTTCATACTGTAATTTAAATTTCTTTCAGAAATCTTCAAACAACCATTCGTTGCTGTTTTGTACATGTTGTTTGAGAATCAGAATTTTAATCTAACTACTACATAGTAAAGGTATAAACGGACACAATTTAATAAAAATTCATTTCAATCAATCCGAGATATGTATCCTTAAATCAAAATTCTAAATTTAATAGATTTTAGTGAAATTTTTTTGCAACTTTATGTGAAATACACAATATTATTACCATGGCATGGTAACATGGTACAGTTTTTCATTTTGAAATTAAATTAAACTCTTCGATTAAATAAATGCTAGTCCTGAAAAGGACTTTTTTGTGTTACTTTTAGAATTGTATTTTACTTTTTTGCTTTCTTTACTGGAGTTGCCTTTTTTGTTGTTGTCGCAGCTTTTTTAACCTTAGGACTTTTTGCAGCAACCTTTGTTACATTTTTAGATGGTTTCGTAATTTTTTGCTTCGAAGCTTTTGTTTTAATAGGAGCTGGTTTCTTAATAGTTTTAGCTACTGCCTTTTCAGATTTTTTCTTTTCTATTATAGATTCTTTAGCAACAGTAGTCTTTTTCTTTGCGACTCCAACCTTTACAGGTGATCCTTTCTTGGCTTTTTTTGTAATTGATTTTTTCGGTGATGCTAATTTGTTTTTCTTCGAACTTTCGCCGCTTGCTTTTGTTGATGTCGATAGCTTAAATGAACCCGATGCACCTTTGCCTTTCGTTTGGATTAATTTACCGCTAACAACTGCACTCTTAATATATTTTTTAATAAATGGAGACAATTTGTCAGCGTCAACTTTGTAATTTGCAGCCAAATACTTTTTAATTGCTAGTAAAGATGAACCGCCACGTTCTTTCAAATCTTTTATAGCGCTATTCACCATATCTGAAGTTGGAGGATGGGTTGGCTTAGATTTAGGCTTTTTCACTCCAGTTGCGATAGAACCTTTCTTTGGTTTCTTCGTTTCAACAACAGGTGCAGTATTCGATTGAATTGTAGTATTATCTGCCATTTTGCTTTTTTTCTTTTAAAATATTTTTATTCACTTTTAGATTTTCCAATTAAATTTTTCAAAAAAAAAAACACTTTAAAATCACTTATAACATTTATAACTTGTATGACTGTATGAATTAAATTCACTGAAGTCTAGTATGAACAAAACAGCTTATCCATATGTGATGAGATTGTGGAAGAGCGGTGTGAAATAATTTCATTCAATTCAAGGCAATTTTTTCTCATTTTTGTTTGATGATTTCAAAGTTGAGCTCATTTTTCTAATAGTTATGATTATTTGTTTTTGAACATATATCCATCATATGAATTGTCAAGATGGGCTCTTTCATCGTACTAATTTTGAAATTAAAAAAATTTTAAAATACGGCGCTAAATTCCGATTTTGTGTGAAATTTTTTCTATTTTCTCCAAAAAATTTCCATTTAAAACGATATAATTATTTTGTTAATAATATTATGAATTTTTTTTTCTATATTCATATTAAGATGTACTCAATGCATCATTATCATTAATTGTTTTTATTAAATTCACCTATTTTAATACTGTAATTTATGTTTCTTTCAGAAATCATCAAACAACCATCCGTTGTTGTTTTGTACATGTTGTATGAGAATTGTAATTTTAAATTATCTATTAAGTGAAGGTACGAGAGAATAAACTTTTATTTAAAATTTATTTCAATCATTTTGAGATATGTATCTTTAATTCTAAATATTGAATTAAATGGATTTTAATGAAATTTTTTTCAAACTTTATATGAAATATATTATTACCAACATTATCATTTTTGTTTGATGATTTCAAAGTTGAGCTCATTTTTCTAATAGTTATGATTATATGTTTTTAAACATATATCCATCATATGAATCGTCAAGACGGGCTCTTTCATCGTACTAATTTTGAAATTAAAAAAAATTAAAATTCGGCGTTAAATTCCGATTTTGTGTGAAATTTTTTCTATTTTCTACAAAAAATTTCCATTTTAAACGATATAATTATTTTGTCAAAATTATTATGGAATTTTTTTTTTGTTATTCATATTAAGATTTACTCAATCCATCATTATCATTAATTGTTTTTATTAAATTCTCCTATTTTCATACTGTAATTTAAATTTCTTTCAGAAATCTTCAAACAACCATTCGTTGCTGTTTTGTACATGTTGTTTGAGAATCAGAATTTTAATCTAACTACAGTAACATAGTAGAGGTATAAACGGACACAATTTAATAAAAATTCATTTCAATCAATCCGAGATATGTATCCTTAAATCAAAATTCTAAATTTAATAGATTTTAGTGAAATTTTTTTGCAACTTTATGTGAAATACACAATATTATTACCATGGCATGGTAACATGGTACAGTTTTTCATTTTGAAATTAAATTAAACTCTTCGATTAAATAAATGCTAGTCCTGAAAAGGACTTTTTTGTGTTACTTTTAGAATTGTATTTTACTTTTTTGCTTTCTTTACTGGAGTTGCCTTTTTTGTTGTTGTCGCAGCTTTTTTAACCTTAGGACTTTTTGCAGCAACCTTTGTTACATTTTTAGATGGTTTCGTAATTTTTTGCTTCGAAGCTTTTGTTTTAATAGGAGCTGGTTTCTTAATAGTTTTAGCTACTGCCTTTTCAGATTTTTTCTTTTCTATTATAGATTCTTTAGCAACAGTAGTCTTTTTCTTTGCGACTCCAACCTTTACAGGTGATCCTTTCTTGGCTTTTTTTGTAATTGATTTTTTCGGTGATGCTAATTTGTTTTTCTTCGAACTTTCGCCGCTTGCTTTTGTTGATGTCGATAGCTTAAATGAACCCGATGCACCTTTGCCTTTCGTTTGGATTAATTTACCGCTAACAACTGCACTCTTAATATATTTTTTAATAAATGGAGACAATTTGTCAGCGTCAACTTTGTAATTCGCAGCCAAATACTTTTTAATTGCTAGTAAAGATGAACCGCCACGTTCTTTCAAATCTTTTATAGCGCTATTCACCATATCTGAAGTTGGAGGATGGGTTGGCTTAGATTTAGGCTTTTTCACTCCAGTTGCGATAGAACCTTTCTTTGGTTTCTTCGTTTCAACAACAGGTGCAGTATTCGATTGAATTGTAGTATTATCTGCCATTTTGCTTTTTTTCTTTTAAAATATTTTTATTCACTTTTAGATTTTCCAATTAAATTTTTCAAAAAAAAAAACACTTTAAAATCACTTATAAAATTTATAACTTGTATGACTGTATGAATTAAATTCACTGAAGTCTAGTATGAACAAAACAGCTTATCCATATGTGATGAGATTGTGGAAGAGCGGTGTGAAAAATTTCATTGAATTCAAGGCAATTTTTTCTCATTTTTGTTTGATGATTTCAAAGTTGAGCTCATTTTTCTAATAGTTATGATTATTTGTTTTTGAACATATATCCATCATATGAATTGTCAAGATGGGCTCTTTCATCGTACTAATTTTGAAATTAAAAAAATTTTAAAATACGGCGCTAAATTCCGATTTTGTGTGAAATTTTTTCTATTTTCTCCAAAAAATTTCCATTTAAAACGATATAATTATTTTGTTAATAATATTATGAATTTTTTTTTTCTATATTCATATTAAGATGTACTCAATGCATCATTATCATTAATTGTTTTTATTAAATTCACCTATTTTAATACTGTAATTTATGTTTCTTTCAGAAATCATCAAACAACCATCCGTTGTTGTTTTGTACATGTTGTATGAGAATTGTAATTTTAAATTATCTATTAAGTGAAGGTACGAGAGAATAAACTTTTATTTAAAATTTATTTCAATCATTTTGAGATATGTATCTTTAATTCTAAATATTGAATTAAATGGATTTTAATGAAATTTTTTTCAAACTTTATATGAAATATATTATTACCAACATTATCATTTTTGTTTGATGATTTCAAAGTTGAGCTCATTTTTCTAATAGTTATGATTATATGTTTTTAAACATATATCCATCATATGAATCGTCAAGACGGGCTCTTTCATCGTACTAATTTTGAAATTAAAATAAATTAAAATTCGGCGTTAAATTCCGATTTTGTGTGAAATTTTTTCTATTTTCTACAAAAAATTTCCATTTTAAACGATATAATTGTTTTGTCAAAATTATTATGGAATTTTTTTTTTGTTATTCATATTAAGATTTACTCAATCCATCATAATCAATAATTGTTTTTATTAAATTCTCCTATTTTCATACTGTAATTTAAATTTCTTTCAGAAATCTTCAAACAACCATTCGTTGCTGTTTTGTACATGTTGTTTGAGATTCAGAATTTTAATCTAACTACTACATAGTAAAGGTATAAACGGACACAATTTAATAAAAATTCATTTCAATCAATCCGAGATATGTATCCTTAAATCAAAATTCTAAATTTAATAGATTTTAGTGAAATTTTTTTGCAACTTTATGTGAAATACACAATATTATTACCATGGCATGGTAACATGGTACAGTTTTTCATTTTGAAATTAAATTAAACTCTTCGATTAAATAAATGCTAGTCCTGAAAAGGACTTTTTTGTGTTACTTTTAGAATTGTATTTTACTTTTTTGCTTTCTTTACTGGAGTTGCCTTTTTTGTTGTTGTCGCAGCTTTTTTAACCTTAGGACTTTTTGCAGCAACCTTTGTTACATTTTTAGATGGTTTCGTAATTTTTTGCTTCGAAGCTTTTGTTTTAATAGGAGCTGGTTTCTTAATAGTTTTAGCTACTGCCTTTTCAGATTTTTTCTTTTCTATTATAGATTCTTTAGCAACAGTAGTCTTTTTCTTTGCGACTCCAACCTTTACAGGTGATCCTTTCTTGGCTTTTTTTGTAATTGATTTTTTCGGTGATGCTAATTTGTTTTTCTTCGAACTTTCGCCGCTTGCTTTTGTTGATGTCGATAGCTTAAATGAACCCGATGCACCTTTGCCTTTCGTTTGGATTAATTTACCGCTAACAACTGCACTCTTAATATATTTTTTAATAAATGGAGACAATTTGTCAGCGTCAACTTTGTAATTCGCAGCCAAATACTTTTTAATTGCTAGTAAAGATGAACCGCCACGTTCTTTCAAATCTTTTATAGCGCTATTCACCATATCTGAAGTTGGAGGATGGGTTGGCTT
Source organism: Xylophagus ater (assembly GCA_963422695.1). NCBI lineage: Eukaryota > Metazoa > Arthropoda > Insecta > Diptera > Xylophagidae > Xylophagus > Xylophagus ater. The sequence continues at coordinate 38,406,217 of OY730478.1, forward strand.
AGATTTAGGCTTTTTCACTCCAGTTGCGATAGAACCTTTCTTTGGTTTCTTCGTTTCAACAACAGGTGCAGTATTCGATTGAATTGTAGTATTATCTGCCATTTTGCTTTTTTTCTTTTAAAATATTTTTATTCACTTTTAGATTTTCCAATTAAATTTTTCAAAAAAAAAAACACTTTAAAATCACTTATAAAATTTATAACTTGTATGACTGTATGAATTAAATTCACTGAAGTCTAGTATGAACAAAACAGCTTATCCATATGTGATGAGATTGTGGAAGAGCGGTGTGAAAAATTTCATTGAATTCAAGGCAATTTTTTCTCATTTTTGTTTGATGATTTCAAAGTTGAGCTCATTTTTCTAATAGTTATGATTATTTGTTTTTGAACATATATCCATCATATGAATTGTCAAGATGGGCTCTTTCATCGTACTAATTTTGAAATTAAAAAAATTTTAAAATACGGCGCTAAATTCCGATTTTGTGTGAAATTTTTTCTATTTTCTCCAAAAAATTTCCATTTAAAACGATATAATTATTTTGTTAATAATATTATGAATTTTTTTTTTCTATATTCATATTAAGATGTACTCAATGCATCATTATCATTAATTGTTTTTATTAAATTCACCTATTTTAATACTGTAATTTATGTTTCTTTCAGAAATCATCAAACAACCATCCGTTGTTGTTTTGTACATGTTGTATGAGAATTGTAATTTTAAATTATCTATTAAGTGAAGGTACGAGAGAATAAACTTTTATTTAAAATTTATTTCAATCATTTTGAGATATGTATCTTTAATTCTAAATATTGAATTAAATGGATTTTAATGAAATTTTTTTCAAACTTTATATGAAATATATTATTACCAACATTATCATTTTTGTTTGATGATTTCAAAGTTGAGCTCATTTTTCTAATAGTTATGATTATATGTTTTTAAACATATATCCATCATATGAATCGTCAAGACGGGCTCTTTCATCGTACTAATTTTGAAATTAAAATAAATTAAAATTCGGCGTTAAATTCCGATTTTGTGTGAAATTTTTTCTATTTTCTACAAAAAATTTCCATTTTAAACGATATAATTGTTTTGTCAAAATTATTATGGAATTTTTTTTTTGTTATTCATATTAAGATTTACTCAATCCATCATAATCAATAATTGTTTTTATTAAATTCTCCTATTTTCATACTGTAATTTAAATTTCTTTCAGAAATCTTCAAACAACCATTCGTTGCTGTTTTGTACATGTTGTTTGAGATTCAGAATTTTAATCTAACTACTACATAGTAAAGGTATAAACGGACACAATTTAATAAAAATTCATTTCAATCAATCCGAGATATGTATCCTTAAATCAAAATTCTAAATTTAATAGATTTTAGTGAAATTTTTTTGCAACTTTATGTGAAATACACAATATTATTACCATGGCATGGTAACATGGTACAGTTTTTCATTTTGAAATTAAATTAAACTCTTCGATTAAATAAATGCTAGTCCTGAAAAGGACTTTTTTGTGTTACTTTTAGAATTGTATTTTACTTTTTTGCTTTCTTTACTGGAGTTGCCTTTTTTGTTGTTGTCGCAGCTTTTTTAACCTTAGGACTTTTTGCAGCAACCTTTGTTACATTTTTAGATGGTTTCGTAATTTTTTGCTTCGAAGCTTTTGTTTTAATAGGAGCTGGTTTCTTAATAGTTTTAGCTACTGCCTTTTCAGATTTTTTCTTTTCTATTATAGATTCTTTAGCAACAGTAGTCTTTTTCTTTGCGACTCCAACCTTTACAGGTGATCCTTTCTTGGCTTTTTTTGTAATTGATTTTTTCGGTGATGCTAATTTGTTTTTCTTCGAACTTTCGCCGCTTGCTTTTGTTGATGTCGATAGCTTAAATGAACCCGATGCACCTTTGCCTTTCGTTTGGATTAATTTACCGCTAACAACTGCACTCTTAATATATTTTTTAATAAATGGAGACAATTTGTCAGCGTCAACTTTGTAATTTGCAGCCAAATACTTTTTAATTGCTAGTAAAGATGAACCGCCACGTTCTTTCAAATCTTTTATAGCGCTATTCACCATATCTGAAGTTGGAGGATGGGTTGGCTTAGATTTAGGCTTTTTCACTCCAGTTGCGATAGAACCTTTCTTTGGTTTCTTCGTTTCAACAACAGGTGCAGTATTCGATTGAATTGTAGTATTATCTGCCATTTTGCTTTTTTTCTTTTAAAATATTTTTATTCACTTTTAGATTTTCCAATTAAATTTTTCAAAAAAAAAAACACTTTAAAATCACTTATAACATTTATAACTTGTATGACTGTATGAATTAAATTCACTGAAGTCTAGTATGAACAAAACAGCTTATCCATATGTGATGAGATTGTGGAAGAGCGGTGTGAAATAATTTCATTCAATTCAAGGCAATTTTTTCTCATTTTTGTTTGATGATTTCAAAGTTGAGCTCATTTTTCTAATAGTTATGATTATTTGTTTTTGAACATATATCCATCATATGAATTGTCAAGATGGGCTCTTTCATCGTACTAATTTTGAAATTAAAAAAATTTTAAAATACGGCGCTAAATTCCGATTTTGTGTGAAATTTTTTCTATTTTCTCCAAAAAATTTCCATTTAAAACGATATAATTATTTTGTTAATAATATTATGAATTTTTTTTTCTATATTCATATTAAGATGTACTCAATGCATCATTATCATTAATTGTTTTTATTAAATTCACCTATTTTAATACTGTAATTTATGTTTCTTTCAGAAATCATCAAACAACCATCCGTTGTTGTTTTGTACATGTTGTATGAGAATTGTAATTTTAAATTATCTATTAAGTGAAGGTACGAGAGAATAAACTTTTATTTAAAATTTATTTCAATCATTTTGAGATATGTATCTTTAATTCTAAATATTGAATTAAATGGATTTTAATGAAATTTTTTTGAAACTTTATATGAAATATATTATTACCAACATTATCATTTTTGTTTGATGATTTCAAAGTTGAGCTCATTTTTCTAATAGTTATGATTATATGTTTTTAAACATATATCCATCATATGAATCGTCAAGACGGGCTCTTTCATCGTACTAATTTTGAAATTAAAAAAAATTAAAATTCGGCGTTAAATTCCGATTTTGTGTGAAATTTTTTCTATTTTCTACAAAAAATTTCCATTTTAAACGATATAATTATTTTGTCAAAATTATTATGGAATTTTTTTTTGTTATTCATATTAAGATTTACTCAATCCATCATTATCATTAATTGTTTTTATTAAATTCTCCTATTTTCATACTGTAATTTAAATTTCTTTCAGAAATCTTCAAACAACCATTCGTTGCTGTTTTGTACATGTTGTTTGAGAATCAGAATTTTAATCTAACTACTACATAGTAAAGGTATAAACGGACACAATTTAATAAAAATTCATTTCAATCAATCCGAGATATGTATCCTTAAATCAAAATTCTAAATTTAATAGATTTTAGTGAAATTTTTTTGCAACTTTATGTGAAATACACAATATTATTACCATGGCATGGTAACATGGTACAGTTTTTCATTTTGAAATTAAATTAAACTCTTCGATTAAATAAATGCTAGTCCTGAAAAGGACTTTTTTGTGTTACTTTTAGAATTGTATTTTACTTTTTTGCTTTCTTTACTGGAGTTGCCTTTTTTGTTGTTGTCGCAGCTTTTTTAACCTTAGGACTTTTTGCAGCAACCTTTGTTACATTTTTAGATGGTTTCGTAATTTTTTGCTTCGAAGCTTTTGTTTTAATAGGAGCTGGTTTCTTAATAGTTTTAGCTACTGCCTTTTCAGATTTTTTCTTTTCTATTATAGATTCTTTAGCAACAGTAGTCTTTTTCTTTGCGACTCCAACCTTTACAGGTGATCCTTTCTTGGCTTTTTTTGTAATTGATTTTTTCGGTGATGCTAATTTGTTTTTCTTCGAACTTTCGCCGCTTGCTTTTGTTGATGTCGATAGCTTAAATGAACCCGATGCACCTTTGCCTTTCGTTTGGATTAATTTACCGCTAACAACTGCACTCTTAATATATTTTTTAATAAATGGAGACAATTTGTCAGCGTCAACTTTGTAATTTGCAGCCAAATACTTTTTAATTGCTAGTAAAGATGAACCGCCACGTTCTTTCAAATCTTTTATAGCGCTATTCACCATATCTGAAGTTGGAGGATGGGTTGGCTTAGATTTAGGCTTTTTCACTCCAGTTGCGATAGAACCTTTCTTTGGTTTCTTCGTTTCAACAACAGGTGCAGTATTCGATTGAATTGTAGTATTATCTGCCATTTTGCTTTTTTTCTTTTAAAATATTTTTATTCACTTTTAGATTTTCCAATTAAATTTTTCAAAAAAAAAAACACTTTAAAATCACTTATAACATTTATAACTTGTATGACTGTATGAATTAAATTCACTGAAGTCTAGTATGAACAAAACAGCTTATCCATATGTGATGAGATTGTGGAAGAGCGGTGTGAAATAATTTCATTCAATTCAAGGCAATTTTTTCTCATTTTTGTTTGATGATTTCAAAGTTGAGCTCATTTTTCTAATAGTTATGATTATTTGTTTTTGAACATATATCCATCATATGAATTGTCAAGATGGGCTCTTTCATCGTACTAATTTTGAAATTAAAAAAATTTTAAAATACGGCGCTAAATTCCGATTTTGTGTGAAATTTTTTCTATTTTCTCCAAAAAATTTCCATTTAAAACGATATAATTATTTTGTTAATAATATTATGAATTTTTTTTTCTATATTCATATTAAGATGTACTCAATGCATCATTATCATTAATTGTTTTTATTAAATTCACCTATTTTAATACTGTAATTTATGTTTCTTTCAGAAATCATCAAACAACCATCCGTTGTTGTTTTGTACATGTTGTATGAGAATTGTAATTTTAAATTATCTATTAAGTGAAGGTACGAGAGAATAAACTTTTATTTAAAATTTATTTCAATCATTTTGAGATATGTATCTTTAATTCTAAATATTGAATTAAATGGATTTTAATGAAATTTTTTTCAAACTTTATATGAAATATATTATTACCAACATTATCATTTTTGTTTGATGATTTCAAAGTTGAGCTCATTTTTCTAATAGTTATGATTATATGTTTTTAAACATATATCCATCATATGAATCGTCAAGACGGGCTCTTTCATCGTACTAATTTTGAAATTAAAAAAAATTAAAATTCGGCGTTAAATTCCGATTTTGTGTGAAATTTTTTCTATTTTCTACAAAAAATTTCCATTTTAAACGATATAATTATTTTGTCAAAATTATTATGGAATTTTTTTTTTGTTATTCATATTAAGATTTACTCAATCCATCATTATCATTAATTGTTTTTATTAAATTCTCCTATTTTCATACTGTAATTTAAATTTCTTTCAGAAATCTTCAAACAACCATTCGTTGCTGTTTTGTACATGTTGTTTGAGAATCAGAATTTTAATCTAACTACAGTAACATAGTAGAGGTATAAACGGACACAATTTAATAAAAATTCATTTCAATCAATCCGAGATATGTATCCTTAAATCAAAATTCTAAATTTAATAGATTTTAGTGAAATTTTTTTGCAACTTTATGTGAAATACACAATATTATTACCATGGCATGGTAACATGGTACAGTTTTTCATTTTGAAATTAAATTAAACTCTTCGATTAAATAAATGCTAGTCCTGAAAAGGACTTTTTTGTGTTACTTTTAGAATTGTATTTTACTTTTTTGCTTTCTTTACTGGAGTTGCCTTTTTTGTTGTTGTCGCAGCTTTTTTAACCTTAGGACTTTTTGCAGCAACCTTTGTTACATTTTTAGATGGTTTCGTAATTTTTTGCTTCGAAGCTTTTGTTTTAATAGGAGCTGGTTTCTTAATAGTTTTAGCTACTGCCTTTTCAGATTTTTTCTTTTCTATTATAGATTCTTTAGCAACAGTAGTCTTTTTCTTTGCGACTCCAACCTTTACAGGTGATCCTTTCTTGGCTTTTTTTGTAATTGATTTTTTCGGTGATGCTAATTTGTTTTTCTTCGAACTTTCGCCGCTTGCTTTTGTTGATGTCGATAGCTTAAATGAACCCGATGCACCTTTGCCTTTCGTTTGGATTAATTTACCGCTAACAACTGCACTCTTAATATATTTTTTAATAAATGGAGACAATTTGTCAGCGTCAACTTTGTAATTTGCAGCCAAATACTTTTTAATTGCTAGTAAAGATGAACCGCCACGTTCTTTCAAATCTTTTATAGCGCTATTCACCATATCTGAAGTTGGAGGATGGGTTGGCTTAGATTTAGGCTTTTTCACTCCAGTTGCGATAGAACCTTTCTTTGGTTTCTTCGTTTCAACAACAGGTGCAGTATTCGATTGAATTGTAGTATTATCTGCCATTTTGCTTTTTTTCTTTTAAAATATTTTTATTCACTTTTAGATTTTCCAATTAAATTTTTCAAAAAAAAAACACTTTAAAATCACTTATAACATTTATAACTTGTATGACTGTATGAATTAAATTCACTGAAGTCTAGTATGAACAAAACAGCTTATCCATATGTGATGAGATTGTGGAAGAGCGGTGTGAAATAATTTCATTCAATTCAAGGCAATTTTTTCTCATTTTTGTTTGATGATTTCAAAGTTGAGCTCATTTTTCTAATATTTATGATTATTTGTTTTTGAACATATATCCATCATATGAATTGTCAAGATGGGCTCTTTCATCGTACTAATTTTGAAATTAAAAAAATTTTAAAATACGGCGCTAAATTCCGATTTTGTGTGAAATTTTTTCTATTTTCTCCAAAAAATTTCCATTTAAAACGATATAATTATTTTGTTAATAATATTATGAATTTTTTTTTTCTATATTCATATTAAGATGTACTCAATGCATCATTATCATTAATTGTTTTTATTAAATTCACCTATTTTAATACTGTAATTTATGTTTCTTTCAGAAATCATTAAACAACCATCCGTTGTTGTTTTGTACATGTTGTATGAGAATTGTAATTTTAAATTATCTATTAAGTGAAGGTACGAGAGAATAAACTTTTATTTAAAATTTATTTCAATCATTTTGAGATATGTATCTTTAATTCTAAATATTGAATTAAATGGATTTTAATGAAATTTTTTTGAAACTTTATATGAAATATATTATTACCAACATTATCATTTTTGTTTGATGATTTCAAAGTTGAGCTCATTTTTCTAATAGTTATGATTATATGTTTTTAAACATATATCCATCATATGAATCGTCAAGACGGGCTCTTTCATCGTACTAATTTTGAAATTAAAAAAAATTAAAATTCGGCGTTAAATTCCGATTTTGTGTGAAATTTTTTCTATTTTCTACAAAAAATTTCCATTTTAAACGATATAATTATTTTGTCAAAATTATTATGGAATTTTTTTTTTGTTATTCATATTAAGATTTACTCAATCCATCATTATCATTAATTGTTTTTATTAAATACTCCTATTTTCATACTGTAATTTAAATTTCTTTCAGAAATCTTCAAACAACCATTCGTTGCTGTTTTGTACATGTTGTTTGAGAATCAGAATTTTAATCTAACTACTACATAGTAAAGGTATAAACGGACACAATTTAATAAAAATTCATTTCAATCAATCCGAGATATGTATCCTTAAATCAAAATTCTAAATTTAATAGATTTTAGTGAAATTTTTTTGCAACTTTATGTGAAATACACAATATTATTACCATGGCATGGTAACATGGTACAGTTTTTCATTTTGAAATTAAATTAAACTCTTCGATTAAATAAATGCTAGTCCTGAAAAGGACTTTTTTGTGTTACTTTTAGAATTGTATTTTACTTTTTTGCTTTCTTTACTGGAGTTGCCTTTTTTGTTGTTGTCGCAGCTTTTTTAACCTTAGGACTTTTTGCAGCAACCTTTGTTACATTTTTAGATGGTTTCGTAATTTTTTGCTTCGAAGCTTTTGTTTTAATAGGAGCTGGTTTCTTAATAGTTTTAGCTACTGCCTTTTCAGATTTTTTCTTTTCTATTATAGATTCTTTAGCAACAGTAGTCTTTTTCTTTGCGACTCCAACCTTTACAGGTGATCCTTTCTTGGCTTTTTTTGTAATTGATTTTTTCGGTGATGCTAATTTGTTTTTCTTCGAACTTTCGCCGCTTGCTTTTGTTGATGTCGATAGCTTAAATGAACCCGATGCACCTTTGCCTTTCGTTTGGATTAATTTACCGCTAACAACTGCACTCTTAATATATTTTTTAATAAATGGAGACAATTTGTCAGCGTCAACTTTGTAATTTGCAGCCAAATACTTTTTAATTGCTAGTAAAGATGAACCGCCACGTTCTTTCAAATCTTTTATAGCGCTATTCACCATATCTGAAGTTGGAGGATGGGTTGGCTTAGATTTAGGCTTTTTCACTCCAGTTGCGATAGAACCTTTCTTTGGTTTCTTCGTTTCAACAACAGGTGCAGTATTCGATTGAATTGTAGTATTATCTGCCATTTTGCTTTTTTTCTTTTAAAATATTTTTATTCACTTTTAGATTTTCCAATTAAATTTTTCAAAAAAAAAAACACTTTAAAATCACTTATAACACTTATAACTTGTATGACTGTATGAATTAAATGCACTGAAGTCTAGTATGAACAAAACAGCTTATCCATATGTGATTAGATTGTGGAAGAGCGGTGTGAAATAATTTCATTCAATTCAAGGCAATTTTTTCTCATTTTTGTTTGATGATTTCAAAGTTGAGCTCATTTTTCTAATAGTTATGATTATTTGTTTTTGAACATATATCCATCATATGAATTGTCAAGATGGGCTCTTTCATCGTACTAATTTTGAAATTAAAAAAATTTTAAAATACGGCGCTAAATTCTGATTTTGTGTGAAATTTTTTCTATTTTCTCCAAAAAATTTCCATTTAAAACGATATAATTATTTTGTTAATAATATTATGAATTTTTTTTTTCTATATTCATATTAAGATGTACTCAATGCATCATTATCATTAATTGTTTTTATTAAATTCACCTATTTTAATACTGTAATTTATGTTTCTTTCAGAAATCATCAAACAACCATCCGTTGTTGTTTTGTACATGTTGTATGAGAATTGTAATTTTAAATTATCTATTAAGTGAAGGTACGAGAGAATAAACTTTTATTTAAAATTTATTTCAATCATTTTGAGATATGTATCTTTAATTCTAAATATTGAATTAAATGGATTTTAATGAAATTTTTTTCAAACTTTATATGAAATATATTATTACCAACATTATCATTTTTGTTTGATGATTTCAAAGTTGAGCTCATTTTTCTAATAGTTATGATTATATGTTTTTAAACATATATCCATCATATGAATCGTCAAGACGGGCTCTTTCATCGTACTAATTTTGAAATTAAAAAAAATTAAAATTCGGCGTTAAATTCCGATTTTGTGTGAAATTTTTTCTATTTTCTACAAAAAATTTCCATTTTAAACGATATAATTATTTTGTCAAAATTATTATGGAATTTTTTTTTTGTTATTCATATTAAGATTTACTCAATCCATCATTATCATTAATTGTTTTTATTAAATTCTCCTATTTTCATACTGTAATTTAAATTTCTTTCAGAAATCTTCAAACAACCATTCGTTGCTGTTTTGTACATGTTGTTTGAGAATCAGAATTTTAATCTAACTACTACATAGTAAAGGTATAAACGGACACAATCTAATAAAAATTCATTTCAATCAATCCGAGATATGTATCCTTAAATCAAAATTCTAAATTTAATAGATTTTAGTGAAATTTTTTTGCAACTTTATGTGAAATACACAATATTATTACCATGGCATGGTAACATGGTACAGTTTTTCATTTTGAAATTAAATTAAACTCTTCGATTAAATAAATGCTAGTCCTGAAAAGGACTTTTTTGTGTTACTTTTAGAATTGTATTTTACTTTTTTGCTTTCTTTACTGGAGTTGCCTTTTTTGTTGTTGTCGCAGCTTTTTTAACCTTAGGACTTTTTGCAGCAACCTTTGTTACATTTTTAGATGGTTTCGTAATTTTTTGCTTCGAAGCTTTTGTTTTAATAGGAGCTGGTTTCTTAATAGTTTTAGCTACTGCCTTTTCAGATTTTTTCTTTTCTATTATAGATTCTTTAGCAACAGTAGTCTTTTTCTTTGCGACTCCAACCTTTACAGGTGATCCTTTCTTGGCTTTTTTTGTAATTGATTTTTTCGGTGATGCTAATTTGTTTTTCTTCGAACTTTCGCCGCTTGCTTTTGTTGATGTCGATAGCTTAAATGAACCCGATGCACCTTTGCCTTTCGTTTGGATTAATTTACCGCTAACAACTGCACTCTTAATATATTTTTTAATAAATGGAGACAATTTGTCAGCGTCAACTTTGTAATTTGCAGCCAAATACTTTTTAATTGCTAGTAAAGATGAACCGCCACGTTCTTTCAAATCTTTTATAGCGCTATTCACCATATCTGAAGTTGGAGGATGGGTTGGCTTAGATTTAGGCTTTTTCACTCCAGTTGCGATAGAACCTTTCTTTGGTTTCTTCGTTTCAACAACAGGTGCAGTATTCGATTGAATTGTAGTATTATCTGCCATTTTGCTTTTTTTCTTTTAAAATATTTTTATTCACTTTTAGATTTTCCAATTAAATTTTTCAAAAAAAAAACACTTTAAAATCACTTATAACATTTATAACTTGTATGACTGTATGAATTAAATTCACTGAAGTCTAGTATGAACAAAACAGCTTATCCATATGTGATGAGATTGTGGAAGAGCGGTGTGAAATAATTTCATTCAATTCAAGGCAATTTTTTCTCATTTTTGTTTGATGATTTCAAAGTTGAGCTCATTTTTCTAATATTTATGATTATTTGTTTTTGAACATATATCCATCATATGAATTGTCAAGATGGGCTCTTTCATCGTACTAATTTTGAAATTAAAAAAATTTTAAAATACGGCGCTAAATTCCGATTTTGTGTGAAATTTTTTCTATTTTCTCCAAAAAATTTCCATTTAAAACGATATAATTATTTTGTTAATAATATTATGAATTTTTTTTTTCTATATTCATATTAAGATGTACTCAATGCATCATTATCATTAATTGTTTTTATTAAATTCACCTATTTTAATACTGTAATTTATGTTTCTTTCAGAAATCATCAAACAACCATCCGTTGTTGTTTTGTACATGTTGTATGAGAATTGTAATTTTAAATTATCTATTAAGTGAAGGTACGAGAGAATAAACTTTTATTTAAAATTTATTTCAATCATTTTGAGATATGTATCTTTAATTCTAAATATTGAATTAAATGGATTTTAATGAAATTTTTTTCAAACTTTATATGAAATATATTATTACCAACATTATCATTTTTGTTTGATGATTTCAAAGTTGAGCTCATTTTTCTAATAGTTATGATTATATGTTTTTAAACATATATCCATCATATGAATCGTCAAGACGGGCTCTTTCATCGTACTAATTTTGAAATTAAAAAAAATTAAAATTCGGCGTTAAATTCCGATTTTGTGTGAAATTTTTTCTACTTTCTACAAAAAATTTCCATTTTAAACGATATAATTATTTTGTCAAAATTATTATGGAATTTTTTTTTTGTTATTCATATTAAGATTTACTCAATCCATCATTATCATTAATTGTTTTTATTAAATTCTCCTATTTTCATACTGTAATTTAAATTTCTTTCAGAAATCTTCAAACAACCATTCGTTGCTGTTTTGTACATGTTGTTTGAGAATCAGAATTTTAATCTAACTACTACATAGTAAAGGTATAAACGGACACAATTTAATAAAAATTCATTTCAATCAATCCGAGATATGTATCCTTAAATCAAAATTCTAAATTTAATAGATTTTAGTGAAATTTTTTTGCAACTTTATGTGAAATACACAATATTATTACCATGGCATGGTAACATGGTACAGTTTTTCATTTTGAAATTAAATTAAACTCTTCGATTAAATAAATGCTAGTCCTGAAAAGGACTTTTTCGTGTTACTTTTAGAATTGTATTTTACTTTTTGCTTTCTTTACTGGAGTTGCCTTTTTTGTTGTTGTCGCAGCTTTTTTAACCTTAGGACTTTTTGCAGCAACCTTTGTTACATTTTTAGATGGTTTCGTAATTTTTTGCTTCGAAGCTTTTGTTTTAATAGGAGCTGCTTTCTTAATAGTTTTAGCTACTGCCTTTTCAGATTTTTTCTTTTCTTTTATAGATTCTTTAGCAACAGTAGTCTTTTTCTTTGCGACTCCAACCTTTACAGGTGATCCTTTCTTGGCTTTTTTTGTAATTGATTTTTTCGGTGATGCTAATTTGTTTTTCTTCGAACTTTCGCCGCTTGCTTTTGTTGATGTCGATAGCTTAAATGAACCCGATGCACCTTTGCCTTTCGTTTGGATTAATTTACCGCTAACAACTGCACTCTTAATATATTTTTTAATAAATGGAGACAATTTGTCAGCGTCAACTTTGTAATTTGCAGCCAAATACTTTTTAATTGCTAGTAAAGATGAACCGCCACGTTCTTTCAAATCTTTTATAGCGCTATTCACCATATCTGAAGTTGGAGGATGGGTTGGCTTAGATTTAGGCTTTTTCACTCCAGTTGCGATAGAACCTTTCTTTGGTTTCTTCGTTTCAACAACAGGTGCAGTATTCGATTGAATTGTAGTATTATCTGCCATTTTGCTTTTTTTCTTTTAAAATATTTTTATTCACTTTTAGATTTTCCAATTAAATTTTTCAAAAAAAAAACACTTTAAAATCACTTATAACATTTATAACTTGTATGACTGTATGAATTAAATTCACTGAAGTCTAGTATGAACAAAACAGCTTATCCATATGTGATGAGATTGTGGAAGAGCGGTGTGAAATAATTTCATTCAATTCAAGGCAATTTTTTCTCATTTTTGTTTGATGATTTCAAAGTTGAGCTCATTTTTCTAATAGTTATGATTATTTGTTTTTGAACATATATCCATCATATGAATTGTCAAGATGGGCTCTTTCATCGTACTAATTTTGAAATTAAAAAAATTTTAAAATACGGCGCTAAATTCCGATTTTGTGTGAAATTTTTTCTATTTTCTCCAAAAAATTTCCATTTAAAACGATATAATTATTTTGTTAATAATATTATGAATTTTTTTTTTCTATATTCATATTAAGATGTACTCAATGCATCATTATCATTAATTGTTTTTATTAAATTCACCTATTTTAATACTGTAATTTATGTTTCTTTCAGAAATCATTAAACAACCATCCGTTGTTGTTTTGTACATGTTGTATGAGAATTGTAATTTTAAATTATCTATTAAGTGAAGGTACGAGAGAATAAACTTTTATTTAAAATTTATTTCAATCATTTTGAGATATGTATCTTTAATTCTAAATATTGAATTAAATGGATTTTAATGAAATTTTTTTCAAACTTTATATGAAATATATTATTACCAACATTATCATTTTTGTTTGATGATTTCAAAGTTGAGCTCATTTTTCTAATAGTTATGATTATATGTTTTTAAACATATATCCATCATATGAATCGTCAAGACGGGCTCTTTCATCGTACTAATTTTGAAATTAAAAAAAATTAAAATTCGGCGTTAAATTCCGATTTTGTGTGAAATTTTTTCTATTTTCTACAAAAAATTTCCATTTTAAACGATATAATTATTTTGTCAAAATTATTATGGAATTTTTTTTTTGTTATTCATATTAAGATTTACTCAATCCATCATTATCATTAATTGTTTTTATTAAATTCTCCTATTTTCATACTGTAATTTAAATTTCTTTCAGAAATCTTCAAACAACCATTCGTTGCTGTTTTGTACATGTTGTTTGAGAATCAGAATTTTAATCTAACTACTACATAGTAAAGGTATAAACGGACACAATTTAATAAAAATTCATTTCAATCAATCCGAGATATGTATCCTTAAATCAAAATTCTAAATTTAATAGATTTTAGTGAAATTTTTTTGCAACTTTATGTGAAATACACAATATTATTACCATGGCATGGTAACATGGTACAGTTTTTCATTTTGAAATTAAATTAAACTCTTCGATTAAATAAATGCTAGTCCTGAAAAGGACTTTTTTGTGTTACTTTTAGAATTGTATTTTACTTTTTTGCTTTCTTTACTGGAGTTGCCTTTTTTGTTGTTGTCGCAGCTTTTTTAACCTTAGGACTTTTTGCAGCAACCTTTGTTACATTTTTAGATGGTTTCGTAATTTTTTGCTTCGAAGCTTTTGTTTTAATAGGAGCTGGTTTCTTAATAGTTTTAGCTACTGCCTTTTCAGATTTTTTCTTTTCTATTATAGATTCTTTAGCAACAGTAGTCTTTTTCTTTGCGACTCCAACCTTTACAGGTGATCCTTTCTTGGCTTTTTTTGTAATTGATTTTTTCGGTGATGCTAATTTGTTTTTCTTCGAACTTTCGCCGCTTGCTTTTGTTGATGTCGATAGCTTAAATGAACCCGATGCACCTTTGCCTTTCGTTTGGATTAATTTACCGCTAACAACTGCACTCTTAATATATTTTTTAATAAATGGAGACAATTTGTCAGCGTCAACTTTGTAATTTGCAGCCAAATACTTTTTAATTGCTAGTAAAGATGAACCGCCACGTTCTTTCAAATCTTTTATAGCGCTATTCACCATATCTGAAGTTGGAGGATGGGTTGGCTTAGATTTAGGCTTTTTCACTCCAGTTGCGATAGAACCTTTCTTTGGTTTCTTCGTTTCAACAACAGGTGCAGTATTCGATTGAATTGTAGTATTATCTGCCATTTTGCTTTTTTTCTTTTAAAATATTTTTATTCACTTTTAGATTTTCCAATTAAATTTTTCAAAAAAAAAAACACTTTAAAATCACTTATAACACTTATAACTTGTATGACTGTATGAATTAAATTCACTGAAGTCTAGTATGAACAAAACAGCTTATCCATATGTGATGAGATTGTGGAAGAGCGGTGTGAAATAATTTCATTCAATTCAAGGCAATTTTTTCTCATTTTTGTTTGATGATTTCAAAGTTGAGCTCATTTTTCTAATAGTTATGATTATTTGTTTTTGAACATATATCCATCATATGAATTGTCAAGATGGGCTCTTTCATCGTACTAATTTTGAAATTAAAAAAATTTTAAAATACGGCGCTAAATTCTGATTTTGTGTGAAATTTTTTCTATTTTCTCCAAAAAATTTCCATTTAAAACGATATAATTATTTTGTTAATAATATTATGAATTTTTTTTTTCTATATTCATATTAAGATGTACTCAATGCATCATTATCATTAATTGTTTTTATTAAATTCACCTATTTTAATACTGTAATTTATGTTTCTTTCAGAAATCATCAAACAACCATCCGTTGTTGTTTTGTACATGTTGTATGAGAATTGTAATTTTAAATTATCTATTAAGTGAAGGTACGAGAGAATAAACTTTTATTTAAAATTTATTTCAATCATTTTGAGATATGTATCTTTAATTCTAAATATTGAATTAAATGGATTTTAATGAAATTTTTTTCAAACTTTATATGAAATATATTATTACCAACATTATCATTTTTGTTTGATGATTTCAAAGTTGAGCTCATTTTTCTAATAGTTATGATTATATGTTTTTAAACATATATCCATCATATGAATCGTCAAGACGGGCTCTTTCATCGTACTAATTTTGAAATTAAAAAAAATTAAAATTCGGCGTTAAATTCCGATTTTGTGTGAAATTTTTTCTATTTTCTACAAAAAATTTCCATTTTAAACGATATAATTATTTTGTCAAAATTATTATGGAATTTTTTTTTTGTTATTCATATTAAGATTTACTCAATCCATCATTATCATTAATTGTTTTTATTAAATTCTCCTATTTTCATACTGTAATTTAAATTTCTTTCAGAAATCTTCAAACAACCATTCGTTGCTGTTTTGTACATGTTGTTTGAGAATCAGAATTTTAATCTAACTACTACATAGTAAAGGTATAAACGGACACAATCTAATAAAAATTCATTTCAATCAATCCGAGATATGTATCCTTAAATCAAAATTCTAAATTTAATAGATTTTAGTGAAATTTTTTTGCAACTTTATGTGAAATACACAATATTATTACCATGGCATGGTAACATGGTACAGTTTTTCATTTTGAAATTAAATTAAACTCTTCGATTAAATAAATGCTAGTCCTGAAAAGGACTTTTTTGTGTTACTTTTAGAATTGTATTTTACTTTTTTGCTTTCTTTACTGGAGTTGCCTTTTTTGTTGTTGTCGCAGCTTTTTTAACCTTAGGACTTTTTGCAGCAACCTTTGTTACATTTTTAGATGGTTTCGTAATTTTTTGCTTCGAAGCTTTTGTTTTAATAGGAGCTGGTTTCTTAATAGTTTTAGCTACTGCCTTTTCAGATTTTTTCTTTTCTATTATAGATTCTTTAGCAACAGTAGTCTTTTTCTTTGCGACTCCAACCTTTACAGGTGATCCTTTCTTGGCTTTTTTTGTAATTGATTTTTTCGGTGATGCTAATTTGTTTTTCTTCGAACTTTCGCCGCTTGCTTTTGTTGATGTCGATAGCTTAAATGAACCCGATGCACCTTTGCCTTTCGTTTGGATTAATTTACCGCTAACAACTGCACTCTTAATATATTTTTTAATAAATGGAGACAATTTGTCAGCGTCAACTTTGTAATTTGCAGCCAAATACTTTTTAATTGCTAGTAAAGATGAACCGCCACGTTCTTTCAAATCTTTTATAGCGCTATTCACCATATCTGAAGTTGGAGGATGGGTTGGCTTAGATTTAGGCTTTTTCACTCCAGTTGCGATAGAACCTTTCTTTGGTTTCTTCGTTTCAACAACAGGTGCAGTATTCGATTGAATTGTAGTATTATCTGCCATTTTGCTTTTTTTCTTTTAAAATATTTTTATTCACTTTTAGATTTTCCAATTAAATTTTTCAAAAAAAAAACACTTTAAAATCACTTATAACATTTATAACTTGTATGACTGTATGAATTAAATTCACTGAAGTCTAGTATGAACAAAACAGCTTATCCATATGTGATGAGATTGTGGAAGAGCGGTGTGAAATAATTTCATTCAATTCAAGGCAATTTTTTCTCATTTTTGTTTGATGATTTCAAAGTTGAGCTCATTTTTCTAATATTTATGATTATTTGTTTTTGAACATATATCCATCATATGAATTGTCAAGATGGGCTCTTTCATCGTACTAATTTTGAAATTAAAAAAATTTTAAAATACGGCGCTAAATTCCGATTTTGTGTGAAATTTTTTCTATTTTCTCCAAAAAATTTCCATTTAAAACGATATAATTATTTTGTTAATAATATTATGAATTTTTTTTTTCTATATTCATATTAAGATGTACTCAATGCATCATTATCATTAATTGTTTTTATTAAATTCACCTATTTTAATACTGTAATTTATGTTTCTTTCAGAAATCATCAAACAACCATCCGTTGTTGTTTTGTACATGTTGTATGAGAATTGTAATTTTAAATTATCTATTAAGTGAAGGTACGAGAGAATAAACTTTTATTTAAAATTTATTTCAATCATTTTGAGATATGTATCTTTAATTCTAAATATTGAATTAAATGGATTTTAATGAAATTTTTTTCAAACTTTATATGAAATATATTATTACCAACATTATCATTTTTGTTTGATGATTTCAAAGTTGAGCTCATTTTTCTAATAGTTATGATTATATGTTTTTAAACATATATCCATCATATGAATCGTCAAGACGGGCTCTTTCATCGTACTAATTTTGAAATTAAAAAAAATTAAAATTCGGCGTTAAATTCCGATTTTGTGTGAAATTTTTTCTATTTTCTACAAAAAATTTCCATTTTAAACGATATAATTATTTTGTCAAAATTATTATGGAATTTTTTTTTTGTTATTCATATTAAGATTTACTCAATCCATCATTATCATTAATTGTTTTTATTAAATTCTCCTATTTTCATACTGTAATTTAAATTTCTTTCAGAAATCTTCAAACAACCATTCGTTGCTGTTTTGTACATGTTGTTTGAGAATCAGAATTTTAATCTAACTACTACATAGTAAAGGTATAAACGGACACAATTTAATAAAAATTCATTTCAATCAATCCGAGATATGTATCCTTAAATCAAAATTCTAAATTTAATAGATTTTAGTGAAATTTTTTTGCAACTTTATGTGAAATACACAATATTATTACCATGGCATGGTAACATGGTACAGTTTTTCATTTTGAAATTAAATTAAACTCTTCGATTAAATAAATGCTAGTCCTGAAAAGGACTTTTTTGTGTTACTTTTAGAATTGTATTTTACTTTTTTGCTTTCTTTACTGGAGTTGCCTTTTTTGTTGTTGTCGCAGCTTTTTTAACCTTAGGACTTTTTGCAGCAACCTTTGTTACATTTTTAGATGGTTTCGTAATTTTTTGCTTCGAAGCTTTTGTTTTAATAGGAGCTGGTTTCTTAATAGTTTTAGCTACTGCCTTTTCAGATTTTTTCTTTTCTATTATAGATTCTTTAGCAACAGTAGTCTTTTTCTTTGCGACTCCAACCTTTACAGGTGATCCTTTCTTGGCTTTTTTTGTAATTGATTTTTTCGGTGATGCTAATTTGTTTTTCTTCGAACTTTCGCCGCTTGCTTCTGTTGATGTCGATAGCTTAAATGAACCCGATGCACCTTTGCCTTTCGTTTGGATTAATTTACCGCTAACAACTGCACTCTTAATATATTTTTTAATAAATGGAGACAATTTGTCAGCGTCAACTTTGTAATTTGCAGCCAAATACTTTTTAATTGCTAGTAAAGATGAACCGCCACGTTCTTTCAAATCTTTTATAGCGCTATTCACCATATCTGAAGTTGGAGGATGGGTTGGCTTAGATTTAGGCTTTTTCACTCCAGTTGCGATAGAACCTTTCTTTGGTTTCTTCGTTTCAACAACAGGTGCAGTATTCGATTGAATTGTAGTATTATCTGCCATTTTGCTTTTTTTCTTTTAAAATATTTTTATTCACTTTTAGATTTTCCAATTAAATTTTTCAAAAAAAAAACACTTTAAAATCACTTACAACATTTATAACTTGTATGACTGTATGAATTAAATTCACTGAAGTCTAGTATGAACAAAACAGCTTATCCATATGTGATGAGATTGTGGAAGAGCGGTGTGAAATAATTTCATTCAATTCAAGGCAATTTTTTCTCATTTTTGTTTGATGATTTCAAAGTTGAGCTCATTTTTCTAATAGTTATGATTATTTGTTTTTGAACATATATCCATCATATGAATTGTCAAGATGGGCTCTTTCATCGTACTAATTTTGAAATTAAAAAAATTTTAAAATACGGCGCTAAATTCCGATTTTGTGTGAAACTTTTTCTATTTTCTCCAAAAAATTTCCATTTAAAACGATATAATTATTTTGTTAATAATATTATGAATTTTTTTTTTCTATATTCATATTAAGATGTACTCAATGCATCATTATCATTAATTGTTTTTATTAAATTCACCTATTTTAATACTGTAATTTATGTTTCTTTCAGAAATCATCAAACAACCATCCGTTGTTGTTTTGTACATGTTGTATGAGAATTGTAATTTTAAATTATCTATTAAGTGAAGGTACGAGAGAATAAACTTTTATTTAAAATTTATTTCAATCATTTTGAGATATGTATCTTTAATTCTAAATATTGAATTAAATGGATTTTAATGAAATTTTTTTCAAACTTTATATGAAATATATTATTACCAACATTATCATTTTTGTTTGATGATTTCAAAGTTGAGCTCATTTTTCTAATAGTTATGATTATATGTTTTTAAACATATATCCATCATATGAATCGTCAAGACGGGCTCTTTCATCGTACTAATTTTGAAATTAAAAAAAATTAAAATTCGGCGTTAAATTCCGATTTTGTGTGAAATTTTTTCTATTTTCTACAAAAAATTTCCATTTTAAACGATATAATTATTTTGTCAAAATTATTATGGAATTTTTTTTTGTTATTCATATTAAGATTTACTCAATCCATCATTATCATTAATTGTTTTTATTAAATTCTCCTATTTTCATACTGTAATTTAAATTTCTTTCAGAAATCTTCAAACAACCATTCGTTGCTGTTTTGTACATGTTGTTTGAGAATCAGAATTTTAATCTAACTACTACATAGTAAAGGTATAAACGGACACAATTTAATAAAAATTCATTTCAATCAATCCGAGATATGTATCCTTAAATCAAAATTCTAAATTTAATAGATTTTAGTGAAATTTTTTTGCAACTTTATGTGAAATACACAATATTATTACCATGGCATGGTAACATGGTACAGTTTTTCATTTTGAAATTAAATTAAACTCTTCGATTAAATAAATGCTAGTCCTGAAAAGGACTTTTTTGTGTTACTTTTAGAATTGTATTTTACTTTTTTGCTTTCTTTACTGGAGTTGCCTTTTTTGTTGTTGTCGCAGCTTTTTTAACCTTAGGACTTTTTGCAGCAACCTTTGTTACATTTTTAGATGGTTTCGTAATTTTTTGCTTCGAAGCTTTTGTTTTAATAGGAGCTGGTTTCTTAATAGTTTTAGCTACTGCCTTTTCAGATTTTTTCTTTTCTATTATAGATTCTTTAGCAACAGTAGTCTTTTTCTTTGCGACTCCAACCTTTACAGGTGATCCTTTCTTGGCTTTTTTTGTAATTGATTTTTTCGGTGATGCTAATTTGTTTTTCTTCGAACTTTCGCCGCTTGCTTTTGTTGATGTCGATAGCTTAAATGAACCCGATGCACCTTTGCCTTTCGTTTGGATTAATTTACCGCTAACAACTGCACTCTTAATATATTTTTTAATAAATGGAGACAATTTGTCAGCGTCAACTTTGTAATTTGCAGCCAAATACTTTTTAATTGCTAGTAAAGATGAACCGCCACGTTCTTTCAAATCTTTTATAGCGCTATTCACCATATCTGAAGTTGGAGGATGGGTTGGCTTAGATTTAGGCTTTTTCACTCCAGTTGCGATAGAACCTTTCTTTGGTTTCTTCGTTTCAACAACAGGTGCAGTATTCGATTGAATTGTAGTATTATCTGCCATTTTGCTTTTTTTCTTTTAAAATATTTTTATTCACTTTTAGATTTTCCAATTAAATTTTTCAAAAAAAAAAACACTTTAAAATCACTTATAACATTTATAACTTGTATGACTGTATGAATTAAATTCACTGAAGTCTAGTATGAACAAAACAGCTTATCCATATGTGATGAGATTGTGGAAGAGCGGTGTGAAAAAATTTCATTGAATTCAAGGCAATTTTTTCTCATTTTTGTTTGATGATTTCAAAGTTGAGCTCATTTTTCTAATAGTTATGATTATTTGTTTTTGAACATATATCCATCATATGAATTGTCAAGATGGGCTCTTTCATCGTACTAATTTTGAAATTAAAAAAATTTTAAAATACGGCGCTAAATTCTGATTTTGTGTGAAATTTTTTCTATTTTCTCCAAAAAATTTCCATTTAAAACGATATAATTATTTTGTTAATAATATTATGAATTTTTTTTTTCTATATTCATATTAAGATGTACTCAATGCATCATTATCATTAATTGTTTTTATTAAATTCACCTATTTTAATACTGTAATTTATGTTTCTTTCAGAAATCATCAAACAACCATCCGTTGTTGTTTTGTACATGTTGTATGAGAATTGTAATTTTAAATTATCTATTAAGTGAAGGTACGAGAGAATAAACTTTTATTTAAAATTTATTTCAATCATTTTGAGATATGTATCTTTAATTCTAAATATTGAATTAAATGGATTTTAATGAAATTTTTTTGAAACTTTATATGAAATATATTATTACCAACATTATCATTTTTGTTTGATGATTTCAAAGTTGAGCTCATTTTTCTAATAGTTATGATTATATGTTTTTAAACATATATCCATCATATGAATCGTCAAGACGGGCTCTTTCATCGTACTAATTTTGAAATTAAAAAAAATTAAAATTCGGCGTTAAATTCCGATTTTGTGTGAAATTTTTTCTATTTTCTACAAAAAATTTCCATTTTAAACGATATAATTATTTTGTCAAAATTATTATGGAATTTTTTTTTTGTTATTCATATTAAGATTTACTCAATCCATCATTATCATTAATTGTTTTTATTAAATTCTCCTATTTTCATACTGTAATTTAAATTTCTTTCAGAAATCTTCAAACAACCATTCGTTGCTGTTTTGTACATGTTGTTTGAGAATCAGAATTTTAATCTAACTACTACATAGTAAAGGTATAAACGGACACAATTTAATAAAAATTCATTTCAATCAATCCGAGATATGTATCCTTAAATCAAAATTCTAAATTTAATAGATTTTAGTGAAATTTTTTTGCAACTTTATGTGAAATACACAATATTATTACCATGGCATGGTAACATGGTACAGTTTTTCATTTTGAAATTAAATTAAACTCTTCGATTAAATAAATGCTAGTCCTGAAAAGGACTTTTTTGTGTTACTTTTAGAATTGTATTTTACTTTTTTGCTTTCTTTACTGGAGTTGCCTTTTTTGTTGTTGTCGCAGCTTTTTTAACCTTAGGACTTTTTGCAGCAACCTTTGTTACATTTTTAGATGGTTTCGTAATTTTTTGCTTCGAAGCTTTTGTTTTAATAGGAGCTGCTTTCTTAATAGTTTTAGCTACTGCCTTTTCAGACTTTTTCTTTTCTATTATAGATTCTTTAGCAACAGTAGTCTTTTTCTTTGCGACTCCAACCTTTACAGGTGATCCTTTCTTGGCTTTTTTTGTAATTGATTTTTTCGGTGATGCTAATTTGTTTTTCTTCGAACTTTCGCCGCTTGCTTTTGTTGATGTCGATAGCTTAAATGAACCCGATGCACCTTTGCCTTTCGTTTGGATTAATTTACCGCTAACAACTGCACTCTTAATATATTTTTTAATAAATGGAGACAATTTGTCAGCGTCAACTTTGTAATTTGCAGCCAAATACTTTTTAATTGCTAGTAAAGATGAACCGCCACGTTCTTTCAAATCTTTTATAGCGCTATTCACCATATCTGAAGTTGGAGGATGGGTTGGCTTAGATTTAGGCTTTTTCACTCCAGTTGCGATAGAACCTTTCTTTGGTTTCTTCGTTTCAACAACAGGTGCAGTATTCGATTGAATTGTAGTATTATCTGCCATTTTGCTTTTTTTCTTTTAAAATATTTTTATTCACTTTTAGATTTTCCAATTAAATTTTTCAAAAAAAAAAACACTTTAAAATCACTTATAACATTTATAACTTGTATGACTGTATGAATTAAATTCACTGAAGTCTAGTATGAACAAAACAGCTTATCCATATGTGATGAGATTGTGGAAGAGCGGTGTGAAAAAATTTCATTGAATTCAAGGCAATTTTTTCTCATTTTTGTTTGATGATTTCAAAGTTGAGCTCATTTTTCTAATAGTTATGATTATTTGTTTTTGAACATATATCCATCATATGAATTGTCAAGATGGGCTCTTTCATCGTACTAATTTTGAAATTAAAAAAATTTTAAAATACGGCGCTAAATTCTGATTTTGTGTGAAATTTTTTCTATTTTCTCCAAAAAATTTCCATTTAAAACGATATAATTATTTTGTTAATAATATTATGAATTTTTTTTTTCTATATTCATATTAAGATGTACTCAATGCATCATTATCATTAATTGTTTTTATTAAATTCACCTATTTTAATACTGTAATTTATGTTTCTTTCAGAAATCATCAAACAACCATCCGTTGTTGTTTTGTACATGTTGTATGAGAATTGTAATTTTAAATTATCTATTAAGTGAAGGTACGAGAGAATAAACTTTTATTTAAAATTTATTTCAATCATTTTGAGATATGTATCTTTAATTCTAAATATTGAATTAAATGGATTTTAATGAAATTTTTTTGAAACTTTATATGAAATATATTATTACCAACATTATCATTTTTGTTTGATGATTTCAAAGTTGAGCTCATTTTTCTAATAGTTATGATTATATGTTTTTAAACATATATCCATCATATGAATCGTCAAGACGGGCTCTTTCATCGTACTAATTTTGAAATTAAAAAAAATTAAAATTCGGCGTTAAATTCCGATTTTGTGTGAAATTTTTTCTATTTTCTACAAAAAATTTCCATTTTAAACGATATAATTATTTTGTCAAAATTATTATGGAATTTTTTTTTTGTTATTCATATTAAGATGTACTCAATCCATCATTATCATTAATTGTTTTTATTAAATTCTCCTATTTTCATACTGTAATTTAAATTTCTTTCAGAAATCTTCAAACAACCATTCGTTGCTGTTTTGTACATGTTGTTTGAGAATCAGAATTTTAATCTAACTACTACATAGTAAAGGTATAAACGGACACAATTTAATAAAAATTCATTTCAATCAATCCGAGATATGTATCCTTAAATCAAAATTCTAAATTTAATAGATTTTAGTGAAATTTTTTTGCAACTTTATGTGAAATACACAATATTATTACCATGGCATGGTAACATGGTACAGTTTTTCATTTTGAAATTAAATTAAACTCTTCGATTAAATAAATGCTAGTCCTGAAAAGGACTTTTTTGTGTTACTTTTAGAATTGTATTTTACTTTTTTGCTTTCTTTACTGGAGTTGCCTTTTTTGTTGTTGTCGCAGCTTTTTTAACCTTAGGACTTTTTGCAGCAACCTTTGTTACATTTTTAGATGGTTTCGTAATTTTTTGCTTCGAAGCTTTTGTTTTAATAGGAGCTGCTTTCTTAATAGTTTTAGCTACTGCCTTTTCAGATTTTTTCTTTTCTATTATAGATTCTTTAGCAACAGTAGTCTTTTTCTTTGCGACTCCAACCTTTACAGGTGATCCTTTCTTGGCTTTTTTTGTAATTGATTTTTTCGGTGATGCTAATTTGTTTTTCTTCGAACTTTCGCCGCTTGCTTTTGTTGATGTCGATAGCTTAAATGAACCCGATGCACCTTTGCCTTTCGTTTGGATTAATTTACCGCTAACAACTGCACTCTTAATATATTTTTTAATAAATGGAGACAATTTGTCAGCGTCAACTTTGTAATTTGCAGCCAAATACTTTTTAATTGCTAGTAAAGATGAACCGCCACGTTCTTTCAAATCTTTTATAGCGCTATTCACCATATCTGAAGTTGGAGGATGGGTTGGCTTAGATTTAGGCTTTTTCACTCCAGTTGCGATAGAACCTTTCTTTGGTTTCTTCGTTTCAACAACAGGTGCAGTATTCGATTGAATTGTAGTATTATCTGCCATTTTGCTTTTTTTCTTTTAAAATATTTTTATTCACTTTTAGATTTTCCAATTAAATTTTTCAAAAAAAAAACACTTTAAAATCACTTATAACATTTATAACTTGTATGACTGTATGAATTAAATTCACTGAAGTCTAGTATGAACAAAACAGCTTATCCATATGTGATGAGATTGTGGAAGAGCGGTGTGAAAAAATTTCATTGAATTCAAGGCAATTTTTTCTCATTTTTGTTTGATGATTTCAAAGTTGAGCTCATTTTTCTAATAGTTATGATTATTTGTTTTTGAACATATATCCATCATATGAATTGTCAAGATGGGCTCTTTCATCGTACTAATTTTGAAATTAAAAAAATGTTAAAATACGGCGCTAAATTCTGATTTTGTGTGAAATTTTTTCTATTTTCTCCAAAAAATTTCCATTTAAAACGATATAATTATTTTGTTAATAATATTATGAATTTTTTTTTTCTATATTCATATTAAGATGTACTCAATGCATCATTATCATTAATTGTTTTTATTAAATTCACCTATTTTAATACTGTAATTTATGTTTCTTTCAGAAATCATCAAACAACCATCCGTTGTTGTTTTGTACATGTTGTATGAGAATTGTAATTTTAAATTATCTATTAAGTGAAGGTACGAGAGAATAAACTTTTATTTAAAATTTATTTCAATCATTTTGAGATATGTATCTTTAATTCTAAATATTGAATTAAATGGATTTTAATGAAATTTTTTTGAAACTTTATATGAAATATATTATTACCAACATTATCATTTTTGTTTGATGATTTCAAAGTTGAGCTCATTTTTCTAATAGTTATGATTATATGTTTTTAAACATATATCCATCATATGAATCGTCAAGACGGGCTCTTTCATCGTACTAATTTTGAAATTAAAAAAAATTAAAATTCGGCGTTAAATTCCGATTTTGTGTGAAATTTTTTCTATTTTCTACAAAAAATTTCCATTTTAAACGATATAATTATTTTGTCAAAATTATTATGGAATTTTTTTTTTGTTATTCATATTAAGATGTACTCAATCCATCATTATCATTAATTGTTTTTATTAAATTCTCCTATTTTCATACTGTAATTTAAATTTCTTTCAGAAATCTTCAAACAACCATTCGTTGCTGTTTTGTACATGTTGTTTGAGAATCAGAATTTTAATCTAACTACTACATAGTAAAGGTATAAACGGACACAATTTAATAAAAATTCATTTCAATCAATCCGAGATATGTATCCTTAAATCAAAATTCTAAATTTAATAGATTTTAGTGAAATTTTTTTGCAACTTTATGTGAAATACACAATATTATTACCATGGCATGGTAACATGGTACAGTTTTTCATTTTGAAATTAAATTAAACTCTTCGATTAAATAAATGCTAGTCCTGAAAAGGACTTTTTTGTGTTACTTTTAGAATTGTATTTTACTTTTTTGCTTTCTTTACTGGAGTTGCCTTTTTTGTTGTTGTCGCAGCTTTTTTAACCTTAGGACTTTTTGCAGCAACCTTTGTTACATTTTTAGATGGTTTCGTAATTTTTTGCTTCGAAGCTTTTGTTTTAATAGGAGCTGCTTTCTTAATAGTTTTAGCTACTGCCTTTTCAGATTTTTTCTTTTCTATTATAGATTCTTTAGCAACAGTAGTCTTTTTCTTTGCGACTCCAACCTTTACAGGTGATCCTTTCTTGGCTTTTTTTGTAATTGATTTTTTCGGTGATGCTAATTTGTTTTTCTTCGAACTTTCGCCGCTTGCTTTTGTTGATGTCGATAGCTTAAATGAACCCGATGCACCTTTGCCTTTCGTTTGGATTAATTTACCGCTAACAACTGCACTCTTAATATATTTTTTAATAAATGGAGACAATTTGTCAGCGTCAACTTTGTAATTTGCAGCCAAATACTTTTTAATTGCTAGTAAAGATGAACCGCCACGTTCTTTCAAATCTTTTATAGCGCTATTCACCATATCTGAAGTTGGAGGATGGGTTGGCTTAGATTTAGGCTTTTTCACTCCAGTTGCGATAGAACCTTTCTTTGGTTTCTTCGTTTCAACAACAGGTGCAGTATTCGATTGAATTGTAGTATTATCTGCCATTTTGCTTTTTTTCTTTTAAAATATTTTTATTCACTTTTAGATTTTCCAATTAAATTTTTCAAAAAAAAAACACTTTAAAATCACTTATAACATTTATAACTTGTATGACTGTATGAATTAAATTCACTGAAGTCTAGTATGAACAAAACAGCTTATCCATATGTGATGAGATTGTGGAAGAGCGGTGTGAAAAATTTCATTGAATTCAAGGCAATTTTTTCTCATTTTTGTTTGATGATTTCAAAGTTGAGCTCATTTTTCTAATAGTTATGATTATTTGTTTTTGAACATATATCCATCATATGAATTGTCAAGATGGGCTCTTTCATCGTACTAATTTTGAAATTAAAAAAATTTTAAAATACGGCGCTAAATTCTGATTTTGTGTGAAATTTTTTCTATTTTCTCCAAAAAATTTCCATTTAAAACGATATAATTATTTTGTTAATAATATTATGAATTTTTTTTTTCTATATTCATATTAAGATGTACTCAATGCATCATTATCATTAATTGTTTTTATTAAATTCACCTATTTTAATACTGTAATTTATGTTTCTTTCAGAAATCATCAAACAACCATCCGTTGTTGTTTTGTACATGTTGTATGAGAATTGTAATTTTAAATTATCTATTAAGTGAAGGTACGAGAGAATAAACTTTTATTTAAAATTTATTTCAATCATTTTGAGATATGTATCTTTAATTCTAAATATTGAATTAAATGGATTTTAATGAAATTTTTTTGAAACTTTATATGAAATATATTATTACCAACATTATCATTTTTGTTTGATGATTTCAAAGTTGAGCTCATTTTTCTAATAGTTATGATTATATGTTTTTAAACATATATCCATCATATGAATCGTCAAGACGGGCTCTTTCATCGTACTAATTTTGAAATTAAAAAAAATTAAAATTCGGCGTTAAATTCCGATTTTGTGTGAAATTTTTTCTATTTTCTACAAAAAATTTCCATTTTAAACGATATAATTATTTTGTCAAAATTATTATGGAATTTTTTTTTTGTTATTCATATTAAGATTTACTCAATCCATCATTATCATTAATTGTTTTTATTAAATTCTCCTATTTTCATACTGTAATTTAAATTTCTTTCAGAAATCTTCAAACAACCATTCGTTGCTGTTTTGTACATGTTGTTTGAGAATCAGAATTTTAATCTAACTACTACATAGTAAAGGTATAAACGGACACAATTTAATAAAAATTCATTTCAATCAATCCGAGATATGTATCCTTAAATCAAAACTCTAAATTTAATAGATTTTAGTGAAATTTTTTGCAACTTTATGTGAAATACACAATATTATTACCATGGCATGGTAACATGGTACAGTTTTTCATTTTGAAATTAAATTAAACTCTTCGATTAAATAAATGCTAGTCCTGAAAAGGACTTTTTTGTGTTACTTTTAGAATTGTATTTTACTTTTTTGCTTTCTTTACTGGAGTTGCCTTTTTTGTTGTTGTCGCAGCTTTTTTAACCTTAGGACTTTTTGCAGCAACCTTTGTTACATTTTTAGATGGTTTCGTAATTTTTTGCTTCGAAGCTTTTGTTTTAATAGGAGCTGCTTTCTTAATAGTTTTAGCTACTGCCTTTTCAGATTTTTTCTTTTCTATTATAGATTCTTTAGCAACAGTAGTCTTTTTCTTTGCGACTCCAACCTTTACAGGTGATCCTTTCTTGGCTTTTTTTGTAATTGATTTTTTCGGTGATGCTAATTTGTTTTTCTTCGAACTTTCGCCGCTTGCTTTTGTTGATGTCGATAGCTTAAATGAACCCGATGCACCTTTGCCTTTCGTTTGGATTAATTTACCGCTAACAACTGCACTCTTAATATATTTTTTAATAAATGGAGACAATTTGTCAGCGTCAACTTTGTAATTTGCAGCCAAATACTTTTTAATTGCTAGTAAAGATGAACCGCCACGTTCTTTCAAATCTTTTATAGCGCTATTCACCATATCTGAAGTTGGAGGATGGGTTGGCTTAGATTTAGGCTTTTTCACTCCAGTTGCGATAGAACCTTTCTTTGGTTTCTTCGTTTCAACAACAGGTGCAGTATTCGATTGAATTGTAGTATTATCTGCCATTTTGCTTTTTTTCTTTTAAAATATTTTTATTCACTTTTAGATTTTCCAATTAAATTTTTCAAAAAAAAAACACTTTAAAATCACTTATAACATTTATAACTTGTATGACTGTATGAATTAAATTCACTGAAGTCTAGTATGAACAAAACAGCTTATCCATATGTGATGAGATTGTGGAAGAGCGGTGTGAAAAATTTCATTGAATTCAAGGCAATTTTTTCTCATTTTTGTTTGATGATTTCAAAGTTGAGCTCATTTTTCTAATAGTTATGATTATTTGTTTTTGAACATATATCCATCATATGAATTGTCAAGATGGGCTCTTTCATCGTACTAATTTTGAAATTAAAAAAATTTTAAAATACGGCGCTAAATTCTGATTTTGTGTGAAATTTTTTCTATTTTCTCCAAAAAATTTCCATTTAAAACGATATAATTATTTTGTTAATAATATTATGAATTTTTTTTTTCTATATTCATATTAAGATGTACTCAATGCATCATTATCATTAATTGTTTTTATTAAATTCACCTATTTTAATACTGTAATTTATGTTTCTTTCAGAAATCATCAAACAACCATCCGTTGTTGTTTTGTACATGTTGTATGAGAATTGTAATTTTAAATTATCTATTAAGTGAAGGTACGAGAGAATAAACTTTTATTTAAAATTTATTTCAATCATTTTGAGATATGTATCTTTAATTCTAAATATTGAATTAAATGGATTTTAATGAAATTTTTTTGAAACTTTATATGAAATATATTATTACCAACATTATCATTTTTGTTTGATGATTTCAAAGTTGAGCTCATTTTTCTAATAGTTATGATTATATGTTTTTAAACATATATCCATCATATGAATCGTCAAGACGGGCTCTTTCATCGTACTAATTTTGAAATTAAAAAAAATTAAAATTCGGCGTTAAATTCCGATTTTGTGTGAAATTTTTTCTATTTTCTACAAAAAATTTCCATTTTAAACGATATAATTATTTTGTCAAAATTATTATGGAATTTTTTTTTTGTTATTCATATTAAGATTTACTCAATCCATCATTATCATTAATTGTTTTTATTAAATTCTCCTATTTTCATACTGTAATTTAAATTTCTTTCAGAAATCTTCAAACAACCATTCGTTGCTGTTTTGTACATGTTGTTTGAGAATCAGAATTTTAATCTAACTACTACATAGTAAAGGTATAAACGGACACAATTTAATAAAAATTCATTTCAATCAATCCGAGATATGTATCCTTAAATCAAAATTCTAAATTTAATAGATTTTAGTGAAATTTTTTTGCAACTTTATGTGAAATACACAATATTATTACCATGGCATGGTAACATGGTACAGTTTTTCATTTTGAAATTAAATTAAACTCTTCGATTAAATAAATGCTAGTCCTGAAAAGGACTTTTTTGTGTTACTTTTAGAATTGTATTTTACTTTTTTGCTTTCTTTACTGGAGTTGCCTTTTTTGTTGTTGTCGCAGCTTTTTTAACCTTAGGACTTTTTGCAGCAACCTTTGTTACATTTTTAGATGGTTTCGTAATTTTTTGCTTCGAAGCTTTTGTTTTAATAGGAGCTGCTTTCTTAATAGTTTTAGCTACTGCCTTTTCAGATTTTTTCTTTTCTATTATAGATTCTTTAGCAACAGTAGTCTTTTTCTTTGCGACTCCAACCTTTACAGGTGATCCTTTCTTGGCTTTTTTTGTAATTGATTTTTTCGGTGATGCTAATTTGTTTTTCTTCGAACTTTCGCCGCTTGCTTTTGTTGATGTCGATAGCTTAAATGAACCCGATGCACCTTTGCCTTTCGTTTGGATTAATTTACCGCTAACAACTGCACTCTTAATATATTTTTTAATAAATGGAGACAATTTGTCAGCGTCAACTTTGTAATTTGCAGCCAAATACTTTTTAATTGCTAGTAAAGATGAACCGCCACGTTCTTTCAAATCTTTTATAGCGCTATTCACCATATCTGAAGTTGGAGGATGGGTTGGCTTAGATTTAGGCTTTTTCACTCCAGTTGCGATAGAACCTTTCTTTGGTTTCTTCGTTTCAACAACAGGTGCAGTATTCGATTGAATTGTAGTATTATCTGCCATTTTGCTTTTTTTCTTTTAAAATATTTTTATTCACTTTTAGATTTTCCAATTAAATTTTTCAAAAAAAAAACACTTTAAAATCACTTATAACATTTATAACTTGTATGACTGTATGAATTAAATTCACTGAAGTCTAGTATGAACAAAACAGCTTATCCATATGTGATGAGATTGTGGAAGAGCGGTGTGAAAAAATTTCATTGAATTCAAGGCAATTTTTTCTCATTTTTGTTTGATGATTTCAAAGTTGAGCTCATTTTTCTAATAGTTATGATTATTTGTTTTTGAACATATATCCATCATATGAATTGTCAAGATGGGCTCTTTCATCGTACTAATTTTGAAATTAAAAAAATTTTAAAATACGGCGCTAAATTCTGATTTTGTGTGAAATTTTTTCTATTTTCTCCAAAAAATTTCCATTTAAAACGATATAATTATTTTGTTAATAATATTATGAATTTTTTTTTTCTATATTCATATTAAGATGTACTCAATGCATCATTATCATTAATTGTTTTTATTAAATTCACCTATTTTAATACTGTAATTTATGTTTCTTTCAGAAATCATCAAACAACCATCCGTTGTTGTTTTGTACATGTTGTATGAGAATTGTAATTTTAAATTATCTATTAAGTGAAGGTACGAGAGAATAAACTTTTATTTAAAATTTATTTCAATCATTTTGAGATATGTATCTTTAATTCTAAATATTGAATTAAATGGATTTTAATGAAATTTTTTTGAAACTTTATATGAAATATATTATTACCAACATTATCATTTTTGTTTGATGATTTCAAAGTTGAGCTCATTTTTCTAATAGTTATGATTATATGTTTTTAAACATATATCCATCATATGAATCGTCAAGACGGGCTCTTTCATCGTACTAATTTTGAAATTAAAAAAAATTAAAATTCGGCGTTAAATTCCGATTTTGTGTGAAATTTTTTCTATTTTCTACAAAAAATTTCCATTTTAAACGATATAATTATTTTGTCAAAATTATTATGGAATTTTTTTTTTGTTATTCATATTAAGATTTACTCAATCCATCATTATCATTAATTGTTTTTATTAAATTCTCCTATTTTCATACTGTAATTTAAATTTCTTTCAGAAATCTTCAAACAACCATTCGTTGCTGTTTTGTACATGTTGTTTGAGAATCAGAATTTTAATCTAACTACTACATAGTAAAGGTATAAACGGACACAATTTAATAAAAATTCATTTCAATCAATCCGAGATATGTATCCTTAAATCAAAATTCTAAATTTAATAGATTTTAGTGAAATTTTTTTGCAACTTTATGTGAAATACACAATATTATTACCATGGCATGGTAACATGGTACAGTTTTTCATTTTGAAATTAAATTAAACTCTTCGATTATATAAATGCTAGTCCTGAAAAGGACTTTTTTGTGTTACTTTTAGAATTGTATTTTACTTTTTTGCTTTCTTTACTGGAGTTGCCTTTTTTGTTGTTGTCGCAGCTTTTTTAACCTTAGGACTTTTTGCAGCAACCTTTGTTACATTTTTAGATGGTTTCGTAATTTTTTGCTTCGAAGCTTTTGTTTTAATAGGAGCTGCTTTCTTAATAGTTTTAGCTACTGCCTTTTCAGATTTTTTCTTTTCTATTATAGATTCTTTAGCAACAGTAGTCTTTTTCTTTGCGACTCCAACCTTTACAGGTGATCCTTTCTTGGCTTTTTTTGTAATTGATTTTTTCGGTGATGCTAATTTGTTTTTCTTCGAACTTTCGCCGCTTGCTTTTGTTGATGTCGATAGCTTAAATGAACCCGATGCACCTTTGCCTTTCGTTTGGATTAATTTACCGCTAACAACTGCACTCTTAATATATTTTTTAATAAATGGAGACAATTTGTCAGCGTCAACTTTGTAATTTGCAGCCAAATACTTTTTAATTGCTAGTAAAGATGAACCGCCACGTTCTTTCAAATCTTTTATAGCGCTATTCACCATATCTGAAGTTGGAGGATGGGTTGGCTTAGATTTAGGCTTTTTCACTCCAGTTGCGATAGAACCTTTCTTTGGTTTCTTCGTTTCAACAACAGGTGCAGTATTCGATTGAATTGTAGTATTATCTGCCATTTTGCTTTTTTTTAAAATATTTTTATTCACTTTTAGATTTTCCAATTAAATTTTTCAAAAAAAAAAAAACACTTTAAAATCACTTATAAAATTTATAACTTGTATGACTGTATGAATTAAATTCACTGAAGTCTAGTATGAACAAAACAGCTTATCCATATGTGATGAGATTGTGGAAGAGCGGTGTGAAAAAATTTCATTGAATTCAAGGCAATTTTTTCTCATTTTTGTTTGATGATTTCAAAGTTGAGCTCATTTTTCTAATAGTTATGATTATTTGTTTTTGAACATATATCCATCATATGAATTGTCAAGATGGGCTCTTTCATCGTACTAATTTTGAAATTAAAAAAATTTTAAAATACGGCGCTAAATTCCGATTTTGTGTGAAATTTTTTCTATTTTCTCCAAAAAATTTCCATTTAAAACGATATAATTATTTTGTTAATAATATTATGAATTTTTTTTTTCTATATTCATATTAAGATGTACTCAATGCATCATTATCATTAATAGTTTTTATTAAATTCACCTATTTTAATACTGTAATTTATGTTTCTTTCAGAAATCATCAAACAACCACCCGTTGTTGTTTTGTACATGTTGTATGAGAATTGTAATTTTAAATTATCTATTAAGTGAAGGTACGAGAGAATAAACTTTTATTTAAAATTTATTTCAATCATTTTGAGATATGTATCTTTAATTCTAAATATTGAATTAAATGGATTTTAATGAAATTTTTTTCAAACTTTATATGAAATATATTATTACCAACATTATCATTTTTGTTTGATGATTTCAAAGTTGAGCTCATTTTTCTAATAGTTATGATTATATGTTTTTAAACATATATCCATCATATGAATCGTCAAGACGGGCTCTTTCATCGTACTAATTTTGAAATTAAAAAACGTTAAAATTCGGCGTTAAATCCGATTTTGTGTGAAATTTTTTCTATTTTCTACAAAAAATTTCCATTTTAAACGATATAATTATTTTGTCAAAAATATTATGGAATTTTTTTTTTGTTATTCATATTAAGATTTACTCAATCCATCATTATCATTAATTGTTTTTATTAAATTCTCCTATTTTCATACTGTAATTTAAATTTCTTTCAGAAATCTTCAAACAACCATTCGTTGCTGTTTTGTACATGTTGTTTGAGAATCAGAATTTTAATCTAACTACTACATAGTAAAGGTATAAACGGACACAATTTAATAAAAATTCATTTCAATCAATCCGAGATATGTATCCTTAAATCAAAATTCTAAATTTAATAGATTTTAGTGAAATTTTTTTGCAACTTTATGTGAAATACACAATATTATTACCATGGCATGGTAACATGGTACAGTTTTTCATTTTGAAATTAAATTAAACTCTTCGATTAAATAAATGCTAGTCCTGAAAAGGACTTTTTTGTGTTACTTTTAGAATTGTATTTTACTTTTTTGCTTTCTTTACTGGAGTTGCCTTTTTTGTTGTTGTCGCAGCTTTTTTAACCTTAGGACTTTTTGCAGCAACCTTTGTTACATTTTTAGATGGTTTCGTAATTTTTTGCTTCGAAGCTTTTGTTTTAATAGGAGCTGCTTTCTTAATAGTTTTAGCTACTGCCTTTTCAGATTTTTTCTTTTCTATTATAGATTCTTTAGCAACAGTAGTCTTTTTCTTTGCGACTCCAACCTTTACAGGTGATCCTTTCTTGGCTTTTTTTGTAATTGATTTTTTCGGTGATGCTAATTTGTTTTTCTTCGAACTTTCGCCGCTTGCTTTTGTTGATGTCGATAGCTTAAATGAACCCGATGCACCTTTGCCTTTCGTTTGGATTAATTTACCGCTAACAACTGCACTCTTAATATATTTTTTAATAAATGGAGACAATTTGTCAGCGTCAACTTTGTAATTTGCAGCCAAATACTTTTTAATTGCTAGTAAAGATGAACCGCCACGTTCTTTCAAATCTTTTATAGCGCTATTCACCATATCTGAAGTTGGAGGATGGGTTGGCTTAGATTTAGGCTTTTTCACTCCAGTTGCGATAGAACCTTTCTTTGGTTTCTTCGTTTCAACAACAGGTGCAGTATTCGATTGAATTGTAGTATTATCTGCCATTTTGCTTTTTTTCTTTTAAAATATTTTTATTCACTTTTAGATTTTCCAATTAAATTTTTCAAAAAAAAAACACTTTAAAATCACTTATAACATTTATAACTTGTATGACTGTATGAATTAAATTCACTGAAGTCTAGTATGAACAAAACAGCTTATCCATATGTGATGAGATTGTGGAAGAGCGGTGTGAAAAAATTTCATTGAATTCAAGGCAATTTTTTCTCATTTTTGTTTGATGATTTCAAAGTTGAGCTCATTTTTCTAATAGTTATGATTATTTGTTTTTGAACATATATCCATCATATGAATTGTCAAGATGGGCTCTTTCATCGTACTAATTTTGAAATTAAAAAAATTTTAAAATACGGCGCTAAATTCTGATTTTGTGTGAAATTTTTTCTATTTTCTCCAAAAAATTTCCATTTAAAACGATATAATTATTTTGTTAATAATATTATGAATTTTTTTTTTCTATATTCATATTAAGATGTACTCAATGCATCATTATCATTAATTGTTTTTATTAAATTCACCTATTTTAATACTGTAATTTATGTTTCTTTCAGAAATCATCAAACAACCATCCGTTGTTGTTTTGTACATGTTGTATGAGAATTGTAATTTTAAATTATCTATTAAGTGAAGGTACGAGAGAATAAACTTTTATTTAAAATTTATTTCAATCATTTTGAGATATGTATCTTTAATTCTAAATATTGAATTAAATGGATTTTAATGAAATTTTTTTGAAACTTTATATGAAATATATTATTACCAACATTATCATTTTTGTTTGATGATTTCAAAGTTGAGCTCATTTTTCTAATAGTTATGATTATATGTTTTTAAACATATATCCATCATATGAATCGTCAAGACGGGCTCTTTCATCGTACTAATTTTGAAATTAAAAAAAATTAAAATTCGGCGTTAAATTCCGATTTTGTGTGAAATTTTTTCTATTTTCTACAAAAAATTTCCATTTTAAACGATATAATTATTTTGTCAAAATTATTATGGAATTTTTTTTTTGTTATTCATATTAAGATTTACTCAATCCATCATTATCATTAATTGTTTTTATTAAATTCTCCTATTTTCATACTGTAATTTAAATTTCTTTCAGAAATCTTCAAACAACCATTCGTTGCTGTTTTGTACATGTTGTTTGAGAATCAGAATTTTAATCTAACTACTACATAGTAAAGGTATAAACGGACACAATTTAATAAAAATTCATTTCAATCAATCCGAGATATGTATCCTTAAATCAAAATTCTAAATTTAATAGATTTTAGTGAAATTTTTTTGCAACTTTATGTGAAATACACAATATTATTACCATGGCATGGTAACATGGTACAGTTTTTCATTTTGAAATTAAATTAAACTCTTCGATTATATAAATGCTAGTCCTGAAAAGGACTTTTTTGTGTTACTTTTAGAATTGTATTTTACTTTTTTGCTTTCTTTACTGGAGTTGCCTTTTTTGTTGTTGTCGCAGCTTTTTTAACCTTAGGACTTTTTGCAGCAACCTTTGTTACATTTTTAGATGGTTTCGTAATTTTTTGCTTCGAAGCTTTTGTTTTAATAGGAGCTGCTTTCTTAATAGTTTTAGCTACTGCCTTTTCAGATTTTTTCTTTTCTATTATAGATTCTTTAGCAACAGTAGTCTTTTTCTTTGCGACTCCAACCTTTACAGGTGATCCTTTCTTGGCTTTTTTTGTAATTGATTTTTTCGGTGATGCTAATTTGTTTTTCTTCGAACTTTCGCCGCTTGCTTTTGTTGATGTCGATAGCTTAAATGAACCCGATGCACCTTTGCCTTTCGTTTGGATTAATTTACCGCTAACAACTGCACTCTTAATATATTTTTTAATAAATGGAGACAATTTGTCAGCGTCAACTTTGTAATTTGCAGCCAAATACTTTTTAATTGCTAGTAAAGATGAACCGCCACGTTCTTTCAAATCTTTTATAGCGCTATTCACCATATCTGAAGTTGGAGGATGGGTTGGCTTAGATTTAGGCTTTTTCACTCCAGTTGCGATAGAACCTTTCTTTGGTTTCTTCGTTTCAACAACAGGTGCAGTATTCGATTGAATTGTAGTATTATCTGCCATTTTGCTTTTTTTCTTTTAAAATATTTTTATTCACTTTTAGATTTTCCAATTAAATTTTTCAAAAAAAAAACACTTTAAAATCACTTATAACATTTATAACTTGTATGACTGTATGAATTAAATTCACTGAAGTCTAGTATGAACAAAACAGCTTATCCATATGTGATGAGATTGTGGAAGAGCGGTGTGAAATAATTTCATTCAATTCAAGGCAATTTTTTCTCATTTTTGTTTGATGATTTCAAAGTTGAGCTCATTTTTCTAATAGTTATGATTATTTGTTTTTGAACATATATCCATCATATGAATTGTCAAGATGGGCTCTTTCATCGTACTAATTTTGAAATTAAAAAAATTTTAAAATACGGCGCTAAATTCTGATTTTGTGTGAAATTTTTTCTATTTTCTCCAAAAAATTTCCATTTAAAACGATATAATTATTTTGTTAATAATATTATGAATTTTTTTTTTCTATATTCATATTAAGATGTACTCAATGCATCATTATCATTAATTGTTTTTATTAAATTCACCTATTTTAATACTGTAATTTATGTTTCTTTCAGAAATCATCAAACAACCATCCGTTGTTGTTTTGTACATGTTGTATGAGAATTGTAATTTTAAATTATATATTAAGTGAAGGTACGAGAGAATAAACTTTTATTTAAAATTTATTTCAATCATTTTGAGATATGTATCTTTAATTCTAAATATTGAATTAAATGGATTTTAATGAAATTTTTTTGAAACTTTATATGAAATATATTATTACCAACATTATCATTTTTGTTTGATGATTTCAAAGTTGAGCTCATTTTTCTAATAGTTATGATTATATGTTTTTAAACATATATCCATCATATGAATCGTCAAGACGGGCTCTTTCATCGTACTAATTTTGAAATTAAAAAAAATTAAAATTCGGCGTTAAATTCCGATTTTGTGTGAAATTTTTTCTATTTTCTACAAAAAATTTCCATTTTAAACGATATAATTATTTTGTCAAAATTATTATGGAATTTTTTTTTTGTTATTCATATTAAGATTTACTCAATCCATCATTATCATTAATTGTTTTTATTAAATTCTCCTATTTTCATACTGTAATTTAAATTTCTTTCAGAAATCTTCAAACAACCATTCGTTGCTGTTTTGTACATGTTGTTTGAGAATCAGAATTTTAATCTAACTACTACATAGTAAAGGTATAAACGGACACAATTTAATAAAAATTCATTTCAATCAATCCGAGATATGTATCCTTAAATCAAAATTCTAAATTTAATAGATTTTAGTGAAATTTTTTTGCAACTTTATGTGAAATACACAATATTATTACCATGGCATGGTAACATGGTACAGTTTTTCATTTTGAAATTAAATTAAACTCTTCGATTAAATAAATGCTAGTCCTGAAAAGGACTTTTTTGTGTTACTTTTAGAATTGTATTTTACTTTTTTGCTTTCTTTACTGGAGTTGCCTTTTTTGTTGTTGTCGCAGCTTTTTTAACCTTAGGACTTTTTGCAGCAACCTTTGTTACATTTTTAGATGGTTTCGTAATTTTTTGCTTCGAAGCTTTTGTTTTAATAGGAGCTGCTTTCTTAATAGTTTTAGCTACTGCCTTTTCAGATTTTTTCTTTTCTATTATAGATTCTTTAGCAACAGTAGTCTTTTTCTTTGCGACTCCAACCTTTACAGGTGATCCTTTCTTGGCTTTTTTTGTAATTGATTTTTTCGGTGATGCTAATTTGTTTTTCTTCGAACTTTCGCCGCTTGCTTTTGTTGATGTCGATAGCTTAAATGAACCCGATGCACCTTTGCCTTTCGTTTGGATTAATTTACCGCTAACAACTGCACTCTTAATATATTTTTTAATAAATGGAGACAATTTGTCAGCGTCAACTTTGTAATTTGCAGCCAAATACTTTTTAATTGCTAGTAAAGATGAACCGCCACGTTCTTTCAAATCTTTTATAGCGCTATTCACCATATCTGAAGTTGGAGGATGGGTTGGCTTAGATTTAGGCTTTTTCACTCCAGTTGCGATAGAACCTTTCTTTGGTTTCTTCGTTTCAACAACAGGTGCAGTATTCGATTGAATTGTAGTATTATCTGCCATTTTGCTTTTTTTCTTTTAAAATATTTTTATTCACTTTTAGATTTTCCAATTAAATTTTTCAAAAAAAAAACACTTTAAAATCACTTATAACATTTATAACTTGTATGACTGTATGAATTAAATTCACTGAAGTCTAGTATGAACAAAACAGCTTATCCATATGTGATGAGATTGTGGAAGAGCGGTGTGAAATAATTTCATTGAATTCAAGGCAATTTTTTCTCATTTTTGTTTGATGATTTCAAAGTTGAGCTCATTTTTCTAATAGTTATGATTATTTGTTTTTGAACATATATCCATCATATGAATTGTCAAGATGGGCTCTTTCATCGTACTAATTTTGAAATTAAAAAAATTTTAAAATACGGCACTAAATTCCGATTTTGTGTGAAATTTTTTCTATTTTCTCCAAAAAATTTCCATTTAAAACGATATAATTATTTTGTTAATAATATTATGAATTTTTTTTTTCTATATTCATATTAAGATGTACTCAATGCATCATTATCATTAATTGTTTTTATTAAATTCACCTATTTTAATACTGTAATTTATGTTTCTTTCAGAAATCATCAAACAACCATCCGTTGTTGTTTTGTACATGTTGTATGAGAATTGTAATTTTAAATTATCTATTAAGTGAAGGTACGAGAGAATAAACTTTTATTTAAAATTTATTTCAATCATTTTGAGATATGTATCTTTAATTCTAAATATTGAATTAAATGGATTTTAATGAAATTTTTTTGAAACTTTATATGAAATATATTATTACCAACATTATCATTTTTGTTTGATGATTTCAAAGTTGAGCTCATTTTTCTAATAGTTATGATTATATGTTTTTAAACATATATCCATCATATGAATCGTCAAGACGGGCTCTTTCATCGTACTAATTTTGAAATTAAAAAAAATTAAAATTCGGCGTTAAATTCCGATTTTGTGTGAAATTTTTTCTATTTTCTACAAAAAATTTCCATTTTAAACGATATAATTATTTTGTCAAAATTATTATGGAATTTTTTTTTTGTTATTCATATTAAGATTTACTCAATCCATCATTATCATTAATTGTTTTTATTAAATTCTCCTATTTTCATACTGTAATTTAAATTTCTTTCAGAAATCTTCAAACAACCATTCGTTGCTGTTTTGTACATGTTGTTTGAGAATCAGAATTTTAATCTAACTACTACATAGTAAAGGTATAAACGGACACAATTTAATAAAAATTCATTTCAATCAATCCGAGATATGTATCCTTAAATCAAAACTCTAAATTTAATAGATTTTAGTGAAATTTTTTTGCAACTTTATGTGAAATACACAATATTATTACCATGGCATGGTAACATGGTACAGTTTTTCATTTTGAAATTAAATTAAACTCTTCGATTAAATAAATGCTAGTCCTGAAAAGGACTTTTTTGTGTTACTTTTAGAATTGTATTTTACTTTTTTGCTTTCTTTACTGGAGTTGCCTTTTTTGTTGTTGTCGCAGCTTTTTTAACCTTAGGACTTTTTGCAGCAACCTTTGTTACATTTTTAGATGGTTTCGTAATTTTTTGCTTCGAAGCTTTTGTTTTAATAGGAGCTGCTTTCTTAATAGTTTTAGCTACTGCCTTTTCAGATTTTTTCTTTTCTATTATAGATTCTTTAGCAACAGTAGTCTTTTTCTTTGCGACTCCAACCTTTACAGGTGATCCTTTCTTGGCTTTTTTTGTAATTGATTTTTTCGGTGATGCTAATTTGTTTTTCTTCGAACTTTCGCCGCTTGCTTTTGTTGATGTCGATAGCTTAAATGAACCCGATGCACCTTTGCCTTTCGTTTGGATTAATTTACCGCTAACAACTGCACTCTTAATATATTTTTTAATAAATGGAGACAATTTGTCAGCGTCAACTTTGTAATTTGCAGCCAAATACTTTTTAATTGCTAGTAAAGATGAACCGCCACGTTCTTTCAAATCTTTTATAGCGCTATTCACCATATCTGAAGTTGGAGGATGGGTTGGCTTAGATTTAGGCTTTTTCACTCCAGTTGCGATAGAACCTTTCTTTGGTTTCTTCGTTTCAACAACAGGTGCAGTATTCGATTGAATTGTAGTATTATCTGCCATTTTGCTTTTTTTCTTTTAAAATATTTTTATTCACTTTTAGATTTTCCAATTAAATTTTTCAAAAAAAAAACACTTTAAAATCACTTATAACATTTATAACTTGTATGACTGTATGAACTAAATTCACTGAAGTCTAGTATGAACAAAACAGCTTATCCATATGTGATGAGATTGTGGAAGAGCGGTGTAAAAATTTCATTGAATTCAAGGCAATTTTTTCTCATTTTTGTTTGATGATTTCAAAGTTGAGCTCATTTTTCTAATAGTTATGCTTATTTGTTTTTGAACATGTATCCATCATATGAATTGTCAAGATGGGCTCTTTCATCGTACTAATTTTGAAATTAAAAAAATTTTAAAATACGGCGCTAAATTCCGATTTTGTGTGAAATTTTTTCTATTTTCTCCAAAAAATTTCCATTTAAAACGATATAATTATTTTGTTAATAATATTATGAATTTTTTTTTTCTATATTCATATTAAGATGTACTCAATGCATCATTATCATTAATTGTTTTTATTAAATTCACCTATTTTAATACTGTAATTTATGTGTCTTTCAGAAATCATCAAACAACCATCCGTTGTTGTTTTGTACATGTTGTATGAGAATTGTAATTTTAAATTATCTATTAAGTGAAGGTACGAGAGAATAAACTTTTATTTAAAATTTATTTCAATCATTTTGAGATATGTATCTTTAATTCTAAATATTGAATTGAATGGATTTTAATGAAATTTTTTTCAAACTTTATATGAAATATATTATTACCAACATTATCATTTTTGTTTGATGATTTCAAAGTTGAGCTCATTTTTCTAATAGTTATGATTATATGTTTTTAAACATATATCCATAATATGAATCGTCAAGACGGGCTCTTTCATCGTACTAATTTTGAAATTAAAAAAAATTAAAATTCGGCGTTAAATTCCGATTTTGTGTGAAATTTTTTCTATTTTCTACAAAAAATTTCCATTTTAAACGATATAATTATTTTGTCAAAATTATTATGGAATTTTTTTTTTGTTATTCATATTAAGATTTACTCAATCCATCATTATCATTAATTGTTTTTATTAAATTCTCCTATTTTCATACTGTAATTTAAATTTCTTTCAGAAATCTTCAAACAACCATTCGTTGCTGTTTTGTACATGTTGTTTGAGAATCAGAATTTTAATCTAACTACTACATAGTAAAGGTATAAACGGACACAATTTAATAAAAATTCATTTCAATCAATCCGAGATATGTATCCTTAAATCAAAATTCTAAATTTAATAGATTTTAGTGAAATTTTTTTGCAACTTTATGTGAAATACACAATATTATTACCATGGCATGGTAACATGGTACAGTTTTTCATTTTGAAATTAAATTAAACTCTTCGATTAAATAAATGCTAGTCCTGAAAAGGACTTTTTTGTGTTACTTTTAGAATTGTATTTTACTTTTTTGCTTTCTTTACTGGAGTTGCCTTTTTTGTTGTTGTCGCAGCTTTTTTAACCTTAGGACTTTTTGCAGCAACCTTTGTTACATTTTTAGATGGTTTCGTAATTTTTTGCTTCGAAGCTTTTGTTTTAATAGGAGTTGGTTTCTTAATAGTTTTAGCTACTGCCTTTTCAGA
The DNA here is from genome assembly GCA_963422695.1 of Xylophagus ater. Classification (NCBI taxonomy): domain Eukaryota; kingdom Metazoa; phylum Arthropoda; class Insecta; order Diptera; family Xylophagidae; genus Xylophagus; species Xylophagus ater. The sequence continues at coordinate 38,450,410 of OY730478.1, forward strand.
TTTTTTCTTTTCTATTATAGATTCTTTAGCAACAGTAGTCTTTTTCTTTGCGACTCCAACCTTTACAGGTGATCCTTTCTTGGCTTTTTTTGTAATTGATTTTTTCGGTGATGCTAATTTGTTTTTCTTCGAACTTTCGCCGCTTGCTTTTGTTGATGTCGATAGCTTAAATGAACCCGATGCACCTTTGCCTTTCGTTTGGATTAATTTACCGCTAACAACTGCACTCTTAATATATTTTTTAATAAATGGAGACAATTTGTCAGCGTCAACTTTGTAATTTGCAGCCAAATACTTTTTAATTGCTAGTAAAGATGAACCGCCACGTTCTTTCAAATCTTTTATAGCGCTATTCACCATATCTGAAGTTGGAGGATGGGTTGGCTTAGATTTAGGCTTTTTCACTCCAGTTGCGATAGAACCTTTCTTTGGTTTCTTCGTTTCAACAACAGGTGCAGTATTCGATTGAATTGTAGTATTATCTGCCATTTTGCTTTTTTTCTTTTAAAATATTTTTATTCACTTTTAGATTTTCCAATTAAATTTTTCAAAAAAAAAACACTTTAAAATCACTTATAACATTTATAACTTGTATGACTGTATGAATTAAATTCACTGAAGTCTAGTATGAACAAAACAGCTTATCCATATGTGATCAGATTGTGGAAGAGCGGTGTAAAAATTTCATTGAATTCAAGGCAATTTTTTCTCATTTTTGTTTGATGATTTCAAAGTTGAGCTCATTTTTCTAATAGTTATGCTTATTTGTTTTTGAACATATATCCATCATATGAATTGTCAAGATGGGCTCTTTCATCGTACTAATTTTGAAATTAAAAAAATTTTAAAATACGGCGCTAAATTCCGATTTTGTGTGAAATTTTTTCTATTTTCTCCAAAAAATTTCCATTTAAAACGATATAATTATTTTGTTAATAATATTATGAATTTTTTTTTCTATATTCATATTAAGATGTACTCAATGCATCATTATCATTAATTGTTTTTATTAAATTCACCTATTTTAATACTGTAATTTATGTGTCTTTCAGAAATCATCAAACAACCATCCGTTGTTGTTTTGTATATGTTGTATGAGAATTGTAATTTTAAATTATCTATTAAGTGAAGGTACGAGAGAATAAACTTTTATTTAAAATTTATATCAATCATTTTGAGATATGTATCTTTAATTCTAAATATTGAATTAAATGGATTTTAATGAAATTTTTTTCAAACTTTATATGAAATATATTATTACCAACATTATCATTTTTGTTTGATGATTTCAAAGTTGAGCTCATTTTTCTAATAGTTATGATTATATGTTTTTAAACATATATCCATCATATGAATCGTCAAGACGGGCTCTTTCATCGTACTAATTTTGAAATTAAAAAAAATTAAAATTCGGCGTTAAATTCCGATTTTGTGTGAAATTTTTTCTATTTTCTACAAAAAATTTCCATTTTAAACGATATAATTATTTTGTCAAAATTATTATGGAATTTTTTTTTTGTTATTCATATTAAGATTTACTCAATCCATCATTATCATTAATTGTTTTTATTAAATTCTCCTATTTTCATACTGTAATTTAAATTTCTTTCAGAAATCTTCAAACAACCATTCGTTGCTGTTTTGTACATGTTGTTTGAGAATCAGAATTTTAATTTAACTACTACATAGTAAAGGTATAAACGGACACAATTTAATAAAAATTCATTTCAATCAATCCGAGATATGTATCCTTAAATCAAAATTCTAAATTTAATAGATTTTAGTGAAATTTTTTTGCAACTTTATGTGAAATACACAATATTATTACCATGGCATGGTAACATGGTACAGTTTTTCATTTTGAAATTAAATTAAACTCTTCGATTAAATAAATGCTAGTCCTGAAAAGGACTTTTTTGTGTTACTTTTAGAATTGTATTTTACTTTTTTGCTTTCTTTACTGGAGTTGCCTTTTTTGTTGTTGTCGCAGCTTTTTTAACCTTAGGACTTTTTGCAACAACCTTTGTTACATTTTTAGATGGTTTCGTAATTTTTTGCTTCGAAGCTTTTGTTTTAATAGGAGCTGGTTTCTTAATAGTTTTAGCTACTGCCTTTTCAGATTTTTTCTTTTCTATTATAGATTCTTTAGCAACAGTAGTCTTTTTCTTTGCGACTCCAACCTTTACAGGTGATCCTTTCTTGGCTTTTTTTGTAATTGATTTTTTCGGTGATGCTAATTTGTTTTTCTTCGAACTTTCGCCGCTTGCTTTTGTTGATGTCGATAGCTTAAATGAACCCGATGCACCTTTGCCTTTCGTTTGGATTAATTTACCGCTAACAACTGCACTCTTAATATATTTTTTAATAAATGGAGACAATTTGTCAGCGTCAACTTTGTAATTTGCAGCCAAATACTTTTTAATTGCTAGTAAAGATGAACCGCCACGTTCTTTCAAATCTTTTATAGCGCTATTCACCATATCTGAAGTTGGAGGATGGGTTGGCTTAGATTTAGGCTTTTTCACTCCAGTTGCGATAGAACCTTTCTTTGGTTTCTTCGTTTCAACAACAGGTGCAGTATTCGATTGAATTGTAGTATTATCTGCCATTTTGCTTTTTTTCTTTTAAAATATTTTTATTCACTTTTAGATTTTCCAATTAAATTTTTAAAAAAAAAACACTTTAAAATCACTTATAACATTTATAACTTGTATGACTGTATGAATTAAATTCACTGAAGTCTAGTATGAACAAAACAGCTTCTCCATATGTGATGAGATTGTGGAAGAGCGGTGTGAAAAATTTCATTCAATTCAAGGCAATTTTTTCTCATTTTTGTTTGATGATTTCAAAGTTGAGCTCATTTTTCTAATAGTTATGATTATTTGTTTTTGAACATATATCCTTCATATGAATTGTCAAGATGGGCTCTTTCATCGTACTAATTTTGAAATTAAAAAAATTTTAAAATACGGCGCTAAATTCCGATTTTGTGTGAAATTTTTTCTATTTTCTCCAAAAAATTTCCATTTAAAACGATATAATTATTTTGTTAATAATATTATGAATTTTTTTTTTCTATATTCATATTAAGATGTACTCAATGCATCATTATCATTAATTGTTTTTATTAAATTCACCTATTTTAATACTGTAATTTATGTGTCTTTCAGAAATCATCAAACAACCATCCGTTGTTGTTTTGTACATGTTGTATGAGAATTGTAATTTTAAATTATCTATTAAGTGAAGGTACGAGAGAATAAACTTTTATTTAAAATTTATTTCAATCATTTTGAGATATGTATCTTTAATTCTAAATATTGAATTAAATGGATTTTAATGAAATTTTTTTCAAACTTTATATGAAATATATTATTACCAACATTATCATTTTTGTTTGATGATTTCAAAGTTGAGCTCATTTTTCTAATAGTTTTGATTATATGTTTTTAAACATATATCCATCATATGAATCGTCAAGACGGGCTCTTTCATCGTACTAATTTTGAAATTAAAAAAAATTAAAATTCGGCGTTAAATTCCGATTTTGTGTGAAATTTTTTCTATTTTCTACAAAAAATTTCCATTTTAAACGATATAATTATTTTGTCAAAATTATTATGGAATTTTTTTTTTGTTATTCATATTAAGATTTACTCAATCCATCATTATCATTAATTGTTTTTATTAAATTCTCCTATTTTCATACTGTAATTTAAATTTCTTTCAGAAATCTTCAAACAACCATTCGTTGCTGTTTTGTACATGTTGTTTGAGAATCAGAATTTTAATCTAACTACTACATAGTAAAGGTATAAACGGACACAATTTAATAAAAATTCATTTCAATCAATCCGAGATATGTATCCTTAAATCAAAATTCTAAATTTAATAGATTTTAGTGAAATTTTTTTGCAACTTTATGTGAAATACACAATATTATTACCATGGCATGGTAACATGGTACAGTTTTTCATTTTGAAATTAAATTAAACTCTTCGATTAAATAAATGCTAGTCCTGAAAAGGACTTTTTTGTGTTACTTTTAGAATTGTATTTTACTTTTTTGCTTTCTTTACTGGAGTTGCCTTTTTTGTTGTTGTCGCAGCTTTTTTAACCTTAGGACTTTTTGCAGCAACCTTTGTTACATTTTTAGATGGTTTCGTAATTTTTTGCTTCGAAGCTTTTGTTTTAATAGGAGTTGGTTTCTTAATAGTTTTAGCTACTGCCTTTTCAGATTTTTTCTTTTCTATTATAGATTCTTTAGCAACAGTAGTCTTTTTCTTTGCGACTCCAACCTTTACAGGTGATCCTTTCTTGGCTTTTTTTGTAATTGATTTTTTCGGTGATGCTAATTTGTTTTTCTTCGAACTTTCGCCGCTTGCTTTTGTTGATGTCGATAGCTTAAATGAACCCGATGCACCTTTGCCTTTCGTTTGGATTAATTTACCGCTAACAACTGCACTCTTAATATATTTTTTAATAAATGGAGACAATTTGTCAGCGTCAACTTTGTAATTTGCAGCCAAATACTTTTTAATTGCTAGTAAAGATGAACCGCCACGTTCTTTCAAATCTTTTATAGCGCTATTCACCATATCTGAAGTTGGAGGATGGGTTGGCTTAGATTTAGGCTTTTTCACTCCAGTTGCGATAGAACCTTTCTTTGGTTTCTTCGTTTCAACAACAGGTGCAGTATTCGATTGAATTGTAGTATTATCTGCCATTTTGCTTTTTTTCTTTTAAAATATTTTTATTCACTTTTAGATTTTCCAATTAAATTTTTCAAAAAAAAAACACTTTAAAATCACTTATAACATTTATAACTTGTATGACTGTATGAATTAAATTCACTGAAGTCTAGTATGAACAAAACAGCTTATCCATATGTGATGAGATTGTGGAAGAGCGGTGTGAAAAATTTCATTCGATTCAAGGCAATTTTTTCTCATTTTTGTTTGATGATTTCAAAGTTGAGCTCATTTTTCTAATAGTTATGATTATTTGTTTTTGAACATATATCCATCATATGAATTGTCAAGATGGGCTCTTTCATCGTACTAATTTTGAAATTAAAAAAATTTTAAAATACGGCGCTAAATTCCGATTTTGTGTGAAATTTTTTCTATTTTCTCCAAAAAATTTCCATTTAAAACGATATAATTATTTTGTTAATAATATTATGAATTTTTTTTTTCTATATTCATATTAAGATGTACTCAATGCATCATTATCATTAATTGTTTTTATTAAATTCACCTATTTTAATACTGTAATTTATGTGTCTTTCAGAAATCATCAAACAACCATCCGTTGTTGTTTTGTACATGTTGTATGAGAATTGTAATTTTAAATTATCTATTAAGTGAAGGTACGAGAGAATAAACTTTTATTTAAAATTTATTTCAATCATTTTGAGATATGTATCTTTAATTCTAAATATTGAATTAAATGGATTTTAATGAAATTTTTTTCAAACTTTATATGAAATATATTATTACCAACATTATCATTTTTGTTTGATGATTTCAAAGTTGAGCTCATTTTTCTAATAGTTATGATTATATGTTTTTAAACATATATCCATCATATGAATCGTCAAGACGGGCTCTTTCATCGTACTAATTTTGAAATTAAAAAAAATTAAAATTCGGTGTTAAATTCCGATTTTGTGTGAAATTTTTTCTATTTTCTCCAAAAAATTTCCATTTAAAACGATATAATTATTTTGTTAATAATATTATGAATTTTTTTTTCTATATTCATATTAAGATGTACTCAATGCATCATTATCATTAATTGTTTTTATTAAATTCACCTATTTTAATACTGTAATTTATGTTTCTTTCAGAAATCATCAAACAACCATCCGTTGTTGTTTTGTACATGTTGTATGAGAATTGTAATTTTAAATTATCTATTAAGTGAAGGTACGAGAGAATAAACTTTTATTTAAAATTTATTTCAATCATTTTGAGATATGTATCTTTAATTCTAAATATTGAATTAAAAGGTTTTTAATGAAATTTTTTTGAAACTTTATATGAAATATATTATTACCAACATTATCATTTTTGTTTGATGATTTCAAAGTTGAGCTCATTTTTCTAATAGTTATGATTATATGTTTTTAAACATATATCCATCATATGAATCGTCAAGACGGGCTCTTTCATCGTACTAATTTTGAAATTAAAAAAAATTTAAAATTTGGCGTTAAATTCCGATTTTGTGTGAAATTTTTTCTATTTTCTACAAAAAATTTCCATTTTAAACGATATAATTATTTTGTCAAAATTATTATGGAATTTTTTTTTTGTTATTCATATTAAGATTTACTCAATCCATCATTATCATTAATTGTTTTTATTAAATTCTCCTATTTTCATACTGTAATTTAAATTTCTTTCAGAAATCTTCAAACAACCATTCGTTGCTGTTTTGTACATGTTGTTTGAGAATCAGAATTTTAATCTAACTACTACATAGTAAAGGTATAAACGGACACAATTTAATAAAAATTCATTTCAATCAATCCGAGATATGTATCCTTAAATCAAAATTCTAAATTTAATAGATTTTAGTGAAATTTTTTTGCAACTTTATGTGAAATACACAATATTATTACCATGGCATGGTAACATGGTACAGTTTTTCATTTTGAAATTAAATTAAACTCTTCGATTAAATAAATGCTAGTCCTGAAAAGGACTTTTTTGTGTTACTTTTAGAATTGTATTTTACTTTTTTGCTTTCTTTACTGGAGTTGCCTTTTTTGTTGTTGTCGCAGCTTTTTTAACCTTAGGACTTTTTGCAGCAACCTTTGTTACATTTTTAGATGGTTTCGTAATTTTTTGCTTCGAAGCTTTTGTTTTAATAGGAGCTGCTTTCTTAATAGTTTTAGCTACTGCCTTTTCAGATTTTTTCTTTTCTATTATAGATTCTTTAGCAACAGTAGTCTTTTTCTTTGCGACTCCAACCTTTACAGGTGATCCTTTCTTGGCTTTTTTTGTAATTGATTTTTTCGGTGATGCTAATTTGTTTTTCTTCGAACTTTCGCCGCTTGCTTTTGTTGATGTCGATAGCTTAAATGAACCCGATGCACCTTTGCCTTTCGTTTGGATTAATTTACCGCTAACAACTGCACTCTTAATATATTTTTTAATAAATGGAGACAATTTGTCAGCGTCAACTTTGTAATTTGCAGCCAAATACTTTTTAATTGCTAGTAAAGATGAACCGCCACGTTCTTTCAAATCTTTTATAGCGCTATTCACCATATCTGAAGTTGGAGGATGGGTTGGCTTAGATTTAGGCTTTTTCACTCCAGTTGCGATAGAACCTTTCTTTGGTTTCTTCGTTTCAACAACAGGTGCAGTATTCGATTGAATTGTAGTATTATCTGCCATTTTGCTTTTTTTCTTTTAAAATATTTTTATTCACTTTTAGATTTTCCAATTAAATTTTTCAAAAAAAAAACACTTTAAAATCACTTATAACATTTATAACTTGTATGACTGTATGAATTAAATTCACTGAAGTCTAGTATGAACAAAACAGCTTATCCATATGTGATGAGATTGTGGAAGAGCGGTGTGAAAAATTTCATTCGATTCAAGGCAATTTTTTCTCATTTTTGTTTGATGATTTCAAAGTTGAGCTCATTTTTCTAATAGTTATGATTATTTGTTTTTGAACATATATCCATCATATGAATTGTCAAGATGGGCTCTTTCATCGTACTAATTTTGAAATTAAAAAATTTTAAAATACGGCGCTAAATTCCGATTTTGTGTGAAATTTTTTCTATTTTCTCCAAAAAATTTCCATTTAAAACGATATAATTATTTTGTTAATAATATTATGAATTTTTTTTTTCTATATTCATATTAAGATGTACTCAATGCATCATTATCATTAATTGTTTTTATTAAATTCACCTATTTTAATACTGTAATTTATGTGTCTTTCAGAAATCATCAAACAACCATCCGTTGTTGTTTTGTACATGTTGTATGAGAATTGTAATTTTAAATTATCTATTAAGTGAAGGTACGAGAGAATAAACTTTTATTTAAAATTTATTTCAATCATTTTGAGTTATGTATCTTTAATTCTAAATATTGAATTAAATGGATTTTAATGAAATTTTTTTCAAACTTTATATGAAATATATTATTACCAACATTATCATTTTTGTTTGATGATTTCAAAGTTGAGCTCATTTTTCTAATAGTTATGATTATATGTTTTTAAACATATATCCATCATATGAATCGTCAAGACGGGCTCTTTCATCGTACTAATTTTGAAATTAAAAAAAATTAAAATTCGGTGTTAAATTCCGATTTTGTGTGAAATTTTTTCTATTTTCTCCAAAAAATTTCCATTTAAAACGATATAATTATTTTGTTAATAATATTATGAATTTTTTTTTCTATATTCATATTAAGATGTACTCAATGCATCATTATCATTAATTGTTTTTATTAAATTCACCTATTTTAATACTGTAATTTATGTTTCTTTCAGAAATCATCAAACAACCATCCGTTGTTGTTTTGTACATGTTGTATGAGAATTGTAATTTTAAATTATCTATTAAGTGAAGGTACGAGAGAATAAACTTTTATTTAAAATTTATTTCAATCATTTTGAGATATGTATCTTTAATTCTAAATATTGAATTAAAAGGTTTTTAATGAAATTTTTTTGAAACTTTATATGAAATATATTATTACCAACATTATCATTTTTGTTTGATGATTTCAAAGTTGAGCTCATTTTTCTAATAGTTATGATTATATGTTTTTAAACATATATCCATCATATGAATCGTCAAGACGGGCTCTTTCATCGTACTAATTTTGAAATTAAAAAAAATTAAAATTCGGCGTTAAATTCCGATTTTGTGTGAAATTTTTTCTATTTTCTACAAAAAATTTCCATTTTAAACGATATAATTATTTTGTCAAAATTATTATGGAATTTTTTTTTTGTTATTCATATTAAGATTTACTCAATCCATCATTATCATTAATTGTTTTTATTAAATTCTCCTATTTTCATACTGTAATTTAAATTTCTTTCAGAAATCTTCAAACAACCATTCGTTGCTGTTTTGTACATGTTGTTTGAGAATCAGAATTTTAATCTAACTACTACATAGTAAAGGTATAAACGGACACAATTTAATAAAAATTCATTTCAATCAATCCGAGATATGTATCCTTAAATCAAAATTCTAAATTTAATAGATTTTAGTGAAATTTTTTTGCAACTTTATGTGAAATACACAATATTATTACCATGGCATGGTAACATGGTACAGTTTTTCATTTTGAAATTAAATTAAACTCTTCGATTAAATAAATGCTAGTCCTGAAAAGGACTTTTTTGTGTTACTTTTAGAATTGTATTTTACTTTTTTGCTTTCTTTACTGGAGTTGCCTTTTTTGTTGTTGTCGCAGCTTTTTTAACCTTAGGACTTTTTGCAGCAACCTTTGTTACATTTTTAGATGGTTTCGTAATTTTTTGCTTCGAAGCTTTTGTTTTAATAGGAGCTGCTTTCTTAATAGTTTTAGCTACTGCCTTTTCAGATTTTTTCTTTTCTATTATAGATTCTTTAGCAACAGTAGTCTTTTTCTTTGCGACTCCAACCTTTACAGGTGATCCTTTCTTGGCTTTTTTTGTAATTGATTTTTTCGGTGATGCTAATTTGTTTTTCTTCGAACTTTCGCCGCTTGCTTTTGTTGATGTCGATAGCTTAAATGAACCCGATGCACCTTTGCCTTTCGTTTGGATTAATTTACCGCTAACAACTGCACTCTTAATATATTTTTTAATAAATGGAGACAATTTGTCAGCGTCAACTTTGTAATTTGCAGCCAAATACTTTTTAATTGCTAGTAAAGATGAACCGCCACGTTCTTTCAAATCTTTTATAGCGCTATTCACCATATCTGAAGTTGGAGGATGGGTTGGCTTAGATTTAGGCTTTTTCACTCCAGTTGCGATAGAACCTTTCTTTGGTTTCTTCGTTTCAACAACAGGTGCAGTATTCGATTGAATTGTAGTATTATCTGCCATTTTGCTTTTTTTCTTTTAAAATATTTTTATTCACTTTTAGATTTTCCAATTAAATTTTTCAAAAAAAAAACACTTTAAAATCACTTATAACATTTATAACTTGTATGACTGTATGAATTAAATTCACTGAAGTCTAGTATGAACAAAACAGCTTATCCATATGTGATGAGATTGTGGAAGAGCGGTGTGAAAAATTTCATTGAATTCAAGGCAATTTTTTCTCATTTTTGTTTGATGATTTCAAAGTTGAGCTCATTTTTCTAATAGTTATGATTATTTGTTTTTGAACATATATCCATCATATGAATTGTCAAGATGGGCTCTTTCATCGTACTAATTTTGAAATTAAAAAAATTTTAAAATACGGCGCTAAATTCCGATTTTGTGTGAAATTTTTTCTATTTTCTCCAAAAAATTTCCATATAAAACGATATAATTATTTTGTTAATAATATTATGAATTTTTTTTTCTATATTCATATTAAGATGTACTCAATGCATCATTATCATTAATTGTTTTTATTAAATTCACCTATTTTAATACTGTAATTTATGTTTCTTTCAGAAATCATCAAACAACCATCCGTTGTTGTTTTGTACATGTTGTATGAGAATTGTAATTTTAAATTATCTATTAAGTGAAGGTACGAGAGAATAAACTTTTATTTAAAATTTATTTCAATCATTTTGAGATATGTATCTTTAATTCTAAATATTGAATTAAATGGATTTTAATGAAATTTTTTTCAAACTTTATATGAAATATATTATTACCAACATTATCATTTTTGTTTGATGATTTCAAAGTTGAGCTCATTTTTCTAATAGTTATGATTATATGTTTTTAAACATATATCCATCATATGAATCGTCAAGACGGGCTCTTTCATCGTACTAATTTTGAAATTAAAAAAAATTAAAATTCGGCGTTAAATTCCGATTTTGTGTGAAATTTTTTCTATTTTCTACAAAAAATTTCCATTTTAAACGATATAATTGTTTTGTCAAAATTATTATGGAATTTTTTTTTTGTTATTCATATTAAGATTTACTCAATCCATCATTATCATTAATTGTTTTTATTAAATTCTCCTATTTTCATACTGTAATTTAAATTTCTTTCAGAAATCTTCAAACAACCATTCGTTGCTGTTTTGTACATGTTGTTTGAGATTCAGAATTTTAATCTAACTACTACATAGTAAAGGTATAAACGGACACAATTTAATAAAAATTCATTTCAATCAATCCGAGATATGTATCCTTAAATCAAAATTCTAAATTTAATAGATTTTAGTGAAATTTTTTTGCAACTTTATGTGAAATACACAATATTATTACCATGGCATGGTAACATGGTACAGTTTTTCATTTTGAAATTAAATTAAACTCTTCGATTAAATAAATGCTAGTCCTGAAAAGGACTTTTTTGTGTTACTTTTAGAATTGTATTTTACTTTTTTGCTTTCTTTACTGGAGTTGCCTTTTTTGTTGTTGTCGCAGCTTTTTTAACCTTAAGACTGTTTGCAGCAACCTTTGTTACATTTTTAGATGGTTTCGTAATTTTTTGCTTCGAAGCTTTTGTTTTAATAGGAGCTGCTTTCTTAATAGTTTTAGCTACTGCCTTTTCAGATTTTTTCTTTTCTATTATAGATTCTTTAGCAACAGTAGTCTTTTTCTTTGCGACTCCAACCTTTACAGGTGATCCTTTCTTGGCTTTTTTTGTAATTGATTTTTTCGGTGATGCTAATTTGTTTTTCTTCGAACTTTCGCCGCTTGCTTTTGTTGATGTCGATAGCTTAAATGAACCCGATGCACCTTTGCCTTTCGTTTGGATTAATTTACCGCTAACAACTGCACTTTTAATATATTTTTTAATAAATGGAGACAATTTGTCAGCGTCAACTTTGTAATTTGCAGCCAAATACTTTTTAATTGCTAGTAAAGATGAACCGCCACGTTCTTTCAAATCTTTTATAGCGCTATTCACCATATCTGAAGTTGGAGGATGGGTTGGCTTAGATTTAGGCTTTTTCACTCCAGTTGCGATAGAACCTTTCTTTGGTTTCTTCGTTTCAACAACAGGTGCAGTATTCGATTGAATTGTAGTATTATCTGCCATTTTGCTTTTTTTCTTTTAAAATATTTTTATTCACTTTTAGATTTTCCAATTAAATTTTTCAAAAAAAAAACACTTTAAAATCACTTATAACATTTATAACTTGTATGACTGTATGAATTAAATTCACTGAAGTCTAGTATGAACAAAACAGCTTCTCCATATGTGATGAGATTGTGGAAGAGCGGTGTGAAAAATTTCATTCAATTCAAGGCAATTTTTTCTCATTTTTGTTTGATGATTTCAAAGTTGAGCTCATTTTTCTAATAGTTATGATTATTTGTTTTTGAACATATATCCATCATATGAATTGTCAAGATGGGCTCTTTCATCGTACTAATTTTGAAATTAAAAAAATTTTAAAATACGGCGCTAAATTCCGATTTTGTGTGAAATTTTTTCTATTTTCTCCAAAAAATTTCCATTTGAAACGATATAATTATTTTGTTAATAATATTATGAATTTTTTTTTTCTATATTCATATTAAGATGTACTCAATGCATCATTATCATTAATTGTTTTTATTAAATTCACCTATTTTAATACTGTAATTTATGTGTCTTTCAGAAATCATCAAACAACCATCCGTTGTTGTTTTGTACATGTTGTATGAGAATTGTAATTTTAAATTATCTATTAAGTGAAGGTACGAGAGAATAAACTTTTATTTAAAATTTATTTCAATCATTTTGAGATATGTATCTTTAATTCTAAATATTGAATTAAATGGATTTTAATGAAATTTTTTTCAAACTTTATATGAAATATATTATTACCAACATTATCATTTTTGTTTGATGATTTCAAAGTTGAGCTCATTTTTCTAATAGTTTTGATTATATGTTTTTAAACATATATCCATCATATGAATCGTCAAGACGGGCTCTTTCATCGTACTAATTTTGAAATTAAAAAAAATTAAAATTCGGCGTTAAATTCCGATTTTGTGTGAAATTTTTTCTATTTTCTACAAAAAATTTCCATTTTAAACGCTATAATTATTTTGTCAAAATTATTATGGAATTTTTTTTTTGTTATTCATATTAAGATTTACTCAATCCATCATTATCATTAATTGTTTTTATTACATTCTCCTATTTTCATACTGTAATTTAAATTTCTTTCAGAAATCTTCAAACAACCATTCGTTGCTGTTTTGTACATGTTGTTTGAGAATCAGAATTTTAATCTAACTACTACATAGTAAAGGTATAAACGGACACAATTTAATAAAAATTCATTTCAATCAATCCGAGATATGTATCCTTAAATCAAAATTCTAAATTTAATAGATTTTAGTGAAATTTTTTTGCAACTTTATGTGAAATACACAATATTATTACCATGGCATGGTAACATGGTACAGTTTTTCATTTAGAAATTAAATTAAACTCTTCGATTAAATAAATGCTAGTCCTGAAAAGGACTTTTTTGTGTTACTTTTAGAATTGTATTTTACTTTTTTGCTTTCTTTACTGGAGTTGCCTTTTTTGTTGTTGTCGCAGCTTTTTTAACCTTAGGACTTTTTGCAACAACCTTTGTTACATTTTTAGATGGTTTCGTAATTTTTTGCTTCGAAGCTTTTGTTTTAATAGGAGCTGGTTTCTTAATAGTTTTAGCTACTGCCTTTTCAGATTTTTTCTTTTCTATTATAGATTCTTTAGCAACAGTAGTCTTTTTCTTTGCGACTCCAACCTTTACAGGTGATCCTTTCTTGGCTTTTTTTGTAATTGATTTTTTCGGTGATGCTAATTTGTTTTTCTTCGAACTTTCGCCGCTTGCTTTTGTTGATGTCGATAGCTTAAATGAACCCGATGCACCTTTGCCTTTCGTTTGGATTAATTTACCGCTAACAACTGCACTCTTAATATATTTTTTAATAAATGGAGACAATTTGTCAGCGTCAACTTTGTAATTTGCAGCCAAATACTTTTTAATTGCTAGTAAAGATGAACCGCCACGTTCTTTCAAATCTTTTATAGCGCTATTCACCATATCTGAAGTTGGAGGATGGGTTGGCTTAGATTTAGGCTTTTTCACTCCAGTTGCGATAGAACCTTTCTTTGGTTTCTTCGTTTCAACAACAGGTGCAGTATTCGATTGAATTGTAGTATTATCTGCCATTTTGCTTTTTTTCTTTTAAAATATTTTTATTCACTTTTAGATTTTCCAATTAAATTTTAAAAAAAAAAACACTTTAAAATCACTTATAACATTTATAACTTGTATGACTGTATGAATTAAATTCACTGAAGTCTAGTATGAACAAAACAGCTTCTCCATATGTGATGAGATTGTGGAAGAGCGGTGTGAAAAATTTCATTCAATTCAAGGCAATTTTTTCTCATTTTTGTTTGATGATTTCAAAGTTGAGCTCATTTTTCTAATAGTTATGATTATTTGTTTTTGAACATATATCCATCATATGAATTGTCAAGATGGGCTCTTTCATCGTACTAATTTTGAAATTAAAAAAATTTTAAAATACGGCGCTAAATTCCGATTTTGTGTGAAATTTTTTCTATTTTCTCCAAAAAATTTCCATTTGAAACGATATAATTATTTTGTTAATAATATTATGAATTTTTTTTTTCTATATTCATATTAAGATGTACTCAATGCATCATTATCATTAATTGTTTTTATTAAATTCACCTATTTTAATACTGTAATTTATGTGTCTTTCAGAAATCATCAAACAACCATCCGTTGTTGTTTTGTACATGTTGTATGAGAATTGTAATTTTAAATTATCTATTAAGTGAAGGTACGAGAGAATAAACTTTTATTTAAAATTTATTTCAATCATTTTGAGATATGTATCTTTAATTCTAAATATTGAATTAAATGGATTTTAATGAAATTTTTTTCAAACTTTATATGAAATATATTATTACCAACATTATCATTTTTGTTTGATGATTTCAAAGTTGAGCTCATTTTTCTAATAGTTTTGATTATATGTTTTTAAACATATATCCATCATATGAATCGTCAAGACGGGCTCTTTCATCGTACTAATTTTGAAATTAAAAAAAATTAAAATTCGGCGTTAAATTCCGATTTTGTGTGAAATTTTTTCTATTTTCTACAAAAAATTTCCATTTTAAACGATATAATTATTTTGTCAAAATTATTATGGAATTTTTTTTTTGTTATTCATATTAAGATTTACTCAATCCATCATTATCATTAATTGTTTTTATTACATTCTCCTATTTTCATACTGTAATTTAAATTTCTTTCAGAAATCTTCAAACAACCATTCGTTGCTGTTTTGTACATGTTGTTTGAGAATCAGAATTTTAATCTAACTACTACATAGTAAAGGTATAAACGGACACAATTTAATAAAAATTCATTTCAATCAATCCGAGATATGTATCCTTAAATCAAAATTCTAAATTTAATAGATTTTAGTGAAATTTTTTTGCAACTTTATGTGAAATACACAATATTATTACCATGGCATGGTAACATGGTACAGTTTTTCATTTTGAAATTAAATTAAACTCTTCGATTAAATAAATGCTAGTCCTGAAAAGGACTTTTTTGTGTTACTTTTAGAATTGTATTTTACTTTTTTGCTTTCTTTACTGGAGTTGCCTTTTTTGTTGTTGTCGCAGCTTTTTTAACCTTAGGACTTTTTGCAGCAACCTTTGTTACATTTTTAGATGGTTTCGTAATTTTTTGCTTCGAAGCTTTTGTTTTAATAGGAGTTGGTTTCTTAATAGTTTTAGCTACTGCCTTTTCAGATTTTTTCTTTTCTTTTATAGATTCTTTAGCAACAGTAGTCTTTTTCTTTGCGACTCCAACCTTTACAGGTGATCCTTTCTTGGCTTTTTTTGTAATTGATTTTTTCGGTGATGCTAATTTGTTTTTCTTCGAACTTTCGCCGCTTGCTTTTGTTGATGTCGATAGCTTAAATGAACCCGATGCACCTTTGCCTTTCGTTTGGATTAATTTACCGCTAACAACTGCACTCTTAATATATTTTTTAATAAATGGAGACAATTTGTCAGCGTCAACTTTGTAATTTGCAGCCAAATACTTTTTAATTGCTAGTAAAGATGAACCGCCACGTTCTTTCAAATCTTTTATAGCGCTATTCACCATATCTGAAGTTGGAGGATGGGTTGGCTTAGATTTAGGCTTTTTTACTCCAGTTGCGATAGAACCTTTCTTTGGTTTCTTCGTTTCAACAACAGGTGCAGTATTCGATTGAATTGTAGTATTATCTGCCATTTTGCTTTTTTTCTTTTAAAATATTTTTATTCACTTTTAGATTTTCCAATTAAATTTTTCAAAAAAAAAACACTTTAAAATCACTTATAACATTTATAACTTGTATGACTGTATGAATTAAATTCACTGAAGTCTAGTATGAACAAAACAGCTTATCCATATGTGATGAGATTGTGGAAGAGCGGTGTGAAAAATTTCATTGAATTCAAGGCAATTTTTTCTCATTTTTGTTTGATGATTTCAAAGTTGAGCTCATTTTTCTAATAGTTATGATTATTTGTTTTTGAACATATATCCATCATATGAATTGTCAAGATGGGCTCTTTCATCGTACTAATTTTGAAATTAAAAAAATTTTAAAATACGGCGCTAAATTCCGATTTTGTGTGAAATTTTTTCTATTTTCTCCAAAAAATTTCCATTTAAAACGATATAATTATTTTGTTAATAATATTATGAATTTTTTTTTCTATATTCATATTAAGATGTACTCAATGCATCATTATCATTAATTGTTTTTTTTAAATTCACCTATTTTAATACTGTAATTTATGTTTCTTTCAGAAATCATCAAACAACCATCCGTTGTTGTTTTGTACATGTTGTATGAGAATTGTAATTTTAAATTATCTATTAAGTGAAGGTACGAGAAAATAAACTTTTATTTAAAATTTATTTCAATCATTTTGAGATATGTATCTTTAATTCTAAATATTGAATTAAATGGATTTTAATGAAATTTTTTTCAAACTTTATATGAAATATATTATTACCAACATTATCATTTTTGTTTGATGATTTCAAAGTTGAGCTCATTTTTCTAATAGTTATGATTATATGTTTTTAAACATATATCCATCATATGAATCGTCAAGACGGGCTCTTTCATCGTACTAATTTTGAAATTAAAAAAAATTAAAATTCGGCGTTAAATTCCGATTTTGTGTGAAATTTTTTCTATTTTCTACAAAAAATTTCCATTTTAAACGATATAATTGTTTTGTCAAAATTATTATGGAATTTTTTTTTTGTTATTCATATTAAGATTTACTCAATCCATCATTATCATTAATTGTTTTTATTAAATTCTCCTATTTTCATACTGTAATTTAAATTTCTTTCAGAAATCTTCAAACAACCATTCGTTGCTGTTTTGTACATGTTGTTTGAGATTCAGAATTTTAATCTAACTACTACATAGTAAAGGTATAAACGGACACAATTTAATAAAAATTCATTTCAATCAATCCGAGATATGTATCCTTAAATCAAAATTCTAAATTTAATAGATTTTAGTGAAATTTTTTTGCAACTTTATGTGAAATACACAATATTATTACCATGGCATGGTAACATGGTACAGTTTTTCATTTTGAAATTAAATTAAACTCTTCGATTAAATAAATGCTAGTCCTGAAAAGGACTTTTTTGTGTTACTTTTAGAATTGTATTTTACTTTTTTGCTTTCTTTACTGGAGTTGCCTTTTTTGTTGTTGTCGCAGCTTTTTTAACCTTAAGACTGTTTGCAGCAACCTTTGTTACATTTTTAGATGGTTTCGTAATTTTTTGCTTCGAAGCTTTTGTTTTAATAGGAGCTGGTTTCTTAATAGTTTTAGCTACTGCCTTTTCAGATTTTTTCTTTTCTATTATAGATTCTTTAGCAACAGTAGTCTTTTTCTTTGCGACTCCAACCTTTACAGGTGATCCTTTCTTGGCTTTTTTTGTAATTGATTTTTTCGGTGATGCTAATTTGTTTTTCTTCGAACTTTCGCCGCTTGCTTTTGTTGATGTCGATAGCTTAAATGAACCCGATGCACCTTTGCCTTTCGTTTGGATTAATTTACCGCTAACAACTGCACTTTTAATATATTTTTTAATAAATGGAGACAATTTGTCAGCGTCAACTTTGTAATTTGCAGCCAAATACTTTTTAATTGCTAGTAAAGATGAACCGCCACGTTCTTTCAAATCTTTTATAGCGCTATTCACCATATCTGAAGTTGGAGGATGGGTTGGCTTAGATTTAGGCTTTTTCACTCCAGTTGCGATAGAACCTTTCTTTGGTTTCTTCGTTTCAACAACAGGTGCAGTATTCGATTGAATTGTAGTATTATCTGCCATTTTGCTTTTTTTCTTTTAAAATATTTTTATTCACTTTTAGATTTTCCAATTAAATTTTTCAAAAAAAAAACACTTTAAAATCACTTATAACATTTATAACTTGTATGACTGTATGAATTAAATTCACTGAAGTCTAGTATGAACAAAACAGCTTATCCATATGTGATTAGATTGTGGAAGAGCGGTGTAAAAATTTCATTGAATTCAAGGCAATTTTTTCTCATTTTTGTTTGATGATTTCAAAGTTGAGCTCATTTTTCTAATAGTTATGATTATTTGTTTTTGAACATGTATCCATCATATGAATTGTCAAGATGGGCTCTTTCATCGTACTAATTTTGAAATTAAAAAAATTTTAAAATACGGCGCTAAATTCCGATTTTGTGTGAAATTTTTTCTATTTTCTCCAAAAAATTTCCATTTAAAACGATATAATTATTTTGTTAATAATATTATGAATTTTTTTTTCTATATTCATATTAAGATGTACTCAATGCATCATTATCATTAATTGTTTTTATTAAATTCACCTATTTTAATACTGTAATTTATGTGTCTTTCAGAAATCATCAAACAACCATCCGTTGTTGTTTTGTATATGTTGTATGAGAACTGTAATTTTAAATTATCTATTAAGTGAAGGTACGAGAGAATAAACTTTTATTTAAAATTTATATCAATCATTTTGAGATATGTATCTTTAATTCTAAATATTGAATTAAATGGATTTTAATGAAATTTTTTTCAAACTTTATATGAAATATATTATTACCAACATTATCATTTTTGTTTGATGATTTCAAAGTTGAGCTCATTTTTCTAATAGTTATGATTATATGTTTTTAAACATATATCCATCATATGAATCGTCAAGACGGGCTCTTTCATCGTACTAATTTTGAAATTAAAAAAAATTAAAATTCGGCGTTAAATTCCGATTTTGTGTGAAATTTTTTCTATTTTCTACAAAAAATTTCCATTTTAAACGATATAATTGTTTTGTCAAAATTATTATGGAATTTTTTTTTTGTTATTCATATTAAGATTTACTCAATCCATCATTATCATTAATTGTTTTTATTAAATTCTCCTATTTTCATACTGTAATTTAAATTTCTTTCAGAAATCTTCAAACAACCATTCGTTGCTGTTTTGTACATGTTGTTTGAGATTCAGAATTTTAATCTAACTACTACATAGTAAAGGTATAAACGGACACAATTTAATAAAAATTCATTTCAATCAATCCGAGATATGTATCCTTAAATCAAAATTCTAAATTTAATAGATTTTAGTGAAATTTTTTTGCAACTTTATGTGAAATACACAATATTATTACCATGGCATGGTAACATGGTACAGTTTTTCATTTTGAAATTAAATTAAACTCTTCGATTAAATAAATGCTAGTCCTGAAAAGGACTTTTTTGTGTTACTTTTAGAATTGTATTTTACTTTTTTGCTTTCTTTACTGGAGTTGCCTTTTTTGTTGTTGTCGCAGCTTTTTTAACCTTAAGACTGTTTGCAGCAACCTTTGTTACATTTTTAGATGGTTTCGTAATTTTTTGCTTCGAAGCTTTTGTTTTAATAGGAGCTGCTTTCTTAATAGTTTTAGCTACTGCCTTTTCAGATTTTTTCTTTTCTATTATAGATTCTTTAGCAACAGTAGTCTTTTTCTTTGCGACTCCAACCTTTACAGGTGATCCTTTCTTGGCTTTTTTTGTAATTGATTTTTTCGGTGATGCTAATTTGTTTTTCTTCGAACTTTCGCCGCTTGCTTTTGTTGATGTCGATAGCTTAAATGAACCCGATGCACCTTTGCCTTTCGTTTGGATTAATTTACCGCTAACAACTGCACTTTTAATATATTTTTTAATAAATGGAGACAATTTGTCAGCGTCAACTTTGTAATTTGCAGCCAAATACTTTTTAATTGCTAGTAAAGATGAACCGCCACGTTCTTTCAAATCTTTTATAGCGCTATTCACCATATCTGAAGTTGGAGGATGGGTTGGCTTAGATTTAGGCTTTTTCACTCCAGTTGCGATAGAACCTTTCTTTGGTTTCTTCGTTTCAACAACAGGTGCAGTATTCGATTGAATTGTAGTATTATCTGCCATTTTGCTTTTTTTCTTTTAAAATATTTTTATTCACTTTTAGATTTTCCAATTAAATTTTTCAAAAAAAAAACACTTTAAAATCACTTATAACATTTATAACTTGTATGACTGTATGAATTAAATTCACTGAAGTCTAGTATGAACAAAACAGCTTATCCATATGTGATTAGATTGTGGAAGAGCGGTGTAAAAATTTCATTGAATTCAAGGCAATTTTTTCTCATTTTTGTTTGATGATTTCAAAGTTGAGCTCATTTTTCTAATAGTTATGCTTATTTGTTTTTGAACATGTATCCATCATATGAATTGTCAAGATGGGCTCTTTCATCGTACTAATTTTGAAATTAAAAAAATTTTAAAATACGGCGCTAAATTCCGATTTTGTGTGAAATTTTTTCTATTTTCTCCAAAAAATTTCCATTTAAAACGATATAATTATTTTGTTAATAATATTATGAATTTTTTTTTCTATATTCATATTAAGATGTACTCAATGCATCATTATCATTAATTGTTTTTATTAAATTCACCTATTTTAATACTGTAATTTATGTGTCTTTCAGAAATCATCAAACAACCATCCGTTGTTGTTTTGTATATGTTGTATGAGAATTGTAATTTTAAATTATCTATTAAGTGAAGGTACGAGAGAATAAACTTTTATTTAAAATTTATATCAATCATTTTGAGATATGTATCTTTAATTCTAAATATTGAATTAAATGGATTTTAATGAAATTTTTTTCAAACTTTATATGAAATATATTATTACCAACATTATCATTTTTGTTTGATGATTTCAAAGTTGAGCTCATTTTTCTAATAGTTATGATTATATGTTTTTAAACATATATCCATCATATGAATCGTCAAGACGGGCTCTTTCATCGTACTAATTTTGAAATTAAAAAAAATTAAAATTCGGCGTTAAATTCCGATTTTGTGTGAAATTTTTTCTATTTTCTACAAAAAATTTCCATTTTAAACGATATAATTATTTTGTCAAAATTATTATGGAATTTTTTTTTTGTTATTCATATTAAGATTTACTCAATCCATCATTATCATTAATTGTTTTTATTAAATTCTCCTATTTTCATACTGTAATTTAAATTTCTTTCAGAAATCTTCAAACAACCATTCGTTGCTGTTTTGTACATGTTGTTTGAGAATCAGAATTTTAATCTAACTACTACATAGTAAAGGTATAAACGGACACAATTTAATAAAAATTCATTTCAATCAATCCGAGATATGTATCCTTAAATCAAAATTCTAAATTTAATAGATTTTAGTGAAATTTTTTTGCAACTTTATGTGAAATACACAATATTATTACCATGGCATGGTAACATGGTACAGTTTTTCATTTTGAAATTAAATTAAACTCTTCGATTAAATAAATGCTAGTCCTGAAAAGGACTTTTTTGTGTTACTTTTAGAATTGTATTTTACTTTTTTGCTTTCTTTACTGGAGTTGCCTTTTTTGTTGTTGTCGCAGCTTTTTTAACCTTAGGACTTTTTGCAACAACCTTTGTTACATTTTTAGATGGTTTCGTAATTTTTTGGTTCGAAGCTTTTGTTTTAATAGGAGCTGGTTTCTTAATAGTTTTAGCTACTGCCTTTTCAGATTTTTTCTTTTCTATTATAGATTCTTTAGCAACAGTAGTCTTTTTCTTTGCGACTCCAACCTTTACAGGTGATCCTTTCTTGGCTTTTTTTGTAATTGATTTTTTCGGTGATGCTAATTTGTTTTTCTTCGAACTTTCGCCGCTTGCTTTTGTTGATGTCGATAGCTTAAATGAACCCGATGCACCTTTGCCTTTCGTTTGGATTAATTTACCGCTAACAACTGCACTCTTAATATATTTTTTAATAAATGGAGACAATTTGTCAGCGTCAACTTTGTAATTTGCAGCCAAATACTTTTTAATTGCTAGTAAAGATGAACCGCCACGTTCTTTCAAATCTTTTATAGCGCTATTCACCATATCTGAAGTTGGAGGATGGGTTGGCTTAGATTTAGGCTTTTTCACTCCAGTTGCGATAGAACCTTTCTTTGGTTTCTTCGTTTCAACAACAGGTGCAGTATTCGATTGAATTGTAGTATTATCTGCCATTTTGCTTTTTTTCTTTTAAAATATTTTTATTCACTTTTAGATTTTCCAATTAAATTTTAAAAAAAAAAACACTTTAAAATCACTTATAACATTTATAACTTGTATGACTGTATGAATTAAATTCACTGAAGTCTAGTATGAACAAAACAGCTTCTCCATATGTGATGAGATTGTGGAAGAGCGGTGTGAAAAATTTCATTCAATTCAAGGCAATTTTTTCTCATTTTTGTTTGATGATTTCAAAGTTGAGCTCATTTTTCTAATAGTTATGATTATTTGTTTTTGAACATATATCCATCATATGAATTGTCAAGATGGGCTCTTTCATCGTACTAATTTTGAAATTAAAAAAATTTTAAAATACGGCGCTAAATTCCGATTTTGTGTGAAATTTTTTCTATTTTCTCCAAAAAATTTCCATTTGAAACGATATAATTATTTTGTTAATAATATTATGAATTTTTTTTTTCTATATTCATATTAAGATGTACTCAATGCATCATTATCATTAATTGTTTTTATTAAATTCACCTATTTTAATACTGTAATTTATGTGTCTTTCAGAAATCATCAAACAACCATCCGTTGTTGTTTTGTACATGTTGTATGAGAATTGTAATTTTAAATTATCTATTAAGTGAAGGTACGAGAGAATAAACTTTTATTTAAAATTTATTTCAATCATTTTGAGATATGTATCTTTAATTCTAAATATTGAATTAAATGGATTTTAATGAAATTTTTTTCAAACTTTATATGAAATATATTATTACCAACATTATCATTTTTGTTTGATGATTTCAAAGTTGAGCTCATTTTTCTAATAGTTTTGATTATATGTTTTTAAACATATATCCATCATATGAATCGTCAAGACGGGCTCTTTCATCGTACTAATTTTGAAATTAAAAAAAATTAAAATTCGGCGTTAAATTCCGATTTTGTGTGAAATTTTTTCTATTTTCTACAAAAAATTTCCATTTTAAACGCTATAATTATTTTGTCAAAATTATTATGGAATTTTTTTTTTGTTATTCATATTAAGATTTACTCAATCCATCATTATCATTAATTGTTTTTATTACATTCTCCTATTTTCATACTGTAATTTAAATTTCTTTCAGAAATCTTCAAACAACCATTCGTTGCTGTTTTGTACATGTTGTTTGAGAATCAGAATTTTAATCTAACTACTACATAGTAAAGGTATAAACGGACACAATTTAATAAAAATTCATTTCAATCAATCCGAGATATGTATCCTTAAATCAAAATTCTAAATTTAATAGATTTTAGTGAAATTTTTTTGCAACTTTATGTGAAATACACAATATTATTACCATGGCATGGTAACATGGTACAGTTTTTCATTTAGAAATTAAATTAAACTCTTCGATTAAATAAATGCTAGTCCTGAAAAGGACTTTTTTGTGTTACTTTTAGAATTGTATTTTACTTTTTTGCTTTCTTTACTGGAGTTGCCTTTTTTGTTGTTGTCGCAGCTTTTTTAACCTTAGGACTTTTTGCAACAACCTTTGTTACATTTTTAGATGGTTTCGTAATTTTTTGCTTCGAAGCTTTTGTTTTAATAGGAGCTGGTTTCTTAATAGTTTTAGCTACTGCCTTTTCAGATTTTTTCTTTTCTATTATAGATTCTTTAGCAACAGTAGTCTTTTTCTTTGCGACTCCAACCTTTACAGGTGATCCTTTCTTGGCTTTTTTTGTAATTGATTTTTTCGGTGATGCTAATTTGTTTTTCTTCGAACTTTCGCCGCTTGCTTTTGTTGATGTCGATAGCTTAAATGAACCCGATGCACCTTTGCCTTTCGTTTGGATTAATTTACCGCTAACAACTGCACTCTTAATATATTTTTTAATAAATGGAGACAATTTGTCAGCGTCAACTTTGTAATTTGCAGCCAAATACTTTTTAATTGCTAGTAAAGATGAACCGCCACGTTCTTTCAAATCTTTTATAGCGCTATTCACCATATCTGAAGTTGGAGGATGGGTTGGCTTAGATTTAGGCTTTTTCACTCCAGTTGCGATAGAACCTTTCTTTGGTTTCTTCGTTTCAACAACAGGTGCAGTATTCGATTGAATTGTAGTATTATCTGCCATTTTGCTTTTTTTCTTTTAAAATATTTTTATTCACTTTTAGATTTTCCAATTAAATTTTAAAAAAAAAAACACTTTAAAATCACTTATAACATTTATAACTTGTATGACTGTATGAATTAAATTCACTGAAGTCTAGTATGAACAAAACAGCTTCTCCATATGTGATGAGATTGTGGAAGAGCGGTGTGAAAAATTTCATTCAATTCAAGGCAATTTTTTCTCATTTTTGTTTGATGATTTCAAAGTTGAGCTCATTTTTCTAATAGTTATGATTATTTGTTTTTGAACATATATCCATCATATGAATTGTCAAGATGGGCTCTTTCATCGTACTAATTTTGAAATTAAAAAAATTTTAAAATACGGCGCTAAATTCCGATTTTGTGTGAAATTTTTTCTATTTTCTCCAAAAAATTTCCATTTGAAACGATATAATTATTTTGTTAATAATATTATGAATTTTTTTTTTCTATATTCATATTAAGATGTACTCAATGCATCATTATCATTAATTGTTTTTATTAAATTCACCTATTTTAATACTGTAATTTATGTGTCTTTCAGAAATCATCAAACAACCATCCGTTGTTGTTTTGTACATGTTGTATGAGAATTGTAATTTTAAATTATCTATTAAGTGAAGGTACGAGAGAATAAACTTTTATTTAAAATTTATTTCAATCATTTTGAGATATGTATCTTTAATTCTAAATATTGAATTAAATGGATTTTAATGAAATTTTTTTCAAACTTTATATGAAATATATTATTACCAACATTATCATTTTTGTTTGATGATTTCAAAGTTGAGCTCATTTTTCTAATAGTTTTGATTATATGTTTTTAAACATATATCCATCATATGAATCGTCAAGACGGGCTCTTTCATCGTACTAATTTTGAAATTAAAAAAAATTAAAATTCGGCGTTAAATTCCGATTTTGTGTGAAATTTTTTCTATTTTCTACAAAAAATTTCCATTTTAAACGCTATAATTATTTTGTCAAAATTATTATGGAATTTTTTTTTTGTTATTCATATTAAGATTTACTCAATCCATCATTATCATTAATTGTTTTTATTACATTCTCCTATTTTCATACTGTAATTTAAATTTCTTTCAGAAATCTTCAAACAACCATTCGTTGCTGTTTTGTACATGTTGTTTGAGAATCAGAATTTTAATCTAACTACTACATAGTAAAGGTATAAACGGACACAATTTAATAAAAATTCATTTCAATCAATCCGAGATATGTATCCTTAAATCAAAATTCTAAATTTAATAGATTTTAGTGAAATTTTTTTGCAACTTTATGTGAAATACACAATATTATTACCATGGCATGGTAACATGGTACAGTTTTTCATTTTGAAATTAAATTAAACTCTTCGATTAAATAAATGCTAGTCCTGAAAAGGACTTTTTTGTGTTACTTTTAGAATTGTATTTTACTTTTTTGCTTTCTTTACTGGAGTTGCCTTTTTTGTTGTTGTCGCAGCTTTTTTAACCTTAGGACTTTTTGCAGCAACCTTTGTTACATTTTTAGATGGTTTCGTAATTTTTTGCTTCGAAGCTTTTGTTTTAATAGGAGTTGGTTTCTTAATAGTTTTAGCTACTGCCTTTTCAGATTTTTTCTTTTCTATTATAGATTCTTTAGCAACAGTAGTCTTTTTCTTTGCGACTCCAACCTTTACAGGTGATCCTTTCTTGGCTTTTTTTGTAATTGATTTTTTCGGTGATGCTAATTTGTTTTTCTTCGAACTTTCGCCGCTTGCTTTTGTTGATGTCGATAGCTTAAATGAACCCGATGCACCTTTGCCTTTCGTTTGGATTAATTTACCGCTAACAACTGCACTCTTAATATATTTTTTAATAAATGGAGACAATTTGTCAGCGTCAACTTTGTAATTTGCAGCCAAATACTTTTTAATTGCTAGTAAAGATGAACCGCCACGTTCTTTCAAATCTTTTATAGCGCTATTCACCATATCTGAAGTTGGAGGATGGGTTGGCTTAGATTTAGGCTTTTTCACTCCAGTTGCGATAGAACCTTTCTTTGGTTTCTTCGTTTCAACAACAGGTGCAGTATTCGATTGAATTGTAGTATTATCTGCCATTTTGCTTTTTTTCTTTTAAAATATTTTTATTCACTTATAGATTTTCCAATTAAATTTTTCAAAAAAAAAACACTTTAAAATCACTTATAACATTTATAACTTGTATGACTGTATGAATTAAATTCACTGAAGTCTAGTATGAACAAAACAGCTTATCCATATGTGATGAGATTGTGGAAGAGCGGTGTGAAAAATTTCATTGAATTCAAGGCAATTTTTTCTCATTTTTGTTTGATGATTTCAAAGTTGAGCTCATTTTTCTAATAGTTATGATTATTTGTTTTTGAACATATATCCATCATATGAATTGTCAAGATGGGCTCTTTCATCGTACTAATTTTGAAATTAAAAAAATTTTAAAATACGGCGCTAAATTCCGATTTTGTGTGAAATTTTTTCTATTTTCTCCAAAAAATTTCCATTTAAAACGATATAATTATTTTGTTAATAATATTATGAATTTTTTTTTCTATATTCATATTAAGATGTACTCAATGCATCATTATCATTAATTGTTTTTTTTAAATTCACCTATTTTAATACTGTAATTTATGTTTCTTTCAGAAATCATCAAACAACCATCCGTTGTTGTTTTGTACATGTTGTATGAGAATTGTAATTTTAAATTATCTATTAAGTGAAGGTACGAGAAAATAAACTTTTATTTAAAATTTATTTCAATCATTTTGAGATATGTATCTTTAATTCTAAATATTGAATTAAATGGATTTTAATGAAATTTTTTTCAAACTTTATATGAAATATATTATTACCAACATTATCATTTTTGTTTGATGATTTCAAAGTTGAGCTCATTTTTCTAATAGTTATGATTATATGTTTTTAAACATATATCCATCATATGAATCGTCAAGACGGGCTCTTTCATCGTACTAATTTTGAAATTAAAAAAAATTAAAATTCGGCGTTAAATTCCGATTTTGTGTGAAATTTTTTCTATTTTCTACAAAAAATTTCCATTTTAAACGATATAATTGTTTTGTCAAAATTATTATGGAATTTTTTTTTTGTTATTCATATTAAGATTTACTCAATCCATCATTATCATTAATTGTTTTTATTAAATTCTCCTATTTTCATACTGTAATTTAAATTTCTTTCAGAAATCTTCAAACAACCATTCGTTGCTGTTTTGTACATGTTGTTTGAGATTCAGAATTTTAATCTAACTACTACATAGTAAAGGTATAAACGGACACAATTTAATAAAAATTCATTTCAATCAATCCGAGATATGTATCCTTAAATCAAAATTCTAAATTTAATAGATTTTAGTGAAATTTTTTTGCAACTTTATGTGAAATACACAATATTATTACCATGGCATGGTAACATGGTACAGTTTTTCATTTTGAAATTAAATTAAACTCTTCGATTAAATAAATGCTAGTCCTGAAAAGGACTTTTTTGTGTTACTTTTAGAATTGTATTTTACTTTTTTGCTTTCTTTACTGGAGTTGCCTTTTTTGTTGTTGTCGCAGCTTTTTTAACCTTAAGACTGTTTGCAGCAACCTTTGTTACATTTTTAGATGGTTTCGTAATTTTTTGCTTCGAAGCTTTTGTTTTAATAGGAGCTGGTTTCTTAATAGTTTTAGCTACTGCCTTTTCAGATTTTTTCTTTTCTATTATAGATTCTTTAGCAACAGTAGTCTTTTTCTTTGCGACTCCAACCTTTACAGGTGATCCTTTCTTGGCTTTTTTTGTAATTGATTTTTTCGGTGATGCTAATTTGTTTTTCTTCGAACTTTCGCCGCTTGCTTTTGTTGATGTCGATAGCTTAAATGAACCCGATGCACCTTTGCCTTTCGTTTGGATTAATTTACCGCTAACAACTGCACTTTTAATATATTTTTTAATAAATGGAGACAATTTGTCAGCGTCAACTTTGTAATTTGCAGCCAAATACTTTTTAATTGCTAGTAAAGATGAACCGCCACGTTCTTTCAAATCTTTTATAGCGCTATTCACCATATCTGAAGTTGGAGGATGGGTTGGCTTAGATTTAGGCTTTTTCACTCCAGTTGCGATAGAACCTTTCTTTGGTTTCTTCGTTTCAACAACAGGTGCAGTATTCGATTGAATTGTAGTATTATCTGCCATTTTGCTTTTTTTCTTTTAAAATATTTTTATTCACTTTTAGATTTTCCAATTAAATTTTTCAAAAAAAAAACACTTTAAAATCACTTATAACATTTATAACTTGTATGACTGTATGAATTAAATTCACTGAAGTCTAGTATGAACAAAACAGCTTATCCATATGTGATTAGATTGTGGAAGAGCGGTGTAAAAATTTCATTGAATTCAAGGCAATTTTTTCTCATTTTTGTTTGATGATTTCAAAGTTGAGCTCATTTTTCTAATAGTTATGATTATTTGTTTTTGAACATGTATCCATCATATGAATTGTCAAGATGGGCTCTTTCATCGTACTAATTTTGAAATTAAAAAAATTTTAAAATACGGCGCTAAATTCCGATTTTGTGTGAAATTTTTTCTATTTTCTCCAAAAAATTTCCATTTAAAACGATATAATTATTTTGTTAATAATATTATGAATTTTTTTTTCTATATTCATATTAAGATGTACTCAATGCATCATTATCATTAATTGTTTTTATTAAATTCACCTATTTTAATACTGTAATTTATGTGTCTTTCAGAAATCATCAAACAACCATCCGTTGTTGTTTTGTATATGTTGTATGAGAACTGTAATTTTAAATTATCTATTAAGTGAAGGTACGAGAGAATAAACTTTTATTTAAAATTTATATCAATCATTTTGAGATATGTATCTTTAATTCTAAATATTGAATTAAATGGATTTTAATGAAATTTTTTTCAAACTTTATATGAAATATATTATTACCAACATTATCATTTTTGTTTGATGATTTCAAAGTTGAGCTCATTTTTCTAATAGTTATGATTATATGTTTTTAAACATATATCCATCATATGAATCGTCAAGACGGGCTCTTTCATCGTACTAATTTTGAAATTAAAAAAAATTAAAATTCGGCGTTAAATTCCGATTTTGTGTGAAATTTTTTCTATTTTCTACAAAAAATTTCCATTTTAAACGATATAATTATTTTGTCAAAATTATTATGGAATTTTTTTTTTGTTATTCATATTAAGATTTACTCAATCCATCATTATCATTAATTGTTTTTATTAAATTCTCCTATTTTCATACTGTAATTTAAATTTCTTTCAGAAATCTTCAAACAACCATTCGTTGCTGTTTTGTACATGTTGTTTGAGAATCAGAATTTTAATCTAACTACTACATAGTAAAGGTATAAACGGACACAATTTAATAAAAATTCATTTCAATCAATCCGAGATATGTATCCTTAAATCAAAATTCTAAATTTAATAGATTTTAGTGAAATTTTTTTGCAACTTTATGTGAAATACACAATATTATTACCATGGCATGGTAACATGGTACAGTTTTTCATTTTGAAATTAAATTAAACTCTTCGATTAAATAAATGCTAGTCCTGAAAAGGACTTTTTTGTGTTACTTTTAGAATTGTATTTTACTTTTTTGCTTTCTTTACTGGAGTTGCCTTTTTTGTTGTT
Organism: Xylophagus ater; assembly: GCA_963422695.1. Lineage (NCBI taxonomy): Eukaryota > Metazoa > Arthropoda > Insecta > Diptera > Xylophagidae > Xylophagus > Xylophagus ater. The sequence goes on from OY730478.1 coordinate 38,481,084, forward strand.
GTCGCAGCTTTTTTAACCTTAGGACTTTTTGCAACAACCTTTGTTACATTTTTAGATGGTTTCGTAATTTTTTGCTTCGAAGCTTTTGTTTTAATAGGAGCTGGTTTCTTAATAGTTTTAGCTACTGCCTTTTCAGATTTTTTCTTTTCTATTATAGATTCTTTAGCAACAGTAGTCTTTTTCTTTGCGACTCCAACCTTTACAGGTGATCCTTTCTTGGCTTTTTTTGTAATTGATTTTTTCGGTGATGCTAATTTGTTTTTCTTCGAACTTTCGCCGCTTGCTTTTGTTGATGTCGATAGCTTAAATGAACCCGATGCACCTTTGCCTTTCGTTTGGATTAATTTACCGCTAACAACTGCACTCTTAATATATTTTTTAATAAATGGAGACAATTTGTCAGCGTCAACTTTGTAATTTGCAGCCAAATACTTTTTAATTGCTAGTAAAGATGAACCGCCACGTTCTTTCAAATCTTTTATAGCGCTATTCACCATATCTGAAGTTGGAGGATGGGTTGGCTTAGATTTAGGCTTTTTCACTCCAGTTGCGATAGAACCTTTCTTTGGTTTCTTCGTTTCAACAACAGGTGCAGTATTCGATTGAATTGTAGTATTATCTGCCATTTTGCTTTTTTTCTTTTAAAATATTTTTATTCACTTTTAGATTTTCCAATTAAATTTTAAAAAAAAAAACACTTTAAAATCACTTATAACATTTATAACTTGTATGACTGTATGAATTAAATTCACTGAAGTCTAGTATGAACAAAACAGCTTCTCCATATGTGATGAGATTGTGGAAGAGCGGTGTGAAAAATTTCATTCAATTCAAGGCAATTTTTTCTCATTTTTGTTTGATGATTTCAAAGTTGAGCTCGTTTTTCTAATAGTTATGATTATTTGTTTTTGAACATATATCCATCATATGAATTGTCAAGATGGGCTCTTTCATCGTACTAATTTTGAAATTAAAAAAATTTTAAAATACGGCGCTAAATTCCGATTTTGTGTGAAATTTTTTCTATTTTCTCCAAAAAATTTCCATTTGAAACGATATAATTATTTTGTTAATAATATTATGAATTTTTTTTTTCTATATTCATATTAAGATGTACTCAATGCATCATTATCATTAATTGTTTTTATTAAATTCACCTATTTTAATACTGTAATTTATGTGTCTTTCAGAAATCATCAAACAACCATCCGTTGTTGTTTTGTACATGTTGTATGAGAATTGTAATTTTAAATTATCTATTAAGTGAAGGTACGAGAGAATAAACTTTTATTTAAAATTTATTTCAATCATTTTGAGATATGTATCTTTAATTCTAAATATTGAATTAAATGGATTTTAATGAAATTTTTTTCAAACTTTATATGAAATATATTATTACCAACATTATCATTTTTGTTTGATGATTTCAAAGTTGAGCTCATTTTTCTAATAGTTTTGATTATATGTTTTTAAACATATATCCATCATATGAATCGTCAAGACGGGCTCTTTCATCGTACTAATTTTGAAATTAAAAAAAATTAAAATTCGGCGTTAAATTCCGATTTTGTGTGAAATTTTTTCTATTTTCTACAAAAAATTTCCATTTTAAACGATATAATTATTTTGTCAAAATTATTATGGAATTTTTTTTTTGTTATTCATATTAAGATTTACTCAATCCATCATTATCATTAATTGTTTTTATTAAATTCTCCTATTTTCATACTGTAATTTAAATTTCTTTCAGAAATCTTCAAACAACCATTCGTTGCTGTTTTGTACATGTTGTTTGAGAATCAGAATTTTAATCTAACTACTACATAGTAAAGGTATAAACGGACACAATTTAATAAAAATTCATTTCAATCAATCCGAGATATGTATCCTTAAATCAAAATTCTAAATTTAATAGATTTTAGTGAAATTTTTTTGCAACTTTATGTGAAATACACAATATTATTACCATGGCATGGTAACATGGTACAGTTTTTCATTTTGAAATTAAATTAAACTCTTCGATTAAATAAATGCTAGTCCTGAAAAGGACTTTTTTGTGTTACTTTTAGAATTGTATTTTACTTTTTTGCTTTCTTTACTGGAGTTGCCTTTTTTGTTGTTGTCGCAGCTTTTTTAACCTTAGGACTTTTTGCAGCAACCTTTGTTACATTTTTAGATGGTTTCGTAATTTTTTGCTTCGAAGCTTTTGTTTTAATAGGAGTTGGTTTCTTAATAGTTTTAGCTACTGCCTTTTCAGATTTTTTCTTTTCTATTATAGATTCTTTAGCAACAGTAGTCTTTTTCTTTGCGACTCCAACCTTTACAGGTGATCCTTTCTTGGCTTTTTTTGTAATTGATTTTTTCGGTGATGCTAATTTGTTTTTCTTCGAACTTTCGCCGCTTGCTTTTGTTGATGTCGATAGCTTAAATGAACCCGATGCACCTTTGCCTTTCGTTTGGATTAATTTACCGCTAACAACTGCACTCTTAATATATTTTTTAATAAATGGAGACAATTTGTCAGCGTCAACTTTGTAATTTGCAGCCAAATACTTTTTAATTGCTAGTAAAGATGAACCGCCACGTTCTTTCAAATCTTTTATAGCGCTATTCACCATATCTGAAGTTGGAGGATGGGTTGGCTTAGATTTAGGCTTTTTCACTCCAGTTGCGATAGAACCTTTCTTTGGTTTCTTCGTTTCAACAACAGGTGCAGTATTCGATTGAATTGTAGTATTATCTGCCATTTTGCTTTTTTTCTTTTAAAATATTTTTATTCACTTTTAGATTTTCCAATTAAATTTTTCAAAAAAAAAAACACTTTAAAATCACTTATAACATTTATAACTTGTATGACTGTATGAATTAAATTCACTGAAGTCTAGTATGAACAAAACAGCTTATCCATATGTGATGAGATTGTGGAAGAGCGGTGTGAAAAATTTCATTCAATTCAAGGCAATTTTTTCTCATTTTTGTTTGATGATTTCAAAGTTGAGCTCATTTTTCTAATAGTTATGATTATTTGTTTTTGAACATATATCCATCATATGAATTGTCAAGATGGGCTCTTTCATCGTACTAATTTTGAAATTAAAAAAATTTTAAAATACGGCGCTAAATTCCGATTTTGTGTGAAATTTTTTCTATTTTCTCCAAAAAATTTCCATTTAAAACGATATAATTATTTTGTTAATAATATTATGAATTTTTTTTTTCTATATTCATATTAAGATGTACTCAATGCATCATTATCATTAATTGTTTTTATTAAATTCACCTATTTTAATACTGTAATTTATGTGTCTTTCAGAAATCATCAAACAACCATCCGTTGTTGTTTTGTATATGTTGTATGAGAATTGTAATTTTAAATTATCTATTAAGTGAAGGTACGAGAGAATAAACTTTTATTTAAAATTTATATCAATCATTTTGAGATATGTATCTTTAATTCTAAATATTGAATTAAATGGATTTTAATGAAATTTTTTTCAAACTTTATATGAAATATATTATTACCAACATTATCATTTTTGTTTGATGATTTCAAAGTTGAGCTCATTTTTCTAATAGTTATGATTATATGTTTTTAAACATATATCCATCATATGAATCGTCAAGACGGGCTCTTTCATCGTACTAATTTTGAAATTAAAAAAAATTAAAATTCGGCGTTAAATTCCGATTTTGTGTGAAATTTTTTCTATTTTCTACAAAAAATTTCCATTTTAAACGATATAATTATTTTGTCAAAATTATTATGGAATTTTTTTTTTGTTATTCATATTAAGATTTACTCAATCCATCATTATCATTAATTGTTTTTATTAAATTCTCCTATTTTCATACTGTAATTTAAATTTCTTTCAGAAATCTTCAAACAACCATTCGTTGCTGTTTTGTACATGTTGTTTGAGAATCAGTATTTTAATCTAACTACTACATAGTAAAGGTATAAACGGACACAATTTAATAAAAATTCATTTCAATCAATCCGAGATATGTATCCTTAAATCAAAATTCTAAATTTAATAGATTTTAGTGAAATTTTTTTGCAACTTTATGTGAAATACACAATATTATTACCATGGCATGGTAACATGGTACAGTTTTTCATTTTGAAATTAAATTAAACTCTTCGATTAAATAAATGCTAGTCCTGAAAAGGACTTTTTTGTGTTACTTTTAGAATTGTATTTTACTTTTTTGCTTTCTTTACTGGAGTTGCCTTTTTTGTTGTTGTCGCAGCTTTTTTAACCTTAGGACTTTTTGCAACAACCTTTGTTACATTTTTAGATGGTTTCGTAATTTTTTGCTTCGAAGCTTTTGTTTTAATAGGAGCTGGTTTCTTAATAGTTTTAGCTACTGCCTTTTCAGATTTTTTCTTTTCTATTATAGATTCTTTAGCAACAGTAGTCTTTTTCTTTGCGACTCCAACCTTTACAGGTGATCCTTTCTTGGCTTTTTTTGTAATTGATTTTTTCGGTGATGCTAATTTGTTTTTCTTCGAACTTTCGCCGCTTGCTTTTGTTGATGTCGATAGCTTAAATGAACCCGATGCACCTTTGCCTTTCGTTTGGATTAATTTACCGCTAACAACTGCACTCTTAACATATTTTTTAATAAATGGAGACAATTTGTCAGCGTCAACTTTGTAATTTGCAGCCAAATACTTTTTAATTGCTAGTAAAGATGAACCGCCACGTTCTTTCAAATCTTTTATAGCGCTATTCACCATATCTGAAGTTGGAGGATGGGTTGGCTTAGATTTAGGCTTTTTCACTCCAGTTGCGATAGAACCTTTCTTTGGTTTCTTCGTTTCAACAACAGGTGCAGTATTCGATTGAATTGTAGTATTATCTGCCATTTTGCTTTTTTTCTTTTAAAATATTTTTATTCACTTTTAGATTTTCCAATTAAATTTTTCAAAAAAAAAACACTTTAAAATCACTTATAACATTTATAACTTGTATGACTGTATGAATTAAATTCACTGAAGTCTAGTATGAACAAAACAGCTTATCCATATGTGATGAGATTGTGGAAGAGCGGTGTGAAAATTTCATTCAATTCAAGGCAATTTTTTCTCATTTTTGTTTGATGATTTCAAAGTTGAGCTCATTTTTCTAATAGTTATGATTATTTGTTTTTGAACATATATCCATCATATGAATTGTCAAGATGGGCTCTTTCATCGTACTAATTTTGAAATTAAAAAAATTTTAAAATACGGCGCTAAATTCCGATTTTGTGTGAAATTTTTTCTATTTTCTCCAAAAAATTTCCATTTAAAACGATATAATTATTTTGTTAATAATATTATGAATTTTTTTTTTCTATATTCATATTAAGATGTACTCAATGCATCATTATCATTAATTGTTTTTATTAAATTCACCTATTTTAATACTGTAATTTATGTGTCTTTCAGAAATCATCAAACAACCATCCGTTGTTGTTTTGTATATGTTGTATGAGAATTGTAATTTTAAATTATCTATTAAGTGAAGGTACGAGAGAATAAACTTTTATTTAAAATTTATATCAATCATTTTGAGATATGTATCTTTAATTCTAAATATTGAATTAAATGGATTTTAATGAAATTTTTTTCAAACTTTATATGAAATATATTATTACCAACATTATCATTTTTGTTTGATGATTTCAAAGTTGAGCTCATTTTTCTAATAGTTATGATTATATGTTTTTAAACATATATCCATCATATGAATCGTCAAGACGGGCTCTTTCATCGTACTAATTTTGAAATTAAAAAAAATTAAAATTCGGCGTTAAATTCCGATTTTGTGTGAAATTTTTTCTATTTTCTACAAAAAATTTCCATTTTAAACGATATAATTATTTTGTCAAAATTATTATGGAATTTTTTTTTTGTTATTCATATTAAGATTTACTCAATCCATCATTATCATTAATTGTTTTTATTAAATTCTCCTATTTTCATACTGTAATTTAAATTTCTTTCAGAAATCTTCAAACAACCATTCGTTGCTGTTTTGTACATGTTGTTTGAGAATCAGAATTTTAATCTAACTACTACATAGTAAAGGTATAAACGGACACAATTTAATAAAAATTCATTTCAATCAATCCGAGATATGTATCCTTAAATCAAAATTCTAAATTTAATAGATTTTAGTGAAATTTTTTTGCAACTTTATGTGAAATACACAATATTATTACCATGGCATGGTAACATGGTACAGTTTTTCATTTTGAAATTAAATTAAACTCTTCGATTAAATAAATGCTAGTCCTGAAAAGGACTTTTTTGTGTTACTTTTAGAATTGTATTTTACTTTTTTGCTTTCTTTACTGGAGTTGCCTTTTTTGTTGTTGTCGCAGCTTTTTTAACCTTAGGACTTTTTGCAGCAACCTTTGTTACATTTTTAGATGGTTTCGTAATTTTTTGCTTCGAAGCTTTTGTTTTAATAGGAGCTGGTTTCTTAATAGTTTTAGCTACTGCCTTTTCAGATTTTTTCTTTTCTATTATAGATTCTTTAGCAACAGTAGTCTTTTTCTTTGCGACTCCAACCTTTACTGGTGATCCTTTCTTGGCTTTTTTTGTAATTGATTTTTTCGGTGATGCTAGTTTGTTTTTCTTCGAACTTTCGCCGCTTGCTTTTGTTGATGTCGATAGCTTAAATGAACCCGATGCACCTTTGCCTTTCGTTTGGATTAATTTACCGCTAACAACTGCACTCTTAATATATTTTTTAATAAATGGAGACAATTTGTCAGCGTCAACTTTGTAATTTGCAGCCAAATACTTTTTAATTGCTAGTAAAGATGAACCGCCACGTTCTTTCAAATCTTTTATAGCGCTATTCACCATATCTGAAGTTGGAGGATGGGTTGGCTTAGATTTAGGCTTTTTCACTCCAGTTGCGATAGAACCTTTCTTTGGTTTCTTCGTTTCAACAACAGGTGCAGTATTCGATTGAATTGTAGTATTATCTGCCATTTTGCTTTTTTTCTTTTAAAACATTTTTATTCACTTTTAGATTTTCCAATTAAATTTTTCAAAAAAAAAACACTTTAAAATCACTTATAACATTTATAACTTGTATGACTGTATGAATTAAATTCACTGAAGTCTAGTATGAACAAAACAGCTTATCCATATGTGATGAGATTGTGGAAGAGCGGTGTGAAAAATTTCATTCAATTCAAGGCAATTTTTTCTCATTTTTGTTTGATGATTTCAAAGTTGAGCTCATTTTTCTAATATTTATGATTATTTGTTTTTGAACATATATCCATCATATGAATTGTCAAGATGGGCTCTTTCATCGTACTAATTTTGAAATTAAAAAAATTTTAAAATACGGCGCTAAATTCCGATTTTGTGTGAAATTTTTTCTATTTTCTCCAAAAAATTTCCATTTAAAACGATATAATTATTTTGTTAATAATATTATGAATTTTTTTTTCTATATTCATATTAAGATGTACTCAATGCATCATTATCATTAATTGTTTTTATTAAATTCACCTATTTTAATACTGTAATTTATGTGTCTTTCAGAAATCATCAAACAACCATCCGTTGTTGTTTTGTACATGTTGTATGAGAATTGTAATTTTAAATTATCTATTAAGTGAAGGTACGAGAGAATAAACTTTTATTTAAAATTTATTTCAATCATTTTGAGATATGTATCTTTAATTCTAAATATTGAATTAAATGGATTTTAATGAAATTTTTTTCAAACTTTATATGAAATATATTATTACCAACATTATCATTTTTGTTTGATGATTTCAAAGTTGAGCTCATTTTTCTAATAGTTTTGATTATATGTTTTTAAACATATATCCATCATATGAATCGTCAAGACGGGCTCTTTCATCGTACTAATTTTGAAATTAAAAAAAATTAAAATTCGGCGTTAAATTCCGATTTTGTGTGAAATTTTTTCTATTTTCTACAAAAAATTTCCATTTTAAACGATATAATTATTTTGTCAAAATTATTATGGAATTTTTTTTTTGTTATTCATATTAAGATTTACTCAATCCATCATTATCATTAATTGTTTTTATTAAATTCTCCTATTTTCATACTGTAATTTAAATTTCTTTCAGAAATCTTCAAACAACCATTCGTTGCTGTTTTGTACATGTTGTTTGAGAATCAGAATTTTAATCTAACTACTACATAGTAAAGGTATAAACGGACACAATTTAATAAAAATTCATTTCAATCAATCCGAGATATGTATCCTTAAATCAAAATTCTAAATTTAATAGATTTTAGTGAAATTTTTTTGCAACTTTATGTGAAATACACAATATTATTACCATGGCATGGTAACATGGTGCAGTTTTTCATTTTGAAATTAAATTAAACTCTTCGATTAAATAAATGCTAGTCCTGAAAAGGACTTTTTTGTGTTACTTTTAGAATTGTATTTTACTTTTTTGCTTTCTTTACTGGAGTTGCCTTTTTTGTTGTTGTCGCAGCTTTTTTAACCTTAGGACTTTTTGCAGCAACCTTTGTTACATTTTTAGATGGTTTCGTAATTTTTTGCTTCGAAGCTTTTGTTTTAATAGGAGTTGGTTTCTTAATAGTTTTAGCTACTGCCTTTTCAGATTTTTTCTTTTCTATTATAGATTCTTTAGCAACAGTAGTCTTTTTCTTTGCGACTCCAACCTTTACAGGTGATCCTTTCTTGGCTTTTTTTGTAATTGATTTTTTCGGTGATGCTAATTTGTTTTTCTTCGAACTTTCGCCGCTTGCTTTTGTTGATGTCGATAGCTTAAATGAACCCGATGCACCTTTGCCTTTCGTTTGGATTAATTTACCGCTAACAACTGCACTCTTAATATATTTTTTAATAAATGGAGACAATTTGTCAGCGTCAACTTTGTAATTTGCAGCCAAATACTTTTTAATTGCTAGTAAAGATGAACCGCCACGTTCTTTCAAATCTTTTATAGCGCTATTCACCATATCTGAAGTTGGAGGATGGGTTGGCTTAGATTTAGGCTTTTTCACTCCAGTTGCGATAGAACCTTTCTTTGGTTTCTTCGTTTCAACAACAGGTGCAGTATTCGATTGAATTGTAGTATTATCTGCCATTTTGCTTTTTTTCTTTTAAAATATTTTTATTCACTTTTAGATTTTCCAATTAAATTTTTCAAAAAAAAAACACTTTAAAATCACTTATAACATTTATAACTTGTATGACTGTACGAATTAAATTCACTGAAGTCTAGTATGAACAAAACAGCTTATCCATATGTGATGAGATTGTGGAAGAGCGGTGTGAAAAATTTCATTCAATTCAAGGCAATTTTTTCTCATTTTTGTTTGATGATTTCAAAGTTGAGCTCATTTTTCTAATAGTTATGATTATTTGTTTTTGAACATATATCCATCATATGAATTGTCAAGATGGGCTCTTTCATCGTACTAATTTTGAAATTAAAAAAATTTTAAAATACGGCGCTAAATTCCGATTTTGTGTGAAATTTTTTCTATTTTCTCCAAAAAATTTCCATTTAAAACGATATAATTATTTTGTTAATAATATTATGAATTTTTTTTTTCTATATTCATATTAAGATGTACTCAATGCATCATTATCATTAATTGTTTTTATTAAATTCACCTATTTTAATACTGTAATTTATGTGTCTTTCAGAAATCATCAAACAACCATCCGTTGTTGTTTTGTATATGTTGTATGAGAATTGTAATTTTAAATTATCTATTAAGTGAAGGTACGAGAGAATAAACTTTTATTTAAAATTTATATCAATCATTTTGAGATATGTATCTTTAATTCTAAATATTGAATTAAATGGATTTTAATGAAATTTTTTTCAAACTTTATATGAAATATATTATTACCAACATTATCATTTTTGTTTGATGATTTCAAAGTTGAGCTCATTTTTCTAATAGTTATGATTATATGTTTTTAAACATATATCCATCATATGAATCGTCAAGACGGGCTCTTTCATCGTACTAATTTTGAAATTAAAAAAAATTAAAATTCGGCGTTAAATTCCGATTTTGTGTGAAATTTTTTCTATTTTCTACAAAAAATTTCCATTTTAAACGATATAATTATTTTGTCAAAATTATTATGGAATTTTTTTTTTGTTATTCATATTAAGATTTACTCAATCCATCATTATCATTAATTGTTTTTATTAAATTCTCCTATTTTCATACTGTAATTTAAATTTCTTTCAGAAATCTTCAAACAACCATTCGTTGCTGTTTTGTACATGTTGTTTGAGAATCAGAATTTTAATCTAACTACTACATAGTAAAGGTATAAACGGACACAATTTAATAAAAATTCATTTCAATCAATCCGAGATATGTATCCTTAAATCAAAATTCTAAATTTAATAGATTTTAGTGAAATTTTTTTGCAACTTTATGTGAAATACACAATATTATTACCATGGCATGGTAACATGGTACAGTTTTTCATTTTGAAATTAAATTAAACTCTTCGATTAAATAAATGCTAGTCCTGAAAAGGACTTTTTTGTGTTACTTTTAGAATTGTATTTTACTTTTTTGCTTTCTTTACTGGAGTTGCCTTTTTTGTTGTTGTCGCAGCTTTTTTAACCTTAGGACTTTTTGCAGCAACCTTTGTTACATTTTTAGATGGTTTCGTAATTTTTTGCTTCGAAGCTTTTGTTTTAATAGGAGCTGGTTTCTTAATAGTTTTAGCTACTGCCTTTTCAGATTTTTTCTTTTCTATTATAGATTCTTTAGCAACAGTAGTCTTTTTCTTTGCGACTCCAACCTTTACTGGTGATCCTTTCTTGGCTTTTTTTGTAATTGATTTTTTCGGTGATGCTAGTTTGTTTTTCTTCGAACTTTCGCCGCTTGCTTTTGTTGATGTCGATAGCTTAAATGAACCCGATGCACCTTTGCCTTTCGTTTGGATTAATTTACCGCTAACAACTGCACTCTTAATATATTTTTTAATAAATGGAGACAATTTGTCAGCGTCAACTTTGTAATTTGCAGCCAAATACTTTTTAATTGCTAGTAAAGATGAACCGCCACGTTCTTTCAAATCTTTTATAGCGCTATTCACCATATCTGAAGTTGGAGGATGGGTTGGCTTAGATTTAGGCTTTTTCACTCCAGTTGCGATAGAACCTTTCTTTGGTTTCTTCGTTTCAACAACAGGTGCAGTATTCGATTGAATTGTAGTATTATCTGCCATTTTGCTTTTTTTCTTTTAAAACATTTTTATTCACTTTTAGATTTTCCAATTAAATTTTTCAAAAAAAAAACACTTTAAAATCACTTATAACATTTATAACTTGTATGACTGTATGAATTAAATTCACTGAAGTCTAGTATGAACAAAACAGCTTATCCATATGTGATGAGATTGTGGAAGAGCGGTGTGAAAAATTTCATTCAATTCAAGGCAATTTTTTCTCATTTTTGTTTGATGATTTCAAAGTTGAGCTCATTTTTCTAATAGTTATGATTATTTGTTTTTGAACATATATCCATCATATGAATTGTCAAGATGGGCTCTTTCATCGTACTAATTTTGAAATTAAAAAAATTTTAAAATACGGCGCTAAATTCCGATTTTGTGTGAAATTTTTTCTATTTTCTCCAAAAAATTTCCATTTAAAACGATATAATTATTTTGTTAATATTATTATGAATTTTTTTTTTCTATATTCATATTAAGATGTACTCAATGCATCATTATCATTAATTGTTTTTATTAAATTCACCTATTTTAATACTGTAATTTATGTGTCTTTCAGAAATCATCAAACAACCATCCGTTGTTGTTTTGTACATGTTGTATGAGAATTGTAATTTTAAATTATCTATTAAGTGAAGGTACGAGAGAATAAACTTTTATTTAAAATTTATATCAATCATTTTGAGATATGTATCTTTAATTCTAAATATTGAATTAAATGGATTTTAATGAAATTTTTTTCAAACTTTATATGAAATATATTATTACCAACATTATCATTTTTGTTTGATGATTTCAAAGTTGAGCTCATTTTTCTAATAGTTATGATTATATGTTTTTAAACATATATCCATCATATGAATCGTCAAGACGGGCTCTTTCATCGTACTAATTTTGAAATTAAAAAAAATTAAAATTCGGCGTTAAATTCCGATTTTGTGTGAAATTTTTTCTATTTTCTACAAAAAATTTCCATTTTAAACGATATAATTATTTTGTCAAAATTATTATGGAATTTTTTTTTTGTTATTCATATTAAGATTTACTCAATCCATCATTATCATTAATTGTTTTTATTAAATTCTCCTATTTTCATACTGTAATTTAAATTTCTTTCAGAAATCTTCAAACAACCATTCGTTGCTGTTTTGTACATGTTGTTTGAGAATCAGAATTTTAATCTAACTACTACATAGTAAAGGTATAAACGGACACAATTTAATAAAAATTCATTTCAATCAATCCGAGATATGTATCCTTAAATCAAAATTCTAAATTTAATAGATTTTAGTGAAATTTTTTTGCAACTTTATGTGAAATACACAATATTATTACCATGGCATGGTAACATGGTACAGTTTTTCATTTTGAAATTAAATTAAACTCTTCGATTAAATAAATGCTAGTCCTGAAAAGGACTTTTTTGTGTTACTTTTAGAATTGTATTTTACTTTTTTGCTTTCTTTACTGGAGTTGCCTTTTTTGTTGTTGTCGCAGCTTTTTTAACCTTAGGACTTTTTGCAGCAACCTTTGTTACATTTTTAGATGGTTTCGTAATTTTTTGCTTCGAAGCTTTTATTTTAATAGGAGCTGGTTTCTTAATAGTTTTAGCTACTGCCTTTTCAGATTTTTTCTTTTCTATTATAGATTCTTTAGCAACAGTAGTCTTTTTCTTTGCGACTCCAACCTTTACAGGTGATCCTTTCTTGGCTTTTTTTGTAATTGATTTTTTCGGTGATGCTAATTTGTTTTTCTTCGAACTTTCGCCGCTTGCTTTTGTTGATGTCGATAGCTTAAATGAACCCGATGCACCTTTGCCTTTCGTTTGGATTAATTTACCGCTAACAACTGCACTCTTAATATATTTTTTAATAAATGGAGACAATTTGTCAGCGTCAACTTTGTAATTTGCAGCCAAATACTTTTTAATTGCTAGTAAAGATGAACCGCCACGTTCTTTCAAATCTTTTATAGCGCTATTCACCATATCTGAAGTTGGAGGATGGGTTGGCTTAGATTTAGGCTTTTTCACTCCAGTTGCGATAGAACCTTTCTTTGGTTTCTTCGTTTCAACAACAGGTGCAGTATTCGATTGAATTGTAGTATTATCTGCCATTTTGCTTTTTTTCTTTTAAAATATTTTTATTCACTTTTAGATTTTCCAATTAAATTTTTCAAAAAAAAAACACTTTAAAATCACTTATAACATTTATAACTTGTATGACTGTATGAATTAAATTCACTGAAGTCTAGTATGAACAAAACAGCTTATCCATATGTGATGAGATTGTCAAGAGCGGTGTGAAAAATTTCATTGAATTCAAGGCAATTTTTTCTCATTTTTGTTTGATGATTTCAAAGTTGAGCTCATTTTTCTAATAGTTATGATTATTTGTTTTTGAACATATATCCATCATATGAATTGTCAAGATGGGCTCTTTCATCGTACTAATTTTGAAATTAAAAAAATTTTAAAATACGGCGCTAAATTCCGATTTTGTGTGAAATTTTTTCTATTTTCTCCAAAAAATTTCCATTTAAAACGATATAATTATTTTGTTAATAATATTATGTAGGCTTTTTTAGCTATTAGGCAGTGCCTAAATAGGGTAAACAATTATAATATATATAGAATCAATGACTAAGTTCACCATCGAACTACTTTACCGACAACGGTAAATTAATTGTAAAAATAGAATGTAAAAGACGAGAGTGCGAATAAAGAACTTGACGAGTGAGGAAGCATTTTTGATATTCCCCCGTGTTAGCTCCCGATATTGGTTGGATCTCGTGGACTTTTACTCGAATATTTCGGGGCATCCTGACAAGAAACCCCACAATATTTCAGAAGTGGGATGGATCCTGTTTTGAGAAAATTTTTTTTAAATATGGATGATGAAAATATTATTCGTGAGTTTTTGGAAACGGCAACTGTATTAAATTTGAAGGAAAAATTGATAAAGTTAAATTTACCAACATCGGGAGCAAAAGCGACACTAATTTTACGTCTAGAAGAAGGTTTACGAGATCTAGAAATTGAAGAAGTACGATCTCTTTTAGAAAACGCCGAAGATGCTGATGAAAGTGTGGATGAACCAATTCTACAAGAAAATCAACTTGATAATGAACTTCAATCATTGCGTAAAACTCTTGCTAAAAAAAAGGAAATTGCGAAATTAAAATTGGAAATTGAACAGTTAAATAACGGTGATCACTCAAATCCCGTTAATCCACGTTTCAATTTTACCGATATTCAACAATCCTTAGCAAAATTTAGTGGAGATGATAATTTTACCATACAAAGGTGGATGCAACAATTTGAAGAAGCCGCCGAAATGTTTAATTGGAGTGACAAAGAATGTTTTACTTACGCGAAAAGATTAATGGTTGGTTCCGCACGGCTATTGGTACGAAGCACCTCAGTCAAAACTTGGTCTGAACTAAAATTTTTATTAAATAAAGAATTTTTTAAAAGAATTTCCATGGGAAATATCCATAACGAACTAAGAAATAGAAAGAAAAATTATTATGAAACGCTACAACAATATGTATATTCGATGGTAGAAATTGCGTCGTTAACGGAAATTGACGAACCAGATTTAATTCAATATATAGTCGATGGCATTCCAGATTCCAACGTGAATAAAATTATTTTATATACTGCTAACAATATGGACGAACTGAAATTGGCTCTTCGAAAATATGAGCAAATCAAATTTACGTATAGAAGAAACGGTGATCAAAGAAATCAAACATCAAACTCAACAAGAAATAGTCAACAAGTTGAACCACTGAAATGCTATAATTGCAACGAAATTGGACATATAAGTAGGAAATGCGATAAACCACGAAGGAAATATGGATCTTGTCATAAATGTGGAAAAGAAGGTCACAACTCATACAACTGTCATCAAAACTCTTCAATAATGCATATCGAAAACAACGTCATTTGCAAAAATCAATTCGAATACAATATCAAATGCGACTTTTTCAAAAATGGTTTAGGAATCTCTAATGTTTTGTTAACTTTATTGGATACGGGCAGCCCAGTAAGTTTTATACAGCAACGATTTGTATCTCCAGATGTCACCAATATCATGTCAAAGCAACATCAACAATTCTCCGGTATAAATGGCAGCTCTCTGAACATCATAGGTTCAACATCATGTGTAGTATATTTTGAAAATAGTATCATTGAAATACCAAATATTTATGTCGTTAAAGATTTTACTATGACTTATCCTTTTATTTTAGGAAGAAATTACTTAAACTTAGCTGGAATAAACCTTAATTTTAAAGAGAATATGATGCAACATGGGCAGATCCAAGAATTAAATGACAATTTTGCGGAAGAAATTTTGAATATAGAAGTTGACAATAGAAAACCTGAGCACGAGCTACGGATTAACGAAAATTTAGAGTATAATGTCAAAGAAATTGTAAGTAGTATAATTTTTGATACGAAACCGGAAACATTAGAACATGAGAATTTATCCAAAATCGAAATGAATATTAAATTAATAAAAGATAATCCGTTTTATTGCACGCCACGTCGGTTACCTTTTTCGCATCGAGTCGAATTAAAGAAAATTATTGATGATTTATTAGATAGAAAGATTATTCGTGAAAGTAATTCTCCGTATACATCGCCGATAGTATTAATAAAGAAAAAGAATTCCGAATTTAGGTTATGTATTGATTATAGGGACCTTAATAAAATTACAGAAAGAGACAATTACCCCCTTCCGTTAATAGAAGATAATATCGATAGACTAAGAGGAAAAAAATATTTCACTTTACTTGACTTACGTAGTGGATTTCACCACGTGAAAATGTCTGAAGAATCTATTAAATTCACTTCTTTTGTAACACCCTTTGGGCAATACGAATATCTTAAAATGCCATTTGGTCTTAAAAATGCACCTTCTGTGTTTCAAAGGTATGGTAATTTTTTGTTTAGAGATCTAATTAATTCGGACCAGTTATTGATTTATATGGACGATCTTCTAATTGCAACGGAGTCAATTGACGAGCACCTAGTAATTTTAAAGAGAGTTATGAAAATATGTAGAAATGAAAATCTAAACTTGAGATATGACAAATGTAAGTTCTTACATGAGGAAATTACTTATTTAGGATATATAGTAAACGCGAATGGCATAAAGCCAAATAATAGTAGTTTAAAGGCTGTTAGCGATTTCCCAATCCCCAAAAACGTTAAAGAAGTCCATAGCTTTATCGGACTATGTTCATATTTCCGAAAATTTATACGAAACTTTGCAACAATTGCAAAACCTCTTAATGATTTATTGAGAAAAGACGCCATCTTCAAGTTTGATTTAGAAGAACTCGAAGCTTTTGAATTACTCAAGTCGAAATTATTAGAGTCCCCAATTCTAGCGATATATAATACGCAGGCAGAAACCGAATTACATTGCGATGCCAGTTCCATTGGTTTCGGTGCTATATTAATGCAGCGTCAGAGCAACAACAGATTTCATCCAGTATTTTATTTTTCCAAACGTTGCACCGATGTCGAGTCGAGATACCATAGTTACGAATTGGAAACCTTGTCAATAGTGTATGCTCTTCGAAGATTCAGAATTTATTTATTGGGATTAGAATTTAAAATTATAACCGATTGTCAAGCTTTAACCTTAACGTTGAATAAGAAATTACTTAACCCAAGAATTTCCAGATGGGCATTAGAAATGCAATCTTTTAATTATAAAGTTGAACATAGACCCGGAAATAGAATGAGGCATGTAGATGCATTAAGTAGATGCAATAATATATTACTTATCGAAGAAGACTCATTTGAATATGCCTTGGCTGTATCACAGCATCGAGATCCCGTGATATCAGAAATCGCAACTAACTTAGAAAAAACAGAAAGTCAATTATTTGAGATGAACAATGGTTTAATCTATCGCAAAGACAAAGATGCTTTACTTTTCTATGTACCTACACAAATGGAACCCAGTGTAATACAAACACACCATGAATCGATGGGCCATTTAGGAGTTGACAAATGTTTCGAATTTTTGAGAAAGTCTTATTGGTTTCCCCAAATGAAATCTAAGATTAAAGCGCATATTACCAACTGTTTGAAGTGCATATATTTTTCAGCAGGCTCAGGCAAAGTCGAGGGTAGTTTGCACAACTTACATAAAGGGAATACACCTTTCGACACCTTACATATAGACCACCTCGGGCCCTTACCAAATAACCACTCTAAAAAGAAACACATTTTCCTAGTAGTAGATGGCTTTACGAAGTTCGTGAAATTATTCCCTGTAAATAGTACGAAAACATGAGAAGTATTGAAGTGCTTAGAATCATATTTTAGAATGTATAGTAGACCAAATAGAATTATTTCAGATCGAGGTAGTTGCTTTACGTCTAAAGAGTTTTCAGAATTCCTGTTTGAAAATAACGTTAAACATATTAAGATTGCGACACTATCTCCTCAGTCCAATGGACAAGTTGAAAGGATAAACCGTACAATTATCCCAATGTTTTCTAAATTATGTGGTACAGATACAACAAGTGATTGGTACAAACATATCGATAAAGTAGAATTCGCGTTAAATAACACTGTTTGCCGTAGTACAGGATTTAGTCCTAGCGTCCTTATGTTTGGAATTAATCAAAAGGGTAAATGTTATGACAAAATAATGGATTATGTTCAAGGTAGTGTAAATATAGGAAAAGAAAGAAATTTAGAGGATGTTAGAGAAAAAGCACAGAATAAAAATGACAAATGTCAAAATTATAATAAAGTATATTATGACCAAAAGCATAAGAGTCCAGAAATTTATAAGGAAGGTGATTACGTTATGATCAAGAACGTCGTAACAACCGCTGGAATAAATAAGAAATTTTTACCGAAATACAAGGGGCCGTACAGAGTTGAAAAGGTATTGCCAAACGATAGATATGTTATAACGGATATTGAAAATGTACAAATTTCGAGAATACCTTATAAAGGAGTTTGCTCACCGGTCAATATGAGACGATATGTAAAATAACAATTTTGTATTTAACTTTGGATCTGCTTATCAGTTGGATCTACTTATTAGTTATATCTGCTTATATGTATGGCAGTCAGAAATTTTTTTTTATGGTTTTTAATTTTGTTTGTTTGTTTAGTAACGAAAACGTCAATTGATTATTATAATAACGTTTGTTGTATTTTATTTTATTATTTTGTGATGAAAAAAAATTATTTGCTTATATGGAATCATTAAAGAAATCGCTAAATATTTCGCGATTATGGTAAAATTTTGTTGACTTTTACAGTCATAAGAAGAAAAGAAATTTATTTTTAAAAATTTGTATAATTTAATACGTATATATTGTTCTATTTTGTGATAAAAGAAACTTATATGATTACATAGAATTATTGAAGAAACCGCTAAGTGTTTCGCGATTATGTCAGAATTGTATCGACTCTCATAGTCATAAGAGAAAAGAAAATTTATTTTTTAATAATTGTATAATTTATATTAGTGTTTACTAGTATTATTAGAAATAATGTATATTATTATCATATAACATACTCATGAAATGTAAAATCGGGACGATTTTCGGTCAGGAAGGCCGAATTGTAGGCTTTTTTAGCTATTAGGCAGTGCCTAAATAGGGTAAACAATTATAATATATATAGAATCAATGACTAAGTTCACCATCGAACTACTTTACCGACAACGGTAAATTAATTGTAAAAATAGAATGTAAAAGACGAGAGTGCGAATAAAGAACTTGACGAGTGAGGAAGCATTTTTGATATTCCCCCGTGTTAGCTCCCGATATTGGTTGGACCTCGTGGACTTTTACTCGAATATTTCGGGGCATCCTGACAAGAAACCCCACAATTATGAATTTTTTTTTTCTATATTCATATTAAGATGTACTCAATGCATCATTATCATTAATTGTTTTTATTAAATTCACCTATTTTAATACTGTAATTTATGTTTCTTTCAGAAATCATCAAACAACCATCCGTTGTTGTTTTGTACATGTTGTATGAGAATTGTAATTTTAAATTATCTATTAAGTGAAGGTACGAGAGAATAAACTTTTATTTAAAATTTATTTCAATCATTTTGAGATATGTATCTTTAATTCTAAATATTGAATTAAATGGATTTTAATGAAATTTTTTTCAAACTTTATATGAAATATATTATTACCAACATTATCATTTTTGTTTGATGATTTCAAAGTTGAGCTCATTTTTCTAATAGTTATGATTATATGTTTTTAAACATATATCCATCATATGAATCGTCAAGACGGGCTCTTTCATCGTACTAATTTTGAAATTAAAAAAAATTAAAATTCGGCGTTAAATTCCGATTTTGTGTGAAATTTTTTCTATTTTCTACAAAAAATTTCCATTTTAAACGATATAATTATTTTGTCAAAAATATTATGGAATTTTTTTTTTTGTTATTCATATTAAGATTTACTCAATCCATCATTATCATTAATTGTTTTTATTAAATTCTCCTATTTTCATACTGTAATTTAAATTTCTTTCAGAAATCTTCAAACAACCATTCGTTGCTGTTTTGTACATGTTGTTTGAGAATCAGAATTTTAATCTAACTACTACATAGTAAAGGTATAAACGGACACAATTTAATAAAAATTCATTTCAATCAATCCGAGATATGTATCCTTAAATCAAAATTCTAAATTTAATAGATTTTAGTGAAATTTTTTTGCAACTTTATGTGAAATACACAATATTATTACCATGGCATGGTAACATGGTACAGTTTTTCATTTTGAAATTAAATTAAACTCTTCGATTAAATAAATGCTAGTCCTGAAAAGGACTTTTTTGTGTTACTTTTAGAATTGTATTTTACTTTTTTGCTTTCTTTACTGGAGTTGCCTTTTTTGTTGTTGTCGCAGCTTTTTTAACCTTAGGACTTTTTGCAGCAACCTTTGTTACATTTTTAGATGGTTTCGTAATTTTTTGCTTCGAAGCTTTTGTTTTAATAGGAGCTGGTTTCTTAATAGTTTTAGCTACTGCCTTTTCAGATTTTTTCTTTTCTATTATAGATTCTTTAGCAACAGTAGTCTTTTTCTTTGCGACTCCAACCTTTACAGGTGATCCTTTCTTGGCTTTTTTTGTAATTGATTTTTTCGGTGATGCTAATTTGTTTTTCTTCGAACTTTCGCCGCTTGCTTTTGTTGATGTCGATAGCTTAAATGAACCCGATGCACCTTTGCCTTTCGTTTGGATTAATTTACCGCTAACAACTGCACTCTTAATATATTTTTTAATAAATGGAGACAATTTGTCAGCGTCAACTTTGTAATTTGCAGCCAAATACTTTTTAATTGCTAGTAAAGATGAACCGCCACGTTCTTTCAAATCTTTTATAGCGCTATTCACCATATCTGAAGTTGGAGGATGGGTTGGCTTAGATTTAGGCTTTTTCACTCCAGTTGCGATAGAACCTTTCTTTGGTTTCTTCGTTTCAACAACAGGTGCAGTATTCGATTGAATTGTAGTATTATCTGCCATTTTGCTTTTTTTCTTTTAAAATATTTTTATTCACTTTTAGATTTTCCAATTAACTTTTTCAAAAAAAAAAAAACACTTTAAAATCACTTATAAAATTTATAACTTGTATGACTGTATGAATTAAATTCACTGAAGTCTAGTATGAACAAAACAGCTTATCCATATGTGATGAGATTGTGGAAGAGCGGTGTGAAAAAATTTCATTGAATTCAAGGCAATTTTTTCTCATTTTTGTTTGATGATTTCAAAGTTGAGCTCATTTTTCTAATAGTTATGATTATTTGTTTTTGAACATATATCCATCATATGAATTGTCAAGATGGGCTCTTTCATCGTACTAATTTTGAAATTAAAAAAATTTTAAAATACGGCGCTAAATTCCGATTTTGTGTGAAATTTTTTCTATTTTCTCCAAAAAATTTCCATTTAAAACGATATAATTATTTTGTTAATAATATTATGAATTTTTTTTTTCTATATTCATATTAAGATGTACTCAATGCATCATTATCATTAATAGTTTTTATTAAATTCACCTATTTTAATACTGTAATTTATGTTTCTTTCAGAAATCATCAAACAACCATCCGTTGTTGTTTTGTACATGTTGTATGAGAATTGTAATTTTAAATTATCTATTAAGTGAAGGTACGAGAGAATAAACTTTTATTTAAAATTTATTTCAATCATTTTGAGATATGTATCTTTAATTCTAAATATTGAATTAAATGGATTTTAATGAAATTTTTTTCAAACTTTTTATGAAATATATTATTACCAACATTATCATTTTTGTTTGATGATTTCAAAGTTGAGCTCATTTTTCTAATAGTTATGATTATATGTTTTTAAACATATATCCATCATATGAATCGTCAAGACGGGCTCTTTCATCGTACAAATTTTGAAATTAAAAAAAAATAAAATTCGGCGTTAAATTCCGATTTTGTGTGAAATTTTTTCTATTTTCTACAAAAAACTTCCATTTTAAACGATATAATTATTTTGTCAAAATTATTATGGAATTTTTTTTTGTTATTCATATTAAGATTTACTCAATCCATCATTATCATTAATTGTTTTTATTAAATTCTCCTATTTTCATACTGTAATTTAAATTTCTTTCAGAAATCTTCAAACAACCATTCGTTGCTGTTTTGTACATGTTGTTTGAGAATCAGAATTTTAATCTAACTACTACATAGTAAAGGTATAAACGGACACAATTTAATAAAAATTCATTTCAATCAATCCGAGATATGTATCCTTAAATCAAAATTCTAAATTTAATAGATTTTAGTGAAATTTTTTTGCAACTTTATGTGAAATACACAATATTATTACCATGGCATGGTAACATGGTACAGTTTTTCATTTTGAAATTAAATTAAACTCTTCGATTAAATAAATGCTAGTCCTGAAAAGGACTTTTTTGTGTTACTTTTAGAATTGTATTTTACTTTTTTGCTTTCTTTACTGGAGTTGCCTTTTTTGTTGTTGTCGCAGCTTTTTTAACCTTAGGACTTTTTGCAGCAACCTTTGTTACATTTTTAGATGGTTTCGTAATTTTTTGCTTCGAAGCTTTTGTTTTAATAGGAGCTGGTTTCTTAATAGTTTTAGATACTGCCTTTTCAGATTTTTTCTTTTCTATTATAGATTCTTTAGCAACAGTAGTCTTTTTCTTTGCGACTCCAACCTTTACAGGTGATCCTTTCTTGGCTTTTTTTGTAATTGATTTTTTCGGTGATGCTAGTTTGTTTTTCTTCGAACTTTCGCCGCTTGCTTTTGTTGATGTCGATAGCTTAAATGAACCCGATGCACCTTTGCCTTTCGTTTGGATTAATTTACCGCTAACAACTGCACTCTTAATATATTTTTTAATAAATGGAGACAATTTGTCAGCGTCAACTTTGTAATTTGCAGCCAAATACTTTTTAATTGCTAGTAAAGATGAACCGCCACGTTCTTTCAAATCTTTTATAGCGCTATTCACCATATCTGAAGTTGGAGGATGGGTTGGCTTAGATTTAGGCTTTTTCACTCCAGTTGCGATAGAACCTTTCTTAGGTTTCTTCGTTTCAACAACAGGTGCAGTATTCGATTGAATTGTAGTATTATCTGCCATTTTGCTTTTTTTCTTTTAAAATATTTTTATTCACTTTTAGATTTTCCAATTAAATTTTTCAAAAAAAAAAACACTTTAAAATCACTTATAACATTTATAACTTGTATGACTGTATGAATTAAATTCACTGAAGTCTAGTATGAACAAAACAGCTTATCCATATGTGATGAGATTGTGGAAGAGCGGTGTGAAAAAATTTCATTGAATTCAAGGCAATTTTTTCTCATTTTTGTTTGATGATTTCAAGGTTGAGCTCATTTTTCTAATAGTTATGATTATTTGTTTTTGAACATATATCCATCATATGAATTGTCAAGATGGGCTCTTTCATCGTACTAATTTTGAAATTAAAAAAATTTTAAAATACGGCGCTAAATTCCGATTTTGTGTGAAATTTTTTCTATTTTCTCCAAAAAATTTCCATTTAAAACGATATAATTATTTTGTTAATAATATTATGAATTTTTTTTTTCTATATTCATATTAAGATGTACTCAATGCATCATTATCATTAATAGTTTTTATTAAATTCACCTATTTTAATACTGTAATTTATGTTTCTTTCAGAAATCAGCAAACAACCATCCGTTGTTGTTTTGTACATGTTGTATGAGAATTGTAATTTTAAATTATCTATTAAGTGAAGGTACGAGAGAATAAACTTTTATTTAAAATTTATTTCAATCATTTTGAGATATGTATCTTTAATTCTAAATATTGAATTAAATGGATTTTAATGAAATTTTTTTCAAACTTTTTATGAAATATATTATTACCAACATTATCATTTTTGTTTGATGATTTCAAAGTTGAGCTCATTTTTCTAATAGTTATGATTATATGTTTTTAAACATATATCCATCATATGAATCGTCAAGACGGGCTCTTTCATCGTACAAATTTTGAAATTAAAAAAAAATAAAATTCGGCGTTAAATTCCGATTTTGTGTGAAATTTTTTCTATTTTCTACAAAAAACTTCCATTTTAAACGATATAATTATTTTGTCAAAATTATTATGGAATTTTTTTTTGTTATTCATATTAAGATTTACTCAATCCATCATTATCATTAATTGTTTTTATTAAATTCTCCTATTTTCATACTGTAATTTAAATTTCTTTCAGAAATCTTCAAACAACCATTCGTTGCTGTTTTGTACATGTTGTTTGAGAATCAGAATTTTAATCTAACTACTACATAGTAAAGGTATAAACGGACACAATTTAATAAAAATTCATTTCAATCAATCCGAGATATGTATCCTTAAATCAAAATTCTAAATTTAATAGATTTTAGTGAAATTTTTTTGCAACTTTATGTGAAATACACAATATTATTACCATGGCATGGTAACATGGTACAGTTTTTCATTTTGAAATTAAATTAAACTCTTCGATTAAATAAATGCTAGTCCTGAAAAGGACTTTTTTGTGTTACTTTTAGAATTGTATTTTACTTTTTTGCTTTCTTTACTGGAGTTGCCTTTTTTGTTGTTGTCGCAGCTTTTTTAACCTTAGGACTTTTTGCAGCAACCTTTGTTACATTTTTAGATGGTTTCGTAATTTTTTGCTTCGAAGCTTTTGTTTTAATAGGAGCTGGTTTCTTAATAGTTTTAGATACTGCCTTTTCAGATTTTTTCTTTTCTATTATAGATTCTTTAGCAACAGTAGTCTTTTTCTTTGCGACTCCAACCTTTACAGGTGATCCTTTCTTGGCTTTTTTTGTAATTGATTTTTTCGGTGATGCTAGTTTGTTTTTCTTCGAACTTTCGCCGCTTGCTTTTGTTGATGTCGATAGCTTAAATGAACCCGATGCACCTTTGCCTTTCGTTTGGATTAATTTACCGCTAACAACTGCACTCTTAATATATTTTTTAATAAATGGAGACAATTTGTCAGCGTCAACTTTGTAATTTGCAGCCAAATACTTTTTAATTGCTAGTAAAGATGAACCGCCACGTTCTTTCAAATCTTTTATAGCGCTATTCACCATATCTGAAGTTGGAGGATGGGTTGGCTTAGATTTAGGCTTTTTCACTCCAGTTGCGATAGAACCTTTCTTTGGTTTCTTCGTTTCAACAACAGGTGCAGTATTCGATTGAATTGTAGTATTATCTGCCATTTTGCTTTTTTTCTTTTAAAATATTTTTATTCACTTTTAGATTTTCCAATTAAATTTTTCAAAAAAAAAAACACTTTAAAATCACTTATAACATTTATAACTTGTATGACTGTATGAATTAAATTCACTGAAGTCTAGTATGAACAAAACAGCTTATCCATATGTGATGAGATTGTGGAAGAGCGGTGTGAAAAAATTTCATTGAATTCAAGGCAATTTTTTCTCATTTTTGTTTGATGATTTCAAGGTTGAGCTCATTTTTCTAATAGTTATGATTATTTGTTTTTGAACATATATCCATCATATGAATTGTCAAGATGGGCTCTTTCATCGTACTAATTTTGAAATTAAAAAAATTTTAAAATACGGCGCTAAATTCCGATTTTGTGTGAAATTTTTTCTATTTTCTCCAAAAAATTTCCATTTAAAACGATATAATTATTTTGTTAATAATATTATGAATTTTTTTTTTCTATATTCATATTAAGATGTACTCAATGCATCATTATCATTAATAGTTTTTATTAAATTCACCTATTTTAATACTGTAATTAATGTTTCTTTCAGAAATCAGCAAACAACCATCCGTTGTTGTTTTGTACATGTTGTATGAGAATTGTAATTTTAAATTATCTATTAAGTGAAGGTACGAGAGAATAAACTTTTATTTAAAATTTATTTCAATCATTTTGAGATATGTATCTTTAATTCTAAATATTGAATTAAATGGATTTTAATGAAATTTTTTTCAAACTTTTTATGAAATATATTATTACCAACATTATCATTTTTGTTTGATGATTTCAAAGTTGAGCTCATTTTTCTAATAGTTATGATTATATGTTTTTAAACATATATCCATCATATGAATCGTCAAGACGGGCTCTTTCATCGTACTAATTTTGAAATTAAAAAACGTTAAAATTCGGCGTTAAATTCCGATTTTGTGTGAAATTTTTTCTATTTTCTACAAAAAACTTCCATTTTAAACGATATAATTATTTTGTCAAAATTATTATGGAATTTTTTTTTTGTTATTCATATTAAGATTTACTCAATCCATCATTATCATTAATTGTTTTTATTAAATTCTCCTATTTTCATACTGTAATTTAAATTTCTTTCAGAAATCTTCAAACAACCATTCGTTGCTGTTTTGTACATGTTGTTTGAGAATCAGAATTTTAATCTAACTACTACATAGTAAAGGTATAAACGGACACAATTTAATAAAAATTCATTTCAATCAATCCGAGATATGTATCCTTAAATCAAAATTCTAAATTTAATAGATTTTAGTGAAATTTTTTTGCAACTTTATGTGAAATACACAATATTATTACCATGGCATGGTAACATGGTACAGTTTTTCATTTTGAAATTAAATTAAACTCTTCGATTAAATAAATGCTAGTCCTGAAAAGGACTTTTTTGTGTTACTTTTAGAATTGTATTTTACTTTTTTGCTTTCTTTACTGGAGTTGCCTTTTTTGTTGTTGTCGCAGCTTTTTTAACCTTAGGACTTTTTGCAGCAACCTTTGTTACATTTTTAGATGGTTTCGTAATTTTTTGCTTCGAAGCTTTTGTTTTAATAGGAGCTGGTTTCTTAATAGTTTTAGCTACTGCCTTTTCAGATTTTTTCTTTTCTATTATAGATTCTTTAGCAACAGTAGTCTTTTTCTTTGCGACTCCAACCTTTACAGGTGATCCTTTCTTGGCTTTTTTTGTAATTGATTTTTTCGGTGATGCTAATTTGTTTTTCTTCGAACTTTCGCCGCTTGCTTTTGTTGATGTCGATAGCTTAAATGAACCCGATGCACCTTTGCCTTTCGTTTGGATTAATTTACCGCTAACAACTGCACTCTTAATATATTTTTTAATAAATGGAGACAATTTGTCAGCGTCAACTTTGTAATTTGCAGCCAAATACTTTTTAATTGCTAGTAAAGATGAACCGCCACGTTCTTTCAAATCTTTTATAGCGCTATTCACCATATCTGAAGTTGGAGGATGGGTTGGCTTAGATTTAGGCTTTTTCACTCCAGTTGCGATAGAACCTTTCTTTGGTTTCTTCGTTTCAACAACAGGTGCAGTATTCGATTGAATTGTAGTATTATCTGCCATTTTGCTTTTTTTCTTTTAAAATATTTTTATTCACTTTTAGATTTTCCAATTAAATTTTTCAAAAAAAAAAACACTTTAAAATCACTTATAACATTTATAACTTGTATGACTGTATGAATTAAATTCACTGAAGTCTAGTATGAACAAAACAGCTTATCCATATGTGATGAGATTGTGGAAGAGCGGTGTGAAAAATTTCATTGAATTCAAGGCAATTTTTTCTCATTTTTGTTTGATGATTTCAAAGTTGAGCTCATTTTTCTAATAGTTATGATTATTTGTTTTTGAACATATATCCATCATATGAATTGTCAAGATGGGCTCCTTCATCGTACTAATTTTGAAATTAAAAAAATTTTAAAATACGGCGCTAAATTCCGATTTTGTGTGAAATTTTTTCTATTTTCTCCAAAAAATTTCCATTTAAAACGATATAATTATTTTGTTAATAATATTATGAATTTTTTTTTTCTATATTCATATTAAGATGTACTCAATGCATCATTATCATTAATTGTTTTTATTAAATTCACCTATTTTAATACTGTAATTTATGTTTCTTTCAGAAATCATCAAACAACCATCCGTTGTTGTTTTGTACATGTTGTATGAGAATTGTAATTTTAAATTATCTATTAAGTGAAGGTACGAGAGAATAAACTTTTTTTTAAAATTT
Source organism: Xylophagus ater (assembly GCA_963422695.1). NCBI lineage: Eukaryota > Metazoa > Arthropoda > Insecta > Diptera > Xylophagidae > Xylophagus > Xylophagus ater. The sequence continues at coordinate 38,508,919 of OY730478.1, forward strand.
ATTTCAATCATTTTGAGATATGTGTAAACATTAAAAAAAAAACAAACACTGTATATTCCAATATAATAACGAAACAACTAGTAAATAAAAAAACATCAAGTCGCCTTTCGAAAAGGGATGGAAAAATTATTTTTTTTACGAGGATGTCAGTTTTTTGAAGAATGAACGCGAACTGGATAGAATTTAAATTATTGCTTTTTATTTCAAATATTACTTTAACATAATTTAACATAATTAACTATTAAATTTGTTCCTTTCCTTGTAAATGTTTAATAATATTTTAAATAAAATCGTTCCGTTAAATATAAACGCTGTTTAAAAAGAATAATCCGTTTTCCGTTTACAACTTCAGAAGTGGGATATAATCCATCAATAAAATACGTATTCCGCTGGAAAGAAAACGAGACTAATAACAAAATGAGTACGAAAAAAGCAAAAGTGACCGAATTACGCGAGGAACTAAAGTCGCGAGGATTACCGTTAAAAGGCAGAAAGGCGGCTCTATTAAAACGATTACGGGACGCGGAATCGATAAATGAAACTGATAGTTTGACCGGCCAAACTAGCGAGAATAGTGATAGCGAGAACGAAAACAATACGACGACGTTGGAAAACGATGACCGACCAAAAAAATATTCCGATGTGAGTTTCGAGAGGCTACGGCGTGAGATCGACTTACTAACGCGAGAACGGGATGTAGCAATACGCGAAACCAGATTACTACAGAGGGAGATCGAGCTAATAAAAAAATCCGAAAAATCAGTACAAACTCATGCATATACAAGCGCGCAAGATATTCTCGGGTTGATCCCAGACTTGAACCCAGCAATAAATTCGTCTTTAACGGCCGAACAATTTGTAAAGAAGGTGAATTCATTAATAACAGTACACTGTTGGGACGGTACCGTAGTGTTATTCGCGGTGGTACAAAAACTAACTGGATTAGCGAGACAGTGGTATTATTCACAGGCCGAACTAATACCTTCATGGAGCGAGCTGTCAAGATTATTACTGGCAGCCTTTCCGACCGAAATAAATGAGGCTCAAGTACATTTCGAACTACAATCGCGAACACAGAGTGAGAACGAAACATTAGCCGCGTACTGCTACGAAATGCAGACGCGAGCAAACCGAGTAGGTCTTTCAGAGAAAGCAATCATAACGTACATAATTAAAGGCATAAGAGACACCAGTCTAGCAAGAGCACTACAGAGCACTCGCATATATAGTGTTTGTGACCTTATCGAACAAGAACGGTGGATTCTTCAATGTAAGCCGCAACCAAAACCCCGAAATGTCGTAAACAATCAGGATACGTCGACAACACGATTATCTTCGAGCCAAGCCCGTACCGAATTTCGTAGTCAACCGGTAAACTCGAGTCAACAATCCACCGAACAAGTCCGAGCGCCTATACACGAACCGGAAAAATGTTACAATTGTTATGTGCCGGGCCACCGATCATTACATTGTCCGTTACCACAAAGACGACCACGCTGCGCAACATGTAACAAATCTGGACACGAAGCAGCACAGTGTAGTTTGTCTGTCCACACAGTCCAGCAACTGTCGAACTGACATAACATGAATTTTAAAACCGTCACTATATCGGATATACCAATCAATACGTTTTTTGACTTGGGAAGTGACGTTACGATGATTAAATATAGTTTAGCCAAACACTTACGACTACCTATTGAAGCTAAAACAACAACTCTAACTGGGTTCGCCGGAGGAAAATGTAATTCCATCGGACGGACACGTGCCGTTATTCAGATTGAAACCGTTGAAATAGAATCCGAACTACAAGTTATACCCGATACTCAAATGCTCTTGGGAGCTCCATTATTAATTGGTAGAGACTGCTTAGAGCAAAATAACATAAGATTAATATATGAAGGAAGAGAATTACGTATTGAAAACCGACAACCGATTAATAAAGCCGACAGCCGACTATTAAAATCTGAGTTCGAACCGATTAACGACACCGAAATTAACATAGGAACGACAATATCAGACAACACCAAAATAAAACTAATGGACATCATACGCAATTATCGTACGTGTTTTGCAAAGAACACTCGGGAATTAGGCACCAGTACAACAGCTCAAATGAAGATAGAATTAAACGATACTACACCAATCAATCGTAAATTATATCGAATACCGTTCGCTAAAAGAGAGACCGTCAAGAAAATTACTAACGACTTGTTAGAAAACGGAATTATTAAACCCAGCACATCCGAGTACGCGTCACCAGTGGTACTTGTCCCAAAAAAGGATGGAACCGATCGACTGTGTGTCGACTTTCGAGGGTTAAACACCGTGACGAAGAAATTACCTTTTCCAATGCCGATAGTAGAAGAGCAACTTGCAAAATTAGCCGGAGCCCGATTTTTCACGTCCGTTGATATGATATCTGGATATTATCAGATACCACTTGAAGAAAAGTCGCAAAAGTATACCGCATTCGTAACTAACGAACGACAATATGAATTTACCAGAGTACCATTCGGATTAATCAATGCGCCCGCCGTATTCCAGACAATGATGAATCAATTAGTATCACAAATGCCGACTAATGAAACCATCGTATATCTAGACGACATCATTATTCCGAGTGTTACCGAGGAAGATGGACTTGACCGACTGGAGAGATTCCTGAAAATAATTGAAACCGCCGGTTTAACACTGAAGCTAAGTAAATGCACGTTTCTCGCCGAAGAAATAAGTTTCTTGGGACATGAAATCACACGTGATGGTATTAAACCAGGAAATATCAAAACCGCTGCCGTAGCCGCTTTTCCGACACCAAAAACCGTTCACAATGTTCGACAATTCCTGGGACTTACTGGATACTTCCGCCGCTTTATCCGCGACTACGCAAACATCGTAAGACCAATTACTCGACTGTTAAAATCCGACGTAGAATTCCAGTGGCAAGCCGACCAACAGCAAGCTTTTGACAAAATTAAGGAAACGTTATGTTCAGAGCCCGTGTTAATTATATATGACAAAAATGCCGAGCATGAAGTACACACAGATGCCAGCGCCATGGGACTAGCAGGTGTGTTACTGCAACGAGGTTATGATGGAAGACTACAACCTATACAATATTATAGCCGACATACATCCGAATCGGAAACCAATTTCCATAGCTACGAGTTAGAAATTTTAGCAATAGTCGAAGCACTCGATAGATTCCGAATTTTCCGACTGGGAAAACCATTCAAAGTAATAACCGATTGTGAAGCAGTGTCAGCAACAAAAGCAAAAAAACCGCTAATTCCTCGGATTGCAAGATGGTGGCTCAAACTTCAAGAATTTGATTTCACTATAGAACATCGGATTGGAACACGAATGATGCACGTCGATTCTTTAAGCAGAAATCCCGTAGAAGCTTCAAGAGACACACCCGTTGCCGGCGCCGAAGTGTGTCGAATATATATAACCGAACCTGACTGGCTAATAACTATGCAAAGGCAGGACGCAAAATTAGATGAAATAGTACGGATATTAAATGAAAACAATAACGATGCCGAAACTAAACAACTGAAAGATATTTATGCTGTCAAATCCGGTAGATTATATCGTAAAGTTGCAGGAGACTTAAGATGGGTTGTACCTTCCCCTATTAGATGGAGGGTGGTAAAAAGTGCACATGATGATATGGGACATTATGGTCTCGATAAAACCGTAGACAGATTACGAGAAAATTACTGGTTCCCACGAATACGACAATTCGTTAAGAAATACATCGAGGAATGCGTTGAATGTTGTTACCGCAAACACAAAGGAGGGCGTCACGAGGGTGAGTTACATGTGTCAGAAATAACACCCATACCTTTCCACACCGTACATATTGACCATCTAGGGCCATTCAAACGAAGTTCAAAGGGAAATCAGTACGTATTAGCAATATCAGACGCTTTCACGAAATACTGTATATTAAAACCGGTAAAAAACACAAAAACGCAACCCGTAATTATAATGTTGAGCGAATTATCGGTATATTTCGGTACGTTCACACGCATCATATCCGATCGAGGAACCGCATTCACGGCTAAGACGTTTGAAAATTACTGTCAGGAAAACGACATAGTGCACGTTAAAACCGCAGTACGGACACCAAGAGCCAATGGACAAGTAGAGCGATTGAACCGAACGATATTAACTGCAATCAAAACATTAACTCAGAGAGCCGATAGCCGCGATTGGGACACACATCTACGAACTATACAGTGGAGCATCAACACCATGGTAAACGCCACCACGAAGAAAACCCCGCACGAGTTGATTTTCTACTTCACACCAAAAGATATTTTGCAAAATAAATTATTATTATCACTACAAAAGCAACCAGATGCTGATGATGTAATCTCCGATTCCCGTCTAGCAGCCGCACAACATGAAGCCGAATCGCATATAAATGAAGAACGATTAAAATGGAAAAAAAGATACGATCTACGACATCGCCTACTAAACTACTACTAAATATGCCGTTGATGATATAGTTGTTATCGAAAATGAACCTACCGCCACTGGAGAATCCAGAAAATTAGAACCACTATATAAAGGACCGTACATAATTTCACATGAGTTACCGAATGATCGATATGTAATAGAAGATATTCCTGGAATCCAACGAACACTACGAAAATTTTCTTCAGTCTACACTGCCGATAAAATCAAGAAATGGTGTCCATTGAACGCAGCGGAACATGAATCGGATGAAAATATTGACGAAGACGACGACGATGAAAATGAACTCGGAACAAACTAAACATCAGGTGTCTCACAAACATCAGCGAGGACGCCGATAACATCAGGTGGCCGACTGTAAACATTAAAAAAAAAACAAACACTGTATATTCCAATTTAATAACGAAACAACTAGTAAATAAAAAAACATCAAGTCGCCTTTCGAAAAGGGATGGAAAAATTATTTTTTTTACGAGGATGTCAGTTTTTTGAAGAATGAACGCGAACTGGATAGAATTTAAATTATTGCTTTTTATTTCAAATATTACTTTAACATAATTTAACATAATTAACTATTAAATTTGTTCCTTTCCTTGTAAATGTTTAATAATATTTTAAATAAAATCGTTCCGTTAAATATAAACGCTGTTTAAAAAGAATAATCCGTTTTCCGTTTACATATGTATCTTTAATTCTAAATATTGAATTAAATGGATTTTAATGAAATTTTTTTCAAACTTTATATGAAATATATTATTACCAACATTATCATTTTTGTTTGATGATTTCAAAGTTGAGCTCATTTTTCTAATAGTTATGATTATATGTTTTTAAACATATATCCATCATATGAATTGTCAAGATGGGCTCTTTCATCGTACTAATTTTGAAATTAAAAAAATTTTAAAATACGGCGCTAAATTCCGATTTTGTGTGAAATTTTTTCTATTTTCTCCAAAAAATTTCCATTTAAAACGATATAATTATTTTGTTAATAATATTATGAATTTTTTTTTTCTATATTCATATTAAGATGTACTCAATGCATCATTATCATTAATTGTTTTTATTAAATTCACCTATTTTAATACTGTAATTTATGTTTCTTTCAGAAATCATCAAACAACCATCCGTTGTTGTTTTGTACATGTTGTATGAGAATTGTAATTTTAAATTATCTATTAAGTGAAGGTACGAGAGAATAAACTTTTATTTAAAATTTATTTCAATCATTTTGAGATATGTATCTTTAATTCTAAATATTGAATTAAATGGATTTTAATGAAATTTTTTTGAAACTTTATATGAAATATATTATTACCAACATTATCATTTTTGTTTGATGATTTCAAAGTTGAGCTCATTTTTCTAATAGTTATGATTATATGTTTTTAAACATATATCCATCATATGAATCGTCAAGACGGGCTCTTTCATCGTACTAATTTTGAAATTAAAAAAAATTAAAATTCGGCGTTAAATTCCGATTTTGTGTGAAATTTTTTCTATTTTCTACAAAAAATTTCCATTTTAAACGATATAATTATTTTGTCAAAATTATTATGGAATTTTTTTTTTGTTATTCATATTAAGATTTACTCAATCCATCATTATCATTAATTGTTTTTATTAAATTCTCCTATTTTCATACTGTAATTTAAATTTCTTTCAGAAATCTTCAAACAACCATTCGTTGCTGTTTTGTACATGTTGTTTGAGAATCAGAATTTTAATCTAACTACTACATAGTAAAGGTATAAACGGACACAATTTAATAAAAATTCAATTCAATCAATCCGAGATATGTATCCTTAAATCAAAATTCTAAATTTAATAGATTTTAGTGAAATTTTTTTGCAACTTTATGTGAAATACACAATATTATTACCATGGCATGGTAACATGGTACAGTTTTTCATTTTGAAATTAAATTAAACTCTTCGATTAAATAAATGCTAGTCCTGAAAAGGACTTTTTTGTGTTACTTTTAGAATTGTATTTTACTTTTTTGCTTTCTTTACTGGAGTTGCCTTTTTTGTTGTTGTCGCAGCTTTTTTAACCTTAGGACTTTTTGCAGCAACCTTTGTTACATTTTTAGATGGTTTCGTAATTTTTTGCTTCGAAGCTTTTGTTTTAATAGGAGCTGGTTTCTTAATAGTTTTAGCTACTGCCTTTTCAGATTTTTTCTTTTCTATTATAGATTCTTTAGCAACAGTAGTCTTTTTCTTTGCGACTCCAACCTTTACAGGTGATCCTTTCTTGGCTTTTTTTGTAATTGATTTTTTCGGTGATGCTAATTTGTTTTTCTTCGAACTTTCGCCGCTTGCTTTTGTTGATGTCGATAGCTTAAATGAACCCGATGCACCTTTGCCTTTCGTTTGGATTAATTTACCGCTAACAACTGCACTCTTAATATATTTTTTAATAAATGGAGACAATTTGTCAGCGTCAACTTTGTAATTTGCAGCCAAATACTTTTTAATTGCTAGTAAAGATGAACCGCCACGTTCTTTCAAATCTTTTATAGCGCTATTCACCATATCTGAAGTTGGAGGATGGGTTGGCTTAGATTTAGGCTTTTTCACTCCAGTTGCGATAGAACCTTTCTTTGGTTTCTTCGTTTCAACAACAGGTGCAGTATTCGATTGAATTGTAGTATTATCTGCCATTTTGCTTTTTTTCTTTTAAAATATTTTTATTCACTTTTAGATTTTCCAATTAAATTTTTCAAAAAAAAAAACACTTTAAAATCACTTACAACATTTATAACTTGTATGACTGTATGAATTAAATTCACTGAAGTCTAGTATGAACAAAACAGCTTATCCATATGTGATGAGATTGTGGAAGAGCGGTGTGAAAAAATTTCATTGAATTCAAGGCAATTTTTTCTCATTTTTGTTTGATGATTTCAAAGTTGAGCTCATTTTTCTAATAGTTATGATTATTTGTTTTTGAACATATATCCATCATATGAATTGTCAAGATGGGCTCTTTCATCGTACTAATTTTGAAATTAAAAAAATTTTAAAATACGGCGCTAAATTCCGATTTTGTGTGAAATTTTTTCTATTTTCTCCAAAAAATTTCCATTTAAAACGATATAATTATTTTGTTAATAATATTATGAATTTTTTTTTTCTATATTCATATTAAGATGTACTCAATGCATCATTATCATTAATTGTTTTTATTAAATTCACCTATTTTAATACTGTAATTTATGTTTCTTTCAGAAATCATCAAACAACCATCCGTTGTTGTTTTGTACATGTTGTATGAGAATTGTAATTTTAAATTATCTATTAAGTGAAGGTACGAGAGAATAAACTTTTATTTAAAATTTATTTCAATCATTTTGAGATATGTATCTTTAATTCTAAATATTGAATTAAATGGATTTTAATGAAATTTTTTTCAAACTTTATATGAAATATATTATTACCAACATTATCATTTTTGTTTGATGATTTCAAAGTTGAGCTCATTTTTCTAATAGTTATGATTATATGTTTTTAAACATATATCCATCATATGAATCGTCAAGACGGGCTCTTTCATAGTACTAATTTTGAAATTAAAAAAAATTAAAATTCGGCGTTAAATTCCGATTTTGTGTGAAATTTTTTCTATTTTCTACAAAAAATTTCCATTTTAAACGATATAATTATTTTGTCAAAATTATTATGGAATTTTTTTTTTGTTATTCATATTAAGATTTACTCAATCCATCATTATCATTAATTGTTTTTATTAAATTCTCCTATTTTCATACTGTAATTTAAATTTCTTTTAGAAATCTTCAAACAACCATTCGTTGCTGTTTTGTACATGTTGTTTGAGAATCAGAATTTTAATCTAACTACTACATAGTAAAGGTATAAACGGACACAATTTAATTAAAATTCATTTCAATCAATCCGAGATATGTATCCTTAAATCAAAATTCTAAATTTAATAGATTTTAGTGAAATTTTTTTGCAACTTTATGTGAAATACACAATATTATTACCATGGCATGGTAACATGGTACAGTTTTTCATTTTGAAATTAAATTAAACTCTTCGATTAAATAAATGCTAGTCCTGAAAAGGACTTTTTTGTGTTACTTTTAGAATTGTATTTTACTTTTTTGCTTTCTTTACTGGAGTTGCCTTTTTTGTTGTTGTCGCAGCTTTTTTAACCTTAGGACTTTTTGCAGCAACCTTTGTTACATTTTTAGATGGTTTCGTAATTTTTTGCTTCGAAGCTTTTGTTTTAATAGGAGCTGGTTTCTTAATAGTTTTAGCTACTGCCTTTTCAGATTTTTTCTTTTCTATTATAGATTCTTTAGCAACAGTAGTCTTTTTCTTTGCGACTCCAACCTTTACAGGTGATCCTTTCTTGGCTTTTTTTGTAATTGATTTTTTCGGTGATGCTAATTTGTTTTTCTTCGAACTTTCGCCGCTTGCTTTTGTTGATGTCGATAGCTTAAATGAACCCGATGCACCTTTGCCTTTCGTTTGGATTAATTTACCGCTAACAACTGCACTCTTAATATATTTTTTAATAAATGGAGACAATTTGTCAGCGTCAACTTTGTAATTTGCAGCCAAATACTTTTTAATTGCTAGTAAAGATGAACCGCCACGTTCTTTCAAATCTTTTATAGCGCTATTCACCATATCTGAAGTTGGAGGATGGGTTGGCTTAGATTTAGGCTTTTTCACTCCAGTTGCGATAGAACCTTTCTTTGGTTTCTTCGTTTCAACAACAGGTGCAGTATTCGATTGAATTGTAGTATTATCTGCCATTTTGCTTTTTTTCTTTTAAAATATTTTTATTCACTTTTAGATTTTCCAATTAAATTTTTCAAAAAAAAAACACTTTAAAATCACTTATAACATTTATAACTTGTATGACTGTATGAATTAAATTCACTGAAGTCTAGTATGAACAAAACAGCTTATCCATATGTGATGAGATTGTGGAAGAGCGGTGCGAAATAATTTCATTCAATTCAAGGCAATTTTTTCTCATTTTTGTTTGATGATTTCAAAGTTGAGCTCATTTTTCTAATAGTTATGATTATTTGTTTTTGAACATATATCATTCATATGAATTGTCAAGATGGGCTCTTTCATCGTACTAATTTTGAAATTAAAAAAATTTTAAAATACGGCGCTAAATTCCGATTTTGTGTGAAATTTTTTCTATTTTCTCCAAAAAATTTCCATTTAAAACGATATAATTATTTTGTTAATAATATTATGAATTTTTTTTTTCTATATTCATATTAAGATGTACTCAATGCATCATTATCATTAATTGTTTTTATTAAATTCACCTATTTTAATACTGTAATTTATGTTTCTTTCAGAAATCATCAAACAACCATCCGTTGTTGTTTTGTACATGTTGTATGAGAATTGTAATTTTAAATTATCTATTAAGTGAAGGTACGAGAGAATAAACTTTTATTTAAAATTTATTTCAATCATTTTGAGATATGTATCTTTAAATCTAAATATTGAATTAAATGGATTTTAATGAAATTTTTTTGAAACTTTATATGAAATATATTATTACCAACATTATCATTTTTGTTTGATGATTTCAAAGTTGAGCTCATTTTTCTAATAGTTATGATTATATGTTTTTAAACATATATCCATCATATGAATTGTCAAGATGGGCTCTTTCATCGTACTAATTTTGAAATTAAAAAAATTTTAAAATACGGCGCTAAATTCCGATTTTGTGTGAAATTTTTTCTATTTTCTCCAAAAAATTTCCATTTAAAACGATATAATTATTTTGTTAATAATATTATGAATTTTTTTTTTCTATATTCATATTAAGATGTACTCAATGCATCATTATCATTAATTGTTTTTATTAAATTCACCTATTTTAATACTGTAATTTATGTTTCTTTCAGAAATCATCAAACAACCATCCGTTGTTGTTTTGTACATGTTGTATGAGAATTGTAATTTTAAATTATCTATTAAGTGAAGGTACGAGAGAATAAACTTTTATTTAAAATTTATTTCAATCATTTTGAGATATGTATCTTTAATTCTAAATATTGAATTAAATGGATTTTAATGAAATTTTTTTGAAACTTTATATGAAATATATTATTACCAACATTATCATTTTTGTTTGATGATTTCAAAGTTGAGCTCATTTTTCTAATAGTTATGATTATATGTTTTTAAACATATATCCATCATATGAATCGTCAAGACGGGCTCTTTCATCGTACTAATTTTGAAATTAAAAAAAATTAAAATTCGGCGTTAAATTCCGATTTTGTGTGAAATTTTTTCTATTTTCTACAAAAAATTTCCATTTTAAACGATATAATTATTTTGTCAAAATTATTATGGAATTTTTTTTTTGTTATTCATATTAAGATTTACTCAATCCATCATTATCATTAATTGTTTTTATTAAATTCTCCTATTTTCATACTGTAATTTAAATTTCTTTCAGAAATCTTCAAACAACCATTCGTTGCTGTTTTGTACATGTTGTTTGAGAATCAGAATTTTAATCTAACTACTACATAGTAAAGGTATAAACGGACACAATTTAATAAAAATTCATTTCAATCAATCCGAGATATGTATCCTTAAATCAAAATTCTAAATTTAATAGATTTTAGTGAAATTTTTTTGCAACTTTATGTGAAATACACAATATTATTACCATGGCATGGTAACATGGTACAGTTTTTCATTTTGAAATTAAATTAAACTCTTCGATTAAATAAATGCTAGTCCTGAAAAGGACTTTTTTGTGTTACTTTTAGAATTGTATTTTACTTTTTTGCTTTCTTTACTGGAGTTGCCTTTTTTGTTGTTGTCGCAGCTTTTTTAACCTTAGGACTTTTTGCAGCAACCTTTGTTACATTTTTAGATGGTTTCGTAATTTTTTGCTTCGAAGCTTTTGTTTTAATAGGAGCTGGTTTCTTAATAGTTTTAGCTACTGCCTTTTCAGATTTTTTCTTTTCTATTATAGATTCTTTAGCAACAGTAGTCTTTTTCTTTGCGACTCCAACCTTTACAGGTGATCCTTTCTTGGCTTTTTTTGTAATTGATTTTTTCGGTGATGCTAATTTGTTTTTCTTCGAACTTTCGCCGCTTGCTTTTGTTGATGTCGATAGCTTAAATGAACCCGATGCACCTTTGCCTTTCGTTTGGATTAATTTACCGCTAACAACTGCACTATTAATATATTTTTTAATAAATGGAGACAATTTGTCAGCGTCAACTTTGTAATTTGCAGCCAAATACTTTTTAATTGCTAGTAAAGATGAACCGCCACGTTCTTTCAAATCTTTTATAGCGCTATTCACCATATCTGAAGTTGGAGGATGGGTTGGCTTAGATTTAGGCTTTTTCACTCCAGTTGCGATAGAACCTTTCTTTGGTTTCTTCGTTTCAACAACAGGTGCAGTATTCGATTGAATTGTAGTATTATCTGCCATTTTGCTTTTTTTCTTTTAAAATATTTTTATTCACTTTTAGATTTTCCAATTAAATTTTTCAAAAAAAAAAACACTTTAAAATCACTTATAACATTTACAACATGTATGACTGTATGAATTAAATTCACTGAAGTCTAGTATGAACAAAACAGCTTATCCATATGTGATGAGATTGTGGAAGAGCGGTGTGAAAAAATTTCATTGAATTCAAGGCAATTTTTTCTCATTTTTGTTTGATGATTTCATAGTTGAGCTCATTTTTCTAATAGTTATGATTATTTGTTTTTGAACATATATCCATCATATGAATTGTCAAGATGGGCTCTTTCATCGTACTAATTTTGAAATTAAAAAAATTTTAAAATACGGCGCTAAATTCCGATTTTGTGTGAAATTTTTTCTATTTTCTCCAAAAAATTTCCATTTAAAACGCTATAATTATTTTGTTAATAATATTATGAATTTTTTTTTTCTATATTCATATTAAGATGTACTCAATGCATCATTATCATTAATTGTTTTTATTAAATTCACCTATTTTAATACTGTAATTTATGTTTCTTTCAGAAATCATCAAACAACCATCCGTTGTTGTTTTGTACATGTTGTATGAGAATTGTAATTTTAAATTATCTATTAAGTGAAGGTACGAGAGAATAAACTTTTATTTAAAATTTATTTCAATCATTTTGAGATATGTATCTTTAATTCTAAATATTGAATTAAATGGATTTTAATGAAATTTTTTTCAAACTTTATATGAAATATATTATTACCAACATTATCATTTTTGTTTGATGATTTCAAAGTTGAGCTCATTTTTCTAATAGTTATGATTATATGTTTTTAAACATATATCCATCATATGAATCGTCAAGACGGGCTCTTTCATCGTACTAATTTTGAAATTAAAAAACTTTAAAATTCGGCGTTAAATTCCGATTTTGTGTGAAATTTTTTCTATTTTCTACAAAAAATTTCCATTTTAAACGATATAATTATTTTGTCAAAAATATTATGGAATTTTTTTTTTGTTATTCATATTAAGATTTACTCAATCCATCATTATCATTAATTGTTTTTATTAAATTCTCCTATTTTCATACTGTAATTTAAATTTCTTTCAGAAATCTTCAAACAACCATTCGTTGCTGTTTTGTACATGTTGTTTGAGAATCAGAATTTTAATCTAACTACTACATAGTAAAGGTATAAACGGACACAATTTAATAAAAATTCATTTCAATCAATCCGAGATATGTATCCTTAAATCAAAATTCTAAATTTAATAGATTTTAGTGAAATTTTTTTGCAACTTTATGTGAAATACACAATATTATTACCATGGCATGGTAACATGGTACAGTTTTTCATTTTGAAATTAAATTAAACTCTTCGATTAAATAAATGCTAGTCCTGAAAAGGACTTTTTTGTGTTACTTTTAGAATTGTATTTTACTTTTTTGCTTTCTTTACTGGAGTTGCCTTTTTTGTTGTTGTCGCAGCTTTTTTAACCTTAGGACTTTTTGCAGCAACCTTTGTTACATTTTTAGATGGTTTCGTAATTTTTTGCTTCGAAGCTTTTGTTTTAATAGGAGCTGGTTTCTTAATAGTTTTAGCTACTGCCTTTTCAGATTTTTTCTTTTCTATTATAGATTCTTTAGCAACAGTAGTCTTTTTCTTTGCGACTCCAACCTTTACAGGTGATCCTTTCTTGGCTTTTTTTGTAATTGATTTTTTCGGTGATGCTAGTTTGTTTTTCTTCGAACTTTCGCCGCTTGCTTTTGTTGATGTCGATAGCTTAAATGAACCCGATGCACCTTTGCCTTTCGTTTGGATTAATTTACCGCTAACAACTGCACTCTTAATATATTTTTTAATAAATGGAGACAATTTGTCAGCGTCAACTTTGTAATTTGCAGCCAAATACTTTTTAATTGCTAGTAAAGATGAACCGCCACGTTCTTTCAAATCTTTTATAGCGCTATTCACCATATCTGAAGTTGGAGGATGGGTTGGCTTAGATTTAGGCTTTTTCACTCCAGTTGCGATAGAACCTTTCTTTGGTTTCTTCGTTTCAACAACAGGCGCAGTATTCGATTGAATTGTAGTATTATCTGCCATTTTGTTTTTTTTCTTTTAAAATATTTTTATTCACTTTTAGATTTTCCAATTAAATTTTTCAAAAAAAAAATCACTTTAAAATCACTTATAAAATTTATAACTTGTATGACTGTATGAATTAAATTCACTGAAGTCTAGTATGAACAAAACAGCTTATCCATATGTGATGAAATTGTGGAAGAGCGGTGTGAAATAATTTCATTCAATTCAAGGCAATTTTTTCTCATTTTTGTTTGATGATTTCAAAGTTGAGCTCATTTTTCTAATAGTTATGATTATTTGTTTTTGAACATATATCCATTATATGAATTGTCAATATGGGCTCTTTCATCGTACTAATTTTGAAATTAAAAAAATTTTAAAATACGGCGCTAAATTCCGATTTTGTGTGAAATTTTTTCTATTTTCTCCAAAAAATTTCCATTTAAAACGATATAATTATTTTGTTAATAATATTATGAATTTTTTTTTTCTATATTCATATTAAGATGTACTCAATGCATCATTATCATTAATTGTTTTTATTAAATTCACCTATTTTAATACTGTAATTTATGTTTCTTTCAGAAATCATCAAACAACCATCCGTTGTTGTTTTGTACATGTTGTATGAGAATTGTAATTTTAAATTATCTATTAAGTGAAGGTACGAGAGAATAAACTTTTATTTAAAATTTATTTCAATCATTTTGAGATATGTATCTTTAATTCTAAATATTGAATTAAATGGATTTTAATGAAATTTTTTTCAAACTTTATATGAAATATATTATTACCAACATTATCATTTTTGTTTGATGATTTCAAAGTTGAGCTCATTTTTCTAATAGTTATGATTATATGTTTTTAAACATATATCCATCATATGAATCGTCAAGACGGGCTCTTTCATCGTACTAATTTTGAAATTAAAAAACGTTAAAATTCGGCGTTAAATTCCGATTTTGTGTGAAATTTTTTCTATTTTCTACAAAAAATTTCCATTTTAAACGATATAATTATTTTGTCAAAAATATTATGGAATTTTTTTTTTGTTATTCATATTAAGATTTACTCAATCCATCATTATCATTAATTGTTTTTATTAAATTCTCCTATTTTCATACTGTAATTTAAATTTCTTTCAGAAATCTTCAAACAACCATTCGTTGCTGTTTTGTACATGTTGTTTGAGAATCAGAATTTTAATCTAACTACTACATAGTAAAGGTATAAACGGACACAATTTAATAAAAATTCATTTCAATCAATCCGAGATATGTATCCTTAAATCAAAATTCTAAATTTAATAGATTTTACTGAAATTTTTTTGCAACTTTATGTGAAATACACAATATTATTACCATGGCATGGTAACATGGTACAGTTTTTCATTTTGAAATTAAATTAAACTCTTCGATTAAATAAATGCTAGTCCTGAAAAGGACTTTTTTGTGTTACTTTTAGAATTGTATTTTACTTTTTTGCTTTCTTTACTGGAGTTGCCTTTTTTGTTGTTGTCGCAGCTTTTTTAACCTTAGGACTTTTTGCAGCAACCTTTGTTACATTTTTAGATGGTTTCGTAATTTTTTGCTTCGAAGCTTTTGTTTTAATAGGAGCTGGTTTCTTAATAGTTTTAGCTACTGCCTTTTCAGATTTTTTCTTTTCTATTATAGATTCTTTAGCAACAGTAGTCTTTTTCTTTGCGACTCCAACCTTTACAGGTGATCCTTTCATGGCTTTTTTTGTAATTGATTTTTTCGGTGATGCTAGTTTGTTTTTCTTCGAACTTTCGCCGCTTGCTTTTGTTGATGTCGATAGCTTAAATGAACCCGATGCACCTTTGCCTTTCGTTTGGATTAATTTACCGCTAACAACTGCACTCTTAATATATTTTTTAATAAATGGAGACAATTTGTCAGCGTCAACTTTGTAATTTGCAGCCAAATACTTTTTAATTGCTAGTAAAGATGAACCGCCACGTTCTTTCAAATCTTTTATAGCGCTATTCACCATATCTGAAGTTGGAGGATGGGTTGGCTTAGATTTAGGCTTTTTCACTCCAGTTGCGATAGAACCTTTCTTTGGTTTCTTCGTTTCAACAACAGGCGCAGTATTCGATTGAATTGTAGTATTATCTGCCATTTTGTTTTTTTTCTTTTAAAATATTTTTATTCACTTTTAGATTTTCCAATTAAATTTTTCAAAAAAAAAATCACTTTAAAATCACTTATAAAATTTATAACTTGTATGACTGTATGAATTAAATTCACTGAAGTCTAGTATGAACAAAACAGCTTATCCATATGTGATGAAATTGTGGAAGAGCGGTGTGAAATAATTTCATTCAATTCAAGGCAATTTTTTCTCATTTTTGTTTGATGATTTCAAAGTTGAGCTCATTTTTCTAATAGTTATGATTATTTGTTTTTGAACATATATCCATTATATGAATTGTCAATATGGGCTCTTTCATCGTACTAATTTTGAAATTAAAAAAATTTTAAAATACGGCGCTAAATTCCGATTTTGTGTGAAATTTTTTCTATTTTCTCCAAAAAATTTCCATTTAAAACGATATAATTATTTTGTTAATAATATTATGAATTTTTTTTTTCTATATTCATATTAAGATGTACTCAATGCATCATTATCATTAATTGTTTTTATTAAATTCACCTATTTTAATACTGTAATTTATGTTTCTTTCAGAAATCATCAAACAACCATCCGTTGTTGTTTTGTACATGTTGTATGAGAATTGTAATTTTAAATTATCTATTAAGTGAAGGTACGAGAGAATAAACTTTTATTTAAAATTTATTTCAATCATTTTGAGATATGTATCTTTAATTCTAAATATTGAATTAAATGGATTTTAATGAAATTTTTTTCAAACTTTATATGAAATATATTATTACCAACATTATCATTTTTGTTTGATGATTTCAAAGTTGAGCTCATTTTTCTAATAGTTATGATTATATGTTTTTAAACATATATCCATCATATGAATCGTCAAGACGGGCTCTTTCATCGTACTAATTTTGAAATTAAAAAACGTTAAAATTCGGCGTTAAATTCCGATTTTGTGTGAAATTTTTTCTATTTTCTACAAAAAATTTCCATTTTAAACGATATAATTATTTTGTCAAAAATATTATGGAATTTTTTTTTTGTTATTCATATTAAGATTTACTCAATCCATCATTATCATTAATTGTTTTTATTAAATTCTCCTATTTTCATACTGTAATTTAAATTTCTTTCAGAAATCTTCAAACAACCATTCGTTGCTGTTTTGTACATGTTGTTTGAGAATCAGAATTTTAATCTAACTACTACATAGTAAAGGTATAAACGGACACAATTTAATAAAAATTCATTTCAATCAATCCGAGATATGTATCCTTAAATCAAAATTCTAAATTTAATAGATTTTAGTGAAATTTTTTTGCAACTTTATGTGAAATACACAATATTATTACCATGGCATGGTAACATGGTACAGTTTTTCATTTTGAAATTAAATTAAACTCTTCGATTAAATAAATGCTAGTCCTGAAAAGGACTTTTTTGTGTTACTTTTAGAATTGTATTTTACTTTTTTGCTTTCTTTACTGGAGTTGCCTTTTTTGTTGTTGTCGCAGCTTTTTTAACCTTAGGACTTTTTGCAGCAACCTTTGTTACATTTTTAGATGGTTTCGTAATTTTTTGCTTCGAAGCTTTTGTTTTAATAGGAGCTGGTTTCTTAATAGTTTTAGCTACTGCCTTTTCAGATTTTTTCTTTTCTATTATAGATTCTTTAGCAACAGTAGTCTTTTTCTTTGCGACTCCAACCTTTACAGGTGATCCTTTCTTGGCTTTTTTTGTAATTGATTTTTTCGGTGATGCTAGTTTGTTTTTCTTCGAACTTTCGCCGCTTGCTTTTGTTGATGTCGATAGCTTAAATGAACCCGATGCACCTTTGCCTTTCGTTTGGATTAATTTACCGCTAACAACTGCACTCTTAATATATTTTTTAATAAATGGAGACAATTTGTCAGCGTCAACTTTGTAATTTGCAGCCAAATACTTTTTAATTGCTAGTAAAGATGAACCGCCACGTTCTTTCAAATCTTTTATAGCGCTATTCACCATATCTGAAGTTGGAGGATGGGTTGGCTTAGATTTAGGCTTTTTCACTCCAGTTGCGATAGAACCTTTCTTTGGTTTCTTCGTTTCAACAACAGGCGCAGTATTCGATTGAATTGTAGTATTATCTGCCATTTTGTTTTTTTTCTTTTAAAATATTTTTATTCACTTTTAGATTTTCCAATTAAATTTTTCAAAAAAAAAATCACTTTAAAATCACTTATAAAATTTATAACTTGTATGACTGTATGAATTAAATTCACTGAAGTCTAGTATGAACAAAACAGCTTATCCATATGTGATGAAATTGTGGAAGAGCGGTGTGAAATAATTTCATTCAATTCAAGGCAATTTTTTCTCATTTTTGTTTGATGATTTCAAAGTTGAGCTCATTTTTCTAATAGTTATGATTATTTGTTTTTGAACATATATCCATTATAAGAATTGTCAATATGGGCTCTTTCATCGTACTAATTTTGAAATTAAAAAAATTTTAAAATACGGCGCTAAATTCCGATTTTGTGTGAAATTTTTTCTATTTTCTCCAAAAAATTTCCATTTAAAACGATATAATTATTTTGTTAATAATATTATGAATTTTTTTTTCTATATTCATATTAAGATGTACTCAATGCATCATTATCATTAATTGTTTTTATTAAATTCACCTATTTTAATACTGTAATTTATGTTTCTTTCAGAAATCATCAAACAACCATCCGTTGTTGTTTTGTACATGTTGTATGAGAATTGTAATTTTAAATTATCTATTAAGTGAAGGTACGAGAGAATAAACTTTTATTTAAAATTTATTTCAATCATTTTGAGATATGTATCTTTAATTCTAAATATTGAATTAAATGGATTTTAATGAAATTTTTTTCAAACTTTATATGAAATATATTATTACCAACATTATCATTTTTGTTTGATGATTTCAAAGTTGAGCTCATTTTTCTAATAGTTATGATTATATGTTTTTAAACATATATCCATCATATGAATCGTCAAGACGGGCTCTTTCATCGTACTAATTTTGAAATTAAAAAACGTTAAAATTCGGCGTTAAATTCCGATTTTGTGTGAAATTTTTTCTATTTTCTACAAAAAATTTCCATTTTAAACGATATAATTATTTTGTCAAAAATATTATGGAATTTTTTTTTTGTTATTCATATTAAGATTTACTCAATCCATCATTATCATTAATTGTGGTTATTAAATTCTCCTATTTTCATACTGTAATTTAAATTTCTTTCAGAAATCTTCAAACAACCATTCGTTGCTGTTTTGTACATGTTGTTTGAGAATCAGAATTTTAATCTAACTACTACATAGTAAAGGTATAAACGGACACAATTTAATAAAAATTCATTTCAATCAATCCGAGATATGTATCCTTAAATCAAAATTCTAAATTTAATAGATTTTAGTGAAATTTTTTTGCAACTTTATGTGAAATACACAATATTATTACCATGGCATGGTAACATGGTACAGTTTTTCATTTTGAAATTAAATTAAACTCTTCGATTAAATAAATGCTAGTCCTGAAAAGGACTTTTTGTGTTACTTTTAGAATTGTATTTTACTTTTTTGCTTTCTTTACTGGAGTTGCCTTTTTTGTTGTTGTCGCAGCTTTTTTAACCTTAGGACTTTTTGCAGCAACCTTTGTTACATTTTTAGATGGTTTCGTAATTTTTTGCTTCGAAGCTTTTGTTTTAATAGGAGCTGGTTTCTTAATAGTTTTAGCTACTGCCTTTTCAGATTTTTTCTTTTCTATTATAGATTCTTTAGCAACAGTAGTCTTTTTCTTTGCGACTCCAACCTTTACAGGTGATCCTTTCTTGGCTTTTTTTGTAATTGATTTTTTCGGTGATGCTAATTTGTTTTTCTTCGAACTTTCGCCGCTTGCTTTTGTTGATGTCGATAGCTTAAATGAACCCGATGCACCTTTGCCTTTCGTTTGGATTAATTTACCGCTAACAACTGCACTCTTAATATATTTTTTAATAAATGGAGACAATTTGTCAGCGTCAACTTTGTAATTTGCAGCCAAATACTTTTTAATTGCTAGTAAAGATGAACCGCCACGTTCTTTCAAATCTTTTATAGCGCTATTCACCATATCTGAAGTTGGAGGATGGGTTCGCTTAGATTTAGGCTTTTTCACTCCAGTTGCGATAGAACCTTTCTTTGGTTTCTTCGTTTCAACAACAGGTGCAGTATTCGATTGAATTGTAGTATTATCTGCCATTTTGCTTTTTTTCTTTTAAAATATTTTTATTCACTTTTAGATTTTCCAATTAAATTTTTCAAAAAAAAAAAACACTTTAAAATCACTTATAAAATTTATAACTTGTATGACTGTATGAATTAAATTCACTGAAGTCTAGTATGAACAAAACAGCTTATCCATATGTGATGAAATTGTGGAAGAGCGGTGTGAAATAATTTCATTCAATTCAAGGCAATTTTTTCTCATTTTTGTTTGATGATTTCAAAGTTGAGCTCATTTTTCTAATAGTTATGATTATTTGTTTTTGAACATATATCCATTATATGAATTGTCAATATGGGCTCTTTCATCGTACTAATTTTGAAATTAAAAAAATTTTAAAATACGGCGCTAAATTCCGATTTTGTGTGAAATTTTTTCTATTTTCTCCAAAAAATTTCCATTTAAAACGATATAATTATTTTGTTAATAATATTATGAATTTTTTTTTCTATATTCATATTAAGATGTACTCAATGCATCATTATCATTAATTGTTTTTATTAAATTCACCTATTTTAATACTGTAATTTATGTTTCTTTGAGAAATCATCAAACAACCATCCGTTGTTGTTTTGTACATGTTGTATGAGAATTGTAATTTTAAATTATCTATTAAGTGAAGGTACGAGAGAATAAACTTTTATTTAAAATTTATTTCAATCATTTTGAGATATGTATCTTTAATTCTAAATATTGAATTAAATGGATTTTAATGAAATTTTTTTCAAACTTTATATGAAATATATTATTACCAACATTATCATTTTTGTTTGATGATTTCAAAGTTGAGCTCATTTTTCTAATAGTTATGATTATATGTTTTTAAACATATATCCATCATATGAATCGTCAAGACGGGCTCTTTCATCGTACTAATTTTGAAATTAAAAAACGTTAAAATTCGGCGTTAAATTCCGATTTTGTGTGAAATTTTTTCTATTTTCTACAAAAAATTTCCATTTTAAACGATATAATTATTTTGTCAAAAATATTATGGAATTTTGTTTTTGTTATTCATATTAAGATTTACTCAATCCATCATTATCATTAATTGTTTTTATTAAATTCTCCTATTTTCATACTGTAATTTAAATTTCTTTCAGAAATCTTCAAACAACCATTCGTTGCTGTTTTGTACATGTTGTTTGAGAATCAGAATTTTAATCTAACTACTACATAGTAAAGGTATAAACGGACACAATTTAATAAAAATTCATTTCAATCAATCCGAGATATGTATCCTTAAATCAAAATTCTAAATTTAATAGATTTTAGTGAAATTTTTTTGCAACTTTATGTGAAATACACAATATTATTACCATGGCATGGTAACATGGTACAGTTTTTCATTTTGAAATTAAATTAAACTCTTCGATTAAATAAATGCTAGTCCTGAAAAGGACTTTTTTGTGTTACTTTTAGAATTGTATTTTACTTTTTTGCTTTCTTTACTGGAGTTGCCTTTTTTGTTGTTGTCGCAGCTTTTTTAACCTTAGGACTTTTTTCAGCAACCTTTGTTACATTTTTAGATGGTTTCGTAATTTTTTGCTTCGAAGCTTTTGTTTTAATAGGAGCTGGTTTATTAATAGTTTTAGCTACTGCCTTTTCAGATTCTTTCTTTTCTATTATAGATTCTTTAGCAACAGTAGTCTTTTTCTTTGCGACTCCAACCTTTACAGGTGATCCTTTCTTGGCTTTTTTTGTAATTGATTTTTTCGGTGATGCTAATTTGTTTTTCTTCGAACTTTCGCCGCTTGCTTTTGTTGATGTCGATAGCTTAAATGAACCCGATGCACCTTTGCCTTTCGTTTGGATTAATTTACCGCTAACAACTGCACTCTTAATATATTTTTTAATAAATGGAGACAATTTGTCAGCGTCAACTTTGTAATTTGCAGCCAAATACTTTTTAATTGCTAGTAAAGATGAACCGCCACGTTCTTTCAAATCTTTTATAGCGCTATTCACCATATCTGAAGTTGGAGGATGGGTTGGCTTAGATTTAGGCTTTTTCACTCCAGTTGCGATAGAACCTTTCTTTGGTTTCTTCGTTTCAACAACAGGTGCAGTATTCGATTGAATTGTAGTATTATCTGCCATTTTGCTTTTTTTCTTTTAAAATATTTTTATTCACTTTTAGATTTTCCAATTAAATTTTTCAAAAAAAAAAAACACTTTAAAATCACTTATAAAATTTATAACTTGTATGACTGTATGAATTAAATTCACTGAAGTCTAGTATGAACAAAACAGCTTATCCATATGTGATGAAATTGTGGAAGAGCGGTGTGAAATAATTTCATTCAATTCAAGGCAATTTTTTCTCATTTTTGTTTGATGATTTCAAAGTTGAGCTCATTTTTCTAATAGTTATGATTATTTGTTTTTGAACATATATCCATTATATGAATTGTCAATATGGGCTCTTTCATCGTACTAATTTTGAAATTAAAAAAATTTTAAAATACGGCGCTAAATCCCGATTTTGTGTGAAATTTTTTCTATTTTCTCCAAAAAATTTCCATTTAAAACGATATAATTATTTTGTTAATAATATTATGAATTTTTTTTTTCTATATTCATATTAAGATGTACTCAATGCATCATTATCATTAATTGTTTTTATTAAATTCACCTATTTTAATACTGTAATTTATGTTTCTTTCAGAAATCATCAAACAACCATCCGTTGTTGTTTTGTACATGTTGTATGAGAATTGTAATTTTAAATTATCTATTAAGTGAAGGTACGAGAGAATAAACTTTTATTTAAAATTTATTTCAATCATTTTGAGATATGTATCTTTAATTCTAAATATTGAATTAAATGGATTTTAATGAAATTTTTTTCAAACTTTATATGAAATATATTATTACCAACATTATCATTTTTGTTTGATGATTTCAAAGTTGAGCTCATTTTTCTAATAGTTATGATTATATGTTTTTAAACATATATCCATCATATGAATCGTCAAGACGGGCTCTTTCATCGTACTAATTTTGAAATTAAAAAACGTTAAAATTCGGCGTTAAATTCCGATTTTGTGTGAAATTTTTTCTATTTTCTACAAAAAATTTCCATTTTAAACGATATAATTATTTTGTCAAAAATATTATGGAATTTTTTTTTTGTTATTCATATTAAGATTTACTCAATCCATCATTATCATTAATTGTGGTTATTAAATTCTCCTATTTTCATACTGTAATTTAAATTTCTTTCAGAAATCTTCAAACAACCATTCGTTGCTGTTTTGTACATGTTGTTTGAGAATCAGAATTTTAATCTAACTACTACATAGTAAAGGTATAAACGGACACAATTTAATAAAAATTCATTTCAATCAATCCGAGATATGTATCCTTAAATCAAAATTCTAAATTTAATAGATTTTAGTGAAATTTTTTTGCAACTTTATGTGAAATACACAATATTATTACCATGGCATGGTAACATGGTATAGTTTTTCATTTTGAAATTAAATTAAACTCTTCGATTAAATAAATGCTAGTCCTGAAAAGGACTTTTTTGTGTTACTTTTAGAATTGTATTTTACTTTTTTGCTTTCTTTACTGGAGTTGCCTTTTTTGTTGTTGTCGCAGCTTTTTTAACCTTAGGACTTTTTGCAGCAACCTTTGTTACATTTTTAGATGGTTTCGTAATTTTTTGCTTCGAAGCTTTTGTTTTAATAGGAGCTGGTTTCTTAATAGTTTTAGCTACTGCCTTTTCAGATTTTTTCTTTTCTATTATAGATTCTTTAGCAACAGTAGTCTTTTTCTTTGCGACTCCAACCTTTACAGGTGATCCTTTCTTGGCTTTTTTTGTAATTGATTTTTTCGGTGATGCTAATTTGTTTTTCTTCGAACTTTCGCCGCTTGCTTTTGTTGATGTCGATAGCTTAAATGAACCCGATGCACCTTTGCCTTTCGTTTGGATTAATTTACCGCTAACAACTGCACTCTTAATATATTTTTTAATAAATGGAGACAATTTGTCAGCGTCAACTTTGTAATTTGCAGCCAAATACTTTTTAATTGCTAGTAAAGATGAACCGCCACGTTCTTTCAAATCTTTTATAGCGCTATTCACCATATCTGAAGTTGGAGGATGGGTTCGCTTAGATTTAGGCTTTTTCACTCCAGTTGCGATAGAACCTTTCTTTGGTTTCTTCGTTTCAACAACAGGTGCAGTATTCGATTGAAGTGTAGTATTATCTGCCATTTTGCTTTTTTTCTTTTAAAATATTTTTATTCACTTTTAGATTTTCCAATTAAATTTTTCAAAAAAAAAAAAACACTTTAAAATCACTTATAAAATTTATAACTTGTATGACCGTATGAATTAAATTCACTGAAGTCTAGTATGAACAAAACAGCTTATCCATATGTGATGAGATTGTGGAAGAGCGAAGTGAAAAATTTCATTGAATTCAAGGCAATTTTTTCTCATTTTTGTTTGATGATTTCAAAGTTGAGCTCATTTTTCTAATAGTTATGATTATTTGTTTTTGAACATATATCCATCATATGAATTGTCAAGATGGGCTCTTTCATCGTACTAATTTTGAAATTAAAAAAATTTTAAAATACGGCGCTAAATTCCGATTTTGTGTGAAATTTTTTCTATTTTCTCCAAAAAATTGCCATTTAAAACGATATAATTATTTTGTTAATAATATTATGAATTTTTTTTTTTCTATATTCATATTAAGATGTACTCAATGCATCATTATCATTAATTGTTTTTATTAAATTCACCTATTTTAATACTGTAATTTATGTTTCTTTCAGAAATCATCAAACAACCATCCGTTGTTGTTTTGTACATGTTGTATGAGAATTGTAATTTTAAATTATCTATTAAGTGAAGGTACGAGAGAATAAACTTTTATTTAAAATTTATTTCAATCATTTTGAGATATGTATCTTTAATTCTAAATATTGAATTAAATGGATTTTAATGAAATTTTTTTCAAACTTTATATGAAATATATTATTACCAACATTATCATTTTTGTTTGATGATTTCAAAGTTGAGCTCATTTTTCTAATAGTTATGATTATATGTTTTTAAACATATATCCATCATATGAATCGTCAAGACGGGCTCTTTCATCGTACTAATTTTGAAATTAAAAAACGTTAAAATTCGGCGTTAAATTCCGATTTTGTGTGAAATTTTTTCTATTTTCTACAAAAAATTTCCATTTTAAACGATATAATTATTTTGTCAAAAATATTATGGAATTTTTTTTTTTGTTATTCATATTAAGATTTACTCAATCCATCATTATCATTAATTGTTTTTATTAAATTCTCCTATTTTCATACTGTAATTTAAATTTCTTTCAGAAATCTTCAAACAACCATTCGTTGCTGTTTTGTACATGTTGTTTGAGAATCAGAATTTTAATCTAACTACTACATAGTAAAGGTATAAACGGACACAATTTAATAAAAATTCATTTCAATCAATCCGAGATATGTATCCTTAAATCAAAATTCTAAATTTAATAGATTTTAGTGAAATTTTTTTGCAACTTTATGTGAAATACACAATATTATTACCATGGCATGGTAACATGGTACAGTTTTTCATTTTGAAATTAAATTAAACTCTTCGATTAAATAAATGCTAGTCCTGAAAAGGACTTTTTCGTGTTACTTTTAGAATTGTATTTTACTTTTTTGCTTTCTTTACTGGAGTTGCCTTTTTTGTTGTTGTCGCAGCTTTTTTAACCTTAGGACTTTTTGCAGCAACCTTTGTTACATTTTTAGATGGTTTCGTAATTTTTTGCTTCGAAGCTTTTGTTTTAATAGGAGCTGGTTTCTTAATAGTTTTAGCTACTGCCTTTTCAGATTTTTTCTTTTCTATTATAGATTCTTTAGCAACAGTAGTCTTTTTCTTTGCGACTCCAACCTTTACAGGTGATCCTTTCTTGGCTTTTTTTGTAATTGATTTTTTCGGTGATGCTAGTTTGTTTTTCTTCGAACTTTCGCCGCTTGCTTTTGTTGATGTCGATAGCTTAAATGAACCCGATGCACCTTTGCCTTTCGTTTGGATTAATTTACCGCTAACAACTGCACTCTTAATATATTTTTTAATAAATGGAGACAATTTGTCAGCGTCAACTTTGTAATTTGCAGCCAAATACTTTTTAATTGCTAGTAAAGATGAACCGCCACGTTCTTTCAAATCTTTTATAGCGCTATTCACCATATCTGAAGTTGGAGGATGGGTTGGCTTAGATTTAGGCTTTTTCACTCCAGTTGCGATAGAACCTTTCTTTGGTTTCTTCGTTTCAACAACAGGCGCAGTATTCGATTGAATTGTAGTATTATCTGCCATTTTGTTTTTTTTCTTTTAAAATATTTTTATTCACTTTTAGATTTTCCAATTAAATTTTTCAAAAAAAAAAACACTTTAAAATCACTTATAAAATTTATAACTTGTATGACTGTATGAATTAAATTCACTGAAGTCTAGTATGAACAAAACAGCTTATCCATATGTGTGATGAAATTGTGGAAGAGCGGTGTGAAATAATTTCATTCAATTCAAGGCAATTTTTTCTCATTTTTGTTTGATGATTTCAAAGTTGAGCTCATTTTTCTAATAGTTATGATTATTTGTTTTTGAACATATATCCATTATATGAATTGTCAATATGGGCTCTTTCATCGTACTAATTTTGAAATTAAAAAAATTTTAAAATACGGCGCTAAATTCCGATTTTGTGTGAAATTTTTTCTATTTTCTCCAAAAAATTTCCATTTAAAACGATATAATTATTTTGTTAATAATATTATGAATTTTTTTTTTCTATATTCATATTAAGATGTACTCAATGCATCATTATCATTAATTGTTTTTATTAAATTCACCTATTTTAATACTGTAATTTATGTTTCTTTCAGAAATCATCAAACAACCATCCGTTGTTGTTTTGTACATGTTGTATGAGAATTGTAATTTTAAATTATCTATTAAGTGAAGGTACGAGAGAATAAACTTTTATTTAAAATTTATTTCAATCATTTTGAGATATGTATCTTTAATTCTAAATATTGAATTAAATGGATTTTAATGAAATTTTTTTGAAACTTTATATGAAATATATTATTACCAACATTATCATTTTTGTTTGATGATTTCAAAGTTGAGCTCATTTTTCTAATAGTTATGATTATATGTTTTTAAACATATATCCATCATATGAATCGTCAAGACGGGCTCTTTCATCGTACTAATTTTGAAATTAAAAAAAATTAAAATTCGGCGTTAAATTCCGATTTTGTGTGAAATTTTTTCTATTTTCTACAAAAAAATTCCATTTTAAACGATATAATTATTTTGTCAAAATTATTATGGAATTTTTTTTTGTTATTCATATTAAGATTTACTCAATCCATCATTATCATTAATTGTTTTTATTAAATTCTCCTATTTTCATACTGTAATTTAAATTTCTTTCAGAAATCTTCAAACAACCATTCGTTGCTGTTTTGTACATGTTGTTTGAGAATCAGAATTTTAATCTAACTACTACATAGTAAAGGTATAAACGGACACAATTTTTTAAAAATTCATTTCAATCAATCCGAGATATGTATCCTTAAATCAAAATTCTAAATTTAATAGATTTTAGTGAAATTTTTTTGCAACTTTATGTGAAATACACAATATTATTACCATGGCATGGTAACATGGTACAGTTTTTCATTTTGAAATTAAATTAAACTCTTCGATTAAATAAATGCTAGTCCTGAAAAGGACTTTTTTGTGTTACTTTTAGAATTGTATTTTACTTTTTTGCTTTCTTTACTGGAGTTGCCTTTTTTGTTGTTGTCGCAGCTTTTTTAACCTTAGGACTTTTTGCAGCAACCTTTGTTACATTTTTAGATGGTTTCGTAATTTTTTGCTTCGAAGCTTTTGTTTTAATAGGAGCTGGTTTCTTAATAGTTTTAGCTACTGCCTTTTCAGATTTTTTCTTTTCTATTATAGATTCTTTAGCAACAGTAGTCTTTTTCTTTGCGACTCCAACCTTTACAGGTGATCCTTTCTTGGCTTTTTTTGTAATTGATTTTTTCGGTGATGCTAATTTGTTTTTCTTCGAACTTTCGCCGCTTGCTTTTGTTGATGTCGATAGCTTAAATGAACCCGATGCACCTTTGCCTTTCGTTTGGATTAATTTACCGCTAACAACTGCACTCTTAATATATTTTTTAATAAATGGAGACAATTTGTCAGCGTCAACTTTGTAATTTGCAGCCAAATACTTTTTAATTGCTAGTAAAGATGAACCGCCACGTTCTTTCAAATCTTTTATAGCGCTATTCACCATATCTGAAGTTGGAGGATGGGTTGGCTTAGATTTAGGCTTTTTCACTCCAGTTGCGATAGAACCTTTCTTTGGTTTCTTCGTTTCAACAACAGGTGCAGTATTCGATTGAATTGTAGTATTATCTGCCATTTTGCTTTTTTTCTTTTAAAATATTTTTATTCACTTTTAGATTTTCCAATTAAATTTTTCAAAAAAAAAAACACTTTAAAATCACTTATAACATTTATAACATGTATGACTGTATGAATTAAATTCACTGAAGTCTAGTATGAACAAAACAGCTTATCCATATGTGATGAGATTGTGGAAGAGCGGTGTGAAAAAATTTCATTGAATTCAAGGCAATTTTTTCTCATTTTTGTTTGATGATTTCAAAGTTGAGCTCATTTTTCTAATAGTTATGATTATTTGTTTTTGAACATATATCCATCATATGAATTGTCAAGATGGGCTCTTTCATTGTACTAATTTTGAAATTAAAAAAATTTTAAAATACGGCGCTAAATTCCGATTTTGTGTGAAATTTTTTCTATTTTCTCCAAAAAATTTCCATTTAAAACGATATAATTATTTTGTTAATAATATTATGAATTTTTTTTTTCTATATTCATATTAAGATGTACTCAATGCATCATTATCATTAATTGTTTTTATTAAATTCACCTATTTTAATACTGTAATTTATGTTTCTTTGAGAAATCATCAAACAACCATCCGTTGTTGTTTTGTACATGTTGTATGAGAATTGTAATTTTAAATTATCTATTAAGTGAAGGTACGAGAGAATAAACTTTTATTTAAAATTTATTTCAATCATTTTGAGATATGTATCTTTAATTCTAAATATTGAATTAAATGGATTTTAATGAAATTTTTTTCAAACTTTATATGAAATATATTATTACCAACATTATCATTTTTGTTTGATGATTTCAAAGTTGAGCTCATTTTTCTAATAGTTATGATTATATGTTTTTAAACATATATCCATCATATGAATCGTCAAGACGGGCTCTTTCATCGTACTAATTTTGAAATTAAAAAAAATTAAAATTCGGCGTTAAATTCCGATTTTGTGTGAAATTTTTTCTATTTTCTACAAAAAAATTCCATTTTAAACGATATAATTATTTTGTCAAAATTATTATGGAATTTTTTTTTTGTTATTCATATTAAGATTTACTCAATCCATCATTATCATTAATTGTTTTTATTAAATTCTCCTATTTTCATACTGTAATTTAAATTTCTTTCAGAAATCTTCAAACAACCATTCGTTGCTGTTTTGTACATGTTGTTTGAGAATCAGAATTTTAATCTAACTACTACATAGTAAAGGTATAAACGGACACAATTTTTTAAAAATTCATTTCAATCAATCCGAGATATGTATCCTTAAATCAAAATTCTAAATTTAATAGATTTTAGTGAAATTTTTTTGCAACTTTATGTGAAATACACAATATTATTACCATGGCATGGTAACATGGTACAGTTTTTCATTTTGAAATTAAATTAAACTCTTCGATTAAATAAATGCTAGTCCTGAAAAGGACTTTTTTGTGTTACTTTTAGAATTGTATTTTACTTTTTTGCTTTCTTTACTGGAGTTGCCTTTTTTGTTGTTGTCGCAGCTTTTTTAACCTTAGGACTTTTTGCAGCAACCTTTGTTACATTTTTAGATGGTTTCGTAATTTTTTGCTTCGAAGCTTTTGTTTTAATAGGAGCTGGTTTCTTAATAGTTTTAGCTACTGCCTTTTCAGATTTTTTCTTTTCTATTATAGATTCTTTAGCAACAGTAGTCTTTTTCTTTGCGACTCCAACCTTTACAGGTGATCCTTTCTTGGCTTTTTTTGTAATTGATTTTTTCGGTGATGCTAATTTGTTTTTCTTCGAACTTTCGCCGCTTGCTTTTGTTGATGTCGATAGCTTAAATGAACCCGATGCACCTTTGCCTTTCGTTTGGATTAATTTACCGCTAACAACTGCACTCTTAATATATTTTTTAATAAATGGAGACAATTTGTCAGCGTCAACTTTGTAATTTGCAGCCAAATACTTTTTAATTGCTAGTAAAGATGAACCGCCACGTTCTTTCAAATCTTTTATAGCGCTATTCACCATATCTGAAGTTGGAGGATGGGTTCGCTTAGATTTAGGCTTTTTCACTCCAGTTGCGATAGAACCTTTCTTTGGTTTCTTCGTTTCAACAACAGGTGCAGTATTCGATTGAATTGTAGTATTATCTGCCATTTTGCTTTTTTTCTTTTAAAATATTTTTATTCACTTTTAGATTTTCCAATTAAATTCTTCAAAAAAAAAAACACTTTAAAATCACTTATAAAATTTATAACTTGTATGACCGTATGAATTAAATTCACTGAAGTCTAGTATGAACAAAACAGCTTATCCATATGTGATGAGATTGTGGAAGAGCGGTGTGAAAAAATTTCATTGAATTCAAGGCAATTTTTCTCATTTTTGTTTGATGATTTCAAAGTTGAGCTCATTTTTCTAATAGTTATGATTATTTGTTTTTGAACATATATCCATCATATGAATTGTCAAGATGGGCTCTTTCATCGTACTAATTTTGAAATTAAAAAAATTTTAAAATACGGCACTAAATTCCGATTTTGTGTGAAATTTTTTCTATTTTCTCCAAAAAATTTCCATTTAAAACGATATAATTATTTTGTTAATAATATTATGAATTTTTTTTTTCTATATTCATATTAAGATGTACTCAATGCATCATTATCATTAATTGTTTTTATTAAATTCACCTATTTTAATACTGTAATTTATGTTTCTTTGAGAAATCATCAAACAACCATCCGTTGTTGTTTTGTACATGTTGTATGAGAATTGTAATTTTAAATTATCTATTAAGTGAAGGTACGAGAGAATAAACTTTTATTTAAAATTTATTTCAATCATTTTGAGATATGTATCTTTAATTCTAAATATTGAATTAAATGGATTTTAATGAAATTTTTTTCAAACTTTATATGAAATATATTATTACCAACATTATCATTTTTGTTTGATGATTTCAAAGTTGAGCTCATTTTTCTAATAGTTATGATTATATGTTTTTAAACATATATCCATCATATGAATCGTCAAGACGGGCTCTTTCATCGTACTAATTTTGAAATTAAAATACGTTAAAATTCGGCGTTAAATTCCGATTTTGTGTGAAATTTTTTCTATTTTCTACAAAAAATTTCCATTTTAAACGATATAATTATTTTGTCAAAAATATTATGGAATTTTTTTTTTGTTATTCATATTAAGATTTACTCAATCCATCATTATCATTAATTGTTTTTATTAAATTCTCCTATTTTCATACTGTAATTTAAATTTCTTTCAGAAATCTTCAAACAACCATTCGTTGCTGTTTTGTACATGTTGTTTGAGAATCAGAATTTTAATCTAACTACTACATAGTAAAGGTATAAACGGACACAATTTAATAAAAATTCATTTCAATCAATCCGAGATATGTATCCTTAAATCAAAATTCTAAATTTAATAGATTTTAGTGAAATTTTTTTGCAACTTTATGTGAAATACACAATATTATTACCATGGCATGGTAACATGGTATAGTTTTTCATTTTGAAATTAAATTAAACTCTTCGATTAAATAAATGCTAGTCCTGAAAAGGACTTTTTTGTGTTACTTTTAGAATTGTATTTTACTTTTTTGCTTTCTTTACTGGAGTTGCCTTTTTTGTTGTTGTCGCAGCTTTTTTAACCTTAGGACTTTTTGCAGCAACCTTTGTTACATTTTTAGATGGTTTCGTAATTTTTTGCTTCGAAGCTTTTGTTTTAATAGGAGCTGGTTTATTAATAGTTTTAGCTACTGCCTTTTCAGATTCTTTCTTTTCTATTATAGATTCTTTAGCAACAGTAGTCTTTTTCTTTGCGACTCCAACCTTTACAGGTGATCCTTTCTTGGCTTTTTTTGTAATTGATTTTTTCGGTGATGCTAATTTGTTTTTCTTCGAACTTTCGCCGCTTGCTTTTGTTGATGTCGATAGCTTAAATGAACCCGATGCACCTTTGCCTTTCGTTTGGATTAATTTACCGCTAACAACTGCACTCTTAATATATTTTTTAATAAATGGAGACAATTTGTCAGCGTCAACTTTGTAATTCGCAGCCAAATACTTTTTAATTGCTAGTAAAGATGAACCGCCACGTTCTTTCAAATCTTTTATAGCGCTATTCACCATATCTGAAGTTGGAGGATGGGTTGGCTTAGATTTAGGCTTTTTCACTCCAGTTGCGATAGAACCTTTCTTTGGTTTCTTCGTTTCAACAACAGGTGCAGTATTCGATTGAATTGTAGTATTATCTGCCATTTTGCTTTTTTTCTTTTAAAATATTTTTATTCACTTTTAGATTTTCCAATTAAATTTTTCAAAAAAAAAAACACTTTAAAATCACTTATAAAATTTATAACTTGTATGACTGTATGAATTAAATTCACTGAAGTCTAGTATGAACAAAACAGCTTATCCATATGTGATGAGATTGTGGAAGAGCGGTGTGAAAAATTTCATTGAATTCAAGGCAATTTTTTCTCATTTTTGTTTGATGATTTCAAAGTTGAGCTCATTTTTCTAATAGTTATGATTATTTGTTTTTGAACATATATCCATCATATGAATTGTCAAGATGGGCTCTTTCATCGTACTAATTTTGAAATTAAAAAAATTTTAAAATACGGCGCTAAATTCCGATTTTGTGTGAAATTTTTTCTATTTTCTCCAAAAAATTTCCATTTAAAACGATATAATTATTTTGTTAATAATATTATGAATTTTTTTTTTCTATATTCATATTAAGATGTACTCAATGCATCATTATCATTAATTGTTTTTATTAAATTCACCTATTTTAATACTGTAATTTATGTTTCTTTCAGAAATCATCAAACAACCATCCGTTGTTGTTTTGTACATGTTGTATGAGAATTGTAATTTTAAATTATCTATTAAGTGAAGGTACGAGAGAATAAACTTTTATTTAAAATTTATTTCAATCATTTTGAGATATGTATCTTTAATTCTAAATATTGAATTAAATGGATTTTAATGAAATTTTTTTCAAACTTTATATGAAATATATTATTACCAACATTATCATTTTTGTTTGATGATTTCAAAGTTGAGCTCATTTTTCTAATAGTTATGATTATATGTTTTTAAACATATATCCATCATATGAATCGTCAAGACGGGCTCTTTCATCGTACTAATTTTGAAATTAAAAAACGTTAAAATTCGGCGTTAAATTCCGATTTTGTGTGAAATTTTTTCTATTTTCTACAAAAAATTTCCATTTTAAACGATATAATTATTTTGTCAAAAATATTATGGAATTTTTTTTTTGTTATTCATATTAAGATTTACTCAATCCATCATTATCATTAATTGTTTTTATTAAATTCTCCTATTTTCATACTGTAATTTAAATTTCTTTCAGAAATCTTCAAACAACCATTCGTTGCTGTTTTGTACATGTTGTTTGAGAATCAGAATTTTAATCTAACTACTACATAGTAAAGGTATAAACGGACACAATTTAATAAAAATTCATTTCAATCAATCCGAGATATGTATCCTTAAATCAAAATTCTAAATTTAATAGATTTTAGTGAAATTTTTTTGCAACTTTATGTGAAATACACAATATTATTACCATGGCATGGTAACATGGTACAGTTTTTCATTTTGAAATTAAATTAAACTCTTCGATTAAATAAATGCTAGTCCTGAAAAGGACTTTTTTGTGTTACTTTTAGAATTGTATTTTACTTTTTTGCTTTCTTTACTGGAGTTGCCATTTTTGTTGTTGTCGCAGCTTTTTTAACCTTAGGACTTTTTGCAGCAACCTTTGTTACATTTTTAGATGGTTTCGTAATTTTTTGCTTCGAAGCTTTTGTTTTAATAGGAGCTGGTTTCTTAATAGTTTTAGCTACTGCCTTTTCAGATTTTTTCTTTTCTATTATAGATTCTTTAGCAACAGTAGTCTTTTTCTTTGCGACTCCAACCTTTACAGGTGATCCTTTCTTGGCTTTTTTTGTAATTGATTTTTTCGGTGATGCTAGTTTGTTTTTCTTCGAACTTTCGCCGCTTGCTTTTATTGATGTCGATAGCTTAAATGAACCCGATGCACCTTTGCCTTTCGTTTGGATTAATTTACCGCTAACAACTGCACTCTTAATATATTTTCTAATAAATGGAGACAATTTGTCAGCGTCAACTTTGTAATTTGCAGCCAAATACTTTTTAATTGCTAGTAAAGATGAACCGCCACGTTCTTTCAAATCTTTTATAGCGCTATTCACCATATCTGAAGTTGGAGGATGGGTTGGCTTAGATTTAGGCTTTTTCACTCCAGTTGCGATAGAACCTTTCTTTGGTTTCTTCGTTTCAACAACAGGTGCAGTATTCGATTGAATTGTAGTATTATCTGCCATTTTGCTTTTTTTCTTTTAAAATATTTTTATTCACTTTTAGATTTTCCAATTAAATTTT
Source organism: Xylophagus ater (assembly GCA_963422695.1). Classification (NCBI taxonomy): domain Eukaryota; kingdom Metazoa; phylum Arthropoda; class Insecta; order Diptera; family Xylophagidae; genus Xylophagus; species Xylophagus ater. Next base: position 38,544,301 of record OY730478.1, read on the forward strand.
TCAAAAAAAAAAACACTTTAAAATCACTTATAAAATTTATAACTTGTATGACTGTATGAATTAAATTCACTGAAGTCTAGTATGAACAAAACAGCTTATCCATATGTGATGAGATTGTGGAAGAGCGGTGTGAAAAATTTCATTGAATTCAAGGCAATTTTTTCTCATTTTTGTTTGATGATTTCAAAGTTGAGCTCATTTTTCTAATAGTTATGATTATTTGTTTTTGAACATATATCCATCATATGAATTGTCAAGATGGGCTCTTTCATCGTACTAATTTTGAAATTAAAAAAATTTTAAAATACGGCGCTAAATTCCGATTTTGTGTGAAATTTTTTCTATTTTCTCCAAAAAATTTCCATTTAAAACGATATAATTATTTTGTTAATAATATTATGAATTTTTTTTTTTCTATATTCATATTAAGATGTACTCAATGCATCATTATCATTAATTGTTTTTATTAAATTCACCTATTTTAATACTGTAATTTATGTTTCTTTCAGAAATCATCAAACAACCATCCGTTGTTGTTTTGTACATGTTGTATGAGAATTGTAATTTTAAATTATCTATTAAGTGAAGGTACGAGAGAATAAACTTTTATTTAAAATTTATTTCAATCATTTTGAGATATGTATCTTTAATTCTAAATATTGAATTAAATGGATTTTAATGAAATTTTTTTCAAACTTTATATGAAATATATTATTACCAACATTATCATTTTTGTTTGATGATTTCAAAGTTGAGCTCATTTTTCTAATAGTTATGATTATATGTTTTTAAACATATATCCATCATATGAATCGTCAAGACGGGCTCTTTCATCGTACTAATTTTGAAATTAAAAAACGTTAAAATTCGGCGTTAAATTCCGATTTTGTGTGAAATTTTTTCTATTTTCTACAAAAAATTTCCATTTTAAACGATATAATTATTTTGTCAAAAATATTATGGAATTTTTTTTTTGTTATTCATATTAAGATTTACTCAATCCATCATTATCATTAATTGTTTTTATTAAATTCTCCTATTTTCATACTGTAATTTAAATTTCTTTCAGAAATCTTCAAACAACCATTCGTTGCTGTTTTGTACATGTTGTTTGAGAATCAGAATTTTAATCTAACTACTACATAGTAAAGGTATAAACGGACACAATTTAATAAAAATTCATTTCAATCAATCCGAGATATGTATCCTTAAATCAAAATTCTAAATTTAATAGATTTTAGTGAAATTTTTTTGCAACTTTATGTGAAATACACAATATTATTACCATGGCATGGTAACATGGTACAGTTTTTCATTTTGAAATTAAATTAAACTCTTCGATTAAATAAATGCTAGTCCTGAAAAGGACTTTTTTGTGTTACTTTTAGAATTGTATTTTACTTTTTTGCTTTCTTTACTGGAGTTGCCATTTTTGTTGTTGTCGCAGCTTTTTTAACCTTAGGACTTTTTGCAGCAACCTTTGTTACATTTTTAGATGGTTTCGTAATTTTTTGCTTCGAAGCTTTTGTTTTAATAGGAGCTGGTTTCTTAATAGTTTTAGCTACTGCCTTTTCAGATTTTTTCTTTTCTATTATAGATTCTTTAGCAACAGTAGTCTTTTTCTTTGCGACTCCAACCTTTACAGGTGATCCTTTCTTGGCTTTTTTTGTAATTGATTTTTTCGGTGATGCTAGTTTGTTTTTCTTCGAACTTTCGCCGCTTGCTTTTGTTGATGTCGATAGCTTAAATGAACCCGATGCACCTTTGCCTTTCGTTTGGATTAATTTACCGCTAACAACTGCACTCTTAATATATTTTTTAATAAATGGAGACAATTTGTCAGCGTCAACTTTGTAATTTGCAGCCAAATACTTTTTAATTGCTAGTAAAGATGAACCGCCACGTTCTTTCAAATCTTTTATAGCGCTATTCACCATATCTGAAGTTGGAGGATGGGTTGGCTTAGATTTAGGCTTTTTCACTCCAGTTGCGATAGAACCTTTCTTTGGTTTCTTCGTTTCAACAACAGGTGCAGTATTCGATTGAATTGTAGTATTATCTGCCATTTTGTTTTTTTTCTTTTAAAATATTTTTATTCACTTTTAGATTTTCCAATTAAATTTTTCAAAAAAAAAAAACACTTTAAAATCACTTATAAAATTTTTAACTTGTATGACTGTATGAATTAAATTCACTGAAGTCTAGTATGAACAAAACAGCTTATCCATATGTGATGAGATTGTGGAAGAGCGGTGTGAAATAATTTCATTGAATTCAAGGCAATTTTTCTCATTTTTGTTTGATGACTTCAAAGTTGAGCTCATTTTTCTAATAGTTATGATTATTTGTTTTTGAACATATATCCATCATATGAATTGTCAAGATGGGCTCTTTCATTGTACTAATTTTGAAATTAAAAAAATTTTAAAATACGGCACTAAATTCCGATTTTGTGTGAAATTTTTTCTATTTTCTCCGAAAAATTTCCATTTAAAACGATATAATTATTTTGTTAATAATATTATGAATTTTTTTTTTCTGTATTCATATTAAGATGTACTCAATGCATCATTATCATTAATTGTTTTTATTAAATTCACCTAGTTTAATACTGTAATTTATGTTTCTTTCAGAAATCATCAAACAACCATCCGTTGTTGTTTTGTACATGTTGTATGAGAATTGTAATTTTAAATTATCTATTAAGTGAAGGTACGAAAGAATAAACTTTTATTTAAAATTTATTTCAATCATTTTGAGATATGTATCTTTAATTCTAAATATTGAATTAAATGGATTTTAATGAAATTTTTTTCAAACTTTATATGAAATATATTATTACCAACATTATCATTTTTGTTTGATGATTTCAAAGTTGAGCTCATTTTTCTAATAGTTATGATTATATGTTTTTAAACATATATCCATCATATGAATCGTCAAGACGGGCTCTTCCATCGTACTAATTTTGAAATTAAAAAAAATTAAAATTCGGGGTTAAATTCCGATTTTGTGTGAAATTTTTTCTATTTTCTACAAAAAATTTCCATTTTAAACGTCAAAAATATTATGGAAATTTTTTTTTGTTATTCATATTAAGATTTACTCAATCCATCATTATCATTAATTGTTTTATTAAATTCTCCTATTTTCATACTGTAATTTAAATTTCTTTCAGAAATCTTCAAACAACCATTCGTTGCTGTTTTGTACATGTTGTTTGAGAATCAGAATTTTAATCTAACTACTACATAGTAAAGGTATAAACGGACACAATTTAATAAAAATTCAATTCAATCAATCCGAGATATGTATCCTTAAATCAAAATTCTAAATTTAATAGATTTTAGTGAAATTTTTTTGCAACTTTATGTGAAATACACAATATTATTACCATGGCATGGTAACATGGTACAGTTTTTCATTTTGAAATTAAATTAAACTCTTCGATTAAATAAATGCTAGTCCTGAAAAGGACTTTTTTGTGTTACTTTTAGAATTGTATTTTACTTTTTTGCTTTCTTTACTGGAGTTGCCTTTTGTGTTGTTGTCGCAGCTTTTTTAACCTTAGGACTTTTTGCAGCAACCTTTGTTACATTTTTAGATGGTTTCGTAATTTTTAGCTTCGAAGCTTTTGTTTTAATAGGAGCTGGTTTCTTAATAGTTTTAGCTACTGCCTTTTCAGATTTTTTCTTTTCTATTATAGATTCTTTAGCAACAGTAGTCTTTTTCTTTGCGACTCCAACCTTTACAGGTGATCCTTTCTTGGCTTTTTTTGTAATTGATTTTTTCGGTGATGCTAGTTTGTTTTTCTTCGAACTTTCGCCGCTTGCTTTTGTTGATGTCGATAGCTTAAATGAACCCGATGCACCTTTGCCTTTCGTTTGGATTAATTTACCGCTAACAACTGCACTCTTAATATATTTTTTAATAAATGGAGACAATTTGTCAGCGTCAACTTTGTAATTTGCAGCCAAATACTTTTTAATTGCTAGTAAAGATGAACCGCCACGTTCTTTCAAATCTTTTATAGCGCTATTCACCATATCTGAAGTTGGAGGATGGGTTGGCTTAGATTTAGGCTTTTTCACTCCAGTTGCGATAGAACCTTTCTTTGGTTTCTTCGTTTCAACAACAGGTGCAGTATTCGATTGAATTGTAGTATTATCTGCCATTTTGTTTTTTTTCTTTTAAAATATTTTTATTCACTTTTAGATTTTCCAATTAAATTTTTCAAAAAAAAAAAACACTTTAAAATCACTTATAAAATTTATAACTTGTATGACTGTATGAATTAAATTCACTGAAGTCTAGTATGAACAAAACAGCTTATCCATATGTGATGAGATTGTGGAAGAGCGGTGTGAAATAATTTCATTGAATTCAAGGCAATTTTTCTCATTTTTGTTTGATGATTTCAAAGTTGAGCTCATTTTTCTAATAGTTATGATTATTTGTTTTTGAACATATATCCATCATATGAATTGTCAAGATGGGCTCTTTCATTGTACTAATTTTGAAATTAAAAAAATTTTAAAATACGGCACTAAATTCCGATTTTGTGTGAAATTTTTTCTATTTTCTCCGAAAAATTTCCATTTAAAACGATATAATTATTTTGTTAATAATATTATGAATTTTTTTTTTCTATATTCATATTAAGATGTACTCAATGCATCATTATCATTAATTGTTTTTATTAAATTCACCTAGTTTAATACTGTAATTTATGTTTCTTTCAGAAATCATCAAACAACCATCCGTTGTTGTTTTGTACATGTTGTATGAGAATTGTAATTTTAAATTATCTATTAAGTGAAGGTACGAGAGAATAAACTTTTATTTAAAATTTATTTCAATCATTTTGAGATATGTATCTTTAATTCTAAATATTGAATTAAATGGATTTTAATGAAATTTTTTTCAAACTTTATATGAAATATATTATTACCAACATTATCATTTTTGTTTGATGATTTCAAAGTTGAGCTCATTTTTCTAATAGTTATGATTATATGTTTTTAAACATATATCCATCATATGAATCGTCAAGACGGGCTCTTCCATCGTACTAATTTTGAAATTAAAAAAAATTAAAATTCGGCGTTAAATTCCGATTTTGTGTGAAATTTTTTCTATTTTCTACAAAAAATTTCCATTTTAAACGATATAATTATTTGTCAAAAATATTATGGAATTTTTTTTTTGTTATTCATATTAAGATTTACTCAATCCATCATTATCATTAATTGTTTTATTAAATTCTCCTATTTTCATACTGTAATTTAAATTTCTTTCAGAAATCTTCAAACAACCATTCGTTGCTGTTTTGTACATGTTGTTTGAGAATCAGAATTTTAATCTAACTACTACATAGTAAAGGTATAAACGGACACAATTTAATAAAAATTCAATTCAATCAATCCGAGATATGTATCCTTAAATCAAAATTCTAAATTTAATAGATTTTAGTGAAATTTTTTTGCAACTTTATGTGAAATACACAATATTATTACCATGGCATGGTAACATGGTACAGTTTTTCATTTTGAAATTAAATTAAACTCTTCGATTAAATAAATGCTAGTCCTGAAAAGGACTTTTTTGTGTTACTTTTAGAATTGTATTTTACTTTTTTGCTTTCTTTACTGGAGTTGCCTTTTGTGTTGTTGTCGCAGCTTTTTTAACCTTAGGACTTTTTGCAGCAACCTTTGTTACATTTTTAGATGGTTTCGTAATTTTTTGCTTCGAAGCTTTTGTTTTAATAGGAGCTGGTTTCTTAATAGTTTTAGCTACTGCCTTTTCGGATTTTTTCTTTTCTATTATAGATTCTTTAGCAACAGTAGTCTTTTTCTTTGCGACTCCAACCTTTACAGGTGATCCTTTCTTGGCTTTTTTTGTAATTGATTTTTTCGGTGATGCTAATTTGTTTTTCTTCGAACTTTCGCCGCTTGCTTTTGTTGATGTCGATAGCTTAAATGAACCCGATGCACCTTTGCCTTTCGTTTGGATTAATTTACCGCTAACAACTGCACTCTTAATATATTTTTTAATAAATGGAGACAATTTGTCAGCGTCAACTTTGTAATTTGCAGCCAAATACGTTTTAATTGCTAGTAAAGATGAACCGCCACGTTCTTTCAAATCTTTTATAGCGCTATTCACCATATCTGAAGTTGGAGGATGGGTTGGCTTAGATTTAGGCTTTTTCACTCCAGTTGCGATAGAACCTTTCTTTGGTTTCTTCGTTTCAACAACAGGTGCAGTATTCGATTGAATTGTAGTATTATCTGCCATTTTGCTTTTTTTCTTTTAAAATACTTTTATTCACTTTTAGATTTTCCAATTAAATTTTTCAAAAAAAAAAAAACACTTTAAAATCACTTATAAAATTTATAACTTGTATGACTGTATGAATTAAATTCACTGAAGTCTAGTATGAACAAAACAGCTTATCCATATGTGATAAGATTGTGGAAGAGCGGTGTGAAAAAATTTCATTCAATTCAAGGCAATTTTTTCTCATTTTTGTTTGATGATTTCAAAGTTGAGCTCATTTTTCTAATAGTTATGATTATTTGTTTTTGAACATATATCCATCATATGAATTGTCAAGATGGGCTCTTTCATCGTACTAATTTTGAAATTAAAAAAATTTTAAAATACGGCGCTAAATTCCGATTTTGTGTGAAATTTTTTCTATTTTCTCCAAAAAATTTCCATTTAAAACGATATAATTATTTTGTTAATAATATTATGAATTTTTTTTTCTATATTCATATTAAGATGTACTCAATGCATCATTATCATTAATTGTTTTTATTAAATTCACCTATTTTAATACTGTAATTTATGTTTCTTTCAGAAATCATCAAACAACCATCCGTTGTTGTTTTGTACATGTTGTATGAGAATTGTAATTTTAAATTATCTATTAAGTGAAGGTACGAGAGAATAAACTTTTATTTAAAATTTATTTCAATCATTTTGAGATATGTATCTTTAATTCTAAATATTGAATTAAATGGATTTTAATGAAATTTTTTTCAAACTTTATATGAAATATATTATTACCAACATTATCATTTTTGTTTGATGATTTCAAAGTTGAGCTCATTTTTCTAATAGTTATGATTACATGTTTTTAAACATATATCCATCATATGAATCGTCAAGACGGGCTCTTTCATCGTACTAATTTTGAAATTAAAAAAAATTAAAATTCGGCGTTAAATTCCGATTTTGTGTGAAATTTTTTCTATTTTCTACAAAAAATTTCCATTTTAAACGATATAATTATTTTGTCAAAAATATTATGGAATTTTTTTTTTTGTTATTCATATTAAGATTTACTCAATCCATCATTATCATTAATTGTTTTTATTAAATTCTCCTATTTTCATACTGTAATTTAAATTTCTTTCAGAAATCTTCAAACAACCATTCGTTGCTGTTTTGTACATGTTGTTTGAGAATCAGAATTTTAATCTAACTACTACATAGTAAAGGTATAAACGGACACAATTTAATAAAAATTCATTTCAATCAATCCGAGATATGTATCCATAAATCAAAAGTCTAAATTTAATAGATTTTAGTGAAATTTTTTTGCAACTTTATGTGAAATACACAATATTATTACCATGGCATGGTAACATGGTACAGTTTTTCATTTTGAAATTAAATTAAACTCTTCGATTAAATAAATGCTAGTCCTGAAAAGGACTTTTTGTGTTACTTTTAGAATTGTATTTTACTTTTTTGCTTTCTTTACTGGAGTTGCCTTTTTTGTTGTTGTCGCAGCTTTTTTAACCTTAGGACTTTTTGCAGCAACCTTTGTTACATTTTTAGATGGTTTCGTAATTTTTTGCTTCGAAGCTTTTGTTTTAATAGGAGCTGGTTTCTTAATAGTTTTAGCTACTGCCTTTTCAGATTTTTTCTTTTCTATTATAGATTCTTTAGCAACAGTAGTCTTTTTCTTTGCGACTCCAACCTTTACAGGTGATCCTTTCTTGGCTTTTTTTGTAATTGATTTTTTCGGTGATGCTAATTTGTTTTTCTTCGAACTTTCGCCGCTTGCTTTTGTTGATGTCGATAGCTTAAATGAACCCGATGCACCTTTGCCTTTCGTTTGGATTAATTTACCGCTAACAACTGCACTCTTAATATATTTTTTAATAAATGGAGACAATTTGTCAGCGTCAACTTTGTAATTTGCAGCCAAATACTTTTTAATTGCTAGTAAAGATGAACCGCCACGTTCTTTCAAATCTTTTATAGTGCTATTCACCATATCTGAAGCTGGAGGATGGGTTGGCTTAGATTTAGGCTTTTTCACTCCAGTTGCGATAGAACCTTTCTTTGGTTTCTTCGTTTCAACAACAGGTGCAGTATTCGATTGAATTGTAGTATTATCTGCCATTTTGTTTTTTTTTTAAAATATTTTTATTCACTTTTAGATTTTCCAATTAAATTTTTCAAAAAAAAAAAAACACTTTAAAATCACTTATAAAATTTATAACTTGTATGACTGTATGAATTAAATTCACTGAAGTCTAGTATGAACAAAACAGCTTATCCATATGTGATAAGATTGTGGAAGAGCGGTGTGAAAAAATTTCATTGAATTCAAGGCAATTTTTTCTCATTTTTGTTTGATGATTTCAAAGTTGAGCTCATTTTTCTAATAGTTATGATTATTTGTTTTTGAACATATATCCATCATATGAATTGTCAAGATGGGCTCTTTCATTGTACTAATTTTGAAATTAAAAAAATTTTAAAATACGGCACTAAATTCCGATTTTGTGTGAAATTTTTTCTATTTTCTCCGAAAAATTTCCATTTAAAACGATATAATTATTTTGTTAATAATATTATGAATTTTTTTTTTCTATATTCATATTAAGATGTACTCAATGCATCATTATCATTAATTGTTTTTATTAAATTCACCTAGTTTAATACTGTAATTTATGTTTCTTTCAGAAATCATCAAACAACCATCCGTTGTTGTTTTGTACATGTTGTATGAGAATTGTAATTTTAAATTATCTATTAAGTGAAGGTACGAGAGAATAAACTTTTATTTAAAATTTATTTCAATCATTTTGAGATATGTATCTTTAATTCTAAATATTGAATTAAATGGATTTTAATGAAATTTTTTTCAAACTTTATATGAAATATATTATTACCAACATTATCATTTTTGTTTGATGATTTCAAAGTTGAGCTCATTTTTCTAATAGTTATGATTATATGTTTTTAAACATATATCCATCATATGAATCGTCAAGACGGGCTCTTCCATCGTACTAATTTTGAAATTAAAAAAAATTAAAATTCGGCGTTAAATTCCGATTTTGTGTGAAATTTTTTCTATTTTCTACAAAAAATTTCCATTTTAAACGATATAATTATTTTGTCAAAAATATTATGGAATTTTTTTTTTGTTATTCATATTAAGATTTACTCAATCCATCATTATCATTAATTGTTTTATTAAATTCTCCTATTTTCATACTGTAATTTAAATTTCTTTCAGAAATCTTCAAACAACCATTCGTTGCTGTTTTGTACATGTTGTTTGAGAATCAGAATTTTAATCTAACTACTACATAGTAAAGGTATAAACGGACACAATTTAATAAAAATTCAATTCAATCAATCCGAGATATGTATCCTTAAATCAAAATTCTAAATTTAATAGATTTTAGTGAAATTTTTTTGCAACTTTATGTGAAATACACAATATTATTACCATGGCATGGTAACATGGTACAGTTTTTCATTTTGAAATTAAATTAAACTCTTCGATTAAATAAATGCTAGTCCTGAAAAGGACTTTTTTGTGTTACTTTTAGAATTGTATTTTACTTTTTTGCTTTCTTTACTGGAGTTGCCTTTTGTGTTGTTGTCGCAGCTTTTTTAACCTTAGGACTTTTTGCAGCAACCTTTGTTACATTTTTAGATGGTTTCGTAATTTTTAGCTTCGAAGCTTTTGTTTTAATAGGAGCTGGTTTCTTAATAGTTTTAGCTACTGCCTTTTCAGATTTTTTCTTTTCTATTATAGATTCTTTAGCAACAGTAGTCTTTTTCTTTGCGACTCCAACCTTTACAGGTGATCCTTTCTTGGCTTTTTTTGTAATTGATTTTTTCGGTGATGCTAGTTTGTTTTTCTTCGAACTTTCGCCGCTTGCTTTTGTTGATGTCGATAGCTTAAATGAACCCGATGCACCTTTGCCTTTCGTTTGGATTAATTTACCGCTAACAACTGCACTCTTAATATATTTTTTAATAAATGGAGACAATTTGTCAGCGTCAACTTTGTAATTTGCAGCCAAATACTTTTTAATTGCTAGTAAAGATGAACCGCCACGTTCTTTCAAATCTTTTATAGCGCTATTCACCATATCTGAAGTTGGAGGATGGGTTGGCTTAGATTTAGGCTTTTTCACTCCAGTTGCGATAGAACCTTTCTTTGGTTTCTTCGTTTCAACAACAGGTGCAGTATTCGATTGAATTGTAGTATTATCTGCCATTTTGTTTTTTTTCTTTTAAAATATTTTTATTCACTTTTAGATTTTCCAATTAAATTTTTCAAAAAAAAAAACACTTTAAAATCACTTATAAAATTTATAACTTGTATGACTGTATGAATTAAATTCACTGAAGTCTAGTATGAACAAAACAGCTTATCCATATGTGATGAGATTGTGGAAGAGCGGTGTGAAATAATTTCATTCAATTCAAGGCAATTTTTCTCATTTTTGTTTGATGATTTCAAAGTTGAGCTCATTTTTCTAATAGTTATGATTATTTGTTTTTGAACATATATCCATCATATGAATTGTCAAGATGGGCTCTTTCATTGTACTAATTTTGAAATTAAAAAAATTTTAAAATACGGCGCTAAATTCCGATTTTGTGTGAAATTTTTTCTATTTTCTCCAAAAAATTTCCATTTAAAACGATATAATTATTTTGTTAATAATATTATGAATTTTTTTTTTCTATATTCATATTAAGATGTACTCAATGCATCATTATCATTAATTGTTTTTATTAAATTCACCTATTTTAATACTGTAATTTATGTTTCTTTCAGAAATCATCAAACAACCATCCGTTGTTGTTTTGTACATGTTGTATGAGAATTGTAATTTTAAATTATCTATTAAGTGAAGGTACGAGAGAATAAACTTTTATTTAAAATTTATTTCAATCATTTTGAGATATGTATCTTTAATTCTAAATATTGAATTAAATGGATTTTAATGCAATTTTTTTCAAACTTTATATGAAATATATTATTACCAACATTATCATTTTTGTTTGATGATTTCAAAGTTGAGCTCATTTTTCTAATAGTTATGATTATATGTTTTTAAACATATATCCATCATATGAATCGTCAAGACGGGCTCTTTCATCGTACTAATTTTGAAATTAAAAAAAATTAAAATTCGGCGTTAAATTCCGATTTTGTGTGAAATTTTTTCTATTTTCTACAAAAAATTTCCATTTTAAACGATATAATTATTTTGTCAAAAATATTATGGAATTTTTTTTTTTGTTATTCATATTAAGATTTACTCAATCCATCATTATCATTAATTGTTTTTATTAAATTCTCCTATTTTCATACTGTAATTTAAATTTCTTTCAGAAATCTTCAAACAACCATTCGTTGCTGTTTTGTACATGTTGTTTGAGAATCAGAATTTTAATCTAACTACTACATAGTAAAGGTATAAACGGACACAATTTAATAAAAATTCATTTCAATCAATCCGAGATATGTATCCATAAATCAAAAGTCTAAATTTAATAGATTTTAGTGAAATTTTTTTGCAACTTTATGTGAAATACACAATATTATTACCATGGCATGGTAACATGGTACAGTTTTTCATTTTGAAATTAAATTAAACTCTTCGATTAAATAAATGCTAGTCCTGAAAAGGACTTTTTTGTGTTACTTTTAGAATTGTATTTTACTTTTTTGCTTTCTTTACTGGAGTTGCCTTTTTTGTTGTTGTCGCAGCTTTTTTAACCTTAGGACTTTTTGCAGCAACCTTTGTTACATTTTTAGATGGTTTCGTAATTTTTTGCTTCGAAGCTTTTGTTTTAATAGGAGCTGGTTTCTTAATAGTTTTAGCTACTGCCTTTTCAGATTTTTTCTTTTCTATTATAGATTCTTTAGCAACAGTAGTCTTTTTCTTTGCGACTCCAACCTTTACAGGTGATCCTTTCTTGGCTTTTTTTGTAATTGATTTTTTCGGTGATGCTAATTTGTTTTTCTTCGAACTTTCGCCGCTTGCTTTTGTTGATGGCGATAGCTTAAATGAACCCGATGCACCTTTGCCTTTCGTTTGGATTAATTTACCGCTAACAACTGCACTCTTAATATATTTTTTAATAAATGGAGACAATTTGTCAGCGTCAACTTTGTAATTTGCAGCCAAATACTTTTTAATTGCTAGTAAAGATGAACCGCCACGTTCTTTCAAATCTTTTATAGCGCTATTCACCATATCTGAAGCAGGAGCATGGGTTGGCTAAGATTTAGGCTTTTTCACTCCAGTTGCGATAGAACCTTTCTTTGGTTTCTTCGTTTCAACAACAGGTGCAGTATTCGATTGAATTGTAGTATTATCTGCCATTTTGTTTTTTTTTTAAAATATTTTTATTCACTTTTAGATTTTCCAATTAAATTTTTCAAAAAAAAAAAAACACTTTAAAATCACTTATAAAATTTATAACTTGTATGACTGTATGAATTAAATTCACTGAAGTCTAGTATGAACAAAACAGCTTATCCATATGTGATAAGATTGTGGAAGAGCGGTGTGAAAAAATTTCATTGAATTCAAGGCAATTTTTTCTCATTTTTGTTTGATGATTTCAAAGTTGAGCTCATTTTTCTAATAGTTATGATTATTTGTTTTTGAACATATATCCATCATATGAATTGTCAAGATGGGCTCTTTCATCGTACTAATTTTGAAATTAAAAAAATTTTAAAATACGGCGCTAAATTCCGATTTTGTGTGAAATTTTTTCTATTTTCTCCAAAAAATTTCCATTTAAAACGATATAATTATTTTGTTAATAATATTATGAATTTTTTTTTTCTATATTCATATTAAGATGTACTCAATGCATCATTATCATTAATTGTTTTTATTAAATTCACCTATTTTAATACTGTAATTTATGTTTCTTTCAGAAATCATCAAACAACCATCCGTTGTTGTTTTGTACATGTTGTATGAGAATTGTAATTTTAAATTATCTATTAAGTGAAGGTACGAGAGAATAAACTTTTATTTAAAATTTATTTCAATCATTTTGAGATATGTATCTTTAATTCTAAATATTGAATTAAATGGATTTTAATGAAATTTTTTTCAAACTTTATATGAAATATATTATTACCAACATTATCATTTTTGTTTGATGATTTCAAAGTTGAGCTCATTTTTCTAATAGTTATGATTATATGTTTTTAAACATATATCCATCATATGAATCGTCAAAACGGGCTCTTTCATCGTACTAATTTTGAAATTAAAATACGTTAAAATTCGGCGTTAAATTCCGATTTTGTGTGAAATTTTTTCTATTTTCTACAAAAAATTTCCATTTTAAACGATATAATTATTTTGTCAAAAATATTATGGAATTTTTTTTTTGTTATTCATATTAAGATTTACTCAATCCATCATTATCATTAATTGTTTTATTAAATTCTCCTATTTTCATACTGTAATTTAAATTTCTTTCAGAAATCTTCAAACAACCATTCGTTGCTGTTTTGTACATGTTGTTTGAGAATCAGAATTTTAATCTAACTACTACATAGTAAAGGTATAAACGGACACAATTTAATAAAAATTCAATTCAATCAATCCGAGATATGTATCCTTAAATCAAAATTCTAAATTTAATAGATTTTAGTGAAATTTTTTTGCAACTTTATGTGAAATACACAATATTATTACCATGGCATGGTAACATGGTACAGTTTTTCATTTTGAAATTAAATTAAACTCTTCGATTAAATAAATGCTAGTCCTGAAAAGGACTTTTTTGTGTTACTTTTAGAATTGTATTTTACTTTTTTGCTTTCTTTACTGGAGTTGCCTTTTTTGTTGTTGTCGCAGCTTTTTTAACCTTAGGACTTTTTGCAGCAACCTTTGTTACATTTTTAGATGGTTTCGTAATTTTTTGCTTCGAAGCTTTTGTTTTAATAGGAGCTGGTTTCTTAATAGTTTTAGCTACTGCCTTTTCAGATTTTTTCTTTTCTATTATAGATTCTTTAGCAACAGTAGTCTTTTTCTTTGCGACTCCAACCTTTACAGGTGATCCTTTCTTGGCTTTTTTTGTAATTGATTTTTTCGGTGATGCTAATTTGTTTTTCTTCGAACTTTCGCCGCTTGCTTTTGTTGATGTCGATAGCTTAAATGAACCCGATGCACCTTTGCCTTTCGTTTGGATTAATTTACCGCTAACAACAGCACTCTTAATATATTTTTTAATAAATGGAGACAATTTGTCAGCGTCAACTTTGTAATTTGCAGCCAAATACTTTTTAATTGCTAGTAAAGATGAACCGCCACGTTCTTTCAAATCTTTTATAGCGCTATTCACCATATCTGAAGTTGGAGGATGGGTTGGCTTAGATTTAGGCTTTTTCACTCCAGTTGCGATAGAACCTTTCTTTGGTTTCTTCGTTTCAACAACAGGTGCAGTATTCGATTGAATTGTAGTATTATCTGCCATTTTGCTTTTTTTTAAAATATTTTTATTCACTTTTAGATTTTCCAATTAAATTTTTCAAAAAAAAAAAAACACTTTAAAATCACTTATAAAATTTATAACTTGTATGACTGTATGAATTAAATTCACTGAAGTCTAGTATGAACAAAACAGCTTATCCATATGTGATGAGATTGTGGAAGAGCGGTGTGAAAAAATTTCATTGAATTCAAGGCAATTTTTCTCATTTTTGTTTGATGATTTCAAAGTTGAGCTCATTTTTCTAATAGTTATGATTATTTGTTTTTGAACATATATCCATCATATGAATTGTCAAGATGGGCTCTTTCATCGTATTAATTTTGAAATTAAAAAAATTTTAAAATACGCACTAAATTCCGATTTTGTGTGAAATTTTTTCTATTTTCTCCAAAAAATTTCCATTTAAAACGATATAATTATTTTGTTAATAATATTATGAATTTTTTTTTCTATATTCATATTAAGATGTACTCAATGCATCATTATCATTAATTGTTTTGATTAAATTCACCTAGTTTAATACTGTAATTTATGTTTCTTTCAGAAATCATCAAACAACCATCCGTTGTTGTTTTGTACATGTTGTATGAGAATTGTAATTTTAAATTATCTATTAAGTGAAGGTACGAGAGAATAAACTTTTATTTAAAATTTATTTCAATCATTTTGAGATATGTATCTTTAATTCTAAATATTGAATTAAATGGATTTTAATGAAATTTTTTTCAAACTTTATATGAAATATATTATTACCAACATTATCATTTTTGTTTGATGATTTCAAAGTTGAGCTCATTTTTCTAATAGTTATGATTATATGTTTTTAAACATATATCCATCATATGAATCGTCAAGACGGGCTCTTCCATCGTACTAATTTTGAAATTAAAAAAAATTAAAATTCGGCGTTAAATTCCGATTTTGTGTGAAATTTTTTCTATTTTCTACAAAAAATTTCCATTTTAAACGATATAATTATTTTGTCAAAAATATTATGGAATTTTTTTTTTGTTATTCATATTAAGATTTACTCAATCCATCATTATCATTAATTGTTTTATTAAATTCTCCTATTTTCATACTGTAATTTAAATTTCTTTCAGAAATCTTCAAACAACCATTCGTTGCTGTTTTGTACATGTTGTTTGAGAATCAGAATTTTAATCTAACTACTACATAGTAAAGGTATAAACGGACACAATTTAATAAAAATTCAATTCAATCAATCCGAGATATGTATCCTTAAATCAAAATTCTAAATTTAATAGATTTTAGTGAAATTTTTTTGCAACTTTATGTGAAATACACAATATTATTACCATGGCATGGTAACATGGTACAGTTTTTCATTTTGAAATTAAATTAAACTCTTCGATTAAATAAATGCTAGTCCTGAAAAGGACTTTTTTGTGTTACTTTTAGAATTGTATTTTACTTTTTTGCTTTCTTTACTGGAGTTGCCTTTTTTGTTGTTGTCGCAGCTTTTTTAACCTTAGGACTTTTTGCAGCAACCTTTGTTACATTTTTAGATGGTTTCGTAATTTTTTGCTTCGAAGCTTTTGTTTTAATAGGAGCTGGTTTCTTAATAGTTTTAGCTACTGCCTTTTCAGATTTTTTCTTTTCTATTATAGATTCTTTAGCAACAGTAGTCTTTTTCTTTGCGACTCCAACCTTTACAGGTGATCCTTTCTTGGCTTTTTTTGTAATTGATTTTTTCGGTGATGCTAATTTGTTTTTCTTCGAACTTTCGCCGCTTGCTTTTGTTGATGTCGATAGCTTAAATGAACCCGATGCACCTTTGCCTTTCGTTTGGATTAATTTACCGCTAACAACTGCACTCTTAATATATTTTTTAATAAATGGAGACAATTTGTCAGCGTCAACTTTGTAATTTGCAGCCAAATACTTTTTAATTGCTAGTAAAGATGAACCGCCACGTTCTTTCAAATCTTTTATAGCGCTATTCACCATATCTGAAGTTGGAGGATGGGTTGGCTTAGATTTAGGCTTTTTCACTCCAGTTGCGATAGAACCTTTCTTTGGTTTCTTCGTTTCAACAACAGGTGCAGTATTCGATTGAATTGTAGTATTATCTGCCATTTTATATTCATATTAAGATGTACTCAATGCATCATTATCATTAATTGTTTTTATTAAATTCACCTAGTTTAATACTGTAATTTATGTTTCTTTCAGAAATCATCAAACAACCATCCGTTGTTGTTTTGTACATGTTGTATGAGAATTGTAATTTTAAATTATCTATTAAGTGAAGGTACGAGAGAATAAACTTTTATTTAAAATTTATTTCAATCATTTTGAGATATGTATCTTTAATTCTAAATATTGAATTAAATGGATTTTAATGAAATTTTTTTCAAACTTTATATGAAATATATTATTACCAACATTATCATTTTTGTTTGATGATTTCAAAGTTGAGCTCATTTTTCTAATAGTTATGATTATATGTTTTTAAACATATATCCATCATATGAATCGTCAAGACGGGCTCTTCCATCGTACTAATTTTGAAATTAAAAAAAATTAAAATTCGGCGTTAAATTCCGATTTTGTGTGAAATTTTTTCTATTTTCTACAAAAAATTTCCATTTTAAACGATATAATTATTTTGTCAAAAATATTATGGAATTTTTTTTTTGTTATTCATATTAAGATTTACTCAATCCATCATTATCATTAATTGTTTTATTAAATTCTCCTATTTTCATACTGTAATTTAAATTTCTTTCAGAAATCTTCAAACAACCATTCGTTGCTGTTTTGTACATGTTGTTTGAGAATCAGAATTTTAATCTAACTACTACATAGTAAAGGTATAAACGGACACAATTTAATAAAAATTCAATTCAATCAATCCGAGATATGTATCCTTAAATCAAAATTCTAAATTTAATAGATTTTAGTGAAATTTTTTTGCAACTTTATGTGAAATACACAATATTATTACCATGGCATGGTAACATGGTACAGTTTTTCATTTTGAAATTAAATTAAACTCTTCGATTAAATAAATGCTAGTCCTGAAAAGGACTTTTTTGTGTTACTTTTAGAATTGTATTTTACTTTTTTGCTTTCTTTACTGGAGTTGCCTTTTTTGTTGTTGTCGCAGCTTTTTTAACCTTAGGACTTTTTGCAGCAACCTTTGTTACATTTTTAGATGGTTTCGTAATTTTTTGCTTCGAAGCTTTTGTTTTAATAGGAGCTGGTTTCTTAATAGTTTTAGCTACTGCCTTTTCAGATTTTTTCTTTTCTATTATAGATTCTTTAGCAACAGTAGTCTTTTTCTTTGCGACTCCAACCTTTACAGGTGATCCTTTCTTGGCTTTTTTTGTAATTGATTTTTTCGGTGATGCTAATTTGTTTTTCTTCGAACTTTCGCCGCTTGCTTTTGTTGATGTCGATAGCTTAAATGAACCCGATGCACCTTTGCCTTTCGTTTGGATTAATTTACCGCTAACAACTGCACTCTTAATATATTTTTTAATAAATGGAGACAATTTGTCAGCGTCAACTTTGTAATTTGCAGCCAAATACTTTTTAATTGCTAGTAAAGATGAACCGCCACGTTCTTTCAAATCTTTTATAGCGCTATTCACCATATCTGAAGTTGGAGGGTTGGCTTAGATTTAGGCTTTTTCACTCCAGTTGCGATAGAACCTTTCTTTGGTTTCTTCGTTTCAACAACAGGTGCAGTATTCGATTGAATTGTAGTATTATCTGCCATTTTGCTTTTTTTTAAAATATTTTTATTCACTTTTAGATTTTCCAATTAAATTTTTCAAAAAAAAAAAAACACTTTAAAATCACTTATAAAATTTATAACTTGTATGACTGTATGAATTAAATTCACTGAAGTCTAGTATGAACAAAACAGCTTATCCATATGTGATGAGATTGTGGAAGAGCGGTGTGAAAAAATTTCATTGAATTCAAGGCAATTTTTTCTCATTTTTGTTTGATGATTTCAAAGTTGAGCTCATTTTTCTAATAGTTATGATTATTTGTTTTTAAACATATATCAATCATATGAATTGTCAAGATGGGCTCTTTCATCGTACTAATTTTGAAATTAAAAAAATTTTAAAATACGGCGCTAAATTCCGATTTTGTGTGAAATTTTTTCTATTTTCTCCAAAAAATTTCCATTTAAAACGATATAATTATTTTGTTAATAATATTATGAATTTTTTTTTCTATATTCATATTAAGATGTACTCAATGCATCATTATCATTAATTGTTTTTATTAAATTCACCTATTTTAATACTGTAATTTATGTTTCTTTCAGAAATCATCAAACAACCATCCGTTGTTGTTTTGTACATGTTGTATGAGAATTGTAAATTTAAATTATCTATTAAGTGAAGGTACGAGAGAATAAACTTTTATTTAAAATTTATTTCAATCATTTTGAGATATGTATCTTTAATTCTATATATTGAATTAAATGGATTTTAATGAAATTTTTTTCAAACTTTATATGAAATATATTATTACCAACATTATCATTTTTGTTTGATGATTTCAAAGTTGAGCTCATTTTTCTAATAGTTATGATTATATGTTTTTAAACATATATCCATCATATGAATCGTCAAGACGGGCTCTTTCATCGTACTAATTTTGAAATTAAAAAACGTTAAAATTCGGCGTTAAATTCCGATTTTGTGTGAAATTTTTTCTATTTTCTACAAAAAATTTCCATTTTAAACGATATAATTATTTTGTCAAAAATATTATGGAATTTTTTTTTTGTTATTCATATTAAGTTTTACTCAATCCATCATTATCATTAATTGTTTTTATTAAATTCTCCTATTTTCATACTGTAATTTAAATTTCTTTCAGAAATCTTCAAACAACCATTCGTTGCTGTTTTGTACATGTTGTTTGAGAATCAGAATTTTAATCTAACTACTACATAGTAAAGGTATAAACGGACACAATTTAATAAAAATTCATTTCAATCAATCCGAGATATGTATCCTTAAATCAAAATTCTAAATTTAATAGATTTTAGTGAAATTTTTTTGCAACTTTATGTGAAATACACAATATTATTACCATGGCATGGTAACATGGTACAGTTTTTCATTTTGAAATTAAATTAAACTCTTCGATTAAATAAATGCTAGTCCTGAAAAGGACTTTTTTGTGTTACTTTTAGAATTGTATTTTACTTTTTTGCTTTCTTTACTGGAGTTGCCTTTTTTGTTGTTGTCGCAGCTTTTTTAACCTTAGGACTTTTTGCAGCAACCTTTGTTACATTTTTAGATGGTTTCGTAATTTTTTGCTTCGAAGCTTTTGTTTTAATAGGAGCTGGTTTCTTAATAGTTTTAGCTACTGCCTTTTCAGATTTTTTCTTTTCTATTATAGATTCTTTAGCAACAGTAGTCTTTTTCTTTGCGACTCCAACCTTTACAGGTGATCCTTTCTTGGCTTTTTTTGTAATTGATTTTTTCGGTGATGCTAATTTGTTTTTCTTCGAACTTTCGCCGCTTGCTTTTGTTGATGTCGATAGCTTAAATGAACCCGATGCACCTTTGCCTTTCGTTTGGATTAATTTACCGCTAACAACTGCACTCTTAATATATTTTTTAATAAATGGAGACAATTTGTCAGCGTCAACTTTGTAATTTGCAGCCAAATACTTTTTAATTGCTAGTAAAGATGAACCGCCACGTTCTTTCAAATCTTTTATAGCGCTATTCACCATATCTGAAGTTGGAGGATGGGTTGGCTTAGATTTAGGCTTTTTCACTCCAGTTGCGATAGAACCTTTCTTTGGTTTCTTCGTTTCAACAACAGGTGCAGTATTCGATTGAATTGTAGTATTATCTGCCATTTTGCTTTTTTTTAAAATATTTTTATTCACTTTTAGATTTTCCAATTAAATTTTTCAAAAAAAAAAAACACTTTAAAATCACTTATAAAATTTATAACTTGTATGACTGTATGAATTAAATTCACTGAAGTCTAGTATGAACAAAACAGCTTATCCATATGTGATGAGATTGTGGAAGAGCGGTGTGAAAAAATTTCATTGAATTCAAGGCAATTTTTTCTCATTTTTGTTTGATGATTTCAAAGTTGAGCTCATTTTTCTAATAGTTATGATTATTTGTTTTTAAACATATATCCATCATATGAATTGTCAAGATGGGCTCTTTCATCGTACTAATTTTGAAATTAAAAAAATTTTAAAATACGGCGCTAAATTCCGATTTTGTGTGAAATTTTTTCTATTTTCTCCAAAAAATTTCCATTTAAAACGATATAATTATTTTGTTAATAATATTATGAATTTTTTTTTCTATATTCATATTAAGATGTACTCAATGCATCATTATCATTAATTGTTTTTATTAAATTCACCTATTTTAATACTGTAATTTATGTTTCTTTCAGAAATCATCAAACAACCATCCGTTGTTGTTTTGTACATGTTGTATGAGAATTGTAATTTTAAATTATCTATTAAGTGAAGGTACGAGAGAATAAACTTTTATTTAAAATTTATTTCAATCATTTTGAGATATGTATCTTTAATTCTATATATTGAATTAAATGGATTTTAATGAAATTTTTTTCAAACTTTATATGAAATATATTATTACCAACATTATCATTTTTGTTTGATGATTTCAAAGTTGAGCTCATTTTTCTAATAGTTATGATTATATGTTTTTAAACATATATCCATCATATGAATCGTCAAGACGGGCTCTTTCATCGTACTAATTTTGAAATTAAAAAACGTTAAAATTCGGCGTTAAATTCCGATTTTGTGTGAAATTTTTTCTATTTTCTACAAAAAATTTCCATTTTAAACGATATAATTATTTTGTCAAAAATATTATGGAATTTTTTTTTTGTTATTCATATTAAGTTTTACTCAATCCATCATTATCATTAATTGTTTTTATTAAATTCTCCTATTTTCATACTGTAATTTAAATTTCTTTCAGAAATCTTCAAACAACCATTCGTTGCTGTTTTGTACATGTTGTTTGAGAATCAGAATTTTAATCTAACTACTACATAGTAAAGGTATAAACGGACACAATTTAATAAAAATTCATTTCAATCAATCCGAGATATGTATCCTTAAATCAAAATTCTAAATTTAATAGATTTTAGTGAAATTTTTTTGCAACTTTATGTGAAATACACAATATTATTACCATGGCATGGTAACATGGTACAGTTTTTCATTTTGAAATTAAATTAAACTCTTCGATTAAATAAATGCTAGTCCTGAAAAGGACTTTTTTGTGTTACTTTTAGAATTGTATTTTACTTTTTTGCTTTCTTTACTGGAGTTGCCTTTTTTGTTGTTGTCGCAGCTTTTTTAACCTTAGGACTTTTTGCAGCAACCTTTGTTACATTTTTAGATGGTTTCGTAATTTTTTGCTTCGAAGCTTTTGTTTTAATAGGAGCTGGTTTCTTAATAGTTTTAGCTACTGCCTTTTCAGATTTTTTCTTTTCTATTATAGATTCTTTAGCAACAGTAGTCTTTTTCTTTGCGACTCCAACCTTTACAGGTGATCCTTTCTTGGCTTTTTTTGTAATTGATTTTTTCGGTGATGCTAATTTGTTTTTCTTCGAACTTTCGCCGCTTGCTTTTGTTGATGTCGATAGCTTAAATGAACCCGATGCACCTTTGCCTTTCGTTTGGATTAATTTACCGCTAACAACTGCACTCTTAATATATTTTTTAATAAATGGAGACAATTTGTCAGCGTCAACTTTGTAATTTGCAGCCAAATACTTTTTAATTGCTAGTAAAGATGAACCGCCACGTTCTTTCAAATCTTTTATAGCGCTATTCACCATATCTGAAGTTGGAGGATGGGTTGGCTTAGATTTAGGCTTTTTCACTCCAGTTGCGATAGAACCTTTCTTTGGTTTCTTCGTTTCAACAACAGGTGCAGTATTCGATTGAATTGTAGTATTATCTGCATTTTGCTTTTTTTCTTTTAAAATATTTTTATTCACTTTTAGATTTTCCAATTAAATTTTTCAAAAAAAAAAAACACTTTAAAATCACTTATAAAATTTATAACTTGTATGACTGTATGAATTAAATTCACTGAAGTCTAGTATGAACAAAACAGCTTATCCATATGTGATGAGATTGTGGAAGAGCGGTGTGAAAAAATTTCATTGAATTCAAGGCAATTTTTTCTCATTTTTGTTTGATGATTTCAAAGTTGAGCTCATTTTTCTAATAGTTATGATTATTTGTTTTTGAACATATATCCATCATATGAATTGTCAAGATGGGCTCTTTCATTGTACTAATTTTGAAATTAAAAAAATTTTAAAATACGGCACTAAATTTCGATTTTGTGTGAAATTTTTTCTATTTTCTCCAAAAAATTTCCATTTAAAACGATATAATTATTTTGTTAATAATATTATGAATTTTTTTTTTCTATATTCATATTAAGATGTACTCAATGCATCATTATCATTAATTGTTTTTATTAAATTCACCTAGTTTAATACTGTAATTTATGTTTCTTTCAGAAATCATCAAACAACCATCCGTTGTTGTTTTGTACATGTTGTATGAGAATTGTAATTTTAAATTATCTATTAAGTGAAGGTACGAGAGAATAAACTTTTATTTAAAATTTATTTCAATCATTTTGAGATATGTATCTTTAATTCTAAATATTGAATTAAATGGATTTTAATGAAATTTTTTTCAAACTTTATATGAAATATATTATTACCAACATTATCATTTTTGTTTGATGATTTCAAAGTTGAGCTCATTTTTCTAATAGTTATGATTATATGTTTTTAAACATATATCCATCATATGAATCGTCAAGACGGGCTCTTCCATCGTACTAATTTTGAAATTAAAAAAAATTAAAATTCGGCGTTAAATTCCGATTTTGTGTGAAATTTTTTCTATTTTCTACAAAAAATTTCCATTTTAAACGATATAATTATTTTGTCAAAAATATTATGGAATTTTTTTTTTGTTATTCATATTAAGATTTACTCAATCCATCATTATCATTAATTGTTTTATTAAATTCTCCTATTTTCATACTGTAATTTAAATTTCTTTCAGAAATCTTCAAACAACCATTCGTTGCTGTTTTGTACATGTTGTTTGAGAATCAGAATTTTAATCTAACTACTACATAGTAAAGGTATAAACGGACACAATTTAATAAAAATTCAATTCAATCAATCCGAGATATGTATCCTTAAATCAAAATTCTAAATTTAATAGATTTTAGTGAAATTTTTTTGCAATTTTATGTGAAATACACAATATTATTACCATGGCATGGTAACATGGTACAGTTTTTCATTTTGAAATTAAATTAAACTCTTCGATTAAATAAATGCTAGTCCTGAAAAGGACTTTTTTGTGTTACTTTTAGAATTGTATTTTACTTTTTTGCTTTCTTTACTGGAGTTGCCTTTTTTGTTGTTGTCGCAGCTTTTTTAACCTTAGGACTTTTTGCAGCAACCTTTGTTACATTTTTAGATGGTTTCGTAATTTTTTGCTTCGAAGCTTTTGTTTTAATAGGAGCTGGTTTCTTAATAGTCTTAGCTACTGCCTTTTCAGATTTTTTCTTTTCTATTATAGATTCTTTAGCAACAGTAGTCTTTTTCTTTGCGACTCCAACCTTTACAGGTGATCCTTTCTTGGCTTTTTTTGTAATTGATTTTTTCGGTGATGCTAATTTGTTTTTCTTCGAACTTTCGCCGCTTGCTTTTGTTGATGTCGATAGCTTAAATGAACCCGATGCACCTTTGCCTTTCGTTTGGATTAATTTACCGCTAACAACTGCACTCTTAATATATTTTTTAATAAATGGAGACAATTTGTCAGCGTCAACTTTGTAATTTGCAGCCAAATACTTTTTAATTGCTAGTAAAGATGAACCGCCACGTTCTTTCAAATCTTTTATAGCGCTATTCACCATATCTGAAGTTGGAGGATGGGTTGGCTTAGATTTAGGCTTTTTCACTCCAGTTGCGATAGAACCTTTCTTTGGTTTCTTCGTTTCAACAACAGGTGCAGTATTCGATTGAATTGTAGTATTATCTGCCATTTTGCTTTTTTTTAAAATATTTTTATTCACTTTTAGATTTTCCAATAAAATTTTTCAAAAAAAAAAAAAACACTTTAAAATCACTTATAAAATTTATAACTTGTATGACTGTATGAATTAAATTCACTGAAGTCTAGTATGAACAAAACAGCTTATCCATATGTGATGAGATTGTGGAAGAGCGGTGTGAAAAAATTTCATTCAATTCAAGGCAATTTTTTCTCATTTTTGTTTGATGATTTCAAAGTTGAGCTCATTTTTCTAATAGTTATGATTATTTGTTTTTAAACATATATCCATCATATGAATTGTCAAGATGGGCTCTTTCATCGTACTAATTTTGAAATTAAAAAAATTTTAAAATACGGCGCTAAATTCCGATTTTGTGTGAAATTTTTTCTATTTTCTCCAAAAAATTTCCATTTAAAACGATATAATTATTTTGTTAATAATATTATGAATTTTTTTTTCTATATTCATATTAAGATGTACTCAATGCATCATTATCATTAATTGTTTTTATTAAATTCACCTATTTTAATACTGTAATTTATGTTTCTTTCAGAAATCATCAAACAACCATCCGTTGTTGTTTTGTACATGTTGTATGAGAATTGTAATTTTAAATTATCTATTAAGTGAAGGTACGAGAGAATACACTTTTATTTAAAATTTATTTCAATCATTTTGAGATATGTATCTTTAATTCTAAATATTGAATTAAATGGATTTTAATGAAATTTTTTTCAAACTTTATATGAAATATATTATTACCAACATTATCATTTTTGTTTGATGATTTCAAAGTTGAGCTCATTTTTCTAATAGTTATGATTATATGTTTTTAAACATATATCCATCATATGAATCGTCAAGACGGGCTCTTCCATCGTATTAATTTTGAAATTAAAAAAAATTAAAATTCGGCGTTAAATTCCGATTTTGTGTGAAATTTTTTCTATTTTCTACAAAAAATTTCCATTTTAAACGATATAATTATTTTGTCAAAAATATTATGGAATTTTTTTTTTGTTATTCATATTAAGATTTACTCAATCCATCATTATCATTTATTGTTTTATTAAATTCTCCTATTTTCATACTGTAATTTAAATTTCTTTCAGAAATCTTCAAACAACCATTCGTTGCTGTTTTGTACATGTTGTTTGAGAATCAGAATTTTAATCTAACTACTACATAGTAAAGGTATAAACGGACACAATTTAATAAAAATTCAATTCAATCAATCCGAGATATGTATCCTTAAATCAAAATTCTAAATTTAATAGATTTTAGTGAAATTTTTTTGCAACTTTATGTGAAATACACAATATTATTACCATGGCATGGTAACATGGTACAGTTTTTCATTTTTAAATTAAATTAAACTCTTCGATTAAATAAATGCTAGTCCTGAAAAGGACTTTTTTGTGTTACTTTTAGAATTGTATTTTACTTTTTTGCTTTCTTTACTGGAGTTGCCTTTTTTGTTGTTGTCGCAGCTTTTTTAACCTTAGGACTTTTTGCAGCAACCTTTGTTACATTTTTAGATGGTTTCGTAATTTTTTGTTTCGAAGCTTTTGTTTTAATAGGAGCTGGTTTCTTAATAGTTTTAGCTACTGCCTTTTCAGATTTTTTCTTTTCTATTATAGATTCTTTAGCAACAGTAGTCTTTTTCTTTGCGACTCCAACCTTTACAGGTGATCCTTTCTTGGCTTTTTTTGTAATTGATTTTTTCGGTGATGCTAATTTGTTTTTCTTCGAACTTTCGCCGTTTGCTTTTGTTGATGTCGATAGCTTAAATGAACCCGATGCACCTTTGCCTTTCGTTTGGATTAATTTACCGCTAACAACTGCACTCTTAATATATTTTTTAATAAATGGAGACAATTTGTCAGCGTCAACTTTGTAATTTGCAGCCAAATACTTTTTAATTGCTAGTAAAGATGAACCGCCACGTTCTTTCAAATCTTTTATAGCGCTATTCACCATATCTGAAGTTGGAGGATGGGTTGGCTTAGATTTAGGCTTTTTCACTCCAGTTGCGATAGAACCTTTCTTTGGTTTCTTCGTTTCAACAACAGGTGCAGTATTCGATTGAATTGTAGTATTATCTGCATTTTGCTTTTTTTCTTTTAAAATATTTTTATTCACTTTTAGATTTTCCAATTAAATTTTTCAAAAAAAAAAAACACTTTAAAATCACTTATAAAATTTATAACTTGTATGACTGTATGAATTAAATTCACTGAAGTCTAGTATGAACAAAACAGCTTATCCATATGTGATGAGATTGTGGAAGAGCGGTGTGAAAAAATTTCATTGAATTCAAGGCAATTTTTTCTCATTTTTGTTTGATGATTTCAAAGTTGAGCTCATTTTTCTAATAGTTATGATTATTTGTTTTTGAACATATATCCATCATATGAATTGTCAAGATGGGCTCTTTCATTGTACTAATTTTGAAATTAAAAAAATTTTAAAATACGGCACTAAATATCGATTTTGTGTGAAATTTTTTCTATTTTCTCCAAAAAATTTCCATTTAAAACGATATAATTATTTTGTTAATAATATTATGAATTTTTTTTTTCTATATTCATATTAAGATGTACTCAATGCATCATTATCATTAATTGTTTTTATTAAATTCACCTAGTTTAATACTGTAATTTATGTTTCTTTCAGAAATCATCAAACAACCATCCGTTGTTGTTTTGTACATGTTGTATGAGAATTGTAATTTTAAATTATCTATTAAGTGAAGGTACGAGAGAATAAACTTTTATTTAAAATTTATTTCAATCATTTTGAGATATGTATCTTTAATTCTATATATTGAATTAAATGGATTTTAATGAAATTTTTTTCAAACTTTATATGAAATATATTATTACCAACATTATCATTTTTGTTTGATGATTTCAAAGTTGAGCTCATTTTTCTAATAGTTATGATTATATGTTTTTAAACATATATCCATCATATGAATCGTCAAGACGGGCTCTTCCATCGTACTAATTTTGAAATTAAAAAAAATTAAAATTCGGCGTTAAATTCCGATTTTGTGTGAAATTTTTTCTATTTTCTACAAAAAATTTCCATTTTAAACGATATAATTATTTTGTCAAAAATATTATGGAATTTTTTTTCTGTTATTCATATTAAGATTTACTCAATCCATCATTATCATTAATTGTTTTATTAAATTCTCCTATTTTCATACTGTAATTTAAATTTCTTTCAGAAATCTTCAAACAACCATTCGTTGCTGTTTTGTACATGTTGTTTGAGAATCAGAATTTTAATCTAACTACTACATAGTAAAGGTATAAACGGACACAATTTAATAAAAATTCAATTCAATCAATCCGAGATATGTATCCTTAAATCAAAATTCTAAATTTAATAGATTTTAGTGAAATTTTTTTGCAATTTTATGTGAAATACACAATATTATTACCATGGCATGGTAACATGGTACAGTTTTTCATTTTGAAATTAAATTAAACTCTTCGATTAAATAAATGCTAGTCCTGAAAAGGACTTTTTTGTGTTACTTTTAGAATTGTATTTTACTTTTTTGCTTTCTTTACTGGAGTTGCCTTTTTTGTTGTTGTCGCAGCTTTTTTAACCTTAGGACTTTTTGCAGCAACCTTTGTTACATTTTTAGATGGTTTCGTAATTTTTTGCTTC
The DNA here is from genome assembly GCA_963422695.1 of Xylophagus ater. NCBI lineage: Eukaryota > Metazoa > Arthropoda > Insecta > Diptera > Xylophagidae > Xylophagus > Xylophagus ater. Next base: position 38,572,917 of record OY730478.1, read on the forward strand.
GAAGCTTTTGTTTTAATAGGAGCTGGTTTCTTAATAGTCTTAGCTACTGCCTTTTCAGATTTTTTCTTTTCTATTATAGATTCTTTAGCAACAGTAGTCTTTTTCTTTGCGACTCCAACCTTTACAGGTGATCCTTTCTTGGCTTTTTTTGTAATTGATTTTTTCGGTGATGCTAATTTGTTTTTCTTCGAACTTTCGCCGCTTGCTTTTGTTGATGTCGATAGCTTAAATGAACCCGATGCACCTTTGCCTTTCGTTTGGATTAATTTACCGCTAACAACTGCACTCTTAATATATTTTTTAATAAATGGAGACAATTTGTCAGCGTCAACTTTGTAATTTGCAGCCAAATACTTTTTAATTGCTAGTAAAGATGAACCGCCACGTTCTTTCAAATCTTTTATAGCGCTATTCACCATATCTGAAGTTGGAGGATGGGTTGGCTTAGATTTAGGCTTTTTCACTCCAGTTGCGATAGAACCTTTCTTTGGTTTCTTCGTTTCAACAACAGGTGCAGTATTCGATTGAATTGTAGTATTATCTGCCATTTTGCTTTTTTTTAAAATATTTTTATTCACTTTTAGATTTTCCAATTAAATTTTTCAAAAAAAAAAAAACACTTTAAAATCACTTATAAAATTTATAACTTGTATGACTGTATGAATTAAATTCACTGAAGTCTAGTATGAACAAAACAGCTTATCCATATGTGATGAGATTGTGGAAGAGCGGTGTGAAAAAATTTCATTCAATTCAAGGCAATTTTTTCTCATTTTTGTTTGATGATTTCAAAGTTGAGCTCATTTTTCTAATAGTTATGATTATTTGTTTTTAAACATATATCCATCATATGAATTGTCAAGATGGGCTCTTTCATCGTACTAATTTTGAAATTAAAAAAATTTTAAAATACGGCGCTAAATTCCGATTTTGTGTGAAATTTTTTCTATTTTCTCCAAAAAATTTCCATTTAAAACGATATAATTATTTTGTTAATAATATTATGAATTTTTTTTTCTATATTCATATTAAGATGTACTCAATGCATCATTATCATTAATTGTTTTTATTAAATTCACCTATTTTAATACTGTAATTTATGTTTCTTTCAGAAATCATCAAACAACCATCCGTTGTTGTTTTGTACATGTTGTATGAGAATTGTAATTTTAAATTATCTATTAAGTGAAGGTACGAGAGAATAAACTTTTATTTAAAATTTATTTCAATCATTTTGAGATATGTATCTTTAATTCTAAATATTGAATTAAATGGATTTTAATGAAATTTTTTTCAAACTTTATATGAAATATATTATTACCAACATTATCATTTTTGTTTGATGATTTCAAAGTTGAGCTCATTTTTCTAATAGTTATGATTATATGTTTTTAAACATATATCCATCATATGAATCGTCAAGACGGGCTCTTCCATCGTACTAATTTTGAAATTAAAAAAAATTAAAATTCGGCGTTAAATTCCGATTTTGTGTGAAATTTTTTCTATTTTCTACAAAAAATTTCCATTTTAAACGATATAATTATTTTGTTAAAAATATTATGGAATTTTTTATTTGTTATTCATATTAAGATTTACTCAATCCATCATTATCATTAATTGTTTTATTAAATTCTCCTATTTTCATACTGTAATTTAAATTTCTTTCAGAAATCTTCAAACAACCATTCGTTGCTGTTTTGTACATGTTGTTTGAGAATCAGAATTTTAATCTAACTACTACATAGTAAAGGTATAAACGGACACAATTTAATAAAAATTCAATTCAATCAATCCGAGATATGTATCCTTAAATCAAAATTCTAAATTTAATAGATTTTAGTGAAATTTTTTTGCAACTTTATGTGAAATACACAATATTATTACCATGGCATGGTAACATGGTACAGTTTTTCATTTTGAAATTAAATTAAACTCTTCGATTAAATAAATGCTAGTCCTGAAAAGGACTTTTTTGTGTTACTTTTAGAATTGTATTTTACTTTTTTGCTTTCTTTACTGGAGTTGCCTTTTTTGTTGTTGTCGCAGCTTTTTTAACCTTAGGACTTTTTGCAGCAACCTTTGTTACATTTTTAGATGGTTTCGTAATTTTTTGCTTCGAAGCTTTTGTTTTAATAGGAGCTGGTTTCTTAATAGTTTTAGCTACTGCCTTTTCAGATTTTTTCTTTTCTATTATAGATTCTTTAGCAACAGTAGTCTTTTTCTTTGCGACTCCAACCTTTACAGGTGATCCTTTCTTGGCTTTTTCTGTAATTGATTTTTTCGGTGATGCTAATTTGTTTTTCTTCGAACTTTCGCCGCTTGCTTTTGTTGATGTCGATAGCTTAAATGAACCCGATGCACCTTTGCCTTTCGTTTGGATTAATTTACCGCTAACAACTGCACTCTTAATATATTTTTTAATAAATGGAGACAATTTGTCAGCGTCAACTTTGTAATTTGCAGCCAAATACGTTTTAATTGCTAGTAAAGATGAACCGCCACGTTCTTTCAAATCTTTTATAGCGCTATTCACCATATCTGAAGTTGGAGGATGGGTTGGCTTAGATTTAGGCTTTTTCACTCCAGTTGCGATAGAACCTTTCTTTGGTTTCTTCGTTTCAACAACAGGTGCAGTATTCGATTGAATTGTAGTATTATCTGCCATTTTATATTCATATTAAGATGTACTCAATGCATCATTATCATTAATTGTTTTTATTAAATTCACCTAGTTTAATACTGTAATTTATGTTTCTTTCAGAAATCATCAAACAACCATCCGTTGTTGTTTTGTACATGTTGTATGAGAATTGTAATTTTAAATTATCTATTAAGTGAAGGTACGAGAGAATAAACTTTTATTTAAAATTTATTTCAATCATTTTGAGATATGTATCTTTAATTCTAAATATTGAATTAAATGGATTTTAATGAAATTTTTTTCAAACTTTATATGAAATATATTATTACCAACATTATCATTTTTGTTTGATGATTTCAAAGTTGAGCTCATTTTTCTAATAGTTATGATTATATGTTTTTAAACATATATCCATCATATGAATCGTCAAGACGGGCTCTTCCATCGTATTAATTTTGAAATTAAAAAAAATTAAAATTCGGCGTTAAATTCCGATTTTGTGTGAAATTTTTTCTATTTTCTACAAAAAATTTCCATTTTAAACGATATAATTATTTTGTCAAAAATATTATGGAATTTTTTTTTTGTTATTCATATTAAGATTTACTCAATCCATCATTATCATTAATTGTTTTATTAAATTCTCCTATTTTCATACTGTAATTTAAATTTCTTTCAGAAATCTTCAAACAACCATTCGTTGCTGTTTTGTACATGTTGTTTGAGAATCAGAATTTTAATCTAACTACTACATAGTAAAGGTATAAACGGACACAATTTAATAAAAATTCAATTCAATCAATCCGAGATATGTATCCTTAAATCAAAATTCTAAATTTAATAGATTTTAGTGAAATTTTTTTGCAACTTTATGTGAAATACACAATATTATTACCATGGCATGGTAACATGGTACAGTTTTTCATTTTGAAATTAAATTAAACTCTTCGATTAAATAAATGCTAGTCCTGAAAAGGACTTTTTTGTGTTACTTTTAGAATTGTATTTTACTTTTTTGCTTTCTTTACTGGAGTTGCCTTTTTTGTTGTTGTCGCAGCTTTTTTAACCTTAGGACTTTTTGCAGCAACCTTTGTTACATTTTTAGATGGTTTCGTAATTTTTTGCTTCGAAGCTTTTGTTTTAATAGGAGCTGGTTTCTTAATAGTTTTAGCTACTGCCTTTTCAGATTTTTTCTTTTCTATTATAGATTCTTTAGCAACAGTAGTCTTTTTCTTTGCGACTCCAACCTTTACAGGTGATCCTTTCTTGGCTTTTTCTGTAATTGATTTTTTCGGTGATGCTAATTTGTTTTTCTTCGAACTTTCGCCGCTTGCTTTTGTTGATGTCGATAGCTTAAATGAACCCGATGCACCTTTGCCTTTCGTTTGGATTAATTTACCGCTAACAACTGCACTCTTAATATATTTTTTAATAAATGGAGACAATTTGTCAGCGTCAACTTTGTAATTTGCAGCCAAATACGTTTTAATTGCTAGTAAAGATGAACCGCCACGTTCTTTCAAATCTTTTATAGCGCTATTCACCATATCTGAAGTTGGAGGATGGGTTGGCTTAGATTTAGGCTTTTTCACTCCAGTTGCGATAGAACCTTTCTTTGGTTTCTTCGTTTCAACAACAGGTGCAGTATTCGATTGAATTGTAGTATTATCTGCCATTTTATATTCATATTAAGATGTACTCAATGCATCATTATCATTAATTGTTTTTATTAAATTCACCTAGTTTAATACTGTAATTTATGTTTCTTTCAGAAATCATCAAACAACCATCCGTTGTTGTTTTGTACATGTTGTATGAGAATTGTAATTTTAAATTATCTATTAAGTGAAGGTACGAGAGAATAAACTTTTATTTAAAATTTATTTCAATCATTTTGAGATATGTATCTTTAATTCTAAATATTGAATTAAATGGATTTTAATGAAATTTTTTTCAAACTTTATATGAAATATATTATTACCAACATTATCATTTTTGTTTGATGATTTCAAAGTTGAGCTCATTTTTCTAATAGTTATGATTATATGTTTTTAAACATATATCCATCATATGAATCGTCAAGACGGGCTCTTCCATCGTATTAATTTTGAAATTAAAAAAAATTAAAATTCGGCGTTAAATTCCGATTTTGTGTGAAATTTTTTCTATTTTCTACAAAAAATTTCCATTTTAAACGATATAATTATTTTGTCAAAAATATTATGGAATTTTTTTTTTGTTATTCATATTAAGATTTACTCAATCCATCATTATCATTAATTGTTTTATTAAATTCTCCTATTTTCATACTGTAATTTAAATTTCTTTCAGAAATCTTCAAACAACCATTCGTTGCTGTTTTGTACATGTTGTTTGAGAATCAGAATTTTAATCTAACTACTACATAGTAAAGGTATAAACGGACACAATTTAATAAAAATTCAATTCAATCAATCCGAGATATGTATCCTTAAATCAAAATTCTAAATTTAATAGATTTTAGTGAAATTTTTTTGCAACTTTATGTGAAATACACAATATTATTACCATGGCATGGTAACATGGTACAGTTTTTCATTTTGAAATTAAATTAAACTCTTCGATTAAATAAATGCTAGTCCGGAAAAGGACTTTTTTGTGTTACTTTTAGAATTGTATTTTACTTTTTTGCTTTCTTTACTGGAGTTGCCTTTTTTGTTGTTGTCGCAGCTTTTTTAACCTTAGGACTTTTTGCAGCAACCTTTGTTACATTTTTAGATGGTTTCGTAATTTTTTGCTTCGAAGCTTTTGTTTTAATAGGAGCTGGTTTCTTAATAGTCTTAGCTACTGCCTTTTCAGATTTTTTCTTTTCTATTATAGATTCTTTAGCAACAGTAGTCTTTTTCTTTGCGACTCCAACCTTTACAGGTGATCCTTTCTTGGCTTTTTTTGTAATTGATTTTTTCGGTGATGCTAATTTGTTTTTCTTCGAACTTTCGCCGCTTGCTTTTGTTGATGTCGATAGCTTAAATGAACCCGATGCACCTTTGCCTTTCGTTTGGATTAATTTACCGCTAACAACTGCACTCTTAATATATTTTTTAATAAATGGAGACAATTTGTCAGCGTCAACTTTGTAATTTGCAGCCAAATACTTTTTAATTGCTAGTAAAGATGAACCGCCACGTTCTTTCAAATCTTTTATAGCGCTATTCACCATATCTGAAGTTGGAGGATGGGTTGGCTTAGATTTAGGCTTTTTCACTCCAGTTGCGATAGAACCTTTCTTTGGTTTCTTCGTTTCAACAACAGGTGCAGTATTCGATTGAATTGTAGTATTATCTGCCATTTTGCTTTTTTTTAAAATATTTTTATTCACTTTTAGATTTTCCAATTAAATTTTTCAAAAAAAAAAAAACACTTTAAAATCACTTATAAAATTTATAACTTGTATGACTGTATGAATTAAATTCACTGAAGTCTAGTATGAACAAAACAGCTTATCCATATGTGATGAGATTGTGGAAGAGCGGTGTGAAAAAATTTCATTCAATTCAAGGCAATTTTTTCTCATTTTTGTTTGATGATTTCAAAGTTGAGCTCATTTTTCTAATAGTTATGATTATTTGTTTTTAAACATATATCCATCATATGAATTGTCAAGATGGGCTCTTTCATCGTACTAATTTTGAAATTAAAAAAATTTTAAAATACGGCGCTAAATTCCGATTTTGTGTGAAATTTTTTCTATTTTCTCCAAAAAATTTCCATTTAAAACGATATAATTATTTTGTTAATAATATTATGAATTTTTTTTTCTATATTCATATTAAGATGTACTCAATGCATCATTATCATTAATTGTTTTTATTAAATTCACCTATTTTAATACTGTAATTTATGTTTCTTTCAGAAATCATCAAACAACCATCCGTTGTTGTTTTGTACATGTTGTATGAGAATTGTAATTTTAAATTATCTATTAAGTGAAGGTACGAGAGAATAAACTTTTATTTAAAATTTATTTCAATCATTTTGAGATATGTATCTTTAATTCTAAATATTGAATTAAATGGATTTTAATGAAATTTTTTTCAAACTTTATATGAAATATATTATTACCAACATTATCATTTTTGTTTGATGATTTCAAAGTTGAGCTCATTTTTCTAATAGTTATGATTATATGTTTTTAAACATGTATCCATCATATGAATCGTCAAGACGGGCTCTTCCATCGTATTAATTTTGAAATTAAAAAAAATTAAAATTCGGCGTTAAATTCCGATTTTGTGTGAAATTTTTTCTATTTTCTACAAAAAATTTCCATTTTAAACGATATAATTATTTTGTCAAAAATATTATGGAATTTTTTTTTTGTTATTCATATTAAGATTTACTCAATCCATCATTATCATTAATTGTTTTATTAAATTCTCCTATTTTCATACTGTAATTTAAATTTCTTTCAGAAATCTTCACACAACCATTCGTTGCTGTTTTGTACATGTTGTTTGAGAATCAGAATTTTAATCTAACTACTACATAGTAAAGGTATAAACGGACACAATTTAATAAAAATTCAATTCAATCAATCCGAGATATGTATCCTTAAATCAAAATTCTAAATTTAATAGATTTTAGTGAAATTTTTTTGCAACTTTATGTGAAATACACAATATTATTACCATGGCATGGTAACATGGTACAGTTTTTCATTTTGAAATTAAATTAAACTCTTCGATTAAATAAATGCTAGTCCTGAAAAGGACTTTTTTGTGTTACTTTTAGAATTGTATTTTACTTTTTTGCTTTCTTTACTGGAGTTGCCTTTTTTGTTGTTGTCGCAGCTTTTTTAACCTTAGGACTTTTTGCAGCAACCTTTGTTACATTTTTAGATGGTTTCGTAATTTTTTGCTTCGAAGCTTTTGTTTTAATAGGAGCTGGTTTCTTAATAGTTTTAGCTACTGCCTTTTCAGATTTTTTCTTTTCTATTATAGATTCTTTAGCAACAGTAGTCTTTTTCTTTGCGACTCCAACCTTTACAGGTGATCCTTTCTTGGCTTTTTTTGTAATTGATTTTTTCGGTGATGCTAATTTGTTTTTCTTCGAACTTTCGCCGCTTGCTTTTGTTGATGTCGATAGCTTAAATGAACCCGATGCACCTTTGCCTTTCGTTTGGATTAATTTACCGCTAACAACTGCACTCTTAATATATTTTTTAATAAATGGAGACAATTTGTCAGCGTCAACTTTGTAATTTGCAGCCAAATACGTTTTAATTGCTAGTAAAGATGAACCGCCACGTTCTTTCAAATCTTTTATAGCGCTATTCACCATATCTGAAGTTGGAGGATGGGTTGGCTTAGATTTAGGCTTTTTCACTCCAGTTGCGATAGAACCTTTCTTTGGTTTCTTCGTTTCAACAACAGGTGCAGTATTCGATTGAATTGTAGTATTATCTGCCATTTTATATTCATATTAAGATGTACTCAATGCATCATTATCATTAATTGTTTTTATTAAATTCACCTAGTTTAATACTGTAATTTATGTTTCTTTCAGAAATCATCAAACAACCATCCGTTGTTGTTTTGTACATGTTGTATGAGAATTGTAATTTTAAATTATCTATTAAGTGAAGGTACGAGAGAATAAACTTTTATTTAAAATTTATTTCAATCATTTTGAGATATGTATCTTTAATTCTAAATATTGAATTAAATGGATTTTAATGAAATTTTTTTCAAACTTTATATGAAATATATTATTACCAACATTATCATTTTTGTTTGATGATTTCAAAGTTGAGCTCATTTTTCTAATAGTTATGATTATATGTTTTTAAACATATATCCATCATATGAATCGTCAAGACGGGCTCTTCCATCGTACTAATTTTGAAATTAAAAAAAATTAAAATTCGGCGTTAAATTCCGATTTTGTGTGAAATTTTTTCTATTTTCTACAAAAAATTTCCATTTTAAACGATATAATTATTTTGTCAAAAATATTATGGAATTTTTTTTTTGTTATTCATATTAAGATTTACTCAATCCATCATTATCATTAATTGTTTTATTAAATTCTCCTATTTTCATACTGTAATTTAAATTTCTTTCAGAAATCTTCAAACAACCATTCGTTGCTGTTTTGTACATGTTGTTTGAGAATCAGAATTTTAATCTAACTACTACATAGTAAAGGTATAAACGGACACAATTTAATAAAAATTCAATTCAATCAATCCGAGATATGTATCCTTAAATCAAAATTCTAAATTTAATAGATTTTAGTGAAATTTTTTTGCAACTTTATGTGAAATACACAATATTATTACCATGGCATGGTAACATGGTACAGTTTTTCATTTTGAAATTAAATTAAACTCTTCGATTAAATAAATGCTAGTCCTGAAAAGGACTTTTTTGTGTTACTTTTAGAATTGTATTTTACTTTTTTGCTTTCTTTACTGGAGTTGCCTTTTTTGTTGTTGTCGCAGCTTTTTTAACCTTAGGACTTTTTGCAGCAACCTTTGTTACATTTTTAGATGGTTTCGTAATTTTTTGCTTCGAAGCTTTTGTTTTAATAGGAGCTGGTTTCTTAATAGTTTTAGCTACTGCCTTTTCAGATTTTTTCTTTTCTATTATAGATTCTTTAGCAACAGTAGTCTTTTTCTTTGCGACTCCAACCTTTACAGGTGATCCTTTCTTGGCTTTTTTTGTAATTGATTTTTTCGGTGATGCTAATTTGTTTTTCTTCGAACTTTCGCCGCTTGCTTTTGTTGATGTCGATAGCTTAAATGAACCCGATGCACCTTTGCCTTTCGTTTGGATTAATTTACCGCTAACAACTGCACTCTTAATATATTTTTTAATAAATGGAGACAATTTGTCAGCGTCAACTTTGTAATTTGCAGCCAAATACTTTTTAATTGCTAGTAAAGATGAACCGCCACGTTCTTTCAAATCTTTTATAGCGCTATTCACCATATCTGAAGTTGGAGGATGGGTTGGCTTAGATTTAGGCTTTTTCACTCCAGTTGCGATAGAACCTTTCTTTGGTTTCTTCGTTTCAACAACAGGTGCAGTATTCGATTGAATTGTAGTATTATCTGCCATTTTGCTTTTTTTTAAAATATTTTTATTCACTTTTAGATTTTCCAATTAAATTTTTCAAAAAAAAAAAACACTTTAAAATCACTTATAAAATTTATAACTTGTATGACTGTATGAATTAAATTCACTGAAGTGTAGTATGAACAAAACAGCTTATCCATATGTGATGAGATTGTGGAAGAGCGGTGTGAAAAAATTTCATTCAATTCAAGGCAATTTTTTCTCATTTTTGTTTGATGATTTCAAAGTTGAGCTCATTTTTCTAATAGTTATGATTATTTGTTTTTAAACATATATCCATCATATGAATTGTCAAGATGGGCTCTTTCATCGTACTAATTTTGAAATTAAAAAAATTTTAAAATACGGCGCTAAATTCCGATTTTGTGTGAAATTTTTTCTATTTTCTCCAAAAAATTTCCATTTAAAACGATATAATTATTTTGTTAATAATATTATGAATTTGTTTTTCTATATTCATATTAAGATGTACTCAATGCATCATTATCATTAATTGTTTTTATTAAATTCACCTATTTTAATACTGTAATTTATGTTTCTTTCAGAAATCATCAAACAACCATCCGTTGTTGTTTTGTACATGTTGTATGAGAATTGTAATTTTAAATTATCTATTAAGTGAAGGTACGAGAGAATAAATTTTATTTAAAATTTATTTCAATCATTTTGAGATATGTATCTTTAATTCTATATATTGAATTAAATGGATTTTAATGAAATTTTTTTCAAACTTTATATGAAATATATTATTACCAACATTATCATTTTTGTTTGATGATTTCAAAGTTGAGCTCATTTTTCTAATAGTTATGATTATATGTTTTTAAACATATATCCATCATATGAATCGTCAAGACGGGCTCTTTCATCGTACTAATTTTGAAATTAAAAAACGTTAAAATTCGGCGTTAAATTCCGATTTTGTGTGAAATTTTTTCTATTTTCTACAAAAAATTTCCATTTTAAACGATATAATTATTTTGTCAAAAATATTATGGAATTTTTTTTTTTGTTATTCATATTAAGTTTTACTCAATCCATCATTATCATTAATTGTTTTTATTAAATTCTCCTATTTTCATACTGTAATTTAAATTTCTTTCAGAAATCTTCAAACAACCATTCGTTACTGTTTTGTACATGTTGTTTGAGAATCAGAATTTTAATCTAACTACTACATAGTAAAGGTATAAACGGACACAATTTAATAAAAATTCATTTCAATCAATCCGAGATATGTATCCTTAAATCAAAATTCTAAATTTAATAGATTTTAGTGAAATTTTTTTGCAACTTTATGTGAAATACACAATATTATTACCATGGCATGGTAACATGGTACAGTTTTTCATTTTGAAATTAAATTAAACTCTTCGATTAAATAAATGCTAGTCCTGAAAAGGACTTTTTTGTGTTACTTTTAGAATTGTATTTTACTTTTTTGCTTTCTTTACTGGAGTTGCCTTTTTTGTTGTTGTCGCAGCTTTTTTAACCTTAGGACTTTTTGCAGCAACCTTTGTTACATTTTTAGATGGTTTCGTAATTTTTTGCTTCGAAGCTTTTGTTTTAATAGGAGCTGGTTTCTTAATAGTTTTAGCTACTGCCTTTTCAGATTTTTTCTTTTCTATTATAGATTCTTTAGCAACAGTAGTCTTTTTCTTTGCGACTCCAACCTTTACAGGTGATCCTTTCTTGGCTTTTTTTGTAATTGATTTTTTCGGTGATGCTAATTTGTTTTTCTTCGAACTTTCGCCGCTTGCTTTTGTTGATGTCGATAGCTTAAATGAACCCGATGCACCTTTGCCTTTCGTTTGGATTAATTTACCGCTAACAACTGCACTCTTAATATATTTTTTAATAAATGGAGACAATTTGTCAGCGTCAACTTTGTAATTTGCAGCCAAATACTTTTTAATTGCTACTAAAGATGAACCGCCACGTTCTTTCAAATCTTTTATAGCGCTATTCACCATATCTGAAGTTGGAGGATGGGTTGGCTTAGATTTAGGCTTTTTCACTCCAGTTGCGATAGAACCTTTCTTTGGTTTCTTCGTTTCAACAACAGGTGCAGTATTCGATTGAATTGTAGTATTATCTGCATTTTGCTTTTTTTCTTTTAAAATATTTTTATTCACTTTTAGATTTTCCAATTAAATTTTTCAAAAAAAAAAAACACTTTAAAATCACTTATAAAATTTATAACTTGTATGACTGTATGAATTAAATTCACTGAAGTCTAGTATGAACAAAACAGCTTATCCATATGTGATGAGATTGTGGAAGAGCGGTGTGAAAAAATTTCATTCAATTCAAGGCAATTTTTTCTCATTTTTGTTTGATGATTTCAAAGTTGAGCTCATTTTTCTAATAGTTATGATTATTTGTTTTTGAACATATATCCATCATATGAATTGTCAAGATGGGCTCTTTCATCGTACTAATTTTGAAATTAAAAAAATTTTAAAATACGGCACTAAATTCCGATTTTGTGTGAAATTTTTTCTATCTCCAAAAAATTTCCATTTAAAACGATATAATTATTTTGTTAATAATATTATGAATTTTTTTTTCTATATTCATATTAAGATGTACTCAATGCATCATTATCATTAATTGTTTTTATTAAATTCACCTAGTTTAATACTGTAATTTATGTTTCTTTCAGAAATCATCAAACAACCATCCGTTGTTGTTTTGTACATGTTGTATGAGAATTGTAATTTTAAATTATCTATTAAGTGAAGGTACGAGAGAATAAACTTTTATTTAAAATTTATTTCAATCATTTTGAGATATGTATCTTTAATTCTAAATATTGAATTAAATGGATTTTAATGAAATTTTTTTCAAACTTTATATGAAATATATTATTACCAACATTATCATTTTTGTTTGATGATTTCAAAGTTGAGCTCATTTTTCTAATAGTTATGATTATTTGTTTTTAAACATATATCCATCATATGAATCGTCAAGACGGGCTCTTCCATCGTACTAATTTTGAAATTAAAAAAAATTAAAATTCGGCGTTAAATTCCGATTTTGTGTGAAATTTTTTCTATTTTCTACAAAAAATTTCCATTTTAAACGATATAATTATTTTGTCAAAAATATTATGGAATTTTTTTTTTGTTATTCATATTAAGATTTACTCAATCCATCATTATCATTAATTGTTTTATTAAATTCTCCTATTTTCATACTGTAATTTAAATTTCTTTCAGAAATCTTCAAACAACCATTCGTTGCTGTTTTGTACATGTTGTTTGAGAATCAGAATTTTAATCTAACTACTACATAGTAAAGGTATAAACGGACACAATTTAATAAAAATTCATTTCAATCAATCCGAGATATGTATCCTTAAATCAAAATTCTAAATTTAATAGATTTTAGTGAAATTTTTTTGCAACTTTATGTGAAATACACAATATTATTACCATGGCATGGTAACATGGTACAGTTTTTCATTTTGAAATTAAATTAAACTCTTCGATTAAATAAATGCTAGTCCTGAAAAGGACTTTTTTGTGTTACTTTTAGAATTGTATTTTACTTTTTTGCTTTCTTTACTGGAGTTGCCTTTTTTGTTGTTGTCGCAGCTTTTTTAACCTTAGGACTTTTTGCAGCAACCTTTGTTACATTTTTAGATGGTTTCGTAATTTTTTGCTTCGAAGCTTTTGTTTTAATAGGAGCTGGTTTCTTAATAGTCTTAGCTACTGCCTTTTCAGATTTTTTCTTTTCTATTATAGATTCTTTAGCAACAGTAGTCTTTTTCTTTGCGACTCCAACCTTTACAGGTGATCCTTTCTTGGCTTTTTTTGTAATTGATTTTTTCGGTGATGCTAATTTGTTTTTCTTCGAACTTTCGCCGCTTGCTTTTGTTGATGTCGATAGCTTAAATGAACCCGATGCACCTTTGCCTTTCGTTTGGATTAATTTACCGCTAACAACTGCACTCTTAATATATTTTTTAATAAATGGAGACAATTTGTCAGCGTCAACTTTGTAATTTGCAGCCAAATACTTTTTAATTGCTAGTAAAGATGAACCGCCACGTTCTTTCAAATCTTTTATAGCGCTATTCACCATATCTGAAGTTGGAGGATGGGTTGGCTTAGATTTAGGCTTTTTCACTCCAGTTGCGATAGAACCTTTCTTTGGTTTCTTCGTTTCAACAACAGGTGCAGTATTCGATTGAATTGTAGTATTATCTGCATTTTGCTTTTTTTCTTTTAAAATATTTTTATTCACTTTTAGATTTTCCAATTAAATTTTTCAAAAAAAAAAAACACTTTAAAATCACTTATAAAATTTATAACTTGTATGACTGTATGAATTAAATTCACTGAAGTCTAGTATGAACAAAACAGCTTATCCATATGTGATGAGATTGTGGAAGAGCGGTGTGAAATAATTTCATTGAATTCAAGGCAATTTTTTCTCATTTTTGTTTGATGATTTCAAAGTTGAGCTCATTTTTCTAATAGTTATGATTATTTGTTTTTGAACATATATCCATCATATGAATTGTCAAGATGGGCTCTTTCATCGTACTAATTTTGAAATTAAAAAAATTTTAAAATACGGCACTAAATTCCGATTTTGTGTGAAATTTTTTCTATTTTCTCCAAAAAATTTCCATTTAAAACGATATAATTATTTTGTTAATAATATTATGAATTTTTTTTTCTATATTCATATTAAGATGTACTCAATGCATCATTATCATTAATTGTTTTTATTAAATTCACCTAGTTTAATACTGTAATTTATGTTTCTTTCAGAAATCATCAAACAACCATCCGTTGTTGTTTTGTACATGTTGTATGAGAATTGTAATTTTAAATTATCTATTAAGTGAAGGTACGAGAGAATAAACTTTTATTTAAAATTTATTTCAATCATTTTCAGATATGTATCTTTAATTCTAAATATTGAATTAAATGGATTTTAATGTAAAATTTTTCAAACTTTATATGAAATATATTATTACCAACATTATCATTTTTGTTTGATGATTTCAAAGTTGAGCTCATTTTTCTAATAGTTATGATTATATGTTTTTAAACATATATCCATCATATGAATCGTCAAGACGGGCTCTTCCATCGTACTAATTTTGAAATTAAAAAAATTTAAAATTCGGCGTTAAATTCCGATTTTGTGTGAAATTTTTTCTATTTTCTACAAAAAATTTCCATTTTAAACGATATAATTATTTTGTCAAAAATATTATGGAATTTTTTTTTTGTTATTCATATTAAGATTTACTCAATCCATCATTATCATTAATTGTTTTATTAAATTCTCCTATTTTCATACTGTAATTTAAATTTCTTTCAGAAATCTTCAAACAACCATTCGTTGCTGTTTTGTACATGTTGTTTGAGAATCAGAATTTTAATCTAACTACTACATAGTAAAGGTATAAACGGACACAATTTAATAAAAATTCAATTCAATCAATCCGAGATATGTATCCTTAAATCAAAATTCTAAATTTAATAGATTTTAGTGAAATTTTTTTGCAACTTTATGTGAAATACACAATATTATTACCATGGCATGGTAACATGGTACAGTTTTTCATTTTGAAATTAAATTAAACTCTTCGATTAAATAAATGCTAGTCCTGAAAAGGACTTTTTTGTGTTACTTTTAGAATTGTATTTTACTTTTTTGCTTTCTTTACTGGAGTTGCCTTTTTTGTTGTTGTCGCAGCTTTTTTAACCTTAGGACTTTTTGCAGCAACCTTTGTTACATTTTTAGATGGTTTCGTAATTTTTTGCTTCGAAGCTTTTGTTTTAATAGGAGCTGGTTTCTTAATAGTTTTAGCTACTGCCTTTTCAGATTTTTTCTTTTCTATTATAGATTCTTTAGCAACAGTAGTCTTTTTCTTTGCGACTCCAACCTTTACAGGTGATCCTTTCTTGGCTTTTTTTGTAATTGATTTTTTCGGTGATGCTAATTTGTTTTTCTTCGAACTTTCGCCGCTTGCTTTTGTTGATGTCGATAGCTTAAATGAACCCGATGCACCTTTGCCTTTCGTTTGGATTAATTTACCGCTAACAACTGCACTCTTAATATATTTTTTAATAAATGGAGACAATTTGTCAGCGTCAACTTTGTAATTTGCAGCCAAATACATTTAATTGCTAGTAAAGATGAACCGCCACGTTCTTTCAAATCTTTTATAGCGCTATTCACCATATCTGAAGTTGGAGGATGGGTTGGCTTAGATTTAGGCTTTTTCACTCCAGTTGCGATAGAACCTTTCTTTGGTTTCTTCGTTTCAACAACAGGTGCAGTATTCGATTGAATTGTAGTATTATCTGCCATTTTGCTTTTTTTTAAAATATTTTTATTCACTTTTAGATTTTCCAATTAAATTTTTCAAAAAAAAAAAAACACTTTAAAATCACTTATAAAATTTATAACTTGTATGACTGTATGAATTAAATTCACTGAAGTCTAGTATGAACAAAACAGCTTATCCATATGTGATGAGATTGTGGAAGAGCGGTGTGAAATAATTTCATTCAATTCAAGGCAATTTTTTCTCATTTTTGTTTGATGATTTCAAAGTTGAGCTCATTTTTCTAATAGTTATGATTTTTTGTTTTTGAACATATATCCATCATATGAATTGTCAAGATGGGCTCTTTCATCGTACTAATTTTGAAATTAAAAAAATTTTAAAATACGGCGCTAAATTCCGATTTTGTGTGAAATTTTTTCTATTTTCTCCAAAAAATTTCCATTTAAAACGATATAATTATTTTGTTAATAATATTATGAATTTTTTTTTTCTATATTCATATTAAGATGTACTCAATGCATCATTATCATTAATTGTTTTTATTAAATTCACCTATTTTAATACTGTAATTTATGTTTCTTTCAGAAATCATCAAACAACCATCCGTTGTTGTTTTGTACATGTTGTATGAGAATTGTAATTTTAAATTATCTATTAAGTGAAGGTACGAGAGAATAAACTTTTATTTAAAATTTATTTCAATCATTTTGAGATATGTATCTTTAATTCTAAATATTGAATTAAATGGATTTTAATGAAATTTTTTTCAAACTTTATATGAAATATATTATTACCAACATTATCATTTTTGTTTGATGATTTCAAAGTTGAGCTCATTTTTCTAATAGTTATGATTATATGTTTTTAAACATATATCCATCATATGAATAGTCAAGACGGGCTCTTTCATCGTACTAATTTTGAAATTAAAAAAAATTAAAATTCGGCGTTAAATTCCGATTTTGTGTGAAATTTTTTCTTTTTTCTAGCTACTGCCTTTTCAGATTTTTTCTTTTCTATTATAGATTCTTTAGCAACAGTAGTCTTTTTCTTTGCGACTCCAACCTTTACAGGTGATCCTTTCTTGGCTTTTTTTGTAATTGATTTTTTCGGTGATGCTAGTTTGTTTTTCTTCGAACTTTCGCCGCTTGCTTTTGTTGATGTCGATAGCTTAAATGAACCCGATGCACCTTTGCCTTTCGTTTGGATTAATTTACCGCTAACAACTGCACTCTTAATATATTTTTTAATAAATGGAGACAATTTGTCAGCGTCAACTTTGTAATTTGCAGCCAAATACTTTTTAATTGCTAGTAAAGATGAACCGCCACGTTCTTTCAAATCTTTTATAGCGCTATTCACCATATCTGAAGTTGGAGGATGGGTTGGCTTAGATTTAGGCTTTTTCACTCCAGTTGCGATAGAACCTTTCTTTGGTTTCTTCGTTTCAACAACAGGCGCAGTATTCGATTGAATTGTAGTATTATCTGCCATTTTGTTTTTTTTCTTTTAAAATATTTTTATTCACTTTTAGATTTTCCAATTAAATTTTTCAAAAAAAAAAAACACTTTAAAATCACTTATAAAATTTATAACTTGTATGACTGTATGAATTAAATTCACTGAAGTCTAGTATGAACAAAACAGCTTATCCATATGTGATGAGATTGTGGAAGAGCGGTGTGAAATAATTTCATTGAATTCAAGGCAATTTTTCTCATTTTTGTTTGATGATTTCAAAGTTGAGCTCATTTTTCTAATAGTTATGATTATTGTTTTTGAACATATATCCATCATATGAATTGTCAAGATGGGCTCTTTCATCGTACTAATTTTGAAATTAAAAAAATTTTAAAATACGGCGCTAAATTCCGATTTTGTGTGAAATTTTTTCTATTTTCTCCAAAAAATTTCCATTTAAAACGATATAATTATTTTGTTAATAATATTATGAATTTTTTTTTCTATATTCATATTAAGATGTACTCAATGCATCATTATCATTAATTGTTTTTATTAAATTCACCTAGTTTAATACTGTAATTTATGTTTCTTTCAGAAATCATCAAACAACCATCCGTTGTTGTTTTGTACATGTTGTATGAGAATTGTAATTTTAAATTATCTATTAAGTGAAGGTACGAGAGAATAAACTTTTATTTAAAATTTATTTCAATCATTTTGAGATATGTATCTTTAATTCTAAATATTGAATTAAATGGATTTTAATGAAATTTTTTTCAAACTTTATATGAAATATATTATTACCAACATTATCATTTTTGTTTGATGATTTCAAAGTTGAGCTCATTTTTCTAATAGTTATGATTATATGTTTTTAAACATATATCCATCATATGAATCGTCAAGACGGGCTCTTCCATCGTACTAATTTTGAAATTAAAAAAAATTAAAATTCGGCGTTAAATTCCGATTTTGTGTGAAATTTTTTCTATTTTCTACAAAAAATTTCCATTTTAAACGATATAATTATTTTGTCAAAAATATTATGGAATTTTTTTTTTGTTATTCATATTAAGATTTACTCAATCCATCATTATCATTAATTGTTTTATTAAATTCTCCTATTTTCATACTGTAATTTAAATTTCTTTCAGAAATCTTCAAACAACCATTCGTTGCTGTTTTGTACATGTTGTTTGAGAATCAGAATTTTAATCTAACTACTACATAGTAAAGGTATAAACGGACACAATTTAATAAAAATTCAATTCAATCAATCCGAGATATGTATCCTTAAATCAAAATTCTAAATTTAATAGATTTTAGTGAAATTTTTTTGCAACTTTATGTGAAATACACAATATTATTACCATGGCATGGTAACATGGTACAGTTTTTCATTTTGAAATTAAATTAAACTCTTCGATTAAATAAATGCTAGTCCTGAAAAGGACTTTTTTGTGTTACTTTTAGAATTGTATTTTACTTTTTTGCTTTCTTTACTGGAGTTGCCTTTTTTGTTGTTGTCGCAGCTTTTTTAACCTTAGGACTTTTTGCAGCAACCTTTGTTACATTTTTAGATGGTTTCGTAATTTTTTGCTTCGAAGCTTTTGTTTTAATAGGAGCTGGTTTCTTAATAGTTTTAGCTACTGCCTTTTCAGATTTTTTCTTTTCTATTATAGATTCTTTAGCAACAGTAGTCTTTTTCTTTGCGACTCCAACCTTTACAGGTGATCCTTTCTTGGCTTTTTTTGTAATTGATTTTTTCGGTGATGCTAATTTGTTTTTCTTCGAACTTTCGCCGCTTGCTTTTGTTGATGTCGATAGCTTAAATGAACCCGATGCACCTTTGCCTTTCGTTTGGATTAATTTACCGCTAACAACTGCACTCTTAATATATTTTTTAATAAATGGAGACAATTTGTCAGCGTCAACTTTGTAATTTGCAGCCAAATACTTTTTAATTGCTAGTAAAGATGAACCGCCACGTTCTTTCAAATCCTTTATAGCGCTATTCACCATATCTGAAGTTGGAGGATGGGTTGGCTTAGATTTAGGCTTTTTCACTCCAGTTGCGATAGAACCTTTCTTTGGTTTCTTCGTTTCAACAACAGGTGCAGTATTCGATTGAATTGTAGTATTATCTGCCATTTTGCTTTTTTTTAAAATATTTTTATTCACTTTTAGATTTTCCAATTAAATCTTTCAAAAAAAAAAAAACACTTTAAAATCACTTATAAAATTTATAACTTGTATGACTGTATGAATTAAATTCACTGAAGTCTAGTATGAACAAAACAGCCTATCCATATGTGATGCGATTGTGGAAGAGCGGTGTGAAAAAATTTCATTGAATTCAAGGCAATTTTTTCTCATTTTTGTTTGATGATTTCAAAGTTGAGCTCATTTTTCTAATAGTTATGATTATTTGTTTTTAAACATATATCCATCATATGAATTGTCAAGATGGGCTCTTTCATCGTACTAATTTTGAAATTAAAAAAATTTTAAAATACGGCGCTAAATTCCGATTTTGTGTGAAATTTTTTCTATTTTCTCCAAAAAATTTCCATTTAAAACGATATAATTATTTTGTTAATAATATTATGAATTTTTTTTTTCTATATTCATATTAAGATGTACTCAATGCATCATTATCATTAATTGTTTTTATTAAATTCACCTATTTTAATACTGTAATTTATGTTTCTTTCAGAAATCATCAAACAACCATCCGTTGTTGTTTTGTACATGTTGTATGAGAATTGTAATTTTAAATTATCTATTAAGTGAAGGTACGAGAGAATAAACTTTTATTTAAAATTTATTTCAATCATTTTGAGGTATGTATCTTTAATTCTATATATTGAATTAAATGGATTTTAATGAAATTTTTTTCAAACTTTATATGAAATATATTATTACCAACATTATCATTTTTGTTTGATGATTTCAAAGTTGAGCTCATTTTTCTAATAGTTATGATTATATGTTTTTAAACATATATCCATCATATGAATCGTCAAGACGGGCTCTTTCATCGTACTAATTTTGAAATTAAAAAACGTTAAAATTCGGCGTTAAATTCCGATTTTGTGTGAAATTTTTTCTATTTTCTACAAAAAATTTCCATTTTAAACGATATAATTATTTTGTCAAAAATATTATGGAATTTTTTTTTTTGTTATTCATATTAAGATTTACTCAATCCATCATTATCATTAATTGTTTTTATTAAATTCTCCTATTTTCATACTGTAATTTAAATTTCTTTCAGAAATCTTCAAACAACCATTCGTTGCTGTTTTGTACATGTTGTTTGAGAATCAGAATTTTAATCTAACTACTACATAGTAAAGGTATAAACGGACACAATTTAATAAAAATTCTTTTCAATCAATCCGAGATATGTATCCTTAAATCAAAATTCTAAATTTAATAGATTTTAGTGAAATTTTTTTGCAACTTTATGTGAAATACACAATATTATTACCATGGCATGGTAACATGGTACAGTTTTTCATTTTGAAATTAAATTAAACTCTTCGATTAAATAAATGCTAGTCCTGAAAAGGACTTTTTTGTGTTACTTTTAGAATTGTATTTTACTTTTTTGCTTTCTTTACTGGAGTTGCCTTTTTTGTTGTTGTCGCAGCTTTTTTAACCTTAGGACTTTTTGCAGCAACCTTTGTTACATTTTTAGATGGTTTCGTAATTTTTTGCTTCGAAGCTTTTGTTTTAATAGGAGCTGGTTTCTTAATAGTTTTAGCTACTGCCTTTTCAGATTTTTTCTTTTCTATTATAGATTCTTTAGCAACAGTAGTCTTTTTCTTTGCGACTCCAACCTTTACAGGTGATCCTTTCTTGGCTTTTTTTGTAATTGATTTTTTCGGTGATGCTAATTTGTTTTTCTTCGAACTTTCGCCGCTTGCTTTTGTTGATGTCGATAGCTTAAATGAACCCGATGCACCTTTGCCTTTCGTTTGGATTAATTTACCGCTAACAACTGCACTCTTAATATATTTTTTAATAAATGGAGACAATTTGTCAGCGTCAACTTTGTAATTTGCAGCCAAATACTTTTTAATTGCTAGTAAAGATGAACCGCCACGTTCTTTCAAATCTTTTATAGCGCTATTCACCATATCTGAAGTTGGAGGATGGGTTGGCTTAGATTTAGGCTTTTTCACTCCAGTTGCGATAGAACCTTTCTTTGGTTTCTTCGTTTCAACAACAGGTGCAGTATTCGATTGAATTGTAGTATTATCTGCATTTTGCTTTTTTTCTTTTAAAATATTTTTATTCACTTTTAGATTTTCCAATTAAATTTTTCAAAAAAAAAAAACACCTTAAAATCACTTATAAAATTTATAACTTGTATGACTGTATGAATTAAATTCACTGAAGTCTAGTATGAACAAAACAGCTTATCCATATGGGATGAGATTGTGGAAGAGCGGTGTGAAAAAATTTCATTGAATTCAAGGCAATTTTTTCTCATTTTTGTTTGATGATTTCAAAGTTGAGCTCATTTTTCTAATAGTTATGATTATTTGTTTTTGAACATATATCCATCATATGAATTGTCAAGATGGGCTCTTTCATCGTACTAATTTTGAAATTAAAAAAATTTTAAAATACGGCACTAAATTCCGATTTTGTGTGAAATTTTTTCTATTTTCTCCAAAAAATTTCCATTTAAAACGATATAATTATTTTGTTAATAATATTATGAATTTTTTTTTCTATATTCATATTAAGATGTACTCAATGCATCATTATCATTAATTGTTTTTATTAAATTCACCTATTTTAATACTGTAATTTATGTTTCTTTCAGAAATCATCAAACAACCATCCGTTGTTGTTTTGTACATGTTGTATGAGAATTGTAATTTTAAATTATCTATTAAGTGAAGGTACGAGAGAATAAACTTTTATTTAAAATTTATTTCAATCATTTTGAGATATGTATCTTTAATTCTAAATATTGAATTAAATGGATTTTAATGAAATTTTTTTCAAACTTTATATGAAATATATTATTACCAACATTATCATTTTTGTTTGATGATTTCAAAGTTGAGCTCATTTTTCTAATAGTTATGATTATTTGTTTTTAAACATATATCCATCATATGAATCGTCAAGACGGGCTCTTTCATCGTACTAATTTTGAAATTAAAAAAAATTAAAATTCGGCGTTAAATTCCGATTTTGTGTGAAATTTTTTCTATTTTCTACAAAAAATTTCCATTTTAAACGATATAATTATTTTGTCAAAAATATTATGGAATTTTTTTTTTGTTATTCATATTAAGATTTACTCAATCCATCATTATCATTAATTGTTTTAATAAATTCTCCTATTTTCATACTGTAATTTAAATTTCTTTCAGAAATCTTCAAACAACCATTCGTTGCTGTTTTGTACATGTTGTTTGAGAATCAGAATTTTAATCTAACTACTACATAGTAAAGGTATAAACGGACACAATTTAATAAAAATTCATTTCAATCAATCCGAGATATGTATCCTTAAATCAAAATTCTAAATTTAATAGATTTTAGTGAAATTTTTTTGCAACTTTATGTGAAATACACAATATTATTACCATGGCATGGTAACATGGTACAGTTTTTCATTTTGAAATTAAATTAAACTCTTCGATTAAATAAATGCTAGTCCTGAAAAGGACTTTTTTGTGTTACTTTTAGAATTGTATTTTACTTTTTTGCTTTCTTTACTGGAGTTGCCTTTTTTGTTGTTGTCGCAGCTTTTTTAACCTTAGGACTTTTTGCAGCAACCTTTGTTACATTTTTAGATGGTTTCGTAATTTTTTGCTTCGAAGCTTTTGTTTTAATAGGAGCTGGTTTCTTAATAGTTTTAGCTACTGCCTTTTCAGATTTTTTCTTTTCTATTATAGATTCTTTAGCAACAGTAGTCTTTTTCTTTGCGACTCCAACCTTTACAGGTGATCCTTTCTTGGCTTTTTTTGTAATTGATTTTTTCGGTGATGCTAATTTGTTTTTCTTCGAACTTTCGCCGCTTGCTTTTGTTGATGTCGATAGCTTAAATGAACCCGATGCACCTTTGCCTTTCGTTTGGATTAATTTACCGCTAACAACTGCACTCTTAATATATTTTTTAATAAATGGAGACAATTTGTCAGCGTCAACTTTGTAATTTGCAGCCAAATACTTTTTAATTGCTAGTAAAGATGAACCGCCACGTTCTTTCAAATCTTTTATAGCGCTATTCACCATATCTGAAGTTGGAGGATGGGTTGGCTTAGATTTAGGCTTTTTCACTCCAGTTGCGATAGAACCTTTCTTTGGTTTCTTCGTTTCAACAACAGGTGCAGTATTCGATTGAATTGTAGTATTATCTGCATTTTGCTTTTTTTCTTTTAAAATATTTTTATTCACTTTTAGATTTTCCAATTAAATTTTTCAAAAAAAAAAAACACTTTAAAATCACTTATAAAATTTATAACTTGTATGACTGTATGAATTAAATTCACTGAAGTCTAGTATGAACAAAACAGCTTATCCATATGGGATGAGATTGTGGAAGAGCGGTGTGAAAAAATTTCATTGAATTCAAGGCAATTTTTTCTCATTTTTGTTTGATGATTTCAAAGTTGAGCTCATTTTTCTAATAGTTATGATTATTTGTTTTTGAACATATATCCATCATATGAATTGTCAAGATGGGCTCTTTCATCGTACTAATTTTGAAATTAAAAAAATTTTAAAATACGGCACTAAATTCCGATTTTGTGTGAAATTTTTTCTATTTTCTCCAAAAAATTTCCATTTAAAACGATATAATTATTTTGTTAATAATATTATGAATTTTTTTTTCTATATTCATATTAAGATGTACTCAATGCATCATTATCATTAATTGTTTTTATTAAATTCACCTATTTTAATACTGTAATTTATGTTTCTTTCAGAAATCATCAAACAACCATCCGTTGTTGTTTTGTACATGTTGTATGAGAATTGTAATTTTAAATTATCTATTAAGTGAAGGTACGAGAGAATAAACTTTTATTTAAAATTTATTTCAATCATTTTGAGATATGTATCTTTAATTCTAAATATTGAATTAAATGGATTTTAATGAAATTTTTTTCAAACTTTATATGAAATATATTATTACCAACATTATCATTTTTGTTTGATGATTTCAAAGTTGAGCTCATTTTTCTAATAGTTATGATTATTTGTTTTTAAACATATATCCATCATATGAATCGTCAAGACGGGCTCTTTCATCGTACTAATTTTGAAATTAAAAAAAATTAAAATTCGGCGTTAAATTCCGATTTTGTGTGAAATTTTTTCTATTTTCTACAAAAAATTTCCATTTTAAACGATATAATTATTTTGTCAAAAATATTATGGAATTTTTTTTTTGTTATTCATATTAAGATTTACTCAATCCATCATTATCATTAATTGTTTTAATAAATTCTCCTATTTTCATACTGTAATTTAAATTTCTTTCAGAAATCTTCAAACAACCATTCGTTGCTGTTTTGTACATGTTGTTTGAGAATCAGAATTTTAATCTAACTACTACATAGTAAAGGTATAAACGGACACAATTTAATAAAAATTCATTTCAATCAATCCGAGATATGTATCCTTAAATCAAAATTCTAAATTTAATAGATTTTAGTGAAATTTTTTTGCAACTTTATGTGAAATACACAATATTATTACCATGGCATGGTAACATGGTACAGTTTTTCATTTTGAAATTAAATTAAACTCTTCGATTAAATAAATGCTAGTCCTGAAAAGGACTTTTTTGTGTTACTTTTAGAATTGTATTTTACTTTTTTGCTTTCTTTACTGGAGTTGCCTTTTTTGTTGTTGTCGCAGCTTTTTTAACCTTAGGACTTTTTGCAGCAACCTTTGTTACATTTTTAGATGGTTTCGTAATTTTTTGCTTCGAAGCTTTTGTTTTAATAGGAGCTGGTTTCTTAATAGTTTTAGCTACTGCCTTTTCAGATTTTTTCTTTTCTATTATAGATTCTTTAGCAACAGTAGTCTTTTTCTTTGCGACTCCAACCTTTACAGGTGATCCTTTCTTGGCTTTTTTTGTAATTGATTTTTTCGGTGATGCTAATTTGTTTTTCTTCGAACTTTCGCCGCTTGCTTTTGTTGATGTCGATAGCTTAAATGAACCCGATGCACCTTTGCCTTTCGTTTGGATTAATTTACCGCTAACAACTGCACTCTTAATATATTTTTTAATAAATGGAGACAATTTGTCAGCGTCAACTTTGTAATTTGCAGCCAAATACTTTTTAATTGCTAGTAAAGATGAACCGCCACGTTCTTTCAAATCTTTTATAGCGCTATTCACCATATCTGAAGTTGGAGGATGGGTTGGCTTAGATTTAGGCTTTTTCACTCCAGTTGCGATAGAACCTTTCTTTGGTTTCTTCGTTTCAACAACAGGTGCAGTATTCGATTGAATTGTAGTATTATCTGCATTTTGCTTTTTTTCTTTTAAAATATTTTTATTCACTTTTAGATTTTCCAATTAAATTTTTCAAAAAAAAAAAACACTTTAAAATCACTTATAAAATTTATAACTTGTATGACTGTATGAATTAAATTCACTGAAGTCTAGTATGAACAAAACAGCTTATCCATATGGGATGAGATTGTGGAAGAGCGGTGTGAAAAAATTTCATTGAATTCAAGGCAATTTTTTCTCATTTTTGTTTGATGATTTCAAAGTTGAGCTCATTTTTCTAATAGTTATGATTATTTGTTTTTGAACATATATCCATCATATGAATTGTCAAGATGGGCTCTTTCATCGTACTAATTTTGAAATTAAAAAAATTTTAAAATACGGCACTAAATTCCGATTTTGTGTGAAATTTTTTCTATTTTCTCCAAAAAATTTCCATTTAAAACGATATAATTATTTTGTTAATAATATTATGAATTTTTTTTTCTATATTCATATTAAGATGTACTCAATGCATCATTATCATTAATTGTTTTTATTAAATTCACCTATTTTAATACTGTAATTTATGTTTCTTTCAGAAATCATCAAACAACCATCCGTTGTTGTTTTGTACATGTTGTATGAGAATTGTAATTTTAAATTATCTATTAAGTGAAGGTACGAGAGAATAAACTTTTATTTAAAATTTATTTCAATCATTTTGAGATATGTATCTTTAATTCTAAATATTGAATTAAATGGATTTTAATGAAATTTTTTTCAAACTTTATATGAAATATATTATTACCAACATTATCATTTTTGTTTGATGATTTCAAAGTTGAGCTCATTTTTCTAATAGTTATGATTATTTGTTTTTAAACATATATCCATCATATGAATCGTCAAGACGGGCTCTTTCATCGTACTAATTTTGAAATTAAAAAAAATTAAAATTCGGCGTTAAATTCCGATTTTGTGTGAAATTTTTTCTATTTTCTACAAAAAATTTCCATTTTAAACGATATAATTATTTTGTCAAAAATATTATGGAATTTTTTTTTTGTTATTCATATTAAGATTTACTCAATCCATCATTATCATTAATTGTTTTAATAAATTCTCCTATTTTCATACTGTAATTTAAATTTCTTTCAGAAATCTTCAAACAACCATTCGTTGCTGTTTTGTACATGTTGTTTGAGAATCAGAATTTTAATCTAACTACTACATAGTAAAGGTATAAACGGACACAATTTAATAAAAATTCATTTCAATCAATCCGAGATATGTATCCTTAAATCAAAATTCTAAATTTAATAGATTTTAGTGAAATTTTTTTGCAACTTTATGTGAAATACACAATATTATTACCATGGCATGGTAACATGGTACAGTTTTCATTTTGAAATTAAATTAAACTCTTCGATTAAATAAATGCTAGTCCTGAAAAGGACTTTTTTGTGTTACTTTTAGAATTGTATTTTACTTTTTTGCTTTCTTTACTGGAGTTGCCTTTTTTGTTGTTGTCGCAGCTTTTTTAACCTTAGGACTTTTTGCAGCAACCTTTGTTACATTTTTAGATGGTTTCGTAATTTTTTGCTTCGAAGCTTTTGTTTTAATAGGAGCTGGTTTCTTAATAGTTTTAGCTACTGCCTTTTCAGATTTTTTCTTTTCTATTATAGATTCTTTAGCAACAGTAGTCTTTTTCTTTGCGACTCCAACCTTTACAGGTGATCCTTTCTTGGCTTTTTTTGTAATTGATTTTTTCGGTGATGCTAATTTGTTTTTCTTCGAACTTTCGCCGCTTGCTTTTGTTGATGTCGATAGCTTAAATGAACCCGATGCACCTTTGCCTTTCGTTTGGATTAATTTACCGCTAACAACTGCACTCTTAATATATTTTTTAATAAATGGAGACAATTTGTCAGCGTCAACTTTGTAATTTGCAGCCAAATACTTTTTAATTGCTAGTAAAGATGAACCGCCACGTTCTTTCAAATCCTTTATAGCGCTATTCACCATATCTGAAGTTGGAGGATGGGTTGGCTTAGATTTAGGCTTTTTCACTCCAGTTGCGATAGAACCTTTCTTTGGTTTCTTCGTTTCAACAACAGGTGCAGTATTCGATTGAATTGTAGTATTATCTGCCATTTTGCTTTTTTTTAAAATATTTTTATTCACTTTTAGATTTTCCAATTAAATCTTTCAAAAAAAAAAAAACACTTTAAAATCACTTATAAAATTTATAACTTGTATGACTGTATGAATTAAATTCACTGAAGTCTAGTATGAACAAAACAGCCTATCCATATGTGATGAGATTGTGGAAGAGCGGTGTGAAAAAATTTCATTGAATTCAAGGCAATTTTTTCTCATTTTTGTTTGATGATTTCAAAGTTGAGCTCATTTTTCTAATAGTTATGATTATTTGTTTTTAAACATATATCCATCATATGAATTGTCAAGATGGGCTCTTTCATCGTACTAATTTTGAAATTAAAAAAATTTTAAAATACGGCGCTAAATTCCGATTTTGTGTGAAATTTTTTCTATTTTCTCCAAAAAATTTCCATTTAAAACGATATAATTATTTTGTTAATAATATTATGAATTTTTTTTTTCTATATTCATATTAAGATGTACTCAATGCATCATTATCATTAATTGTTTTTATTAAATTCACCTATTTTAATACTGTAATTTATGTTTCTTTCAGAAATCATCAAACAACCATCCGTTGTTGTTTTGTACATGTTGTATGAGAATTGTAATTTTAAATTATCTATTAAGTGAAGGTACGAGAGAATAAACTTTTATTTAAAATTTATTTCAATCATTTTGAGGTATGTATCTTTAATTCTATATATTGAATTAAATGGATTTTAATGAAATTTTTTTCAAACTTTATATGAAATATATTATTACCAACATTATCATTTTTGTTTGATGATTTCAAAGTTGAGCTCATTTTTCTAATAGTTATGATTATATGTTTTTAAACATATATCCATCATATGAATCGTCAAGACGGGCTCTTTCATCGTACTAATTTTGAAATTAAAAAACGTTAAAATTCGGCGTTAAATTCCGATTTTGTGTGAAATTTTTTCTATTTTCTACAAAAAATTTCCATTTTAAACGATATAATTATTTTGTCAAAAATATTATGGAATTTTTTTTTTTGTTATTCATATTAAGATTTACTCAATCCATCATTATCATTAATTGTTTTTATTAAATTCTCCTATTTTCATACTGTAATTTAAATTTCTTTCAGAAATCTTCAAACAACCATTCGTTGCTGTTTTGTACATGTTGTTTGAGAATCAGAATTTTAATCTAACTACTACATAGTAAAGGTATAAACGGACACAATTTAATAAAAATTCTTTTCAATCAATCCGAGATATGTATCCTTAAATCAAAATTCTAAATTTAATAGATTTTAGTGAAATTTTTTTGCAACTTTATGTGAAATACACAATATTATTACCATGGCATGGTAACATGGTACAGTTTTTCATTTTGAAATTAAATTAAACTCTTCGATTAAATAAATGCTAGTCCTGAAAAGGACTTTTTTGTGTTACTTTTAGAATTGTATTTTACTTTTTTGCTTTCTTTACTGGAGTTGCCTTTTTTGTTGTTGTCGCAGCTTTTTTAACCTTAGGACTTTTTGCAGCAACCTTTGTTACATTTTTAGATGGTTTCGTAATTTTTTGCTTCGAAGCTTTTGTTTTAATAGGAGCTGGTTTCTTAATAGTTTTAGCTACTGCCTTTTCAGATTTTTTCTTTTCTATTATAGATTCTTTAGCAACAGTAGTCTTTTTCTTTGCGACTCCAACCTTTACAGGTGATCCTTTCTTGGCTTTTTTTGTAATTGATTTTTTCGGTGATGCTAATTTGTTTTTCTTCGAACTTTCGCCGCTTGCTTTTGTTGATGTCGATAGCTTAAATGAACCCGATGCACCTTTGCCTTTCGTTTGGATTAATTTACCGCTAACAACTGCACTCTTAATATATTTTTTAATAAATGGAGACAATTTGTCAGCGTCAACTTTGTAATTTGCAGCCAAATACTTTTTAATTGCTAGTAAAGATGAACCGCCACGTTCTTTCAAATCCTTTATAGCGCTATTCACCATATCTGAAGTTGGAGGATGGGTTGGCTTAGATTTAGGCTTTTTCACTCCAGTTGCGATAGAACCTTTCTTTGGTTTCTTCGTTTCAACAACAGGTGCAGTATTCGATTGAATTGTAGTATTATCTGCCATTTTGCTTTTTTTTAAAATATTTTTATTCACTTTTAGATTTTCCAATTAAATCTTTCAAAAAAAAAAAAACACTTTAAAATCACTTATAAAATTTATAACTTGTATGACTGTATGAATTAAATTCACTGAAGTCTAGTATGAACAAAACAGCCTATCCATATGTGATGAGATTGTGGAAGAGCGGTGTGAAAAAATTTCATTGAATTCAAGGCAATTTTTTCTCATTTTTGTTTGATGATTTCAAAGTTGAGCTCATTTTTCTAATAGTTATGATTATTTGTTTTTAAACATATATCCATCATATGAATTGTCAAGATGGGCTCTTTCATCGTACTAATTTTGAAATTAAAAAAATTTTAAAATACGGCGCTAAATTCCGATTTTGTGTGAAATTTTTTCTATTTTCTCCAAAAAATTTCCATTTAAAACGATATAATTATTTTGTTAATAATATTATGAATTTTTTTTTTCTATATTCATATTAAGATGTACTCAATGCATCATTATCATTAATTGTTTTTATTAAATTCACCTATTTTAATACTGTAATTTATGTTTCTTTCAGAAATCATCAAACAACCATCCGTTGTTGTTTTGTACATGTTGTATGAGAATTGTAATTTTAAATTATCTATTAAGTGAAGGTACGAGAGAATAAACTTTTATTTAAAATTTATTTCAATCATTTTGAGGTATGTATCTTTAATTCTATATATTGAATTAAATGGATTTTAATGAAATTTTTTTCAAACTTTATATGAAATATATTATTACCAACATTATCATTTTTGTTTGATGATTTCAAAGTTGAGCTCATTTTTCTAATAGTTATGATTATATGTTTTTAAACATATATCCATCATATGAATCGTCAAGACGGGCTCTTTCATCGTACTAATTTTGAAATTAAAAAACGTTAAAATTCGGCGTTAAATTCCGATTTTGTGTGAAATTTTTTCTATTTTCTACAAAAAATTTCCATTTTAAACGATATAATTATTTTGTCAAAAATATTATGGAATTTTTTTTTTTGTTATTCATATTAAGATTTACTCAATCCATCATTATCATTAATTGTTTTTATTAAATTCTCCTATTTTCATACTGTAATTTAAATTTCTTTCAGAAATCTTCAAACAACCATTCGTTGCTGTTTTGTACATGTTGTTTGAGAATCAGAATTTTAATCTAACTACTACATAGTAAAGGTATAAACGGACACAATTTAATAAAAATTCTTTTCAATCAATCCGAGATATGTATCCTTAAATCAAAATTCTAAATTTAATAGATTTTAGTGAAATTTTTTTGCAACTTTATGTGAAATACACAATATTATTACCATGGCATGGTAACATGGTACAGTTTTTCATTTTGAAATTAAATTAAACTCTTCGATTAAATAAATGCTAGTCCTGAAAAGGACTTTTTTGTGTTACTTTTAGAATTGTATTTTACTTTTTTGCTTTCTTTACTGGAGTTGCCTTTTTTGTTGTTGTCGCAGCTTTTTTAACCTTAGGACTTTTTGCAGCAACCTTTGTTACATTTTTAGATGGTTTCGTAATTTTTTGCTTCGAAGCTTTTGTTTTAATAGGAGCTGGTTTCTTAATAGTTTTAGCTACTGCCTTTTCAGATTTTTTCTTTTCTATTATAGATTCTTTAGCAACAGTAGTCTTTTTCTTTGCGACTCCAACCTTTACAGGTGATCCTTTCTTGGCTTTTTTTGTAATTGATTTTTTCGGTGATGCTAATTTGTTTTTCTTCGAACTTTCGCCGCTTGCTTTTGTTGATGTCGATAGCTTAAATGAACCCGATGCACCTTTGCCTTTCGTTTGGATTAATTTACCGCTAACAACTGCACTCTTAATATATTTTTTAATAAATGGAGACAATTTGTCAGCGTCAACTTTGTAATTTGCAGCCAAATACTTTTTAATTGCTAGTAAAGATGAACCGCCACGTTCTTTCAAATCTTTTATAGCGCTATTCACCATATCTGAAGTTGGAGGATGGGTTGGCTTAGATTTAGGCTTTTTCACTCCAGTTGCGATAGAACCTTTCTTTGGTTTCTTCGTTTCAACAACAGGTGCAGTATTCGATTGAATTGTAGTATTATCTGCATTTTGCTTTTTTTCTTTTAAAATATTTTTATTCACTTTTAGATTTTCCAATTAAATTTTTCAAAAAAAAAAAAACACTTTAAAATCACTTATAAAATTTATAACTTGTATGACTGTATGAATTAAATTCACTGAAGTCTAGTATGAACAAAACAGCTTATCCATATGTGATGAGATTGTGGAAGAGCGGTGTGAAAAAATTTCATTGAATTCAAGGCAATTTTTTCTCATTTTTGTTTGATGATTTCAAAGTTGAGCTCATTTTTCTAATAGTTATGATTATTTGTTTTTGAACATATATCCATCATATGAATTGTCAAGATGGTCTCTTTCATCGTACTAATTTTGAAATTAAAAAAATTTTAAAATACGGCACTAAATTCCGATTTTGTGTGAAATTTTTTCTATTTTCTCCAAAAAATTTCCATTTAAAACGATATAATTATTTTGTTAATAATATTATGAATTTTTTTTTCTATATTCATATTAAGATGTACTCAATGCATCATTATCATTAATTGTTTTTATTAAATTCACCTATTTTGATACTGTAATTTATGTTTCTTTCAGAAATCATCAAACAACCATCCGTTGTTGTTTTGTACATGTTGTATGAGAATTGTAATTTTAAATTATCTATTAAGTGAAGGTACGAGAGAATAAACTTTTATTTAAAATTTATTTCAATCATTTTGAGATATGTATCTTTAATTCTAAATATTGAATTAAATGGATTTTAATGAAATTTTTTTCAAACTTTATATGAAATATATTATTACCAACATTATCATTTTTGTTTGATGATTTCAAAGTTGAGCTCATTTTTCTAATAGTTATGATTATATGTTTTTAAACATATATCCATCATATGAATCGTCAAGACGGGCTCTTTCATCGTACTAATTTTGAAATTAAAAAAAATTAAAATTCGGCGTTAAATTCCGATTTTGTGTGAAATTTTTTCTATTTTCTACAAAAAATTTCCATTTTAAACGATATAATTATTTTGTCAAAAATATTATGGAATTTTTTTTTTGTTATTCATATTAAGATTTACTCAATCCATCATTATCATTAATTGTTTTAATAAATTCTCCTATTTTCATACTGTAATTTAAATTTCTTTCAGAAATCTTCAAACAACCATTCGTTGCTGTTTTGTACATGTTGTTTGAGAATCAGAATTTTAATCTAACTACTACATAGTAAAGGTATAAACGGACACAATTTAATAAAAATTCATTTCAATCAATCCGAGATATGTATCCTTAAATCAAAATTCTAAATTTAATAGATTTTAGTGAAATTTTTTTGCAACTTTATGTGAAATACACAATATTATTACCATGGCATGGTAACATGGTACAGTTTTTCATTTTGAAATTAAATTAAACTCTTCGATTAAATAAATGCTAGTCCTGAAAAGGACTTTTTTGTGTTACTTTTAGAATTGTATTTTACTTTTTTGCTTTCTTTACTGGAGTTGCCTTTTTTGTTGTTGTCGCAGCTTTTTTAACCTTAGGACTTTTTGCAGCAACCTTTGTTACATTTTTAGATGGTTTCGTAATTTTTTGCTTCGAAGCTTTTGTTTTAATAGGAGCTGGTTTCTTAATAGTCTTAGCTACTGCCTTTTCAGATTTTTTCTTTTCTATTATAGATTGTTTAGCAACAGTAGTCTTTTTCTTTGCGACTCCAACCTTTACAGGTGATCCTTTCTTGGCTTTTTTTGTAATTGATTTTTTCGGTGATGCTAATTTGTTTTTCTTCGAACTTTCGCCGCTTGCTTTTGTTGATGTCGATAGCTTAAATGAACCCGATGCACCTTTGCCTTTCGTTTGGATTAATTTACCGCTAACAACTGCACTCTTAATATATTTTTTAATAAATGGAGACAATTTGTCAGCGTCAACTTTGTAATTTGCAGCCAAATACTTTTTAATTGCTAGTAAAGATGAACCGCCACGTTCTTTCAAATCTTTTATAGCGCTATTCACCATATCTGAAGTTGGAGGATGGGTTGGCTTAGATTTAGGCTTTTTCACTCCAGTTGCGATAGAACCTTTCTTTGGTTTCTTCGTTTCAACAACAGGTGCAGTATTCGATTGAATTGTAGTATTATCTGCCATTTTGCTTTTTTTAAAATATTTTTATTCACTTTTAGATTTTCCAATTAAATTTTTCAAAAAAAAAAAAACACTTTAAAATCACTTATAAAATTTATAACTTGTATGACTGTATGAATTAAATTCACTGAAGTCTAGTATGAACAAAACAGCTTATCCATATGTGATGAGATTGTGGAAGAGCGGTGTGAAAAAATTTCATTGAATTCAAGGCAATTTTTTCTCATTTTTGTTTGATGATTTCAAAGTTGAGCTCATTTTTCTAATAGTTATGATTATTTGTTTTTGAACATATATCCATCATATGAATTGTCAAGATGGGCTCTTTCATCGTACTAATTTTGAAATTAAAAAAATTTTAAAATACGGCGCTAAATTCCGATTTTGTGTGAAATTTTTTCTATTTTCTCCAAAAAATTTCCATTTAAAACGATATAATTATTTTGTTAATAATATTATGAATTTTTTTTTTCTATATTCATATTAAGATGTATTCAATGCATCATTATCATTAATTGTTTTTATTAAATTCACCTATTTTAATACTGTAATTTATGTTTCTTTCAGAAATCATCAAACAACCATCCGTTGTTGTTTTGTACATGTTGTATGAGAATTGTAATTTTAAATTATCTATTAAGTAAAGGTACGAGAGAATAAACTTTTATTTAAAATTTATTTCAATCATTTTGAGATATGTATCTTTAATTCTAAATATTGAATTAAATGGATTTTAATGAAATTTTTTTCAAACTTTATTTGAAATATATTATTACCAACATTATCATTTTTGTTTGATGATTTCAAAGTTGAGCTCATTTTTCTAATAGTTATGATTATATGTTTTTAAACATATATCCATCATATGAATCGTCAAGACGGGCTCTTTCATCGTACTAATTTTGAAATTAAAAAACGTTAAAATTCGGCGTTAAATTCCGATTTTGTGTGAAATTTTTTCTATTTTCTACAAAAAATTTCCATTTTAAACGATATAATTATTTTGTCAAAAATATTATGGAATTTTTTTTTTGTTATTCATATTAAGATTTACTCAATCCATCATTATCATTAATTGTTTTTATTAAATTCTCCTATTTTCATACTGTAATTTAAATTTCTTTCAGAAATCTTCAAACAACCATTCGTTGCTGTTTTGTACATGTTGTTTGAGAATCAGAATTTTAATCTAACTACTACATAGTAAAGGTATAAACGGACACAATTTAATAAAAATTCATTACAATCAATCCGAGATATGTATCCTTAAATCAAAATTCTAAATTTAATAGATTTTAGTGAAATTTTTTTGCAACTTTATGTGAAATACACAATATTATTACCATGGCATGGTAACATGGTACAGTTTTTCATTTTGAAATTAAATTAAACTCTTCGATTAAATAAATGCTAGTCCTGAAAAGGACTTTTTTGTGTTACTTTTAGAATTGTATTTTACTTTTTTGCTTTCTTTACTGGAGTTGCCTTTTTTGTTGTTGTCGCAGCTTTTTTAACCTTAGGACTTTTTGCAGCAACCTTTGTTACATTTTTAGATGGTTTCGTAATTTTTTGCTTCGAAGCTTTTGTTTTAATAGGAGCTGGTTTCTTAATAGTTTTAGCTACTGCCTTTTCAGATTTTTTCTTTTCTATTATAGATTCTTTAGCAACAGTAGTCTTTTTCTTTGCGACTCCAACCTTTACAGGTGATCCTTTCTTGGCTTTTTTTGTAATTGACTTTTTCGGTGATGCTAATTTGTTTTTCTTCGAACTTTCGCCGCTTGCTTTTGTTGATGTCGATAGCTTAAATGAACCCGATGCACCTTTGCCTTTCGTTTGGATTAATTTACCGCTAACAACTGCACTCTTAATATATTTTTTAATAAATGGAGACAATTTGTCAGCGTCAACTTTGTAATTTGCAGCCAAATACTTTTTAATTGCTAGTAAAGATGAACCGCCACGTTCTTTCAAATCTTTTATAGCGCTATTCACCATATCTGAAGTTGGAGGATGGGTTGGCTTAGATTTAGGCTTTTTCACTCCAGTTGCGATAGAACCTTTCTTTGGTTTCTTCGTTTCAACAACAGGTGCAGTATTCGATTGAATTGTAGTATTATCTGCATTTTGCTTTTTTTCTTTTAAAATATTTTTATTCACTTTTAGATTTTCCAATTAAATTTTTCAAAAAAAAAAAAACACTTTAAAATCACTTATAAAATTTATAACTTGTATGACTGTATGAATTAAATTCACTGAAGTCTAGTATGAACAAAACAGCTTATCCATATGTGATGAGATTGTGGAAGAGCGGTGTGAAAAAATTTCATTGAATTCAAGGCAATTTTTTCTCATTTTTGTTTGATGATTTCAAAGTTGAGCTCATTTTTCTAATAGTTATGATTATTTGTTTTTGAACATATATCCATCATATGAATTGTCAAGATGGGCTCTTTCATCGTACTAATTTTGAAATTAAAAAAATTTTAAAATACGGCACTAAATTCCGATTTTGTGTGAAATTTTTTCTATTTTCTCCAAAAAATTTCCATTTAAAACGATATAATTATTTTGTTAATAATATTATGAATTTTTTTTTCTATATTCATATTAAGATGTACTCAATGCATCATTACCATTAATTGTTTTTATTAAATTCACCTATTTTAATACTGTAATTTATGTTTCTTTCAGAAATCATCAAACAACCATCCGTTGTTGTTTTGTACATGTTGTATGAGAATTGTAATTTTAAATTATCTATTAAGTGAAGGTACGAGAGAATAAACTTTTATTTAAAATTTATTTCAATCATTTTGAGATATGTATCTTTAATTCTAAATATTGAATTAAATGGATTTTAATGAAATTTTTTTCAAACTTTATATGAAATATATTATTACCAACATTATCATTTTTGTTTGATGATTTCAAAGTTGAGCTCATTTTTCTAATAGTTATGATTATTTGTTTTTAAACATATATCCATCATATGAATCGTCAAGACGGGCTCTTTCATCGTACTAATTTTGAAATTAAAAAAAATTAAAATTCGGCGTTAAATTCCGATTTTGTGTGAAATTTTTTCTATTTTCTACAAAAAATTTCCATTTTAAACGATATAATTATTTTGTCAAAAATATTATGGAATTTTTTTTTTGTTATTCATATTAAGATTTACTCAATCCATCATTATCATTAATTGTTTTAATAAATTCTCCTATTTTCATACTGTAATTTAAATTTCTTTCAGAAATCTTCAAACAACCATTCGTTGCTGTTTTGTACATGTTGTTTGAGAATCAGAATTTTAATCTAACTACTACATAGTAAAGGTATAAACGGACACAATTTAATAAAAATTCATTTCAATCAATCCGAGATATGTATCCTTAAATCAAAATTCTAAATTTAATAGATTTTAGTGAAATTTTTTTGCAACTTTATGTGAAATACACAATATTATTACCATGGCATGGTAACATGGTACAGTTTTTCATTTTGAAATTAAATTAAACTCTTCGATTAAATAAATGCTAGTCCTGAAAAGGACTTTTTTGTGTTACTTTTAGAATTGTATTTTACTTTTTTGCTTTCTTTACTGGAGTTGCCTTTTTTGTTGTTGTCGCAGCTTTTTTAACCTTAGGACTTTTTGCAGCAACCTTTGTTACATTTTTAGATGGTTTCGTAATTTTTTGCTTCGAAGCTTTTGTTTTAATAGGAGCTGGTTTCTTAATAGTCTTAGCTACTGCCTTTTCAGATTTTTTCTTTTCTATTATAGATTGTTTAGCAACAGTAGTCTTTTTCTTTGCGACTCCAACCTTTACAGGTGATCCTTTCTTGGCTTTTTTTGTAATTGATTTTTTCGGTGATGCTAATTTGTTTTTCTTCGAACTTTCGCCGCTTGCTTTTGTTGATGTCGATAGCTTAAATGAACCCGATGCACCTTTGCCTTTCGTTTGGATTAATTTACCGCTAACAACTGCACTCTTAATATATTTTTTAATAAATGGAGACAATTTGTCAGCGTCAACTTTGTAATTTGCAGCCAAATACTTTTTAATTGCTAGTAAAGATGAACCGCCACGTTCTTTCAAATCTTTTATAGCGCTATTCACCATATCTGAAGTTGGAGGATGGGTTGGCTTAGATTTAGGCTTTTTCACTCCAGTTGCGATAGAACCTTTCTTTGGTTTCTTCGTTTCAACAACAGGTGCAGTATTCGATTGAATTGTAGTATTATCTGCCATTTTGCTTTTTTTAAAATATTTTTATTCACTTTTAGATTTTCCAATTAAATTTTTCAAAAAAAAAAAAACACTTTAAAATCACTTATAAAATTTATAACTTGTATGACTGTATGAATTAAATTCACTGAAGTCTAGTATGAACAAAACAGCTTATCCATATGTGATGAGATTGTGGAAGAGCGGTGTGAAAAAATTTCATTGAATTCAAGGCAATTTTTTCTCATTTTTGTTTGATGATTTCAAAGTTGAGCTCATTTTTCTAATAGTTATGATTATTTGTTTTTGAACATATATCCATCATATGAATTGTCAAGATGGGCTCTTTCATCGTACTAATTTTGAAATTAAAAAAATTTTAAAATACGGCGCTAAATTCCGATTTTGTGTGAAATTTTTTCTATTTTCTCCAAAAAATTTCCATTTAAAACGATATAATTATTTTGTTAATAATATTATGAATTTTTTTTTTCTATATTCATATTAAGATGTATTCAATGCATCATTATCATTAATTGTTTTTATTAAATTCACCTATTTTAATACTGTAATTTATGTTTCTTTCAGAAATCATCAAACAACCATCCGTTGTTGTTTTGTACATGTTGTATGAGAATTGTAATTTTAAATTATCTATTAAGTAAAGGTACGAGAGAATAAACTTTTATTTAAAATTTATTTCAATCATTTTGAGATATGTATCTTTAATTCTAAATATTGAATTAAATGGATTTTAATGAAATTTTTTTCAAACTTTATTTGAAATATATTATTACCAACATTATCATTTTTGTTTGATGATTTCAAAGTTGAGCTCATTTTTCTAATAGTTATGATTATATGTTTTTAAACATATATCCATCATATGAATCGTCAAGACGGGCTCTTTCATCGTACTAATTTTGAAATTAAAAAACGTTAAAATTCGGCGTTAAATTCCGATTTTGTGTGAAATTTTTTCTATTTTCTACAAAAAATTTCCATTTTAAACGATATAATTATTTTGTCAAAAATATTATGGAATTTTTTTTTTGTTATTCATATTAAGATTTACTCAATCCATCATTATCATTAATTGTTTTTATTAAATTCTCCTATTTTCATACTGTAATTTAAATTTCTTTCAGAAATCTTCAAACAACCATTCGTTGCTGTTTTGTACATGTTGTTTGAGAATCAGAATTTTAATCTAACTACTACATAGTAAAGGTATAAACGGACACAATTTAATAAAAATTCATTACAATCAATCCGAGATATGTATCCTTAAATCAAAATTCTAAATTTAATAGATTTTAGTGAAATTTTTTTGCAACTTTATGTGAAATACACAATATTATTACCATGGCATGGTAACATGGTACAGTTTTTCATTTTGAAATTAAATTAAACTCTTCGATTAAATAAATGCTAGTCCTGAAAAGGACTTTTTTGTGTTACTTTTAGAATTGTATTTTACTTTTTTGCTTTCTTTACTGGAGTTGCATTTTTTGTTGTTGTCGCAGCTTTTTTAACCTTAGGACTTTTTGCAGCAACCTTTGTTACATTTTTAGATGGTTTCGTAATTTTTTGCTTCGAAGCTTTTGTTTTAATAGGAGCTGGTTTCTTAATAGTTTTAGCTACTGCCTTTTCAGATTTTTTCTTTTCTATTATAGATTCTTTAGCAACAGTAGTCTTTTTCTTTGCGACTCCAACCTTTACAGGTGATCCTTTCTTGGCTTTTTTTGTAATTGATTTTTTCGGTGATGCTAATTTGTTTTTCTTCGAACTTTCGCCGCTTGCTTTTGTTGATGTCGATAGCTTAAATGAACCCGATGCACCTTTGCCTTTCGTTTGGATTAATTTACCGCTAACAACTGCACTCTTAATATATTTTTTAATAAATGGAGACAATTTGTCAGCGTCAACTTTGTAATTTGCAGCCAAATACTTTTTAATTGCTAGTAAAGATGAACCGCCACGTTCTTTCAAATCTTTTATAGCGCTATTCACCATATCTGAAGTTGGAGGATGGGTTGGCTTAGATTTAGGCTTTTTCACTCCAGTTGCGATAGAACCTTTCTTTGGTTTCTTCGTTTCAACAACAGGTGCAGTATTCGATTGAATTGTAGTATTATCTGCCATTTTGCTTTTTTTCTTTTAAAATATTTTTATTCACTTTTAGATTTTCCAATTAAATTTTTCAAAAAAAAAAACACTTTAAAATCACTTATAAAATTTATAACTTGTATGACTGTATGAATTAAATTCACTGAAGTCTAGTATGAACAAAACAGCTTATCCATATGTGATGAGATTGTGGAAGAGCGGTGTGAAAAAATTTCATTGAATTCAAGGCAATTTTTTCTCATTTTTGTTTGATGATTTCAAAGTTGAGCTCATTTTTCTAATAGTTATGATTATTTGTTTTTGAACATATATCCATCATATGAATTGTCAAGATGGGCTCTTTCATCGTACTAATTTTGAAATTAAAAAAATTTTAAAATACGGCGCTAAATTCCGATTTTGTGTGAAATTTTTTCTATTTTCTCCAAAAAATTTCCATTTAAAACGATATAATTATTTTGTTAATAATATTATGAATTTTTTTTTTCTATATTCATATTAAGATGTACTCAATGCATCATTATCCCTAATAGTTTTTATTAAATTCACCTATTTTAATACTGTAATTTATGTTTCTTTCAGAAATCATCAAACAACCACCCGTTGTTGTTTTGTACATGTTGTATGAGAATTGTAATTTTAAATTATCTATTAAGTGAAGGTACGAGAGAATAAACTTTTATTTAAAATTTATTTCAATCATTTTGAGATATGTATCTTTGATTCTAAATATTGAATTAAATGGATTTTAATGAAATTTTTTTCAAACTTTATATGAAATATATTATTACCAACATTATCATTTTTGTTTGATGATTTCAAAGTTGAGCTCATTTTTCTAATAGTTATGATTATATGTTTTTAAACATATATCCATCATATGAATCGTCAAGACGGGCTCTTTCATCGTACTAATTTTGAAATTAAAAAACGTTAAAATTCGGCGTTAAATTCCGATTTTGTGTGAAATTTTTTCTATTTTCTACAAAAAATTTCCATTTTAAACGATATAATTATTTTGTCAAAAATATTATGGAATTTTTTTTTTGTTATTCATATTAAGATTTACTCAATCCATCATTATCATTAATTGTTTTTATTAAATTCTCCTATTTTCATACTGTAATTTAAATTTCTTTCAGAAATCTTCAAACAACCATTCGTTGCTGTTTTGTACATGTTGTTTGAGAATCAGAATTTTAATCTAACTACTACATAGTA
Organism: Xylophagus ater; assembly: GCA_963422695.1. Lineage (NCBI taxonomy): Eukaryota > Metazoa > Arthropoda > Insecta > Diptera > Xylophagidae > Xylophagus > Xylophagus ater. The sequence goes on from OY730478.1 coordinate 38,615,044, forward strand.
AAGGTATAAACGGACACAATTTAATAAAAATTCATTTCAATCAATCCGAGATATGTATCCTTAAATCAAAATTCTAAATTTAATAGATTTTAGTGAAATTTTTTTGCAACTTTATGTGAAATACACAATATTATTACCATGGCATGGTAACATGGTACAGTTTTTCATTTTGAAATTAAATTAAACTCTTCGATTAAATAAATGCTAGTCCTGAAAAGGACTTTTTTGTGTTACTTTTAGAATTGTATTTTACTTTTTTGCTTTCTTTACTGGAGTTGCCTTTTTTGTTGTTGTCGCAGCTTTTTTAACCTTAGGACTTTTTGCAGCAACCTTTGTTACATTTTTAGATGGTTTCGTAATTTTTTGCTTCGAAGCTTTTGTTTTAATAGGAGCTGGTTTCTTAATAGTTTTAGCTACTGCCTTTTCAGATTTTTTCTTTTCTATTATAGATTCTTTAGCAACAGTAGTCTTTTTCTTTGCGACTCCAACCTTTACAGGTGATCCTTTCTTGGCTTTTTTTGTAATTGATTTTTTCGGTGATGCTAGTTTGTTTTTCTTCGAACTTTCGCCGCTTGCTTTTGTTGATGTCGATAGCTTAAATGAACCCGATGCACCTTTGCCTTTCGTTTGGATTAATTTACCGCTAACAACTGCACTCTTAATATATTTTTTAATAAATGGAGACAATTTGTCAGCGTCAACTTTGTAATTTGCAGCCAAATACTTTTTAATTGCTAGTAAAGATGAACCGCCACGTTCTTTCAAATCTTTTATAGCGCTATTCACCATATCTGAAGTTGGAGGATGGGTTGGCTTAGATTTAGGCTTTTTCACTCCAGTTGCGATAGAACCTTTCTTTGGTTTCTTCGTTTCAACAACAGGTGCAGTATTCGATTGAATTGTAGTATTATCTGCCATTTTGCTTTTTTTTAAAATATTTTTATTCACTTTTAGATTTTCCAATTAAATTTTTCAAAAAAAAAAAAACACTTTAAAATCACTTATAAAATTTATAACTTGTATGACTGTATGAATTAAATTCACTGAAGTCTAGTATGAACAAAACAGCTTATCCATATGTGATGAGATTGTGGAAGAGCGGTGTGAAAAAATTTCATTGAATTCAAGGCAATTTTTTCTCATTTTTGTTTGATGATTTCAAAGTTGAGCTCATTTTTCTAATAGTTATGATTATTTGTTTTTGAACATATATCCATCATATGAATTGTCAAGATGGGCTCTTTCATCGTACTAATTTTGAAATTAAAAAAATTTTAAAATACGGCGCTAATTTCCGATTTTGTGTGAAATTTTTTCTATTTTCTCCAAAAAATTTCCATTTAAAACGATATAATTATTTTGTTAATAATATTATGAATTTTTTTTTTCTATATTCATATTAAGATGTACTCAATGCATCATTATCATTAATAGTTTTTATTAAATTCACCTATTTTAATACTGTAATTTATGTTTCTTTCAGAAATCATCAAACAACCACCCGTTGTTGTTTTGTACATGTTGTATGAGAATTGTAATTTTAAATTATCTATTAAGTGAAGGTACGAGAGAATAAACTTTTATTTAAAATTTATTTCAATCATTTTGAGATATGTATCTTTAATTCTAAATATTGAATTAAATGGATTTTAATGAAATTTTTTTCAAACTTTATATGAAATATATTATTACCAACATTATCATTTTTGTTTGATGATTTCAAAGTTGAGCTCATTTTTCTAATAGTTATGATTATATGTTTTTAAACATATATCCATCATATGAATCGTCAAGACGGGCTCTTTCATCGTACTAATTTTGAAATTAAAAAACGTTAAAATTCGGCGTTAAATTCCGATTTTGTGTGAAATTTTTTCTATTTTCTACAAAAAATTTCCATTTTAAACGATATAATTATTTTGTCAAAAATATTATGGAATTTTTTTTTTGTTATTCATATTAAGATTTACTCAATCCATCATTATCATTAATTGTTTTTATTAAATTCTCCTATTTTCATACTGTAATTTAAATTTCTTTCAGAAATCTTCAAACAACCATTCGTTGCTGTTTTGTACATGTTGTTTGAGAATCAGAATTTTAATCTAACTACTACATAGTAAAGGTATAAACGGACACAATTTAATAAAAATTCATTTCAATCAATCCGAGATATGTATCCTTAAATCAAAATTCTAAATTTAATAGATTTTAGTGAAATTTTTTTGCAACTTTATGTGAAATACACAATATTATTACCATGGCATGGTAACATGGTACAGTTTTTCATTTTGAAATTAAATTAAACTCTTCGATTAAATAAATGCTAGTCCTGAAAAGGACTTTTTTGTGTTATTTTTAGAATTGTATTTTACTTTTTTGCTTTCTTTACTGGAGTTGCCTTTTTTGTTGTTGTCGCAGCTTTTTTAACCTTAGGACTTTTTGCAGCAACCTTTGTTACATTTTTAGATGGTTTCGTAATTTTTTGCTTCGAAGCTTTTGTTTTAATAGGAGCTGGTTTCTTAATAGTTTTAGCTACTGCCTTTTCAGATTTTTTCTTTTCTATTATAGATTCTTTAGCAACAGTAGTCTTTTTCTTTGCGACTCCAACCTTTACAGGTGATCCTTTCTTGGCTTTTTTTGTAATTGATTTTTTCGGTGATGCTAGTTTGTTTTTCTTCGAACTTTCGCCGCTTGCTTTTGTTGATGTCGATAGCTTAAATGAACCCGATGCACCTTTGCCTTTCGTTTGGATTAATTTACCGCTAACAACTGCACTCTTAATATATTTTTTAATAAATGGAGACAATTTGTCAGCGTCAACTTTGTAATTTGCAGCCAAATACTTTTTAATTGCTAGTAAAGATGAACCGCCACGTTCTTTCAAATCTTTTATAGCGCTATTCACCATATCTGAAGTTGGAGGATGGGTTGGCTTAGATTTAGGCTTTTTCACTCCAGTTGCGATAGAACCTTTCTTTGGTTTCTTCGTTTCAACAACAGGTGCAGTATTCGATTGAATTGTAGTATTATCTGCCATTTTGCTTTTTTTTAAAATATTTTTATTCACTTTTAGATTTTCCAATTAAATTTTTCAAAAAAAAAAAAACACTTTAAAATCACTTATAAAATTTATAACTTGTATGACTGTATGAATTAAATTCACTGAAGTCTAGTATGAACAAAACAGCTTATCCATATGTGATGAGAGTGTGGAAGAGCGGTGTGAAAAAATTTCATTGAATTCAAGGCAATTTTTTCTCATTTTTGTTTGATGATTTCAAAGTTGAGCTCATTTTTCTAATAGTTATGATTATTTGTTTTTGAACATATATCCATCATATGAATTGTCAAGATGGGCTCTTTCATCGTACTAATTTTGAAATTAAAAAAATTTTAAAATACGGCGCTAAATTCCGATTTTGTGTGAAATTTTTTCTATTTTCTCCAAAAAATTTCCATTTAAAACGATATAATTATTTTGTTAATAATATTATGAATTTTTTTTTTCTATATTCATATTAAGATGTACTCAATGCATCATTATCATTAATAGTTTTTATTAAATTCACCTATTTTAATACTGTAATTTATGTTTCTTTCAGAAATCATCAAACAACCACCCGTTGTTGTTTTGTACATGTTGTATGAGAATTGTAATTTTAAATTATCTATTAAGTGAAGGTACGAGAGAATAAACTTTTATTTAAAATTTATTTCAATCATTTTGAGATATGTATCTTTAATTCTAAATATTGAATTAAATGGATTTTAATGAAATTTTTTTCAAACTTTATATGAAATATATTATTACCAACATTATCATTTTTGTTTGATGATTTCAAAGTTGAGCTCATTTTTCTAATAGTTATGATTATATGTTTTTAAACATATATCCATCATATGAATCGTCAAGACGGGCTCTTTCATCGTACTAATTTTGAAATTAAAAAACGTTAAAATTCGGCGTTAAATTCCGATTTTGTGTGAAATTTTTTCTATTTTCTACAAAAAATTTCCATTTTAAACGATATAATTATTTTGTCAAAAATATTATGGAATTTTTTTTTTGTTATTCATATTAAGATTTACTCAATCCATCATTATCATTAATTGTTTTTATTAAATTCTCCTATTTTCATACTGTAATTTAAATTTCTTTCAGAAATCTTCAAACAACCATTCGTTGCTGTTTTGTACATGTTGTTTGAGAATCAGAATTTTAATCTAACTACTACATAGTAAAGGTATAAACGGACACAATTTAATAAAAATTCATTTCAATCAATCCGAGATATGTATCCTTAAATCAAAATTCTAAATTTAATAGATTTTAGTGAAATTTTTTTGCAACTTTATGTGAAATACACAATATTATTACCATGGCATGGTAACATGGTACAGTTTTTCATTTTGAAATTAAATTAAACTCTTCGATTAAATAAATGCTAGTCCTGAAAAGGACTTTTTTGTGTTATTTTTAGAATTGTATTTTACTTTTTTGCTTTCTTTACTGGAGTTGCCTTTTTTGTTGTTGTCGCAGCTTTTTTAACCTTAGGACTTTTTGCAGCAACCTTTGTTACATTTTTAGATGGTTTCGTAATTTTTTGCTTCGAAGCTTTTGTTTTAATAGGAGCTGGTTTCTTAATAGTTTTAGCTACTGCCTTTTCAGATTTTTTCTTTTCTATTATAGATTCTTTAGCAACAGTAGTCTTTTTCTTTGCGACTCCAACCTTTACAGGTGATCCTTTCTTGGCTTTTTTTGTAATTGATTTTTTCGGTGATGCTAGTTTGTTTTTCTTCGAACTTTCGCCGCTTGCTTTTGTTGATGTCGATAGCTTAAATGAACCCGATGCACCTTTGCCTTTCGTTTGGATTAATTTACCGCTAACAACTGCACTCTTAATATATTTTTTAATAAATGGAGACAATTTGTCAGCGTCAACTTTGTAATTTGCAGCCAAATACTTTTTAATTGCTAGTAAAGATGAACCGCCACGTTCTTTCAAATCTTTTATAGCGCTATTCACCATATCTGAAGTTGGAGGATGGGTTGGCTTAGATTTAGGCTTTTTCACTCCAGTTGCGATAGAACCTTTCTTTGGTTTCTTCGTTTCAACAACAGGTGCAGTATTCGATTGAATTGTAGTATTATCTGCCATTTTGCTTTTTTTTAAAATATTTTTATTCACTTTTAGATTTTCCAATTAAATTTTTCAAAAAAAAAAAAACACTTTAAAATCACTTATAAAATTTATAACTTGTATGACTGTATGAATTAAATTCACTGAAGTCTAGTATGAACAAAACAGCTTATCCATATGTGATGAGATTGTGGAAGAGCGGTGTGAAAAAATTTCATTGAATTCAAGGCAATTTTTTCTCATTTTTGTTTGATGATTTCAAAGTTGAGCTCATTTTTCTAATAGTTATGATTATTTGTTTTTGAACATATATCCATCATATGAATTGTCAAGATGGGCTCTTTCATCGTACTAATTTTGAAATTAAAAAAATTTTAAAATACGGCGCTAAATTCCGATTTTGTGTGAAATTTTTTCTATTTTCTCCAAAAAATTTCCATTTAAAACGATATAATTATTTTGTTAATAATATTATGAATTTTTTTTTCTATATTCATATTAAGATGTATTCAGTGCATCATTATCATTAATTGTTTTTATTAAACTCACCTATTTTAATACTGTAATTTATGTTTCTTTCAGAAATCATCAAACAACCATCCGTTGTTGTTTTGTACATGTTGTATGAGAATTGTAATTTTAAATTATCTATTAAGTAAAGGTACGAGAGAATAAACTTTTATTTAAAATTTATTTCAATCATTTTGAGATATGTATCTTTAATTCTAAATATTGAATTAAATGGATTTTAATGAAATTTTTTTCAAACTTTATTTGAAATATATTATTACCAACATTATCATTTTTGTTTGATGATTTCAAAGTTGAGCTCATTTTTCTAATAGTTATGATTATATGTTTTTAAACATATATCCATCATATGAATCGTCAAGACGGGCTCTTTCATCGTACTAATTTTGAAATTAAAAAACGTTAAAATTCGGCGTTAAATTCCGATTTTGTGTGAAATTTTTTCTATTTTCTACAAAAAATTTCCATTTTAAACGATATAATTATTTTGTCAAAAATATTATGGAATTTTTTTTTTGTTATTCATATTAAGATTTACTCAATCCATCATTATCATTAATTGTTTTTATTAAATTCTCCTATTTTCATACTGTAATTTAAATTTCTTTCAGAAATCTTCAAACAACCATTCGTTGCTGTTTTGTACATGTTGTTTGAGAATCAGAATTTTAATCTAACTACTACATAGTAAAGGTATAAACGGACACAATTTAATAAAAATTCATTACAATCAATCCGAGATATGTATCCTTAAATCAAAATTCTAAATTTAATAGATTTTAGTGAAATTTTTTTGCAACTTTATGTGAAATACACAATATTATTACCATGGCATGGTAACATGGTACAGTTTTTCATTTTGAAATTAAATTAAACTCTTCGATTAAATAAATGCTAGTCCTGAAAAGGACTTTTTTGTGTTACTTTTAGAATTGTATTTTACTTTTTTGCTTTCTTTACTGGAGTTGCATTTTTTGTTGTTGTCGCAGCTTTTTTAACCTTAGGACTTTTTGCAGCAACCTTTGTTACATTTTTAGATGGTTTCGTAATTTTTTGCTTCGAAGCTTTTGTTTTAATAGGAGCTGGTTTCTTAATAGTTTTAGCTACTGCCTTTTCAGATTTTTTCTTTTCTATTATAGATTCTTTAGCAACAGTAGTCTTTTTCTTTGCGACTCCAACCTTTACAGGTGATCCTTTCTTGGCTTTTTTTGTAATTGATTTTTTCGGTGATGCTAATTTGTTTTTCTTCGAACTTTCGCCGCTTGCTTTTGTTGATGTCGATAGCTTAAATGAACCCGATGCACCTTTGCCTTTCGTTTGGATTAATTTACCGCTAACAACTGCACTCTTAATATATTTTTTAATAAATGGAGACAATTTGTCAGCGTCAACTTTGTAATTTGCAGCCAAATACTTTTTAATTGCTAGTAAAGATGAACCGCCACGTTCTTTCAAATCTTTTATAGCGCTATTCACCATATCTGAAGTTGGAGGATGGGTTGGCTTAGATTTAGGCTTTTTCACTCCAGTTGCGATAGAACCTTTCTTTGGTTTCTTCGTTTCAACAACAGGTGCAGTATTCGATTGAATTGTAGTATTATCTGCCATTTTGCTTTTTTTTAAAATATTTTTATTCACTTTTAGATTTTCCAATTAAATTTTTCAAAAAAAAAAAAACACTTTAAAATCACTTATAAAATTTATAACTTGTATGACTGTATGAATTAAATTCACTGAAGTCTAGTATGAACAAAACAGCTTATCCATATGTGATGAGAGTGTGGAAGAGCGGTGTGAAAAAATTTCATTGAATTCAAGGCAATTTTTTCTCATTTTTGTTTGATGATTTCAAAGTTGAGCTCATTTTTCTAATAGTTATGATTATTTGTTTTTGAACATATATCCATCATATGAATTGTCAAGATGGGCTCTTTCATCGTACTAATTTTGAAATTAAAAAAATTTTAAAATACGGCGCTAAATTCCGATTTTGTGTGAAATTTTTTCTATTTTCTCCAAAAAATTTCCATTTAAAACGATATAATTATTTTGTTAATAATATTATGAATTTTTTTTTTCTATATTCATATTAAGATGTACTCAATGCATCATTATCATTAATAGTTTTTATTAAATTCACCTATTTTAATACTGTAATTTATGTTTCTTTCAGAAATCATCAAACAACCACCCGTTGTTGTTTTGTACATGTTGTATGAGAATTGTAATTTTAAATTATCTATTAAGTGAAGGTACGAGAGAATAAACTTTTATTTAAAATTTATTTCAATCATTTTGAGATATGTATCTTTAATTCTAAATATTGAATTAAATGGATTTTAATGAAATTTTTTTCAAACTTTATATGAAATATATTATTACCAACATTATCATTTTTGTTTGATGATTTCAAAGTTGAGCTCATTTTTCTAATAGTTATGATTATATGTTTTTAAACATATATCCATCATATGAATCGTCAAGACGGGCTCTTTCATCGTACTAATTTTGAAATTAAAAAACGTTAAAATTCGGCGTTAAATTCCGATTTTGTGTGAAATTTTTTCTATTTTCTACAAAAAATTTCCATTTTAAACGATATAATTATTTTGTCAAAAATATTATGGAATTTTTTTTTTGTTATTCATATTAAGATTTACTCAATCCATCATTATCATTAATTGTTTTTATTAAATTCTCCTATTTTCATACTGTAATTTAAATTTCTTTCAGAAATCTTCAAACAACCATTCGTTGCTGTTTTGTACATGTTGTTTGAGAATCAGAATTTTAATCTAACTACTACATAGTAAAGGTATAAACGGACACAATTTAATAAAAATTCATTTCAATCAATCCGAGATATGTATCCTTAAATCAAAATTCTAAATTTAATAGATTTTAGTGAAATTTTTTTGCAACTTTATGTGAAATACACAATATTATTACCATGGCATGGTAACATGGTACAGTTTTTCATTTTGAAATTAAATTAAACTCTTCGATTAAATAAATGCTAGTCCTGAAAAGGACTTTTTTGTGTTATTTTTAGAATTGTATTTTACTTTTTTGCTTTCTTTACTGGAGTTGCCTTTTTTGTTGTTGTCGCAGCTTTTTTAACCTTAGGACTTTTTGCAGCAACCTTTGTTACATTTTTAGATGGTTTCGTAATTTTTTGCTTCGAAGCTTTTGTTTTAATAGGAGCTGGTTTCTTAATAGTTTTAGCTACTGCCTTTTCAGATTTTTTCTTTTCTATTATAGATTCTTTAGCAACAGTAGTCTTTTTCTTTGCGACTCCAACCTTTACAGGTGATCCTTTCTTGGCTTTTTTTGTAATTGATTTTTTCGGTGATGCTAGTTTGTTTTTCTTCGAACTTTCGCCGCTTGCTTTTGTTGATGTCGATAGCTTAAATGAACCCGATGCACCTTTGCCTTTCGTTTGGATTAATTTACCGCTAACAACTGCACTCTTAATATATTTTTTAATAAATGGAGACAATTTGTCAGCGTCAACTTTGTAATTTGCAGCCAAATACTTTTTAATTGCTAGTAAAGATGAACCGCCACGTTCTTTCAAATCTTTTATAGCGCTATTCACCATATCTGAAGTTGGAGGATGGGTTGGCTTAGATTTAGGCTTTTTCACTCCAGTTGCGATAGAACCTTTCTTTGGTTTCTTCGTTTCAACAACAGGTGCAGTATTCGATTGAATTGTAGTATTATCTGCCATTTTGCTTTTTTTTAAAATATTTTTATTCACTTTTAGATTTTCCAATTAAATTTTTCAAAAAAAAAAAACACTTTAAAATCACTTATAAAATTTATAACTTGTATGACTGTATGAATTAAATTCACTGAAGTCTAGTATGAACAAAACAGCTTATCCATATGTGATGAGATTGTGGAAGAGCGGTGTGAAAAAATTTCATTGAATTCAAGGCAATTTTTTCTCATTTTTGTTTGATGATTTCAAAGTTGAGCTCATTTTTCTAATAGTTATGATTATTTGTTTTTGAACATATATCCATCATATGAATTGTCAAGATGGGCTCTTTCATCGTACTAATTTTGAAATTAAAAAAATTTTAAAATACGGCGCTAAATTCCGATTTTGTGTGAAATTTTTTCTATTTTCTCCAAAAAATTTCCATTTAAAACGATATAATTATTTTGTTAATAATATTATGAATTTTTTTTTCTATATTCATATTAAGATGTATTCAGTGCATCATTATCATTAATTGTTTTTATTAAACTCACCTATTTTAATACTGTAATTTATGTTTCTTTCAGAAATCATCAAACAACCATCCGTTGTTGTTTTGTACATGTTGTATGAGAATTGTAATTTTAAATTATCTATTAAGTAAAGGTACGAGAGAATAAACTTTTATTTAAAATTTATTTCAATCATTTTGAGATATGTATCTTTAATTCTAAATATTGAATTAAATGGATTTTAATGAAATTTTTTTCAAACTTTATTTGAAATATATTATTACCAACATTATCATTTTTGTTTGATGATTTCAAAGTTGAGCTCATTTTTCTAATAGTTATGATTATATGTTTTTAAACATATATCCATCATATGAATCGTCAAGACGGGCTCTTTCATCGTACTAATTTTGAAATTAAAAAACGTTAAAATTCGGCGTTAAATTCCGATTTTGTGTGAAATTTTTTCTATTTTCTACAAAAAATTTCCATTTTAAACGATATAATTATTTTGTCAAAAATATTATGGAATTTTTTTTTTGTTATTCATATTAAGATTTACTCAATCCATCATTATCATTAATTGTTTTTATTAAATTCTCCTATTTTCATACTGTAATTTAAATTTCTTTCAGAAATCTTCAAACAACCATTCGTTGCTGTTTTGTACATGTTGTTTGAGAATCAGAATTTTAATCTAACTACTACATAGTAAAGGTATAAACGGACACAATTTAATAAAAATTCATTACAATCAATCCGAGATATGTATCCTTAAATCAAAATTCTAAATTTAATAGATTTTAGTGAAATTTTTTTGCAACTTTATGTGAAATACACAATATTATTACCATGGCATGGTAACATGGTACAGTTTTTCATTTTGAAATTAAATTAAACTCTTCGATTAAATAAATGCTAGTCCTGAAAAGGACTTTTTTGTGTTACTTTTAGAATTGTATTTTACTTTTTTGCTTTCTTTACTGGAGTTGCATTTTTTGTTGTTGTCGCAGCTTTTTTAACCTTAGGACTTTTTGCAGCAACCTTTGTTACATTTTTAGATGGTTTCGTAATTTTTTGCTTCGAAGCTTTTGTTTTAATAGGAGCTGGTTTCTTAATAGTTTTAGCTACTGCCTTTTCAGATTTTTTCTTTTCTATTATAGATTCTTTAGCAACAGTAGTCTTTTTCTTTGCGACTCCAACCTTTACAGGTGATCCTTTCTTGGCTTTTTTTGTAATTGATTTTTTCGGTGATGCTAATTTGTTTTTCTTCGAACTTTCGCCGCTTGCTTTTGTTGATGTCGATAGCTTAAATGAACCCGATGCACCTTTGCCTTTCGTTTGGATTAATTTACCGCTAACAACTGCACTCTTAATATATTTTTTAATAAATGGAGACAATTTGTCAGCGTCAACTTTGTAATTTGCAGCCAAATACTTTTTAATTGCTAGTAAAGATGAACCGCCACGTTCTTTCAAATCTTTTATAGCGCTATTCACCATATCTGAAGTTGGAGGATGGGTTGGCTTAGATTTAGGCTTTTTCACTCCAGTTGCGATAGAACCTTTCTTTGGTTTCTTCGTTTCAACAACAGGTGCAGTATTCGATTGAATTGTAGTATTATCTGCCATTTTGCTTTTTTTCTTTTAAAATATTTTTATTCACTTTTAGATTTTCCAATTAAATTTTTCAAAAAAAAAACACTTTAAAATCACTTATAACATTTATAACTTGTATGACTGTATGAATTAAATTCACTGAAGGCTAGTATGAACAAAACAGCTTATCCATATGTGATGAGATTGTGGAAGAGCGGTGTAAAACAATTTCATTGAATTCAAGGCAATTTTTTCTCATTTTTGTTTGATGATTTCAAAGTTGAGCTCATTTTTCTAATAGTTATGATTATTTGTTTTTGAACATATATCCATCATATGAATTGTCAAGATGGGCTCTTTCATCGTACTAATTTTGAAATTAAAAAAATTTTAAAATACGGCGCTAAATTCCGATTTTGTGTGAAATTTTTTCTATTTTCTCCAAAAAATTTCCTTTTAAAACGATATAATTATTTTGTTAATAATATTATGAATTTTTTTTTTCTATATTCATATTAAGATGTACTCAATGCATCATTATCATTAATAGTTTTTATTAAATTCACCTATTTTAATACTGTAATTTATGTTTCTTTCAGAAATCATCAAACAACCACCCGTTGTTGTTTTGTACATGTTGTATGAGAATTGTAATTTTAAATTATCTATTAAGTGAAGGTACGAGAGAATAAACTTTTATTTAAAATTTATTTCAATCATTTTGAGATATGTATCTTTAATTCTAAATATTGAATTAAATGGATTTTAATGAAATTTTTTTCAAACTTTATATGAAATATATTATTACCAACATTATCATTTTTGTTTGATGATTTCAAAGTTGAGCTCATTTTTCTAATAGTTATGATTATATGTTTTTAAACATATATCCATCATATGAATCGTCAAGACGGGCTCTTTCATCGTACTAATTTTGAAATTAAAAAACGTTAAAATTCGGCGTTAAATTCCGATTTTGTGTGAAATTTTTTCTATTTTCTACAAAAAATTTCCATTTTAAACGATATAATTATTTTGTCAAAAATATTATGGAATTTTTTTTTTGTTATTCATATTAAGATTTACTCAATCCATCATTATCATTAATTGTTTTTATTAAATTCTCCTATTTTCATACTGTAATTTAAATTTCTTTCAGAAATCTTCAAACAACCATTCGTTGCTGTTTTGTACATGTTGTTTGAGAATCAGAATTTTAATCTAACTACTACATAGTAAAGGTATAAACGGACACAATTTAATAAAAATTCATTTCAATCAATCCGAGATATGTATCCTTAAATCAAAATTCTAAATTTAATAGATTTTAGTGAAATTTTTTTGCAACTTTATGTGAAATACACAATATTATTACCATGGCATGGTAACATGGTACAGTTTTTCATTTTGAAATTAAATTAAACTTTTCGATTAAATAAATGCTAGTCCTGAAAAGGACTTTTTTGTGTTACTTTTAGAATTGTATTTTACTTTTTTGCTTTCTTTACTGGAGTTGCCTTTTTTGTTGTTGTCGCAGCTTTTTTAACCTTAGGACTTTTTGCAGCAACCTTTGTTACATTTTTAGATGGTTTCGTAATTTTTTGCTTCGAAGCTTTTGTTTTAATAGGAGCTGGTTTCTTAATAGTTTTAGCTACTGCCTTTTCAGATTTTTTCTTTTCTATTATAGATTCTTTAGCAACAGTAGTCTTTTTCTTTGCGACTCCAACCTTTACAGGTGATCCTTTCTTGGCTTTTTTTGTAATTGATTTTTTCGGTGATGCTAGTTTGTTTTTCTTCGAACTTTCGCCGCTTGCTTTTGTTGATGTCGATAGCTTAAATGAACCCGATGCACCTTTGCCTTTCGTTTGGATTAATTTACCGCTAACAACTGCACTCTTAATATATTTTTTAATAAATGGAGACAATTTGTCAGCGTCAACTTTGTAATTTGCAGCCAAATACTTTTTAATTGCTAGTAAATTTGAACCGCCACGTTCTTTCAAATCTTTTATAGCGCTATTCACCATATCTGAAGTTGGAGGATGTGGTTGGCTTAGATTTAGGCTTTTTCACTCCAGTTGCGATAGAACCTTTCTTTGGTTTCTTCGTTTCAACAACAGGTGCAGTATTCGATTGAATTGTAGTATTATCTGCCATTTTGCTTTTGTTTAAAATATTTTTATTCACTTTTAGATTTTCCAATTAAATTTTTCAAAAAAAAAAAAAACACTTTAAAATCACTTATAAAATTTATAACTTGTATGACTGTATGAATTAAATTCACTGAAGTCTAGTATGAACAAAACAGCTTATCCATATGTGATGAGATTGTGGAAGAGCGGTGTGAAATAATTTCATTCAATTCAAGGCAATTTTTTCTCATTTTTGTTTGATGATTTCAAAGTTGAGCTCATTTTTCTAATAGTTATGATTATTTGTTTTTGAACATATATCCATCATATGAATCGTCAAGACGGGCTCTTTCATCGTACTAATTTTGAAATTAAAAAACGTTAAAATTCGGCGTTAAATTCCGATTTTGTGTGAAATTTTTTCTATTTTCTACAAAAAATTTCCATTTTAAACGATATAATTATTTTGTCAAAAATATTATGGAATTTTTTTTTCTATATTCATATTAAGATTTACTCAATCCATCATTATCATTAATTGTTTTTATTAAATTCTCCTATTTTCATACTGTAATTTAAATTTCTTTCAGAAATCTTCAAACAACCATTCGTTGCTGTTTTGTACATGTTGTTTGAGAATCAGAATTTTAATCTAACTACTACATAGTAAAGGTATAAACGGACACAATTTAATAAAAATTCATTACAATCAATCCGAGATATGTATCCTTAAATCAAAATTCTAAATTTAATAGATTTTAGTGAAATTTTTTTGCAACTTTATGCGAAATACACAATATTATTACCATGGCATGGTAACATGGTACAGTTTTTCATTTTGAAATTAAATTAAACTCTTCGATTAAATAAATGCTAGTCCTGAAAAGGACTTTTTTGTGTTACTTTTAGAATTGTATTTTACTTTTTTGCTTTCTTTACTGGAGTTGCATTTTTTGTTGTTGTCGCAGCTTTTTTAACCTTAGGACTTTTTGCAGCAACCTTTGTTACATTTTTAGATGGTTTCGTAATTTTTTGCTTCGAAGCTTTTGTTTTAATAGGAGCTGGTTTCTTAATAGTTTTAGCTACTGCCTATTCAGATTTTTTCTTTTCTATTATAGATTCTTTAGCAACAGTAGTCTTTTTCTTTGCGACTCCAACCTTTACAGGTGATCCTTTCTTGGCTTTTTTTGTAATTGATTTTTTCGGTGATGCTAATTTGTTTTTCTTCGAACTTTCGCCGCTTGCTTTTGTTGATGTCGATAGCTTAAATGAACCCGATGCACCTTTGCCTTTCGTTTGGAATAATTTACCGCTAACAACTGCACTCTTAATATATTTTTTAATAAATGGAGACAATTTGTCAGCGTCAACTTTGTAATTTGCAGCCAAATACTTTTTAATTGCTAGTAAAGATGAACCGCCACGTTCTTTCAAATCTTTTATAGCGCTATTCACCATATCTGAAGTTGGAGGATGGGTTGGCTTAGATTTAGGCTTTTTCACTCCAGTTGCGATAGAACCTTTCTTTGGTTTCTTCGTTTCAACAACAGGTGCAGTATTCGATTGAATTGTAGTATTATCTGCCATTTTGCTTTTTTTAAAAATATTTTTATTCACTTTTAGATTTTCCAATTAAATTTTTCAAAAAAAAAAAAACACTTTAAAATCACTTATAAAATTTATAACTTGTATGACTGTATGAATTAAATTCACTGAAGTCTAGTATGAACAAAACAGCTTATCCATATGTGATGAGATTGTGGAAGAGCGGTGTGAAAAAATTTCATTGAATTCAAGGCAATTTTTTCTCATTTTTGTTTGATGATTTCAAAGTTGAGCTCATTTTTCTAATAGTTATGATTATTTGTTTTTGAACATATATCCATCATATGAATTGTCAAGATGGGCTCTTTCATCGTACTAATTTTGAAATTAAAAAAATTTTAAAATACGGCGCTAAATTCCGATTTTGTGTGAAATTTTTTCTATTTTCTCCAAAAAATTTCCATTTAAAACGATATAATTATTTTGTTAATAATATTATGAATATTTTTTTTCTATATTCATATTAAGATGTATTCAATGCATCATTATCATTAATTGTTTTTATTAAACTCACCTATTTTAATACTGTAATTTATGTTTCTTTCAGAAATCATCAAACAACCATCCGTTGTTGTTTTGTACATGTTGTATGAGAATTGTAATTTTAAATTATCTATTAAGTAAAGGTACGAGAGAATAAACTTTTATTTATAATTTATTTCAATCATTTTGAGATATGTATCTTTAATTCTAAATATTGAATTAAATGGATTTTAATGAAATTTTTTTCAAACTTTATATGAAATATATTATTACCAACATTATCATTTTTGTTTGATGATTTCAAAGTTGAGCTCATTTTTCTAATAGTTATGATTATATGTTTTTAAACATATATCCATCATATGAATCGTCAAGACGGGCTCTTTCATCGTACTAATTTTGAAATTAAAAAACGTTAAAATTCGGCGTTAAATTCCGATTTTGTGTGAAATTTTTTCTATTTTCTACAAAAAATTTCCATTTTAAACGATATAATTATTTTGTCAAAAATATTATGGAATTTTTTTTTTGTTATTCATATTAAGATTTACTCAATCCATCATTATCATTAATTGTTTTTATTAAATTCTCCTATTTTCATACTGTAATTTAAATTTCTTTCAGAAATCTTCAAACAACCATTCGTTGCTGTTTTGTACATGTTGTTTGAGAATCAGAATTTTAATCTAACTACTACATAGTAAAGGTATAAACGGACACAATTTAATAAAAATTCATTACAATCAATCCGAGATATGTATCCTTAAATCAAAATTCTAAATTTAATAGATTTTAGTGAAATTTTTTTGCAACTTTATGTGAAATACACAATATTATTACCATGGCATGGTAACATGGTACAGTTTTTCATTTTGAAATTAAATTAAACTCTTCGATTAAATAAATGCTAGTCCTGAAAAGGACTTTTTTGTGTTACTTTTAGAATTGTATTTTACTTTTTTGCTTTCTTTACTGGAGTTGCATTTTTTGTTGTTGTCGCAGCTTTTTTAACCTTAGGACTTTTTGCAGCAACCTTTGTTACATTTTTAGATGGTTTCGTAATTTTTTGCTTCGAAGCTTTTGTTTTAATAGGAGCTGGTTTCTTAATAGTTTTAGCTACTGCCTTTTCAGATTTTTTCTTTTCTATTATAGATTCTTTAGCAACAGTAGTCTTTTTCTTTGCGACTCCAACCTTTACAGGTGATCCTTTCTTGGCTTTTTTTGTAATTGATTTTTTCGGTGATGCTAATTTGTTTTTCTTCGAACTTTCGCCGCTTGCTTTTGTTGATGTCGATAGCTTAAATGAACCCGATGCACCTTTGCCTTTCGTTTGGATTAATTTACCGCTAACAACTGCACTCTTAATATATTTTTTAATAAATGGAGACAATTTGTCAGCGTCAACTTTGTAATTTGCAGCCAAATACTTTTTAATTGCTAGTAAAGATGAACCGCCACGTTCTTTCAAATCTTTTATAGCGCTATTCACCATATCTGAAGTTGGAGGATGGGTTGGCTTAGATTTAGGCTTTTTCACTCCAGTTGCGATAGAACCTTTCTTTGGTTTCTTCGTTTCAACAACAGGTGCAGTATTCGATTGAATTGTAGTATTATCTGCCATTTTGCTTTTTTTCTTTTAAAATATTTTTATTCACTTTTAGATTTTCCAATTAAATTTTTCAAAAAAAAAAACACTTTAAAATCGCTTATAAAATTTATAACTTGTATGACTGTATGAATTAAATTCA
This sequence comes from Xylophagus ater, assembly GCA_963422695.1. Classification (NCBI taxonomy): domain Eukaryota; kingdom Metazoa; phylum Arthropoda; class Insecta; order Diptera; family Xylophagidae; genus Xylophagus; species Xylophagus ater. Next base: position 38,632,504 of record OY730478.1, read on the forward strand.
CTGAAGTCTAGTATGAACAAAACAGCTTATCCATATGTGATGAGATTGTGGAAGAGCGGTGTAAAACAATTTCATTGAATTCAAGGCAATTTTTTCTCATTTTTGTTTGATGATTTCAAAGTTGAGCTCATTTTTCTAATAGTTATGATTATTTGTTTTTGAACATATATCCATCATATGAATTGTCAAGATGGGCTCTTTCATCGTACTAATTTTGAAATTAAAAAAATTTTAAAATACGGCGCTAAATTCCGATTTTGTGTGAAATTTTTTCTATTTTCTCCAAAAAATTTCCATTTAAAACGATATAATTATTTTGTTAATAATATTATGAATTTTTTTTTTCTATATTCATATTAAGATGTACTCAATGCATCATTATCATTAATAGTTTTTATTAAATTCACCTATTTTAATACTGTAATTTATGTTTCTTTCAGAAATCATCAAACAACCACCCGTTGTTGTTTTGTACATGTTGTATGAGAATTGTAATTTTAAATTATCTATTAAGTGAAGGTACGAGAGAATAAACTTTTATTTAAAATTTATTTCAATCATTTTGAGATATGTATCTTTAATTCTAAATATTGAATTAAATGGATTTTAATGAAATTTTTTTCAAACTTTATATGAAATATATTATTACCAACATTATCATTTTTGTTTGATGATTTCAAAGTTGAGCTCATTTTTCTAATAGTTATGATTATATGTTTTTAAACATATATCCATCATATGAATCGTCAAGACGGGCTCTTTCATCGTACTAATTTTGAAATTAAAAAACGTTAAAATTCGGCGTTAAATTCCGATTTTGTGTGAAATTTTTTCTATTTTCTACAAAAAATTTCCATTTTAAACGATATAATTATTTTGTCAAAAATATTATGGAATTTTTTTTTTGTTATTCATATTAAGATTTACTCAATCCATCATTATCATTAATTGTTTTTATTAAATTCTCCTATTTTCATACTGTAATTTAAATTTCTTTCAGAAATCTTCAAACAACCATTCGTTGCTGTTTTGTACATGTTGTTTGAGAATCAGAATTTTAATCTAACTACTACATAGTAAAGGTATAAACGGACACAATTTAATAAAAATTCATTTCAATCAATCCGAGATATGTATCCTTAAATCAAAATTCTAAATTTAATAGATTTTAGTGAAATTTTTTTGCAACTTTATGTGAAATACACAATATTATTACCATGGCATGGTAACATGGTACAGTTTTTCATTTTGAAATTAAATTAAACTTTTCGATTAAATAAATGCTAGTCCTGAAAAGGACTTTTTTGTGTTACTTTTAGAATTGTATTTCACTTTTTTGCTTTCTTTACTGGAGTTGCCTTTTTTGTTGTTGTCGCAGCTTTTTTAACCTTAGGACTTTTTGCAGCAACCTTTGTTACATTTTTAGATGGTTTCGTAATTTTTTGCTTCGAAGCTTTTGTTTTAATAGGAGCTGGTTTCTTAATAGTTTTAGCTACTGCCTTTTCAGATTTTTTCTTTTCTATTATAGATTCTTTAGCAACAGTAGTCTTTTTCTTTGCGACTCCAACCTTTACAGGTGATCCTTTCTTGGCTTTTTTTGTAATTGATTTTTTCGGTGATGCTAGTTTGTTTTTCTTCGAACTTTCGCCGCTTGCTTTTGTTGATGTCGATAGCTTAAATGAACCCGATGCACCTTTGCCTTTCGTTTGGATTAATTTACCGCTAACAACTGCAGTCTTAATATATTTTTTAATAAATGGAGACAATTTGTCAGCGTCAACTTTGTAATTTGCAGCCAAATACTTTTTAATTGCTAGTAAAGATGAACCGCCACGTTCTTTCAAATCTTTTATAGCGCTATTCACCATATCTGAAGTTGGAGGATGGGTTGGCTTAGATTTAGGCTTTTTCACTCCAGTTGCGATAGAACCTTTCTTTGGTTTCTTCGTTTCAACAACAGGTGCAGTATTCGATTGAATTGTAGTATTATCTGCCATTTTGCTTTTTTTCTTTTAAAATATTTTTATTCACTTTTAGATTTTCCAATTAAATTTTTCAAAAAAAAAAACACTTTAAAATCACTTATAAAATTTATAACTTGTATGACTGTATGAATTAAATTCACTGAAGTCTAGTATGAACAAAACAGCTTATCCATATGTGATGAGATTGTGGAAGAGCGGTGTAAAACAATTTCATTGAATTCAAGGCAATTTTTTCTCATTTTTGTTTGATGATTTCAAAGTTGAGCTCATTTTTCTAATAGTTATGATTATTTGTTTTTGAACATATATCCATCATATGAATTGTCAAGATGGGCTCTTTCATCGTACTAATTTTGAAATTAAAAAAATTTTAAAATACGGCGCTAATTTCCGATTTTGTGTGAAATTTTTTCTATTTTCTCCAAAAAATTTCCATTTAAAACGATATAATTATTTTGTTAATAATATTATGAATTTTTTTTTTCTATATTCATATTAAGATGTACTCAATGCATCATTATCATTAATAGTTTTTATTAAATTCACCTATTTTAATACTGTAATTTATGTTTCTTTCAGAAATCATCAAACAACCACCCGTTGTTGTTTTGTACATGTTGTATGAGAATTGTAATTTTAAATTATCTATTAAGTGAAGGTACGAGAGAATAAACTTTTATTTAAAATTTATTTCAATCATTTTGAGATATGTATCTTTAATTCTAAATATTGAATTAAATGGATTTTAATGAAATTTTTTTCAAACTTTATATGAAATATATTATTACCAACATTATCATTTTAGTTTGATGATTTCAAAGTTGAGCTCATTTTTCTAATAGTTATGATTATATGTTTTTAAACATATATCCATCATATGAATCGTCAAGACGGGCTCTTTCATCGTACTAATTTTGAAATTAAAAAACGTTAAAATTCGGCGTTAAATTCCGATTTTGTGTGAAATTTTTTCTATTTTCTACAAAAAATTTCCATTTTAAACGATATAATTATTTTGTCAAAAATATTATGGAATTTTTTTTTTGTTATTCATATTAAGATTTACTCAATCCATCATTATCATTAATTGTTTTTATTAAATTCTCCTATTTTCATACTGTAATTTAAATTTCTTTCAGAAATCTTCAAACAACCATTCGTTGCTGTTTTGTACATGTTGTTTGAGAATCAGAATTTTAATCTAACTACTACATAGTAAAGGTATAAACGGACACAATTTAATAAAAATTCATTTCAATCAATCCGAGATATGTATCCTTAAATCAAAATTCTAAATTTAATAGATTTTAGTGAAATTTTTTTGCAACTTTATGTGAAATACACAATATTATTACCATGGCATGGTAACATGGTACAGTTTTTCATTTTGAAATTAAATTAAACTCTTCGATTAAATAAATGCTAGTCCTGAAAAGGACTTTTTTGTGTTACTTTTAGAATTGTATTTTACTTTTTTGCTTTCTTTACTGGAGTTGCATTTTTTGTTGTTGTCGCAGCTTTTTTAACCTTAGGACTTTTTGCAGCAACCTTTGTTACATTTTTAGATGGTTTCGTAATTTTTTGCTTCGAAGCTTTTGTTTTAATAGGAGCTGGTTTCTTAATAGTTTTAGCTACTGCCTTTTCAGATTTTTTCTTTTCTATTATAGATTCTTTAGCAACAGTAGTCTTTTTCTTTGCGACTCCAACCTTTACAGGTGATCCTTTCTTGGCTTTTTTTGTAATTGATTTTTTCGGTGATGCTAGTTTGTTTTTCTTCGAACTTTCGCCGCTTGCTTTTGTTGATGTCGATAGCTTAAATGAACCCGATGCACCTTTGCCTTTCGTTTGGATTAATTTACCGCTAACAACTGCACTCTTAATATATTTTTTAATAAATGGAGACAATTTGTCAGCGTCAACTTTGTAATTTGCAGCCAAATACTTTTTAATTGCTAGTAAAGATGAACCGCCACGTTCTTTCAAATCTTTTATAGCGCTATTCACCATATCTGAAGTTGGAGGATGGGTTGGCTTAGATTTAGGCTTTTTCACTCCAGTTGCGATAGAACCTTTCTTTGGTTTCTTCGTTTCAACAACAGGTGCAGTATTCGATTGAATTGTAGTATTATCTGCCATTTTGCTTTTTTTTAAAATATTTTTATTCACTTTTAGATTTTCCAATTAAATTTTTCAAAAAAAAAAAACACTTTAAAATCACTTATAAAATTTATAACTTGTATGACTGTATGAATTAAATTCACTGAAGTCTAGTATGAACAAAACAGCTTATCCATATGTGATGAGATTGTGGAAGAGCGGTGTGAAAAAATTTCATTGAATTCAAGGCAATTTTTTCTCATTTTTGTTTGATGATTTCAAAGTTGAGCTCATTTTTCTAATAGTTATGATTATTTGTTTTTGAACATATATCCATCATATGAATTGTCAAGACGGGCTCTTTCATCGTACTAATTTTGAAATTAAAAAACGTTAAAATTCGGCGTTAAATTCCGATTTTGTGTGAAATTTTTTCTATTTTCTACAAAAAATTTCCATTTTAAACGATATAATTATTTTGTCAAAAATATTATGGAATTTTTTTTTTGTTATTCATATTAAGATTTACTCAATCCATCATTATCATTAATTGTTTTTATTAAATTCTCCTATTTTCATACTGTAATTTAAATTTCTTTCAGAAATCTTCAAACAACCATTCGTTGCTGTTTTGTACATGTTGTTTGAGAATCAGAATTTTAATCTAACTACTACATAGTAAAGGTATAAACGGACGCAATTTAATAAAAATTCATTACAATCAATCCGAGATATGTATCCTTAAATCAAAATTCTAAATTTAATAGATTTTAGTGAAATTTTTTTGCAACTTTATGTGAAATACACAATATTATTACCATGGCATGGTAACATGGTACAGTTTTTCATTTTGAAATTAAATTAAACTCTTCGATTAAATAAATGCTAGTCCTGAAAAGGACTTTTTTGTGTTACTTTTAGAATTGTATTTTACTTTTTTGCTTTCTTTACTGGAGTTGCATTTTTTGTTGTTGTCGCAGCTTTTTTAACCTTAGGACTTTTTGCAGCAACCTTTGTTACATTTTTAGATGGTTTCGTAATTTTTTGCTTCGAAGCTTTTGTTTTAATAGGAGCTGGTTTCTTAATAGTTTTAGCTACTGCCTTTTCAGATTTTTTCTTTTCTATTATAGATTCTTTAGCAACAGTAGTCTTTTTCTTTGCGACTCCAACCTTTACAGGTGATCCTTTCTTGGCTTTTTTTGTAATTGATTTTTTCGATGATGCTAGTTTGTTTTTCTTCGAACTTTCGCCGCTTGCTTTTGTTGATGTCGATAGCTTAAATGAACCCGATGCACCTTTGCCTTTCGTTTGGATTAATTTACCGCTAACAACTGCACTCTTAATATATTTTTTAATAAATGGAGACAATTTGTCAGCGTCAACTTTGTAATTTGCAGCCAAATACTTTTTAATTGCTAGTAAAGATGAACCGCCACGTTCTTTCAAATCTTTTATAGCGCTATTCACCATATCTGAAGTTGGAGGATGGGTTGGCTTAGATTTAGGCTTTTTCACTCCAGTTGCGATAGAACCTTTCTTTGGTTTCTTCGTTTCAACAACAGGTGCAGTATTCGATTGAATTGTAGTATTATCTGCCATTTTGCTTTTTTTTAAAATATTTTTATTCACTTTTAGATTTTCCAATTAAATTTTTCAAAAAAAAAAAAACACTTTAAAATCACTTATAAAATTTATAACTTGTATGACTGTATGAATTAAATTCACTGAAGTCTAGTATGAACAAAACAGCTTATCCATATGTGATGAGATTGTGGAAGAGCGGTGTGAAAAAATTTCATTGAATTCAAGGCAATTTTTTCTCATTTTTGTTTGATGATTTCAAAGTTGAGCTCATTTTTCTAATAGTTATGATTATTTGTTTTTGAACATATATCCATCATATGAATTGTCAAGATGGGCTCTTTCATCGTACTAATTTTGAAATTAAAAAAATTTTAAAATACGGCGCTAAATTCCGATTTTGTGTGAAATTTTTTCTATTTTCTCCAAAAAATTTCCATTTAAAACGATATAATTATTTTGTTAATAATATTATGAATTTTTTTTTTCTATATTCATATTAAGATGTACTCAATGCATCATTATCATTAATAGTTTTTATTAAATTCACCTATTTTAATACTGTAATTTATGTTTCTTTCAGAAATCATCAAACAACCACCCGTTGTTGTTTTGTACATGTTGTATGAGAATTGTAATTTTAAATTATCTATTAAGTGAAGGTACGAGAGAATAAACTTTTATTTAAAATTTATTTCAATCATTTTGAGATATGTATCTTTAATTCTAAATATTGAATTAAATGGATTTTAATGAAATTTTTTTCAAACTTTATATGAAATATATTATTACCAACATTATCATTTTTGTTTGATGATTTCAAAGTTGAGCTCATTTTTCTAATAGTTATGATTATATGTTTTTAAACATATATCCATCATATGAATCGTCAAGACGGGCTCTTTCATCGTACTAATTTTGAAATTAAAAAACGTTAAAATTCGGCGTTAAATTCCGATTTTGTGTGAAATTTTTTCTATTTTCTACAAAAAATTTCCATTTTAAACGATATAATTATTTTGTCAAAAATATTATGGAATTTTTTTTTTGTTATTCATATTAAGATTTACTCAATCCATCATTATCATTAATTGTTTTTATTAAATTCTCCTATTTTCATACTGTAATTTAAATTTCTTTTAGAAATCTTCAAACAACCATTCGTTGCTGTTTTGTACATGTTGTTTGAGAATCAGAATTTTAATCTAACTACTACATAGTAAAGGTATAAACGGACACAATTTAATAAAAATTCATTTCAATCAATCCGAGATATGTATCCTTAAATCAAAATTCTAAATTTAATAGATTTTAGTGAAATTTTTTTGCAACTTTATGTGAAATACACAATATTATTAGCATGGCATGGTAACATGGTACAGTTTTTCATTTTGAAATTAAATTAAACTCTTCGATTAAATAAATGCTAGTCCTGAAAAGGACTTTTTTGTGTTACTTTTAGAATTGTATTTTACTTTTTTGCTTTCTTTACTGGAGTTGCCTTTTTTGTTGTTGTCGCAGCTTTTTTAACCTTAGGACTTTTTGCAGCAACCTTTGTTACATTTTTAGATGGTTTCGTAATTTTTTGCTTCGAAGCTTTTGTTTTAATAGGAGCTGGTTTCTTAATAGTTTTAGCTACTGCCTTTTCAGATTTTTTCTTTTCTATTATAGATTCTTTAGCAACAGTAGTCTTTTTCTTTGCGACTCCAACCTTTACAGGTGATCCTTTCTTGGCTTTTTTTGTAATTGATTTTTTCGGTGATGCTAGTTTGTTTTTCTTCGAACTTTCGCCGCTTGCTTTTGTTGATGTCGATAGCTTAAATGAACCCGATGCACCTTTGCCTTTCGTTTGGATTAATTTACCGCTAACAACTGCACTCTTAATATATTTTTTAATAAATGGAGACAATTTGTCAGCGTCAACTTTGTAATTTGCAGCCAAATACTTTTTAATTGCTAGTAAAGATGAACCGCCACGTTCTTTCAAATCTTTTATAGCGCTATTCACCATATCTGAAGTTGGAGGATGGGTTGGCTTAGATTTAGGCTTTTTCACTCCAGTTGCGATAGAACCTTTCTTTGGTTTCTTCGTTTCAACAACAGGTGCAGTATTCGATTGAATTGTAGTATTATCTGCCATTTTGCTTTTTTTTAAAATATTTTTATTCACTTTTAGATTTTCCAATTAAATTTTTCAAAAAAAAAAAAACACTTTAAAATCACTTATAAAATTTATAACTTGTATGACTGTATGAATTAAATTCACTGAAGTCTAGTATGAACAAAACAGCTTATCCATATGTGATGAGATTGTGGAAGAGCGGTGTGAAAAAATTTCATTGAATTCAAGGCAATTTTTTCTCATTTTTGTTTGATGATTTCAAAGTTGAGCTCATTTTTCTAATAGTTATGATTATATGTTTTTAAACATATATATGCATCATATGAATCGTCAAGACGGGCTCTTTCATCGTACTAATTTTGAAATGAAAAAAAATTAAAATTCGGCGTTAAATTCCGATTTTGTGTGAAATTTTTTCTATTTTCTACAAAAAATTTCCATTTTAAACGATATAATTATTTTGTCAAAAATATTATGGAATTTTTTTTTTGTTATTCATATTAAGATTTACTCAATCCATCATTATCATTAATTGTTTTTATTAAATTCTCCTATTTTCATACTGTAATTTAAATTTCTTTCAGAAATCTTCAAACAACCATTCGTTGCTGTTTTGTACATGTTGTTTGAGAATCAGAATTTTAATCTAACTACTACATAGTAAAGGTATAAACGGACACAATTTAATAAAAATTCATTTCAATCAATCCGAGATATGTATCCTTAAATCAAAATTCTAAATTTAATAGATTTTAGTGAAATTTTTTTGCAACTTTATGTGAAATACACAATATTATTACCATGGCATGGTAACATGGTACAGTTTTTCATTTAGAAATTAGATTAAACTCTTCGATTAAATAAATGCTAGTCCTGAAAAGGACTTTTTTGTGTTACTTTTAGAATTGTATTTTACTTTTTTGCTTTCTTTACTGGAGTTGCATTTTTTGTTGTTGTCGCAGCTTTTTTAACCTTAGGACTTTTTGCAGCAACCTTTGTTACATTTTTAGATGGTTTCGTAATTTTTTGCTTCGAAGCTTTTGTTTTAATAGGAGCTGGTTTCTTAATAGTTTTAGCTACTGCCTTTTCAGATTTTTTCTTTTCTATTATAGATTCTTTAGCAACAGTAGTCTTTTTCTTTGCGACTCCAACCTTTACAGGTGATCCTTTCTTGGCTTTTTTTGTAATTGATTTTTTCGGTGATGCTAATTTGTTTTTCTTCGAACTTTCGCCGCTTGCTTTTGTTGATGTCGATAGCTTAAATGAACCCGATGCACCTTTGCCTTTCGTTTGGATTAATTTACCGCTAACAACTGCACTCTTAATATATTTTTTAATAAATGGAGACAATTTGTCAGCATCAACTTTGTAATTTGCAGCCAAATACTTTTTAATTGCTAGTAAAGATGAACCGCCACGTTCTTTCAAATTTTTTATAGCGCTATTCACCATATCTGAAGTTCGAGGATGGGTTGGCTTAGATTTAGGCTTTTTCACTCCAGTTGCGATAGAACCTTTCTTTGGTTTCTTCGTTTCAACAACAGGTGCAGTATTCGATTGAATTGTAGTATTATCTGCCATTTTGCTTTTTTTTAAAATATTCTTATTCACTTTTAGATTTTCCAATTAAATTTTTCAAAAAAAAAAAAACACTTTAAAATCACTTATAAAATTTATAACTTGTATGACTGTATGAATTAAATTCACTGAAGTCTAGTATGAACAAAACAGCTTATCCATATGTGATGAGATTGTGGAAGAGCGGTGTGAAAAAATTTCATTGAATTCAAGGCAATTTTTTCTCATTTTTGTTTGATGATTTCAAAGTTGAGCTCATTTTTCTAATAGTTATGATTATTTGTTTTTGAACATATATCCATCATATGAATTGTCAAGATGGGCTCTTTCATCGTACTAATTTTGAAATTAAAAAAATTTTAAAATACGGCGCTAAATTCCGATTTTGTGTGAAATTTTTTCTATTTTCTCCAAAAAATTTCCATTTAAAACGATATAATTATTTTGTTAATAATATTATGAATTTTTTTTTCTATATTCATATTAAGATGTATTCAATGCATCATTATCATTAATTGTTTTTATTAAATTCACCTATTTTAATACTGTAATTTATGTTTCTTTCAGAAATCATCAAACAACCATCCGTTGTTGTTTTGTACATGTTGTATGAGAATTGTAATTTTAAATTATCTATTAAGTAAAGGTACGAGAGAATAAACTTTTATTTAAAATTTATTTCAATCATTTTGAGATATGTATCTTTAATTCTAAATATTGAATTAAATGGATTTTAATGAAATCTTTTTCAAACTTTATATGAAATATATTATTACCAACATTATCATTTTTGTTTGATGATTTCAAAGTTGAGCTCATTTTTCTAATAGTTATGATTATATGTTTTTAAACATATATCCATCATATGAATCGTCAAGACGGGCTCTTTCATCGTACTAATTTTGAAATTAAAAAACGTTAAAATTCGGCGTTAAATTCCGATTTTGTGTGAAATTTTTTCTATTTTCTACAAAAAATTTCCATTTTAAACGATATAATTATTTTGTCAAAAATATTATGGAATTTTTTTTTTGTTATTCATATTAAGATTTACTCAATCCATCATTATCATTAATTGTTTTTATTAAATTCTCCTATTTTCATACTGTAATTTAAATTTCTTTCAGAAATCTTCAAACAACCATTCGTTGCTGTTTTGTACATATTGTTTGAATTTTAATCTAACTACTACATAGTAAAGGTATAAACGGACACAATTTAATAAAAATTCATTTCAATCAATCCGAGATATGTATCCTTAAATCAAAATTCTAAATTTAATAGATTTTAGTGAAATTTTTTTGCAACTTTATGTGAAATACACAATATTATTACCATGGCATGGTAACATGGTACAGTTTTTCATTTTGAAATTAAATTAAACTCTTCAATTAAATAAATGCTAGTCCTGAAAAGGACTTTTTTGTGTTACTTTTAGAATTGTATTTTACTTTTTTGCTTTCTTTACTGGAGTTGCCTTTTTTGTTGTTGTCGCAGCTTTTTTAACCTTAGGACTTTTTGCAGCAACCTTTGTTACATTTTTAGATGGTTTCGTAATTTTTTGCTTCGAAGCTTTTGTTTTAATAGGAGCTGGTTTCTTAATAGTTTTAGCTACTGCCTTTTCAGATTTTTTCTTTTCTATTATAGATTCTTTAGCAACAGTAGTCTTTTTCTTTGCGACTCCAACCTTTACAGGTGATCCTTTCTTGGCTTTTTTTGTAATTGATTTTTTCGGTGATGCTAATTTGTTTTTCTTCGAACTTTCGCCGCTTGCTTTTGTTGATGTCGATAGCTTAAATGAACCCGATGCACCTTTGCCTTTCGTTTGGATTAATTTACCGCTAACAACTGCACTCTTAATATATTTTTTAATAAATGGAGACAATTTGTCAGCGTCAACTTTGTAATTTGCAGCCAAATACTTTTTAATTGCTAGTAAAGATGAACCGCCACGTTCTTTCAAATCTTTTATAGCGCTATTCACCATATCTGAAGTTGGAGGATGGGTTGGCTTAGATTTAGACTTTTTCACTCCAGTTGCGATAGAACCTTTCTTTGGTTTCTTCGTTTCAACAACAGGTGCAGTATTCGATTGAATTGTAGTATTATCTGCCATTTTGCTTTTTTTCTTTTAAAATATTTTTATTCACTTTTAGATTTTCTAATTAAATTTTTCAAAAAAAAAAAACACTTTAAAATCACTTATAACATTTATAACTTGTATGACTGTATGAATTAAATTCACTGAAGTCTAGTATGAACAAAACAGCTTATCCATATGTGATGAGATTGTGGAAGAGCGGTGTGAAAAAATTTCATTGAATTCAAGGCAATTTTTTCTCATTTTTGTTTGATGATTTCAAAGTTGAGCTCATTTTTCTAATAGTTATGATTATTTGTTTTTGAACATATATCCATCATATGAATTGTCAAGATGGGCTCTTTCATCGTACTAATTTTGAAATTAAAAAAATTTTAAAATACGGCGCTAAATTCCGATTTTGTGTGAAATTTTTTCTATTTTCTCCAAAAAATTTCCATTTAAAACGATATAATTATTTTGTTAATAATATTATGAATTTTTTTTTTCTATATTCATATTAAGATGTACTCAATGCATCATTATCATTAATTGTTTTTATTAAATTTACCTATTTTAATACTGTAATTTATGTTTCTTTCAGAAATCATCAAACAACCATCCGTTGTTGTTTTGTACATGTTGTATGAGAATTGTAATTTTAAATTATCTATTAAGTGAAGGTACGAGAGAATAAACTTTTATTTAAAATTTATTTCAATCATTTTGAGATATGTATCTTTAATTCTAAATATTGAATTAAATGGATTTTAATGAAATTTTTTTCAAACTTTATATGAAATATATTATTACCAACATTATCATTTTTGTTTGATGATTTCAAAGTTGAGCTCATTTTTCTAATAGTTATGATTATATGTTTTTAAACATATATCCATCATATGAATCGTCAAGACGGGCTCTTTCATCGTACTAATTTTGAAATTAAAAAACGTTAAAATTCGGCGTTAAATTCCGATTTTGTGTGAAATTTTTTCTATTTTCTACAAAAAATTTCCATTTTAAACGATATAATTATTTTGTCAAAAACATTATGGAATTTTTTTTTTGTTATTCATATTAAGATTTACTCAATCTATCATTATCATTAGTTTTTATTAAATTCTCCTATTTTCATACTGTAATTTAAATTTCTTTCAGAAATCTTCAAACAACCATTCGTTGCTGTTTTGTACATGTTGTTTGAGAATCAGAATTTTAATCTAACTACTACATAGTAAAGGTATAAACGGACACAATTTAATAAAAATTCATTTCAATCAATCCGAGATATGTATCCTTAAATCAAAATTCTAAATTTAATAGATTTTAGTGAAATTTTTTTGCAACTTTATGTGAAATACACAATATTATTACCATGGCATGGTACAGTTTTTCATTTTGAAATTAAATTAAACTCTTCGATTAAATAAATGCTAGTCCTGAAAAGGACTTTTTTGTGTTACTTTTAGAATTGTATTTTACTTTTTTGCTTTCTTTACTGGAGTTGCCTTTTTTGGTATTGTCGCAGCTTTTTTAACCTTAGGACTTTTTGCAGCAACCTTTGTTACATTTTTAGATGGTTTCGTAATTTTTTGCTTCGAAGCTTTTGTTTTAATAGGAGCTGGTTTCTTAATAGTTTTAGCTACTGCCTTTTCAGATTTTTTCTTTTCTATTATAGATTCTTTAGCAACAGTAGTCTTTTTTTTGCGACTCCAACCTTTACAGGTGATCCTTTCTTGGCTTTTTTTGTAATTGATTTTTTCGGTGATGCTAATTTGTTTTTCTTCGAACTTTCGCCGCTTGCTTTTGTTGATGTCGATAGCTTAAATGAACCCGATGCACCTTTGCCTTTCGTTTGGATTAATTTACCGCTAACAACTGCACTCTTAATATATTTTTTAATAAATGGAGACAATTTGTCAGCGTCAACTTTGTAATTTGCAGCCAAATACTTTTTAATTGCTAGTAAAGATGAACCGCCACGTTCTTTCAAATCTTTTATAGCGCTATTCACCATATCTGAAGTTGGAGGATGGGTTGGCTTAGATTTAGACTTTTTCACTCCAGTTGCGATAGAACCTTTCTTTGGTTTCTTCGTTTCAACAACAGGTGCAGTATTCGATTGAATTGTAGTATTATCTGCCATTTTGCTTTTTTTCTTTTAAAATATTTTTATTCACTTTTAGATTTTCCAATTAAATTTTTCAAAAAAAAAAACACTTTAAAATCACTTATAACATTTATAACTTGTATGACTGTATGAATTAAATTCACTGAAGTCTAGTATGAACAAAACAGCTTATCCATATGTGATGAGATTGTGGAAGAGCGGTGTGAAATAACTTCATTCAATTCAAGGCAATTTTTTCTCATTTTTGTTTGATGATTTCAAAGTTGAGCTCATTTTTCTAATAGTTATGATTATTTGTTTTTGAACATATATCCATCATATGAATTGTCAAGATGGACTCTTTCATCGTATTAATTTTGAAATTAAAAAAATTTTAAAATACGGCGCTAAATTCCGATTTTGTGTGAAATTTTTTCTATTTTCTCCAAAAAATTTCCATTTAAAACGATATAATTATTTTGTTAATAATATTATGAATTTTTTTTTTTCTATATTCATATTAAGATGTACTCAATACATCATTATCATTAATTGTTTTTATTAAATTCACCTATTTTAATACTGTAATTTATGTTTCTTTCAGAAATCATCAAACAACCATCCGTTGTTGTTTTGTACATGTTGTATGAGAATTGTAATTTTAAATTATCTATTAAGTGAAGGTACGAGAGAATAAACTTTTATTTAAAATTTATTTCAATCATTTTGAGATATGTATCTTTAATTCTAAATATTGAATTAAATGGATTTTAATGAAATTTTTTTCAAACTTTATATGAAATATATTATTACCAACATTATCATTTTTGTTTGATGATTTCAAAGTTGAGCTCATTTTTCTAATAGTTATGATTATATGTTTTTAAACATATATCCATCATATGAATCGTCAAGACGGGCTCTTTCATCGTACTAATTTTGAAATTAAAAAACGTTAAAATTCGGCGTTAAATTCCGATTTTGTGTGAAATTTTTTCTATTTTCTACAAAAAATTTCCATTTTAAACGATATAATTATTTTGTCAAAAATATTATGGAATTTTTTTTTTGTTATTCATATTAAGATTTACTCAATCCATCATTATCATTAATTGTTTTTATTAAATTCTCCTATTTTCATACTGTAATTTAAATTTCTTTCAGAAATCTTCAAACAACCATTCGTTGCTGTTTTGTACATGTTGTTTGAGAATCAGAATTTTAATCTAACTACTACATAGTAAAGGTATAAACGGACACAATTTAATAAAAATTCATTTCAATCAATCCGAGATATGTATCCTTAAATCAAAATTCTAAATTTAATAGATTTTAGTGAAATTTTTTTGCAACTTTATGTGAAATACACAATATTATTACCATGGCATGGTAACATGGTACAGTTTTGCATTTTGAAATTAAATTAAACTCTTCGATTAAATAAATGCTAGTCCTGAAAAGGACTTTATTGTGTTACTTTTAGAATTGTATTTTACTTTTTTGCTTTCTTTACTGGAGTTGCCTTTTTTGTTGTTGTCGCAGCTTTTTTAACCTTAGGACTTTTTGCAGCAACCTTTGTTACATTTTTAGATGGTTTCGTAATTTTTTGCTTCGAAGCTTTTGTTTTAATAGGAGCTGGTTTCTTAATAGTTTTAGCTACTGCCTTTTCAGATTTTTTCTTTTCTATTATAGATTCTTTAGCAACAGTAGTCTTTTTCTTTGCGACTCCAACCTTTACAGGTGATCCTTTCTTGGCTTTTTTTGTAATTGATTTTTTCGGTGATGCTAATTTGTTTTTCTTCGAACTTTCGCCGCTTGCTTTTGTTGATGTCGATAGCTTAAATGAACCCGATGCACCTTTGCCTTTCGTTTGGATTAATTTACCGCTAACAACTGCACTCTTAATATATTTTTTAATAAATGGAGACAATTTGTCAGCGTCAACTTTGTAATTTGCAGCCAAATACTTTTTAATTGCTAGTAAAGATGAACCGCCACGTTCTTTCAAATCTTTTATAGCGCTATTCACCATATCTGAAGTTGGAGGATGGGTTGGCTTAGATTTAGACTTTTTCACTCCAGTTGCGATAGAACCTTTCTTTGGTTTCTTCGTTTCAACAACAGGTGCAGTATTCGATTGAATTGTAGTATTATCTGCCATTTTGCTTTTTTTCTTTTAAAATATTTTTAT
Source organism: Xylophagus ater (assembly GCA_963422695.1). Lineage (NCBI taxonomy): Eukaryota > Metazoa > Arthropoda > Insecta > Diptera > Xylophagidae > Xylophagus > Xylophagus ater. Next base: position 38,648,251 of record OY730478.1, read on the forward strand.
TCACTTTTAGATTTTCCAATTAAATTTTTCAAAAAAAAAAACACTTTAAAATCACTTATAACATTTATAACTTGTATGACTGTATGAATTAAATTCACTGAAGTCTAGTATGAACAAAACAGCTTATCCATATGTGATGAGATTGTGGAAGAGCGGTGTGAAATAACTTCATTCAATTCAAGGCAATTTTTTCTCATTTTTGTTTGATGATTTCAAAGTTGAGCTCATTTTTCTAATAGTTATGATTATTTGTTTTTGAACATATATCCATCATATGAATTGTCAAGATGGGCTCTTTCATCGTATTAATTTTGAAATTAAAAAAATTTTAAAATACGGCGCTAAATTCCGATTTTGTGTGAAATTTTTTCTATTTTCTCCAAAAAATTTCCATTTAAAACGATATAATTATTTTGTTAATAATATTATGAATTTTTTTTTTTCTATATTCATATTAAGATGTACTCAATACATCATTATCATTAATTGTTTTTATTAAATTCACCTATTTTAATACTGTAATTTATGTTTCTTTCAGAAATCATCAAACAACCATCCGTTGTTGTTTTGTACATGTTGTATGAGAATTGTAATTTTAAATTATCTATTAAGTGAAGGTACGAGAGAATAAACTTTTATTTAAAATTTATTTCAATCATTTTGAGATATGTATCTTTAATTCTAAATATTGAATTAAATGGATTTTAATGAAATCTTTTTCAAACTTTATATGAAATATATTATTACCAACATTATCATTTTTGTTTGATGATTTCAAAGTTGAGCTCATTTTTCTAATAGTTATGATTATATGTTTTTAAACATATATCCATCATATGAATCGTCAAGACGGGCTCTTTCATCGTACTAATTTTGAAATTAAAAAACGTTAAAATTCGGCGTTAAATTCCGATTTTGTGTGAAATTTTTTCTATTTTCTACAAAAAATTTCCATTTTAAACGATATAATTATTTTGTCAAAAATATTATGGAATTTTTTTTTTGTTATTCATATTAAGATTTACTCAATCCATCATTATCATTAATTGTTTTTATTAAATTCTCCTATTTTCATACTGTAATTTAAATTTCTTTCAGAAATCTTCAAACAACCATTCGTTGCTGTTTTGTACATGTTGTTTGAGAATCAGAATTTTAATCTAACTACTACATAGTAAAGGTATAAACGGACACAATTTAATAAAAATTCATTTCAATCAATCCGAGATATGTATCCTTAAATCAAAATTCTAAATTTAATAGATTTTAGTGAAATTTTTTTGCAACTTTATGTGAAATACACAATATTATTACCATGGCATGGTAACATGGTACAGTTTTTCATTTTGAAATTAAATTAAACTCTTCGATTAAATAAATGCTAGTCCTGAAAAGGACTTTTTTGTGTTACTTTTAGAATTGTATTTTACTTTTTTGCTTTCTTTACTGGAGTTGCCTTTTTTGTTGTTGTCGCAGCTTTTTTAACCTTAGGACTTTTTGCAGCAACCTTTGTTACATTTTTAGATGGTTTCGTAATTTTTTGCTTCGAAGCTTTTGTTTTAATAGGAGCTGGTTTCTTAATAGTTTTAGCTACTGCCTTTTCAGATTTTTTCTTTTCTATTATAGATTCTTTAGCAACAGTAGTCTTTTTCTTTGCGACTCCAACCTTTACAGGTGATCCTTTCTTGGCTTTTTTTGTAATTGATTTTTTCGGTGATGCTAATTTGTTTTTCTTCGAACTTTCGCCGCTTGCTTTTGTTGATGTCGATAGCTTAAATGAACCCGATGCACCTTTGCCTTTCGTTTGGATTAATTTACCGCTAACAACTGCACTCTTAATATATTTTTTAATAAATGGAGACAATTTGTCAGCGTCAACTTTGTAATTTGCAGCCAAATACTTTTTAATTGCTAGTAAAGATGAACCGCCACGTTCTTTCAAATCTTTTATAGCGCTATTCACCATATCTGAAGTTGGAGGATGGGTTGGCTTAGATTTAGACTTTTTCACTCCAGTTGCGATAGAACCTTTCTTTGGTTTCTTCGTTTCAACAACAGGTGCAGTATTCGATTGAATTGTAGTATTATCTGCCATTTTGCTTTTTTTCTTTTAAAATATTTTTATTCACTTTTAGATTTTCCAATTAAATTTTTCAAAAAAAAAAACACTTTAAAATCACTTATAACATTTATAACTTGTATGACTGTATGAATTAAATTCACTGAAGTCTAGTATGAACAAAACAGCTTATCCATATGTGATGAGATTGTGGAAGAGCGGTGTGAAATAACTTCATTCAATTCAAGGCAATTTTTTCTCATTTTTGTTTGATGATTTCAAAGTTGAGCTCATTTTTCTAATAGTTATGATTATTTGTTTTTGAACATATATCCATCATATGAATTGTCAAGATGGGCTCTTTCATCGTATTAATTTTGAAATTAAAAAAATTTTAAAATACGGCGCTAAATTCCGATTTTGTGTGAAATTTTTTCTATTTTCTCCAAAAAATTTCCATTTAAAACGATATAATTATTTTGTTAATAATATTATGAATTTTTTTTTTTCTATATTCATATTAAGATGTACTCAATACATCATTATCATTAATTGTTTTTATTAAATTCACCTATTTAAATACTGTAATTTATGTTTCTTTCAGAAATCATCAAACAACCATCCGTTGTTGTTTTGTACATGTTGTATGAGAATTGTAATTTTAAATTATCTATTAAGTGAAGGTACGAGAGAATAAACTTTTATTTAAAATTTATTTCAATCATTTTGAGATATGTATCTTTAATTCTAAATATTGAATTAAATGGATTTTAATGAAATTTTTTTTGAAACTTTATATGAAATATATTATTACCAACATTATCATTTTTGTTTGATGATTTCAAAGTTGAGCTCATTTTTCTAATAGTTATGATTATATGTTTTTAAACATATATCCATCATATGAATCGTCAAGACGGGCTCTTTCATCGTACTAATTTTGAAATTAAAAAACGTTAAAATTCGGCGTTAAATTCCGATTTTGTGTGAAATTTTTTCTATTTTCTACAAAAAATTTCCATTTTAAACGATATAATTATTTTGTCAAAAATATTATGGAATTTTTTTTTTGTTATTCATATTAAGATTTACTCAATCCATCATTATCATTAATTGTTTTTATTAAATTCTCCTATTTTCATACTGTAATTTAAATTTCTTTCAGAAATCTTCAAACAACCATTCGTTGCTGTTTTGTACATGTTGTTTGAGAATCAGAATTTTAATCTAACTACTACATAGTAAAGGTATAAACGGACACAATTTAATAAAAATTCATTTCAATCAATCCGAGATATGTATCCTTAAATCAAAATTCTAAATTTAATAGATTTTAGTGAAATTTTTTTGCAACTTTATGTGAAATACACAATATTATTACCATGGCATGGTAACATGGTACAGTTTTTCATTTTGAAATTAAATTAAACTCTTCGATTAAATAAATGCTAGTCCTGAAAAGGACTTTTTTGTGTTACTTTTAGAATTGTATTTTACTTTTTTGCTTTCTTTACTGGAGTTGCCTTTTTTGTTGTTGTCGCAGCTTTTTTAACCTTAGGACTTTTTGCAGCAACCTTTGTTACATTTTTAGATGGTTTCGTAATTTTTTGCTTCGAAGCTTTTGTTTTAATAGGAGCTGGTTTCTTAATAGTTTTAGCTACTGCCTTTTCAGATTTTTTCTTTTCTATTATAGATTCTTTAGCAACAGTAGTCTTTTTCTTTGCGACTCCAACCTTTACAGGTGATCCTTTCTTGGCTTTTTTTGTAATTGATTTTTTCGGTGATGCTAATTTGTTTTTCTTCGAACTTTCGCCGCTTGCTTTTGTTGATGTCGATAGCTTAAATGAACCCGATGCACCTTTGCCTTTCGTTTGGATTAATTTACCGCTAACAACTGCACTCTTAATATATTTTTTAATAAATGGAGACAATTTGTCAGCGTCAACTTTGTAATTTGCAGCCAAATACTTTTTAATTGCTAGTAAAGATGAACCGCCACGTTCTTTCAAATCTTTTATAGCGCTATTCACCATATCTGAAGTTGGAGGATGGGTTGGCTTAGATTTAGGCTTTTTCACTCCAGTTGCGATAGAACCTTTCTTTGGTTTCTTCGTTTCAACAACAGGTGCAGTATTCGATTGAATTGTAGTATTATCTGCCATTTTGCTTTTTTTCTTTTAAAATATTTTTATTCACTTTTAGATTTTCCAATTAAATTTTTCAAAAAAAAAAACACTTTAAAATCACTTATAACATTTATAACTTGTATGACTGTATGAATTAAATTCACTGAAGTCTAGTATGAACAAAACAGCTTATCCATATGTGATGAGATTGTGGAAGAGCGGTGTGAAAAAACTTCATTGAATTCAAGGCAATTTTTTCTCATTTTTGTTTGATGATTTCAAAGTTGAGCTCATTTTTCTAATAGTTATGATTATTTGTTTTTGAACATATATCCATCATATGAATTGTCAAGATGGGCTCTTTCATCGTACTAATTTTGAAATTAAAAAAATTTTAAAATACGGCGCTAAATTCCGATTTTGTGTGAAATTTTTTCTATTTTCTCCAAAAAATTTCCATTTAAAACGATATAATTATTTTGTTAATAATATTATGAATTTTTTTTTTCTATATTCATATTAAGATGTACTCAATGCATCATTATCATTAATTGTTTTTATTAAATTCACCTATTTTAATACTGTAATTTATGTTTCTTTCAGAAATCATCAAACAACCATCCGTTGTTGTTTTGTACATGTTGTATGAGAATTGTAATTTTAAATTATCTATTAAGTGAAGGTACGAGAGAATAAACTTTTATTTCAAATTTATTTCAATCATTTTGAGATATGTATCTTTAATTCTAAATATTGAATTAAATGGATTTTAATGAAATTTTTTTTGAAACTTTATATGAAATATATTATTACCAACATTATCATTTTTGTTTGATGATTTCAAAGTTGAGCTCATTTTTCTAATAGTTATGATTATATGTTTTTACACATATATCCATCATATGAATCGTCAAGACGGGCTCTTTCATCGTACTAATTTTGAAATTAAAAAAAATTAAAATTCGGCGTTAAATTCCGATTTTGTGTGAAATTTTTTCTATTTTCTACAAAAAATTTCCATTTTAAACGATATAATTATTTTGTGAAAAATATTATGGAATTTTTTTTTTGTTATTCATATTAAGATTTACTCAATCCATCATTATCATTAATTGTTTTTATTAAATTCTCCTATTTTCATACTGTAATTTAAATTTCTTTCAGAAATCTTCAAACAACCATTCGTTGCTGTTTTGTACATGTTGTTTGAGAATCAGAATTTTAATCTAACTACTACATAGTAAAGGTATAAACGGACACAATTTAATAAAAATTCATTTCAATCAATCCGAGATATGTATCCTTAAATCAAAATTCTAAATTTAATAGATTTTAGTGAAATTTTTTTGCAACTTTATGTGAAATACACAATATTATTACCATGGCATGGTAACATGGTACAGTTTTTCATTTTGAAATTAAATTAAACTCTTCGATTAAATAAATGCTAGTCCTGAAAAGGACTTTTTTGTGTTACTTTTAGAATTGTATTTTACTTTTTTGCTTTCTTTACTGGAGTTGCCTTTTTTGTTGTTGTCGCAGCTTTTTTAACCTTAGGACTTTTTGCAGCAACCTTTGTTACATTTTTAGATGGTTTCGTAATTTTTTGCTTCGAAGCTTTTGTTTTAATAGGAGCTGGTTTCTTAATAGTTTTAGCTACTGCCTTTTCAGATTTTTTCTTTTCTATTATAGATTCTTTAGCAACAGTAGTCTTTTTCTTTGCGACTCCAACCTTTACAGGTGATCCTTTCTTGGCTTTTTTTGTAATTGATTTTTTCGGTGATGCTAATTTGTTTTTCTTCGAACTTTCGCCGCTTGCTTTTGTTGATGTCGATAGCTTAAATGAACCCGATGCACCTTTGCCTTTCGTTTGGATTAATTTACCGCTAACAACTGCACTCTTAATATATTTTTTAATAAATGGAGACAATTTGTCAGCGTCAACTTTGTAATTTGCAGCCAAATACTTTTTAATTGCTAGTAAAGATGAACCGCCACGTTCTTTCAAATCTTTTATAGCGCTATTCACCATATCTGAAGTTGGAGGATGGGTTGGCTTAGATTTAGGCTTTTTCACTCCAGTTGCGATAGAACCTTTCTTTGGTTTCTTCGTTTCAACAACAGGTGCAGTATTCGATTGAATTGTAGTATTATCTGCCATTTTGCTTTTTTTCTTTTAAAATATTTTTATTCACTTTTAGATTTTCCAATTAAATTTTTCAAAAAAAAAAACACTTTAAAATCACTTATAACATTTATAACTTGTATGACTGTATGAATTAAATTCACTGAAGTCTAGTATGAACAAAACAGCTTATCCATATGTGATGAGATTGTGGAAGAGCGGTGTGAAAAAACTTCATTGAATTCAAGGCAATTTTTTCTCATTTTTGTTTGATGATTTCAAAGTTGAGCTCATTTTTCTAATAGTTATGATTATTTGTTTTTGAACATATATCCATCATATGAATTGTCAAGATGGGCTCTTTCATCGTACTAATTTTGAAATTAAAAAAATTTTAAAATACGGCGCTAAATTCCGATTTTGTGTGAAATTTTTTCTATTTTCTCCAAAAAATTTCCATTTAAAACGATATAATTATTTTGTTAATAATATTATGAATTTTTTTTTTCTATATTCATATTAAGATGTACTCAATGCATCATTATCATTAATTGTTTTTATTAAATTCACCTATTTTAATACTGTAATTTATGTTTCTTTCAGAAATCATCAAACAACCATCCGTTGTTGTTTTGTACATGTTGTATGAGAATTGTAATTTTAAATTATCTATTAAGTGAAGGTACGAGAGAATAAACTTTTATTTCAAATTTATTTCAATCATTTTGAGATATGTATCTTTAATTCTAAATATTGAATTAAATGGATTTTAATGAAATTTTTTTTGAAACTTTATATGAAATATATTATTACCAACATTATCATTTTTGTTTGATGATTTCAAAGTTGAGCTCATTTTTCTAATAGTTATGATTATATGTTTTTACACATATATCCATCATATGAATCGTCAAGACGGGCTCTTTCATCGTACTAATTTTGAAATTAAAAAAAATTAAAATTCGGCGTTAAATTCCGATTTTGTGTGAAATTTTTTCTATTTTCTACAAAAAATTTCCATTTTAAACGATATAATTATTTTGTGAAAAATATTATGGAATTTTTTTTTTGTTATTCATATTAAGATTTACTCAATCCATCATTATCATTAATTGTTTTTATTAAATTCTCCTATTTTCATACTGTAATTTAAATTTCTTTCAGAAATCTTCAAACAACCATTCGTTGCTGTTTTGTACATGTTGTTTGAGAATCAGAATTTTAATCTAACTACTACATAGTAAAGGTATAAACGGACACAATTTAATAAAAATTCATTTCAATCAATCCGAGATATGTATCCTTAAATCAAAATTCTAAATTTAATAGATTTTAGTGAAATTTTTTTGCAACTTTATGTGAAATACACAATATTATTACCATGGCATGGTAACATGGTACAGTTTTTCATTTTGAAATTAAATTAAACTCTTCGATTAAATAAATGCTAGTCCTGAAAAGGACTTTTTTGTGTTACTTTTAGAATTGTATTTTACTTTTTTGCTTTCTTTACTGGAGTTGCCTTTTTTGTTGTTGTCGCAGCTTTTTTAACCTTAGGACTTTTTGCAGCAACCTTTGTTACATTTTTAGATGGTTTCGTAATTTTTTGCTTCGAAGCTTTTGTTTTAATAGGAGCTGGTTTCTTAATAGTTTTAGCTACTGCCTTTTCAGATTTTTTCTTTTCTATTATAGATTCTTTAGCAACAGTAGTCTTTTTCTTTGCGACTCCAACCTTTACAGGTGATCCTTTCTTGGCTTTTTTTGTAATTGATTTTTTCGGTGATGCTAATTTGTTTTTCTTCGAACTTTCGCCGCTTGCTTTTGTTGATGTCGATAGCTTAAATGAACCCGATGCACCTTTGCCTTTCGTTTGGATTAATTTACCGCTAACAACTGCACTCTTAATATATTTTTTAATAAATGGAGACAATTTGTCAGCGTCAACTTTGTAATTTGCAGCCAAATACTTTTTAATTGCTAGTAAAGATGAACCGCCACGTTCTTTCAAATCTTTTATAGCGCTATTCACCATATCTGAAGTTGGAGGATGGGTTGGCTTAGATTTAGGCTTTTTCACTCCAGTTGCGATAGAACCTTTCTTTGGTTTCTTCGTTTCAACAACAGGTGCAGTATTCGATTGAATTGTAGTATTATCTGCCATTTTGCTTTTTTTCTTTTAAAATATTTTTATTCACTTTTAGATTTTCCAATTAAATTTTTCAAAAAAAAAAACACTTTAAAATCACTTATAACATTTATAACTTGTATGACTGTATGAATTAAATTCACTGAAGTCTAGTATGAACAAAACAGCTTATCCATATGTGATGAGATTGTGGAAGAGCGGTGTGAAAAAACTTCATTGAATTCAAGGCAATTTTTTCTCATTTTTGTTTGATGATTTCAAAGTTGAGCTCATTTTTCTAATAGTTATGATTATTTGTTTTTGAACATATATCCATCATATGAATTGTCAAGATGGGCTCTTTCATCGTACTAATTTTGAAATTAAAAAAATTTTAAAATACGGCGCTAAATTCCGATTTTGTGTGAAATTTTTTCTATTTTCTCCAAAAAATTTCCATTTAAAACGATATAATTATTTTGTTAATAATATTATGAATTTTTTTTTTCTATATTCATATTAAGATGTACTCAATGCATCATTATCATTAATTGTTTTTATTAAATTCACCTATTTTAATACTGTAATTTATGTTTCTTTCAGAAATCATCAAACAACCATCCGTTGTTGTTTTGTACATGTTGTATGAGAATTGTAATTTTAAATTATCTATTAAGTGAAGGTACGAGAGAATAAACTTTTATTTCAAATTTATTTCAATCATTTTGAGATATGTATCTTTAATTCTAAATATTGAATTAAATGGATTTTAATGAAATTTTTTTTGAAACTTTATATGAAATATATTATTACCAACATTATCATTTTTGTTTGATGATTTCAAAGTTGAGCTCATTTTTCTAATAGTTATGATTATATGTTTTTACACATATATCCATCATATGAATCGTCAAGACGGGCTCTTTCATCGTACTAATTTTGAAATTAAAAAAAATTAAAATTCGGCGTTAAATTCCGATTTTGTGTGAAATTTTTTCTATTTTCTACAAAAAATTTCCATTTTAAACGATATAATTATTTTGTGAAAAATATTATGGAATTTTTTTTTTGTTATTCATATTAAGATTTACTCAATCCATCATTATCATTAATTGTTTTTATTAAATTCTCCTATTTTCATACTGTAATTTAAATTTCTTTCAGAAATCTTCAAACAACCATTCGTTGCTGTTTTGTACATGTTGTTTGAGAATCAGAATTTTAATCTAACTACTACATAGTAAAGGTATAAACGGACACAATTTAATAAAAATTCATTTCAATCAATCCGAGATATGTATCCTTAAATCAAAATTCTAAATTTAATAGATTTTAGTGAAATTTTTTTGCAACTTTATGTGAAATACACAATATTATTACCATGGCATGGTAACATGGTACAGTTTTTCATTTTGAAATTAAATTAAACTCTTCGATTAAATAAATGCTAGTCCTGAAAAGGACTTTTTTGTGTTACTTTTAGAATTGTATTTTACTTTTTTGCTTTCTTTACTGGAGTTGCCTTTTTTGTTGTTGTCGCAGCTTTTTTAACCTTAGGACTTTTTGCAGCAACCTTTGTTACATTTTTAGATGGTTTCGTAATTTTTTGCTTCGAAGCTTTTGTTTTAATAGGAGCTGGTTTCTTAATAGTTTTAGCTACTGCCTTTTCAGATTTTTTCTTTTCTATTATAGATTCTTTAGCAACAGTAGTCTTTTTCTTTGCGACTCCAACCTTTACAGGTGATCCTTTCTTGGCTTTTTTTGTAATTGATTTTTTCGGTGATGCTAATTTGTTTTTCTTCGAACTTTCGCCGCTTGCTTTTGTTGATGTCGATAGCTTAAATGAACCCGATGCACCTTTGCCTTTCGTTTGGATTAATTTACCGCTAACAACTGCACTCTTAATATATTTTTTAATAAATGGAGACAATTTGTCAGCGTCAACTATGTAATTTGCAGCCAAATACTTTTTAATTGCTAGTAAAGATGAACCGCCACGTTCTTTCAAATCTTTTATAGCGCTATTCACCATATCTGAAGTTGGAGGATGGGTTGGCTTAGATTTAGGCTTTTTCACTCCAGTTGCGATAGAACCTTTCTTTGGTTTCTTCGTTTCAACAACAGGTGCAGTATTCGATTGAATTGTAGTATTATCTGCCATTTTGCTTTTTTTCTTTTAAAATATTTTTATTCACTTTTAGATTTTCCAATTAAATTTTTCAAAAAAAAAAACACTTTAAAATCACTTATAACATTTATAACTTGTATGACTGTATGAATTAAATTCACTGAAGTCTAGTATGAACAAAACAGCTTATCCATATGTGATGAGATTGTGGAAGAGCGGTGTGAAAAAACTTCATTGAATTCAAGGCAATTTTTTCTCATTTTTGTTTGATGATTTCAAAGTTGAGCTCATTTTTCTAATAGTTATGATTATTTGTTTTTGAACATATATCCATCATATGAATTGTCAAGATGGGCTCTTTCATCGTACTAATTTTGAAATTAAAAAAATTTTAAAATACGGCGCTAAATTCCGATTTTGTGTGAAATTTTTTCTATTTTCTCCAAAAAATTTCCATTTAAAACGATATAATTATTTTGTTAATAATATTATGAATTTTTTTTTTCTATATTCATATTAAGATGTACTCAATGCATCATTATCATTAATTGTTTTTATTAAATTCACCTATTTTAATACTGTAATTTATGTTTCTTTCAGAAATCATCAAACAACCATCCGTTGTTGTTTTGTACATGTTGTATGAGAATTGTAATTTTAAATTATCTATTAAGTGAAGGTACGAGAGAATAAACTTTTATTTCAAATTTATTTCAATCATTTTGAGATATGTATCTTTAATTCTAAATATTGAATTAAATGGATTTTAATGAAATTTTTTTTGAAACTTTATATGAAATATATTATTACCAACATTATCATTTTTGTTTGATGATTTCAAAGTTGAGCTCATTTTTCTAATAGTTATGATTATATGTTTTTACACATATATCCATCATATGAATCGTCAAGACGGGCTCTTTCATCGTACTAATTTTGAAATTAAAAAAAATTAAAATTCGGCGTTAAATTCCGATTTTGTGTGAAATTTTTTCTATTTTCTACAAAAAATTTCCATTTTAAACGATATAATTATTTTGTGAAAAATATTATGGAATTTTTTTTTTGTTATTCATATTAAGATTTACTCAATCCATCATTATCATTAATTGTTTTTATTAAATTCTCCTATTTTCATACTGTAATTTAAATTTCTTTCAGAAATCTTCAAACAACCATTCGTTGCTGTTTTGTACATGTTGTTTGAGAATCAGAATTTTAATCTAACTACTACATAGTAAAGGTATAAACGGACACAATTTAATAAAAATTCATTTCAATCAATCCGAGATATGTATCCTTAAATCAAAATTCTAAATTTAATAGATTTTAGTGAAATTTTTTTGCAACTTTATGTGAAATACACAATATTATTACCATGGCATGGTAACATGGTACAGTTTTTCATTTTGAAATTAAATTAAACTCTTCGATTAAATAAATGCTAGTCCTGAAAAGGACTTTTTTGTGTTACTTTTAGAATTGTATTTTACTTTTTTGCTTTCTTTACTGGAGTTGCCTTTTTTGTTGTTGTCGCAGCTTTTTTAACCTTAGGACTTTTTGCAGCAACCTTTGTTACATTTTTAGATGGTTTCGTAATTTTTTGCTTCGAAGCTTTTGTTTTAATAGGAGCTGGTTTCTTAATAGTTTTAGCTACTGCCTTTTCAGATTTTTTCTTTTCTATTATAGATTCTTTAGCAACAGTAGTCTTTTTCTTTGCGACTCCAACCTTTACAGGTGATCCTTTCTTGGCTTTTTTTGTAATTGATTTTTTCGGTGATGCTAATTTGTTTTTCTTCGAACTTTCGCCGCTTGCTTTTGTTGATGTCGATAGCTTAAATGAACCCGATGCACCTTTGCCTTTCGTTTGGATTAATTTACCGCTAACAACTGCACTCTTAATATATTTTTTAATAAATGGAGACAATTTGTCAGCGTCAACTTTGTAATTTGCAGCCAAATACTTTTTAATTGCTAGTAAAGATGAACCGCCACGTTCTTTCAAATCTTTTATAGCGCTATTCACCATATCTGAAGTTGGAGGATGGGTTGGCTTAGATTTAGGCTTTTTCACTCCAGTTGCGATAGAACCTTTCTTTGGTTTCTTCGTTTCAACAACAGGTGCAGTATTCGATTGAATTGTAGTATTATCTGCCATTTTGCTTTTTTTCTTTTAAAATATTTTTATTCACTTTTAGATTTTCCAATTAAATTTTTCAAAAAAAAAAACACTTTAAAATCACTTATAACATTTATAACTTGTATGACTGTATGAATTAAATTCACTGAAGTCTAGTATGAACAAAACAGCTTATCCATATGTGATGAGATTGTGGAAGAGCGGTGTGAAAAAACTTCATTGAATTCAAGGCAATTTTTTCTCATTTTTGTTTGATGATTTCAAAGTTGAGCTCATTTTTCTAATAGTTATGATTATTTGTTTTTGAACATATATCCATCATATGAATTGTCAAGATGGGCTCTTTCATCGTACTAATTTTGAAATTAAAAAAATTTTAAAATACGGCGCTAAATTCCGATTTTGTGTGAAATTTTTTCTATTTTCTCCAAAAAATTTCCATTTAAAACGATATAATTATTTTGTTAATAATATTATGAATTTTTTTTTTCTATATTCATATTAAGATGTACTCAATGCATCATTATCATTAATTGTTTTTATTAAATTCACCTATTTTAATACTGTAATTTATGTTTCTTTCAGAAATCATCAAACAACCATCCGTTGTTGTTTTGTACATGTTGTATGAGAATTGTAATTTTAAATTATCTATTAAGTGAAGGTACGAGAGAATAAACTTTTATTTCAAATTTATTTCAATCATTTTGAGATATGTATCTTTAATTCTAAATATTGAATTAAATGGATTTTAATGAAATTTTTTTTGAAACTTTATATGAAATATATTATTACCAACATTATCATTTTTGTTTGATGATTTCAAAGTTGAGCTCATTTTTCTAATAGTTATGATTATATGTTTTTACACATATATCCATCATATGAATCGTCAAGACGGGCTCTTTCATCGTACTAATTTTGAAATTAAAAAAAATTAAAATTCGGCGTTAAATTCCGATTTTGTGTGAAATTTTTTCTATTTTCTACAAAAAATTTCCATTTTAAACGATATAATTATTTTGTGAAAAATATTATGGAATTTTTTTTTTGTTATTCATATTAAGATTTACTCAATCCATCATTATCATTAATTGTTTTTATTAAATTCTCCTATTTTCATACTGTAATTTAAATTTCTTTCAGAAATCTTCAAACAACCATTCGTTGCTGTTTTGTACATGTTGTTTGAGAATCAGAATTTTAATCTAACTACTACATAGTAAAGGTATAAACGGACACAATTTAATAAAAATTCATTTCAATCAATCCGAGATATGTATCCTTAAATCAAAATTCTAAATTTAATAGATTTTAGTGAAATTTTTTTGCAACTTTATGTGAAATACACAATATTATTACCATGGCATGGTAACATGGTACAGTTTTTCATTTTGAAATTAAATTAAACTCTTCGATTAAATAAATGCTAGTCCTGAAAAGGACTTTTTTGTGTTACTTTTAGAATTGTATTTTACTTTTTTGCTTTCTTTACTGGAGTTGCCTTTTTTGTTGTTGTCGCAGCTTTTTTAACCTTAGGACTTTTTGCAGCAACCTTTGTTACATTTTTAGATGGTTTCGTAATTTTTTGCTTCGAAGCTTTTGTTTTAATAGGAGCTGGTTTCTTAATAGTTTTAGCTACTGCCTTTTCAGATTTTTTCTTTTCTATTATAGATTCTTTAGCAACAGTAGTCTTTTTCTTTGCGACTCCAACCTTTACAGGTGATCCTTTCTTGGCTTTTTTTGTAATTGATTTTTTCGGTGATGCTAATTTGTTTTTCTTCGAACTTTCGCCGCTTGCTTTTGTTGATGTCGATAGCTTAAATGAACCCGATGCACCTTTGCCTTTCGTTTGGATTAATTTACCGCTAACAACTGCACTCTTAATATATTTTTTAATAAATGGAGACAATTTGTCAGCGTCAACTTTGTAATTTGCAGCCAAATACTTTTTAATTGCTAGTAAAGATGAACCGCCACGTTCTTTCAAATCTTTTATAGCGCTATTCACCATATCTGAAGTTGGAGGATGGGTTGGCTTAGATTTAGGCTTTTTCACTCCAGTTGCGATAGAACCTTTCTTTGGTTTCTTCGTTTCAACAACAGGTGCAGTATTCGATTGAATTGTAGTATTATCTGCCATTTTGCTTTTTTTCTTTTAAAATATTTTTATTCACTTTTAGATTTTCCAATTAAATTTTTCAAAAAAAAAAACACTTTAAAATCACTTATAACATTTATAACTTGTATGACTGTATGAATTAAATTCACTGAAGTCTAGTATGAACAAAACAGCTTATCCATATGTGATGAGATTGTGGAAGAGCGGTGTGAAAAAACTTCATTGAATTCAAGGCAATTTTTTCTCATTTTTGTTTGATGATTTCAAAGTTGAGCTCATTTTTCTAATAGTTATGATTATTTGTTTTTGAACATATATCCATCATATGAATTGTCAAGATGGGCTCTTTCATCGTACTAATTTTGAAATTAAAAAAATTTTAAAATACGGCGCTAAATTCCGATTTTGTGTGAAATTTTTTCTATTTTCTCCAAAAAATTTCCATTTAAAACGATATAATTATTTTGTTAATAATATTATGAATTTTTTTTTTCTATATTCATATTAAGATGTACTCAATGCATCATTATCATTAATTGTTTTTATTAAATTCACCTATTTTAATACTGTAATTTATGTTTCTTTCAGAAATCATCAAACAACCATCCGTTGTTGTTTTGTACATGTTGTATGAGAATTGTAATTTTAAATTATCTATTAAGTGAAGGTACGAGAGAATAAACTTTTATTTCAAATTTATTTCAATCATTTTGAGATATGTATCTTTAATTCTAAATATTGAATTAAATGGATTTTAATGAAATTTTTTTTGAAACTTTATATGAAATATATTATTACCAACATTATCATTTTTGTTTGATGATTTCAAAGTTGAGCTCATTTTTCTAATAGTTATGATTATATGTTTTTACACATATATCCATCATATGAATCGTCAAGACGGGCTCTTTCATCGTACTAATTTTGAAATTAAAAAAAATTAAAATTCGGCGTTAAATTCCGATTTTGTGTGAAATTTTTTCTATTTTCTACAAAAAATTTCCATTTTAAACGATATAATTATTTTGTGAAAAATATTATGGAATTTTTTTTTTGTTATTCATATTAAGATTTACTCAATCCATCATTATCATTAATTGTTTTTATTAAATTCTCCTATTTTCATACTGTAATTTAAATTTCTTTCAGAAATCTTCAAACAACCATTCGTTGCTGTTTTGTACATGTTGTTTGAGAATCAGAATTTTAATCTAACTACTACATAGTAAAGGTATAAACGGACACAATTTAATAAAAATTCATTTCAATCAATCCGAGATATGTATCCTTAAATCAAAATTCTAAATTTAATAGATTTTAGTGAAATTTTTTTGCAACTTTATGTGAAATACACAATATTATTACCATGGCATGGTAACATGGTACAGTTTTTCATTTTGAAATTAAATTAAACTCTTCGATTAAATAAATGCTAGTCCTGAAAAGGACTTTTTTGTGTTACTTTTAGAATTGTATTTTACTTTTTTGCTTTCTTTACTGGAGTTGCCTTTTTTGTTGTTGTCGCAGCTTTTTTAACCTTAGGACTTTTTGCAGCAACCTTTGTTACATTTTTAGATGGTTTCGTAATTTTTTGCTTCGAAGCTTTTGTTTTAATAGGAGCTGGTTTCTTAATAGTTTTAGCTACTGCCTTTTCAGATTTTTTCTTTTCTATTATAGATTCTTTAGCAACAGTAGTCTTTTTCTTTGCGACTCCAACCTTTACAGGTGATCCTTTCTTGGCTTTTTTTGTAATTGATTTTTTCGGTGATGCTAATTTGTTTTTCTTCGAACTTTCGCCGCTTGCTTTTGTTGATGTCGATAGCTTAAATGAACCCGATGCACCTTTGCCTTTCGTTTGGATTAATTTACCGCTAACAACTGCACTCTTAATATATTTTTTAATAAATGGAGACAATTTGTCAGCGTCAACTTTGTAATTTGCAGCCAAATACTTTTTAATTGCTAGTAAAGATGAACCGCCACGTTCTTTCAAATCTTTTATAGCGCTATTCACCATATCTGAAGTTGGAGGATGGGTTGGCTTAGATTTAGGCTTTTTCACTCCAGTTGCGATAGAACCTTTCTTTGGTTTCTTCGTTTCAACAACAGGTGCAGTATTCGATTGAATTGTAGTATTATCTGCCATTTTGCTTTTTTTCTTTTAAAATATTTTTATTCACTTTTAGATTTTCCAATTAAATTTTTCAAAAAAAAAAACACTTTAAAATCACTTATAACATTTATAACTTGTATGACTGTATGAATTAAATTCACTGAAGTCTAGTATGAACAAAACAGCTTATCCATATGTGATGAGATTGTGGAAGAGCGGTGTGAAAAAATTTCATTGAATTCAAGGCAATTTTTTCTCATTTTTGTTTGATGATTTCAAAGTTGAGCTCATTTTTCTAATAGTTATGATTATTTGTTTTTGAACATATATCCATCATATGAATTGTCAAGATGGGCTCTTTCATCGTACTAATTTTGAAATTAAAAAAATTTTAAAATACGGCGCTAAATTCCGATTTTGTGTGAAATTTTTTCTATTTTCTCCAAAAAATTTCCATTTAAAACGATATAATTATTTTGTTAATAATATTATGAATTTTTTTTTTCTATATTCATATTAAGATGTACTCAATGCATCATTATCATTAATTGTTTTTATTAAATTCACCTATTTTAATACTGTAATTTATGTTTCTTTCAGAAATCATCAAACAACCACCCGTTGTTGTTTTGTACATGTTGTATGAGAATTGTAATTTTAAATTATCTATTAAGTGAAGGTACGAGAGAATAAACTTTTATTTAAAATTTATTTCAATCATTTTGAGATATGTATCTTTAATTCTAAATATTGAATTAAATGGATTTTAATGAAATATTTTTCAAACTTTATATGAAATATATTATTACCAACATTATCATTTTTGTTTGATGATTTCAAAGTTGAGCTCATTTTTCTAATAGTTATGATTATATGTTTTTAAACATATATCCATCATATGAATCGTCAAGACGGGCTCTTTCATCGTACTAATTTTGAAATTAAAAAACGTTAAAATTCGGCGTTAAATTCCGATTTTGTGTGAAATTTTTTCTATTTTCTACAAAAAATTTCCATTTTAAACGATATAATCATTTTGTCAAAAATATTATGGAATTTTTTTTTTGTTATTCATATTAAGATTTACTCAATCCATCATTATCATTAATTGTTTTTATTAAATTCTCCTATTTTCATACTGTAATTTAAATTTCTTTCAGAAATCTTCAAACAACCATTCGTTGCTGTTTTGTACATGTTGTTTGAGAATCAGAATTTTAATCTAACTACTACATAGTAAAGGTATAAACGGACACAATTTAATAAAAATTCATTTCAATCAATCCGAGATATGTATCCTTAAATCAAAATTCTAAATTTAATAGATTTTAGTGAAATTTTTTTGCAACTTTATGTGAAATACACAATATTATTACCATGGCATGGTAACATGGTACAGTTTTTCATTTTGAAATTAAATTAAACTCTTCGATTAAATAAATGCTAGTCCTGAAAAGGACTTTTTTGTGTTACTTTTAGAATTGTATTTTACTTTTTTGCTTTCTTTACTGGAGTTGCCTTTTTTGTTGTTGTCGCAGCTTTTTTAACCTTAGGACTTTTTGCAGCAACCTTTGTTACATTTTTAGATGGTTTCGTAATTTTTTGCTTCGAAGCTTTTGTTTTAATAGGAGCTGGTTTCTTAATAGTTTTAGCTACTGCCTTTTCAGATTTTTTCTTTTCTATTATAGATTCTTTAGCAACAGTAGTCTTTTTCTTTGCGACTCCAACCTTTACAGGTGATCCTTTCTTGGCTTTTTTTGTAATTGATTTTTTCGGTGATGCTAATTTGTTTTTCTTCGAACTTTCGCCGCTTGCTTTTGTTGATGTCGATAGCTTAAATGAACCCGATGCACCTTTGCCTTTCGTTTGGATTAATTTACCGCTAACAACTGCACTCTTAATATATTTTTTAATAAATGGAGACAATTTGTCAGCGTCAACTTTGTAATTTGCAGCCAAATACTTTTTAATTGCTAGTAAAGATGAACCGCCACGTTCTTTCAAATCTTTTATAGCGCTATTCACCATATCTGAAGTTGGAGGATGGGTTGGCTTAGATTTAGGCTTTTTCACTCCAGTTGCGATAGAACCTTTCTTTGGTTTCTTCGTTTCAACAACAGGTGCAGTATTCGATTGAATTGTAGTATTATCTGCCATTTTGCTTTTTTTCTTTTAAAATATTTTTATTCACTTTTAGATTTTCCAATTAAATTTTTCAAAAAAAAAAACACTTTAAAATCACTTATAACATTTATAACTTGTATGACTGTATGAATTAAATTCACTGAAGTCTAGTATGAACAAAACAGCTTATCCATATGTGATGAGATTGTGGAAGAGCGGTGTGAAAAAACTTCATTGAATTCAAGGCAATTTTTTCTCATTTTTGTTTGATGATTTCAAAGTTGAGCTCATTTTTCTAATAGTTATGATTATTTGTTTTTGAACATATATCCATCATATGAATTGTCAAGATGGGCTCTTTCATCGTACTAATTTTGAAATTAAAAAAATTTTAAAATACGGCGCTAAATTCCGATTTTGTGTGAAATTTTTTCTATTTTCTCCAAAAAATTTCCATTTAAAACGATATAATTATTTTGTTAATAATATTATGAATTTTTTTTTTCTATATTCATATTAAGATGTACTCAATGCATCATTATCATTAATTGTTTTTATTAAATTCACCTATTTTAATACTGTAATTTATGTTTCTTTCAGAAATCATCAAACAACCATCCGTTGTTGTTTTGTACATGTTGTATGAGAATTGTAATTTTAAATTATCTATTAAGTGAAGGTACGAGAGAATAAACTTTTATTTCAAATTTATTTCAATCATTTTGAGATATGTATCTTTAATTCTAAATATTGAATTAAATGGATTTTAATGAAATTTTTTTTGAAACTTTATATGAAATATATTATTACCAACATTATCATTTTTGTTTGATGATTTCAAAGTTGAGCTCATTTTTCTAATAGTTATGATTATATGTTTTTACACATATATCCATCATATGAATCGTCAAGACGGGCTCTTTCATCGTACTAATTTTGAAATTAAAAAAAATTAAAATTCGGCGTTAAATTCCGATTTTGTGTGAAATTTTTTCTATTTTCTACAAAAAATTTCCATTTTAAACGATATAATTATTTTGTGAAAAATATTATGGAATTTTTTTTTTGTTATTCATATTAAGATTTACTCAATCCATCATTATCATTAATTGTTTTTATTAAATTCTCCTATTTTCATACTGTAATTTAAATTTCTTTCAGAAATCTTCAAACAACCATTCGTTGCTGTTTTGTACATGTTGTTTGAGAATCAGAATTTTAATCTAACTACTACATAGTAAAGGTATAAACGGACACAATTTAATAAAAATTCATTTCAATCAATCCGAGATATGTATCCTTAAATCAAAATTCTAAATTTAATAGATTTTAGTGAAATTTTTTTGCAACTTTATGTGAAATACACAATATTATTACCATGGCATGGTAACATGGTACAGTTTTTCATTTTGAAATTAAATTAAACTCTTCGATTAAATAAATGCTAGTCCTGAAAAGGACTTTTTTGTGTTACTTTTAGAATTGTATTTTACTTTTTTGCTTTCTTTACTGGAGTTGCCTTTTTTGTTGTTGTCGCAGCTTTTTTAACCTTAGGACTTTTTGCAGCAACCTTTGTTACATTTTTAGATGGTTTCGTAATTTTTTGCTTCGAAGCTTTTGTTTTAATAGGAGCTGGTTTCTTAATAGTTTTAGCTACTGCCTTTTCAGATTTTTTCTTTTCTATTATAGATTCTTTAGCAACAGTAGTCTTTTTCTTTGCGACTCCAACCTTTACAGGTGATCCTTTCTTGGCTTTTTTTGTAATTGATTTTTTCGGTGATGCTAATTTGTTTTTCTTCGAACTTTCGCCGCTTGCTTTTGTTGATGTCGATAGCTTAAATGAACCCGATGCACCTTTGCCTTTCGTTTGGATTAATTTACCGCTAACAACTGCACTCTTAATATATTTTTTAATAAATGGAGACAATTTGTCAGCGTCAACTTTGTAATTTGCAGCCAAATACTTTTTAATTGCTAGTAAAGATGAACCGCCACGTTCTTTCAAATCTTTTATAGCGCTATTCACCATATCTGAAGTTGGAGGATGGGTTGGCTTAGATTTAGGCTTTTTCACTCCAGTTGCGATAGAACCTTTCTTTGGTTTCTTCGTTTCAACAACAGGTGCAGTATTCGATTGAATTGTAGTATTATCTGCCATTTTGCTTTTTTTCTTTTAAAATATTTTTATTCACTTTTAGATTTTCCAATTAAATTTTTCAAAAAAAAAAACACTTTAAAATCACTTATAACATTTATAACTTGTATGACTGTATGAATTAAATTCACTGAAGTCTAGTATGAACAAAACAGCTTATCCATATGTGATGAGATTGTGGAAGAGCGGTGTGAAAAAACTTCATTGAATTCAAGGCAATTTTTTCTCATTTTTGTTTGATGATTTCAAAGTTGAGCTCATTTTTCTAATAGTTATGATTATTTGTTTTTGAACATATATCCATCATATGAATTGTCAAGATGGGCTCTTTCATCGTACTAATTTTGAAATTAAAAAAATTTTAAAATACGGCGCTAAATTCCGATTTTGTGTGAAATTTTTTCTATTTTCTCCAAAAAATTTCCATTTAAAACGATATAATTATTTTGTTAATAATATTATGAATTTTTTTTTTCTATATTCATATTAAGATGTACTCAATGCATCATTATCATTAATTGTTTTTATTAAATTCACCTATTTTAATACTGTAATTTATGTTTCTTTCAGAAATCATCAAACAACCATCCGTTGTTGTTTTGTACATGTTGTATGAGAATTGTAATTTTAAATTATCTATTAAGTGAAGGTACGAGAGAATAAACTTTTATTTCAAATTTATTTCAATCATTTTGAGATATGTATCTTTAATTCTAAATATTGAATTAAATGGATTTTAATGAAATTTTTTTTGAAACTTTATATGAAATATATTATTACCAACATTATCATTTTTGTTTGATGATTTCAAAGTTGAGCTCATTTTTCTAATAGTTATGATTATATGTTTTTACACATATATCCATCATATGAATCGTCAAGACGGGCTCTTTCATCGTACTAATTTTGAAATTAAAAAAAATTAAAATTCGGCGTTAAATTCCGATTTTGTGTGAAATTTTTTCTATTTTCTACAAAAAATTTCCATTTTAAACGATATAATTATTTTGTGAAAAATATTATGGAATTTTTTTTTTGTTATTCATATTAAGATTTACTCAATCCATCATTATCATTAATTGTTTTTATTAAATTCTCCTATTTTCATACTGTAATTTAAATTTCTTTCAGAAATCTTCAAACAACCATTCGTTGCTGTTTTGTACATGTTGTTTGAGAATCAGAATTTTAATCTAACTACTACATAGTAAAGGTATAAACGGACACAATTTAATAAAAATTCATTTCAATCAATCCGAGATATGTATCCTTAAATCAAAATTCTAAATTTAATAGATTTTAGTGAAATTTTTTTGCAACTTTATGTGAAATACACAATATTATTACCATGGCATGGTAACATGGTACAGTTTTTCATTTTGAAATTAAATTAAACTCTTCGATTAAATAAATGCTAGTCCTGAAAAGGACTTTTTTGTGTTACTTTTAGAATTGTATTTTACTTTTTTGCTTTCTTTACTGGAGTTGCCTTTTTTGTTGTTGTCGCAGCTTTTTTAACCTTAGGACTTTTTGCAGCAACCTTTGTTACATTTTTAGATGGTTTCGTAATTTTTTGCTTCGAAGCTTTTGTTTTAATAGGAGCTGGTTTCTTAATAGTTTTAGCTACTGCCTTTTCAGATTTTTTCTTTTCTATTATAGATTCTTTAGCAACAGTAGTCTTTTTCTTTGCGACTCCAACCTTTACAGGTGATCCTTTCTTGGCTTTTTTTGTAATTGATTTTTTCGGTGATGCTAATTTGTTTTTCTTCGAACTTTCGCCGCTTGCTTTTGTTGATGTCGATAGCTTAAATGAACCCGATGCACCTTTGCCTTTCGTTTGGATTAATTTACCGCTAACAACTGCACTCTTAATATATTTTTTAATAAATGGAGACAATTTGTCAGCGTCAACTTTGTAATTTGCAGCCAAATACTTTTTAATTGCTAGTAAAGATGAACCGCCACGTTCTTTCAAATCTTTTATAGCGCTATTCACCATATCTGAAGTTGGAGGATGGGTTGGCTTAGATTTAGGCTTTTTCACTCCAGTTGCGATAGAACCTTTCTTTGGTTTCTTCGTTTCAACAACAGGTGCAGTATTCGATTGAATTGTAGTATTATCTGCCATTTTGCTTTTTTTCTTTTAAAATATTTTTATTCACTTTTAGATTTTCCAATTAAATTTTTCAAAAAAAAAAACACTTTAAAATCACTTATAACATTTATAACTTGTATGACTGTATGAATTAAATTCACTGAAGTCTAGTATGAACAAAACAGCTTATCCATATGTGATGAGATTGTGGAAGAGCGGTGTGAAAAAACTTCATTGAATTCAAGGCAATTTTTTCTCATTTTTGTTTGATGATTTCAAAGTTGAGCTCATTTTTCTAATAGTTATGATTATTTGTTTTTGAACATATATCCATCATATGAATTGTCAAGATGGGCTCTTTCATCGTACTAATTTTGAAATTAAAAAAATTTTAAAATACGGCGCTAAATTCCGATTTTGTGTGAAATTTTTTCTATTTTCTCCAAAAAATTTCCATTTAAAACGATATAATTATTTTGTTAATAATATTATGAATTTTTTTTTTCTATATTCATATTAAGATGTACTCAATGCATCATTATCATTAATTGTTTTTATTAAATTCACCTATTTTAATACTGTAATTTATGTTTCTTTCAGAAATCATCAAACAACCACCCGTTGTTGTTTTGTACATGTTGTATGAGAATTGTAATTTTAAATTATCTATTAAGTGAAGGTACGAGAGAATAAACTTTTATTTAAAATTTATTTCAATCATTTTGAGATATGTATCTTTAATTCTAAATATTGAATTAAATGGATTTTAATGAAATTTTTTTCAAACTTTATATGAAATATATTATTACCAACATTATCATTTTTGTTTGATGATTTCAAAGTTGAGCTCATTTTTCTAATAGTTATAATTATATGTTTTTAAACATATATCCATCATATGAATCGTCAAGACGGGCTCTTTCATCGTACTAATTTTGAAATTAAAAAACGTTAAAATTCGGCGTTAAATTCCGATTTTGTGTGAAATTTTTTCTATTTTCTACAAAAAATTTCCATTTTAAACGATATAATTATTTTGTCAAAAATATTATGGAATTTTTTTTTTGTTATTCATATTAAGATTTACTCAATCCATCATTATCATTAATTGTTTTTATTAAATTCTCCTATTTTCATACTGTAATTTAAATTTCTTTCAGAAATCTTCAAACAACCATTCGTTGCTGTTTTGTACATGTTGTTTGAGAATCAGAATTTTAATCTAACTACTACATAGTAAAGGTATAAACGGACACAATTTAATAAAAATTCATTTCAATCAATCCGAGATATGTATCCTTAAATCAAAATTCTAAATTTAATAGATTTTAGTGAAATTTTTTTGCAACTTTATGTGAAATACGCAATATTATTACCATGGCATGGTAACATGGTACAGTTTTTCATTTTGAAATTAAATTAAACTCTTCGATTAAATAAATGCTAGTCCTGAAAAGGACTTTTTTGTGTTACTTTTAGAATTGTATTTTACTTTTTTGCTTTCTTTACTGGAGTTGCCTTTTTTGTTGTTGTCGCAGCTTTTTTAACCTTAGGACTTTTTGCAGCAACCTTTGTTACATTTTTAGATGGTTTCGTAATTTTTTGCTTCGAAGCTTTTGTTTTAATAGGAGCTGGTTTCTTAATAGTTTTAGCTACTGCCTTTTCAGATTTTTTCTTTTCTATTATAGATTCTTTAGCAACAGTAGTCTTTTTCTTTGCGACTCCAACCTTTACAGGTGATCCTTTCTTGGCTTTTTTTGTAATTGATTTTTTCGGTGATGCTAATTTGTTTTTCTTCGAACTTTCGCCGCTTGCTTTTGTTGATGTCGATAGCTTAAATGAACCCGATGCACCTTTGCCTTTCGTTTGGATTAATTTACCGCTAACAACTGCACTCTTAATATATTTTTTAATAAATGGAGACAATTTGTCAGCGTCAACTTTGTAATTTGCAGCCAAATACTTTTTAATTGCTAGTAAAGATGAACCGCCACGTTCTTTCAAATCTTTTATAGCGCTATTCACCATATCTGAAGTTGGAGGATGGGTTGGCTTAGATTTAGGCTTTTTCACTCCAGTTGCGATAGAACCTTTCTTTGGTTTCTTCGTTTCAACAACAGGTGCAGTATTCGATTGAATTGTAGTATTATCTGCCATTTTGCTTTTTTTCTTTTAAAATATTTTTATTCACTTTTAGATTTTCCAATTAAATTTTTCAAAAAAAAAAACACTTTAAAATCACTTATAACATTTATAACTTGTATGACTGTATGAATTAAATTCACTGAAGTCTAGTATGAACAAAACAGCTTATCCATATGTGATGAGATTGTGGAAGAGCGGTGTGAAAAAACTTCATTGAATTCAAGGCAATTTTTTCTCATTTTTGTTTGATGATTTCAAAGTTGAGCTCATTTTTCTAATAGTTATGATTATTTGTTTTTGAACATATATCCATCATATGAATTGTCAAGATGGGCTCTTTCATCGTACTAATTTTGAAATTAAAAAAATTTTAAAATACGGCGCTAAATTCCGATTTTGTGTGAAATTTTTTCTATTTTCTCCAAAAAATTTCCATTTAAAACGATATAATTATTTTGTTAATAATATTATGAATTTTTTTTTTCTATATTCATATTAAGATGTACTCAATGCATCATTATCATTAATTGTTTTTATTAAATTCACCTATTTTAATACTGTAATTTATGTTTCTTTCAGAAATCATCAAACAACCACCCGTTGTTGTTTTGTACATGTTGTATGAGAATTGTAATTTTAAATTATCTATTAAGTGAAGGTACGAGAGAATAAACTTTTATTTAAAATTTATTTCAATCATTTTGAGATATGTATCTTTAATTCTAAATATTGAATTAAATGGATTTTAATGAAATTTTTTTCAAACTTTATATGAAATATATTATTACCAACATTATCATTTTTGTTTGATGATTTCAAAGTTGAGCTCATTTTTCTAATAGTTATAATTATATGTTTTTAAACATATATCCATCATATGAATCGTCAAGACGGGCTCTTTCATCGTACTAATTTTGAAATTAAAAAACGTTAAAATTCGGCGTTAAATTCCGATTTTGTGTGAAATTTTTTCTATTTTCTACAAAAAATTTCCATTTTAAACGATATAATTATTTTGTCAAAAATATTATGGAATTTTTTTTTGTTATTCATATTAAGATTTACTCAATCCATCATTATCATTAATTGTTTTTATTAAATTCTCCTATTTTCATACTGTAATTTAAATTTCTTTCAGAAATCTTCAAACAACCATTCGTTGCTGTTTTGTACATGTTGTTTGAGAATCAGAATTTTAATCTAACTACTACATAGTAAAGGTATAAACGGACACAATTTAATAAAAATTCATTTCAATCAATCCGAGATATGTATCCTTAAATCAAAATTCTAAATTTAATAGATTTTAGTGAAATTTTTTTGCAACTTTATGTGAAATACGCAATATTATTACCATGGCATGGTAACATGGTACAGTTTTTCATTTTGAAATTAAATTAAACTCTTCGATTAAATAAATGCTAGTCCTGAAAAGGACTTTTTTGTGTTACTTTTAGAATTGTATTTTACTTTTTTGCTTTCTTTACTGGAGTTGCCTTTTTTGTTGTTGTCGCAGCTTTTTTAACCTTAGGACTTTTTGCAGCAACCTTTGTTACATTTTTAGATGGTTTCGTAATTTTTTGCTTCGAAGCTTTTGTTTTAATAGGAGCTGGTTTCTTAATAGTTTTAGCTACTGCCTTTTCAGATTTTTTCTTTTCTATTATAGATTCTTTAGCAACAGTAGTCTTTTTCTTTGCGACTCCAACCTTTACAGGTGATCCTTTCTTGGCTTTTTTTGTAATTGATTTTTTCGGTGATGCTAATTTGTTTTTCTTCGAACTTTCGCCGCTTGCTTTTGTTGATGTCGATAGCTTAAATGAACCCGATGCACCTTTGCCTTTCGTTTGGATTAATTTACCGCTAACAACTGCACTCTTAATATATTTTTTAATAAATGGAGACAATTTGTCAGCGTCAACTTTGTAATTTGCAGCCAAATACTTTTTAATTGCTAGTAAAGATGAACCGCCACGTTCTTTCAAATCTTTTATAGCGCTATTCACCATATCTGAAGTTGGAGGATGGGTTGGCTTAGATTTAGGCTTTTTCACTCCAGTTGCGATAGAACCTTTCTTTGGTTTCTTCGTTTCAACAACAGGTGCAGTATTCGATTGAATTGTAGTATTATCTGCCATTTTGCTTTTTTTCTTTTAAAATATTTTTATTCACTTTTAGATTTTCCAATTAAATTTTTCAAAAAAAAAAACACTTTAAAATCACTTATAACATTTATAACTTGTATGACTGTATGAATTAAATTCACTGAAGTCTAGTATGAACAAAACAGCTTATCCATATGTGATGAGATTGTGGAAGAGCGGTGTGAAATAACTTCATTCAATTCAAGGCAATTTTTTCTCATTTTTGTTTGATGATTTCAAAGTTGAGCTCATTTTTCTAATAGTTATGATTATTTGTTTTTGAACATATATCCATCATATGAATTGTCAAGATGGGCTCTTTCATCGTATTAATTTTGAAATTAAAAAAATTTTAAAATACGGCGCTAAATTCCGATTTTGTGTGAAATTTTTTCTATTTTCTCCAAAAAATTTCCATTTAAAACGATATAATTATTTTGTTAATAATATTATGAATTTTTTTTTTTCTATATTCATATTAAGATGTACTCAATACATCATTATCATTAATTGTTTTTATTAAATTCACCTATTTTAATACTGTAATTTATGTTTCTTTCAGAAATCATCAAACAACCATCCGTTGTTGTTTTGTACATGTTGTATGAGAATTGTAATTTTAAATTATCTATTAAGTGAAGGTACGAGAGAATAAACTTTTATTTAAAATTTATTTCAATCATTTTGAGATATGTATCTTTAATTCTAAATATTGAATTAAATGGATTTTAATGAAATTTTTTTCAAACTTTATATGAAATATATTATTACCAACATTATCATTTTTGTTTGATGATTTCAAAGTTGAGCTCATTTTTCTAATAGTTATGATTATATGTTTTTAAACATATATCCATCATATGAATCGTCAAGACGGGCTCTTTCATCGTACTAATTTTGAAATTAAAAAACGTTAAAATTCGGCGTTAAATTCCGATTTTGTGAGAAATTTTTTCTATTTTCTACAAAAAATTTCCATTTTAAACGATATAATTATTTTGTCAAAAATATTATGGAATTTTTTTTTTGTTATTCATATTAAGATTTACTCAATCCATCATTATCATTAATTGTTTTTATTAAATTCTCCTATTTTCATACTGTAATTTAAATTTCTTTCAGAAATCTTCAAACAACCATTCGTTGCTGTTTTGTACATGTTGTTTGAGAATCAGAATTTTAATCTAACTACTACATAGTAAAGGTATAAACGGACACAATTTAATAAAAATTCATTTCAATCAATCCGAGATATGTATCCTTAAATCAAAATTCTAAATTTAATAGATTTTAGTGAAATTTTTTTGCAACTTTATGTGAAATACGCAATATTATTACCATGGCATGGTAACATGGTACAGTTTTTCATTTTGAAATTAAATTAAACTCTTCGATTAAATAAATGCTAGTCCTGAAAAGGACTTTTTTGTGTTACTTTTAGAATTGTATTTTACTTTTTTGCTTTCTTTACTGGAGTTGCCTTTTTTGTTGTTGTCGCAGCTTTTTTAACCTTAGGACTTTTTGCAGCAACCTTTGTTACATTTTTAGATGGTTTCGTAATTTTTTGCTTCGAAGCTTTTGTTTTAATAGGAGCTGGTTTCTTAATAGTTTTAGCTACTGCCTTTTCAGATTTTTTCTTTTCTATTATAGATTCTTTAGCAACAGTAGTCTTTTTCTTTGCGACTCCAACCTTTACAGGTGATCCTTTCTTGGCTTTTTTTGTAATTGATTTTTTCGGTGATGCTAATTTGTTTTTCTTCGAACTTTCGCCGCTTGCTTTTGTTGATGTCGATAGCTTAAATGAACCCGAT
Organism: Xylophagus ater; assembly: GCA_963422695.1. Lineage (NCBI taxonomy): Eukaryota > Metazoa > Arthropoda > Insecta > Diptera > Xylophagidae > Xylophagus > Xylophagus ater. Next base: position 38,677,660 of record OY730478.1, read on the forward strand.
GCACCTTTGCCTTTCGTTTGGATTAATTTACCGCTAACAACTGCACTCTTAATATATTTTTTAATAAATGGAGACAATTTGTCAGCGTCAACTTTGTAATTTGCAGCCAAATACTTTTTAATTGCTAGTAAAGATGAACCGCCACGTTCTTTCAAATCTTTTATAGCGCTATTCACCATATCTGAAGTTGGAGGATGGGTTGGCTTAGATTTAGGCTTTTTCACTCCAGTTGCGATAGAACCTTTCTTTGGTTTCTTCGTTTCAACAACAGGTGCAGTATTCGATTGAATTGTAGTATTATCTGCCATTTTGCTTTTTTTCTTTTAAAATATTTTTATTCACTTTTAGATTTTCCAATTAAATTTTTCAAAAAAAAAAACACTTTAAAATCACTTATAACATTTATAACTTGTATGACTGTATGAATTAAATTCACTGAAGTCTAGTATGAACAAAACAGCTTATCCATATGTGATGAGATTGTGGAAGAGCGGTGTGAAATAACTTCATTCAATTCAAGGCAATTTTTTCTCATTTTTGTTTGATGATTTCAAAGTTGAGCTCATTTTTCTAATAGTTATGATTATTTGTTTTTGAACATATATCCATCATATGAATTGTCAAGATGGGCTCTTTCATCGTACTAATTTTGAAATTAAAAAAATTTTAAAATACGGCGCTAAATTCCGATTTTGTGTGAAATTTTTTCTATTTTCTCCAAAAAATTTCCATTTAAAACGATATAATTATTTTGTTAATAATATTATGAATATTTTTTTTTCTATATTCATATTAAGATGTACTCAATACATCATTATCATTAATTGTTTTTATTAAATTCACCTATTTTAATACTGTAATTTATGTTTCTTTCAGAAATCATCAAACAACCATCCGTTGTTGTTTTGTACATGTTGTATGAGAATTGTAATTTTAAATTATCTATTAAGTGAAGGTACGAGAGAATAAACTTTTATTTAAAATTTATTTCAATCATTTTGAGATATGTATCTTTAATTCTAAATATTGAATTAAATGGATTTTAATGAAATTTTTTTCAAACTTTATATGAAATATATTATTACCAACATTATCATTTTTGTTTGATGATTTCAAAGTTGAGCTCATTTTTCTAATAGTTATGATTATATGTTTTTAAACATATATCCATCATATGAATCGTCAAGACGGGCTCTTTCATCGTACTAATTTTGAAATTAAAAAACGTTAAAATTCGGCGTTAAATTCCGATTTTGTGAGAAATTTTTTCTATTTTCTACAAAAAATTTCCATTTTAAACGATATAATTATTTTGTCAAAAATATTATGGAATTTTTTTTTTGTTATTCATATTAAGATTTACTCAATCCATCATTATCATTAATTGTTTTTATTAAATTCTCCTATTTTCATACTGTAATTTAAATTTCTTTCAGAAATCTTCAAACAACCATTCGTTGCTGTTTTGTACATGTTGTTTGAGAATCAGAATTTTAATCTAACTACTACATAGTAAAGGTATAAACGGACACAATTTAATAAAAATTCATTTCAATCAATCCGAGATATGTATCCTTAAATCAAAATTCTAAATTTAATAGATTTTAGTGAAATTTTTTTGCAACTTTATGTGAAATACGCAATATTATTACCATGGCATGGTAACATGGTACAGTTTTTCATTTTGAAATTAAATTAAACTCTTCGATTAAATAAATGCTAGTCCTGAAAAGGACTTTTTTGTGTTACTTTTAGAATTGTATTTTACTTTTTTGCTTTCTTTACTGGAGTTGCCTTTTTTGTTGTTGTCGCAGCTTTTTTAACCTTAGGACTTTTTGCAGCAACCTTTGTTACATTTTTAGATGGTTTCGTAATTTTTTGCTTCGAAGCTTTTGTTTTAATAGGAGCTGGTTTCTTAATAGTTTTAGCTACTGCCTTTTCAGATTTTTTCTTTTCTATTATAGATTCTTTAGCAACAGTAGTCTTTTTCTTTGCGACTCCAACCTTTACAGGTGATCCTTTCTTGGCTTTTTTTGTAATTGATTTTTTCGGTGATGCTAATTTGTTTTTCTTCGAACTTTCGCCGCTTGCTTTTGTTGATGTCGATAGCTTAAATGAACCCGATGCACCTTTGCCTTTCGTTTGGATTAATTTACCGCTAACAACTGCACTCTTAATATATTTTTTAATAAATGGAGACAATTTGTCAGCGTCAACTTTGTAATTTGCAGCCAAATACTTTTTAATTGCTAGTAAAGATGAACCGCCACGTTCTTTCAAATCTTTTATAGCGCTATTCACCATATCTGAAGTTGGAGGATGGGTTGGCTTAGATTTAGGCTTTTTCACTCCAGTTGCGATAGAACCTTTCTTTGGTTTCTTCGTTTCAACAACAGGTGCAGTATTCGATTGAATTGTAGTATTATCTGCCATTTTGCTTTTTTTCTTTTAAAATATTTTTATTCACTTTTAGATTTTCCAATTAAATTTTTCAAAAAAAAAAACACTTTAAAATCACTTATAACATTTATAACTTGTATGACTGTATGAATTAAATTCACTGGAGTCTAGTATGAACAAAACAGCTTATCCATATGTGATGAGATTGTGGAAGAGCGGTGTGAAATAACTTCATTCAATTCAAGGCAATTTTTTCTCATTTTTGTTTGATGATTTCAAAGTTGAGCTCATTTTTCTAATAGTTATGATTATTTGTTTTTGAACATATATCCATCATATGAATTGTCAAGATGGGCTCTTTCATCGTACTAATTTTGAAATTAAAAAAATTTTAAAATACGGCGCTAAATTCCGATTTTGTGTGAAATTTTTTCTATTTTCTCCAAAAAATTTCCATTTAAAACGATATAATTATTTTGTTAATAATATTATGAATATTTTTTTTTCTATATTCATATTAAGATGTACTCAATACATCATTATCATTAATTGTTTTTATTAAATTCACCTATTTTAATACTGTAATTTATGTTTCTTTCAGAAATCATCAAACAACCATCCGTTGTTGTTTTGTACATGTTGTATGAGAATTGTAATTTTAAATTATCTATTAAGTGAAGGTACGAGAGAATAAACTTTTATTTAAAATTTATTTCAATCATTTTGAGATATGTATCTTTAATTCTAAATATTGAATTAAATGGATTTTAATGAAATTTTTTTCAAACTTTATATGAAATATATTATTACCAACATTATCATTTTTGTTTGATGATTTCAAAGTTGAGCTCATTTTTCTAATAGTTATGATTATATGTTTTTAAACATATATCCATCATATGAATCGTCAAGACGGGCTCTTTCATCGTACTAATTTTGAAATTAAAAAACGTTAAAATTCGGCGTTAAATTCCGATTTTGTGTGAAATTTTTTCTATTTTCTACAAAAAATTTCCATTTTAAACGATATAATTATTTTGTCAAAAATATTATGGAATTTTTTTTTTGTTATTCATATTAAGATTTACTCAATCCATCATTATCATTAATTGTTTTTATTAAATTCTCCTATTTTCATACTGTAATTTAAATTTCTTTCAGAAATCTTCAAACAACCATTCGTTGCTGTTTTGTACATGTTGTTTGAGAATCAGAATTTTAATCTAACTACTACATAGTAAAGGTATAAACGGACACAATTTAATAAAAATTCATTTCAATCAATCCGAGATATGTATCCTTAAATCAAAATTCTAAATTTAATAGATTTTAGTGAAATTTTTTTGCAACTTTATGTGAAATACACAATATTATTACCATGGCATGGTAACATGGTACAGTTTTTCATTTTGAAATTAAATTAAACTCTTCGATTAAATAAATGCTAGTCCTGAAAAGGACTTTTTTGTGTTACTTTTAGAATTGTATTTTACTTTTTTGCTTTCTTTACTGGAGTTGCCTTTTTTGTTGTTGTCGCAGCTTTTTTAACCTTAGGACTTTTTGCAGCAACCTTTGTTACATTTTTAGATGGTTTCGTAATTTTTTGCTTCGAAGCTTTTGTTTTAATAGGAGCTGGTTTCTTAATAGTTTTAGCTACTGCCTTTTCAGATTTTTTCTTTTCTATTATAGATTCTTTAGCAACAGTAGTCTTTTTCTTTGCGACTCCAACCTTTACAGGTGATCCTTTCTTGGCTTTTTTTGTAATTGATTTTTTCGGTGATGCTAATTTGTTTTTCTTCGAACTTTCGCCGCTTGCTTTTGTTGATGTCGATAGCTTAAATGAACCCGATGCACCTTTGCCTTTCGTTTGGATTAATTTACCGCTAACAACTGCACTCTTAATATATTTTTTAATAAATGGAGACAATTTGTCAGCGTCAACTTTGTAATTTGCAGCCAAATACTTTTTAATTGCTAGTAAAGATGAACCGCCACGTTCTTTCAAATCTTTTATAGCGCTATTCACCATATCTGAAGTTGGAGGATGGGTTGGCTTAGATTTAGACTTTTTCACTCCAGTTGCGATAGAACCTTTCTTTGGTTTCTTCGTTTCAACAACAGGTGCAGTATTCGATTGAATTGTAGTATTATCTGCCATTTTGCTTTTTTTCTTTTAAAATATTTTTATTCACTTTTAGATTTTCCAATTAAATTTTTCAAAAAAAAAACACTTTAAAATCACTTATAACATTTATAACTTGTATGACTGTATGAATTAAATTCACTGAAGTCTAGTATGAACAAAACAGCTTATCCATATGTGATGAGATTGTGGAAGAGCGGTGTGAAATAATTTCATTCAATTCAAGGCAATTTTTTCTCATTTTTGTTTGATGATTTCAAAGTTGAGCTCATTTTTCTAATAGTTATGATTATTTGTTTTTGAACATATATCCATCATATGAATTGTCAATATGGGCTCTTTCATCGTACTAATTTTGAAATTAAAAAAAATTTAAAATACGGCGCTAAATTCCGATTTTGTGTGAAATTTTTTCTATTTTCTCCAAAAAATTTCCATTTAAAACGCTATAATTATTTTGTTAATAATATTATGAATTTTTTTTTTCTATATTCATATTAAGATGTACTCAATGCATCATTATCATTAATTGTTTTTATTAAATTCACCTATTTTAATACTGTAATTTATGTTTCTTTCAGAAATCATCAAACAACCATCCGTTGTTGTTTTGTACATGTTGTATGAGAATTGTAATTTTAAATTATCTATTAAGTGAAGGTACGAGAGAATAAACTTTTATTTAAAATTTATTTCAATCATTTTGAGATATGTATCTTTGATTCTAAATATTGAATTAAATGGATTTTAATGAATTTTTTTTGAAACTTTATATGAAATATATTATTACCAACATTATCATTTTTGTTTGATGATTTCAAAGTTGAGCTCATTTTTCTAATAGTTATGATTATATGTTTTTAAACATATATATGCATCATATGAATCGTCAAGACGGGCTCTTTCATCGTACTAATTTTGAAATTAAAAAAAATTAAAATTCGGCGTTAAATTCCGATTTTGTGTGAAATTTTTTCTATTTTCTACAAAAAATTTCCATTTTAAACGATATAATTATTTTGTGAAAAATATTATGGAATTTTTTTTTTGTTATTCATATTAAGATTTACTCAATCCATCATTATCATTAATTGTTTTTATTAAATTCTCCTATTTTCATACTGTAATTTAAATTTCTTTCAGAAATCTTCAAACAACCATTCGTTGCTGTTTTGTACATGTTGTTTGAGAATCAGAATTTTAATCGAACTACTACATAGTAAAGGTATAAACGGACACAATTTAATAAAAATTCATTTCAATCAATCCGAGATATGTATCCTTAAATCAAAATTCTAAATTTAATAGATTTTAGTGAAATTTTTTTGCAACTTTATGTGAAATACACAATATTATTACCATGGCATGGTAACATGGTACAGTTTTTCATTTTGAAATTAAATTAAACTCTTCGATTAAATAAATGCTAGTCCTGAAAAGGACTTTTTTGTGTTACTTTTAGAATTGTATTTTACTTTTTTGCTTTCTTTACTGGAGTTGCCTTTTTTGTTGTTGTCGCAGCTTTTTTAACCTTAGGACTTTTTGCAGCAACCTTTGTTACATTTTTAGATGGTTTCGTAATTTTTTGCTTCGAAGCTTTTGTTTTAATAGGAGCTGGTTTCTTAATAGTTTTAGCTACTGCCTTTTCAGATTTTTTCTTTTCTATTATAGATTCTTTAGCAACAGTAGTCTTTTTCTTTGCGACTCCAACCTTTACAGGTGATCCTTTCTTGGCTTTTTTTGTAATTGATTTTTTCGGTGATGCTAATTTGTTTTTCTTCGAACTTTCGCCGCTTGCTTTTGTTGATGTCGATAGCTTAAATGAACCCGATGCACCTTTGCCTTTCGTTTGGATTAATTTACCGCTAACAACTGCACTCTTAATATATTTTTTAATAAATGGAGACAATTTGTCAGCGTCAACTTTGTAATTTGCAGCCAAATACTTTTTAATTGCTAGTAAAGATGAACCGCCACGTTCTTTCAAATCTTTTATAGCGCTATTCACCATATCTGAAGTTGGAGGATGGGTTGGCTTAGATTTAGACTTTTTCACTCCAGTTGCGATAGAACCTTTCTTTGGTTTCTTCGTTTCAACAACAGGTGCAGTATTCGATTGAATTGTAGTATTATCTGCCATTTTGCTTTTTTTCTTTTAAAATATTTTTATTCACTTTTAGATTTTCCAATTAAATTTTTCAAAAAAAAAACACTTTAAAATCACTTATAACATTTATAACTTGTATGACTGTATGAATTAAATTCACTGAAGTCTAGTATGAACAAAACAGCTTATCCATATGTGATGAGATTGTGGAAGAGCGGTGTGAAATAATTTCATTCAATTCAAGGCAATTTTTTCTCATTTTTGTTTGATGATTTCAAAGTTGAGCTCATTTTTCTAATAGTTATGATTATTTGTTTTTGAACATATATCCATCATATGAATTGTCAATATGGGCTCTTTCATCGTACTAATTTTGAAATTAAAAAAAATTTAAAATACGGCGCTAAATTCCGATTTTGTGTGAAATTTTTTCTATTTTCTCCAAAAAATTTCCATTTAAAACGCTATAATTATTTTGTTAATAATATTATGAATTTTTTTTTTCTATATTCATATTAAGATGTACTCAATGCATCATTATCATTAATTGTTTTTATTAAATTCACCTATTTTAATACTGTAATTTATGTTTCTTTCAGAAATCATCAAACAACCATCCGTTGTTGTTTTGTACATGTTGTATGAGAATTGTAATTTTAAATTATCTATTAAGTGAAGGTACGAGAGAATAAACTTTTATTTAAAATTTATTTCAATCATTTTGAGATATGTATCTTTGATTCTAAATATTGAATTAAATGGATTTTAATGAATTTTTTTTGAAACTTTATATGAAATATATTATTACCAACATTATCATTTTTGTTTGATGATTTCAAAGTTGAGCTCATTTTTCTAATAGTTATGATTATATGTTTTTAAACATATATATGCATCATATGAATCGTCAAGACGGGCTCTTTCATCGTACTAATTTTGAAATTAAAAAAAATTAAAATTCGGCGTTAAATTCCGATTTTGTGTGAAATTTTTTCTATTTTCTACAAAAAATTTCCATTTTAAACGATATAATTATTTTGTGAAAAATATTATGGAATTTTTTTTTTGTTATTCATATTAAGATTTACTCAATCCATCATTATCATTAATTGTTTTTATTAAATTCTCCTATTTTCATACTGTAATTTAAATTTCTTTCAGAAATCTTCAAACAACCATTCGTTGCTGTTTTGTACATGTTGTTTGAGAATCAGAATTTTAATCGAACTACTACATAGTAAAGGTATAAACGGACACAATTTAATAAAAATTCATTTCAATCAATCCGAGATATGTATCCTTAAATCAAAATTCTAAATTTAATAGATTTTAGTGAAATTTTTTTGCAACTTTATGTGAAATACACAATATTATTACCATGGCATGGTAACATGGTACAGTTTTTCATTTTGAAATTAAATTAAACTCTTCGATTAAATAAATGCTAGTCCTGAAAAGGACTTTTTTGTGTTACTTTTAGAATTGTATTTTACTTTTTTGCTTTCTTTACTGGAGTTGCCTTTTTTGTTGTTGTCGCAGCTTTTTTAACCTTAGGACTTTTTGCAGCAACCTTTGTTACATTTTTAGATGGTTTCGTAATTTTTTGCTTCGAAGCTTTTGTTTTAATAGGAGCTGGTTTCTTAATAGTTTTAGCTACTGCCTTTTCAGATTTTTTCTTTTCTATTATAGATTCTTTAGCAACAGTAGTCTTTTTCTTTGCGACTCCAACCTTTACAGGTGATCCTTTCTTGGCTTTTTTTATAATTGATTTTTTCGGTGATGCTAATTTGTTTTTCTTCGAACTTTCGCCGCTTGCTTTTGTTGATGTCGATAGCTTAAATGAACCCGATGCACCTTTGCCTTTCGTTTGGATTAATTTACCGCTAACAACTGCACTCTTAATATATTTTTTAATAAATGGAGACAATTTGTCAGCGTCAACTTTGTAATTTGCAGCCAAATACTTTTTAATTGCTAGTAAAGATGAACCGCCACGTTCTTTCAAATCTTTTATAGCGCTATTCACCATATCTGAAGTTGGAGGATGGGTTGGCTTAGATTTAGGCTTTTTCACTCCAGTTGCGATAGAACCTTTCTTTGGTTTCTTCGTTTCAACAACAGGTGCAGTATTCGATTGAATTGTAGTATTATCTGCCATTTTGCTTTTTTTCTTTTAAAATATTTTTATTCACTTTTAGATTTTCCAATTAAATTTTTCAAAAAAAAAACACTTTAAAATCACTTATAACATTTATAACTTGTATGACTGTATGAATTAAATTCACTGAAGGCTAGTATGAACAAAACAGCTTATCCATATGTGATGAGATTGTGGAAGAGCGGTGTAAAACAATTTCATTGAATTCAAGGCAATTTTTTCTCATTTTTGTTTGATGATTTCAAAGTTGAGCTCATTTTTCTAATAGTTATGATTATTTGTTTTTGAACATATATCCATCATATGAATTGTCAAGATGGGCTCTTTCATCGTACTAATTTTGAAATTAAAAAAATTTTAAAATACGGCGCTAAATTCCGATTTTGTGTGAAATTTTTTCTATTTTCTCCAAAAAATTTCCATTTAAAACGATATAATTATTTTGTTAATAATATTATGAATTTTTTTTTTCTATATTCATATTAAGATGTACTCAATGCATCATTATCATTAATTGTTTTTATTAAATTCACCTATTTTAATACTGTAATTTATGTTTCTTTCAGAAATCATCAAACAACCATCCGTTGTTGTTTTGTACATGTTGTATGAGAATTGTAATTTTAAATTATCTATTAAGTGAAGGTACGAGAGAATAAACTTTTATTTCAAATTTATTTCAATCATTTTGAGATATGTATCTTTAATTCTAAATATTGAATTAAATGGATTTTAATGAAATTTTTTTTGAAACTTTATATGAAATATATTATTACCAACATTATCATTTTTGTTTGATGATTTCAAAGTTGAGCTCATTTTTCTAATAGTTATGATTATATGTTTTTACACATATATCCATCATATGAATCGTCAAGACGGGCTCTTTCATCGTACTAATTTTGAAATTAAAAAAAATTAAAATTCGGCGTTAAATTCCGATTTTGTGTGAAATTTTTTCTATTTTCTACAAAAAATTTCCATTTTAAACGATATAATTATTTTGTGAAAAATATTATGGAATTTTTTTTTTGTTATTCATATTAAGATTTACTCAATCCATCATTATCATTAATTGTTTTTATTAAATTCTCCTATTTTCATACTGTAATTTAAATTTCTTTCAGAAATCTTCAAACAACCATTCGTTGCTGTTTTGTACATGTTGTTTGAGAATCAGAATTTTAATCGAACTACTACATAGTAAAGGTATAAACGGACACAATTTAATAAAAATTCATTTCAATCAATCCGAGATATGTATCCTTAAATCAAAATTCTAAATTTAATAGATTTTAGTGAAATTTTTTTGCAACTTTATGTGAAATACACAATATTATTACCATGGCATGGTAACATGGTACAGTTTTTCATTTTGAAATTAAATTAAACTCTTCGATTAAATAAATGCTAGTCCTGAAAAGGACTTTTTTGTGTTACTTTTAGAATTGTATTTTACTTTTTTGCTTTCTTTACTGGAGTTGCCTTTTTTGTTGTTGTCGCAGCTTTTTTAACCTTAGGACTTTTTGCAGCAACCTTTGTTACATTTTTAGATGGTTTCGTAATTTTTTGCTTCGAAGCTTTTGTTTTAATAGGAGCTGGTTTCTTAATAGTTTTAGCTACTGCCTTTTCAGATTTTTTCTTTTCTATTATAGATTCTTTAGCAACAGTAGTCTTTTTCTTTGCGACTCCAACCTTTACAGGTGATCCTTTCTTGGCTTTTTTTATAATTGATTTTTTCGGTGATGCTAATTTGTTTTTCTTCGAACTTTCGCCGCTTGCTTTTGTTGATGTCGATAGCTTAAATGAACCCGATGCACCTTTGCCTTTCGTTTGGATTAATTTACCGCTAACAACTGCACTCTTAATATATTTTTTAATAAATGGAGACAATTTGTCAGCATCAACTTTGTAATTTGCAGCCAAATACTTTTTAATTGCTAGTAAAGATGAACCGCCACGTTCTTTAAAATCTTTTATAGCGCTATTCACCATATCTGAAGTTGGAGGATGGGTTGGCTTAGATTTAGGCTTTTTCACTCCAGTTGCGATAGAACCTTTCTTTGGTTTCTTCGTTTCAACAACAGGTGCAGTATTCGATTGAATTGTAGTATTATCTGCCATTTTGCTTTTTTTCTTTTAAAATATTTTTATTCACTTTTAGATTTTCCAATTAAATTTTTCAAAAAAAAAAAAACACTTTAAAATCACTTATAAAATTTATAACTTGTATGACTGCATGAATTAAATTCACTGAAGTCTAGTATGAACAAAACAGCTTATCCATATGTGATGACATTGTGGAAGAGCGGTGTGATATAATTTCATTCAATTCAAGGCAATTTTTTCTCATTTTTGTTTGATGATTTCAAAGTTGAGCTCATTTTTCTAATAGTTATGATTATTTGTTTTTGAACATATATCCATCATATGAATTGTCAAGATGGGCTCTTTCATCGTACTAATTTTGAAATTAAAAAAATTTTAAAATACGGCGCTAAATTCCGATTTTGTGTGAAATTTTTTCTATTTTCTCCAAAAAATTTCCATTTAAAACGATATAATTATTTTGTTAATAATATTATGAATTTTTTTTTTCTATATTCATATTAAGATGTACTCAATGCATCATTATCATTAATTGTTTTTATTAAATTCACCTATTTTAATACTGTAATTTATGTTTCTTTCAGAAATCATCAAACAACCATCCGTTGTTGTTTTGTACATGTTGTATGAGAATTGTAATTTTAAATTATCTATTAAGTGAAGGTACGAGAGAATAAACTTTTATTTCAAATTTATTTCAATCATTTTGAGATATGTATCTTTAATTCTAAATATTGAATTAAATGGATTTTAATGAAATTTTTTTTGAAACTTTATATGAAATATATTATTACCAACATTATCATTTTTGTTTGATGATTTCAAAGTTGAGCTCATTTTTCTAATAGTTATGATTATATGTTTTTACACATATATCCATCATATGAATCGTCAAGACGGGCTCTTTCATCGTACTAATTTTGAAATTAAAAAAAATTAAAATTCGGCGTTAAATTCCGATTTTGTGTGAAATTTTTTCTATTTTCTACAAAAAATTTCCATTTTAAACGATATAATTATTTTGTGAAAAATATTATGGAATTTTTTTTTTGTTATTCATATTAAGATTTACTCAATCCATCATTATCATTATTTGTTTTTATTAAATTCTCCTATTTTCATACTGTAATTTAAATTTCTTTCAGAAATCTTCAAACAACCATTCGTTGCTGTTTTGTACATGTTGTTTGAGAATCAGAATTTTAATCGAACTACTACATAGTAAAGGTATAAACGGACACAATTTAATAAAAATTCATTTCAATCAATCCGAGATATGTATCCTTAAATCAAAATTCTAAATTTAATAGATTTTAGTGAAATTTTTTTGCAACTTTATGTGAAATACACAATATTATTACCATGGCATGGTAACATGGTACAGTTTTTCATTTTGAAATTAAATTAAACTCTTCGATTAAATAAATGCTAGTCCTGAAAAGGACTTTTTTGTGTTACTTTTAGAATTGTATTTTACTTTTTTGCTTTCTTTACTGGAGTTGCCTTTTCTGTTGTTGTCGCAGCTTTTTTAACCTTAGGACTTTTTGCAGCAACCTTTGTTACATTTTTAGATGGTTTCGTAATTTTTTGCTTCGAAGCTTTTGTTTTAATAGGAGCTGGTTTCTTAATAGTTTTAGCTACTGCCTTTTCAGATTTTTTCTTTTCTATTATAGATTCTTTAGCAACAGTAGTCTTTTTCTTTGCGACTCCAACCTTTACAGGTGATCCTTTCTTGGCTTTTTTTATAATTGATTTTTTCGGTGATGCTAATTTGTTTTTCTTCGAACTTTCGCCGCTTGCTTTTGTTGATGTCGATAGCTTAAATGAACCCGATGCACCTTTGCCTTTCGTTTGGATTAATTTACCGCTAACAACTGCACTCTTAATATATTTTTTAATAAATGGAGACAATTTGTCAGCATCAACTTTGTAATTTGCAGCCAAATACTTTTTAATTGCTAGTAAAGATGAACCGCCACGTTCTTTAAAATCTTTTATAGCGCTATTCACCATATCTGAAGTTGGAGGATGGGTTGGCTTAGATTTAGGCTTTTTCACTCCAGTTGCGATAGAACCTTTCTTTGGTTTCTTCGTTTCAACAACAGGTGCAGTATTCGATTGAATTGTAGTATTATCTGCCATTTTGCTTTTTTTCTTTTAAAATATTTTTATTCACTTTTAGATTTTCCAATTAAATTTTTCAAAAAAAAAAAAAACACTTTAAAATCACTTATAAAATTTATAACTTGTATGACTGCATGAATTAAATTCACTGAAGTCTAGTATGAACAAAACAGCTTATCCATATGTGATGACATTGTGGAAGAGCGGTGTGATATAATTTCATTCAATTCAAGGCAATTTTTTCTCATTTTTGTTTGATGATTTCAAAGTTGAGCTCATTTTTCTAATAGTTATGATTATTTGTTTTTGAACATATATCCATCATATGAATTGTCAAGATGGGCTCTTTCATCGTACTAATTTTGAAATTAAAAAAATTTTAAAATACGGCGCTAAATTCCGATTTTGTGTGAAATTTTTTCTATTTTCTCCAAAAAATTTCCATTTAAAACGATATAATTATTTTGTTAATAATATTATGAATTTTTTTTTTCTATATTCATATTAAGATGTACTCAATGCATCATTATCATTAATTGTTTTTATTAAATTCACCTATTTTAATACTGTAATTTATGTTTCTTTCAGAAATCATCAAACAACCATCCGTTGTTGTTTTGTACATGTTGTATGAGAATTGTAATTTTAAATTATCTATTAAGTGAAGGTACGAGAGAATAAACTTTTATTTCAAATTTATTTCAATCATTTTGAGATATGTATCTTTAATTCTAAATATTGAATTAAATGGATTTTAATGAAATTTTTTTTGAAACTTTATATGAAATATATTATTACCAACATTATCATTTTTGTTTGATGATTTCAAAGTTGAGCTCATTTTTCTAATAGTTATGATTATATGTTTTTACACATATATCCATCATATGAATCGTCAAGACGGGCTCTTTCATCGTACTAATTTTGAAATTAAAAAAAATTAAAATTCGGCGTTAAATTCCGATTTTGTGTGAAATTTTTTCTATTTTCTACAAAAAATTTCCATTTTAAACGATATAATTATTTTGTGAAAAATATTATGGAATTTTTTTTTTGTTATTCATATTAAGATTTACTCAATCCATCATTATCATTATTTGTTTTTATTAAATTCTCCTATTTTCATACTGTAATTTAAATTTCTTTCAGAAATCTTCAAACAACCATTCGTTGCTGTTTTGTACATGTTGTTTGAGAATCAGAATTTTAATCTAACTACTACATAGTAAAGGTATAAACGGACACAATTTAATAAAAATTCATTTCAATCAATCCGAGATATGTATCCTTAAATCAAAATTCTAAATTTAATAGATTTTAGTGAAATTTTTTTGCAACTTTATGTGAAATACACAATATTATTACCATGGCATGGTAACATGGTACAGTTTTTCATTTTGAAATTAAATTAAACTCTTCGATTAAATAAATGCTAGTCCTGAAAAGGACTTTTTTGTGTTACTTTTAGAATTGTATTTTACTTTTTTGCTTTCTTTACTGGAGTTGCCTTTTTTGTTGTTGTCGCAGCTTTTTTAACCTTAGGACTTTTTGCAGCAACCTTTGTTACATTTTTAGATGGTTTCGTAATTTTTTGCTTCGAAGCTTTTGTTTTAATAGGAGCTGGTTTCTTAATAGTTTTAGCTACTGCCTTTTCAGATTTTTTCTTTTCTATTATAGATTCTTTAGCAACAGTAGTCTTTTTCTTTGCGACTCCAACCTTTACAGGTGATCCTTTCTTGGCTTTTTTTGTAATTGATTTTTTCGGTGATGCTAATTTGTTTTTCTTCGAACTTTCGCCGCTTGCTTTTGTTGATGTCGATAGCTTAAATGAACCCGATGCACCTTTGCCTTTCGTTTGGATTAATTTACCGCTAACAACTGCACTCTTAATATATTTTTTAATAAATGGAGACAATTTGTCAGCGTCAACTTTGTAATTTGCAGCCAAATACTTTTTAATTGCTAGTAAAGATGAACCGCCACGTTCTTTCAAATCTTTTATAGCGCTATTCACCATATCTGAAGTTGGAGGATGGGTTGGCTTAGATTTAGACTTTTTCACTCCAGTTGCGATAGAACCTTTCTTTGGTTTCTTCGTTTCAACAACAGGTGCAGTATTCGATTGAATTGTAGTATTATCTGCCATTTTGCTTTTTTTCTTTTAAAATATTTTTATTCACTTTTAGATTTTCCAATTAAATTTTTCAAAAAAAAAACACTTTAAAATCACTTATAACATTTATAACTTGTATGACTGTATGAATTAAATTCACTGAAGTCTAGTATGAACAAAACAGCTTATCCATATGTGATGAGATTGTGGAAGAGCGGTGTGAAATAATTTCATTCAATTCAAGGCAATTTTTTCTCATTTTTGTTTGATGATTTCAAAGTTGAGCTCATTTTTCTAATAGTTATGATTATTTGTTTTTGAACATATATCCATCATATGAATTGTCAATATGGGCTCTTTCATCGTACTAATTTTGAAATTAAAAAAAATTTAAAATACGGCGCTAAATTCCGATTTTGTGTGAAATTTTTTCTATTTTCTCCAAAAAATTTCCATTTAAAACGCTATAATTATTTTGTTAATAATATTATGAATTTTTTTTTTCTATATTCATATTAAGATGTACTCAATGCATCATTATCATTAATTGTTTTTATTAAATTCACCTATTTTAATACTGTAATTTATGTTTCTTTCAGAAATCATCAAACAACCATCCGTTGTTGTTTTGTACATGTTGTATGAGAATTGTAATTTTAAATTATCTATTAAGTGAAGGTACGAGAGAATAAACTTTTATTTAAAATTTATTTCAATCATTTTGAGATATGTATCTTTGATTCTAAATATTGAATTAAATGGATTTTAATGAAATTTTTTTGAAACTTTATATGAAATATATTATTACCAACATTATCATTTTTGTTTGATGATTTCAAAGTTGAGCTCATTTTTCTAATAGTTATGATTATATGTTTTTAAACATATATATGCATCATATGAATCGTCAAGACGGGCTCTTTCATCGTACTAATTTTGAAATTAAAAAAAATTAAAATTCGGCGTTAAATTCCGATTTTGTGTGAAATTTTTTCTATTTTCTACAAAAAATTTCCATTTTAAACGATATAATTATTTTGTGAAAAATATTATGGAATTTTTTTTTTGTTATTCATATTAAGATTTACTCAATCCATCATTATCATTAATTGTTTTTATTAAATTCTCCTATTTTCATACTGTAATTTAAATTTCTTTCAGAAATCTTCAAACAACCATTCGTTGCTGTTTTGTACATGTTGTTTGAGAATCAGAATTTTAATCGAACTACTACATAGTAAAGGTATAAACGGACACAATTTAATAAAAATTCATTTCAATCAATCCGAGATATGTATCCTTAAATCAAAATTCTAAATTTAATAGATTTTAGTGAAATTTTTTTGCAACTTTATGTGAAATACACAATATTATTACCATGGCATGGTAACATGGTACAGTTTTTCATTTTGAAATTAAATTAAACTCTTCGATTAAATAAATGCTAGTCCTGAAAAGGACTTTTTTGTGTTACTTTTAGAATTGTATTTTACTTTTTTGCTTTCTTTACTGGAGTTGCCTTTTTTGTTGTTGTCGCAGCTTTTTTAACCTTAGGACTTTTTGCAGCAACCTTTGTTACATTTTTAGATGGTTTCGTAATTTTTTGCTTCGAAGCTTTTGTTTTAATAGGAGCTGGTTTCTTAATAGTTTTAGCTACTGCCTTTTCAGATTTTTTCTTTTCTATTATAGATTCTTTAGCAACAGTAGTCTTTTTCTTTGCGACTCCAACCTTTACAGGTGATCCTTTCTTGGCTTTTTTTATAATTGATTTTTTCGGTGATGCTAATTTGTTTTTCTTCGAACTTTCGCCGCTTGCTTTTGTTGATGTCGATAGCTTAAATGAACCCGATGCACCTTTGCCTTTCGTTTGGATTAATTTACCGCTAACAACTGCACTCTTAATATATTTTTTAATAAATGGAGACAATTTGTCAGCATCAACTTTGTAATTTGCAGCCAAATACTTTTTAATTGCTAGTAAAGATGAACCGCCACGTTCTTTAAAATCTTTTATAGCGCTATTCACCATATCTGAAGTTGGAGGATGGGTTGGCTTAGATTTAGGCTTTTTCACTCCAGTTGCGATAGAACCTTTCTTTGGTTTCTTCGTTTCAACAACAGGTGCAGTATTCGATTGAATTGTAGTATTATCTGCCATTTTGCTTTTTTTCTTTTAAAATATTTTTATTCACTTTTAGATTTTCCAATTAAATTTTTCAAAAAAAAAAAAACACTTTAAAATCACTTATAAAATTTATAACTTGTATGACTGCATGAATTAAATTCACTGAAGTCTAGTATGAACAAAACAGCTTATCCATATGTGATGACATTGTGGAAGAGCGGTGTGATATAATTTCATTCAATTCAAGGCAATTTTTTCTCATTTTTGTTTGATGATTTCAAAGTTGAGCTCATTTTTCTAATAGTTATGATTATTTGTTTTTGAACATATATCCATCATATGAATTGTCAAGATGGGCTCTTTCATCGTACTAATTTTGAAATTAAAAAAATTTTAAAATACGGCGCTAAATTCCGATTTTGTGTGAAATTTTTTCTATTTTCTCCAAAAAATTTCCATTTAAAACGATATAATTATTTTGTTAATAATATTATGAATTTTTTTTTTCTATATTCATATTAAGATGTACTCAATGCATCATTATCATTAATTGTTTTTATTAAATTCACCTATTTTAATACTGTAATTTATGTTTCTTTCAGAAATCATCAAACAACCATCCGTTGTTGTTTTGTACATGTTGTATGAGAATTGTAATTTTAAATTATCTATTAAGTGAAGGTACGAGAGAATAAACTTTTATTTCAAATTTATTTCAATCATTTTGAGATATGTATCTTTAATTCTAAATATTGAATTAAATGGATTTTAATGAAATTTTTTTTGAAACTTTATATGAAATATATTATTACCAACATTATCATTTTTGTTTGATGATTTCAAAGTTGAGCTCATTTTTCTAATAGTTATGATTATATGTTTTTACACATATATCCATCATATGAATCGTCAAGACGGGCTCTTTCATCGTACTAATTTTGAAATTAAAAAAAATTAAAATTCGGCGTTAAATTCCGATTTTGTGTGAAATTTTTTCTATTTTCTACAAAAAATTTCCATTTTAAACGATATAATTATTTTGTGAAAAATATTATGGAATTTTTTTTTTGTTATTCATATTAAGATTTACTCAATCCATCATTATCATTAATTGTTTTTATTAAATTCTCCTATTTTCATACTGTAATTTAAATTTCTTTCAGAAATCTTCAAACAACCATTCGTTGCTGTTTTGTACATGTTGTTTGAGAATCAGAATTTTAATCTAACTACTACATAGTAAAGGTATAAACGGACACAATTTAATAAAAATTCATTTCAATCAATCCGAGATATGTATCCTTAAATCAAAATTCTAAATTTAATAGATTTTAGTGAAATTTTTTTGCAACTTTATGTGAAATACACAATATTATTACCATGGCATGGTAACATGGTACAGTTTTTCATTTTGAAATTAAATTAAACTCTTCGATTAAATAAATGCTAGTCCTGAAAAGGACTTTTTTGTGTTACTTTTAGAATTGTATTTTACTTTTTTGCTTTCTTTACTGGAGTTGCCTTTTTTGTTGTTGTCGCAGCTTTTTTAACCTTAGGACTTTTTGCAGCAACCTTTGTTACATTTTTAGATGGTTTCGTAATTTTTTGCTTCGAAGCTTTTGTTTTAATAGGAGCTGGTTTCTTAATAGTTTTAGCTACTGCCTTTTCAGATTTTTTCTTTTCTATTATAGATTCTTTAGCAACAGTAGTCTTTTTCTTTGCGACTCCAACCTTTACAGGTGATCCTTTCTTGGCTTTTTTTGTAATTGATTTTTTCGGTGATGCTAATTTGTTTTTCTTCGAACTTTCGCCGCTTGCTTTTGTTGATGTCGATAGCTTAAATGAACCCGATGCACCTTTGCCTTTCGTTTGGATTAATTTACCGCTAACAACTGCACTCTTAATATATTTTTTAATAAATGGAGACAATTTGTCAGCGTCAACTTTGTAATTTGCAGCCAAATACTTTTTAATTGCTAGTAAAGATGAACCGCCACGTTCTTTCAAATCTTTTATAGCGCTATTCATCATATCTGAAGTTGGAGGATGGGTTGGCTTAGATTTAGGCTTTTTCACTCCAGTTGCGATAGAACCTTTCTTTGGTTTCTTCGTTTCAACAACAGGTGCAGTATTCGATTGAATTGTAGTATTATCTGCCATTTTGCTTTTTTTCTTTTAAAATATTTTTATTCACTTTTAGATTTTCCAATTAAATTTTTCAAAAAAAAAAACACTTTAAAATCACTTATAAAATTTATAACTTGTATGACTGTATGAATTAAATTCACTGAAGTCTAGTATGAACAAAACAGCTTATCCATATGTGATGAGATTGTGGAAGAGCGGTGTGAAATAATTTCATTCAATTCAAGGCAATTTTTTCTCATTTTTGTTTGATGATTTCAAAGTTGAGCTCGTTTTTCTAATAGCTATGATTATTTGTTTTTGAACATATATCCATCATATGAATTGTCAATATGGGCTCTTTCATCGTACTAATTTTGAAATTAAAAAAAATTTAAAATACTGCGCTAAATTCCGATTTTGTGTGAAATTTTTTCTATTTTCTCCAAAAAATTTCCATTTAAAACGCTATAATTATTTTGTTAATAATATTATGAATTTTTTTTTCTATATTCATATTAAGATGTACTCAATGCATCATTATCATTAATTGTTTTTATTAAATTCACCTATTTTAATACTGTAATTTATGTTTCTTTCAGAAATCATCAAACAACCATCCGTTGTTGTTTTGTACATGTTGTATGAGAATTGTAATTTTAAATTATCTATTAAGTGAAGGTACGAGAGAATAAACTTTTATTTAAAATTTATTTCAATCATTTTGAGATATGTATCTTTGATTCTAAATATTGAATTAAATGGATTTTAATGAAATTTTTTTGAAACTTTATATGAAATATATTATTACCAACATTATCATTTTTGTTTGATGATTTCAAAGTTGAGCTCATTTTTCTAATAGTTATGATTATATGTTTTTAAACATATATATGCATTATATGAATCGTCAAGACGGGCTCTTTCATCGTACTAATTTTGAAATGAAAAAAAATTAAAATTCGGCGTTAAATTCCGATTTTGTGTGAAATTTTTTCTATTTTCTACAAAAAATTTCCATTTTAAACGATATAATTATTTTGTCAAAATTATTATGGAATTTTTTTTTGTTATTCATATTAAGATTTACTCAATCCATCATTATCATTAATTGTTTTTATTAAATTCTCCTATTTTCATACTGTAATTTAAATTTCTTTCAGAAATCTTCAAACAACCATTCGTTGCTGTTTTGTACATGTTGTTTGAGAATCAGAATTTTAATCTAACTACTACATAGTAAAGGTATAAACGGACACAATTTAATAAAAATTCATTTCAATCAATCCGAGATATGTATCCTTAAATCAAAATTCTAAATTTAATAGATTTTAGTGAAATTTTTTTGCAACTTTATGTGAAATACACAATATTATTACCATGGCCTGGTAACATGGTACAGTTTTTCATTTTGAAATTAAATTAAACTCTTCGATTAAATAAATGCTAGTCCTGAAAAGGACTTTTTTGTGTTACTTTTAGAATTGTATTTTACTTTTTTGCTTTCTTTACTGGAGTTGCCTTTTTTGTTGTTGTCGCAGCTTTTTTAACCTTAGGACTTTTTGCAGCAACCTTTGTTACATTTTTAGATGGTTTCGTAATTTTTTGCTTCGAAGCTTTTGTTTTAATAGGAGCTGGTTTCTTAATAGTTTTAGCTACTGCCTTTTCAGATTTTTTCTTTTCTATTATAGATTCTTTAGCAACAGTAGTCTTTTTCTTTGCGACTCCAACCTTTACAGGTGATCCTTTCTTGGCTTTTTTTGTAATTGATTTTTTCGGTGATGCTAGTTTGTTTTTCTTCGAACTTTCGCCGCTTGCTTTTGTTGATGTCGATAGCTTAAATGAACCCGATGCACCTTTGCCTTTCGTTTGGATTAATTTACCGCTAACAACTGCACTCTTAATATATTTTTTAATAAATGGAGACAATTTGTCAGCGTCAACTTTGTAATTTGCAGCCAAATACTTTTTAATTGCTAGTAAAGATGAACCGCCACGTTCTTTCAAATCTTTTATAGCGCTATTCACCATATCTGAAGTTGGAGGATGGATTGGCTTAGATTTAGGCTTTTTCACTCCAGTTGCGATAGAACCTTTCTTTAGTTTCTTCGTTTCAACAACAGGTGCAGTATTCGATTGAATTGTAGTAGTATCTGCCATTTTGCTTTTTTCTTTTAAAATATTTTTATTCACTTTTAGATTTTCCAATTAAATTTTTCAAAAAAAAAGACATTTTAAAATCACTTATAACATTTACAACTTGTATGACTGTATGAATTAAATTCACTGAAGTCTAGTATGAACAAAACAGCTTATCCATATGTGAAGAGATTGTGGAAGAGCGGTGTGAAATAATTTCATTCAATTCAAGGCAATTTTTTCTCATTTTTGTTTGATGATTTCAAAGTTGAGCTCATTTTTCTAATAGTTATGATTATTTGTTTTTGAACATATATCCATCATATGAATTGTCAATATGGGCTCTTTCATCGTACTAATTTTGAAATTAAAAAAAATTTAAAATACGGCGCTAAATTCCGATTTTGTGTGAAATTTTTTCTATTTTCTCCAAAAAATTTCCATTTAAAACGCTATAATTATTTTGTTAATAATATTATGAATTTTTTTTTTCTATATTCATATTAAGATGTACTCAATGCATCATTATCATTAATTGTTTTTATTAAATTCACCTATTTTAATACTGTAATTTATGTTTCTTTCAGAAATCATCAAACAACCATCCGTTGTTGTTTTGTACATGTTGTATGAGAATTGTAATTTTAAATTATCTATTAAGTGAAGGTACGAGAGAATAAACTTTTATTTAAAATTTATTTCAATCATTTTGAGATATGTATCTTTGATTCTAAATATTGAATTAAATGGATTTTAATGAAATTTTTTTGAAACTTTATATGAAATATATTATTACCAACATTATCATTTTTGTTTGATGATTTCAAAGTTGAACTCATTTTTCTAATAGTTATGATTATATGTTTTTAAACATATATATGCATTATATGAATCGTCAAGACGGGCTCTTTCATCGTACTAATTTTGAAATGAAAAAAAATTAAAATTCGGCGTTAAATTCCGATTTTGTGTGAAATTTTTTCTATTTTCTACAAAAAATTTCCATTTTAAACGATATAATTATTTTGTGAAAAATATTATGGAATTTTTTTTTTGTTATTCATATTAAGATTTACTCAATCCATCATTATCATTAATTGTTTTTATTAAATTCTCCTATTTTCATACTGTAATTTAAATTTCTTTCAGAAATCTTCAAACAACCATTCGTTGCTGTTTTGTACATGTTGTTTGAGAATCAGAATTTTAATCTAACTACTACATAGTAAAGGTATAAACGGACACAATTTAATAAAAATTCATTTCAATCAATCCGAGATATGTATCCTTAAATCAAAATTCTAAATTTAATAGATTTTAGTGAAATTTTTTTGCAACTTTATGTGAAATACACAATATTATTACCATGGCATGGTAACATGGTACAGTTTTTCATTTTGAAATTAAATTAAACTCTTCGATTAAATAAATGCTAGTCCTGAAAAGGACTTTTTTGTGTTACTTTTAGAATTGTATTTTACTTTTTTGCTTTCTTTACTGGAGTTGCCTTTTTTGTTGTTGTCGCAGCTTTTTTAACCTTAGGACTTTTTGCAGCAACCTTTGTTACATTTTTAGATGGTTTCGTAATTTTTTGCTTCGAAGCTTTTGTTTTAATAGGAGCTGGTTTCTTAATAGTTTTAGCTACTGCCTTTTCAGATTTTTTCTTTTCTATTATAGATTCTTTAGCAACAGTAGTCTTTTTCTTTGCGACTCCAACCTTTACAGGTGATCCTTTCTTGGCTTTTTTTGTAATTGATTTTTTCGGTGATGCTAGTTTGTTTTTCTTCGAACTTTCGCCGCTTGCTTTTGTTGATGTCGATAGCTTAAATGAACCCGATGCACCTTTGCCTTTCGTTTGGATTAATTTACCGCTAACAACTGCACTCTTAATATATTTTTTAATAAATGGAGACAATTTGTCAGCGTCAACTTTGTAATTTGCAGCCAAATACTTTTTAATTGCTAGTAAAGATGAACCGCCACGTTCTTTCAAATCTTTTATAGCGCTATTCACCATATCTGAAGTTGGAGGATGGGTTGGCTTAGATTTAAGCTTTTTCACTCCAGTTGCGATAGAACCTTTCTTTAGTTTCTTCGTTTCAACAACAGGTGCAGTATTCGATTGAATTGTAGTAGTATCTGCCATTTTGCTTTTTTTCTTTTAAAATATTTTTATTCACTTTTAGATTTTCCAATTAAATTTTTCAAAAAAAAAGACATTTTAAAATCACTTATAACATTTACAACTTGTATGACTGTATGAATTAAATTCACTGAAGTCTAGTATGAACAAAACAGCTTATCCATATGTGAAGAGATTGTGGAAGAGCGGTGTGAAATAATTTCATTCAATTCAAGGCAATTTTTTCTCATTTTTGTTTGATGATTTCAAAGTTGAGCTCATTTTTCTAATAGTTATGATTATTTGTTTTTGAACATATATCCATCATATGAATTGTCAATATGGGCTCTTTCATCGTACTAATTTTGAAATTAAAAAAAATTTAAAATACGGCGCTAAATTCCGATTTTGTGTGAAATTTTTTCTATTTTCTCCAAAAAATTTCCATTTAAAACGCTATAATTATTTTGTTAATAATATTATGAATTTTTTTTTTCTATATTCATATTAAGATGTACTCAATGCATCATTATCATTAATTGTTTTTATTAAATTCACCTATTTTAATACTGTAATTTATGTTTCTTTCAGAAATCATCAAACAACCATCCGTTGTTGTTTTGTACATGTTGTATGAGAATTGTAATTTTAAATTATCTATTAAGTGAAGGTACGAGAGAATAAACTTTTATTTAAAATTTATTTCAATCATTTTGAGATATGTATCTTTAATTCTAAATATTGAATTAAATGGATTTTAATGAAATTTTTTTTGAAACTTTATATGAAATATATTATTACCAACATTATCATTTTTGTTTGATGATTTCAAAGTTGAGCTCATTTTTCTAATAGTTATGATTATATGTTTTTACACATATATCCATCATATGAATCGTCAAGGCGGGCTCTTTCATCGTACTAATTTTGAAATTAAAAAACGTTAAAATTCGGCGTTAAATTCCGATTTTGTGTGAAATTTTTTCTATTTTCTACAAAAAATTTCCATTTTAAACGATATAATTATTTTGTGAAAAATATTATGGAATTTTTTTTTTGTTATTCATATTAAGATTTACTCAATCCATCATTATCATTAATTGTTTTTATTAAATTCTCCTATTTTCATACTGTAATTTAAATTTCTTTCAGAAATCTTCAAACAACCATTCGTTGCTGTTTTGTACATGTTGTTTGAGAATCAGAATTTTAATCTAACTACTACATAGTAAAGGTATATACTTACACAATTTAATAAAAATTCATTTCAATCAATCCGAGATATGTATCCTTAAATCAAAATTCTAAATTTAATAGATTTTAGTGAAATTTTTTTGCAACTTTATGTGAAATACACAATATTATTACCATGGCATGGTAACATGGTACAGTTTTTCATTTTGAAATTAAATTAAACTCTTCGATTAAATAAATGCTAGTCCTGAAAAGGACTTTTTTGTGTTACTTTTAGAATTGTATTTTACTTTTTTGCTTTCTTTACTGGAGTTGCCTTTTTTGTTGTTGTCGCAGCTTTTTTAACCTTAGGACTTTTTGCAGCAACCTTTGTTACATTTTTAGATGGTTTCGTAATTTTTTGCTTCGAAGCTTTTGTTTTAATAGGAGCTGGTTTCTTAATAGTTTTAGCTACTGCCTTTTCAGATTTTTTCTTTTCTATTATAGATTCTTTAGCAACAGTAGTCTTTTTCTTTGCGACTCCAACCTTTACAGGTGATCCTTTCTTGGCTTTTTTTGTAATTGATTTTTTCGGTGATGCTAATTTGTTTTTCTTCGAACTTTCGCCGCTTGCTTTTGTTGATGTCGATAGCTTAAATGAACCCGATGCACCTTTGCCTTTCGTTTGGATTAATTTACCGCTAACAACTGCACTCTTAATATATTTTTTAATAAATGGAGACAATTTGTCAGCATCAACTTTGTAATTTGCAGCCAAATACTTTTTAATTGCTAGTAAAGATGAACCGCCACGTTCTTTCAAATTTTTTATAGCGCTATTCACCATATCTGAAGTTCGAGGATGGGTCGGCTTAGATTTAGGCTTTTTCACTCCAGTTGCGATAGAGCCTTTCTTTGGTTTCTTCGTTTCAACAACAGGTGCAGTATTCGATTGAATTGTAGTATTATCTGCCATTTTGCTTTTTTTCTTTTAAAATATTTTTATTCACTTTTAGATTTTCCAATTAAATTTTTCAAATAAAAAAAACACTTTAAAATCACTTATAAAATTTATAACTTGTATGACTGCATGAATTAAATTCACTGAAGTCTAGTATGAACAAAACAGCTTATCCATATGTGATGAGATTGTGGAAGAGCGGTGTGAAATAATTTCATTCAATTCAAGGCAATTTTTTCTCATTTTTGTTTGATGATTTCAAAGTTGAGCTCGTTTTTCTAATAGTTATGATTATTTGTTTTTGAACATATATCCATCATATGAATTGTCAATATGGGCTCTTTCATCGTACTAATTTTGAAATTAAAAAAAATTTAAAATACTGCGCTAAATTCCGATTTTGTGTGAAATTTTTTCTATTTTCTCCAAAAAATTTCCATTTAAAACGCTATAATTATTTTGTTAATAATATTATGAATTTTTTTTTTCTATATTCATATTAAGATGTACTCAATGCATCATTATCATTAATTGTTTTTATTAAATTCACCTATTTTAATACTGTAATTTATGTTTCTTTCAGAAATCATCAAACAACCATCCGTTGTTGTTTTGTACATGTTGTATGAGAATTGTAATTTTAAATTATCTATTAAGTGAAGGTACGAGAGAATAAACTTTTATTTAAAATTTATTTCAATCATTTTGAGATATGTATCTTTGATTCTAAATATTGAATTAAATGGATTTTAATGAAATCTTTTTGAAACTTTATATGAAATATATTATTACCAACATTATCATTTTTGTTTGATGATTTCAAAGTTGAGCTCATTTTTCTAATAGTTATGATTATATGTTTTTAAACATATATATGCATTATATGAATCGTCAAGACGGGCTCTTTCATCGTACTAATTTTGAAATGAAAAAAAATTAAAATTCGGCGTTAAATTCCGATTTTGTGTGAAATTTTTTCTATTTTCTACAAAAAATTTCCATTTTAAACGATATAATTATTTTGTGAAAAATATTATGGAATTTTTTTTTTGTTATTCATATTAAGATTTACTCAATCCATCATTATCATTAATTGTTTTTATTAAATTCTCCTATTTTCATACTGTAATTTAAATTTCTTTCAGAAATCTTCAAACAACCATTCGTTGCTGTTTTGTACATGTTGTTTGAGAATCAGAATTTTAATCTAACTACTACATAGTAAAGGTATAAACGGACACAATTTAATAAAAATTCATTTCAATCAATCCGAGATATGTATCCTTAAATCAAAATTCTAAATTTAATAGATTTTAGTGAAATTTTTTTGCAACTTTATGTGAAATACACAATATTATTACCATGGCATGGTAACATGGTACAGTTTTTCATTTTGAAATTAAATTAAACTCTTCGATTAAATAAATGCTAGTCCTGAAAAGGACTTTTTTGTGTTACTTTTAGAATTGTATTTTACTTTTTTGCTTTCTTTACTGGAGTTGCCTTTTTTGTTGTTGTCGCAGCTTTTTTAACCTTAGGACTTTTTGCAGCAACCTTTGTTACATTTTTAGATGGTTTCGTAATTTTTTGCTTCGAAGCTTTTGTTTTAATAGGAGCTGGTTTCTTAATAGTTTTAGCTACTGCCTTTTCAGATTTTTTCTTTTCTATTATAGATTCTTTAGCAACAGTAGTCTTTTTCTTTGCGACTCGAACCTTTACAGGTGATCCTTTCTTGGCTTTTTTTGTAATTGATTTTTTCGGTGATGCTAGTTTGTTTTTCTTCGAACTTTCGCCGCTTGCTTTTGTTGATGTCGATAGCTTAAATGAACCCGATGCACCTTTGCCTTTCGTTTGGATTAATTTACCGCTAACAACTGCACTCTTAATATATTTTTTAATAAATGGAGACAATTTGTCAGCGTCAACTTTGTAATTTGCAGCCAAATACTTTTTAATTGCTAGTAAAGATGAACCGCCACGTTCTTTCAAATCTTTTATAGCGCTATTCACCATATCTGAAGTTGGAGGATGGGTTGGCTTAGATTTAAGCTTTTTCACTCCAGTTGCGATAGAACCTTTCTTTAGTTTCTTCGTTTCAACAACAGGTGCAGTATTCGATTGAATTGTAGTAGTATCTGCCATTTTGCTTTTTTTCTTTTAAAATATTTTTATTCACTTTTAGATTTTCCAATTAAATTTTTCAAAAAAAAAGACATTTTAAAATCACTTATAACATTTACAACTTGTATGACTGTATGAATTAAATTCACTGAAGTCTAGTATGAACAAAACAGCTTATCCATATGTGAAGAGATTGTGGAAGAGCGGTGTGAAATAATTTCATTCAATTCAAGGCAATTTTTTCTCATTTTTGTTTGATGATTTCAAAGTTGAGCTCATTTTTCTAATAGTTATGATTATTTGTTTTTGAACATATATCCATCATATGAATTGTCAATATGGGCTCTTTCATCGTACTAATTTTGAAATTAAAAAAAATTTAAAATACGGCGCTAAATTCCGATTTTGTGTGAAATTTTTTCTATTTTCTCCAAAAAATTTCCATTTAAAACGCTATAATTATTTTGTTAATAATATTATGAATTTTTTTTTTCTATATTCATATTAAGATGTACTCAATGCATCATTATCATTAATTGTTTTTATTAAATTCACCTATTTTAATACTGTAATTTATGTTTCTTTCAGAAATCATCAAACAACCATCCGTTGTTGTTTTGTACATGTTGTATGAGAATTGTAATTTTAAATTATCTATTAAGTGAAGGTACGAGAGAATAAACTTTTATTTAAAATTTATTTCAATCATTTTGAGATATGTATCTTTAATTCTAAATATTGAATTAAATGGATTTTAATGAAATTTTTTTTGAAACTTTATATGAAATATATTATTACCAACATTATCATTTTTGTTTGATGATTTCAAAGTTGAGCTCATTTTTCTAATAGTTATGATTATATGTTTTTACACATATATCCATCATATGAATCGTCAAGGCGGGCTCTTTCATCGTACTAATTTTGAAATTAAAAAACGTTAAAATTCGGCGTTAAATTCCGATTTTGTGTGAAATTTTTTCTATTTTCTACAAAAAATTTCCATTTTAAACGATATAATTATTTTGTGAAAAATATTATGGAATTTTTTTTTTGTTATTCATATTAAGATTTACTCAATCCATCATTATCATTAATTGTTTTTATTAAATTCTCCTATTTTCATACTGTAATTTAAATTTCTTTCAGAAATCTTCAAACAACCATTCGTTGCTGTTTTGTACATGTTGTTTGAGAATCAGAATTTTAATCTAACTACTACATAGTAAAGGTATAAACGGACACAATTTAATAAAAATTCATTTCAATCAATCCGAGATATGTATCCTTAAATCAAAATTCTAAATTTAATAGATTTTAGTGAAATTTTTTTGCAACTTTATGTGAAATACACAATATTATTACCATGGCATGGTAACATGGTACAGTTTTTCATTTTGAAATTAAATTAAACTCTTCGATTAAATAAATGCTAGTCCTGAAAAGGACTTTTTTGTGTTACTTTTAGAATTGTATTTTACTTTTTTGCTTTCTTTACTGGAGTTGCCTTTTTTGTTGTTGTCGCAGCTTTTTTAACCTTAGGACTTTTTGCAGCAACCTTTGTTACATTTTTAGATGGTTTCGTAATTTTTTGCTTCGAAGCTTTTGTTTTAATAGGAGCTGGTTTCTTAATAGTTTTAGCTACTGCCTTTTCAGATTTTTTCTTTTCTATTATAGATTCTTTAGCAACAGTAGTCTTTTTCTTTGCGACTCCAACCTTTACAGGTGATCCTTTCTTGGCTTTTTTTGTAATTGATTTTTTCGGTGATGCTAGTTTGTTTTTCTTCGAACTTTCGCCGCTTGCTTTTGTTGATGTCGATAGCTTAAATGAACCCGATGCACCTTTGCCTTTCGTTTGGATTAATTTACCGCTAACAACTGCACTCTTAATATATTTTTTAATAAATGGAGACAATTTGTCAGCGTCAACTTTGTAATTTGCAGCCAAATACTTTTTAATTGCTAGTAAAGATGAACCGCCACGTTCTTTCAAATCTTTTATAGCGCTATTCACCATATCTGAAGTTGGAGGATGGGTTGGCTTAGATTTAAGCTTTTTCACTCCAGTTGCGATAGAACCTTTCTTTAGTTTCTTCGTTTCAACAACAGGTGCAGTATTCGATTGAATTGTAGTAGTATCTGCCATTTTGCTTTTTTTCTTTTAAAATATTTTTATTCACTTTTAGATTTTCCAATTAAATTTTTCAAAAAAAAAGACATTTTAAAATCACTTATAACATTTACAACTTGTATGACTGTATGAATTAAATTCACTGAAGTCTAGTATGAACAAAACAGCTTATCCATATGTGAAGAGATTGTGGAAGAGCGGTGTGAAATAATTTCATTCAATTCAAGGCAATTTTTTCTCATTTTTGTTTGATGATTTCAAAGTTGAGCTCATTTTTCTAATAGTTATGTTTATTTGTTTTTGAACATATATCCATCATATGAATTGTCAATATGGGCTCTTTCATCGTACTAATTTTGAAATTAAAAAAAATTTAAAATACGGCGCTAAATTCCGATTTTGTGTGAAATTTTTTCTATTTTCTCCAAAAAATTTCCATTTAAAACGCTATAATTATTTTGTTAATAATATTATGAATTTTTTTTTTCTATATTCATATTAAGATGTACTCAATGCATCATTATCATTAATTGTTTTTATTAAATTCACCTATTTTAATACTGTAATTTATGTTTCTTTCAGAAATCATCAAACAACCATCCGTTGTTGTTTTGTACATGTTGTATGAGAATTGTAATTTTAAATTATCTATTAAGTGAAGGTACGAGAGAATAAACTTTTATTTAAAATTTATTTCAATCATTTTGAGATATGTATCTTTAATTCTAAATATTGAATTAAATGGATTTTAATGAAATTTTTTTTGAAACTTTATATGAAATATATTATTACCAACATTATCATTTTTGTTTGATGATTTCAAAGTTGAGCTCATTTTTCTAATAGTTATGATTATATGTTTTTACACATATATCCATCATATGAATCGTCAAGGCGGGCTCTTTCATCGTACTAATTTTGAAATTAAAAAACGTTAAAATTCGGCGTTAAATTCCGATTTTGTGTGAAATTTTTTCTATTTTCTACAAAAAATTTCCATTTTAAACGATATAATTATTTTGTGAAAAATATTATGGAATTTTTTTTTTGTTATTCATATTAAGATTTACTCAATCCATCATTATCATTAATTGTTTTTATTAAATTCTCCTATTTTCATACTGTAATTTAAATTTCTTTCAGAAATCTTCAAACAACCATTCGTTGCTGTTTTGTACATGTTGTTTGAGAATCAGAATTTTAATCTAACTACTACATAGTAAAGGTATAAACGGACACAATTTAATAAAAATTCATTTCAATCAATCCGAGATATGTATCCTTAAATCAAAATTCTAAATTTAATAGATTTTAGTGAAATTTTTTTGCAACTTTATGTGAAATACACAATATTATTACCATGGCATGGTAACATGGTACAGTTTTTCATTTTGAAATTAAATTAAACTCTTCGATTAAATAAATGCTAGTCCTGAAAAGGACTTTTTTGTGTTACTTTTAGAATTGTATTTTACTTTTTTGCTTTCTTTACTGGAGTTGCCTTTTTTGTTGTTGTCGCAGCTTTTTTAACCTTAGGACTTTTTGCAGCAACCTTTGTTACATTTTTAGATGGTTTCGTAATTTTTTGCTTCGAAGCTTTTGTTTTAATAGGAGCTGGTTTCTTAATAGTTTTAGCTACTGCCTTTTCAGATTTTTTCTTTTCTATTATAGATTCTTTAGCAACAGTAGTCTTTTTCTTTGCGACTCCAACCTTTACAGGTGATCCTTTCTTGGCTTTTTTTGTAATTGATTTTTTCGGTGATGCTAATTTGTTTTTCTTCGAACTTTCGCCGCTTGCTTTTGTTGATGTCGATAGCTTAAATGAACCCGATGCACCTTTGCCTTTCGTTTGGATTAATTTACCGCTAACAACTGCACTCTTAATATATTTTTTAATAAATGGAGACAATTTGTCAGCATCAACTTTGTAATTTGCAGCCAAATACTTTTTAATTGCTAGTAAAGATGAACCGCCACGTTCTTTCAAATTTTTTATAGCGCTATTCACCATATCTGAAGTTCGAGGATGGGTTGGCTTAGATTTAGGCTTTTTCACTCCAGTTGCGATAGAGCCTTTCTTTGGTTTCTTCGTTTCAACAACAGGTGCAGTATTCGATTGAATTGTAGTATTATCTGCCATTTTGCTTTTTTTCTTTTAAAATATTTTTATTCACTTTTAGATTTTCCAATTAAATTTTTCAAATAAAAAAAACACTTTAAAATCACTTATAAAATTTATAACTTGTATGACTGCATGAATTAAATTCACTGAAGTCTAGTATGAACAAAACAGCTTATCCATATGTGATGAGATTGTGGAAGAGCGGTGTGAAATAATTTCATTCAATTCAAGGCAATTTTTTCTCATTTTTGTTTGATGATTTCAAAGTTGAGCTCGTTTTTCTAATAGTTATGATTATTTGTTTTTGAACATATATCCATCATATGAATTGTCAATATGGGCTCTTTCATCGTACTAATTTTGAAATTAAAAAAAATTTAAAATACTGCGCTAAATTCCGATTTTGTGTGAAATTTTTTCTATTTTCTCCAAAAAATTTCCATTTAAAACGCTATAATTATTTTGTTAATAATATTATGAATTTTTTTTTTCTATATTCATATTAAGATGTACTCAATGCATCATTATCATTAATTGTTTTTATTAAATTCACCTATTTTAATACTGTAATTTATGTTTTTTCAGAAATCATCAAACAACCATCCGTTGTTGTTTTGTACATGTTGTATGAGAATTGTAATTTTAAATTATCTATTAAGTGAAGGTACGAGAGAATAAACTTTTATTTAAAATTTATTTCAATCATTTTGAGATATGTATCTTTGATTCTAAATATTGAATTAAATGGATTTTAATGAAATTTTTTTGAAACTTTATATGAAATATATTATTACCAACATTATCATTTTTGTTTGATGATTTCAAAGTTGAGCTCATTTTTCTAATAGTTATGATTATATGTTTTTAAACATATATATGCATTATATGAATCGTCAAGACGGGCTCTTTCATCGTACTAATTTTGAAATGAAAAAAAATTAAAATTCGGCGTTAAATTCCGATTTTGTGTGAAATTTTTTCTATTTTCTACAAAAAATTTCCATTTTAAACGATATAATTATTTTGTGAAAAATATTATGGAATTTTTTTTTTGTTATTCATATTAAGATTTACTCAATCCATCATTATCATTAATTGTTTTTATTAAATTCTCCTATTTTCATACTGTAATTTAAATTTCTTTCAGAAATCTTCAAACAACCATTCGTTGCTGTTTTGTACATGTTGTTTGAGAATCAGAATTTTAATCTAACTACTACATAGTAAAGGTATAAACGGACACAATTTAATAAAAATTCATTTCAATCAATCCGAGATATGTATCCTTAAATCAAAATTCTAAATTTAATAGATTTTAGTGAAATTTTTTTGCAACTTTATGTGAAATACACAATATTATTACCATGGCATGGTAACATGGTACAGTTTTTCATTTTGAAATTAAATTAAACTCTTCGATTAAATAAATGCTAGTCCTGAAAAGGACTTTTTTGTGTTACTTTTAGAATTGTATTTTACTTTTTTGCTTTCTTTACTGGAGTTGCCTTTTTTGTTGTTGTCGCAGCTTTTTTAACCTTAGGACTTTTTGCAGCAACCTTTGTTACATTTTTAGATGGTTTCGTAATTTTTTGCTTCGAAGCTTTTGTTTTAATAGGAGCTGGTTTCTTAATAGTTTTAGCTACTGCCTTTTCAGATTTTTTCTTTTCTATTATAGATTCTTTAGCAACAGTAGTCTTTTTCTTTGCGACTCGAACCTTTACAGGTGATCCTTTCTTGGCTTTTTTTGTAATTGATTTTTTCGGTGATGCTAGTTTGTTTTTCTTCGAACTTTCGCCGCTTGCTTTTGTTGATGTCGATAGCTTAAATGAACCCGATGCACCTTTGCCTTTCGTTTGGATTAATTTACCGCTAACAACTGCACTCTTAATATATTTTTTAATAAATGGAGACAATTTGTCAGCGTCAACTTTGTAATTTGCAGCCAAATACTTTTTAATTGCTAGTAAAGATGAACCGCCACGTTCTTTCAAATCTTTTATAGCGCTATTCACCATATCTGAAGTTGGAGGATGGGTTGGCTTAGATTTAAGCTTTTTCACTCCAGTTGCGATAGAACCTTTCTTTAGTTTCTTCGTTTCAACAACAGGTGCAGTATTCGATTGAATTGTAGTAGTATCTGCCATTTTGCTTTTTTTCTTTTAAAATATTTTTATTCACTTTTAGATTTTCCAATTAAATTTTTCAAAAAAAAAGACATTTTAAAATCACTTATAACATTTACAACTTGTATGACTGTATGAATTAAATTCACTGAAGTCTAGTATGAACAAAACAGCTTATCCATATGTGAAGAGATTGTGGAAGAGCGGTGTGAAATAATTTCATTCAATTCAAGGCAATTTTTTCTCATTTTTGTTTGATGATTTCAAAGTTGAGCTCATTTTTCTAATAGTTATGATTATTTGTTTTTGAACATATATCCATCATATGAATTGTCAATATGGGCTCTTTCATCGTACTAATTTTGAAATTAAAAAAAATTTAAAATACGGCGCTAAATTACGATTTTGTGTGAAATTTTTTCTATTTTCTCCAAAAAATTTCCATTTAAAACGCTATAATTATTTTGTTAATAATATTATGAATTTTTTTTTTCTATATTCATATTAAGATGTACTCAATGCATCATTATCATTAATTGTTTTTATTAAATTCACCTATTTTAATACTGTAATTTATGTTTCTTTCAGAAATCATCAAACAACCATCCGTTGTTGTTTTGTACATGTTGTATGAGAATTGTAATTTTAAATTATCTATTAAGTGAAGGTACGAGAGAATAAACTTTTATTTAAAATTTATTTCAATCATTTTGAGATATGTATCTTTAATTCTAAATATTGAATTAAATGGATTTTAATGAAATTTTTTTTGAAACTTTATATGAAATATATTATTACCAACATTATCATTTTTGTTTGATGATTTCAAAGTTGAGCTCATTTTTCTAATAGTTATGATTATATGTTTTTACACATATATCCATCATATGAATCGTCAAGACGGGCTCTTTCATCGTACTAATTTTGAAATTAAAAAACGTTAAAATTCGGCGTTAAATTCCGATTTTGTGTGAAATTTTTTCTATTTTCTACAAAAAATTTCCATTTTAAACGATATAATTATTTTGTGAAAAATATTATGGAATTTTTTTTTTGTTATTCATATTAAGATTTACTCAATCCATCATTATCATTAATTGTTTTTATTAAATTCTCCTATTTTCATACTGTAATTTAAATTTCTTTCAGAAATCTTCAAACAACCATTCGTTGCTGTTTTGTACATGTTGTTTGAGAATCAGAATTTTAATCTAACTACTACATAGTAAAGGTATAAACGGACACAATTTAATAAAAATTCATTTCAATCAATCCGAGATATGTATCCTTAAATCAAAATTCTAAATTTAATAGATTTTAGTGAAATTTTTTTGCAACTTTATGTGAAATACACAATATTATTACCATGGCATGGTAACATGGTACAGTTTTTCATTTTGAAATTAAATTAAACTCTTCGATTAAATAAATGCTAGTCCTGAAAAGGACTTTTTTGTGTTACTTTTAGAATTGTATTTTACTTTTTTGCTTTCTTTACTGGAGTTGCCTTTTTTGTTGTTGTCGCAGCTTTTTTAACCTTAGGACTTTTTGCAGCAACCTTTGTTACATTTTTAGATGGTTTCGTAATTTTTTGCTTCGAAGCTTTTGTTTTAATAGGAGCTGGTTTCTTAATAGTTTTAGCTACTGCCTTTTCAGATTTTTTCTTTTCTATTATAGATTCTTTAGCAACAGTAGTCTTTTTCTTTGCGACTCCAACCTTTACAGGTGATCCTTTCTTGGCTTTTTTTGTAATTGATTTTTTCGGTGATGCTAGTTTGTTTTTCTTCGAACTTTCACCGCTTGCTTTTGTTGATGTCGATAGCTTAAATGAACCCGATGCACCTTTGCCTTTCGTTTGGATTAATTTACCGCTAACAACTGCACTCTTAATATATTTTTTAATAAATGGAGACAATTTGTCAGCATCAACTTTGTAATTTGCAGCCAAATACTTTTTAATTGCTAGTAAAGATGAACCGCCACGTTCTTTCAAATTTTTTATAGCGCTATTCACCATATCTGAAGTTCGAGGATGGGTTGGCTTAGATTTAGGCTTTTTCACTCCAGTTGCGATAGAACCTTTCTTTGGTTTCTTCGTTTCAACAACAGGTGCAGTATTCGATTGAATTGTAGTATTATCTGCCATTTTGCTTTTTTTCTTTTAAAATATTTTTATTCACTTTTAGATTTTCCAATTAAATTTTTCAAAAAAAAAAAACACTTTAAAATCACTTATAAAATTTATAACTTGTATGACTGCATGAATTAAATTCACTGAAGTCTAGTATGAACAAAACAGCTTATCCATATGTGATGAGATTGTGGAAGAGCGGTGTGAAATAATTTAATTCAATTCAAGGCAATTTTTTCTCATTTTTGTTTGATGATTTCAAAGTTGAGCTCATTTTTCTAATAGTTATGATTATTTGTTTTTGAACATATATCCATCATATGAATTGTCAAGATGGGCTCTTTCATCGTACTAATTTTGAAATTAAAAAAATTTTAAAATACGGCGCTAAATTCCGATTTTGTGTGAAATTTTTTCTATTTTCTCCAAAAAATTTCCATTTAAAACGATATAATTATTTTGTTAATAATATTATGAATTTTTTTTTTCTATATTCATATTAAGATGTACTCAATGCATCATTATCATTAATTGTTTTTATTAAATTCACCTATTTTAATACTGTAATTTATGTTTCTTTCAGAAATCATCAAACAACCATCCGTTGTTGTTTTGTACATGTTGTATGAGAATTGTAATTTTAAATTATCTATTAAGTGAAGGTACGAGAGAATAAACTTTTATTTAAAATTTATTTCAATCATTTTGAGATATGTATCTTTAATTCTAAATATTGAATTAAATGGATTTTAATGAAATTTTTTTTGAAACTTTATATGAAATATATTATTACCAACATTATCATTTTTGTTTGATGATTTCAAAGTTGAGCTCATTTTTCTAATAGTTATGATTATATGTTTTTACACATATATCCATCATATGAATCGTCAAGACGGGCTCTTTCATCGTACTAATTTTGAAATTAAAAAACGTTAAAATTCGGCGTTAAATTCCGATTTTGTGTGAAATTTTTTCTATTTTCTACAAAAAATTTCCATTTTAAACGATATAATTATTTTGTGAAAAATATTATGGAATTTTTTTTTTGTTATTCATATTAAGATTTACTCAATCCATCATTATCATTAATTGTTTTTATTAAATTCTCCTATTTTCATACTGTAATTTAAATTTCTTTCAGAAATCTTCAAACAACCATTCGTTGCTGTTTTGTACATGTTGTTTGAGAATCAGAATTTTAATCTAACTACTACATAGTAAAGGTATAAACGGACACAATTTAATAAAAATTCATTTCAATCAATCCGAGATATGTATCCTTAAATCAAAATTCTAAATTTAATAGATTTTAGTGAAATTTTTTTGCAACTTTATGTGAAATACACAATATTATTACCATGGCATGGTAACATGGTACAGTTTTTCATTTTGAAATTAAATTAAACTCTTCGATTAAATAAATGCTAGTCCTGAAAAGGACTTTTTTGTGTTACTTTTAGAATTGTATTTTACTTTTTTGCTTTCTTTACTGGAGTTGCCTTTTTTGTTGTTGTCGCAGCTTTTTTAACCTTAGGACTTTTTGCAGCAACCTTTGTTACATTTTTAGATGGTTTCGTAATTTTTTGCTTCGAAGCTTTTGTTTTAATAGGAGCTGGTTTCTTAATAGTTTTAGCTACTGCCTTTTCAGATTTTTTCTTTTCTATTATAGATTCTTTAGCAACAGTAGTCTTTTTCTTTGCGACTCCAACCTTTACAGGTGATCCTTTCTTGGCTTTTTTTGTAATTGATTTTTTCGGTGATGCTAATTTGTTTTTCTTCGAACTTTCGCCGCTTGCTTTTGTTGATGTCGATAGCTTAAATGAACCCGATGCACCTTTGCCTTTCGTTTGGATTAATTTACCGCTAACAACTGCACTCTTAATATATTTTTTAATAAATGGAGACAATTTGTCAGCGTCAACTTTGTAATTTGCAGCCAAATACTTTTTAATTGCTAGTAAAGATGAACCGCCACGTTCTTTCAAATCTTTTATAGCGCTATTCACCATATCTGAAGTTGGAGGATGGGTTGGCTTAGATTTAGGCTTTTTCACTCCAGTTGCGATAGAACCTTTCTTTGGTTTCTTCGTTTCAACAACAGGTGCAGTATTCGATTGAATTGTAGTATTATCTGCCATTTTGCTTTTTTTCTTTTAAAATATTTTTATTCACTTTTAGATTTTCCAATTAAATTTTTCAAAAAAAAAACACTTTAAAATCACTTATAACATTTATAACTTGTATGACTGTATGAATTAAATTCACTGAAGTCTAGTATGAACAAAACAGCTTATCCATATGTGATGAGATTGTGGAAGAGCGGTGTGAAATAATTTCATTCAATTCAAGGCAATTTTTTCTCATATTTGTTTGATGATTTCAAAGTTGAGCTCGTTTTTCTAATAGCTATGATTATTTGTTTTTGAACATATATCCATCATATGAATTGTCAATATGGGCTCTTTCATCGTATTAATTTTGAAATTAAAAAAAATTTAAAATACTGCGCTAAATTCCGATTTTGTGTGAAATTTTTTCTATTTTCTCCAAAAAATTTCCATTTAAAACGCTATAATTATTGTGTTAATAATATTATGAATTTTTTTTTTCTATATTCATATTAAGATGTACTCAATGCATCATTATCATTAATTGTTTTTATTAAATTCACCTATTTTAATACTGTAATTTATGTTTCTTTCAGAAATCATCAAACAACCATCCGTTGTTGTTTTGTACATGTTGTATGAGAATTGTAATTTTAAATTATCTATTAAGTGAAGGTACGAGAGAATAAACTTTTATTTAAAATTTATTTCAATCATTTTGAGATATGTATCTTTGATTCTAAATATTGAATTAAATGGATTTTAATGAAATTTTTTTGAAACTTTATATGAAATATATTATTACCAACATTATCATTTTTGTTTGATGATTTCAAAGTTGAGCTCATTTTTCTAATAGTTATGATTATATGTTTTTACACATATATCCATCATATGAATCGTCAAGACGGGCTCTTTCATCGTACTAATTTTGAAATTAAAAAACGTTAAAATTCGGCGTTAAATTCCGATTTTGTGTGAAATTTTTTCTATTTTCTACAAAAAATTTCCATTTTAAACGATATAATTATTTTGTGAAAAATATTATGGAATTTTTTTTTTGTTATTCATATTAAGATTTACTCAATCCATCATTATCATTAATTGTTTTTATTAAATTCTCCTATTTTCATACTGTAATTTAAATTTCTTTCAGAAATCTTCAAACAACCATTCGTTGCTGTTTTGTACATGTTGTTTGAGAATCAGAATTTTAATCTAACTACTACATAGTAAAGGTATAAACGGACACAATTTAATAAAAATTCATTTCAATCAATCCGAGATTTGTATCCTTAAATCAAAATTCTAAATTTAATAGATTTTAGTGAAATTTTTTTGCAACTTTATGTGAAATACACAATATTATTACCATGGCATGGTAACATGGTACAGTTTTTCATTTTGAAATTAAATTAAACTCTTCGATTAAATAAATGCTAGTCCTGAAAAGGACTTTTTTGTGTTACTTTTAGAATTGTATTTTACTTTTTTGCTTTCTTTACTGGAGTTGCCTTTTTTGTTGTTGTCGCAGCTTTTTTAACCTTAGGACTTTTTGCAGCAACCTTTGTTACATTTTTAGATGGTTTCGTAATTTTTTGCTTCGAAGCTTTTGTTTTAATAGGAGCTGGTTTCTTAATAGTTTTAGCTACTGCCTTTTCAGATTTTTTCTTTTCTATTATAGATTCTTTAGCAACAGTAGTCTTTTTCTTTGCGACTCCAACCTTTACAGGTGATCCTTTCTTGGCTTTTTTTGTAATTGATTTTTTCGGTGATGCTAATTTGTTTTTCTTCGAACTTTCGCCGCTTGCTTTTGTTGATGTCGATAGCTTAAATGAACCCGATGCACCTTTGCCTTTCGTTTGGATTAATTTACCGCTAACAACTGCACTCTTAATATATTTTTTAATAAATGGAGACAATTTGTCAGCATCAACTTTGTAATTTGCAGCCAAATACTTTTTAATTGCTAGTAAAGATGAACCGCCACGTTCTTTCAAATTTTTTATAGCGCTATTCACCATATCTGAAGTTGGAGGATGGGTTGGCTTAGATTTAGGCTTTTTCACTCCAGTTGCGATAGAACCTTTCTTTGGTTTCTTCGTTTCAACAACAGGTGCAGTATTCGATTGAATTGTAGTATTATCTGCCATTTTGCTTTTTTTCTTTTAAAATATTTTTATTCACTTTTAGATTTTCCAATTAAATTTTTCAAAAAAAAAACACTTTAAAATCACTTATAACATTTATAACTTGTATGACTGTATGAATTAAATTCACTGAAGTCTAGTATGAACAAAACAGCTTATCCATATGTGATGAGATTGTGGAAGAGCGGTGTGAAATAATTTCATTCAATTCAAGGCAATGTTTTCTCATTTTTGTTTGATGATTTCAAAGTTGAGCTCGTTTTTCTAATAGCTATGATTATTTGTTTTTGAACATATATCCATCATATGAATTGTCAATATGGGCTCTTTCATCGTATTAATTTTGAAATTAAAAAAAATTTAAAATACTGCGCTAAATTCCGATTTTGTGTGAAATTTTTTCTATTTTCTCCAAAAAATTTCCATTTAAAACGCTATAATTATTGTGTTAATAATATTATGAATTTTTTTTTTCTATATTCATATTAAGATGTACTCAATGCATCATTATCATTAATTGTTTTTATTAAATTCACCTATTTTAATACTGTAATTTATGTTTCTTTCAGAAATAATCAAACAACCATCCGTTGTTGTTTTGTACATGTTGTATGAGAATTGTAATTTTAAATTATCTATTAAGTGAAGGTACGAGAGAATAAACTTTTATTTAAAATTTATTTCAATCATTTTGAGATATGTATCTTTGATTCTAAATATTGAATTAAATGGATTTTAATGAAATTTTTTTGAAACTTTATATGAAATATATTATTACCAACATTATCATTTTTGTTTGATGATTTCAAAGTTGAGCTCATTTTTCTAATAGTTATGATTATATGTTTTTAAACATATATATGCATTATATGAATCGTCAAGACGGGCTCTTTCATCGTACTAATTTTGAAATGAAAAAAAATTAAAATTCGGCGTTAAATTCCGATTTTGTGTGAAATTTTTTCTATTTTCTACAAAAAATTTCCATTTTAAACGATATAATTATTTTGTCAAAATTATTATGGAATTTTTTTTTTGTTATTCATATTAAGATTTACTCAATCCATCATTATCATTAATTGTTTTTATTAAATTCACCTATTTTCATACTGTAATTTAAATTTCTTTCAGAAATCTTCAAACAACCATTCGTTGCTGTTTTGTACATGTTGTTTGAGAATCAGAATTTTAATCTAACTACTACATAGTAAAGGTATAAACGGACACAGTTTAATAAAAATTCATTTCAATCAATCCGAGATATGTATCCTTAAATCAAAATTCTAAATTTAATAGATTTTAGTGAAATTTTTTTGCAACTTTATGTGAAATACACAATATTATTACCATGGCATGGTAACATGGTACAGTTTTTCATTTTGAAATTAAATTAAACTCTTCGATTAAATAAATGCTAGTCCTGAAAAGGACTTTTTTGTGTTACTTTTAGAATTGTATTTTACTTTTTTGCTTTCTTTACTGGAGTTGCCTTTTTTGTTGTTGTCGCAGCTTTTTTAACCTTAGGACTTTTTGCAGCAACCTTTGTTACATTTTTAGATGGTTTCGTAATTTTTTGCTTCGAAGCTTTTGTTTTAATAGGAGCTGGTTTCTTAATAGTTTTAGCTACTGCCTTTTCAGATTTTTTCTTTTCTATTATAGATTCTTTAGCAACAGTAGTCTTTTTCTTTGCGACTCCAACCTTTACAGGTGATCCTTTCTTGGCTTTTTTTGTAATTGATTTTTTCGGTGATGCTAGTTTGTTTTTCTTCGAACTTTCGCCGCTTGCTTTTGTTGATGTCGATAGCTTAAATGAACCCGATGCACCTTTGCCTTTCGTTTGGATTAATTTACCGCTAACAACTGCACTCTTAATATATTTTTTAATAAATGGAGACAATTTGTCAGCGTCAACTTTGTAATTTGCAGCCAAATACTTTTTAATTGCTAGTAAAGATGAACCGCCACGTTCTTTCAAATCTTTTATAGCGCTATTCACCATATCTGAAGTTGGAGGATGGGTTGGCTTAGATTTAAGCTTTTTCACTCCAGTTGCGATAGAACCTTTCTTTAGTTTCTTCGTTTCAACAACAGGTGCAGTATTCGATTGAATTGTAGTAGTATCTGCCATTTTGCTTTTTTTCTTTTAAAATATTTTTATTCACTTTTAGATTTTCCAATTAAATTTTTCAAAAAAAAAACACTTTAAAATCACTTATAACATTTATAACTTGTATGACTGTATGAATTAAATTCACTGAAGTCTAGTATGAACAAAACAGCTTATCCATATGTGATGAGATTGTGGAAGAGCGGTGTGAAATAATTTCATTCAATTCAAGGCAATGTTTTCTCATTTTTGTTTGATGATTTCAAAGTTGAGCTCGTTTTTCTAATAGCTATGATTATTTGTTTTTGAACATATATCCATCATATGAATTGTCAATATGGGCTCTTTCATCGTATTAATTTTGAAATTAAAAAAAATTTAAAATACTGCGCTAAATTCCGATTTTGTGTGAAATTTTTTCTATTTTCTCCAAAAAATTTCCATTTAAAACGCTATAATTATTGTGTTAATAATATTATGAATTTTTTTTTTCTATATTCATATTAAGATGTACTCAATGCATCATTATCATTAATTGTTTTTATTAAATTCACCTATTTTAATACTGTAATTTATGTTTCTTTCAGAAATAATCAAACAACCATCCGTTGTTGTTTTGTACATGTTGTATGAGAATTGTAATTTTAAATTATCTATTAAGTGAAGGTACGAGAGAATAAACTTTTATTTAAAATTTATTTCAATCATTTTGAGATATGTATCTTTGATTCTAAATATTGAATTAAATGGATTTTAATGAAATTTTTTTGAAACTTTATATGAAATATATTATTACCAACATTATCATTTTTGTTTGATGATTTCAAAGTTGAGCTCATTTTTCTAATAGTTATGATTATATGTTTTTAAACATATATATGCATTATATGAATCGTCAAGACGGGCTCTTTCATCGTACTAATTTTGAAATGAAAAAAAATTAAAATTCGGCGTTAAATTCCGATTTTGTGTGAAATTTTTTCTATTTTCTACAAAAAATTTCCATTTTAAACGATATAATTATTTTGTCAAAATTATTATGGAATTTTTTTTTTGTTATTCATATTAAGATTTACTCAATCCATCATTATCATTAATTGTTTTTATTAAATTCACCTATTTTCATACTGTAATTTAAATTTCTTTCAGAAATCTTCAAACAACCATTCGTTGCTGTTTTGTACATGTTGTTTGAGAATCAGAATTTTAATCTAACTACTACATAGTAAAGGTATAAACGGACACAGTTTAATAAAAATTCATTTCAATCAATCCGAGATATGTATCCTTAAATCAAAATTCTAAATTTAATAGATTTTAGTGAAATTTTTTTGCAACTTTATGTGAAATACACAATATTATTACCATGGCATGGTAACATGGTACAGTTTTTCATTTTGAAATTAAATTAAACTCTTCGATTAAATAAATGCTAGTCCTGAAAAGGACTTTTTTGTGTTACTTTTAGAATTGTATTTTACTTTTTTGCTTTCTTTACTGGAGTTGCCTTTTTTGTTGTTGTCGCAGCTTTTTTAACCTTAGGACTTTTTGCAGCAACCTTTGTTACATTTTTAGATGGTTTCGTAATTTTTTGCTTCGAAGCTTTTGTTTTAATAGGAGCTGGTTTCTTAATAGTTTTAGCTACTGCCTTTTCAGATTTTTTCTTT
The DNA here is from genome assembly GCA_963422695.1 of Xylophagus ater. Classification (NCBI taxonomy): domain Eukaryota; kingdom Metazoa; phylum Arthropoda; class Insecta; order Diptera; family Xylophagidae; genus Xylophagus; species Xylophagus ater. The sequence continues at coordinate 38,722,121 of OY730478.1, forward strand.
TCTATTATAGATTCTTTAGCAACAGTAGTCTTTTTCTTTGCGACTCCAACCTTTACAGGTGATCCTTTCTTGGCTTTTTTTGTAATTGATTTTTTCGGTGATGCTAGTTTGTTTTTCTTCGAACTTTCGCCGCTTGCTTTTGTTGATGTCGATAGCTTAAATGAACCCGATGCACCTTTGCCTTTCGTTTGGATTAATTTACCGCTAACAACTGCACTCTTAATATATTTTTTAATAAATGGAGACAATTTGTCAGCGTCAACTTTGTAATTTGCAGCCAAATACTTTTTAATTGCTAGTAAAGATGAACCGCCACGTTCTTTCAAATCTTTTATAGCGCTATTCACCATATCTGAAGTTGGAGGATGGGTTGGCTTAGATTTAAGCTTTTTCACTCCAGTTGCGATAGAACCTTTCTTTAGTTTCTTCGTTTCAACAACAGGTGCAGTATTCGATTGAATTGTAGTAGTATCTGCCATTTTGCTTTTTTTCTTTTAAAATATTTTTATTCACTTTTAGATTTTCCAATTAAATTTTTCAAAAAAAAAGACATTTTAAAATCACTTATAACATTTACAACTTGTATGACTGTATGAATTAAATTCACTGAAGTCTAGTATGAACAAAACAGCTTATCCATATGTGAAGAGATTGTGGAAGAGCGGTGTGAAATAATTTCATTCAATTCAAGGCAATTTTTTCTCATTTTTGTTTGATGATTTCAAAGTTGAGCTCATTTTTCTAATAGTTATGATTATTTGTTTTTGAACATATATCCATCATATGAATTGTCAATATGGGCTCTTTCATCGTACTAATTTTGAAATTAAAAAAAATTTAAAATACGGCGCTAAATTCCGATTTTGTGTGAAATTTTTTCTATTTTCTCCAAAAAATTTCCATTTAAAACGCTATAATTATTTTGTTAATAATATTATGAATTTTTTTTTTCTATATTCATATTAAGATGTACTCAATGCATCATTATCATTAATTGTTTTTATTAAATTCACCTATTTTAATACTGTAATTTATGTTTCTTTCAGAAATCATCAAACAACCATCCGTTGTTGTTTTGTACATGTTGTATGAGAATTGTAATTTTAAATTATCTATTAAGTGAAGGTACGAGAGAATAAACTTTTATTTAAAATTTATTTCAATCATTTTGAGATATGTATCTTTAATTCTAAATATTGAATTAAATGGATTTTAATGAAATTTTTTTTGAAACTTTATATGAAATATATTATTACCAACATTATCATTTTTGTTTGATGATTTCAAAGTTGAGCTCATTTTTCTAATAGTTATGATTATATGTTTTTACACATATATCCATCATATGAATCGTCAAGACGGGCTCTTTCATCGTACTAATTTTGAAATGAAAAAAAATTAAAATTCGGCGTTAAATTCCGATTTTGTGTGAAATTTTTTCTATTTTCTACAAAAAATTTCCATTTTAAACGATATAATTATTTTGTGAAAAATATTATGGAATTTTTTTTTTGTTATTCATATTAAGATTTACTCAATCCATCATTATCATTAATTGTTTTTATTAAATTCTCCTATTTTCATACTGTAATTTAAATTTCTTTCAGAAATCTTCAAACAACCATTCGTTGCTGTTTTGTACATGTTGTTTGAGAATCAGAATTTTAATCTAACTACTACATAGTAAAGGTATAAACGGACACAATTTAATAAAAATTCATTTCAATCAATCCGAGATATGTATCCTTAAATCAAAATTCTAAATTTAATAGATTTTAGTTAAATTTTTTTGCAACTTTATGTGAAATACACAATATTATTACCATGGCATGGTAACATGGTACAGTTTTTCATTTTGAAATTAAATTAAACTCTTCGATTAAATAAATGCTAGTCCTGAAAAGGACTTTTTTGTGTTACTTTTAGAATTGTATTTTACTTTTTTGCTTTCTTTACTGGAGTTGCCTTTTTTGTTGTTGTCGCAGCTTTTTTAACCTTAGGACTTTTTGCAGCAACCTTTGTTACATTTTTAGATGGTTTCGTAATTTTTTGCTTCGAAGCTTTTGTTTTAATAGGAGCTGGTTTCTTAATAGTTTTAGCTACTGCCTTTTCAGATTTTTTCTTTTCTATTATAGATTCTTTAGCAACAGTAGTCTTTTTCTTTGCGACTCCAACCTTTACAGGTGATCCTTTCTTGGCTTTTTTTGTAATTGATTTTTTCGGTGATGCTAGTTTGTTTTTCTTCGAACTTTCGCCGCTTGCTTTTGTTGATGTCGATAGCTTAAATGAACCCGATGCACCTTTGCCTTTCGTTTGGATTAATTTACCGCTAACAACTGCACTCTTAATATATTTTTTAATAAATGGAGACAATTTGTCAGCGTCAACTTTGTAATTTGCAGCCAAATACTTTTTAATTGCTAGTAAAGATGAACCGCCACGTTCTTTCAAATCTTTTATAGCGCTATTCACCATATCTGAAGTTGGAGGATGGGTTGGCTTAGATTTAGGCTTTTTCACTCCAGTTGCGATAGAACCTTTCTTTGGTTTCTTCGTTTCAACAACAGGTGCAGTATTCGATTGAATTGTAGTATTATCTGCCATTTTGCTTTTTTTCTTTTAAAATATTTTTATTCACTTTTAGATTTTCCAATTAAATTTTTCAAAAAAAAAAACACTTTAAAATCACTTATAACATTTATAACTTGTATGACTGTATGAATTAAATTCACTGAAGTCTAGTATGAACAAAACAGCTTATCCATATGTGATGAGATTGTGGAAGAGCGGTGTGAAATAATTTCATTCAATTCAAGGCAATTTTTTCTCATTTTTGTTTGATGATTTCAAAGTTGAGCTCGTTTTTCTAATAGCTATGATTATTTGTTTTTGAACATATATCCATCATATGAATTGTCAATATGGGCTCTTTCATCGTACTAATTTTGAAATTAAAAAAAATTTAAAATACGGCGCTAAATTCCGATTTTGTGTGAAATTTTTTCTATTTTCTCCAAAAAATTTCCATTTAAAACGCTATAATTATTTTGTTAATAATATTATGAATTTTTTTTTTCTATATTCATATTAAGATGTACTCAATGCATCATTATCATTAATTGTTTTTATTAAATTCACCTATTTTAATACTGTAATTTATGTTTCTTTCAGAAATCATCAAACAACCATCCGTTGTTGTTTTGTACATGTTGTATGAGAATTGTAATTTTAAATTATCTATTAAGTGAAGGTACGAGAGAATAAACTTTTATTTAAAATTTATTTCAATCATTTTGAGATATGTATCTTTGATTCTAAATATTGAATTAAATGGATTTTAATGAAATTTTTTTGAAACTTTATATGAAATATATTATTACCAACATTATCATTTTTGTTTGATGATTTCAAAGTTGAGCTCATTTTTCTAATAGTTATGATTATATGTTTTTAAACATATATATGCATTATATGAATCGTCAAGACGGGCTCTTTCATCGTACTAATTTTGAAATTAAAAAAAATTAAAATTCGGCGTTAAATTCCGATTTTGTGTGAAATTTTTTCTATTTTCTACAAAAAATTTCCATTTTAAACGATATAATTATTTTGTCAAAAATATTATGGAATTTTTTTTTTGTTATTCATATTAAGATTTACTCAATCCATCATTATCATTAATTGTTTTTATTAAATTCTCCTATTTTCATACTGTAATTTAAATTTCTTTCAGAAATCTTCAAACAACCATTCGTTGCTGTTTTGTACATGTTGTTTGAGAATCAGAATTTTAATCTAACTACTACATAGTAAAGGTATAAACGGACACAATTTAATAAAAATTCATTTCAATCAATCCGAGATATGTATCCTTAAATCAAAATTCTAAATTTAATAGATTTTAGTGAAATTTTTTTGCAACTTTATGTGAAATACACAATATTATTACCATGGCATGGTAACATGGTACAGTTTATCATTTTGAAATTAAAATAAACTCTTCGATTAAATAAATGCTAGACCTGAAAAGGACTTTTTTGTGTTACTTTTAGAATTGTATTTTACTTTTTTGCTTTCTTTACTGGAGTTGCCTTTTTTGTTGTTGTCGCAGCTTTTTTAACCTTAGGACTTTTTGCAGCAACCTTTGTTACATTTTTAGATGGTTTCGTAATTTTTTGCTTCGAAGCTTTTGTTTTAATAGGAGCTGGTTTCTTAATAGTTTTAGCTACTGCCTTTTCAGATTTTTTCTTTTCTATTATAGATTCTTTAGCAACAGTAGTCTTTTTCTTTGCGACTCCAACCTTTACAGGTGATCCTTTCTTGGCTTTTTTTGTAATTGATTTTTTCGGTGATGCTAGTTTGTTTTTCTTCGAACTTTCGCCGCTTGCTTTTGTTGATGTCGATAGCTTAAATGAACCCGATGCACCTTTGCCTTTCGTTTGGATTAATTTACCGCTAACAACTGCACTCTTAATATATTTTTTAATAAATGGAGACAATTTGTCAGCATCAACTTTGTAATTTGCAGCCAAATACTTTTTAATTGCTAGTAAAGATGAACCGCCACGTTCTTTCAAATTTTTTATAGCGCTATTCACCATATCTGAAGTTCGAGGATGGGTTGGCTTAGATTTAGGCTTTTTCACTCCAGTTGCGATAGAACCTTTCTTTGGTTTCTTCGTTTCAACAACAGGTGCAGTATTCGATTGAATTGTAGTATTATCTGCCATTTTGCTTTTTTTCTTTTAAAATATTTTTATTCACTTTTAGATTTTCCAATTAAATTTTTCAAAAAAAAAAAAACACTTTAAAATCACTTATAAAATTTATAACTTGTATGACTGCATGAATTAAATTCACTGAAGTCTAGTATGAACAAAACAGCTTATCCATATGTGATGAGATTGTGGAAGAGCGGTGTGAAATAATTTCATTCAATTCAAGGCAATTTTTTCTCATTTTTGTTTGATGATTTCAAAGTTGAGCTCATTTTTCTAATAGTTATGATTATTTGTTTTTGAACATATATCCATCATATGAATTGTCAAGATGGGCTCTTTCATCGTACTAATTTTGAAATTAAAAAAATTTTAAAATACGGCGCTAAATTCCGATTTTGTGTGAAATTTTTTCTATTTTCTCCAAAAAATTTCCATTTAAAACGATATAATTATTTTGTTAATAATATTATGAATTTTTTTTTCTATATTCATATTAAGATGTACTCAATGCATCATTATCATTAATTGTTTTTATTAAATTCACCTATTTTAATACTGTAATTTATGTTTCTTTCAGAAATCATCAAACAACCATCCGTTGTTGTTTTGTACATGTTGTATGAGAATTGTAATTTTAAATTATCTATTAAGTGAAGGTACGAGAGAATAAACTTTTATTTCAAATTTATTTCAATCATTTTGAGATATGTATCTTTAATTCTAAATATTGAATTAAATGGATTTTAATGAAATTTTTTTCAAACTTTATATGAAATATATTATTACCAACATTATCATTTTTGTTTGATGATTTCAAAGTTGAGCTCATTTTTCTAATAGTTATGATTATATGTTTTTAAACATATATCCATCATATGAATCGTCAAGACGGGCTCTTTCATCGTACTAATTTTGAAATTAAAAAAAATTAAAATTCGGCGTTAAATTCCGATTTTGTGTGAAATTTTTTCTATTTTCTACAAAAAATTTCCATTTTAAACGATATAATTATTTTGTCAAAAATATTATGGAATTTTTTTTTTGTTATTCATATTAAGATTTACTCAATCCATCATTATCATTAATTGTTTTAATAAATTCTCCTATTTTCATACTGTAATTTAAATTTCTTTCAGAAATCTTCAAACAACCATTCGTTGCTGTTTTGTACATGTTGTTTGAGAATCAGAATTTTAATCTAACTACTACATAGTAAAGGTATAAACGGACACAATTTAATAAAAATTCATTTCAATCAATCCGAGATATGTATCCTTAAATCAAAATTCTAAATTTAATAGATTTTAGTGAAATTTTTTTGCAACTTTATGTGAAATACACAATATTATTACCATGGCATGGTAACATGGTACAGTTTTTCATTTTGAAATTAAATTAAACTCTTCGATTAAATAAATGCTAGTCCTGAAAAGGACTTTTTTGTGTTACTTTTAGAATTGTATTTTACTTTTTTGCTTTCTTTACTGGAGTTGCCTTTTTTGTTGTTGTCGCAGCTTTTTTAACCTTAGGACTTTTTGCAGCAACCTTTGTTACATTTTTAGATGGTTTCGTAATTTTTTGCTTCGAAGCTTTTGTTTTAATAGGAGCTGGTTTCTTAATAGTCTTAGCTACTGCCTTTTCAGATTTTTTCTTTTCTATTATAGATTGTTTAGCAACAGTAGTCTTTTTCTTTGCGACTCCAACCTTTACAGGTGATCCTTTCTTGGCTTTTTTTGTAATTGATTTTTTCGGTGATGCTAATTTGTTTTTCTTCGAACTTTCGCCGCTTGCTTTTGTTGATGTCGATAGCTTAAATGAACCCGATGCACCTTTGCCTTTCGTTTGGATTAATTTACCGCTAACAACTGCACTCTTAATATATTTTTTAATAAATGGAGACAATTTGTCAGCGTCAACTTTGTAATTTGCAGCCAAATACTTTTTAATTGCTAGTAAAGATGAACCGCCACGTTCTTTCAAATCTTTTATAGCGCTATTCACCATATCTGAAGTTGGAGGATGGGTTGGCTTAGATTTAGGCTTTTTCACTCCAGTTGCGATAGAACCTTTCTTTGGTTTCTTCGTTTCAACAACAGGTGCAGTATTCGATTGAATTGTAGTATTATCTGCCATTTTGCTTTTTTTAAAATATTTTTATTCACTTTTAGATTTTCCAATTAAATTTTTCAAAAAAAAAAAAACACTTTAAAATCACTTATAAAATTTATAACTTGTATGACTGTATGAATTAAATTCACTGAAGTCTAGTATGAACAAAACAGCTTATCCATATGTGATGAGATTGTGGAAGAGCGGTGTGAAAAAATTTCATTGAATTCAAGGCAATTTTTTCTCATTTTTGTTTGATGATTTCAAAGTTGAGCTCATTTTTCTAATAGTTATGATTATTTGTTTTTGAACATATATCCATCATATGAATTGTCAAGATGGGCTCTTTCATCGTACTAATTTTGAAATTAAAAAAATTTTAAAATACGGCGCTAAATTCCGATTTTGTGTGAAATTTTTTCTATTTTCTCCAAAAAATTTCCATTTAAAACGATATAATTATTTTGTTAATAATATTATGAATTTTTTTTTTCTATATTCATATTAAGATGTATTCAATGCATCATTATCATTAATTGTTTTTATTAAATTCACCTATTTTAATACTGTAATTTATGTTTCTTTCAGAAATCATCAAACAACCATCCGTTGTTGTTTTGTACATGTTGTATGAGAATTGTAATTTTAAATTATCTATTAAGTAAAGGTACGAGAGAATAAACTTTTATTTAAAATTTATTTCAATCATTTTGAGATATGTATCTTTAATTCTAAATATTGAATTAAATGGATTTTAATGAAATTTTTTTCAAACTTTATTTGAAATATATTATTACCAACATTATCATTTTTGTTTGATGATTTCAAAGTTGAGCTCATTTTTCTAATAGTTATGATTATATGTTTTTAAACATATATCCATCATATGAATCGTCAAGACGGGCTCTTTCATCGTACTAATTTTGAAATTAAAAAACGTTAAAATTCGGCGTTAAATTCCGATTTTGTGTGAAATTTTTTCTATTTTCTACAAAAAATTTCCATTTTAAACGATATAATTATTTTGTCAAAAATATTATGGAATTTTTTTTTTGTTATTCATATTAAGATTTACTCAATCCATCATTATCATTAATTGTTTTTATTAAATTCTCCTATTTTCATACTGTAATTTAAATTTCTTTCAGAAATCTTCAAACAACCATTCGTTGCTGTTTTGTACATGTTGTTTGAGAATCAGAATTTTAATCTAACTACTACATAGTAAAGGTATAAACGGACACAATTTAATAAAAATTCATTACAATCAATCCGAGATATGTATCCTTAAATCAAAATTCTAAATTTAATAGATTTTAGTGAAATTTTTTTGCAACTTTATGTGAAATACACAATATTATTACCATGGCATGGTAACATGGTACAGTTTTTCATTTTGAAATTAAATTAAACTCTTCGATTAAATAAATGCTAGTCCTGAAAAGGACTTTTTTGTGTTACTTTTAGAATTGTATTTTACTTTTTTGCTTTCTTTACTGGAGTTGCCTTTTTTGTTGTTGTCGCAGCTTTTTTAACCTTAGGACTTTTTGCAGCAACCTTTGTTACATTTTTAGATGGTTTCGTAATTTTTTGCTTCGAAGCTTTTGTTTTAATAGGAGCTGGTTTCTTAATAGTTTTAGCTACTGCCTTTTCAGATTTTTTCTTTTCTATTATAGATTCTTTAGCAACAGTAGTCTTTTTCTTTGCGACTCCAACCTTTACAGGTGATCCTTTCTTGGCTTTTTTTGTAATTGACTTTTTCGGTGATGCTAATTTGTTTTTCTTCGAACTTTCGCCGCTTGCTTTTGTTGATGTCGATAGCTTAAATGAACCCGATGCACCTTTGCCTTTCGTTTGGATTAATTTACCGCTAACAACTGCACTCTTAATATATTTTTTAATAAATGGAGACAATTTGTCAGCGTCAACTTTGTAATTTGCAGCCAAATACTTTTTAATTGCTAGTAAAGATGAACCGCCACGTTCTTTCAAATCTTTTATAGCGCTATTCACCATATCTGAAGTTGGAGGATGGGTTGGCTTAGATTTAGGCTTTTTCACTCCAGTTGCGATAGAACCTTTCTTTGGTTTCTTCGTTTCAACAACAGGTGCAGTATTCGATTGAATTGTAGTATTATCTGCATTTTGCTTTTTTTCTTTTAAAATATTTTTATTCACTTTTAGATTTTCCAATTAAATTTTTCAAAAAAAAAAAAACACTTTAAAATCACTTATAAAATTTATAACTTGTATGACTGTATGAATTAAATTCACTGAAGTCTAGTATGAACAAAACAGCTTATCCATATGTGATGAGATTGTGGAAGAGCGGTGTGAAAAAATTTCATTGAATTCAAGGCAATTTTTTCTCATTTTTGTTTGATGATTTCAAAGTTGAGCTCATTTTTCTAATAGTTATGATTATTTGTTTTTGAACATATATCCATCATATGAATTGTCAAGATGGGCTCTTTCATCGTACTAATTTTGAAATTAAAAAAATTTTAAAATACGGCACTAAATTCCGATTTTGTGTGAAATTTTTTCTATTTTCTCCAAAAAATTTCCATTTAAAACGATATAATTATTTTGTTAATAATATTATGAATTTTTTTTTCTATATTCATATTAAGATGTACTCAATGCATCATTACCATTAATTGTTTTTATTAAATTCACCTATTTTAATACTGTAATTTATGTTTCTTTCAGAAATCATCAAACAACCATCCGTTGTTGTTTTGTACATGTTGTATGAGAATTGTAATTTTAAATTATCTATTAAGTGAAGGTACGAGAGAATAAACTTTTATTTAAAATTTATTTCAATCATTTTGAGATATGTATCTTTAATTCTAAATATTGAATTAAATGGATTTTAATGAAATTTTTTTCAAACTTTATATGAAATATATTATTACCAACATTATCATTTTTGTTTGATGATTTCAAAGTTGAGCTCATTTTTCTAATAGTTATGATTATTTGTTTTTAAACATATATCCATCATATGAATCGTCAAGACGGGCTCTTTCATCGTACTAATTTTGAAATTAAAAAAAATTAAAATTCGGCGTTAAATTCCGATTTTGTGTGAAATTTTTTCTATTTTCTACAAAAAATTTCCATTTTAAACGATATAATTATTTTGTCAAAAATATTATGGAATTTTTTTTTTGTTATTCATATTAAGATTTACTCAATCCATCATTATCATTAATTGTTTTAATAAATTCTCCTATTTTCATACTGTAATTTAAATTTCTTTCAGAAATCTTCAAACAACCATTCGTTGCTGTTTTGTACATGTTGTTTGAGAATCAGAATTTTAATCTAACTACTACATAGTAAAGGTATAAACGGACACAATTTAATAAAAATTCATTTCAATCAATCCGAGATATGTATCCTTAAATCAAAATTCTAAATTTAATAGATTTTAGTGAAATTTTTTTGCAACTTTATGTGAAATACACAATATTATTACCATGGCATGGTAACATGGTACAGTTTTTCATTTTGAAATTAAATTAAACTCTTCGATTAAATAAATGCTAGTCCTGAAAAGGACTTTTTTGTGTTACTTTTAGAATTGTATTTTACTTTTTTGCTTTCTTTACTGGAGTTGCCTTTTTTGTTGTTGTCGCAGCTTTTTTAACCTTAGGACTTTTTGCAGCAACCTTTGTTACATTTTTAGATGGTTTCGTAATTTTTTGCTTCGAAGCTTTTGTTTTAATAGGAGCTGGTTTCTTAATAGTCTTAGCTACTGCCTTTTCAGATTTTTTCTTTTCTATTATAGATTGTTTAGCAACAGTAGTCTTTTTCTTTGCGACTCCAACCTTTACAGGTGATCCTTTCTTGGCTTTTTTTGTAATTGATTTTTTCGGTGATGCTAATTTGTTTTTCTTCGAACTTTCGCCGCTTGCTTTTGTTGATGTCGATAGCTTAAATGAACCCGATGCACCTTTGCCTTTCGTTTGGATTAATTTACCGCTAACAACTGCACTCTTAATATATTTTTTAATAAATGGAGACAATTTGTCAGCGTCAACTTTGTAATTTGCAGCCAAATACTTTTTAATTGCTAGTAAAGATGAACCGCCACGTTCTTTCAAATCTTTTATAGCGCTATTCACCATATCTGAAGTTGGAGGATGGGTTGGCTTAGATTTAGGCTTTTTCACTCCAGTTGCGATAGAACCTTTCTTTGGTTTCTTCGTTTCAACAACAGGTGCAGTATTCGATTGAATTGTAGTATTATCTGCCATTTTGCTTTTTTTAAAATATTTTTATTCACTTTTAGATTTTCCAATTAAATTTTTCAAAAAAAAAAAAACACTTTAAAATCACTTATAAAATTTATAACTTGTATGACTGTATGAATTAAATTCACTGAAGTCTAGTATGAACAAAACAGCTTATCCATATGTGATGAGATTGTGGAAGAGCGGTGTGAAAAAATTTCATTGAATTCAAGGCAATTTTTTCTCATTTTTGTTTGATGATTTCAAAGTTGAGCTCATTTTTCTAATAGTTATGATTATTTGTTTTTGAACATATATCCATCATATGAATTGTCAAGATGGGCTCTTTCATCGTACTAATTTTGAAATTAAAAAAATTTTAAAATACGGCGCTAAATTCCGATTTTGTGTGAAATTTTTTCTATTTTCTCCAAAAAATTTCCATTTAAAACGATATAATTATTTTGTTAATAATATTATGAATTTTTTTTTTCTATATTCATATTAAGATGTATTCAATGCATCATTATCATTAATTGTTTTTATTAAATTCACCTATTTTAATACTGTAATTTATGTTTCTTTCAGAAATCATCAAACAACCATCCGTTGTTGTTTTGTACATGTTGTATGAGAATTGTAATTTTAAATTATCTATTAAGTAAAGGTACGAGAGAATAAACTTTTATTTAAAATTTATTTCAATCATTTTGAGATATGTATCTTTAATTCTAAATATTGAATTAAATGGATTTTAATGAAATTTTTTTCAAACTTTATTTGAAATATATTATTACCAACATTATCATTTTTGTTTGATGATTTCAAAGTTGAGCTCATTTTTCTAATAGTTATGATTATATGTTTTTAAACATATATCCATCATATGAATCGTCAAGACGGGCTCTTTCATCGTACTAATTTTGAAATTAAAAAACGTTAAAATTCGGCGTTAAATTCCGATTTTGTGTGAAATTTTTTCTATTTTCTACAAAAAATTTCCATTTTAAACGATATAATTATTTTGTCAAAAATATTATGGAATTTTTTTTTTGTTATTCATATTAAGATTTACTCAATCCATCATTATCATTAATTGTTTTTATTAAATTCTCCTATTTTCATACTGTAATTTAAATTTCTTTCAGAAATCTTCAAACAACCATTCGTTGCTGTTTTGTACATGTTGTTTGAGAATCAGAATTTTAATCTAACTACTACATAGTAAAGGTATAAACGGACACAATTTAATAAAAATTCATTACAATCAATCCGAGATATGTATCCTTAAATCAAAATTCTAAATTTAATAGATTTTAGTGAAATTTTTTTGCAACTTTATGTGAAATACACAATATTATTACCATGGCATGGTAACATGGTACAGTTTTTCATTTTGAAATTAAATTAAACTCTTCGATTAAATAAATGCTAGTCCTGAAAAGGACTTTTTTGTGTTACTTTTAGAATTGTATTTTACTTTTTTGCTTTCTTTACTGGAGTTGCATTTTTTGTTGTTGTCGCAGCTTTTTTAACCTTAGGACTTTTTGCAGCAACCTTTGTTACATTTTTAGATGGTTTCGTAATTTTTTGCTTCGAAGCTTTTGTTTTAATAGGAGCTGGTTTCTTAATAGTTTTAGCTACTGCCTTTTCAGATTTTTTCTTTTCTATTATAGATTCTTTAGCAACAGTAGTCTTTTTCTTTGCGACTCCAACCTTTACAGGTGATCCTTTCTTGGCTTTCTTTGTAATTGATTTTTTCGGTGATGCTAATTTGTTTTTCTTCGAACTTTCGCCGCTTGCTTTTGTTGATGTCGATAGCTTAAATGAACCCGATGCACCTTTGCCTTTCGTTTGGATTAATTTACCGCTAACAACTGCACTCTTAATATATTTTTTAATAAATGGAGACAATTTGTCAGCGTCAACTTTGTAATTTGCAGCCAAATACTTTTTAATTGCTAGTAAAGATGAACCGCCACGTTCTTTCAAATCTTTTATAGCGCTATTCACCATATCTGAAGTTGGAGGATGGGTTGGCTTAGATTTAGGCTTTTTCACTCCAGTTGCGATAGAACCTTTCTTTGGTTTCTTCGTTTCAACAACAGGTGCAGTATTCGATTGAATTGTAGTATTATCTGCCATTTTGCTTTTTTTCTTTTAAAATATTTTTATTCACTTTTAGATTTTCCAATTAAATTTTTCAAAAAAAAAAACACTTTAAAATCACTTATAAAATTTATAACTTGTATGACTGTATGAATTAAATTCACTGAAGTCTAGTATGAACAAAACAGCTTATCCATATGTGATGAGATTGTGGAAGAGCGGTGTGAAAAAATTTCATTGAATTCAAGGCAATTTTTTCTCATTTTTGTTTGATGATTTCAAAGTTGAGCTCATTTTTCTAATAGTTATGATTATTTGTTTTTGAACATATATCCATCATATGAATTGTCAAGATGGGCTCTTTCATCGTACTAATTTTGAAATTAAAAAAATTTTAAAATACGGCGCTAAATTCCGATTTTGTGTGAAATTTTTTCTATTTTCTCCAAAAAATTTCCATTTAAAACGATATAATTATTTTGTTAATAATATTATGAATTTTTTTTTTCTATATTCATATTAAGATGTACTCAATGCATCATTATCCCTAATAGTTTTTATTAAATTCACCTATTTTAATACTGTAATTTATGTTTCTTTCAGAAATCATCAAACAACCACCCGTTGTTGTTTTGTACATGTTGTATGAGAATTGTAATTTTAAATTATCTATTAAGTGAAGGTACGAGAGAATAAACTTTTATTTAAAATTTATTTCAATCATTTTGAGATATGTATCTTTGATTCTAAATATTGAATTAAATGGATTTTAATGAAATTTTTTTCAAACTTTATATGAAATATATTATTACCAACATTATCATTTTTGTTTGATGATTTCAAAGTTGAGCTCATTTTTCTAATAGTTATGATTATATGTTTTTAAACATATATCCATCATATGAATCGTCAAGACGGGCTCTTTCATCGTACTAATTTTGAAATTAAAAAACGTTAAAATTCGGCGTTAAATTCCGATTTTGTGTGAAATTTTTTCTATTTTCTACAAAAAATTTCCATTTTAAACGATATAATTATTTTGTCAAAAATATTATGGAATTTTTTTTTTGTTATTCATATTAGGATTTACTCAATCCATCATTATCATTAATTGTTTTTATTAAATTCTCCTATTTTCATACTGTAATTTAAATTTCTTTCAGAAATCTTCAAACAACCATTCGTTGCTGTTTTGTACATGTTGTTTGAGAATCAGAATTTTAATCTAACTACTACATAGTAAAGGTATAAACGGACACAATTTAATAAAAATTCATTTCAATCAATCCGAGATATGTATCCTTAAATCAAAATTCTAAATTTAATAGATTTTAGTGAAATTTTTTTGCAACTTTATGTGAAATACACAATATTATTACCATGGCATGGTAACATGGTACAGTTTTTCATTTTGAAATTAAATTAAACTCTTCGATTAAATAAATGCTAGTCCTGAAAAGGACTTTTTTGTGTTACTTTTAGAATTGTATTTTACTTTTTTGCTTTCTTTACTGGAGTTGCCTTTTTTGTTGTTGTCGCAGCTTTTTTAACCTTAGGACTTTTTGCAGCAACCTTTGTTACATTTTTAGATGGTTTCGTAATTTTTTGCTTCGAAGCTTTTGTTTTAATAGGAGCTGGTTTCTTAATAGTTTTAGCTACTGCCTTTTCAGATTTTTTCTTTTCTATTATAGATTCTTTAGCAACAGTAGTCTTTTTCTTTGCGACTCCAACCTTTACAGGTGATCCTTTCTTGGCTTTTTTTGTAATTGATTTTTTCGGTGATGCTAGTTTGTTTTTCTTCGAACTTTCGCCGCTTGCTTTTGTTGATGTCGATAGCTTAAATGAACCCGATGCACCTTTGCCTTTCGTTTGGATTAATTTACCGCTAACAACTGCACTCTTAATATATTTTTTAATAAATGGAGACAATTTGTCAGCGTCAACTTTGTAATTTGCAGCCAAATACTTTTTAATTGCTAGTAAAGATGAACCGCCACGTTCTTTCAAATCTTTTATAGCGCTATTCACCATATCTGAAGTTGGAGGATGGGTTGGCTTAGATTTAGGCTTTTTCACTCCAGTTGCGATAGAACCTTTCTTTGGTTTCTTCGTTTCAACAACAGGTGCAGTATTCGATTGAATTGTAGTATTATCTGCCATTTTGCTTTTTTTTAAAATATTTTTATTCACTTTTAGATTTTCCAATTAAATTTTTCAAAAAAAAAAAAACACTTTAAAATCACTTATAAAATTTATAACTTGTATGACTGTATGAATTAAATTCACTGAAGTCTAGTATGAACAAAACAGCTTATCCATATGTGATGAGATTGTGGAAGAGCGGTGTGAAAAAATTTCATTGAATTCAAGGCAATTTTTTCTCATTTTTGTTTGATGATTTCAAAGTTGAGCTCATTTTTCTAATAGTTATGATTATTTGTTTTTGAACATATATCCATCATATGAATTGTCAAGATGGGCTCTTTCATCGTACTAATTTTGAAATTAAAAAAATTTTAAAATACGGCGCTAATTTCCGATTTTGTGTGAAATTTTTTCTAT
This sequence comes from Xylophagus ater, assembly GCA_963422695.1. Taxonomy (NCBI): domain Eukaryota; kingdom Metazoa; phylum Arthropoda; class Insecta; order Diptera; family Xylophagidae; genus Xylophagus; species Xylophagus ater. The sequence goes on from OY730478.1 coordinate 38,737,866, forward strand.
TTTCTCCAAAAAATTTCCATTTAAAACGATATAATTATTTTGTTAATAATATTATGAATTTTTTTTTTCTATATTCATATTAAGATGTACTCAATGCATCATTATCATTAATAGTTTTTATTAAATTCACCTATTTTAATACTGTAATTTATGTTTCTTTCAGAAATCATCAAACAACCACCCGTTGTTGTTTTGTACATGTTGTATGAGAATTGTAATTTTAAATTATCTATTAAGTGAAGGTACGAGAGAATAAACTTTTATTTAAAATTTATTTCAATCATTTTGAGATATGTATCTTTAATTCTAAATATTGAATTAAATGGATTTTAATGAAATTTTTTTCAAACTTTATATGAAATATATTATTACCAACATTATCATTTTTGTTTGATGATTTCAAAGTTGAGCTCATTTTTCTAATAGTTATGATTATATGTTTTTAAACATATATCCATCATATGAATCGTCAAGACGGGCTCTTTCATCGTACTAATTTTGAAATTAAAAAACGTTAAAATTCGGCGTTAAATTCCGATTTTGTGTGAAATTTTTTCTATTTTCTACAAAAAATTTCCATTTTAAACGATATAATTATTTTGTCAAAAATATTATGGAATTTTTTTTTTGTTATTCATATTAAGATTTACTCAATCCATCATTATCATTAATTGTTTTTATTAAATTCTCCTATTTTCATACTGTAATTTAAATTTCTTTCAGAAATCTTCAAACAACCATTCGTTGCTGTTTTGTACATGTTGTTTGAGAATCAGAATTTTAATCTAACTACTACATAGTAAAGGTATAAACGGACACAATTTAATAAAAATTCATTTCAATCAATCCGAGATATGTATCCTTAAATCAAAATTCTAAATTTAATAGATTTTAGTGAAATTTTTTTGCAACTTTATGTGAAATACACAATATTATTACCATGGCATGGTAACATGGTACAGTTTTTCATTTTGAAATTAAATTAAACTCTTCGATTAAATAAATGCTAGTCCTGAAAAGGACTTTTTTGTGTTATTTTTAGAATTGTATTTTACTTTTTTGCTTTCTTTACTGGAGTTGCCTTTTTTGTTGTTGTCGCAGCTTTTTTAACCTTAGGACTTTTTGCAGCAACCTTTGTTACATTTTTAGATGGTTTCGTAATTTTTTGCTTCGAAGCTTTTGTTTTAATAGGAGCTGGTTTCTTAATAGTTTTAGCTACTGCCTTTTCAGATTTTTTCTTTTCTATTATAGATTCTTTAGCAACAGTAGTCTTTTTCTTTGCGACTCCAACCTTTACAGGTGATCCTTTCTTGGCTTTTTTTGTAATTGATTTTTTCGGTGATGCTAGTTTGTTTTTCTTCGAACTTTCGCCGCTTGCTTTTGTTGATGTCGATAGCTTAAATGAACCCGATGCACCTTTGCCTTTCGTTTGGATTAATTTACCGCTAACAACTGCACTCTTAATATATTTTTTAATAAATGGAGACAATTTGTCAGCGTCAACTTTGTAATTTGCAGCCAAATACTTTTTAATTGCTAGTAAAGATGAACCGCCACGTTCTTTCAAATCTTTTATAGCGCTATTCACCATATCTGAAGTTGGAGGATGGGTTGGCTTAGATTTAGGCTTTTTCACTCCAGTTGCGATAGAACCTTTCTTTGGTTTCTTCGTTTCAACAACAGGTGCAGTATTCGATTGAATTGTAGTATTATCTGCCATTTTGCTTTTTTTTAAAATATTTTTATTCACTTTTAGATTTTCCAATTAAATTTTTCAAAAAAAAAAAAACACTTTAAAATCACTTATAAAATTTATAACTTGTATGACTGTATGAATTAAATTCACTGAAGTCTAGTATGAACAAAACAGCTTATCCATATGTGATGAGAGTGTGGAAGAGCGGTGTGAAAAAATTTCATTGAATTCAAGGCAATTTTTTCTCATTTTTGTTTGATGATTTCAAAGTTGAGCTCATTTTTCTAATAGTTATGATTATTTGTTTTTGAACATATATCCATCATATGAATTGTCAAGATGGGCTCTTTCATCGTACTAATTTTGAAATTAAAAAAATTTTAAAATACGGCGCTAAATTCCGATTTTGTGTGAAATTTTTTCTATTTTCTCCAAAAAATTTCCATTTAAAACGATATAATTATTTTGTTAATAATATTATGAATTTTTTTTTTCTATATTCATATTAAGATGTACTCAATGCATCATTATCATTAATAGTTTTTATTAAATTCACCTATTTTAATACTGTAATTTATGTTTCTTTCAGAAATCATCAAACAACCACCCGTTGTTGTTTTGTACATGTTGTATGAGAATTGTAATTTTAAATTATCTATTAAGTGAAGGTACGAGAGAATAAACTTTTATTTAAAATTTATTTCAATCATTTTGAGATATGTATCTTTAATTCTAAATATTGAATTAAATGGATTTTAATGAAATTTTTTTCAAACTTTATATGAAATATATTATTACCAACATTATCATTTTTGTTTGATGATTTCAAAGTTGAGCTCATTTTTCTAATAGTTATGATTATATGTTTTTAAACATATATCCATCATATGAATCGTCAAGACGGGCTCTTTCATCGTACTAATTTTGAAATTAAAAAACGTTAAAATTCGGCGTTAAATTCCGATTTTGTGTGAAATTTTTTCTATTTTCTACAAAAAATTTCCATTTTAAACGATATAATTATTTTGTCAAAAATATTATGGAATTTTTTTTTTGTTATTCATATTAAGATTTACTCAATCCATCATTATCATTAATTGTTTTTATTAAATTCTCCTATTTTCATACTGTAATTTAAATTTCTTTCAGAAATCTTCAAACAACCATTCGTTGCTGTTTTGTACATGTTGTTTGAGAATCAGAATTTTAATCTAACTACTACATAGTAAAGGTATAAACGGACACAATTTAATAAAAATTCATTTCAATCAATCCGAGATATGTATCCTTAAATCAAAATTCTAAATTTAATAGATTTTAGTGAAATTTTTTTGCAACTTTATGTGAAATACACAATATTATTACCATGGCATGGTAACATGGTACAGTTTTTCATTTTGAAATTAAATTAAACTCTTCGATTAAATAAATGCTAGTCCTGAAAAGGACTTTTTTGTGTTATTTTTAGAATTGTATTTTACTTTTTTGCTTTCTTTACTGGAGTTGCCTTTTTTGTTGTTGTCGCAGCTTTTTTAACCTTAGGACTTTTTGCAGCAACCTTTGTTACATTTTTAGATGGTTTCGTAATTTTTTGCTTCGAAGCTTTTGTTTTAATAGGAGCTGGTTTCTTAATAGTTTTAGCTACTGCCTTTTCAGATTTTTTCTTTTCTATTATAGATTCTTTAGCAACAGTAGTCTTTTTCTTTGCGACTCCAACCTTTACAGGTGATCCTTTCTTGGCTTTTTTTGTAATTGATTTTTTCGGTGATGCTAGTTTGTTTTTCTTCGAACTTTCGCCGCTTGCTTTTGTTGATGTCGATAGCTTAAATGAACCCGATGCACCTTTGCCTTTCGTTTGGATTAATTTACCGCTAACAACTGCACTCTTAATATATTTTTTAATAAATGGAGACAATTTGTCAGCGTCAACTTTGTAATTTGCAGCCAAATACTTTTTAATTGCTAGTAAAGATGAACCGCCACGTTCTTTCAAATCTTTTATAGCGCTATTCACCATATCTGAAGTTGGAGGATGGGTTGGCTTAGATTTAGGCTTTTTCACTCCAGTTGCGATAGAACCTTTCTTTGGTTTCTTCGTTTCAACAACAGGTGCAGTATTCGATTGAATTGTAGTATTATCTGCCATTTTGCTTTTTTTTAAAATATTTTTATTCACTTTTAGATTTTCCAATTAAATTTTTCAAAAAAAAAAAAACACTTTAAAATCACTTATAAAATTTATAACTTGTATGACTGTATGAATTAAATTCACTGAAGTCTAGTATGAACAAAACAGCTTATCCATATGTGATGAGATTGTGGAAGAGCGGTGTGAAAAAATTTCATTGAATTCAAGGCAATTTTTTCTCATTTTTGTTTGATGATTTCAAAGTTGAGCTCATTTTTCTAATAGTTATGATTATTTGTTTTTGAACATATATCCATCATATGAATTGTCAAGATGGGCTCTTTCATCGTACTAATTTTGAAATTAAAAAAATTTTAAAATACGGCGCTAAATTCCGATTTTGTGTGAAATTTTTTCTATTTTCTCCAAAAAATTTCCATTTAAAACGATATAATTATTTTGTTAATAATATTATGAATTTTTTTTTCTATATTCATATTAAGATGTATTCAGTGCATCATTATCATTAATTGTTTTTATTAAACTCACCTATTTTAATACTGTAATTTATGTTTCTTTCAGAAATCATCAAACAACCATCCGTTGTTGTTTTGTACATGTTGTATGAGAATTGTAATTTTAAATTATCTATTAAGTAAAGGTACGAGAGAATAAACTTTTATTTAAAATTTATTTCAATCATTTTGAGATATGTATCTTTAATTCTAAATATTGAATTAAATGGATTTTAATGAAATTTTTTTCAAACTTTATTTGAAATATATTATTACCAACATTATCATTTTTGTTTGATGATTTCAAAGTTGAGCTCATTTTTCTAATAGTTATGATTATATGTTTTTAAACATATATCCATCATATGAATCGTCAAGACGGGCTCTTTCATCGTACTAATTTTGAAATTAAAAAACGTTAAAATTCGGCGTTAAATTCCGATTTTGTGTGAAATTTTTTCTATTTTCTACAAAAAATTTCCATTTTAAACGATATAATTATTTTGTCAAAAATATTATGGAATTTTTTTTTTGTTATTCATATTAAGATTTACTCAATCCATCATTATCATTAATTGTTTTTATTAAATTCTCCTATTTTCATACTGTAATTTAAATTTCTTTCAGAAATCTTCAAACAACCATTCGTTGCTGTTTTGTACATGTTGTTTGAGAATCAGAATTTTAATCTAACTACTACATAGTAAAGGTATAAACGGACACAATTTAATAAAAATTCATTACAATCAATCCGAGATATGTATCCTTAAATCAAAATTCTAAATTTAATAGATTTTAGTGAAATTTTTTTGCAACTTTATGTGAAATACACAATATTATTACCATGGCATGGTAACATGGTACAGTTTTTCATTTTGAAATTAAATTAAACTCTTCGATTAAATAAATGCTAGTCCTGAAAAGGACTTTTTTGTGTTACTTTTAGAATTGTATTTTACTTTTTTGCTTTCTTTACTGGAGTTGCCTTTTTTGTTGTTGTCGCAGCTTTTTTAACCTTAGGACTTTTTGCAGCAACCTTTGTTACATTTTTAGATGGTTTCGTAATTTTTTGCTTCGAAGCTTTTGTTTTAATAGGAGCTGGTTTCTTAATAGTTTTAGCTACTGCCTTTTCAGATTTTTTCTTTTCTATTATAGATTCTTTAGCAACAGTAGTCTTTTTCTTTGCGACTCCAACCTTTACAGGTGATCCTTTCTTGGCTTTTTTTGTAATTGACTTTTTCGGTGATGCTAATTTGTTTTTCTTCGAACTTTCGCCGCTTGCTTTTGTTGATGTCGATAGCTTAAATGAACCCGATGCACCTTTGCCTTTCGTTTGGATTAATTTACCGCTAACAACTGCACTCTTAATATATTTTTTAATAAATGGAGACAATTTGTCAGCGTCAACTTTGTAATTTGCAGCCAAATACTTTTTAATTGCTAGTAAAGATGAACCGCCACGTTCTTTCAAATCTTTTATAGCGCTATTCACCATATCTGAAGTTGGAGGATGGGTTGGCTTAGATTTAGGCTTTTTCACTCCAGTTGCGATAGAACCTTTCTTTGGTTTCTTCGTTTCAACAACAGGTGCAGTATTCGATTGAATTGTAGTATTATCTGCATTTTGCTTTTTTTCTTTTAAAATATTTTTATTCACTTTTAGATTTTCCAATTAAATTTTTCAAAAAAAAAAAAACACTTTAAAATCACTTATAAAATTTATAACTTGTATGACTGTATGAATTAAATTCACTGAAGTCTAGTATGAACAAAACAGCTTATCCATATGTGATGAGATTGTGGAAGAGCGGTGTGAAAAAATTTCATTGAATTCAAGGCAATTTTTTCTCATTTTTGTTTGATGATTTCAAAGTTGAGCTCATTTTTCTAATAGTTATGATTATTTGTTTTTGAACATATATCCATCATATGAATTGTCAAGATGGGCTCTTTCATCGTACTAATTTTGAAATTAAAAAAATTTTAAAATACGGCACTAAATTCCGATTTTGTGTGAAATTTTTTCTATTTTCTCCAAAAAATTTCCATTTAAAACGATATAATTATTTTGTTAATAATATTATGAATTTTTTTTTCTATATTCATATTAAGATGTACTCAATGCATCATTACCATTAATTGTTTTTATTAAATTCACCTATTTTAATACTGTAATTTATGTTTCTTTCAGAAATCATCAAACAACCATCCGTTGTTGTTTTGTACATGTTGTATGAGAATTGTAATTTTAAATTATCTATTAAGTGAAGGTACGAGAGAATAAACTTTTATTTAAAATTTATTTCAATCATTTTGAGATATGTATCTTTAATTCTAAATATTGAATTAAATGGATTTTAATGAAATTTTTTTCAAACTTTATATGAAATATATTATTACCAACATTATCATTTTTGTTTGATGATTTCAAAGTTGAGCTCATTTTTCTAATAGTTATGATTATTTGTTTTTAAACATATATCCATCATATGAATCGTCAAGACGGGCTCTTTCATCGTACTAATTTTGAAATTAAAAAAAATTAAAATTCGGCGTTAAATTCCGATTTTGTGTGAAATTTTTTCTATTTTCTACAAAAAATTTCCATTTTAAACGATATAATTATTTTGTCAAAAATATTATGGAATTTTTTTTTTGTTATTCATATTAAGATTTACTCAATCCATCATTATCATTAATTGTTTTAATAAATTCTCCTATTTTCATACTGTAATTTAAATTTCTTTCAGAAATCTTCAAACAACCATTCGTTGCTGTTTTGTACATGTTGTTTGAGAATCAGAATTTTAATCTAACTACTACATAGTAAAGGTATAAACGGACACAATTTAATAAAAATTCATTTCAATCAATCCGAGATATGTATCCTTAAATCAAAATTCTAAATTTAATAGATTTTAGTGAAATTTTTTTGCAACTTTATGTGAAATACACAATATTATTACCATGGCATGGTAACATGGTACAGTTTATCATTTTGAAATTAAAATAAACTCTTCGATTAAATAAATGCTAGACCTGAAAAGGACTTTTTTGTGTTACTTTTAGAATTGTATTTTACTTTTTTGCTTTCTTTACTGGAGTTGCCTTTTTTGTTGTTGTCGCAGCTTTTTTAACCTTAGGACTTTTTGCAGCAACCTTTGTTACATTTTTAGATGGTTTCGTAATTTTTTGCTTCGAAGCTTTTGTTTTAATAGGAGCTGGTTTCTTAATAGTTTTAGCTACTGCCTTTTCAGATTTTTTCTTTTCTATTATAGATTCTTTAGCAACAGTAGTCTTTTTCTTTGCGACTCCAACCTTTACAGGTGATCCTTTCTTGGCTTTTTTTGTAATTGATTTTTTCGGTGATGCTAGTTTGTTTTTCTTCGAACTTTCGCCGCTTGCTTTTGTTGATGTCGATAGCTTAAATGAACCCGATGCACCTTTGCCTTTCGTTTGGATTAATTTACCGCTAACAACTGCACTCTTAATATATTTTTTAATAAATGGAGACAATTTGTCAGCATCAACTTTGTAATTTGCAGCCAAATACTTTTTAATTGCTAGTAAAGATGAACCGCCACGTTCTTTCAAATTTTTTATAGCGCTATTCACCATATCTGAAGTTCGAGGATGGGTTGGCTTAGATTTAGGCTTTTTCACTCCAGTTGCGATAGAACCTTTCTTTGGTTTCTTCGTTTCAACAACAGGTGCAGTATTCGATTGAATTGTAGTATTATCTGCCATTTTGCTTTTTTTCTTTTAAAATATTTTTATTCACTTTTAGATTTTCCAATTAAATTTTTCAAAAAAAAAAAAACACTTTAAAATCACTTATAAAATTTATAACTTGTATGACTGCATGAATTAAATTCACTGAAGTCTAGTATGAACAAAACAGCTTATCCATATGTGATGAGATTGTGGAAGAGCGGTGTGAAATAATTTCATTCAATTCAAGGCAATTTTTTCTCATTTTTGTTTGATGATTTCAAAGTTGAGCTCATTTTTCTAATAGTTATGATTATTTGTTTTTGAACATATATCCATCATATGAATTGTCAAGATGGGCTCTTTCATCGTACTAATTTTGAAATTAAAAAAATTTTAAAATACGGCGCTAAATTCCGATTTTGTGTGAAATTTTTTCTATTTTCTCCAAAAAATTTCCATTTAAAACGATATAATTATTTTGTTAATAATATTATGAATTTTTTTTTCTATATTCATATTAAGATGTACTCAATGCATCATTATCATTAATTGTTTTTATTAAATTCACCTATTTTAATACTGTAATTTATGTTTCTTTCAGAAATCATCAAACAACCATCCGTTGTTGTTTTGTACATGTTGTATGAGAATTGTAATTTTAAATTATCTATTAAGTGAAGGTACGAGAGAATAAACTTTTATTTAAAATTTATTTCAATCATTTTGAGATATGTATCTTTAATTCTAAATATTGAATTAAATGGATTTTAATGAAATTTTTTTCAAACTTTATATGAAATATATTATTACCAACATTATCATTTTTGTTTGATGATTTCAAAGTTGAGCTCATTTTTCTAATAGTTATGATTATATGTTTTTAAACATATATCCATCATATGAATCGTCAAGACGGGCTCTTTCATCGTACTAATTTTGAAATTAAAAAAAATTAAAATTCGGCGTTAAATTCCGATTTTGTGTGAAATTTTTTCTATTTTCTACAAAAAATTTCCATTTTAAACGATATAATTATTTTGTCAAAAATATTATGGAATTTTTTTTTTGTTATTCATATTAAGATTTACTCAATCCATCATTATCATTAATTGTTTTAATAAATTCTCCTATTTTCATACTGTAATTTAAATTTCTTTCAGAAATCTTCAAACAACCATTCGTTGCTGTTTTGTACATGTTGTTTGAGAATCAGAATTTTAATCTAACTACTACATAGTAAAGGTATAAACGGACACAATTTAATAAAAATTCATTTCAATCAATCCGAGATATGTATCCTTAAATCAAAATTCTAAATTTAATAGATTTTAGTGAAATTTTTTTGCAACTTTATGTGAAATACACAATATTATTACCATGGCATGGTAACATGGTACAGTTTTTCATTTTGAAATTAAATTAAACTCTTCGATTAAATAAATGCTAGTCCTGAAAAGGACTTTTTTGTGTTACTTTTAGAATTGTATTTTACTTTTTTGCTTTCTTTACTGGAGTTGCCTTTTTTGTTGTTGTCGCAGCTTTTTTAACCTTAGGACTTTTTGCAGCAACCTTTGTTACATTTTTAGATGGTTTCGTAATTTTTTGCTTCGAAGCTTTTGTTTTAATAGGAGCTGGTTTCTTAATAGTTTTAGCTACTGCCTTTTCAGATTTTTTCTTTTCTATTATAGATTCTTTAGCAACAGTAGTCTTTTTCTTTGCGACTCCAACCTTTACAGGTGATCCTTTTTTGGCTTTTTTTGTAATTGATTTTTTCGGTGATGCTAATTTGTTTTTCTTCGAACTTTCGCCGCTTGCTTTTGTTGATGTCGATAGCTTAAATGAACCCGATGCACCTTTGCCTTTCGTTTGGATTAATTTACCGCTAACAACTGCACTCTTAATATATTTTTTAATAAATGGAGACAATTTGTCAGCGTCAACTTTGTAATTTGCAGCCAAATACTTTTTAATTGCTAGTAAAGATGAACCGCCACGTTCTTTCAAATCTTTTATAGCGCTATTCACCATATCTGAAGTTGGAGGATGGGTTGGCTTAGATTTAGGCTTTTTCACTCCAGTTGCGATAGAACCTTTCTTTGGTTTCTTCGTTTCAACAACAGGTGCAGTATTCGATTGAATTGTAGTATTATCTGCCATTTTGCTTTTTTTCTTTTAAAATATTTTTATTCACTTTTAGATTTTCCAATTAAATTTTTCAAAAAAAAAAACACTTTAAAATCACTTATAACATTTATAACTTGTATGACTGTATGAATTAAATTCACTGAAGTCTAGTATGAACAAAACAGCTTATCCATATGTGATGAGATTGTGGAAGAGCGGTGTGAAATAATTTCATTCAATTCAAGGCAATTTTTTCTCATTTTTGTTTGATGATTTCAAAGTTGAGCTCGTTTTTCTAATAGCTATGATTATTTGTTTTTGAACATATATCCATCATATGAATTGTCAATATGGGCTCTTTCATCGTACTAATTTTGAAATTAAAAAAAATTTAAAATACGGCGCTAAATTCCGATTTTGTGTGAAATTTTTTCTATTTTCTCCAAAAAATTTCCATTTAAAACGCTATAATTATTTTGTTAATAATATTATGAATTTTTTTTTTCTATATTCATATTAAGATGTACTCAATGCATCATTATCATTAATTGTTTTTATTAAATTCACCTATTTTAATACTGTAATTTATGTTTCTTTCAGAAATCATCAAACAACCATCCGTTGTTGTTTTGTACATGTTGTATGAGAATTGTAATTTTAAATTATCTATTAAGTGAAGGTACGAGAGAATAAACTTTTATTTAAAATTTATTTCAATCATTTTGAGATATGTATCTTTGATTCTAAATATTGAATTAAATGGATTTTAATGAAATTTTTTTGAAACTTTATATGAAATATATTATTACCAACATTATCATTTTTGTTTGATGATTTCAAAGTTGAGCTCATTTTTCTAATAGTTATGATTATATGTTTTTAAACATATATATGCATTATATGAATCGTCAAGACGGGCTCTTTCATCGTACTAATTTTGAAATTAAAAAAAATTAAAATTCGGCGTTAAATTCCGATTTTGTGTGAAATTTTTTCTATTTTCTACAAAAAATTTCCATTTTAAACGATATAATTATTTTGTCAAAAATATTATGGAATTTTTTTTTTGTTATTCATATTAAGATTTACTCAATCCATCATTATCATTAATTGTTTTTATTAAATTCTCCTATTTTCATACTGTAATTTAAATTTCTTTCAGAAATCTTCAAACAACCATTCGTTGCTGTTTTGTACATGTTGTTTGAGAATCAGAATTTTAATCTAACTACTACATAGTAAAGGTATAAACGGACACAATTTAATAAAAATTCATTTCAATCAATCCGAGATATGTATCCTTAAATCAAAATTCTAAATTTAATAGATTTTAGTGAAATTTTTTTGCAACTTTATGTGAAATACACAATATTATTACCATGGCATGGTAACATGGTACAGTTTATCATTTTGAAATTAAAATAAACTCTTCGATTAAATAAATGCTAGACCTGAAAAGGACTTTTTTGTGTTACTTTTAGAATTGTATTTTACTTTTTTGCTTTCTTTACTGGAGTTGCCTTTTTTGTTGTTGTCGCAGCTTTTTTAACCTTAGGACTTTTTGCAGCAACCTTTGTTACATTTTTAGATGGTTTCGTAATTTTTTGCTTCGAAGCTTTTGTTTTAATAGGAGCTGGTTTCTTAATAGTTTTAGCTACTGCCTTTTCAGATTTTTTCTTTTCTATTATAGATTCTTTAGCAACAGTAGTCTTTTTCTTTGCGACTCCAACCTTTACAGGTGATCCTTTCTTGGCTTTTTTTGTAATTGATTTTTTCGGTGATGCTAGTTTGTTTTTCTTCGAACTTTCGCCGCTTGCTTTTGTTGATGTCGATAGCTTAAATGAACCCGATGCACCTTTGCCTTTCGTTTGGATTAATTTACCGCTAACAACTGCACTCTTAATATATTTTTTAATAAATGGAGACAATTTGTCAGCATCAACTTTGTAATTTGCAGCCAAATACTTTTTAATTGCTAGTAAAGATGAACCGCCACGTTCTTTCAAATTTTTTATAGCGCTATTCACCATATCTGAAGTTCGAGGATGGGTTGGCTTAGATTTAGGCTTTTTCACTCCAGTTGCGATAGAACCTTTCTTTGGTTTCTTCGTTTCAACAACAGGTGCAGTATTCGATTGAATTGTAGTATTATCTGCCATTTTGCTTTTTTTCTTTTAAAATATTTTTATTCACTTTTAGATTTTCCAATTAAATTTTTCAAAAAAAAAAAAACACTTTAAAATCACTTATAAAATTTATAACTTGTATGACTGCATGAATTAAATTCACTGAAGTCTAGTATGAACAAAACAGCTTATCCATATGTGATGAGATTGTGGAAGAGCGGTGTGAAATAATTTCATTCAATTCAAGGCAATTTTTTCTCATTTTTGTTTGATGATTTCAAAGTTGAGCTCATTTTTCTAATAGTTATGATTATTTGTTTTTGAACATATATCCATCATATGAATTGTCAAGATGGGCTCTTTCATCGTACTAATTTTGAAATTAAAAAAATTTTAAAATACGGCGCTAAATTCCGATTTTGTGTGAAATTTTTTCTATTTTCTCCAAAAAATTTCCATTTAAAACGATATAATTATTTTGTTAATAATATTATGAATTTTTTTTTCTATATTCATATTAAGATGTACTCAATGCATCATTATCATTAATTGTTTTTATTAAATTCACCTATTTTAATACTGTAATTTATGTTTCTTTCAGAAATCATCAAACAACCATCCGTTGTTGTTTTGTACATGTTGTATGAGAATTGTAATTTTAAATTATCTATTAAGTGAAGGTACGAGAGAATAAACTTTTATTTAAAATTTATTTCAATCATTTTGAGATATGTATCTTTAATTCTAAATATTGAATTAAATGGATTTTAATGAAATTTTTTTCAAACTTTATATGAAATATATTATTACCAACATTATCATTTTTGTTTGATGATTTCAAAGTTGAGCTCATTTTTCTAATAGTTATGATTATATGTTTTTAAACATATATCCATCATATGAATCGTCAAGACGGGCTCTTTCATCGTACTAATTTTGAAATTAAAAAAAATTAAAATTCGGCGTTAAATTCCGATTTTGTGTGAAATTTTTTCTATTTTCTACAAAAAATTTCCATTTTAAACGATATAATTATTTTGTCAAAAATATTATGGAATTTTTTTTTTGTTATTCATATTAAGATTTACTCAATCCATCATTATCATTAATTGTTTTAATAAATTCTCCTATTTTCATACTGTAATTTAAATTTCTTTCAGAAATCTTCAAACAACCATTCGTTGCTGTTTTGTACATGTTGTTTGAGAATCAGAATTTTAATCTAACTACTACATAGTAAAGGTATAAACGGACACAATTTAATAAAAATTCATTTCAATCAATCCGAGATATGTATCCTTAAATCAAAATTCTAAATTTAATAGATTTTAGTGAAATTTTTTTGCAACTTTATGTGAAATACACAATATTATTACCATGGCATGGTAACATGGTACAGTTTTTCATTTTGAAATTAAATTAAACTCTTCGATTAAATAAATGCTAGTCCTGAAAAGGACTTTTTTGTGTTACTTTTAGAATTGTATTTTACTTTTTTGCTTTCTTTACTGGAGTTGCCTTTTTTGTTGTTGTCGCAGCTTTTTTAACCTTAGGACTTTTTGCAGCAACCTTTGTTACATTTTTAGATGGTTTCGTAATTTTTTGCTTCGAAGCTTTTGTTTTAATAGGAGCTGGTTTCTTAATAGTTTTAGCTACTGCCTTTTCAGATTTTTTCTTTTCTATTATAGATTCTTTAGCAACAGTAGTCTTTTTCTTTGCGACTCCAACCTTTACAGGTGATCCTTTCTTGGCTTTTTTTGTAATTGATTTTTTCGGTGATGCTAATTTGTTTTTCTTCGAACTTTCGCCGCTTGCTTTTGTTGATGTCGATAGCTTAAATGAACCCGATGCACCTTTGCCTTTCGTTTGGATTAATTTACCGCTAACAACTGCACTCTTAATATATTTTTTAATAAATGGAGACAATTTGTCAGCGTCAACTTTGTAATTTGCAGCCAAATACTTTTTAATTGCTAGTAAAGATGAACCGCCACGTTCTTTCAAATCTTTTATAGCGCTATTCACCATATCTGAAGTTGGAGGATGGGTTGGCTTAGATTTAGGCTTTTTCACTCCAGTTGCGATAGAACCTTTCTTTGGTTTCTTCGTTTCAACAACAGGTGCAGTATTCGATTGAATTGTAGTATTATCTGCCATTTTGCTTTTTTTCTTTTAAAATATTTTTATTCACTTTTAGATTTTCCAATTAAATTTTTCAAAAAAAAAAACACTTTAAAATCACTTATAACATTTATAACTTGTATGACTGTATGAATTAAATTCACTGAAGTCTAGTATGAACAAAACAGCTTATCCATATGTGATGAGATTGTGGAAGAGCGGTGTGAAATAATTTCATTCAATTCAAGGCAATTTTTTCTCATTTTTGTTTGATGATTTCAAAGTTGAGCTCGTTTTTCTAATAGCTATGATTATTTGTTTTTGAACATATATCCATCATATGAATTGTCAATATGGGCTCTTTCATCGTACTAATTTTGAAATTAAAAAAAATTTAAAATACGGCGCTAAATTCCGATTTTGTGTGAAATTTTTTCTATTTTCTCCAAAAAATTTCCATTTAAAACGCTATAATTATTTTGTTAATAATATTATGAATTTTTTTTTTCTATATTCATATTAAGATGTACTCAATGCATCATTATCATTAATTGTTTTTATTAAATTCACCTATTTTAATACTGTAATTTATGTTTCTTTCAGAAATCATCAAACAACCATCCGTTGTTGTTTTGTACATGTTGTATGAGAATTGTAATTTTAAATTATCTATTAAGTGAAGGTACGAGAGAATAAACTTTTATTTAAAATTTATTTCAATCATTTTGAGATATGTATCTTTGATTCTAAATATTGAATTAAATGGATTTTAATGAAATTTTTTTGAAACTTTATATGAAATATATTATTACCAACATTATCATTTTTGTTTGATGATTTCAAAGTTGAGCTCATTTTTCTAATAGTTATGATTATATGTTTTTAAACATATATATGCATTATATGAATCGTCAAGACGGGCTCTTTCATCGTACTAATTTTGAAATTAAAAAAAATTAAAATTCGGCGTTAAATTCCGATTTTGTGTGAAATTTTTTCTATTTTCTACAAAAAATTTCCATTTTAAACGATATAATTATTTTGTCAAAAATATTATGGAATTTTTTTTTTGTTATTCATATTAAGATTTACTCAATCCATCATTATCATTAATTGTTTTTATTAAATTCTCCTATTTTCATACTGTAATTTAAATTTCTTTCAGAAATCTTCAAACAACCATTCGTTGCTGTTTTGTACATGTTGTTTGAGAATCAGAATTTTAATCTAACTACTACATAGTAAAGGTATAAACGGACACAATTTAATAAAAATTCATTTCAATCAATCCGAGATATGTATCCTTAAATCAAAATTCTAAATTTAATAGATTTTAGTGAAATTTTTTTGCAACTTTATGTGAAATACACAATATTATTACCATGGCATGGTAACATGGTACAGTTTATCATTTTGAAATTAAAATAAACTCTTCGATTAAATAAATGCTAGACCTGAAAAGGACTTTTTTGTGTTACTTTTAGAATTGTATTTTACTTTTTTGCTTTCTTTACTGGAGTTGCCTTTTTTGTTGTTGTCGCAGCTTTTTTAACCTTAGGACTTTTTGCAGCAACCTTTGTTACATTTTTAGATGGTTTCGTAATTTTTTGCTTCGAAGCTTTTGTTTTAATAGGAGCTGGTTTCTTAATAGTTTTAGCTACTGCCTTTTCAGATTTTTTCTTTTCTATTATAGATTCTTTAGCAACAGTAGTCTTTTTCTTTGCGACTCCAACCTTTACAGGTGATCCTTTCTTGGCTTTTTTTGTAATTGATTTTTTCGGTGATGCTAGTTTGTTTTTCTTCGAACTTTCGCCGCTTGCTTTTGTTGATGTCGATAGCTTAAATGAACCCGATGCACCTTTGCCTTTCGTTTGGATTAATTTACCGCTAACAACTGCACTCTTAATATATTTTTTAATAAATGGAGACAATTTGTCAGCATCAACTTTGTAATTTGCAGCCAAATACTTTTTAATTGCTAGTAAAGATGAACCGCCACGTTCTTTCAAATTTTTTATAGCGCTATTCACCATATCTGAAGTTCGAGGATGGGTTGGCTTAGATTTAGGCTTTTTCACTCCAGTTGCGATAGAACCTTTCTTTGGTTTCTTCGTTTCAACAACAGGTGCAGTATTCGATTGAATTGTAGTATTATCTGCCATTTTGCTTTTTTTCTTTTAAAATATTTTTATTCACTTTTAGATTTTCCAATTAAATTTTTCAAAAAAAAAAAAACACTTTAAAATCACTTATAAAATTTATAACTTGTATGACTGCATGAATTAAATTCACTGAAGTCTAGTATGAACAAAACAGCTTATCCATATGTGATGAGATTGTGGAAGAGCGGTGTGAAATAATTTCATTCAATTCAAGGCAATTTTTTCTCATTTTTGTTTGATGATTTCAAAGTTGAGCTCATTTTTCTAATAGTTATGATTATTTGTTTTTGAACATATATCCATCATATGAATTGTCAAGATGGGCTCTTTCATCGTACTAATTTTGAAATTAAAAAAATTTTAAAATACGGCGCTAAATTCCGATTTTGTGTGAAATTTTTTCTATTTTCTCCAAAAAATTTCCATTTAAAACGATATAATTATTTTGTTAATAATATTATGAATTTTTTTTTCTATATTCATATTAAGATGTACTCAATGCATCATTATCATTAATTGTTTTTATTAAATTCACCTATTTTAATACTGTAATTTATGTTTCTTTCAGAAATCATCAAACAACCATCCGTTGTTGTTTTGTACATGTTGTATGAGAATTGTAATTTTAAATTATCTATTAAGTGAAGGTACGAGAGAATAAACTTTTATTTAAAATTTATTTCAATCATTTTGAGATATGTATCTTTAATTCTAAATATTGAATTAAATGGATTTTAATGAAATTTTTTTCAAACTTTATATGAAATATATTATTACCAACATTATCATTTTTGTTTGATGATTTCAAAGTTGAGCTCATTTTTCTAATAGTTATGATTATATGTTTTTAAACATATATCCATCATATGAATCGTCAAGACGGGCTCTTTCATCGTACTAATTTTGAAATTAAAAAAAATTAAAATTCGGCGTTAAATTCCGATTTTGTGTGAAATTTTTTCTATTTTCTACAAAAAATTTCCATTTTAAACGATATAATTATTTTGTGAAAAATATTATGGAATTTTTTTTTTGTTATTCATATTAAGATTTACTCAATCCATCATTATCATTAATTGTTTTTATTAAATTCTCCTATTTTCATACTGTAATTTAAATTTCTTTCAGAAATCTTCAAACAACCATTCGTTGCTGTTTTGTACATGTTGTTTGAGAATCAGAATTTTAATCTAACTACTACATAGTAAAGGTATAAACGGACACAATTTAATAAAAATTCATTTCAATCAATCCGAGATATGTATCCTTAAATCAAAATTCTAAATTTAATAGATTTTAGTGAAATTTTTTTGCAACTTTATGTGAAATACACAATATTATTACCATGGCATGGTAACATGGTACAGTTTTTCATTTTGAAATTAAATTAAACTCTTCGATTAAATAAATGCTAGTCCTGAAAAGGACTTTTTTGTGTTACTTTTAGAATTGTATTTTACTTTTTTGCTTTCTTTACTGGAGTTGCCTTTTTTGTTGTTGTCGCAGCTTTTTTAACCTTAGGACTTTTTGCAGCAACCTTTGTTACATTTTTAGATGGTTTCGTAATTTTTTGCTTCGAAGCTTTTGTTTTAATAGGAGCTGGTTTCTTAATAGTTTTAGCTACTGCCTTTTCAGATTTTTTCTTTTCTATTATAGATTCTTTAGCAACAGTAGTCTTTTTCTTTGCGACTCCAACCTTTACAGGTGATCCTTTCTTGGCTTTTTTTGTAATTGATTTTTTCGGTGATGCTAATTTGTTTTTCTTCGAACTTTCGCCGCTTGCTTTTGTTGATGTCGATAGCTTAAATGAACCCGATGCACCTTTGCCTTTCGTTTGGATTAATTTACCGCTAACAACTGCACTCTTAATATATTTTTTAATAAATGGAGACAATTTGTCAGCGTCAACTTTGTAATTTGCAGCCAAATACTTTTTAATTGCTAGTAAAGATGAACCGCCACGTTCTTTCAAATCTTTTATAGCGCTATTCACCATATCTGAAGTTGGAGGATGGGTTGGCTTAGATTTAGGCTTTTTCACTCCAGTTGCGATAGAACCTTTCTTTGGTTTCTTCGTTTCAACAACAGGTGCAGTATTCGATTGAATTGTAGTATTATCTGCCATTTTGCTTTTTTTCTTTTAAAATATTTTTATTCACTTTTAGATTTTCCAATTAAATTTTTCAAAAAAAAAACACTTTAAAATCACTTATAACATTTATAACTTGTATGACTGTATGAATTAAATTCACTGAAGTCTAGTATGAACAAAACAGCTTATCCATATGTGATGAGATTGTGGAAGAGCGGTGTGAAATAATTTCATTCAATTCAAGGCAATTTTTTCTCATATTTGTTTGATGATTTCAAAGTTGAGCTCGTTTTTCTAATAGCTATGATTATTTGTTTTTGAACATATATCCATCATATGAATTGTCAATATGGGCTCTTTCATCGTATTAATTTTGAAATTAAAAAAAATTTAAAATACTGCGCTAAATTCCGATTTTGTGTGAAATTTTTTCTATTTTCTCCAAAAAATTTCCATTTAAAACGCTATAATTATTGTGTTAATAATATTATGAATTTTTTTTTTCTATATTCATATTAAGATGTACTCAATGCATCATTATCATTAATTGTTTTTATTAAATTCACCTATTTTAATACTGTAATTTATGTTTCTTTCAGAAATCATCAAACAACCATCCGTTGTTGTTTTGTACATGTTGTATGAGAATTGTAATTTTAAATTATCTATTAAGTGAAGGTACGAGAGAATAAACTTTTATTTAAAATTTATTTCAATCATTTTGAGATATGTATCTTTGATTCTAAATATTGAATTAAATGGATTTTAATGAAATTTTTTTGAAACTTTATATGAAATATATTATTACCAACATTATCATTTTTGTTTGATGATTTCAAAGTTGAGCTCATTTTTCTAATAGTTATGATTATATGTTTTTACACATATATCCATCATATGAATCGTCAAGACGGGCTCTTTCATCGTACTAATTTTGAAATTAAAAAACGTTAAAATTCGGCGTTAAATTCCGATTTTGTGTGAAATTTTTTCTATTTTCTACAAAAAATTTCCATTTTAAACGATATAATTATTTTGTGAAAAATATTATGGAATTTTTTTTTTGTTATTCATATTAAGATTTACTCAATCCATCATTATCATTAATTGTTTTTATTAAATTCTCCTATTTTCATACTGTAATTTAAATTTCTTTCAGAAATCTTCAAACAACCATTCGTTGCTGTTTTGTACATGTTGTTTGAGAATCAGAATTTTAATCTAACTACTACATAGTAAAGGTATAAACGGACACAATTTAATAAAAATTCATTTCAATCAATCCGAGATTTGTATCCTTAAATCAAAATTCTAAATTTAATAGATTTTAGTGAAATTTTTTTGCAACTTTATGTGAAATACACAATATTATTACCATGGCATGGTAACATGGTACAGTTTTTCATTTTGAAATTAAATTAAACTCTTCGATTAAATAAATGCTAGTCCTGAAAAGGACTTTTTTGTGTTACTTTTAGAATTGTATTTTACTTTTTTGCTTTCTTTACTGGAGTTGCCTTTTTTGTTGTTGTCGCAGCTTTTTTAACCTTAGGACTTTTTGCAGCAACCTTTGTTACATTTTTAGATGGTTTCGTAATTTTTTGCTTCGAAGCTTTTGTTTTAATAGGAGCTGGTTTCTTAATAGTTTTAGCTACTGCCTTTTCAGATTTTTTCTTTTCTATTATAGATTCTTTAGCAACAGTAGTCTTTTTCTTTGCGACTCCAACCTTTACAGGTGATCCTTTCTTGGCTTTTTTTGTAATTGATTTTTTCGGTGATGCTAATTTGTTTTTCTTCGAACTTTCGCCGCTTGCTTTTGTTGATGTCGATAGCTTAAATGAACCCGATGCACCTTTGCCTTTCGTTTGGATTAATTTACCGCTAACAACTGCACTCTTAATATATTTTTTAATAAATGGAGACAATTTGTCAGCGTCAACTTTGTAATTTGCAGCCAAATACTTTTTAATTGCTAGTAAAGATGAACCGCCACGTTCTTTCAAATCTTTTATAGCGCTATTCACCATATCTGAAGTTGGAGGATGGGTTGGCTTAGATTTAGGCTTTTTCACTCCAGTTGCGATAGAACCTTTCTTTGGTTTCTTCGTTTCAACAACAGGTGCAGTATTCGATTGAATTGTAGTATTATCTGCCATTTTGCTTTTTTTCTTTTAAAATATTTTTATTCACTTTTAGATTTTCCAATTAAATTTTTCAAAAAAAAACACTTTAAAATCACTTATAACATTTATAACTTGTATGACTGTATGAATTAAATTCACTGAAGTCTAGTATGAACAAAACAGCTTATCCATATGTGATGAGATTGTGGAAGAGCGGTGTGAAATAATTTCATTCAATTCAAGGCAATGTTTTCTCATTTTTGTTTGATGATTTCAAAGTTGAGCTCGTTTTTCTAATAGCTATGATTATTTGTTTTTGAACATATATCCATCATATGAATTGTCAATATGGGCTCTTTCATCGTATTAATTTTGAAATTAAAAAAAATTTAAAATACTGCGCTAAATTCCGATTTTGTGTGAAATTTTTTCTATTTTCTCCAAAAAATTTCCATTTAAAACGCTATAATTATTGTGTTAATAATATTATGAATTTTTTTTTTCTATATTCATATTAAGATGTACTCAATGCATCATTATCATTAATTGTTTTTATTAAATTCACCTATTTTAATACTGTAATTTATGTTTCTTTCAGAAATAATCAAACAACCATCCGTTGTTGTTTTGTACATGTTGTATGAGAATTGTAATTTTAAATTATCTATTAAGTGAAGGTACGAGAGAATAAACTTTTATTTAAAATTTATTTCAATCATTTTGAGATATGTATCTTTGATTCTAAATATTGAATTAAATGGATTTTAATGAAATTTTTTTGAAACTTTATATGAAATATATTATTACCAACATTATCATTTTTGTTTGATGATTTCAAAGTTGAGCTCATTTTTCTAATAGTTATGATTATATGTTTTTAAACATATATATGCATTATATGAATCGTCAAGACGGGCTCTTTCATCGTACTAATTTTGAAATGAAAAAAAATTAAAATTCGGCGTTAAATTCCGATTTTGTGTGAAATTTTTTCTATTTTCTACAAAAAATTTCCATTTTAAACGATATAATTATTTTGTCAAAATTATTATGGAATTTTTTTTTTGTTATTCATATTAAGATTTACTCAATCCATCATTATCATTAATTGTTTTTATTAAATTCACCTATTTTCATACTGTAATTTAAATTTCTTTCAGAAATCTTCAAACAACCATTCGTTGCTGTTTTGTACATGTTGTTTGAGAATCAGAATTTTAATCTAACTACTACATAGTAAAGGTATAAACGGACACAGTTTAATAAAAATTCATTTCAATCAATCCGAGATATGTATCCTTAAATCAAAATTCTAAATTTAATAGATTTTAGTGAAATTTTTTTGCAACTTTATGTGAAATACACAATATTATTACCATGGCATGGTAACATGGTACAGTTTTTCATTTTGAAATTAAATTAAACTCTTCGATTAAATAAATGCTAGTCCTGAAAAGGACTTTTTTGTGTTACTTTTAGAATTGTATTTTACTTTTTTGCTTTCTTTACTGGAGTTGCCTTTTTTGTTGTTGTCGCAGCTTTTTTAACCTTAGGACTTTTTGCAGCAACCTTTGTTACATTTTTAGATGGTTTCGTAATTTTTTGCTTCGAAGCTTTTGTTTTAATAGGAGCTGGTTTCTTAATAGTTTTAGCTACTGCCTTTTCAGATTTTTTCTTTTCTATTATAGATTCTTTAGCAACAGTAGTCTTTTTCTTTGCGACTCCAACCTTTACAGGTGATCCTTTCTTGGCTTTTTTTGTAATTGATTTTTTCGGTGATGCTAGTTTGTTTTTCTTCGAACTTTCGCCGCTTGCTTTTGTTGATGTCGATAGCTTAAATGAACCCGATGCACCTTTGCCTTTCGTTTGGATTAATTTACCGCTAACAACTGCACTCTTAATATATTTTTTAATAAATGGAGACAATTTGTCAGCGTCAACTTTGTAATTTGCAGCCAAATACTTTTTAATTGCTAGTAAAGATGAACCGCCACGTTCTTTCAAATCTTTTATAGCGCTATTCACCATATCTGAAGTTGGAGGATGGGTTGGCTTAGATTTAAGCTTTTTCACTCCAGTTGCGATAGAACCTTTCTTTAGTTTCTTCGTTTCAACAACAGGTGCAGTATTCGATTGAATTGTAGTAGTATCTGCCATTTTGCTTTTTTTCTTTTAAAATATTTTTATTCACTTTTAGATTTTCCAATTAAATTTTTCAAAAAAAAAGACATTTTAAAATCACTTATAACATTTACAACTTGTATGACTGTATGAATTAAATTCACTGAAGTCTAGTATGAACAAAACAGCTTATCCATATGTGAAGAGATTGTGGAAGAGCGGTGTGAAATAATTTCATTCAATTCAAGGCAATTTTTTCTCATTTTTGTTTGATGATTTCAAAGTTGAGCTCATTTTTCTAATAGTTATGATTATTTGTTTTTGAACATATATCCATCATATGAATTGTCAATATGGGCTCTTTCATCGTACTAATTTTGAAATTAAAAAAAATTTAAAATACGGCGCTAAATTCCGATTTTGTGTGAAATTTTTTCTATTTTCTCCAAAAAATTTCCATTTAAAACGCTATAATTATTTTGTTAATAATATTATGAATTTTTTTTTTCTATATTCATATTAAGATGTACTCAATGCATCATTATCATTAATTGTTTTTATTAAATTCACCTATTTTAATACTGTAATTTATGTTTCTTTCAGAAATCATCAAACAACCATCCGTTGTTGTTTTGTACATGTTGTATGAGAATTGTAATTTTAAATTATCTATTAAGTGAAGGTACGAGAGAATAAACTTTTATTTAAAATTTATTTCAATCATTTTGAGATATGTATCTTTAATTCTAAATATTGAATTAAATGGATTTTAATGAAATTTTTTTTGAAACTTTATATGAAATATATTATTACCAACATTATCATTTTTGTTTGATGATTTCAAAGTTGAGCTCATTTTTCTAATAGTTATGATTATATGTTTTTACACATATATCCATCATATGAATCGTCAAGACGGGCTCTTTCATCGTACTAATTTTGAAATGAAAAAAAATTAAAATTCGGCGTTAAATTCCGATTTTGTGTGAAATTTTTTCTATTTTCTACAAAAAATTTCCATTTTAAACGATATAATTATTTTGTGAAAAATATTATGGAATTTTTTTTTTGTTATTCATATTAAGATTTACTCAATCCATCATTATCATTAATTGTTTTTATTAAATTCTCCTATTTTCATACTGTAATTTAAATTTCTTTCAGAAATCTTCAAACAACCATTCGTTGCTGTTTTGTACATGTTGTTTGAGAATCAGAATTTTAATCTAACTACTACATAGTAAAGGTATAAACGGACACAATTTAATAAAAATTCATTTCAATCAATCCGAGATATGTATCCTTAAATCAAAATTCTAAATTTAATAGATTTTAGTTAAATTTTTTTGCAACTTTATGTGAAATACACAATATTATTACCATGGCATGGTAACATGGTACAGTTTTTCATTTTGAAATTAAATTAAACTCTTCGATTAAATAAATGCTAGTCCTGAAAAGGACTTTTTTGTGTTACTTTTAGAATTGTATTTTACTTTTTTGCTTTCTTTACTGGAGTTGCCTTTTTTGTTGTTGTCGCAGCTTTTTTAACCTTAGGACTTTTTGCAGCAACCTTTGTTACATTTTTAGATGGTTTCGTAATTTTTTGCTTCGAAGCTTTTGTTTTAATAGGAGCTGGTTTCTTAATAGTTTTAGCTACTGCCTTTTCAGATTTTTTCTTTTCTATTATAGATTCTTTAGCAACAGTAGTCTTTTTCTTTGCGACTCCAACCTTTACAGGTGATCCTTTCTTGGCTTTTTTTGTAATTGATTTTTTCGGTGATGCTAGTTTGTTTTTCTTCGAACTTTCGCCGCTTGCTTTTGTTGATGTCGATAGCTTAAATGAACCCGATGCACCTTTGCCTTTCGTTTGGATTAATTTACCGCTAACAACTGCACTCTTAATATATTTTTTAATAAATGGAGACAATTTGTCAGCGTCAACTTTGTAATTTGCAGCCAAATACTTTTTAATTGCTAGTAAAGATGAACCGCCACGTTCTTTCAAATCTTTTATAGCGCTATTCACCATATCTGAAGTTGGAGGATGGGTTGGCTTAGATTTAGGCTTTTTCACTCCAGTTGCGATAGAACCTTTCTTTGGTTTCTTCGTTTCAACAACAGGTGCAGTATTCGATTGAATTGTAGTATTATCTGCCATTTTGCTTTTTTTCTTTTAAAATATTTTTATTCACTTTTAGATTTTCCAATTAAATTTTTCAAAAAAAAAAACACTTTAAAATCACTTATAACATTTATAACTTGTATGACTGTATGAATTAAATTCACTGAAGTCTAGTATGAACAAAACAGCTTATCCATATGTGATGAGATTGTGGAAGAGCGGTGTGAAATAATTTCATTCAATTCAAGGCAATTTTTTCTCATTTTTGTTTGATGATTTCAAAGTTGAGCTCGTTTTTCTAATAGCTATGATTATTTGTTTTTGAACATATATCCATCATATGAATTGTCAATATGGGCTCTTTCATCGTACTAATTTTGAAATTAAAAAAAATTTAAAATACGGCGCTAAATTCCGATTTTGTGTGAAATTTTTTCTATTTTCTCCAAAAAATTTCCATTTAAAACGCTATAATTATTTTGTTAATAATATTATGAATTTTTTTTTTCTATATTCATATTAAGATGTACTCAATGCATCATTATCATTAATTGTTTTTATTAAATTCACCTATTTTAATACTGTAATTTATGTTTCTTTCAGAAATCATCAAACAACCATCCGTTGTTGTTTTGTACATGTTGTATGAGAATTGTAATTTTAAATTATCTATTAAGTGAAGGTACGAGAGAATAAACTTTTATTTAAAATTTATTTCAATCATTTTGAGATATGTATCTTTGATTCTAAATATTGAATTAAATGGATTTTAATGAAATTTTTTTGAAACTTTATATGAAATATATTATTACCAACATTATCATTTTTGTTTGATGATTTCAAAGTTGAGCTCATTTTTCTAATAGTTATGATTATATGTTTTTAAACATATATATGCATTATATGAATCGTCAAGACGGGCTCTTTCATCGTACTAATTTTGAAATTAAAAAAAATTAAAATTCGGCGTTAAATTCCGATTTTGTGTGAAATTTTTTCTATTTTCTACAAAAAATTTCCATTTTAAACGATATAATTATTTTGTCAAAAATATTATGGAATTTTTTTTTTGTTATTCATATTAAGATTTACTCAATCCATCATTATCATTAATTGTTTTTATTAAATTTTCCTATTTTCATACTGTAATTTAAATTTCTTTCAGAAATCTTCAAACAACCATTCGTTGCTGTTTTGTACATGTTGTTTGAGAATCAGAATTTTAATCTAACTACTACATAGTAAAGGTATAAACGGACACAATTTAATAAAAATTCATTTCAATCAATCCGAGATATGTATCCTTAAATCAAAATTCTAAATTTAATAGATTTTAGTGAAATTTTTTTGCAACTTTATGTGAAATACACAATATTATTACCATGGCATGGTAACATGGTACAGTTTATCATTTTGAAATTAAAATAAACTCTTCGATTAAATAAATGCTAGACCTGAAAAGGACTTTTTTGTGTTACTTTTAGAATTGTATTTTACTTTTTTGCTTTCTTTACTGGAGTTGCCTTTTTTGTTGTTGTCGCAGCTTTTTTAACCTTAGGACTTTTTGCAGCAACCTTTGTTACATTTTTAGATGGTTTCGTAATTTTTTGCTTCGAAGCTTTTGTTTTAATAGGAGCTGGTTTCTTAATAGTTTTAGCTACTGCCTTTTCAGATTTTTTCTTTTCTATTATAGATTCTTTAGCAACAGTAGTCTTTTTCTTTGCGACTCCAACCTTTACAGGTGATCCTTTCTTGGCTTTTTTTGTAATTGATTTTTTCGGTGATGCTAGTTTGTTTTTCTTCGAACTTTCGCCGCTTGCTTTTGTTGATGTCGATAGCTTAAATGAACCCGATGCACCTTTGCCTTTCGTTTGGATTAATTTACCGCTAACAACTGCACTCTTAATATATTTTTTAATAAATGGAGACAATTTGTCAGCATCAACTTTGTAATTTGCAGCCAAATACTTTTTAATTGCTAGTAAAGATGAACCGCCACGTTCTTTCAAATTTTTTATAGCGCTATTCACCATATCTGAAGTTCGAGGATGGGTTGGCTTAGATTTAGGCTTTTTCACTCCAGTTGCGATAGAACCTTTCTTTGGTTTCTTCGTTTCAACAACAGGTGCAGTATTCGATTGAATTGTAGTATTATCTGCCATTTTGCTTTTTTTCTTTTAAAATATTTTTATTCACTTTTAGATTTTCCAATTAAATTTTTCAAAAAAAAAAAAACACTTTAAAATCACTTATAAAATTTATAACTTGTATGACTGCATGAATTAAATTCACTGAAGTCTAGTATGAACAAAACAGCTTATCCATATGTGATGAGATTGTGGAAGAGCGGTGTGAAATAATTTCATTCAATTCAAGGCAATTTTTTCTCATTTTTGTTTGATGATTTCAAAGTTGAGCTCATTTTTCTAATAGTTATGATTATTTGTTTTTGAACATATATCCATCATATGAATTGTCAAGATGGGCTCTTTCATCGTACTAATTTTGAAATTAAAAAAATTTTAAAATACGGCGCTAAATTCCGATTTTGTGTGAAATTTTTTCTATTTTCTCCAAAAAATTTCCATTTAAAACGATATAATTATTTTGTTAATAATATTATGAATTTTTTTTTCTATATTCATATTAAGATGTACTCAATGCATCATTATCATTAATTGTTTTTATTAAATTCACCTATTTTAATACTGTAATTTATGTTTCTTTCAGAAATCATCAAACAACCATCCGTTGTTGTTTTGTACATGTTGTATGAGAATTGTAATTTTAAATTATCTATTAAGTGAAGGTACGAGAGAATAAACTTTTATTTCAAATTTATTTCAATCATTTTGAGATATGTATCTTTAATTCTAAATATTGAATTAAATGGATTTTAATGAAATTTTTTTTGAAACTTTATATGAAATATATTATTACCAACATTATCATTTTTGTTTGATGATTTCAAAGTTGAGCTCATTTTTCTAATAGTTATGATTATATGTTTTTACACATATATCCATCATATGAATCGTCAAGACGGGCTCTTTCATCGTACTAATTTTGAAATTAAAAAAAATTAAAATTCGGCGTTAAATTCCGATTTTGTGTGAAATTTTTTCTATTTTCTACAAAAAATTTCCATTTTAAACGATATAATTATTTTGTCAAAATTATTATGGAATTTTTTTTTTGTTATTCATATTAAGATTTACTCAATCCATCATTATCATTAATTGTTTTTATTAAATTCTCCTATTTTCATACTGTAATTTAAATTTCTTTTAGAAATCTTCAAACAACCATTCGTTGCTGTTTTGTACATGTTGTTTGAGAATCAGAATTTTAATCTAACTACTACATAGTAAAGGTATAAACGGACACAATTTAATTAAAATTCATTTCAATCAATCCGAGATATGTATCCTTAAATCAAAATTCTAAATTTAATAGATTTTAGTGAAATTTTTTTGCAACTTTATGTGAAATACACAATATTATTACCATGGCATGGTAACATGGTACAGTTTTTCATTTTGAAATTAAATTAAACTCTTCGATTAAATAAATGCTAGTCCTGAAAAGGACTTTTTTGTGTTACTTTTAGAATTGTATTTTACTTTTTTGCTTTCTTTACTGGAGTTGCCTTTTTTGTTGTTGTCGCAGCTTTTTTAACCTTAGGACTTTTTGCAGCAACCTTTGTTACATTTTTAGATGGTTTCGTAATTTTTTGCTTCGAAGCTTTTGTTTTAATAGGAGCTGGTTTCTTAATAGTTTTAGCTACTGCCTTTTCAGATTTTTTCTTTTCTATTATAGATTCTTTAGCAACAGTAGTCTTTTTCTTTGCGACTCCAACCTTTACAGGTGATCCTTTCTTGGCTTTTTTTGTAATTGATTTTTTCGGTGATGCTAATTTGTTTTTCTTCGAACTTTCGCCGCTTGCTTTTGTTGATGTCGATAGCTTAAATGAACCCGATGCACCTTTGCCTTTCGTTTGGATTAATTTACCGCTAACAACTGCACTCTTAATATATTTTTTAATAAATGGAGACAATTTGTCAGCGTCAACTTTGTAATTTGCAGCCAAATACTTTTTAATTGCTAGTAAAGATGAACCGCCACGTTCTTTCAAATCTTTTATAGCGCTATTCACCATATCTGAAGTTGGAGGATGGGTTGGCTTAGATTTAAGCTTTTTCACTCCAGTTGCGATAGAACCTTTCTTTGGTTTCTTCGTTTCAACAACAGGTGCAGTATTCGATTGAATTGTAGTATTATCTGCCATTTTGCTTTTTTTCTTTTAAAATATTTTTATTCACTTTTAGATTTTCCAATTAAATTTTTCAAAAAAAAAACACTTTAAAATCACTTATAACATTTATAACTTGTATGACTGTATGAATTAAATTCACTGAAGTCTAGTATGAACAAAACAGCTTATCCATATGTGATGAGATTGTGGAAGAGCGGTGTGAAATAATTTCATTCAATTCAAGGCAATTTTTTCTCATTTTTGTTTGATGATTTCAAAGTTGAGCTCATTTTTCTAATAGTTATGATTATTTGTTTTTGAACATATATCCATCATATGAATTGTCAAGATGGGCTCTTTCATCGTACTAATTTTGAAATTAAAAAAATTTTAAAATACGGCGCTAAATTCCGATTTTGTGTGAAACTTTTTCTATTTTCTCCAAAAAATTTCCATTTAAAACGATATAATTATTTTGTTAATAATATTATGAATTTTTTTTTTCTATATTCATATTAAGATGTACTCAATGCATCATTATCATTAATTGTTTTTATTAAATTCACCTATTTTAATACTGTAATTTATGTTTCTTTCAGAAATCATCAAACAACCATCCGTTGTTGTTTTGTACATGTTGTATGAGAATTGTAATTTTAAATTATCTATTAAGTGAAGGTACGAGAGAATAAACTTTTATTTCAAATTTATTTCAATCATTTTGAGATATGTATCTTGAATTCTAAATATTGAATTAAATGGATTTTAATGAAATTTTTTTTGAAACTTTATATGAAATATATTATTACCAACATTATCATTTTTGTTTGATGATTTCAAATTTGAGCTCATTTTTCTAATAGTTATGATTATATGTTTTTACACATATATCCATCATATGAATCGTCAAGACGGGCTCTTTCATCGTACTAATTTTGAAATTAAAAAAAATTAAAATTCGGCGTTAAATTCCGATTTTGTGTGAAATTTTTTCTATTTTCTACAAAAAATTTCCATTTTAAACGATATAATTATTTTGTCAAAATTATTATGGAATTTTTTTTTTGTTATTCATATTAAGATTTACTCAATCCATCATTATCATTAATTGTTTTTATTAAATTCTCCTATTTTCATACTGTAATTTAAATTTCTTTTAGAAATCTTCAAACAACCATTCGTTGCTGTTTTGTACATGTTGTTTGAGAATCAGAATTTTAATCTAACTACTACATAGTAAAGGTATAAACGGACACAATTTAATTAAAATTCATTTCAATCAATCCGAGATATGTATCCTTAAATCAAAATTCTAAATTTAATAGATTTTAGTGAAATTTTTTTGCAACTTTATGTGAAATACACAATATTATTACCATGGCATGGTAACATGGTACAGTTTTTCATTTTGAAATTAAATTAAACTCTTCGATTAAATAAATGCTAGTCCTGAAAAGGACTTTTTTGTGTTACTTTTAGAATTGTATTTTACTTTTTTGCTTTCTTTACTGGAGTTGCCTTTTTTGTTGTTGTCGCAGCTTTTTTAACCTTAGGACTTTTTGCAGCAACCTTTGTTACATTTTTAGATGGTTTCGTAATTTTTTGCTTCGAAGCTTTTGTTTTAATAGGAGCTGGTTTCTTAATAGTTTTAGCTACTGCCTTTTCAGATTTTTTCTTTTCTATTATAGATTCTTTAGCAACAGTAGTCTTTTTCTTTGCGACTCCAACCTTTACAGGTGATCCTTTCTTGGCTTTTTTTGTAATTGATTTTTTCGGTGATGCTAATTTGTTTTTCTTCGAACTTTCGCCGCTTGCTTTTGTTGATGTCGATAGCTTAAATGAACCCGATGCACCTTTGCCTTTCGTTTGGATTAATTTACCGCTAACAACTGCACTCTTAATATATTTTTTAATAAATGGAGACAATTTGTCAGCGTCAACTTTGTAATTTGCAGCCAAATACTTTTTAATTGCTAGTAAAGATGAACCGCCACGTTCTTTCAAATCTTTTATAGCGCTATTCACCATATCTGAAGTTGGAGGATGGGTTGGCTTAGATTTAGGCTTTTTCACTCCAGTTGCGATAGAACCTTTCTTTGGTTTCTTCGTTTCAACAACAGGTGCAGTATTCGATTGAATTGTAGTATTATCTGCCATTTTGCTTTTTTTCTTTTAAAATATTTTTATTCACTTTTAGATTTTCCAATTAAATTTTTCAAAAAAAAAACACTTTAAAATCACTTATAACATTTATAACTTGTATGACTGTATGAATTAAATTCACTGAAGTCTAGTATGAACAAAACAGCTTATCCATATGTGATGAGATTGTGGAAGAGCGGTGTGAAATAATTTCATTCAATTCAAGGCAATTTTTTCTCATTTTTGTTTGATGATTTCAAAGTTGAGCTCATTTTTCTAATAGCTATGATTATTTGTTTTTGAACATATATCCATCATATGAATTGTCAATATGGGCTCTTTCATCGTACTAATTTTGAAATTAAAAAAAATTTAAAATACTGCGCTAAATTCCGATTTTTTGTGAAATTTTTTCTATTTTCTCCAAAAAATTTCCATTTAAAACGCTATAATTATTTTGTTAATAATATTATGAATTTTTTTTTTCTATATTCATATTAAGATGTACTCAATGCATCATTATCATTAATTGTTTTTATTAAATTCACCTATTTTAATACTGTAATTTATGTTTCTTTCAGAAATCATCAAACAACCATCCGTTGTTGTTTTGTACATGTTGTATGAGAATTGTAATTTTAAATTATCTATTAAGTGAAGGTACGAGAGAATAAACTTTTATTTAAAATTTATTTCAATCATTTTGAGATATGTATCTTTGATTCTAAATATTGAATTAAATGGATTTTAATGTAATTTTTTTTGAAACTTTATATGAAATATATTATTACCAACATTATCATTTTTGTTTGATGATTTCAAAGTTGAGCTCATTTTTCTAATAGTTATGATTATATGTTTTTAAACATATATATGCATCATATGAATCGTCAAGACGGGCTCTTTCATCGTACTAATTTTGAAATGAAAAAAAATTAAAATTCGGCGTTAAATTCCGGTTTTGTGTGAAATTTTTTCTATTTTCTACAAAAAATTTCCATTTTAAACGATATAATTATTTTGTCAAAAATATTATGGAATTTTTTTTTTGTTATTCATATTAAGATTTACTCAATCCATCATTATCATTAATTGTTTTTATTAAATTCTCCTATTTTCATACTGTAATTTAAGTTTCTTTCAGAAATCTTCAAACAACCATTCGTTGCTGTTTTGTACATGTTGTTTGAGAATCAGAATTTGAATCTAACTACTACATAGTAAAGGTATAAACGGACACAATTTAATAAAAATTCATTTCAATCAATCCGAGATATGTATCCTTAAATCAAAATTCTAAATTTAATAGATTTTAGTGAAATTTTTTTGCAACTTTATGTGAAATACACAATATTATTACCATGGCATGGTAACATGGTACAGTTTTTCATTTTGAAATTAAATTAAACTCTTCGATTAAATAAATGCTAGTCCTGAAAAGGACTTTTTTGTGTTACTTTTAGAATTGTATTTTACTTTTTTGCTTTCTTTACTGGAGTTGCCTTTTTTGTTGTTGTCGCAGCTTTTTTAACCTTAGGACTTTTTGCAGCAACCTTTGTTACATTTTTAGATGGTTTCGTAATTTTTTGCTTCGAAGCTTTTGTTTTAATAGGAGCTGGTTTCTTAATAGTTTTAGCTACTGCCTTTTCAGATTTTTTCTTTTCTATTATAGATTCTTTAGCAACAGTAGTCTTTTTCTTTGCGACTCCAACCTTTACAGGTGATCCTTTCTTGGCTTTTTTTGTAATTGATTTTTTCGGTGATGCTAATTTGTTTTTCTTCGAACTTTCGCCGCTTGCTTTTGTTGATGTCGATAGCTTAAATGAACCCGATGCACCTTTGCCTTTCGTTTGGATTAATTTACCGCTAACAACTGCACTCTTAATATATTTTTTAATAAATGGAGACAATTTGTCAGCGTCAACTTTGTAATTTGCAGCCAAATACTTTTTAATTGCTAGTAAAGATGAACCGCCACGTTCTTTCAAATCTTTTATAGCGCTATTCACCATATCTGAAGTTGGAGGATGGGTTGGCTTAGATTTAGGCTTTTTCACTCCAGTTGCGATAGAACCTTTCTTTGGTTTCTTCGTTTCAACAACAGGCGCAGTATTCGATTGAATTGTAGTATTATCTGCCATTTTGCTTTTTTTCTTTTAAAATATTTTTATTCACTTTTAGATTTTCCAATTAAATTTTTCAAAAAAAAAAACACTTTAAAATCACTTATAACATTTATAACTTGTATGACTGTATGAATTAAATTCACTGAAGTCTAGTATGAACAAAACAGCTTATCCATATGTGATGAGATTGTGGAAGAGCGGTGTGAAATAATTTCATTCAATTCAAGGCAATGTTTTCTCATTTTTGTTTGATGATTTCAAAGTTGAGCTCATTTTTCTAATAGTTATGATTATTTGTTTTTGAACATATATCCATCATATGAATTGTCAATATGGGCTCTTTCATCGTACTAATTTTGAATTTAAAAAAATTTTAAAATACGGCGCTAAATTCCGATTTTGTGTGAAATTTTTTCTATTTTCTCCAAAAAATTTCCATTTAAAACGATATAATTATTTTGTTAATAATATTATGAATTTTTTTTTTCTATATTCATATTAAGATGTACTCAATGCATCATTATCATTAATTGTTTTTATTAAATTCACCTATTTTCATACTGTAATTTATGTTTCTTTCAG
Source organism: Xylophagus ater (assembly GCA_963422695.1). Taxonomy (NCBI): domain Eukaryota; kingdom Metazoa; phylum Arthropoda; class Insecta; order Diptera; family Xylophagidae; genus Xylophagus; species Xylophagus ater. The sequence continues at coordinate 38,772,018 of OY730478.1, forward strand.
AAATCATCAAACAACCATCCGTTGTTGTTTTGTACATGTTGTTTGAGAATCAGAATTTTAATCTAACTACTACATAGTAAAGGTATAAACGGACACAATTTAATAAAAATTCATTTCAATCATTCCGAGATATGTATCCTTAAATCAAAATTCTAAATTTAATAGATTTTAGTGAAATTTTTTTGCAACTTTATGTGAAATACACAATATTATTACCATGGCATGGTAACATGGTACAGTTTTTCATTTTGAAATTAAATTAAACTCTTCGATTAAATAAATGCTAGTCCTGAAAAGGACTTTTTTGTGTTACTTTTAGAATTGTATTTTACTTTTTTGCTTTCTTTACTGGAGTTGCCTTTTTTGGTATTGTCGCAGCTTTTTTAACCTTAGGACTTTTTGCAGCAACCTTTGTTACATTTTTAGATGGTTTCGTAATTTTTTGCTTCGAAGCTTTTGTTTTAATAGGAGCTGCTTTCTTAATAGTTTTAGCTACTGCCTTTTCAGATTTTTTCTTTTCTATTATAGATTCTTTAGCAACAGTAGTCTTTTTCTTTGCGACTCCAACCTTTACAGGTGATCCTTTCTTGGCTTTTTTTGTAATTGATTTTTTCGGTGATGCTAGTTTGTTTTTCTTCGAACTTTCGCCGCTTGCTTTTGTTGATGTCGATAGCTTAAATGAACCCGATGCACCTTTGCCTTTCGTTTGGATTAATTTACCGCTAACAACTGCACTCTTAATATATTTTTTAATAAATGGAGACAATTTGTCAGCGTCAACTTTGTAATTTGCAGCCAAATACTTTTTAATTGCTAGTAAAGATGAACCGCCACGTTCTTTCAAATCTTTTATAGCGCTATTCACCATATCTGAAGTTGGAGGATGGGTTGGCTTAGATTTAGGCTTTTTCACTCCAGTTGCGATAGAACCTTTCTTTGGTTTCTTCGTTTCAACAACAGGTGCAGTATTCGATTGAATTGTAGTATTATCTGCCATTTTGCTTTTTTTCTTTTAAAATATTTTTATTCACTTTTAGATTTTCCAATTAAATTTTTCAAAAAAAAAACACTTTAAAATCACTTATAACATTTATAACTTGTATGACTGTATGAATTAAATTCACTGAAGTCTAGTATGAACAAAACAGCTTATCCATATGTGATGAGATTGTGGAAGAGCGGTGTGAAATAATTTCATTCAATTCAAGGCAATGTTTTCTCATTTTTGTTTGATGATTTCAAAGTTGAGCTCATTTTTCTAATAGTTATGATTATTTGTTTTTGGACATATATCCATCATATGAATTGTCAATATGGGCTCTTTCATCGTACTAATTTTGAATTTAAAAAAATTTTAAAATACGGCGCTAAATTCCGATTTTGTGTGAAATTTTCTCTATTTTCTCCAAAAAATTTCCATTTAGAACGATATAATTATTTTGTTAATAATATTATGAATTTTTTTTTTCTATATTCATATTAAGATGTACTCAATGCATCATTATCATTAATTGTTTTTATTAAATTCACCTATTTTCATACTGTAATTTATGTTTCTTTCAGAAATCATCAAACAACCATCCGTTGTTGTTTTGTACATGTTGTTTGAGAATCAGAATTTTAATCTAACTACTACATAGTAAAGGTATAAACGGACACAATTTAATAAAAATTCATTTCAATCATTCCGAGATATGTATCCTTAAATCAAAATTCTAAATTTAATAGATTTTAGTGCAATTTTTTTGCAACTTTATGTGAAATACACAATATTATTACCATGGCATGGTAACATGGTACAGTTTTTCATTTTGAAATTAAATTAAACTCTTCGATTAAATAAATGCTAGTCCTGAAAAGGACTTTTTTGTGTTACTTTTAGAATTGTATTTTACTTTTTTGCTTTCTTTACTGGAGTTGCCTTTTTTGTTGTTGTCGCAGCTTTTTTAACCTTAGGACTTTTTGCAGCAACCTTTGTTACATTTTTAGATGGTTTCGTAATTTTTTGCTTCGAAGCTTTTGTTTTTATAGGAGCTGGTTTCTTAATAGTTTTAGCTACTGCCTTTTCAGATTTTTTCTTTTCTATTATAGATTCTTTAGCAACAGTAGTCTTTTTCTTTGCGACTCCAACCTTTACAGGTGATCCTTTCTTGGCTTTTTTTGTAATTGATTTTTTCGGTGATGCTAATTTGTTTTTCTTCGAACTTTCGCCGCTTGCTTTTGTTGATGTCGATAGCTTAAATGAACCCGATGCACCTTTGCCTTTCGTTTGGATTAATTTACCGCTAACAACTGCACTCTTAATATATTTTTTAATAAATGGAGACAATTTGTCAGCGTCAACTTTGTAATTTGCAGCCAAATACTTTTTAATTGCTAGTAAAGATGAACCGCCACGTTCTTTCAAATCTTTTACAGCGCTGTTCACCATATCTGAAGTTGGAGGATGGGTTGGCTTAGATTTAGGCTTTTTCACTCCAGTTGCGATAGAACCTTTCTTTGGTTTCTTCGTTTCAACAACAGGTGCAGTATTCGATTGAATTGTAGTATTATCTGCCATTTTGCTTTTTTTCTTTTAAAATATTTTTATTCACTTTTAGATTTTCCAATTAAATTTTTCAAAAAAAAAAAAACACTTTAAAATCACTTATAAAATTTTTAACTTGTATGACTGTATGAATTAAATTCACTGAAGTCTAGTATGAACAAAACAGCTTATCCATATGTGATAAGATTGTGGAAGAGCGGTGTGAAAAAATTTCATTGAATTCAAGGCAATTTTTTCTCATTTTTGTTTGATGATTTCAAAGTTGAGCTCATTTTTCTAATAGTTATGATTATTTGTTTTTGAACATATATCCATCATATGAATTGTCAAGATGGGCTCTTTCATCGCACTAATTTTGAAATTAAAAAAATTTTAGAATACGGCGCTAAATTCCGATTTTGTGTGAAATTTTTTCTATTTTCTCCAAAAAATTTCCATTTAAAACGATATAATTATTTTGTTAATAATATTTTGAATTTTTTTTTCTATATTCATATTAAGATGTACTCAATGCATCATTATCATTAATTGTTTTTATTAAATTCACCTATTTTAATACTGTAATTTATGTTTCTTTCAGAAATCATCAAACAACCATCCGTTGTTGTTTTGTACATGTTGTATGAGAATTGTAATTTTAAATTATCTATTAAGTGAAGGTACGAGAGAATAAACTTTTATTTAAAATTTATTTCAATCATTTTGAGATATGTATCTTTAATTCTAAATATTGAATTAAATGGATTTTAATGAAATCTTTTTGAAACTTTATATGAAATATATTATTACCAACCTTATCATTTTTGTTTGATGATTTCAAAGTTGAGCTCATTTTTCTAATAGTTATGATTATATGTTTTTAAACATATATATGCATCATATGAATCGTCAAGACGGGCTCTTTCATCGTACTAATTTTGAAATTAAAAAAAATTAAAATTCGGCGTTAAATTCCGATTTTGTGTGAAATTTTTTCTATTTTCTACAAAAAATTTCCATTTTAAACGATATAATTATTTTGTCAAAAATATTATGGAATTTATTTTTTGTTATTCATATTAAGATTTACTCAATCCATCATTATCATTAATTGTTTTTATTAAATTCTCTTATTTTCATACTGTAATTTAAATTTCTTTCAGAAATCTTCAAACAACCATTCGTTGCTGTTTTGTACATGTTGTTTGAGAATCAGAATTTTAATCTAACTACTACATAGTAAAGGTATAAACGGACACAATTTAATAAAAATTCATTTCAATCAATCCGAGATATGTATCCTTAAATCAAAATTCTAAATTTAATAGATTTTAGTGAAATTTTTTTGCAACTTTATGTGAAATACACAATATTATTACCATGGCATGGTAACATGGTACAGTTTTTCATTTTGAAATTAAATTAAACTCTTCGATTAAATAAATGCTAGTCCTGAAAGGACTTTTTTGTGTTACTTTTAGAATTGTATTTTACTTTTTTGCTTTCTTTACTGGAGTTGCCTTTTTTGTTGTTGTCGCAGCTTTTTTAACCTTAGGACTTTTTGCAGCAACCTTTGTTACATTTTTAGATGGTTTCGTAATTTTTTGCTTCGAAGCTTTTGTTTTAATAGGAGCTGGTTTCTTAATAGTTTTAGCTACTGCCTTTTCAGATTTTTTCTTTTCTATTATAGATTCTTTAGCAACAGTAGTCTTTTTCTTTGCGACTCCAACCTTTACAGGTGATCCTTTCTTGGCTTTTTTTGTAATTGATTTTTTCGGTGATGCTAATTTGTTTTTCTTCGAACTTTCGCCGCTTGCTTTTGTTGATGTCGATAGCTTAAATGAACCCGATGCACCTTTGCCTTTCGTTTGGATTAATTTACCGCTAACAACTGCACTCTTAATATATTTTTTAATAAATGGAGACAATTTGTCAGCGTCAACTTTGTAATTTGCAGCCAAATACTTTTTAATTGCTAGTAAAGATGAACCGCCACGTTCTTTCAAATCTTTTATAGCGCTATTCACCATATCTGAAGTTGGAGGATGAGTTGGCTTAGATTTAGGCGTTTTCACTCCAGTTGCGATAGAACCTTTCTTTGGTTTCTTCGTTTCAACAACAGGTGCAGTATTCGATTGAATTGTAGTATTATCTGCCATTTTGCTTTTTTTTCTTTTAAAATATTTTTATTCACTTTTAGATTTTCCAATTAAATTTTTCAAAAAAAAAAAAACACTTTAAAATCACTTATAACATTTATAACTTGTATGACTGTATGAATTAAATTCACTGAAGTCTAGTATGAACAAAACAGCTTATCCATATGTGATGAGATTGTGGAAGAGCGGTGTGAAATAATTTCATTCAATTCCAGGCAATTTTTTCTCATTTTTGTTTGATGATTTCAAAGTTGAGCTCATTTTTCTAATATTTATGATTATTTGTTTTTGAACATATATCCATCATATGAATTCTCAAGATGGGCTCTTTCATCGTACTAATTTTGAAATTAAAAAAATTTGAAAATACGGCGCTAAATTCCGATTTTGTGTGAAATTTTTTCTATTTTCTCCAAAAAGTTTCCATTTAAAACGATATAATTAATTTGTTAATAATATTATGAATTTTTTTTTCTATATTCATATTAAGATGTACTCAATGCAACATTATCATTAATTGCTTTTATTAAATTCACCTATTTTAATACTGTAATTTATGTTTCTTTCAGAAATCATCAAACAACCATCCGTTGTTGTTTTGTACATGTTGTATGAGAATTGTAATTTTAAATTATCTATTAAGTAAAGGTACAAGAGAAAAAACTTTTATTTAAAATTTATTTCAATCATTTTGAGATATGTATGTATCTTTAATTCTAAATATTGAATTAAATGGATTTTATTGAAACTTTTTTGAAACTTTATATGAAATATATTATTACCAACATTATCATTTTTGTTTGATGATTTCAAAGTTGAGCTCATTTTTCTAATAGTTATGATTTTTCGTTTTTAAACATATATCCATCATATGAAGCGTCAAGATGGGCTCTTTCATCGTACTAATTTTGAAATTAAAATAAAATTGAAATTCGGCGTTAAATTCCGATTTTGTGTGAAATTTTTTCTATTTTCTACAAAAAATTTCCATTTTAAACGATATAATTATTTTGTCAAAAATCTTATGGAATTTTTTTTTTAATTCATATTAAGATTTACTCAATCCATCATTATCATTAATTGTTTTTATTAAATTCTCCTATTTTCATACTGTAATTTAAGTTTCTTTCAGAAATCTTCAAACAACCATTCGTTGCTGTTTTGTACATGTTGTTTGAGAATCAGAATTTTAATCTAACTGCTACATAGTAAAGGTATAAACGGACACAATTTAATAAAAATTCGTTTCAATCAATCCGAGATATGTACCCTTAAATCAAAATTCTAAATATAATAGATTTTAGTGAAATTTTTTTGAAAATGTATGTGAAATACACAATATTATTACCATGGCAAAGTAACATGGTACAGTTTTTCATTTTGAAATTAAATTAAACTCTTCGATTAAATAAATGCTAGTCCTGAAAAGGACTTTTTTGTGTTACTTTTAGAATTGTATTTTACTTTTTTGCTTTCTTTACTGGAGTTGCCTTTTTTGTTGTTGTCGCAGCTTTTTTAACCTTAGGACTTTTTGCAGCAACCTTTGTTACATTTTTAGATGGTTTCGTAATTTTTTGCTTCGAAGCTTTTGTTTTAATAGGAGCTGGTTTCTTAATAGTTTTAGCTACTGCCTTTTCAGATTTTTTCTTTTCTATTATAGATTCTTTAGCAATAGTAGTCTTTTTCTTTGCGACTCCAACCTTTACAGGTGATCCTTTCTTGGCTTTTTTTGTAATTGATTTTTTCGGTGATGCTAATTTGTTTTTCTTCGAACTTTCGCCGCTTGCTTTTGTTGATGTCGATAGCTTAAATGAACCCGATGCACCTTTGGCTTTCGTTTGGATTAATTTACCGCTAACAACTGCACTCTTAATATATTTCTTAATAAATGAAGACAATTTGTCAACGTCAACTTTGTAATTTGCAGCCAAATACTTTTTAATTGCTAGTAAAGATGAACCGCCACGTTCTTTCAAATCTTTTATAGCGCTATTCACCATATCTGAAGTTGGAGGATGAGTTGGCTTAGATTTAGGCGTTTTCACTCCAGTTGCGATAGAACCTTTCTTTGGTTTCTTCGTTTCAACAACAGGTGCAGTATTCGATTGAATTGTAGTATTATCTGCCATTTTGCTTTTTTTTCTTTTAAAATATTTTTATTCACTTTTAGATTTTCCAATTAAATTTTTCAAAAAAAAACACTTTAAAATCACTTATAACATTTATAACTTGTATGACTGTATGAATTAAATTCACTGAAGTCTAGTATGAACAAAACAGCTTATCCATATGTGATGAGATTGTGGAAGAGCGGTGTGAATTAATTTCATTCAATTCCAGGCAATTTTTTCTCATTTTTGTTTGATGATTTCAAAGTTGAGCTCATTTTTCTAATATTTATGATTATTTGTTTTTGAACATATATCCATCATATGAATTCTCAAGATGGGCTCTTTCATCGTACTAATTTTGAAATTAAAAAAATTTGAAAATACGGCGCTAAATTCCGATTTTGTGTGAAATTTTTTCTATTTTCTCCAAAAAGTTTCCATTTAAAACGATATAATTAATTTGTTAATAATATTATGAATTTTTTTTTCTATATTCATATTAAGATGTACTCAATGCAACATTATCATTAATTGCTTTTATTAAATTCACCTATTTTAATACTGTAATTTATGTTTCTTTCAGAAATCATCAAACAACCATCCGTTGTTGTTTTGTACATGTTGTATGAGAATTGTAATTTTAAATTATCTATTAAGTAAAGGTACAAGAGAAAAAACTTTTATTTAAAATTTATTTCAATCATTTTGAGATATGTATGTATCTTTAATTCTAAATATTGAATTAAATGGATTTTATTGAAACTTTTTTGAAACTTTATATGAAATATATTATTACCAACATTATCATTTTTGTTTGATGATTTCAAAGTTGAGCTCATTTTTCTAATAGTTATGATTTTTCGTTTTTAAACATATATCCATCATATGAATCGTCAAGATGGGCTCTTTCATCGTACTAATTTTGAAATTAAAATAAAATTGAAATTCGGCGTTAAATTCCGATTTTGTGTGAAATTTTTTCTATTTTCTACAAAAAATTTCCATTTTAAACGATATAATTATTTTGTCAAAAATCTTATGGAATTTTTTTTTTAATTCATATTAAGATTTACTCAATCCATCATTATCATTAATTGTTTTTATTAAATTCTCCTATTTTCATACTGTAATTTATGTTTCTTTCAGAAATCATCAAACAACCATCCGTTGTTGTTTTGTACATGTTGTATGAGAATTGTAATTTTAAATTATCTATTAAGTAAAGGTACAAGAGAAAAAACTTTTATTTAAAATTTATTTCAATCATTTTGAGATATGTATCTTTAATTCTAAATATTGAATTAAATGGATTTTAATGAAATTTTTTTGAAACTTTATATGAAATATATTATTACCAGCATTATCATTTTTGTTTGATGATTTCAAAGTTGAGCTCATTTTTCTAATAGTTATGATTATTTCTTTTTGAACATATATCCATCATATGAATTGTCAAGATGGGCTCTTTCATCGTATTAATTTTGAAATTAAAAAAATTTTAAAATACGGCGCTAAATTCCGATTTTGTGTGAAATTTTTTCTATTTTCTCCAAAAAATTTCCATTTAAAACGATAAAATTATTTTGTTAATAATATTATGAATTTTTTTTTTCTATATTCATATTAAGATGTACTCAATGCATCATAATCATTAATAGTTTTTATTAAATTCACCTATTTTAATACTGTAATTTATGTTTCTTTCAGAAATCATCAAACAACCACCCGTTGTTGTTTTGTACACGTTGTATGAGAATTGTAATTTTAAATTATCTATTAAGTGAAGGTACGAGAGAATAAACTTTTATTTAAAATTTATTTCAATCATTTTGAGATATGTATCTTTAATTCTAAATATTGAATTAAATGGATTTTAATGAAATTTTTTTCAAACTTTATATGAAATATATTATTACCAACATTATCATTTTTGTTTGATGATTTCAAAGTTGAGCTCATTTTTCTAATAGTTATGATTATATTTTTTTAAACATATATCCATCATATGAATCGTCAAGACGGGCTCTTTCATCGTACTAATTTTGAAATTAAAAAACGTTAAAATTCGGCGTTAAATTCCGATTTTGTGTGAAATTTTTTCTATTTTCTCCAAAAAATTTCCATTTAAAACGATATAATTATTTTGTTAATAATATTATGAATTTTTTTTTTCTATATTCATATTAAGATGTACTCAATGCATCATTATCATTAATTGGTTTTATTAAATTCACCTATTTTAATACTGTAATTTATGTTTCTTTCAGAAATCATCAAACAACCATCCGTTGTTGTTTTGTACATGTTGTATGAGAATTGTAATTTTAAATTATCTATTAAGTGAAGGTACGAGAGAATAAACTTTTATTTAAAATTTATTTCAATCATTTTGAGATATGTATCTTTAATTCTAAATATTGAATTAAATGGATTTTAATGAAATTTTTTTCAAACTTTATATGAAATATATTATTACCAACATTATCATTTTTGTTTGATGATTTCAAAGTTGAGCTCATTTTTCTAATAGTTATGATTATATGTTTTTAAACATATATCCATCATATGAATCGTCAAGACGGGCTCTTTCATCGTACTAATTTTGAAATTAAAAAAAATTAAAATTCGGCGTTAAATTCCGATTTTGCGTGAAATTTTTTCTATTTTCTACAAAAAATTTCCATTTTAAACGATATAATTATTTTGTCAAAATTATTATGGAATTTTTTTTTTGTTATTCATATTAAGATTTACTCAATCCATCATTATCATTAATTGTTTTTATTAAATTCACCTATTTTCATACTGTAATTTATGTTTCTTTCAGAAATCATCAAACAACCATCCGTTGTTGTTTTGTACATGTTGTTTGAGAATCAGAATTTTAATCTAACTACTACATAGTAAAGGTATAAACGGACACAATTTAATAAAAATTCATTTCAATCATTCCGAGATATGTATCCTTAAATCAAAATTCTAAATTTAATAGATTTTAGTGAAATTTTTTTGCAACTTTATGTGAAATACACAATATTATTACCATGGCATGGTAACATGGTACAGTTTTTCATTTTGAAATTAAATTAAACTCTTCGATTAAATAAATGCTAGTCCTGAAAAGGACTTTTTTGTGTTACTTTTAGAATTGTATTTTACTTTTTTGCTTTCTTTACTGGAGTTGCCTTTTTTGTTGTTGTCGCAGCTTTTTTAACCTTAGGACTTTTTGCAGCAACCTTTGTTATATTTTTAGATGGTTTCGTAATTTTTTGCTTCGAAGCTTTTGTTTTAATAGGAGCTGGTTTCTTAATAGTTTTAGCTACTGCCTTTTCAGATTTTTTCTTTTCTATTATAGATTCTTTAGCAACAGTAGTCTTTTTCTTTGCGACTCCAACCTTTACAGGTGATCCTTTCTTGGCTTTTTTTGTAATTGATTTTTTCGGTGATGCTAATTTGTTTTTCTTCGAACTTTCGCCGCTTGCTTTTGTTGATGTCGATAGCTTAAATGAACCCGATGCACCTTTGCCTTTCGTTTGGATTAATTTACCGCTAACAACTGCACTCTTAATATATTTTTTAATAAATGGAGACAATTTGTCAGCGTCAACTTTGTAATTTGCAGCCAAATACTTTTTAATTGCTAGTAAAGATGAACCGCCACGTTCTTTCAAATCTTTTATAGCGCTATTCACCATATCTGAAGTTGGAGGATGGGTTGGCTTAGATTTAGGCTTTTTCACTCCAGTTGCGATAGAACCTTTCTTTGGTTTCTTCGTTTCAACAACAGGTGCAGTATTCGATTGAATTGTAGTATTATCTGCCATTTTGCTTTTTTTCTTTAAAATATTTTTATTCACTTTTAGACTTTCCAATTAAATTTTTCAAAAAAAAAAACACTTTAAAATCACTTATAAAAATTATAACTTGTATGACTGTATGAATTAAATTCACTGAAGTCTAGTATAAACAAAACAGCTTATCCATATGTGATAAGATTGTGGAAGAGCGGTGTGAAATAATTTCATTGAATTCAAGGCAATTTTTTCTCATTTTTGTTTGATGATTTCAAAGTTGAGCTCATTTTTCTAATAGTTATGATTATTTGTTTTTGAACATATATCCATCATATGAATTGTCAATATGGGCTCTTTCATCGTACTAATTTTGAATTTAAAAAAATTTTAAAATACGGCGCTAAATTCCGATTTTGTGTGAAATTTTTTCTATTTTCTCCAAAAAATTTCCATTTAAAACGATATAATTATTTTGTTAATAATATTATGAATTTTTTTTTCTATATTCATATTAAGATGTACTCAATGCATCATTATCATTAATTGTTTTTATTAAATTCACCTATTTTAATACTGTAATTTATGTTTCTTTCAGAAATCATCAAACAACCATCCGTTGTTGTTTTGTACATGTTGTATGAGAATTGTAATTTTAAATTATCTATTAAGTGAAGGTACGAGAGAATAAATTTTTATTTAAAATTTATTTCAATCATTTTGAGATATGTATCTTTAATTCTAAATATTGAATTAAATGGATTTTAATGAAATTTTTTTGAAACTTTATATGAAATATATTATTACCAACATTATCATTTTTGTTTGATGATTTCAAAGTTGAGCTCATTTTTCTAATAGTTATGATTATATGTTTTTAAACATATATCCATCATATGAATCGTCAAGACGGGCTCTTTCATCGTACTAATTTTGAAATTAAAAAAAATTAAAATTCGGCGTTAAATTCCGATTTTGTGTGAAATTTTTTCTATTTTCTACAAAAAATTTCCATTTTAAACGATATAATTATTTTGTCAAAAATATTATGGAATTTTTTTTTTGTTATTCATATTAAGATTTACTCAATCCATCATTATCATTAATTGTTTTTATTAAATTCTCCTATTTTCATACTGTAATTTAAATTTCTTTCAGAAATCTTCAAACAACCATTCGTTGCTGTTTTGTACATGTTGTTTGAGAATCAGAATTTTAATCTAACTACTACATAGTAAAGGTATAAACGGACACAATTTAATAAAAATTCATTTCAATCAATCCGAGATATGTATTCTTAAATCAAAATTCTAAATTTAATAGATTTTAGTGAAATTTTTTTGCAACTTTATGTGAAATACACAATATTATTACCATGGCATGGTAACATGGTACAGTTTTTCATTTTGAAATTAAATTAATCTCTTCGATTAAATAAATGCTAGTCCTGAAAAGGACTTTTTTGTGTTACTTTTAGAATTGTATTTTACTTTTTTGCTTTCTTTACTGGAGTTGCCTTTTTTGTTGTTGTCGCAGCTTTTTTAACCTTAGGACTTTTTGCAGCAACCTTTGTTACATTTTTAGATGGTTTCGTAATTTTTTGCTTCGAAGCTTTTGTTTTAATAGGAGCTGGTTTCTTAATAGTTTTAGCTACTGCCTTTTCAGATTTTTTCTTTTCTATTATAGATTCTTTAGCAATAGTAGTCTTTTTCTTTGCGACTCCAACCTTTACAGGTGATCCTTTCTTGGCTTTTTTTGTAATTGATTTTTTCGGTGATGCTAATTTGTTTTTCTTCGAACTTTCGCCGCTTGCTTTTGTTGATGTCGATAGCTTAAATGAACCCGATGCACATTTGCCTTTCGTTTGGATTAATTTACCGCTAACAACTGCACTCTTAATATATTTCTTAATAAATGGAGACAATTTGTCAGCGTCAACTTTGTAATTTGCAGCCAAATACTTTTTAATTGTTAGTAAAGATGAACCGCCACGTTCTTTCAAATCTTTTACAGCGCTATTCACCATATCTGAAGTTGGAGGATGAGTTGGCTTAGATTTAGGCGTTTTCATTCCAGTTGCGATAGAACCTTTCTTTGGTTTCTTCGTTTCAACAACAGGTGCAGTATTCGATTGAATTGTAGTATTATCTGCCATTTTGCTTTTTTTTCTTTTAAAATATTTTTATTCACTTTTAGATTTTCCAATTAAATTTTTCAAAAAAAAAACACTTTAAAATCACTTATAACATTTATAACTTGTATTACTGTATGAATTAAATTCACTGAAGTCTAGTATGAACAAAACAGCTTATCCATATGTGATAAGATTGTGGAAGAGCGGTGTGAAATAATTTCATTCAATTCCAGGCAATTTTTTCTCATCTTTGTTTGATGATTTCAAAGTTGAGCTCATTTTTCTAATATTTATGATTATTTGTTTTTGAACATATATCCATCATATGAATTGTCAAGATGGGCTCTTTCATCGTACTAATTTTGAAATTAAAAAAATTTTAAAATACGGCGCTAAATTCCGATTTTGTGTGAAATTTTTTCTATTTTCTCCAAAAAGTTTCCATTTAAAACGATATAATTATTTTTTTAATAATACTATGAATTTTGTTTTTCTATATTCATATTAAGATGTACTCAATGCAACATTATCATTAATTGCTTTTATTAAATTCACCTATTTTAATACTGTAATTTATGTTTCTTTCAGAAATCATCAAACAACCATCCGTTGTTGTTTTGTACATGTTGTATGAGAATTGTAATTTTAAATTATCTATTAAGTAAAGGTACAAGAGAAAAAACTTTTATTTAAAATTTATTTCAATCATTTTGAGATATGTATCTTTAATTCTAAATATTGAATTAAATGGATTTTATTGAAACTTTTTTGAAACTTTATATGAAATATATTATTACCAACATTATCATTTTTGTTTGATGATTTCAAAGTTGAGCTCATTTTTCTAATAGTTATGATTATTTGTTTTTGAACATATATCCATCATATGAATTGTCAAGATGGGCTCTTTCATCGTACTAATTTTGAAATTAAAAATATTTTAAAATACGGCGCTAAATTCCGATTTTGTGTGAAATTTTTTCTATTTTCTCCAAAAAATTTCCATTTAAAACGATATAATTATTTTGTTAATAATATTATGAATTTTTTTTTTCTATATTCATATTAAGATGTACTCAGTGCATCATTATCATTAATTGTTTTTATTAAATTCACCTATTTTAATACTGTAATTTATGTTTCTTTCAGAAATCATCAAACAACCATCCGTTGTTGTTTTGTACATGTTGTATGAGAATTGTAATTTTAAATTATCTATTAAGTAAAGGTACAAGAGAATAAACTTTTATTTAAAATTTATTTCAATCATTTTGAGATATGTATCTTTAATTCTAAATATTGAATTAAATGGATTTTAATGAAATTTTTTTGAAACTTTATATGAAATATATTATTACCAACATTATCATTTTTGTTTGATGATTTCAAAGTTGAGCTCATTTTTCTAATATTTATGATTATTTGTTTTTGAACATATATCCATCATATGAATTGTCAAGATGGGCTCTTTCATCGTACTAATTTTGAAATTAAAAAAATTTTAAAATACGGCGCTAAATTCCGATTTTGTGTGAAATTTTTTTTATTTTCTCCAAAAAATTTCCATTTAAAATGATATAATTATTTTGTTAATAATATTATGAATTTTTTTTTCTATATTCATATTAAGATGTACTCAGTGCATCATTATCATAATTGTTTTTATTAAATTCACCTATTTTAATACTGTAATTTATGTTTCTTTCAGAAATCATCAAACAACCATCCGTTGTTGTTTTGTACATGTTGTATGAGAATTGTAATTTTAAATTATCTATTAAGTAAAGGTACAAGAGAATAAACTTTTATTTAAAATTTATTTCAATCATTTTGAGATATGTATCTTTAATTCTAAATATTGAATTAAATGGATTTTAATGAAATTTTTTTGAAACTTTATATGAAATATATTATTACCAACATTATCATTTTTGTTTGATGATTTCAAAGTTGAGCTCATTTTTCTAATAGTTATGATTATTTCTTTTGGAACATATATCCATCATATGAATTGTCAAGATGGGCTCTTTCATCGTACTAATTTTGAAATTTCAAAAATGTTAAAATACGGCGCTAAATCCGATTTTGTGTGAAATTTTTTCTATTTTCTCCAAAAAATTTCCATTTAAAACGATATAATTATTTTGTTAATAATATTATGAATTTTTTTTTTTCATATTAAGATTTACTCAATCCATCATTATCATTAATTGTTTTTATTAAATTCTCCTATTTTCATACTGTAATTTAAGTTTCTTTCAGAAATCTTCAAACAACCATTCGTTGCTGCTTTGTACATGTTGTTTGAGAATCAGAATTTTAATCTAACTACTACATAGTAAAGGTATAAACGGACACAATTTAATAAAAATTCATTTCAATCAATCCGAGATATGTATCCTTAAATCAAAATTCTAAATTTAATAGATTTTAGTGAAATTTTTTTGAAAATGTATGTGAAATACACAATATTATTACCATGGCAAAGTAACATGGTGCAGTTTTTCATTTTGAAATTAAATTAAACTCTTCGATTAAATAAATGCTAGTCCTGAAAAGGACTTTTTTGTGTTACTTTTAGAATTGTATTTTACTTTTTTGCTTTCTTTACTGGAGTTGCTTTTTTGTTGTCGCAGCTTTTTTAACCTTAGGACTTTTTGCAGCAACCTTTGTTACATTTTTAGATGGTTTCGTAATTTTTTGCTTCGAAGCTTTTGTTTTAATAGGAGCTGGTTTCTTAATAGTTTTAGCTACTGCCTTTTCAGATTTTTTCTTTTCTATTATAGATTCTTTAGCAACAGTAGTCTTTTTCTTTGCGACTCCAACCTTTACAGGTGATCCTTTCTTGGCTTTTTTTGTAATTGATTTTTTCGGTGATGCTAATTTGTTTTTCTTCGAACTTTCGCCGCTTGCTTTTGTTGATGTCGATAGCTTAAATGAACCCGATGCACCTTTGCCTTTCGTTTGGATTAATTTACCGCTAACAACTGCACTCTTAATATATTTTTTAATAAATGGAGACAATTTGTCAGCGTCAACTTTGTAATTTGCAGCCAAATACTTTTTAATTGCTAGTAAAGATGAACCGCCACGTTCTTTCAAATCTTTTATAGCGCTATTCACCATATCTGAAGTTGGAGGATGGGTTGGCTTAGATTTAGGCTTTTTCACTCCAGTTGCCATAGAACCTTTCTTTGGTTTCTTCGTTTCAACAACAGGTGCAGTATTCGATTGAATTGTAGTATTATCTGCCATTTTGCTTTTTTTCTTTTAAAATATTTTTATTCACTTTTAGACTTTCCAATTAAATTTTTCAAAAAAAAAAACACTTTAAAATCACTTATAAAAATTATAACTTGTATGACTGTATGAATTAAATTCACTGAAGTCTAGTATAAACAAAACAGCTTATCCATATGTGATAAGATTGTGGAAGAGCGGTGTGAAATAATTTCATTGAATTCAAGGCAATTTTTTCTCATTTTTGTTTGATGATTTCAAAGTTGAGCTCATTTTTCTAATAGTTATGATTATTTGTTTTTGAACATATATCCATCATATGAATTGTCAAGATGGGCTCTTTCATCGTACTAATTTTGAAATTAAAAATATTTTAAAATGCGGCGCTAAATTCCGATTTTGTGTGAAATTTTTTCTATTTTCTCCAAAAAATTTCCATTTATAACGATATAATTATTTTGTTAATAATATTATGAATTTTTTTTTTCTATATTCATATTAAGATGTACTCAGTGCATCATTATCATTAATTGTTTTTATTAAATTCACCTATTTTAATACTGTAATTTATGTTTCTTTCAGAAATCATCAAACAACCATCCGTTGTTGTTTTGTACATGTTGTATGAGAATTGTAATTTTAAATTATCTATTAAGTAAAGGTACAAGAGAATAAACTTTTATTTAAAATTTATTTCAATCATTTTGAGATATGTATCTTTAATTCTAAATATTGAATTAAATGGATTTTAATGAAATTTTTTTGAAACTTTATATGAAATATATTATTACCAACATTATCATTTTTGTTTGATGATTTCAAAGTTGAGCTCATTTTTCTAATATTTATGATTATTTGTTTTTGAACATATATCCATCATATGAATTGTCAAGATGGGCTCTTTCATCGTACTAATTTTGAAATTAAAAAAATTTTAAAATACGGCGCTAAATTCCGATTTTGTGTGAAATTTTTTTTATTTTCTCCAAAAAATTTCCATTTAAAATGATATAATTATTTTGTTAATAATATTATGAATTTTTTTTTCTATATTCATATTAAGATGTACTCAGTGCATCATTATCATAATTGTTTTTATTAAATTCACCTATTTTAATACTGTAATTTATGTTTCTTTCAGAAATCATCAAACAACCATCCGTTGTTGTTTTGTACATGTTGTATGAGAATTGTAATTTTAAATTATCTATTAAGTAAAGGTACAAGAGAATAAACTTTTATTTAAAATTTATTTCAATCATTTTGAGATATGTATCTTTAATTCTAAATATTGAATTAAATGGATTTTAATGAAATTTTTTTGAAACTTTATATGAAATATACTATTACCAACATTATCATTTTTGTTTGATGATTTCAAAGTTGAGCTCATTTTTCTAATAGTTATGATTATTTCTTTTGGAACATATATCCATCAAATGAATTGTCAAGATGGGCTCTTTCATCGTACTAATTTTGAAATTTCAAAAATGTTAAAATACGGCGCTAAATCCGATTTTGTGTGAAATTTTTTCTATTTTCTCCAAAAAATTTCCATTTAAAACGATATAATTATTTTGTTAATAATATTATGAATTTTTTTTTTCATATTAAGATTTACTCAATCCATCATTATCATTAATTGTTTTTATTAAATTCTCCTATTTTCATACTGTAATTTAAGTTTCTTTCAGAAATCTTCAAACAACCATTCGTTGCTGCTTTGTACATGTTGTTTGAGAATCAGAATTTTAATCTAACTACTACATAGTAAAGGTATAAACGGACACAATTAAATAAAAATTCATTTCAATCAATCCGAGATATGTATCCTTAAATCAAAATTCTAAATTTAATAGATTTTAGTGAAATTTTTTTGAAAATGTATGTGAAATACACAATATTATTACCATGGCAAAGTAACATGGTGCAGTTTTTCATTTTGAAATTAAATTAAACTCTTCGATTAAATAAATGCTAGTCCTGAAAAGGACTTTTTTGTGTTACTTTTAGAATTGTATTTTACTTTTTTGCTTTCTTTACTGGAGTTGCTTTTTTGTTGTCGCAGCTTTTTTAACCTTAGGACTTTTTGCAGCAACCTTTGTTACATTTTTAGATGGTTTCGTAATTTTTGCTTCGAAGCTTTTGTTTTAATAGGAGCTGGTTTCTTAATAGTTTTAGCTACTGCCTTTTCAGATTTTTTCTTTTCTATTATAGATTCTTTAGCAACAGTAGTCTTTTTCTTTGCGACTCCAACCTTTACAGGTGATCCTTTCTTGGCTTTTTTTGTAATTGATTTTTTCGGTGATGCTAATTTGTTTTTCTTCGAACTTTCGCCGCTTGCTTTTGTTGATGTCGATAGCTTAAATGAACCCGATGCACCTTTGCCTTTCGTTTGGATTAATTTACCGCTAACAACTCCACTCTTAATATATTTTTTAATAAATGGAGACAATTTGTAAGCGTCAACTTTGTAATTTGCAGCCAAATACTTTTTAATTGCTAGTAAAGATGAACCGCCACGTTCTTTCAAATCTTTTATAGCGCTATTCACCATATCTGAAGTTGGAGGATGAGTTGGCTTAGATTTAGGCGTTTTCACTCCAGTTGCGATAGAACCTTTCTTTGGTTTCTTCGTTTCAACAACAGGTGCAGTATTCGATTGAATTGTAGTATTATCTGCCATTTTGCTTTTTTTTCTTTTAAAATATTTTTATTCACTTTTAGATTTTCCAATTAAATTTTTCAAAAAAAAAAACACTTTAAAATCACTTATAACATTTATAACTTGTATGACTGTATGAATTAAATTCACTGAAGTCTAGTATGAACAAAACAACTTATCCATATGGGATGAGATTGTGGAAGAGCGGTGTGAAATAATTTCATTCAATTCCAGGCAATTTTTTCTCATTTTTGTTTGATGATTTCAAAGTTGAGCTCATTTTTCTAATATTTATGATTATTTGTTTTTGAACATATATCCATCATATGAATTCTCAAGATGGGCTCTTTCATCGTACTAATTTTGAAATTAAAAAAATTTGAAAATACGGCGCTAAATTCCGATTTTGTGTGAAATTTTTTCTATTTTCTCCAAAAAGTTTCCATTTAAAACGATATAATTAATTTGTTAATAATATTATGAATTTTTTTTTCTATATTCATATTAAGATGTACTCAATGCAACATTATCATTAATTGCTTTTATTAAATTCACCTATTTTAATACTGTAATTTATGTTTCTTTCAGAAATCATCAAACAACCATCCGTTGTTGTTTTGTACATGTTGTATGAGAATTGTAATTTTAAATTATCTATTAAGTAAAGGTACAAGAGAAAAAACTTTTATTTAAAATTTATTTCAATCATTTTGAGATATGTATGTATCTTTAATTCTAAATATTGAATTAAATGGATTTTATTGAAACTTTTTTGAAACTTTATATGAAATATATTATTACCAACATTATCATTTTTGTTTGATGATTTCAAAGTTGGGCTCATTTTTCTAATAGTTATGATTTTTCCTTTTTAAACATATATCCATCATATGAATCGTCAAGACGGGCTCTTTCATCGTACTAATTTTGAAATTAAAATAAAATTGAAATTCGGCGTTAAATTCCGATTTTGTGTGAAATTTTTTCTATTTTCTCCAAAAAATTTCCATTTAAAACGATATAATTATTTTGTTAATAATATTATGAATTTTTTTTTTCTATATTCATATTAAGATGTACTCAATGCATCATTATCATTAATTGTTTTTATTAAATTCACCTATTTTAATACTGTAATTTATGTTTCTTTCAGAAATCATCAAACAACCATCCGTTGTTGTTTTGTACATGTTGTATGAGAATTGTAATTTTAAATTATCTATTAAGTAAAGGTACAAGAGAAAAAACTTTTATTTAAAATTTATTTCAATCATTTTGAGATATGTATGTATCTTTAATTCTAAATATTGAATTAAATGGATTTTATTGAAACTTTTTTGAAACTTTATATGAAATATATTATTACCAACATTATCATTTTTGTTTGATGATTTCAAAGTTGGGCTCATTTTTCTAATAGTTATGATTTTTCCTTTTTAAACATATATCCATCATATAAATTGTCAAGATGGGCTCTTTCATCGTACTAATTTTGAAATTTCAAAAATGTTAAAATACGGCGCTAAATCCGATTTTGTGTGAAATTTTTTCTATTTTCTCCAAAAAATTTCCATTTAAAACGATATAATTATTTTGTTAATAATATTATGAATTTTTTTTTTTCATATTAAGATTTACTCAATCCATCATTATCATTAATTGTTTTTATTAAATTCTCCTATTTTCATACTGCAATTTAAGTTTCTTTCAGAAATCTTCAAACAACCATTCGTTGCTGCTTTGTACATGTTGTTTGAGAATCAGAATTTTAATCTAACTACTACATAGTAAAGGTATAAACGGACAGAATTTAATAAAAATTCATTTCAATCAATCCGAGATATGTATCCTTAAATCAAAATTCTAAATTTAATAGATTTTAGTGAAATTTTTTTGAAAATGTATGTGAAATACACAATATTATTACCATGGCAAAGTAACATGGTGCAGTTTTTCATTTTGAAATTAAATTAAACTCTTCGATTAAATAAATGCTAGTCCTGAAAAGGACTTTTTTGTGTTACTTTTAGAATTGTATTTTACTTTTTTGCTTTCTTTACTAGAGTTGCTTTTTTGTTGTCGCAGCTTTTTTAACCTTAGGACTTTTTGCAGCAACCTTTGTTACATTTTTAGATGGTTTCGTAATTTTTTGCTTCGAAGCTTTTGTTTTAATAGGAGCTGGTTTCTTAATAGTTTTAGCTACTGCCTTTTCAGATTTTTTCTTTTCTATTATAGATTCTTTAGCAACAGTAGTATTTTTCTTTGCGACTCCAACCTTTACAGGTGATCCTTTCTTGGCTTTTTTTGTAATTCATTTTTTCGGTGATGCTAATTTGTTTTTCTTCGAACTTTCGCCGCTTGCTTTTGTTGATGTCGATAGCTTAAATGAACCCGATGCACCTTTGCCTTTCGTTTGGATTAATTTACCGCTAACAACTCCACTCTTAATATATTTTTTAATAAATGGAGACAATTTGTCAGCGTCAACTTTGTAATTTGCAGCCAAATACTTTTTAATTGCTAGTAAAGATGAACCGCCACGTTCTTTCAAATCTTTTATAGCGCTATTCACCATATCTGAAGTTGGAGGATGAGTTGGCTTAGATTTAGGCGTTTTCACTCCAGTTGCGATAGAACCTTTCTTTGGTTTCTTCGTTTCAACAACAGGTGCAGTATTCGATTGAATTGTAGTATTATCTGCCATTTTGCTTTTTTTTCTTTTAAAATATTTTTATTCACTTTTAGATTTTCCAATTAAATTTTTCAAAAAAAAAAAAAACACTTTAAAATCACTCATAACATTTATAACTTGTATGACTGTATGAATTAAATTCACTGAAGTCTAGTATGAACAAAACAGCTTATCCATATGTGAAGAGATTGTGGAAGAGCGGTGTGAAATAATTTCATTCAATTCCAGGCAATTTTTTCTCATTTTTGTTTGATGATTTCAAAGTTGAGCTCATTTTTCTAATATTTATGATTATTTGTTTTTGAACATATATCCATCATACGAATTGTCAAGATGGGCTCTTTCATCGTACTAATTTTGAAATTAAAAAAATTTTAAAATACGGCGCTAAATTCCGATTTTGTGTGAAATTTTTTCTATTTTCTCCAAAAAGTTTCCATTTAAAACGATATAATTAATTTGTTAATAATATTATGAATTTTTTTTTCTATATTCATATTAAGATGTACTCAATGCAACATTATCATTAATTGCTTTTATTAAATTCACCTATTTTAATACTGTAATTTATGTTTCTTTCAGAAATCATCAAACAACCATCCGTTGTTGTTTTGTAAATGTTGTATGAGAATTGTAATTTTAAATTATCTATTAAGTAAAGGTACAAGAGAAAAAACTTTTATTTAAAATTTATTTCAATCATTTTGAGATATGTATCTTTAATTCTAAATATTGAATTAAATGGATTTTATTGAAACTTTTGTGAAACTTTATATGAAATATATTATTACCAACATTATCATTTTTGTTTGATGATTTCAAAGTTGAGCTCATTTTTCTAACAGTTATGATTTTTCGTTTTTAAACATATATCCATCATATGAATCGTCAAGACGGGCTCTTTCATCGTACTAATTTTGAAATTAAAATAAAATTGAAATTCGGCGTTAAATTCCGATTTTGTGTGAAATTTTTTCTATTTTCTACAAAAAATTTCCATTTTAAACGATATAATTATTTTGTCAAAAATATTATGGAATTTTTTTTTTAATTCATATTAAGATTTACTCAATCCATCATTATCATTAATTGTTTTTATTAAATTCTCCTATTTTCATACTGTAATTTAAGTTTCTTTCAGAAATCTTCAAACAACCATTCGTTGCTGTTTTGTACATGTTGTTTGAGAATCAGAATTTTAATCTAACTGCTACATAGTAAAGGTATAAACGGACACAATTTAATAAAAATTCATTTCAATCAATCCGAGATATGTATCCTTAAATCAAAATTCTAAATTTAATAGATTTTAGTGAAATTTTTTTGAAAATTTATGTGAAATACACAATATTATTACCATGGCAAAGTAACATGGTGCAGTTTTTCATTTTGAAATTAAATTAAACTCTTCGATTAAATAAATGCTAGTCCTGAAAAGGACTTTTTTGTGTTACTTTTAGAATTGTATTTTACTTTTTTGCTTTCTTTACTGGAGTTGCCTTTTTTGTTGTTGTCGCAGCTTTTTTAACCTTAGGACTTTTTGCAGCAACCTTTGTTACATTTTTAGATGGTTTCGTAATTTTTTGCTTCGAAGCTTTTGTTTTAATAGGAGCTGGTTTCTTAATAGTTTTAGCTACTGCCTTTTCAGATTTTTTCTTTTCTATTATAGATTCCTTAGCAATAGTAGTATTTTTCTTTGCGACTCCAACCTTTACAGGTGATCCTTTCTTGGCTTTTTTTGTAATTGATTTTTTCGGTGATGCTAATTTGTTTTTCTTCGAACTTTCGCCGCTTGCTTTTGTTGATGTCGATAGCTTAAATGAACCCGATGCACCTTTGGCTTTCGTTTGGATTAATTTACCGCTAACAACTGCACTCTTAATATATTTCTTAATAAATGGAGACAATTTGTCAGCGTCAACTTTGTAATTTGCAGCCAAATACTTTTTAATTGCTAGTAAAGATGAACCGCCACGTTCTTTCAAATCTTTTATAGCGCTATTCGCCATATCTGAAGTTGGAGGATGAGTTGGCTTAGATTTAGGCGTTTTCACTCCAGTTGCGATAGAACCTTTCTTTGGTTTCTTCGTTTCAACAACAGGTGCAGTATTCGATTGAATTGTAGTATTATCTGCCATTTTGCTTTTTTTCTTTTAAAATATTTTTATTCACTTTTAGATTTTCCAATTAAATTTTTCAAAAAAAAAAACACTTTAAAATCACTTATAACATTTATAACTTGTATGACTGTATGAATTAAATTCACTGAAGTCTAGTATGAACAAAACAGCTTATCCATATGTGAAGAGATTGTGGAAGAGCGGTGTGAAATAATTTCATTCAATTCCAGGCAATTTTTTCTCATTTTTGTTTGATGATTTCAAAGTTGAGCTCATTTTTCTAATATTTATGATTATTTGTTTTTGAACATATATCCATCATATAAATTGTCAAGATGGGCTCTTTCATCGTACTAATTTTGAAATTTCAAAAATGTTAAAATACGGCGCTAAATCCGATTTTGTGTGAAATTTTTTCTATTTTCTCCAAAAAATTTCCATTTAAAACGATATAATTATTTTGTTAATAATATTATGAATTTTTTTTTTTCATATTAAGATTTACTCAATCCATCATTATCATTAATTGTTTTTATTAAATTCTCCTATTTTCATACTGTAATTTAAGTTTCTTTCAGAAATCTTCAAGCAACCATTCGTTGCTGCTTTGTACATGTTGTTTGAGAATCAGAATTTTAATCTAACTACTACATAGTAAAGGTATAAACGGACAGAATTTAATAAAAATTCATTTCAATCAATCCGAGATATGTATCCTTAAATCAAAATTCTAAATTTAATAGATTTTAGTGAAATTTTTTTGAAAATGTATGTGAAATACACAATATTATTACCATGGCAAAGTAACATGGTGCAGTTTTTCATTTTGAAATTAAATTAAACTCTTCGATTAAATAAATGCTAGTCCTGAAAAGGACTTTTTTGTGTTACTTTTAGAATTGTATTTTACTTTTTTGCTTTCTTTACTAGAGTTGCTTTTTTGTTGTCGCAGCTTTTTTAACCTTAGGACTTTTTGCAGCAACCTTTGTTACATTTTTAGATGGTTTCGTAATTTTTTGCTTCGAAGCTTTTGTTTTAATAGGAGCTGGTTTCTTAATAGTTTTAGCTACTGCCTTTTCAGATTTTTTCTTTTCTATTATAGATTCTTTAGCAACAGTAGTATTTTTCTTTGCGACTCCAACCTTTACAGGTGATCCTTTCTTGGCTTTTTTTGTAATTGATTTTTTCGGTGATGCTAATTTGTTTTTCTTCGAACTTTCGCCGCTTGCTTTTGTTGATGTCGATAGCTTAAATGAACCCGATGCACCTTTGCCTTTCGTTTGGATTAATTTACCGCTAACAACTCCACTCTTAATATATTTTTTAATAAATGGAGACAATTTGTCAGCGTCAACTTTGTAATTTGCAGCCAAATACTTTTTAATTGCTAGTAAAGATGAACCGCCACGTTCTTTCAAATCTTCTATAGCGCTATTCACCATATCTGAAGTTGGAGGATGAGTTGGCTTAGATTTAGGCGTTTTCACTCCAGTTGCGATAGAACCTTTCTTTGGTTTCTTCGTTTCAACAACAGGTGCAGTATTCGATTGAATTGTAGTATTATCTGCCATTTTGCTTTTTTTTCTTTTAAAATATTTTTATTCACTTTTAGATTTTCCAATTAAATTTTTCAAAAAAAAAAAAACACTTTAAAATCACTCATAACATTTATAACTTGTATGACTGTATGAATTAAATTCACTGAAGTCTAGTATGAACAAAACAGCTTATCCATATGTGAAGAGATTGTGGAAGAGCGGTGTGAAATAATTTCATTCAATTCCAGGCAATTTTTTCTCATTTTTGTTTGATGATTTCAAAGTTGAGCTCATTTTTCTAATATTTATGATTATTTGTTTTTGAAGATATATCCATCATATGAATTGTCAAGATGGGCTCTTTCATCGTACTAATTTTGAAATTAAAAAAATTTTAAAATACGGCGCTAAATTCCGATTTTGTGTGAAATTTTTTCTATTTTCTCCAAAAAGTTTCCATTTAAAACGATATAATTAATTTGTTAATAATATTATGAATTTTTTTTTCTATATTCATATTAAGATGTACTCAATGCAACATTATCATTAATTGCTTTTATTAAATTCACCTATTTTAATACTGTAATTTATGTTTCTTTCAGAAATCATCAAACAACCATCCGTTGTTGTTTTGTAAATGTTGTATGAGAATTGTAATTTTAAATTATCTATTAAGTAAAGGTACAAGAGAAAAAACTTTTATTTAAAATTTATTTCAATCATTTTGAGATATGTATCTTTAATTCTAAATATTGAATTAAATGGATTTTATTGAAACTTTTGTGAAACTTTATATGAAATATATTATTACCAACATTATCATTTTTGTTTGATGATTTCAAAGTTGAGCTCATTTTTCTAACAGTTATGATTTTTCGTTTTTAAACATATATCCATCATATGAATCGTCAAGACGGGCTCTTTCATCGTACTAATTTTGAAATTAAAATAAAATTGAAATTCGGCGTTAAATTCCGATTTTGTGTGAAATTTTTTCTATTTTCTACAAAAAATTTCCATTTTAAACGATATAATTATTTTGTCAAAAATATTATGGAATTTTTTTTTTAATTCATATTAAGATTTACTCAATCCATCATTATCATTAATTGTTTTTATTAAATTCTCCTATTTTCATACTGTAATTTAAGTTTCTTTCAGAAATCTTCAAACAACCATTCGTTGCTGTTTTGTACATGTTGTTTGAGAATCAGAATTTTAATCTAACTGCTACATAGTAAAGGTATAAACGGACACAATTTAATAAAAATTCATTTCAATCAATCCGAGATATGTATCCTTAAATCAAAATTCTAAATTTAATAGATTTTAGTGAAATTTTTTTGAAAATTTATGTGAAATACACAATATTATTACCATGGCAAAGTAACATGGTGCAGTTTTTCATTTTGAAATTAAATTAAACTCTTCGATTAAATAAATGCTAGTCCTGAAAAGGACTTTTTTGTGTTACTTTTAGAATTGTATTTTACTTTTTTGCTTTCTTTACTGGAGTTGCCTTTTTTGTTGTTTTCGCAGCTTTTTTAACCTTAGGACTTTTTGCAGCAACCTTTGTTACATTTTTAGATGGTTTCGTAATTTTTTGCTTCGAAGCTTTTGTTTTAATAGGAGCTGGTTTCTTAATAGTTTTAGCTACTGCCTTTTCAGATTTTTTCTTTTCTATTATAGATTCTTTAGCAATAGTAGTCTTTTTCTTTGCGACTCCAACCTTTACAGGTGATCCTTTCTTGGCTTTTTTTGTAATTGATTTTTTCGGTGATGCTAATTTGTTTTTCTTCGAACTTTCGCCGCTTGCTTTTGTTGATGTCGATAGCTTAAATGAACCCGATGCACCTTTGCCTTTCGTTTGGATTAATTTACCGCTAACAACTGCACTCTTAATATATTTCTTAATAAATGGAGACAATTTGTCAGCGTCAACTTTGTAATTTGCAGCCAAATACTTTTTAATTGCTAGTAAAGATGAACCGCCACGTTCTTTCAAATCTTTTATAGCGCTATTCACCATATCTGAAGTTGGAGGATGAGTTGGCTTAGATTTAGGCTTTTTCACTCCAGTTGCGATAGAACCTTTCTTTGGTTTCTTCGTTTCAACAACAGGTGCAGTATTCGATTGAATTGTAGTATTATCTGCCATTTTGCTTTTTTTTCTTTTAAAATATTTTTATTCACTTTTAGATTTTCCAATTAAATTTTTCAAAAAAAAACACTTTAAAATCACTTATAACATTTATAACTTGTATGACTGTATGAATTAAATTCACTGAAGTCTAGTATGAACAAAACAGCTTATCCATATGTGATCAGATTGTGGAAGAGCGGTGTGAAATAATTTCATTCAATTCCAGGCAATTTTTTCTCATCTTTGTTTGATGATTTCAAAGTTGAGCTCATTTTTCTAATATTTATGATTATTTGTTTTTGAACATATATCCATCATATGAATTGTCAAGATGGGCTCTTTCATCGTATTAATTTTGAAATTAAAAAAATTTTAAAATACGGCGCTAAATTCCGATTTTGTGTGAAATTTTTTCTATTTTCTCCAAAAAGTTTCCATTTAAAACGATATAATTATTTTGTTAATAATATTATGAATTTTGTTTTTCTATATTCATATTAAGATGTACTCAATGCAACATTATCATTAATTGCTTTTATTAAATTCACCTATTTTAATACTGTAATTTATGTTTCTTTCAGAAATCATCAAACAACCATCCGTTGTTGTTTTGTACATGTTGTATGAGAATTGTAATTTTAAATTATCTATTAAGTAAAGGTACAAGAGAGAAAACTTTTATTTAAAATTTATTTCAATCATTTTGAGATATGTATCTTCAATTCTAAATATTGAATTAAATGGATTTTATTGAAACTTTTTTGAAACTTTATATGAAATATATTATTACCAACATTATCATTTTTGTTTGATGATTTCAAAGTTGAGCTCATTTTTCTAATAGTTATGATTATATGTTTTTAAACATATATCCATCATATGAATCGTCAAGACGGGCTCTTTCATCGTACTAATTTTGAAATTAAAAAAAATTAAAATTCGGCGTTAAATTCCGATTTTGTGTGAAATTTTTTCTATTTTCTACAAAAAATTTCCATTTTAAACGATATAATTATTTTGTCAAAAATATTATGGAATTTTTTTTTTGTTATTCATATTAAGATTTACTCAATCCGTCATTATCATTAATTGTTTTTATTAAATTCTATTTTCATACTGTAATTTAAATTTCTTTCAGAAATCTTCAAACAACCATTCGTTGCTGTTTTGTACATGTTGTTTGAGAATCAGAATTTTAATCTAACTACTACATAGTAAAGGTATAAACGGACAGAATTTAATAAAAATTCATTTCAATCAATCCGAGATATGTATCCTTAAATCAAAATTCTAAATTTAATAGATTTTAGTGAAATTTTTTTGAAAATGTATGTGAAATACACAATATTATTACCATGGCAAAGTAACATGGTGCAGTTTTTCATTTTGAAATTAAATTAAACTCTTCGATTAAATAAATGCTAGTCCTGAAAAGGACTTTTTTGTGTTACTTTTAGAATTGTATTTTACTTTTTTGCTTTCTTTACTGGAGTTGCTTTTTTGTTGTCGCAGCTTTTTTAACCTTAGGACTTTTTGCAGCAACCTTTGTTACATTTTTAGATGGTTTCGTAATTTTTTGCTTCGAAGCTTTTGTTTTAATAGGAGCTGGTTTCTTAATAGTTTTAGCTACTGCCTTTTCAGATTTTTTCTTTTCTATTATAGATTCTTTAGCAACAGTAGTCTTTTTCTTTGCGACTCCAACCTTTACAGGTGATCCTTTCTTGGCTTTTTTTGTAATTGATTTTTTCGGTGATGCTAATTTGTTTTTCTTCGAACTTTCGCCGCTTGCTTTTGTTGATGTCGATAGCTTAAATGAACCCGATGCACCTTTGCCTTTCGTTTGGATTAATTTACCGCTAACAACTCCACTCTTAATATATTTTTTAATAAATGGAGACAATTTGTCAGCGTCAACTTTGTAATTTGCAGCCAAATACTTTTTAATTGCTAGTAAAGATGAACCGCCACGTTCTTTCAAATCTTTTATAGCGCTATTCACCATATCTGAAGTTGGAGGATGAGTTGGCTTAGATTTAGGCGTTTTCACTCCAGTTGCGATAGAACCTTTCTTTGGTTTCTTCGTTTCAACAACAGGTGCAGTATTCGATTGAATTGTAGTATTATCTGCCATTTTGCTTTTTTTTCTTTTAAAATATTTTTATTCACTTTTAGATTTTCCAATTAAATTTTTCAAAAAAAAAAAACACTTTAAAATCACTTATAACATTTATAACTTGTATGACTGTATGAATTAAATTCACTGAAGTCTAGTATGAACAAAACAGCTTATCCATATGTGATGAGATTGTGGAAGAGCGGTGTGAAATAATTTCATTCAATTCCAGGCAATTTTTTCTCATTTTTGTTTGATGATTTCAAAGTTGAGCTCATTTTTCTAATATTTATGATTATTTGTTTTTGAACATATATCCATCATATGAATTCTCAAGATGGGCTCTTTCATCGTACTAATTTTGAAATTAAAAAAATTTTAAAATACGGCGCTAAATTCCGATTTTGTGTGAAATTTTTTCTATTTTCTCCAAAAAGTTTCCATTTAAAACGATATAATTAATTTGTTAATAATATTATGAATTTTTTTTTCTATATTCATATTAAGATGTACTCAATGCAACATTATCATCAATTGCTTTTATTAAATTCACCTATTTTAATACTGTAATTTATGTTTCTTTCAGAAATCATCAAACAACCATCCGTTGTTGTTTTGTACATGTTGTATGAGAATTGTAATTTTAAATTATCTATTAAGTAAAGGTACAAGAGAAAAAACTTTTATTTAAAATTTATTTCAATCATTTTGAGATATGTATGTATCTTTAATTCTAAATATTGAATTAAATGGATTTTATTGAAACTTTTTTGAAACTTTATATGAAATATATTATTACCAACATTATCATTTTTGTTTGATGATTTCAAAGTTGAGCTCATTTTTCTAATAGTTATGATTTTTCGTTTTTAAACATATATCCATCATATGAATCGTCAAGACGGGCTCTTTCATCGTACTAATTTTGAAATTAAAATAAAATTGAAATTCGGCGTTAAATTCCGATTTTGTGTGAAATTTTTTCTATTTTCTACAAAAAATTTCCATTTTAAACGATATAATTATTTTGTCAAAAATATTATGGAATTTTTTTTTTAATTCATATTAAGATATACTCAATCCATCATTATCATTAATTGTTTTTATTAAATTCTCCTATTTTCATACTGTAATTTAAGTTTCTTTCAGAAATCTTCAAACAACCATTCGTTGCTGTTTTGTACATGTTGTTTGAGAATCAGAATTTTAATCTAACTGCTACATAGTAAAGGTATAAACGGACACAATTTAATAAAAATTCATTTCAATCAATCCGAGATATGTACCCTTAAATCAAAATTCTAAATTTAATAGATTTTAGTGAAATTTTTTTGAAAATGTATGTGAAATACACAATATTATTACCATGGCAAAGTAACATGGTACAGTTTTTCATTTTGAAATTAAATTAAACTCTTCGATTAAATAAATGCTAGTTCTGAAAAGAACTTTTTTGTGTGACTTTTAGAATTGTATTTTACTTTTTTGCTTTCTTTACTGGAGTTGCCTTTTTTGTTGTTGTCGCAGCTTTTTTAACCTTAGGACTTTTTGCAGCAACCTTTGTTACATTTTTAGATGGTTTCGTAATTTTTTGCTTCGAAGCTTTTGTTTTAATAGGAGCTGGTTTCTTAATAGTTTTAGCTACTGCCTTTTCAGATTTTTTCTTTTCTATTATAGATTCTTTAGCAATAGTAGTCTTTTTCTTTGCGACTCCAACCTTTACAGGTGATCCTTTCTTGGCTTTTTTTGTAATTGATTTTTTCGGTGATGCTAATTTGTTTTTCTTCGAACTTTCGCCGCTTGCTTTTGTTGATGTCGATAGCTTAAATGAACCCGATGCACCTTTGGCTTTCGTTTGGATTAATTTACCGCTAACAACTGCACTCTTAATATATTTCTTAATAAATGGAGACAATTTGTCAGCGTCAACTTTGTAATTTGCAGCCAAATACTTTTTAATTGCTAGTAAAGATGAACCGCCACGTTCTTTCAAATCTTTTATAGCGCTATTCGCCATATCTGAAGTTGGAGGATGAGTTGGCTTAGATTTAGGCGTTTTCACTCCAGTTGCGATAGAACCTTTCTTTGGTTTCTTCGTTTCAACAACAGGTGCAGTATTCGATTGAATTGTAGTATTATCTGCCATTTTGCTTTTTTTCTTTTAAAATATTTTTATTCACTTTTAGATTTTCCAATTAAATTTTTCAAAAAAAAAACACTTTAAAATCACTTATAACATTTATAACTTGTATGACTGTATGAATTAAATTCACTGAAGTCTAGTATGAACAAAACAGCTTATCCATATGTGAAGAGATTGTGGAAGAGCGGTGTGAAATAATTTCATTCAATTCCAGGCAATTTTTTCTCATTTTTGTTTGATGATTTCAAAGTTGAGCTCATTTTTCTAATATTTATGATTATTTGTTTTTGAACATATATCCATCATATGAATTGTCAAGATGGGCTCTTTCATCGTACTAATTTTGAAATTAAAAAAATTTTAAAATACGGCGCTAAATTCCGATTTTGTGTGAAATTTTTTCTATTTTCTCCAAAAAGTTTCCATTTAAAACGATATAATTAATTTGTTAATAATATTATGAATTTTTTTTTCTATATTCATATTAAGATGTACTCAATGCAACATTATCATTAATTGCTTTTATTAAATTCACCTATTTTAATACTGTAATTTATGTTTCTTTCAGAAATCATCAAACAACCATCCGTTGTTGTTTTGTACATGTTGTATGAGAATTGTAATTTTAAATTATCTATTAAGTAAAGGTACAAGAGAAAAAACTTTTATTTAAAATTTATTTCAATCATTTTGAGATATGTATCTTTAATTCTAAATATTGAATTAAATGGATTTTATTGAAACTTTTGTGAAACTTTATATGAAATATATTATTACCAACATTATCATTTTTGTTTGATGATTTCAAAGTTGAGCTCATTTTTCTAACAGTTATGATTTTTCGTTTTTAAACATATATCCATCATATGAATCGTCAAGACGGGCTCTTTCATCGTACTAATTTTGAAATTAAAATAAAATTGAAATTCGGCGTTAAATTCCGATTTTGTGTGAAATTTTTTCTATTTTCTACAAAAAATTTCCATTTTAAACGATATAATTATTTTGTCAAAAATATTATGGAATTTTTTTTTTAATTCATATTAAGATTTACTCAATCCATCATTATCATTAATTGTTTTTATTAAATTCTCCTATTTTCATACTGTAATTTAAGTTTCTTTCAGAAATCTTCAAACAACCATTCGTTGCTGTTTTGTACATGTTGTTTGAGAATCAGAATTTTAATCTAACTGCTACATAGTAAAGGTATAAACGGACACAATTTAATAAAAATTCATTTCAATCAATCCGAGATATGCATCCTTAAATCAAAATTCTAAATTTAATAGATTTTAGTGAAATTTTTTTGAAAATTTATGTGAAATACACAATATTATTACCATGGCAAAGTAACATGGTACAGTTTTTCATTTTGAAATTAAATTAAACTCTTCGATTAAATAAATGCTAGTCCTGAAAAGGACTTTTTTGTGTTACTTTTAGAATTGTATTTTACTTTTTTGCTTTCTTTACTGGAGTTGCCTTTTTTGTTGTTGTCGCAGCTTTTTTAACCTTAGGACCTTTTGCAGCAACCTTTGTTACATTTTTAGATGGTTTCGTAATTTTTTGCTTCGAAGCTTTTGTTTTAATAGGAGCTGGTTTCTTAATAGTTTTAGCTACTGCCTTTTCAGATTTTTTCTTTTCTATTATAGATTCTTTAGCAATAGTAGTCTTTTTCTTTGCGACTCCAACCTTTACAGGTGATCCTTTCTTGGCTTTTTTTGTAATTGATTTTTTCGGTGATGCTAATTTGTTTTTCTTCGAACTTTCGCCGCTTGCTTTTGTTGATGTCGATAGCTTAAATGAACCCGATGCACCTTTGCCTTTCGTTTGGATTAATTTACCGCTAACAACTGCACTCTTAATATAGTTCTTAATAAATGGAGACAATTTGTCAGCGTCAACTTTGTAATTTGCAGCCAAATACTTTTTAATTGCTAGTAAAGATGAACCGCCACGTTCTTTCAAATCTTTTATAGCGCTATTCACCATATCTGAAGTTGGAGGATGAGTTGGCTTAGATTTAGGCTTTTTCACTCCAGTTGCGATAGAACCTTTCTTTGGTTTCTTCGTTTCAACAACAGGTGCAGTATTCGATTGAATTGTAGTATTATCTGCCATTTTGCTTTTTTTTCTTTTAAAATATTTTTATTCACTTTTAGATTTTCCAATTAAATTTTTCAAAAAAAAAACACTTTAAAATCACTTATAACATTTATAACTTGTATGACTGTATGAATTAAATTCACTGAAGTCTAGTATGAACAAAACAGCTTATCCATATGTGATCAGATTGTGGAAGAGCGGTGTGAAATAATTTCATTCAATTTCAGGCAATTTTTTCTCATCTTTGTTTGATGATTTCAAAGTTGAGCTCATTTTTCTAATATTTATGATTATTTGTTTTTGAACATATATCCATCATATGAATTGTCAAGATGGGCTCTTTCATCGTATTAATTTTGAAATTAAAAAAATTTTAAAATACGGCGCTAAATTCCGATTTTGTGTGAAATTTTTTCTATTTTCTCCAAAAAGTTTCCATTTAAAACGATATAATTATTTTGTTAATAATATTATGAATTTTGTTTTTCTATATTCATATTAAGATGTACTCAATGCAACATTATCATTAATTGCTTTTATTAAATTCACCTATTTTAATACTGTAATTTATGTTTCTTTCAGAAATCATCAAACAACCATCCGTTGTTGTTTTGTACATGTTGTATGAGAATTGTAATTTTAAATTATCTATTAAGTAAAGGTACAAGAGAGAAAACTTTTATTTAAAATTTATTTCAATCATTTTGAGATATGTATCTTTAATTCTAAATATTGAATTAAATGGATTTTATTGAAACTTTTTTGAAACTTTATATGAAATATATTATTACCAACATTATCATTTTTGTTTGATGATTTCAAAGTTGAGCTCATTTTTCTAATAGTTATGATTATTTGTTTTTGAACATATATCCATCATATGAATTGTCAAGATGGGCTCTTTCATCGTACTAATTTTGAAATTAAAAAAATTTTAAAATACGGCGCTAAATTCCGATTTTGTGTGAAATTTTTTCTATTTTCTCCAAAAAATTTCCATTTAAAACGATATAATTATTTTGTTAATAATATTATGAATTTTTTTTTCTATATTCATATTAAGATGTACTCAATGTATCATTATCATTAATTGCTTTTATTAAATTCACCTATTTTAATACAGTAATTTATGTGTCTTTCAGAAATCACCAAACAACCATCCGTTGTTGTTTTGTACATGTTGTATGAGAATTGTAATTTTATATTATCTACTAAGTAAAGGTACAAGAGAAAAAACTTTTATTTAAAATTTATTTCAATCATTTTGAGATATGTATCTTTAATTCTAAATATTGAATTAAATGGATTTTATTGAAACTTTTTTGAAACTTTATATGAAATATATTATTACCAACATTATCATTTTTGTTTGATGATTTCAAAGTTGAGCTCATTTTTCTAATAGTTATGATTATTTGTTTTTGAACATATATCCATCATATGTATTGTCAAGATGGGCTCTTTCATCGTACTAATTTTGAAATTAAAAAAATTTTAAAATACGGCGCTAAATTCCGATTTTGTGTGAAATTTTTTCTATTTTCTCCAAAAAATTTCCATTTAAAACGATATAATTATTTTGTTAATAATATTATGAATTTTTTTTTCTATATTCATATTAAGATGTACTCAATGTATCATTATCATTAATTGCTTTTATTAAATTCACCTATTTAAATACTGTAATTTATGTTTCTTTCAGAAATCATCAAACAACCATCCGTTGTTGTTTTGTACATGTTGTATGAGAATTGTAATTTTAAATTATCTACTAAGTAAAGGTACAAGAGAAAAAACTTTTATTTAAAATTTATTTCAATCATTTTGAGATATGTATCTTTAATTCTAAATATTGAATTAAATGGATTTTATTGAAATTTTTTTGAAACTTTATATGAAATATATTATTACCAACATTATCATTTTTGTTTGATGATTTCAAAGTTGAGCTCATTTTTCTAATAGTTATGATTATTTGTTTTTGAACATGTATCCATCATATGAATTGTCAAGATGGGCTCTTTCATCGTACTAATTTTGAAATTAAAAAAATTTTAAAATTCGGCGTTAAATTCCGATTTTGTGTGAAATTTTTTCCATTTTCTACAAAAAATTTCCATTTTAAACGATATAATTATTTTGTCAAAAATATTATAGATTTTTTTTTTTTTTTTCATATTAAGTTTACTCAATCCATCATTATCATTAATTATTTTTAATAAATTCTCCTATTTTCATACTGTAATTTAAGTTTCTTTCAGAAATCTTCAAACAACCATTCGTTGCTGCTTTGTACATGTTGTTTGAGAATCAGAATTTTAATCTAACTACTACATAGTAAAGGTATAAACGGACACAATTTAATAAAAATTCATTTCAATCAATTCGAGATATGCATCCTTAAATCAAAATTCTAAATTTAATAGATTTTAATGAAATTTTTTTGAAAATTTATGTGAAATACACAATATTATTACCATGGCAAAGTAACATGGTACAGTTTTTCATTTTGAAATTAAGTTAAACTCTTCGATTAAATAAATGCTAGTCCTGAAAAGGACTTTTTTGTGTTACTTTTAGAATTGTATTTACTTTTTTGCTTTCTTTACTGGAGTTGCCTTTTTTGTTGTTGTCGCAGCTTTTTAACCTTAGGACTTTTTGCAGCAACCTTTGTTACACTTTTAGATGGTTTCGTAATTTTTTGCTTCGAAGCTTTTGTTTTAATAGGAGCTGGTTTCTTAATAGTTTTAGCTACTGCCTTTTCAGATTTTTTCTTTTCTATTATAGATTCTTTAGCAACAGTCGTCTTTTTCTTTGCGACTCCAACCTTTACAGGTGATCCTTTCTTGGCTTTTTTTGTAATTGATTTTTTCGGTGATGCTAATTCGTTTTTATTCGAACTTTCGCCGCTTGCTTTTGTTGATGTCAATAGCTTAAATGAACCCGATGCACCTTTGCCTTTCGTTTGGATTAATTTACCGCTAACAACTGCACTCTTAATATATTTTTTAATAACTGGAGACAATTTCTCAGCGTCAACTTTGTAATTTGCAGCCAAATACTTTTTAATTGCTAGTAAAGATGAACCGCCACGTTCTTTCAAATCTTTTATAGCGCTATTCACCATATCTGAAGTTGGAGGATGAGTTGGCTTAGATTTAGGCTTTTTCACTCCAGTTGCGATAGAACCTTTCTTTGGTTTCTTTGTTTCAACAACAGGTGCAGTATTCGATTGAATTGTAGTATTATCTGCCATTTTGCTTTTTTTTCTTTTAAAATATTTTTATTCACTTTTAGATTTTCCTATTAAATTTTTCAAAAAAAAAAAACACTTTAAAATCACTTATAACATTTATAACTTGTATGACTGTATGAATTAAATTCACTGAAGTCTAGTATGAACAAAACAGCTTATCCATATGTGATCAGATTGTGGAAGAGCTGTGTGAAATAATTTCATTCAATTCCAGGCAATTTTTTCTCATTTTTGTTTGATGATTTCAAAGTTGAGCTCATTTTTCTAATAGTTATGATTATTTGTATTTGAACATATATCCATCATATGAATTGTCAAGATGGGCTCTTTCATCGTACTAATTTTGAAATTAAAAAAATTTTAAAATACGGCGCTAAATACCGATTTTGTGTGAAATTTTTTCTATTTTCTCCAAAAAATTTCCATTTAAAACGATATAATTATTTTGGTAATAATATTATGAATTTTTTTTTCTATATTCATATTAAGATGTACTCAATGCATCATTATCATTAATAGTTTTTATTAAATTCACCTATTTTAATACTGTAATTTATGTTTTTTCAGAAATCATCAAACAACCATCCGTTGTTGTTTTGTACATGTTGTATGAGAATTGTAATTTTAAATTATCTATTAAGTAAAGGTACAAGAGAATAAACTTTTATTTAAAATTTATTTCAATCATTTTGAGATATGTATCTTTAATTCTAAATATTGAATTAAATGGATTTTAATGAAATTTTTTTGAAACTTTATATGAAATATATTATTACCAACATTATCATTTTTGTTTGATGA
Organism: Xylophagus ater; assembly: GCA_963422695.1. NCBI lineage: Eukaryota > Metazoa > Arthropoda > Insecta > Diptera > Xylophagidae > Xylophagus > Xylophagus ater. The sequence goes on from OY730478.1 coordinate 38,809,560, forward strand.
TTTCAAAGTTGAGCTCATTTTTCTAATAGTTATGATTATTTGTTTTTAAACATATATCCATCATATGAATCGTCAAGATGGGCTCTTTCATCGTACTAATTTTGAAATTAAAAAAAATTAAAATTCCGCGTTAAATTCCGATTTTGTGTGAAATTTTTTCTATTTTCTACAAAAAATTTCCATTTTAAACGATATAATTATTTTGTCAAAAATATTATGGAATTTTTTTTTGTTTTATTAATATTAAGATTTACTCAATCCATCATTATCATTAATTGTTTTCATTAAATTCTCCTATTTACATACTGTAATTTAAGTTTCTTTCAGAAATCTTCAAACAACCATTCGTTGCTGCTTTGTACATGTTGTTTGAGAATCAGAATTTTAATCTAACTACTACATAGTAAAGGTATAAACGGACACAATTTAATAAAAATTCATTTCAATCAATCCGAGATATGTATCCTTAAATCAAAATTCTAAATTTAATAGATTTTAGTGAAATTTTTTTGAAAATGTATGTGAAATACACAATATTATTACCATGGTAAAGTAACATGGTACAGTTTTTCATTTTGAAATTAAATTAAACTCTTCGATTAAATAAATGCTAGTCCTGAAAAGGACTTTTTTGTGTTACTTCTAGAATTGTATTTACTTTTTTGCTTTCTTTACTGGAGTTGCCTTTTTTGTTGTTGTCGCAGATTTTTTAACCTTAGGACTTTTTGCAGCAACCTTTGTTACATTTTTAGGTGGTTTCGTAATTTTTTGCTTCGAAGCTTTTGTTTTAATAGGAGCTGGTTTCTTAATAGTTTTAGATACTGCCTTTTCAGATTTTTTCTTTTCTATTATAGATTCTTTAGCAATAGTAGTCTTTTTCTTTGCGACTCCAACCTTTACAGGTGATCCTTTCTTGGCTTTTTTTGTAATTGATTTTTTCGGTGATGCTAATTTGTTTTTCTTCGAACTTTCGCCGCTTGCTTTTGTTGATGTCGATAGCTTAAATGAACCCGATGCACCTTTGCCTTTCGTTTGGATTAATTTACCGCTAACAACTGCACTCTTAATATATTTTTTAATAAATGGAGACAATTTGTCAGCGTCAACTTTGTAATTTGCAGCCAAATACTTTTTAACTGCTAGTAAAGATAAACCGCCACGTTCTTTCAAATCTTTTATAGCGCTATTCACCATATCTGAAGTTGGAGGATGAGTTGGCTTAGATTTAGGCTTTTTCACTCCAGTTGCGATAGAACCTTTCTTTGGTTTCTTCGTTTCAACAACAGGTGCAGTATTCGATTGAATTGTAGTATTATCTGCCATTTTGCTATTTTTTTATTTTAAAATATTTTTATTCACTTTTAGATTTTCCAATTTTAATTTTTCAAAAATAAAACACTTTAAAATCACTTATAACATTTATAACTTGTATGACTGTATGAATTAAATTCACTAAAGTCTAGTATGAACAAAACAGCTTATCCATATGTGATGAGTTTGTGGAAGAGCGGTGTGATATAATTTCATTCAATTCAAGGCAATTTTTTCTCATTTTTGTTTGATGATTTCAAAGTTGAGCTCATTTTTCTAATAGTCATGATTATTTATTTTTGAACATATATCCATCATATGAAAGGTACAAGAGAATAAACTTTTATTTAAAATTTATTTCAATCATTTTGAGATATGTATCTTTAATTCTAAATATTGAATTAAATGGATTTTAATGAAATTTTTTTGAAACTTTATATGAAATATATTATTACCAACATTATCATTTTTGTTTGATGATTTCAAAGTTGAGCTCATTTTTCTAATAGTCATGATTTTTTGTTTTTGAACATATATCAATCATATGAATTGTCAAGATGGGCTCTTTCATCGTACTAATTTTTAAATTAAAAAATATTGAAATTCGGCGTTAAATTCCGATTTTGTGTGAAATTTTTTCTATTTTCTATAAAAAATTTCCATTTTAAACGATATAATTATTTTGTCAAAAATATTATGGAATTTTTTATTTTATTCATATTAAGATTTACTCAATCCATCATTATCATTAATTGTTTTTATTAAATTCTCCTATTTTCATACTGTAATTTAAGTTTCTTTCAGAAATCTTCAAACAACCATTCGTTGCTGTTTTGTACATTTTGTTTGAGAATCAGAATTTTAATCTAACTACTACATAGTGAAGGTATAAACGGACACAATTTAATAAAAATTCATTTCAATCAACCCGAGATATGTATCCCTAAATCAAAATTCTAAATTTAATAGATTTTAGTGAAATTTTTTTGAAAATTTATGTGAAATACACAATATTATTACCATGGCATGGTAACATGGTACAGGTTTTCATTTTGAAATTAAATTAAACTCTACGATTAAATAAATGCTAGTCCTGAAAAGGACTTTTTTGTGTTACTTTTAGAATTGTATTTTACTTTTTTGCTTTCTTTACTGGAGTTGCTTTTTTGTTGTTGTCGCAGCTTTTTTAACCTTAGGACTTTTTGCAGCAACATTTGTTACATTTTTAGATGGTTTCGTAATTTTTTGCTTCGAAGCTTTTGTTTTAATAGGAGCTGGTTTCTTAATAGTTTTAGCTACTGCCTTTTCAGATTTTTTCTTTTCTATTATAGATTCTTTAGCAGCAGTAGTCTTTTTCTTTGCGACTCCAACCTTTACAGGTGATCCTTTCTTGGCTTTTTTTGTAATTGATTTTTTCGGTGATGCCAATTTGTTTTTCTTCGAACTTTCGCCGCTTGCTTTTGTTGATGTCGATAGCTTAAATGAACCCGATGCACCTTTGCCTTTCGTTTGGATTAATTTACCGCTAACAACTGCACTCTTAATATATTTTTTAATAAATGGAGACAATTTGTCAGCGTCAACTTTGTAATTTGCAGCCAAATACTTTTTAATTGCTAGTAAAGATGAACCGCCACGTTCTTTCAAATCTTTTATAGCGCTATTCACCATATCTGAAGTTGGAGGATGAGTTGGCTTAGATTTAGGCTTTTTCACTCCAGTTGCGATAGAACCTTTCTTTGGTTTCTTCGTTTCAACAACAGGTGCAGTATTCGATTGAATTGTAGTATTATCTGCCATTTTGCTTTTTTTTCTTTTAAAATATTTTTATTCACTTTTAGATTTTCCAATTAAATTTTTCAAAAAAAAAACACTTTAAAATCACTTATAACATTTATAACTTGTATGACTGTATGAATTAAATTCACTGAAGTCTAGTATGAACAAAACAGCTTATCCATATGCGATGAGATTGTGGAAGAGCGGTGTGAAATAATTTCATTCAATTGCAGGCAATTTTTTCTCATTTTTGTTTGATGATTTCAAAGTTGAGCCCATTTTTCTAATATTTATGATTATTTGTTTTTGAACATATATCCATCATATGAATTGTCAAGATGGGCTCTTTCATCGTACTAATTTTGAAATTAAAAAAATATAAAAATACGGCGCTATATTCCGATTTTGTGTGATATTTTTTCCATTTTCTCCAAAAAATTTCCATTTAAAACTATATAATTATTTTGTTAATAATATTATGAATTTTTTTTTCTATATTCATATTAAGATGTACCCAATGCATCATTATCTCTAATTGTTTTTATTAAATTCACCTATTTCAATACTGTAATTTATGTTTCTTTCAGAAATCATCAAACAACGATCCGTTGTTGTTTTGTACATGTTGTATGAGAATTGTAATTTTAAATTATCTATTAAGTAAAGGTACAAGAGAATAAACTTTTATTTAAAATTTATTTCAATCATTTTGAGATATGTATCTTTAATTCTAGATATTGAATTAAATGGATTTTAATGAAATTTTTTTGAAACTTTATATGAAATATATTATTACCAACATTATCATTTTTGTTTGATGATTTCAAAGTTGAGCTCATTTTTCTAATAGTTATGATTTTTTGTTTTTGAACATATATCCATCATATGCATTGTCAAGATGGGCTCTTTCATCGTACCAATTTTGAAATTAAAAAAATTTTAAAATACGGCGCTAAATTCCGATTTTGTGTGAAATTTTTTCTATTTTCTCCAAAAAATTTCCATTTAAAACGATATAATTATTTTGTTAATAATATTATGAATTTTTTTTTCTATATTCATATTAAGATGTACTCAATGCATCATTATTATTAATTGCTTTTATTAAATTCAACTATTTTAATACTGTAATTTATGTTCTTTCAGAAATCATCAAACAACCATCCGTTGTTGTTTTGTACATGTTGTATGAGAATTGTAATTTTAAATTATCTATTAAGTAAAGGTACAAGAAAATAAACTTTTATTTAAAATTTATTTAAATCATTTTGAGATATATATCTTTAATTCTAAATATTGAATTAAATGGATTTTAATGAAATTTTTTTGAAACTTTATATGAAATATATTATTACCAACATTATCATTTTTGTTTGATGATTTCAAAGTTGAGCTCATTTTTCTAATAGGTATGATTGTTTGTTTTTAAACATATATCCATCATATGAACCGTCAAGACGGGCTCTTTCATCGTACTAATTTTGAAATTAAAAAAAATTAAAATTCGGCGTTAAATTCCGATTTTGTGTGAAATTTTTTCTATTTTCTACAAAAAATTCCCATTTTAAACGATATAATTATTTTGTCAAAAATATTATGGAATTTTTTTTTGTTTTATTCATATTAAGATTTACTCAATCCATCATTATCATTAATTGTTTTTATTAAATTCTCCTATTTTCATACTGTAATTTAAGTTTCTTTCAGAAATCTTCAAACAACCATTCGTTGCTGCTTTGTACATGTTGTTTGAGAATCAGAATTTTAATCTAACTACTACATAGTAAAGGTATAAACGGACACAATTTAATAAAAATTCATTTCAATCAATCCGAGATATGTATCCTTAAATCAAAATTCTAAATTTAATATATTTTAGGGAAATTTTTTTGAAAATGTATGTGAAATACACAATATTATTACCATGGCAAAGTAACATGGTACAGTTTTTCATTTTGAAATTAAATTAAACTCTTCGATTAAATAAATGCTAGTCCTGAAAAGGACTTTTTTGTGTTTTGTTACATTTTTAGATAGTTTCGTAATTTTTTGCTTCGAAGCTTTTGTTTTAATAGGAGCTGGTTTCTTAATAGTTTTAGCTGCTGCCTTTTCAGATTTTTTCTTTTCTATTATAGATTCTTTAGCAACAGTAGTCTTTTTCTTTGCGACTCCAACCTTTACAGGTGATCCTTTCTTGGCTTTTTTTGTAATTGATTTTTTCGGTGATGCTAATTTGTTTTTCTTCGAACTTTCGCCGCTTGCTTTTGTTGATGTCGATAGCTTAAATGAACCCGATGCACCTTTGCCTTTCGTTTGGATTAATTTACCGCTAACAACTCCACTCTTAATATATTTTTTAATAAATGGAGACAATTTGTCAGCGTCAACTTTGTAATTTGCAGCCAAATACTTTTTAATTGCTAGTAAAGATGAACCGCCACGTTCTTTCAAATCTTTTATAGCGCTATTCACCATATCTGAAGTTGGGGGATGAGTTGGCTTAGATTTAGGCTTTTTCACTCCAGTTGCGATAGAACCTGTCTTTGGTTTCTTCGTTTCAACAACAGGTGCAGTATTCGATTGAATTGTAGTATTATCTGCCATTTTGCTTTTTTTTCTTTTAAAATATTTTTATTCACTTTTAGATTTTCCAATTAAATTTTTCAAAAAAAAAAAAACACTTTAAAATCACTTACAACATTCATAACTTGTATGACTGTATGAATTAAATTCACTGAAGTCTAGTATGAACAAAACAGCTTATCCATATGTGATGAGTTTGTGGAAGAGCGGTGTGATATAATTTCATTCAATTCAAGGCAATTTTTTCTCATTTTTGTTTGATGATTTCAAAGTTGAGCTCATTTTTCTAATAGGTATGATTATTTGTTTTTAAACATATATCCATCATATGAACCGTCAAGACGGGCTCTTTCATCGTACTAATTTTGAAATTAAAAAAAATTAAAATTCGGCGTTAAATTCCGATTTTGTGTGAAATTTTTTCTATTTTCTACAAAAAATTTCCATTTTAAACGATATAATTATTTTGTCAAAAATATTATGGAATTTTCTTTTGTTTTATTCATATTAAGATTTACTCAATCCATCATTATCACTAATTGTTTTTATTAAATTCTCCTATTTTCATACTGTAATTTAAGTTTCTCTAAGAAATCTTCAAACAACCATTCGTTGCTGCTTTGTACATGTTGTTTGAGAATCAGAATTTTAATCTAACTACTACATAGTAAAGGTATAAACGGACACAATTTAATAAAAATTCATTTCAATCAATCCGAGATATGTATCCTTAAATCAAAATTCTAAATTTAATAGATTTTAGTGAAATTTTTTTGCAACTTTATGTGAAATACACAATATTATTACCATGGCATGGTAACATGGTACAGTTTTTCATTTTGAAATTAAATTAAACTCTTCGATTAAATAAATGCTAGTCCTGAAAAGGACTTTTTTGTGTTACTTTTAGAATTGTATTTACTTTTTTGCTTTCTTTACTGGAGTTGCCTTTTTTGTTGTTGTCGCAGCTTTTTTAACCTTAGGACTTTTTGCAGCAACCTTTGTTACATTTTTAGATGGTTTCGTAATTTTTTGCTTCGAAGCTTTTGTTTTAATAGGAGCTGGTTTCTTAATAGTTTTAGCTACTGCTACTGCTACTTTACAGGTGATCCTTTCTTGGCTTTTTTTGTAATTGATTTTTTCGGTGATGCTAATTTGTTTTTCTTCGAACTTTCGCCGCTTGCTTTTGTTGATGTCGATAGCTTAAATGAACCCGATGCACCTTTGCCTTTCGTTTGGATTAATTTACCGCTAACAACTGCACTCTTAATATATTTTTTAATAAATGGAGACAATTTGTCAGCGTCAACTTTGTAATTTGCAGCCAAATACTTTTTAATTGCTAGTAAAGATGAACCGCCACGTTGTTTCAAATTTTTTATAGCGCTATTCACCATATCTGAAGTTGGAGGATGAGTTGGCTTAGATTTAGGCTTTTTCACTCCAGTTGCGATAGAACCTTTCTTTGGTTTCTTCGTTTCAACAACAGGTGCAGTATTCGATTGAATTGTAGTATTATCTGCCATTTTGCTTTTTTTCTTTTAAAATATTTTTATTCACTTTTAGATTTTCCAATTAAATTTTTCAAAAAAAAAACACTTTAAAATCACTTATAACATTTATAACTTGTATGACTGTATGAATTAAATTCACTGAAGTCTAGTATGAACAAAACAGCTTATCCATATGCGATGAGATTGTGGAAGAGCGGTGTGAAATAATTTCATTCAATTGCAGGCAATTTTTTCTCATTTTTGTTTGATGATTTCAAAGTTGAGCCCATTTTTCTAATATTTATGATTATTTGTTTTTGAACATATATCCATCATATGAATTGTCAAGATGGGCTCTTTCATCGTACTAATTTTGAAATTAAAAAATTTTAAAATACGGCGCTAAATTCCGATTTTGTGTGAAATTTTTTCTATTTTCTCCAAAAAATTTCCATTTAAAACGATATAATTATTTTGTTAATAATATTATGCATTTTTTTTTTCTATATTCATATTAAGTTGTACCCAATTGTAACAAGGGGGTTGCACATACTTGGGGTTTGTTTGAAAGAAGCAAATCCCCTGATGACCTATGTAGCATATCTTCTTCCTTGCGAGGAGAAGATATGAGATGGTGCAGCAATGTGAGCAGCTAAAAGGCTGCACGCCTAGCTGATCGCACTAGCTAGCTCGCCGTAGGGGTGGGTCGCTGCTCCCCACCATCTGTCATCGCGTTACACATAAATTATATGCGTGCAAGATGTGTGAAAACGTCGTTAAGACTTTATAGTGATAGCGCGAGCTATCAAGCAAGGAAAATTCGGTTTTTTGCGAGAAAAAAAACCGAATAAAGGGGGGTGTTCGTTAATTTGCTGGTCACCGAACTTGACCAGTCATCCGCGAAAGCCTTGCGAGGCATGTCGGGGCAGATTGGCAAAGGTGTTAATGCCAACCGGACTTTTGGGGCACTACCCTCCCACATGGACCGACAGCAGAATGCCGATCCCCGTATGTCCATACTCGCCCCTACAAATGAGTATGGACCCTTAATGTTTTTTTTTCTTTTTTTAATATTTTCCCTTCACATCACCTTACCTGTGCATATCTCTCTCTCTCTCTCTCAGTAATCACCTAATTCTGGTTTGACATCTTTATCATTATATGTCCGTTTATTGCTTTAACATATTCTCGAATCTACAAACCGGATTCACTTTTCTTTGGATAAAAAAAAAATCGAATATTCATTTCCCTATTCAGAATTTCATCTTCGTTTATATATACGACCCCAACAAAAGTGTGTATATGGAATTCTTACTGGACCGTGTGATTCCTCCTTCCGTCGGCCTGAACAAAAAAAAAGCAAAGATTCCCAAATACAGGGCAAACCAAAAGCAAAATTCTTCTGAAAAAAAACCAATTTGAATTTAAAATCTTGATTCAAAGGCCTTGTAAAAATCATAAAAGAAAAGAAAATCTCTTTTTTTTTATAGATAACAATTTGTGTTACTTTTTGTTTTATTTCAAAATAATAATAATAAAAAAAAATTCTTTCATTAAATTTAATTTTAGTTTGTTATACCATATATTGTATTACTAATAATCTTTAGAATTGGAGGAGAAAAAAAACTGAATTTTGATGCTCTCGTCTCTTCATTAAGTTTATTAGATTTTCATTTCTTTTGTATATAAGGTATGTATAAACTTAGGAAAATGTCATTATTTTTTTTTTTCTTAAGGAGTTTTAAGAAAGCATAAAAACTTCATTTTTTTCCTTGTACATAGATATATATATAGTTTTATTTCCCTTTTCTACTACTGAATATATGAGAAAACTTATAGATAAAAAAAAAATTTGAAAATTGACAAAATTGCATAATCCATGTGCGCATGTCTAATCGTGCTTAATTCTATTTAAATTCTAATTTTCTTTTTTTTTTTTTTTTGTTCCTCGGTAAAATTTGAAAACTTGTCCTTTGTCTTATTGATTTTGAAAGTTTTTCTTTTTATAATTAGTTATTTGTGTTGTTTTATTTTTCTTTTTCTTCCTTTTTTCTTTCCTTTCCTGGTTCTTTTGTTGTGATTACTTTATCCTCGTTTGTTGGCAGCGTTTATTTTTGTACGAAGAAAAATCCGAAGAAAATTTATAATTAAAATTTTTAACATTTACCTTTGATGATGAAGAAAAAAAAAATTTTGGAGTCGCCATCTTTTTTTTCGAGAATGCACGACCAAAATCAGCAACTAGTTCATTTCGAGCTATTACGTAAATAATTTCCACTCAACTTATAAAAAATATATTTTTAATTATTTAAATAAAAAAATTTATTAACTGTTTTTTTTTTGTCGTTCTTTTCTTTTGTTTTATTAACCTCTTTTTTTTCTGTTAACCAACTTTACACCAAGATTTATAATTCCAATTCCTTTAAATAACCTTTTTCTTTTTTCTTTTTTTTTGTTTAACGCCAGTTTGAGGGTGGCAAGAATCCCATTTTCCTCTTCTTTTTTTTTTTTATTTTTTTTTATTTTTCATTAGAAAACCATTTCAAAAACTTTTTTTTTCACCATTTTATATTGAATATTTCCTTTTCTCTTGCCATTCCTCAAAATCAAAAAAACACAACCAATTTCCCAAAAAAATTTAATTTCCAAATTTTTCTGATCACCCAATAACCTTATTTTTTTTTTCTATTTCCCTTTCAACAAAAAAAAAGATTTGATTAATTTTTGACTGCCCACTTTCGAAATTTTTGAAGCCTTTGTCCAGACTTTTGAAATCACCACCCAGACTTTATAACCTCATATTTTCGAACCAGACTTCTTTTTTTTTTATTTTCAATATTTTTAAACCCGACTGTTTTATTTCACATTTCAGACTAGACTTTTTTTTTTTTCAATATTTTTAAACCCGACTGTTTTCATCAACTTTTTGGACCAGACTTTTTTTTTTCAATATTTTTAAACCCGACTGTTTTCATCAACTTTTTGGACCAGACTTTTTTTTCAATATTTTTAAACCCGACTGTTTTCATCGACTTTTTGACCAGACTCTAAACATCGACTGCCTCTTTTTTTAATCTCTCATCTCCTGTTCGCAAAGATTTTTCTGTTTGGATAAAAAAACCGGTTTTCCTAGTTTCATATTTTATCCTGCCTATCAGAATGCGACACGTTCATTTTTTTCCCATTTTCTTTCGGTCCATTCTTTCGTTCTCTCGCGGGGGGAAGGGGGGGGACTCTTTCAGCTTATTTCCACCACGGATACGAGGTGAAAAGAAGTTTCTGAAAATAATTTTTTGAAAACATGCGGTTTTCGCAAAAGCTGACCACGCTGATATTTAAATAGTGTTGCCGTGTAGGCTTAAAATTATAAGTAAGCGTGTTGCGTTAGCCGCACGTTACAACACAGATACGTCAGGGATTGATCTATCAACCCGGACGTAACTGAAAAGCGTGTGGGTTGTTTGAGTGGTACGTGAAATCTTGTACTGCCCAACGTGGGGCTCGACCACACCCAAAGAGTCTCCGTTGCTCTCCGACTGAGCTAGCCGGGCACCAGAAAACGAAAGAAAAGGCAAGGAAATGATCCGTCCTAAACCGCGGCAGTGGATGTCGGTTCTTACCTCACTATTGCCTCAAGTCTTTGGCATGGTAAACCCCAATGGTTCTACCCTGCAAATCCTCGACCTCATAGAGGGAATCGCCAATCGCACGAACAATCCGACACTTCAGAAATTTACAATTTAACTTAGCATTGACATTTTTTGCGAAGTCACTAAGCGTGAAATTTCTTCGGTAGACTTCTTGTCCGACAATAAATCTCTTTACCCGGGTTCGACGATTATAAATTCGCTCATGCTGTTGGTGAGCTTTTGACAAATTTTTTTTGACGCGTTCGCGAATTAGTTCCAGCTGGTCTTTTTTTGTGGACACAACCAATTCACCATCATTCAAACCATTTAACTTCCGCATCAGTTCATAGGTTGAGCCATGTGTGATCATGTGGGAACCGAACACAAGAAAATATGGATCAATCCCTGTAGAAGCATGGATTGTACTCCGAAGGGCACAGCCGATGCTTCCCAAATTCTGATCCCAATCCCTATGATCGGTGCCAACATAAGAGCGGATGGCCGCCAGTAATGAACGGTTTACACGTTCCGATGCGTTAGCTTGTGGTGAGTAGATAGCTGTACGATTGTGTTTCACACCATATGCTTCAACTAATTTGCGAAATTCTTTTGATATAAATTGCGGTCCATTGTCTGAAAATATAATCTCGTGTACGCCGAATAAATTGAAGACGCTTTCCTCCAAGAAATCGGTGATCTGCACGGCAGACGCCTTACGTAGTGTCTTGAACAAAACAAATTTCGAAAATTTGTCCAAAACAACTAGGAGAGTGCTGTTACCATGTTTAGACCGAGGGTAGGGTCCTAACAGGTCAACATATAGGTACTGGAATGGTCTGTCAACTTCAATTTGTTTGCCCATTGGCGGCCTCAACACACTATTTGGAGCCTTAGACTCTTTACATACGATGCAACTCGCGATATATTTACGTACTTCGCTAGCCATACCAGGCCAGAGGTATCTTTGCCGCAAACGATATAAGGTTTTGGTAATACCGCCGTGCGCAGCTTGTGGAGGATCATGCGCCAGGCGAACTAGCTCGTCCGTAAGGCTAGATGGAACCCAAAGCTTCCACGATCGATCTTCCTGAAAGATATTGCCAGTGCTAAAGCTTGTTCTGAAATACACGTAGCCATCTGACACTTGCGTGTCAGGCAGCCTTTCCGCGTTGCTTTGCACTGTATCGATCAGGTCGAGATATTCCTTTGATTTAAAGGCTTCAGAATCCAAGTTTATGCTAGGTGCCGAAACTATTTCCGAAATCGCGTCCACGTAAACACGTGAAAGCGCACCTGGCACCACATTTTCTGAACCTTTCCTATGTTCAATCGCGAAATCAAAGGCTTGAAGCTTTAAGCTCCATCGAGCCAAACGTCCACTCAAGTCGCGCTGACTCATGAGCCATTTTAAACTCGCATGATCGGTGATTATTTTGAACGGCAAACCTTCGACGTAGGCTCTGAACTTTTTAACGCTCAACACCGCAGCGAAACATTCCAGCTCCGTCACGCTGTAGTTGCGTTGTGCAGAGTTCAGCTTTTGAGAAATATAGGCGATGGGTTTCTCATTTCCTTCGTCGTCGCATTGCAGCAAAACGCTTCCGACACCGGTCTTACTCGCGTCGCACTGTATAATAAAGGGTTTGGTGTAATCAGGGTTGGCCAATACCGGGGCCGTAGTTAATGAAGATTTCAGGGCTTCAAACGCTACTTGAGCTTCCGCCGTCCAAACAAACTTGGCGCTCTTCTTTAGGCAGTCAGTAATTGGAGACGACAAGGAGGCATAATTGGCAATAAACCGCCTATACCATCCTGTCATGCCCAAAATCGACGAACCTGTTTTGGAGTGGTAGGTGCAGGAAAGTCAAAAATTGCAGATACTTTATTTGAGTCGGTCTTTAAACATCCGTTACCAACGATGTAACCCAAATATCTAACTTCTCTCATGCAAAATTTGCTTTTCTCCAAATTTATTGTGAGTCCAGAAGAAGACAAGCAACGTGCAATGGTTGCCAAAAGTTTAACATGAGAATCAAAATCCTCAGAAACTACTAACAGATCGTCCAAATAGACGAAACAGTTTTCTCTTAACTTGACTGGAATTGTTTTGTCCATCAGTCTACACATTCTTTGAGGAGCATTACAGAGCCCGAATGGCATCACTGTAAACTGGTATAACGGTCTACCAAGCACTGTGAAAGCCGTTTTCTCCCTACTCTAGTTTTCCAACGGTATCTGCCAAAAGGCGTCCTTCAAATCAATACTTGAAATGAAACACGTCTTCTCAAGTCTATTGAGAAGGCCTTCTATATGTGGAAGTGGGTAAGCGTCTTTTTTTGTGAGGGTGTTCACTTTCCTGGAGTCGAGGCAGAGGCGAACCTTTCCAGGTTTGCGCACCAAGACTACAGGAGAGTTCCACGCGCTGACACTTTCTTCAATGACACCCAATTCCAACATACGGTCCAACTCAGCATACATGAGGGCTTGCACCGCAGGGGAAACAGGGTAGTGACGTTGCTTTACAGGCTCCGCGTTTTCTACCTCAATAACATGTTCTTCTAAATGTGTTTTTCCTAAACCGACTTGGTTGAAGGAAGGAAATAAAGTGAAGATGCTTTCAAGACGCGCGCGTTGTTCCGAATTTAGCGCGTGTGTGTTGGGATCGTCAATTGACAAACAATCTAAAGTTTCGTTTTTAGAAAATATAGTCGGAGCTATATCGAATTCTTTCCAAAAATCTACACCTAGATATAGATTTTGGGTAAGTCCTGGTACGACGTATAGAGAAAGTGTTTTTATAATGTTATTGTATGTAATTGGAATCGCTATTTGCCCGTGTACAGGTTGAGCTTTACCATCAGCCGTCTTGACTGTGGTGGGACGACCAGTAATTAAAATTTTATGACGTTCGAGGAAATCTAAAGCGCCAGCGCCTAGACAGGACACACTTGCACCACTGTACAAAAGGCCAAAAAGGGATTCGCCATCGATTTCCACCTTAGCATATGGTCGATCGTCATGTTTACGCTTCACAAAAGCAGATTCCACCGTTTTACCCAACAACTTCTTTTGTTTACACCTTCCTCTAAACCTACTAATTCTACTCGGGTTTAGTAAAGCACCAATTATTCTATTCCTAGCTTCGTCATATTCCATTTGACGTTGATGTAATGTTTTGTTCGACCTTTCCAGTATATTATTATTCGATGAAATTTTAGTTGACGTTTCTCGTTTCAAAATTTTAACGACAGGCGGAGAATTTGGTTGTAATGATAGATTCGGACTCAAGGTTGGTTCTATTTTGATTGGTCCGGGGGCATTATCGGCAACCGGGGATTCCCGTGCGTCTCTCGGCGCCTTTGTGCGTTTCCCGGATTACATTTTGGGCACATCGGTAATGACACATCTTTTCTACCACAACGATAGCAGAAGAAGGACCGTTGTGGGATCGTACACTCGAAAAAACCATGACCAATATTGTCACAGTTCCAACACTTGAACCGTGATCTACCATTAGCATCTACAGCTTCTAAATGATCTTGTATTTCGTTTGACCACGTATTTTCGCTCACATACCCTCGAATACTACTATCGATTTCGGCAGGTTGATATGGTAAACTACCACCGAAATGGGATGAATTAATATTATGGCGATTCGATACCGGTTCGTGAGGAAAAGATTGGCCACCTCTGGTGTATTGTTGGTGGTTATACGCATAATTTCTTGGGTCGCAAACATTTTTAAAATCTTGGTATGGGAGATGAGAATCATTTTCTTGTCCGAATCGAGAGTCTGGCATAAAGTTTGTTCTAGCAGGTGAGTTATTTGTACTGAATTCCTGACTGTTTACATTCTGGCGAAAAGCAGTGGTGCGCAACATTTCTTTTGTGGGTCTAAGTTTATCATAATCCAAGTCAATCCCATTATTTGCCGAATCAGGTCCATATGAGAGATTACGTTCGTCAAGATCATCCAATTCATGGATGGGCCGTGTTGGGTTTTGCCAAGTTCGTCTTGGTTCTCTCTCAGAAAGATGGCGTTCCGCTTTGCGGCATACTACCTGGAAGCGACTCAGACTCATTGCAAGCATTCCGAAAATAAGATTTGCGATCTTATCTTTGACGTTCTCTCTCATAATGTCCGCCAATTCTATTTCCGTCATAGGAATTCTTAACCTATGGTATAAAGACATAACCGAATCGTAAAAATCATCAAAAGGTTCGCTGTTGGATTGCTTCCTTTGTAACATCCGACGCATGATTTCATGGTCATTGTCCAGGCTCTTGAATTGATGTCGGAGGGCCGCCTTTAGGCCATGCCAATCGATGTGGGGTTCTCTTTTAAGTAGTCGCCAATACTACTGCTCAGCCTTATCGGAGAGCAGGGTATGGAATTGGGTACAAATGGCGTACCACGAATTATCCCCACGCGATTGCATGGTTTTTATGCGGAATATGAACTCTTCCACTGACATATCTTGAGCCCTTCCACTGAACCTGAATCCCCATTTGTCGATTCGGGTATCATGTCGTAAACTAGCGTGTCGAACTTCCTGACCATTATGATTCGTGCCTGAGTTAAGATTTGAATTCCTACTTGGGCTACGCCTTTGATTGTTGTTTGGGTTAAAAGGCGGGCGTGGATTCGGATCCTGACTGGGGTCGACGTGGTGACTATCGTTTGAAGCTGAGATAGCATTCACGTTGTAATTAGGATTTTGGTTTTTGGCACTATGCAAAGGAGGTGGTCTGTTTACATTATGGTTTAATACTGGTTGACTTCGTCTCTGAGGAACGTTCAAACTATAATTTTCGTTCAAAAGATTGAAGTTAGCAGACTGGTCAACGGATTTTGGTGGAGCCACTGAACATTGTGTTTGCGGTGGTGCATTTAAAGTCATTCTTTTAATTTGATTGAGCAACTCACTCTGGATCTTAGCCATCTGACTGCTCACAGCCGCTTCGATCATAGTGCCTATATTTTCTGTTGAGGCACTTGGATCTGACGGAGAGAGGAAGGAGGCGCCATCACTAGAACCCCATCGTGTGATAGTTGGGTTTGCCGCACCTCTTCCTCTGCCACTACGACTGCGAGTCGTCATTGCAGCAGAAGCCACTGATTTTGACGCTGATGGAAAATCCAGCGAAAGCTGTGATTGCCCTCGAGTAACTCGAGATTCATCTCGACCTGTCAATACATCCACCGCAGCACCTCGAGCATTTGTAGTTGGCTCCAGTGACGCATTTGGTACAACTGTGGAGTTGATTTTAGGCGTTGCACCTGTATTTGTGTCCTCCATTTTGTAAACACACCTTAAGTTTCCAAAATCAAAGTTACAATTGCACCAAATCGAACTTACTCAAAACAAAGCCAGAAACTCAGTACAATCAAAAGTCAAATCGGGTATTTTGAGATTTATTCCTTCTCACGGAATCTTTCAGGGACTAAATAAAAATAACGGACCGAACAAGGACAAAAAAAATTGTAATAAAAAAATGTAATAATAAAAAAAATAGTAATAAAAAAAAATTTTTATAAAAAAAATAATAATAATAAAAAAAACTCCCCCACCAAAATATATTTTATAAAAAAAAATGTAAATAATAAAAAAATTATATTCAAATAATAATTAAATATAATAAACCTAAACCCAATAAACTAAACTAAAAACTTAACCAAAAATAAAAAAAAACTATAATAAACTGAACTAAATAAACTAAACTAAAGCTAATAAAACTAAAACTAACCGAATCGAGAAAACAAACGAAGAAAGAAAAAAAAATCAATCAACGTGAATATCTCGTGAAAGTAAGCAAACTAATTTCTCATACAAACTTCGCACAAAACAATTTTCAAAATAAATCAAACGTAATAACGTAAGAGCGAGAGAGAGGGACGAAACAAGTGGACGACACGAAGAAAACATAGACCCGACATGCACTCACGAAACGAAAATTTGGATGTGGATGGGTGACCCGCGAACGGTACCAAGTCGAGTGATCAGACGCCTGCAATGGCAACCAAGCCTGTAGCAAGTGATCCGATCCAAACGACTGGCACAATCCCGGATCACTATGTTTGATGTGGTTGCATGACTCTCGTGTCCTCACCGCATTATCCATGGGCTTAATTAAGCACGAGAATGTGCGAAAAGGCACACTAAAGCTCATACATCCGCATCTATTTCATTTCCCGGAGTCTCAACTGCATTGAAACGTGAAGCGTTGCAATGACTACAATATTCATGTAGCACGTAATCCACATTTCAAACAATTTTGCGGCAAGCGGAATATTCAATAAAAAAAACCGAAGTACTGCTACTACGCAACCGTAAATAAAATATGACGACAGTTGGACTCAATATAAACGCGATCGCGAATAGCACAAAAAAACGAACATCCGAAATTATGTTCACACCAAAACTTCGTTTAGAAATTTTGATGATGTGAACACACCTTCAGAAAAAAAAATTGGCTAATAAAAAAAAGATTGAAAATTTTTAAAAGTGAAGACAGGGTGATTCAGTAAAACTGAAAAAAGTTAGAGTCAAAATTTTTAAATTTTTTTTTTTTTTTTTTTAAAATAAATAAAAAAAAATTTGTTTTCCGAAAATATTGGTTTACCTAAAGGTAACAAATAAAACACCATTTCCAAACATCAACTCGTTTGAAAATGTGTCAAAACAATTTTGTTTGAACTCCATTTGTAATTTCGACCGAAGTTGAAAATACAAATGGCAAACAAAATTATAAATCCGCTGGCTGAACCAACGGAACGTTGGGCGCCATATTTGTAATTTAACCGAAGTTAAATTACACCCCTCTCCGTTGGGCGCCATATATGTAACAAGGGGGGTTGCATATACTTGGGGTTGGTTCAAAAGAAGCAAATCCCCTGATGACCTATTTAGCATATCTTCCTCCTTGCGAGGAGAAGATATGAGATGGTGCAGCAATGTGAGCAGCTGAAGGCTGCACGCCTAGCTGATCGCACTAGCTAGCTCGCCGGAGGGGTGGGTCGCTGCTCACCACCATCTGTCATCGCGTTACACATAAATTATATGCGTGCAAGATGTGTGAAAACGTCGTTAAGACTTTATAGTGATAGCGCGAGCTATCAAGCAAGGAAAATTCGGTTTTTTGCGAGAAAAAAAACCGAATAAAGGGGGGTGTCCGTTAATTTGCTGGTCACCGAACTTGACCAGCCATCCGCGAAAGCCTTGCGAGGCATGTCGGGGCCGATTGGCAAAGGTGTTAATGCCAACCGGACTTTTGGGGCACTACCCTCCCACATGGACCGACAGCAGAATGCCGATCCCCGTATGTCCATACTCGCCCCTACAAATGAGTATGGACCCTTAATGTTTTTTTTTCTTTTTTTATATTTTCCCTTCACATCACCTTACCATATGCATATCTCTCTCTCTCTCTCAGTAATCACCTAATTCTGGTTTGACATCTTTATCATTATATGTCCGTTTATTGCTTTAACATATTCTCGAATCTACAAACCGGATTCACTTTTCTTTGGATAAAAAAAAAATCGAATATTCATTTCCCTATTCAGAATTTCATCTTCGTTTATATATACGACCCCAACAAAAGTGTGTATATGGAATTCTTACTGGACCGTGTGATTCCTCCTTCCGTCGGCCTGAACAAAAAAAAAGCAAAGATTCCCAAATACAGAGCAAACCAAAAGCAAAATTCTTCTGAAAAAAAAACCAATTTGAATTTAAAATCTTAATTCAAAGGCCTTGTAAAAATCATAAAAGAAAAGAAAATCTCCTTTTTTTTTTTATAGATAACAATTTGTGTTACTTTTTGTTTTATTTCAAAATAATAATAATAAAAAAAAATTCTTTCATTAAATTTAATTTTAGTTTGTTATTTTGTTATACCATATATTGTATTACTAATAATCTTTAGAATTGGAGGAGAAAAAAAACTGAATTTTGATGCTCTCGTCTCTTCATTAAGTTTATTAGATTTTCATTTCTTTTGTATATAAGGTATGTATAAACTTAGGAAAATGTCATTATTTTTTTTTTTCTTAAGGAGTTTTAAGAAAGCATAAAAACTTCATTTTTTTTCCTTGTACATAGATATATATATAGT
The DNA here is from genome assembly GCA_963422695.1 of Xylophagus ater. Taxonomy (NCBI): domain Eukaryota; kingdom Metazoa; phylum Arthropoda; class Insecta; order Diptera; family Xylophagidae; genus Xylophagus; species Xylophagus ater. The sequence goes on from OY730478.1 coordinate 38,828,473, forward strand.
TTTATTTCCCTTTTCTACTACTGAATATATGAGAAAACTTATAGATAAAAAAAAAATTTGAAAATTGACAAAATTGCATAATCCATGTGCGCATGTCTAATCGTGCTTAATTCTATTTAAATTCTAATTTTCTTTTCTTTTTTTTTTTTGTTCCTCGGTAAAATTTGAAAACTTGTCCTTTGTCTTATTGATTTTGAAAGTTTTTCTTTTTATAATTAGTTATTTGTGTTGTTTTATTTTTCTTTTTCTTCCTTTTTTCTTTCCTTTCCTGGTTCTTTTGTTGTGATTACTTTATCCTCGTTTGTTCGCAGCGTTTATTTTTGTACGAAGAAAAATCCGAAGAAAATTTATAATTAGTTATTTGTGTTGTTTTATTTTTCTTTTTCTTCCTTTTTTCTTTCCTTTCCTGGTTCTTTTGTTGTGATTACTTTATCCTCGTTTGTTGGCAGCGTTTATTTTTGTACGAAGAAAAATCCGAAGAAAATTTATAATTAAAATTTTTAACATTTACCTTTGATGATGAAGAAAAAAAAAATTTTGGAGTCGCCATCTTTTTTTTTCGAGAATGCACGACCAAAATCAGCAACTAGTTCATTTCGAGCTATTACGTAAATAATTTCCACTCAACTTATAAAAAATATATTTTTAATTATTTAAATAAAAAAATTTATTAACTGTTTTTTTTTGTCGTTCTTTTATTTTGTTTTATTAACCTCTTTTTTTTTCTGTTAACCAACTTTACACCAAGATTTATAATTCCAATTCCTTTAAATAACCTTTTTCTTTTTTCTTTTTTTTTGTTTTACGCCAGTTTGAGGGTGGCAAGAATCACATTTTCCTCTTCTTTTTTTTTTTTTATTTTTTTTTATTTTTCATTAGAAAACCATTTCAAAAACTTTTTTTTTTCACCATTTTATATTGAATATTTCCTTTTCTCTTGCTATTCCTCAAAATCAAAAAAAACACAACCAATTTCCCAAAAAAATTTAATTTCCAAATTTTTCTGATCACCCAATAACCTTTTTTTTTTTTCTATTTCCCTTTCAACAAAAAAAAGACTTGACTAATTTTTGACTGCCCACTTTCGAAATTTTTGAAGCCTTTGTCCAGACTTTTGAAATCACCACCCAGACTTTATAAACTCATATTTTCGAACCAGACTTCTTTTTTTTTTATTTTCAATATTTTTAAACCCGACTGTTTTATTTCACATTTCAGACTAGACTTTTTTTTTTTCAATATTTTTAAACCCGACTGTTTTCATCAACTTTTTGGACCAGACTTTTTTTTTCAATATTTTTAAACCCGACTGTTTTCATCAACTTTTTGGACCAGACTTTTTTTTTCAATATTTTTAAACCCGACTGTTTTCATCGACTTTTTGACCAGACTCTAAACATCGACTGCCTCTTTTTTTAATCTCTCATCTCCTGTTCGCAAAGATTTTTCTGTTTGGATAAAAAAACCGGTTTTCCTAGTTTCATATTTTATCCTGCCTATCAGAATGCGACACGTTCATTTTTTTCCCATTTTCTTTCGGTCCATTCTTTCGTTCTCTCGCGGGGGGGAAGGGGGGGACTCTTTCAGCTTATTTCCACCACGGATACGAGGTGAAAAGAAGTTTCTGGAAAGAATTTTTTTAAGACCATGCGGTTTTCGCAAAAGCTGACCACGCTGATATTTAAATAGTGTTGCCGTGTAGGCTTAAAATTATAAGTAAGCGTGTTGCGTTAGCCGCACGTTACACAATGCATCATTATCTCTAATTGTTTTTATTAAATTCACCTATTTTAATACTGTAATTTATGTTTCTTTCAGAAATCATCAAACAACCATCCGTTGTTGTTTTGTACATGTTGTATGAGAATTGTAATTTTAAATTATCTATTAAGTAAAGCTACAAGAGAATAAACTTTTATTTAAAATTTATTTCAATCATTTTGAGATATGTATCTTTAATTCTAAATATTGAATTAAATGGATTTTAATGAAATTTTTTTGAAACTTTATATGAAATATATTATTACCAACATTATCATTTTTGTTTGATGATTTCAAAGTTGAGCTCATTTTTCTAATAGTTATGATTATTTGTTTTTGAACATATATCCATCATATGAATTGTCAAGATGGGCTCTTTCATCGTACTAATTTTGAAATTAAAAAATTTTAAAATACGGCGCTAAATTCCGATTTTGTGTGAAATTTTTTCTATTTTCTCCAAAAAATTTCCATTTAAAACGATATAATTATTTTGTTAATAATATTATGAATTTTTTTTTCTATATTCATATTAAGATGTATTCAATGCATCATTATCATTAATTGTTTTTATTAAATTCACCTATTTTAATACTGTAATTTATGTTTCTTTCAGAAATCATCAAACAACCATCCGTTGTTGTTTTGTACATGTTGTATGAGAATTGGAATTTTAAATTATCTATTAAGTAAAGCTACAAGAGAATAAACTTTTATTTAAAATTTATTTCAATCATTTTGAGATATGTATCTTTAATTCTAAATATTGAATTAAATGGATTTTAATGAAATTTTTTTGAAACTTTATATGAAATATATTATTACCAACATTATCATTTTTCTTTGATGATTTCAAAGTTGAGCTCATTTTTCTAATAGTCATGATTATTTGTTTTTGAACATATATCCATCATATGAATTGTCAAGATGGGCTCTTTCATCGTACTAATTTTGAAATTAAAAAAAATTGAAATTCGGCGTTAAATTCCGATTTTGTGTGAAATTTTTTCTATTTTCTACAAAAAATTTCCATTTTAAACGATATAATTATTTTGTCAAAAATATTATGGAATTTTTTTTTTTATTCATATTAAGATTTACTCAATCCATCATTATCATTAATTGTTTTTATTAAATTCTCCTACTTTCATACTGTAATTTAAGTTTCTTTCAGAAATCTTCAAACAACCATTCGTTGCTGTTTTGTACATGTTGTTTGAGAATCAGAATTTTAATCTAACTACTACATAGTAAAGGTATAAATGGACACAATTTAATAAAAATTCATTTCAATCAATCCGAGATATGTATGCTTAAATCAAAATTCTAAATTTAATAGATTTTAGTGAAATTTTTTGAAAATTTATGTGAAATACACAATATTATTACCATGGCATGGTAACATGGTACAGTTTTTCATTTTGAAATTAAATTAAACTCTTCGATTAAATAAATGCTAGTCCTGAAAAGGACTTTTTTGTGTTACTTTTAGAATTGTATTTTACTTTTTTGCTTTCTTTACTGGAGATGCCTTTTTTGTTGTTGTCGCAGCTTTTTTAACCTTAGGACTTTTTGCAGCAACCTTTGTTACATTTTTAGATGGTTTCGTAATTTTTTGCTTCGAAGCTTTTGTTTTAATAGGAGCTGGTTTCTTAATAGTTTTAGCTACTGCTACTGCTACTTTACAGGTGATCCTTTCTTGGCTTTTTTTGTAATTGATTTTTTCGGTGATGCTAATTTGTTTTTCTTCGAACTTTCGCCGCTTGCTTTTGTTGATGTCGATAGCTTAAATGAACCCGATGCACCTTTGCCTTTCGTTTGGATTAATTTACCGCTAACAACTGCACTCTTAATATATTTTTTAATAAATGGAGACCATTTGTCAGCGTCAACTTTGTAATTTGCAGCCAAATACTTTTTAATTGCTAGTAAAGATGAACCGCCACGTTCTTTCAAATCTTTTATAGCGCTATTCACCATATCTGAAGTTGGGGGATGAGTTGGCTTAGATTTAGGCGTTTTCACTCCAGTTGCGATAGAACCTTTCTTTGGTTCCTTCGTTTCAACAACAGGTGCAGTATTGTAACGTGTGGTTAATACAACACGCTTACTCATAATTTTAAGCCTACACGGCAACACTATTTAAACATCAGCGTGGTCAGCTTTTGCGAAAACCGCATGTTTTCAAAAAATTCTTTCCAGAAAATTCTTTTCACCTCATATCCGTGGTGGAAATAAGCTGAAAAGAGTTGCCCGCGCGAGAGAACGAAAGAATAGACAGAAAGAAGAATGGGGAAAAAATGAACGTGTCGTATTCTGATAGGCAGGATAAAGATTGAAACTAGAAAAACCGGTTTTTTTATCCAAACAGAAAAAAAATTTTGCGAACAGGAGATGGGGAAGGCAAAAATTGGGAGAGTCTGGTCCAAAAAGTCGATGATGAAAGTCTGATATCGGAATGTGAAGAATAAAAGCGGTTTATTAAAATGATAATGGACAATTTTAGATTATGTGTGCGATTTCATGTTTTTACGGTAGAAAAAAAAAGAAAAAATAATTAAAAGAGAAAAAAGATTTTACTTGAAACATTTGGTTTAAAACAAGAAAGAAAATATTTGGTGAAAGTGTAAAATAACCAATCTTCCAAAATATTGGTTAAAATGACAGAAAAGCTAGAATTTGCGGCATGTTTCTTTGAAAGATGAAATTTTCATTGATTTTCCCGTATTTTTTTTTCTCTATTATTATTTTAGTTTAATAAAGGATCAACAAAAAAAGAAAAAACTAAGTGCCCCGTTTTCAAAAAAAGAAAAGAAAAAAAGAAAAAACATATATACACATATATTCTTTTGTTTAACATTAGAAAAGTAGGCATAGTTTTTTTTTACTATAAAAATTCAAAGTTTTCAAATTTGAATGTTCAATTATTTTCCGTGGTGTTTGATCCAAATGAAATGATTCTAAAAGTTATTATTTTTTCAAAATTATTTCGGAATAAAACCAAAAAAGGGAAAACTTACTGGAATATAATTAATTACCATCTAAATTTTTTTGTTTTTTTTGTCTTCGGAAAATTTAATTAAGTGGAATACAAAGGAAAATAAAATGTTTTGCATATTGATTATAAACAAAAAAAAAGAAAACCATTCAAGTTATAAAAATAATAATTAAAAATTTGAAAAAAAAAAATTCAGTTTATTTAAGCTTTTAAAAAGAAAAAAACAAATTTTGGTGATTAAATTCTTGTTTGGGTTTTTTTTCTTGGTTCGGGGCGCATATTATAAAAACTCATTATTGGAATTGTTTTACCTTACGAAAAAAAAGGGGTGATAAAATCTGAAGAAAAATAATGCAGTCCGATGAATATGTTTCGAAGAATTTCGCATTCCAATGTGATGTGGAAGTGGTTTTCAATGAAATGAAGGCACAATATGCAACATCTTCTCGTGATACAACAAATCCACGGGCCTGAGATCTTTTGCTCAATAATTGTTTTAAGATTCAGATCCTCGTGGCACCATTTCTTTTATCCTGGACGAAACACCCTCTCATATGTTGGCAGGAAAATATTATATATATATGGAACTGGATTCAATGGCGCTTTAATTTCTTCCTGCAGGGCTCATGTATAGTGATGAACGTCGCAGCAGCTAAATAAGGATCAGTTTTTTTTGTCAAAACAATTTTTTTTGAAATAAAATTATTCAAATGATTTTTTTTTAATTTCGAAGGGAAACCGCGAAATTTTATATTCATATGAATTCATATGGCTTTTGTATTTGCTTAATAGAACTCGTGCTGCAGAAAGGCCTTTTTGGGAGCTCGGGGTAAGTTTTGAAGAAAAATATATATATATTAAAAAACATTCATATCTAATATTCATTCGCCTAAAGCAAGATTAAGTTTTTTTATTCGGAATTAAAAATTTATTTTGGAATACATATAGTAAATTTTGAACCCACTTGGCTCATAAAGAAAAAAACAAAAATCAAGATTTAAGTTTAAATTGGCTCAATTTATAGATCTCAATCTACCATGTTTTATTGGTTTTTAAACTAACGTAAAAGAAAAAAAAAAAAACGAAAGTAATTGAAGTTGGGAAAAAAATAAAATAAATAACGTTTTTGGATTATGTGCACGGTATTCAATAAATTTTTTTGGTTTATTATTTGGTTGATCAATGTTTTAGGTTCTATTTACTTAATTAAAGAAATTCAGAGAAAAAGAAGCAATTGGGGGTTTTGATTATTGAGTTCCTTTTCGATATCCATTTGCGCTTGCGGGATTTCTGCCCCATTTTATAAACCCTCCGAGATGGAGAGTAACAGTAGATAGGAATATCTCCGAGAGAAGAGAGAGAGAGATGGAATAGGGGAGGAGTGAAGAGGGCATAAAAATATATAAGGATCCATGCTCATTTGTAGGGGCAGCATGGACATACGGGGATCGGCATTCTACTGTCGGTCCATGTGGGAGGGTAGTGCCCCAAAGTCCGGTTGGCATTAACACCTTTGCCAATCGGCCCCGACATGCCTCGCAAGGCTTTCGCGGATGGCTGGTCAAGTTCCGATGACCACCAAATTAACGAACACTCCCCATATTCGGTTTTTTTCTCGCAAAAACCGAATTTCCTTGCTTGATAGCTCGCGCTATCACTATAAAGTCTGAACGACGTTTTCACTCATCATGCACGCATATAATTTATGTGTAACGCGATGACAGATGGTGGTGAGCAGCGACCCACCCCTCCGGCGAGCTAGCTAGTCCGACTCAGCTAGGCGTGCAGCCTTTTAGCTGTTCACATTTGCTGCACCATCTCATATCTTCTCCTCGCAAGGAAGAAGATATGCTTAATAGGTCATCAGGGGATTTGCTCTTCGATAACAAACCCCAAAATATATAAACCCCCCTTGTTACAGTATTCGATTGAATTGTAGTATTATCTGCCATTTTGCTTTTTTTTCTTTTAAAATATTTTTATTCACTTTTAGATTTTCCAATTCAATTTTTCAAAAAAAACAACACTTTAAAATCACTTATAACATTTATAACTTGTATGACTGTATGAATTAAATTCACTGAAGTCTAGTATGAACAAAACAGCTTATCCATATGTGATGAGTTTGTGGAAGAGCGGTGTGATATAATTTCATTCAATTCAAGGCAATTTTTTCTCATTTTTGTTTGATGATTTCAAAGTTGAGCTCATTTTTCTAATAGTCATGATTATTTGCTTTTGAACATATATCCATCATATGAATTGTCAAGATGGGCTCTTTCATCGTACTAATTTTGAAATTAAAAAATTTTAAAATACGGCGCTAAATTCCGATTTTGTGTGAAATTTTTTCTATTTTCTCCAAAAAATTTCCATTTAAAACGATATAATTATTTTGTTAATAATATTATGAATTTTTTTTTTCTATATTCATATTAAGATATACTCAGTGCATCATTATCATTAATTGTTTTTATTAAATTCACCTATTTTAATACTGTAATTTGTTTCTTTCAGAAATCATCAAACAACCATCCGTTGTTGTTTTGTACATGTTGTATGAGAATTGTAATTTTAAATTATCTATTAAGTAAAGGTACAAGAGCATAAACTTTTATTTAAAATTTATTTCAATCATTTTGAGATATGTATCTTTAATTCTAGATATTGAATTAAATGGATTTTAATGAAATTTTTTTGAAACTTTATATGAAATATATTATTACCAACATTATCATTTTTGTTTGATGATTTCAAAGTTGAGCTCATTTTTCTAATAGTCATGATTATTTGCTTTTGAACATATATCCATCATATGAATTGTCAAGATGGGCTCTTTCATCGTACTAATTTTGAAATTAAAAAATTTTAAAATACGGCGCTAAATTCCGATTTTGTGTGAAATTTTTTCTATTTTCTCCAAAAAATTTCCATTTAAAACGATATAATTATTTTGTTAATAATATTATGAATTTTTTTTTCTATATTCATATTAAGATGTACTCAAAGCATCATTATCTCTAATTGTTTTTATAAAATTCACCTATTTTAATACTGTAATTTATGTTTCTTTCAGAAATCATCAAACAACCATCCGTTGCTGTTTTGTACATGTTGTTTGAGAATCAGAATTTTAATCTAACTACTACATAGTAAAGGTATAAATGGACACAATTTAATAAAAATTCATTTCAATCAATCCGAGATATGTATCCTTAAATCAAAATTCTAAATTTAATTATACACAATATTATTACCATGGCATGGTAACATGGTACAGTTTTTCATTTTGACTCCAATCTTTACAGGTGATCCTTTCTTGGTTTTTTTTGTAATTGATTTTTTCGGTGATGCTAATTTGTTTTTCTTCGAACTTTCGCCGCTTGCTTTTGTTGATGTCGATAGCTTAAATGAACCCGATGCACCTTTGCCTTTCGTTTGGATTAATTTACCGCTAACAACTGCACTCTTAATATATTTTTTAATAAATGGAGACAATTTGTCAGCGTCAACTTTGTAATTTGCAGCCAAATACTTTTTAATTGCTAGTAAAGATGAACCGCCACGTTGTTTCAAATTTTTTATAGCGCTATTCACCATATCTGAAGTTGGAGGATGAGTTGGCTTAGATTTAGGCTTTTTCACTCCAGTTGCGATAGAACCTTTCTTTGGTTTCTTCGTTTCAACAACAGGTGCAGTATTCGATTGAATTGTAGTATTATCTGCCATTTTGCTTTTTTTTCTTTTAAAATATTTTTATTCACTTTTAGATTTTCCAATTAAATTTATCAAAAAAAAAACACTTTAAAATTACTTATAATATTTATAACTTGTATGACTGTATGAATTAAATTCACTGAAGTCTAGTATGAACAAAACAGCTTATCCACATGTGATGAGTTTGTGGAAGAGCGGTGTGAAATAATTTCATTCAATTCAAGGCAATTTTTTCTCATTTTTGTTGATGATTTCAAAGTTGAGCTCATTTTTCTAATAGTTATGATTATTTGTTTTTGAACATATATCCATCATATGAATTGTCAAGATGGGCTCTTTCATCGTACTAATTTTGAATTTAAAAATGTTTAAAATACGGCGCTAAATTCCGATTTTGTGTGAAATTTTTTTATTTTCTACAAAAAATTTCCATTTAAAACGATATAATTATTTTGTTAATAATATTATGAATTTTTTTTTCTATATTCATATTAAGATGTACTCAGTGCATCATTATCATTAATTGTTTTTATTAAATTCACCTATTTTAATACTGTAATTTATGTTTCTTTCAGAAATCATCAAACAACCATCCGTTGTTGTTTTGTACATGTTGTATGAGAATTGTAATTTTAAATTATCTATTAAGTAAAGGTACAAGAGAATAAACTTTTATTTAAAATTTATTTCAATCATTTTGAGATATGTATCTTTAATTCTAAATATTGAATTAAATGGATTTTAATGAAATTTTTTTGAAACTTTATATGAAATATATTATTACCAACATTATCATTTTTGTTTGATGATTTCAAAGTTGAGCTCTTTTTTCTAATAGTCATGATTATTTGTTTTTAAACATATATCCATCATATGAATCGTCAAGATGGGCTCTTTCATCGTACTAATTTTGAAATTAAAAAAAACTGAAATTCGGCGTTAAATTCCGATTTTGTGTGAAATTTTTTCTATTTTCTACAAAAAATTTCCAGTTTAAACGATATAATTATTTTGTCAAAAATATTATGGAAATTTTTTTTTTTATTCATATTAAGATTTACTCAATCCATCATTATCATTAATTGTTTTTATTAAATTCTCCTATTTTCATACTGTAATTTAAGTTTCTTTCAGAAATCTTCAAACAACCATTCGTTGCTGTTTTGTACATGTTGTTTGAGAATCAGAATTTTAATCTAACTACTACATAGTAAAGGTATAAACGGACACAATTTAATAAAAATTCATTTCAATCAATCCGAGATATGTATCCTTAAATCAAAATTCTAAATTTAATAGATTTTAGTGAAATTTTTTTCAAAATTTATGTGAAATACACAATATTATTACCATGGCATGATAACATGGTACACTTTTTCATTTTGAAATTAAATTAAACTCTTCGATTAAATAAATGCTAGTCCTGAAAAGGACGTTTTTGTGTTACTTTCAGAATTGTATTTTACTTTTTTGCTTTCTTTACTGGAGTTGCCTTTTTTGTTGTTGTCGCAGCTTTTTTAACCTTAGGACTTTTTGCGGCAACCTTTGTTACATTTTTAGATGGTTTCGTAATTTTTCGCTTCAAAGCTTTTGTTTTAATAGGAGCTGGTTTCTTAATAGTTTTAGCTACTGCCTTTTCAGATTTTTTCTTTTCTATTATAGATTCTTTAGCAACAGTAGTCTTTTCTTTGCGACTCCAACCTTTACAGGTGATCCTTTCTTGGCTTTTTTTGTAATTGATTTTTTCGGTGATGCTAATTTGTTTTTCTTCGAACTTTCGCCGCTTGCTTTTGTTGATGTCGATAGCTTAAATGAACCCGATGCACCTTTGCCTTTCGTTTGGATTAATTTACCGCTAACAACTGCACTCTTAATATATTTTTTAATAAATGGAGACAATTTGTCAGCGTCAACTTTGTAATTTGCAGCCAAATACTTTTTAATTGCTAGTAAAGATGAACCGCCACGTTCTTTCAAATCTTTTATAGCGCTATTCACCATATCTGAAGTTGGAGGATGAGTTGGCTTAGATTTAGGCTTTTTCACTCCAGTTGCGATAGAACCTTTCTTTGGTTTCTTCGTTTCAACAACAGGTGCAGTATTCGATTGAATTGTAGTATTACCTGCCATTTTGCTTTTTTTCTTTTAAAATATTTTTATTCACTTTTAGATTTTCCAATTAAATTTTTCAAAAAAAAACACTTTAAAATCACTTATAACATTTATAACTTGTATGACTGTATGAATTAAATTCACTGAAGTCTAGTATGAACAAAACAGCTTATCTATATGTGATGAGATTGTGGAATAGCGGTGTGATATAATTTCATTCAATTCAAGGCAATTTTTTCTCATTTTTGTTTGATGATTTCAAAGTTGAGCTCATTTTTCTAATAGTCATGATTATTTGTTTTTGAACATATATCCATCATATGAATTGTCAAGATGGGCTCTTTCATCGTACTAATTTTGAAATTAAAAAAATTTTAAAATACGGCGCTAATTTCCTATTTTGTGTGAAATTTTTTCTATTTTCTCCAAAAAATTTCCATTTAAAACGATATAATTATTTTGTTAATAATATTATGAATTTTTTTTTTCTATATTCATATTAAGATGTACTCAGTGCATCATTATCATTAATTGTTTTTATTAAATTCACCTATTTTAATACTGTAATTTGTTTTTAAACATATATCCATCATATGAATCGTCAAGACGGGCTCTTTCATCGTACTAATTTTGAAATTAAAAAAAACTGAAATTCGGCGTTAAATTCCGATTTTGTGTGAAATTTTTTCTATTTTCTACAAAAAATTTCCATTTTAAACGATATAATTATTTTGTCAAAAATATTATGGAATTTTTTTTTTTTTATTCATATTAAGATTTACTCAATCCATCATTATCATTAATTGTTTTTATTAAATTCTCCTATTTTCATACTGTAATTTAAGTTTCTTTCAGAAATCTTCAAACAACCATTCGTTGCTGTTTTGTACATGTTGTTTGAGAATCAGAATTTTAATCTAACTACTACATAGTAAAGGTATAAACGGACACAATTTAATAAAAATTCCTTTCAATCAATCCGAGATATGTATCCTTAAATCAAAATTCTAAATTTAATAGATTTTAGTGAAATTTTTTTTGAAAATTTATGTGAAATACACAATATTATTACCATGGTATGGTAACATGGTAGAGTTTTTCATTTTGAAATTAAATTAAACTCTTCGATTAAATAAATGCTAGTCCTGAAAAGGACTTTTTTGTGTTACTTTTAGAATTGTATTTTACTTTTTTGCTTTCTTTACTGGAGTTGCCTTTTTTGTTGTTGTCGCAGCTTTTTTAACCTTAAGACTTTTTGCAGCAACCTTTGTTACATTTTTAGATGGTTTCGTAATTTTTTGCTTCGAAGCTTTTGTTTTAATAGGAGCTGGTTTCTAATTAGTTTTAGCTACTGCCTTTTCAGATTTTTTCTTTTCTATTATGGAATCTTTAGCAACAGTAGTCTTTTTCTTTGCGACTCCAACCTTTACAGGTGATCCTTTCTTGGCTTTTTTTGTAATTGATTTTTTCGGTGACGCTAATTTGTTTTTCTTCGAACTTTCGCCGCTTGCTTTTGTTGATGTCGATAGCTTAAATGAACCCGATGCACTTTGCCTTTCGTTTGGATTAATTTACCGCTAACAACTGCACTCTTAATATATTTTTTAATAAATGGAGACAATTTGTCAGCGTCAACTTTGTAATTTGCAGCCAAGTACTTTTTAATTGCTAGTAAAGATGAACCGCCACGTTCTTTCAAATCTTTTATAGCGCTATTCACCATATCTGAAGTTGGAGGATGAGTTGGCTTAGATTTAGCCTTTTTCACTCCAGTTGCGATAGAACCTTTCTTTGGTTTCTTCGTTTCAACAACAGGTGCAGTATTCGATTGAATTGTAGTATTATCTGCCATTTTGCTTTTTTTTCTTTTAAAATATTTTTATTCACTTTTAGATTTTCCAATTAAATTTTTCAAAAAAAAAACACTTTAAAATCACTTATAACATTTATAACTTGTATGACTGTATGAATTAAATTCACTGAAGTCTAGTATGAACAAAACAGCTTATCCATATGGGATGAGTTTGTGGAAGAGCGGTGTGATACAATTTCATTCAATTCAAGGCAATTTTTTCTCATTTTTGTTTGATGATTTCAAAGTTGAGCTCATTTTTCTGATAGTTATGATTATTTGTTTTTAAACATATATCCATCATATGAATCGTCAAGACGGGCTCTTTCATCGTACTAATTTTGAAATTAAAAAAATTTGAAATTCGGCGTTAAATTCCGATTTTGTGTGAGATTTTTTCTATTTTCTACAAAAAATTTCCATTTTAAACGATATAATTATTTTGTCAAAAATATTATGGAATTTTTTTTTTTATTCATATTAAGATTTACTCAATCCATCATTATCATTAATTGTTTTTACTAAATTCTCCTATTTTCATACTGTAATTTAAGTTTCTTTCAGAAATCTTCAAACAACCATTCGTTGCTGTTTTGTACATGTTGTTTGAGAATCAGAATTTTAATCTAACTACTACATAGTAAAGGTATAAACGGACACAATTTAATAAAAATTCATTTCAATCAATCCGAGATATGTATCCTTAAATCAAAATTCTAAATTTAATAGATTTTAGTGAAATTTTTTGAAAATTTATGTGAAATACACAATATTATTACCATGGCATGGTAACATGGTACAGTTTTTCATTTTGAAATTAAATTAAACTCTTCGATTAAATAAATGCTAGTCCTGAAAAGGACTTTTTTGTGTTACTTTTAGAATTGTATTTTACTTTTTTGCTTTCTTTACTGGAGTTGCCTTTTTTGTTGTTGTCGCAGCTTTTTTAACCTTAGGACTTTTTGCAGCAACCTTTGTTACATTTTTAGATGGTTTCGTAATTTTTTGCTTCGAAGCTTTTGTTTTAATAGGAGCTGGTTTCTAATTAGTTTTAGCTACTGCCTTTTCAGATTTTTTCTTTTCTATTATAGATTCTTTAGCAACAGTAGTCTTTTTCTTTGCGACTCCAACCTTTACAGGTGATCCTTTCTTGGCTTTTTTTGTAATTGATTTTTTCGGTGATGCTAATTTGTTTTTCTTCGAACTTTCGCCGCTTGCTTTTGTTGATGTCGATAGCTTAAATGAACCCGATGCACCTTTGCCTTTCGTTTGGATTAATTTACCGCTAACGACTGCACTCTTAATATATTTTTTAATAAATGGAGACAATTTGTCAGCGTCAACTTTGTAATTTGCAGCCAAATACTTTTGAATTGCTAGTAAAGATGAACCGCCACGTTCTTTCAAATCTTTTATAGCGCTATTCACCATATCTGAAGTTGGAGGATGAGTTGGCTTAGATTTAGCCTTTTTCACTCCAGTTGCGATAGAACCTTTCTTTGGTTTCTTCGTTTCAACAACAGGTGCAGTATTCGATTGAATTGTAGTATTATCTGCCATTTTGCTTTTTTTTCTTTTAAAATATTTTTATTCACTTTTAGATTTTCCAATTAAATTTTTCAAAAAAAAAACACTTTAAAATCACTTATAACATTTATAACTTGTATGACTGTATGAATTAAATTCACTGAAGTCTAGTATGAACAAAACAGCTTATCCATATGGGATGAGTTTGTGGAAGAGCGGTGTGATACAATTTCATTCAATTCAAGGCAATTTTTTCTCATTTTTGTTTGATGATTTCAAAGTTGAGCTCATTTTTCTGATAGTTATGATTATTTGTTTTTAAACATATAGCCATCATATGAATCGTCAAGACGGGCTCTTTCATCGTACTAATTTTGAAATTAAAAAAATTTGAAATTCGGCGTTAAATTCCGATTTTGTGTGAGATTTTTTCTATTTTCTACAAAAAATTTCCATTTTAAACGATATAATTATTTTGTCAAAAATATTATGGAATTTTTTTTTTTATTCATATTAAGAATTACTCAATCCATCATTATCATTAATTGTTTTTACTAAATTCTCCTATTTTCATACTGTAATTTAAGTTTCTTTCAGAAATCTTCAAACAACCATTCGTTGCTGTTTTGTACATGTTGTTTGAGAATCAGAATTTTAATCTAACTACTACATAGTAAAGGTATAAACGGACACAATTTAATAAAAATTCATTTCAATCAATCCGAGATATGTATCCTTAAATCAAAATTCTAAATTTAATAGATTTTAGTGAAATTTTTTGAAAATTTATGTGAAATACACAATATTATTACCATGGCATGGTAACATGGTACAGTTTTTCATTTTGAAATTAAATTAAACTCTTCGATTAAATAAATGCTAGTCCTGAAAAGGACTTTTTTGTGTTACTTTTAGAATTGTATTTTACTTTTTTGCTTTCTTTACTGGAGTTGCCTTTTTTGTTGTTGTCGCAGCTTTTTTAACCTTAGGACTTTTTGCAGCAACCTTTGTTACATTTTTAGATGGTTTCGTAATTTTTTGCTTCGAAGCTTTTGTTTTAATAGGAGCTGGTTTCTAATTAGTTTTAGCTACTGCCTTTTCAGATTTTTTCTTTTCTATTATAGATTCTTTAGCAACAGTAGTCTTTTTCTTTGCGACTCCAACCTTTACAGGTGATCCTTTCTTGGCTTTTTTTGTAATTGATTTTTTCGGTGATGCTAATTTGTTTTTCTTCGAACTTTCGCCGCTTGCTTTTGTTGATGTCGATAGCTTAAATGAACCCGATGCACCTTTGCCTTTCGTTTGGATTAATTTACCGCTAACGACTGCACTCTTAATATATTTTTTAATAAATGGAGACAATTTGTCAGCGTCAACTTTGTAATTTGCAGCCAAATACTTTTGAATTGCTAGTAAAGATGAACCGCCACGTTCTTTCAAATCTTTTATAGCGCTATTCACCATATCTGAAGTTGGAGGATGAGTTGGCTTAGATTTAGGCTTTTTCACTCCAGTTGCGATAGAACCTTTCTTTGGTTTCTTCGTTTCAACAACAGGTGCAGTATTCGATTGAATTGTAGTATTACCTGCCATTTTGCTTTTTTTCTTTTAAAATATTTTTATTCACTTTTAGATTTTCCAATTAAATTTTTCAAAAAAAAAAACACTTTAAAATCACTTATAACATTTATAACTTGTATGACTGTATGAATTAAATTCACTGAAGTCTAGTATGAACAAAACAGCTTATCCATATGTGATGAGTTTGTGGAAGAGCGGTGTGATATAATTTCATTCAATTCAAGGCAATTTTTTCTCATTTTTGTTCGATGATTTCAAAGTTGAGCTCATTTTTCTAATAGTCATGATTATTTGTTTTTGAACATATATCCATCATATGAATTGTCAAGATGGGCTCTTTCATCGTACTAATTTTGAAATTAAAAAAATTTTAAAATACGGCGCTAAATTCCGATTTTGTGTGAAATTTTCTCTATTTTCTACAAAATATTTCCATTTTAAACGATATAATTATTTTGTCAAAAATATTATGGAATTTTTTTTTATTCATATTAAGATTTACTCAATCCATCATTATCATTAATTGTTTTTATTAAATTCTCCTATTTTCATACTGTAATTTAAGTTTCTTTCAGAAATCTTCAAACAACCATTCGTTGCTGTTTTGTACATATTGTTTGAGAATCAGAATTTTAATCTAACTACTACATAGTAAAGGTATAAACGGACACAATTTAATAAAACTTCATTTCAATCAATCCGAGATAAGTATCCTTAAATCAAAATTCTAAATTTAATAGATTTTTGTGAAATTTTTTTGAAAATTTATGTGAAATGCACAATATTATTACCATGGCATGGTAACATGGTACAGTTTTTCATTTTGAAATTAAATTAAACTCTTCGATTAAATAAATGCTAGTCCTGAAAAGGACTTTTTTGTGTTACTTTTAGAATTGTATTTTACTTTTTTGCTTTCTTTACTGGAGTTGCCTTTTTTGTTGTTGTCGCAGCTTTTTTAACCTTAGGACTTTTTGCAGCAACCTTTGTTACATTTTTAGATGGTTTCGTAATTTTTTGCTTCGAAGCTTTTGTTTTAATAGGAGCTTGGTTTCTTCATAGTTCTAGCTACTGCCTTTTCAGATTTTTTCTTTTCTATTATAGATTCTTTAGCAACAGTAGTCTTTTTCTTTGCCACTCCAACCTTTACAAGTGATCCTTTCTTGACTTTTTTTGTAATTGATTTTTTCGGTGATGCTAATTTGTTTTTCCTCGAACTTTCGCCGCGTGCTTTTGTTGATGTCGATAGCTTAAATGAACCCGATGCACCTTTGTCTTTCGTTTGGATTAATTTACCGCTAACAACTGCACTCTTAATATATTTTTTAATAAATGGAGACAATTTGTCAGCGTCAACTTTATAATTTGCAGCCAAATACTTTTTAATTGCTAGTAAAGATGAACCGCCACGTTCTTTCAAATCTTTTATAGCGCTATTCACCATATCTGAAGTTGCAGGATGAGTTGGCTTAGATTTAGGCTTTTTCACTCCAGTTGCGATAGAACCTTTCTTTGGTTTCTTCGTTTCAACAACAGGTGCAGTATTCGATTGAATTGTAGTATTATCTGCCATTTTGCTTTTTTTTCTTTTAAAATATTTTTATTCACGTTTAGATTTTCCAATTAAATTTTTCAAAAAAAAAAAAACACTTTAAAATCACTTATAACATTTATAACTTTTATGACTGTATGAATTAAATTCACTGAAGTCTAGTATGAACAAAACAGTTTATCCATATGTGATGAGCTTGTGGAAGAGCGGTGTGAAATAATTCCATTCACTTCAAGGCAATTTTTTCTCATTTTTGTTTGATGATATCAAAGTTGAGCTCATTTTTCTAATAGTTATGATTATTTGTTTTTGAACATATATCCATCATATGAATTGTCAAGATGGGCTCTTTCATCGTACTAATTTTGAAATTAAAAAAAATTAAAATTCGGCGTTAAATTCCGATTTTGTGTGAAATTTTCTCTATTTTCTACAAAATATTTCCATTTTAAACGATATAATTATTTTGTCAAAAATATTATGGAATTTTTTTTTTTTTATTCATATTAAGATTTACTCAATCCATCATTATCATTAATTGTTTTTATTAAATTCTCCTATTTTCATACTGTAATTTAAGTTTCTTTCAGAAATCTTCAAACAACCATTCGTTGCTGTTTTGTACATGTTGTTTGAGAATCAGAATTTTAATCTAATTACTACATAGTAAAGGTATAAACGGACACAATTTAATAAAAATTCATTTCAATCAATCCGAGATATGTATCCTTAAATCAAAATTCTAAATTTAATAGATTTTAGTGAAATTTTTTTGAAAATGTATGTGAAATACACAATATTATTACCATGGCATGGTAACATGGTACAGTTTTTCATTTTGAAATTAAATTAAAATCTTCGATTAAATAAATGCTAGTCCTGAAAAGGACTTTTTTGTGTTACTTTTAGAATTGTATTTTACTTTTTTGCTTTCTTTACTGGAGTTGCCGTTTTTGTTGTTGTCGCAGCTTTTTTAACCTTAGCACTTTTTGCAGCAACCTTTGTTACATTTTTAGATGGTTTCGTAATTTTTTGCTTCGAAGCTTTTGTTTTAGGTGGAGCTGGTTTCTTAATAGTTTTAGCTACTGCCTTTTCAAATTTTTTCTTTTCTATTATAGATTCTTTAGCAACAGTAGTCTTTTTCTTTGCGACTCCAACCTTTACAGGTGATCCTTTCTTGGCTTTTTTTGTAATTGATTTTTTCGGTGATGCTAATTTGTTTTTCTTCGAACTTTCGCCGCTTGCTTTTGTTGATGTCGATAGCTTAAATGAACCCGATGCACCTTTGCCTTTCGTTTGGATTAATTTACCGCTAACAACTGCACTCTTAATATATTTTTTAATAAATGGAGACAATTTGTCAGCGTCAACTTTGTAATTTGCAGCCAAATACTTTTTAATTGCTAGTAAAGATGAACCGCCACGTTCTTTCAAATCTTTTATAGCGCTATTCACCATATCTGAAGTTGGAGGATGAGTTGGCTTAGATTTAGGCTTGTTCACTCCAGTTGCGATAGAACTTTTCTTTGGTTTCTTCGTTTCAACAACAGGTGCAGTATTCGATTGAATTGTAGTATTATCTGCCATTTTGCTTTTTTTCTTTTAAAATATTTTTATTCACTTTTAGATTTTCCAATTAAATTTTTCAAAAAAAAAACACTTTAAAATCACTTATAACATTTATAACTTGTATGACTGTATGAATTAAATTCACTTAAGTCTAGTATGAACAAAACAGCTTATCCATATGTGATGAGTTTGTGGAAGAGCGGTGTGATATAATTTCATTCAATTCAAGGCAATTTTTTCTCATTTTTGTTCGATGATTTCAAAGTTGAGCTCATTTTTCTAATAGTCATGATTATTTGTTTTTGAACATATATCCATCATATGAATTGTGAAGATGGGCTCTTTCATCGTACTAGTTTTGAAATTAAAAAAATTTTAAAATACGGCGCTAAATTCCGATTTTGTGCGAAATTTTTTCTATTTTCTCCAAAAAATTTACATTTAAAACGATATAATTATTTTGTTAATAATATTATGAATTTTTTTTTCTATATTCATATTAAGATGTACTCAGTGCATCATTATCATTAATTCTTTTTATTAAATTCACCTATTTTAATACTGTAATTTGTTTCTTTCAGAAACCATCAAACAACCATCCGTTGTTGTTTTGTACATGTTGTATGAGAATTGTAATTTTAAATTATCTATTAAGTAAAGGTACAAGAGAATAAACTTTTATTTAAAATTTATTTCAATCATTTTGAGATATGTATCTTTAATTCTAAATATTGAATTAAATGGATTTTAATGAAATTTTTTTGAAACTTTATATGAAATATATTATTACCAACATTATCATTTTTGTTTGAGGATTTCAAAGTTGAGCTCATTTTTCTAATAGTTATGATTATTTGTTTTTAAACATATATCCATCATATGAATCGTCAAAACGGGCTCTTTCATCGTACTAATTTTGAAATTAAAAAAATATAAAAATACGGCGCTAAATTCCGATTTTGTGTGAAATTTTTTCTATTTTCTACAAAAAATTTCCATTTTAAACGATATAATTATTTTGTCAAAAATATTATGGAATTTTTTTTTTATTCATATTAAGATTTACTCAATCCATCATTATCATTAATTGTTTTTATTAAATTCTCCTATTTTCATACTGTAATTTAAGTTTCTTTCAGAAATCTTCAAACAACCATTCGTTGCTGTTTTGTACATATTGTTTGAGAATCAGAATTTTAATCTAACTACTACATAGTAAAGGTATAAACGGACACAATTTAATAAAAATTCATTTCAATCAATCCGAGATAAGTATCCTTAAATCAAAATTCTAAATTTAATAGATTTTTGTGAAATTTTTTTGAAAATTTATGTGAAATGCACAATATTATTACCATGGCATGGTAACATGGTACAGTTTTTCATTTTGAAATTAAATTAAACTCTTCGATTAAATAAATGCTAGTCCTGAAAAGGACTTTTTTGTGTTACTTTTAGAATTGTATTTTATTTTTTTGCTTTCTTTACTGGAGTTGCCTTTTTAGTTGTTGTCGCAGCTTTTTTAACCTTAGGACTTTTTGCAGCAACCTTTGTTACATTTTTAGATGGTTTCGTAATTTTTTGCTTCGAAGCTTTTGTTTTAATAGGAGCTTGGTTTCTTAATAGTTTTAGCTACTGCCTTTTCAGATTTTTTCTTTTCTATTATAGATTCTTTAGCAACAGTAGTCTTTTTCTTTGCGACTCCAACCTTTACAGGTGATCCTTTCTTGGCTTTTTTTGTAATTAATTTTTTCGGTGATGCTAATTTGTTTTTCTTCGAACTTTCGCCGCTTGCTTTTGTTGATGTCGATAGCTTAAATGAACCCGATGCACCTTTGGCTTTCGTTTGGATTAATTTACCGCTAACAACTGCACTCTTAATATATTTCTTAATAAATGGAGACAATTTGTCAGCGTCAACTTTGTAATTTGCAGCCAAATACTTTTTAATTGCTAGTAAAGATGAACCGCCACGTTCTTTCAAATCTTTTATAGCGCTATTCACCATATCTGAAGTTGGAGGATGAGTTGGCTTAGATTTAGGCTTTTTCACTCCAGTTGCGATAGAACCTTTCTTTGGTTTCTTCGTTTCAACAACAGGTGCAGTATTCGATTGAATTGTAGTATTATCTGCCATTTTGCTTTTTTTTCTTTTAAAATATTTTTATTCACTTTTAGATTTTCCAATTAAATTTTTCAAAAAAAAAACACTTTAAAATCACTTATAACATTTATAACTTGTATGACTGTATGAATTAAATTCACTGAAGTCTAGTATGAACAAAACAGTTTATCCATATGTGATGAGATTGTGGAAGAGCGGTGTGAAATAATTTCATTCAATTCAAGGCAATTTTTTCTCATTTTTGTTTGATGATTTCAAAGTTGAGCTCATTTTTCTAATAGTTATGATTATTTGTTTTTGAACATATATCCATCATATGAATTGTCAAGATGGGCTCTTTCATCGTACTAATTTTGAAATAAAAAAAGTTTTAAAATACCGCGCTATATACCGATTTTGTGTGAAATTTTTTCTGTTTTCTCCAAAAAATTTCCATTTAAAACGATATAATTATTTTGTTAATAATATTATGAATTTTTTTTTCTATATTCATATTAATATGTACTCAATGCATCATTATCATTAATTGTTTTTATTAAATTCACCTATTTTAATACTGTAATTTATGTTTCTTTCAGAAATCATCAAACAACCATCCGTTGTTGTTTTGTACATGTTGTATGAGAATTGTAATTTTAAATTATCTATTAAGTAAAGGTACAAGAGAATAAACTTTTATTTAAAATTTATTTCAATCATTTTGAGATATGTATCTTTAATTATAAATATTGAATTAAATGGATTTTAATGAAATTTTTTTGAAACTTTATATGAAATATATTATTACCAACATTATCATTTTTGTTTGATGATTTCAAAGTTGAGCTCATTTTTCTAATAGTTATGATTATTTGTTTTTAAACATATAACCATCATATGAATCGTCAAGACGGGCTCTTTCATCGTACTAATTTTGAAATTAAAAAAATATAAAAATACGGCGCTAAATTCCGATTTTGTGTGAAATTTTTTCTATTTTCTACAAAATATTTCCATTTTAAAGGATATAATTATTTTGTCAAAAATATTATGGAATTTTTTTTTTATTCATATTAAGATTTACTCAATCCATCATTATCATTAATTGTTTTTACTAAATTCTCCTATTTTCATACTGTAATTTAAGTTTCTTTCAGAAATCTTCAAACAACCATTCGTTGCTGTTTTGTACATGTTGTTTGAGAATCAGAATTTTAATCTAACTACTGTATAGTAAAGGTATAAACGGACACAATTTAATAAAAATTCATTTCAATCAATCCGAGATAAGTATCCTTAAATCAAAATACTAAATTTAATAGATTTTAGTGAAATTTTTTTGAAAATTTATGTGAAATGCACAATATTATTACCATGGCATGGTAACATGGTACAGTTTTTCATTTTGAAATTAAATTAAACTCTTCGATTAAATAAATGCTAGTCCTGAAAAGGACTTTTTTGTGTTACTTTTAGAATTGTATTTTACTTTTTTGCTTTCTTTACTGGAGTTGCCTTTTTTGTTGTTGTCGCAGCTTTTTTAACCTTAGGACTTTTTGCAGCAACCTTTGTTACATTTTTAGATGGTTTCGTAATTTTTTGCTTCGAAGCTTTTGTTTTAATAGGAGCTTGGTTTCTTCATAGTTCTAGCTACTGCCTTTTCAGATCTTTTCTTTTCTATTATAGATTCTTTAGCAACAGTAGTCTTTTTCTTTGCCACTCCAACCTTTACAAGTGATCCTTTCTTGACTTTTTTTGTAATTGATTTTTTCGGTGATGCTAATTTGTTTTTCCTCGAACTTTCGCCGCGTGCTTTTGTTGATGTCGATAGCTTAAATGAACCCGATGCACCTTTGTCTTTCGTTTGGATTAATTTACCGCTAACAACTGCACTCTTAATATATTTTTTAATAAATGGAGACAATTTGTCAGCGTCAACTTTATAATTTGCAGCCAAATACTTTTTAATTGCTAGTAAAGATGAACCGCCACGTTCTTTCAAATCTTTTATAGCGCTATTCACCATATCTGAAGTTGGAGGATGAGTTGGCTTAGATTTAGGCTTTTTCACTCCAGTTGCGATAGAACCTTTCTTTGGTTTCTTCGTTTCAACAGCAGGTGCAGTATTCGATTGAATTGTAGTATTATCTGCCATTTTGCTTTTTTTTCTTTTAAAATATTTTTATTCACGTTTAGATTTTCCAATTAAATTTTTCAAAAAAAAAAAAACACTTTAAAATCACTTATAACATTCATAACTTGTATGACTGTATGAATTAAATTCACTGAAGTCTAGTATGAACAAAAGAGTTTATCCATATGCGATGAGCTTGTGGAAGAGCGGTGTGAAATAATTCCATTCACTTCAAGGCAATTTTTTCTCATTTTTGTTTGATGATATCAAAGTTGAGCTCATTTTTCTAATAGTTATGATTATTTGTTTTTGAACATATATCCATCATATGAATTGTCAAGATGGGCTCTTTCATCGTACTAATTTTGAAATTAAAAAAAATTAAAATTCGGCGTTAAATTCCGATTTTGTGTGAAATTTTCTCTATTTTCTACAAAATATTTCCATTTTAAACGATATAATTATTTTGTCAAAAATATTATGGAATTTTTTTTTTTTATTCATATTAAGATTTACTCAATCCATCATTATCATTAATTGTTTTTATTAAATTCTCCTATTTTCATACTGTAATTTAAGTTTCTTTCAGAAATCTTCAAACAACCATTCGTTGCTGTTTTGTACATGTTGTTTGAGAATCAGAATTTTAATCTAATTACTACATAGTAAAGGTATAAACGGACACAATTTAATAAAAATTCATTTCAATCAATCCGAGATATGTATCCTTAAATCAAAATTCTAAATTTAATAGATTTTAGTGAAATTTTTTTGAAAATGTATGTGAAATACACAATATTATTACCATGGCATGGTAACATGGTACAGTTTTTCATTTTGAAATTAAATTAAAATCTTCGATTAAATAAATTCTAGTCCTGAAAAGGACTTTTTTGTGTTACTTTTAGAATTGTATTTTACTTTTTTGCTTTCTTTACTGGAGTTGCCTTTTTTGTTGTTGTCGCAGCTTTTTTAACCTTAGGACTTTTTGCAGCAACCTTTGTTACATTTTTAGATGGTTTCGTAATTTTTTGCTTCGAAGCTTTTGTTTTAGGTGGAGCTGGTTTCTTAATAGTTTTAGCTACTGCCTTTTCAAATTTTTTCTTTTCTATTATAGATTCTTTAGCAACAGTAGTCTTTTTCTTTGCGACTCCAACCTTTACAGGTGATCCTTTCTTGGCTTTTTTTGTAATTGATTTTTTCGGTGATGCTAATTTGTTTTTCTTCGAACTTTCGCCGCTTGCTTTTGTTGATGTCGATAGCTTAAATGAACCCGATGCACCTTTGCCTTTCGTTTGGATTAATTTACCGCTAACAACTGCACTCTTAATATATTTTTTAATAAATGGAGACAATTTGTCAGCGTCAACTTTGTAATTTGCAGCCAAATACTTTTTAATTGCTAGTAAAGATGAACCGCCACGTTCTTTCAAATCTTTTATAGCGCTATTCACCATATCTGAAGTTGGAGGATGAGTTGGCTTAGATTTAGGCTTGTTCACTCCAGTTGCGATAGAACCTTTCTTTGGTTTCTTCGTTTCAACAACAGGTGCAGTATTCGATTGAATTGTAGTATTATCTGCCATTTTGCTTTTTTTCTTTTAAAATATTTTTATTCACTTTTAGATTTTCCAATTAAATTTTTCAAAAAAAAAAACACTTTAAAATCACTTATAACATTTATAACTTGTATGACTGTATGAATTAAATTCACTGAAGTCTAGTATGAACAAAACAGCTTATCCATATGTGATGAGTTTGTGGAAGAGCGGTGTGATATAATTTCATTCAATTCAAGGCAATTTTTTCTCATTTTTGTTCGATGATTTCAAAGTTGAGCTCATTTTTCTAATAGTCATGATTATTTGTTTTTGAACATATATCCATTATATGAATTGTCAAGATGGGCTCTTTCATCGTACTAATTTTGAAATTAAAAAAATTTTAAAATACGGCGGTAAATTCCGATTTTGTGCGAAATTTTTTCTATTTTCTCCAAAAAATTTACATTTAAAACGATATAATTATTTTGTTAATAATATTATGAATTTTTTTTTCTATATTCATATTAAGATGTACTCAGTGCATCATTATCATTAATTCTTTTTATTAAATTCACCTATTTTAATACTGTAATTTGTTTCTTTCAGAAACCATCAAACAACCATCCGTTGTTGTTTTGTACATGTTGTATGAGAATTGTAATTTTAAATTATCTATTAAGTAAAGGTACAAGAGAATAAACTTTTATTTAAAATTTATTTCAATCATTTTGAGATATGTATCTTTAATTCTAAATATTGAATTAAATGGATTTTAATGAAATTTTTTTGAAACTTTATATGAAATATATTATTACCAACATTATCATTTTTGTTTGAGGATTTCAAAGTTGAGCTCATTTTTCTAATAGTTATGATTATTTGTTTTTAAACATATATCCATCATATGAATCGTCAAGACGGGCTCTTTCATCGTACTAATTTTGAAATTAAAAAAAATTGAAATTCGGCGTTAAATTCCGATTTTGTGTGAAATTTTTTCTATTTTCTACAAAAAATTTCCATTTTAAACGATATAATTATTTTGTCAAAAATATTATGGAATTTTTTTTTTATTCATATTAAGATTTACTCAATCCATCATTATCATTAATTGTTTTTATTAAATTCTCCTATTTTCATACTGTAATTTAAGTTTCTTTCAGAAATCTTCAAACAACCATTCGTTGCTGTTTTGTACATGTTGTTTGAGAATCAGAATTTTAATCTAACTACTGTATAGTAAAGGTATAAACGGACACAATTTAATAAAAATTCATTTCAATCAATCCGAGATAAGTATCCTTAAATCAAAATTCTAAATTTAATAGATTTTAGTGAAATTTTTTTGAAAATTTATGTGAAATGCACAATATTATTACCATGGCATGGTAACATGGTACAGTTTTTCATTTTGAAATTAAATTAAACTCTTCGATTAAATAAATGCTAGTCCTGAAAAGGACTTTTTTGTGTTACTTTTAGAATTGTATTTTACTTTTTTGCTTTCTTTACTGGAGTTCCCTTTTTTGTTGTTGTCGCAGCTTTTTTAACCTTAGGACTTTTTGCAGCAACCTTTGTTACATTTTTAGATGATATCGGAATTTTTTGCTTCGAAGCTTTTGTTTTAATAGGAGCTTGGTTTCTTAATAGTTTTAGCTACTGCCTTTTCAGATTTTTTCTTTTCTATTATAGATTCTTTAGCAACAGTAGTCTTTTTCTTTGCGACTCCAACCTTTACAAGTGATCCTTTCTTGGCTTTTTTTGTAATTGATTTTTTCGGTGATGCTAATTTGTTTTTCTTCGAACTTTTGCCGCTTGCTTTTGTTGATGTCGATAGCTTAAATGAACCCGATGCACCTTTGCCTTTCGTTTGGATTAATTTACCGCTAACAACTGCACTCCTAATATATTTTATAATAAATGGAGACAATTTGTCAGCGTCAACTTTGTAATTTGCAGCCAAATACTTTTTAATTGCTAGTAAAGATGAACCGCCACGTTCTTTCAAATCTTTTATAGCGCTATTCACCATATCTGAAGTTGGAGGATGAGTTGGCTTAGATTTAGGCTTTTTCACTCCAGTTGCGATAGAACCTTTCTTTGGTTTCTTCGTTTCAACAACAGGTGCAGTATTCGATTGAATTGTAGTATTATCTGCCATTTTGCTTTTTTTTCTTTTAAAATATTTTTATTCACGTTTAGATTTTCCAATTAAATTTTTCAAAAAAAAAAAAACACTTTAAAATCACTTATAACATTTATAACTTGTATGACTGTATGAATTAAATTCACTGAAGTCTAGTATGAACAAAACAGTTTATCCATATGTGATGAGCTTGTGGAAGAGCGGTGTGAAATAATTCCATTCACTTCAAGGCAATTTTTTCTCATTTTTGTTTGATGATATCAAAGTTGAGCTCATTTTTCTAATAGTTATGATTATTTGTTTTTGAACATATATCCATCATATGAATTGTCAAGATGGGCTCTTTCATCGTACTAATTTTGAAATTAAAAAAAATTAAAATTCGGCGTTAAATTCCGATTTTGTGTGAAATTTTCTCTATTTTCTACAAAATATTTCCATTTTAAACGATATAATTATTTTGTCAAAAATATTATGGAATTTTTTTTTTTTTATTCATATTAAGATTTACTCAATCCATCATTATCATTAATTGTTTTTATTAAATTCTCCTATTTTCATACTGTAATTTAAGTTTCTTTCAGAAATCTTCAAACAACCATTCGTTGCTGTTTTGTACATGTTGTTTGAGAATCAGAATTTTAATCTAATTACTACATAGTAAAGGTATAAACGGACACAATTTAATAAAAATTCATTTCAATCAATCCGAGATATGTATCGTTAAATCAAAATTCTAAATTTAATAGATTTTAGTGAAATTTTTTTGAAAATGTATGTGAAATACACAATATTATTACCATGGCATGGTAACATGGTACAGTTTTTCATTTTGAAATTAAATTAAAATCTTCGATTAAATAAATGCTAGTCCTGAAAAGGACTTTTTTGTGTTACTTTTAGAATTGTATTTTACTTTTTTGCTTTCTTTACTGGAGTTGCCTTTTTTGTTGTTGTCGCAGCTTTTTTAACCTTAGGACTTTTTGCAGCAACCTTTGTTACATTTTTAGATGGTTTCGTAATTTTTTGCTTCGAAGCTTTTGTTTTAGGTGGAGCTGGTTTCTTAATAGTTTTAGCTACTGCCTTTTCAAATTTTTTCTTTTCTATTATAGATTCTTTAGCAACAGTAGTCTTTTTCTTTGCGACTCCAACCTTTACAGGTGATCCTTTCTTGGCTTTTTTTGTAATTGATTTTTTCGGTGATGCTAATTTGTTTTTCTTCGAACTTTCGCCGCTTGCTTTTGTTGATGTCGATAGCTTAAATGAACCCGATGCACCTTTGCCTTTCGTTTGGATTAATTTACCGCTAACAACTGCACTCTTAATATATTTTTTAATAAATGGAGACAATTTGTCAGCGTCAACTTTGTAATTTGCAGCCAAATACTTTTTAATTGCTAGTAAAGATGAACCGCCACGTTCTTTCAAATCTTTTATAGCGCTATTCACCATATCTGAAGTTGGAGGATGAGTTGGCTTAGATTTAGGCTTGTTCACTCCAGTTGCGATAGAACCTTTCTTTGGTTTCTTCGTTTCAACAACAGGTGCAGTATTCGATTGAATTGTAGTATTATCTGCCATTTTGCTTTTTTTCTTTTAAAATATTTTTATTCACTTTTAGATTTTCCAATTAAATTTTTCAAAAAAAAAAACACTTTAAAATCACTTATAACATTTATAACTTGTATGACTGTATGAATTAAATTCACTGAAGTCTAGTATGAACAAAACAGCTTATCCATATGTGATGAGTTTGTGGAAGAGCGGTGTGATATAATTTCATTCAATTCAAGGCAATTTTTTCTCATTTTTGTTCGATGATTTCAAAGTTGAGCTCATTTTTCTAATAGTCATGATTATTTGTTTTTGAACATGTATCCATCATATGAATTGTCAAGATGGGCTCTTTCATCGTACTAATTTTGAAATTAAAAAAATTTTAAAATACGGCGGTAAATTCCGATTTTGTGCGAAATTTTTTCTATTTTCTCCAAAAAATTTACATTTAAAACGATATAATTATTTTGTTAATAATATTATGAATTTTTTTTCTATATTCATATTAAGATGTACTCAGTGCATCATTATCATTAATTCTTTTTATTAAATTCACCTATTTTAATACTGTAATTTGTTTCTTTCAGAAACCATCAAACAACCATCCGTTGTTGTTTTGTACATGTTGTATGAGAATTGTAATTTTAAATTATCTATTAAGTAAAGGTACAAGAGTATAAACTTTTATTTAAAATTTATTTCAATCATTTTGAGATATGTATCTTTAATTCTAAATATTGAATTAAATGGATTTTAATGAAATTTTTTTGAAACTTTATATGAAATATATTATTACCAACATTATCATTTTTGTTTGAGGATTTCAAAGTTGAGCTCATTTTTCTAATAGTTATGATTATTTGTTTTTAAACATATATCCATCATATGAATCGTCAAGACGGGCTCTTTCATCGTACTAATTTTGAAATTAAAAACAATTGAAATTCGGCGTTAAATTCCGATTTTGTGTGAAATTTTTTCTATTTTCTACAAAAAATTTCCATTTTAAACGATATAATTATTTTGTCAAAAATATTATGGAATTTTTTTTTTATTCATATTAAGATTTACTCAATCCATCATTATCATTAATTGTTTTTATTAAATTCTCCTATTTTCATACTGTAATTTAAGTTTCTTTCAGAAATCTTCAAACAACCATTCGTTGCTGTTTTGTACATATTGTTTGAGAATCAGAATTTTAATCTAACTACTACATAGTAAAGGTATAAACGGACACAATTTAATAAAAATTCATTTCAATCAATCCGAGATATGTATCCTTAAATCAAAATTCTAAATTTAATAGATTTTTGTGAAATTTTTTTGAAAATTTATGTGAAATGCACAATATTATTACCATGGCATGGTAACATGGTACAGTTTTTCATTTTGAAATTAAATTAAACTCTTCGATTAAAGAAATGCTAGTCCTGAAAAGGACTTTTTTGTGTTACTTTTAGAATTGTATTTTATTTTTTTGCTTTCTTTACTGGAGTTGCCTTTTTAGTAGTTGTCGCAGCTTTTTTAACCTTAGGACTTTTTGCAGCAACCTTTGTTACATTTTTAGATGGTTTCGTAATTTTTTGCTTCGAAGCTTTTGTTTTAATAGGAGCTTGGTTTCTTAATAGTTTTAGCTACTGCCTTTTCAGATTTTTTCTTTTCTATTATAGATTCTTTAGCAACAGTAGTCTTTTTCTTTGCGACTCCAACCTTTACAGGTGATCCTTTCTTGGCTTTTTTTGTAATTGATTTTTTCGGTGATGCTAATTTGTTTTTCTTCGAACTTTCGCCGCTTGCTTTTGTTGATGTCGATAGCTTAAATGAACCCGATGCACCTTTGCCTTTCGTTTGGATTAATTTACCGCTAACAACTGCACTCTTAATATATTTTTTAATAAATGGAGACAATTTGTCAGCGTCAACTTTGTAATTTGCAGCCAAATACTTTTTAATTGCTAGTAAAGATGAACCGCCACGTTCTTTCAAATCTTTTATAGCGCTATTCACCATATCTGAAGTTGGAGGATGAGTTGGCTTAGATTTAGGCTTTTTCACTCCAGTTGCGATAGAACCTTTCTTTGGTTTCTTCGTTTCAACAACAGGTGCAGTATTCGATTGAATTGTAGTATTATCTGCCATTTTGCTTTTTTTTCTTTTAAAATATTTTTATTCACTTTTAAATTTTCCAATTAAATTTTTCAAAAAAAAAAAACACTTTAAAATCACTTATAACATTTATAACTTGTATGACTGTATGAATTAAATTCACTGAAGTCTAGTATGAACAAAACAGCTTATCCATATGTGATAAGATTGTGGAAGAGCGGTGTGAAAAAATTTCATTGAATTCAAGGCAATTTTTTCTCATTTTTGTTTGATGATTTCAAAGTTGAGCTCATTTTTCTAATAGTTATGATTATTTGTTTTTAAACATATATCCATCATATGAATCGTCAAGACGGGCTCTTTCATCGTACTAATTTTGAAATTAAAAAAAATTGAAATTCGGCGTTAAATTCCGATTTTGTGTGAAATTTTTTCTATTTTCTACAAAAAATTTCCATTTAAAACGATATAATTATTTTGTTAATAATATTATGAATTTTTTTTTTCTATATTCATATTAAGATGTACTCAGTGCATCATTATCATTAATTGTTTTTATTAAATTCACCTATTTTAATACTGTAATTTAAGTTTCTTTCAGAAATCTTCAAACAACCATTCGTTGCTGTTTTGTACATGTTGTTTGAGAATCAGAATTTTAATCTAACTACTACATAGTAAAGGTATAAACGGACACAATTTAATAAAAATTCATTTCAATCAATCCGAGATAAGTATCCTTAAATCAAAATTCTAAATTTAGTAGATTTTAGTGAAATTTTTTTGAAAATTTATGTGAAATGCACAATATTATTACCATGGCATGGTAACATGGTACAGTTTTTCATTTTGAAATTAAATTAAACTCTTCGATTAAATAAATGCTAGTCCTGAAAAGGACTTTTTTGTGTTATTTTTAGAATTGTATTTTACTTTTTTGCTTTCTTTACTGCAGTTGCCTTTTTAGTTGTTGTCGCAGCTTTTTTAACCTTAGGACTTTTTGCAGCAACCTTTGTTACATTTTTAGATGGTTTCGTAATTTTTTGCTTCGAAGCTTTTGTTTTAATAGGAGCTGGTTTCTTAATAGTTTTAGCTACTGCCTTTTCAGATTTTTTCTTTTCTATTATAGATTCTTTAGCAACAGTAGTCTTTTTCTTTGCGACTCCAACCTTTACAGGTGATCCTTTCTTGGCTTTTTTTGTAATTGATTTTTTCGGTGATGCTAATTTGTTTTTCTTCGAACTTTCGCCGCTTGCTTTTGTTGATGTCGATAGCTTAAATGAACCCGATGCACCTTTGCCTTTCGTTTGGATTAATTTACCGCTAACAACTGCACTCTTAATATACTTTTTAATAAATGGAGACAATTTGTCAGCGTCAACTTTGTAATTTGCAGCCAAATACTTTTTAATTGCTAGTAAAGATGAACCGCCACGTTCTTTCAAATCTTTTATAGCGCTATTCACCATATCTGAAGTTGGACGATGAGTTGGCTTAGATTTAGGCTTTTTCACTCCAGTTGCGATAGAACCTTTCTTTGGTTTCTTCGTTTCAACAACAGGTGCAGTATTCGATTGAATTGTTGTATTATCTGCCATTTTGCTTTTTTTCTTTTAAAATATTTTTATTCACTTTTAGATTTTCCAATTAAATTTTTCAAAAAAAAAAACACTTTAAAATCACTTATAACATTTAAAACTTGTATGACTGTATGAATTAAATTCACTGAAGTCTAGTATGAACAAAACAGCTTATCCATATGTGATGAGATTGTGGAAGAGCGGTGTGAAATAATTTCATTCAATTCAAGGCAATTTTTTCTCATTTTTGTTTGATGATATCAAAGTTGAGCTCATTTTTCTAATAGTTATGATTATTTGTTTTTGAACATATATCCATCATATGAATTGTCAAGATGGGCTCTTTCATCGTACTAATTTTGAAATTAAAAAAATTTTAAAATACGGCACTAAATTCCGATTTTGTGTGAAATTTTCTCTATTTTCTGCAAAAAATTTCCATTTAAAATGATATAGTTATTTTGTTAATAATATTATGAATTTTTTTTTCAATATTCATATTAATATGTACTCAATGCATCATTATCATTAATTGCTTTTATTAAATTCTCCTATTTTAATACTGTAATTTATGTTTCTTTCAGAAATCATCAAACAACCATCCGTTGTTGTTTTGTACATGTTGTATGAGAATTGTAATTTTAAATTATCAATTAATTAAAGGTACAAGAGAATAAACTTTTATTTAAAATTTATTTCAATCATTTTGAGATATGTATGTTTAATTCTAAATATTGAATTAAATGGATTTTAATGAAATTTTTTTGAAACTTTATATGAAATATATTATTACCAACATTATCATTTTTGTTTCATGATTTCAAAGTTGAGCTCATTTTTCTAATAGTTATGATTATTTGTTTTTAAACATATATCCATTATATGAATCGTCAAGATGGGCTCTTTCATCGTACTAATTTTGAAATTAAAAAAAAATTGAAATTCGGCGTTAAATTCCGATTTTGTGTGAAATTTTTTCTATTTTCTACTAAATATTTCCATTTTAAACGATATAATTATTTTGTCATAAATATTATGGAATTTTTTTTTTTATTCATATTAAGATTTACTCAATCCATCATTATCATTAATTGTTTTTATTAAATTCTCCTATTTTCATACTGTAATTTAAGTTTCTTTCAGAAATCTTCAAACAACCATTCGTTGCTGTTTTGTACATGTTGTTTGAGAATCAGAATTTTAATCTAACTACTACATAGTAAAGGTATAAACGGACACAATTTAATAAAAATTCATTTCAATCAATCCGAGATAAGTATCCTTAAATCAAAATTCTAAATTTAATAGATTTTAGTGAAATTTTTTTGAAAATTTATGTGAAATGCACAATATTATTACCATGGCATGGTAACATGGTACAGTTTTTCATTTTGAAATTAAATTAAACTCTTCGATTAAAGAAATGCTAGTCCTGAAAAGGACTTTTTTGTGTTACTTTTAGAATTGTATTTTAATTTTTTGCTTTCATTACTGGAGTTGCCTTTTTAGTTGTTGTCGCAGCTTTTTTAACCTTAGGACTTTTTGCAGCAACTTTGTTACATTTTTAGATGGTTTCGTAATTTTTGCTTCGAAGCTTTTGTTTTAATAGGAGCTGGTTTCTTAATAGTATTAGATACTGCCTTTTCAGATTTTTTCTTTTCTATTATAGATTCTTTAGCAACAGTAGTCTTTTTCTTTGTGACTCCAATCTTTACAAGTGATCCTTTCTTGGCTTTTTTTGTAATTGACTTTTTCGGTGATGCTAATTTGTTTTTCTTCGAACTTTCGCCGCTTGCTTTTGTTGATGTCGATAGCTTAAATGAACCCGATGCACCTTTGCCTTTCGTTTGGATTAATTTACCGCTAACAACTGCACTCTTAATATATTTTTTAATAAATGGAGACAATTTGTCAGCGTCAACTTTGTAATTTGCAGCCAAATACTTTTTAATTGCTAGTAAAGATGAACCGCCACGTTCTTTCAAATCTTTTATAGCGCTATTCACCATATCTGAAGTTCGAGGATGAGTTGGCTTAGATTTAGGCTTTTTCACTCCAGTTGCGATAGAACCTTTCTTTGGTTTCTTCGTTTCAACAACAGGTGCAGTATTCGATTGAATTGTAGTATTATCTGCCATTTTGCTTTTTTTTCTTTTAAAATATTTTTATTCACTTTTAGATTTTCCAATTAAATTTTTCAAAAAAAAACACTTTAAAATCACTTATAACATTTATAACTTGTATGACTGTATGAATTAAATTCACTGAAGTCTAGTATGAACAAAACAGTTTATCCATATGTGATGAGATTGTGGAAGAGCGGTGTGAAATAATTTCATTCAATTCAAGGCAATTTTTTCTCATTTTTGTTTGATGATATCAAAGTTGAGCTCATTTTTCTAATAGTTATGATTATTTGTTTTTGAACATATATCCATCATATGAATTGTCAAGATGGGCTCTTTCATCGTACTAATTTTGAAATTAAAAAAATTTTAAAATACGGCACTAAATTCCGATTTTGTGTGAAATTTTCTCTATTTTCTGCAAAAAATTTCCATTTAAAATGATATAGTTATTTTGTTAATAATATTATGAATTTTTTTTTCAATATTCATATTAATATGTACTCAATGCATCATTATCATTAATTGCATTTATTAAATTATCCTATTTTAATACTGTAATTTATGTTTCTTTCAGAAATCATCAAACAACCATCCGTTGTTGTTTTGTACATGTTGTATGAGAATTGTAATTTTAAATTATCAATTAATTAAAGGTACAAGAGAATAAACTTTTATTTAAAATTTATTTCAATCATTTTGAGATATGTATGTTTAATTCTAAATATTGAATTAAATGGATTTTAATGAAATTTTTTTGAAACTTTATATGAAATATATTATTACCAACATTATCATTTTTGTTTCATGATTTCAAAGTTGAGCTCATTTTTCTAATAGTTATGATTATTTGTTTTTAAACATATATCCATTATATGAATCGTCAAGACGGGCTCTTTCATCGTACTAATTTTGAAATTAAAAAAAAATTGAAATTCGGCGTTAAATTCCGATTTTGTGTGAAATTTTTTCTATTTTCCACAAAATATTTCCATTTTAAACGATATAATTATTTTGTCATAAATATTATGGAATTTTTTTTTTTTATTCATATTAAGATTTACTCAATCCATCATTATCATTAATTGTTTTTATTAAATTCTCCTATTTTCATACTGTAATTTAAGTTTCTTTCAGAAATCTTCAAACAACCATTCGTTGCTGTTTTGTACATGTTGTTTGAGAATCAGAATTTTAATCTAACTACTACATAGTAAAGGTATAAACGGACACAATTTAATAAAAATTCATTTCAATCAATCCGAGATAAGTATCCTTAAATCAAAATTCTAAATTTAATAGATTTTAGTGAAATTTTTTTGAAAATTTATGTGAAATGCACAATATTATTACCATGGCATGGTAACATGGTACAGTTTTTCATTTTGAAATTAAATTAAACTCTTCGATTAAATAAATGCTAGTCCTGAAAAGGACTTTTTTGTGTTACTTTTAGAATTGTATTTTAATTTTTTGCTTTCTTTACTGGAGTTGCCTTTTTAGTTGTTGTCGCAGCTTTTTTAACCTTAGGACTTTTTGCAGCAACTTTGTTACATTTTTAGATGGTTTCGTAATTTTTGCTTCGAAGCTTTTGTTTTAATAGGAGCTGGTTTCTTAATAGTATTAGATACTGCCTTTTCAGATTTTTTCTTTTCTATTATAGATTCTTTAGCAACAGTAGTCTTTTTCTTTGTGACTCCAATCTTTACAAGTGATCCTTTCTTGGCTTTTTTTGTAATTGACTTTTTCGGTGATGCTAATTTGTTTTTCTTCGAACTTTCGCCGCTTGCTTTTGTTGATGTCGATAGCTTAAATGAACCCGATGCACCTTTGCCTTTCGTTTGGATTAATTTACCGCTAACAACTGCACTCTTAATATATTTTTTAATAAATGGAGACAATTTGTCAGCGTCAACTTTGTAATTTGCAGCCAAATACTTTTTAATTGCTAGTAAAGATGAACCGCCACGTTCTTTCAAATCTTTTATAGCGCTATTCACCATATCTGAAGTTCGAGGATGAGTTGGCTTAGATTTAGGCTTTTTCACTCCAGTTGCGATAGAACCTTTCTTTGGTTTCTTCGTTTCAACAACAGGTGCAGTATTCGATTGAATTGTAGTATTATCTGCCATTTTGCTTTTTTTTCTTTTAAAATATTTTTATTCACTTTTAGATTTTCCAATTAAATTTTTCAAAAAAAAAAACACTTTAAAATCACTTATAACATTTATAACTTGTATGACTGTATGAATTAAATTCACTAAAGTCTAGTATGAACAAAACAGCTTATCCATATGTGATGAGTTTGTGGAAGAGCGGTGTGATATAATTTCATTCAATTCAAGGCAATTTTTTCTCATTTTTGTTTGATGATTTCAAAGTTGAGCTCATTTTTCTAATAGTCATGATTATTTGCTTTTGAACATATATCCATCATATGAATTGTCAAGATGGGCTCTTTCATCGTACTAATTTTGAAATTAAAAAATTTTAAAATACGGCGCTATATTCCGATTTTGTGTGAAATTTTTTCTATTTTCTCCAAAAATTTCCATTTAAAACGATATAATGATTTTGTTAATAATATTATGAATTTTTTTTTCTATATTCATATTAAGATGTACTCAGTGCATCATTATCATTAATTGTTTTTATTAAATTCACCTAGTTTAATACTGTAATTTATGTTTCTTTCAGAAATCATCAAACAACCATCCGTTGTTGTTTTGTACATGTTGTATGAGAATTGTAATTTTAAATTATCTATTAAGTAAAGGTACAAGAGTATAAACTTTTATTTAAAATTTATT
This sequence comes from Xylophagus ater, assembly GCA_963422695.1. Lineage (NCBI taxonomy): Eukaryota > Metazoa > Arthropoda > Insecta > Diptera > Xylophagidae > Xylophagus > Xylophagus ater. The sequence goes on from OY730478.1 coordinate 38,865,252, forward strand.
TCAATCATTTTGAGATATGTATCTTTAATTCTAAATATTGAATTAAATGGATTTTAATGAAATTTTTTTGAAACTTTATATGAAATATATTATTACCAACATTATCATTTTTGTTTCATGATTTCAAAGTTGAGCTCATTTTTCTAATAGTTATGATTATTTGTTTTTAAACATATATCCATCATATGAATCGTCAAGACGGGCTCTTTCATCGTACTAATTTTGAAATTAAAAAAAATTGAAATTCGGCGTTAAATTCCGGTTTTGTGTGAAATTTTTTCTATTTTCTACAAAATATTTCCATTTTAAACGATATAATTATTTTGTCATAAATATTATGGAATTTTTTTTTTATTCATATTAAGATTTACTCAATCCATCATTATCATTAATTGTTTTTATTAAATTCTCCTATTTTCATACTGTAATTTAAGTTTCTTTCAGAAATCTTCAAACAACCATTCGTTGCTGTTTTGTACATGTTGTTTGAGAATCAGAATTTTAATCTAACTACTACATAGTAAAGGTATAAACGGACACAATTTAATAAAAATTCATTTCAATCAATCCGAGATAAGTATCCTTAAATCAAAATTCTAAATTTAATAGATTTTAGTGAAATTTTTTTAAAAATTTATGTGAAATGCACAATATTATTACCATGGCATGGTAACATGGTACAGTTTTTCATTTTGAAATTAAATTAAACTCTTCGATTAAATAAATGCTAGTCCTGAAAAGGACTTTTTTGTGTTACTTTTAGAAATGTATTTTACTTTTTTGCTTTCTTTACTGGAGTTCCCTTTTTTGTTGTTGTCGCAGCTTTTTTAACCTTAGGACTTTTTGCAGCAACCTTTGTTACATTTTTAGATGGTTTCGTAATTTTTTGCTTCGAAGCTTTTGTTTTAATAGGAGCTTGGTTTCTTAATAGTTTTAGCTACTGCCTTTTCAGATATTTTCTTTTCTATTCTAGATTCTTTAGCAACAGTAGTCTTTTTCTTTGCGACTCCAACCTTTACAAGTGATCCTTTCTTGGCTTTTTTTGTAATTGATTTTTTCGGTGATGCTAATTTGTTTTTCTTCGAACTTTTGCCGCTTGCTTTTGTTGATGTCGATAGCTTAAATGAACCCGATGCACCTTTGCCTTTCGTTTGGATTAATTTACCGCTAACAACTGCACTCCTAATATATTTTATAATAAATGGAGACAATTTGTCAGCGTCAACTTTGTAATTTGCAGCCAAACACATTTTAATTGCTAGTAAAGATGACCCGCCACGTTCTTTCAAATCTTTTATAGCGCTATTCACCATATCTGAAGTTGGAGGATGAGTTGGCTTAGATTTAGGCTTTTTCACTCCAGTTGCGATAGAACCTTTCTTTGGTTTCTTCGTTTCAACAACAGGTGCAGTATTCGATTGAATTGTAGTATTATCTGCCATTTTGCTTTTTTTTCTTTTAAAATATTTTTATTCACTTTTAGATTTTCCAATTAAATTTTTCAAACAAAAAAACACTTTAAAATCACTTATAACATTTATAACTTGTATGACTGTATGAATTAAATTCACTGAAGTCTAGTATGACCAAAACAGTTTATCCATATGTGATGAGATTGTGGAAGAGCGGTGTGAAATAATTTCATTCAATTCAAGGCAATTTTTTCTCATTTTTGTTTGATGATTTCAAAGTTGAGCTCATTTTTCTAATAGTTATGATTATTTGTTTTTGAACATATATCCATCATATGAATTGTCAAGATGGGCTCTTTCATCGTACTAATTTTGAAATTAAAAAAAAATTGAAATTCGCCGTTAAATTCCGATTTTGTGTGAAATTTTTTCTATTTTCTACAAAATATTTCCATTTTAAACGATATAATTATTTTGTCAAAAATATTATGGAATTTTTTTTTTTTATTCATATTAAGATTTACTCAATCCATCATTATCATTTATTGTTTTTATTAAATTCTCCTATTTTCATACTGTAACTTAAGTTTCTTTCAGAAATCTTCAAACAACCATTCGTTGCTGTTTTGTACATGTTGTTTGAGAATCAGAATTTTAACCTAACTACTACATAGTAAAGGTATAAACGGACACATTTTAATAAAAATTCATTTCAATCAATCCAAGATAAGTATCCTTAAATCAAAATTCTAAATTTAATAGATTTTAGTGAAATTTTTTTGAAAATTTATGTGAAATACACAATATTATTACCATGGCATGGTAACATGGTACAGTTTTTCATTTTGAAATTAAATTAAACTCTTCGATTAAATAAATGCTAGTCCTGAAAAGGACTTTTTTGTGTTACTTTTAGAATTGTATTTTGCTTTTTTTCTTTCTTTACTGGAGTTGCCTTTTTTGTTGTTGTCGCAGATTTTTTAACCTTAGGACTTTTTGCAGCAACTTTGTTACATTTTTAGATGGTTTCGTAATTTTTTGCTTCGAAGCTTTTGTTTTAATAGGAGCTGGTTTCTTAATAGTTTTAGATACTGCCTTTTCAGATTTTTTTTTTCTATTATAGATTCTTTAGCAACAGTAGTCTTTTTCTTTGCGACTCCAACCTTTACAAGTGATCCTTTCTTGGCTTTTTTTGTAATTGATTTTTTCGGTGATGCTAATTTGTTTTCTTCGAACTTTCGCCGCTCGCTTTTGTTGATGTCGATAGCTTAAATGAACCCGATGCATCTTTGCCTTTCGTTTGGATTAATTTACCGCTAACAACTGCATTCTTAATATATTTTTTAATAAATGGAGACAATTTGTCAGCGTCAACTTTGTAATTTGCAGCCAAATACTTTTTAATTGCTAGTAAAGATGAACCGCCACGTTCTTTCAAATCTTTTATAGCGCTATTCACCATATCTGAAGTTGGAGGATGAGTTGGCTTAGATTTAGGCTTTTTCACTCCAGTTGCGATAGAACCTTTCTTTGGTTTCTTCGTTTCAACAACAGGTGCAGTATTCGATTGAATTGTAGTATTATCTGCCATTTTGCTTTTTTTTCTTTTAAAATATTTTTATTCACGTTTAGATTTTCCAATTAAATTTTTCAAAAAAAAAAAACACTTTAAAATCACTTATAACATTTATAACTTGTATGACTGTATGAATTAAATTCACTGAAGTCTAGTATGAACAAAACAGTTTATCCATATGTGATGAGCTTGTGGAAGAGCGGTGTGAAATAATTCCATTCACTTCAAGGCAATTTTTTCTCATTTTTGTTTGATGATATCAAAGTTGAGCTCATTTTTCTAATAGTTATGATTATTTGTTTTTGAACATATATCCATCATTTGAATTGTCAAGATGGGCTCTTTCATCGTACTAATTTTGAAATTAAAAAAATATAAAAATACGGCGCTAAATTCCGATTTTGTGTGAAATTTTTTCTATTTTCTACAAGAAATTTCCATTTTAAACGATATAATTATTTTGTCAAAAATATTATGGAATTTTTTTTTTATTCATATTAAAATTTACTCAATCCATCATTATCATTTATTGTTTTTATTAAATTCTCCTATTTTCATACTGTAATTTAAGTTTCTTTCAGAAATCTTCAAACAACCATTCGTTGCTGTTTTGTACATGTTGTTTGAGATTCAGAATTTTAATCTAACTACTACATGGTAAAGGTATAAACGGACACAATTTAATAAAAATTCATTTCAATCAATCCGAGATATGTTTCCTTAAATCAAAATTCTAAATTTAATAGATTTTAGTGAAATTTTTTTGAAAATGTATGTGAAATACACAATATTATTACCATGGCATGGTAACATGGTACAGTTTTTCATTTTGAAATTAAATTAAACTCTTCGATTAAATAAATGCTAGTCCTCAAAAGGACTTTTTTGTGTTACTTTTAGAATTGTATTTTACTTTTTTGCTTTCTTTACTGGAGTTGCCTTTTTTGTTGTTGTCGCAGATTTTTTAACCTTAGGACTTTTTGCAGCAACTTTGTTACATTTTTAGATGGTTTCGTAATTTTTTGCTTCGGAGCTTTTGTTTTAATAGGAGCTGGTTTCTTAATAGTTTTAGCTACTGCTACTGCTACTTTACAGGTGATCCTCTGTTGGCTTTTTTTGTAATTGATTTTTTCGGTGATGCTAATTTGTTTTTCTTCGAACTTTCGCCGCTTGCTTTTGTTGATGTCGATAGCTTAAATGAACCCGATGCACCTTTGCCTTTCGTTTGGATTAATTTACCGCTAACAACTGCACTCTTAATATATTTTTTAATAAATGGAGACAATTTGTCAGCGTCAACTTTGTAATTTGCAGCCAAATACTTTTTAATTGCTAGTAAAGATGAACCGCCACGTTCTTTCAAATCTTTTATAGCGCTATTCACCATATCTGAAGTTCGAGGATGAGTTGGCTTAGATTTAGGCTTTTTCACTCCAGTTGCGATAGAACCTTTCTTTGGTTTCTTCGTTTCAACAACAGGTGCAGTATTCGATTGAATTGTAGTATTATCTGCCATTTTGCTTTTTTTTCTTTTAAAATATTTTTATTCACTTTTAGATTTTCCAATTAAATTTTTCAAAAAAAAAAACACTTTAAAATCACTTATAACATTTATAACTTGTATGACTGTATGAATTAAATTCACTAAAGTCTAGTATGAACAAAACAGCTTATCCATATGTGATGAGTTTGTGGAAGAGCGGTGTGATATAATTTCATTCAATTCAAGGCAATTTTTTCTCATTTTTGTTTGATGATTTCAAAGTTGAGCTCATTTTTCTAATAGTCATGATTATTTGCTTTTGAACATATATCCATCATATGAATTGTCAAGATGGGCTCTTTCATCGTACTAATCTTGAAATTAAAAAATTTTAAAATACGGCGCTATATTCCGATTTTGTGTGAAATTTTTTCTATTTTCTCCAAAAATTTCCATTTAAAACGATATAATGATTTTGTTAATAATATTATGAATTTTTTTTTCTATATTCATATTAAGATGTACTCAGTGCATCATTATCATTAATTGTTTTTATTAAATTCACCTATTTTAATACTGTAATTTATGTTTCTTTCAGAAATCATCAAACAACCATCCGTTGTTGTTTTGTACATGTTGTATGAGAATTGTAATTTTAAATTATCTATTAAGTAAAGGTACAAGAGTATAAACTTTTATTTAAAATTTATTTCAATCATTTTGAGATATGTATCTTTAATTCTAAATATTGAATTAAATGGATTTTAATGAAATTTTTTTGAAACTTTATATGAAATATATTATTACCAACATTATCATTTTTGTTTCATGATTTCAAAGTTGAGCTCATTTTTCTAATAGTTATGATTATTTGTTTTTAAACATATATCCATCATATGAATCGTCAAGACGGGCTCTTTCATCGTACTAATTTTGAAATTAAAAAAAATTGAAATTCGGCGTTAAATTCCGGTTTTGTGTGAAATTTTTTCTATTTTCTACAAAATATTTCCATTTTAAACGATATAATTATTTTGTCATAAATATTATGGAATTTTTTTTTTATTCATATTAAGATTTACTCAATCCATCATTATCATTAATTGTTTTTATTAAATTCTCCTATTTTCATACTGTAATTTAAGTTTCTTTCAGAAATCTTCAAACAACCATTCGTTGCTGTTTTGTACATGTTGTTTGAGAATCAGAATTTTAATCTAACTACTACATAGTAAAGGTATAAACGGACACAATTTAATAAAAATTCATTTCAATCAATCCGAGATAAGTATCCTTAAATCAAAATTCTAAATTTAATAGATTTTAGTGAAATTTTTTTAAAAATTTATGTGAAATGCACAATATTATTACCATGGCATGGTAACATGGTACAGTTTTTCATTTTGAAATTAAATTAAACTCTTCGATTAAATAAATGCTAGTCCTGAAAAGGACTTTTTTGTGTTACTTTTAGAAATGTATTTTACTTTTTTGCTTTCTTTACTGGAGTTCCCTTTTTTGTTGTTGTCGCAGCTTTTTTAACCTTAGGACTTTTTGCAGCAACCTTTGTTACATTTTTAGATGGTTTCGTAATTTTTTGCTTCGAAGCTTTTGTTTTAATAGGAGCTTGGTTTCTTAATAGTTTTAGCTACTGCCTTTTCAGATATTTTCTTTTCTATTATAGATTCTTTAGCAACAGTAGTCTTTTTCTTTGCGACTCCAACCTTTACAAGTGATCCTTTCTTGGCTTTTTTTGTAATTGATTTTTTCGGTGATGCTAATTTGTTTTTCTTCGAACTTTTGCCGCTTGCTTTTGTTGATGTCGATAGCTTAAATGAACCCGATGCACCTTTGCCTTTCGTTTGGATTAATTTACCGCTAACAACTGCACTCCTAATATATTTTATAATAAATGGAGACAATTTGTCAGCGTCAACTTTGTAATTTGCAGCCAAACACATTTTAATTGCTAGTAAAGATGACCCGCCACGTTCTTTCAAATCTTTTATAGCGCTATTCACCATATCTGAAGTTGGAGGATGAGTTGGCTTAGATTTAGGCTTTTTCACTCCAGTTGCGATAGAACCTTTCTTTGGTTTCTTCGTTTCAACAACAGGTGCAGTATTCGATTGAATTGTAGTATTATCTGCCATTTTGCTTTTTTTTCTTTTAAAATATTTTTATTCACTTTTAGATTTTCCAATTAAATTTTTCAAACAAAAAAACACTTTAAAATCACTTATAACATTTATAACTTGTATGACTGTATGAATTAAATTCACTGAAGTCTAGTATGACCAAAACAGTTTATCCATATGTGATGAGATTGTGGAAGAGCGGTGTGAAATAATTTCATTCAATTCAAGGCAATTTTTTTCTCATTTTTGTTTGATGATTTCAAAGTTGAGCTCATTTTTCTAATAGTTATGATTATTTGTTTTTGAACATATATCCATCATATGAATTGTCAAGATGGGCTCTTTCATCGTACTAATTTTGAAATTAAAAAAAAATTGAAATTCGCCGTTAAATTCCGATTTTGTGTGAAATTTTTTCTATTTTCTACAAAATATTTCCATTTTAAACGATATAATTATTTTGTCAAAAATATTATGGAATTTTTTTTTTTATTCATATTAAGATTTACTCAATCCATCATTATCATTAATTGCATTTATTAAATTATCCTATTTTAATACTGTAATTTATGTTTCTTTCAGAAATCTTCAAACAACCATTCGTTGCTGTTTTGTACATGTTGTTTGAGAATCAGAATTTTAACCTAACTACTACATAGTAAAGGTATAAACGGACACATTTTAATAAAAATTTATTTCAATCAATCCGAGATAAGTATCCTTAAATCAAAATTCTAAATTTAATAGATTTTAGTGAAATTTTTTTGAAAATTTATGTGAAATACACAATATTATTACCATGGCATGGTAACATGGTACAGTTTTTCATTTTGAAATTAAATTAAACTCTTCGATTAAATAAATGCTAGTCCTGAAAAGGACTTTTTTGTGTTACTTTTAGAATTGTATTTTGCTTTTTTTCTTTCTTTACTGGAGTTGCCTTTTTTGTTGTTGTCGCAGATTTTTTAACCTTAGGACTTTTTGCAGCAACTTTGTTACATTTTTAGATGGTTTCGTAATTTTTTGCTTCGAAGCTTTTGTTTTAATAGGAGCTGGTTTCTTAATAGTTTTAGATACTGCCTTTTCAGATTTTTTTTTTCTATTATAGATTCTTTAGCAACAGTAGTCTTTTTCTTTGCGACTCCAACCTTTACAAGTGATCCTTTCTTGGCTTTTTTTGTAATTGATTTTTTCGGTGATGCTAATTTGTTTTCTTCGAACTTTCGCCGCTCGCTTTTGTTGACGTCGATAGCTTAAATGAACCCGATGCATCTTTGCCTTTCGTTTGGATTAATTTACCGCTAACAACTGCATTCTTAATATATTTTTTAATAAATGGAGACAATTTGTCAGCGTCAACTTTGTAATTTGCAGCCAAATACTTTTTAATTGCTAGTAAAGATGAACCGCCACGTTCTTTCAAATCTTTTATAGCGCTATTCACCATATCTGAAGTTGGAGGATGAGTTGGCTTAGATTTAGGCTTTTTCACTCCAGTTGCGATAGAACCTTTCTTTGGTTTCTTCGTTTCAACAACAGGTGCAGTATTCGATTGAATTGTAGTATTATCTGCCATTTTGCTTTTTTTTCTTTTAAAATATTTTTATTCACGTTTAGATTTTCCAATTAAATTTTTCAAAAAAAAAAAACACTTTAAAATCACTTATAACATTTATAACTTGTATGACTGTATGAATTAAATTCACTGAAGTCTAGTATGAACAAAACAGTTTATCCATATGTGATGAGCTTGTGGAAGAGCGGTGTGAAATAATTCCATTCACTTCAAGGCAATTTTTTCTCATTTTTGTTTGATGATATCAAAGTTGAGCTCATTTTTCTAATAGTTATGATTATTTGTTTTTGAACATATATCCATCATATGAATTGTCAAGATGGGCTCTTTCATCGTACTAATTTTGAAATTAAAAAAATATAAAAATACGGCGCTAAATTCCGATTTTGTGTGAAATTTTTTCTATTTTCTACAAGAAATTTCCATTTTAAACGATATAATTATTTTGTCAAAAATATTATGGAATTTTTTTTTTTATTCATATTAAAATTTACTCAATCCATCATTATCATTTATTGTTTTTATTAAATTCTCCTATTTTCATACTGTAATTTAAGTTTCTTTCAGAAATCTTCAAACAACCATTCGTTGCTGTTTTGTACATGTTGTTTGAGATTCAGAATTTTAATCTAACTACTACATGGTAAAGGTATAAACGGACACAATTTAATAAAAATTCATTTCAATCAATCCGAGATATGTTTCCTTAAATCAAAATTCTAAATTTAATAGATTTTAGTGAAATTTTTTTGAAAATGTATGTGAAATACACAATATTATTACCATGGCATGGCAACATGGTACAGTTTTTCATTTTGAAATTAAATTAAACTCTTCGATTAAATAAATGCTAGTCCTGAAAAGGACTTTTTTGTGTTACTTTTAGAATTGTATTTTACTTTTTTGCTTTCTTTACTGGAGTTGCCTTTTTTGTTGTTGTCGCAGATTTTTTAACCTTAGGACTTTTTGCAGCAACTTTGTTACATTTTTAGATGGTTTCGTAATTTTTTGCTTCGGAGCTTTTGTTTTAATAGGAGCTGGTTTCTTAATAGTTTTAGCTACTGCTACTGCTACTTTACAGGTGATCCTCTGTTGGCTTTTTTTGTAATTGATTTTTTCGGTGATGCTAATTTGTTTTTCTTCGAACTTTCGCCGCTTGCTTTTGTTGATGTCGATAGCTTAAATGAACCCGATGCACCTTTGCCTTTTGTTTGGATTAATTTACCGCTAACAACTGCACTCTTAATATATTTTTTAATAAATGGAGACAATTTGTCAGCGTCAACTTTGTAATTTGCAGCCAAATACTTTTTAATTGCTAGTAAAGATGAACCGCCACGTTCTTTCAAATCTTTTATAGCGCTATTCACCATATCTGAAGTTGGAGGATGAGTTGGCTTAGATTTAGGCTTTTTCACTCCAGTTGCGATAGAACCTTTCTTTGGTTTCTTCGTTTCAACAACAGATGCAGTATTCGATTGAATTGTAGTATTATCTGCCATTTTGCTTTTTTTTCTTTTAAAATATTTTTATTCACTTTTAGATTTTCCAATTAAATTTTTCAAAAAAAAAAACACTTTAAAATCACTTATAACATTTATAACTTGTATGACTGTATGAATTAAATTCACTGAAGTCTAGTATGAACAAAACAGTTTATCCATATGTGATGAGATTGTGGAAGAGCGGTGTGAAATAATTTCATTCAATTCAAGGCAATTTTTTCTCATTTTTGTTTGATGATTTCAAAGTTGAGCTCATTTTTCTAATATTTATGATTATTTGTTTTTGAACATATATCCATCATATGAATTGTCAAGATGGGCTCTTTCATCGTACTAATTTTGAAATAAAAAAAATTTTAAAATACCGCGCTATATACCGATTTTGTGTGAAATTTTTTCTGTTTTCTCCAAAAAATTTCCATTTAAAACGATATAATTATTTTGTTAATAATATTATGAATTTTTTTTTCTATATTCATATTAATATGTACTCAATGCATCATTATCATTAATTGTTTTTATTAAATTCACCTATTTTAATACTGTAATTTATGTTTCTTTCAGAAATCATCAAACAACCATCCGTTGTTGTTTTGTACATGTTGTATGAGAATTGTAATTTTAAATTATCTATTAAGTAAAGGTATAAGAGAATAAACTTTTATTTAAAATTTATTTCAATCATTTTGAGATATGTATCTTTAATTATAAATATTGAATTAAATGGATTTTAATGAAATTTTTTTGAAACTTTATATGAAATATATTATTACCAACATTATCATTTTTGTTTGATGATATCAAAGTTGAGCTCATTTTTCTAATAGTTATGATTATTTGTTTTTGAACATATATCCATCATATGAATTGTCAAGATGGGCTCTTTCATCGTACTAATTTTGAAATTAAAAAAATATAAAAATACGGCGCTAAATTCCGATTTTGTGTGAAATTTTTTCTATTTTCTACAAGAAATTTCCATTTTAAACGATATAATTATTTTGTCAAAAATATTATGGAATTTTTTTTTTTTATTCATATTAAAATTTACTCAATCCATCATTATCATTTATTGTTTTTATTAAATTCTCCTATTTTCATACTGTAATTTAAGTTTCTTTCAGAAATCTTCAAACAACCATTCGTTGCTGTTTTGTACATGTTGTTTGAGATTCAGAATTTTAATCTAATTACTACATGGTAAAGGTATAAACGGACACAATTTAATAAAAATTCATTTCAATCAATCCGAGATATGTTTCCTTAAATCAAAATTCTAAATTTAATAGATTTTAGTGAAATTTTTTTGAAAATGTATGTGAAATACACAATATTATTACCATGGCATGGTAACATGGTACAGTTTTTCATTTTGAAATTAAATTAAACTCTTCGATTAAATAAATGCTAGTCCTGAAAAGGACTTTTTTGTGTTACTTTTAGAATTGTATTTTACTTTTTTGCTTTCTTTACTGGAGTTGCCTTTTTTGTTGTTGTCGCAGATTTTTTAACCTTAGGACTTTTTGCAGCAACTTTGTTACATTTTTAGATGGTTTCGTAATTTTTTGCTTCGGAGCTTTTGTTTTAATAGGAGCTGGTTTCTTAATAGTTTTAGCTACTGCTACTGCTACTTTACAGGTGATCCTCTGTTGGCTTTTTTTGTAATTGATTTTTTCGGTGATGCTAATTTGTTTTTCTTCGAACTTTCGCCGCTTGCTTTTGTTGATGTCGATAGCTTAAATGAACCCGATGCACCTTTGCCTTTTGTTTGGATTAATTTACCGCTAACAACTGCACTCTTAATATATTTTTTAATAAATGGAGACAATTTGTCAGCGTCAACTTTGTAATTTGCAGCCAAATACTTTTTAATTGCTAGTAAAGATGAACCGCCACGTTCTTTCAAATCTTTTATAGCGCTATTCACCATATCTGAAGTTGGAGGATGAGTTGGCTTAGATTTAGGCTTTTTCACTCCAGTTGCGATAGAACCTTTCTTTGGCTTCTTCGTTTCAACAACAGGTGCAGTATTCGATTGAATTGTAGTATTATCTGCCATTTTGCTTTTTTTTCTTTTAAAATATTTTTATTCACTTTTAGATTTTCCAATTAAATTTTTCAAAAAAAAAACACTTTAAAATCACTTATAACATTTATAACTTGTATGACTGTATGAATTAAATTCACTGAAGTCTAGTATGAACAAAACAGTTTATCCATATGTGATGAGATTGTGGAAGAGCGGTGTGAAATAATTTCATTCAATTCAAGGCAATTTTTTCTCATTTTTGTTTGATGATTTCAAAGTTGAGCTCATTTTTCTAATATTTATGATTATTTGTTTTTGAACATATATCCATCATATGAATTGTCAAGATGGGCTCTTTCATCGTACTAATTTTGAAATTAAAAAAATATAAAATTACGGCGCTAAATTCCGATTTTGTGTGAAATTTTTTCTATTTTCTACAAGAAATTTCCATTTTAAACGATATAATTATTTTGTCAAAAATATTATGGAATTTTTTTTTTTATTCATATTAAAATTTACTCAATCCATCATTATCATTTATTGTTTTTATTAAATTCTCCTATTTTCATACTGTAATTTAAGTTTCTTTCGGAAATCTTCAAACAACCATTCGTTGCTGTTTTGTACATGTTGTTTGAGATTCAGAATTTTAATCTAACTACTACATGGTAAAGGTATAAACGGACACAATTTAATAAAAATTCATTTCAATCAATCCGAGATATGTTTCCTTAAATCAAAATTCTAAATTTAATAGATTTTAGTGAAATTTTTTTGAAAATGTATGTGAAATACACAATATTATTACCATGGCATGGTAACATGGTACAGTTTTTCATTTTGAAATTAAATTAAACTCTTCGATTAAATAAATGCTAGTCCTGAAAAGGACTTTTTTGTGTTACTTTTAGAATTGTATTTTACTTTTTTGCTTTCTTTACTGGAGTTGCCTTTTTTGTTGTTGTCGCAGATTTTTTAACCTTAGGAGATTTTGCAGCAACTTTGTTACATTTTTAGATGGTTTCGTAATTTTTTGCTTCGGAGCTTTTGTTTTAATAGGAGCTGGTTTCTTAATAGTTTTAGCTACTGCTACTGCTACTTTACAGGTGATCCTCTGTTGGCTTTTTTTGTAATTGATTTTTTCGGTGATGCTAATTTGTTTTTCTTCGAACTTTCGCCGCTCGCTTTTGTTGATGTCGATAGCTTAAATGAACCCGATGCATCTTTGCCTTTCGTTTGGATTAATTTACCGCTAACAACTGCATTCTTAATATATTTTTTAATAAATGGAGACAATTTGTCTGCGTCAACTTTGTAATTTGCAGCCAAATACTTTTTAATTGCTAGTAAAGATGAACCGCCACGTTCTTTCAAATCTTTTATAGCGCTATTCACCATATCTGAAGTTGGAGGATGAGTTGGCTTAGATTTAGGCTTTTTCACTCCAGTTGCGATAGAACCTTTCTTTGGTTTCTTCGTTTCAACAACAGGTGCAGTATTCGATTGAATTGTAGTATTATCTGCCATTTTGCTTTTTTTTCTTTTAAAATATTTTTATTCACGTTTAGATTTTCCAATTAAATTTTTCAAAAAAAAAAAACACTTTAAAATCACTTATAACATTTATAACTTGTATGACTGTATGAATTAAATTCACTGAAGTCTAGTATGAACAAAACGGTTTATCCATATGTGATGAGCTTGTGGAAGAGCGGTGTGAAATAATTCCATTCACTTCAAGGCAATTTTTTCTCATTTTTGTTTGATGATATCAAAGTTGAGCTCATTTTTCTAATAGTTATGATTATTTGTTTTTGAACATATATCCATCATATGAATTGTCAAGATGGGCTCTTTCATCGTACTAATTTTGAAATTAAAAATATATAAAAATACGGCGCTAAATTCCGATTTTGTGTGAAATTTTTTCTATTTTCTACAAGAAATTTCCATTTTAAACGATATAATTATTTTGTCAAAAATATTATGGAATTTTTTTTTTTATTCATATTAAAATTTACTCAATCCATCATTATCATTTATTGTTTTTATTAAATTCTCCTATTTTCATACTGTAATTTAAGTTTCTTTCAGAAATCTTCAAACAACCATTCGTTGCTGTTTTGTACATGTTGTTTGAGATTCAGAATTTTAATCTAACTACTACATGGTAAAGGTATAAACGGACACAATTTAATAAAAATTCATTTCAATCAATCCGAGATATGTTTCCTTAAATCAAAATTCTAAATTTAATAGATTTTAGTGAAATTTTTTTGAAAATGTATGTGAAATACACAATATTATTACCATGGCATGGTAACATGGTACAGTTTTTCATTTTGAAATTAAATTAAACTCTTCGATTAAATAAATGCTAGTCCTGAAAAGGACTTTTTTGTGTTACTTTTAGAATTGTATTTTACTTTTTTGCTTTCTTTACTGGAGTTGCCTTTTTTGTTGTTGTCGCAGATTTTTTAACCTTAGGAGATTTTGCAGCAACTTTGTTACATTTTTAGATGGTTTCGTAATTTTTTGCTTCGGAGCTTTTGTTTTAATAGGAGCTGGTTTCTTAATAGTTTTAGCTACTGCTACTGCTACTTTACAGGTGATCCTCTGTTGGCTTTTTTTGTAATTGATTTTTTCGGTGATGCTAATTTGTTTTTCTTCGAACTTTCGCCGCTCGCTTTTGTTGATGTCGATAGCTTAAATGAACCCGATGCATCTTTGCCTTTCGTTTGGATTAATTTACCGCTAACAACTGCATTCTTAATATATTTTTTAATAAATGGAGACAATTTGTCTGCGTCAACTTTGTAATTTGCAGCCAAATACTTTTTAATTGCTAGTAAAGATGAACCGCCACGTTCTTTCAAATCTTTTATAGCGCTATTCACCATATCTGAAGTTGGAGGATGAGTTGGCTTAGATTTAGGCTTTTTCACTCCAGTTGCGATAGAACCTTTCTTTGGTTTCTTCGTTTCAACAACAGGTGCAGTATTCGATTGAATTGTAGTATTATCTGCCATTTTGCTTTTTTTTCTTTTAAAATATTTTTATTCACGTTTAGATTTTCCAATTAAATTTTTCAAAAAAAAAAAACACTTTAAAATCACTTATAACATTTATAACTTGTATGACTGTATGAATTAAATTCACTGAAGTCTAGTATGAACAAAACAGTTTATCCATATGTGATGAGCTTGTGGAAGAGCGGTGTGAAATAATTCCATTCACTTCAAGGCAATTTTTTCTCATTTTTGTTTGATGATATCAAAGTTGAGCTCATTTTTCTAATAGTTATGATTATTTGTTTTTGAACATATATCCATCATATGAATTGTCAAGATGGGCTCTTTCATCGTACTAATTTTGAAATTAAAAATATATAAAAATACGGCGCTAAATTCCGATTTTGTGTGAAACTTTTTCTATTTTCTACAAGAAATTTCCATTTTAAACGATATAATTATTTTGTCAAAAATATTATGGAATTTTTTTTTTTATTCATATTAAAATTTACTCAATCCATCATTATCATTTATTGTTTTTATTAAATTCTCCTATTTTCATACTGTAATTTAAGTTTCTTTCAGAAATCTTCAAACAACCATTCGTTGCTGTTTTGTACATGTTGTTTGAGATTCAGAATTTTAATCTAACTACTACATGGTAAAGGTATAAACGGACACAATTTAATAAAAATTCATTTCAATCAATCCGAGATATGTTTCCTTAAATCAAAATTCTAAATTTAATAGATTTTAGTGAAATTTTTTTGAAAATGTATGTGAAATACACAATATTATTACCATGGCATGGTAACATGGTACAGTTTTTCATTTTGAAATTAAATTAAACTCTTCGATTAAATAAATGCTAGTCCTGAAAAGGACTTTTTTGTGTTACTTTTAGAATTGTATTTTACTTTTTTGCTTTCTTTACTGGAGTTGCCTTTTTTGTTGTTGTCGCAGATTTTTTAACCTTAGGACTTTTTGCAGCAACTTTGTTACATTTTTAGATGGTTTCGTAATTTTTTGCTTCGGAGCTTTTGTTTTAATAGGAGCTGGTTTCTTAATAGTTTTAGCTACTGCTACTGCTACTTTACAGGTGATCCTCTGTTGGCTTTTTTTGTAATTGATTTTTTCGGTGATGCTAATTTGTTTTTCTTCGAACTTTCGCCGCTTGCTTTTGTTGATGTCGATAGCTTAAATGAACCCGATGCACCTTTGCCTTTTGTTTGGATTAATTTACCGCTAACAACTGCACTCTTAATATATTTTTTAATAAATGGAGACAATTTGTCAGCGTCAACTTTGTAATTTGCAGCCAAATACTTTTTAATTGCTAGTAAAGATGAACCGCCACGTTCTTTCATATCTTTTATAGCGCTATTCACCATATCTGAAGTTGGAGGATGAGTTGGCTTAGATTTAGGCTTTTTCACTCCAGTTGCGATAGAACCTTTCTTTGGTTTCTTCGTTTCAACAACAGGTGCAGTATTCGATTGAATTGTAGTATTATCTGCCATTTTGCTTTTTTTTCTTTTAAAATATTTTTATTCACTTTTAGATTTTCCAATTAAATTTTTCAAAAAAAAAACACTTTAAAATCACTTATAACATTTATAACTTGTATGACTGTATGAATTAAATTCACTGAAGTCTAGTATGAACAAAACAGTTTATCCATATGTGATGAGATTGTGGAAGAGCGGTGTGAAATAATTTCATTCAATTCAAGGCAATTTTTTCTCATTTTTGTTTGATGATTTCAAAGTTGAGCTCATTTTTCTAATATTTATGATTATTTGTTTTTGAACATATATCCATCATATGAATTGTCAAGATGGGCTCTTTCATCGTACTAATTTTGAAATTAAAAAAATATAAAAATACGGCGCTAAATTCCGATTTTGTGTGAAATTTTTTCTATTTTCTACAAGAAATTTCCATTTTAAACGATATAATTATTTTGTCAAAAATATTATGGAATTTTTTTTTTTTATTCATATTAAAATTTACTCAATCCATCATTATCATTTATTGTTTTTATTAAATTCTCCTATTTTCATACTGTAATTTAAGTTTCTTTCGGAAATCTTCAAACAACCATTCGTTGCTGTTTTGTACATGTTGTTTGAGATTCAGAATTTTAATCTAACTACTACATGGTAAAGGTATAAACGGACACAATTTAATAAAAATTCATTTCAATCAATCCGAGATATGTTTCCTTAAATCAAAATTCTAAATTTAATAGATTTTAGTGAAATTTTTTTGAAAATGTATGTGAAATACACAATATTATTACCATGGCATGGTAACATGGTACAGTTTTTCATTTTGAAATTAAATTAAACTCTTCGATTAAATAAATGCTAGTCCTGAAAAGGACTTTTTTGTGTTACTTTTAGAATTGTATTTTACTTTTTTGCTTTCTTTACTGGAGTTGCCTTTTTTGTTGTTGTCGCAGATTTTTTAACCTTAGGAGTTTTTGCAGCAACTTTGTTACATTTTTAGATGGTTTCGTAATTTTTTGCTTCGGAGCTTTTGTTTTAATAGGAGCTGGTTTCTTAATAGTTTTAGCTACTGCTACTGCTACTTTACAGGTGATCCTCTGTTGGCTTTTTTTGTAATTGATTTTTTCGGTGATGCTAATTTGTTTTTCTTCGAACTTTCGCCGCTTGCTTTTGTTGATGTCGATAGCTTAAATGAACCCGATGCACCTTTGCCTTTTGTTTGGATTAATTTACCGCTAACAACTGCACTCTTAATATATTTTTTAATAAATGGAGACAATTTGTCAGCGTCAACTTTGTAATTTGCAGCCAAATACTTTTTAATTGCTAGTAAAGATGAACCGCCACGTTCTTTCAAATCTTTTATAGCGCTATTCACCATATCTGAAGTTGGAGGATGAGTTGGCTTATATTTAGGCTTTTTCACTCCAGTTGCGATAGAACCTTTCTTTGGTTTCTTCGTTTCAACAACAGGTGCAGTATTCGATTGAATTGTAGTATTATCTGCCATTTTGCTTTTTTTTCTTTTAAAATATTTTTATTCACTTTTAGATTTTCCAATTAAATTTTTCAAAAAAAAAACACTTTAAAATCACTTATAACATTTATAACTTGTATGACTGTATGAATTAAATTCACTGAAGTCTAGTATGAACAAAACAGTTTATCCATATGTGATGAGATTGTGGAAGAGCGGTGTGAAATAATTTCATTCAATTCAAGGCAATTTTTTCTCATTTTTGTTTGATGATATCAAAGTTGAGCTCATTTTTCTAATAGTTATGATTATTTGTTTTTGAACATATATCCATCATATGAATTGTCAAGATGGGCTCTTTCATCGTACTAATTTTGAAATTAAAAAAATTTTAAAATACGGCACTAAATTCCGATTTTGTGTGAAATTTTCTCTATTTTCTGCAAAAAATTTCCATTTAAAATGATATAGTTATTTTGTTAATAATATTATGAATTTTTTTTTCAATATTCATATTAATATGTACTCAATGCATCATTATCATTAATTGCTTTTATTAAATTCTCCTATTTTAATACTGTAATTTATGTTTCTTTCAGAAATCATCAAACAACCATCCGTTGTTGTTTTGTACATGTTGTATGAGAATTGTAATTTTAAATTATCAATTAATTAAAGGTACAAGAGAATAAACTTTTATTTAAAATTTATTTCAATCATTTTGAGATATGTATGTTTAATTCTAAATATTGAATTAAATGGATTTTAATGAAATTTTTTTGAAACTTTATATGAAATATATTATTACCAACATTATCATTTTTGTTTCATGATTTCAAAGTTGAGCTCATTTTTCTAATAGTTATGATTATTTGTTTTTAAACATATATCCATTATATGAATCGTCAAGACGGGCTCTTTCATCGTACTAATTTTGAAATTAAAAAAAAATTGAAATTCGGCGTTAAATTCCGATTTTGTGTGAAATTTTTTCTATTTTCTACAAAATATTTCCATTTTAAACGATATAATTATTTTGTCAAAAATATTATGGAATTTTTTTTTTTTATTCATATTAAGATTTACTCAATCCATCATTATCATTAATTGTTTTTATTAAATTCTCCTATTTTCATACTGTAATTTAAGTTTCTTTCAGAAATCTTCAAACAACCATTCGTTGCTGTTTTGTACATGTTGTTTGAGAATCAGAATTTTAATCTAACTACTACATAGTAAAGGTATAAACGGACACAATTTAATAAAAATTCATTTCAATCAATCCGAGATAAGTATCCTTAAATCAAAATTCTAAATTTAATAGATTTTAGTGAAATTTTTTTGAAAATTTATGTGAAATACACAATATTATTACCATGGCATGGTAACATGGTACAGTTTTTCATTTTGAAATTAAATTAAACTCTTCGATTAAATAAATGCTAGTCCTGAAAAGGACTTTTTTGTGTTACTTTTAGAATTGTATTTTAATTTTTTGCTTTCTTTACTGGAGTTGCCTTTTTAGTTGTTGTCGCAGCTTTTTTAACCTTAGGACTTTTTGCAGCAACTTTGTTACATTTTTAGATGGTTTCGTAATTTTTGCTTCGAAGCTTTTGTTTTAATAGGAGCTGTTTTCTTAATAGTATTAGATACTGCCTTTTCAGATTTTTTCTTTTCTATTATAGATTCTTTAGCAACAGTAGTCTTTTTCTTTGTGACTCCAACCTTTACAAGTGATCCTTTCTTGGCTTTTTTTGTAATTGACTTTTCGGTGATGCTAATTTGTTTTTCTTCGAACTTTCGCCGCTTGCTTTTGTTGATGTCGATAGCTTAAATGAACCCGATGCACCTTTGCCTTTCGTTTGGATTAATTTACCGCTAACAACTGCACTCTTAATATATTTTTTAATAAATGGAGACAATTTGTCAGCGTCAACTTTGTAATTTGCAGCCAAATACTTTTTAATTGCTAGTAAAGATGAACCGCCACGTTCTTTCAAATCTTTTATAGCGCTATTCACCATATCTGAAGTTCGAGGATGAGTTGGCTTAGATTTAGGCTTTTTCACTCCAGTTGCGATAGAACCTTTCTTTGGTTTCTTCGTTTCAACAACAGGTGCAGTATTCGATTGAATTGTAGTATTATCTGCCATTTTGCTTTTTTTTCTTTTAAAATATTTTTATTCACTTTTAGATTTTCCAATTAAATTTTTCAAAAAAAAAAACACTTTAAAATCACTTATAACATTTATAACTTGTATGACTGTATGAATTAAATTCACTAAAGTCTAGTATGAACAAAACAGCTTATACATATGTGATGAGTTTGTGGAAGAGCGGTGTGATATAATTTCATTCAATTCAAGGCAATTTTTTCTCATTTTTGTTTGATGATTTCAAAGTTGAGCTCATTTTTCTATTAGTTATGATTATTTGTTTTTGAACATATATCCATCATATGAATTGTCAAGATGGGCTCTTTCATCGTACTAATTTTGAAATTAAAAAAAAATTGAAATTCGGCGTTAAATTCCGATTTTGTGTGAAATTTTTTCTATTTTCTACAAAATATTTCCATTTTAAACGATATAATTATTTTGTCAAAAATATTATGGAATTTTTTTTTTTATTCATATTAAGATTTACTCAATCCATCATTATCATTTATTGTTTTTATTAAATTCTCCTATTTTCATACTGTAACTTAAGTTTCTTTCAGAAATCTTCAAACAACCATTCGTTGCTGTTTTGTACATGTTGTTTGAGAATCAGAATTTTAACCTAACTACTACATAGTAAAGGTATAAACGGACACAATTTAATAAAAATTCATTTCAATCAATCCGAGATAAGTATCCTTAAATCAAAATTCTAAATTTAATAGATTTTAGTGAAATATTTTTGAAAATTTATGTGAATACACAATATTATTACCATGGCATGGTAACATGGTACAGTTTTTCATTTTGAAATTAAATTAAACTCTTTGATTAAATAAATGCTAGTCCTGAAAAGGACTTTTTTGTGTTACTTTTAGAATTGTATTTTGCTTTTTTTCTTTCTTTACTGGAGTTGCCTTTTTTGTTTTTGTCGCAGATTTTTTAACCTTAGGACTTTTTGCAGCAACTTTGTTACATTTTTAGATGGTTTCGTAATTTTTTGCTTCGAAGCTTTTGTTTTAATAGGAGCTGGTTTCTTAATAGTTTTAGATACTGCCTTTTCAGATTTTTTTTTCTATTATAGATTCTTTAGCAACAGTAGTCTTTTTCTTTCCGACTCCAACCTTTACAAGTGATCCTTTCTTGGCTTTTTTTGTAATTGATTTTTTCGGTGATGCTAATTTGTTTTTCTTCGAACTTTCGCCGCTCGCTTTTGTTGATGTCGATAGCTTAAATGAACCCGATGCATCTTTGCCTTTCGTTTGGATTAATTTACCGCTAACAACTGCATTCTTAATATATCTTTTAATAAATGGAGACAATTTGTCAGCGTCAACTTTGTAATTTGCAGCCAAATACTTTTTAATTGCTAGTAAAGATGAACCGCCACGTTCTTTCAAATCTTTTATAGCGCTATTCACCATATCTGAAGTTGGAGGATGAGTTGGCTTAGATTTAGGCTTTTTCACTCCAGTTGCGATAGAACCTTTCTTTGGTTTCTTCGTTTCAACAACAGGTGCAGTATTCGATTGAATTGTAGTATTATCTGCCATTTTGCTTTTTTTTCTTTTAAAATATTTTTATTCACGTTTAGATTTTCCAATTAAATTTTTCAAAAAAAAAAAACACTTTAAAATCACTTATAACATTTATAACTTGTATGACTGTATGAATTAAATTCACTGAAGTCTAGTATGAACAAAACAGTTTATCCATATGTGATGAGCTTGTGGAAGAGCGGTGTGAAATAATTCCATTCACTTCAAGGCAATTTTTTCTCATTTTTGTTTGATGATATCAAAGTTGAGCTCATTTTTCTAATAGTTATGATTATTTGTTTTTGAACATATATCCATCATATGAATTGTCAAGATGGGCTCTTTCATCGTACTAATTTTGAAATTAAAAAAATATAAAAATACGGCGCTAAATTCCGATTTTGTGTGAAATTTTTTCTATTTTCTACAAGAAATTTCCATTTTAAACGATATAATTATTTTGTCAAAAATATTATGGAATTTTTTTTTTTTATTCATATTAAAATTTACTCAATCCATCATTATCATTTATTGTTTTTATTAAATTCTCCTATTTTCATACTGTAATTTAAGTTTCTTTCAGAAATCTTCAAACAACCATTCGTTGCTGTTTTGTACATGTTGTTTGAGATTCAGAATTTTAATCTAACTACTACATGGTAAAGGTATAAACGGACACAATTTAATAAAAATTCATTTCAATCAATCCGAGATATGTTTCCTTAAATCAAAATTCTAAATTTAATAGATTTTAGTGAAATTTTTTTGAAAATGTATGTGAAATACACAATATTATTACCATGGCATGGTAACATGGTACAGTTTTTCATTTTGAAATTAAATTAAACTCTTCGATTAAATAAATGCTAGTCCTGAAAAGGACTTTTTTGTGTTACTTTTAGAATTGTATTTTACTTTTTTGCTTTCTTTACTGGAGTTGCCTTTTTTGTTGTTGTCGCAGATTTTTTAACCTTAGGACTTTTTGCAGCAACTTTGTTACATTTTTAGATGGTTTCGTAATTTTTTGCTTCGGAGCTTTTGTTTTAATAGGAGCTGGTTTCTTAATAGTTTTAGCTACTGCTACTGCTACTTTACAGGTGATCCTCTGTTGGCTTTTTTTGTAATTGATTTTTTCGGTGATGCTAATTTGTTTTTCTTCGAACTTTCGCCGCTTGCTTTTGTTGATGTCGATAGCTTAAATGAACCCGATGCACCTTTGCCTTTTGTTTGGATTAATTTACCGCTAACAACTGCACTCTTAATATATTTTTTAATAAATGGAGACAATTTGTCAGCGTCAACTTTGTAATTTGCAGCCAAATACTTTTTAATTGCTAGTAAAGATGAACCGCCACGTTCTTTCAAATCTTTTATAGCGCTATTCACCATATCTGAAGTTGGAGGATGAGTTGGCTTAGATTTAGGCTTTTTCACTCCAGTTGCGATAGAACCTTTCTTTGGTTTCTTCGTTTCAACAACAGGTGCAGTATTCGATTGAATTGTAGTATTATCTGCCATTTTGCTTTTTTTTCTTTTAAAATATTTTTATTCACTTTTAGATTTTCCAATTAAATTTTTCAAAAAAAAAACACTTTAAAATCACTTATAACATTTATAACTTGTATGACTGTATGAATTAAATTCACTGAAGTCTAGTATGAACAAAACAGTTTATCCATATGTGATGAGATTGTGGAAGAGCGGTGTGAAATAATTTCATTCAATTCAAGGCAATTTTTTCTCATTTTTGTTTGATGATTTCAAAGTTGAGCTCATTTTTCTAATATTTATGATTATTTGTTTTTGAACATATATCCATCATATGAATTGTAAAGATGGGCTCTTTCATCGTACTAATTTTGAAATTAAAAAAATATAAAAATACGGCGCTAAATTCCGATTTTGTGTGAAATTTTTTCTATTTTCTACAAGAAATTTCCATTTTAAACGATATAATTATTTTGTCAAAAATATTATGGAATTTTTTTTTTTTATTCATATTAAAATTTACTCAATCCATCATTATCATTTATTGTTTTTATTAAATTCTCCTATTTTCATACTGTAATTTAAGTTTCTTTCGGAAATCTTCAAACAACCATTCGTTGCTGTTTTGTACATGTTGTTTGAGATTCAGAATTTTAATCTAACTACTACATGGTAAAGGTATAAACGGACACAATTTAATAAAAATTCATTTCAATCAATCCGAGATATGTTTCCTTAAATCAAAATTCTAAATTTAATAGATTTTAGTGAAATTTTTTTGAAAATGTATGTGAAATACACAATATTATTACCATGGCATGGTAACATGGTACAGTTTTTCATTTTGAAATTAAATTAAACTCTTCGATTAAATAAATGCTAGTCCTGAAAAGGACTTTTTTGTGTTACTTTTAGAATTGTATTTTACTTTTTTGCTTTCTTTACTGGAGTTGCCTTTTTTGTTGTTGTCGCAGATTTTTTAACCTTAGGAGATTTTGCAGCAACTTTGTTACATTTTTAGATGGTTTCGTAATTTTTTGCTTCGGAGCTTTTGTTTTAATAGGAGCTGGTTTCTTAATGGTTTTAGCTACTGCTACTGCTACTTTACAGGTGATCCTCTGTTGGCTTTTTTTGTAATTGATTTTTTCGGTGATGCTAATTTGTTTTTCTTCGAACTTTCGCCGCTCGCTTTTGTTGATGTCGATAGCTTAAATGAACCCGATGCATCTTTGCCTTTCGTTTGGATTAATTTACCGCTAACAACTGCATTCTTAATATATTTTTTAATAAATGGAGACAATTTGCCTGCGTCAACTTTGTAATTTGCAGCCAAATACTTTTTAATTGCTAGTAAAGATGAACCGCCACGTTCTTTCAAATCTTTTATAGCGCTATTCACCATATCTGAAGTTGGAGGATGAGTTGGCTTAGATTTAGGCTTTTTCACTCCAGTTGCGATAGAACCTTTCTTTGGTTTCTTCGTTTCAACAACAGGTGCAGTATTCGATTGAATTGTAGTATTATCTGCCATTTTGCTTTTTTTTCTTTTAAAATATTTTTATTCACGTTTAGATTTTCCAATTAAATTTTTCAAAAAAAAAAAACACTTTAAAATCACTTATAACATTTATAACTTGTATGACTGTATGAATTAAATTCACTGAAGTCTAGTATGAACAAAACAGTTTATCCATATGTGATGAGCTTGTGGAAGAGCGGTGTGAAATAATTCCATTCACTTCAAGGCAATTTTTTCTCATTTTTGTTTGATGATATCAAAGTTGAGCTCATTTTTCTAATAGTTATGATTATTTGTTTTTGAACATATATCCATCATATGAATTGTCAAGATGGGCTCTTTCATCGTACTAATTTTGAAATTAAAAAAATATAAAAATACGGCGCTAAATTCCGATTTTGTGTGAAATTTTTTCTATTTTCTACAAGAAATTTCCATTTTAAACGATATAATGATTTTGTTAATAATATTATGAATTTTTTTTCTATATTCATATTAAGATGTACTCAGTGCATCATTATCATTAATTGTTTTTATTAAATTCACCTATTTTAATACTGTAATTTATGTTTCTTTCAGAAATCATCAAACAACCATCCGTTGTTGTTTTGTACATGTTGTATGAGAATTGTAATTTTAAATTATCTATTAAGTGAAGGTACGAGAGAATAAACTTTTATTTAAAATTTATTTCAATCATTTTGAGATATGTATCTTTAATTCTAAATATTGAATTAAATGGATTTTAATGAAATTTTTTTTGAAACTTTATATGAAATATATTATTACCAACATTATCATTTTTGTTTGATGATTTCAAAGTTGAGCTCATTTTTCTAATAGTTATGATTATATGTTTTTACACATATATCCATCATATGAATCGTCAAGACGGGCTCTTTCATCGTACTAATTTTGAAATTAAAAAAATATAAAAATACGGCGCTAAATTCCGATTTTGTGTGAAATTTTTTCTATTTTCTACAAGAAATTTCCATTTTAAACGATATAATTATTTTGTCAAAAATATTATGGAATTTTTTTTTTTATTCATATTAAAATTTACTCAATCCATCATTATCATTTATTGTTTTTATTAAATTCTCCTATTTTCATACTGTAATTTAAGTTTCTTTCGGAAATCTTCAAACAACCATTCGTTGCTGTTTTGTACATGTTGTTTGAGATTCAGAATTTTAATCTAACTACTACATGGTAAAGGTATAAACGGACACAATTTAATAAAAATTCATTTCAATCAATCCGAGATATGTTTCCTTAAATCAAAATTCTAAATTTAATAGATTTTAGTGAAATTTTTTTGAAAATGTATGTGAAATACACAATATTATTACCATGGCATGGTAACATGGTACAGTTTTTCATTTTGAAATTAAATTAAACTCTTCGATTAAATAAATGCTAGTCCTGAAAAGGACTTTTTTGTGTTACTTTTAGAATTGTATTTTACTTTTTTGCTTTCTTTACTGGAGTTGCCTTTTTTGTTGTTGTCGCAGATTTTTTAACCTTAGGAGTTTTTGCAGCAACTTTGTTACATTTTTAGATGGTTTCGTAATTTTTTGCTTCGGAGCTTTTGTTTTAATAGGAGCTGGTTTCTTAATAGTTTTAGCTACTGCTACTGCTACTTTACAGGTGATCCTCTGTTGGCTTTTTTTGTAATTGATTTTTTCGGTGATGCTAATTTGTTTTTCTTCGAACTTTCGCCGCTTGCTTTTGTTGATGTCGATAGCTTAAATGAACCCGATGCACCTTTGCCTTTTGTTTGGATTAATTTACCGCTAACAACTGCACTCTTAATATATTTTTTAATAAATGGAGACAATTTGTCAGCGTCAACTTTGTAATTTGCAGCCAAATACTTTTTAATTGCTAGTAAAGATGAACCGCCACGTTCTTTCAAATCTTTTATAGCGCTATTCACCATATCTGAAGTTGGAGGATGAGTTGGCTTAGATTTAGGCTTTTTCACTCCAGTTGCGATAGAACCTTTCTTTGGTTTCTTCGTTTCAACAACAGGTGCAGTATTCGATTGAATTGTAGTATTATCTGCCATTTTGCTTTTTTTTCTTTTAAAATATTTTTATTCACTTTTAGATTTTCCAATTAAATTTTTCAAAAAAAAAACACTTTAAAATCACTTATAACATTTATAACTTGTATGACTGTATGAATTAAATTCACTGAAGTCTAGTATGAACAAAACAGTTTATCCATATGTGATGAGATTGTGGAAGAGCGGTGTGAAATAATTTCATTCAATTCAAGGCAATTTTTTCTCATTTTTGTTTGATGATATCAAAGTTGAGCTCATTTTTCTAATAGTTATGATTAGTTGTTTTTGAACATATATCCATCATATGAATTGTCAAGATGGGCTCTTTCATCGTACTAATTTTGAAATTAAAAAAATTTTAAAATACGGCACTAAATTCCGATTTTGTGTGAAATTTTCTCTATTTTCTGCAAAAAATTTCCATTTAAAATGATATAGTTATTTTGTTAATAATATTATGAATTTTTTTTTCAATATTCATATTAATATGTACTCAATGCATCATTATCATTAATTGCTTTTATTAAATTCTCCTATTTTAATACTGTAATTTATGTTTCTTTCAGAAATCATCAAACAACCATCCGTTGTTGTTTTGTACATGTTGTATGAGAATTGTAATTTTAAATTATCAATTAATTAAAGGTACAAGAGAATAAACTTTTATTTAAAATTTATTTCAATCATTTTGAGATATGTATGTTTAATTCTAAATATTGAATTAAATGGATTTTAATGAAATTTTTGAAACTTTATATGAAATATATTATTACCAACATTATCATTTTTGTTTCATGATTTCAAAGTTGAGCTCATTTTTCTAATAGTTATGATTATTTGTTTTTAAACATATATCCATTATATGAATCGTCAAGACGGGCTCTTTCATCGTACTAATTTTGAAATTAAAAAAAAATTGAAATTCGGCGTTAAATTCCGATTTTGTGTGAAATTTTTTCTATTTTCTACAAAATATTTCCATTTTAAACGATATAATTATTTTGTCAAAAATATTATGGAATTTTTTTTTTTTATTCATATTAAGATTTACTCAATCCATCATTATCATTAATTGTTTTTATTAAATTCTCCTATTTTCATACTGTAATTTAAGTTTCTTTCAGAAATCTTCAAACAACCATTCGTTGCTGTTTTGTACATGTTGTTTGAGAATCAGAATTTTAATCTAACTACTACATAGTAAAGGTATAAACGGACACAATTTAATAAAAATTCATTTCAATCAATCCGAGATAAGTATCCTTAAATCAAAATTCTTAATTTAATAGATTTTAGTGAAATTTTTTTGAAAATTTATGTGAAATACACAATATTATTACCATGGCATGGTAACATGGTACAGTTTTTCATTTTGAAATTAAATTAAACTCTTCGATTAAATAAATGCTAGTCCTGAAAAGGACTTTTTTGTGTTACTTTTAGAATTGTATTTTACTTTTTTGCTTTCTTTACTGGAGTTCCCTTTTTTGTTGTTGTCGCAGCTTTTTTAACCTTAGGACTTTTTGCAGCAACCTTTGTTACATTTTTAGATGGTTTCGTAATTTTTTGCTTCGAAGCTTTTGTTTTAATAGGAGCTTGGTTTCTTAATAGTTTTAGCTACTGCCTTTTCAGATATTTTCTTTTCTATTATAGATTCTTTAGCAACAGTAGTCTTTTTCTTTGCGACTCCAACCTTTACAAGTGATCCTTTCTTGGCTTTTTTTGTAATTGATTTTTTCGGTGATGCTAATTTGTTTTTCTTCGAACTTTCGCCGCGTGCTTTTGTTGATGTCGATAGCTTAAATGAACCCGATGCACCTTTGCCTTTCGTTTGGATTAATTTACCGCTAACAACTGCACTCCTAATATATTTTATAATAAATGGAGACAATTTGTCAGCGTCAACTTTGTAATTTGCAGCCAAACACATTTTAATTGCTAGTAAAGATGACCCGCCACGTTCTTTCAAATCTTTTATAGCGCTATTCACCATATCTGAAGTTGGAGGATGAGTTGGCTTAGATTTAGGCTTTTTCACTCCAGTTGCGATAGAACCTTTCTTTGGTTTCTTCGTTTCAACAACAGGTGCAGTATTCGATTGAATTGTAGTATTATCTGCCATTTTGCTTTTTTTTCTTTAAAAATATTTTTATTCACTTTTAGATTTTCCAATTAAATTTTTCAAACAAAAAAACACTTTAAAATCACTTATAACATTTATAACTTGTATGACTGTATGAATTAAATTCACTGAAGTCTAGTATGAACAAAACAGTTTATCCATATGTGATGAGATTGTGGAAGAGCGGTGTGAAATAATTTCATTCAATTCAAGGCAATTTTTTCTCATTTTTGTTTGATGATTTCAAAGTTGAGCTCATTTTTCTAATAGTTATGATTATTTGTTTTTGAACATATATCCATCATATGAATTGTCAAGATGGGCTCTTTCATCGTACTAATTTTGAAATTAAAAACAAATTGAAATTCGCCGTTAAATTCCGATTTTGTGTGAAATTTTTTCTATTTTCTACAAAATATTTCCATTTTAAACGATATAATTATTTTGTCAAAAATATTATGGAATTTTTTTTTTTTATTCATATTAAGATTTACTCAATCCATCATTATCATTTATTGTTTTTATTAAATTCTCCTATTTTCATACTGTAACTTAAGTTTCTTTCAGAAATCTTCAAACAACCATTCGTTGCTGTTTTGTACATGTTGTTTGAGAATCAGAATTTTAACCTAACTACTACATAGTAAAGGTATAAACGGACACATTTTAATAAAAATTCATTTCAATCAATCCGAGATAAGTATCCTTAAATCAAAATTCTAAATTTAATAGATTTTAGTGAAATTTTTTTGAAAATTTATGTGAAATACACAATATTATTACCATGGCATGGTAACATGGTACAGTTTTTCATTTTGAAATTAAATTAAACTCTTCGATTAAATAAATGCTAGTCCTGAAAAGGACTTTTTTGTGTTACTTTTAGAATTGTATTTTGCTTTTTTTCTTTCTTTACTGGAGTTGCCTTTTTTGTTGTTGTCGCAGATTTTTTAACCTTAGGACTTTTTGCAGCAACTTTGTTACATTTTTAGATGGTTTCGTAATTTTTTGCTTCGAAGCTTTTGTTTTAATAGGAGCTGGTTTCTTAATAGTTTTAGATACTGCCTTTTCAGATTTTTTTTTTCTATTATAGATTCTTTAGCAACAGTAGTCTTTTTCTTTGCGACTCCAACCTTTACAAGTGATCCTTTCTTGGCTTTTTTTGTAATTGATTTTTTCGGTGATGCTAATTTGTTTTTCTTCGAACTTTTGCCGCTCGCTTTTGTTGATGTCGATAGCTTAAATGAACCCGATGCATCTTTGCCTTTCGTTTGGATTAATTTACCGCTAACAACTGCATTCTTAATATATTTTTTAATAAATGGAGACAATTTGTCAGCGTAAACTTTGTAATTTGCAGCCAAATACTTTTTAATTGCTAGTAAAGATGAACCGCCACGTTCTTTCAAATCTTTTATAGCGCTATTCACCATATCTGAAGTTGGAGGATGAGTTGGCTTAGATTTAGGCTTTTTCACTCCAGTTGCGATAGAACCTTTCTTTGGTTTCTTCGTTTCAACAACAGGTGCAGTATTCGATTGAATTGTAGTATTATGTGCCATTTTGCTTTTTTTTCTTTTAAAATATTTTTATTCACGTTTAGATTTTCCAATTAAATTTTTCAAAAAAAAAAAACACTTTAAAATCACTTATAACATTTATAACTTGTATGACTGTATGAATTAAATTCACTGAAGTCTAGTATGAACAAAACAGTTTATCCATATGTGATGAGATTGTGGAAGAGCGGTGTGAAATAATTTCATTCAATTCAAGGCAATTTTTTCTCATTTTTGTTTGATGATTTCAAAGTTGAGCTCATTTTTCTAATAGTTATGATTATTTGTTTTTGAACATATATCCATCATATGAATTGTCAAGATGGGCTCTTTCATTGTACTAATTTTGATAATAATAATATTATGAATTTTTTTTTCTATATTCATATTAAGATGTACTCAGTGCATCATTATCATTAATTCTTTTTATTAAATTCACCTATTTTAATACTGTAATTTGTTTCTTTCAGAAACCATCAAACAACCATCCGTTGTTGTTTTGTACATGTTGTATGAGAATTGTAATTTTAAATTATCTATTAAGTAAAGGTACAAGAGAATAAACTTTTATTTAAAATTTATTTCAATCATTTTGAGATATGTATCTTTAATTCTAAATATTGAATTAAATGGATTTTAATGAAATTTTTTTGAAACTTTATATGAAATATATTATTACCAACATTATCATTTTTGTTTGAGGATTTCAAAGTTGAGCTCATTTTTCTAATAGTTATGATTATTTGTTTTTAAACATATATCCATCATATGAATCGTCAAGACGGGCTCTTTCATCGTACTAATTTTGAAATTAAAAAAATATAAAAATACGGCGCTAAATTCCGATTTTGTGTGAAATTTTTTCTATTTTCTACAAAAAATTTCCATTTTAAACGATATAATTATTTTGTCAAAAATATTATGGAATTTTTTTTTATTCATATTAAGATTTACTCAATCCATCATTATCATTAATTGTTTTTATTAAATTCTCCTATTTTCATACTGTAATTTAAGTTTCTTTCAGAAATCTTCAAACAACCATTCGTTGCTGTTTTGTACATATTGTTTGAGAATCAGAATTTTAATCTAACTACTACATAGTAAAGGTATAAACGGACACAATTTAATAAAACTTCATTTCAATCAATCCGAGATAAGTATCCTTAAATCAAAATTCTAAATTTAATAGATTTTTGTGAAATTTTTTTGAAAATTTATGTGAAATGCACAATATTATTACCATGGCATGGTAACATGGTACAGTTTTTCATTTTGAAATTAAATTAAACTCTTCGATTAAATAAATGCTAGTCCTGAAAAGGACTTTTTTGTGTTACTTTTAGAATTGTATTTTACTTTTTTGCTTTCTTTACTGGAGTTGCCTTTTTTGTTGTTGTCGCAGATTTTTTAACCTTAGGACTTTTTGCAGCAACTTTGTTACATTTTTAGATGGTTTCGTAATTTTTTGCTTCGGAGCTTTTGTTTTAATAGGAGCTGGTTTCTTAATAGTTTTAGCTACTGCTACTGCTACTTTACAGGTGATCCTCTGTTGGCTTTTTTTGTAATTGATTTTTTCGGTGATGCTAATTTGTTTTTCTTCGAACTTTCGCCGCTTGCTTTTGTTGATGTCGATAGCTTAAATGAACCCGATGCACCTTTGCCTTTTGTTTGGATTAATTTACCGCTAACAACTGCACTCTTAATATATTTTTTAATAAATGGAGACAATTTGTCAGCGTCAACTTTGTAATTTGCAGCCAAATACTTTTTAATTGCTAGTAAAGATGAACCGCCACGTTCTTTCAAATCTTTTATAGCGCTATTCACCATATCTGAAGTTGGAGGATGAGTTGGCTTAGATTTAGGCTTTTTCACTCCAGTTGCGATAGAACCTTTCTTTGGTTTCTTCGTTTCAACAACAGGTGCAGTATTCGATTGAATTGTAGTATTATCTGCCATTTTGCTTTTTTTTCTTTTAAAATATTTTTATTCACTTTTAGATTTTCCAATTAAATTTTTCAAAAAAAAAACACTTTAAAATCACTTATAACATTTATAACTTGTATGACTGTATGAATTAAATTCACTGAAGTCTAGTATGAACAAAACAGTTTATCCATATGTGATGAGATTGTGGAAGAGCGGTGTGAAATAATTTCATTCAATTCAAGGCAATTTTTTCTCATTTTTGTTTGATGATTTCAAAGTTGAGCTCATTTTTCTAATATTTATGATTATTTGTTTTTGAACATATATCCATCATATGAATTGTCAAGATGGGCTCTTTCATCGTACTAATTTTGAAATAAAAAAAATTTTAAAATACCGCGCTATATACCGATTTTGTGTGAAATTTTTTCTGTTTTCTCCAAAAAATTTCCATTTAAAACGATATAATTATTTTGTTAATAATATTATGAATTTTTTTTTCTATATTCATATTAATATGTACTCAATGCATCATTATCATTAATTGTTTTTATTAAATTCACCTATTTTAATACTGTAATTTATGTTTCTTTCAGAAATCATCAAACAACCATCCGTTGTTGTTTTGTACATGTTGTATGAGAATTGTAATTTTAAATTATCTATTAAGTAAAGGTACAAGAGAATAAACTTTTATTTAAAATTTATTTCAATCATTTTGAGATATGTATCTTTAATTATAAATATTGAATTAAATTGATTTTAATGAAATTTTTTTGAAACTTTATATGAAATATATTATTACCAACATTATCATTTTTGTTTGATGATTTCAAAGTTGAGCTCATTTTTCTAATAGTTATGATTATTTGTTTTTAAACATATAACCATCATATGAATCGTCAAGACGGGCTCTTTCATCGTACTAATTTTGAAATTAAAAAAATATAAAAATACGGCGCTAAATTCCGATTTTGTGTGAAATTTTTTCTATTTTCTACAAAATATTTCCATTTTAAAGGATATAATTATTTTGTCAAAAATATTATGGAATTTTTTTTTATTCATATTAAGATTTACTCAATCCATCATTATCATTAATTGTTTTTACTAAATTCTCCTATTTTCATATTGTAATTTAAGTTTCTTTCAGAAATCTTCAAACAACCATTCGTTGCTGTTTTTTACATGTTGTTTGAGAATCAGAATTTTAATCTAACTACTACATAGTAAAGGTATAAACGGACACAATTTAATAAAAATTCATTTCAATCAATCCGAGATAAGTATCCTTAAATCAAAATTCTAAATTTAATAGATTTTAGTGAAATTTTTTTTAAAATTTATGTGAAATGCACAATATTATTACCATGGCATGGTAACATGGTACAGTTTTTCATTTTGAAATTAAATTAAACTCTTCGATTAAATAAATGCTAGTCCTGAAAAGGACTTTTTTGTGTTACTTTTAGAATTGTATTTTACTTTTTTGCTTTCTTTACTGGAGTTCCCTTTTTTGTTGTTGTCGCAGCTTTTTTAACCTTAGGACTTTTTGCAGCAACCTTTGTTACATTTTTAGATGGTTTCGTAATTTTTTGCTTCGAAGCTTTTGTTTTAATAGGAGCTTGGTTTCTTAATAGTTTTAGCTACTGCCTTTTCAGATTTTTTCTTTTCTATTATAGATTCTTTAGCAACAGTAGTCTTTTTCTTTGCGACTCCAACCTTTACAAGTGATCCTTTCTTGGCTTTTTTTGTAATTGATTTTTTCGGTGATGATAATTTGTTTTTCTTCGAACTTTTGCCGCTTGCTTTTGTTGATGTCGATAGCTTAAATGAACCCGATGCACCTTTGCCTTTCGTTTGGATTAATTTACCGCTAACAACTGCACTCCTAATATATTTTATAATAAATGGAGACAATTTGTCAGCGTCAACTTTGTAATTTGCAGCCAAACACATTTTAATTGCTAGTAAAGATGACCCGCCACGTTCTTTCAAATCTTTTATAGCGCTATTCACCATATCTGAAGTTGGAGGATGAGTTGGCTTAGATTTAGGCTTTTTCACTCCAGTTGCGATAGAACCTTTCTTTGGTTTCTTCGTTTCAACAACAGGTGCAGTATTCGATTGAATTGTAGTATTATCTGCCATTTTGCTTTTTTTTCTTTAAAAATATTTTTATTCACTTTTAGATTTTCCAATTAAATTTTTCAAACAAAAAAACACTTTAAAATCACTTATAACATTTATAACTTGTATGACTGTATGAATTAAATTCACTGAAGTCTAGTATGAACAAAACAGTTTATCCATATGTGATGAGATTGTGGAAGAGCGGTGTGAAATAATTTCATTCAATTCAAGGCAATTTTTTCTCATTTTTGTTTGATGATTTCAAAGTTGAGCTCATTTTTCTAATAGTTATGATTATTTGTTTTTGAACATATATCCATCATATGAATTGTCAAGATGGGCTCTTTCATTGTACTAATTTTGAAATTAAAAAAAAATTGAAATTCGGCGTTAAATTCCGATTTTGTGTGAAATTTTTTCTATTTTCTACAAAATATTTCCATTTTAAACGATATAATTATTTTGTCAAAAATATTATGGAATTTTTTTTTTTATTCATATTAAGATTTACTCAATCCATCATTATCATTTATTGTTTTTATTAAATTCTCCTATTTTCATACTGTAACTTAAGTTTCTTTCAGAAATCTTCAAACAACCATTCGTTGCTGTTTTGTACATGTTGTTTGAGAATCAGAATTTTAACCTAACTACTACATAGTAAAGGTATAAACGGACACAATTTAATAAAAATTCATTTCAATCAATCCGAGATAAGTATCCTTAAATCAAAATTCTAAATTTAATAGATTTTAGTGAAATTTTTTTGAAAATTTATGTGAATACACAATATTATTACCATGGCATGGTAACATGGTACAGTTTTTCATTTTGAAATTAAATTAAACTCTTCGATTAAATAAATGCTAGTCCTGAAAAGGACTTTTTTGTGTTACTTTTAGAATTGTATTTTGCTTTTTTTCTTTCTTTACTGGAGTTGCCTTTTTTGTTTTTGTCGCAGATTTTTTAACCTTAGGACTTTTTGCAGCAACTTTGTTGCATTTTTAGATGGTTTCGTAATTTTTTGCTTCGAAGCTTTTGTTTTAATAGGAGCTGGTTTCTTAATAGTTTTAGATACTGCCTTTTCAGATTTTTTTTTTCTATTATAGGTTCTTTAGCAACAGTAGTCTTTTTCTTTGCGACTCCAACCTTTACAAGTGATCCTTTCTTGGCTTTTTTTGTAATTGATTTTTTCGGTGATGCTAATTTGTTTTTCTTCGAACTTTCGCCGCGTGCTTTTGTTGATGTCGATAGCTTAAATGAACCCGATGCATCTTTGCCTTTCGTTTGGATTAATTTACCGCTAACAACTGCACTCTTAATATATTTTTTAATAAATGGAGACAATTTGTCAGCGTCAACTTTGTAATTTGCAGCCAAATACTTTTTAATTGCTAGTAAAGATGAACCGCCACGTTCTTTCAAATCTTTTATAGCGCTATTCACCATATCTGAAGTTGGAGGATGAGTTGGCTTAGATTTAGGCTTTTTCACTCCAGTTGCGATAGAACCTTTCTTTGGTTTCTTCGTTTCAACAACAGGTGCAGTATTCGATTGAATTGTAGTATTATCTGCCATTTTGCTTTTTTTTCTTTTAAAATATTTTTATTCACGTTTAGATTTTCCAATTAAATTTTTCAAAAAAAAAAAACACTTCAAAATCACTTATAACATTTATAACTTGTATGACTGTATGAATTAAATTCACTGAAGTCTAGTATGAACAAAACAGTTTATCCATATGTGATGAGCTTGTGGAAGAGCGGTGTGAAATAATTCCATTCACTTCAAGGCAATTTTTTCTCATTTTTGTTTGATGATATCAAAGTTGAGCTCATTTTTCTAATAGTTATGATTATTTGTTTTTGAACATATATCCATCATATGAATTGTCAAGATGGGCTCTTTCATCGTACTAATTTTGAAATTAAAAAAATATAAAAATACGGCGCTAAATTCCGATTTTCTGTGAAATTTTTTCTATTTTCTACAAGAAATTTCCATTTTAAACGATATAATTATTTTGTCAAAAATATTATGGAATTTTTTTTTTTATTCATATTAAAATTTACTCAATCCATCATTATCATTTATTGTTTTTATTAAATTCTCCTATTTTCATACTGTAATTTAAGTTTCTTTCAGAAATCTTCAAACAACCATTCGTTGCTGTTTTGTACATGTTGTTTGAGATTCAGAATTTTAATCTAACTACTACATGGTAAAGGTATAAACGGACACAATTTAATAAAAATTCATTTCAATCAATCCGAGATATGTTTCCTTAAATCAAAATTCTAAATTTAATAGATTTTAGTGAAATTTTTTTGAAAATGTATGTGAAATACACAATATTATTACCATGGCATGGTAACATGGTACAGTTTTTCATTTTGAAATTAAATTAAACTCTTCGATTAAATAAATGCTAGTCCTGAAAAGGACTTTTTTGTGTTACTTTTAGAATTGTATTTTACTTTTTTGCTTTCTTTACTGGAGTTGCCTTTTTTGTTGTTGTCGCAGATTTTTTAACCTTAGGACTTTTTGCAGCAACTTTGTTACATTTTTAGATGGTTTCGTAATTTTTTGCTTCGGAGCTTTTGTTTTAATAGGAGCTGGTTTCTTAATAGTTTTAGCTACTGCTACTGCTACTTTACAGGTGATCCTCTGTTGGCTTTTTTTGTAATTGATTTTTTCGGTGATGCTAATTTGTTTTTCTTCGAACTTTCGCCGCTTGCTTTTGTTGATGTCGATAGCTTAAATGAACCCGATGCACCTTTGCCTTTTGTTTGGATTAATTTACCGCTAACAACTGCACTCTTAATATATTTTTTAATAAATGGAGACAATTTGTCAGCGTCAACTTTGTAATTTGCAGCCAAATACTTTTTAATTGCTAGTAAAGATGAACCGCCACGTTCTTTCAAATCTTTTATAGCGCTATTCACCATATCTGAAGTTGGAGGATGAGTTGGCTTAGATTTAGGCTTTTTCACTCCAGTTGCGATAGAACCTTTCTTTGGTTTCTTCGTTTCAACAACAGGTGCAGTATTCGATTGAATTGTAGTATTATCTGCCATTTTGCTTTTTTTTCTTTTAAAATATTTTTATTCACTTTTAGATTTTCCAATTAAATTTTTCAAAAAAAAAACACTTTAAAATCACTTATAACATTTATAACTTGTATGACTGTATGAATTAAATTCACTGAAGTCTAGTATGAACAAAACAGTTTATCCATATGTGATGAGATTGTGGAAGAGCGGTGTGAAATAATTTCATTCAATTCAAGGCAATTTTTTCTCATTTTTGTTTGATGATTTCAAAGTTGAGCTCATTTTTCTAATATTTATGATTATTTGTTTTTGAACATATATCCATCATATGAATTGTCAAGATGGGCTCTTTCATCGTACTAATTTTGAAATTAAAAAAATATAAAAATACGGCGCTAAATTCCGATTTTGTGTGAAATTTTTTCTATTTTCTACAAGAAATTTCCATTTTAAACGATATAATTATTTTGTCAAAAATATTATGGAATTTTTTTTTTTATTCATATTAAAATTTACTCAATCCATCATTATCATTTATTGTTTTTATTAAATTCTCCTATTTTCATACTGTAATTTAAGTTTCTTTCAGAAATCTTCAAACAACCATTCGTTGCTGTTTTGTACATGTTGTTTGAGATTCAGAATTTTAATCTAACTACTACATGGTAAAGGTATAAACGGACACAATTTAATAAAAATTCATTTCAATCAATCCGAGATATGTTTCCTTAAATCAAAATTCTAAATTTAATAGATTTTAGTGAAATTTTTTTGAAAATGTATGTGAAATACACAATATTATTACCATGGCATGGTAACATGGTACAGTTTTTCATTTTGAAATTAAATTAAACTCTTCGATTAAATAAATGCTAGTCCTGAAAAGGACTTTTTTGTGTTACTTTTAGAATTGTATTTTACTTTTTTGCTTTCTTTACTGGAGTTGCCTTTTTTGTTGTTGTCGCAGATTTTTTAACCTTAGGACTTTTTGCAGCAACTTTGTTACATTTTTAGATGGTTTCGTAATTTTTTGCTTCGGAGCTTTTGTTTTAATAGGAGCTGGTTTCTTAATAGTTTTAGCTACTGCTACTGCTACTTTACAGGTGATCCTCTGTTGGCTTTTTTTGTAATTGATTTTTTCGGTGATGCTAATTTGTTTTTCTTCGAACTTTCGCCGCTTGCTTTTGTTGATGTCGATAGCTTAAATGAACCCGATGCACCTTTGCCTTTTGTTTGGATTAATTTACCGCTAACAACTGCACTCTTAATATATTTTTTAATAAATGGAGACAATTTGTCAGCGTCAACTTTGTAATTTGCAGCCAAATACTTTTTAATTGCTAGTAAAGATGAACCGCCACGTTCTTTCAAATCTTTTATAGCGCTATTCACCATATCTGAAGTTGGAGGATGAGTTGGCTTAGATTTAGGCTTTTTCACTCCAGTTGCGATAGAACCTTTCTTTGGTTTCTTCGTTTCAACAACAGGTGCAGTATTCGATTGAATTGTAGTATTATCTGCCATTTTGCTTTTTTTTCTTTTAAAATATTTTTATTCACTTTTAGATTTTCCAATTAAATTTTTCAAAAAAAAAACACTTTAAAATCACTTATAACATTTATAACTTGTATGACTGTATGAATTAAATTCACTGAAGTCTAGTATGAACAAAACAGTTTATCCATATGTGATGAGATTGTGGAAGAGCGGTGTGAAATAATTTCATTCAATTCAAGGCAATTTTTTCTCATTTTTGTTTGATGATTTCAAAGTTGAGCTCATTTTTCTAATATTTATGATTATTTGTTTTTGAACATATATCCATCATATGAATTGTCAAGATGGGCTCTTTCATCGTACTAATTTTGAAATTAAAAAAATATAAAAATACGGCGCTAAATTCCGATTTTGTGTGAAATTTTTTCTATTTTCTACAAGAAATTTCCATTTTAAACGATATAATTATTTTGTCAAAAATATTATGGAATTTTTTTTTTTTATTCATATTAAAATTTACTCAATCCATCATTATCATTTATTGTTTTTATTAAATTCTCCTATTTTCATACTGTAATTTAAGTTTCTTTCGGAAATCTTCAAACAACCATTCGTTGCTGTTTTGTACATGTTGTTTGAGATTCAGAATTTTAATCTAACTACTACATGGTAAAGGTATAAACGGACACAATTTAATAAAAATTCATTTCAATCAATCCGAGATATGTTTCCTTAAATCAAAATTCTAAATTTAATAGATTTTAGTGAAATTTTTTTGAAAATGTATGTGAAATACACAATATTATTACCATGGCATGGTAACATGGTACAGTTTTTCATTTTGAAATTAAATTAAACTCTTCGATTAAATAAATGCTAGTCCTGAAAAGGACTTTTTTGTGTTACTTTTAGAATTGTATTTTACTTTTTTGCTTTCTTTACTGGAGTTGCCTTTTTTGTTGTTGTCGCAGATTTTTTAACCTTAGGAGTTTTTGCAGCAACTTTGTTACATTTTTAGATGGTTTCGTAATTTTTTGCTTCGGAGCTTTTGTTTTAATAGGAGCTGGTTTCTTAATAGTTTTAGCTACTGCTACTGCTACTTTACAGGTGATCCTCTGTTGGCTTTTTTTGTAATTGATTTTTTCGGTGATGCTAATTTGTTTTTCTTCGAACTTTCGCCGCTTGCTTTTGTTGATGTCGATAGCTTAAATGAACCCGATGCACCTTTGCCTTTTGTTTGGATTAATTTACCGCTAACAACTGCACTCTTAATATATTTTTTAATAAATGGAGACAATTTGTCAGCGTCAACTTTGTAATTTGCAGCCAAATACTTTTTAATTGCTAGTAAAGATGAACCGCCACGTTCTTTCAAATCTTTTATAGCGCTATTCACCATATCTGAAGTTGGAGGATGAGTTGGCTTAGATTTAGGCTTTTTCACTCCAGTTGCGATAGAACCTTTCTTTGGTTTCTTCGTTTCAACAACAGGTGCAGTATTCGATTGAATTGTAGTATTATCTGCCATTTTGCTTTTTTTTCTTTTAAAATATTTTTATTCACTTTTAGATTTTCCAATTAAATTTTTCAAAAAAAAAACACTTTAAAATCACTTATAACATTTATAACTTGTATGACTGTATGAATTAAATTCACTGAAGTCTAGTATGAACAAAACAGTTTATCCATATGTGATCAGATTGTGGAAGAGCGGTGTGAAATAATTTCATTCAATTCAAGGCAATTTTTTCTCATTTTTGTTTGATGATTTCAAAGTTGAGCTCATTTTTCTAATATTTATGATTAT
The DNA here is from genome assembly GCA_963422695.1 of Xylophagus ater. Classification (NCBI taxonomy): domain Eukaryota; kingdom Metazoa; phylum Arthropoda; class Insecta; order Diptera; family Xylophagidae; genus Xylophagus; species Xylophagus ater. Next base: position 38,905,857 of record OY730478.1, read on the forward strand.
TTGTTTTTGAACATATATCCATCATATGAATTGTCAAGATGGGCTCTTTCATCGTACTAATTTTGAAATTAAAAAAATATAAAAATACGGCGCTAAATTCCGATTTTGTGTGAAATTTTTTCTATTTTCTACAAGAAATTTCCATTTTAAACGATATAATTATTTTGTCAAAAATATTATGGAATTTTTTTTTTTATTCATATTAAAATTTACTCAATCCATCATTATCATTTATTGTTTTTATTAAATTCTCCTATTTTCATACTGTAATTTAAGTTTCTTTCGGAAATCTTCAAACAACCATTCGTTGCTGTTTTGTACATGTTGTTTGAGATTCAGAATTTTAATCTAACTACTACATGGTAAAGGTATAAACGGACACAATTTAATAAAAATTCATTTCAATCAATCCGAGATATGTTTCCTTAAATCAAAATTCTAAATTTAATAGATTTTAGTGAAATTTTTTTGAAAATGTATGTGAAATACACAATATTATTACCATGGCATGGTAACATGGTACAGTTTTTCATTTTGAAATTAAATTAAACTCTTCGATTAAATAAATGCTAGTCCTGAAAAGGACTTTTTTGTGTTACTTTTAGAATTGTATTTTACTTTTTTGCTTTCTTTACTGGAGTTGCCTTTTTTGTTGTTGTCGCAGATTTTTTAACCTTAGGAGTTTTTGCAGCAACTTTGTTACATTTTTAGATGGTTTCGTAATTTTTTGCTTCGGAGCTTTTGTTTTAATAGGAGCTGGTTTCTTAATAGTTTTAGCTACTGCTACTGCTACTTTACAGGTGATCCTCTGTTGGCTTTTTTTGTAATTGATTTTTTCGGTGATGCTAATTTGTTTTTCTTCGAACTTTCGCCGCTTGCTTTTGTTGATGTCGATAGCTTAAATGAACCCGATGCACCTTTGCCTTTTGTTTGGATTAATTTACCGCTAACAACTGCACTCTTAATATATTTTTTAATAAATGGAGACAATTTGTCAGCGTCAACTTTGTAATTTGCAGCCAAATACTTTTTAATTGCTAGTAAAGATGAACCGCCACGTTCTTTCAAATCTTTTATAGCGCTATTCACCATATCTGAAGTTGGAGGATGAGTTGGCTTAGATTTAGGCTTTTTCACTCCAGTTGCGATAGAACCTTTCTTTGGTTTCTTCGTTTCAACAACAGGTGCAGTATTCGATTGAATTGTAGTATTATCTGCCATTTTGCTTTTTTTTCTTTTAAAATATTTTTATTCACTTTTAGATTTTCCAATTAAATTTTTCAAAAAAAAAACACTTTAAAATCACTTATAACATTTATAACTTGTATGACTGTATGAATTAAATTGACTGAAGTCTAGTATGAACAAAACAGTTTATCCATATGTGATCAGATTGTGGAAGAGCGGTGTGAAATAATTTCATTCAATTCAAGGCAATTTTTTCTCATTTTTGTTTGATGATTTCAAAGTTGAGCTCATTTTTCTAATATTTATGATTATTTGTTTTTGAACATATATCCATCATATGAATTGTCAAGATGGGCTCTTTCATCGTACTAATTTTGAAATTAAAAAAATATAAAAATACGGCGCTAAATTCCGATTTTGTGTGAAATTTTTTCTATTTTCTACAAGAAATTTCCATTTTAAACGATATAATTATTTTGTCAAAAATATTATGGAATTTTTTTTTTTATTCATATTAAAATTTACTCAATCCATCATTATCATTTATTGTTTTTATTAAATTCTCCTATTTTCATACTGTAATTTAAGTTTCTTTCGGAAATCTTCAAACAACCATTCGTTGCTGTTTTGTACATGTTGTATGAGAATTGTAATTTTAAATTATCTATTAAGTAAAGGTACAAGAGAATAAACTTTTATTTAAAATTTATTTCAATCATTTTGAGATATGTATCTTTAATTCTAAATATTGAATTAAATGGATTTTAATGAAATTTTTTTGAAACTTTATATGAAATATATTATTACCAACATTATCATTTTTGTTTGATGATTTCAAAGTTGAGCTCATTTTTCTAATAGTTATGATTATTTGTTTTTAAACATATAACCATCATATGAATCGTCAAGACGGGCTCTTTCATCGTACTAATTTTGAAATTAAAAAAATATAAAAATACGGCGCTAAATTCCGATTTTGTGTGAAATTTTTTCTATTTTCTACAAAATATTTCCATTTTAAAGGATATAATTATTTTGTCAAAAATATTATGGAATTTTTTTTTTATTCATATTAAGATTTACTCAATCCATCATTATCATTAATTGTTTTTACTAAATTCTCCTATTTTCATACTGTAATTTAAGTTTCTTTCAGAAATCTTCAAACAACCATTCGTTGCTGTTTTGTACATGTTGTTTGAGAATCAGAATTTTAATCTAACTACTGTATAGTAAAGGCATAAACGGACACAATTTAATAAAAATTCATTTCAATCAATCCGAGATAAGTATCCTTAAATCAAAATTCTAAATTTAATAGATTTTAGTGAAATTTTTTTGAAAATTTATGTGAAATGCACAATATTATTACCATGGCATGGTAACATGGTACAGTTTTTCATTTTGAAATTAAATTAAACTCTTCGATTAAATAAATGCTAGTCCTGAAAAGGACTTTTTTGTGTTACTTTTAGAATTGTATTTTACTTTTTTGCTTTCTTTACTGGAGTTGCCTTTTTTGTTGTTGTCGCAGCTTTTTTAACCTTAGGACTTTTTGCAGCAACCTTTGTTACATTTTTAGATGGTTTCGTAATTTTTTGCTTCGAAGCTTTTGTTTTAATAGGAGCTTGGTTTCCTCATAGTTCTAGCTACTGCCTTTTCAGATTTTTTCTTTTCTATTATAGATTCTTTAGCAACAGTAGTCTTTTTCTTTGCCACTCCAACCTTTACAAGTGATCCTTTCTTGACTTTTTTTGTAATTGATTTTTTCGGTGATGCTAATTTGTTTTTCCTCGAACTTTCGCCGCGTGCTTTTGTTGATGTCGATAGCTTAAATGAACCCGATGCACCTTTGTCTTTCGTTTGGATTAATTTACCGCTAACAACTGCACTCTTAATATATTTTTTAATAAATGGAGACAATTTGTCAGCGTCAACTTTATAATTTGCAGCCAAATACTTTTTAATTGCTAGTAAAGATGAACCGCCACGTTCTTTCAAATCTTTTATAGCGCTATTCACCATATCTGAAGTTGGACGATGAGTTGGCTTAGATTTAGGCTTTTTCACTCCAGTTGCGATAGAACCTTTCTTTGGTTTCTTCGTTTCAACAACAGGTGCAGTATTCGATTGAATTGTTGTATTATCTGCCATTTTGCTTTTTTTCTTTTAAAATATCTTTATTCACTTTTAGATTTTCCAATTAAATTTTTCAAAAAAAAAACACTTTAAAATCACTTATAACATTTAAAACTTGTATGACTGTATGAATTAAATTCACTGAAGTCTAGTATGAACAAAACAGCTTATCTATATGTGATGAGATTGTGGAAGAGCGGTGTGAAATAATTTCATTCAATTCAAGGCAATTTTTTCTCATTTTTGTTTGATGATTTCAAAGTTGAGCTCATTTTTCTAATATTTATGATTATTTGTTTTTGAACATATATCCATCATATGAATTGTCAAGATGGGCTCTTTCATCGTACTAATTTTGAAATAAAAAAAATTTTAAAATACCGCGCTATATACCGATTTTGTGTGAAATTTTTTCTGTTTTCTCCAAAAAATTTCCATTTAAAATGATATAATTATTTTGTTAATAATATTATGAATTTTTTTTTCTATATTCATATTAATATGTACTCAGTGCATCATTATCATTAATTGTTTTTTATTAAATTCACCTATTTTAATACTGTAATTTATGTTTCTTTCAGAAATCATCAAACAACCATCCGTTGTTGTTTTGTACATGTTGTATGAGAATTGTAATTTTAAATTATCTATTAAGTAAAGGTACAAGAGAATAAACTTTTATTTAAAATTTATTTCAATCATTTTGAGATATGTATCTTTAATTATAAATATTGAATTAAATGGATTTTAATGAAATTTTTTTGAAACTTTATATGAAATATATTATTACCAACATTATCATTTTTGTTTGATGATTTCAAAGTTGAGCTCATTTTTCTAATAGTTATGATTATTTGTTTTTAAACATATAACCATCATATGAATCGTCAAGACGGGCTCTTTCATCGTACTAATTTTGAAATTAAAAAATATAAAAATACGGCGCTAAATTCCGATTTTGTGTGAAATTTTTTCTATTTTCTACAAAATATTTCCATTTTAAAGGATATAATTATTTTGTCAAAAATATTATGGAATTTTTTTTTTATTCATATTAAGATTTACTCAATCCATCATTATCATTAATTGTTTTTACTAAATTCTCCTATTTTCATACTGTAATTTAAGTTTCTTTCAGAAATCTTCAAACAACCATTCGTTGCTGTTTTGTACATGTTGTTTGAGAATCAGAATTTTAATCTAACTACTGTATAGTAAAGGTATAAACGGACACAATTTAATAAAAATTCATTTCAATCAATCCGAGATAAGTATCCTTAAATCAAAATTCTAAATTTAATAGATTTTAGTGAAATTTTTTTGAAAATTTATGTGAAATGCACAATATTATTACCATGGCATGGTAACATGGTACAGTTTTTCATTTTGAAATTAAATTAAACTCTTCGATTAAATAAATGCTAGTCCTGAAAAGGACTTTTTTGTGTTACTTTTAGAATTGTATTTTACTTTTTTGCTTTCTTTACTGGAGTTGCCTTTTTTGTTGTTGTCGCAGCTTTTTTAACCTTAGGACTTTTTGCAGCAACCTTTGTTACATTTTTAGATGGTTTCGTAATTTTTTGCTTCGAAGCTTTTGTTTTAATAGGAGCTTGGTTTCTTCACAGTTCTAGCTACTGCCTTTTCAGATTTTTTCTTTTCTATTATAGATTCTTTAGCAACAGTAGTCTTTTTCTTTGCCACTCGAACCTTTACAAGTGATCCTTTCTTGACTTTTTTGGTAATTGATTTTTTCGGTGATGCTAATTTGTTTTTCCTCGAACTTTCGCCGCGTGCTTTTGTTGATGTCGATAGCTTAAATGAACCCGATGCACCTTTGTCTTTCGTTTGGATTAATTTACCGCTAACAACTGCACTCTTAATATATTTTTTAATAAATGGAGACAATTTGTCAGCGTCAACTTTATAATTTGCAGCCAAATACTTTTTAATTGCTAGTAAAGATGAACCGCCACGTTCTTTCAAATCTTTTATAGCACTATTCACCATATCTGAAGTTGGACGATGAGTTGGTTTAGATTTAGGCTTTTTCACTCCAGTTGCGATAGAACCTTTCTTTGGTTTCTTCGTTTCAACAACAGGTGCAGTATTCGATTGAATTGTTGTATTATCTGCCATTTTGCTTTTTTTTCTTTTAAAATATCTTTATTCACTTTTAGATTTTCCAATTAAATTTTTCAAAAAAAAAACACTTTAAAATCACTTATAACATTTATAACTTGTATGACTGTGTGAATAAAATTCACTGAAGTCTAGTATGAACAAAACAGCTTATCTATATGTGATGAGATTGTGGAAGAGCGGGGTGAAATAATTTCATTCAATTCAAGGCAATTTTTTCTCATTTTTGTTTGATGATATCAAAGTTGAGTTCATTTTTCTAATAGTTATGATTATTTGTTTTTGAACATATATCCATCATATGAATTGTCAAGATGGGCTCTTTCATCGTACTAATTTTGAAATTAAAAAAATATAAAAATACGGCGCTAAATTCCGATTTCGTGTGAAATTTTTTCTATTTTCTACAAGAAATTTCCATTTTAAACGATATAATTATTTTGTCAAAAATATTATGGAATTTTTTTTTTATTCATATTAAGATTTACTCAATCCATCATTATCATTAATTGTTTGTATTAAATTCTCCTATTTTCATACTGTAATTTAAGTTTCTTTCAGAAATCTTCAAACAACCATTCGTTGCTGTTTTGTACATGTTGTTTGAGAATCAGAATTTTAATCTAACTACTACATAGTAAAGGTATAAACGGACACAATTTAATAAAAATTCATTTCAATCAATCCGAGATAAGTATCCTTAAATCAAAATTCTAAATTTAATAGATTTTAGTGAAATTTTTTTGAAAATTTATGTGAAATACACAATATTATTACCATGGCATGGTAACATGGTACAGTTTTTCATTTTGAAATTAAATTAAACTCTTCGATTAAATAAATGCTAGTCCTGAAAAGGACTTTTTTGTGTTACTTTTAGAATTGTATTTTGCTTTTTTTCTTTCTTTACTGGAGTTGCCTTTTTTGTTGTTGTCGCAGATTTTTTAACCTTAGGACTTTTTGCAGCAACCTTGTTACATTTTTAGATGGTTTCGTAATTTTTTGCTTCGAAGCTTTTGTTTTAATAGGAGCTGGTTTCTTAATAGTTTTAGCTACTGCTACTGCTACTTTACAGGTGATCCTTTCTTGGCTTTTTTTGTAATTGATTTTTTCGGTGATGCTAATTTGTTTTTCTTCGAACTTTCGCCGCTTGCTTTTGTTGATGTCGATAGCTTAAATGAACCCGATGCACCTTTGCCTTTCGTTTGGATTAATTTACCGCTAACAACTGCACTCTTAATATATTTTTTAATAAATGGAGACAATTTGTCAGCGTCAACTTTGTAATTTGCAGCCAAATACTTTTTAATTGCTAGTAAAGATGAACCGCCACGTTCTTTCAAATCTTTTATAGCGCTATTCACCATATCTGAAGTTGGACGATGAGTTGGCTTAGATTTAGGCTTTTTCACTCCAGTTGCGATAGAACCTTTCTTTGGTTTCTTAGTTTCAACAACAGGTGCAGTATTCGATTGAATTGTTGTATTATCTGCCATTTTGCTTTTTTTTCTTTTAAAATATTTTTATTCACTTTTAGATTTTCCAATTAAATTTTTCAAAAAAAAAAACACTTTAAAATCACTTATAACATTTAAAACTTGTATGACTGTATGAATTAAATTCACTGAAGTCTAGTATGAACAAAACAGCTTATCCATATGTGATGAGATTGTGGAAGAGCGGTGTGAAATAATTTCATTCAATTCAAGGCAATTTTTTCTCATTTTTGTTTGATGATATCAAAGTTGAGCTCATTTTTCTAATAGTTATGATTATTTGTTTTTGAACATATATCCATCATATGAATTGTCAAGATGGGCTCTTTCATCGTACTAATTTTGAAATTAAAAAAATTTTAAAATACGGCGCTAAATTCCGATTTTGTGTGAAATTTGTTCTATTTTCTACAAAAAATTTCCATTTAAAATGATATAATTATTTTGTTAATAATATTATGAATTTTTTTTTCTATATTCATATTAATATGTACTCAATGCATCATTAGCATTAATTGCTTTTATTAAATTCACCTATTTTAATACTGTAATTTATGTTTCTTTCAGAAATCATCAAACAACCATCCGTTGTTGTTTTGTACATGTTGTATGAGAATTGTAATTTTAAATTATCTATTAAGTAAAGGTACAAGAGAAAAACTTTTATTTAAAATTTATTTCAATCATTTTGAGATATGTATATTTAATTCTAAATATTGAATGAAATGGATTTTATTGAAATTTTTTTGAAACTTTATATGAAATATATTATTACCAACATTATCATTTTTGTTTGATGATTTCAAAGTTGAGCTCATTTTTCTAATAGTTATGATTATTTGTTTTTGAACATATATCCATCATATGAATTGTCAAGATGGGCTCTTTCATCGTACTAATTTTGAATATAAAAAAAATTTAAAAATACGGCGCTAAATCCGATTTTGTGTGAAATTTTTTCTATTTTCTACAAGAAATTTCCATTTTAAACGATATAATTATTTTGTCAAAAATATTATGGAATTTTTTTTTTATTCATATTAAGATTTACTCAATCCATCATTATCATTAATTGTTTTTATTAAATTCTCCTATTTTCATACTGTAATTTAAGTTTCTTTCAGAAATCTTCAAACAACCATTCGTTGCTGTTTTGTACATGTTGTTTGAGAATCAGAATTTTAATCTAACTACTACCTAGTAAAGTTATAAACGGACACAATTTAATAATAAATCATTTCAATCAATCCGAGATAAGTATCCTTAAATCAAAATTCTAAATTTAATAGATTTTAGTGAAATTTTTTTGAAAATTTATGTGAAATGCACAATATTATTACCATGGCATGGTAACATGGTACAGTTTTTCATTTTGAAATTAAATTAAACTCTTCGATTAAATAAATGCTAGTCCTGAAAAGGACTTTTTTGTGTTACTTTTAGAATTGTATTTTACTTTTTTGCTTTCTTTACTGGAGTTGCCTTTTTTGTTGTTGTCGCAGCTTTTTTAACCTTAGGACTTTTTGCAGCAACCTTTGTTACATTTTTAGATGGTTTCGTAATTTTTTGCTTCGAAGCTTTTGTTTTAATAGGAGCTTGGTTTCCTCATAGTTCTAGCTACTGCCTTTTCAGATTTTTTCTTTTGTATTATAGATTCTTTAGCAACAGTAGTCTTTTTCTTTGCCACTCCAACCTTTACAAGTGATCCTTTCTTGACTTTTTTTGTAATTGATTTTTTCGGTGATGCTAATTTGTTTTTCCTCGAACTTTCGCCGCGTGCTTTTGTTGATGTCGATAGCTTAAATGAACCCGATGCACCTTTGTCTTTCGTTTGGATTAATTTACCGCTAACAACTGCACTCTTAATATATTTTTTAATAAATGGAGACAATTTGTCAGCGTCAACTTTATAATTTGCAGCCAAATACTTTTTAATTGCTAGTAAAGATGAACCGCCACGTTCTTTCAAATCTTTTATAGCGCTATTCACCATATCTGAAGTTGGACGATGAGTTGGCTTAGATTTAGGCTTTTTCACTCCAGTTGCGATAGAACCTTTCTTTGGTTTCTTCGTTTCAACAACAGGTGCAGTATTCGATTGAATTGTTGTATAATCTGCCATTTTGCTTTTTTTCTTTTAAAATATCTTTATTCACTTTTAGATTTTCCAATTAAATTTTTCAAAAAAAAAACACTTTAAAATCACTTATAACATTTAAAACTTGTATGACTGTATGAATTAAATTCACTGAAGTCTAGTATGAACAAAACAGCTTATCTATATGTGATGAGATTGTGGAAGAGCGGTGTGAAATAATTTCATTCAATTCAAGGCAATTTTTTCTCATTTTTGTTTGATGATTTCAAAGTTGAGCTCATTTTTCTAATATTTATGATTATTTGTTTTTGAACATATATCCATCATATGAATTGTCAAGATGGGCTCTTTCATCGTACTAATTTTGAAATAAAAAAAATTTTAAAATACCGCGCTATATACCGATTTTGTGTGAAATTTTTTCTGTTTTCTCCAAAAAATTTCCATTTAAAATGATATAATTATTTTGTTAATAATATTATGAATTTTTTTTTCTATATTCATATTAATATGTACTCAGTGCATCATTATCATTAATTGTTTTTTATTAAATTCACCTATTTTAATACTGTAATTTATGTTTCTTTCAGAAATCATCAAACAACCATCCGTTGTTGTTTTGTACATGTTGTATGAGAATTGTAATTTTAAATTATCTATTAAGTAAAGGTACAAGAGAATAAACTTTTATTTAAAATTTATTTCAATCATTTTGAGATATGTATCTTTAATTATAAATATTGAATTAAATGGATTTTAATGAAATTTTTTTGAAACTTTATATGAAATATATTATTACCAACATTATCATTTTTGTTTGATGATTTCAAAGTTGAGCTCATTTTTCTAATAGTTATGATTATTTGTTTTTAAACATATAACCATCATATGAATCGTCAAGACGGGCTCTTTCATCGTACTAATTTTGAAATTAAAAAATATAAAAATACGGCGCTAAATTCCGATTTTGTGTGAAATTTTTTCTATTTTCTACAAAATATTTCCATTTTAAAGGATATAATTATTTTGTCAAAAATATTATGGAATTTTTTTTTTATTCATATTAAGATTTACTCAATCCATCATTATCATTAATTGTTTTTACTAAATTCTCCTATTTTCATACTGTAATTTAAGTTTCTTTCAGAAATCTTCAAACAACCATTCGTTGCTGTTTTGTACATGTTGTTTGAGAATCAGAATTTTAATCTAACTACTGTATAGTAAAGGTATAAACGGACACAATTTAATAAAAATTCATTTCAATCAATCCGAGATAAGTATCCTTAAATCAAAATTCTAAATTTAATAGATTTTAGTGAAATTTTTTTGAAAATTTATGTGAAATGCACAATATTATTACCATGGCATGGTAACATGGTACAGTTTTTCATTTTGAAATTAAATTAAACTCTTCGATTAAATAAATGCTAGTCCTGAAAAGGACTTTTTTGTGTTACTTTTAGAATTGTATTTTACTTTTTTGCTTTCTTTACTGGAGTTGCCTTTTTTGTTGTTGTCGCAGCTTTTTTAACCTTAGGACTTTTTGCAGCAACCTTTGTTACATTTTTAGATGGTTTCGTAATTTTTTGCTTCGAAGCTTTTGTTTTAATAGGAGCTTGGTTTCTTCACAGTTCTAGCTACTGCCTTTTCAGATTTTTTCTTTTCTATTATAGATTCTTTAGCAACAGTAGTCTTTTTCTTTGCCACTCCAACCTTTACAAGTGATCCTTTCTTGACTTTTTTGGTAATTGATTTTTTCGGTGATGCTAATTTGTTTTTCCTCGAACTTTCGCCGCGTGCTTTTGTTGATGTCGATAGCTTAAATGAACCCGATGCACCTTTGTCTTTCGTTTGGATTAATTTACCGCTAACAACTGCACTCTTAATATATTTTTTAATAAATGGAGACAATTTGTCAGCGTCAACTTTATAATTTGCAGCCAAATACTTTTTAATTGCTAGTAAAGATGAACCGCCACGTTCTTTCAAATCTTTTATAGCACTATTCACCATATCTGAAGTTGGACGATGAGTTGGTTTAGATTTAGGCTTTTTCACTCCAGTTGCGATAGAACCTTTCTTTGGTTTCTTCGTTTCAACAACAGGTGCAGTATTCGATTGAATTGTTGTATTATCTGCCATTTTGCTTTTTTTTCTTTTAAAATATCTTTATTCACTTTTAGATTTTCCAATTAAATTTTTCAAAAAAAAAACACTTTAAAATCACTTATAACATTTATAACTTGTATGACTGTGTGAATAAAATTCACTGAAGTCTAGTATGAACAAAACAGCTTATCTATATGTGATGAGATTGTGGAAGAGCGGTGTGAAATAATTTCATTCAATTCAAGGCAATTTTTTCTCATTTTTGTTTGATGATATCAAAGTTGAGCTCATTTTTCTAATAGTTATGATTATTTGTTTTTGAACATATATCCATCATATGAATTGTCAAGATGGGCTCTTTCATCGTACTAATTTTGAAATTAAAAAAATATAAAAATACGGCGCTAAATTCCGATTTCGTGTGAAATTTTTTCTATTTTCTACAAGAAATTTCCATTTTAAACGATATAATTATTTTGTCAAAAATATTATGGAATTTTTTTTTTATTCATATTAAGATTTACTCAATCCATCATTATCATTAATTGTTTGTATTAAATTCTCCTATTTTCATACTGTAATTTAAGTTTCTTTCAGAAATCTTCAAACAACCATTCGTTGCTGTTTTGTACATGTTGTTTGAGAATCAGAATTTTAATCTAACTACTACATAGTAAAGGTATAAACGGACACAATTTAATAAAAATTCATTTCAATCAATCCGAGATAAGTATCCTTAAATCAAAATTCTAAATTTAATAGATTTTAGTGAAATTTTTTTGAAAATTTATGTGAAATACACAATATTATTACCATGGCATGGTAACATGGTACAGTTTTTCATTTTGAAATTAAATTAAACTCTTCGATTAAATAAATGCTAGTCCTGAAAAGGACTTTTTTGTGTTACTTTTAGAATTGTATTTTGCTTTTTTTCTTTCTTTACTGGAGTTGCCTTTTTTGTTGTTGTCGCAGATTTTTTAACCTTAGGACTTTTTGCAGCAACTTTGTTACATTTTTAGATGGTTTCGTAATTTTTTGCTTCGAAGCTTTTGTTTTAATAGGAGCTGGTTTCTTAATAGTTTTAGCTACTGCTACTGCTACTTTACAGGTGATCCTTTCTTGGCTTTTTTTGTAATTGATTTTTTCGGTGATGCTAATTTGTTTTTCTTCGAACTTTCGCCGCTTGCTTTTGTTGATGTCGATAGCTTAAATGAACCCGATGCACCTTTGCCTTTCGTTTGGATTAATTTACCGCTAACAACTGCACTCTTAATATATTTTTTAATAAATGGAGACAATTTGTCAGCGTCAACTTTGTAATTTGCAGCCAAATACTTTTTAATTGCTAGTAAAGATGAACCGCCACGTTCTTTCAAATCTTTTATAGCGCTATTCACCATATCTGAAGTTGGACGATGAGTTGGCTTAGATTTAGGCTTTTTCACTCCAGTTGCGATAGAACCTTTCTTTGGTTTCTTAGTTTCAACAACAGGTGCAGTATTCGATTGAATTGTTGTATTATCTGCCATTTTGCTTTTTTTTCTTTTAAAATATTTTTATTCACTTTTAGATTTTCCAATTAAATTTTTCAAAAAAAAAACACTTTAAAATCACTTATAACATTTAAAACTTGTATGACTGTATGAATTAAATTCACTGAAGTCTAGTATGAACAAAACAGCTTATCCATATGTGATGAGATTGTGGAAGAGCGGTGTGAAATAATTTCATTCAATTCAAGGCAATTTTTTCTCATTTTTGTTTGATGATATCAAAGTTGAGCTCATTTTTCTAATAGTTATGATTATTTGTTTTTGAACATATATCCATCATATGAATTGTCAAGATGGGCTCTTTCATCGTACTAATTTTGAAATTAAAAAAATTTTAAAATACGGCGCTAAATTCCGATTTTGTGTGAAATTTGTTCTATTTTCTACAAAAAATTTCCATTTAAAATGATATAATTATTTTGTTAATAATATTATGAATTTTTTTTTCTATATTCATATTAATATGTACTCAATGCATCATTAGCATTAATTGCTTTTATTAAATTCACCTATTTTAATACTGTAATTTATGTTTCTTTCAGAAATCATCAAACAACCATCCGTTGTTGTTTTGTACATGTTGTATGAGAATTGTAATTTTAAATTATCTATTAAGTAAAGGTACAAGAGAAAAACTTTTATTTAAAATTTATTTCAATCATTTTGAGATATGTATATTTAATTCTAAATATTGAATGAAATGGATTTTATTGAAATTTTTTTGAAACTTTATATGAAATATATTATTACCAACATTATCATTTTTGTTTGATGATTTCAAAGTTGAGCTCATTTTTCTAATAGTTATGATTATTTGTTTTTGAACATATATCCATCATATGAATTGTCAAGATGGGCTCTTTCATCGTACTAATTTTGAATATAAAAAAAATTTAAAAATACGGCGCTAAATCCGATTTTGTGTGAAATTTTTTCTATTTTCTACAAGAAATTTCCATTTTAAACGATATAATTATTTTGTCAAAAATATTATGGAATTTTTTTTTTATTCATATTAAGATTTACTCAATCCATCATTATCATTAATTGTTTTTATTAAATTCTCCTATTTTCATACTGTAATTTAAGTTTCTTTCAGAAATCTTCAAACAACCATTCGTTGCTGTTTTGTACATGTTGTTTGAGAATCAGAATTTTAATCTAACTACTACCTAGTAAAGGTATAAACGGACACAATTTAATAATAAATCATTTCAATCAATCCGAGATAAGTATCCTAAAATCAAAATTCTAAATTTAATAGATTTTAGTGAAATTTTTTTGAAAATTTATGTGAAATGCACAATATAATTACCATGGCATGGTAACATGGTACAGTTTTTCATTTTGAAATTAAATTAAACTCTTCGATTAAATAAATGCTAGTCCTGAAAAGGACTTTTTTGTGTTACTTTTAGAATTGTATTTTACTTTTTTGCTTTCTTTACTGGAGTTGCCTTTTCTGTTGTTGTCGCAGCTTTTTTAACCTTAGGACTTTTTGCAGCAACCTTTGTTACATTTTTAGATGGTTTCGTAATTTTTTGCTTCGAAGCTTTTGTTTTAATAGGAGCTTGGTTTCTTCATAGTTCTAGCTACTGCCTTTTCAGATTTTTTCTTTTCTATTATAGATTCTTTAGCAACAGTAGTCTTTTTCTTTGCCACTCCAACCTTTACAAGTGATCCTTTCTTGACTTTTTTTGTAATTGATTTTTTCGGTGATGCTAATTTGTTTTTCCTCGAACTTTCGCCGCGTGCTTTTGTTGATGTCGATAGCTTAAATGAACCCGATGCACCTTTGTCTTTCGTTTGGATTAATTTACCGCTAACAACTGCACTCTTAATATATTTTGTAATAAATGGAGACAATTTGTCAGCGTCAACTTTATAATTTGCAGCCAAATACTTTTTAATTGCTAGTAAAGATGAACCGTCACGTTCTTTCAAATCTTTTATAGCGCTATTCACCATATCTGAAGTTGGACGATGAGTTGGCTTAGATTTAGGCTTTTTCACTCCAGTTGCGATAGAACCTTTCTTTGGTTTCTTCGTTTCAACAACAGGTGCAGTATTCGATTGAATTGTTGTATTATCTGCCATTTTGCTTTTTTTCTTTTAAAATATCTTTATTCACTTTTAGATTTTCCAATTAAATTTTTCAAAAAAAAAACACTTTAAAATCACTTATAACATTTAGAACTTGTATGACTGTGTGAATAAAATTCACTGAAGTCTAGTATGAACAAAACAGCTTATCTATATGTGATGAGATTGTGGAAGAGCGGTGTGAAATAATTTCATTCAATTCAAGGCAATTTTTTCTCATTTTTGTTTGATGATATCAAAGTTGAACTCATTTTTCTAATAGTTATGATTATTTGTTTTTGAACATATATCCATCATATGAATTGTCAAGATGGGCTCTTTCATCGTACTAATTTTGAAATTAAAAAAATATAAAAATACGGCGCTAAATTCCGATTTCGTGTGAAATTTTTTCTATTTTCTACAAGAAATTTCCATTTTAAACGATATAATTATTTTGTCAAAAATATTATGGAATTTTTTTTTTATTCATATTAAGATTTACTCAATCCATCATTATCATTAATTGTTTGTATTAAATTCTCCTATTTTCATACTGTAATTTAAGTTTCTTTCAGAAATCTTCAAACAACCATTCGTTGCTGTTTTGTACATGTTGTTTGAGAATCAGAATTTTAATCTAACTACTACATAGTAAAGGTATAAACGGACACAATTTAATAAAAATTCATTTCAATCAATCCGAGATAAGTATCCTTAAATCAAAATTCTAAATTTAATAGATTTTAGTGAAATTTTTTTGAAAATTTATGTGAAATACACAATATTATTACCATGGCATGGTAACATGGTACAGTTTTTCATTTTGAAATTAAATTAAACTCTTCGATTAAATAAATGCTAGTCCTGAAAAGGACTTTTTTGTGTTACTTTTAGAATTGTATTTTGCTTTTTTTCTTTCTTTACTGGAGTTGCCTTTTTTGTTGTTGTCGCAGATTTTTTAACCTTAGGACTTTTTGCAGCAACTTTGTTACATTTTTAGATGGTTTCGTAATTTTTTGCTTCGAAGCTTTTGTTTTAATAGGAGCTGGTTTCTTAATAGTTTTAGCTACTGCTACTGCTACTTTACAGGTGATCCTTTCTTGGCTTTTTTTGTAATGGATTTTTTCGGTGATGCTAATTTGTTTTTTTTACTTCGAACTTTCGCCGCTTGCTTTTGTTGATGTCGATAGCTTAAATGAACCCGATGCACCTTTGCCTTTCGTTTGGATTAATTTACCGCTAACAACTGCACTCTTAATATATTTTTTAATAAATGGAGACAATTTGTCAGCGTCAACTTTGTAATTTGCAGCCAAATACTTTTTAATTGCTAGTAAAGATGAACCGCCACGTTCTTCCAAATCTTTTATAGCGCTATTCACCATATCTGAAGTTGGACGATGAGTTGGCTTAGATTTAGGCTTTTTCACTCCAGTTGCGATAGAACCTTTCTTTGGTTTCTTCGTTTCAACAACAGGTGCAGTATTCGATTGAATTGTTGTATTATCTGCCATTTTGCTTTTTTTTCTTTTAAAATATCTTTATTCACTTTTAGATTTTCCAATTAAATTTTTCAAAAAAAAAACACTTTAAAATCACTTATAACATTTATAACTTGTATGACTGTGTGAATAAAATTCACTGAAGTCTAGTATGAACAAAACAGCTTATCTATATGTGATGAGATTGTGGAAGAGCGGTGTGAAATAATTTCATTCAATTCAAGGCAATTTTTTCTCATTTTTGTTTGATGATATCAAAGTTGAGCTCATTTTTCTAATAGTTATGATTATTTGTTTTTGAACATATATCCATCATATGAATTGTCAAGATGGGCTCTTTCATCGTACGAATTTTGAAATTAAAAAAATATAAAAATACGGCGCTAAATTCCGATTTCGTGTGAAATTTTTTCTATTTTCTACAAGAAATTTCCATTTTAAACGATATAATTATTTTGTCAAAAATATTATGGAATTTTTTTTTTATTCATATTAAGATTTACTCAATCCATCATTATCATTAATTGTTTGTATTAAATTCTCCTATTTTCATACTGTAATTTAAGTTTCTTTCAGAAATCTTCAAACAACCATTCGTTGCTGTTTTGTACATGTTGTTTGAGAATCAGAATTTTAATCTAACTACTACATAGTAAAGGTATAAACGGACACAATTTAATAAAAATTCATTTCAATCAATCCGAGATAAGTATCCTTAAATCAAAATTCTAAATTTAATAGATTTTAGTGAAATTTTTTTGAAAATTTATGTGAAATACACAATATTATTACCATGGCATGGTAACATGGTACAGTTTTTCATTTTGAAATTAAATTAAACTCTTCGATTAAATAAATGCTAGTCCTGAAAAGGACTTTTTTGTGTTACTTTTAGAATTGTATTTTGCTTTTTTTCTTTCTTTACTGGAGTTGCCTTTTTTGTTGTTGTCGCAGATTTTTTAACCTTAGGACTTTTTGCAGCAACTTTGTTACATTTTTAGATGGTTTCGTAATTTTTTGCTTCGAAGCTTTTGTTTTAATAGGAGCTGGTTTCTTAATAGTTTTAGCTACTGCTACTGCTACTTTACAGGTGATCCTTTCTTGGCTTTTTTTGTAATTGATTTTTTCGGTGATGCTAATTTGTTTTTCTTCGAACTTTCGCCGCTTGCTTTTGTTGATGTCGATAGCTTAAATGAACCCGATGCACCTTTGCCTTTCGTTTGGATTAATTTACCGCTAACAACTGCACTCTTAATATATTTTTTAATAAATGGAGACAATTTGTCAGCGTCAACTTTGTAATTTGCAGCCAAATACTTTTTAATTGCTAGTAAAGATGAACCGCCACGTTCTTTCAAATCTTTTATAGCGCTATTCACCATATCTGAAGTTGGACGATGAGTTGGCTTAGATTTAGGCTTTTTCACTCCAGTTGCGATAGAACCTTTCTTTGGTTTCTTCGTTTCAACAACAGGTGCAGTATTCGATTGAATTGTTGTATTATCTGCCATTTTGCTTTTTTTTCTTTTAAAATATCTTTATTCACTTTTAGATTTTCCAATTAAATTTTTCAAAAAAAAAACACTTTAAAATCACTTATAACATTTATAACTTGTATGACTGTGTGAATAAAATTCACTGAAGTCTAGTATGAACAAAACAGCTTATCTATATGTGATGAGATTGTGGAAGAGCGGTGTGAAATAATTTCATTCAATTCAAGGCAATTTTTTCTCATTTTGTTTGATGATATCAAAGTTGAGCTCATTTTTCTAATAGTTATGATTATTTGTTTTTGAACATATATCCATCATATGAATTGTCAAGATGGGCTCTTTCATCGTACTAATTTTGAAATTAAAAAAATATAAAAATACGGCGCTAAATTCCGATTTCGTGTGAAATTTTTTCTATTTTCTACAAGAAATTTCCATTTTAAACGATATAATTATTTTGTCAAAAATATTATGGAATTTTTTTTTTTTATTCATATTAAGATTTACTCAATCCATCATTATCATTAATTGTTTGTATTAAATTCTCCTATTTTCATACTGTAATTTAAGTTTCTTTCAGAAATCTTCAAATAACCATTCGTTGCTGTTTTGTACATGTTGTTTGAGAATCAGAATTTTAATCTAACTACTACATAGTAAAGGTATAAACGGACACAATTTAATAAAAATTCATTTCAATCAATTCGAGATAAGTATCCTTAAATCAAAATTCTAAATTTAATAGATTTTAGTGAAATTTTTTTGAAAATTTATGTGAAATACACAATATTATTACCATGGCATGGTAACATGGTACAGTTTTTCATTTTGAAATTAAATTAAACTCTTCGATTAAATAAATGCTAGTCCTGAAAAGGACTTTTTTGTGTTACTTTTAGAATTGTATTTTGCTTTTTTTCTTTCTTTACTGGAGTTGCCTTTTTTATTGTTGTCGCAGATTTTTTAACCTTAGGACTTTTTGCAGCAACTTTGTTACATTTTTAGATGGTTTCGTAATTTTTTGCTTCGAAGCTTTTGTTTTAATAGGAGCTGGTTTCTTAATAGTTTTAGCTACTGCTACTGCTACTTTACAGGTGATCCTTTCTTGGCTTTTTTTGTAATTGATTTTTTCGGTGATGCTAATTTGTTTTTCTTCGAACTTTCGCCGCTTGCTTTTGTTGATGTCGATAGCTTAAATGAACCCGATGCATCTTTGCCTTTCGTTTGGATTAATTTACCGCTAACAACTGCACTCTTAATATATTTTTTAATAAATGGAGACAATTTGTCAGCGTCAACTTTGTAATTTGCAGCCAAATACTTTTTAATTGCTAGTAAAGATGAACCGCCACGTTCTTTCAAATCTTTTATAGCGCTATTCACCATATCTGAAGTTGGACGATGAGTTGGCCTAGATTTAGGCTTTTTCACTCCAGTTGCGATAGAACCTTTCTTTAGTTTCTTAGTTTCAACAACAGGTGCAGTATTCGATTGAATTGTTGTATTATCTGCCATTTTGCTTTTTTTTCTTTTAAAATATTTTTATTCACTTTTAGATTTTCCAATTAAATTTTTCAAAAAAAAAAACACTTTAAAATCACTTATAACATTTAAAACTTGTATGACTGTATGAATTAAATTCACTGAAGTCTAGTATGAACAAAACAGCTTATCCATATGTGATGAGATTGTGGAAGAGCGGTGTGAAATAATTTCATTCAATTCAAGGCAATTTTTTCTCATTTTTGTTTGATGATATCAAAGTTGAGCTCATTTTTCTAATAGTTATGATTATTTGTTTTTGAACATATATCCATCATATGAATTGTCAAGATGGGCTCTTTCATCGTACTAATTTTGAAATTAAAAAAATTTTAAAATACGGCGCTAAATTCCGATTTTGTGTGAAATTTTTTCTATTTTCTACAAAAAATTTCCATTTAAAATGATATAATTATTTTGTTAATAATATTATGAATTTTTTTTTCTATATTCATATTAATATGAACTCAATGCATCATTAGCATTAATTGCTTTTATTAAATTCACCTATTTTAATACTGTAATTTATGTTTCTTTCAGAAATCATCAAACAACCGTCCGTTGTTGTTTTGTACATGTTGTATGAGAATTGTAATTTTAAATTATCTATTAAGTAAAGGTACAAGAGAAAAACTTTTATTTAAAATTTATTTCAATCATTTTGAGATATGTATCTTTAATTCTAAATATTGAATTAAATGGATTTTATTGAAATTTTTTTGAAACTTTATATGAAATATATTATTACCAACATTATCATTTTTGTTTGATGATTTCAAAGTTGAGCTCATTTTTCTAATAGTTATGATTATTTGTTTTTGAACATATATCCATCATATGAATTGTCAAGATGGGCTCTTTCATCGTACTAATTTTGAATATAAAAAAAATTTAAAAATACGGCGCTAAATCCGATTTTGTGTGAAATTTTTTCTATTTTCTACAAGAAATTTCCATTTTAAACGATATAATTATTTTGTCAAAAATATTATGGAATTTTTTTTTTTATTCATATTAAGATTTACTCAATCCATCATTATCATTAATTGTTTTTATTAATTTCTCCTATTTTCATACTGTAATTTAAGTTTCTTTCAGAAATCTTCAAACAACCATTCGTTGCTGTTTTGTACATGTTGTTTGAGAATCAGAATTTTAATCTAACTACTACATAGTAAAGGTATAAACGGACACAATTTAATAATAAATCATTTCAATCAATCCGAGATAAGTATCCTAAAATCAAAATTCTAAATTTAATAGATTTTAGTGAAATTTTTTTGAAAATTTATGTGAAATGCACAATATAATTACCATGGCATGGTAACATGGTACAGTTTTTCATTTTGAAATTAAATTAAACTCTTCGATTAAATAAATGCTAGTCCTGAAAAGGACTTTTTTGTGTTACTTTTAGAATTGTATTTTACTTTTTTGCTTTCTTTACTGGAGTTGCCTTTTTTGTTGTTGTCGCAGATTTTTTAACCTTAGGACTTTTTTGCAGCAACTTTGTTACATTTTTAGATGGTTTCCTAATTTTTTGCTTCGAAGCTTTTGTTTTAATAGGAGCTGGTTTCTTAATAGTTTTAGCTACTGCCTCTTCAGATTTTTTCTTTTCTATTATAGATTCTTTAGCAACAGTAGTCTTTTTCTTTGCGACTCCAACCTTTACAAGTGATCCTTTCTTGGCATTTTTTGTAATTGATTTTTTCGGTGATGCTAATTTGTTTTTCTTCGAACTTTCGCCGCTTGCTTTTGTTGATGTCGATAGCTTAAATGAACCCGATGCACCTTTGCCTTTCGTTTGGATTAGTTTACCGCTAACAACTGCACTCTTAATATATTTTTTAATAAATGGAGACAATTTGTCAGCGTCAACTTTGTAATTTGCAGCCAAATACTTTTTAATTGCTAGTAAAGATGAACCGCCACGTTCTTTCAAATCTTTTATAGCGCTATTCACCATATCTGAAGTTGGAGGATGAGTTGGCTTAGATTTAGGCTTTCTCACTCCAGTTGCGATAGAACCTTTCTTTGGTTTCTTCGTTTCAACAACAGGTGCAGTATTCGATTGAATTGTAGTATTACCTGCCATTTTGCTTTTTTTCTTTTAAAATATTTTTATTCACTTTTAGATTTTCCAATTAAATTTTTCAAAAAAAAACACTTTAAAATAACTTATAACATTTATAACTTGTATGACTGTATGAATTAAATTCACTGAAGTCTAGTATGAACAAAACAGCTTATCTATATGTGATGAGATTGTGGAATAGCGGTGTGATATAATTTCATTCAATTCAAGGCAATTTTTTCTCATTTTTGTTTGATGATTTCAAAGTTGAGCTCATTTTTCTAATAGTCATGATTATTTGTTTTTGAACATATATCCATCATATGAATTGTCAAGATGGGCTCTTTCATCGTACTAATTTTGAAATTAAAAAAATTTTAAAATACGGCGCTAATTTCCTATTTTGTGTGAAATTTTTTCTATTTTCTCCAAAAAATTTCCATTTAAAACGATATAATTATTTTGTTAATAATATTATGAATTTTTTTTTTCTATATTCATATTAAGATGTACTCAGTGCATCATTATCATTAATTGTTTTTACTAAATTCACCTATTTTAATACTGTAATTTGTTTTTAAACATATATCCATCATATGAATCGTCAAGACGGGCTCTTTCATCGTACTAATTTTGAAATTAAAAAAATTTGAAATTCGGCGTTAAATTCCGATTTTGTGTGAAATTTTTTCTATTTTCTACAAAATATTTCCATTTTAAACGATATAATTATTTTGTCAAAAATATTACGGAATTTTTTTTTTATTCATATTAAGATTTACTCAATCCATCATTATCATTAATTGTTTTTATTAAATTCTCCTATTTTCATACTGTAATTTATGTTTCTTTCAGAAATCATCAAACAACCATCCGTTGTTGTTTTGTACATGTTGTATGAGAATTGTAATTTTAAATTATCTATTAAGTAAAGGTACAAGAGAAAAACTTTTATTTAAAATTTATTTCAATCACTTTGAGATATGTATCTTTAATTCTAAATATTGAATGAAATGGATTTTATTGAAATTTTTTTCAAACTTTATATGAAATATATTATTACCAACATTATCATTTTTGTTTGATGATTTCAAAGTTGAGCTCATTTTTCTAATAGTTATGATTATTTGTTTTTGAACATATATCCATCATATGAATTGTCAAGATTGCCAACCTACCTATTGATGTTGAGCCAAACCACACTATGTACAACCTTAGGAGGAAAAGAAGCACTTCTTTCTCCTCTATTTCGAGTGCAAATTCAGACACCGCTAGCAAGCAAACAAGCACTGCTCCTTCTCTTCCGCCAAAAAACCAAATAAGCAAACACATCCCTCCCATCATTTGCTACAAGTTGGACCACAAAAATACCATAGCCATTTTAAACGAGCATCTGAAAAACAAAAGCTTCATTCTAAAGAAAATTAACAAAAATTGTTCCAGTGTTAAAACTAAAAACATTGATGACTACAATAAAGCCCTCAGTATCCTAAAAGCAGCACAAATAAACAATTACACCTTTACGCCTAAAGAAAATCGTGCGTGGTGTTATGTCATCCGCGGCATCGACGCCAGCTATAACGCAAATGATGTGTCTATGGCCCTGCATTCATTAAACCTTAGGGTAAATTTCTTAAAAGTAGACATATTAAAAAAGGGCCAAAAAACGCACAATTCCCTTTTTTTTATCCAATGTGACAAAAGCTCAGACACGAAATCGTTACTTGCTACACAATACCTTCTTCATCAGAAAATCAGCTGGGAGAAACTAAACCCACGTCCGCACCTCCAGTGCAAGAAATGTCAGCCGTTCGACCACGTTGCGATTAATTGCAATATGCCGTACCGCTGCATAAAATGCTCCTCCACCCACGCACCAGGAGCATGCAAAAGAACCAACATTGAGGAGGGACAGCCCTTTTGCGTAAATTGTAACAAATTTGGCCATCCCGCAAACTACCGAGATTGCCCAACAGCCTTAGTGTAGTCGAGCGACACCAAAAAATTTAGATTTAAGAAATTCGTTTTTGCTACTCCATATGTGTAGCTCTGAATTAAAATATAAATGTCAAAATTAAAAGAAAATATTGTTACCTGTTGTGAAATAGTTTGTATAGAAAGGACGCTAAATATTGAAGTGAATAAAATTTATAGAAAATAGAAGGAAATTTATAGTTGGTTTTATTTGAAACTAATCGACCTGTTGTAAGGCACAACATATGGTCCTTCGAGCGGATCCTGTTAAAATAATAATAGTTTAAAGAAATTAATAGAATAGAAAAACCAGTGCAAAATGTCCATTAGTTCAGGTAAAACTAAAATTGGAAGCAAAACGAGTACAGGAACAAAAAGTAAGACAATAAATAGTATAAAATCAATTAAATACAGTCCACAAGTAGAAGAAAAGAAAGCTGAACAGTTGGCAATGGAAGAATTGGCGATGCTCGAAGATAAAGAGGAAATTATTCAAAGGGAAAGAATGCAGGAAGTCCTGGAAATAAAAAATAAAACAGGTAAATTACAGGAACTAGAAAACTTGTTATTAAATAAAGAACATGAAAATTATGAAAAATTTAATGAAGAAAGATTGTCAGTAGGAAAAGAATTAAAATCTATAATAGCGAATCATGAAACTAAAGAAATAGATAGGGAATTTGAGGTTAAAGCAATTAATCGCAAAAAAGCCATTATAAAAAGCAGGTTAGAATTAGAAAAAATGACAATCATTCAAAACACAAGTGCACCCTTTAACGAATTTGAAGAAGAAGAAGCATCAGTGAAAACGAAAAATTGGTTGCAAGAAAATCCATTCATAGAAAATAGTATTATGAATAATATAAATAATTTAGATAACCATCAGGAAATTAAAGAAATAGAAATTAAATCTGTGGAAAATAATTCTGGTGGAAATGATACAGAAGTTAGACAGTTAATAAATTCAATGAATCTACTTGTCAGCAAAATAAATAGTACAAATGCACCAGCAGGTAATTATAGTGAATTTCTGGCCAGGCAATCTACAGGGAAAGAACTTCCATTATTTACAGGACGACCAGAAGAATGGCCCGCATTTAGTGCTGCTTTTAAACAGACAACAGAGACTTGTGGATTTACATCAACCGAAAATCTCACACGGCTTCGAAAATGTTTAAAAGGTGAAGCATATACAGCAGTAGAATGTTTATTAGTGTCACCAGATAATCTGAATGACATTATGAACATACTTGAAATGAGATTTGGAAATGTTGAGCAAATAATAAAGGCTCTCATAAAAAAAGTAAAGGCAGTTTCACCGGTAAAAGAAGACAAGCTAGACACCTTAATAAAGTTCGGAACAGCTTTAAAAAATCTTGTAGTAATGGTGAAAACACTTAAAGGTAATTCTCATATAAATAATCCTCAGCTGTTAGAAGAACTTGAACTTAAGTTACCTGTTCAATCAAGATTTGCTTGGATACATTGGGTCAAACATGATAGTAAAAGAAAGAGAAATCTTGATTGGTTTGCAGAATGGATAGAAAAGGAAATGGAAGTAGCATGTGAACTGTATGAAGTGCAGTCCATCACAAATGAAAATACACAAGGTAAAAAACGGAATAAAGAAATAATTCTAACCGTTAAAGAAAATAAAAGATCGAGTATTCAATGGCTGTATTGCGAAAAGGTAGATCACAAAATATGGAATTGTGATAAATTTAATTGCATAACAGTTAAATAACGATGGGATTTTATTAAAAAAAAGAATATATGCATTAGCTGCCTAAATTATGGTCATAAAATAAAAGATTGTCGTTTAAAGAAAGTTTGTAATACAGACAATTGTCAAAAGAATCATAACACATTGTTGCATTTCACTAAAGAGTCAGAGGAAGTTCAATTAACAGAAGTAACAAATTATCATACCATAACTCATAATTCTAGTGCAAGTCAAAGTCTAGTCAATTTAATGATTTTGCCAGTAAAAGCAGTAGGCCCAAAGGGTGTTGTATCTACATTTGCTATGCTAGACCCAGGTTCAACCGTAACGCTTGTGTCAACTCAAATAGCAAATCAAATCGGATTAAAAGTTATAAAAGATCCATTAATATTTAAGGGACTCCATCCTACAGTGCGTGAAGAAACAAGTATACGTGGCGATTTCGATATTATGGGAAGTAATGGGAAGCAATTCAGATTACAAAATGTCAGAACAATTAGAAATCTGCCACTACCACGTCAAACAGTAAATTCTAAAGATTTAAAGAAATGGGCGCACTTAGAAAATATCAATATTGAAACATTTGTAGACAAATTTCCCACAATACTTATAGGACAAGACCATTGTGAGTTAACTTTACCAGAAGAAGTCATTCATGGCCCACCAAATGCTCCAGTTGCTGCCAAGACACGATTAGGTTGGGTATTGACCGGAAAAAATACTTTCGGTAATGATAAAACAGCATATAATTACCACATAAGATCCGCAGAAGATGAACTGCGTCAACTTCTAAAAAATGTTAACGCAAAAGAATTTCATAATAGATTTGCAGAAGCATCCAATGCAATTATTGAAAAGCATTATATTGATGACTATTTAGATTCATTTGACACAATAGAAGAAGCAGAATCAACGATTCTCAATGTAATTGATATACACCGCAAGGCTGGATTTGAAATCTGCAATTGGGTATCAAATTCAGAAAAGATTATAGAGTTAATTCCAGTGGAACTAAGATGTAATAAAATTATAGAAACAGATATAGATTAAGATAAAAATATAGAAAGAGTTCTTGGACTTCACTGGAATGCAAAATCAGACGAATTTCATTTTGACACTAGTCTTTTACGCATTGAGGAAGAAATTTTAACTGGAAAAAGAATACCGACAAAAAGAGAGGCTTTATCATTGGTGATGTCTATTTTTGATCCATTGGGATTCTTAGCGCATTTCACTATAACCGCTAAGATTATTATACAACAAACATGGAGATCGAAAATTAATTGGGATGAAGTACTTCCAAATGAAGTACACAAAAAATGGAGAAAATGGGTTTCTCAATTGAAGGATTTAGTCTACTTTAAGATACCAAGATGTTATTCTGATTTGTTGACATTTGCGGAGAACATTCAACTACATATATTTGTAGATGCAAGTGAAAAGGCGTTTTCGGCAGTTGCGTATTTACGTGTTGTTACATCGGAAGATATAATCGTAAGTTTTGTTATGCCAAAATCAAGAGTAGCACCTTTAAAGAACCTATCAATCCCAAGAATGGAATTACAAGCAGCGGTTATGGGTAGCAGATTAGCTCATACGATAACAAAATACCATGATATTCTAATAAAGCAAACTATTTTTTGGTCAGATAGTAAAATTCTTTTATGCTGGATAAGATCAGATAGTCGCCGCTTTCAACAATTCCTTTCTCACAGAGTTGGTGAGATACATGAATTAACCAATGCTTGTGAATGGAGATGGGTTCCTACAGGAGATAATGTGGCGGATGATGCAACTAGAGATCAAGACAAAGCACATTAAAATTCGAGAAATAGATGGATCAATGGACCCGATTTTTTGATGAAAACCGAAGATTTATGGCCGTAGAAATAGAATCCAATAGAAAGGAATTTATTGAAGAATTGGAAGAAAGAAAAAATTTCATTAGCGTTATAGAGGATACAAATAGACAAATCATAGAAATAGAAAGGTTTTCATCGTGGAATAGATTGATCAGAGTCGTTGGTTGGGTGAAGAGATTTCTTCACAATTATTTCCGGCATAAAAGTGAAAGAAAATTTGGTGAACTTACGGTTGGAGAAATAAAACAATTGAATCAAGAATCCATACAGTCACATCTTACCACGAAAGGAGCTGAATGGCATTTCATGCCATCGTCAGCACCACATATGGGTGGGAGCTGGGAGCGAATGGTGAAATCAGTAAAGGTCGCTCTATCGGCTGTTTTAAAAGAAAGGCGTCCAAAAGAAGAAACATTACAAACACTTTTAACAGAAGCAGAAATGTCGGTCAATGGACATCCATTGACTCATGTACCACTAGACTCGAGAGATGATGAAGCGCTAACACCAAATCATTTTCTTATTGGATCATCAAATGGCGTAACCTATGGCACATACAACAACAAAGATTTATGTCTCAGAAAGCAATGGCGTATAGCACAAAGAATGGCGGATTTTTTCTGGAAAAGATGGGTTAAAGAATTTTTACCATCCTTGGTAAAAAGGCAGAAATGGTATTGCGCGTCGGAACCAGTCAAAATTAATGATATTGGAATTTTGGTAGACGAGAATCAACCACGAAATAGTTGGCCAAAAGGTGTGATTACAGCAGTTTATCCTGGTAGAGATGGACAAATTAGAGAAGTTGATATTCGTACGACGACTGGAACCTATAGAAGACCTGTAACCAAAATATGCATACTCGACTTAAAAAAGAATGTTTCGGACGGACCGTCCAAAACAGTCGAGCGACACCAAAAAATTTAGATTTAAGAAATTTGTTTTTGCTACTCCATATGTGTAGCTCTGAATTAAAATATAATGGTCAAAATTAAAAGAAAATATTGTTACCTGTTGTGAAATAGTTTGTATAGAAAGGACGCTAAATATTGAAGTGAATAAAATTTATAGAAAATAGAAGGAAATTTATAGTTGGTTTTATTCGAAACTAATCGACCTGTTGTAAGGCACAACACTTAGCATACAGACAAAGAAAAGAAAAACTTACAAACGTGAGACAAAACACACAAACACAAACCCTAAACAAAGAACACATGTTCACCAGTTTTGTGAAACCTTCACTCTCCTTTGCAGACGCAATAGCTGGAAAACACCCTGCTATTCCAAGCCGCACGGCACCTTCATTACAGTTCTCAAACCCCAACGCACCAGACCTAGACAACCTGAATTTCATTCAACAGCAATTTCAGGCACACTTTAATATGAATTTATTCTAGCTATCGAATAAAATAAATGCACTGACACAGACGTTAAAATCAAATACGGACGACGAAATCAAAAAACAACAAATGTTCAAATTTGCATTCGAGCTAGCACCATACATGCATTTATTAAACCCTTAAATTGAGCATGAAACTATTTCTCCTCAATACTAGTTCTATTCAATCCATTCAAAAGCAGGAACTAAACACGCTTTTAACGAAATATGACACGGATATTGCGCTCATTACATAAACTAGACTCAAACAAACAAACAGAAACATTGGAAATAAATTTCCTGGTTACAGACTCTACAATTACGAACGAACGAACAATACTGGTGGAGGCGTAGCGAATCTATCCAAATCTGCAATTCAAACCACCCAATTGGCGCTTCCAGCATTCCAAAGCATTGACTGTGTGGCAATCTCGGTTCAGTTAAAATCCAAAAAAATTATGAACTGTGTAAGTGCCTACCACTCGTTCAAGTGTGGGGCGAAAAACTTGCAAGAGAGCGATCTAGACTCGCTTTTCAAATATCTGCGCTTCCTTAAAAACCCCTTCGTTGTGGGGGGGGACTTCAACTCAAAGCACGCTCACTGGTCCAACGTATCAGAAGACGCGAATGGGCGATGTTTGCACAATTGGTACATGAACAACTATGACGCTGTAAACGTCAAACTATTGCACTCTTTATATCCGTCATACCCTTCTTCGGGAGCTTATATTGATCCCTTTCTTGTGCACAACGACCTAACAATCAACAATAACTGTATAAGACACAACGCTTTACTCACGAAACCTTCTTACTCTTACCATGACATTGTATTTTTAACTATTGACGGCATCAAAGACTCGACAAAAAACAAGTCACGTAACTGGCCAATCGATTTTCTCGTAAAAACCCCTATCAAAATATTTGATTACTCCAATGCAAATTGGAAGAAATTAAATAAAATTGTTGATAGGAAGTCACGGGCCCTGGCAATTAATCCTCATATCAATATGACAAAAATACAATTAGACGTAGCAATAGACAAATTGACAGTTCACATAAACGACGCCATGAGACAGACAATTCCAATTATAACTCTTAAAAACACGCATTATTCTTTAAAAAATCAACAACTTTCAATCTTACTTGCGACAAAAAAACGACTCAAGCGTAAACTACACATATCACTAACGAACAACGGATTCTTGAAAGACATTCGCTACTTTCAACTAAAACTTGAATTGAAGAAACTGAACGATGACATTGCCGCTCAAATACGGACGAACGTAAACGACAATTTTAAATCCAAACTAGAAAATATAAAAAAAGATAACAATCTTTTCAAAAACATAAATAAATTAAAAGCAAACAAAACAGACATGAGTATTACGAGACTAAATATTAACAACAACCCAGTTTTCGATATACCGACCATAAATAACGAGCTAGCTTCAACATTTTTAAAAGC
Source organism: Xylophagus ater (assembly GCA_963422695.1). Taxonomy (NCBI): domain Eukaryota; kingdom Metazoa; phylum Arthropoda; class Insecta; order Diptera; family Xylophagidae; genus Xylophagus; species Xylophagus ater. Next base: position 38,935,686 of record OY730478.1, read on the forward strand.
ACACTGTCAAAACCAGAATCTGGGTTCCGTTGACTTACGAACGACATTAACAAAGAAAGTCAACTATTTCTCGACCAATACAAAGACTTTAAAATCACCAATTTTGACGCAGAAAATCCTGCAGACATGTGCACAAGACATACAGAGATATTCATTACTCCCAAAGAACTGAACTACAATATAAGATCCCTAAGAAACAAAAAATCTTGCGGTTTTGACGGCATTCCCAACATCGTTATAAAGAACTTGTCAAGTTCATGTACCAAAACATTAACAACCATCTTTAACAATTGTGTAAACATCGCTTATTTTCCATCAGCGTGGAAAACTTCAAAAATTATTCCCCTCCTAAAACCCAAAAAAAATGTCCTTCTTCCCTCCAGTTATCGTCCAATTTCCTTGCTGAGCTGTTTTAGCAAACTTCTCGAACGTATTATTCATACAGCTTTGACAAATTTTCTTGACGACAATGACATCATACCAAAACTACAATTTGGTTTCCAAAAAAAACACTCGACTCTGGACGCACTAACCATTTTACACAACAATATAGTTCACAACATGACACACGGCAAAATAACAATGGCAACTTTGATCGACCTGGAAAAGGCATTTGATTCAGTTTGGATCAACGGTCTGATCTGGAAACTAAAATCACTTAATTTTCCAACCTATCTAACTTTGTTCATTTCTAATTTCCTCAAACACCGAAAATTTTCCGTACTAAACGCTAACACCCTCTCAAACATTTTAACAATGCCCGCAGGTGTACCTCAAGGTGCCATAATATCTCCTACCCTTTTTAATATCTTCCTTTCCGATATACCTTCCAGTCATAGTCCCATTTTTAACACAACCTCTATAAATTCCTGCAATTCACTAGCATTCGCAGACGACTTGATAGTGCTCACCTCTTCCTGGTCGATTGAAAACGCAGCTAAAAGACTGACAAACGAACTTACAATCTTACATGACTACCTAACGACATGGAAACTAAAAATCAACACTGACAAATGTGAGACTATACATTTTACCGGACCAGACTGCAACTACAAAAGAAAACTTAGAAAGGTGAAGACCAGTTCTGACGTCTTTATAAACAACAACAAAATAAAGACGGTCAGCTCAGTAAAATACTTAGGTCTTCACCTACAAGCAAACTTAAATAGCAAGACACATCTTAACATCATAATAAAAAAAGCTAAAGCAGCTCACGCTATCCTCTTCCCCTTCCTAGGTCACAGTAGTCCTCTCAAATCAGAGGTGAAGCTCCTCCTCTACAAGCCGGTTATTCGCCCCACGCTTACGCGGCATAAGTAAGCGTGGGGCGAATAACCTGGGCACCCAAAATGTCAAACCCACAGTGGGAAAAAATAGAAATTCTAGAGAGGAAGTGGTTACGTGCCTGTTTGGGAGTTACCTACGAAAGAAAAAGTGCTCTCGAAAAATATGCATACACAGTAAACAACAAAGAACTGTACGAATTGGCTGGCGTACCCCCCATACAAGACTTTATTCTCAAACTGACGGACAAATACATAAATAACCTACAAAACCACGACAACGTCTTAGTAACTAACTCTCTACCAACGGACATCAATCTACTAGAACTGTACAAAAATTACCGACACAAACCGATTGGACTGTCGATGGCAAAATAAATATATGTTTAATGCCCTCCTGGGCCATCTATTCCACAAAATGATTACCGCATTGTGAGTACCTCACATCAGGGCTAAGTAACCTTAGCCCATAATTTCTTATAAATTTTGGTTTTTAAATTTTTTTACAAATATATTTCTCTTTTAAGCTAGTATTTAAGTCATTGAATTTAACTTTAATCATTAATTACCGTAGTTAAGTTAATTTTAGACGTTAAGGTAGATTTATTTAATATTCATGAATTAATTTTCCATTAGAATTAAGTTTATATTATTTTAGACAAATTGAATAAATGGATTTAAAACTAAAACTTTTTTGCTTTCTTTACTGGAGTTGCCTTTTTTGTTGTTGTCGCAGATTTTTTAACCTTAGGACTTTTTGCAGCAACTTTGTTACATTTTTAGATGGTTTCGTAATTTTTTGCTTCGAAACTTTTGTTTCTTAATAGTTTTAGCTACTGCTACTGCTACTTTACAGGTGATCCTTTCTTGGCTTTTTTTGAAATTGATTTTTTCGGTGATGCTAATTTGTTTTTCTTCGAACTTTCGCCGCTTGCTTTTGTTGATGTCGATAGCTTAAACGAACCCGATGCACCTTTGCCTTTCGTTTGGATTAATTTACCGCTAACAACTGCACTCTTAATATATTTTTTAATAAATGAAGAAAATTTGTCAGCGTCAACTTTGTAATTTGCAGCCAAATACTTTTTAATTGCTAGTAAAGATGAACCGCCACTGTTGAAGACTCATCAGTATGCTGACCTGAAATTATAAAATTGCATCAGAAAGAAGTTAATAATAATATTGAATGGAACAATACTCACCTATGAACATCACCAGATAATACCTAAAAGAAATAAAACATTAATCCAATTATTTAATATTATTATTTTTTTCTTACCAGAATGTTGTTTACATCTGAACTGTCACCCAATATCGATATGAAACTGATCGTTAATTGAAATGCACAACAGGGAAACAAAAAAAAAAAAAAACAAAAAAAAAACGAAAGTATGGTTTGAAGCTCGGCTCCAACATTCTTTCGACCTTGTAAAGAAATTAGTATATAATCGGTCGACGAACTTAAATAGAACGTTAATTTTCCTGTTTTCTTTTCTTTACATTGGTATTTTATAATTTACAAGAAAAAAAAGGATTTTTTCTGTGAGTTGAAAGAAAATCTCTAAACCGACAACTATATCAAAATTCGTTCCGTATTTACCTTAGATCTTATCAAAAGTAAAAAAAAAAATAAGTTTTTTTTGTGTGTTTTTAACGTAGAATCAATTCAATTGCAATTGTAACATAATTAAAAGTAGAATTTATCAAAATTGGATTATTTCAATTTCATAATTATTTGATATATACATATTTTTTTTTGAATTGTTCAATTAGAATTTAAAGTGAATTATCCAATGTATAGAAACAACAAATAAAGTTGTACTTATACATACCAATTGTATGTGATTTGAAATAAAAAACTAATAATAAAACCTAAGTGTTATTATTTTCTATAGCAACTTATTTTTGTTTAAAAATCAAGAAAGTTTTCTTGAAGAAAACTCGAAACCTTTACAGAACAAAACATTGGTCCTTCGAGCCGGATTTATCCAAATATCAATAGAAAATATCAAAGAAAACGAGTTTTCTTAAAGAAAATTAAAAAGTGAAAATTTCAAGGTTTTATTATCAGTGATATAGTGAAATTTAACGGTTACGGTTACGTGTCGGGAGTGTTTTTTAGACGAAGTCGATTGGTAAGTCCTTTCATATTTCCTTTTTTTCTTATTATTTATTGTGTGAGTTAAAGATTTTAACAAATTTAAAAGAAAGTTCTTTATTGAAAAATATATATATTGTCGAACGAAATGGAAACATATATTGAACAACAACAGAATGCATATCAAACTATGTGTAAGTCATTCGAAAATTACAAAAAGGACGGAAAGAATCGAAAGGAGAGTCCAACGTATTACCAGTTTCGCATAAACCAATTCAATGAGTATTGGAAAGAGTTCAAAAGGGTGCATGATGAAATTCTTCTATGTAAAGATACAACTTCAGACGCCCTTCCATATTTCACAAAAGATTTCTTCTCTGTCTTTGAATCAGCCTTTATAGATGCTTTGTGTCGTATTAAAGACGATCAAACGAAACAGTTTCCTATTGCAGTATCTACTAAAATAGAAACGAAAGAAATTCCCACTCCAGAGTCACGTGAAGAAGTACAACTTCCACGAATTTCAATACCAAAATTTTCTGGAGATTATTCATCTTGGACATCATTTCATGATTTATTCAAATCATTAATCCATGATAATAAACGCATTCCATCGGTACAAAAATTACATTACCTGAAAACAAGTGTAACGGGACAAGCAGAGCATCTTTTGAGACATTATCCAATTTCCGATATGAATTATATACCTGCTTGGAATCTTTTGGTGCAGAGATACGAAAATAAAAGAGTACTCGTAAATACGCAATTAAAAAACCTATTGAATCAGCCAATTCTTAATATAGAATCATGTGAGGGAATAAAACAACTTGTGGATACTACATGTGAAAGTCTACATGCGCTGACAAACTTAGGAATAGACACAAGTACTTGGGACTCCATTATTATTTATTTGATAGTTCAAAAATTGCCAACTGAAACTCACCAACAGTGGGAAGCAGCATTAGGTGCGAGTATTGAATTACCAAAACTCTCTCAATTCAAAGAGTTTCTTGAAACTCGGTTTAGGGTATTAGAGGCATTGCTTGATAAAGCTAAAACGACATCTAAAGAATCTAGAATGCCACCAAGAAACAAATTCGAAAATAAGTTTATGCAATCATTTCATTCTGAAACTACATTAATTTGTTTTATTTGCTCAGAACCACATCATCTGCGTAAGTGTCCCATATTTCTTAAAATGGATTATGCCAATAAATTGAATAAAGTTAAAACACATGGTCTGTGCATAAACTGTTTAGGAAGAGGACACATTTTAGCGAGCTGTCCCAGTAAAATGAATTGTTTCCACTGCAAGAAACGACACCACACGCTTCTACACATTCAACACGCTGAACAATCGCATAAACAAAACAATAATAGCAATCTTTCGTTACAAAATACGACATCTGCAACATCTAATGAAGCTTCGACATCAAATCATCATCTCCATGCGGAAGCAACTCCATTTCAAATGAATTCTTTAAGCAGTCAAATCAATAGAAACAAACAAGTTCTTTTGGCCACAGCAGTTATCAAAGCTATTTCGGATGATGGGAATCAAACATATCTTAGAGCTTTGATAGATCAAGGATCACAGGCATCATTTGTATCTGAAACTGTCGTGCAAAAACTTAAACTGAAGAGACAATCAATGTATGCTAATGTTACTGGAGTAGGTGGATGCAATGCAGGTAAAATAAATAGTTGTGTAAATTTCTTCTTATCAACGAGACAATCGAACACACCTAACATTAAGATAGAAGCGTTCATACTGAAGACTCTCACAAATTGGTTACCCAATAACTCAGTTGAACATCATGATTTTAGTCATCTTGATGGTTTGATATTAGCAGATCCATGCTACAAACGACCAGGAAAAATCGACCTTATCTTAGGTGCAGATGTTTATGCCAAAATACTTTGCGGAGGCCTTCGAAGAGGAAACGAAGGAGAACCAATAGCTCAAGAGACTATTTTTGGCTGGATAATATCTGGTGAAGTTCCGAACATTACAACCGCAAATCCGAAAAGAGGTATCGTAAGTTTTCATGCAGCATTTAACTTAGAAGAACAATTGAAGAAATTCTGGGAAATAGAAGAAATGTCAATTCCGATTCCAAAACGACCTGAACATGAAATATGTGAGCAAATTTTCCAGCAAAGTTGTATGAGAGACTCCAACGGACGATATCAAGTGGATTTACCATTCATACATGAACCTAAAAATCGCGGATTGGGAAAATCGCGAGATATTGCAATTTCTAGTCTCCTTCAAATGGAACGCCGTTTTCAAAAGGATCCAACAATCTCTGAAGAATATCATAAATGCATATCAGAATATATTAACCTAGGACATATGCTAGAGGCGAAGACCAAAGAAAATGACAACATAAGGAATACGAATGAAGTCTCATTCCTGACATGCAACTATTTACCTCATCATGCAGTGAAGAAAGAAACCAGTACTACTACTAAATTTCGAGTTGTTTTCGATGCTTCCAGAAAAACTACAAGCGGTGTCTGTTTAAATGACACTCTTTATACGGGACCCACCATACAAGATGACCTTGCATCAATTCTATTAAGATGGAGACGTCATAAGATTGCTTTCACTGCAGACATCGAAAAAATGTACCGTCAAATCAAAGTCAAACAACAAGATGCTGAATATCAAAGAATTGTATGGCGAAATTCATACAACGAATCAATTCGCGATTACTACCTTACAACGGTAACATTTGGAGTAACATGTGCCCCATATTTAGCTATTCGAACGCTTCAACAATTAGCTAGAGATGGAGCCGATAATTTTCCTTCAGCATCAAACATCATATTGAACGACTTTTACGTAGATGATCTCTTATCAGGCAGCGATACTTTAGAAGAAGGCCTCAAACTTCAAAACAATTTGATAAAACTATTGGATTCAGGAGGATTCCAACTTAGAAAATGGTCAGCAAATGACAACAGACTTCTGAATACATTACCAAAAGAATTTCGAGAAATTGATTGGCACCATGAATTCGAAACTAGTTCTGTCAAGACTCTTGGTATTCACTGGTATCCAAACGCAGATTATTTTACATACAAGGTGAATATGGAAGCGGATTTAAGCGATTACAGCAAACGTAAAATACTTGGCGACATAGCACGATTATATGATCCACTGGGATGGCTTGCACCTGTAATAGTTTCAGCAAAGATGTTTCTTCAATCACTGTGGCTTGCAGGTTTAACTTGGGATGAAAATGTACCATCGAACTTAAAACATTTCTGGGAAGAATTTCGTAAAGAGTTACATGTGATCGAAAGTATAAAAATACAAAGATGGCTACACACTGATGCGCAATCTAGAAATTATATACACGGATTTTGTGACGCATCAAATAAGGCATACGCAGCAGTGTTGTATTTGATAAGCATAGATCATCAAAATAGAACACATACTAATTTACTGACTGCCAAAACTAAAGTTTCTCCCATTAAGACCATTTCCATACCAAGATTAGAATTGTGTAGTGCCACTCTCTTAGCCAAGTTGATAAAACGAGTCAAGCAGTCATTACAAATAAATATAGAAGGCGTATTTGTTTGGACTGATTCCGAAATAGTAATTTCATGGCTACAAGGTCATCCAACCAAATGGAAAACCTTTGTAGCAAATAGAGTAACGCACATACATGAATCGGTGGGCAATATTCGATGGAGACACGTTCCTTCGAAAGATAATCCCGCTGATTGCGCCTCTAGAGGACTATTAGCACAAGAATTGATATCATTTGATATGTGGTGGAAGGGACCAGCTTGGTTGAAAAAATCTAAAGAAAATTGGCCAATTCAGAAGGAAATTATTGACACGACAGTAGAAGTAAAAAAGTTAGTTGTTAGCTGTGCATTAAATGAAGACTATGGCATTGAAATTATGAACAAATTTTCCTCAATGACACAACTAATTTCGGTCATAGCATATTGTCAACGATTTATTTTCAATTGTCAAGCAAAGAATAAGTCCAAGGGTAGCCTTCGGCCATCTGAGTTACGTCAGGCACACGACACCATCATAAAAATGATCCAAGAAAGAGAGTTTTCAAATGAAATAAATCAAGTTAAGTTAAAACAAAATATAAAAACAAAAAGCAAAATAATCAATTTGAATCCAATGCTTGATAATAACGGATTACTTCGAGTTGGAGGGCGTTTACAAAATTCTGCTCTACCATATAATGAAATACATCCGATTATTTTGCCCGATAAAAATCATTTTGTCACATTACTAATCAGAAACACTCATAAAGAAAGCCTACATGGTGGAACACAATTGGTATTATCATTAGTAAGACGAAAATACTGGCTTCTTAATGCACGAAATACAATCAAACTAGAACTTCACAAATGTACAGTGTGTTATAGATACAAAACTCAAACGATGAAGCAACTGTTTGGCAATCTTCCGACTCCCAGAGTAAACATAACTCGTCCATTTACTCACACTGGAATTGACTACTGTGGGCCGTTTCAAATACGTATGTCAAAGGGGAGAGGTTCTCGTTCACATAAAGGATATATAGCAGTTTTCATTTGTTTAGCAGTGAAGGCCATTCATCTAGAGGCAGTTTCAGATTTATCATCCGAAGCATTTCTTGCTGCATTCAGAAGATTCACAAGCCGAAGAGGACTATGCTCTGATATATACAGTGATTGCGGTACAAACTTCGTCGGAGCAAATACTACACTGACAAAGGAATTACAACGTACTCTGAAAGAAGTCACGAAGGAATCAGCTGATATACTCACGAAACAGCAAATCACTTGGCATTTCATACCACCAGCATCTCCACATTTTGGAGGTCTATGGGAAGCTGGAGTAAAGTCCGTTAAATTCCATTTGTGCCGTACACTAAGAAACACGACTTTAAATTTCGAAGAGTTCTACACGGTTTTAACGCAAATCGAAGCTGTTTTAAATTCACGGCCTCTAACAGAATTAAGTAGTGATCCAAAAGATATGAATGCTCTTACTCCAGGACATTTTCTAATAGGAGAAGAATTATTATCTATACCAGAACCGTCTCTTTTTGATGACAAAATTCATAGTTTATCTCGATGGAAATATCAACAACAATTGTTTCAAAACTTTTGGACCAGGTGGAGTCATGAATATTTAACCCGCTTACAACAGCGGCCGAAATGGTTGTCACAACATCCGAACATAAAAATTGGACAACTAGTGCTCATCAAAGATGAACGATTACCACCATCCAATTGGTTATTGGGTAGAGTAATAGAAACACACACTGGGAAAGACAGTATGATACGAGTTGCGACAGTAAAAACACAACACTCTACAATGAAAAGACCTATTACGAAACTATGTCTTTTGCCAATAACTGATAACGAAACAAAACGTGATTCATCAGTTGTAACACACGATTAAAGTACACTAAAAACTTAAATAAATTTTAAGATCAAATCGATCATCCCAACGACAAAATAAAAAAAAATCGTGAACCGTAGATAATATGATGCATCCATGGAATATACATATGTGCACTAAAAAGAAAGAAATATTAAAATTATATTAAAAACGAAATGCATCATATTCATACATTACCCATAAACTTTAATACAAAATCACCTTTAAAAGCTAAGGAATCTCACACAGTAAATATTTGAAATTTCTTTCCAACATTCCTTTAATTCCTTAATTCACGGCGAGTCGGAGCGCCCAAACTCCATGTTCGTGGAACATAGCAATTACTGCACGGAGGAAATACCGCTATAATTACTATGTTTATAGTTTCGTATATATATTTTGACCCACTTTTTACTGGGTCAAGGCCGGGGAGAATGTTGAAGACTCATCAGTATGCTGACCTGAAATTATAAAATTGCATCAGAAAGAAGTTAATAATAATATTGAATGGAACAATACTCACCTATGAACATCACCAGATATTACCTAAAAGAAATAAAACATTAATCCAATTATTTAATATTATTATTTTTTTCTTACCAGAATGTTGTTTACATCTGAACTGTCACCCAATATCGATATGAAACTGATCGTTAATTGAAATGCACAACAGGGAAACAAAAAAAAAACGAAAGTATGGTTTGAAGCTCGGCTCCAACATTCTTTCGACCTTGTAAAGAAATTAGTATATAATCGGTCGACGAACTTAAATAGAACGTTAATTTTCCTGTTTTCTTTTCTTTACATTGGTATTTTATAATTTACAAGAAAAAAAAGGATTTTTTCTGTGAGTTGAAAGAAAATCTCTAAACCGACAACTATATCAAAATTCGTTCCGTATTTACCTTAGATCTTATCAAAAGTAAAAAAAAAAATAAGTTTTTTTTGTGTGTTTTTAACGTAGAATCAATTCAATTGCAATTGTAACATAATTAAAAGTAGAATTTATCAAAATTGGATTATTTCAATTTCATAATTATTTGATATATACATATTTTTTTTGAATTGTACAATTAGAATTTAAAGTGAATTATCCAATGTATAGAAACAACAAATAAAGTTGTACTTATACATACCAATTGTATGTGATTTGAAATAAAAAACTAATAATAAAACCTAAGTGTTATTATTTTCTATAGCAACTTATTTTTGTTTAAAAATCAAGAAAGTTTTCTTGAAGAAAACTCGAAACCTTTACAGGACAAAACATTGGTCCTTCGAGCCGGATTTAGCCAAATATCAATAGAAAATATCAAAGAAAACGAGTTTTCTTAAAGAAAATTAAAAAGTGAAAATTTCAAGGTTTTATTATCAGTGATATAGTGAAATTTAACGGTTACGGTTACGTGTCGGGAGTGTTTTTTAGACGAAGTCGATTGGTAAGTCCTTTCATATTTCCTTTTTTTCTTATTATTTATTGTGTGAGTTAAAGATTTTAACAAATTTAAAAGAAAGTTCTTTATTGAAAAATATATATATTGCCGAACGAAATGGAAACATATATTGAACAACAACAGAATGCATATCAAACTATGTGTAAGTCATTCGAAAATTACAAAAAGGACGGAAAGAATCGAAAGGAGAGTCCAACGTATTACCAGTTTCGCATAAACCAATTCAATGAGTATTGGAAAGAGTTCAAAAGGGTGCATGATGAAATTCTTCTATGTAAAGATACAACTTCAGACGCCCTTCCATATTTCACAAAAGATTTCTTCTCTGTCTTTGAATCAGCTTTTATAGATGCTTTGTGTCGTATTAAAGACGATCAAACGAAACAGTTTCCTATTGCAGTATCTACTAAAATAGAAACGAAAGAAATTCCCACTCCAGAGTCACGTGAAGAAGTACAACTTCCACGAATTTCAATACCAAAATTTTCTGGAGATTATTCATCTTGGACATCATTTCATGATTTATTCAAATCATTAATCCATGATAATAAACGCATTCCATCGGTACAAAAATTACATTACCTGAAAACAAGTGTAACGGGACAAGCAGAGCATCTTTTGAGACATTATCCAATTTCCGATATGAATTATATACCTGCTTGGAATCTTTTGGTGCAGAGATACGAAAATAAAAGAGTACTCGTAAATACGCAATTAAAAAACCTATTGAATCAGCCAATTCTTAATATAGAATCATGTGAGGGAATAAAACAACTTGTGGATACTACATGTGAAAGTCTACATGCGCTGACAAACTTAGGAATAGACACAAGTACTTGGGACTCCATTATTATTTATTTGATAGTTCAAAAATTGCCAACTGAAACTCACCAACAGTGGGAAGCAGCATTAGGTGCGAGTATTGAATTACCAAAACTCTCTCAATTCAAAGAGTTTCTTGAAACTCGGTTTAGGGTATTAGAGGCATTGCTTGATAAAGCTAAAACGACATCTAAAGAATCTAGAATGCCACCAAGAAACAAATTCGAAAATAAGTTTATGCAATCATTTCATTCTGAAACTACATTAATTTGTTTTATTTGCTCAGAACCACATCATCTGCGTAAGTGTGCCATATTTCTTAAAATGGATTATGCCAATAAATTGAATAAAGTTAAAACACATGGTCTGTGCATAAACTGTTTAGGAAGAGGACACATTTTAGCGAGCTGTCCCAGTAAAATGAATTGTTTCCACTGCAAGAAACGACACCACACGCTTCTACACATTCAACACGCTGAACAATCGCATAAACAAAACAATAATAGCAATCTTTCGTTACAAAATACGACATCTGCAACATCTAATGAAGCTTCGACATCAAATCATCATCTCCATGCGGAAGCAACTCCATTTCAAATGAATTCTTTAAGCAGTCAAATCAATAGAAACAAACAAGTTCTTTTGGCCACAGCAGTTATCAAAGCTATTTCGGATGATGGGAATCAAACATATCTTAGAGCTTTGATAGATCAAGGATCACAGGCATCATTTGTATCTGAAACTGTCGTGCAAAAACTTAAACTGAAGAGACAATCAATGTATGCTAATGTTACTGGAGTAGGTGGATGCAATGCAGGTAAAATAAATAGTTGTGTAAATTTCTTCTTAACAACGAGACAATCGAACACACCTAACATTAAGATAGAAGCGTTCATACTGAAGACTCTCACAAATTGGTTACCCAATAACTCAGTTGAACATCATGATTTTAGTCATCTTGATGGTTTGATATTAGCAGATCCATGCTACAAACGACCAGGAAAAATCGACCTTATCTTAGGTGCAGATGTTTATGCCAAAATACTTTGCGGAGGCCTTCGAAGAGGAAACGAAGGAGAACCAATAGCTCAAGAGACTATTTTTGGCTGGATAATATCTGGTGAAGTTCCGAACATTACAACCGCAAATCCGAAAAGAGGTATCGTAAGTTTTCATGCAGCATTTAACTTAGAAGAACAATTGAAGAAATTCTGGGAAATAGAAGAAATGTCAATTCCGATTCCAAAACGACCTGAACATGAAATATGTGAGCAAATTTTCCAGCAAAGTTGTATGAGAGACTCCAACGGACGATATCAAGTGGATTTACCATTCATACATGAACCTAAAAATCGCGGATTGGGAAAATCGCGAGATATTGCAATTTCTAGTCTCCTTCAAATGGAACGCCGTTTTCAAAAGGATCCAACATTCTCTGAAGAATATCATAAATGCATATCAGAATATATTAACCTAGGACATATGCTAGAGGCGAAGACCAAAGAAAATGACAACATAAGGAATACGAATGAAGTCTCATTCCTGACATGCAACTATTTACCTCATCATGCAGTGAAGAAAGAAACCAGTACTACTACTAGATTTCGAGTTGTTTTCGATGCTTCCAGAAAAACTACAAGCGGTGTCTGTTTAAATGACACTCTTTATACGGGACCCACCATACAAGATGACCTTGCATCAATTCTATTAAGATGGAGACGTCATAAGATTGCTTTCACTGCAGACATCGAAAAAATGTACCGTCAAATCAAAGTCAAACAACAAGATGCTGAATATCAAAGAATTGTATGGCGAAATTCATACAACGAATCAATTCGCGATTACTACCTTACAACGGTAACATTTGGAGTAACATGTGCCCCATATTTAGCTATTCGAACGCTTCAACAATTAGCTAGAGATGGAGCCGATAATTTTCCTTCAGCATCAAACATCATATTGAACGACTTTTACGTAGATGATCTCTTATCAGGCAGCGATACTTTAGAAGAAGGCCTCAAACTTCAAAACAATTTGATAAAACTATTGGATTCAGGAGGATTCCAACTTAGAAAATGGTCAGCAAATGACAACAGACTTCTGAATACATTACCAAAAGAATTTCGAGAAATTGATTCGCACCATGAATTCGAAACTAGTTCTGTCAAGACTCTTGGTATTCACTGGTATCCAAACGCAGATTATTTTACATACAAGGTGAATATGGAAGCGGATTTAAGCGATTACAGCAAACGTAAAATACTTGGCGACATAGCACGATTATATGATCCACTGGGATGGCTTGCACCTGTAATAGTTTCGGCAAAGATGTTTCTTCAATCACTGTGGCTTGCAGGTTTAACTTGGGATGAAAATGTACCATCGAACTTAAAACATTTCTGGGAAGAATTTCGTAAAGAGTTACATGTGATCGAAAGTATAAAAATACAAAGATGGCTACACACTGATGCGCAATCTAGAAATTATATACACGGATTTTGTGACGCATCAAATAAGGCATACGCAGCAGTGTTGTATTTGATAAGCATAGATCATCAAAATAGAACACATACTAATTTACTGACTGCCAAAACTAAAGTTTCTCCCATTAAGACCATTTCCATACCAAGATTAGAATTGTGTAGTGCCACTCTCTTAGCCAAGTTGATAAAACGAGTCAAGCAGTCATTACAAATAAATATAGAAGACGTGTTTGTTTGGACTGATTCCGAAATAGTAATTTCATGGCTACAAGGTCATCCAACCAAATGGAAAACCTTTGTAGCAAATAGAGTAACGCACATACATGAATTGGTGGGCAATATTCGATGGAGACACGTTCCTTCGAAAGATAATCCCGCTGATTGCGCCTCTAGAGGACTATTAGCACAAGAATTGATATCATTTGATATGTGGTGGAAGGGACCAGCTTGGTTGAAAAAATCTAAAGAAAATTGGCCAATTCAGAAGGAAATTATTGACACGACAGTAGAAGTAAAAAAGTTAGTTGTTAGCTGTGCATTAAATGAAGACTCTGGCATTGAAATTATGAACAAATTTTCCTCAATGACACAACTAATTTCGGTCATAGCATATTGTCAACGATTTATTTTCAATTGTCAAGCAAAGAATAAGTCCAAGGGTAGCCTTCGGCCATCTGAGTTACGTCAGGCACACGACACCATCATAAAAATGATCCAAGAAAGAGAGTTTTCAAATGAAATAAATCAAGTTAAGTTAAAACAAAATATAAAAACAAAAAGCAAAATAATCAATTTGAATCCAATGCTTGATAATAACGGATTACTTCGAGTTGGAGGGCGTTTACAAAATTCTGCTCTACCATATAATGAAATACATCCGATTATTTTGCCCGATAAAAATCATTTTGTCACATTACTAATCAGAAACACTCATAAAGAAAGCCTACATGGTGGAACACAATTGGTATTATCATTAGTAAGACGAAAATACTGGCTTCTTAATGCACGAAATACAATCAAACTAGAACTTCACAAATGTACAGTGTGTTATAGATACAAAACTCAAACGATGAAGCAACTGTTTGGCAATCTTCCGACTCCCAAAGTAAACATAACTCGTCCATTTACTCACACTGGAATTGACTACTGTGGGCCGTTTCAAATACGTATGTCAAAGGGGAGAGGTTCTCGTTCACATAAAGGATATATAGCAGTTTTCATTTGTTTAGCAGTGAAGGCCATTCATCTAGAGGCAGTTTCAGATTTATCATCCGAAGCATTTCTTGCTGCATTCAGAAGATTCACAAGCCGAAGAGGACTATGCTCTGATATATACAGTGATTGCGGTACAAACTTCGTCGGAGCAAATACTACACTGACAAAGGAATTACAACGTACTCTGAAAGAAGTCACGAAGGAATCAGCTGATATACTCACGAAACAGCAAATCACTTGGCATTTCATACCACCAGCATCTCCACATTTTGGAGGTCTATGGGAAGCTGGAGTAAAGTCCGTTAAATTCCATTTGTGCCGTACACTAAGAAACACGACTTTAAATTTCGAAGAGTTCTACACGGTTTTAACGCAAATCGAAGCTGTTTTAAATTCACGGCCTCTAACAGAATTAAGTAGTGATCCAAAAGATATGAATGCTCTTACTCCAGGACATTTTCTAATAGGAGAAGAATTATTATCTATACCAAAACCGTCTCTTTTTGATGACAAAATTCATAGTTTATCTCGATGGAAATATCAACAACAATTGTTTCAAAACTTTTGGACCAGGTGGAGTCATGAATATTTAACCCGCTTACAACAGCGGCCGAAATGGTTGTCACAACATCCGAACATAAAAATTGGACAACTAGTGCTCATCAAAGATGAACGATTACCACCATCCAATTGGTTATTGGGTAGAGTAATAGAAACACACACTGGGAAAGACAGTTTGATACGAGTTGCGACAGTAAAAACACAACACTCTACAATGAAAAGACCTATTACGAAACTATGTCTTTTGCCAATAACTGATAACGAAACAAAACGTGATTCATCAGTTGTAACACACGATTAAAGTACACTAAAAACTTAAATAAATTTTAAGATCAAATCGATCATCCCAACGACAAAATAAAAAAAAATCGTGAACCGTAGATAATAAGATGCATCCATGGAATATACATATGTGCACTAAAAAGAAAGAAATATTAAAATTATATTAAAAACTAAATGCATCATATTCATACATTACCCATAAACTTTAATACAAAATCACCTTTAAAAGCTAAGGAATCTCACACAGTAAATATTTGAAATTTCTTTCCAACATTCCTTTAATTCCTTAATTCACGGCGAGTCGGAGCGCCCAAACTCCATGTTCGTGGAACATAGCAATTACTGCACGGAGGAAATGCCGCTATAATTACTATGTTTATAGTTTTGTATATATATTTTGACCCACTTTTTACTGGGTCAAGGCCGGGGAGAATGTTGAAGACTCATCAGTATGCTGACCTGAAATTATAAAATTGCATCAGAAAGAAGTTAATAATAATATTGAATGGAACAATACTCACCTATGAACATCACCAGATAATACCTAAAAGAAATAAAACATTAATCCAATTATTTAATATTATTATTTTTTTCTTACCAGAATGTTGTTTACATCTGAACTGTCACCCAATATCGATATGAAACTGATCGTTAATTGAAATGCACAACAGGGAAACAAAAAAAAAAAAAAAAACAAAAAAAAACGAAAGTATGGTTTGAAGCTCGGCTCCAACATTCTTTCGACCTTGTAAAGAAATTAGTATATAATCGGTCGACGAACTTAAATAGAACGTTAATTTTCCTGTTTTCTTTTCTTTACATTGGTATTTTATAATTTACAAGAAAAAAAAGGATTTTTTCTGTGAGTTGAAAGAAACTCTCTAAACCGACAACTATATCAAAATTCGTTCCGTATTTACCTTAGATCTTATCAAAAGTAAAAAAAAAATAAGTTTTTTTGTGTGTTTTTAACGTAGAATCAATTCAATTGCAATTGTAACATAATTAAAAGTAGAATTTATCAAAATTGGATTATTTCAATTTCATAATTATTTGATATATACATATTTTTTTTTGAATTGTACAATTAGAATTTAAAGTGAATTATCCAATGTATAGAAACAACAAATAAAGTTGTACTTATACATACCAATTGTATGTGATTTGAAATAAAAAACTAATAATAAAACCTAAGTGTTATTATTTTCTATAGCAACTTATTTTTGTTTAAAAATCAAGAAAGTTTTCTTGAAGAAAACTCGAAACCTTTACAGGACAAAACATTGGTCCTTCGAGCCGGATTTAGCCAAATATCAATAGAAAATATCAAAGAAAACGAGTTTTCTTAAAGAAAATTAAAAAGTGAAAATTTCAAGGTTTTATTATCAGTGATATAGTGAAATTTAACGGTTACGGTTACGTGTCGGGAGTGTTTTTTAGACGAAGTCGATTGGTAAGTCCTTTCATATTTCCTTTTTTTCTTATTATTTATTGTGTGAGTTAAAGATTTTAACAAATTTAAAAGAAAGTTCTTTATTGAAAAATATATATATTGTCGAACGAAATGGAAACATATATTGAACAACAACAGAATGCATATCAAACTATGTGTAAGTCATTCGAAAATTACAAAAAGGACGGAAAGAATCGAAAGGAGAGTCCAACGTATTACCAGTTTCGCATAAACCAATTCAATGAGTATTGGAAAGAGTTCAAAAGGGTGCATGATGAAATTCTTCTATGTAAAGATACAACTTCAGACGCCCTTCCATATTTCACAAAAGATTTCTTCTCTGTCTTTGAATCAGCCTTTATAGATGCTTTGTGTCGTATTAAAGACGATCAAACGAAACAGTTTCCTATTGCAGTATCTACTAAAATAGAAACGAAAGAAATTCCCACTCCAGAGTCACGTGAAGAAGTACAACTTCCACGAATTTCAATACCAAAATTTTCTGGAGATTATTCATCTTGGACATCATTTCATGATTTATTCAAATCATTAATCCATGATAATAAACGCATTCCATCGGTACAAAAATTACATTACCTGAAAACAAGTGTAACGGGACAAGCAGAGCATCTTTTGAGACATTATCCAATTTCCGATATGAATTATATACCTGCTTGGAATCTTTTGGTGCAGAGATACGAAAATAAAAGAGTACTCGTAAATACGCAATTAAAAAACCTATTGAATCAGCCAATTCTTAATATAGAATCATGTGAGGGAATAAAACAACTTGTGGATACTACATGTGAAAGTCTACATGCGCTGACAAACTTAGGAATAGACACAAGTACTTGGGACTCCATTATTATTTATTTGATAGTTCAAAAATTGCCAACTGAAACTCACCAACAGTGGGAAGCAGCATTAGGTGCGAGTATTGAATTACCAAAACTCTCTCAATTCAAAGAGTTTCTTGAAACTCGGTTTAGGGTATTAGAGGCATTGCTTGATAAAGCTAAAACGACATCTAAAGAATCTAGAATGCCACCAAGAAACAAATTCGAAAATAAGTTTATGCAATCATTTCATTCTGAAACTACATTAATTTGTTTTATTTGCTCAGAACCACATCATCTGCGTAAGTGTCCCATATTTCTTAAAATGGATTATGCCAATAAATTGAATAAAGTTAAAACACATGGTCTGTGCATAAACTGTTTAGGAAGAGGACACATTTTAGCGAGCTGTCCCAGTAAAATGAATTGTTTCCACTGCAAGAAACGACACCACACGCTTCTACACATTCAACACGCTGAACAATCGCATAAACAAAACAATAATAGCAATCTTTCGTTACAAAATACGACATCTGCAACATCTAATGAAGCTTCGACATCAAATCATCATCTCCATGCGGAAGCAACTCCATTTCAAATGAATTCTTTAAGCAGTCAAATCAATAGAAACAAACAAGTTCTTTTGGCCACAGCAGTTATCAAAGCTATTTCGGATGATGGGAATCAAACATATCTTAGAGCTTTGATAGATCAAGGATCACAGGCATCATTTGTATCTGAAACTGTCGTGCAAAAACTTAAACTGAAGAGACAATCAATGTATGCTAATGTTACTGGAGTAGGTGGATGCAATGCAGGTAAAATAAATAGTTGTGTAAATTTCTTCTTAACAACGAGACAATCGAACACACCTAACATTAAGATAGAAGCGTTCATACTGAAGACTCTCACAAATTGGTTACCCAATAACTCAGTTGAACATCATGATTTTAGTCATCTTGATGGTTTGATATTAGCAGATCCATGCTACAAACGACCAGGAAAAATCGACCTTATCCTAGGTGCAGATGTTTATGCCAAAATACTTTGCGGAGGCCTTCGAAGAGGAAACGAAGGAGAACCAATAGCTCAAGAGACTATTTTTGGCTGGATAATATCTGGTGAAGTTCCGAACATTACAACCGCAAATCCGAAAAGAGGTATCGTAAGTTTTCATGCAGCATTTAACTTAGAAGAACAATTGAAGAAATTCTGGGAAATAGAAGAAATGTCAATTCCGATTCCAAAACGACCTGAACATGAAATATGTGAGCAAATTTTCCAGCAAAGTTGTATGAGAGACTCCAACGGACGATATCAAGTGGATTTACCATTCATACATGAACCTAAAAATCGCGGATTGGGAAAATCGCGAGATATTGCAATTTCTAGTCTCCTTCAAATGGAACGCCGTTTTCAAAAGGATCCAACATTCTCTGAAGAATATCATAAATGCATATCAGAATATATTAACCTAGGACATATGCTAGAGGCGAAGACCAAAGAAAATGACAACATAAGGAATACGAATGAAGTCTCATTCCTGACATGCAACTATTTACCTCATCATGCAGTGAAGAAAGAAACCAGTACTACTACTAAATTTCGAGTTGTTTTCGATGCTTCCAGAAAAACTACAAGCGGTGTCTGTTTAAATGACACTCTTTATACGGGACCCACCATACAAGATGACCTTGCATCAATTCTATTAAGATGGAGACGTCATAAGATTGCTTTCACTGCAG
This sequence comes from Xylophagus ater, assembly GCA_963422695.1. NCBI lineage: Eukaryota > Metazoa > Arthropoda > Insecta > Diptera > Xylophagidae > Xylophagus > Xylophagus ater. The sequence goes on from OY730478.1 coordinate 38,955,331, forward strand.
ACATCGAAAAAATGTACCGTCAAATCAAAGTCAAACAACAAGATGCTGAATATCAAAGAATTGTATGGCGAAATTCATACAACGAATCAATTCGCGATTACTACCTTACAACGGTAACATTTGGAGTAACATTTGCCCCATATTTAGCTATTCGAACGCTTCAACAATTAGCTAGAGATGGAGCCGATAATTTTCCTTCAGCATCAAACATCATATTGAACGACTTTTACGTAGATGATCTCTTATCAGGCAGCGATACTTTAGAAGAAGGCCTCAAACTTCAAAACAATTTGATAAAACTATTGGATTCAGGAGGATTCCAACTTAGAAAATGGTCAGCAAATGACAACAGACTTCTGAATACATTACCAAAAGAATTTCGAGAAATTGATTCGCACCATGAATTCGAAACTAGTTCTGTCAAGACTCTTGGTATTCACTGGTATCCAAACGCAGATTATTTTACATACAAGGTGAATATGGAAGCGGATTTAAGCGATTACAGCAAACGTAAAATACTTGGCGACATAGCACGATTATATGATCCACTGGGATGGCTTGCACCTGTAATAGTTTCGGCAAAGATGTTTCTTCAATCACTGTGGCTTGCAGGTTTAACTTGGGATGAAAATGTACCATCGAACTTAAAACATTTCTGGGAAGAATTTCGTAAAGAGTTACATGTGATCGAAAGTATAAAAATACAAAGATGGCTACACACTGATGCGCAATCTAGAAATTATATACACGGATTTTGTGACGCATCAAATAAGGCATACGCAGCAGTGTTGTATTTGATAAGCATAGATCATCAAAATAGAACACATACTAATTTACTGACTGCCAAAACTAAAGTTTCTCCCATTAAGACCATTTCCATACCAAGATTAGAATTGTGTAGTGCCACTCTCTTAGCCAAGTTGATAAAACGAGTCAAGCAGTCATTACAAATAAATATAGAAGACGTATTTGTTTGGACTGATTCCGAAATAGTAATTTCATGGCTACAAGGTCATCCAACCAAATGGAAAACCTTTGTAGCAAATAGAGTAACGCACATACATGAATTGGTGGGCAATATTCGATGGAGACACGTTCCTTCGAAAGATAATCCCGCTGATTGCGCCTCTAGAGGACTATTAGCACAAGAATTGATATCATTTGATATGTGGTGGAAGGGACCAGCTTGGTTGAAAAAATCTAAAGAAAATTGGCCAATTCAGAAGGAAATTATTGACACGACAGTAGAAGTAAAAAAGTTAGTTGTTAGCTGTGCATTAAATGAAGACTATGGCATTGAAATTATGAACAAATTTTCCTCAATGACACAACTAATTTCGGTCATAGCATATTGTCAACGATTTATTTTCAATTGTCAAGCAAAGAATAAGTCCAAGGGTAGCCTTCGGCCATCTGAGTTACGTCAGGCACACGACACCATCATAAAAATGATCCAAGAAAGAGAGTTTTCAAATGAAATAAATCAAGTTAAGTTAAAACAAAATATAAAAACAAAAAGCAAAATAATCAATTTGAATCCAATGCTTGATAATAACGGATTACTTCGAGTTGGAGGGCGTTTACAAAATTCTGCTCTACCATATAATGAAATACATCCGATTATTTTGCCCGATAAAAATCATTTTGTCACATTACTAATCAGAAACACTCATAAAGAAAGCCTACATGGTGGAACACAATTGGTATTATCATTAGTAAGACGAAAATACTGGCTTCTTAATGCACGAAATACAATCAAACTAGAACTTCACAAATGTACAGTGTGTTATAGATACAAAACTCAAACGATGAAGCAACTGTTTGGCAATCTTCCGACTCCCAAAGTAAACATAACTCGTCCATTTACTCACACTGGAATTGACTACTGTGGGCCGTTTCAAATACGTATGTCAAAGGGGAGAGGTTCTCGTTCACATAAAGGATATATAGCAGTTTTCATTTGTTTAGCAGTGAAGGCCATTCATCTAGAGGCAGTTTCAGATTTATCATCCGAAGCATTTCTTGCTGCATTCAGAAGATTCACAAGCCGAAGAGGACTATGCTCTGATATATACAGTGATTGCGGTACAAACTTCGTCGGAGCAAATACTACACTGACAAAGGAATTACAACGTACTCTGAAAGAAGTCACGAAGGAATCAGCTGATATACTCACGAAACAGCAAATCACTTGGCATTTCATACCACCAGCATCTCCACATTTTGGAGGTCTATGGGAAGCTGGAGTAAAGTCCGTTAAATTCCATTTGTGCCGTACACTAAGAAACACGACTTTAAATTTCGAAGAGTTCTACACGGTTTTAACGCAAATCGAAGCTGTTTTAAATTCACGGCCTCTAACAGAATTAAGTAGTGATCCAAAAGATATGAATGCTCTTACTCCAGGACATTTTCTAATAGGAGAAGAATTATTATCTATACCAGAACCGTCTCTTTTTGATGACAAAATTCATAGTTTATCTCGATGGAAATATCAACAACAATTGTTTCAAAACTTTTGGACCAGGTGGAGTCATGAATATTTAACCCGCTTACAACAGCGGCCGAAATGGTTGTCACAACATCCGAACATAAAAATTGGACAACTAGTGCTCATCAAAGATGAACGATTACCACCATCCAATTGGTTATTGGGTAGAGTAATAGAAACACACACTGGGAAAGACAGTTTGATACGAGTTGCGACAGTAAAAACACAACACTCTACATTGAAAAGACCTATTACGAAACTATGTCTTTTGCCAATAACTGATAACGAAACAAAACGTGATTCATCAGTTGTAACACACGATTAAAGTACACTAAAAACTTAAATAAATTTTAAGATCAAATCGATCATCCCAACGACAAAATAAAAAAAAATCGTGAACCGTAGATAATATGATGCATCCATGGAATATACATATGTGCACTAAAAAGAAAGAAATATTAAAATTATATTAAAAACGAAATGCATCATATTCATACATTACCCATAAACTTTAATACAAAATCACCTTTAAAAGCTAAGGAATCTCACACAGTAAATATTTGAAATTTCTTTCCAACATTCCTTTAATTCCTTAATTCACGGCGAGTCGGAGCGCCCAAACTCCATGTTCGTGGAACATAGCAATTACTGCACGGAGGAAATGCCGCTATAATTACTATGTTTATAGTTTCGTATATATATTTTGACCCACTTTTTACTGGGTCAAGGCCGGGGAGAATGTTGAAGACTCATCAGTATGCTGACCTGAAATTATAAAATTGCATCAGAAAGAAGTTAATAATAATATTGAATGGAACAATACTCACCTATGAACATCACCAGATAATACCTAAAAGAAATAAAACATTAATCCAATTATTTAATATTATTATTTTTTTCTTACCAGAATGTTGTTTACATCTGAACTGTCACCCAATATCGATATGAAACTGATCGTTAATTGAAATGCACAACAGGGAAACAAAAAAAAAAAAAAACAAAAAAAAAACGAAAGTATGGTTTGAAGCTCGGCTCCAACATTCTTTCGACCTTGTAAAGAAATTAGTATATAATCGGTCGACGAACTTAAATAGAACGTAAATTTTCCTGTTTTCTTTTCTTTACATTGGTATTTTATAATTTACAAGAAAAAAAAGGATTTTTTCTGTGAGTTGAAAGAAAATCTCTAAACCGACAACTATATCAAAATTCGTTCCGTATATACCTTAGATCTTATCAAAAGTAAAAAAAAAAATAAGTTTTTTTGTGTGTTTTTAACGTAGAATCAATTCAATTGCAATTGTAACATAATTAAAAGTAGAATTTATCAAAATTGGATTATTTCAATTTCATAATTATTTGATATATACATATTTTTTTTTTAATTGTACAATTAGAATTTAAAGTGAATTATCCAATGTATAGAAACAACAAATAAAGTTGTACTTATACATACCAATTGTATGTGATTTGAAATAAAAAACCAATAATAAAACCTAAGTGTTATTATTTTCTATAGCAACTTATTTTTGTTTAAAAATCAAGAAAGTTTTCTTGAAGAAAACTCGAAACCTTTACAGAACAAAACAGCCACGTTCTTTCAAATCTTTTATAGCGCTATTCACCATATCTGAAGTTGGAGGATGAGTTGGCTTAGATTTAGGCTTTTTCACTCCAGTTGCGATAGAACCTTTCTTTGGTTTCTTCGTTTCAACAACAGGTGCAGTATTCGATTGAATTGTAGTATTATCTGCCATTTTGCTTTTTTTTCTTTTAAAATATTTTTATTCACTTTTAGATTTTCCAATTAAATTTTTCAAAAAAAAAACATTTTAAAATCACTTATAACATTTATAACTTGTATGACTGAATGAATTAAATTCACTGAAGCCTAGTATGAACAAAGCAGCTTATCCATATGTGATGAGATTGTGGAAGAGCGGTGTGAAATAATTTCATTCAATTCAAGGCAATTTTTTCTCATTTATGTTTGATGATTTCAAAGTTGAGCTCATTTTTCTAATAGTTATGATTATTTGTTTTTGAACATATATCCATCATATGAATTGTCAAGATAGGCTCCTACATCGTACTAATTTTGAAATTAAAAAAATTTTTAAATACGGCGCTAAATTCCGATTTTGTGTGAAATTTTTTCTATTTTCTACAAAAAATTTCCATTTAAAACGATGTAATTATTTTGTTAATAATATTATGAATTTTTTTTTCTATATTCATATTAATATGTACTCAATGCATCATTATCATTAATTGCTTTTATTAAATTCACCTATTTTAATACTGTAATTTATGTTTCTTTCAGAAATCATCAAACAACCATCCGTTGTTGTTTTGTACATGTTGTATGAGAATTGTAATTTTAAATTATCTATTAATTAAAGGTACAAGAGAATAAACTTTTATTTAAAATTTATTTCAATCATTTTGAGATATGTATCTTTAATTCTAAATATTGAATTAAATGGATTTTAATGAAATTTTTTTGAAACTTTATATGAAATATATTATTACCAACATTATCATTTTTGTTTGATGATTTCAAAGTTGAGCTCATTTTTCTAATAGTTATGATTATTTGTTTTTAAACATATATCCATATTATGAATCGTCAAGACGGGCTCTTTCATCGTACAAATTTTGAAATTAAAAAAAATTGAAATTCGGCGTTAAATTCCGATTTTGTGTGAAATTTTTTCTATTTTCTACAAAATATTTCCATTTTAAACGATATAATTATTTTGTCAAAAATATTATGGAATTTTTTTTTTTATTCATATTAAGATTTACTCAATCCATCATTATCATTAATTGTTTTTATTAAATTCTCCTATTTTCATACTGTAATTTAAGTTTCTTTCAGAAATCTTCAAACAACCATTCGTTGCTGTTTTGTACATGTTGTTAGAGATTCAGAATTTTAATCTAACTACTACATAGTAAAGGTATAAACGGACACAATTTAATAAAAATTCATTTCAATCAATCCGAGATATGTTTCCTTAAATCAAAATTCTAAATTTAATAGATTTCAGTGAAATTTTTTTGAAAATTTATGTGAAATGCACAATATTATTACCATGGCATGGTAACATGGTACAGTTTTTCATTTTGAAATTAAATTAAACTCTTCGATTAAATAAATGCTAGTCCTGAAAAGGACTTTTTTGTGTTACTTTTAGAATTGTATTTTACTTTTTTGCTTTCTTTACTGGAGTTGCCTTTTTTGTTGTTGTCGCAGCTTTTTTAACCTTAGGACTTTTTGCAGCAACCTTTGTTACATTTTTAGATGGTTTCGTAATTTTTTGCTTCGAAGCTTTTGTTTTAATAGGAGCTGGTTTCTTAATAGTTTTAGCTACTGCCTTTTCAGATTTTTTCTTTTCTATTATAGATTCTTTAGCAACAGTAGTCTTTTTCTTTGCGACTCCAACCTTTACAGGTGATCCTTTCTTGGCTTTTTTTGTAATTGATTTTTTCGGTGATGCTAATTTGTTTTTCTTCGAACTTTCGCCGCTTGCTTTTGTTGATGTCGATAGCTTAAATGAACCCGATGCACCTTTGCCTTTCGTTTGGATTAATTTACGGCTAACAACTGCACTCTTAATATATTTTTTAATAAATGGAGACAATTTGTCAGCGTCAACTTTGTAATTTGCAGCCAAATACTTTTTAATTGCTAGTAAAGATGAACCGCCACGTTCTTTCAAATCTTTTATAGCGCTATTCACCATATCTGAAGTTGGAGGATGAGTTGGCTTAGATTTAGGCTTTTTCACTCCAGTTGCGATAGAACCTTTCTTTGGTTTCTTCGTTTCAACAACAGGTGCAGTATTCGATTGAATTGTAGTATTATCTGCCATTTTGCTTTTTTTTCTTTTAAAATATTTTGTTTCACTTTTAGATTTTCCAATTAAATTTATCAAAAAAAAAAACACTTTAAAATCACTTATAACATTTATAACTTGTATGACTGTATGAATAAAATTCACTGAAGTCTAGTATGAACAAAACAGCTTATCCATATGTGATATGATTGTGGAAGAGCGGTGTAAAATAATTTCATTCAATTCAAGGCAAATTTTTCTCATTTTTGTTGATGATTTAAAAGTTGAGCTCATTTTTCTAATAGTTATGATTATTTGTTTTTGAACATATATCCATCATATGAATTGTCAAGATGGGCTCTTTCATCGTACTAATTTTGAAATTAAAAAAATTTTAAAATACGGCACTAAATTCCGATTTTGTGTGAAATTTTCTCTATTTTCTGCAAAAAATTTCCATTTAAAATGATATAATTATTTTGTTAATAATATTATGAATTTTTTTTTCTATATTCATATTAATATGTACTCAATGCATCATTATCATTAATTGTTTTTATTAAATTCACCTATTTTAATACTGTAATTTATGTTTCTTTCAGAAATCATCAAACAACCATCCGTTGTTGTTTTGTACATGTTGTATGAGAATTGTAATTTTAAATTATCTATTAATTAAAGGTACAAGAGAATAAACTTTTATTTAAAATTTATTTCAATCATTTTGAGATATGTATCTTTAATTCTAAATATTGAATTAAATGGATTTTAATGAAATTTTTTTTAAACTTTATATGAAATATATTATTACCAACATTATCATTTTTTTTGATGATTTCAAAGTTGAGCTCATTTTTCTAATAGTTATGATTATTTGTTTTTGAACATATATCCATCATATGAATTGTCAAGATGGGCTCTTTCATCGTACTAATTTTGAAATTAAAAAATTTTAAAATACGGCGCTAAATTCCGATTTTGTGTGAAATTTTTTCTATTTTCTACAAGAAATTTCCATTTTAAACGATATAATTATTTTGTCAAAAATATTATGGAATTTTTTTTTTATTCATATTAAGATTTACTCAATCCATCATTATCATTAATTGTTTTTATTAAATTCTCCTATTTTAATACTGTAATTTAAGTTTCTTTCAGAAATCTTCAAACAACCATTCGTTGCTGTTTTGTACATGTTGTTTGAGAATCAGAATTTTAATCTAACTACTACATAGTAAAGGTATAAACGGACACAATTTAATAAAAATTCATTTCAATCAATCACAGATATGTTTCCTTAAATCAAAATTCTAAATTTAATAGATTTTAGTGAAATTTTGTTGAAAATATATGTGAAATACACAATATTATTACCATGGCATGGTAACATGGTACAGTTTTCATTTTGAAATTAAATTAAACTCTTCGATTAAATAAATGCTAGTCCTGAAAAGGACTTTTTTGTGTTACTTTTAGAATTGTATTTTACTTTTTTGCTTTCTTTACTGGAGTTGCCTTTTTTGTTGTTGTCGCAGATTTTTTAACCTTAGGACTTTTTTGCAGCAACTTTGTTACATTTTTAGATGGTTTCCTAATTTTTTGCTTCGAAGCCTTTGTTTTAATAGGAGCTGGTTTCTTAATAGTTTTAGCTACTGCTACTGCTACTTTACACGTGATCCTTTCTTGGCTTTTTTTGATATTGATTTTTTCGGTGATGCTAATTTGTTTTTCTTGGAACTTTCGCCGCTTGCTTTTGTTGATGTCGATAGCTTAAATGAACCCGATGCACCTTTGCCTTTCGTTTGGATTAATTTACCGCTAACAACTGCACTCTTAATATATTTTTTAATAAATGGAGACAATTTGTCAGCGTCAACTTTGTAATTTGCAGCCAAATACTTTTTCATTGCTAGTAAAGATGAACCGCCACGTTCTTTCAAATCTTTTATAGCGCTATTCACCATTTCTGAAGTTGGAGGATGAGTTGGCTTAGATTTAGGCTTTTTCACTCCAGTTGCGATAGAACCTCTCTTTGGTTTCATCGTTTCAACAACAGGTGCAGTATTCGATTGAATTGTAGTATTATCTGCCATTATGCTTTTTTTTCTTTTAAAATATTTTTATTCACTTTTAGATTTTCCAATTAAATTTTTCAAAAAAAAAAAAACACTAAAATCACTTATAACATTTATAACTTGTATGACTGTATGAATTAAATTCACTGAAGTCTAGTATGAACAAAACAGCTTATCCATATGTGATGAGATTGTGGAAGAGCGGTGTGAAATAATTTCATTCAATTCAAGGCAATTTTTTCTCATTTTTGTTTGATGATATCAAAGTTGAGCTCATTTTTCTAATAGTTATGATTATTTGTTTTTGAACATATATCCATCATATGAATTGTCAAGATGGGCTCTTTCATCGTACTAATTTTGAAATTAAAAAAATTTTAAAATACGGCGGTAAATTCCGATTTTGTGTGAAATTTTTTCTATTTTCTACAAGAAATTTCCATTTTAAACGATATAATTATTTTGTCAAAAATATTATGGAATTTTTTTTTTCTTCATATTAAGATTTACTCAATCCATCATTATCCTTAATTGTTTTTATTAAATTCTCCTATTTTCATACTGTAATTTAAGTTTCTTTCAGAAATCTTCAAACAACCATTCGTTGCTGTTTTGTACATGTTGTTTGAGAATCAGAATTTTAATCTAACTACTACATAGTAAAGGTATAAACGGATACAATTTAATAAAAATTCATTTCAATCAATCCGAGATATGTATCCTTAAATCAAAATTCTAAATTTAATAGATTTTAGTGAAATTTTTTTGAAAATTTATTTGAAATACACAATATTATTACCATGGCATGGTAACATGGTACAGTTTTTCATTTTGAAATTAATTTAAACTCTTCGATTAAATAAATGCTAGTCCTAAAAAGGACTTTTTTGTGTTACTTTTAGAATTGTATTTTACTTTTTTGCTTTCTTTACTGGAGTTGCCTTTTTTGTTCTTGTCGCAGCTTTTTTAACCTTAGGACTTTTTGCAGCAACCTTTGTTACATTTTTAGATGGTTTCGTAATTTTTTGCTTCGAAGCTTTTGTTTTAATAGGAGCTGGTATCTTAATAGTTTTATCTACTGCTACTGCTACTTTACAGGTGATCCTTTCTTGGCTTTTTTTGAAATTGATTTTTTCGGTGATGCTAATTTGTTTTTCTTGGAACTTTCGCCGCTTGCTTTTGTTGATGTCGATAGCTTAAACGAACCCGATGCACCTTTGCCTTTCGTTTGGATTAATTTACCGCTAACAAGTGCACTCTTAATATTTTTTTTAATAAATGGAGACAATTTGTCAGCGTCAACTTTGTAATTTGCAGCCAAATACTTTTTAATTGCTAGTAAAGATGAACCGCCACGTTCTTTCAAATCTTTTATAGCGCTATTCACCATATCTGTAGTTGGAGGATGAGTTGGCTTAGATTTAGGCTTTTTCACTCCAGTTGCGATAGAACCGTTCTTTGGTTTTTTCGTTTCAACAACAGGTGCAGTATTCGATTGAATTGTAGTATTATCTGCCATTTTGCTTTTTTTTCTTTCAAAATATTTTTATTCACTTTTAGATTTCCCAATTAAATTTTTCAAAAAAAAAACACTTTAAAATCACTTATAACATTTATAACTTGTATGACTGTATGAATTAAATTCACTGAAGTCTAGTATGAACAAAACAGCTTATCCATATGTGATGAGATTGTGGAAGAGCGGTGTGAAATAATTTCATTCAATTCAAGGCAATTTTTTCTCATTTTTGTTTGATGATATCAAAGTTGAGCTCATTTTTCTAATAGTTATGATTATTTGTTTTTGAACATATATCCATCATATGAATTGTCAAGATGGGCTCTTTCATCGTACTAATTTTGAAATGAAAAAAATTTTAAAATACGGCGCTAAATTCCGATTTTGTGTGAAATTTTTTCTATTTTCTACAAGAAATTTCCATTTTAAACGATATAATTATTTTGTCAAAAATATTATGGAATTTTTTTTTTTATTCATATTAAGATTTACTCAATCCATCATTATCCTTAATTGTTTTTATTAAATTCTCCTATTTTCATACTGTAATTTAAGTTTCTTTGAGAAAACTTCAAGCAACCATTCGTTGCTGTTTTGTACATGTTGTTTGAGATTCAGAATTTTAATCTAACTACTACATAGTAAAGGTATAGACGGACACAATTTAATAAAAATTCATTTCAATCAATCCGAGATATGTTTCCTTAAATCAAAATTCTAAATTTAATAGATTTTAGTGAAATTTTTTTGAAAATGTATGTGAAATACACAATATTATTACCATGGCATGGTAACATGGTAGTTTTTCATTTTGAAATTAAATTAAACTCTTCGATTAAATAGATGCTAGTCCTGAAAAGGACTTTTTTGTGTTACTTTTAGAATTGTATTTTACTTTTTTGCTTTCTTTACTGGAGTTGCCTTTTTTGTTGTTGTCGCAGCTTTTTTAACCTTAGGACTTTTTGCAGCAACCTTTGTTACATTTTTAGATGGTTTCGTAATTTTTTGCTTCGAAGCTTTTGTTTTAATAGGAGCTGGTTTCTTAATAGTTTTAGCTACAGCCTTTTCAGATTTTTTCTTTTCTATTATAGATTCTTTAGCAACAGTAGTCTTTTTCTTTGCGACTCCAACCTTTACAGGTGATCCTTCCTTGGCTTCTTTTGTAATTGATTTTTTCGGTGATGCTAATTTGTTTTTCTTCGAACTTTCGCCGCTTGCTTTTGTTGATGTCGATAGCTTAAATGAACCCGATGCACCTTTGCCTTTCGTGTGGATTAATTTACCGCTAACAACTGCACTCTTAATATATTTTTTAATAAATGCAGACAATTTGTCAGCGTCAACTTTGTAATTTGCAGCCAAATACTTTTTAATTGCTAGTAAAGATGAACCGCCACGTTCTTTCAAATCTTTTATAGCGCTATTCACCATATCTGAAGTTGGAGGATGAGTTGGCTTAGATTTAGGCGTTTTCACTCCAGTTGCGATAGAACCTTTCTTTGGTTTCTTCGTTTCAACAACAGGTGCAGTATTCGATTGAATTGTAGTATTATCTGCCATTTTGCTTTTTTTTCTTTTAAAATATTTTTATTCACTTTTAGATTTTCCAATTAAATTTTTCAAAAAAAAAACACTTTAAAATAACTTATAACATTTATAACTTGTATGACTGTATGAATTAAATTCACTGAAGTCTAATATGAACAAAACAGCCTATCCATATGTGATGAGATTGTGGAAGAGCGGTGTGAAATAATTTGTTCAGAACCGCTGTGTTTAAATTGTTCATTTTTCACTGTAACTTAAACTTTTATTGTTTTTAAATATTTATAAAAAAGGAACCCGGGTGAAAAATTATATAATTTCGAAGACTTGAATTTTGATTTTGTAAGAGGCAGACATCTTTTGTTCACAATAATTTTGATTAATAAACTTTGTTAATTTAATAATTGCATTGTTTTAATCAATCGAATTCCAGATTCCCTTTTCAGTCTGTTTATTATGACAGGACAGATTTGAAAATGGAAAAAGTGAACTAATTGCGTGGAGTTTTAAGGACCTCATTTACAAAACTCGTAAATAAATTGAAGCTGTTATGTCAAGCTGAACAGCAGGAAACATTGGAAATTGAGGTAACCTTTCAATTACTTGAGAATAAATTTGAAGAAATCAAGAAACTCAACAACGAAATCAGCAATTTAATGTTAGAAAATGATTGCGAAACCAATGATTTGCAAGTTGAACTTGATATTTGTGAAGCGTATGAAAAAAGTTATACCGAAATGGGAATGATTGTGAAAAAGAAGTCTTTCGAAATCAAACGGGATGAAGAGTTTTTGAGCGTTGGAAACTCGGTATCAGAAAATAAAAGGAAATTCAGACTTCCTGTTATTGATCTAATGAAATTCAGTGGTGATATTAAAGAATGGCTTCCGTTTTGGAGTCAATTTAAAAAGATTCACGATGATGATGACATTGTTGCAGAGGTCAAATTTCAATATTTAATACAGTGTACAATGCCCAATACCAAAGCTAGAGAGTTAGTCGATAGTTTTCCTGCGACTCGTGAAAATTATGAAAAAGTTATTCAAAGTTTGAAGTCACGTTTTGGTAGAGACGAATTGTTAGTCGAAGTTTATGTGCGAGAATTATTGAAATTGGTATTGAACAATGTAGTGCAATCATCAGTAAAGATTCCAATGTGCACATTATATGACAAAATTGAATCTTATTTACGTGCTTTGGAGACACTCGGAGTAACGTCGGAAAAATGTGCGGCTATGTTGTTTCCATTGGTTGAATCTTGTATGCCAGAAGATTTATTACGCGTTTGGCAAAGGCAATCCGGTATTGTTGTAACGAATCAAGAAGGCGATGTTTCTAAAAGCAAACTTGATTTACTTATGGCGTTTTTGAAAGGTGAAGTCGAGAACGAAGAACGGATTATGATCGCTGTGTCTGGTTTCGGTTTGAGAGATGATGAAAATAAAAATCGGAGATCTAGGAAGCATTCTCTAGTGTCAGAATTTGATAACAACGACAAAATAGCATCCGCAGCCAGTTTGGTTAATATTAGATCTAATAATTGTGTTTTTTGTGAAGGACAACATAATAGTACTAAATGTTTTAAGGCGAAAAAAATGAGTTTTACGAAAAAACAGAAAATTTTATCAGACAAGCATTGTTGTTTTGTATGTATGAAACTTGGACATGTTGCTAGACAATGCAAATTACAAGTGAAATGTTATTTTTGTGATAAGAAACATTTTTCTATAATGTGTTTCGATTCTAATAAAAATAATAAAGTTTCTCAAAATGAAGTGGCCAAAAATAAGGTAGTAGAAGCCTCTTTTAATCCGTCAATTGAAAATACTCTTGCGAATCATAATACTTTTCAAGTTTTCTTGCAGACAATTGTTGTTATTTTAAGAAGCCATGGAAATAAAGAACGAACGGTACGAGCGCTGATAGACACTGGTTCTCAACGATCTTATATACTGAAGAAATCGGCTCTTGAAATGAAGTATGATGTTATTGACAATGTAAATGTTGTACATTCGCTGTTCGGAGGAGTACAATCAGAGGCTTATGAACATGCAGTTTATAAGATTAGGTTAATGAGTTTAGATGGGCGGTATGCGTGTAATTTGCAAGCCTTGGATCAAGAAGAAATTTGCGGGAATGCAATGTCAATGTATGAAGGTCCATGGATGCAAGAATTAAGAAATAAAAACGTCAATATTACAGATATGAATTTGAGTGAAACTCCTATTGAAGTTCTTCTCGGTGCTGATGTAGCTGGAAAATTATTGACCGGATGTCGTCATATCTTGCATTGTGGTTTGGTAGCTGTTGAAACTCTGTTAGGATGGACTGTAATGGGTAAAGTTCCTGTGCAAAAATCGATTTGTAATACGACAATGAATGTAAAATCATTGCTGGCGAAGGATGCCAGTATTTCTGATTTATGGCGTTTGGACATAATTGGAATTGGTGATACGGATGACAAAAGAGCAAAAGAAGATTTAGAATTGGCTGTGAAAGAACATTTAATGAAAACAGTTGCAACTGATTTTGAAGGTCGTTTTGAAGTACAATTACCTTGGATAAAAGGTCATCCTCCATTACCAACTAATTATAATATGGCATTTAAAAGACTGCAGTCAACTCTCAATAAATTAGAACAAGATGGACATCATGAGTCTTATAATAATGTTTTCAAAGAGTGGTTGGCAGAAAATATTATTGAAGTAGTTCCAGATGAAGAACTTTCCCTGCAATGTAACTATTTACCTCATCGACATTTTGTAAAAGAAATAGCTACAACAAAAATTCGTCCAGTGTTTGACGTGTCAGCTCGAGAAAGAATTCTCCATCAGTGAATGATTGTGTAGAAAAGGGTGTTAATCTGGTTGAGTGTATACCGACAATTTTGTTGCGTTTTAGATTGGGAAGAATCGGTGTAATTTCAGATATCAAAAGGGCTTTTCTACAAATCGGTATATGTGAAAAGGACAGAAATTTTTTAGGTTTCCTGTGGTTAGACGATAATAATAAAATCGTTGTATTTCGACACAAGAGAGTAGTTTTCGGTATTTCCTGTAGTCCTTTTCTGTTGGGCGCAGTAATTGAACATCATTTGCAAAGCAGCATAGAAAAGTGTGGTGTGCAATTTTCTAGGCATACTATTGAGAAATTACAGAACAGTTTTTATGTTGATAATTGTGTAACGAGTGCGGATAATGAGAACGAACTTTATAAATTTATTCGGGAAGCGCGTATTATTATGAAAAATGCGAAATTTGATCTTAGAGGGTGGGAGCATACAGTTTTAAATTCAAGTGAATTAATTAACGATATCAAATCTCCCCTCTTAGGTTTGACATGGAATCGTGTAAATGACACTTTGGAAATCAGTTCAGAGATTTTTAAAAATATTGATGGAACAGTTGTTACAAAAAGAACAATTCTCTCAATTGTTCACCGTGTGTTCGACCCTATTGGGTTTTCCTGTCCAGTTGCAGTGTGTCCGAAAATTTTATTGCAACAATTATGGGAAGAAAAAATTGGATGGGATACTGAGGTTAATAGTGATCTTAAAACTAAATTTTTAAGCTGGTTGAAGGAGTTACCATATTTAGTTAACATCAAAATTCCGAGATGGTTTGGTACCAAAATTACCGAAGACAACAATTTGAGTGTGCACGTTTTTTGTGATGCTAGTCAGGTTGCTTATTCTGCAGTAATATTTTTGCGAATCGAGAATAATTCAGGTGTGGAAGTTCAATTAATTCAAGCCAAATCAAGAGTGGCACCTGTCCGAAAACTAACTATTCCTCGTCTTGAATTATTATCTGCTACGATTGCTGTGAGGTTGTATTTATCTATAATAAAGAGTTTAACTAATCATGAAGTTCCAGTTTACTTTTGGAGTGATTCGTCAACGGTTTTGTCTTGGATACATAGAGAAGATCAGTGGGCAGTTTTCGTTTGGAATCGTGTACAAGAAATTCGTAAGTTTTCAAATCCTAAGGAATGGCGACATATTCCTGGTTCTATGAATCCTGCAGATCTCCCATCTAGAGGTTGTTCAGGAAAGCAGTTGCTGAAGTCAAGATGGTGGGAGGGTCCAGATTGGATGAAGTTGCCAATTATTGATTGGCCTAAGTCGAAAGTTTCCTGTGATGAAAATACCATCAATAGTGAAAAAAGGAAGACGAGTGCCTCAATGCTTTGCAGTGAGAATCAAGTTCTTGAAAGCGACTGGTATTATAAACGTTTCTCCAAATTTCGTAGTATTGTTTGTTTAGTCGGATGGGTACGTCGTTTCGTCAGTAATTGCAGGCAGACCAAACGAGTTCTTGGACCACTGAAACTTCAAGAAATGATTGAAGCTGAACTAGAGATCGTGAAATACATCCAGGATGAAAGTTTTGACGGAATAGAAGACAAGAGAATTAAGTCTTTATACCCCTGTCAAGACGATTTTGGTATTATTCGACTAAAAACGAGAATTGTTCGTCGTCAAGACTGTAGAGATTTTCGTTACCCAATTGTTCTCCCAGCGCATCATGTCGTAGTGAAACTTATGATAAAAGAAATACATGAAAATAATTGTCATGTTAGTGGACAAACTTTGTTAAGTATTGTTAGGGAAAGATTCTGGATACTAGGTGGACGAAGAACTATTCGTTCAGTGGTATCGAAATGTACTATATGTAGAAAACAAGAATCAAAACATTTTCAGACATTGCCAATAGCGTTACCAGAAAATCGTGTTCGAGATACTGCAATTTTTGAAATAATAGGAGTTGATTTTGCAGGGCCTGTTCACCTTCGAACTGGTGGAAAGGCGTGGATATGTCTATTTATTTGTGCCGTGTTTCGAGCGATTCATCTTGAGTTGGTGTCAACATTATCCACTAGTGTTTTTCTACAAGCTTTTAGACGTTTTGTTGCAAGGCGTGGTCGTCCGAGAATTGTGTATAGTGACAATGGTACCAATTTTGTAGGTGCTGAAAATTCCTTTTCTAGACTTGATTGGAACAAAATTGCAGAATATGGAACCACTTGTCGCATTGATTGGAAATTTAATCCGCCAACAGCACCCTGGTGGGGTGGTTGGTGGGAACGTATGGTGCGAATGGTAAAGCAGATTTTGCGTAAAGTGCTTGGAAGAGCTTCTTTATCCTTTGAAGAATTCGCAACTATTCTCTGTGATTGTGAATCGGTTATCAATGATCGGCCTTTAACTTATGTTACAGATAATTCATCAGATTTGACGCCATTGACACCAGCTATGTTTTTAAAAGAAGTAAGAGAAACAGGAGTTCCTGATTGTGACAAGATTGATACCATAGACATTAAAAAGAGGTTGCGGTACCAACAGAAATTGCGAGATAATTTGCGTCTAAGATTTCGAAATGAGTATTTGGGACAACTTGTCCAGAAATCTAGCATCAAAGAATCCAGATCGATAAAGATTGGAGAAGTAGTTCTTATTGGAAGTGACAATTGTAAAAGAATTGACTGGAAGTTAGCTATAGTAAAAGAGTTAATTCCTGGTTCTGATGGTGTAGTACGTTTAGTTCGACTAAAGACCGCAATTGCAGAGATTCTAAGGCCAGTTCAACGTGTATATCCCTTAGAAGTTTCAAATGAAGAGAAGAATATTTTAGAAAAGCTGAGTAATGCCAACAAATGTATAAGAAATATTGATGATAATAATCCAGATTGCAAGCTTGAAAACTTGGAAAAGGTGGACCCAGATCATCATTCAGATTTGCGACATGTTGAATATAGTAATGAAGAAATTCCAGTTGCTTATACCCGTAGTGGTAGAAAGATCAGAAAACCGATTAGATTAATTTTGTAATAATGTTCAAGGTTTGAGTTGCTTTGCATCTCAAGGTGGGAGGATGTTCAGAACCGCTGTGTTTAAATTGTTCATTTTTCACTGTAACTTAAACTTTTATTGTTTTTAATTATTTATAAAAAAGGAACCCGGGTGAAAAATTATATAATTTCGAAGACTTGAATTTTGATTTTCTAACAGGCAGACATCTTTTGTTCACAATAATTTGGATTAATAAACTTTGTTAATTTAATAATTGCATTGTTTTAATCAATCGAATTCCAGATTCCATTTTCAGTCTGTTTATTTTAAAAGGGCATTCTGAGTAAGATCTTAGTCCCTTACATAATTTCATTCAATTCAAGGCAATTTTTTCTCATTTTTGTTTGATGATATCAAAGTTGAGCTCATTTTTCTAATAGTTATGATTATTTGTTTTTGAACATATATCCATCATATGAATTGTCAAGATGGGCTCTTTCATCGTACTAATTTTGAAATTAAAAAAATATAAAAATACGGCGCTAAATTCCGATTTTGTGTGAAATTTTTTCTATTTTCTACAAAAAATTTCCATTTAAAACGATATAATTATTTTGTTAATAATATTATGAATTTTTTTTTCTATGTTCATATTAAGATGTACTCAGTGCATCATTATCATTAATTGTTTTTATTAAATTCACCTATTTTAATACTGTAATTTATGTTTCTTTCAAAAATCATCAAACAACCATCTGTTGTTGTTTTGTACATGTTGTATGAGAATTGTAATTTTAAATTATCTATTAAGTCAAGGTACAAGAGAATAAACTTTTATATAAAATTTATTTCAATCATTTTGAGATATGTATCTTTAATTCTAAATATTGAATTAAATGGATTTTAATGAAATTTTTTTGAAACTTTATATGAAATATATTATTACCAACATTATCATTTTTTTTGATGATTTCAAAGTTGAGCTCATTTTTCTAATAGTTATGATTATTTGCTTTAAACATACAAGTATATCCATCATATGAATCATCAAGACGGGCTCTTTCATCGTACTAATTTTGAAATTAAAAAAAATTGAAATTCGGCGTTAAATTCCGATTTTGTGTGAAATTTTTTCTATTTTCTACAAAAAGTTTCCATTTTAAACGATATAATTATTTTGTCAAAAATATTATGGAATTTTTTTTTTTTATTCATATTAAGATTTACTAAATGCATCATTATCATTAATTGTTTTTATTAAATTCTCCTATTTTCATACTGTAATTTAAGTTTCTTTCAGAAATCTTCAAACAACCATTCGTTGCTGCTTTGTACATGTTGTTTGAGAATCAGAATTTTAATCTAACTACTACATAGTAAAGGTATAAACGGACACAATTTAATAAAAATTCATTTCAATCAATCCGAGATATGTATCCTTAAATCAAAATTCTAAATTTAATAGATTTTAGTGAAATTTTTTTGAAAATGTATGTGAAATACACAATATTATTACCATGGCATGGTAACATGGTAGTTTTTCATTTTGAAATTAAATTAAACTCTTCGATTAAATAAATGCTAGTCCTGAAAAGGACTTTTTTGTGTTACTTTTAGAATTGTATTTTACTTTTTTGCTTTCTTTACTGGAGTTGCCTTTTTTGTTGTTGTCGCAGCTTTTTTAACCTTAGGACTTTTTGCAGCAACCTTTGTTACATTTTTAGATGGTTTCGTAATTTTATGCTTCGAAGCTTTTGTTTTAATAGGAGCTGGTTTCTTAATAGTTTTAGCTACTGCCTTTTCAGATTTTTTCTTTTCTATTATAGATTCTTTAGCAACAGTAGTCTTTTTCTTTGCGACTCCAACCTTTACAAGTGATCCTTTCTTGGCTTTTTTTGTAATTGATTTTTTCGGTGATGCTAATTTGTTTTTCTTCGAACTTTCGCCGCTTGCTTTTGTTGATGTCGATAGCTTAAACGAACCCGATGCACCTTTGCCTTTCGTTTGGATTAATTTACCGCTAACAACTGCACTCTTAATATATTTTTTAATAAATGGAGACAATTTGTCAGCGTCAACTTTGTAATTTGCAGCCAAATACTTTTTAATTGCTAGTAAAGATGAACCGCCACGTTCTTTCAAATCTTTTATAGCGCTATTCACCATATCTGAAGTTGGAGGATGAGTTGGCTTAGATTTAGGCTTTTTCACTCCAGTTGCGATAGAACCTTTCTTTGGTTTCTTCGTTTCAACAACAGGTGCAGTATTCGATTGAATTGTAGTATTATCTGCCATTTTGCTTTTTTTTCTTTTAAAATATTTTTATTCACTTTTAGATTTTCCAATTAAATTTATCAAAAAAAAACACTTTAAAATCACTTATAACATTTATAACTTGTATGACTGTATGAATTAAATTCACTGAAGTCTAGTATGAACAAAACAGCTTATCCATATGTGATGAGATTGTGGAAGAGCGGTGTGATATAATTTCATTCAATTCAAGGCAATGTTTTCTCATTTTTGTTTGATGATATCAAAGTTGAGCTCATTTTTCTAATAGTTATGATTATTTGTTTTTGAACATATATCCATCATATGAATTGTCAAGATGGGCTCTTTCATCGTACTAATTTTGAAATTAAAAAAATATAAAAAAACGGCGCTAAATTCCGATTTTGTGTGAAAATTTTTCTATTTTCTACAAGAAATTTCCATTTTAAACGATATAATTATTTTGTCAAAAATATTATGGAATTTTTTTTTTATTCATATTAAGATTTACTCAATCCATCATTATCATTAATTGTTTTTATTAAATTCTCCTATTTTCATACTGTAATTTAAGTTTCTTTCAAAAATCTTCAAACAACCATTCGTTGCTGTTTTGTACATGTTGTTTGAGAATCAGAATTTTAATCTAACTACTACATAGTAAAGGTATAAACGGACACAATTTAATAAAAGTTCATTTCAATCAATCCGAGATATGTATCCTTAAATCAAAATTCTAAATTTAATAGATTTTAGTGAAATTTTTTTGAAAATTTATGTGAAATACACAATATTATTACCGTGGCATGGTAAAATGGCAGTTTTTCATTTTGAAATTAAATTAAACTCTTTGATTAAATAAATGCTAGTCCTGAAAAGGTCTTTTTTGTGTTACTTTTAGAATTGTATTTTACTTTTTTGCTTTCTTTACTGGAGTTGCCTTTTTTGTTGTTGTCGCAGCTTTTTTAACCTTAGGACTTTTTGCAGCAACCTTTGTTACATTTTTAGATGGTTTCGTAATTTTTTACTTCGAAGCTTTCGTTTTAATAGGAGCTGGTTTCTTAATAGTTTTAGCTACTGCCTTTTCAGATTTTTTCTTTTCTATTATAGATTCTTTAGCAACAGTCGTCTTTTTCTTTGCTACTCCAACCTTGACAGGTGATCCTTTCTTGGCTTTTTTTGTAATTGATTTTTTCGGTGATGCTAATTTGTTTTTCTTCGAACTTTCGCCGCTTGCTTTTGTTGATGTCGATAGCTTAAATGAACCCGATGCACCTTTGCCTTTCGTTTGGATTAATTTACCGCTAACAACTGCCCTCTTAATATATTTTTTAATAAATGGAGACAATTTGTCAGCGTCAACTTTGTAATTTGCAGCCAAATACTTTTTAATGGCTAGTAAAGATGAACCGCCACGTTCTTTCAAATCTTTTATAGCGCTATTCACCATATCTGAAGTTGGAGGATGAGTTGGCTTAGATTTAGGCTTTTTCACTCCAGTTGCGATAGAACCTTTCTTTGGTTTCTTCGTTTCAACAACAGGTGCAGTATTCGATTGAATTGTAGTATTATCTGCCATTTTGCTTTTTTTTCTTTTAAAATATTTTTATTCACTTTTAGATTTTCCAATTAAATTTATCAAAAAAAAACACTTTAAAATCACGTATAACATTTATAACTTGTATGACTGTATGAATTAAATTCACTGAAGTCTAGTTTTGTTTTGAAAATCCATTTATTTATTTTTATCACAGAATACATTTACTTAAAGCTAATGGTAAATTTTAATTATTGATGTTGTGATTGGAAGAACTGCAATTCCGAAGGAGAAGATTTAGATGAAAGAAAATACTTCTACTTATTCCAGTTCTATTATATCATCTGACATATATTTTATTTTTTTTATTATATGCATTTACAATTTACATGGTTTAGTTGATTAAATATTATAATTTTGTTAGTGTTTACAACATCTCCCTTTTTATGGATGGTAATAATCCGGAGAATGACGATTTCTAATTGGGTATCTTCTTTCTTGTATGGGTTGAGATAGTAAAGGTGGTATTTGTGTGCTTGCTTGACTTATATCCGAAGGTATAGGTTGCATTGACTCAAGTGTATTTTGACTCAACTGTTCAGGTGGATCTTGGTTCTCTAACGACTTGAATTCGTCTAATAATATGCTGGACGGTAATTGTATATTGTTTTCAGTGTCAACATATCGCTTACGCAATTGGTCAGCATGAGATCTGATAAGACGATCTTTGATAAGAACGTTGTACATTACGTTCCCAATTCTTTGGATGGTTTCACCATCTTTCCAATATGTTTTGCCATTGCGATAAATCTTTGCATAGACTTTGTCATCAACTTGGAAATTTTTCTGTTTAGCACCATGCTTTTTATTGTATTGTTTCTCTTGTTGAATATTTCGATCATCATCATGTTCTTGATTTGGAATTTCTCTCATCATACTAAGTGCAGTACGCATTGGACGTCCCAACATTAGCTCTGCTGGTGATTTTTGATTTGGCGCTGCAAGGTTTGGTGTAGATCTGTAAGTTTTCAAAAATACTTGAATGTTTTCCTTTACCGATCCCTCTCCTTGTAGTTTTTTTAACGCTCTTTTGAATGTATCGACAAACCTTTCTGCCTGCCCATTTGATTTTGGTTGATATGGAGCAGTTTGCTTGTGTTGAATACCATTGAGTTCACAAAAATTTTGAAAGTGATTTGATGTAAACTGGGTACCGTTGTCTGATACAAGTAGGTTTGGCGATCCGAAACGTGAAAATATGTCCTCTAAAATGTTGACTGTTGATTGTGTTGTAATTGATTTTGTTTGAATTACTTCAATCCATTTTGAATAAGAATCAACTAGTATTAGATAGTAATATTCATTTAATGGACCGGCATAATCCAAATGAACTCTTTCCCAAGGTTTTGATGATGTTGGCCATGAGCGAAGTGTAGTTCTAATTGGATCTTTTGCTGCCAATGCACATTTTGAACATTCCTTTACATAAATTTGAATTTGGTTATCAATGTTCGGCCAATAGACGTGGCTTCTAGCTAATTGTTTCGTTTTTTCTATACCTGGATGACCTTTATGGAGTTGCTTCATTATGCGCTTGCGTAGTATCTTTGGGATAACTAATCGATCTCCATACATTAAACAATCATTAAGTATATTTAATGCTTCACGTCGGCGATAGAATTGTAAAATTTCTGAAATGTCCTTTGGGTTGAAATTTGACCATTCGCTTTTGATGTTATTGATAACTTGATTCAGTATTACGTCTTTTTGAGTTTCGTATGTTAACATTTTATGCGTAACTGGTAATGCATCAATAGTTTCGTGAATGACTTGATTAACTTCCGTTTCCAACAATATTGATGAGATTACAAAGTCTTGATCCTCTGGAATATTTTGACCAATGAGTCTGGATAAAACATCCGCGTATCCAAATGAATTTGTGTTGATGTATTCAATATCGAAGTCATAAGCAAGTAATGTAATTGCCCATCTTTGTAATCTATTTGCTGAATGTACAGGAATGCCGCTTTTCTTTCCGAAGATTGCTAAAAGAGGTTTATGATCTGTGTGGATTTTTATTTTGCGTCCAAAAATCATTTTATGAAATTTTGTGACGGCAAAAATAAGTGCTAGTGCCTCTTTTTCAATTTGACTATACGACTTTTCTGCTGGTTGTAGAGATCTTGATGCGTGGCATACAGCCTTGATACTGTTATCTGGCATTTTATGTAAAATGCATGCACCTAATCCATAATTTGAAGCATCACCTGCTACGATGATTTCGAGATTTGGATTGTAATGTGTCAAAAGAAGGTCTGATGATAATAAATTCTTGAGTTTGATAAATGATGTTTGACATTGTTGACTCCAATTCCATTTCACGTCTGATCTCAATAATACATCTAGAGGACCTCGCATTGAACGCATTTGCTTGATGAATTTCCCATAGAAATTTACAGCTCCAAGAAATGACCGAAGCTCTGTTATATTTGTTGGTACTGGCATATTGATAATAGCTTCAACGCGTTTTGGGTCGGGTTGAAGTCCATCTTTGTTGATAACATAGCCGAGATAATTTATTTCTGTTAGTGCAAATTGACTTTTTTCGATTTTGATATGAAATCCAAAATCTTCAATTCGTTGGAATAACTTGAATAAATTCTCATCATGCTCCTTTTTGTCTTTACCGGAAACAAAAATATCGTCGATAAATCCGGCTACGCCAGATAAACCTGCTATAAGTTGGTCAATAATTTGTTGAAATGTTCCTGGTGCCGTTTTCACTCCAAATGGTAATCGGTTGAATTTGAAAAGACCCAAATGTGTATTGATAACGAGCAAATATTTTGAATTTTCATCGACTTCAATTTGAAAAAATGCTTCTGAAAAATCAATATGACTATAAATTGTAGCGCCCGCTAATTTAGCAAAAATATCTTCGGGTAATGGTATTGGATATTGGTGTGATTCCAATGCCTCGTTCAATCCAGTTGAGAAATCAGCACAGGTACGAACGGTGCCATTAGGTTTCTTTACCACGACAATTGGTGCAGCCCAATCAGAATGAGTTATGTGTGTAATTACACCAACTGATTGTAAACGCAATAGTTCCTGTTCGACAATAGGTTGCATAGCATATGCAACAGGTCGTTTTGCTTTAAAAATGGGTTGACTATTCTGTTTTAATGTTAAGTGCGCTTTGGCTTTAGTGCAGAGTCCCAATTTGTCATTGAAAGTGTTTGGAAATCTCCCCTTGAGCAATTGAACGTAATCATTCCGATGATTGTTTGATTCAACTGTGACATTGTTGCAAATTTGGTTAATCGGAATGTCCCAAAACTTAAACTTTTCAATGAAATCATTACCAAAAATATTTAAATTACTGATTTTTGCCACAAAACATCTCCCATAAATGATATTTCCTCTAAATGAAATGCTGCAACTAAATTGTCCAATTAAATCCAACTTGTTACCTGATGCATTTTTCGCCTCCACATTAGTTGGTGCTAAATTTGAAATTCCGAGTTTGTTGAAATTGTCCTCAGAGATTATGGTAATATCAGCTGTTGAATCGAATTGTAATTTGATTGGTGTTTCATTTATATCGACAATGATGTATTTTCGACGATTTTCCGTATTAATTTGTTTTACTGTTATACTGGTTACTGTTTTATCGTGTTGATCTTTTGGCTTTGATTTTGCTGAAGCATTTTGTTTTGCTTTAGGTGTGTTGCAGTAACCCTCTTTATGTCCAATGGCATTGCATTTACTACATTTGTGATTTGCGAAAGTACAGTAACGAATGAAATGCATTTGTCCACAATTCCAGCAAGGAGTTTTTGGTTCTGCGTCCTTGTTTTGTTTGCTTTTTTTCACGAATTTCTTGTTCTGAAATTGTTTTGATTTGTGTTGATTGAAAACTTTTTGAACTGATGCCGATGAACTGAAAGATTTTGAATTTTCTATCATGGCTGTATCTTTTTTTAAGTTAATCAAACGTTGACATTCTGTTGATATTGTTTCTAAATTAATTGTGTCTGCTTTTGATTCTATGTTTGCTAATAATCTAGTACGAATGTCTAAATCAGTCGATGATTTGAGACCAATGATGAAAATCAAACATTTAAATTGGTCAAGTGTCATGCTGCTTAATTTGAAATCTTCGCATTGTTTGTTCACTAGACCTGTATATGTTACAAAATCTGTTGATATATCTTTTGTATTTTGTAAGCATTTATAACGAATACTGAATAAGGATGATTGCACACCTAATAGCTTTTTCAGTTTTGTGATAGTTTCCAGAAATTTAAATTCACTTGTTTTTTTCGGCAAAATAAAATTTACGTACTTACTATGAGCGTCCGTATTAAGTTTTCTTAATAATAATCTCACTTTTGCATCATCTGTGAGTTGCACTGCGTCTTTCTCAAACAAGTCTTCATACCGAGCATACCAGTTGTCAAAAGTTGAATTATTTTCCGGGTCGTACACAAATTCAGTAATGTTTGTAGCCAATGTTTCAATCAAAAATTCTGTTCCTTGTCGTCCTGAATTTCCAGTATGATTAGGAGTAATTTTTTCAATTAAATCACGCATTAATTTTTGATCCGATTCATGTTGAATTTGCATTTGTCGTATTAATGCGACTAATTCTGCTTGCTCCATTTTTTTCCAATGATTTTGAATAATGAAAAAAAAATATGAAATTAGTAATGAAAATTAGAAAAAATTATATTTAAAATGAAAATGTTATTTTTTCAATTTATTCTGTTTTCCTCGTCGCCACTGTTGTGATTGGAAGAACTGCAATTCCGAAGGAGAAGATTTAGATGAAAGAAAATACTTCTACTTATTCCAGTTCTATTATATCATCTGACATATATTTTATTTTTTTTATTATATGCATTTACAATTTACATGGTTTACTTGATTAAATATTATAATTTTGTTAGTGTTTACAACAATTGAGAATGTAGTAAAAAATCTTAATATCTAAACTTAATTGATTAACCTAAGAATATATATGTATGAATCCAATTTCGTATGTAATTTAATATAGTATTGTGTGTGAGTTTATTTGAAAATATAAAAATATAAAAAAACAAATATTAATGCTTTTTGTTAGACTATTTATCTAACACTGTTGCGAGGAATATGCTTTCGCGGTTATATTGAGACTAGTTTAGTTCATAGTAATCAATGTTTTTTAATTCTTTTCTTTTTTTTTTTGTATTTGATGCGGTCAGTTTTTTCATAGGCCTAATGGTTTAAGACGGAGATTTTGATAAACCAATTGAATATTTTCATCAGTTGGAATTGAATTTTTGACTAGCTCATTCTCGTGGGACTGGATCCTGTCTATGTAATTCTTTGCTTGGTTTTTTATGAATGTTTGATTGGGTGGAATGCCCGCCAATTTATATAGTTCTAAGTTATTTACTGTGATATTGTATTTTTCATGAGCGTTTGGCCGTTTGTAAGTGACTCCCAAGCAATTCCTTAACCACTTTCTCTCAAGTATTTCAATTTTCCTCCATTGTGTGCTTGATATTTTGTTTGCCCATGTGTGGGAAGCATATGTTAAGGTTGGTCTAACCACTTGCTTATAAAGCAGTATTTTGATATTTATTTGCAGTGGACTATTGCGATTTAGGAAGGGAAAGAGAATTGCGTGAGCTGCTTTAGCTCTGTTTGTGATGTATGTCAGTTGCGTAGTATTGTTTAGGTTTTCTTGTATGTGAAGTCCCAAGTATTTTACTGATTTAACTTTTTTAATTATGTCGTTGTTAATAGAGACATCAGTGTTGGACTTTGTTGTTTTAAGTTTTTTCCTGTACTTGCATTGTGGTCCGGTAAAGTAAATGGTCTCGCATTTGTCCGTATTTATTTTTAACTTCCAAGTTGTTAAGTAAGTGTTAAGAAGTTCTAGTTCGTTATTCAGCGTTTTTGTCGCCTTTTTTATCGACCATGAAGATGTGAAGACGATTAGGTCATCTGCGAAGGCTAATGAATTACAGGGGCTAATGGTATTGGGGATTTGTGGATTGTTGGAGTGTATTGGGAAGTGTGTTAGTGGGATATCGGCAATAAAAATGTTGAATAGGGTAGGAGATGTTATAGCCCCTTGCGGGACTCCGGCGGGCATTGTTAATATGTTGGAGAGAGTATTGTGGTTTAATATGGAAAATTTTCTGTCTTTCAGAAAATTTGCTATGAATAGGATTAGGTAGGTGGGAAAATTGAATTGGTTTAGCTTCCAGATGAGGCCATTGATCCACACCGAATCGAATGCTTTTTCAAGGTCGATCAAGGTGGCTATAGTGATTTTGCGTTTGGTCATGTTGTGTATGATGTTGTTGTGTAGTATTTTTAGCGCGTCTAGAGTTGAATGTTTTTGTCTAAAGCCAAATTGTAATTTCGGTATTATGTCATTTTCTGTAATGAAGTTTGTCATTGCTGTGTGTATGATTCGTTCTAGTAGCTTGCTAAAGCAGCTCAGCAGGAATATAGGACGGTTACTAGATGGTAGGAGAAGGTTTTTGTTGGGTTTCTTTAGTGGGATTATTTTGGCGGTTTTCCATGCATTGGGGAAGTAAGCGATATTGATACAGTTGTTGAAGATAATTGTTAGTGTTTTGGTTATTTTACATGATAGTTTTTTATAACTATGTTTGGTACACCGTCGAACCCACATGATTTTTTGTTCTTTAAATTTTTTATCTGGAAGCCTAATTCCCTCTCGGTTACAAAAATGTTTTTGTGTTTCGTACACTTGTCTGAAGGGTTATCTCTGTCAAAGTTTGTAAGATGGAAGTATTTATGCTGTTCTCGTGAAAGTTGTATTTCATTGTTTATTTTATTAGTGTGGTCTACGGATCCTAGGTTATGATTTTGGCTATGTGATTTTAAAAAGTTTATAGCTAGCGTATTATTGATTGTCGGTATGTCAAAAGTAATGGTATTGTCGATTTTTAGTTTGGTGATATTTGAATTCGATTTATTCGATTTTAGTTTACTGATATTTTTAAAAAGGTTGTTGTCGTTTTGTATACTTTGCAGTTTTGTTTTAAAATTTTTGTTTACATTGGTTTGAATTTGTGTTGCTATTTCGTTATTTATTATCTTTAAGTCGTTTTGTAGTTTGTAATAATAATTGTCCTTTATAAATCCGTTTGCCATTAGTATCCTGTGCATTTTGCGTTTGAGTCTTTTTTTGGCTGCTAGTTGGGTCGTTATAAGATGGTTTGTGACCGTACAGTTAGTTTCGTTGAGTGTTACGGTGGGTATTGAGATTTTCATTGAGTCGTTGATGTCGCAAGTCAATTTGTCTATTGCTGTGTCGATTTGATGTTTGTTTAAGTTAGTGTGGGGGCTGATGTCTAATAGTCGTATTTTTTTGGAAACTTCTTTATTGAGCATTTTCCAATTTGCTTTTTCATAATTAAAGAGTTTTATCGGGTTTTGTAATTGGAACTCAATAGGCCAGTACCGTGTTTTGTCCGTTCTGTTGTCTTTAATACCGTCGATGTTCAGGAAAACGATGTCGTGGTCGGAGTAAGAGGGTTTAGTCAGTAGGGCACCCTGTCTGAGACATTTATTTTTAACGGCAAGCTCATTTTTTACCAAGAAAAAATCGAGATAGGCTCCCGATTGTGGTTATGTGGGATAGAGGCTGTGCCATAACTTGATGTTATGGAAATCATGGTTTTTGATGTACCATTTGTAGAGTATTTTACCATTATTATCTTCAACAACATTTGACCAATATGCGTGCTTGGCATTAAAGTCACCGCCTATGATGTAAGGAGATTTGAGGGATCACAAGGTGTTAAAAAGCAAGTCTAGATCATTTATTTGCAAGTTTTTTCCTGCACAGTTGTATGAATGGTAAATAATTACGCAGATAATGTGTTTTCCCGATTTTAGTTTTAGGGAAATGGCCACACAGTCAATGGTTGTGAAAGTTCGTAGTTGTATTTGCGTTGCGTTGTAGTCAAGTTTCGTGAGTATTGCCACTCCTCCACCAGAGTTATTTGTACGGTCGTAGTTGTAAAATTTGTACCCTTGAAATTTTTTTGTATGTTTGTGTTGTTTGGTTTAAGTCTTGTTTCAGTAATTAAAGCAATGTCGGGGTTATATTTATTTAGAATGGTATTGAGTTCTAAATGTTTTTGCGTAGAATATAAGGAATTTGTGTTGAGAAGGATAATTTTCATATCGAATTTATGGATTTAACAAATGCGTGAGAGGTGCTAATTAGAATGCGAATTTGAATAATTGTTTTTTTTTTGTTTCGTCGTTTGTATTCGTTTTTAAAATGTATGTCAGCGCATTTATTTTGTTTGACAGCTCAAACAGATCCATGTTGAAGTGTTTTTCAAATTGCTGTTGAATGAAATTGAGATTGTCCAAGTTTGTATCGTTGGTCGTTTGAGGCGGTATTGAAGGTGCCGTACGGCTTTGTGGAATGGGGATTGCGTTACGTGTTGCATCGGCAAAGGAGATAGCGGGCCGAACAAAGTTCGAAAACATTTGTTGGTTATTTATGTTTTGTGATCGTGTGGTTTGTGGAGTTTGTGTCTCGATTTGTAATTGTCTGTCTTTCTTTTGTCTGTGTGCCTGGGCGGTGGGACAGTCCCTGTAGTTGGCAGGTTGGCCGTGGTCTCTGCAATTCACACAGTACGGCTTACCTTTTTCTATGTCTACACGAGCGCATTGTCCTGGCTCGTGTTTTTCAGCGCATTTAATGCAGCGGTACGGCATGTTGCAATTTATTGCCACATGATCGTACCGCTGACATTTCTTGCATTGAAGTGTGGTGCGCGTGTTCAGTTTTTCCCACGTTATTTTTTGATGTAGGAGAAATTTTACTTTAATCAATTCTTTCACGTTTGAGTTTTTGTCACATTCCACATAAAAAAGCATGTTGTGAGTTTTTGGCGGGTTTTAAGAATTTCTATTTTTTTAAAATTTACATCTAGGTTCAGTGCGGATAGAGCTTCTGCTATGTCATCTGGTGTGTAGCTGTTGTCGATGCCACGGATGACATAACACCATGAGCGTTTCTCTTTTGGCGTGAAAGTGTATAGGTCGATTTTTTCTGATTTTAGTAAACTGAGGGTTTTTGAATAATCTTCAAGGTTATTTGTCCTAATATGTGTGCACTTTTTGTTGATTTTTTTGAGTATGAAATTTTTATCATTTAGCTTTTCATTTAGGCAAACAATAGTTTTTTTGTGGTCAATACCGTAACACACAATAGGAGGAATATGTTTCGACGATAGAGTTTTGGTTGTTTGGTTTTTTGCTGAGGGGTTCACTTTTTCTCGAGTTGGCTCTTGACTCGATAATGACGAGAGTGATGGATTTCGTCTTAGATTATATACGGAGTGCTCTGGGGGTACATCCATTGGTAGTGAGTCAAATTGACCCGCATTTGAAGTGCTTGGTTTGGGTGAATTACCTTGATTTATGACGTTTTTGGTCTTTTTTTGTGGGTGTGGATATAATTTTTGAATTTTAGTTCTAGAATATTTGAGTGGTGAAACAATGCGTTTGGGTGATGGGAAATGTTTGGACATTATATTTATGCGTCCATCTAATATGCGGGTACTACGTCCACGTCCTCGCAACCGTGTTAGATTTTTTGTCCCTAATCCTAGATCTATACTTTCCATGCGTTGGTGTTAGTTTAATATAGAATTTTAAATATATTATGTTTTGTTAGTAGGATGAATGATGATTTGATGCAAATGATGTAAGTTTTTTTTATCGTACCTTGTATTTTGTAGGGATTTGTTGGTTGATGTCGTCTAACTCCAGTTATTTGATTTTGATGTTTTGGTGAATAATTAATAATGATCTGTAAAGTTGAATGAAATCGACTAATTTAAAAATAGTCGATTATTAATGAAATCTGTTGGAAAATTTCAGTGTTGGGAATTTCTTCCGTTATTCCGTTAGGAACTGGTTTTTCCTAACCGTAGTTGGTGAAAACCGTTGTGGAGCCAACGATTTAAGTCTGACTAGCACTTTTGTTAGTGGCTAGCACTATGTTTGAATTTTTTTAATTTTTGAATTTAATTGATTTGTATTAAGATAATTGTTTGATTTTGTTAGTGTGATTTGTTGTTATATTGGGTGCGTTGTACACTGCTAGCAGATTCCCTCTTAGGGGGAAGCTCTGCTTTAACTGGACTGCAATAAATTTGCAGTTTATCCTTGGATACTATTCACTGTAATTTGAACTCTGAGTTTATTAGAAAGCTAATTTCATTAGCATTAACTAATTCTCTTCACTAACTTTTGTATGAAATATTAATATTTTATTTGTCACTAACTGTTTAATTACTTTGATATTAATCGCTCTGATGTTTGAAGTTTCACTGTTCACTGTTCACACTGACTCTGAAGACTGAAGTCTAGTATGAACAAAACAGTTTATCCATATGTGATGAGATTGTGGAAGAGCGGTGTGAAATAATTTCATTCAATTCAAGGCAATTTTTTCTCATTTTTGTTTGATGATTTCAAAATTGAGCTCATTTTTCTAATAGTTATGATTATTTGTTTTTGAACATATATCCATCATATGAATTGTCAAGATGGGCTCTATCATCGTACTAATTTTGAAATTAAAAAAATTTTAAAATACGGTGCTAAATTCCGATTTTGTGTGAAATTTTTTCTATTTTCTACAAAAAATTTCATTTAAAACGATATAATTATTTTGTTAATAATATTATGAATTTTTTTTTCTATATTCATATTAAGATGTACTCAGTACACCATTATCATTAATTGTTTTTATTAAATTCACCTATTTTAATACTGTAATTTATGTTTCTTTCAGAAATCATCAAACAACCATCCGTTGTTGTTTTGTACATGTTGTATGAGAATTGTAATTTTAAATTATCTATTAAGTAAAGGTACAAGAGAATAAACTTTTATTTAAAATTTATTTCAATCATTTTGAGATATGTATCTTTAATTCTAAATATTGAATTAAATGGATTTTAATAAAATTTTTTT
This sequence comes from Xylophagus ater, assembly GCA_963422695.1. NCBI lineage: Eukaryota > Metazoa > Arthropoda > Insecta > Diptera > Xylophagidae > Xylophagus > Xylophagus ater. The sequence continues at coordinate 38,987,439 of OY730478.1, forward strand.
GAAACTTTATATGAAATATATTATTACCAACATTATCATTTTTGTTTGATGATTTCAAAGTTGAGCTCATTTTTCTAATAGTTATGATTTTTTGTTTTTAAACATATATCCATCATATGAATCGTCAAGACGGGCTCGTTCATCTTGTAACGCGTGGGAACAAACAACTTTTGATGGATCAGATTTTTTTTTTGACAGTCAACAGTTTGGAGTTTCTACGTGAAACCTTCTTGCAGCCTGCACGGCGGAATTTAAAATTTCAAAAGCTTTTCTTCTCCCCGACAGGATGGCCATCTATCACAATCAAATTTTAAAACCATTTCAAGTGGTCTTAGTGATAGTTAGAGCCATCTATTTCCGTTGGCTTACAAACGAGAAAAATTCAAAAGAAAGAGACAAAAAGAGAAAAGTAAACCGGTTATCAAAGCACGAGGCAGGATTTTGCATGAAAAATGCTTCGAATCCGTTAGAGAATATGGTCTGATTTTCTGAAACAAGTAGAAAGAAGGAGACGGATGCATATACAATTTTTGTGTTATGCTGTTTTCAGATGAAAGTTTTTTGGTTGAAGAACGAAGAGTCTGGTTTGAAGCATTGAGGAGGCTAGATGGGATGATGAAAAGAAAAAAATTTTGGACGATCATCAAGCACATGTAGGAACAGGTTTTTTTTTCTTAAACCACGAATTGGGAATTAGAAGTTTAAATTAAAAGTTAATATTTTATTTTTTGGAAAAGAAAGTAATTTTTTTCTTTTAAAAATTTAAAGTAAACAACCAGTGAGTTCGTATCGAAAAAAAAATATAAAAAAAAAAAGTTAATTGGTTAATTGAATAAAAGCAGTTATGAAATTTTGAGAAAAATGTACAAAATATAGTTATTTTAAAGGAAAAAAAAGTTAAAACACAAAAAAATAGAAACAAAGAATCTGAAACTTTGTACCGGTTCTGTAAAATACAAACGTGGTTCCATTTTTTTTGTGCAGAAAATTTCAAAAATTAAAGAAAAAAAAAATAGAAAATGGCGGATCGGGAAATTAGTTAAAAAAACAAAAAAAAAAAAAAAAACCAAGTGTGAAAGCATCATAGAAAAAAAAAAAACCTTTGAGCTCGTTTCAGTATTCCTTTTCGCTTTACCTCAGGCGCGGCGAACGCAGGTAAATTTTTTTATTATATAATTGCGAAATTTTGGCAACTTACGGAGCTTTGAATTTTGGGATTCATACAAATTTGGTTTTTCTTGTTTCGAGGAGAAATTTAACATAAAAAAAAAGAAATGATAAAAAAATTCGACATGGAAAGTTCATAATACCAGAGGGGAAAACACCAACAAATACAAAAGAAAAAAAAAATATATAGGATGAATCAACTTGCGTCGAATACACCGACAAATCTTATGGAGAAATATTGTCCTATGGGGAACAATCGACATTAATATCAATCACTCCCAGAGTGGGAAATCTGGAAATTAAAATTATAGTAAAAAGGAAAACCAAAAGAAATATACAAAAAAAATTTATAAAAAAAATATATATTTATATAAATTAGCTTGTAAGAAAAGAAATTAAAAACATATTTTGCATTAAACTTAAATCATAAAGCCCAAAATAAAGAAAAATAAAATAAAAATAAAAACAAAAAAATGCATAATATCCAATAAAATTCGTCAAAGAAGCAATGAAAAAAAAAAAAAATTTAATAATAATAATAAATATTGGAAACAGGTTAGATTTTAGTTTAGAAGTTTGGATTTTGACAGTGTTAAGGGACATTAGTTTATGCCCCGATTTAATATTTTTTAGGAAGAAAATAGAAAAAAAAACTTATATTTTTTGTAATTTAAAATTTGTATTTGATCTGGATTTTGGTTGGTTATTTCGACAATAGTTGAACGACAGTAGTGTATGTGTTTGGCCACTGATCACAATCCCTAAAAATAAAATGAAAAAAAAAAAAACATGTATTAAAAAAATGTCATTACTACAAAATGTAAACAAAAAAACACTAACAACAACACACGAAAATTGAAATACAATTATTAAAGAAAATATCAAGCATTTTCTTTAAATAATTACATTGTGTAACTAACACATAATGTATAACAATTTGCAATCATTCATATCACATATGAATATGAATTTTACACAAAACAAAACAAAATATCACACATGACAGTTCAAAAAAAAGAAAAAAATTACACGAACAAAATCACACTTAACTTTATACTTACAGTATATCCAAGTGTTTTAAAACCAACCGCGACTAATTTTTTACGAATGTTGGTAATTTTCGCTATAAAATTTAATTAAATTTATTATTAATTTAATAAAAAACTAAAATGTCATACTCACCTGTGAGAAAGACAGAGATGACAAATTAGACAGAGAGGGCCAACATTTATAAAATTAAAATGGATGAACATATTCCACATTTTGAAATTAGTACTGCCCAATGTACAATTAACAAATTTCCCAAATAAAAAATGGATACATTATTCCTGCATTTTATGCGACCCTACGATTTTTCTAAGAAAAATTTCGTATAAAAGGCCGAACAAAATTGGGATTTGATCACTTCTTCTGATTATCCAGCAGCCTACAGGCCAATTGGATAAGATTAAAACCACTCAAGAAATTTGTGGTAAGGTTTTAATTGTTCCAATTGGAAATAATAGGTTATGGTGCAACGGCGATTGGGTTTGGTTTGAAATGAGCAACTAATATTATATTTTTTCAGTTATTATAATTTTTAAAGTCATTTTCATTTTTTTTTCTCTCGTTAAATTTTTAATTTTTTATTTTCATTAAAAACAAATTTTTTTACGCCATTTTTATTTTATCTTTTTTATTTATTTTTTTATTTTTTATTATTTTCTAATTGCTAAATCTAATTTTAAGAAAAAAAGAATTGTTAAATTTAAGAAATTGAATTTTTGCAATAAACAAAAAATCGAAACGTAAACCGGACAATTTTCTTTTTTTCACGTTTGTTTCTCCAACAAACATTTTTTGGTCCTTCGAGCCGGATTTTTGTGCGGAACGTGTTGATTTTTTTTCTTAAAAACAGATTTAGCAATTATAATTGTTTTGTTCGGGGTTTGGTAAAAAAAAAATTAACCGTAAAAGAAAAATGGAAGGATTGTGTACATCGTTAACAATTCGAGCAGAAAAAATTGAACGGTCAATTAGTAACGGAAAAAAAACCGCAATCAACAAAAGAACAGTTGGTTTTTACGAAAATAAAATTACTGATTTAAAGAAATCTTGGACCGAATTTGATCAACTCGATACACAATTACGTGAGCTGATCGTCACCTCTAAAACAGTTTGTGTACACGAGTACGTAAAAAATAGCAAATATTCTGAACTAGAAACCAAATACATAGAATATCTGGCAGATTTATCAGATGGACTAGCAGAAAAAGAAGATTCAAAAGAGCGTCGTAGCAGTGTTGTAGAACAAACATTTATCCACTCAAATGAATCTCGCGTTCAATTGCCACGCATAAGTTTACCGAAATTTAGTGGAGACTATGCGTCATGGCGATCTTTTCATGATTTGTTTGTTTCAATGGTACACTGCAACAAGCATTTGCTGAACGTGCAAAAACTACATTATTTAAAGAGCTGTCTTTCAGGCGAAGCAGAAAGATTATTGAATCACTTTCCCATTACTGACCAAGACTACAATCCAGCTTGGGAAAAACTACAATCGCGATACGAAAATAAAAGATTATTAATCAACACACAACTAAATATTTTAACAAATCAACCAAAACAAACAACTGAAACCAGCAAAAGTATTAAATCAATCCTAGACACAACAGAGGAATGCATGCACCAATTAAAGGCATTAGAAGTCGACGTGGAATCATGGGATACAATTTTAATCTTCCTAATAGTACAAAAACTCCCATTCATGACATTAAAACTATGGGAAGAGGAATTGGGTGATACACAAACATTACAAACATTTGCCCAATTTCAAAAATTTATGCAAACTCGATTTAGAGTTTTAGAATCCATGTCATATGCAGTAAACACGAAACAACAAGCACCAGTAGTAACAACCAAAGCACATTTGGCATCAAACAATTCATCAAAATGTCCTGCATGCGACAGCGCACATTTTGTTGGAAGATGTAAAAAATTTTTTAACATGCAACTTTCACACAGAAAGGAATGCATACAAAAGACCGGTAGATGTTTCAATTGCTTCTCGAGCAAACATAGAACAACCTCCTGTCCGAGTAAATACCGATGTAGGAAATGCAACGGATTGCACCATACCTTACTACATTCAGAACAAATCAATACAAATTTTCAAGCTCAGTTGACAAAACCAGTAACAAATTCATCTAACTCTGCAGATGGGGTGAAAACTTTTTTTGCAACTGAAACGCACAACGCATTATTAGCCACAGCAATAGTAAGCGTGAAAGATCGAAATGGGCGATCAATAAAATTGAGATGTCTTGTGGATCCGGGATCACAAACATCCTTTATAACAGAAGCAGCTTCTAAGCGCTTGGGTCTACAAAGAGAACCGACAAATGTTCAAATAACAAGTTTAAACAAGAAGCAAGCAGCATGGTCATATTTACAGACAAACGTAAAACTAGCATCATGCATAAACAAATACAAAACAATAAAAACCAAAATGTTAGTTATCAATGATATAACTAATAGTTTACCAACAATTTCAGTACGTCCAGAACAATGGCATCATCTAAAAGACATAGAACTGGCCGATTCTACGTATTGGAAACCCGGACCTATTGACATATTATTGGGAGCACAAGTGTATGCCAACATATTAAGAAACGGCATAAAAAGAGGTAAAAGAAACCAACCAATAGCTATCAATACAATGTTTGGATGGATCATTCTTGGAAACAATGCTGGAATACCATACCAACAGGTTAAAGCATTTACAGCTATTAACCAATCAGATCAAAATTTAAGCAACCAATTAAAAGAATTTTGGCAAACAGAGGAGATATCGGTTACACCGCGTCTTACTTCTGAAGACGAAGAATGCGAGCGCAGTTTTCAAACAACTCACAAAAGGCGTCCAAACGGACAATACAAAGTAAAACTTCCGTTCATTAATTCGGAAACACCAACATTTGGACCATCCAAAGAAACACCGTTGAAAAGATACTTTTACTCGAAGCGAAAATTGAAAAAAGATTCAAATTTAGAAGTAAAGAAAACAACTCCACTAACATTCTTTTCAGACATCAATATTGACATTTTAAAACGATATTCATCGTTTACAACGCTTATCAGAACAGTGGCGTTCATCAACAGATTTAAATTTAATTGTTTAAACAAAACTATAAAAAAAACAGAACAATTATCAGCGTCCGAATTACAAACGGCACGTCACATGATTTATAAAATCGTACAAAAAACGACATTTAGCACCGAATATGAATTATTATCAAACAACAAACCGTTACCCAAAAGAAGTCAATTAGTATCACTCAATCCATTTATAGACAAAAACCAAATAATGAGAGTCGGTGGAAGGTTGAAAAATTCAAAATGCATTACATTTAGCAGGAAACATCCAATCATATTGCCAAGTGACCACCATATTACGGATATCATTATTGATAAACTGCACGCAGACACACTGCATGGTGGACTGAGTTTAACACTAAATACTAGTCGAAACCTTTATTGGATAATAAACGCAAAACGAGCAATTGCGAAAAGAACCAATAATTGCATAAAATGCATCGCTTATCCCAATAAGAAACGCAGTCAATTAATGGGCAATTTACCGACATCTCGTGTAAATATATCCAAACCATTTACGCATGTGGGTATAGACTATGCTGGACCAATTAGCCTCAAGACGTCACCGCACAGGTCAGCGCGAATTTATAAAGGTTATTTTTGTATCTTTGTTTGTATGGCAACAAAGGCAGTTCATTTAGAACTAACATCAGACTTAACCTCAGCAGCATTCATAGCAACGCTGAAAAGATTCGTCGCACGCAGAGGATTGTGTCAACATATATATTCGGATTGCGGCACAAACTTTAAAGGGGGATATACAACATTGCAGAAAGACATAAAACAGGCAATAAAGGAAGCAATCCCGATAGCTACAGAATATTTTATTGAAAAGGGCGTCACATGGCACTTCAACCCACCAGCTGCACCTCATTGTGGGGGACTGTGGGAAGCTGGCGTCAAATCAATAAAATACCATTTACGCCGAACTATCGGTAAAACTATCCTCACCTTTGAAGAGTACTCGACATTATTAACTCAAATCGAGGCCTGCGTCAACTCGCGTCCATTGTGTCGTATAAATAATGACTTGGAGGACTTAGAAGTATTAACTCCAGGACATTTTTTAATTGGGCATCCGATGAATTTAGTTCCAGAGCCCGAATGCAAAGAAAAAAAGACTACATTACTAAATCGTTGGAAACATATACAATACATGACCCAACAATTTTGGAGAAAATGGTCAACAGACTATTTACATTCTATGCAACACAGACCAAAGTGGCAAGGACTTCAACCTACATTGAAGATTGGCGATATAGTCTTAATTAAAGACGATAATCTCCCACCTACAGCATGGCCTTTAGGAAAAATTGAAGAAACATTTCCTGGAACTGATGGTGTAATTAGAGTAGTGCAGGTCAGAACGCAGTTTAAAAGTTTTCGACGACACATTCGCAAAATTTGCGTCTTACCAGTGGAAAGTCAACATAACTAACATTACAACAGTGGTGTCTCCATGTGGCGTCATGTTCAACCTTTGTGTTTCCTTCATCCCAATTAATCAAATTTTTATTCTAGAAAAAAGAAAAAAAAACATGGAAAACGAAATCATCGATCTTGACATATTGGACGTTGATAGTTACCTTGCGATGTCACCAATGGACGAATTTGACAGGAGTCTCTTTGTCAAACCAGGATTCGACATACTTACAGGGCAACCACTTAAGAAGTTACCAGAGAAACAACTTCAACAACGAGATTTCACCAGCAACAATTTTTTTAGCGATCTTCAATTGGGACCAATGAACCAAACGGACATCGATTGCTACAAAACTCCGGGATACGACATATTGACAGGACTGCCATTGAAAAGGAATTCGTCAACTCAATCAACTCAATCAACACAAAGTCAACAGCAACATGAATTACCACAGCGGTCAACTCAGTTATCATGTAAACCAGTGCCAACCCAATCGATCAAAATAAACGGGTCCCATGTTTTTAATTGGAACTCCGTCAAAAACCATATCCGAAGTCAAACTAAGAATAAAAAATGACGTTCAACGCTTCACCACAAAAGAAGGTGAAGACATCTTTATCCCAGGTAAAATTCTGGAACGAATTGACTTCGAAAAAATTAAAAAATCAAAAAAAAAGGATTTTAAAATCAATTTACCGGATAGATATGAAGTCAGGTTGAAAGTATATGCTGACAACCATATCTTATTTCAATATCATCAAAAAAGACCAAGAGGGTCCACATCTAAAATAAATGAAAAAATAAGTACACCATAAACATAAATTTCAAAATAATGAATTAAATTTACCAAAGGCAGGCAAATGAATATAAGTCCTCCATACAAATTTAATTAGAATTTTTTTGAACGTGACCGTTCAAGGGGTTGGAGTATGTTTGGCCACTGATCACAATCCCTAAAAATAAAATGAAAAAAAAAACATGTATTAAAAAAATGTCATTACTACAAAATGTAAACAAAAAAACACTAACAACAACACACGAAAATTGAAATACAATTATTAAAGAAAATATCAAGCATTTTCTTTAAATAATTACATTGTGTAACTAACACATAATGTATAACAATTTGCAATCATTCATATCACATATGAATATGAATTTTACACAAAACAAAACAAAATATCACACATGACAGTTCAAAAAAAAGAGAAAAATTACACGAACAAAATCACACTTAACTTTATACTTACAGTATATCCAAGTGTTTTAAAACCAACCGCGACTAATTTTTTACGAATGTTGGTAATTTTCGCTATAAAATTTAATTAAATTTATTATTAATTTAATAAAAAACTAAAATGTCATACTCACCTGTGAGAAAGACAGAGATGACAAATTAGACAGAGAGGGCCAACATTTATAAAATTAAAATGGATGAACATATTCCACATTTTGAAATTAGTACTGCCCAATGTACAATTAACAAATTTCCCAAATAAAAAATGGATACATTATTCCTGCATTTTATGCGACCCTACGATTTTTCTAAGAAAAATTTCGTATAAAAGGCCGAACAAAATTGGGATTTGATCACTTCTTCTGATTATCCAGCAGCCTACAGGCCAATTGGATAAGATTAAAACCACTCAAGAAATTTGTGGTAAGGTTTTAATTGTTCCAATTGGAAATAATAGGTTATGGTGCAACGGCGATTGGGTTTGGTTTGAAATGAGCAACTAATATTATATTTTTTCAGTTATTATAATTTTTAAAGTCATTTTCATTTTTTTTTCTCTCGTTAAATTTTTAATTTTTTGTTTTCATTAAAAACAAATTTTTTTACGCCATTTTTATTTTATCTTTTTTATTTTTTTTTTTATTTTTTATTATTTTCTAATTGCTAAATCTAATTTTAAGAAAAAAAGAATTGTTAAATTTAAGAAATTGAATTTTTGCAATAAACAAAAAATCGAAACGTAAACCGGACAATTTTCTTTTTTTCACGTTTGTTTCTCCAACAAACAGTATGACTCGAAAAGAAAGACTAACTATAATTGTATCGTCAACGGTAAAAAAGAAACAATTTTTAGGTAAAGTCATAATGGAACGATTGGTATTGCCAGTGCAATCGTTGCATTATGAGTTACTAAACAAAATTGGCGGTACATTTGAAAACAACAAATTAAAGAACAAAAATGAAACTAATTATAAATAACAAATGATAATTAAAATTAGTTGTTAAAGCCAGTTGGCTTAATATGCCGCCCACCTTGTGAGATTCTACGAAATACTCTCAACTTCTTCGTCTACCGGCAACATCGCAAGCTTGTGAATAGATCGACCGAGAACACCTGTTTTGGTCTTGACATCTGCGACTCGAACCTTTGAGTCTTTGCCAGGATTAATATCTATGATTCGTCCAAGTAACCATTTTTGTGGCGGTAGGTTGTCTTCGTGAATTAGTACCAGTTTCCCGATTAGAAGATTTGACGAGGATGTTTGCCATTTCAAACGTTTCTGTAGTGATGTAATGTATTCTGACGACCATCTTCGCCAGAAGTATTGTTGTATTGATGAGATTCTCTGCCATTTAGTCAAATATGAACTTTTTGACGTTGACTGTGGTTCAACAAATGTTTCTAACGGTCTTTGATTCCAGAAGTGCTATGGCGTTAAAGCTTCTTCATCATTTGGATCATTTGAAAGTTGTGTTATCGGACGAGAATTTAGAATGGCTTCGATTTGAGTACATACTGTAGTAAGTTCCTCGAAAGTTAAATGAGAACTTTGAAGTGTTGGATACAGTAACGATTTTGCGGATTTTACTGCTGATTCCCAAATGCCTCCAAAGTGAGGGGATCTGGGTGGAATATGACGAAACTCAATAGAATTTTCTGCACACCAAGTTATTATTTCATTTTGGACAGACTGTTTCAAAAATTCTGCACGAAATTGAGCAAGACATCGTCTAGCCCCGACAAAGTTAGTGGCGTTGTCGCAATATAATTTCCTGCACAAACTGCGGCGACTGATGAATCTTTTTAATGATGCGATGAAAGCGTTTGCAGACAAATCCGATACCACTTCAAGATGAACTCCTTTTGAAACGAAACAAATAAATACTGCGATATATGATTTGTAATGACGTTTGCCTCTGACTCCATGGCTAGTCCAAATTGGACCGCAAAAATCTACGCCTGCTATTGAAAAAGGCGACGATATATTGACACGATCGGCAGGTAGGTTACCCATGATTTGATGAAGCAATTTCGGTCGATAACGGAAACAGTGAAGACAGCTTCTTACTATTTTTCGTGTATAATCTCGAGCATTGATTATCCAAAACCGCTGTCTGAAGATGGAAACCAAAGCCTGAGCACCTGCATGAAAGTGTTTAAAATGAAGAAACTTTATATATGACTTGATGAACGGATTATGTTTTGGCAACAAAATTGGACATTTAACATCATAAGGCAATTTAGCATGTAGAAGTCGTCCACCAACTCTTAATAGATTGCTATCGAAATCCATAAATGGATTCAAACATTGTATGCGGCTAGTCGAACCACATGGTTTATTATTGCTTAGTTGTTTTATCTCGTCACTAAACTCATGCTGTTGAATCATGAAGACAATTTTCAAGAAGGCACAGTCCAATTCTTCAGATGAAGGAATTCCTAATTCGAGTTTATTTTTTGAAACTTTTGATCGGAAATTGGAAATAAATCGATAAACATATCCATAAATTCGACGATTTTTTAGAAAATTATTGATTTTATAAATGTTTGTTAACATTGTTTCATGACTAGTAACTATCAGTGCCGTGAGCGATTTCTTGGTTAGTTGTCGTTGCTCTTGTAGATCGATACAAGTTAGACGTTTTTGCGGCGGCCATAAATCAGGCGGTTTGTATAAAAAATCTGGGCCCGAATACCATATACTATTTATTAATTCTGAAGGCAAAGCTCCACGAGAAACAATGTCAGCTGGGTTTTCTTTGCTAGGAACATGCTCCCACTCTACATCTTCTGTCAACTCCTGAATTGAAGTAACCCGGTTTGCAATTAAAACCTTCCATTTAGAAGCATGGGAACCCAACCAACTCAAGACTATTTTAGAATCAGTCCAAAAATAAATATTATTAATAGGTTTGGGAAAACATGATTTTAGTTTTGACCATAATTTTGATAATAAATCTGCCCCAAGAAGTTCTAACATTGGAAGAGTACGAGTTCTGTTGCTTGGAGCAATTTTCGATTTTGCACTTAGTACCTTTACTGTGATTTTACTCGTTGAAGTGAGGCAACGGACATAAATACAGCAACCATATGCACTACTGGATGCATCTGAAAATCCATGTATTTCAATACGGGCAGCGTCTTGTATAGTTAAAACAAATCTAGCAATTCGAATATTGTTTAAACCTTTAAGGTTTTCTTTGAATTTACACCACCGTTGTTCGTGATGCTCAACTGGAAGGGATTCATCCCATGATAGTTTGATCAGCCAAAGCTCTTGCATGAACAATTTTGCAATTACAACGACAGGATTTATTAATCCTAGAGGATCAAACAGACGTGCTAAATCTGATAGTACAGATCTTTTGGACGTTTTTGACGATTTGATAAAATTACTTTGATAATTGAATCTGAAGTCATCTGTGGTAGGTTCCCAAATAATTCCAAGTGTCTTGATGATATCTGAATCATTGATCTTTAATGGCCTTTCGCGATCTTCTTCTGGAATTTTCTCTAAAATAGAATGGTCATTAGAGTACCATTTACAAAGTAATAATTTAGCTGATTTTAGAATATTTGTGACCTCATTTTGAATTTGGAAAACCATATTTAAACTATCTGCTCCAGCGATGAGATCATCCACGTAAAACGATTCTTTAATAACTTTTGACCCCACAGGATATTTATTTGCAAATTTATCAGCTAAATAATTCAAACATCTTGTTGCCAAGTATGGTGCTGACGCAGTTCCATAAGTAATTGTTTTTAAACGAAATAACTGGAGAGGATGATCTTTGCATTCTCTCCAAATAGTGTATTGAAAGTGTCTGTCCTCTGGATATACTAAGATTTGTCGATACATTTTAGACACGTCTGCGGTTAAAGCGTATCTGAAACAACGAAATTTGAAAATTATTGAAAACAAATCATTTTGTACTGTAGGTCCAACTGATAATATGTCGTTCAATGAGACATTTGATGTTGTGCGGCAAGACGCATCGAACACAACCCGCAATTTTGTTGAGGAGCTATTTGGACGAATTACACATTGATGTGGTATAACATAATGCCGATTTGGCATTTCTTCAAAAGATGAAAGCTCCATATGATCTAACGATAAGTATTCGTGAAGAAATGACGAATATTGCATCTTCAGAGGAATATTACGATCTAATCTTTTTTCCAGCGATAAAAATCTACTTTTTGCAATTCCGATTGAATCACCCAGTTGATTTGTAGAAGATTTGAATGGCAGCTTGACCATTAAACGACCATCACTCTGGTGCTGAATAGATTCAGAAAACAGAGTTTCACAATTTTGTTGTTCAGTATTCCATTTGGAATAACTAATGGGAATCTCTTCAATATCCCAGAATTTTTCTACGAGATTGCCCAACCATGTCTCTGCTTCTACTAGTTCTGCCTTACTAACAAGATTGCATATTTGTTTAACGACTGGATGAATAGTATACCGACCTGATATGATCCATCCAAATAATGTTTTTTGAATGGTAGGCAAATTGTTGCCTAACTTAATTTCTCCAACTGAGAGGAGATCGAAAAATGTATCCGCTCCGATAAGGATATGAATCCTTTCAGGTTTATTAAACCTAGGATCCGCTAATTCAATGTTCTTTGGAATTTTATATCTAGTAATATCAATCTTGTTGTTGGGATGCATATTTGTAATTGACGGAAGGATCCACATATGTAGACTTGTTTCGAATTTATTTAATCTAGATTTTACCATTGCAAAAGTTCCATGTTTCACCTTTGTCCCCACCTCACCAATACCATTGACATCACCATCTGTACAATTTCTTTTTAAATTTAATAATTGAACCAAGCGTTCTGTGATAAAATTCAACTGGGAAGCTGAGTCCAGCAAAGCACGGGCTTCCTGATAGTTACCTGATCGATCCCTTATTTCTATTATTGCAGTTGCCAGAAACACATGATCATTTTTTGATGATATTTGTCGAGTAGATGCAGCATGCATAGATGAATTTGAATTAATTGAGGCAATATCAATCGGCGCTACAGCTGCTGATGATGAACTAAGTGGTGACGGTTGATTACGTTCAGTAGTATAGCGATGTAAAAGTGTATGATGTGACTTTTGACATACTCGACATTTAGATGATTTACAATGTTTGACAGTATGACCCGACCTGAGACAATTTATGCACAACGATAATTTCTTAACTTCAGAAAATCGATCCAATACTGACAACTGATTAAACTGTGTGCAACTGCTGATTTTATGGCTGGCACTTGCACATAACATACAATTAGTGTTAACAACTGTTACTGTTAATGATTTGCGGTTTTGAGATTCCGAAGAACCTTTGTGTTGATGACGACGAAATGAATTTTGATCATTTGATACACATTTAAACGAATTACCTTCTCTAATTTCTAGAAATTGACAACGACGATTTAACACAACTGATAAGTCATCCCAAGAAGAAAGCTTTCCATAATCGATTGCCTCTTCCCATTTCGATTGAGAATCGGAATCTAACTTTGACGCTGCTACGTGAACAATTAAAGCATTCATTATATCCCTTTCCGATCCAATAGTTTTTAAAGCACTTAAATGAGCATTGAAAGTGTCGACTAAATTTCTCAGCTGACTTGAAGAACCTTTATTTACCTTGGGAATGTCAAATATATCTGTAATATGTTCTTGAAAAATTAAACATTTATTATCAAATCTTTCTTTTAATGCGACCAATGCATTCAAAAAATGTACTGAAGAATTGCCCAGTGCGTCAATTACGCGTAAAGCAGCACCCGTTAGACAATTTCGCAAATGATTGTACTTTTCCGGAATCGAAATATTTTCATCATCACCAACCAATTTGTTAAACATAGTGATGAAATTAGGATAATCTGAATATTTACCAGAAAATATTGGTAGTTTCAGTCGGGGCAAATTTGACTTTGAAGCGTTTGCCAGAAACATTGATGCATTGGGATTTTCAAACGAACTTAACCTTCTACTACCAGCCATTAGTGAAAGTATTTTAGATTTAACTTCACAATATAAATCTTCGAGATCACCACGAACTTTTTCATTTGCAGGATCATTGGGAATCAATCTTTCAATTGCTGCCTGATGACTTAGTAATAGTTTCCAATAGGACTCCAAGATACCAAGCCTGCACTCTAATTCGGTTTGTGACAACGTGTCGGTTTTGTTAATATAAGTTTTAATCCTAGTGATGCAGCCCTTGGTTGTGGCCCGTTGATTCTTTAAATCTTCTAATTTGTTTTTTATAGAAAGGGAATCCAAAGCCGACTCATTCTTCTTCGGTATTGGATTTTCATCAGAGTTTGGCATTGCTCCAAACGATAAACGAAAATATATTCAACAATAAACGTTGCTTGTTGAAAACAATGAAATATTTTTTTTTTTTTTAAGTTTTTTGTTACACAAATTTAAAGTTCCTTTGTTAGATTTTGCCACGAATTTACTACGGTTTTTTTTACGGGTTTTGTCCAAAATTTAATCACCCGACGAAATAACTGTTTTTGCACCGTTACTCAAAGGAATTTTCACGAACTATTGTAATATGCAAAAAAACGACGAGAAAGAGTTTTCGAAAAGTATATATTATAATTACCAAAATAAATAATCTCCGATTAAGATTATATTCGATGAATCAAAGTAACTGATGTGACGATATGTGCAAATTATTTTTCGTATGTTTCCACGAAACCACCAAATGCCAAATCAAATCAAATTGTCCAAAATTACAAAGTACGAAAGTCCTGTCACGGTCGCCAAATGTTAAGGGACATTAGTTTATGCCCCGATTTAATATTTTTTAGGAAGAAAATAGAAAAAAAAACTTATATTTTTTGTAATTTAAAATTTGTATTTGATCTGGATTTTGGTTGGTTATTTCGACAATAGTTGAACGACAGTAGTGTATGACTCGAAAAGAAAGACTAACTATAATTGTATCGTCAACGGTAAAAAAGAAACAATTTTTAGGTAAAGTCATAATGGAACGATTGGTATTGCCAGTGCAATCGTTGCATTATGAGTTACTAAACAAAATTGGCGGTACATTTGAAAACAACAAATTAAAGAACAAAAATGAAACTAATTATAAATAACAAATGATAATTAAAATTAGTTGTTAAAGCCAGTTGGCTTAACAGACAGTTTTGTCAAACTTTGGTATTTTTGAAAAAAAAAATGCTAAAAAAGGAAATATTTAATTTTTGTCCTCTACAAAAATATATATGTTCCCCATGAATTACATAATTTGAATTTGGAATATCTAGAGAGAAAATTTTACTTTTACGCCAAAACAAAAAGACCAAGGTTTCATAGAATTGTTAGAATTATACGAAAGAGAAATTTTTATACATTGTTCAAACAAACAAATACAAAAAAAAAAAAAAATAAAATAAAAAGAAAATTAATTCATTTATAGCCTATATAATCAAATTTACCCCAATTCTTTAACTCTCGACATTTTCAGCTTAACAAAGGTTTTTTTTTGCATCTTTCACTCATGGTACAATTTAGACTTGGTATCGTAATTGCGTCTTTAAGAAGGATGATAAAAAAAGAAACTAACACAGAGATAATGTCGGTAAACAAATAGAAAAAGGATTAAAGAGGGAGAGAGAGATTTGAGTGAGGTGAGGGTTTGAAGGGAACGTAAAACACATTAAGGGCCCATGCTCATTTGTAGGGGCGAGCATTGGACATACGGGGACCGGCATTCTCTGTCGGTCCATGCAGGAGGGAAGTGTCCCAAAGTCCGGTTGGCAATAACATCTCTGCCAATCGGCCCCGACATGCCTCGCAAGGCTTTTGCGTCAAGTTCGGTCAGTTTCGGTGACCAAGTATTAACGAACACCCCCCTTTATTCGGTTTTTTTTTTCTCGCAAAAACCGAATTTCCTTGCTTGATAGCTCGCGCTATCACTCTAAAGTCTGAACGACGTTTACATTCATCATGCACGCATAAAATTTATGTGTAATTTGATGGTAGCTGGTGGAGAACAACGACCCACCCCTCCGCGTGAGCGAGTTAGCAAGCGCACCTCAGCTTGGCGTGCAGCCATTTAGTTGTTCACATAAGCTGTACCATCTCATATCTTCTCCTCGCAAGGAAGAAGATATGCCGTAAGGATCATCAGGGGACTTACATTCTTCGTAACAACCCCTTATGTAAACCCCGCAGTTACATATATGCGCCCAACGTTTCGTTGTTCGCTCAGCGAATTTGTTTTATTTTGTTTGCCATTTGTATTTTCAACTTCGGTCGAAATTACAAATGGAGCTCAAACAAAATTGTTTGACACATTTTCGAACGAGTTGATGTTTGAAAATGGTGTTTTGGTTGTTACCTTATGGTAAACCAAGTTTTTTCAGAAAAACAAATTTTTTTATAAAAATTTGAAAATTTGACTCAAACTTTTTTTCGAAACTTTCGAAACACCCTGTACTCTTTAAAACATTTTCATCTTTTTATATTAGTCAACTTTTTTTTCTGAAGGTGTGTTCACATCATCAAAATTTCTGAACGAAGTTTTGATGTGAACATAATTTCGGATGTTCGTTTTTTTTGTTTTCGGAATTGAGCTTGCTTTTCGCGATCGCGTTTATGTTGAGTCCTGCTGTCGTCACGTTTTATTTACGGTTGCGTAGTAGCAGTTACTGCGGTTTTTTTTATTGAATATTCCGCTTGCCGCAAAAGCGTTTAAAATGTGGATTACGGGCTACATGAATATTGTAGTCATTGCAACGCTTCACGTTTCAATGCAGTTTGGACTCCGGGAAATGCTACAGATGCGGATGTATGAGCTTTAGTGCGCCTTTTCGCACATTCTCGTGCTTCATTAAGCCCATGAATAATGCGGTGAGGACACGAGAGTCATGCAACCACATCAGACATAGTGATCCGGGATTGTTCCAGTCATTTGGATCGGATCACATGCTACGGGCTTGGTTGCTATTGCAGGTGTCCGATCACTCGACTTGGTACCGTTCGCGGGTCACCCATCAACATCCAATTTTCGTTTCGTGAGTGTGTGTCGGGTTTGTGTTTTCTTCGTGTCGTCTACTTGTTTCGTCTCTCTCTCTCGCTCTTACGTTATTACGTTTGATTTTTTTGAGATTTTGTGTTTTGCGGAAATTTAAGTTGATTTTTTTTTCGTTCTTTTCTCGATTTGGTTAGTTTTAGTTTTGGTTTTAGTTTTAGTTTTTTTTATTAGTTTTAGTTTAGTTTGTTGGGTTTAGGTTTATTAAATTTAATTATAATTTGAAAATTTTTTTATTATTTTCATTTTTTTACATAAAATATATTTTGGTGGGGGGAGTTTTTTTTTATATTATTATTTTTTTTTCAATTATCAGTTTTTTTTATTACTATATTTTTTATTACAATTTTTTTTTACTATTATCAATTTTTTTATTATTGTTCTGTCCGATTTTTTTTTATTCCGTGAAAGAACCAATCATTTGAGAAGAAATATTCCCCAAACACCAGATTTGACCTCACATTGTACTGAATTTCTGGCTTTACTTTTGAATAAATTTGTGATTATAATTTCGATATTTTTGGAAACTTAAGGTGTGTTTACGAAATGGCTGACACAAATAAATAAAAAGGTGCAACACCTAAAATCAACCCCACAATTGTACCAAATGCGTCACCAGAGCCAAATACAGATGCTCAAGGTGCTGCGGTGAGTGCATTGACCGGTCAAGATGATTCTCGAGTAACGCGAAGCCAATCACAGCTTTCGTTAGATCTGCCATCAGCTTCAAAATTAGTGGCTTCTGCTACAATGACAACTCGCAGTCGTAGTGGTAGAGGAAGAGGTGCGGCAAACCCAACTATTACACGATGGGGTTCTAGTGATGGCGCCTCTTTCCTCTCTCCTTCGGATCCAAGTGCTTCCACGGAAAACATAGGCACTATGATCGAGGCGGCTGTGAGAAGTCAGATGGCCAAAATCCAAAGTGAGTTACTCAATCAAATCAAGAGAATGACTTTGAATGCACCATCGCAAGCACCAGGTTCAGTGGCTCCACCAAAATCCGTTGACCAGTCTGCTAACTTCGACTATTTGAACGAAAATTATAGTTTGAACGTTCCTCAGAGACTAAGTCAACCAATAACAAACCCTAACGTAAATAGACCACCACCTTCTCTATATGTTTGGCCAGCACTGATCACAATCCCTAAAAATAAAATGAAAAAAAAAACATGTATTAAAAAAAACGTCATTACTACAAAATGTAAACAAAAAAACACTAACAACAACACGCGAAAACTGAAATACAATTATTAAAGAAAATATCAAACATTTTCTTTAAATAGTTACATTGTGTAACTAACACATAATGTACAACAATTTGCAATTATTCATATCACATATGAATATGAATTTTACACAAAACAAAACAAAATATCACACATGACAGTTCAAAAAAAAGAGAAAAATTACACGAACAAAATCACACTTAACTTTATACTTACAGTATATCCAAGTGTTTTAAAACCAACCGCGACTAATTTTCTACGGATTTTGGTAATTTTCACTATAAAATTTAATTAAATTTATTATTAATTTTATAAAAAACTAAAATGTCATACTCACCTGTGAGAAAGACAGAGATGACAAATTAGACAGAGACGGCCAACATTTATAAAATTAAAATGGATGAACATATTCCACATTTTGAAATTAGTGCTGCCCAATGTACAATTAACAAATTTCCCAAATAAAAAATGGATACATTATTCCTGCATTTTATGCGACCCTACGATTTTTCTAAGAAAAATTTCGTATTGTAGTCCAATGAAGTTCAATGGTTCAAGAGTAAACGTCAAAATTTTTTGTGTGGTCTTTTTTTTTATTTTTTACTTCATTATTTATAACTAATATTACATTTTTAAAGTTATTATCTAACGACTCTAATTTTTATTGAATTTGCTTCAAATATGAATGTCTCCACTGCTTTGATCTCGCTATGTCCAGCTTGTAATAAGGAAGCTGGGTGCGGTACTGTCGAATGTGATGGCTGCAAGGGGTGGTTCCACCAAAAATGTGGTAAAATTGGTAAACGATTGTTTAATGCCATCAATGCTGATGATGAAGATGTACCATGGTTTTGCGTTAAGTGTCGTACCAAGGTACTAGATTCCAGTCATAACAATAACACTTCTGTCATCGAAGAGCTTCGTGATCTGGTTGCTTCCATCAGTCAATCGGTCAATATTATCACAGGAACGATTGAAAGTATCAAATCAAATATGTGTGCCATGAATGATCGATTAAACAAGCTAGAGGATACCAGAGGCATTGATTTGGGTAGTTCTGGTCCATCAGAAAGGCAGCTGAGAATGGAGCGACGCGCTGACATTATTGTGAATGGTATTCCCTTATCTGTTAAGCACGCTGAACTACCGGACATTATGCTAAAAATATCTTCTTGTCTTGGGATTATCATGATTGACAGAGACATTTCTTTTTGTCATCGTATGCGTGGTAAAGCTGGGTCGATTATTTTTAAGATGACTTCTATTAGACTTCGTGATAGCATCATGTCTAATTATTTCAAAGCAGCGAAAAAAGTCATACTAAAAGATATTATTCCAGAACTCAGCATTAATTCGCGGGTCTATCTTAATGATAATCTGACACCTACAATGCATCAGATCAAGTGGAAATGTGTTGAGCTAAGATCAAAAAATATGATAAAATCTATGGTGGTTATAAATGGTCACCTGTTAATTAAACCTAATTCTGTGGACGAGCAGGGTGTTAAAATATCGTCATGGGAGGACTACAGGAAGCTGTTCCCAAATATTGGTAGTACTAGTAGTAGTCATAACAGTTAGTACTGTTGTTACTTTTTCTTTTCTTTCTTTCTTTTTTTTTTCCTTTTTTTTAAATTATATTTGTATTAGTTTTGCTGTTTTTTTTTACGCATAAAATTTAATTATTGAATTTTTAATTTTAGTTATAATTTGAAATTGAATTAATTGAAATTTGGAATTTTAACTATTTGGTATTAAGATTTGAAGTTTTGAAAAATTTGAAGTGTATTTGAAATTTTAAAAAATTTCCAATAGTTTTAATAATATTAGTATATAGCAGAGAAAAATTTAAGGGACGGAAAAGCTGATTGAGTGGTATACTTCACGGCTCAGTAAGATCTTATAAATTTGAAATCTATTCTAGCTATTTATTATCATATCATGGTTTCATTGCCTGCTACGGTCGCAAGTAATAATTCTGTTTTAAGGAGCACATTGAGTGGATATGTTAATTGTCTAAATATTGGTCATTTTAATGCCCAATCTCTATTGCCGGTTACTAGGTGTGACAAATTCGATGATGTAAAAAGTATCTTGGCTGGCAATTTCTTGCACGTTATTGGCGTTTGTGAAACTTGGCTACAACCATCTGTGTTAGACTCTTTGCTTTATATTTCTGGTTATAATATCTTTAGGAATGACCGTCCGTCTGGACGTGGTGGTGGTGTAGCCCTGTACGTTTCTTCTTCTTTAGGTGGTAAAGTAATTTCTTATTCTTCTAGTGTTGATCTTGAGTACTTGTTTATGGAAGTTTCAGTTAGAGATTTGCCGGTTCTAGTTGGTGTTGTATATCGTTCTAGTGGCAGTCTCCACGATCTTGAAAGTGTTATTGACAATATTGCTTCTAAATATATTAATATAGTTGTTATGGGTGATTTTAATCTAAATTTACTAAATTCCGATACACAACGTTTGGTCTATAATTTTTTTGATAGTTATAATTTAAATGTTATCTCAAATGACTATCCTTCGCATTTCACTAGCACGAATTCTTCGCTTCTGGATTTTTTTATTGTAGCCAATCCTAATATCATTCGACTAAAGAATCAGTTCTGGGTTCCTATGTCAAACCATGCTTTTATTTATATGTCTATGGACATACCTGTTTTATCTCCACCTAGAAGTTTCTTTTTTCGTGACTACAGCTGCATTAATCTAGAGCAATTATTTAATGATGTCTCTGAGTCTAACTTTGGAGTACTTTACAACTCTAACAACCCAAATGAACAATTGAACTTTTTAAGTCATCTTATTGTTGACTTGTTCAATTTACATGTCCCAATAAAACAGAAAACCTTTTCTGAAAGAAAAAATCCCTGGTTTTCGCGACGTATTAAAGAAGCAATTAATCATAGGGATATAGCTTATAAAACATTTATTGGCCACCGTTCAGCAGAAAATAAAAGTGTTTTATCTCGCTTACGTAATAAGTTCACGCAACTTATTAAAAAAGCGAAATTTAAATTTTCTAGCTCGTATTTCCAACCAGCCCAAAATAACTCTATAATTTGGAATAAAATTAAAGGTTTGGGAATACTAGGGAAGAATCATATTGATTCACGGCATATTAGTGCATGGGAATTTAATGATTACTTCAGTAGTATTCAGTCCCGTGATAGCCTGGCCCGAGTTGATTTATATGGTGATGATTCTGATAGCGACTTCTCTTTTTACTGTATCTCTTGCTCTGACCTTTGGGAAGCTGTATTTTCGTCTAAATCTAATGCCATTGGACTCGATGAGATTCCCATTAAATTTTTAAAACTAATTTTGCCAGTTGTTGATATACATATCCTGCACTTAATGAACACTATCTTAACTACTTCTGTGTTTCCACTTGCTTGGAAACACGCTTTAGTTCGCCCTATTCCTAAAAAGTCTAAAAGTGGAAATGCTAGTGACTTTCGTCCTATCAGTATTCTACCTGCTTTGTCTAAGGTTTGTGAGATTATTTTAAGGAAGCAAATTACTACTGCTATCAGCTCTAAGCTATCACCATATCAATCAGGCTTCCGTACGAATCATAGCACCACTTCAGTATTGATTGACGTCACTGACAATATTCGCCATAATCTAGATAAAAAACATGTTACTTTTTTAATTTTACTTGATTTTAGCAAAGCCTTCGATAGTCTGGACCACTCTATCTTATGCAAAAAACTTCAAGAGCAATTTAGCTTCTCGCTGTCTGCTCGAAATCTGGTGGTTGCAAATCTTCTTTTTTAGATCTGCGTAGAGGTGTGCCACAAGGTTCTGTTCTGGGTCAGTTGTTGTTTAGTCTTTTTATTAATGATCTGCCATCTTTTGTCACTTGGTGTAATGTTCATTTATTTGCTGATGATGTTCAATTAATGTGTTCATCTCCGCTAACTTCCGTGGCTCAGTGCATTAATAAAATAAATGACGATCTCTCAGCGCTTTATAGTTGGTCTATTGATAACGATTTAGCAATTAACCCTGTAAAATCTCAGTGCTTGGCTATATTTGTCCGACCTATTGGGCAGTCTCTGGCACCAATAATGATTAACAATGTAAGCATTCCTTATTCGTTAAAGGTGACAAGTCTGGGAATTATTATTAACGAAGTTCTTAGCTGGGATGATCAGATTCGATCCATTACCTCCAAGATCTACATGACCTTGCGTAACATGTACCGTATTCGACATTTACTACCCATGAGCCTTAAAGTCAGGCTTGTTAAATCTCTTATTCTTCCTCATCTGCTCTACTGTTGTGAGATTTACTCCGGCTCTGGCATTATGTCTATGCGTCCATTAAAGCTATGTATAAACTCTGTTGCACGTTTCTGTTATGCCATTCCCAGAGCTTGTAGTGTCTCTAGGTCTGTTTCATTGTTACTTGGTTGTAGTCTTGATATTCTTTTTAAGCGTAGAATTTTAATTTTCTTATTTAAAGTTATCTCTGTTCGTTTTCCAATCTATCTGTTTAATAGAATATTGTTCTCACGTTCTCCACGTACGAATCAAATAATTTTACCGCCATTTACCTCGCGAATTATGGATTTTTCATTTACTGTTCGTGCAGCACGTTTGTGGAATTCTCTTCCAATTCTAATCCGAAGATGCTCGAATTTGTCTCGCTTCAAGTATCTTTGCAGCCAGCGGGACTTAGTGTGAGATTGTTGCTGCCTCATATTCATATTTATGTTATTTTTATTTACGTATTGTCTGCTGAGCCGAGAGTATGCTTACTTCTTAATTACTTATGCTTACTTCCTAATTCTTAATTTTTTAATTCTTAATTTTTTTTTTTTTTTTTTTTTTCGATCCTTAATTTTTTCTTAATTTTTCTTAATTTTTTAATTTTTTAATTTTTTCTTAACTTCTTAATTTTTTCTTAATTTTCTTTTTCTTTTTAATATTATTATTTTAATATTATTATTTTTATTACTTTTATTTTGTATTATTATTATTTTTTTTTTTTTTTATCATTATTATTATTATTATTTTTTTTTTCTATTACTTTTATTATTTTTATTATTTTTACTATTCTTATTATTTTTCTTATTTTATTGTTTCTTTTTGAACCATTACCTGCTGTGTCTGCAGTCGTAAGAGGCAAAACGCCTCATTGATTGTATATTGTATATATATAAATAAAATAAAATAAATAAAATAAAAGGCCGAACAAAACTGGGATTTCATCACTTCTTCTAATTATCCAGCAGCCTACAGGCCAATTGGATGAGATTAAAACCACTCAAGAAATTTGTGGTAAGGTTTTAATTGTTCCAATTGGAAATAATAGGTTATGGTGCAACGGCGATTGGGTTTGGTTAAAATAAGCAAATAATATCATATTTTTATTTCAGTTGTCATAATTTTTCATATAAAAGTCATTTTCGTTCAATTTTTTTTCGTTAAATTTTTAATTTTTTATTTTCGTTTAAAAACAAAATTTTTTTATGCCATTTTTTTTTTTATCTTTTTTTTATTTTTTTATATTTTTATTTTTTTTAATTGCTAAATCTAATTTTTAAGAAGAAAGAATTGTTAAATTTAAGAAACGGAATTTTTTTCAATAAACAAAAAATCGAAACGTAAACCGGACAATTTTCATTTTTTCACGTTTGTTTCTCCAACAAACATTTTTTGGTCCTTCGAGCCGGATTTTTGTGCGGAACGTGCTGATTTTTTTCTTAAAGAGAGATTTAGCAATTTTAATTGTTTTGTTCGGGGTTTGGTAAAAAGAATTAACCGTAGAAGAAAAATGGAAGGATTGTGTACATCGTTAACAATTCGAGCAGAAAAAATTGAACGGTCAATTAGTAACGGAAAAAAACCGCAATCAACAAAAGAACAGTTGGTTTTTACGAAAATAAAATTACTGATTTAAAGAAATCTTGGACCGAATTTGATCAACTCGATACACAATTATGTGAGCTGATCGTCACCTCTAAAACAGTTTGTGTACACGAGTACGTAAAAAATAGCAAATATTCTGAACTAGAAACCAAATACATAGAATATCTGGCAGATCTATCAGATGGACTAGCAGAAAAAGAAGGTTCAAAAGAGCGTCGTAGCAGTGTTGTAGAACAAACATTTATCCACTCAAATGAATCTCGCGTTCAATTGCCACGCATAAGTTTACCGAAATTTAGTGGAGACTATGCGTCATGGCGATCTTTTCATGATTTGTTTGTTTCAATGGTACACTCCAACAAGCATTTGCTGAACGTGCAAAAACTACATTATTTAAAGAGCTGTCTTTCAGGCGAAGCAGAAAGATTATTGAATCACTTTCCCATTACTGACCAAGACTACAATCCAGCTTGGGAAAAACTACAATCGCAATATGAAAATAAAAGATTATTAATCAACACACAACTAAACATTTTAACAAATCATCCAAAACAAACAACTGAAACCAGCAAAAGTATTAAATCAATCCTAGACACAACAGAGGAATGCATGCACCAATTAAAGGCATTAGAAGTCGACGTGGAATCATGGGATACAATTTTAATCTTCCTAATAGTACAAAAACTCCCATTCATGACATTAAAACTATGGGAAGAGGAATTGGGTGATACACAAACATTACAAACATTTGCCCAATTTCAAAAATTTATGCAAACTCGATTTAGAGTTTTAGAATCCATGTCATATGCAGTAAACACGAAACAACAAGCACCAGTAGTAACAACCAAAGCACATTTGGCATCAAACAATTCATCAAAATGTCCTGCATGCGACAGCGCACATTTTGTTGGAAGATGTAAAAAATTTTTTAACATGCAACTTTCACACAGAAAGGAATGCATACAAAAGACCGGAAGATGTTTCAATTGCTTCTCGAGCAAACATAGAACAACCTCCTCTCCGAGTAAATACCGATGTAGGAAATGCAACGGATTGCACCATACCTTACTACATTCAGAACAAATCAATACAAATTTTCAAGCTCAGTTGACAAAACCAGTAACAAATTAATCTAACTCTGCAGAGGGGGTGAAAACTTTTTTTGCAACTGAAACTCACAACGCATTATTAGCCACAGCAATAGTAAGCGTGAAAGATCGAAATGGGCGATCAATAAAATTGAGATGTCTTGTGGATCCGGGATCACAAACATCCTTTATAACAGAAGCAGCTTCTAAGCGCTTGGGTCTACAAAGAGAACCGACAAATGTTCAAATAACAAGTTTAAACAAGAAGCAAGCAGCATGGTCATATTTACAGACAAACGTAAAACTAGCATCATGCATAAACAAATACAAAACAATAAAAACCAAAATGTTAGTTATCAATGATATAACTAATAGTTTACCAACAATTTCAGTACGTCCAGAACAATGGCATCATCTAAAAGACATAGAACTGGCCGATTCTACGTATTGGAAACCCGGACCTATTGACATATTATTGGGAGCACGAGTGTATGCCAACATATTAAAAGACGGCATAAAAAGAGGTACCAAAAACCAACCAATAGCGATCAATACAATGTTTGGATGGATCATTCTCGGAAACAATGCTGGAATACCATACCAACAGGTTAAAGCATTTACAGCTATTAACCAATCAGATCAAAATTTAAGCAACCAATTAAAAGAATTTTGGCAAACAGAGGAGATACCGGTTACACCGCGTCTTACTCCTGAAGACGAAGAATGCGAGCACATTTTTCGAACAACTCACAAAAGGCTTCTAAACGGACAATACGAAGTAAAACTTCCGTTCATTAACTCAGTACTACCAACATTTGGACCATCCAGAGAAACGGCGTTGAAAAGATATTTTTATTTACAACAAAAATTGAAAAAAGACCCAAATTTGGAACAAGAATATACCAAGTGCTTGAATGATTATATCAATGAATATTATCTCCCACATCACGCTGTTATTAAGGAAAGCTCAACGACAAATTTAAGAGTGGCTTTTGATGCATCAGCGAAAAGTCACAACGGAAAGTCATTAAATGAGCAACTGCTGATTGGGCCGACAATCCAACCAAAACTTTTTTCAACGCTACTAAAGTGGAGAAAACACAGGATAGCATTGACTGCTGATGTAGAAAAAATGTACCGCATGATTTTGTTACATCCAGACCACAGGGCATTTCGGAAAATAATATGGCAACAAAAAAGCTACAAGACTACCAACTAAATACGGTAACGTTTGGCACATCGTCAGCACCTTTTTTAGCGATTAGAACATTGCAACAATGGGCTATAGATGAAGAAGCACGTTTTCCCAAGGCAGCAAAAATAGTAAAAACCGACTTTTATGTGGATGACGTTCTGACAGGTGCAGATACAGTATCTGAAGCAACAGAAATTCAACAACAACTTATAAAACTGTTAAATACTGGCGGTTTTAAATTAAGAAAATGGGTAAGCAACAACGCAGAAGTATTCTCAAACACGCCGCTTGAATTTCGAGGAACTACAGAAGCTCAGATATTGGATGAACATGAAACAGTCAAAACACTCGGAATACAATGGTGTCCTAGTGTTGATTATTTTTCTTTCATTGTCAGGCCAAAAGCAACTATTGATATCGCAACAAAAAGGACTATACTGTCAGAAGTCGCATCTCTATATGACCCTTTAGGTTGGCTTGCTCCAGTAATAATTCTGGCCAAGCTAATTATTCAAAACCTATGGATTACAGGACATTCATGGGATATGAAAGTAGATGAAAACGTCAACAACCAATGGCAAAAATTTCAAACATCACTACATGCAGTACAAAAGATCAAAATTCCTCGGTGGATAGGACTATCCAAACATGCTAGAAATATTCAAATACATGGATTTTGTGATGCATCAATGAAGGCGTACGCGGCAGTAATTTATATACGTATACAAGATTTTGATGGCAATGTTTCGTCGAAATTACTGACGTCAAAAACAAAGGTGGCTCCAATCAAACCAATGACTATTCCACGATTGGAATTAAATGCAGCAGTCTTATTAGCCAGACTACTCAAAACCACCAAAGAAGATATGCAGTTAATAGATGTCTCAACAATTGCATGGTCTGACTCAATGATAACACTGCAATGGATTCGAAGTCATCCAAGTAGATGGAAAACATATGTTGCCAATCGTGTTACAGAAATACAGGAACTTACAACTCCGAGCGATTGGCAATATACACCTACTATCAATAATCCTGCAGATGTAGCATCAAGAGGAGTTTTAGCAAACGATCTTGTAGAGCATAAGCTTTGGTGGCAGGGACCGGACTGGCTCACGAAAGACTATGAAAGCTGGCCAAATGTAGAAATAAAAACAAATAAGGTAGAATTAGAAGCGAAGAAAATAACTCCACTAACATTTTTTGTAGACATCAATATTGATATTTTAAAACGATATTCATCGTTTACAACGCTTATCAGAACAGTGGCGTTCATCAACAGATTTAAATTTAATTTTTTAAACAAAACTATAAAAAAAACAGAACAATTATCAGCGTCCGAATTACAAACGGCACGTAACATGATTTATAAAATCGTACAAAAAACGACATTTAGCACCGAATATGAATTATTATCAAACAACAAACCGTTACCCAAAAGAAGTCAATTAGTATCACTCAATCCATTTATAGACAAAAACCAAATAATGAGAGTCGGTGGAAGGTTGAAAAATTCAAAATGCATTACATTTAGCAGGAAACATCCAATCATATTGCCAAGTGACCACCATATTACGGATATCATTATTGATAAACTGCACGCAGACACACTGCATGGTGGACTGAGTTTAACACTAAATACTAGTCGAAATCTTTATTGGATAATAAACGCAAAACGAGCAATTGCGAAAAGAACCAATAATTGCATAAAATGCATCGCTTATCCCAATAAGAAACGCAGTCAATTAATGGGCAATTTACCGACATCTCGTGTAAATATATCCAAACCATTTACGCAGGTGGGTATAGACTATGCTGGACCAATTAGCCTCAAGACGTCACCGCACAGGTCAGCGCGAATTTATAAAGGTTATTTTTGTATCTTTGTTTGTATGGCAACAAAGGCAGTTCATTTAGAACTAACATCAGACTTAACCTCAGCAGCATTCATAGCAACGCTGAAAAGATTCGTCGCACGCAGAGGATTGTGTCAACATATATATTCGGATTGCGGCACAAACTTTAAAGGGGGATATACAACATTGCAGAAAGACATAAAACAGGCAATAAAGGAAGCAATCCCGATAGCTACAGAATATTTTATTGAAAAGGGCGTCACATGGCACTTCAACCCACCAGCTGCACCTCATTGTGGGGGACTGTGGGAAGCTGGCGTCAAATCAATAAAATACCATTTACGCCGAACTATCGGTAAAACTATCCTCACCTTTGAAGAGTACTCGACATTATTAACTCAAATCGAGGCCTGCGTCAACTCGCGTCCATTGTGTCGTATAAATAATGACTTGGAGGACTTAGAAGTATTAACTCCAGGACATTTTTTAATTGGGCATCCGATGAATTTAGTTCCAGAGCCCGAATGCAAAGAAAAAAAGACTACATTACTAAATCGTTGGAAACATATACAATACATGACCCAACAATTTTGGAGAAAATGGTCAACAGACTATTTACATTCTATGCAACACAGACCAAAGTGGCAAGGACTTCAACCTACATTGAAGATTGGCGATATAGTCTTAATTAAAGACGATAATCTCCCACCTACAGCATGGCCTTTAGGAAAAATTGAAGAAACATTTCCTGGAACTGATGGTGTAATTAGAGTAGTGCAGGTCAGAACGCAGTTTAAAAGTTTTCGACGACACATTCGCAAAATTTGCGTCTTACCAGTGGAAAGTCAACATAACTAACATTACAACAGTGGTGTCTCCATGTGGCGTCATGTTCAACCTTTGTGTTTCCTTCATCCCAATTAATCAAATTTTTATTCTAGAAAAAAGAAAAAAAAACATGGAAAACGAAATCATCGATCTTGACATATTGGACATTGATAGTTACCTTGCGATGTCACCAATGGACGAACTTGACAGGAGTCTCTTTGTCAAACCAGGATTCGACATACTTACAGGGCAACCACTTAAGAAGTTACCAGAGAAACAACTTCAACAACGAGATTTCACCA
Source organism: Xylophagus ater (assembly GCA_963422695.1). Lineage (NCBI taxonomy): Eukaryota > Metazoa > Arthropoda > Insecta > Diptera > Xylophagidae > Xylophagus > Xylophagus ater. The sequence goes on from OY730478.1 coordinate 39,016,855, forward strand.
GCAACAATTTTTTTAGCGATCTTCAATTGGGATCAATGAACCAAAGGGACATCGATTGCTACAAAACTCCGGGATACGACATTTTGACAGGACTGCCATTGAAAAGGAATTCGTCAACTCAATCAACTCAATCAACACAAAGTCAACAGCAACATGAATTACCACAGCGGTCAACTCAGTTATCATGTAAACCAGTGCCAACCCAATCGATCAAAATAAACGGGTCCCATGTTTTTAATTGGAACTCCGTCAAAAACCATATCCGAAGTCAAACTAAGAATAAAAAATGACGTTCAACGCTTCACCACAAAAGAAGGTGAAGACATCTTTATCCCAGGTAAAATTCTGGAACGAATTGACTTCGAAAAAATTAAAAAATCAAAAAAAAAGGATTTTAAAATCAATTTACCGGATAGATATGAAGTCAGGTTGAAAGTATATGCTGACAACCATATCTTATTTCAATATCATCAAAAAAGACCAAGAGGGTCCACATCTAAAATAAATGAAAAAATAAGTACACCATAAACATAAATTTCAAAATAATGAATTAAATTTACCAAAGGCAGGCAAATGAATATAAGTCCTCCATAAAAATTTAATTAGAATTTTTTTGAACGTGACCGTTCAAGGGGTTGGAGTATGTTTGGCCAGCACTGATCACAATCCCTAAAAATAAAATGAAAAAAAAAACATGTATTAAAAAAAACGTCATTACTACAAAATGTAAACAAAAAAACACTAACAACAACACGCGAAAACTGAAATACAATTATTAAAGAAAATATCAAACATTTTCTTTAAATAGTTACATTGTGTAACTAACACATAATGTACAACAATTTGCAATTATTCATATCACATATGAATATGAATTTTACACAAAACAAAACAAAATATCACACATGACAGTTCAAAAAAAAGAGAAAAATTACACGAACAAAATCACACTTAACTTTATACTTACAGTATATCCAAGTGTTTTAAAACCAACCGCGACTAATTTTCTACGGATGTTGGTAATTTTCACTATAAAATTTAATTAAATTTATTATTAATTTTATAAAAAACTAAAATGTCATACTCACCTGTGAGAAAGACAGAGATGACAAATTAGACAGAGACGGCCAACATTTATAAAATTAAAATGGATGAACATATTCCACATTTTGAAATTAGTGCTGCCCAATGTACAATTAACAAATTTCCCAAATAACAAATGGATACATTATTCCTGCATTTTATGCGACCCTACGATTTTTCTAAGAAAAATTTCGTATAAAAGGCCGAACAAAACTGGGATTTCATCACTTCTTCTAATTATCCAGCAGCCTACAGGCCAATTGGATGAGATTAAAACCACTCAAGAAATTTGTGGTAAGGTTTTAATTGTTCCAATTGGAAATAATAGGTTATGGTGCAACGGCGATTGGGTTTGGTTAAAATAAGCAAATAATATCATATTTTTATTTCAGTTGTCATAATTTTTCATATAAAAGTCATTTTCGTTCATTTTTTTTTCGTTAAATTTTTAATTTTTTATTTTCGTTTAAAAACAAAATTTTTTTATGCCATTTTTTTTATCTTTTTTTTTTTTTATATTTTTATTTTTTTTAATTGCTAAATCTAATTTTTAAGAAGAAAGAATTGTTAAATTTAAGAAACCGAATTTTTTTCAATAAACAAAAAATCGAAACGTTAACCGGACAATTTTCATTTTTTCACGTTTGTTTCTCCAACAAACACTATATGATGCTAATAACCAAAATCCTAATTATAACGTGAATGCTATTTCAACTTCAAATAATAGTCACCACGTTGACCCCAGTCAGTATCCGAATCCACGCCCGCCTTTTAACCCAAACAACAATCAAAGGCGTAGCCCAAGTAGGAATTCAAATCTTAACTCAGGCACGAATCGTAATGGTCAGGAAGTTCGACCCGCTAGTTTACGACATAATACCCGAATCGACAAATGGGGATTCAGGTTCAGTGGGAAGGCTCAAGATATGTCTGTGGAAGAGTTCATATTCCGCATAGAAACCATGCAATCGCGTGGGGATAATTCGTGGTACGCCATTTGTACCCAATTCCATACCCTGCGCTCCGATAAGGCTGAGCAGTGGTATTGGCGACTACTTAAAAGAGAACCCCACATCGATTGGCATGGCCTAAAGGCGGCCCTCCGACATCAGTTCAAGAGCCTGGACACTGACCATGAAATCATGCGTCGGATTTTACAAAGAAAGCAATCCAACAGTGAAACTTTTGATGATTTTTACGATTCGGTTATGTCTTTATACCATCGGTTAAGAATTCCTATGACGGAAATAGAATTGGCGGACATTATGAGAGAGAGCGTCAAAGATAAGATCGCAAATCTTATTTTCGGAATGCCTGCAATGACTCTGAGTCGCTTTCAGGAAGTATGCAGCAAAGCGGAACGCCATCTTTCTGACAGAGAACCAAGACGAACTTGGCAAAACCCAACACGGCCCATCCATGCATTGGATGATCTTGACGAACGTAATCTCTCATATGGACCAGATTCGGCAAATGATGGGACTGATTTGGATTATGATAAACTTAGACCCACAAAAGAAATGTTGCACACCACTGATTTTCGCCAGAATGTAGACAGTCGGGAATTCAGTACAATTAACTCACCTGCTAGAACGAACTTTGTGTCGGGCTCTCGTTTCAGACTGGAAAATGATTCTCATCTCCCATACCAAGATTTTAAAAATGATTGTGACCCAAGAAATTACCCGTATAACCAACAACAATACACCAGAGGTAGCCAATCTTTTCCCCACGAACCGGTATCGAATCGCTATAATATTAATTCATCCCATTTCGGTGGTAGTTTACCATATCAACCTGCCGAAATCGATAGTAGTATTCGAGGGTATGTGAGCGAAAATATGTGGTCAAACGAAATACAAGATCATTTAGAAGCTGTCGATGCTAATGGTAGATCACGGTTCAAGTGTTGGAACTGTGACAATATTGGTCATGATTTTTTCGAGTGTACAATACCACAACGGTCCCTCTTTTGCTATCGTTGTGGTAGAAAAGATGTGTCGTTACCGATGTGCCCAAAATGTAATCCGGGAAACGCACAAAGGCACCGAGAGACGCACGGGAATCCCCGGTTGCCAATAATGCCCCCGGACCAATCCAAATAGAACCAACCTTGAGTCCGAGTCTATCATTGCAACCAAATTCTCCGCCTGTCATTAAAATTTTGAAACGAGAAACGTCAACTAAAATCTCATCGAATAATAATATGCTGGAAAGGTCGAACAAAACATTACATCAACGTCAAATGGAATATGACGAAGCTAGGAATAGAATAATCGGTGCTTTACTAAACCCGAGTAGAATTAGTAGGTTTAGAGAAAGGTGTAAACAAAAGAAGTTGTTGGGTAAAACGGTGGAATCTGCTTTTGTGAAGCGCAAACATGACGATCGACCATACGCTAAGGTGGAAATCGATGGCGAATCCCTTTTTGGCCTTTTGGACAGTGGTGCAAGTGTGTCCTGTCTAGGCGCTGGCCCTTTAGATTTCCTCGAACGTTATAAAATTTTAATTACTGGTCGTCCCACCACAGTCAAAACGGCTGATGGTAAAGCTCAACCTGTATACGGGCAAATAGCGATTCCAATTACATACAATAACATTATAAAAACACTTTCTCTATACGTCGTACCAGGACTTACCCAAAATCTATATCTAGGTGTAGATTTTTGGAAAGAATTCGATATAGCTCCGACTATATTTTCTAAAAACGAAACTTTAGATTGTTTGTCAATTGACGATCCCAACACACACGCGCTAAATTCGGAACAACGCGCGCGTCTTGAAAGCATCTTAACTTTATTTCCTTCCTTCAACCAAGTCGGTTTAGGAAAAACACATTTAGAAGAACATGTTATTGAGGTAGAAAACGCGGAGCCAGTAAAGCACCTCATGTATGCTGAGTTGGACCGTATGTTGGAATTGGGTGTCATCGAAGAAAATGTCAGCGCGTGGAACTCTCCTGTAGTCTTGGTGCGCAAACCTGGAAAGGTTCGCCTCTGCCTCGACTCCAGGAAAGTGAACACCCTTACGAAGAAAGACGCTTACCCACTTCCACATATAGAAGGCCTTCTCAATAGACTTGAGAAGACGTGTTTCATTTCAAGTATTGATTTGAAGGACGCCTTTTGGCAGATACCGTTGGAAAAGCAGAGTAGGGAGAAAACGGCTTTCACAGTGCTTGGTAGACCGTTATACCAGTTTACAGTGATGCCATTCGGGCTCTGTAATGCTCCTCAAAGAATGTGTAGACTGATGGACAAAGCAATTCCAGTCAAGTTAAGAGAAAACTGTTTCGTCTATTTGGACGATCTGTTAGTAGTTTCTGAGGATTTTGATTCTCACGTTAAACTTTTGGCAACCATTGCACGTTGCTTGTCTTCTGCTGGACTCACAATAAATTTGGAGAAAAGCAAATTTTGCATGAGAGAAGTTAGATATTTGGGTTACATCGTTGGTAACGGATGTTTAAAGACCGACTCAAATAAAGTATCTGCAATTTTTGACTTTCCTGCACCTACCACTCCAAAACAGGTTCGTCGATTTTTGGGTATGACAGGATGGTATAGGCGGTTTATTGCCAATTATGCCTCCTTGTCGTCGCCAATTACTGACTGCCTAAAGAAGAGTGCCAAGTTTGTTTGGACAGCGGAAGCTCAGGTAGCGTTTGAAGCCTCGAAATCTTCATTAGCTACGGCCCCGGTATTGGCCAACCCTGATTACACTAAACCCTTTATTATACAGTGCGACGCGAGTAAGACCGGTGTCGGAGGTGTTTTGCTGCAAAGCGACGACGAGGGCAATGAGAAACCCATCGCCTACATTTCGCAAAAGCTGAACTCAGCACAACGCAACTACAACGTGACGGAACTGGAATGTTTCGCTGCGGTGTTGAGCGTTAAAAAGTTCAGAGCCTACGTCGAAGGTTTGCCGTTCAAAATAATCACCGACCATGCGAGTTTAAAATGGCTCATGAGTCAGCGCGACTTGAGTGGACGTTTGCCTCGATGGAGCCTAAAGCTTCAAGCCTTTGATTTCGCGATTGAACACAGAAAAGGTTCAGAGAATGTGGTGCCAGATGCGCTTTCACGCGTTTACGTGGACGCGATTTCGGAAATAGTTTCGGCACCCAGCATAAACTTGAATTCTGAGGCTTTCAAATCAAAGGAATATCTCGAGATGATCGATACAGTGCAAAGCAACGCAGAAAGGCTGCCTGACACGCAAGTGTCAGATGGCTACGTGCATTTCAGGACAAGCTTTAGCACTGGCAATAACTTTCAGGAAGATCGATCGTGGAAGCTATGGGTTCCGTCTAGCCTTACGGACGAGCTAGTTCGCCTAGCGCATGATCCTCCACCAGCTGCGCACGGCGGTATTACCAAAACCTCATATCGTTTGCGGCAGAGTTACTTCTGGCCTGGTATGGCTAGCGAAGTACGTAAATATATCGCGAGTTGCATCGTATGTAAAGAGTCTAAGGCTCCAAATAGTGTGTTGAGGCCGCCACTGGGCAAACAAATCGAAGTTGACAGACCATTCCAGTACTTATATGTTGACCTGTTAGGACCCTACCCTCGATCTAAGCATGGTAACACCACTCTCCTAGTTGTTTTGGACAAATTTTCGAAATTTGTTTTGTTCAAGACACTACGTAAGGCGTCTGCCGTGCAGATCACCGATTTCTTGGAGGAAAACGTCTTCAATTTATTCGGCGTACCCGAGATTATATTTTCTGACTTGAGGCAATAGTTAGTTGGGAGGAAATACCTACTGTCGCAATTTGAATCGGATCATATTTTTCTTTCTCTCAAAGTTTTGGTGCCCGGCTAGCTCAGTCAGAAGAGCACGAGACCCTTATTCTCGGGTGTGGTCGAGCCCCACGTTGGGTAGTACAAGTTTTCACGTACCACTCAAACAACCCACACGCTTTTCAGTTACGTCGGGGTTGATAGATCAATCCCTGTCGCATCTGTCTTGTAACGCGTGGGAACAAACAACTTTTGACGGATCAGATTTTTTTTTTGACAGTCAACAGTTTGGAGTTTCTGCGTGAAACCTTCTTGCAGCCTGCACGGCGAAATTTAAAATTTCAAAAGCTTTTCTTCTCCCCGACAGGATGGCCTTCTATCACAATCAAATTTTAAAACTATTTCAAGTGATCTTAGTGATAGTTAGAGCCATCTATTTCCGTTGGGTTACAAACGAGAAAAATTCAAAAGAAAGAGACAAAAAGAGAAAAATAAGCCGGTTATCAAAGCACGAGGCAGGATTTTGTATGAAAAATGCTTCGAATCCGTTAGAGAATATGGTCTGATTTTCTGAAACAAGTAGAAAGAAGGAGACGGATGCATATACAATTTTTGTGTTATGCTGTTTTCAGATGAAAGTTTTTTGTTTGAAGAACGAAGACTCTGGTTTGAAGCATTGAGGAGGCTAGATGGGATGATGAAAAGAAAAAAACTTTTGGACGATCATCATGGAAGCACATGTAGGAACAGGGTTTTTTTTCTTATACCACGAATTGGGAATTAGGAGTTTAAATTAAAAGTTAATATTTTATTTTTTGGAAAAGAAAGTAATTTTTTTCTTTTAAAAATTTAAAGTAAACAACCAGTGAGTTCGTATCGAAAAAAAAAATATAAAAAAAAAAGTTAATTGGTTAATTGAATAAAAGCAGTTATGAAATTTTGATAAAAATGTACAAAATATAGTTATTTTAAAGGAAAAAAAAAGTTAAAACACAAAAAAATAGAAACAAAGAATCGGAAACTTTGTGCCGGTTCTGTAAAATACAAACGTGGTTCCATTTTTTTTTGTGAAGAAAATTTCAAAAATTAAAGAAAAAAAAATAGAAAATGGCGGATCGGAAAATTAGTTAAAAAAACAAAAAAAAAAAAAAAAGCAAGTGTGAAAGCATCATAGAAAAAAAAAAAAACCTTTGAGCGCGTTTCAGTATTCCTTTTCGCTTTGCCTCAGGCGCGGCGAACGCAGGTAAATTTTTTTATTATATAATGGCGAAATTTTGGTAACTTACGGAGCTTTGAATTTTGGGATTCATACAAATTTGGTTTTTCTTGTTTCGAGGAGAAATTTAACATAAAAAAAAAAAAGAAATGATAAAAAAATTCGACATGGAAAGACCATAATACCAGAGGGGAAAACACCAACAAATACAAAAGAAAAAAAAATATATAGGATGAATCAACTTGCGCCGATTCACCCACAAATCTTATGCAGAAATATTGTCCCATGGGGAACAATCGACATTAATATCAATCACTCCCAGAGTGGGAAAACTGGAAATTAAAATTATAGTAAAAAGGAAAACCAAAAGAAATACACAAAAAAAAATATATAAAAAATATATATATTTATATAAATTAGCTTGTAAGAAAAGAAATTAAAAACATATTTTGCATTAAACTTAAATCATAAAGGCCAAAAAAGAGAAAAAGAAAAATAAAAATAAAAACAAAAAAATGCATAATATCCAATAAAATTCGTCAAAGAAGCAATGAAAAGAAAAAAAAATTTAATAATAATAATAAATATTGGAAACAGGTTAGATTTTAGTTTAGAAGTTTGGATTTTGATAGTTTTGTCAAACTTTGGTATTTTTGAAAAAAAAAAAAATGGTAAAAAAGGAAATATTTAATTTTTGTCCTCTACAAAAATATATATGTTCCCCATGAATTACATAATTTGAATTTGGAATATCTAGAGAGAAAATTTTACTTTTAAGCCAGAACAAAAAGCCCAAGGTTTCATAGAATTGTTAGAATTATAAGAAAGAGAAATTTTTATACATTGTTCAAACAAACAAATACAAAAAAAAAAGATAAAATAAAAAGAAAATTAATTCATTTATAGCCTATATAATCAAATTTACCCCAATTCTTTAACTCTCGACATTTTCAGCTTAACAAAGGTTTTTTTTTGCATCTTTCACTCATGGTACAATCTAGACTTGGTATCGTAATTGCGTCTTTAAGAAGGATGATAAAAAAAACTAACACAGAGATAATGTCGGTAAACAAAGAGAAAAAGGATTAAAGAGGGAGAGAGAGAGATTTGAGTGAGGTGAGGGTTTGAAGGGAACGTAAAACACATTAAGGGCCAATGCTCATTTGTAGGGGCGAGCATTGGACATACGGGGACCGGCATTCTGCTGTCGGTCATTGCGGGAGGGAAGTGCCCCAAAGTCCGGTTGGCAACAACATCTCTGCCAATCGGCCCCGACATGCCTCGCAAGGCTTTCGCGTCAAGTTCGGTCAGTTTCGGTGACCAAGTATTAACGAACACCCCGTTTATTCGTTTTTTTTTCTCGCAAAAACCGAATTTCCTTGCTTGATAGCACGCGCTATCACTCTAAAGTCTGAACGACGTTTACATTCATCATGCACGCATAAAATTTATGTGCAATTTGATGGTAGATGGTGGTAAACAACGACCCACCCCTCCGCGTTAGCGAGTTAGCAAGCGCCACTCAGCTTGGCGTACAGCCATTTAGTTGTTCACATAAGCTGCACCATCTCATATCTTCTCCTCGCAAGGAAGAAGATATGCCCTAAGGATCATCAGGGGACTTACATTCTTCGTAACAACCCCTTATGTAAACCCCGCAGTTACAATCATACTAATTTTTTAATTTAAAAATTTGAAATTCGGCGTTAAATTCCGATTTTGTGTGAAATTTTTTCTATTTTCTACAAAAATTTCCATTTTAAACGATATAATTATTTTGTCAAAAATATTATGGAATTTTTTTTTTATTCATATTAAGATTTACTCAATCCATCATTATCATTAATTGTTTTTATTAAATTCTCCTATTTTCATACTGTAATTTAAATTTCTTTCAGAAATCTTCAAACAACCATTCGTTGCTGTTTTGTACATGTTGTTTGAGAATCAGAATTTTAATCTAACTACTACATAGTAAAGGTATAAACGGACACAATTTAATAAAAATTCATTTCAATCAATCCGAGATATGTATCCTTAAATCAAAATTCTAAATTTAATAGATTTTAGTGAAATTTTTTTGCAACTTTATGTGAAATACACAATATTATTACCATGGCATGGTAACATGGTACAGTTTTTCATTTTGAAATTAAATTAAACTCTTCGATTAAATAAATGCTAGTCCTGAAAAGGACTTTTTTGTGTTACTTTTAGAATTATATTTTACTTTTTTGCTTTCTTTACTGGAGTTGCTTTTTTTGTTGTTGTCACAGCTTTTTTAACCTTAGGACTTTTTGCAGCAACCTTTGTTACATTTTTAGATGGTTTCGTAATTTTTTGCTTCGAAGCTTTTGTTTTAATAGGAGCTGGTTTCTTAATAGGTTTAGCTACTGCCTTTTCAGATTTTTTCTTTTCTATTATAGATTCTTTAGCAACAGTAGTCTCTTTCTTTGCGACTCCAACCTTTACAGGTGATCCTTTCTTGGCTTTTTTTGTAATTGATTTTTTCGGTGATGCTAATTTGCTTTTCTTCGAACTTTCGCCGCTTGCTTTTGTTGATGTCGATAGCTTAAATGAACCCGATGCACCTTTGCCTTTCGTTTGGATTAATTTACCGCTAACAACTGCACTCTTAATATATTTTTTAATAAATGGAGACAATTTGTCAGCGTCAACTTTGTAATTTGCAGCCAAATACTTTCTAATTGCTAGTAAAGATGAACCGCCACGTTCTTTCAAATCTTTTATAGCGCTATTCACCATATCTGAAGTTGGAGGATGGGTTGGCTTAGATTTAGGCTTTTTCACTCCAGTTGCGATAGAACCTTTCTTTGGTTTCTTCGTTTCAACAACAGGTGCAGTATTCGATTGAATTGTAGTATTATCTGCCATTTTGCTTTTTTTCTTTTAAAATATTTTTATTCACTTTTAGATTTTCCAATTAAATTTAAAAAAAAAAACATTTTAAAATCACTTATAACATTTACAACTTGTATGACTGTATGAATTAAATTCACTGAAGTCTAGTATGAACAAAACAGCTTATCCATATGTGATGAGATTGTGCAAGAGCGGTGTGAAATAATTTCATTCAATTTTTCTCATTTGTGTTTTATGATTTCAGAGTTGAGCTCATTTTTCCAATAGTTATGATTATTTGTTTTGAACATATACCCACATATGAATTGTCAAGATGGGCTCTTTCATCGTACTAATTTTGAAATTAAAAAAATTTTAAAATACGGCGTTAAATTCCGATTTTGTGTGGAATTTTTTCTTTTTTCTCCAAAAAATTTCCATTTAAAACGATATAATTATTTTGTTAATATTATTATGAATTTTTTTTTCTATATTCATATTAAGATGTACTCAACGCATCATTATCATTAATTGTTTTTATTAAATTCACCTATTTTTATACTGTAATTTAAGTTTCTTTCAGAAATCATCAAAGAACCATCCGTTGTTGTTTTGTACATGTTGTATGAGAATTCGAATTTTAAATTATCTATTAAGTAAAGGTACAAGAGAATAAACTTTTATTTAAAATTTATTTCAATCATTTTGAGATATGTATCTTTAATTCTAAATATTGAATTAAATGGATTTTAATGATATTTTTTTGAAACTTTATATGAAATATATTATTACCAACATTATCATTTTTTTTTTGATGATTTCAAAGTTGAGCTCATTTTTCTAATAGTTATGATTATTTGTTTTTAAACATATATCCATCATATGAATCGTCAAGACGGGCTCTTTCATCGTACTAATTTGGAAATTAAAAAAAATTAAAATTCGGCGTTAAATTCCGATTTTGTGTGAAATTTTTTCTATTTTCTACAAAAAATTTCCATTTTAAACGATATAATTATTTTGTCAAAAATATTATGGAATTTTTTTTTTTATTCATATTAAGATTTACTCAATCCATCATTATCATTAATTGTTTTTATTAAATTCTGCTATTTTCATACTGTAATTTAAGTTTCTTTCAGAAATCTTCAAACAACCATTTGTTGCTGTTTTGTACATGTTGTTTGAGAATCAGAATTTTAATCTAACTACTACATAGTAAAGGTATAAACGGACACAAGTTAATAAAAATTTATTTCAATCATTCCGAGATATGTATCCTTATGAGAGGTCAGGTGAGGCTGAACTCGGAATGAGTTGAAATAAACTTCTTTGTGGGAGCACGAAAGTAAACGATGTAATCGGTTCTGAGTTATAACACGTCTAATTTATTGAAATATTATTACATCATAATAGAAAAAAAACATTATGTGAAAGATAACTAGATTCTAATATTATATTTAGATGTCAGTGGATGCGAACTAGATTAAAATGTTGTATTCAGACGACAGTGAATACGCTCCTCACATGGCCATCCTCCGGAAGATTTGTTCCACTCAAATCGCAATATTTTTGCTATAGTGTGAGTTCTAGTAAATCTTCTATTTTCTGTTTCTTGACTTGACTCAGAGTATTCAACTATGTCGTCTGGGTCGATAAAGTTAGAGTTTGCTGGTGGACTGTCATCGGGATTGGAATCGGTGGAATCAATTTCAATGTCAAAATTTATCTCATCTTCATCGTCTCGTAGCAAATATTTTTTTATTTGCCCTGTATGTACGGTGCGATATATTTTTTGGTTGTGTTCATTCGTTTTGCAAATTTTAAAAATATTGTCATCCAAAAATTCATCTATTTCGTATGGTTCCTTTTCGTATTCTAGACTAAATTTGCTTGTTTTTACTGACGTTTTTGCTAGTACCACATCTCCAATCTGTAGTTCTACTTCTCTTCGATGAACATCAATGTGATTCTTTTGATAATTATGAGCATTTAATAAATTTTGATGAGCAATTAACTTGTGTTGCATGCGAGTTTGGATTTGTAGTTCACGATTGATGTCGCATTCGACCGCTTCGAAGAATGCTTCGTCTCGAAGCTTAGGTTCGAAACCATGCAATAAATAAAACGGTGAATATTGCAGGGATGATTGCATGCTTGAACTGATGGCAGTCTTAATGTCCATTATTGAAAATTTTTTAGACTCAGGTGTGACAAGCTTTTCGATAACATCGTCTATGTGTGGTGGTAGAAAACTATCTTTGATAATGTTTGAATTTAGAGATGAATAGTCTATGGTTGGTCTTCGAGGTGTACTCGGATGTGTTGGTTGGGTTGATTCGTTAATAATCAAAACTGGAGATGCGTAATCGGATTGAGAGTTTCTTGCTATGCGCAGGTTTTTCCAGTCTTTTACAGTTTTGTTGATAAATTGACGATCGGTCCAAGAATATCTGTATGGCGATTTTCTTACAGGATTCTCATCTGTTAGTTCCATGGAGTGTTCACCTATTTTGTAATGACTAATTGGCTTTTCTTCTATTGAAAACGATTCTAGATTGTTTTTGATTGTTGTTTTGAATGTTTCTATGTAGTGTGGAAGCACATGATGGTCGAACTTTTTCACTTAACAATCTATTTCTGCTTTTAAGGTTTGTGTAATGACTGTAGATGTTGCTGTCAAAATGCATCCATTAATTTTGTTTCTGTGAATATTTGGGTTTTGGATAAGTTCGATATCACCATTTGGTTCCATCATGACGGTAACGTTTGTAATTGATCTCCAGTCACTCTCAAGTATTAAAGGAACTGGAGGATTGCGAGTGACTGCAACTGGTCCGACGGTGCAAAATGTATCACCTACACGTACACTTAAGTCCACTTGTCCCATTGTTGTGCATTCATTTTCGACTAGTGTTATCGGATTGCCTTCGTAATTTGATATTTTTATATTTTTTGGGATTGTGTATATATCGATGATTGATTGCTCGGCACCGCGATCGATAAGTGCAGACGTCTTGATGTCATTGAATATCACAGCTTCAACGATTGGAAGTCCACGATGGTTGCATTGTGATTTTAGTGCACACATGCCGGTTTGATTTTTCGTGTTTGTGATTTGTAATTTTTGCGAACATGCATTTGATGAATGTCCAGTTTTGGTACATGTTGGACACGGTATTGGACATTGTGACACTGGATGTGGGTCTTTTCGGCATCTTGGGCACATGAATCTGTTGTAAGGTTTTGGTTCAAGTTTCTGAATTTGAGTAGTGGTTATTTCTGTTTTTGGAACGGGCGTGTTGGATTTGAAGAATCGTTTATCTAGGTTCTTCTTGAATTTAGTATCTTCATCTAACTTTTCTGCCATTTGGAGAAGTTTTTCAATTGTGTCTGGTATCCCGATGCGTAGCATACGTCTATCTGAGTCATCGGAAACACCTTCAATTAGATATGTCAGTTGCTCTTCTGCAGGTATTTTGATATTTTCTGGAGGTTTGTTTAGTATTTGGATTTTGTCAATTAAATATTGCGTGATTGCTTCATTTTCGTGTTGGTGACGAGCCGTCAAACGATCATTCCATTCTCGTAAAGTTAATTGTTTTATAAATCGTTTTTTAAATAATTCAGACCAACTTACCCAGGTTCCTTTGGTTTCTCCTTCGCTGTCTTGCCAACATTTTGCCACTCCAATTAATTTGCTGATAGCAAATGCTAATTTAACATTGGCTTGCCAGTTGTTGAACTTTGAAATATTTTCAACAGATTGAAGAAATTTTTCAGCAGAAATCGAGCTGTCTCCGGAAAATTTTGGAACCGTGTTGGAAATGTCAGAATTTAGTATGATTTGTTGCGTATATGGTCTCGGAAGTAGTTGGTTGTTTTCAATAATTCTCGAAACACATTCCGGTTTAGTTGGACTATTTTTGAATTTTAATCCCCGTCGTTTGATTTCATTATGTAGAGCTTCTATAGTGAATTCTTCTAAGTATTCTGTTGATTCGCATGTTTCGAAAAATGAGGTTATTGCAGACATTTTGAATAAAATATTTTTATCGGAAGAAAATTTTTATTTTTTTAAATATGTTGAGTTTCTTGTGGCTATACTGACTGCGCCATATGAGAGGTCAGGTGAGACTGAACTCGGAATGAGTTGAAATAAACTTCTTTGTGGGAGCACGAAAGTAAACGATGGAACTGGTTCTGAGTTAAAACAATTCTAATTTATTGAAATATTATTACATCATACTAGAAAATAAAACATTATGTGAAAGATAACTAGATTCTAATATTATATTTAGATGTCAGTGGATGCGAACTAGATTAAAATGTTGTATTCAGACAAAAGTGAATACGCTCCTCACAATCCTTAAATCAAAATTCTAAATTTAATAGATTTTAGTGAAATTTTTTTGAAAATTTATGTGAAATACACAATATTATTACCATGGCATGGTAACATGGTAGTTTTTCATTTTGAAATTAAATTAAACTCTTCGATTAAATAAATGCTAGTGCTGAAAAGGACTTTTTTGTGTTATTTTTAGAATTGTATTTTACTTTTTTGCTTTCTTTACTGGAGTTGCCTTTTTTGTTGTTGTCGCAGATTTTTTAACCTTGGGACTTTTTGCAGCAACCTTTGTTACATTTTTAGATGGTTTCGTAATTTTTTGCTTCGAAGCTTTTGTTTTAATAGGAGCTGGTTTCTTAATAGTTTTAGCTACTGCCTTTTCAGATTTTTTCTTTTCTATTATAGATTCTTTAGCAACAGTAGTCTTTTTCTTTGCGACTCCAACCTTTACAGGCGATCCCTTCTTGGCTTTTTTTGTAATTGGTTTTTCGGTAATGCTAATTTGCTTTTCTTCGAACTTTCGCCGCTTGCTTTTGTTGATATCAATAGCTTAAATGAACCCGATGCACCTTTGCCTTTCGTTTGAATTAATTTACCGCTAACAACTGCACTCTTAATATATTTTTTAATAAATGGAGACAATTTGTCAGCGTCAACTTTGTAATTTGCAGCCAAATGCTTTTTAATTGCTAGTAAAGATGAACCGCCACGTTCTTTCAAATCTTTTATAGCGCTATTCACCATATCTGAAGTTGGAGGATGGGTTGGCTTAGATTTAGGTTTTTTTACTCCAGTTGCGATAGAACCTTTCTTTGGTTTCTTCGTTTCAACAACAGGTGCAGTGTTCGATTGGATTGTAGTATTATCTGCCATTTCGCTTTTTTTTCTTGTAAAATATTTTTATTCACTTTTAGATTTTCCAGTTAAATTTTTCAAAAAAATAAACACTTTAAAATTACTTATAACATTTATAACTTGTATGACTGTATGAATTAAATTCACTGAAGTCTGGTATGAACAAAACAGTTTATCGATATGGGATGAGATTGTGGAAGAGCGGTGTGAAATAATTTCATTCAATTCAAGGCAATTTTTTCTCATTTTTGTATGATGATTTCAAAGTTGAGCTCATTTTTCTAATAGTTATGATTATTTGTTTTTGAACATATATCCATCATATGAATTGTCAAGATGGGCTCTTTCATCGTACTTATTTTAAAATTAAAAAAATTTTAAAATTCGGCGTTATTTTCAGATTTCGTGTCAAATTTTTTCCATTTTCTCCAAAAAATTTCCATTTTAAACGATATAATTATTTTGGTAATAATATTATAATTTTTTTTTCTATATTTATATTAAGATGTACTCAATGCATCATTACAATTAATTGTTTTTTTCACTAAATGTGAGTTAACGCGCATTGAAATGTATGTGAACGAGTTAAACATAAATGAAGCGGTGTTAGAAGTATTAGAAGAAAGATCTGCAAGGATCCATGAATTATTTCAAGAATTTAACGAAGTTCAGCCAAGAATCGAGTCCGAATTATGTGAAGAAGAAATCACAACTCTAGAAGAATCATAAAGAATTGAGGTGGAAAACAAATATTTCAATGTAAAAGATATATTGAAAAATACATAAAGGTTTTGACCTAGGAATCATCTGAGAGTGACTTCAATAATTCATCCCACTCAAAGAACGTGGGATCTGAAAATAATATTGGACATTTAGAACAGGCAGTAAAGGCACTGATGGAATATCAAACAGTTCTTGCGTCTTTAGGCAACAAGTTTTCGGATTCAAATAAAGGTACTCTTATTCCTCCAAGTGTTTCAACCAATCATCTTCTAGGATTCAGGTTACAACCAGTAGAAATTCCACGATTTAACTGTTGTTATAGAGATTGGCCAGAATTCCATGATTTGTATAAAAATCTTATACATAATAACATGCTTGTGAAAAGTTACAATATCTAAAAGAAAAAGCTGCTAACTTTTTTCTTTAATGGTTAAAATCCATTTATATTTCTTATTTTAATTTATATAGTTTAAATAAAACTTTACAGGCTTTAGTTGCCAATGCACAGGGAATTCTGAAAAATATATGTATAAGTGATGCAAATTATGATCAAGCTTATGAAGAACTTGTTGAAACCTTCGACAAGAAAGACATCATCATAGAATCGCACCTTCAACTCATCATAGAACAACCAAAGCTTACTTCTTCAAACGCAGATGGGCTACGATCATTATTCAATACTATCAATGAATCAGTGAGGGCATTAAAGGCTATTAATGTAAATACAGAACATTGGGATCATTGGTGAAATTATATTCTGTCATCCAAGTTAGACAACGAGTCAAGAACATTATGGCGTCGAGAATTAACCAGAAAAAACAACAAAGAAGAAACCAAATTTGCTGAATTAATTACATTTATTAACAGTCGCATCTATGAATTAACAGCTAATCAAGACATTTCTGAAAAAAGGTAAACAATAAGAACTCAAACACAGCACGATCACGGAAATTTGTACATTCAGCATCGATAGAATCTTGAATACGGTGTTAAGGTAATCATTTTATGTATAGTTGTCCTACTTTTCTGAATTTAACACCAGAAGCTCGTAAGGAGTTTATAATCGAAAAGCAACTTTGTTTTAACTGTTTGAAAGGCAAACATTCAATCAACACATGATATTCTATATCTTCTTAACATGAAAGTTATCAGAGGAATTCAAATACGGTAGAGGAACCAATTAAGGCTGCTTCAAATAACAACGTTTCTACAATTATATCAAACGCAGCACAAGTACAATTACAATGTACCACTATCTTACCAACCGCCTTAATATTAATGAAGGACATTACAAACGAATATAAACCATGTAGAGTTCTTCTAGATACTGGTTCACAAGTTACTCTTATTTCAGAAGCATGCATAAAGAAATTGGGTTTGAAACGCTCGCATTTGCATCTTCCTATTAACGGAATTGGTTCATCGGAACCAAATTATACCAGAGGTGCAGTCAGCATTGACTTACGATCAAGATTCAACAATTTTCAACTCAAGCGTTTATTCTAAAAAGGATCACAGTGGATATTCCTTCAACTGAAATTCAATCACTTCCTACTAATTTATTAAAGGGTTTGAATTTAGCAGATTCGCTATATTTAACTCCTAATAAAATTGACATATTATTAGGTTGCGATATTGTGTTGCAGATATTGCAGAAAGGTAAAATCTGTAACTTACTAGATTTTGCCATGGCTCAAGAAACTTGGTTTGGTTGGGTACTATGCGGCAAATATTATACTGAAAGAAATAAAGAACAACTTAGTTTACACTGCACGACAAGCATTGACGAATTATTAAAGCGATTTTGGGAAGTAGAAGATTTGAAAATTGATATATTACCAACAGATGAAGAACAACAAATTAAAGAACATTATGAGAGTACCCATTTCAGAAATTTTGAAGGTCGATATGTTGTACGTCTACCCTTTAACAACAGAAGGAATTTTCGGTCATTGGGAACTTCAAGGAAATCTGCAGAAACTAGATTTAATCACTTGGAACGAAGATTTGAGAGAAATTAAAAACTTAAGACAGGTTATAGCGAGTTCATGGATGAATATTTACAACTTAATCATATGGTGAAAGTATCTAAATATGTTCCAGAAAATGAATGCTTCTATTTGCCCCATCATGCTATTATTAAGGAAACTAGTTCTACCACAAAGTTACGCGTTGTTTTTGATGGTACGAGAAAAAGTAGTTCCGGTGCATCTTTAAATGAACTGTTGTTGGTTGGACCAACAATCCAACGAGATATTTGGAATTTGTTATTAAATTTTCGTAAATTTTACATTGCATATACTGCCGATATTGCCAAAATGTATCGTCAGATTCTTATTAATCGAAATGACACTACATATCAACGAATTCTTTGGCGGAATTGTGTTTCGGATTCTATTAAAGAATTCGAATTAACCACCGTTACTTATGGTACTTCAAGTGCATCATATTTAGCGATCCGAACATTAAAACAACTCTCCATTGATGAAGGTCAACGTTTCAAGGTAGGTGCCAAGAATTTATTAGAAAATGTTTATGTTGACGACTTTTTGGGTGGAAGTCATACCTTAGAAGAAGCGTTGATAGACAATGAAGAATTAGGTGCACTACTTTCAATGGGTGGATTTGATCTTCGCAAACGGTCTTCAAATTCAGAAGAGTTCATTGCAACCGTAGAAGAAGATTATCGTGAAGTTTCATATCCTCTTTCACTTGAACCAGATGCTACAATCAAGACGTTAGGATTAAAATGGCATCCAGCTTTCGACTCCTATACATACGAAGTCAATATTGAATCTGAACTGGAGAAGTATACAAATCGTTCTATTCAGAAATTTCAAAATTATATGATCCGTTAGGGCTATTATCACCTTGCATAGTAGTCGTAAAATTATCTTACAACAGATATGGGTTGCTGGTAATGATTGGGACGACAATCTACCAACAGCTATTGTCACGAAATATCAAGAGTATCGGAACGACTTAAATTCATTGCGTGCACTACGTATACCTAGGTGGTTGCACATTGCTAAAACTTCACATCTTCTCAGATGCTTCTGAGAATGCGTATGCTGCAGTAGTTTACTTACGGGCGATGAATCAAGATCAAACTCACATCAATATTATTGCATCAAAAACAAGAGTAGCGCCAATTCAACAAGCATCTTTGCCGAGATTGGAATTATGTGCAGCACATCTTTTATCAAGACTAATTTTCAAAATAAAGATTGCATTTAATTTTGATTCCATTGATACAATAGCGTTTACAGACTCAACAATAGTTTTAGCCTGGTTACAAGAAATCCCGAGAAGATGGAAGACATTTATTGCCAATAGAACATCAGACACTTTATCAGTACTACCATCTCAGCACTGGAGACACGAAAAATCTAATCACTAGAGATTTGGGTCTTTTATTGAAATAAAGCCATTATATATATTTAATGTAAAAGACAAAATTTATTTTTAATGTTTAAGTGAACAAATAATTGGTTTGTGGTAACTGAAATAGGAGACGTATACTGTCGTCCCAAGTGTATCGATGTACCGTGAAAATATCGCATCGATTGTCGTTTTTGTGCTCGTCGTTGGAATGTGTCTGTTCGAATTCATTTCCAAGTTTAATTTTTCTCGCAAGAATGTAATGAGCGGCTGTGCCTCATCTAAGGCGAAGTTAATGTTGAAGTCGGCTCCCAATATGATGGGTAATTTGTCGAGGTCTGCCCCAAGCTCAACGGATCCGACCGGAGTGTATGATAAAAGAACAAAATGAATGAATTTTATAATTGCGTCGACGGGTTGATTTGGCGAGATGTACACGACTACTGAAAGTATCTTCTGTCCGTTTTGCATAACAAATTCAGCTGCACAAACGTCTCCGATTGCTCTTGACGTCATTGTGGCACTCGAAATTTGGCGATCTGTAATAGTCACATTTGGTATATTTATACGTGCTGTATCACGCTTCTGATATATCGTCATACCACAGGCAGGAATGAGAGGAAAATGATTTCGCTTGGCAGTTATTGTTCGATTTGTGTTTAAGTAAGTAGTAGAATTTCCGCGTGCGATGGGAACCAAGTCTTTTGCTATATCATTTCGTAGTACGTATCTTGTCGCGAGTCTCATCACTTTTCGACCAATTTTGCAATTTTCAGGAAATCGTAACCACACGCGCTTCACCGTGCCGTTGTCTTGCCGAATGCTATTGTTTTCAAAGTTCTCTTCGTCGATATTATTGTCATCAGCTTGGGTCTCGTTCTGATATTCAATGAGTTCCAAAAACCCTACGGCTCCGTTTGCCAAACCATCCGACACGTCAATATTCGTCGATATCATGTAAGGCCGCCCTTTAACGAGCGTAAGTTCATATGGCAATCCTCCAGTATCCAAAACGGCCTTTTTGTGTAGCTGTTGTCAAACGTGTACTAGTTGTTCAGCGCTATTGTAGCCGGCGAAAATGTCTTTCGCTACAGATAACACTTTCTCTGAGGCAGTGTTAAGAATCTCTCTGTTGTAATTATCGACGTCGTGATTTTTGAAGAAAAACCGTACTCCGTTGGGACATTGTTCGTCAGCTTCGTCTTTAGTGAAGAAGAGAGACTCAATCAAATTCTGCTCGCACTCGTCCAATATTTGGCCGTTTCCGACTTTTGTAAGCAAACCCGAGAAGCTGACGTTGGCTTGACGCATGACTGCGTTGAGTTCGTAGAATCTCAGGCTCCACCACAATGTTGGACCTACCATGGTATTTTTCGATTGTTTATAAATAGCAGTTGCGCGGACAGCTGGTAATTGTCGTAGATCCCCGATGAGAAAAATGTCTTTTCCACCGTAAAAAGAGTCAACAGCTGTGATCTGTTTCAATCGCGACTCAATTTTTTCGTTCAATTCCGTTGATATCATGCTGATTTCGTCAATTAAAATGTATTGGATGTACTTGAAGAAACTACGATATTGTTGGGCCACTTCAAATGATAGAGGCAGCGTCCGCCCTATAGAGATTTTGAAAGCGGTATGGACGGTTGTTCCATCAATAGGAACGGCTGTTTTCCCTGTCGACGCGCAGGTGAGATATGCATTGCAATACCCATCGGTATGGCCGAAGTGATTGTAAATTTCATGGAGCAAGTTGATGACGAATGTTTTTCCGCAGCCAGCAGGGCCAGTGAAGAAAATTTGCAATTTTTCCTGAGTCTCCTTGTTTAAGAGATGTGAGATGACATGCAGTAAGAGACCTTTCTGGCGGTGATTCGCTGAACCCATCAGACGATTAAAGTCCGACTTGTCCATGACGTTGTCACGTTTTTTAAATATAGAGCCAAGACGATTTAGAGTAGCCTGTCTCAAGTCCGCGTTGCCATCCGTATTAGCGTTTGCAAGGAAGTCAGCATAAGGGTCTGTATCTCGTACGTGTGCTGCTAGTAGATTAATATCGCTCGAAAGTTCTTCGTCCTCGTTGGCTTCATCAATGCACAATTCTCGACAGATTTCGATGGTTTTAGCGATATCGATAGTCGCCTCGAATTCTCGCCTTCGCTCCATTATGAGCACATCGTTGTCGTCATAAAGTTGAACGTATTTTTTCTCAGCGAGAATTTCATTTTCCTCGTCACGGAATGGCAAATGCAAGGTGACCATTTCACGTTTGTATTCATTTGGTTCAGCCGTCATGTCATAGTTCCGATACCTAATGACTCGCTGAACCTTACGTCGTTTCCACTCATTGGCTTTCGATACTATATAATATGCAACAGCCTGAGCCAAAGTAATATCATTTAAATCTTGAGGCCTGCTTTGATATTTGTCAAAACAGTTTTCTAGCCAAACGTTACTTGAGTCCTGATCATCATTTTCTTCTTCCAATAACTTGTTTGATTTTCGAACGCGATCACGCTCCACAGGCCATGAAGTTGGAATATAAACCACCTTGACAGAGCTCCTTGACATGTCTTGTCGAAGAAGATACCAAGCTTCTTGGCTGGTGAGTTCTACAGAGTTTAACATATCGACACTGAGTTTTCTCGCTATCTCTACTATATCGAATTCATGGTGCTCGTCCATGGTTTCAATAATTTTCCGCTGAAGGTTGCTGATGCCCCTATTCGCTTTGTTCACATATTCGACCACATATGCGGCGCAAGAGTATTCCTCAATGATGAACTGCAAGTCCATATTTGAACCTAGCACACTGAGTATAAACGGATTAAATGGGTTCATCCACTTGTCTGTAGGTTGACGTTTGAGGAATACTCGTGGCCTGGTTATGCCGGCTCTCAAGATATCCAAGTACGTATTGTACGACTTGATGTTGTTTACTCTTAAGAACTCGTCCAAATCGAAATAATCATTATCTTCGAGTGCTTTTCAGATGCGCTTATAAATCGTTGAATACGGCATACGACGTGGATCTGTTTTTGCCATAGGTTGAAGTATAATTGTTGAGCGACTTGGCATGAACGGCGCCTCAAAACGAGAAGCGGAGGAATTTATTTTCTTGTAACACGTGAACGTATGTTTATGTCGCTGAAGCTTTTGATGACCAGAAGCATCAGCTGGCGATACGAAAACAAGTCTGTCAATTAGACTCTCAGCTGCAGCCTTATCTTCTCCTATGGCATCGATTGGAGATTCATTCAACCGAAGCAGTGTATGCGCGTGTGGACTAACGCGGTGCTGGAATTCGATCCGTTTGAAGTTATGCTGTTCGTAGTGATTTCCAAAGGGGCTGAAGCGTTTCGATTGTAGTATACCCATAATGACTTGCACGAGTTTATTGAAATGGATAGCACAAGTGACGGGATCCTCGTTGATGGGATTAGCTTTCGAATTGTAGTGCATATTCGCGAGATCGTCTGAGTCGTTGTCCGCTCCCTTATTTCGGAGTTTATACAGGAGTTTCATTAATTTTGGCAAACCAATTCCATTCGCGCTCATCGCTAAGAAAAATGTAGGTCTTCCTAAGTGGCGAATCATTGCAAAAAGGTATCTCTTTCTTTGCGACCAGTAGTAGATGGAATTAGGAATCGACCGCAAAAACGCCAAATTTTTTTCGAGACATCCATCGATGAAATCAGTTGATTCTATTTGTTCTCTGGTGAGTTTCGTATCCTTCCCAACGAACTTGAAAGCAACTGTCAATGCATCTCGTGTACATATTCGTAAGATTTTCATTGCCATGTACAGCAAGTGCTGTGGAGTAACTCCACGTCTATCTGCTCTTCGCAATTCACTGGTTGCTATCATGTACGGTGTTACAACGAGTCCTTCCTTGAAAGTACGAAATTGTCCGAGATAAATAGAGGGAAATGACAACTCCACGCAGTGTTCGTCGAACAGTACACTCCGCGGAACCTCATTTTCTGCCGGAGCTATTCGTAAATATTTATCTTCGTTCCAGTAAAGAGTTTGTTGCTGAGCATGTAGACTTTCTTCTATGTTGATTTCTTCACTCAGATCTTCGATGGAATCAACCGCTGGCACATTCGTTAAGAAAAAGGACTCGTTAATAGTAATGTCATAGAATTTGTACATTGGTATGTCGACGAAATACCGTAGCTAAGTCTTGATAACGCGTTTCTTAACCATGCCGACAAGGTAACTTGATTTGTATATCTTTTTGCGCTTTATATGAACGTTGATGCAGTAATCGTCGTCGAGCTCTCGAGGCAGACGGTGAACCATAGTATGAACGGAAACTGGAACATTTATAACTTGTCCAAGAATTCCATATTGACCTTGACCATGTCTAAGTCTTCTTGTTTGCATAAATGGCAAGCGGGGTGATATTAAACGTTCAGATACTAAATCAAGTTGTGGCAAATTTTCTGGCAGTGAAGGATACTTGAAACTGTTTGTCGCAGATAAAGTAGGTATTCTTCCTCTCTGCAATGAACTATAACAAGTGCCGCACGCTCGTGTCGATTGCATATTTATATCAGCAAATTCTGCTGAGAGAAGAGTTGTGGAATCAGACGGAACTGGCTTTAAATCGCTTTTGTACCATAATCTGTCGCATATGGCACATGCTAACCCAAAATTATTCTCTAAAAACTTCTCTCTGAACTGAGCATAAGATTTATCGTGTGCAAAGAAAGCTGCATGTTCTGTATTGGTGTGATTTGTTGTTGTTGTTATAAATCCAGAACAATTTAAATATTATAAAAACTATTTTATTTTCTGAAACACGTCTATCTTTATCGACGTTCAATATAAAAGAGAACTTAAAACTACAATATAAAATATTAGTATCAAATAATGTACTTGTTTTCTGGAGATGGGAATAATGGGTCTCTTTATCTCTTTATCCCGATATAGCCGAGGATAAAGAGATATCACATCAAATTAAGAGAGACTGCCAAGTGGTAAATTTAATATGATCGCCACATTACTTCCCCTCGAGAAAAAGAAAAGAAATTTTTCTTTACATTTTAAATGTGACTTTTGATGTTTCTGACCTGGTTTGCATATTGGAATTGAAATCTGTGATTGGAATGAAAGCAGGCTTTATTCTATCGATCGAGATAAGCTCATCCTTATCATTTATCTTTATCGTAAAACATTTTTCATTCCTTGCGATGACTTTATATGGACCCATATATGGTGGACCTAAACTGTTCTTATAAATTGGATCTTTTACAAAAATATGAGAACAAGTTTTAAGTGCTTGTGGTATGAAAATTTTATGTTGTTTTCTTGATCCTTCTTGTGGCTTTAGGTTTGAAATGGTTTTGAAAAGTAACTTGGCTGATTCAACTGTAAGATTTGATTCAAGAGATGTTTCAGATGCTACTAGTTCACCGGGTAATCGAAGAGGTTGACCATAAAGTAGTTCAGCTGGAGAAAATCCTAATTTATCTATAGGTGTAGATCTTATACCTAGTAATATCCATGGTAAATAATTATACCAGTTTTTGGGTGATTCCATGGTTCTAATAATAACTTTGAGTTGACGGTGGAATCTTTCTATAGACCCATTGGATTGTGGATGATAAGGAGTAGTCCTTATTCTCTTGTTGCCCAAAATAGAAAGAACTTCTTTAAATAAAAGTGACTCAAATTGAGTACCCTGATCCGTTGTTATAGTTTTCGGAACACCGTATGGAGCTATCCAATTGCGAATAAAGGTTTCTGCAATTGTTTCTGCGTTTATAGATCGTATTGGAAGTGCAGCTGGCCAATGAGAGAAACGATCTTTAATGGTCAATATGTATGAAAAACCTTTTGATGGAGGGAGAGGACCCACAATATCCATGTGTATGTGTTCAAATCTCATGGTTGGAGAATTAAACTTTTGAAAAGGTGAAATCGTATGCCGATTGACTTTCGCTTTTTGGCAAGGTATGCACGTTTGCGACCATTGATTTATATTCGCATTCATTTTAGGCCAGAAATATTTGCAAGTAATGAGTTTTCTGGTGGATCTTATTCCGGGATGTGCTAAATTGTGAATAGAGTTGAAAACTTCACGTCGTAATGTGGCGGGTATGAATGGCCTGTTTTTACCTGTCGATGTTTCGCACCATATGCTTACATCTTCCAAAGGAATTAAAACTTTTTGGAGAACAACGTTTGATTTCTTTCTATTCGTTAAAATGTCTTTTAGCTCAGGATCGTTTTCCTGTTCCATGAATAATGAATGAAAATCGAATTTTATTTTCATGTCAACTGTATCTATATAACATCTTGATAATGTATCAGCTACAGTGTTTAAAGATCCTTTAATATATCTGTTGTCATTTGTGAATTGTGAAATGTGTCCTAAATGATTTGTTTGACGCGGTGATTTTTCCGACTTGGAGAAAAGAACATGCGTCAGAGGTTTGTGGTCCGTATATACTGTGAACTGTTTGCCTTCGACAAAGTATCTAAATTTTTTATTGATAAGTAAACAGCTAGCAGTTCTCTGTCGAATGAAGAATTCTTTTGTTCGGTTGGCTGAAGCCTTTTTGAGAAGAAACTAATGGGTTCCCACTGATTTTGAACCAGTTGTTGTAAGACACCACCGACCGCATCTGTCGAAGCGTCCGTACAAATGCTAATTCCAGCATCAGAGATTGGATGAGATAGAAGTGTGCATTTTTCTAACTCTGATTTAAGAGATTGAAACGCTATTTCATGAACATCGTTCGATTGAAATTCAAACTTATCTTTTTTCTTTGGATACTTCTTTATAAGTTCGTAAAGAGGTGAAGCTAAAAAAGATATTTTTGGGATAAAGCGATGATAGAAATTTATCATTCCCAACAATCTTTGTAACTTTTTTAAGGTATTCGGTGATGGAAAATTTTGTATTGCTGATATTCGATTTTTTGATGGTCGAATACCTTTTTCCGAAATGTTGAATGGTCTTCAGCTGATTTGCTAAATACCAAAATGTCGTCTATATAAACGAAAATGAAATCAAGTTCGTGAAGAATTTCATTTATAAAACGTTGAAAACTTTGGCTACCATTTTTTAGTCCAAAAGGAAGACGAGTGAATTCGTATAATCCAAACGGAGTGGTAACAGCTGTTTTGAAAATATCTTGCTGGGCAATCGGAATTTGATGATATGCCCTAAAAAGATCTATTTTTGAAAATATTTTTGACCCATGTAAATTCATGTTAAAGTCATTAATATTAGGTAGTGGATACGTGTCGAATATTGTTGATGCATTTAATGCACGGTAATCTCCACATGGGCGCCAAGAAGAGGATTTGTTTTTCGGTACCATGTGCAAGGGTGAAGCGACTGATGACGATGAAAGTCGACATATGCCCATTGATATCATGGTATCGAATTCTTCTTTTGCTATTTTATATTTATCTGCATTCAGTCTTCGTGGACGTGCTGATGACAATGCTCCACTTACCTGAATGCGATGTACAGTTGTATGATTGACAGACATATTGAAATTAGGTGGTGCTTTTAAGGAAGGATATTCGTCAAGAATCCGTCCGAAGCGATCTTCAAAAGAGTGAAGTCTCGGAGACCTTAATGCAGCTACCTTTTCTTTGCAGTTGGTATGAAGTGAAGTGGTTTTATCTTGTATCTTTCTTTTACGTAAATCAACCGTTAAACCATATTTGAAAAGAAAGTCCGCGCCTAGGATTCGATTATCTACACAGGCTATTATAAATGTATGTTCGAAATCGCGGCGTAAATCTGAATCTAAAGTTAAATGTTTGTAACCGTATGTTCTGATTGGGCTTCCACTGGCTGAGATTAGATTTGAATTAGAAATTAAGAAATTTGTTGGAAATTTGTTTTTTGGCAATACTGAAACTTCAGCACCTGTGTCAATTAAGTAATCTAACTTTGTTTTTTTATCATATACGAAAAGACGGCGAGACCACTGTTCTGCTTTCGCTGCCTGGAACGAAGCAGAATTTACTCGTTTTTTGAATTATTAACTGTTGAGTTTTTACTACATGGAGAGATACATTTTTTAGCCTTTTCCCCAAATTTTGTGTGATACCAGCAAATGGCATTTTCACTTTTCGACTGTGGACGAGTTTTCGAAATATGAATCTTGTGATTTGATTTATTATTGTTAATCTGACTTTCTAGTTTCGATAGTCTTTTACTTATATCACGAAGTGTTTTACCTATATTGTCTTCAGACGTAGGAGAATTGCTTTGAATTACTGATATATGACCAGGTAAAGAAGCATGAATTTTATCACCAATTTCCCCTAATTCCTCTAGTGTTTGAGTTTTTTCTATAGTAATTAAACACGCTTGAATGGAGGATGGAAGTTTTCTGAGCCATAAACGTTTTAATAATAGTGGATTAACCAAACTGTTAGAGTCTGATAGAGACTTCATCTTTCTAAAAAGATCAGATGGCTTTAAATCACCAAGTTCTACTTTGTGCAATAAAATGTCAAGACGCTTCTCTTCTGAGTCAGTTGTACGTGAAATTATAAAATTTTTAAGGTTTTCATATCTGTCAGTTTCTGGAGGTGACAGCAGTGTATCTGCTACCAATTCCATGGCTTCTTGTGGTAAAGCCGATACGAGATAATCATATTTAGTGTTGGAAGAAGTGATTCCCTTGATTTTGAATTGAGCTTCGACTTGCAAAAACCAAAGCTGTCGCTTACTATTCCAAAATGGAGGTAGATTCAGAGTTGAAATATGTGAATTTAGTAATTCTTGCAATTGGGAAGAATCTCCTGCCGTAGGATTGATTATTGACGAAGTTGTCTGACCACTTGTATTTGTGTTGTCACCCGTCATTTTTATCAGATATTGATTATGAAACTAATGTTGAAGGAATAAGAAAAAGAAAAAATTTTTTACTTCCAGTTTAAGTTCACCAATATGCGAATTTTAGTGCAACGCAATCAAATAACCAAACTTTTAAGCGACCACGTGCCCTTCTTTCAATTTACTCACTTTGTTCAACGTGATACAGAGAAAAAAATTTAAATTTTTTACACATTTACAAAAAAAATTAATTTTCTCAAAATATTGCAAACCTAAAAATGTAATTTTTTATGTTTTAATTGGGAAAAAAAAATGAAAATTGAAAATTAAATTATAAAAATTATCTTTTTCGATGATGAAAAAATTTTTTTATGATGTTACTGCAATTTTCTTTGTTACAGTTGAAAAACCGCTATGATGATCCGTTTTTATAGTTGTAAAATGAATTCCTTTGTTGAATAATAAATTTTTTGTGAATCCGATGCAGTTTTTAGAGTTGAATTAATAAAGTTGATATCAATATGTTGTCGTTGAAGGAGAATTATAATTATTATTATAATTTGCTGCGCTCTTTTATAAATATATATGTCGATATATGATGATTAGAATACAATCGTTGACTCGATGTATGTTGAATCAGAATATAGGTGTGTTAAGTGTGATAGACACTCGATGAAAAAAAAATCAGCAACAAATATATTTTGATGCACAAAATTTTATTTTTTATTTTTAAGAAAATAAAAATGTAGTTTTTACGAAACAACGTTGATCACGTCGAAGGTCGCCATTTTGTTCTGTATTGGTGTGATTTGTTGTTGTTGTTATAAATCCAGAACAATTTAAATATTATAAAAACTATTTTATTTTCTGAAACACGTCTACCTTTGTCGACGTTCAATATAAAAGAGAACATAAAACTACAATATAAAATATTAGTATAATATAATTTACTTGTTTTCTGGAGATGGGAATAACGGGTCTCTTTATCTCTTTATCCCGATCTAGCCGAGGATAAAGAGATATCACATCAAATTAAGAGAGACTGCCATGTGGTGAATTTAATATGATCGCCACACTGCATAAGTGGTGGTTGGCACTGACGGCGTCAATTGTTCTTCGATCTCCTCGTTTGGCTGTACTTGAATTGTTGCAGTCGAAGCGGAATCCACTGGCATCGGTGTGGGCTCATTGGAGGCCAACGGCATTGTTCTCGTCTCATTCGTTGCCAGTTGAACTCTTGGATTTATAGTTATTGCAGTCCTTTGTCGGAGCCGATAAGCCCTCGTGTTTTCAGCAATTTTGGCTCTTCGATGTTGAATACTTTCAAGTTACTTCGTAGATGCCGTTTTATTTGTCTCCTCAGCCTTTTTTCGAGCTCGATAAGCACGGGAATTCGCAGCTGCTTTTGCTTTTTTCGCAGTTGGTTCATCTTGATCGGACGTTTGTTGAGTGTAATTTTCCCTCGCCGGATCCGATATTTTACTAGCAGACCAAAGGAAGCTAAATCCTGAAATTGATATAAATATATTAAAATATCAACTTTCCGAGGCAATATGACAAGAAATTATATTTATAGATCGATCCGCTGTATGAATTGACTTCGTTGAGTCCAGATTCTCTTCGTGGGGATGTTCTAATAGGTAAATGTGGCAGAAGTTGATATAAATCAAAATCATAAAAGAGTTAGCATTGTAATGATAACAAAACATCAAAATTTTTGAAAATCTGGGGAAAATTGTAATGCGCAGAGACAAAAATGTAAAAAGGAGACATTTCTCTATTAAAACGTGTCCTCTCGAAGTAAATAGAACATCTGCTAAGTCAATTCACACAGCCCTTGGCAGTTATCTCTTAAATCATGTCCCCTTGAAGTAAATGAGACCTCCGCTAAGTCAATTGACACAGCAGTTGACATTTTTCTATTAAAACGTGTGCCCTTGAAGTAAATGAGACCTCTGCTAAGCTAATTCACACAGCTGTTTGTTATGAATTATGTGCAGACTGTTAAAATTGAATTCACAATTACATAGAAAACAGAGGTTCAAATGAATTTTCATGGGCGGAGCCTATGATGATCACAGTCGATTTTTCAACTAGCCTACCGAGAACAAAGATATTTACACATCAATAATCCCCATGAAAACCTCCACAACTTTGCTGAACATTGTAATCGCATGTGACTTCTATATAAAAAGTTCAAAAGTTTATATTGACTACAGCGCCAAAGTGGTGAGAGATAGAACTATATGGTCTTCGACAGAAATAATCCCCATGAAAACCTCCACAACTTTACTGAACATTGTAATCGCGTGTGACTTCTATAAAAAGTTCAAAAGTTTATATTGACTACAGCGCCAAAGTGGTGAGAGATAGAACTATATGGTCTTCGACAGAATTAATCCCCATGAAACCCTACACAACTTTGCTGTACATTGTAATCACGTGTGACCTCTATATATGAAGTTCAAAAGTTTATATTGACTGCAGTGCCAAAGTGGTGAGAGATAGAGCTATATGGTCTTCGACAGAAATAATCCCCATGAAAACCTCCACAACTTTGCTGAACATTGTATTCGCCGGTGACTTCTATATAAAAAGTTCTTAAATTTCTATTGCCTCCAGCGCCACAGCGGTGGCTAATTGAACTTGGTCGTGGGTGTCAGAATATGCGCCATAAAAATCTCAATAACATTGTCTCAGGTCAGAATCATGTCCGATGTATATTTCAGATTATAAATGAGGTTTTCCAAAATGAGCTGTCAAACCCCCCTTTTGTAACCACCCGACCCCCAATCTCCCCGGGAACAAAATTTCTCCACGTTTCAACTAATTCTCTACAACATATCAAAAATCGTTTTTTTCTTTTTTTTGCTCAACGATATATTTATTTCCAAGTTTAATTTTTGATGGCTCCGCTCATCTGATGATAACAGTCGATTTTTCAACTAGCCCCTACCGAGAGCAAAGATGTTTACACATCAGAAACTTATTTGGAAAGAAAAATTGTTAGTTTTCATATTACCGCAGAACATTCAAATGAAAGCACAAATATTATATCTATTTTACTTGCTCGTTATTCAACTTTAACACAACTTCAAAGAACAATTGCTTGGATTTTTCGCTTTATTACATGTTGTAAACCAAATACAAGAAAACAAGTACACGAAAGGTTTTTGAAGGTACCAGAACTTCAAAATGCTCTGCATACGATTATGAAATTTACGCAAGCTACAGAATATTACGAGGACTTAAAAATGCTACGCAAAGGGAAAGTTCTACTGCATAAAAGCAAATTAATTTCTCTCAACCCTTTCTTGGACGTACTCGGAATTTTACGTGTAGGTGGTCGAATACAAATGGCAAATATTAGTCAGAACCAAAAACATCCAATTATTGTACCGAAGAATACGAAACTAGCAGAACTTGTAATATACGACACACACATCAAATATCTTCATGGAGGTCAACAATTAATGTTAAACATCATTCATTTAAAATACTGGATAATTGGATGTAAAAACTAAGTACGCAAATGTATTCCAAAATGTACACGGTGTATTCGCTATCGAGCTAAAGGTGGTAACCAGCAAATGGGTAATCTACCAGGTTACAGATTACAACCATGTCGTCCATTTACCAACACTGGAAAAGATTATGCTGGTCCATTTCAGATACGAACTTGGAATGGTCGTGGTGCTAAACAACTGAACGCATACATAGCGCTATTTATTTGTTTGGCTACAAGAGCTTTACATCTTGAAACCGTTTCTGACTTGTCCACAGATGCATTTCTAGCAGCTTTAAATCGCTTCATAGGTCGCAGAGGCCGTTGTTTAAATATATACAGTGACAACGGTAGAAATTTTGTCGGTGCTGCTAGGAAAATCACAGAATTTCAAAGGTTTTTGATGCAGAATTGCGATCTAATATCAAAGGAACTTCACGATAATGAAATTAAAAGGCATTTTATTCCTGCATGTTCACCACACTTTGGTGGAATTTGGGAAGCTGGGGTAAAGTCGGTAAAATACCACATCGAACGAGTTCTAGGTGAGTCATTATTGACATATGAAGAATTCTCTACCTTTTTATGTCAAGTAGCTATTTTAAATTCACGGCCTATTTCTCCTAAATCACCGGATCCTGAAGACATGGAAGCTCTAACACCAGGACACTTAGGCGATGAAAATATATCGTATTCATCACGATGGCAACACTTGCAGCGTCCTGTACAACAATTTTGGAAAAGATGGAGCTTAGAATATATCTCTACTCTTCAAAATCGCAAAAAATGGGCGAGTAGGAAAATCAATATGAAGGTTAATGACCTTGTATTAATTAAAGAAGAAAATTTACCTCCATCTATCAAGATCAGTGTTTCCCAACCTTTTTTGTGCCATGCCCCACCTTAGTCTTTCTAAAAAAATTTATGCCCGCCCCCCCCTATGTAAAATACATAATTTTTAATATTAAAAAATTGAATTGTTCACTTAAGAAACTAAATTTGGCTCCGAAATCTAGCATTGCATTTAAATGGCCCGGAGCAAAAGGGTTAAACTCGTGTCATGTCCATTTTCGAATTGCCCCCCTTAACAATCAAATTGCCCCCTGCGGGGCGTGGGCCCCACGTTGGGAAACACTGATCTAGATGGTTAATGGGTCGCATTGCGAAGGTTATATCTGGTAAGGATGGCTTAGTACGAGTGGCAAGTGTTCGGACAAAAAACGGCGTCTTGGATCGGCCGATTCATATATTATGTATTTTACTTTCTTCAGAATAACGAAAATTAATATAGTTTATTTGCAACATTTGAAATTAGTGTTTCAAGGTGGGCGGCATGTTTCCACTGGAGTTGAAGAAAATCTACCTTATTATTAGTAAAAATTATATTTCATCATGTAAGCTTAGTTAATTTTATTTTAAAAATAAGAAAGCTTGTATAATTCTAATTTAATAAATTTTCATTCAATTTTGTTTTATCACGAAGAAAAGTTTCATTTTACGAATTTTAAGATTTCTCATTCAATCGGTACTTTGGGTAACAGACGTTAAACCACAAGACCAGACCGATGATCGATTCGAGGGTATTACGATACCCCCCCATGCCAAACGCTTTCAAAGAAATGGACCCAAGGGCTTCATTTATGGGAGAAGGAACGCCACCGGAACGGTGACGCTAACTTATAATGGTGAGACAAAAATCGTTAAAGGATGATAAAAGAATTTTTTTTTTGAATTTTTTGTTAAATTTTAAGACTTTTTTGAATTATTTTTAATATTTTTAATAAAATATTTTTTAGTTCTAAGACGTAGTATTAACAAAAAAAAAAAGAAAAAGAGAATTGCTATTATTTTTTGATTTATTGTTAAATTAATTTTAATATAACGAAGCTACAATAAGAATTCAATGGAAAATATTTTTATCGAAAATATTTTCGGTTTGCGAATATAATTCGCAGTTGAAAGGAGTCATTTGGAGTATAAGACTCAAAATAAACTCCAGTATAGGCAGTCTATTACCAGACTCAGAGAAGCCGGTTAGTAGAAAAGCTTTAGTTAGGAGACTGTGTTGGGAGTCACCCGTACCCCGACTTAAGAATCCTTCATAGTATAGTAGGACCTCTTTATAAGGGCCACCTGTTCGAGTCACCCGAATTCTTATAGGAAGATCTAATTGATGTTGGACCGCTCTAACTAAATACGGAATCTCTTCTTACGAAATACCCGACCACAATACTGTTTGCGTCACCCGAACCGGCAGTACATTGGAACCCCAATAAATGGTACACCGTGATACCATAACCGATTTCGCCTTGTAAAGAGGTAGCTGTCCCCGATCCAAAATACTCTTTGCGTCACCCGAACCGGCAGTATAGACCGCTTGTTGTTTTGAGTCACCCGTACCACTCAACAAGATCTTCTAGACCAGATTTCCGAGGTAGTAGGTAAAACTACTGATCTGCTCGTACATACGAGATACCTGTCCTTGATATTGTTTGCGTCACCCGAACCAAGCAATATCAAACAAATACCGGCCCATTCGAGTCATACACATCCCATGTATTGCTCCCCGCCTCGAAACATTGAACTTAACCTCCTTCCCCAATACTAAACATCCGTATCTCCAAGTAGGCAGGCAGGCATAAATAGTGAATAAAGATAAAATTTTATTACTTTTAACATAAAAACCGACTTGTTATTATTTCAAACGCCCGTATCCGACCCCTGGAGCCGTTACAAGTATGTAATGTTTTATTAAAAATACCAATAATTGAATTTAAACATTTCTCGCGTAATTATGCCGCGTGAATGGAAAGAAAACGCGTGTTTATGCCGCGCAAAGAAAAACAAATGAATTAATCAAAAAAAAACAAATTGCAATTCACACATGTCCACGTAATTATGCCATGGACGATTGAAATCAAATTTACTTAAGTTTTTCTTAATTTACTTTAATTTTACGTAATACGAGTTTAACTTCTTTCTCTGGTGATGAACTGCAAACGACTGATGGTGAATGTCAAGAATCTTCGTTTGTAACGGGAAATGCGGCGTTGCCAGATCGACAATCCCACATTCGGCCGTCCTGAGGGTTCAATCGTCCTGAATGAACCCATTGCTTAATGTTGTCTGCACTGGTAACAGTTACTTGGGGTACTTCGTGTTCAACAATCTTTTTCACTTGATACCTATCTTTACCCAATACTTGTGTTACACAATATGGGCCAAGATAATGTCCCGTCAACTTCATTCCGATGCCGAACTGTGTCCGCTTTATGGCTAATTCATCTCCAACATGGTACGACGGAGCTGGATGAGCCCTTAAATTGTACGTTCTTTTGTTCTCTTCTTGAGTCTTTTGAATTTGGCTTTTGGCTTGCTGACGGATTTCCTCACGACTTGCTTCTTCATCGAAAATGTCAAGAATTTGAAGATCTTTTTTTCTTTTCATCGGAACTCCGAACATGAGTTCAAATGGTGTGGCATCGATGGATCGTTGGTATGTACTGTTGATCACGGTCTGAACACTTGATGGCTTTTTATACCATTTGGATGGATCGTTTTGGCAAAGTTTTGTCAATACACTAATTATAATCGAGTTGAGTCGTTCAACTTGGTCGTTAACGCGTGCCATCCCTGTCGTAATATGAATTAATTCGATGTTTTCACGTTCGCAATATTCGACGAAATTTGATGACGTAAACGCTCCTCCTCTATCGGCAATTATTCGTCTTGGATTCCCAAATGTCGTGCCTTGAATCTCTAAACTATGCAATACCTCAGCTGCATTCACCGTTTTTGTGGCGTAAAGCCGACAGAATTTTGAAAAACCGTCAATCACTGCAAATATGAATTTGTAATTTTTATTTGTACTAGTCATTGGACCCAAATGGTCAATGTGATATGTTTCTAGCGGGATTTCTTCCTTAGGTATCGGTTTCAACAATCCTTCTTTCTTTCCACGTTTCCTGTCGGCTAGAATGCACTGAATACAGTTTCTAGTACATTGTTGAATTTCTTCGTTCAAATTTTTTATTACGTATTACTGGTGGTCTTGGTAATGCTTCTTTTAATTTAGTAAATGCTCTCTGCTCGTTCATACCAAATTGAAATTTCGTACTATCTTTCGTAAGATCTGTCAGTGGTAATGCTATGATTGCGAAATCTCGAATGAATTTTCTGAAGAAGCCTGCCAATCCAAGAAAACTCTTTACATCTCTCACTGTTCGAGGTGTTGGAAATTTTAAAATAGTAATTGTCCTATCATTTAATCGTCTAACTGTTCCGTTTTTGATTATAAATCCCAAATACTCTATTGTGTCTGTCATGAATTGGCACTTCAGGCACTTAATCCTCAAACCGTTTTCAGCTGCGACTCTAAGAACTTCTGTCAATTTTGCTAATGCATCGACTATATTATCAGCTAGTATAACAATATCATCGACGTATATGATAACAATGCCCTTGATGATTAAATCTCTGAAAACCTCATTGATAAACCTGATAAAGCTGGTTGGACTATTACAGAGTCCAAAAGGTGACTTGATAAATTCATACAATCCTAAATGTGAACAAAGAACAATTGCTTGGATTTTTCGCTTTATTACATGTTGTAAACCAAATACAAGAAAACAAGTACACGAAAGGTTTTTGAAGGTACCAGAACTTCAAAATGCTCTGCATACGATTATGAAATTTACGCAAGCTACAGAATATTACGAGGACTTAAAAATGCTACGCAAAGGGAAAGTTCTACTGCATAAAAGCAAATTAATTTCTCTCAACCCTTTCTTGGACGTACTCGGAATTTTACGTGTAGGTGGTCGAATACAAATGGCAAATATTAGTCAGAACCAAAAACATCCAATTATTGTACCGAAGAATACGAAACTAGCAGAACTTGTAATATACGACACACACATCAAATATCTTCATGGAGGTCAACAATTAATGTTAAACATCATTCATTTAAAATACTGGATAATTGGATGTAAAAACTAAGTACGCAAATGTATTCCAAAATGTACACGGTGTATTCGCTATCGAGCTAAAGGTGGTAACCAGCAAATGGGTAATCTACCAGGTTACAGATTACAACCATGTCGTCCATTTACCAACACTGGAAAAGATTATGCTGGTCCATTTCAGATACGAACTTGGAATGGACGTGGTGCTAAACAACTGAACGCATACATAGCGCTATTTATTTGTTTGGCTACAAGAGCTTTACATCTTGAAACCGTTTCTGACTTGTCTACAGATGCATTTCTAGCAGCTTTAAATCGCTTCATAGGTCGCAGAGGCCGTTGTTTAAATATATACAGTGACAACGGTAGAAATTTTGTCGGTGCTGCTAGGAAAATCACAGAATTTCAAAGGTTTTTGATGCAGAATTGCGATCTAATATCAAAGGAACTTCACGATAATGAAATTAAATGGTATTTCATTCCTGCATGTTCACCACACTTTGGTGGAATTTGGGAAGCTGGGGTAAAGTCGGTAAAATACCACATCAAACGAGTTCTAGGTGAGTCATTATTGACATATGAAGAATTCTCTACCTTTTTATGTGAAGTTGAAGCTATTTTAAATTCACGGCCTATTTCTCCTAAATCACCGGATCCTAAAGACATGGAAGCTCTAACACCAGGACACTTAGGCGATGAAAATATATCGTATTCATCACGATGGCAACACTTGCAGCGTCCTGTACAACAATTTTGGAAAAGATGGAGCTTAGAATATATCTCTACTCTTCAAAATCGCAAAAAATGGGCGAGTAGGAAAATCAATATGAAGGTTAATGACCTCGTATTAATTAAAGAAGAAAATTTACCTCCATCTAGATCAGTGTTTCCCAACCTTTTTTGTGCCATGCCCCACCTTAGTCTTTCTAAAAAAATTTATGCCCCCCCCCCAATGTAAAATACATAATTTTTAATATTAAAAAATTGAATTGTTCACTTAAGAAACTAAATTTGGCTCCGAAATCTAGCATTGCATTTAAATGGCCCGGAGCGAAAGGGTTAAACTCGTGTCATGTCCATTTTCGAATTGCCCCCCTTAACAATCAAATTGCCCCCTGTGGAGCGTGGGCCCCACGTTAGGAAACACTGATCTAGATGGTTAATGGGTCGCATTGCGAAGGTTATATCTGGTAAGGATGGCTTAGTACGAGTGGCAAGTGTTCGGACAAAAAACGGCGTCTTGGATCGGCCGATTCATATATTATGTATTTTACTTTCTTCAGAATAACGAAAATTAATATAGTTTATTTGCAATATTTGAAATTAGTGTTTCAAGGTGGGCGGCATGTTTGCACTGGAGTTGAAGAAAATCTACCTTATTATTAGTAAAAATTATATTTCATCATGTAAGCTTAGTTAATTTTATTTTAAAAATAAGAAAGCTTGTATAATTCTAATTTAATAAATTTTCATTCAATTTTGTTTTATCACGAAGAAAAGTTTCATTTTACGAATTTTAAGATTTCTCATTCAATCGGTACTTTGGGTAACAGACGTTAAACCACAAGACCAGACCGATGATCGATTCGAGGGTATTACGATACCCCCCCATGCCAAACGCTTTCAAAGAAATGGACCCAAGGGCTTCATTTATGGGAGAAGGAACGCCACCGGAACTGTGACGCTAACTTATAATGGTGAGACAAAAATCGTTAAAGGATGATAAAAGAATTTTTTTTTAATTTTTTGTTAAATTTTAAGACTTTTTTTGAATTATTTTTAATATTTTTAATAAAATATTTTTTAGTTCTAAGACGTAGTATTAACAAAAAAAAAAAGAAAAAGAGAATTGCTATTATTTTTTGATTTATTGTTATATTAATTTTAATATAACGAAGTTACAATAAGGATTCAATGGAAAATATTTTTATCGAAAATATTTTCGGTTTGCGAATATAATTCGCAGTTGAAAGGAGTCATTTGGAGTATAAGACTCAAAATAAACTCCAGTATAGGCAGTCTATCACCAGACTCAGAGAAGCCGGTTAGTAGAAAAGCTTTAGTTAGGAGACTGTGTTGGGAGTCACCCGTACCCCGACTTAAGAATCCTTCATAGTATAGTAGGACCTCTTCATAAGGGCCACCTGTTCGAGTCACCCGAATTCTTATAGGAAGATCTAATCGATGTTGGACCGCTCTAACTAAATACGGAATCTCTTCTTACGAAATACCCGACCACAATACTGTTTGCGTCACCCGAACCGGCAGTACATTGGAACCCCAATAAATGGTACACCGTGATACCATAACCGATTTCGCCTTGTAAAGAGGTAGCTGTCCCCGATCCAAAATACTCTTTGCGTCACCCGAACCGGCAGTATAGACCGCTTGTTGTTTTGAGTCACCCGTACCACTCAACAAGATCTTCTAGACCAGATTTCCGAGGTAGTAGGTAAAACTACTGATCTGCTCGTACATACGAGATACCTGTCCTTGATATTGTTTGCGTCACCCGAACCAAGCAATATCAAACAAATACCGGCCCATTCGAGTCATACACATCCCATGTATTGCTCCCCGCCTCGAAACATCCAACTTAACCTCCTTCCCCAATACTAAACAACCGTATCTCCAAGTAGGCAGGCAGGCATAAATAGTGAATAAAGATAAAATTTTATTACTTTTAACATAAAAACCGACTTGTTATTATTTCAACCGCCCGTATCCGACCCCTGGAGCGTTACAAGTATGTAATGTTTTATTAAAAATACCAATAATTGAATTTAAACATTTCTCGCGTAATTATGCCGCGTGAATGGAAAGAAAACGCGTGTTTATGCCGCGCAAAGAAAAACAAATGAATTAATCAAAAAAAAACAAATTGCAATTCACACATGTCCACGTAATTATGCCATGGACGATTGAAATCAAATTTACTTAAGTTTTTCTTAATTTACTTTAATTTTACGTAATACGAGTTTAACTTCTTTCTCTGGTGATGAACTGCAAACGACTGATGGTGAATGTCAAAAATCTTCGTTTGTAACGGGAAATGCGGCGTTGCCAGATCGACAATCCCACATTCGGCCGTCCTGAGGGTTCAATCGTCCCGAATGAACCCATTGCTTAATGTTGTCTGCACTGGTAACAGTTACTTGGGGTACTTCGTGTTCAACAATCTTTTTCACTTGATACCTATCTTTACCCAATACTTGTGTTACACAATATGGGCCAAGATAATGTCCCGTCAACTTCGTTCCGATGCCGAACTGTGTCCGCTTTATGGCTAATTCATCTCCAACATGGTACGACGGAGCTGGATGAGCCCTTAAATTGTACGTTCTTTTGTTCTCTTCTTGAGTCTTTTGAATTTGGCTTTTGGCTTGCTGACGGATTTCCTCACGACTTGCTTCTTCATCGAGAATGTCAAGAATTTGAAGATCTTTTTTTCTTTTCATCGGAACTCCGAACATGAGTTCAAATGGTGTGGCATCGATGGATCGTTGGTATGTACTGTTGATCACGGTCTGAACACTTGATGGCTTTTTATACCATTTGGATGGATCGTTTTGACAAAGTTTTGTCAATACACTAATTATAATCGAGTTGAGTCGTTCAACTTGGTCGTTAACGCGTGCAACCCCTGTCGTAATATGAATTAATTCGATGTTTTCACGTTCGCAATATTCGACGAAATTTGATGACGTAAACGCTCCTCCTCTATCGGCAATTATTCGTCTTGGATTCCCAAATGTCGTGCCTTGAATCTCTAAACTATGCAATACCTCAGCTGCATTCACCGTTTTTGTGGCGTAAAGCCGACAGAATTTTGAAAAACCGTCAATCACTGCAAATATGAATTTGTAATTTTTATTTGTACTAGTCATTGGACCCAAATGGTCAATGTGATATGTTTCTAGCGGGATTTCTTCCTTAGGTATCGGTTTCAACAATCCTTCTTTCTTTCCACGTTTCCTGTCGGCTAGAATGCACTGAATACAGTTTCTAGTACATTGTTGAATTTCTTCGTTCAAATTTTTTATTACGTATTACTGGTGGGCTTGGTAATGCTTCTTTTAATTTGGTAAATGCTCTCTGCTCGTTCATACCAAATTGAAATTTCGTACTATCTTTCGTAAGATCTGTCAGTGGTAATGCTATGATTGCGAAATCTCGAATGAATTTTCTGAAGAAGCCTGCCAATCCAAGAAAACTCTTTACATCTCTCACTGTTCGAGGTGTTGGAAATTTTAAAATAGTAATTGTCCTATCATTTAATCGTCTAACTGTTCCGTTTTTGATTATAAATCCCAAATACTCTATTGTGTCTGTCATGAATTGGCACTTCAGGCACTTAATCCTCAAACCGTTTTCAGCTGCGACTCTAAGAACTTCTGTCAATTTTGCTAATGCATCGACTATATTATCAGCTAGTATAACAATATCATCGACGTATATGATAACAATGCCCTTGATGATTAAATCTCTGAAAATCTCATTGATAAACCTCATAAAGCTGGTTGGACTATTACAGAGTCCAAAAGGTGACTTGATAAATTCATACAATCCTAAATGTGAACAGAATGCCGTGTATCTTCTGCTTTCAGATTGAACATGTACGTGAAAGTTTCCGTTTTCCAAATCAAGTTTACTGAACATTTTTCCTTTCTGCAACTTTTTTAGCTGCTCTTGCATAGATTGAAACGATGATCTTTCTTTTATTATCTTTTTATTCAAACGCCTGTAATCTGCGCATAAACGTTTCGAACCATCTTTCTTCTTTACTAACACTAGCGGCGACGCATAATTTGACGTGCTAGCAGTGATTATTTCTTTGTCCAACCATTGCTTAATTTGTTGTTCAATTATGTTTTTGTCTGCGTACGCTGGTTGTCTATATCTAGAATAAATAGGAATGTCATCTGTGAGGACGATCTTCGTTTGAATTGTCGTAGTGACGTTTTCTGCGGGTTTATACTTGTCTATCAACTCCTTTACTTTATTTGGAATTGCATCGTTTTCGACTTCGATGGACATCAATTGTTTCATTTCAACTTCAGTGCTTGAATGTTTTTTTGCTTTGCTAACTAATTTGGTCTCGTTTGCTCTTGACAAAATGTCCACTTGGCTTAATATATTGCGTCCCAGTATTGCTGGAACGCCAATATGTTCTCCTTCTATCACGTGTAATTCCATGTCAATAGTGATTCCACTTACTTCTATCTCAGTATTCAAGCTAGCGGATGTCCGCGTGAAATACTTGCCAAGACCTGACAATGGTATTGATACGTCACGTAAAGTAGGATTACCTAGCTGCGTATATGTGTCGTAGCTTATTACACTGATTTCGCTTCCGGTATCGACTAGAGTGTCTATCTCAATATTCTTTATCTTCATTACTATTGGGAGTATGCATTAATTCGTGCGTTTTTTTCGAAAATTAATGCTTTATTGTGAAAAAATGGTTATACACTCAATGATCAAAGTATTGCCCATTGGAAGCTACAACATTTGCCCATCTTTCTGGCAGTTTGTAGATTCCATCCTAAAAGAACTTCTCCGGCTTGGTGGTGAAGAACGAATCGAGCCAATTTTTTATACCCTGTTCTGAAGTGAAGCGTATTCCGGTGAGGGCATTCGGCATTGATCTGAACAAGTAGTAATCAGAAGGGGCTATGTCTGGGCTATAAGGCGGGTGAGGTAGAACTTCCCACCAACTGTTTTCCAAATAGTTTTGAACCGGTCTTGAAACATGTGGCCGAGCGTTGTCATGATGGAAAATTATGGATTCGTGTCTGGTTGCATATTCTGGTCGTTTTTCCGCAATCGCTCTCTTCAAACGAATTAATTGTGTTCGGTAGAGGTCCCCTTTGATCGTCTGACCCGATTTCAACAGCTCATAATACAACACACCCTTATGATCCCACCAAATACAGAGCATTACTTTGGCGCCATGGATATTCGGCTTTGCCGAGGATGTTGATGGTTAGTCGGGCTTCACATACGATTTCTTGGGCTTGGGGTTATCGTAATGAATCCATTTTTGATCACCAGTGACAATCCGACGCAAAAATGACTTGTTTTTGTGGCGTTGAAGCAACATTTCCGACATGCAGAATCGGCGTTCGATATCTCTTGGCTTTAATTCATACGGCACCCAATTTCCAAGCTTTTGGATGAATCCCGATGCTTTTAAACGTCTGGAAATGGTTGCTTGATCAACTCCCAATGATTTTGCAAGATCTTGTTGCGTTTGGCACGCATCTTCATCAAGCAATGCCTCCAATTCTTCATCTTCAAACCTTTTTGGCTGTCCGTGTCGTTAATCGTCTTCTAAGTTGAAATCGCCACTTTTAAACCGTGAAAACCACTTCTGGCACGTTCTTTCAGCTAGAGCATGGTCACCTCTACTAAAATACGATGACTTTCGGTAGCACTTTTCTTCATGTTAAAGTAATGAAGAAGAACTCCCCGCAAAAACACTTTTTCTGGCACAAAGTTCGACATGTTCCAATGAATAGAAAAAATGTTGTTTATGCTTCAATCAACTGACATATACTGAAAAAGACGCGCAATAACAGTAGCTTTCAAATGAATATAGTCACGGATGAACACGACGCGAAATAATACTAGTAACGCCCTCTTAGAAAACCGCACGAATTAATGCATACTCCCAATACATTTGTATATCTACTTTCAGTCTTTGCATTTACTACATTGAGGTTTCGTTTATTTTCATTTGGCTTACTATTTTTGCACTCAAATAATCTATGACCTTGTTCTTGACATTGGTAACATATAACCCTCTTCGTTCTGCAATTTTCTTCCAAGTGCGCCTTCTTACAGTAATGACATTCTGATGATGAATTTTTTTGCTTTGGAACGTCTTTATTAGCTTGTTATTGCTTGTTATTAACTTTCGGAACGAATTTTGATTGTGTTGTGTGTGTTTTATAACTTTCATATGCTTGTTGTGTAATATAGCCCTTGAGACGACTCTCGTGGCTCTCTCCGGGAAATTAATTGAAAATTCCTTAAGTTTTCTTTTGAGAAGACGAATCGCGAATTGGTGGCTTGACATTGGGTCGATCCGTGTAGTGGAAGGGTAGCCACTTGGGTGGTTTTACAATTTAATTAATGTAAATAGGACTTACGTAGTTTTACTTGGCTTGTTATTGACTGCTTCTGACATGATTTACTTTCGTTTTGAAAACTTTCCATCAGTAATCAATTTCGAAATGCATCAAATGATTTTAATGCATTTCGCAATTGGTTATCTTCCATTAATTTTGCTGCTGATGGTGCAAAGTAGAATTTTCGCTAAAGAAATAAATAATGTTCTGAAACTTTTTAGTTTACAGAAAACATTATTGTTCTCAAAAATCTTGCGGAACATTTTTGGTTTACAACAACATTTGTGGTTTCAGAAACATATTAGTTTCTAGAAACATGTTGTTGGGAAGCACTCTACTTATTGGAGGATGTAATGTTTTATTACATGACACGCTCTTAATTTGATTTTTAATTCGTTGATGTTTCGCGCACCGTATAAACATATTTTGTTTTCAGCTTTGTCAATGATACCATTGATGATATATTGCACCATTCAGGGGTGGCTCTACCATAGAGGCGAACTAGGCGGCCGCCTAGGGCGCTAAAATGTTGAGGGCGCCAAAAAACACGGCATTTATAATTTTTTTGTTCATTCTCATATAAATCTAAAATTAATTGATTGATCACAAATTTAACGTAAAACATTCCAACGGAATTGGAACTAGAACCAATTCGCATGTGATTAAAAAAAAAACAATTTTCATATGAAAGACAAGAAAATTTCATTAAGAACCCCAGCAAAGATTTAAAGTAAATTTTTCTTGACAGTCTACAAAATGTAACAATACAAAATCTGTATGCATCATGTACTAAGCTTGAGTCAGCATTAAGTCATGACCGCTCTAAAGACATCGAAGCAGTGGATTTGTGTAACCCAGCAACTCCATTGTACTTATTTCAAGACTTATTTTATTACGGGCGCCATTTTGAAGAAATTAAATTTGTAGGTGGGAAATTGATATCCTGATATTTTATTTGTAAAAACGCCGTTGACGAAGAAACAATGAAATTTCGCTGCATAAATTTATTATAAATATACTATATATATTGTGCTACCCTTTCGGTTCGATGTTATTAAATGATAACACTTTTTATTTATGTGAATTTAGTGTATAAGTTTTATTTATAATTATTTCTGCGTTACAATTAGTATTAAAAAAATATTTGTTTTTCAATAATTTAATTATTACAAATTATTTATCACAGTTTTAGAGATTCACTATTTTAATAATTGATCACAATTACTTTTAATTTCAAAGTTTCTGTTTTACTCCGAATGTTTGAAATACACAGCTTGGGCTTTTGATTTGAATTGATTTTAGACTCGACCCTACGGCTGCTTTTATACCAAATTGGTGTGTCTCGGGAAATTTCTCGAAAA
Organism: Xylophagus ater; assembly: GCA_963422695.1. Lineage (NCBI taxonomy): Eukaryota > Metazoa > Arthropoda > Insecta > Diptera > Xylophagidae > Xylophagus > Xylophagus ater. The sequence goes on from OY730478.1 coordinate 39,061,850, forward strand.
GTCTGGTCGTTTGGCTTTCTAAAAGCTAGATGGCAGTATTTCTCGAAAGCTCTTGTATTATGAATATTCCTGAGAAATATTGCTTTGTTTGAGACAATGCTTTGTTCACGTTATTCGGAGAAGTCTATTGTATTGTCTCGGTCGTGTAAACAATTTAATTTGGTGCTTTCTGGGCTTTTCTTTTACCCAGAAAAAGTAATAAATAAAGTGTAGTGTTTTCAAGAAATATCCAATTTCCTTCTTTTATAAAGAAATTGGATATTTCTGGTATTTTTATAGTGCAATATGTTGTTTCTACTAAAAGTGCATTACGGTTGACAGGAATGAATGAATATTTTTTAATAAAAAAAAGAATTCAACCAAAATCATCAATATTTCTAAAAGTTTCTCATAAAAAAAATTATTTTAAGAAAAATGTTCCAAATTTTTGATATATCAATCCTTCCCGGAATTGTAATTAGTAGAAACCAGACTCGAGATATTAAAAATTTCTCAGAAAAATGCATTACGGTAGCAATAAAGATTCTTTCTAAAATCCATCCCATGATCATTACGAATATTTCGAGTATTTTTTTCATAATATGGCACGAATTTTAAACCAAATTTATTTTTAAATGAAATGAAAAATTGTTTCCATTTTATTGCTGTCGTATGAAGGCGCCAAATTAATTTTTTCTAAAAAAAAATGTCTAGAAATTAAAAATATCTGAAATATTGAGAAAAACCTATTGCTATTACACACCACATTGGCACCACTCTTTATTTCAATATGTCAAAAATAAGTCTGGAAAAAAGTCTAACTCAAAAAAGTCTACAACAATTGATCCAGAACGGCTTGTAGGCTTGGCTAAAATATCAATCGAAGATGATATAGCCCTAGGTATTGATGTCAAAAATTGCGTAACTGATTTCGCCAAACGAAAGGCGAAAAAAGTTAAACCGGAAAAATAAAAAAGTCACACGGAGCCATATCTGCTTGCGGAACGACATTCACTTGATTTTTGATGAAAAACTTATGAATAATGATGGCAGTCATGCATTGTCATGATGTAAAACCCATGAATTGTTTCGCCATAATTGTGGTCGTTTTTTATGAATGGACTCACGGAAACGACGCAAATGGCCTCAATCACATTTGTTACTAACTGTTTGGCCAGTTACAAGAAACTCTTTGTAGACAACGCCACGGTAGTCGAAAAAATAGTCAACATGACCTTGGACTTGCTTTGACGTGTCTTTTTGGTATTGGTTCACCTGCAGCACGATATTCACTGGATTGTTGAGTCGTTTCAACACGACGTTGTTTTCCAAACAAATTCAATGATTTTGGGACAACACGACAAGACACACGAGACAAGCCCAAGTTGTCCTTTAAAAACTTTTGATCTTGATAAACACTGATCACTGTAACATTTTTCTAACATTTTTGATGTATCTGTACAAGAAATTTCGTTTTTTACACAAAATTTAATGTTAATTCTTTGTTCAATAGTTTTATCCATATTTAAAAAAAGACCCAAACAAATTTTTCACACTTGCGAAAGGCGCTGAAATTTTTAAACTAAGAAAGCAAACATCATGGGTTTTCTAGCTGTTCACAACAGTCATACCAATCTATCAAATAAATATAACCATAGATATTCATTGCGCGCGTATTTCTAAAAATACTGTCTCATCACTTTTTGTAGTAGTATATTGTTTTTGCTCATGCTTAATAAACTATAACTAAAAGAACAATTTCAGAAAGCAAGATTTTTCAAAAATGTTTATTCCTTAGATAGAGAGGGCACAACAAAAAAGTTTGCCTAGGGCGCGGGTTTTTAAAAAAGTTTTTTGAGTCAATGATTTCTGATATACGCAATTGCCTTGCCTAGCTATTTGATCCATTTTGAGAACATACGCTAGATAACTTTCGTCATGACGTTTCTTGGTCGTTCGTAGTAAGTTGTATATTTCGGCACTACTTACTTTCGTGTCGAATTCTTCTACTAATCTTCTTTTTAAATCGAACCAAGAATGAGTTATTCTAGCTTGCGATACTAATACAGCTGTTCCTTTCAACAGTCGTTTAGCGTACACGTGTGTTTGCCGACCGTTCCATTGCATACTATTCGCGGTTTCTTTATTTCTGTTATCCAGCTTTGAACAGTAATAAAATAATCGCCGGTTAATGTTCTTAGACTACCTTCAATATCCTGAAAAGAAAAAAACGGTTTAGATAAAGTGTTATTTGATTTAAATATCTCATTTCTCTCGTTTGATGCATCTGGTGTATCCAGTACAGTTGATGTAATATGCATATTTGACATTTCAGGTTCAATGGTAACTGTTTCGAATGTATTTTCGATGACAGGCATATTTGATGCTTGTCTGGTTCTCCGCTCTTGATTTTCTTCGGTAGATACACTTTCTAATTCTTCTGATGCATCTTTTAGTCGTTTCAGCAATTTCGACTTGTTTCCGGACGTTGATAAGCCTTTTTCCATTAATGCTTTTTGCAGCTCACTATTATTCATTTTGTTAATGTTTATATTTGCCATTTTGTTATTTTATTTGATAATAGTTATTTATTATGTTCGTTTATTTATTTATTTTATTATTAATATTATTATCATAATATTTAATAATTTATTTTTCTACTTAATTTTTCTGGCTATTATTGTTTTTTTTGATGTTGTTGCTTATTTCATCCGCTTATGAAATACACATCACTATTTTATTTTGGCAGCACTTTTTGTTTTGAGTTTAAGTTATCAAAATTGTTCTGGAAATTTCCACTTCAATGTTCACGTACACTAACACGGAAAAATTTTGTTTTGGTTGTTTATTTCATCCGCTTATGAAATACACATCACTATTTTATTCTGGCACACTTTTTGTTCTGAGTTTCAGTTATCAAAATTGTTTTGGAAATTTCCACTTCAATGTTAACATAAACTAAAACAAATGTTTTTTTTTCATGAATGATCACGTTTTGTTTTCACGGCACCGTTCCCTTTCCTGTTTTTTGTCTTTAGATCTTCAAATCTCGTCTTGAGCCCCCATTTGTGGGAACGGAATTGGGTTGGTGAACTCAAAAAACGATTCTTATATTCTTTAACAATAGTATGTAATGTTTTATTAAAAATACCAAGAATTGAATTTAAGCATTTCTCGCGTAATTATGCCGTGTGAATGGAAAGAAAACGCGTAGTTATGCCGCGCAAAGAAAAAACAAATGAATTAATAAAAAAAAAGGAAATGTGCTTTTGACCACACTGTAGAAGTGAAATATAAGCTTTTCTTTATGGTTTGTCAGCGAGTTGCATTTGTTCCGTTTGTTTAGCAAGTTGCCTAGCCCTACATGCCCGCATCCGTTCTGCACCAGTCATAGCCGTACTCATCGAAGTCTTGTCAGCGAGTTGCTTTTGTTCCGCTTGTTGTTGCCTAGCCCTGCGTGCCCGCGCCCGTTCTGTAATAGTCATAGGCGTTCGCGTGGAAGCCTTGTCAGCGAGTTGCATTTGTTGCGCTCGTTGAGTAAGTTGCCTGACCCTAAATGCCAGCGTCCGCTCTGTACTAGTCATAGCCGTAGCTGTCGAAGACCTACTCGTCGAAGCCTTGTCAACGAGTTGCTTTTGTTCCACTTGTTGAGCAAATTGCCTAGCCCTACATGCCCGCGTCCGTTCTGCACCAGTCATAGCCGTACTCGTCAAAGCCTCGTCAGTGCGTTGCTTGTGTTCCACTTGTTGAGCAAGTTGCCTAGCCCTACAATGCCGCATCCGTTCTGCACCAGTCATAGCCGTACCTGTCGAAGCCTTGTCAGCGAGTTTCTTTTGTTCCACTTATTGGGCAAGTTGCCTAGCCCTACATGCCTGCATCCGTTCTGCGCCAGTTATAGTCGTACTCGTCGAAGCCTTGTCAGCGAGTTGGTTTTGTTCCGCTTGTTGAGCAAGTTGCCTAACCCTACATGCCCGCGTCCGTTCTGCACCAGTCATAGCCGTACTTTTCGAAGCCTTATCAGCGAGTTGATTTTGTTCCGCTTGTTGAGCAAGTTGCCTAGCCCTACATGCCCGTATCCGTTCTTCACCAGTCGTAGACGTACTCGTTGAAACCTTTTTAGTGAGTTGCTTTTGTTCCGCTTGTTGTTGCCTAGCCCTACTAGCCGTACCCGTCGAAGCCTTGTCAGCGAGTTGATTTTGTTCCGCTTGTGGTGCAAGTTGCCTAGCCCTACATGCCCGTATCCGTTCTGCAATAGTCATAGGCGTTCGCGTGGAAGCATTGTCAGCGTGTTGTGATTGAGCAGAATTGTCGACTCGCAAACGTTTCTTACCCGAAGTCATTGTAGCCGTAGCAAGAAGCAATGCTCGTTAATGTACGTAAGATGCGCTGACCGCTTTCCGCGCCAGCCATATGCACAGAAACGACGCTATTGTTAGTCAGCTTACACTGATGTGACATGTGACGCTGCGTTACAAAGTTAGCGTTCCATGATTTTTTCCAAATAAAAAGTTAAAAAATTGGTATCGACCACAGCGCCAATACGGTGGCAGATAGAACTATTTGGTCTTCGACGGAAATATTCCTCTTTATAACCTCCATAATAATGCCGAACATTGTAATCGTCTAGGACGTCCATATAATAAGATATTTTGTAATATACCGTTTCGTCAAATTGTTATTGAATACAGTGGTGGGAGATAGAACTATTGTGTTTTCGACGGAAATAATCGTCATAAAAACCTCCACAACTTTGTCGAACATTTCAATCGTGTACGACCTCTATATAAAAAGTTCAGAAAAATTTTCAAAAATTTATATCGACTACAGCGCCAATATGGTGGCAGATAGAACTATTTGGTCTGTGACGGAAATATTACGCATTATAACCTCCACAATAACGCCGAACATTATAATCGTCTAGGACGTCCATATAATGAGATATTTTGTGATGTGACGTTTCGTTACACAAAATTGTGACATAATTTTTGTTAAAGGTCCCATAGAAGAATTTCACTTCAAAAACAAATTGCAATTCACACATGTCCACGTAATTATGCCATGGACGATTGAAACCAAATTTACTTAAGTTTTTCTTAATTTACTTTAATTTTACGTTATACGAGTTCAACTTCTTTCTCTGGTGATGAACTGCAAACGACTGATGATGAATGTGAAAAATCTTCGTTTTTGACGGGAAATGCGGCGTTGCCAGATCGAACATCCCACACACATGTATATTAAAGAAAAAGCTTTGGTATTGTAGTATTTAATTGGAACCAAAACTTAAATTATTTTATTCGACGATTATCACACTTTCACTTGTCTTCGATTTATTTTACCATTTCAAAATTTTTTCTTTTTTTCCCGCCATATTGGCTTGTTCCTCATTTTTTTTCTTTTTTTTTATTTCTTTTCTTTTAAATATAATTAAAAATATAAGATCCTTTCACTAATAATTTTTGTTTTCTTTTCAATCTAAAATAATACGTTCCTCACGACTTTCCATGGCCTCATTTTTTTTTCAAGCTTAACAAAAATCTTTACTATACTTGTCTACCACTCAACACGGGAGATGTTTTGATGGAGATATCTTTTCGCTTGTTCCTTTCTTTTCTCGGTACAAATTCTTTTGAATTCTTTTATTTTTTTGGTTTGTTTATTTATGTCAAAAAAAAATTCGAACATTACACATCAGCCTAGTCAGGATTGACCTGTCATCACGGACGAGGTTGAGACCAAAGTATTTTTCGAGCTATCTTATTTTTCGCGGCGCCCAATGTGGGACTCGACCACCCCAGAGAAAATGAGTCCCGTGCACTCCGGTTAGCTAACCGGGTAATACATCATCACTGACGCAAATCTTTAGCATGGTAAATACCGACCGATTTCCCGTTTAAATTTTCGATTTCGTGTAAAGAGTTACCGACTACTTTCGCTATCCGACATTTTATGAATTTCTTGCTCAATTTCACGTTTAAGTTTTTCGCGAAGTCACTTAATACAAAGTTTCTCCGGAAAACTTCTTGTCCGACAATAAATTTTACTTTGCGCGACCGACAATTGTAATTTCGTTCGTGTTTCTGATGAGCGTTTTACAAATTCTTCGTAACTCGATTTCTAATCAACTCAAGATGGTCGGGTTTGGATACAACATTGAAATCTTTGCTACTCAATCCGCCAAGCTTGCGCAACAACTCGTATATGGTGCCATGAGTAAGCATATGGGTTCCGAACAGCAGAAATTAAGGATCACCACCCGTAGAGGCATGGACTGAACTTCGTTAAGCACAACCAATGCTACACAGGTGTTGACCCCATTCCCGATGATCTTCACCGATATAGGACCGAATAGCAGCCAATACCGAGCGATTTACCGTTTCCGAGGCATTAGCTTGAGGAGAATAGATAGCAGTGCGTATATGTTTAACACCGTAAACATCGAGGAACTTTTTAAATTCTTTAGATAGGAACTGTGTTCCATTATCCGACAAAATGGATTCTGGCATCCAGAACAAATTGAATACGTTTTCTTCAAGAAACTCTACAATTCGTGCGGCCGACGCTTTTTTTAACGGGTTAAAAAGAACAAATTTAGAGAATTTGTCTAACACGACTAATAAAGTAGTATTGGCTTTTTTCGAGCGCGGATACGGACCTAGTAAATCTATATACAGAAACTGGAAAATACGTTCTGTAACTATTTGCGACCCCATTAATGCTCTTAAAACCACATTTGCTTTAGTCTCCTTACAATTTGCGCAACATGAGATAAAGTTTTTGACGTCTTTCATCATCTTTGGCCAATAGTATCTTTGGCGCAGCTTGTGGCGGTTCATGTGTCAATCGAACTAAGCTAGAGGCTAGACCCGGAGGAATCCATAGCTTCACGTACAATCTTCCTGATCAGAGTTTCCAATGCTGAATTTTGTTCTGAAGTAAACAAATCCATCTGATACTTGCGTATCCGGTAATTTGTCTGCATTTTCCTGCACTGTATTGATCAAGTCGCGGTAATTTGATTTCAACTCGTGAGAATTGAGATCAATGGAAGGGATTTTTCCATACTCTGATATTTCTTCGCCAAAAGCCCTAGATAAAGTATCAGGTACAACATTTTCCGATCCCTTACGATGCTCAATGTCAAAATCAAACGCTTGAAGCTTCAAACTCCAACGAGCCAAACGACCATTCAGGTCCTTTTGACTCATCAACATGGTCGATAATGACCTTGAAGGATAAGCCTTCCACAGCTCTAAATTTTTTTATGTTAAGCACAGCAGCGTAACATTCCAACTCGGTGACACTGTAATTCTGCTGCGCAGCATTTAATTTTTGCGAGACGTATGCAATGGGTTGTTCGAGCCCTTGGTCATTGACTTGCAATAAGACACCACCGACACCTGCTTTACTGGCATCACACTGTACAATGAACGGCTTAGTATAATCTGTGTTTGCCAAGACTGGAGCCGTTGTTAGAGAGATTTTCAACTTCTCAAATGCTTGTTGCGCTTCGCTTGTCTGACTAAATTTTGCTTGTTTCTTTAAGGAATCCGTTATGGGAGATGACAAACTGGCGTAGTTCAAAATGAATCTACGATACCACCCTGTCATGCCCATAAACTGGCGAACTGGTTTAGCAGTAGTTGGTGGTGGGAAATCAAGAATTGCAGAGATTTTACTTGGGTCAGTCCTTAAACATTTGTTACCAACGATATAACCCAAGTACTTTAGTTCTTCCATGTAAAACTTGCTCTTTTCAACGTTTATCGTTAAACCAGCAGACGATAAACATCACGCAACGATTGATAAGGTACGAAAATGAGAATCAAAACCCTAAGACGTGATGAGTAAATCATCAAGATATGCGAATACGTTTTCTCGTAACTCAGAAGGAATTACTTTATCCATCAATCGACACATTCTTTGTGGTACGTTACACAATCCAAAAGGCATAACCTTGAATTGGTATAATGGACGACCGGGGACAGTAAAAGCAGATTTTTCACGACTCAGCTCCTCCAATGCTATTTGCCAGAAAGCATCTGTCAAATCGATGCTGGAGATACAAAAGGTATTCTCCAACCGATTCAGCCATCCATCGATATGTGGAAGTGACTTGGTTGACCTTTCGGGAATCCGGGCAGAGGCGGACCATTCCAGGTTTGCGTACCAAAATTTCGTTCAATGACGTCCATCTCCAACATACTAGAGCTAGATTGACTCCTATATGAGATGGATAAAACAATCTGTCCGCGAATGGACTGTTCCAAACCATCAGCCGTTTTTACGGATGACTGATGTCCTTTCAAATTAAACCTTGACGTTTTATAAATTCCAACGCCCCTGAACCCATACAAGATACACTGACTCCACTATCTAGTAAACCTAGAAAAGTTTCGCCTAGTACCTGGACTCTAAGCATAAGGTCTAACATAATGCCTCACGTTTACGATTGCCGCTGCTATTGTGGACTGCAGACGTTTACAGTGCCAACACTCTGTAAATGACGCGAACGCGTGATAGTACAAACGTTCCCGAAAATTCTTTCACGCGCGATTTCATATTCGACTTGTGTATCATGTAATGTTTTGTTCAGATTGATTTAAATCGGTTTTGAATTTCCGCGCTCCGACTGGCTACTGTGCAATAGGTTTGCATAATGAACCGACTTATTGTTTGATTTTTCGCTAGTTCGTGTTGGGTTTGACAGAATAAGGTGTTCTTACTGATTTTGATTTTCGGCTGATCTACAGGAAAGATGATGAGTTTGGTGATAGTTATACTGTTCACCATTTACTGTCGGGACTGATCTGCTGCATTGGAAGGCATTCGATAATTCCCGTGGATTTCTCGATGCCTTCGAAAGATTTTGAAATGCACTTTGGGCAATTTTGGGTGATAACATCTTTCGTTCCACACTCATAGCAAAACAAGGATCTTCTAGGGGCGGTACATTCAACGTACCCATGGCCTTCTTTCCCACAGTTCCAGCAAATCCATCTTGTATGGACATTACTGTCCATGGCCTCGAAATTAGGTTCTTCCGGAGGGCCGTTTCGAAAATCTGAATAATTGAGATGTTGCCCCAACGGGTAATTGTCAATAGTTAGTACTTGCTTGTCGTTTGGTAGGTAATTCTCCTCAGTTTATTAATGTACTAATATTAGTACCGAAGATTAAATTGACTACACGATTCTTCACGTTGGATTTCATTATTTGAGCTAATTCTTGTTCAGGCATAGGATTGTGTAGTTGGTAGTACAGACTTAACACATTGTCATAATACTTGTATATGTCAAAAGTTTCGGAAGGAGCCTGCTTCAATTGAAGTATTCAACGGACTATTTGATGGTCGGATTCTAAACTTTTGAATTGTTGTCTGAGGGTGATTTGCAACATAGCCCAATTAGGATTTGGCTCTCGCGGAAGAAATTGCCAATACCAATTTTCAGCCTTTTTCGTAAGAAGTGAATGAAATTGGATACAAATTGTTGGCCATAGTATGTTGCTACGAGATCGAGGGGTTTCGACACGAAATATGAACTCCTCCACTGTCATCTCGTGGGCTTCACCACTAAACTTCAGTCCCCACTTATCAATACGACTATCGTGAAATGGGGGACGTACGGAAGTTGGTATTTTTGGGCGGTCATCTGTATAGTTCCGTGCAGGATTGTCCATAGAGTGACGTACATGAGAACGTTTTTGTACCGGGTTCCGATTTTGATTAAAAGCAATTGGTGGCGATACAAAATGTGATCTATATTTGATGACTTATAAGTTGGTGGTGGGTAGTTCCGATACTGATTTCCCCTTAGGGTAGATGGATTAGAAATTTGTGCGGATTCCGCTGCATTATGGACTTGGGAATTACCACGATAATCCCACATAGAATCTCGTACTGGCGATATTGGCAAAAAGAATTGATCGTGAGGATGGAAATTTATGTGAACTCGACTGTTCGCGGGCGCTGGAGGGGGTTGCACTGTTGCAGGATTATCAAACCCTGGGTCCGACCACCCAGCTCCAGTCCTTTGATTTCCGGTTACCATATCAGATGCTCTATTAACATTGTTTGAAGAGAATACATCTACATTGCTTACACTCTTTCTGGGCGAATGGACTACTCGGTTGCCTTGCGTTTAATTATTTTGTTCTACTATGTGAACACTTGGGTTAGGCATATTCAATACGGAATTGTTCATCTTATTGCTATTAGTAGAACGATTTGATTTACGGATAGCGGTTTGTTTGACATTTTAAGAAGGTAGTCAAACTGTTAGTGACAAATCAAGGAAGGTGACAATCGGGTAATTTATTTGAATTTCTGGGTAACACTAGGTACCACTGAGGTCAAATATAAGGACGCAACAGGTAAGTTTAATTCAATTTCCTATGGTAACACCGGATATACCACTATACCTTAATTTAAAATACTTCGGATATAACTATTATTTTTAGCACAACTGGCTCACAAGAAAATTCAATTCATTGCATACGAGAGTATGTCTAACAAAAGAGTGAAAAAAAAAATCCAGAAAAGATATTTCCGTTATCTACTGAAATTTTTTTATTTTTTTTATTTTAAGTGGAACCTGACTTATTTATTGCGCCTAATACTATATAACGATTTATCTATTATTCAATGTATATATATATGTTCAAAATTTAAAATTTTTGTTTTATATTGTTTTTAGGTGTTAATTTAATAGGTTTTCCTCTGAACGTCTATTAAATTCTCAAATATTTTGTTTTACTTTCTATAGACTACTATGCAATCATATATATGTTCCCTATTGGAGAATATATTTCTAACAAAATTTTTTATATACTTCTTTTTTTTCTTTCTGCGTGATGCCTATGTAACAAGCCAAAAAAAAAGAGAGGAGAGAGGAGTCAGACGAACAGCTTATTTTCAGTACTGTATCGCTCAACTGATAGCCATTACAATGACGTTTTCGATGTGGTGATGACATCTACGAGTCTAATAAATTTCTAATACTGAACCTTCCGCGACAGATAAACTGTCACATATATTACATACGTATTAATATATATTTGAGTTTCTTTACCATACGCACCAGATCATGTAATTCAATTTGAAGTGACACTTTATTTATTTTCATGACATTTAAAAGTGTGATTTAGCCTAGCCTTAATTTGCTTTGAAGTATTACTTCTACAACAGGAAGTGTCCAAACCAAAGTTCTCAACACAATCTAAGGTAAGAAATAAAATCCGACGGTCAATGCTTAATCAAACTATATCGCGGGATTTACTTATTATGGATTTGTTATTTTTATAAAGTTTAATTCGACAGTTATAATCTCTGATTATTACTAGATTATCGTATTATGTTTTCGGCTAATTTTAATTTCGTTAACTAAATGCTATATTAAACACGACTTATTCAATTTAGTATCTTGTACCGTATTTTACCGAGTTCTATTGATTCTCGTAACCAACTAATTTCCGATTGGTCTGCCACTTGTGTGAATGAACAAGAGTACCTACACCACTGCGCGTGTAGCTTTTGGGTGAGGAAACTCCTTGCTGAGACCCCTCAAGCAACAACCAATCCAACTAACTTCGACCAACAAGTAAATAATTTCTGTATCTTCCCTATGTTATTGTTGCAACTATACATTGTTCAATAAAAAAAAGGAAGTGTGCTTTTGACCACACTCTAGAAGTGAAACAGAAGTTTTTCTCCGAATCCGCCTTCTTGTCGAGAGGAATGACTACCTCCTCAGTCGATGTGTTCGCACCTTTCTCAATTGGGATAGGAGGATCGTCTCCCTTTCATTTCTTCTTTCTTAGGCCGCGGACCTCCACCTTGCCAAATCTATAGCAAAGGGTGTATTTCCCTTTTGTGATTACGTCTACGGACTTTTGGTCCATCCCGATGTATAGGACCATGCCATTCGCTTCATTCCTGCTGGAGAGAATCTTCCGTTCCGTCGGTTCCAGAAGTTGGGCTTGCTGAGATAGTCTACACAACTTAAGCCCCCCCCCCCCACCGTGTTATGTTGCTCACCGTCGTGGGGATGACCTCTTTATAAAAGCTTCAAAAATTTTTATGGACTACAGGGCAGATGGAACTATTTGGTGTTCGACGGAAATAATCCACACTATAACCTCAAAACCTTCAAAAATTGTGTAAAACGCAATATTATTAAAAGAAATTATATTTATTGCAACAAAAAAAACAGTTAAACATTAAAATAAGAAATATTGAAAAAGATTAATTCAGTGAAAACAATTAATTATGATCTGCTCAGAATGGCGTCTATTTTTGAAGTGTTGTTCTTTTTTTATTATTAGCTGTTCCTTTCTCGAACAGTCGATCCACTAACTGCAACCAACTTCAACTACTTATCGGTTTTATTTCTTAAGGTTGGTTCACAACTCGGCTTCTCCTGATATCTTGTGACGTCCTCGTCACAACAATCACTCAAACTCCCAAAACTTCCCTCATCATCGTCGTCGTCATCGTCATCAGGTGGTGGGCCACACCATGGCTTGATTTTATCAGATGAGAACACTGAAGCATACTTTCGATGTTTACGTTGGATACCCGGAATATCTTCTATAAGGTAGCGGTCGTTTCCTAATATCTTTGTCACAACATAAGGCCCTTTGTATTTAGTTTCTAGCTTCCGTGATTGCCCTGAAGCTGCTGGTTCATTTTCTACAACCACCATATCATCAACATCGTAAAGTGTTGGCTTTCGATGCTTTTTGTCATACCTATCTTTCCATATCATTCTTTGTTCGTTGATACGATCAGCAACTTCGAGTCGAATTTCCTGTATCGGCTGCTTTACATTTTGAACTTCGTCCTGTAGTGCAATTGTAATTTTATTTTGCAACGTATCTCGAGGTTTAAAATCAAATATGACTTCCTGTGGACTCCTCAAAGTTGTATCGTTTTTCATAGAATTTAAAGTCCACTGAATGTCTTTAAGCTTTGCATCCCATTTTCGTTCTTCTGCCGTTGAAGTCGTTAATGAAGATAATATTGTACGATTTGCTCTTTCAATTTGTCCATTCGCTCTTGGAGTTCTTACAGCAGTCTTCACATGTTGAATGTTGTTTACTTCACAATATTCTTCGAAAGCACGCGACGTGAATGCTGTTCCCCGATCACTAATAATTTTAGACGGAGACCCAAAATAACTCGTTAACTCTTCCAATACCTTCAGTACAGCTGATGTTGTTGTGTTTTTTACAGCCCGTATTAATATAAATTTACTAAAAGGATCCGATATTCCTAGAATATAAACATTTCCCTTCGTACTTTTCGGAAATGGACCTAGATGATCTAAATGTAGTGTCTTAAATGGCACTGGATCAATTTCATCATAATGTAGTTCACCTTCTATTTTTCCGCCTGGCCGCTTGTTATAGCAACAATCCACACAAGACTTTATATATTTCGTGACATAATTCTTCATCTTTGGGAACCAATACCATTCCCGTAGTCTTGCAATCGTTTTATCGATGCCTAAATGTCCAGATTTGTCATGACAACTTTGTACAATACGCCAACGAACCATTTTCGGAACAACCCACTTTTTCGTTTCTGCAATCTTCCTATATAACCGTCCGTTGCCCAAAACATAATCTTTCCGCAATTGTTTATCTTTATTTGCAGGATCTTTTAAGCAATTAATTATATTATTCAAAGTTTCGTCTTGTAACTGCATCGTAACTAACCAGTCCGCATCATCTATGTCAATTTTAAATGTCTTCAATGAAGCCGTATCTAATTCTTGAGGAGGTTCAACAGGTTGTCGACTCATCGCATCAATGTGTTCCATCTTCGTTCCACTTCTATGTTCCATTGTAAAATCGAACTCCTGTAATCGTAACCACCATCGTGCTATTTTTGGAACTAACTCCTTCTTTTTCATTGTAGTTTTCAATGCTGAACAATCTGTAACTACTTTAAATGTTTTTCCCAAGAGATAATATCGGAAACGGTCCAATGTTTCTACTATCGCTAACGTCTCCAGTTCATAACTATGACAATTTTTTTCTGCATCAGATGTAGTTCGACTAAAATAAGCCACTGGCATTAGCGCTTCTCCCTCATATTGAAGTAACATTCCTGCAATTCCGATTGAGCTAGCGTCCGTATGCACTTCATGATTAGCATCCACACGGTATGTTGTTAAAATCGGTTTAGTAGCTAAGATACTTTTCAATTTCGCAAAAGCGGTTTCTTGTTCATCGCCCCAAGAAAACAAATTGCCTTTTTTTAATAAATTCGTCAACGGTCGTGCTATCATTGCGAATTCTCTAATAAATTTCCTAAAGTAACTACAAAGGCCAAGAAACTGTCTCACCTCTGTGATAGTCGAAGGTGTTTTGAATTCCTGAACTGCTTTCGTCTTTACTGTTCCTGGAGATATGCCATTAGGTGTAATCTCATGCCCCAAATATTCAATACGTTGTTTCATAAATTCACACTTTTTTAAATTCAAAGTAAGATTTGCTTGTTGAAGTACCTGAAGAACTCGCTCTAGTTTAATAAGCCCCTCCTCTATTGTGACACTACCAATGAGGAAATCATCCATATAAACTTCTGCGTCTCCCTTCTGCAAATTTCGTTTGACTTTCTCTATCAGCCGTTGGAACACGGACGGCGCATTCTTCAACCCAAATGGCATCTTTGTAAACTCGTACAAACCTTCGGACGTTACAAATGCTGTAAACTTTCGACTACTTTCTTCAATAGGAATCTGATAATAACCGCTATTCATATCCAATATGGTAAAATATTTATACTGACTGACTTCTTGAATCTGTTCTTCTATATTTGGAACCGGATATACTTCTTTATTCGTCACCGCATTCAATTGACGAAAATCAATGCAGAGTCTGTCTTCACCATTTTTTTTCTTCACGAGCAAAGCAGGACTTGCATAATCAGATACTGATTCCCTGACGATACCACTGTTAACCAGTTCTTGAACCAATTTATTCATTTGCTGTTTCTTCGCATAAGGTATCCTATGCGGCCTTTGCTGAATTGGTTTCTGTAACTGCAATGTAATCTTCATCTCAGTTTGATTAGTCAACCCAATTTGATCCAATTTGTCTGCAAATCTAGATCTAAATTTATTTAATAAACTTAAAAGTTTTACCCTTTCAGCTGTTAATAAATTTCCGTGCTTGACATCACTTTCTTGAATAGGTGACTGATGTATCTGAAATACTTCTGAAGTCTGATTCTCTTTTACTTGTTCGATTCTCAGCTTTCCATATTCTTTTGTTAGTTTAATTCCCGGCTTATCTAAAATATCTCGTCCAATCAACATTGGTGTACTCATAAATTTGTCATCAATTACATATATATCAGCTTTAGTAAACATATCGTCAATTATTATATCAACCGATAACTTCTCCTTTGCATTGAATCTTCCACCAAGGAATCCTGTAATGGACATGGAACACGGCATCGTATTACTTTTTACGTTTTCAGCTGCAGACTTTGAAATTAATGTACACTGACTACCACAGTCTATAAATCCGACTGTCTCATATTCTCCAACTTGTACTCGCTTATGATACTCATCTTTAGTAGTCTGGTCAATTTTAAGAACATTTGACATTCCAGGTTCACGCTTCTTGGACCTCCAACCAGTTGTATCTATTTGATTCTTCTTTGGTTGAGAACAATCTTTAGCTATGTGGCCTCGTGTATTGCAATTAAAACATAAAATTCGAGACATTCTTTTTTCCTTATTTTCCTGCTGATCAGATGAAACTGCTTCTGAAGGCACTTTTGCTTTAGCAAACTTCGTCGGCTTCATCTTACGTAAACTCAGACACCATTTAATTCTGTCCTTTAACTCATCTAAGGAATCGATTATCTGTCCCTGGAAAATAGAAAACAAATCGTCATCATTCATACCCATAATATAATATTTAATTATAGCCCGTTCTCCAAGCCTTGCTTGTGCTCCAATATTCCACATTTCCTCCAAATATTCTAGCAAAGTCTCTTGAGATTTCCTTTTCCGAGTCATTAACGTAATATGTACATCGGCCTCATTTACATCCGGTGTAAATGACTTCTGCAATTCTGATGAAAATTTTTTCCATGTTGTATAATTTTCCTCTAATCGATCGAACCAATTACGAGCTGATCCTTTTAACTTCGTTGGAGCAGCAAATAAAACTAAAGTCTCTGGCCATTGGTAAATTTCACGAAGACTTTCAACGCGTTTTATCCACTTTTCAACCGACATACTGTTTTTATCGTTCGGATCACATTCTGGCAGAATATCTATCACGTCTCGCGGCGTAAAGTTAATTAAAGAATCGTTTAGTCTAACACGTCTCAATGGCGCAATGAATTCACTGTCTTCGACCACGTTCTCAGACTCGCTACGAAGGGATTCATTCACATTATCTCTACGGATTTCATCAGACCGTAATCTTTCTATTAACACGGATTTTTTTCCATTTCTATTTAATCCTCTATGCCCAAGTTCGTTTTTCAATTGTTTCACTGACATATTCAATATATCCATTTCGATATATGGTACTCAATTCGAACGCACAATATTTTTTTTTTGTTTTTTTTTTTTTCCTTAACAATACCGCTTCTTCTGTTTTTTTTTTCTCGCGTACCGACGCCAAACAAAAACAAGTCAAAACACGTATACAAAAGCGTATTTTTCAAATATTTTTTTTTTTTTCTCAACTTTTTGTTCTTTATCCACACTTCTGATTTGTAAAACGCAATATTATTAAAAGAAATTATATTTATTGCAACAAAAAAAACAGTTAAACATTAAAATAAGAAATATTGAAAAAGATTAATTCAGTGAAAACAATTAATTATGATCTGCTCAGAATGGCGTCTATTTTTGAAGTGTTGTTCTTTTTTTATTATTAGCTGTTCCTTTCTCGAACAGTCGATCCACTAACTGCAACCAACTTCAACTACTTATCGGTTTTATTTCTTAAGGTTGGTTCACAATTGTTATTGAATACAGCGCCGAAGTGGCAGGAGAGAGAACTATTGGGTCTTTGACGGAAATAATCGCCACAAAAACCTCTAAAATTTTGCCGAATATTTCAATTGTGTACGACCTCTATATAAAAAGTTCAAAAAAATTTCAACAATTTGTATCGACTACAGCGCTAATACGGTGACAGATAGAACTATTTGGCCTTCGACGAAAATAATTCTAATTATAACCTCCGCAATATTGCTGAACATTGTAATCGTCTAATAATAATATCTGTAATGTGACGTTTCGTCACAGAAAATCGTCACATAATTTTTGCTAATCGCCCCCATAGAAGTATTTCACTTCAAAAAAGGAGCAATAAATGCATGTCAACTATATGGTCCGTAAATATAGTTGACATGCATTTATTGCATTATTAGAAGGACCTGACAGTTCTCGAAGACCACACCAGAAGGGTATGAACGTGGGTGCCATTTGTAATTAAACCAAAGTTAATTACCCAATGCGCCGTACAAAAAAAAACTCAACCACTTCTGCGCTGACGCAACAGCAGTCGTTGGGCGCCACTTTATAATATGAACAAAGTTCAGATTACCAAGATGAAGCGACCAACTAATCGACTACTACTATGCTGACGCAACAGCAGACGTTGGGCGCCACTTTATAATATGAACAAAGTTCAGATTACAAAGATGAAGCGACCAACCAATCGACCACTATTGCGCTGACGCGACAGCAGCCGTTGGGCGCTACTTTAGAATAACGTCGTTGTTTTTAAGACACTATTTGGTAAACGACTATTTGGCTGGCACATTCTAGCTCGTCGGTGGGATGGGTCGCCATTTACCATTTGCGTTAGTGCTATGAGCATTATTACCTCCCACGACGGTAGGCACCTTGACGCGATGTGCGGGCTTAAGTTGTGAGGACCATCTAGCAGGCCCAACCTGAAGGATGGCCCGAGCAATGTACCAAGAACTGCCCCCCCTAAGCCAAAGGTGTTATGCGACCCGTGCCCAGTGGACTGGTTGGTAGTCCGGGGGTATACCGACTACCGTAAACGGAGCCTCGCTGATACCTGGTGACCTCAGAGAGTATTTAGCCTTACCATGAAATGCAGGGCTCTGGCATGGTGGACCTACTTTCCAGTGATTTTCGTGCGATCTACACGGAAAAGAAAATATTTCAAAACGTGAAAAACATGCGGGATGTCACCGCTTCACAGGCTTTAGATCGAATGGAGCAAATCCTCCGTCATCATGATCCAAAGCCTGGAGTATCTAGAAGGAAGTCAGTGGCTAAGGCTATCCGAAAGGGTACTCCTACAGTCACCAGTACTCCCAAACCAAGCACCTCTATGTCAGGAGAACTTAAACCTCCTGCGCCAGAGGTAGGAAAGACTGTGGCGGCAAAAGGGCCTCGCAATATGCCGATGCTCCCAGCACTTGGCCAACCAGGTGGACTGGATGACCCGCTGAGAAGAGGCCTCAGGGGGGCGGGAGTAAGATGGGACCTCCGTTTCCTAGCTCAGGAATTATCACCTGAAGAAGCTAGTAAGAAAGCAGATGAGAGAAAGGTTGATCACCAACCAACCATCATCCAAAAGAGAGGAAGAGGAGAATCCTCCTCTAACTTAATTCTGGAAAGCAGAGTTGCCAAAGGTAAAACAGAATATGCCGCCGATGAAAGGCCCTGCAGGGCCGAGTAATGAAGGAGCGATAGCAATCCCAGGCTCCAGCTACGCCGGCGTCGTGAAAACAGTGAGGATAGCAGTCCTCCCGGCCAATCATCCCCATGAAAGCCTCACCACAGAGAACCTTACGGCCCTGGAAGAGGCTATCATTGAGGAAGTATCACAGGGGTGGCAAATTAAACTCCGGTTTCAAGGTATTCACTTCAAACCGGGTATGCTACTCATAGACTGTGAGAACAGTGACACAGCTAGTTGGCTCAGGGAAAGGACTCCTGAGCTAGCCAGCTGGAAGGGTGTGAAACTTAGCACCAGGGTAGGGGATGATATTCCTTGACCACACATCGTGACTATCTACCTACCCAGAAGCTCAGGCCAAGAGCCTAAAAAAGTAGTAGCACTTTTAGACGCGCAGAATTCGAAGCTAGAAACGACGGAATGAAAGATTCTCTCCAGCAGGAGTGAAGCGAATGGCATGGTCCTAAAGATTGAGATGGACCAAAAGTCCGTAGACGCTATCACTAAAGGGGCATACACCCTTTGCTATAGATTTGGCTAGGTGAAGGTCGGCGGACTTAGAAAGGACAAAGGGAAAGGAGACTATCCTCCTATCCCCATTGAGAAGATATCGGCTGAGGAGGTAATCACCCCAAGGTACCAACAAAAGATGTGAGTGCTTATTAGAATTCCTAATTAAAGATAACTTAGAAATATTTAATGTGGGGAGCACACCCACTTTCACTAACAGGATGCGGGAAGAAGTCCTGGACATTTCTTTCGGGAGTCTAGAGGTTAAAATGTGGTAAGAAATTGGAGAGTCTCTAGTGAACCCTCAATATCGGACCTCAGTATTATAAGGTTCGATCTTGAGGGGCAGAGTGAAAAAGCATTCTCCATAAGAAACCCAAGGAAAATCGATTGGGTAAAATATGACACCTATCTAAAGTGTAATTTAGAACAAGTGAAAGTGAAACAGATGGCAAAAAATTACCGTGAACTCAAACTTGCGTAGAAGAACTAAATGGAGCTATAATCAACGCCTATGAAGAGAGCTGCCCTCTAAAGGAAAAACAAAATAACGTTGATGTTCCATGGTGGAATAGGACTCTATCAGGATTAAGAAGCAGCGTGAGAAGACTATTTAATAAGGCCAAAATAACAGGTCAGTGGGAGGTTTATAAAAGGGAGCTGACCAACTATAACCTCGAAATAAGAGAAGCGAAACGGAATAGCTTTAGGGCATTCTGTGAAAGCATCTCGAACACACCGATCGCGGCGAGACTGCATAAAGCACTGGCTAAGAACAGTACCGATATGCAGTGTACGCTGATAAGACCGGATGGCGGTTTTACCAAAAGTGAAGAGGAGAGAACTCTTCTCCTTTTAGAAACTCACTTTCCTGGTAGCCATCCAATGACGGAACAAGATGAAAGTGAGAACATTACAAGACCAACCTCGGCTAACTGGAAGCAGGCCTCAATCATCTGCTCTGAGCAGAGAATAAGCTGGGCTATTGAGGTTTTCCAACCATTTAAATCAGCCCGCGTTGATAAGATTATTCCAGCTTTGTTGCAAAAAGGGAAAAAGGGAATCTTACCGCACCTAATAAGAATATTTAGAAGCAGCCTAGCACTCGGGTATATACCGAGAGCATGGAGAAGGGTTAGGGTGGTATTTATACCAAAGGTGGGTAAAACTGACCACACGCAGCCTAAAGCCCTCAGCCCTATCAGCTTAACATCCTTCTTGTTGAAAACAATTGAGAAGTTAGTAGAAGACAATATAAGAACTACGGTTCTAAAGAGAATACCTCTGCACCGGAATCAGCATGCATATAGAGTGGGCAGATCGACAGAAACCGCTCTATATGAACTGAAAAATAACATTGAAGAAGCACTAGACTATAAAGAAATAGCTCTATGCGCCTTCTTAGACATCGAAGGTGCTTTCGACAACACCTCACATGAGGCGGTAAGAAAGACACTAGAAAGAAGAGAGGTAGATCGCACAACCTCAAAGTGGAGGTGCGAGATGCTTAGAACTAGGAGTGCGGAGACCATGGTGGGAAACAACACCATCACGATCAAAATAACGAGAGGCTGCCCACAGGGAGGGATATTATCACCTTTTACGTGGAGCCTTGTTGTAGACGGACTCTTAGAAATACTAAGCAGCAAGGGCATAAAATGCCAAAGGTATGCGGACGACATTGTCCTCATAGTAAGAGGCAAATTTGAGGAAACCCTCTGTGATATACTACAAAGGGGTCTAAGAATCACCCATGAGTGGTGCTTGTCTGTGGGACTCAGGCTCAATCTGGGAAAAACCACAGTGGTACCATTCACCAATAGGAGAAAATTATAATATATGCATCCTATCTGGTTAAATGGGGCATTAATAGATGTGAAACAAGAGGTAAAATACCTGGGACTCACCATTGACAGTAAGCTCCTGCGGAACAAACACTTAGACAACGTGGCAAGCAAGGCGACAAGTGCCATAATGGTATGCAAACGCATTTCAGGAAACAGCTGGTGATGTAGACCAGACACACTGAGATGGATGTATACCATGATGACAAGACCTATCATTACCTATGGGGCAATTGCTTGGGCTGGCAGAACACAGCTCACTACGGTGAAAAAGAAGCTGGGGAAGGTACAAAGATTGGGGCGCGTATGCATGACGGGTGCCATTAGAACCTGCCCCACTGCAGCATTAGAGGTGCTTCTGGAACTAACTCCACCACACCTAAAGATACAAAAGGTTTCCAAGGGTACATTAATCAGACTTGGAAAAGAAACAGCAGAGACGGGAGCAATGATAGGTACTAAACACCTTAGCTCCTTAGCGAAGGAGAACCCATGGCTGTTAGCCCCACGGGATGACGTTGGCAGAAGACTCAACTTGAGAAGGAACTTCACTTCAGGGTTGAGCAGCAAAGAGGAATGGAGAAGGGAGAACACCAACTACCACATAGAAATCCACGCCATCAAATAGTATACAG
This sequence comes from Xylophagus ater, assembly GCA_963422695.1. Taxonomy (NCBI): domain Eukaryota; kingdom Metazoa; phylum Arthropoda; class Insecta; order Diptera; family Xylophagidae; genus Xylophagus; species Xylophagus ater. The sequence goes on from OY730478.1 coordinate 39,083,517, forward strand.
ATGGTTCCAGGACAGCCGAAGGTACAGGGATCGGAATATATGGGCCCAAAACCAAATACTCCGAACCTATGGGAATACATACCAGTATCTTCCAAGCAGAGGTGCACGCTATTGCAAGGTGCACGAAAGTTAATCTTAAAAAAAACTATCGCAATAAGAACATAGCGATAATGATAGATAGTCAGGTGGCCATCAGAGCACTAAGCTCGCATACGATATGCTCCAAGATGGTAGACGAATGTGTGGCCAAATTAAATGAATTAGGCACAAACAACAAAGTTACCCTTTACTGGATACCAGGGCATGTGGGTATCGAGGGCAACGAAGAAGCCGACAAACTGGCGAAACAAGGGGCAGGAACACTCTTCATAGGTCCAGAACCCTTCTGTGGAATCGGACCACATGTAATCAGAGAAAATTTAATGAAAGAAGAGGCGGCAGAAAGAACCAGACACTGGGAAATACAACCAGGACTAAGGCACGTTAAGAATCTCCTTGGGGAATACAAGCCCAAGACTAAAATGAAAAAGAGTGCGAAAATATTAATATCTTTTTTCATTATTAGAAAATTCATTAAAATAGTAAATCGTTTATTAATGACTTATCATTTTTCTTTTTTAATTTAAACAGTCCGTTAAAAAAACACATTGATGGCAACACAAGCATCTTGAAAAAATGCGACTAATTGATTGAGAGATTGTATCTCGCTTGGAGAGAAGCAATATGCCCCGAGATATTTTCTTCTCCTACGGAGTAATGCCTCACAGTAGGAGAGAATATGCATTGGGGTTTCGTCGTCCCACTCGCAGAATCTGCAGGTGCTATCTCTTTCAAGTCCTAGTTTTTTGAGGTGTGCTTTGAGTCTGCAGTGTCCTGTAAGGATTCCTGTCAGAACTCTTATATTCTTCCTATTAGTGCTAATAAAGGCTTTGAATCTCTGGGGGTTGAATTCCCCAAGGAGATTCTTGGCCTGCCTTAGTCCTGGTTGAATTTCCCAGTATCTGGTTCTTTCTGCCGCCTCTTCTTTTATTAAAATTTCTCGGATTATATGTGGTCCGATTCCACAGACGGGTTCTGGACCTATGAAGGGTGTTCCTGCCCCTAGTTTCGCCAGTTTGTCGGCTTCTTCGTTGCCCTCGATACCCACATGCCCTGGTATCCAGTAAAGGGTAACTTTGTTGTTTGTGCCTTCCTTTAAGTAACTATAACCCCAAATTATTTTAACTGTATAATTTCCGTTTATTTCCTTCTTTTTGTTTTTCTTTGCTCATAAGAGACAGATTCGAACTTGTAAATCCCAATTTTTTTTGTATTTTTGTAATTAATTTTCAATATGCATTTAAGTTATAATTGTTCAACAACGATAAAAAAAAATGTTCCCTCAAAAACAAAACTACTGGGCATTCATTTTCGAATCTTGTTCCCTTTTCTTCTTTTCTTTTCTATCTTACTTTCGCTTAGTTTCATTTCCTTCAATTTACTACAATATTTTTGCTTCCACCTTCTAATTTCTATTTGGGTTTGGTTTTCTCTTAAATTCTACTATTGTTTCTTTTTTTTTCTTTTACAAAATTCATTTCCCCTTTTTGGGTTTCTAATTTTAATACTTTATGTATATTCTTCCTTTTTCTCTCTCTTTTATTTCTTTTTCTTGGGCAAAATGATGGTCTTTCAGTGAAATTCCTGCAGAAATTACTTTCGCTTGGTTAAAAAAAAATCATATGAAATAATTTCAACTCTATATTATTTTTCTTTTGGAAGAGTAAGGAAAAAGAAATCATAAAAAAAATATGAAAATTCTTATATTCTAGATTAATTTGTTTGGTAAAAAAAATTTATAAAAGGTATAATAAAAAAATTTCTTATATTCTATATTAATTTGTTTAGTTTTTTCTTCTTTTTAATATTTCAATTTTTTTTCTTTTAGTTTGGTATAATTATTATTATTATATATGATGATCGTTGCTCATTTTCATAGCTAAACATGGCTCCCATTTTTATTTTATTTTACATGTTTTATGCAGATAATTCAATTCCGTTAATGATGAGTGAGTGTGGTTTTTTCTACTTTCCTTCTTTTTTGTATGATGAGGTATAATACTGTTGTTTCAGTTAACTTATGGACCATTCCATGATTAATAATTTTCCTATTTCGTTATGAGTGACGTGGCAGGGTCTCGATAAAATATATTACAGTTGTTACCCATAAACCGATCTCCAATCATCTATATAAATAAAATCCTAAATGTTCGTTTGTTCCTAACTGGTAATCTCCGAAACTTCTTGATCAATTGATTTGAAATTTTTATATTTTTATATATATAAGCGTACAAAATGAAATTATTCGCTTTAGATCCTCTTTATTGAAATGTAACGAGCAAATTATATCTCTACTAATTGGCGTAAAATTTTGTAAACCCGTAGCCGAAAGCGTATTTTCTGGAAACCTTAAAACAAAAACAAAAATTTAAAACTGAAAATGCTAAATTTTCAAAAACATCGACGAATTTTAACACTTGTCCCCATTTTGAGCAAAAAATGACTGTATCTGTTAGTTGGAATTTGGCGCTATGATTTATGATTCAAACTTGATTCAAAAATCGAATTTTTTACTAATTTATGAATTAACATCATTTCTGTTTGATTAATTAAAATTAAATAAAGCCTATAAAAACACTTTTCTCGGTAGGGGCTAGTTGAAAAATCGACTGTGATCATCAGATGGGCGGAGGCATCAAAAATTAAACTTGGAAATAAATATATCGTGGAGCAAAAAAAAAACGATTTTTGATATGTTATAGAGAATTAGTTGAAACGTGGAGAAATTTTGTTCCCGGGGAGATTGGGGATCGAGTGGTTACAAAAGCGGGGTTTGACAGCTCATTTTGGAAAACCTCATCTATAACCTGAAATATACATCGGACATGATTCTGACCTGAGACAAGGTTATTGAGATTTTTATGGCGCACATTCTGACACCCACTACAAAGTTCAATTAGCCACCGCTGTGGTGCTGGAGGAAATACAAATTTAAGAACTTTTTATATAGAAGTCACACGCGAATACAATGGTCAGCAAAGTTGTGGAGGTTTTCATTGGGACTATTTCTGTCGAAGGCCATATAGTTCTATCTCTCACCACTTTGGCGCTGTAGTCAATATAAACTTTTGAACTTTTTATATAGAAGTCACACGCGATTACAATGTTCAGCAAAGTTGTGGAGGTTTTCATGGGGTTATTTCTGTCGAAAACCGTATAGTTCTATCTCTCACCACTTTGGCGCTGTAGTCAATATAAACTTTTGAACTTTTTCTATAGAAGTCAAACCCGATAATAATGTTCTGCAGAGTTGTGGAGGTTTTCATGGGAACTATTTCTGTCGAAGACCATGTAGTTCTATATCTCACCACTTTGGCGCTGTAGTCAATATAAACTTTTGAACTTTTTATATAGAAGTCACACGCGATTACAATGTTCAGCAAAGTTGTGGAGGTTTTCATGGGGATTATTGATGTGTAAACATCTTTGCTCTCGGTGGGCTAGTTGAAAAATCGACTGTGATCATCATAGGGTCCGCCCATAAAAATTCATTTGAACCTCTGTTTTCTATGTAATTGTGAATTCAATTTTAACACTCTGCACATAATTCATAACAGCTGTGTGAATTAATTTAGCAGAGGTCTCATTTACTTCAAGGGCACACGTTTTAATAGAAAAATGTCAACAGCTGTGTCAATTGACTTAGCGGAGGTCTCATTTACTTCAAGGGGACATGATTTAAGAGATAACTGCCAACGGCTGTGTGAATTGGCTTAGCGGAATCTGAGGAGACAAATAAAACGTCATCTACGAAGTCACTTGAAAGTATTCAACATCGAAGAGCCAAAATTGCTGAAAACACGAGGGCTTATCGGCTCCGAAAAAGGACTGCAATAACTATAAATCCAACAGTTCAACTGGCAACGAATGAGACGAGAACAATGCCGTTGGCCTCCAATGAGCCCACACCGATGCCAGTGGATTCCGCTTCGACTGCAACAATTCAAGTACAGCCAAACGAGGAGATCGAAGAACAATTGACGCCGTCAGTGCCAACCACCACTTATGCAGCTTTCTTTACACACGATAAAGCTCATGCTCAGTTCAGACAGAAGAATTCAGAGAATAATTTTGGATTGACATGTGCCATATGCGATAGATTATGGTACAAGAACGATTTAAAGCCAGTTCCGTCTGATTCCACAACTCTTCTCTCAGCAGAATTTGCTGATATAAATGTGCAATCGAGACGAGCGTGCGGCACTTGTTATAGCTCATTGCAGAGAGGAAGAATACCTACTTTATCTGCGACAAACAGTTTCAAGTATCCTTCACTGCCAGATAATTTGCCACAACTTGATTTAGTATCTGAACGTTTAATATCACCCCGCTTGCCATTTATGCAAACAAGAAGACTTAGACATGATCAAGGTCAATATGGAATTCTTGGACAAGTTATAAATGTTCCAGTTTTTGTTCATACTATGGTTCACCGTCTGCCTCGAGAGCTCGACGACGATTACTACGTCAACGCTCATATAAAGCGCAAAAAGATATACAAATCAAGATACCTTGTCGGCATGGTTAAGAAACGCGTTATCAAGACTAGGCTACGGTATCTCGTCGACACACCAATGTACAAATTCTATGACATTACTATTAACGAGTCCTTTTTCTTAACGAATGTGCCAGCGGTTGATTCCATCGAAGATCTGAGTGAAGAAATCAACATAGAAGAAAGTCTACATGCTCGGCAACAAACTCTTTACTGGAACGAAGATAAATATCTACGAATAGCTCCGGCAGAAAATGAGGTTCCGCGGAGTGTACTGTTCGACGAATACTGCGAGGAGTTGACATTTCCCTCTATTTATCTCGGACAATTTCGTACTTTCAAGGAAGGACTCGTTGTAACACCGTATATGATAGGCGAAGAGCAGATAGACGTGGAGTTACTCCACAGCACTTGCTGTACATGGCAATGAAAATCTTACGAATACGTACACGAGATGCATTGACAGTTGCTTTCAAGTTCGTTGGGAAGGATACGAAACTCACCAGAGAACAAATAGAATCAACTGATTTCATCGATGGATGTCTCGAAAAAAATTTGGCGTTCTTGCGGTCGATTTCTAATTCCGTCTACTACTGGTCGCAAAGAAAGAGAGACCTTTTTGCAATGATTCGCCAGTTAGGAAGACCTACATTTTTCTTAACGATGAGCGCGAATGAAATTGGTTGGCCAAAATTAATGAAACTCCTGTATAAACTCCGAAATAAGGGAGCGGACATCGACTCAGACGATCTCGCGAATATGCACTACAATTCGAAAGCTACTCTCATCAACGAGGATCCCGTCACTTGTGCTATCCATTTCAATAAACTCGTGCAAGTCATTATGGGTATACTACAATCGAAACGCTTCAGCCCCTTTGGAAATCACTACGCCCAACATTACTTTAAACGGATCGAATTCCAGCACCGCGGTAGTCCACATGCGCATATACTGCTTTGGTTGAATGAACCTACAATCGATGCAAAAGGAGAAGATAAGGCTGCAGCTGAGAGTCTAATTGACAGACTTGTCTCCGTATCGCCAGCTGATGCTTCTGGTCATCAAAAGCTTCAGCGACATAAACATACGTTCACGTGTTACAAGAAATTCCATCGCTTGTCGTTTTGAGGCGCCGTTCATGCCAAGTCGCTCTACAATTATATATATATATATGGCAAAAACAGATCCACATCGCATGCCGTATTCAACGACTTATAAGCGCATCTGAAAAGCACTCGAAGATAATGATTATCCCGATTTGGACGAGTTCTTAAGAGTAAACAACATTAAGTCGTACAATTCGTACTTGGATATCTTGAGATTCGTAGTTCGTCCACGTTTGACTTGCTTATTTCTAATTCCTGCACAAAAGGAAATATTTTTATTTTATTTTTATTTTAATTTTGATTTTAATTTTATTAGTAAAATTTTTTATTGTTTTTTCTGCTTTTTTTTTATTATTTTTATTCTGTTTTTGTTTAAACGGGCAGAATTTAACAGTTTCAGTTTCAGTTTCTGTTGAATATTTTATTCTAATTCTATTCAATTTAATTTTTTGTATAATTTTTAAGAATTTTTAACTATTCCTTTTGTGTATCTGTTTTTATTCGATTCTGCTTTTGTTTTTGTTTTTATTTTACTTATTTATTTCATTTAAATCGTTGAGTAAGTTTTAAATTGTTTCTTTATTATTCTTCAAATTTTTTTTTATCGTTTTCACGTTTCGTTAATCCTTGACAAGTAGCGTCTGTCCTATAATAGGCGGCTACTAACAGTGTCTGTTTCCTTAAAGCACGGCTGATTTACAAAGAAGGCAAACTACCGAAAACCCTTCAGAAGGCAACGGGAAACCACTGAAGTATTATCATCCCTAGAAAAATCACGTGGATACACAAGAAAATATACGGCCCTCAGTCTCCGGCAAAAAGAGGGTGCTAAGAATCCCCGGAGGTAAAACAAAACAACATCTCAAAATTGGTACTTGGAATGTACGCAGCCTTTTTGAAGCTGGAAAACTTGTCAATACTATACACGAAATGAAAAGACTAGAAGTAGACATACTCGGAATTAGCGAAACTTTCTGGGCGAACTCGGGTCAATGTAGAGCAGAGGGTTCAAAAATGTTCTACTCAGGTAACGACACTGCACAAGACAGAAAAGGTGTTGGAATAATTGTTTCAGAAAAACTAATCAGTTCAGTGTCAGACTTTATACCTTACTCGGATAGGTCAATGCTTCTAAAATTTAATACAACACCATTAAACTTAAATGTCATACAAGCTTACGCCCCGACAACTGATGCAAATGACCAAGAAGTGGAAGATTTCTACGCAGAAATAGCAACTCTACTTAAAAATACGAAGCCACACGATCTAAACATTATTATGGGTGACTTCAACGCTAAGGTCGGCAAAGGAAAAACCGACGAAGTTATGGGATCATATGGTCTAGGAACTAGAAATGAAAGAGGTCATCGTCTGGTACAATTCCGCCAAGAAGAAAAATATAAGATTACCAATACTTGGTTCTGCCTACCACCTAGAAGACTATACACTTGGATCTCATCTGAAGATAACAAGGAACACATTGTTAGGAACCAAATTGACTTCATATTAATAAATAAAAGATTCAGCTCATCAGTCAATAAAGTCATGACTTACCCAGGAGCTGACGTCCCGTCAGATCACAACCTACTTGTTGCTAAAATAAAAATCAAACTAGCATCAATTCGTAGGCCGAAAATACATCAAAAACTTGATCTCGAAAAACTTAAAAATAATGAAATAATGCTAAACATCAAAACAGAGGTAAACAAAGAACTTAATTCTCTTGATCTTTATGGAAATGATATAGCACTCACATGGCAACAAACAACAAATGTTCTAAAAAGTGTAACAAAAAATGTACTAGGAAGAAAAAAATACAAGGCAAAGCAAAGATGGATTACAGATGAAATACTTGATCTCATGAATGAAAGAAGAAAATATCGTAACAACAATCAAGTTAAATACAACCGGCTTCAAAAATTAATCCGATCCAAAATTAGACAAGCCAAAATTAACTAGCTAGATCGCGAATGTTCCGATATTGAAAATTTGCAGCAGCGCCACGACGATTTTAACGTATGTAAAAAAATCAAGGAAGTTTCTGGTGTTTACCGAAAAATCTCCCCATCTATATTGCTAAACAACCAGAACCAAATCGTTACAAACCCGGAAGAAAAACAAGAAATTTGGAGAAATTACATAAACCAGCTGTTCTCAGACATGAAAAGATCTAACTACACTCAAGGATCATCAATACAACTATCTGGCCCTCCTATCACTAAAGATGAAATCATAAAAGCGATAGAGTCATCAAAAATCAACAAAGTGGCAGGTCCGGATGAACTATAAACTGAAATAATTAAGTTAATTGACAACGATAACATAAATATTTTAGTAAAAGTGTTTAATAGTACAAGTATTTATGATAGTGGAGCTTTCCCGGAAGACTGGTTAAAATCAACTTTCATTGCCCTCCCAAAGAAGAACAACGCTAAGAGATGCAATGAATACAGACTAATAAGCTTAATGAGCCACGCTTTAAAGATTTTTCTGAAAATGATACATAGGCAGTTGTACAAAAAGTGCGAATCAGCAATGGGAAATACACACTTCGGGTTCAAGGAAGGGATGGGAACACGAGAAGCTCTTTTCAGTATACAAGCCCTGGTGCAAAATTGCAAAGACGTACACAAAGATTTATTTCTCTGCTTCATAGACTACGAAAAAGCGTTTGATCGAGTACAACACGACAAAATGATCAACATCCTCAGAAGTATGGAGCTCGATGATAAGGACATACAGTGCATCAAGAATCTCTATTGGAACCAAACTGCAGAGATCAAAGTAAACAACATGATAACACGTAACATCCAAATCAATAGGGGTGTTAGACAAGGGTGCATTTTGTCACCACTACTATTCAACCTGTATTCTGAGAACATATTCCAAGAGGCTATTAGCTCGATAGACAAACGAATTAAAGTAAATGGAATCTACATCAATAACATTCGATATGCAGATGACACAATTCTTATAACTGACAACTTGGATGATTTGCAATATTTAGCCGACCAAGTCAACGAATATAGCAATCGCTCCGGTCTTCATATCAACACCAAAAAGATTAAGTTCATGATAGTCAACAGACTTAACAACTTAAACAATAATTGTGTCATCACAATAAACGACGAACCTATCGAACGCGTTGTTAGTTATAAATATTTGGGATGCCATCTCGATGAAAGCTGGACCTCAGATAAAGAAGTGAAATGTAGAATTGAAATGGCAAGAAGCTCCTTCATGAAATATAAAAATGTACTTTGCAATCGAGAAATAAATATCAAACTCCGTTTAAGATACCTAAAGTGTTATGTTTGGTCTGTACTATTATATGGAGTAGAAGCATGGACGCTGAAAATGACGGCTTTAAACAAATTAGAAGCGTTTGAAATGTGGTTTTATCGGAGAATACTAAAAATTCCATATACAGACAGAGTTACAAACCTAGAAGTTCTCAGAAGACTAAACATAAATAGAGAATTACTTCTAACTGTCAAGCGCAGAAAAGTGAGTTACTTTGGTCACATAATAAGAGGCTGGAAATATGAGCTACTCCAATTAATTATTGAAGGAAAAATCGAAGGAAAGAGGAAAATGGGAAGAAAACAAATGTCATGGCTTAGAAACATTTGGAACTGGACGGGCATTAGAACCGTAGGAGAATTGGTTCACAGGGCAAGAAGCAGAGAAGAGTACGCCAAAATCATTACAAGCTTACAATAACATGTGTATGAAGTGACCGCTTAAGATCCAGTAGTGGATCGGCAACAGAAGAAGAAGATATCTTAAGAGCGCGCATAACCAGGCCACGAGTATTCCTCAAACGACAACCTACAGACAAGTGGATGAACCCATTTAATCCGTTTATACTCAGTGTGCTAGGTTCAAATATGGACTTGCAGTTCATCATTGAGGAATACTCTTGCGCCGCATATGTGGTCGAATATGTGAACAAAACGAATAGGGGCATCAGCAACCTTCAGCGGAAAATTATTGAAACCATGGACGAGCACCATGAATTCGATATAGTAGAGATAGCGAGAAAACTCAGTGTCGATATGTTAAACTCTGTAGAACTCACCAGCCAAGAACCTGCTGGGTATCTTCTTCGACAAGAGATATCAAGAAGCTCTGTCAAGGTGGTTTATATTCCAACTTCATGGCCAGTGGAGCGTGATCGCGTTCGAAAATCAAACAAGTTATTTGAAGAAAAAAATGTTGATCAGGACTCATGTGACGTTTGGCTAGAAAACTGTTTTGACAAATATCAAAGCAGGCCTCAAGATTTAAATGATATTACTTTGGCTCAGGCTGTTGCATATTATACAGTATCGAAAGCCAATGAGTGGAAACGACGTAAGGTTCAGCGAGTCATTAGGTATCGGAACTATGACATGACGGCTGATCCAAATGAATACAAACGTGAAATGGTCACCTTGCATTTGCCTTTCCGTGACGAGGAAAATGAAATTCTCGCTGAGAAAAAATACGTTCAACTTTATGACGACAACGATGTGTTCATAATGGAGCGAAGGCGAGAATTTGAGGCGACTATCGATATCGCTAAAACCATCGAAATCTGTCGAGAATTGTGCATTGATGAATCCAACGAGAACGAAGAACTTTCGAGCGATATTAATCTACTGGCAGCACACGTACGAGATACAGACCATTATGCTGACTTCCTTGCCAACGCGGACTTGAGACTGGCTACTCTAAATCTTCTTCTTCTTCTTCGTAAAAAACGTGACAACGTCATGGACAAGTCGGATTTTAATCGTCTGATGCGTTCAGCGAATCACCGCCAGAAAGGTCTCTTACTGCATGTCATCTCACATCTCTTAAACAAGGAGACTCAGGAAAAATTGCAAATTTTCTTCACTGGCCCTGCTGGCTGCGGAAAAACATTCGTTATCAACTTGCTCCATGAAATTTACAATCGCTTCGGCCATAATGATGGGTATTACAATGCATATCTCACCTGCGCGTCGACAGGGAAAGCAGCCGTTGGTATTGATAGAACAATCGTCCATACCGCTTTCAAAATCTCTATAGGGCGGACGCTGCCTCTATCATTTGAAGTGGCCCAACAATATCGCAGTCTCTTCAAGTACATCCAATGCATTTTAATTGACGAAATCAGCATGATATCAGTGGAATTGAACGAAAAAATTGAGTCGCGATTGAAACAGATCACAGCTGTTGACTCTTTTTACGGTGGAAAAGACATTTTTCTCATCGGGGATCTACGACAATTACCAGCTGTCCGCGCAACTGCTATTTATAAACAATCGAAAAATACCATGGTAGGTCCAACATTGACAACTAACACACGTTCGACAACAGCTACACAAAAAGGCAGTTTTAGATACTGGAGGATTGCCGTATGAACTTACGCTCGTTAAAGGGCGGCCTTACATGATATCGACGAATATTGACGTGTCGGATGGTTTAGCAAACGGAGCCGTCGGGTTTTTGGAACTCATTGAATATGAGAACGAGACCCAAGCTGGTGACAATAATATCGACGAAGAGAACTTTGAAAACAATAGCATTCGGCAAGACAACGGCACGGTGAAGCGCGTGTGGTTACGATTTCCGGAAAATTCCAAATTGGTCGAAAAGTGATGAGACTCGCGACAAGATACGTACTACGAAATGATATAGCAAAAGACTTGGTTCCCATCGCACGCAGAAATTCTACTACTAACTTAAACATGAATCGAACAATAACTGCCAAGCGAAATCATTTTCCTCTCATTCCTGCCTGTGGTATGACGATTCACAAATCACAAGGTGGAACTTTCGACCAAGTTATCTACGCTTACGACAAGTCGCATGACCAACAGCTCGTCTACGTGGCTCTGTCGAGAGTAACTAATCTTGGTGGACTTTTCATTGTTGCACCAAACAACAATCGACAATTTCATCATGGGCGGAGAATTGCACGCACCTTGATTCCACTCCAAAATGAATTTGCTAGACTTGCAAATAATTCGTTACACACCTATCAGGACTCGATTTTAGAAATGTTGGATCACAATCTATGTACATCGTTCTTCGTGTTTAATTGTCAAAGTCTTAGGGCACACAACAATGACCTCACAGATGCGGTCACTCAACAGTGTGCTTTCTTGATGCTCAGCGAAACTTGGCTACGTAACGATGAGCATATTTCCGTTCCAAACTTTGATTGTTGCGTGCAGTTTAAAAGAGAAGGACAACGAGCTGGTGGTGTAGCGATATATCAGAAGCGTGATACAGCACGTATAAATATACCAAATGTGACTATTACAGATCGCCAAATTTCGAGTGCCACAATGACGTCAAGAGCAATCGGAGACGTTTGTGCAGCTGAATTTGTAATGCAAAACGGACAGAAGATACTTTCAGTAATCGTGTACATCTCGCCAAATCAACCCGCCGACGCAATTATAAAATTCATTCATTTTGTTCTTTTACCATACACTCCGGTCGGATCCGCTGAGCTTGGGGCAGACGAGCCAAAAAAGATATCGTAAAAAAAGTTTGTTGAAACATATCGAACACACATCTGTGTGTTTATTCCATAGGAGCTTACTATCAATTGTAAGTCCCAGGTATTTTACTTCCCGCTTTATATCTACTATAGCCCCATTTAGCCAAATAGGGTGCATGTGTTTTTACTTGGGTTGAGTCTCAGTCCCACAGACAAGCACCACTCATGGGTGATTCTTAGGTCCCTTTGTAGCATGTCACAGAGGGTTTCCTCAAATTTACCTCTTACCATGAGGACAATACCGTCCGTATAGCCTTGACATTTTATGCCATTATGATTTAGTATTTCTACAAGTTCGTCTACAATTAGGCTCCACATAAGAGGTGACAGTACCCCTCCCTGCGGGCATCCCCTTGTTGTTTTGACCGTTATGGTGTTGTGTCCCATCAAGGTCTCCGCACTCCTAGTTCTCAACATCTCGCACATCCATTTTGAGGTTGTACGATCTACCTCTTTCCTTACTTGTGCTTCCCTAGGCGCCTCATGTGAGGTATTATCAAATGCACCTGCAATGTCTAAGAAAGCACATAGAGCTATTTCTTTATAGTCGAGTGCTTCTTCAATGCTGCTTTTTAGTTCGTATAGAGTGCTTTCCGTTGATCTGCCCGCTCTATACGCATGCTGACCCCGGTGTAGAGGTTTTCTCTTTCAAACCGTGTTTCTTATATTATTCTCTACTAGCTTCTCCATTGTTTTTAACAGAAATGATGTTAGGCTAATAGGTCTTAAGGCTTTAGGTTGGGTATGGTCGGTTTTTCCCGCCTTAGGGATAAATACCACCTTGGCCCTCCTCCATAGCTTCGGTATATACCTGAGTGCTAGGCTGCTCCTAAATATTTTTATTAAGTGTGGTAATATTACCTTCTTCCCTTTTTGCAGTAAAGCTGGGACTATCTGGTCAACCCCAGCTGATTTGTATGGTTGGAAGCTGTCAGTTGCCCAGCTAATTCTCTGTTCAGACCAGATGGCTGTGGCCTGCTTCCAATCAGTCGGGGTTGGTCTCGTGATGTTCTCACTGTTCTCATCTTCTGTGATTAGATGTCAGTTCGGAAAGTGAGTTTCTAGAAGGAGAAGCATCCTCTCTTCTTCAATTGCGTGTAACTGCCGTCTACTTTTACCAGCGTCTATGCATATTCGTGCCATCTTTGGCTAACGCTATATGCAGTCTCGCCGCGGCCGGAGTGGTCGAGATGCTTTCACAGAATGCTCTAAAGCTATTCCGTTTTGCTTCTCTAATTTTAAGATTATAATCGGTGAGTGCCTTTTATAGACCTCCCACTGGCCACTTCTTTTAGCCGTATTGAATAGCTTTCTTACGTGCTTCTTAATTCTGATAGATGCCTATTCCACCATGGAGCATCAACGCTTCTTTGTTTCTCTTTTAGAGGGCAGCTCTCTTCAAAGGCGTTTATAGGCGCTCCATTTAGTTCTTCTACTGCAAGTTCGAGTTCACGGTAATTTTTCGCCACCTTTTTCACTCTTCCTTGCTCTAAATTGCACTTTAAATAAAGGTTATATTGCACCCAATCGGTTTTCCGTGGGTTTCTTATAGAGATTTTCTTTTCACTCAACCTTTGATCTGTCCCCTATAGGCCCAGGGTTCTTGGATAAGCACAAGCCCAAGTTGTTGTCTCGTGAATGTCCGTGCTATGATTGCAGATGCAGCCCTAGGGTGATGGACATTCACTTGGGCCACCCTAGTGCTTCCCTCTTTGCCTCTTATCTAAAGCACTCCGCATTGCCGAGTGGAATAGCACCCTCCAGCAACGCACCCTCTTTTTCTGGTGTCATTGGCTCCGCCAATGAGGTATAGAACAGTTAGCTCAAAGTCTTCCTCCTCCAGCTCCATTTCCGGCCATACCATATCATCGATCTGTGGAGTGACACCCTCCTCAGCCGATGTTGCATCCTCTGCTCCCCTACGGACAGGAGGATCTTCTCCTTGGCACTTCTTCTTGAGTCCGTGGACCTCAACTTTGCCGAATCTGCAGCAAAGGGTGTGGGTCCCTTTGACGATCGAGTCTACAGATTTTTTGTCCACCGCAATCTTAAGCACCAGTCCGCTTGCTTCATTCCTGCTGAAGAGGACTTTCCATTCCTTGGTCTCCAGACCGGAATTCTGCGCATCCAGAAGCGCTATAGCTTTGCTTGGCTATTGACCTGAACTTCTGGGTAGGTAGATCGTCACGATGTACGGTCTCGGGATATCATCTCCTACCCTAGTGCTGAGGCTGATCCCTGCCCAGCTTGCAAGCTTAGGTGACTTCTCCCCGAAGCCATGCGGCTGTCTCACTATTCTCACAGTCTATGAAAAGCATACCAGGTTTAAAGTGTATTCCTTCAAACCGAAGTTTGGTATGTCACCCCTATGAGACCTCCTCAATGATGGCCTCTTCAAGTGCCGTAAGGTCCTTGATGCTGAGACCTTCATGAGGATAATTAGCCGGTAGGACTGCTACCCTCACGGCTTTCGTTACACCGGCATAGCTGGAGCTTGGAATTACCCTAGCTCCACTGCTACCCTGCCCTTCAGGGGCTTTAACCGGTGGCGTATTCTGTTTCGCCCTTTTGGCGAACCTGCTATCTAAAATCGTAGTTGAGGGGGATTCTCCTCTTCCTCTTTTTTGGATAACGACTGGTTGATTTACAACCTTTCTCTCCTCCGCCTTCTTCCTCGTATCTTCAGGTGAAAGCCCCTCAGCGAGGAAGCGGACATACCACTTAACTCCCGCCCCACTGAGGCCCTTTCTCAGTGGGTCGTCTCGACCACCTGGTTGGCCAGGCTGTGAGATCATTGGTAAGTTGCGGGTTCTTGATTTTGTACCCGCATTCTTTGTCCCCCCTTGCACTGGAGGTTTGATTCTCTAGGTCTAGAGGTGTTGGGTTTAGGAACGCTCGTGACCGTAGGAGTACTCTTAGCCACTAGCTCCTTTCTACTGTTTCCAGGGTTTGAATCATCATCACGGAGGATGGTCTCCATTAGATTCGTAGCCTGGGTAGCGGTAGCATCCCGCATGTTTTTTATGTTTTTATTTTGTTTATCCTTGTTCATAGTGAAAAGCAGGGGAAAATAGGTCCACCATGACAGTGCCCTGCATATCATGGTAAGGCTAAATACTCTCTGAGGTCGCCAGGTATCAGAGAGGCTCCGTTTACGGTAGTCGGTATACCGCCAGACTACCAACCAGTCCACTGCGCACGGGTCGCATAACACCTTTGGCTTAGGGAGGGTAGTTCTTGGTACGCTGATCAAGCCAACCTGCAAGTTAGGACTGCCTGGATGTCCCACGCAACAAAAGCCCCCACACCACGTCAACCACCGTGGGGGAAACGTACATACACCAATCTGGATCTATAACAAAATCACTTCAAACGAAATCGACGATGTAATATGCGCTGAAATACCGATGTCGATAAGGATTTGCATGAAGTTCTGTCGTAAAATATGATACATGGACCTTGCGGTACACTGAATTCAAATTCACCATGCATGATAGTATCCACCACAGTTACAGGAAACTATCGATATCCTTTATACGGAAGAAGATCAGCAGAAGATGGCGGTAAATTAGCAACCCCTAGCATATTCAATGTAGCTACGATAGCCAAACTCTACACCATGCATCCCAATCAAGATGAATGCTTCTTTCTTCGCACGCTGTTGATAAATGTGGCCGGTCCAACGTCTTTCCACCAATTGAGAATTGTGAACGGTGTTAAACATGTCACTTTCTGGAGGGCATGCCAAGCTCTGAATTTATTGCAGAACGACCGACACTGGGATGTATGCATTAACGACGAGTGCAAGACGTCACATCCACATCAAATTTGTGCAGTGATGGCAATTATATTGACCGCCTGCTCTCCTTCATCTGCAACAGAGTTATAAGAGAAATTCAAAACCCACATGGCTGAAGATATTTTCCGTCGAATATGCAAGGAAAATTCAAATCTAAACATGGATTTCGCAGCAGAAATCTACAAGGAAGCGTTGATAATGATTCAAGATTTGTGCTTAGAAATCGCGAACAAAGTTGTAAATCAATTGGGAATGCCATCACCGAATCGATCTGCTGCTGCTTCGTTTGATGTAGAATTGGGGCGTGAACAAAATCACAACACGAGTGATCTTTTGTCCTATGTGCAATCAAATATTCCTAAGCTAACGTTTGAGCAAAAGGGCATTTACGATCAAATAATGCAAACTGTCAATAACGCAGTTGGAGGAATATTCTTTTTAGGTGCGCCAGGAGGAACTGGTAAAACGTTAATAATTAGATTGATTCTGGAAACAATTCGATCCCAAAATGACATAGCCTTAGCTCTTGCGTCGTTCGGAATAGCTGCGACATTGCTACCAGGTGGAAGAACGGCTCATTCCGCTTTGAAAGTGTCATTAAACAATCAATACATTGAAAATCCCACATGCGACATTTCCGGCATGGGAAAAGTATTGCAGAAATGCAAACTTATTGTTTGGGATGAATGCAGAATGGCGCACAAAAAATCGCTCGAGGCCCTTGATCGATCATTGCAAGACTTACGTGCAAATATCAGACCATTTGGGAACGCATTAATATTGCTTGCAGGAGATTTCAGACAAACATTACCTATAATTCCTCGATCGACAGCAGCGGACGAAATAAAGGCTTGCCTGAAATACCCTACTTTGTGGCGACGGGTAAAGACGTTAAAATTGACTACAAATATGCGAGTCCAGCTGCAAAACGATCGGTCAGCAGAGATATCCTCACATCAATTGCATCAATTGAAAGGTGCCGGTTGATCTGACGTCAGGACAAATTTTATTGCTTCATAACTTCTGCAATTTAGTGACGTCAAAAGAAGAATTGGTTGAAAAAGTATTTCTCAATATTCAAACCAATTACAAGAATCAGGATTGGCCAAGTGAAAAAGCTATTCTTGCAGCCAAGAACAAAGACATCTACGAACTTAACAATATTATTCAGTCTAACATTCAAAGCCAGGTGGCCACATACAAGTCCGTCGACACTGTTGTAGAAGCAGATGAAGCGGTTAATTATCCAACAGAAATTTTGAATTCACTCGATCTTTAGTTTTCTTTTCTTTCATTTCGGTCTGTGTCTTTTTTTTATTATTATTTTATTTAATAAAACTTTTCTTTTTTCTCGGTTTACCAAACACTCAAAATCTTTCTTTAAAGCACTCCCAAATTAGAGAAATTCAACAAGAAAATATTTCCATCAAATTGGGGACTTTTCTTCTTTTTTCTACATAGAAAAAAAAACTTAACAAAAGCAAGATTTTCTTATTATTTTTACACATGTAACGTATACATATATATTAAAGAAAAGCCTTTGGTATTGTAGAATTTAATTGGAACCAAACCTTAAATTATTTTATTCGACGATTATCGCACTTTCACTTGTCTTCGATTTATTTTACCATTTCAACATTTTTTCTTTTTTTCCCGCCATATTGGCTCGTTCCTCATAAAATTAAAAATACATATAAGATCCTTTCACTAATAATTTTTTTTTCTTTTTAATCTAAAATATAACGTTCCTCACGACTTTTCCATGGCCTCATTTTTTTTCGAGCTTAACAAAAAAATTGGATTATACTTGTCTACCACTCAACACGAAGAGATCGAAATGTTTTCTTTTCCTCAAAATCCGAACAGCATGGTTTTTTTTTCTATTTCCTCCACCACTGAACTACTAAATCAGCCGAAAAAAAAACGAACTTACTTAAGCTTGTTTTAGCATCAAAACGGGAGATGTTTTGATGGAGATATCTTTTCGCTTGTTCCTTTTTTTCCTGGTACAAATTTTTTTGAATTCTTTTATTTTTTTAGTTTGTTTGTTTATGTGGGCAAAAGCCGGCCCGCGGGCCGGATCCGGCCCTTTTGCTTACTTTATCCAGCCCGTTGAAAAATCCTGCATGCAATTTTTTTAATCTCTTATATGCGATTTTATTGAAATCAACAGTATTTGTGTGCGTAGTGTACATATAAATAATGAAATATATAAATAATAGTGAGTATTATAATTTGAACAGCTGTAACCATATCCCTATTTTAATGTATGCAACATACACACTCTCATAAAGAGGATGGTCGGCTTACTACATAGAATTGAACGTGTACTCCTCTCATTCTTCGAGGGATGACAGGTCGCAGCACGCGTACTGTTTATTTTGATTGATTGGATCATATTTCCTTAAAAATTACGAGACATATTTTACTGGGCACAAATTGCTCACATATACACCTTAGTAAGACAATTTATTATTACTATTATCTTTTATTAACTGTCAAATTTTTCTGTCCAAATGCTTTAAAATGATACTTATAGTGTTTTTGTCAAAAAAATTTCTTGGACAGGGAAACTCCACCCAAAACATTCGCGTGTGCACAGCGTACGCGGTATAGTCCTCCGGCCCGGGAGACATTTTGAAAATTTCATTTTGGCCCGCGCTTAAAAGTATTTGCCCGCCCTGTTCTAGAGTACTTATATTTGCGACTTGATTGACTTCGGCGATCTTATCCGCAACGGTTGCCAATTTAATGAGACTGGTATCCTCGATACTTGACAAAATTTCTTGTATGTCGGCAGGTAAACTTTGCAACCAGAGTACTTGCAGTATTGTGTCTTCGATTTGCCTAGTAGCTAGAGTTTGCATTTCCCTTAACAATTGTGACGGATTTCTGTCGCCTAACTGTAAACCCTTTAACAACCTATCGATTTTAGTACGTGGGGAATCTCTTAATCTCTCGATGATTGTCTTTTTCAAATCCGGCTATTTATCCGATCTTGGCTTGTTTAATAATTTATCGCGAACCCTCTTTACCATTTCGGAGTCGAGTGCTGTTATTAAACGGCTATATTTGGCTCCATCTGATGTAATTCCCCCTATTTCAAATTGTGCTTCTATTTGGGTGAACCAAATTTCTGGGTCATTACGATTAAAGGGAGGTGGTATTACAGAGATTCATTGTACGTTTGTTTCGCACCCTGTTAATAATCAATAAGTGTAGTTTATGAAAAAGTAATTTTTATTTACAAGTATTATTTTTCGGTAAAGCACGCTATTCGCGACCAGTGATTGTAAAATAAATATAGAGAAGGGAAAAAGAAATGTTCGCCTACCGGACCAATGAGTTTCAATCCGTGTTTGCAAAACTTTTTATGAATTAACATATACTAAATATATAATATTTTCTGTATAAAAAAATTTTAATTTCAAATAAAGAATAATTAAAATGATACGTGATTATCCCATTGTTGACGGTTCCATGTTCTAACTGCTACTGTCGTTATTGTTGTTGTTTCAGTGCTGACTTGTATTGATTCTTCTGCATATGTTCTTATTGTTGTTAATTTTCAGGCACAATAAGAAAAAGAGACTTGCCGTTTTGATGTTGCGTATGCTGTTGAGAATGCTGCTGTTGATGTTGAAATTGCATTTGTTGGTGCTGCCGCTGCTTTTGCTTAAATTAATTAGTTAAATTAAGCAAAGTCTAATAGAACTATTTTTTTTATATTATCATTGATTTCTTTTTTTTTTATTAATATACATTTTATAATTAACGTTTTTTTTTCAATATTAAACTTTATATGATTTATATGTTTGTGTTTTATTGCTGTAAAGCTAGTGAACCCACATTAATTTTTGTTTAACAGCGGATTGAAATACGACGTTTTATTTTCTTGCCTTTTTGTAAAAAAAAACTAAAATAAATTTTTTTGTTTTCTCTTTTCTTTTAAAAGAAAAAGCCCATACGATCTGAAAATGTTTTTCGAATTCATTTTCGAATTTGGCATACAGTATTTTTACTGAATATCTTTTCACATTGAGGTGTCTTTCCCAGCGTGCTTTACTAAAAAATATTCGCTTCTCATATCTGAGTCGCCACACTCGATTCTTCCATTGTAGTCACTTCATAACCTTCCATTGCTGCTTGTAATGCAATTATTGGATCAATTTCCGTAATTAAAGCACGTCCACTAAATGCACGTAACGATTGTGCACATCCTTTACCAATATCGCCGTAACCAGTAACACAACAAACTTTACAAGCAATCATTACATTCGTTGCTCGTTTAATAACATCAATTAGAGATTCACGACAACCATCTAAATTATCAAATTTACTCCGACAATTTTAAGATGTTTTTAAAATAAAATATCGAAAATGTGGATTTACCTTTGTTACGGAAACGTTTACATTGATTGCAGGACAACTGAAACGAGCAGCTTTCAACATCTAACCTAATATTATAATTATATATATATATATATTATCGATTTCAAAAATTCTTTCACCATTAGAATGCTACATTATCCCTGAGTAACATAGGCTATATTTATTACTAGAAAAAATTAGGGATCTCTACTAAAACTTGAAAGATTTGTATTTTTTAATGTTTGTAACAAATAAACTCAAAAACTACTGGATCGATTTCAAAAATTCTTTCACCATTAGAATGCTACATTATCCCTGAGTAACATAGGTTATATTTATTACTAGAAAAAATTAGGGATCCCTACTAAAAATTAAATAATGTAATTTTTGCATGTCTGTAACGAGTAACCTCAAAAACTACTGGACCGATTTCAAAACTTCTTTCACCATTAGAATGCTACATTATCCCTGAGTAACATAGGCTATATTTATTACTAGAAAAAAAAATTAGGGATCCCTACTAAAACTTAAATAATGTAATTCCGCATAAATCTGTATCCGAAAATCCCCATATTCATGTCTGTCGCGTCAAATATTCTCTGTAGTCTAACTTCATGCACAAAGACGACTATTACTTTCAATCACCCGATATTCAGTGTCATTAGCGACGGCTGGGGTCCCATTGATCCATTGTAGAGCCTCTATAGTCTCAAGACTGGCGTCAGGCGCTCGGACCCTCAGCGGACTCGCCGGTGGGACCCCAGACTACCCCCTCTCTCTATCTCCGTAAATTCCCACAACCCTCTCTCCGACCTAAGATTTTCCATTCTTCGAAACATTGTAAAAAATATAAACAAAAAAATCGTATGCTGCTATTTCGACTTCAATGAAAATTAGCATTAAGATTGAAATCTTTGTTTGGCGTTTATCTCAAAATGTTTAAAAAAAATGTAAAAAAGTAAATATCTACAAAATTAAATTACTTAAATCATAAAATAAAAATGTACAAAAATGTAAATAAAGTCCTGCAAAAAGATACATTTACTCTACGTTTATCCCAAAATGTTTAAAAAATAAATGTCCACCCGTGCGAACCCGGGACGAGCCACTAGTTTTATATAAATTCTGAACACCAGTTGTTGTTTCTTCACTTAACCCACGAATATCCTTTATATAATGTTGATAATTTTCATGAACAAGAATTGTAAGATCACCACCATCGTCCAAAATTAAATTTAATGGTTGCTCATTTATTAAAATTATGGTTTGCTCGGTACACCTTTTAAATTAATGATTATTAATTTTTGGTTTACAAAAAAATATATACCTATGATTTGAATATTTTCCCACATGTATTCCTCGTCTATTTTCTCTTTCCAAGCATATACTGGTACTCCACAATAGCCAGAATAGCAGCTACTGCGAGTTCTTGTGTACTAAAAATATTACAGCTGCTCAATTACGCCTGCAGAGAAAAATTTTCAAACTTGTAACGATTTGTTAATCGTTATTTTGTTTCTCATAAGAGCTTACCGGTCTTGTACACTTTTGCCGGGTGTCTCAGGGCTAGTTGCCAGAGTTAGACCAGCGACTCATATGCTAGATTGTGTACTTTGCAAAAAAAAGGTACTAAAAAAAAATGAAAATGCAAAGAAAAGGATATCCTCACAACAAAGAATAAAAAGAAAATAATTCAAAGAAAATAAATAAAAGATTCATGGCCCCATCTCAGACATCACTCATACTTCCAGCCCCTTTGCAATATGTCTTCTTAGCACATATTGATATTATTATTCGCTAAAAAACCAAAAATAATGATGACTAAAAAAAACATTTGATAATAAAAAAAAAACTCAATATTTGCTATTTAATATATTTTTATACGTTTAATAATTTTTTTAAAAAAAACAAACAAGAATAATTGTATAAAAAAAAAAGAAATTCAAATTAAAAACAATTCAAAAAAAAGAAATTAATGCCAATATAAAAAAAAACCAAAATGGCATAAAATTTGAATTCAACTTTTAAAAAAAGAAAACACAGATTCCACAATGTTTTGCTGCTGGCAATGCTCCTTTTTGTTTTTAAATGTTTATAAATTTATGTCTGTATATGGCCGCGATTTTAGTTCATGTTTCTTTTGTTTTTGTTTTTGTGTCAAAATTAACAAGAAAAATGATAATAACAAGCAAAGTTATTTCATTAATTATGTGTTTTAATGTTTTTTAATGTCGCGTAGTGCATTTATATATTTAATCAAAAAAAAAACAATGGTGATCGTGAGTGTCAAACAAAGTTGTTTTTCTTTTCTTTTTCTTTTCAAATTACAAATTAAAAAAAAATAAATGCGATAAAAAAAAAATTAATCCGAATTATTCTTTTTTTTTTTCTACCGTGTGAGGATCGCGCACCAAAATTAACATTAAATAAACGAAATAAAAAATAAAAAAAAAAACTTAGCTGTGAGTGATGATGTGTGTGAAACTGTGTTGTATGTGTGCTCCAAGGTTTCCAGTACAATTGACGATCAGCCGTTTGACGAGTTCGTTGACTTGGTGAGTATGACCTCCCTTTTTTTTTTTACTAATTGATGATGTTCTTTAACTTCCTCTCCTTTTTTTTTCTTTTTCTTTTTTTTTATATGTACTATCTACGAAATCCGTTTGCCACTAAAATTAACTTATCGCGAAAAAAAAAACTAAAGAAAACTGATTTAGATTAAAAAACCAATTTATCGCGAATAGCAAAAAAAAGAAAACTAAAGAAAAAACAACGAAATATTCAATATTCAGTTGAATAATAAAAAAAAATTCAACAAAGGAAAAGAAATTTTCTTGGAAAAAACTGTACAGTCCGACCAACGGTTTTCCGGTCGAAGAAAGAAAAAAAAACGAAAAATCAAAATTTTATCGGTCAGCGTTTCACCTTACACTTTTTTTTTCAGGATTGAATGAGCTTTTTCAACGTTGCGTTGCCCTTTTTATAGGCCTCAGGTTAACTGTACCTGGGTCAAATTCAGGTAGTAGTTTGTATCTTTTTTCTTCGATCATCCCAAGCCATTTTAAAAATATATTATATATTTTATCATATTCTTTTGATAATTTTGAATTCAGCTTGGGTATAATCGGATTTAATTGTTATTTTTATACAAAAAGTCCATTTTCCTTTACATATCGTAAGTGTTGCTGTCCTGGCTAAAAGAAAAATCTAGTCCTTCCCTTCCTCGATCGGAACTTATTTTAAATTATGATTTTAAAAAAATTTCAAAACAATTAAATATTTCGTCGCGTTTCAATAGTTTTCAGTTTCCTATTTTTTTGCTTACAAACTTTCAAGCACCCTTTATGCAAAAAAAAAAAAAACCCAAAAAAACATCATCAAAAAAAAAACAAGGTTAAATCTGCCAACTCAACAATATGTTTTAATTTTCTTTTAAAAGTTTTGTTTTGTTTTCTAGCTCATCTTATCGGGAACAATTCGCTGATCACATCAATATGCCAGATGACCTGGAAAACATGGAATTCACACGGCAACACTCTCGCATCATCAACTGACAGGCAAGCTTCCCCTTCTCCCTCTATTCCATGCTGAGACCTACCAGCAGCAAACTATTGAGGTATTCTATGATTTTATAATCATTAATTTATAAAAAAAAATTGTATATATATATTTTTTTTTTTTTTTCTTCAGGTCCTTTCTTCCAAGTTTCCTTTGTTGTGTAATATTTTGTCGGAATGCCTCTGGCAACGTCAACTCCCGAATCACTATTAATATGGCTGGTTTTGAAATAAAAACACTTCCTTTCACTTAATTATTTTCACCAATATTTATTAATTTCAAATCTTAACTTTAATTCTTAACTTTCTACAATACTTTTTAAATTAAACTTTTTTTCAACAATACTTTTTTTTTATTCAACTCGTTTCAACAATACTTTTTATATTCAACTTTTTTCAACAATACTTTCTTTTTAATTCAATTCGTTTCAACAATACTTTTTATATTCAACTTTTTTCAACAATACTTTCTTTTATTCAACTCGTTTCAACAATACTTTTTAAATTAAACTTTTTTCAACAATACTTTCTTTTATTCAACTCGTTTCAACAATACTTTTTATATTCAACTTTTTTCAACAATACTTTCTTTTTAATTCAATTGGTTTTAATAATACTTTTTAAATTAAACTTTCTTCAACAATACTTTCTTTTATTCAACTCGTTTCAACAATACTTTTTATATTCAACTTTTTTCAACAATACTTTCTTTTATTCAACTCGTTTCAACAATACTTTTTAAATTAAACTTTTTAGTCGAGCTTGACTCTGTTGTTGAACTGATTCGATGAACTGCTTCTATCAACTCTCTCTATGAACTGCTTCTATCAACTGAATCGATGGTCTGATTACTTATCTCACTACGTTGCTTGGCTTTTATAGGAACAAAATCCTTACGGGTGCAGAATGCATTCCGGATATTCAAATTTCAAAATGCTTTGCTTTGAATTTGAAACTTTTGTTTGTCCATTTTCAAAATTGACTAATCAGCATTGTGTCCACTATATTTTCCCGTGGGACAATTTTCACTGTACTCGGATTTCCATGAAGACGAATTTTGCCTTAGGAATGTTCTCGAGTTTCTCTGTTATCAACTTTGAATTTGAAACCGTTGTTTTTCGAATTCGCGCTTATTAAGCATTTTTTCCATGCTATTTTCCCGTGGGACAATTTTCATTGTACTCGGATTTCCATGAAGACGAATTTTGTCTTAGGAATGCTCTCGAGTTTCTTTGAATATCTTCGAATTTGAAACCGTTGTTTTTCCATTTTCGAATTCGCGCTTATTAAGCATTTTGTCCATGCTATTTTCCCGTGGGAATTGTTCCGACGAAAAGCCATTTTTGCCTACTTAGCTTAAAACCTACTTATATCTAGGGGGCGATCGGCATGACATTACATTACATTCCTTCATACCCCAACAAAAAAAATTGTATCTGCTTTTCAACAACAAAAAGGATGGTTGTTAAAAAGCATATATAATTTTTTTCAATTAATTATTTATAAATGTCCGTTTTTCATCTTACAATATAATGTTTTGAATATATATCTTATTTTAACAATATATATATATATTTATTCATAATTAATACCAACATGCATTAGTTTTATTCAATTAATTAATTTAATTGATTATTTAACTTTTGATTTCAATTTGTATTCAAATTCATTTTCCTATTATTTTTGTTTTTCTTTACTGCATTCGCAAGTTAAACAAAAATTCTTATTCACGAAAAAAAAAATGTGCGATTAAATTACTTTTTGGTAACTTAAATTCGAAAAAAAAATAATACAGTTGGGCGAAAAATAAAGACATTACAATAAGTAAGATTCTTATTACGTTTTCGAAATATGAGACTCAAGTTTTGAAAAATTTACATGAACACTTTTTAGAATTATTGTATATTGTATTTTAATATGGCTAAAAATGTTAAACTATTTTTGCATCGTCAGCAGAAAATTTCTTATACAAAAAGAAATTTTTAAGCTTTCTTTATGTTCGGGGGTTACTCGCAAAATTTTATTTGCTTATTCTTAATTATTTTGTATATAGTATGTTTTCTCTTCTTTATTATAGGGAAAGTAAAAATGAAATTATGATAAAAATTTATTGAGAGGAGAAAAAGAAAATTTAAAAAAATGAATGAAAGTAAATTAGTTACTATATGTTCTGGTGATTTTTATATATAGGTAAAAAATTATTATCTATGCAATATATGTATTGTATTTTTTTTGGTAAATATTGTTTCATCGAAGAATTTTAATCTTTTCTCTATTTATTTTGTTATTGTAAGTTAAGTTTTCGTGTAGCAAATTTTCGCGGTGGGTTTTTTGTGTTTTTCTTTTATATTTATAATTTCTTTTTTCCAGTGTTGCGTTTTCGTCTAATTTCAAATATTGTTTAAGTTCTTCTATTCTGTTTTTACCCATTTGATTCTGGTTTATACTGAATAAATATTTTATAGTTTCTTCGGAAGATTCTTCGCTTTTTTGTCTTAAATTTATAACGTCATATTGATCTAGGGGGTGGGTGTTAAAGCTAAATGGTTTAATTCTCTTGTTTGTTAATTGCGTATTGAGGATACAAATGACAATTTTCCCGTCAATTGGCCGGACCAGACAACCTCCAAGATAAACTCCTTCGCTTATTTCTTTCGATAAGCAGAGTTTTTCCTGTTTGAATGTCACTTTTATCTGCACCAATCTTCTTGAGCGCGCCGGAATATAAATTTCTCTCTGAGTCTTCACTTTATACTCCGAGTCGTTCAAGTTGGATTTTGGGTGCAGCAGTGATTTTCCTATCCATGGGCCACTTACAATTTTAGCTCCAGGTACAGATGATTCAACCTGTGCCTGTGCGACATCTATATGGACCGTCTTCATGGGGTTTTTGGATACACTGTTAAAAAATGGCATTCCGAAGTTGTGTTCGTCAAGTTTTACTTCGGGGAAAACTAATCGTTTATTTGGGCCCTCAATGTTGCAATTTTGAGACAAGAAATCAAAGCCTAGTATGCCATCACCGGGAATTGGGGTGGCTTTTTCCACCACATGGAATTTGCATTTTTGTGATACGGGGGGTGGAAATTGTGTTAAGCATGTACCTAAAGTTTGTCCTTTGCCGAATGCCGTTTGTATTTTGGTTTTTTCGTCTTTATTAATATTTATGTTTTTCTTTAATGATGATTGTTTGATTATGCTTATGTCTGACCCTGTGTCTATTAACAATTCGGCCGGACATTTTGATACTATTGACAATGGTACTTTGATTATACATTTATTTTGTTTGGAATGGAGTGTTTCGGGCTGACACCTTGTCTCAATTGTTTTGGGTCTAGAATGACAGCCCTGCTTTAGTTTTCCGATGTATTAGTGGGGCATGGATTATTTTGCTCCCATTGTTTCTTAGCGAAACACATTTCCATAGAGTGCCCAGGTTGTAGGCAAAAATTACACGTATTTGGCGTTTCTTTCGATTTGCTGTTTTCGGTATTTTTATTTGATATCATGTTTATTTGATGAGTAGCATTTGATTGTGGGTGAAAATTGCACGTATTGTTTTTATGTCCATAAACCCGGCATCGGTTGCAATAGGGTGTGTTCATACGAGTTCTACACTCGGCATAAACATGACCTAATCTATTGCAGAAACCGCATTGCGTTCTTTGGTTTGGAGGGGGATTATTATTATATTTATTAGAATTTCTATTATTAAAATTTTGGGTAGAATTGTTATTATTACCATATTGAGTAAACCTATTATTGTTATTATTGTTGTTTTCCCTATTTCTGCTATTGTCATTATAATTATTACTGTAATTTTTGTTAGTATGGTTGTCATTGTTATAGTTGTTGTTCCTACTATTATTGTAAAAATTGTTATTTAGATTCCTACTGTTGTTAAAATTATTGTTGCTATTCACTCTGTTATTGTAACTGAATTTACTATTTTGATTGGTGTAGTTGTTGTTATAATTCCGGTTATTGTTATTCCTATTGTTATTGAGGTAGTTGTTTTGCGGTGTGACTTCGGCTGAAAGATTGAACTGTTGGTTTGGTTGTACGTGTGGTATTAGGGTGTTAGGAGTTGCTAAACTGAATTGTTTCTCCGCCTGCTCAAGAAATTCAGCTTTAGAGACCAGGGCATTAAAGTCCTGGTAGTCCTCATGAAGAAAAAATAACCGATGATTTGGATTTAGCATACCCGCTTTAAAAACGAACATAGCGGTTTCCTCCAAATCTTTTGTTACCGATTCATATCCCTGTGGATGTCTTTGAATTGCATTATTTATACACTCTTTTAACAAGGTTTTCATTCGCCCCGCAAATCCTGTGAGTGTTTCTCCAGGCAATTGGCTGGAGTTTTGCAATTCATGGAACATTGTAGCATATGGCCTTCGGGGAACTAGTTTTGCTAATATTGCAGCCAGAATGCCAGTAAAGGTATCGGTAGGTATGTTTGTTAGAGTGCTGGCGGCTCTACCTCGAAACCTGGTGGGAATTAGGGGTAAGAACACTACGCGTTCCTCCTCGGAAAGAATATTATAGACAGCTTTACAACAATCTATGAATACTGTGATTTCTTCCGTTAATTTGGGACCGATTTCCGCGCTTAGTATAGGGATTGAATTGAATACAAATTGGCTCACTTTATTTATATCTACGGACATATTTGTTTTTGCCATTTTTTCTGTACTTAAATTACTGGGTATAAAAAGTTGCCTTTTTGGGCCGATCTTACCTTCAAATGGTTGTTCTGGTGGTGTACTGGATTCTGATTTGGTGTACTGCCGTCCGCTTCGTAGATGTCCTAGTTTCACGTTTGCTGGTGGTGCGGTTGTTGGCCTAAACGTATTTTGTTCAGGACTGGTGTCGTCAATCGTAGCGTCGTCTAGTTGTTGGAAGGTGCTGTTAAGGATGTCACTTATGATGTCGGAAGTAGATGTTGTTTGATTCATTCGATGACTTATCACACTGTTGTTTGTAGATTCGATGGATCCAAGTTTTTCAAGTTAAAAAAAAAATTTTTGTTGTCCCTTTTTTTTTTTAACTTCTAGGATCCTACCGGCTGCGCCAATTATGTTGTGTAATATTTTGTCGGAATGCCTCTGGCAACGTCAACTCCCGAATCACTATTAATATGGCTGGTTTTGAAATAAAAACACTTCCTTTCACTTAATTATTTTCACCAATATTTATTAATTTCAAATCTTAACTTTAATTCTTAACTTTCTACAATACTTTTTAAATTAAACTTTTTTTCAACAATACTTTTTTTTTATTCAACTCGTTTCAACAATACTTTTTATATTCAACTTTTTTCAACAATACTTTCTTTTTAATTCAATTCGTTTCAACAATACTTTTTATATTCAACTTTTTTCAACAATACTTTCTTTTATTCAACTCGTTTCAACAATACTTTTTAAATTAAACTTTTTTCAACAATACTTTCTTTTATTCAACTCGTTTCAACAATACTTTTTATATTCAACTTTTTTCAACAATACTTTCTTTTTAATTCAATTGGTTTTAATAATACTTTTTAAATTAAACTTTCTTCAACAATACTTTCTTTTATTCAACTCGTTTCAACAATACTTTTTATATTCAACTTTTTTCAACAATACTTTCTTTTATTCAACTCGTTTCAACAATACTTTTTAAATTAAACTTTTTAGTCGAGCTTGACTCTGTTGTTGAACTGATTCGATGAACTGCTTCTATCAACTCTCTCTATGAACTGCTTCTATCAACTGAATCGATGGTCTGATTACTTATCTCACTACGTTGCTTGGCTTTTATAGGAACAAAATCCTTACGGGTGCAGAATGCATTCCGGATATTCAAATTTCAAAATGCTTTGCTTTGAATTTGAAACTTTTGTTTGTCCATTTTCAAAATTGACTAATCAGCATTGTGTCCACTATATTTTCCCGTGGGACAATTTTCACTGTACTCGGATTTCCATGAAGACGAATTTTGCCTTAGGAATGTTCTCGAGTTTCTCTGTTATCAACTTTGAATTTGAAACCGTTGTTTTTCGAATTTGCGCTTATTAAGCATTTTTTCCATGCTATTTTCCCGTGGGACAATTTTCATTGTACTCGGATTTCCATGAAGACGAATTTTGTCTTAGGAATGCTCTCGAGTTTCTTTGAATATCTTCGAATTTGAAACCGTTGTTTTTCCATTTTCGAATTCGCGCTTATTAAGCATTTTGTCCATGCTATTTTCCCGTGGGAATTGTTCCGACGAAAAGCCATTTTTGCCTACTTAGCTTAAAACCTACTTATATCTAGGGGGCGATCGGCATGACATTACATTACACCTTCAGTTGTAGCGGAATTCGAACCTAGGCGTATACATTTTTACCCTCGCATCATTTCCTGTAAATATAAGAATTTACCAAGTAATAGCTCTTTTTTTTCAGATCAACACATATGGACTTGGAAAGTACAATGGACATCAACATGAATAAACGGGTAAGTACCTCCACCAATCCCTTTTTAATATTGCAATTAACGCTTTTCTTTTCTTTCTTTTAGGTTTGTGTATCAACATAAAAACCCGGTCGTTACAAACTTCATCAAAAACGGATGTAATACGAAGATAGAGCAGAATTATAAGGTCAAAATCATTTAATTTATTGTAAAGGTCCTCTTTATACCATGTTTCGCCAAATTTACATCCACATCTACTAGTTTCCCATACAAATAGAGGAATTCAAAATCTGGAGATTTCAACAAAATCTCCTTCGAAATCTCCTAAAATTTTTGTGTCACTTATTCCGCGCTATTCAGCCGGTATCAAAATTGGCAAATGGACGACCCTTTTTAATAATTTGAATTGCGCGCCTTTTACCTGTGTTTGAATTTGTTTTTTTTTTTTGTAATATTTTGACAAACATGAATTTTGTCTCCTTTGACTCAAAAACATATATAAATTTTTCAATATGCTCTGAAAGAATTATTTTTTGGAATATTTCCAATCAAAATTCATTTTTTTCTCTAGTTTTCAAAATTATAAACGTCAAATGAAATCTCGTAGAGAGATGAAAACACTTCGGAATCTCTTTGTCGAAATCACGAGATTTCAGTGAGTTGGAAATATGGCATTAGTTAGAATCATGCGCATGTACCTTTCAGAAGAAATTTTTTCTTCATGGACGCCATGATAGCTTCAAAAATCAATTTTGACTTTTTTGTGTTGCCTGTCCTTAGATTAGGGAAAATATGGATAGGCCTTTCGCAGGGGAAATTGAAGCACTTTTGGAATACACTTGCATTTATATTAAAAATTAGGGATCCCTACTAAAACTTAAATAATGTAATTCCGCATAAATCTGTATCCGAAAATCCCCATATTCATGTCTGTCGCGTCAAATATTCTCTGTAGTCTAACTTCATGCACAAAGACGACTATTACTTTCAATCACCCGATATTCAGTGTCATTAGCGACGGCTGGGGTCCCATTGATCCTTTGTAGAGCCTCTATAGTCTCAAGACTGGCGTCAGGCGCTTGGACCCTCAGCGGACTCGCCGGTGGTATCCTCTATCTCCGTAAATTCCCACAACCCTCTCTCCGACCTAAGATTTTCCATTCTTCGAAGCATTGTAAAAAATATAAACAAAAAAATCGTATGCTGCTATTTCGACTTCAATGAAAATTAGCATTAAGATTGAAATCTTTGTTTGGCGTTTATCTCAAAATGTTTAAAAAAAATGTAAAAAAGTAAATATCTACAAAATTAAATTACTTAAGTCTTAAAATAAAAATGTACAAAAATGTAAATAAAGTCCTGCAAAAAGATACATTTACTCTACGTTTATCCCAAAATGTTTAAAAAATAAATGTCCACCCGTGCGAACCCGGGACGAGCCACTAGTTTTATATAAATTCTGAACACCAGTTGTTGTTTCTTCACTTAACCCACGAATATCATTTATATAATGTTGATAATTTTCATGAACAAGAATTGTAAGATCACCACCATCGTCCAAAATTAAATTTAATGGTTGATCATTTATTAAAGTTATGGTTTGCTCGGTACACCTTTTAAATTAATGATTATTAATTTTTGGTTTACAAAAAAATATATACCTATGATTTGAATATTTTCCCACATGTATTCCTCGTCTATTTCCTCTTTCCAAGCATATACTGGTACTCCACAATAGCCAGAATAGCAGCTACTGCGAGTTCTTGTGTACTAAAAATATTACAGCTGCTCAATTACGCCTGCAGAGAAAAATTTTCAAACTTGTAACGATTTGTTAATCGTTATTTTGTTTCTCATAAGAGCTTACCGGTCTTGTACACTTTTGCCGGGTGTCTCAGGGCTAGTTGCCAGAGTTAGACCAGCGACTCATATGCTAGATTGTGTACTTTGCAAAAAAAAGGTACTAAAAAAAAATGAAAATGCAAAGAAAAGGATATCCTCACAACAAAGAATAAAAAGAAAATAATTCAAAGAAAATAAATAAAAGATTCATGGCCCCATCTCAGACATCACTCATACTTCCAGCCCCTTTGCAATATGTCTTCTTAGCACATATTGATATTATTATTCGCTAAAAAACCAAAAATAATGATGACTAAAAAAAACATTTGATAATAAAAAAAAAACTCAATATTTGCTATTTAATATATTTTTATACGTTTAATAATTTTTTTAAAAAAAACAAACAAGAATAATTGTATAAAAAAAAAAAGAAATTCAAATTAAAAACAATTCAAAAAAAAGAAATTAATGCCAATATAAAAAAAAACCAAAATGGCATAAAATTTGAATTCAACTTTTAAAAAAAGAAAACACAGATTCCACAATGTTTTGCTGCTGGCAATGCTCCTTTTTGTTTTTAAATGTTTATAAATTTATGTCTGTATATGGCCGCGATTTTAGTTCATGTTTCTTTTGTTTTTGTTTTTGTGTCAAAATTAACAAGAAAAATGATAATAGCCAGCAAAGTTATTTCATTAATTATGTGTTTTAATGTTTTTTAATGTCGCGTAGTGCATTTATATATTTAATCAAAAAAAAAACAATGGTGATCGTGAGTGTCAAACAAAGTTGTTTTTCTTTTCTTTTTCTTTTCAAATTACAAATTAAAAAAAAATAAATGCGATAAAAAAAAAATTAATCCGAATTATTCTTTTTTTTTTTCTACCGTGTGAGGATCGCGCACCAAAATTAACATTAAATAAACGAAATAAAAAATAAAAAAAAAAACTTAGCTGTGAGTGATGATGTGTGTGAAACTGTGTTGTATGTGTGCTCCAAGGTTTCCAGTACAATTGACGATCAGCCGTTTGACGAGTTCGTTGACCTGGTGAGTATGACCTCCCTTTTTTTTACTAATTGATGATGTTCTTTAACTTCCTCTCCTTTTTTTTTCTTTTTCTTTTTTTTTATATGTACTATCTACGAAATCCGTTTGCCACTAAAATTAACTTATCGCGAAAAAAAAAACTAAAGAAAACTGATTTAGATTAAAAAACCAATTTATCGCGAATAGCAAAAAAAAGAAAACTAAAGAAAAAACAACGAAATATTCAATATTCAGTTGAATAATAAAAAAAAATTCAACAAAGGAAAAGAAATTTTCTTGAAAAAAACTGTACAGTCCGACCAACGGTTTTCCGGTCGAAGAAAGAAAAAAAACGAAAAATCAAAATTTTATCGGTCAGCGTTTCACCTTACACTTTTTTTTCAGGATTGAATGAGCTTTTTCAACGTTGCGTTGCCCTTTTTATAGGCCTCAGGTTAACTGTACCTGGGTCAAATTCAGGTAGTAGTTTGTATCTTTTTTCTTCGATCATCCCAAGCCATTTTAAAAATATATTATATATTTTATCATATTCTTTTGATAATTTTATTTGAATTCAGCTTGGGTATAATCGGATTTAATTGTTATTTTTATACAAAAAGTCCATTTTCCTTTACATATCGTAAGGGTTGCTGTCCTGGCTAAAAGAAAAATCTAGTCCTTCCCTTCCTCGATCGGAACTTATTTTAAATTATGATTTTAAAAAAATTTCAAAACAATTAAATATTTCGTCGCGTTTCAATAGTTTTCAGTTTCCTATTTTTTTGCTTACAAACTTTCAAGCACCCTTTATGCAAAAAAAAAAAAAAAAACCCAAAAAAACATCATCAAAAAAAAAACAAGGTTAAATCTGCCAACTCAACAATATGTTTTAATTTTCTTTTAAAAGTTTTGTTTTGTTTTCTAGCTCATCTTATCGGGAACAATTCGCTGATCACATCAATATGCCACATGACCTGGAAAACATGGAATTCACACGGCAACACTCTCGCATCATCAACTGACAGGCAAGCTTCCCCTTCTCCCTCTATTCCATGCTGAGACCTACCAGCAGCAAACTATTGAGGTATTCTATGATTTTATAATCATTAATTTATAAAAAAAAATTGTATATATATATTTTTTTTTTTTTCTTCAGGTCCTTTCTTCCAAGTTTCCTTCAGTTGTAGCGGAATTCGAACCTAGGCGTATACATTTTTACCCTCGCATCATTTCCTGTAAATATAAGAATTTACCAAGTAATAGCTCTTTTTTTTTCAGATCAACACATATGGACTTGGAAAGTACAATGGACATCAACATGAATAAACGGGTAAGTACCTCCACCAATCCCTTTTTAATATTGCAATTAACGCTTTTCTTTTCTTTCTTTTAGGTTTGTGTATCAACATAAAAACCCGGTCGTTACAGGGCAGATTTGTTGTACAGTCTTACTTGTACACACAGATCTGAGGAAACAAACCTGGTTTGACTGGCCGAGTTTTCTTCATTAAAAGGAAATAAAAGAAAAAAAACAAATCAGGTATTGTGAATTTAGGTGCGTATATCTTTTGCGTGGAAAATTCCCAAGATTTTGCCGTCTGGATTTTTTAATTCATAATTTACGTGACCTATTTTCCGACACACTATTGCTTTAATGAATTTAGGCGCGAGTTTAGCTGAAAATTTCTTAATAGCATCACTCTGTACAAAACTTCGTACGAACACTTCTTGATCTGGTACAAACGTCACTGGCCTTGTTCGCAAGTTATATAGTCGCTCGTTTCTACGGAAAGCTTCGGCCATATATTTCTGTACTTGGTCATAAACTAAAGGCATTAGATAGTCTCGGGGCAATACCTCCACATCTGTTTCATTTAAGCTATTTAAGTTTCGTAGGAGTTGATATCCGTTACCATGCACTAACATATGGTGTCCAAACATAAGAAAATGGGGTGTATTCTTTATAGTTTCATGGTATGAATTTCGCAGTGAGCAAGCAACCGCCGATAGATTTTCATCCCAGCATCTGTGATCTTTTTTCAAGTAGGACCTTATAGCTGCCAGAATGGAACGATTAACCCTTTCAGAAGCATTCGACTGTGGTGAGTACACAGCAGTGTAGACATGTTTAACTCCGTGCCTGTCCAACAACCCATTAAACTCTTTCGAAATAAATTGAACGCCATTATCGGTGTGTATATGTTCTGGCACCCCGTACACGTGAAATACTTCCTGCAGGAGATACTGACAAATTCGGTTTGAATCTGCTTTCGGTAAAGCTTTCAATAGAACGAATTTTGTTAATTTGTCAAGAATAACTAGAATTGTGGTGTTATTTTTTTTTTAACGTGGATACGGGCCTAACAAGTCAATATACACACGTTGCCATGGACGATCTACAACAGATTGTTGTCCCATTGGTGGTCTAAGAATTTTATTCGGTGCTTTGGTCATCTTACATGTTTCACACTGCTGAATATACTCATAAACTCGTTGACGCATCTTGGGCCAGTAATACGAACGGCGAATACGCTCCAAAGTCTTTGTTATTCCGCCGTGAGCAGAAGAAGGGTCTTCATGTTCTTGTCTCAGTAGTTCATCAATCATTGGTTCTGGTATCCAAAGTTCCCACAGTGGAATTACGGACAACTGATCCCTTTTTGTGGCTCCAGTCGAATGTATATATGGTCATTGTATATTTTCAGATTTGGATACGATTCTGGCGACTTTTCTATAGATAACTTCAGGTCTATGTAGGCAGGATCTTGAATAGAGGTTGACTGTAAATCTATTGCGTCAAGATTCACCTTCGCAAGTTCCTCGACCAATTCTGTGGGTGTTTCGCTGTACATTCTGGACAACGCATCTGGAACTATATTTTGACTGCCTTTTTGATGCTGTATTGTAAAATTATATGGCTGCAACTTCAGACTCCATCGCGCTAACCTACCACTAAGCTCCTTTTGGCTCATTAACCATTTCAGACTTGCATGGTCAGTAATAACTGTAAAGACAAAGCCTTCAATATAAGCGCGGAATTTTTTAACACTTAATACGACTGCTAAACACTCCTGCTCAGTAATACTGTAATTTTTTTGCGCTGCGTTTAATTTTTGAGACATGTACGCGATAGGCTGCTCTTCTCCATCTGGTAACTTTTGGAAAAGAACACCACCTATACCTGAAGTGCTAGCATCACACCTAATAAAGAAATCTTTT
Source organism: Xylophagus ater (assembly GCA_963422695.1). Lineage (NCBI taxonomy): Eukaryota > Metazoa > Arthropoda > Insecta > Diptera > Xylophagidae > Xylophagus > Xylophagus ater. The sequence goes on from OY730478.1 coordinate 39,120,013, forward strand.
TCAAAATCTGGGTTAGCCAAAAGGGGTTTAGTGGTTAATACCTTTTTCAATTCATCTAGGGCTTCTTGCGCTTCTGCTGACCAAACAAACTTTTTACCCTTGCGCAACAGATCAGTAATGGGTGCAGTTATTGTTGCATAATTAGATATAAACCGCCGGTACCAACCTGTCATACCCAATAAACGTCTGGTTTGCCGTACTGTATTAGGTGCTGGGAAGTTATTGATTGCTTTCACCTTTCCGGGATCAGGCCGTATTCCACTTTCTCCCACGATATGTCCCAAGTATCGAATTTCTTTCAGCCCGAATTTGCTCTTCTCGACGTTGATAGTCAATCCAGCTTGGCTTAGGAAGTTCGCCACTTTTCGAAGTAATGCGATATGTTCTTCGAAAGTCGTGGATACAACTAGCAAATCGTCAAGATAAACAAAAATCTTATCGCGGAATTCGTGTGGGATTACCTTATCCATTAGACGACACATGCATTGAGCTGCATTACACAACCCAAACGGCATGACTTTAAAGTGGTATAGCGGTCGACCCGGAACAGTGAATGCAGTCAATTCTCGTGAAGAAGCAGCGAGTGGGATTTGCCAAAAGGCGTCTTTGAGGTCTAAACTGGAAATGAATCTTGTGTCATGTAACCTGCTGAGAAGTCCCTCAATGTGTGGGAGAGGATATGCATCTTTTTTCGTAACAGCATTTACTTTCCTCGAATCCAAACACATGCGGACCTTTCCACCCGGTTTATTGACTAACACAATCGGCGAGCTCCAAGAACTCTGGCTCACCTCTATCACGTCTATTTCCAACATCCTGTCCAATTCGGCATAAAGATGTTTTTGTATGGCCGGTGAGATCGGATAGTGTCGCTGTTTAATAGGGGTAGCATTTCCTACATCGATTTCATGCTTCCCTATTTGTGTGCGACCCAAGCCTTTCTCATTGAACGATGGAAACAACGCAATAGATTCTTCCAGTTGTTGTTGTTGCTCACCTGTCAACTCATGTTTTGGTGTTGTATCAATTTCGCTCACTTCCAATTCACTTAGTTCTGGCATTATCCCAAACGCTTCCCAGAAGTCTATTCCCAAGTATAGTTCTTCCTTCAAAGTTGGAACTATGTAATATTTAATGTTTTGTACCTGTCCACCGTATGTCGTCTTCAATTGGACATATCCCAATATCTTTTGAGGTCTTCCGTCTGCTGTTCTGACAGTGGCTTGCAGTTTTCTCACACTTAAACCGGCTTTTTCGAGAAAGGTTTCAGAGTTTGCTCCTAAAATACTTACAGAAGCTCCACTATCTAACAGTCCTGTAAGCTGCTTGCCCGCAAGGGTAATTTGTATGAAAGGTCGCCTATCTCTGCTTGTCTGAACTGCAGCAACCACAGAATCCCGAATCTGTTGACGTATTTTCCAGTAGTTCTTGGTCCTAGGTTTATTTGTTAAAAGAAAAGAATTTGTTTGGGTACCCCTGTCCTGCTTGCTCTTTCTGTCGTCCGTTTCTATCGGTTGGTTGCTGGTTCTGTGTTGGTTGCCGCTTCTGTCGTTTTGTTGGGAGATCTGACAATTGTTCTCGAATGCGGTGTCCCAACTCCTGCTGCATTCGAAAATTGGTTTCCCTGTTTTCTGTGATTTTGGCAAAATGCACAGTTTGGTTTCAGAATACCCCCTCGTCCACATCCATAACAGAAAATCCCTAGCGATTTTTTTGTACAATCTTGGTATGTATGTCCTATGTCTTTACAATTCCAGCATATTCTGTTGTTTTCTGAAAATGCAGCTTGAACCATTGGACCTGGATAACGTCTATTGTGCATGTTATTTGATACTGCACTTATCTGCAAGTTTTCAAGTTCGAATGGTTCTTGAAAACTAATTTGTTCAATTGTAGCTGGCAAGTAAGACTCCTGTATGGCATGTATATGGTGTGTTGGACGTCTGTGATTATTATCACAAAGCTGGCGAGGGTCGTATCCTGATTGAGACCACAGTTTTTCCAATCTGCTGCAGACCAACATGAGTTCTTCCATGCTGCGATATCGCTGAGTTAGAGTGGCACTTATCAGGGCTGGATTCATATTTTCCCTGATGATCTCTATGAGTTCTTCTTCTTGGAAGGGGCGAAGAAGTTGTCCATTCAGGTATTCTATTTGCACCAAGAATTCTTTAAACGGTTCCTTGGATTTCTGTTTCCTGGCCTCTACTGCTCTACGTTTTTCTCTTTCGGATTCGTATGTCCCAAAACAACTTAAAAACGCTGCTTTTAGATGAGCCCATTCTGCGTTAGGAAACTTCCCGCAATAAACCCAATACCAGTCTCCTGCCGCTCCTACCAAAAAATCGGCTAAAATCGCCTGCAGATCAGATTGTGGAAGTCGTTCCCACTTGGCTTTAGTTTCCAGTCGATACATGAACTCGCTGGCTTCCAAACTGCGTGCGGTACCATCGAAACTAAAATTCCATTTTGGTCTCCGAAATTGGGGTTGGTTTCCTGATGACCGTCTTTCGCCTGGATCCCGATATGGGGTAAACAGGTATGACATGTCGTGGTTCACCTCCTGATCTCTATTGTCCGACCTTTGTTCAGCTGGCACTGTTGCAAGCCCTATCGTAGTTGAACGCCTTCCAAAACTCTTTCTAAATTCTAGAGACTCTGGAGTTAAGAATTGAATTATTGGTCGATTAACTGGTGATGTGTGACCGGAGGTTGTGCTTTCGTTAACTGCTTCCGTCAATTTATTTGTTATTACTTCCGAAGGACCAGCACTTTGCCTATCTGTTTCTGGATCTTTCAATTCCTGCTGCTGATTACTAGACGGCTCTGATACTTTTCGTGTCCTTATCATATTTTCAAGCCGCTGCAGAGCTTTCGCCATTAGTAGATATGTTGTCCTACTTTCCTGTTCTACTGTAGGATTTATAGCGGCCAGCCGATCCAGCCTGCTCATCCAATGAGTTAATATCGATCTCAAAATCGTAATTTCTGGAGTGCCTGTTGAGTCCTTCGATGTATTAAGGTCGATTATTTGTGCTGCTCTATCACAGACTTCCAACTCAGCTTGCACGCTCTTAATATAGTGCATTGCTGTTGGTCGCAATGAAGGGTCCTTCTCCTCTGCTGCTATAGATTTCAACAGCTGAACAAAAGCTTCAGTACCTCCCTCGGTAATACCCCGAATCTCCATTTCAACTTTCACCTCGTCACTGCTCAGGTTCTCTATATCCATTCTTGTTAAAAACATTGTGCTTATTATTCACAAAAAAAAATCATCCACTCGAATCCGGGAATTAAACCACACCGATTGCTCACTTAGCCTAAAAAATGTTTTTTTAAAAAAAATTGAAAAAAACCCAAATAAAATGAAATTCAAAAATAATATATATATAAAAATTCTTTATTAAATAAAAAAAATAAATAAATTTTTCTTTTGACCCCACAGGATCATTCAAAAAAAAAACCAACGTGGAAACTATGAAAATTATTAAAGCTATTGCACGGTAAGAGAACACAATTACTAAAAAAAATTTAAGAAAAATTATAATAACTTTATATTTTAGGTAAAGCAAACGCAGATAATATGCAATATACAGAGAAAATGCTAAGATAAGTGGAGCGGCTGAAAGGCTGAGAACGCTGAGGAAGCACCAATAGAAAAAAAGGTTCAATAAAAAAAAATTTAACAATAAAATCTAAAACTAAAGAAAAAATTGTAGAAAGAAAACTAATAAAAGAAGATTAAACAAAAAATACTTTTTTTTTTTTTTTTTTTGTAAATGCACAAGGTTTACCTGTTCAAACTTTTGCAAAAACATACCCTTGGATATATCTCAATACTCAACAAGAGATGCTGCAAGAGCGTATCAGGATCCTTGGCGCTTAAAGGAATTATAGCCTGTCAAATAAAACACTTGTAATAAAACAACAACTAATTAATCGGATTGAAGAAATCATCGACGAAAAAAAGAAATGTTTATTTTCAACCACAATTTTAAATGAATGAATAATTGAATGAATACGCGAAAAGCTACAAGAAAAACAAGAAAAAATACTTAGATTTCATACTTTCCCGCTCATTCCGGATTAAAAGAATCACTTTATTCAACGGAAGAAGCATATCCTTCATAGTTTTCCGAATAAAAAAAAATAAAATAAACTAAAAAAAAACGAATTTATAAAAAAAAAAAATCAAGTCTCTTGTCTCGGGCGCCATTTTGTAACGATTTGTTAATCGTTATTTTGTTTCTCATAAGAGCTTACCGGTCTTGTGCACTTTTGCCGGGTGTCTCAGGGCTAGTTGCCAGAGTTAGACCAGCGACTCATATGCTAGATTGTGTACTTTGCAAAAAAAAGGTACTAAAAAAAAATGAAAATGCAAAGAAAAGGATATCCTCACAACAAAGAATAAAAAGAAAATAATTCAAAGAAAATAAATAAAAGATTCATGGCCCCATCTCAGACATCACTCATACTTCCAGCCCCTTTGCAATATGTCTTCTTAGCACATATTGATATTATTATTCGCTAAAAAACCAAAAATAATGATGACTAAAAAAAACATTTGATAATAAAAAAAAAACTCAATATTTGCTATTTAATATATTTTTATACGTTTAATAATTTTTTTAAAAAAAACAAACAAGAATAATTGTATAAAAAAAAAAAGAAATTCAAATTAAAAACAATTCAAAAAAAAGAAATTAATGCCAATATAAAAAAAAACCAAAATGGCATAAAATTTGAATTCAACTTGGGTATAATCGGATTTAATTGTTATTTTTATACAAAAAGTCCATTTTCCTTTACATATCGTAAGGGTTGCTGTCCTGGCTAAAAGAAAAATCTAGTCCTTCCCTTCCTCGATCGGAACTTATTTTAAATTATGATTTTAAAAAAATTTCAAAACAATTAAATATTTCGTCGCGTTTCAATAGTTTTCAGTTTCCTATTTTTTTGCTTACAAACTTTCAAGCACCCTTTATGCAAAAAAAAAAAAAAACCCAAAAAAACATCATCAAAAAAAAACAAGGTTAAATCTGCCAACTCAACAATATGTTTTAATTTTCTTTTAAAAGTTTTGTTTTGTTTTCTAGCTCATCTTATCGGGAACAATTTTCTGATCACATCAATATGCCACATTACCTGGAAAACATGGAATTCACACGGCAACACTCTCGCATCATCAACTGACAGGCAAGCTTCCCCTTCTCCCTTTATTCCATGCTGAGACCTACCAGCAGCAAACTATTGAGGTATTCTATGATTTTATAATCATTAATTTATAAAAAAAAATTGTATATATATATTTTTTTTTTTTTTTTTCAGGTCCTTTCTTCCAAGTTTCCTTCAGTTGTAGCGGAATTCGAACCTAGGCGTATACATTTTTACCCTCGCATCATTTCCTGTAAATATAAGAATTTACCAAGTAATAGCTCTTTTTTTTCAGATCAACACATATGGACTTGGAAAGTACAATGGACATCAACATGAATAAACGGGTAAGTACCTCCACCAATCCCTTTTTAATATTGCAATTAACGCTTTTCTTTTCTTTCTTTTAGGTTTGTGTATCAACATAAAAACCCGGTCGTTACAAACTTCATCAAAAACGGATGTAATACGAAGATAGAGCAGAATTATAAGGTCAAAATCATTTAATTTATTGTAAAGGTCCTCTTTATACCATGTTTCGCCAAATTTACATCCACATCTACTAGTTTCCCATACAAATAGAGGAATTCAAAATCTGGAGATTTCAACAAAATCTCCTTCGAAATCTCCTAAAATTTTTGTGTCACTTATTCCGCGCTATTCAGCCGGTATCAAAATTGGCAAATGGACGACCCTTTTTAATAATTTGAATTGCGCGCCTTTTACCTGTGTTTGAATTTGTTTTTTTTTTTTTGTAATATTTTGACAAACATGAATTTTGTCTCCTTTGACTCAAAAACATATATAAATTTTTCAATATGCTCTGAAAGAATTATTTTTTGGAATATTTCCAATCAAAATTCATTTTTTTCTCTAGTTTTCAAAATTATAAACGTCAAATGAAATCTCGTAGAGAGATGAAAACACTTCGGAATCTCTTTGTCGAAATCACGAGATTTCAGTGAGTTGGAAATATGGCATTAGTTAGAATCATGCGCATGTACCTTTCAGAAGAAATTTTTTCTTCATGGACGCCATGATAGCTTCAAAAATCAATTTTGACTTTTTTGTGTTGCCTGTCCTTAGATTAGGGAAAATATGGATAGGCCTTTCGCAGGGGAAATTGAAGCACTTTTGGAATACACTTGCATTTATATTAAAAATTAGGGATCCCTACTAAAACTTAAATAATGTAATTCCGCATAAATCTGTATCCGAAAATCCCCATATTCATGTCTGTCGCGTCAAATATTCTCTGTAGTCTAACTTCATGCACAAAGACGACTATTACTTTCAATCACCCGATATTCAGTGTCATTAGCGACGGCTGGGGTCCCATTGATCCTTTGTAGAGCCTCTATAGTCTCAAGACTGGCGTCAGGCGCTTGGACCCTCAGCGGACTCGCCGGTGGGATCCTAGACTACCCCCTCTCTCTATCTCCGTAAATTCCCACAACCCTCTCTCCGACCTAAGATTTTCCATTCTTCGAAGCATTGTAAAAAATATAAACAAAAAAATCGTATGCTGCTATTTCGACTTCAATGAAAATTAGCATTAAGATTGAAATCTTTGTTTGGCGTTTATCTCAAAATGTTTAAAAAAAATGTAAAAAAGTAAATATCTACAAAATTAAATTACTTAAGTCTTAAAATAAAAATGTACAAAAATGTAAATAAAGTCCTGCAAAAAGATACATTTACTCTACGTTTATCCCAAAATGTTTAAAAAATAAATGTCCACCCGTGCGAACCCGGGACGAGCCACTAGTTTTATATAAATTCTGAACACCAGTTGTTGTTTCTTCACTTAACCCACGAATATCATTTATATAATGTTGATAATTTTCATGAACAAGAATTGTAAGATCACCACCATCGTCCAAAATTAAATTTAATGGTTGATCATTTATTAAAATTATGGTTTGCTCGGTACACCTTTTAAATTAATGATTATTAATTTTTGGTTTACAAAAAAATATATACCTATGATTTGAATATTTTCCCACATGTATTCCTCGTCTATTTCCTCTTTCCAAGCATATACTGGTACTCCACAATAGCCAGAATAGCAGCTACTGCGAGTTCTTGTGTACTAAAAATATTACAGCTGCTCAATTACGCCTGCAGAGAAAAATTTTCAAACTTGTAACGATTTGTTAATCGTTATTTTGTTTCTCATAAGAGCTTACCGGTCTTGTACACTTTTGCCGGGTGTCTCAGGGCTAGTTGCCAGAGTTAGACCAGCGACTCATATGCTAGATTGTGTACTTTGCAAAAAAAAGGTACTAAAAAAAAATGAAAATGCAAAGAAAAGGATATCCTCACAACAAAGAATAAAAAGAAAATAATTCAAAGAAAATAAATAAAAGATTCATGGCCCCATCTCAGACATCACTCATACTTCCAGCCCCTTTGCAATATGTCTTCTTAGCACATATTGATATTATTATTCGCTAAAAAACCAAAAATAATGATGACTAAAAAAAACATTTGATAATAAAAAAAAAACTCAATATTTGCTATTTAATATATTTTTATACGTTTAATAATTTTTTTAAAAAAAACAAACAAGAATAATTGTATAAAAAAAAAAAGAAATTCAAATTAAAAACAATTCAAAAAAAAGAAATTAATGCCAATATAAAAAAAAACCAAAATGGCATAAAATTTGAATTCAACTTTTAAAAAAAGAAAACACAGATTCCACAATGTTTTGCTGCTGGCAATGCTCCTTTTTGTTTTTAAATGTTTATAAATTTATGTCTGTATATGGCCGCGATTTTAGTTCATGTTTCTTTTGTTTTTGTTTTTGTGTCAAAATTAACAAGAAAAATGATAATAGCCAGCAAAGTTATTTCATTAATTATGTGTTTTAATGTTTTTTAATGTCGCGTAGTGCATTTATATATTTAATCAAAAAAAAAACAATGGTGATCGTGAGTGTCAAACAAAGTTGTTTTTCTTTTCTTTTTCTTTTCAAATTACAAATTAAAAAAAAATAAATGCGATAAAAAAAAAATTAATCCGAATTATTCTTTTTTTTTTCTACCGTGTGAGGATCGCGCACCAAAATTAACATTAAATAAACGAAATAAAAAATAAAAAAAAAAACTTAGCTGTGAGTGATGATGTGTGTGAAACTGTGTTGTATGTGTGCTCCAAGGTTTCCAGTACAATTGACGATCAGCCGTTTGACGAGTTCGTTGACCTGGTGAGTATGACCCCCCTTTTTTTTACTAATTGATGATGTTCTTTAACTTCCTCTCCTTTTTTTTTCTTTTTCTTTTTTTTTATATGTACTATCTACGAAATCCGTTTGCCACTAAAATTAACTTATCGCGAAAAAAAAAACTAAAGAAAACTGATTTAGATTAAAAAACCAATTTATCGCGAATAGCAAAAAAAAGAAAACTAAAGAAAAAACAACGAAATATTCAATATTCAGTTGAATAATAAAAAAAAATTCAACAAAGGAAAAGAAATTTTCTTGAAAAAAACTGTACAGTCCGACCAACGGTTTTCCGGTCGAAGAAAGAAAAAAAACGAAAAATCAAAATTTTATCGGTCAGCGTTTCACCTTACACTTTTTTTTCAGGATTGAATGAGCTTTTTCAACGTTGCGTTGCCCTTTTTATAGGCCTCAGGTTAACTGTACCTGGGTCAAATTCAGGTAGTAGTTTGTATCTTTTTTCTTCGATCATCCCAAGCCATTTTAAAAATATATTATATATTTTATCATATTCTTTTGATAATTTTATTTGAATTCAGCTTGGGTATAATCGGATTTAATTGTTATTTTTATACAAAAAGTCCATTTTCCTTTACATATCGTAAGGGTTGCTGTCCTGGCTAAAAGAAAAATCTAGTCCTTCCCTTCCTCGATCGGAACTTATTTTAAATTATGATTTTAAAAAAATTTCAAAACAATTAAATATTTCGTCGCGTTTCAATAGTTTTCAGTTTCCTATTTTTTTGCTTACAAACTTTCAAGCACCCTTTATGCAAAAAAAAAAAAAAAAACCCAAAAAAACATCATCAAAAAAAAAACAAGGTTAAATCTGCCAACTCAACAATATGTTTTAATTTTCTTTTAAAAGTTTTGTTTTGTTTTCTAGCTCATCTTATCGGGAACAATTCGCTGATCACATCAATATGCCACATGACCTGGAAAACATGGAATTCACACGGCAACACTCTCGCATCATCAACTGACAGGCAAGCTTCCCCTTCTCCCTCTATTCCATGCTGAGACCTACCAGCAGCAAACTATTGAGGTATTCTATGATTTTATAATCATTAATTTATAAAAAAAAATTGTATATATATATATTTTTTTTTTTTCTTCAGGTCCTTTCTTCCAAGTTTCCTTCAGTTGTAGCGGAATTCGAACCTAGGCGTATACATTTTTACCCTCGCATCATTTCCTGTAAATATAAGAATTTACCAAGTAATAGCTCTTTTTTTTTCAGATCAACACATATGGACTTGGAAAGTACAATGGACATCAACATGAATAAACGGGTAAGTACCTCCACCAATCCCTTTTTAATATTGCAATTAACGCTTTTCTTTTCTTTCTTTTAGGTTTGTGTATCAACATAAAAACCCGGTCGTTACAGGGCAGATTTGTTGTACAGTCTTACTTGTACACACAGATCTGAGGAAACAAACCTGGTTTGACTGGCCGAGTTTTCTTCATTAAAAGGAAATAAAAGAAAAAAAACAAATCAGGTATTGTGAATTTAGGTGCGTATATCTTTTGCGTGGAAAATTCCCAAGATTTTGCCGTCTGGATTTTTTAATTCATAATTTACGTGACCTATTTTCCGACACACTATTGCTTTAATGAATTTAGGCGCGAGTTTAGCTGAAAATTTCTTAATAGCATCACTCTGTACAAAACTTCGTACGAACACTTCTTGATCTGGTACAAACGTCACTGGCCTTGTTCGCAAGTTATATAGTCGCTCGTTTCTACGGAAAGCTTCGGCCATATATTTCTGTACTTGGTCATAAACTAAAGGCATTAGATAGTCTCGGGGCAATACCTCCACATCTGTTTCATTTAAGCTATTTAAGTTTCGTAGGAGTTGATATCCGTTACCATGCACTAACATATGGTGTCCAAACATAAGAAAATTGGGTGTATTCTTTATAGTTTCATGGTATGAATTTCGCAGTGAGCAAGCAACCGCCGATAGATTTTCATCCCAGCATCTGTGATCTTTTTTCAAGCAGGACCTTATAGCTGCCAGAATGGAACGATTAACCCTTTCAGAAGCATTCGACTGTGGTGAGTACACAGCAGTGTAGACATGTTTAACTCCGTGCCTGTCCAACAACCCATTAAACTCTTTCGAAATAAATTGAACGCCATTATCGGTGTGTATATGTTCTGGCACCCCGTACACGTGAAATACTTCCTGCAGGAGATACTGACAAATTCGGTTTGAATCTGCTTTCGGTAAAGCTTTCAACAGAACGAATTTTGTTAATTTGTCAAGAATAACTAGAATTGTGGTGTTATTTTTTTTTTAACGTGGATACGGGCCTAACAAGTCAATATACACACGTTGCCATGGACGATCTACAACAGATTGTTGTCCCATTGGTGGTCTAAGAATTTTATTCGGTGCTTTGGTCATCTTACATGTTTCACACTGCTGAATATACTCATAAACTCGTTGACGCATCTTGGGCCAGTAATACGAACGGCGAATACGCTCCAAAGTCTTTGTTATTCCGCCGTGAGCAGAAGAAGGGTCTTCATGTTCTTGTCTCAGTAGTTCATCAATCATTGGTTCTGGTATCCAAAGTTTCCACAGTGGAATTACGGACAACTGATCCCTTTTTTGTGGCTCCAGTCGAATGTATATATGGTCATTGTATATTTTCAGATTTGGATACGATTCTGGCGACTTTTCTATAGATAACTTCAGGTCTATGTAGGCAGGATCTTGAAAAGAGGTTGACTGTAAATCTATTGCGTCAAGATCCACCTTCGCAAGTTCCTCGACCAATTCTGTGGGTGTTTCGCTGTACATTCTGGACAACGCATCTGGAACTATATTTTGACTGCCTTTTTGACGCTGTATTGTAAAATTATATGGCTGCAACTTCAGACTCCATCGCGCTAACCTACCACTAAGCTCCTTTTGGCTCATTAACCATTTCAGACTTGCATGGTCAGTAATAACTGTAAAGGAAAAGCCTTCAATATAAGCGCGGAATTTTTTAACACTTAATACGACTGCTAAACACTCCAGCTCAGTAACACTGTAATTTTTTTGCGCTGCGTTTAATTTTTGAGACATGTACGCGATAGGCTGCTCTTCTCCATCTGGCAACTTTTGGAAAAGAACACCACCTATACCTGAAGTGCTAGCATCACACCTAATAAAGAAATCTTTTTCAAAATCTGGGTTAGCCAAAAGGGGTTTAGTGGTTAATACCTTTTTCAATTCATCTAGGGCTTCTTGCGCTTCTGCTGACCAAACAAACTTTTTACCCTTGCGCAACAGATCAGTAATGGGTGCAGTTATTGTTGCATAATTAGATATAAACCGCCGGTACCAACCTGTCATACCCAATAAACGTCTGGTTTGCCGTACTGTATTAGGTGCTGGGAAGTTATTGATTGCTTTCACCTTTCCGGGATCAGGCCGTATTCCACTTTCTCCCACGATATGTCCCAAGTATCGAATTTCTTTCAGCCCGAATTTGCTCTTCTCGACGTTGATAGTCAATCCAGCTTGGCTTAGGAAGTTCGCCACTTTTCGAAGTAATGCGATATGTTCTTCGAAAGTCGTGGATACAACTAGCAAATCGTCAAGATAAACAAAAATCTTATCGCGGAATTCGTGTGGGATTACCTTATCCATTAGACGACACATGCGTTGAGCTGCATTACACAACCCAAACGGCATGACTTTAAAGTGGTATAGCGGTCGACCCGGAACAGTGAATGCAGTCAATTCTCGTGAAGAAGCAGCGAGTGGGATTTGCCAAAAGGCGTCTTTGAGGTCTAAACTGGAAATGAATCTTGTGTCATGTAACCTGCTGAGAAGTCCCTCAATGTGTGGGAGAGGATATGCATCTTTTTTCGTAACAGCATTTACTTTCCTCGAATCCAAACACATGCGGACCTTTCCACCCGGTTTATTGACTAACACAATCGGCGAGCTCCAAGAACTCTGGCTCACCTCTATCACGTCCATTTCCAACATCCTGTCCAATTCGGCATAAAGATGTTTTTGTATGGCCGGTGAGATCGGATAGTGTCGCTGTTTAATAGGGGTGGCATTTCCTACATCGATTTCATGCTTCTCTATTTGTGTGCGACCCAAGCCTTTCTCATTGAACGATGGAAACAACGCAATAGATTCTTCCAGTTGTTGTTGTTGCTCACCTGTCAACTCATGTTTTGGTGTTGTATCAATTTTGCTCACTTCCAATTCACTTAGTTCTGGCATTATCCCAAACCCTTCCCAGAAGTCTATTCCCAAGTATAGTTCTTCCTTCAAAGTTGGAACTATGTAATATTTAATGTTTTGTACCTGTCCACCGTATGTCGTCTTCAATTGGACATATCCCAATATCTTTTGAGGTCTTCCGTCTGCTGTTCTGACAGTGGTTTGCAGTTTTCTCACACTTAAACCGGCTTTTTCGAGAAAGGTTTCAGAGTTTGCTCCTAAAATACTTACAGAAGCTCCACTATCTAACAGTCCTGTAAGCTGCTTGCCCGCAAGGGTAATTTGTATGAAAGGTCGCCTATCTCTGCTTGTCTGAACTGCAGCAACCACAGAATCCCGAATCTGTTGACGTATTTTCCAGTAGTTCTTGGTCCTAGGTTTATTTGTTAAAAGAAAAGGATTTGTTTGGGTACCCCTGTCCTGCTTGCTCTTTCTGTCGTCCGTTTCTATCGGTTGGTTGCTGGTTCTGTGTTGGTTGCCGCTTCTGTCGTTTTGTTGGGAGATCTGACAATTGTTCTCGAATGCGGTGTCCCAACTCCTGCTGCATTCGAAAATTGGTTTCCCTGTTTTCTGTGATTTTGGCAAAATGCACAGTTTGGTTTCAGAATACCCCCTCGTCCACATCCATAACAGAAAATCCCTAGCGATTTTTTTGTACAATCTTGGTATGTATGTCCTATGTCTTTACAATTCCAGCATATTCTGTTGTTTTCTGAAAATGCAGCTTGAACCATTGGACCTGGATAACGTCTATTGTGCATGTTATTTGATACTGCACTTATCTGCAAGTTTTCAAGTTCGAATGGTTCTTGAAAACTAATTTGTTCAATTGTAGCTGGCAAGTAAGACTCCTGTATGGCATGTATATGGTGTGTTGGACGTCTGTGATTATTATCACAAAGCTGGCGAGGGTCGTATCCTGATTGAGACCACAGTTTTTCCAATCTGCTGCAGACCAACATGAGTTCTTCCATGCTGCGATATCGCTGAGTTAGAGTGGCACTTATCAGGGCTGGATTCATATTTTCCCTGATGATCTCTATGAGTTCTTCTTCTTGGAAGGGGCGAAGAAGTTGTCCATTCAGGTATTCTATTTGCACCAAGAATTCTTTAAACGGTTCCTTGGATTTCTGTTTCCTGGCCTCTACTGCTCTACGTTTTTCTCTTTCGGATTCGTATGTCCCAAAACAACTTAAAAACGCTGCTTTTAGATGAGCCCATTCTGCGTTAGGAAACTTCCCGCAATAAACCCAATACCAGTCTCCTGCCGCTCCTACCAAAAAATCGGCTAAAATCGCCTGCAGATCAGATTGTGGAAGTCGTTCCCACTTGGCTTTAGTTTCCAGTCGATACATGAACTCGCTGGCTTCCAAACTGCGTGCGGTACCATCGAAACTAAAATTCCATTTTGGTCTCCGAAATTGGGGTTGGTTTCCTGATGACCGTCTTTCGCCTGGATCCCGATATGGGGTAAACAGGTATGACATGTCGTGGTTCACCTCCTGATCTCTATTGTCCGACCTTTGTTCAGCTGGCACTGTTGCAAGCCCTATCGTAGTTGAACGCCTTCCAAAACTCTTTCTAAATTCTAGAGACTCTGGAGTTAAGAATTGAATTATTGGTCGATTAACTGGTGATGTGTGACCGGAGGTTGTGCTTTCGTTAACTGCTTCCGTCAATTTATTTGTTATTACTTCCGAAGGACCAGCACTTTGCCTATCTGTTTCTGGATCTTTCAATTCCTGCTGCTGATTACTAGACGGCTCTGATACTTTTCGTGTCCTTATCATATTTTCAAGCCGCTGCAGAGCTTTCGCCATTAGTAGATATGTTGTCCTACTTTCCTGTTCTACTGTAGGATTTATAGCGGCCAGCCGATCCAGCCTGCTCATCCAATGAGTTAATATCGATCTCAAAATCGTAATTTCTGGAGTGCCTGTTGAGTCCTTCGATGTATTAAGGTCGATTATTTGTGCTGCTCTATCACAGACTTCCAACTCAGCTTGCACGCTCTTAATATAGTGCATTGCTGTTGGTCGCAATGAAGGGTCCTTCTCCTCTGCTGCTATAGATTTCAACAGCTGAACAAAAGCTTCAGTACCTCCCTCGGTAATACCCCGAATCTCCATTTCAACTTTCACCTCGTCACTGCTCAGGTTCTCTATATCCATTCTTGTTAAAAACATTGTGCTTATTATTCACAAAAAAAAATCATCCACTCGAATCCGGGAATTAAACCACACCGATTGCTCACTTAGCCTAAAAAATGTTTTTTTAAAAAAAATTGAAAAAAACCCAAATAAAATGAAATTCAAAAATAATATATATATAAAAATTCTTTATTAAATAAAAAAAATAAATAAATTTTTCTTTTGACCCCACAGGATCATTCAAAAAAAAAACCAACGTGGAAACTATGAAAATTATTAAAGCTATTGCACGGTAAGAGAACACAATTACTAAAAAAAATTTAAGAAAAATTATAATAACTTTATATTTTAGGTAAAGCAAACGCAGATAATATGCAATATACAGAGAAAATGCTAAGATAAGTGGAGGGGCTGAAAGGCTGAGAACGCTGAGGAAGCACCAATAGAAAAAAAGGTTCAATAAAAAAAAATTTAACAATAAAATCTAAAACTAAAGAAAAAATTGTAGAAAGAAAACTAATAAAAGAAGATTAAACAAAAAATACTTTTTTTTTTTTTTTTTGTAAATGCACAAGGTTTACCTGTTCAAACTTTTGCAAAAACATACCCTTGGATATATCTCAATACTCAACAAGAGATGCTGCAAGAGCGTATCAGGATCCTTGGCGCTTAAAGGAATTATAGCCTGTCAAATAAAACACTTGTAATAAAACAACAACTAATTAATCGGATTGAAGAAATCATCGACGAAAAAAAAAAATGTTTATTTTCAACCACAATTTTAAATGAATGAATAATTGAATGAATACGCGAAAAGCTACAAGAAAAACAAGAAAAAATACTTAGATTTCATACTTTCCCGCTCATTCCGGATTAAAAGAATCACTTTATTCAACGGAAGAAGCATATCCTTCATAGTTTTCCGAATAAAAAAAAATAAAATAAACTAAAAAAAAACGAATTTATAAAAAAAAAAAATCAAGTCTCTTGTCTCGGGCGCCATTTTGTAATGATTTGTTAATCGTTATTTTGTTTCTCATAAGAGCTTACCGGTCTTGTGCACTTTTGCCGGGTGTCTCAGGGCTAGTTGCCAGAGTTAGACCAGCGACTCATATGCTAGATTGTGTACTTTGCAAAAAAAAGGTACTAAAAAAAAATGAAAATGCAAAGAAAAGGATATCCTCACAACAAAGAATAAAAAGAAAATAATTCAAAGAAAATAAATAAAAGATTCATGGCCCCATCTCAGACATCACTCATACTTCCAGCCCCTTTGCAATATGTCTTCTTAGCACATATTGATATTATTATTCGCTAAAAAACCAAAAATAATGATGACTAAAAAAAACATTTGATAATAAAAAAAAAACTCAATATTTGCTATTTAATATATTTTTATACGTTTAATAATTTTTTTAAAAAAAACAAACAAGAATAATTGTATAAAAAAAAAAAGAAATTCAAATTAAAAACAATTCAAAAAAAAGAAATTAATGCCAATATAAAAAAAAACCAAAATGGCATAAAATTTGAATTCAACTTGGGTATAATCGGATTTAATTGTTATTTTTATACAAAAAGTCCATTTTCCTTTACATATCGTAAGGGTTGCTGTCCTGGCTAAAAGAAAAATCTAGTCCTTCCCTTCCTCGATCGGAACTTATTTTAAATTATGATTTTAAAAAAATTTCAAAACAATTAAATATTTCGTCGCGTTTCAATAGTTTTCAGTTTCCTATTTTTTTGCTTACAAACTTTCAAGCACCCTTTATGCAAAAAAAAAAAAAACCCAAAAAAACATCATCAAAAAAAAAACAAGGTTAAATCTGCCAACTCAACAATATGTTTTAATTTTCTTTTAAAAGTTTTGTTTTGTTTTCTAGCTCATCTTATCGGGAACAATTTTCTGATCACATCAATATGCCACATTACCTGGAAAACATGGAATTCACACGGCAACACTCTCGCATCATCAACTGACAGGCAAGCTTCCCCTTCTCCCTTTATTCCATGCTGAGACCTACCAGCAGCAAACTATTGAGGTATTCTATGATTTTATAATCATTAATTTATAAAAAAAAATTGTATATATATATTTTTTTTTTTTTTTTCAGGTCCTTTCTTCCAAGTTTCCTTCAGTTGTAGCGGAATTCGAACCTAGGCGTATACATTTTTACCCTCGCATCATTTCCTGTAAATATAAGAATTTACCAAGTAATAGCTCTTTTTTTTTCAGATCAACACATATGGACTTGGAAAGTACAATGGACATCAATATGAATAAACGGGTAAGTACCTCCACCAATCCCTTTTTAATATTGCAATTAACGCTTTTCTTTTCTTTCTTTTAGGTTTGTGTATCAACATAAAAACCCGGTCGTTACAAACTTCATCAAAAACGGATGTAATACGAAGATAGAGCAGAATTATAAGGTCAAAATCATTTAATTTATTGTAAAGGTCCTCTTTATACCATGTTTCGCCAAATTTACATCCACATCTACTAGTTTCCCATACAAATAGAGGAATTCAAAATCTCGAGATTTCAACAAAATCTCCTTCGAAATCTCCTAAAATTTTTGTGTCACTTATTCCGCGCTATTCAGCCGGTATCAAAATTGGCAAATGGACGACCCTTTTTAATAATTTGAATTGCGCGCCTTTTACCTGTGTTTGAATTTGTTTTTTTTTTTTGTAATATTTTGACAAACATGAATTTTGTCTCCTTTGACTCAAAAACATATATAAATTTTTCAATATGCTCTGAAAGAATTATTTTTTGGAATATTTCCAATCAAAATTCATTTTTTTCTCTAGTTTTCAAAATTATAAACGTCAAATGAAATCTCGTAGAGAGATGAAAACACTTCGGAATCTCTTTGTCGAAATCACGAGATTTCAGTGAGTTGGAAATATGGCATTAGTTAGAATCATGCGCATGTACCTTTCAGAAGAAATTTTTTCTTCATGGACGCCATGATAGCTTCAAAAATCAATTTTGACTTTTTTGTGTTGCCTGTCCTTAGATTAGGGAAAATATGGATAGGCCTTTCGCAGGGGAAATACACTTGCATTTATATTAAAAATTAGGGATCCCTACTAAAACTTAAATAATGTAATTCCGCATAAATCTGTATCCGAAAATCCCCATATTCATGTCTGTCGCGTCAAATATTCTCTGTAGTCTAACTTCATGCACAAAGACGACTATTACTTTCAATCACCCGATATTCAGTGTCATTAGCGACGGCTGGGGTCCCATTGATCCTTTGTAGAGCCTCTATAGTCTCAAGACTGGCGTCAGGCGCTTGGACCCTCAGCGGACTCGCCGGTAGGACCCCAGACTACCCCCTCTCTCTATCTCCGTAAATTCCCACAACCCTCTCTCCGACCTAAGATTTTCCATTCTTCGAAGCATTGTAAAAAATATAAACAAAAAAATCGTATGCTGCTATTTCGACTTCAATGAAAATTAGCATTAAGATTGAAATCTTTGTTTGGCGTTTATCTCAAAATGTTTAAAAAAAATGTAAAAAAGTAAATATCTACAAAATTAAATTACTTAAGTCTTAAAATAAAAATGTACAAAAATGTAAATAAAGTCCTGCAAAAAGATACATTTACTCTACGTTTATCCCAAAATGTTTAAAAAATAAATGTCCACCCGTGCGAACCCGGGACGAGCCACTAGTTTTATATAAATTCTGAACACCAGTTGTTGTTTCTTCACTTAACCCACGAATATCATTTATATAATGTTGATAATTTTCATGAACAAGAATTGTAAGATCACCACCATCGTCCAAAATTAAATTTAATGGTTGATCATTTATTAAAATTATGGTTTGCTCGGTACACCTTTTAAATTAATGATTATTAATTTTTGGTTTACAAAAATATATATACCTATGATTTGAATATTTTCCCACATGTATTCCTCGTCTATTTCCTCTTTCCAAGCATATACTGGTACTCCACAATAGCCAGAATAGCAGCTACTGCGAGTTCTTGTGTACTAAAAATATTACAGCTGCTCAATTACGCCTGCAGAGAAAAATTTTCAAACTTGTAACGATTTGTTAATCGTTATTTTGTTTCTCATAAGAGCTTACCGGTCTTGTACACTTTTGCCGGGTGTCTCAGGGCTAGTTGCCAGAGTTAGACCAGCGACTCATATGCTAGATTGTGTACTTTGCAAAAAAAAGGTACTAAAAAAAAATGAAAATGCAAAGAAAAGGATATCCTCACAACAAAGAATAAAAAGAAAATAATTCAAAGAAAATAAATAAAAGATTCATGGCCCCATCTCAGACATCACTCATACTTCCAGCCCCTTTGCAATATGTCTTCTTAGCACATATTGATATTATTATTCGCTAAAAAACCAAAAATAATGATGACTAAAAAAAACATTTGATAATAAAAAAAAAACTCAATATTTGCTATTTAATATATTTTTATACGTTTAATAATTTTTTTAAAAAAAACAAACAAGAATAATTGTATAAAAAAAAAAGAAATTCAAATTAAAAACAATTCAAAAAAAAGAAATTAATGCCAATATAAAAAAAAACCAAAATGGCATAAAATTTGAATTCAACTTTTAAAAAAAGAAAACACAGATTCCACAATGTTTTGCTGCTGGCAATGCTCCTTTTTGTTTTTAAATGTTTATAAATTTATGTCTGTATATGGCCGCGATTTTAGTTCATGTTTCTTTTGTTTTTGTTTTTGTGTCAAAATTAACAAGAAAAATGATAATAGCCAGCAAAGTTATTTCATTAATTATGTGTTTTAATGTTTTTTAATGTCGCGTAGTGCATTTATATATTTAATCAAAAAAAAAACAATGGTGATCGTGAGTGTCAAACAAAGTTGTTTTTCTTTTCTTTTTCTTTTCAAATTACAAATTAAAAAAAAATAAATGCGATAAAAAAAAAATTAATCCGAATTATTCTTTTTTTTTTTCTACCGTGTGAGGATCGCGCACCAAAATTAACATTAAATAAACGAAATAAAAAATAAAAAAAAAAACTTAGCTGTGAGTGATGATGTGTGTGAAACTGTGTTGTATGTGTGCTCCAAGGTTTCCAGTACAATTGACGATCAGCCGTTTGACGAGTTCGTTGACCTGGTGAGTATGACCTCCCTTTTTTTTACTAATTGATGATGTTCTTTAACTTCCTCTCCTTTTTTTTTCTTTTTCTTTTTTTTTATATGTACTATCTACGAAATCCGTTTGCCACTAAAATTAACTTATCGCGAAAAAAAAAACTAAAGAAAACTGATTTAGATTAAAAAACCAATTTATCGCGAATAGCAAAAAAAAGAAAACTAAAGAAAAAACAACGAAATATTCAATATTCAGTTGAATAATAAAAAAAAATTCAACAAAGGAAAAGAAATTTTCTTGAAAAAAACTGTACAGTCCGACCAACGGTTTTCCGGTCGAAGAAAGAAAAAAAACGAAAAATCAAAATTTTATCGGTCAGCGTTTCACCTTACACTTTTTTTTCAGGATTGAATGAGCTTTTTCAACGTTGCGTTGCCCTTTTTATAGGCCTCAGGTTAACTGTACCTGGGTCAAATTCAGGTAGTAGTTTGTATCTTTTTTCTTCGATCATCCCAAGCCATTTTAAAAATATATTATATATTTTATCATATTCTTTTGATAATTTTATTTGAATTCAGCTTGGGTATAATCGGATTTAATTGTTATTTTTATACAAAAAGTCCATTTTCCTTTACATATCGTAAGGGTTGCTGTCCTGGCTAAAAGAAAAATCTAGTCCTTCCCTTCCTCGATCGGAACTTATTTTAAATTATGATTTTAAAAAAATTTCAAAACAATTAAATATTTCGTCGCGTTTCAATAGTTTTCAGTTTCCTATTTTTTTGCTTACAAACTTTCAAGCACCCTTTATGCAAAAAAAAAAAAAACCCAAAAAAACATCATCAAAAAAAAACAAGGTTAAATCTGCCAACTCAACAATATGTTTTAATTTTCTTTTAAAAGTTTTGTTTTGTTTTCTAGCTCATCTTATCGGGAACAATTTTCTGATCACATCAATATGCCACATGACCTGGAAAACATGGAATTCACACGGCAACACTCTCGCATCATCAACTGACAGGCAAGCTTCCCCTTCTCCCTCTATTCCATGCTGAGACCTACCAGCAGCAAACTATTGAGGTATTCTATGATTTTATAATCATTAATTTATAAAAAAAAATTGTATATATATATATTTTTTTTTTTTTTCTTCAGGTCCTTTCTTCCAAGTTTCCTTCAGTTGTAGCGGAATTCGAACCTAGGCGTATACATTTTTACCCTCGCATCATTTCCTGTAAATATAAGAATTTACCAAGTAATAGCTCTTTTTTTTCAGATCAACACATATGGACTTGGAAAGTACAATGGACATCAACATGAATAAACGGGTAAGTACCTCCACCAATCCCTTTTTAATATTGCAATTAACGCTTTTCTTTTCTTTCTTTTAGGTTTGTGTATCAACATAAAAACCCGGTCGTTACAAACTTCATCAAAAACGGATGTAATACGAAGATAGAGCAGAATTATAAGGTCAAAATCATTTAATTTATTGTAAAGGTCCTCTTTATACCATGTTTCGCCAAATTTACATCCACATCTACTAGTTTTCCATACAAATAGAGGATTTCAAAATCTCGAGATTTCAACAAAATCTCCTTCGAAATCTCCTAAAATTTTTGTGTCACTTATTCCGTGCTATTCAGCCGGTATCAAAATTGGCAAATGGACGACCCTTTTTAATAATTTGAATTGCGCGCCTTTTACCTGTGTTTGAATTTGTTTTTTTTTTTTGTAATATTTTGACAAACATGAATTTTGTCTCCTTTGACTCAAAAACATATATAAATTTTTCAATATGCTCTGAAAGAATTATTTTTTGGAATATTTCCAATCAAAATTCATTTTTTTCTCTAGTTTTCAAAATTATAAACGTCAAATGAAATCTCGTAGAGAGATGAAAACACTTCGGAATCTCTTTGTCGAAATCACGAGATTTCAGTGAGTTGGAAATATGGCATTAGTTAGAATCATGCGCATGTACCTTTCAGAAGAAATTTTTTCTTCATGGACGCCATGATAGCTTCAAAAATCAATTTTGACTTTTTTGTGTTGCCTGTCCTTAGATTAGGGAAAATATGGATAGGCCTTTCGCAGGGGAAATTGAAGCACTTTTGGAATACACTTGCATTTATATTAAAAATTAGGGATCCCTACTAAAACTTAAATAATGTAATTCCGCATAAATCTGTATCCGAAAATCCCCATATTCATGTCTGTCGCGTCAAATATTCTCTGTAGTCTAACTTCATGCACAAAGACGACTATTACTTTCAATCACCCGATATTCAGTGTCATTAGCGACGGCTGGGGTCCCATTGATCCATTGTAGAGCCTCTATAGTCTCAAGACTGGCGTCAGGCGCTCGGACCCTCAGCGGACTCGCCGGTGGGACCCCAGACTACCCCCTCTCTCTATCTCCGTAAATTCCAACAACCCTCTCTCCGACCTAAGATTTTCCATTCTTCGAAACATTGTAAAAAATATAAACAAAAAAATCGTATGCTGCTATTTCGACTTCAATGAAAATTAGCATTAAGATTGAAATCTTTGTTTGGCGTTTATCTCAAAATGTTTAAAAAAAATGTAAAAAAGTAAATATCTACAAAATTAATTACTTAAGTCATAAAATAAAAATGTACAAAAATGTAAATAAAGTCCTGCAAAAAGATACATTTACTCTACGTTTATCCCAAAATGTTTAAAAAATAAATGTCCACCCGTGCGAACCCGGGACGAGCCACTAGTTTTATATAAATTCTGAACACCAGTTGTTGTTTCTTCACTTAACCCACGAATATCCTTTATATAATGTTGATAATTTTCATGAACAAGAATTGTAAGATCACCACCATCGTCCAAAATTAAATTTAATGGTTGATCATTTATTAAAATTATGGTTTGCTCGGTACACCTTTTAAATTAATGATTATTAATTTTTGGTTTACAAAAAAATATATACCTATGATTTGAATATTTTCCCACATGTATTCCTCGTCTATTTCCTCTTTCCAAGCATATACTGGTACTCCACAATAGCCAGAATAGCAGCTACTGCGAGTTCTTGTGTACTAAAAATATTACAGCTGCTCAATTACGCCTGCAGAGAAAAATTTTCAAACTTGTAACGATTTGTTAATCGTTATTTTGTTTCTCATAAGAGCTTACCGGTCTTGTACACTTTTGCCGGGTGTCTCAGGGCTAGTTGCCAGAGTTAGACCAGCGACTCATATGCTAGATTGTGTACTTTGCAAAAAAAAGGTACTAAAAAAAAATGAAAATGCAAAGAAAAGGATATCCTCACAACAAAGAATAAAAAGAAAATAATTCAAAGAAAATAAATAAAGGTTCATGGCCCCATCTCAGACATCACTCATACTTCCAGCCCCTTTGCAATATGTCTTCTTAGCACATATTGATATTATTATTCGCTAAAAAACCAAAAATAATGATGACTAAAAAAAACATTTGATAATAAAAAAAAAACTCAATATTTGCTATTTAATATATTTTTATACGTTTAATAATTTTTTTAAAAAAAACAAACAAGAATAATTGTATAAAAAAAAAAAGAAATTCAAATTAAAAACAATTCAAAAAAAAGAAATTAATGCCAATATAAAAAAAAACCAAAATGGCATAAAATTTGAATTCAACTTGGGTATAATCGGATTTAATTGTTATTTTTATACAAAAAGTCCATTTTCCTTTACATATCGTAAGGGTTGCTGTCCTGGCTAAAAGAAAAATCTAGTCCTTCCCTTCCTCGATCGGAACTTATTTTAAATTATGATTTTAAAAAAATTTCAAAACAATTAAATATTTCGTCGCGTTTCAATAGTTTTCAGTTTCCTATTTTTTTGCTTACAAACTTTCAAGCACCCTTTATGCAAAAAAAAAAAAAAAACCCAAAAAAACATCATCAAAAAAAAAACAAGGTTAAATCTGCCAACTCAACAATATGTTTCAATTTTCTTTTAAAAGTTTTGTTTTGTTTTCTAGCTCATCTTATCGGGAACAATTTTCTGATCACATCAATATGCCACATGACCTGGAAAACATGGAATTCACACGGCAACACTCTCGCATCATCAACTGACAGGCAAGCTTCCCCTTCTCCCTCTATTCCATGCTGAGACCTACCAGCAGCAAACTATTGAGGTATTCTATGATTTTATAATCATTAATTTATAAAAAAAAATTGTATATATATATTTTTTTTTTTTTTTCTTCAGGTCCTTTCTTCCAAGTTTCCTTCAGTTGTAGCGGAATTCGAACCTAGGCGTATACATTTTTACCCTCGCATCATTTCCTGTAAATATAAGAATTTACCAAGTAATAGCTCTTTTTTTTCAGATCAACACATATGGACTTGGAAAGTACAATGGACATCAACATGAATAAACGGGTAAGTACCTCCACCAATCCCTTTTTAATATTGCAATTAACGCTTTTCTTTTCTTTCTTTTAGGTTTGTGTATCAACATAAAAACCCGGTCGTTACAAACTTCATCAAAAACGGATGTAATACGAAGATAGAGCAGAATTATAAGGTCAAAATCATTTAATTTATTGTAAAGGTCCTCTTTATACCATGTTTCGCCAAATTTACATCCACATCTACTAGTTTCCCATACAAATAGAGGATTTCAAAATCTCGAGATTTCAACAAAATCTCCTTCGAAATCTCCTAAAATTTTTGTGTCACTTATTCCGCGCTATTCAGCCGGTATCAAAATTGGCAAATGGACGACCCTTTTTAATAATTTGAATTGCGCGCCTTTTACCTGTGTTTGAATTTGTTTTTTTTTTTTGTAATATTTTGACAAACATGAATTTTGTCTCCTTTGACTCAAAAACATATATAAATTTTTCAATATGCTCTGAAAGAATTATTTTTTGGAATATTTCCAATCAAAATTCATTTTTTTCTCTAGTTTTCAAAATTATAAACGTCAAATGAAATCTCGTAGAGAGATGAAAACACTTCGGAATCTCTTTGTCGAAATCACGAGATTTCAGTGAGTTGGAAATATGGCATTAGTTAGAATCATGCGCATGTACCTTTCAGAAGAAATTTTTTCTTCATGGACGCCATGATAGCTTCAAAAATCAATTTTGACTTTTTTGTGTTGCCTGTCCTTAGATTAGGGAAAATATGGATAGGCCTTTCGCAGGGGAAATTGAAGCACTTTTGGAATACACTTGCATTTTTATTGCGCATGTGTGCCACCACTACGCCGGTGGCGTTAAAAACATGAATTCGGAGGGGAAACATTGCAAATGGGCCAAAATCTCATGCATTCTGGAACATCCGAATTGCAAAAAAATGTTTGCGTTTGATTGCTAAAAAAATCAAGTTTTTCTTAAACATACAAAATTAAATTATTAAATAATAATTATAAACACGTATGTGCCTGTATATGCCCTTTCCTGCGTAAAGCAATAGCCGAAAGCCATTTCATATGTAGAGCCTCATTTTTTGGAAACTTTAAAACCAAAAAAAAAAACATTTAAAACTGAAAATGCTGAATTTTCAAAAATTTCGACGAATTTTAAGAATTGCCCCCATTTTAACCAAAAAATGACCGTCAATGGTAGATTTCGTTAGAATCAAAATAAAAAAAAGTGGGATTTGACGTTTCGGCGTGGATTAAAAAAAAACGAATTTTTTACTAATTTATGAATAAACATAATTTCTATTTGATTACCAATAAGTAAATAAACACCATAAAAACTTTTTTTTATACGGCAAGAACGAAAATTCGCACATTTTAATAAAAAATATGTCAAACTTAGTTGTGAAAAAAATTTCACGAATTTTTGGATGTTGTTTGTTATTACACCCAGAAATTAAACACTTTATATAGGAAATTTATTAACTTTGATTATTTAATTCAAAAGAATATGGTTTGGAATCCGAAACGCACTAATGCCCGGTTTTACAGTGAAAGTTTAAACTATAAAGAGCGTTTAACTTTGGGATTAACAAATTTTAGGTTTTACAGTTCGAGTTTAACCCGTGTAGCCCGGTTAAAATTCAGTTTAACTTAATCGGCCGATTTACACAGTTTAAACGAATTTTTTTTCGGTTAACCAATCAAAATACAGGAAAATAAAATAAAATAAATGTCAAAAATAATTCGAATGTAAATGGATTTAAATTTAGATTTTGAAAAGAAGAATTTTTAATAATTATTTCTTATTTAGAACGTACTTTTTCTAAAATTCAACATTCAACAAATTAGGGAAAAAATTTAATATTTTTTAATGAATGTGGAACAATTATGGCAACCTGTTAAAGAAAACACATCAATACGAAATATTCCGATAATCAATTTTTCGATAATATTTATATTATAAGAAAACATTTCATCCAATTATAAATTATTTTCTTTTTTAACTTGAACTTTAATTCATAATTCCGTCAAATATTCAATTTTTATTTGGTGTCTCGTTTTTTTTTTGTTTGTTTTTTTTTAAATGTCAAAATTTCCAATTAAAGTAGAAAATAAAGGGAAAATATTCACAATAACTTGCCATTTTCAGATTAGGTAAGCGAAAAATAAAAATGGACTTTAGAACGCATTCGGGTTAACCTACGAATTTAATCGGGGTAGTTGGGTTAAGTAAACTTAAATTTAAACGTTCACTGTAAAACCGGGCATTAAAATTATAAATTAAAAAAACGCAATTTTTTTCCCCTCTAAATTTGAGAGTTCGGTTTGAAAATCGATGCTTCAGCACAGATATCGTAAAAACGAGTTAATGCCTACGCTTGTGCCTGTCCCAACATTTTTTTAAACTAATCATAATGTTTTCCAATTCAAATTGTTACTAAACTTATGTCAGAAAAAATGGATAAAATATGCCATAAGCCCTGTGCGAATAATTAAAACTAAATTGATAATTTATTTCTAACAAGTGTTGGAAGAAAATTTTGTTTGCAAAAGACTACATGCTATAGGGGGCGTTAGTATAAAAGCCTTTATGAAAATAATATATACAATAAGAAACTCACACGTATAAATATACTAAAATATCGAGAGACTTTTATTCAATTTTAATTAAAAATATTAGAAATTTGTGTTTATATTAAATCAATTGAATTTTCAAATGCATAATTTTATTTCTTCGTTTTGATAAATGCTTTACCATCAACAAATGCAAATTCCTAAAAATAATACGTACCATTTAAATGTCATTGTCATTATTTTTGACATTGACTATTGCGATATTTTCATATGAAAATTAATTAAGATTTCTCGTGGTCTAGACTATTAATTAATATAAAGTGAATAAAATAAATTTGAAAAAGTAACTATTCGCACCCGTCCTAAATAATTTTTCAAAGTCAATCATAATGTTTTCCAATTATAACTGTTACTAAAATCATATCCTGCAACACAAAATAATTCTTAAATATTCAGTTCGGTTTTCTTGAGACATCTTATAAAGAAAAATTTTTCATTTTTTTTTAATGAGGAAAAAATAGAAATTCTTTATTCGAAGATAAAAATATAAATTATATAATTTTTTATTCTTTTTTTTCAACACATTTGTATTTTATTATAGTACAAGTTTACTCTTTGATAAATTTATTTGGTGGTCCTGAAAAGGACCATTTTTATTTATATTAAAATAAAAATATTTTAACTGTCAAAAACATCTCCATAAAAAAATGATATAACTCTGGTGAATCCAACTGCCCACCCTCTCTCACAACCCTCGTCATTACCAAACGCTATGTCACCAAGTAAAATCTGTTTATCATCATTTTTAGTGATATCTAATGGATCGCCAGAATCATCAGAAGCTCTTGAATTTCCACATTTTTCGCTCATGCAGATGTATATATTTCGAATTGTAATAATGGATCTAACTTAACACTTATTATATTTTTGTTTAATACTGAGTTTGCAGCGCCAAATTATTGAAACGCTAGTAGCTTCATCGCCATCCTTTCCTCCAGCTCGTATAACAAATTTGCCTTAAAGTCCGCCCGTTTAGCAATTGTCGGCAATGATAAGAAATAAAATTTTTGAATCTTAATTACAATATCTTTATACTCAAAATTAGACTCGTTTTAAATGGAATTTCGACTAGTATAATAGATTAAATTCTACTTCAAATAGCCTGTAAAACTCTCATATATATAACAATAGAGGGGTTCACAAGAAAATGTATGATTTTTATGCCATATGGTAGGTACTACCAGTCATCATGTTCCGAGTGGTATACTCAATGAGTGCTGAATGACTACGTAAAACCCGGTCGACTCGTCGCAGTTTCACTGTCTATTGTCTACTACCCGGATTCAGAAAAAAAGCTATTGGCTACGTTTACACCGAGACTTAAAATGAGACCTAAGGGCTTAGGTCTACCTAAATATGACGGTGTAAACACATCCGAAGTAACTTAAGTTAGGTCACCTAAATTGCAGACCTACCTTAAATTTAAATTGACCTAAGAACTTTTTAACAGCTGATTAGATGGCACTGCAGTAGTTATTATTGTTTAAGTTAACCTCTAACAAGGTTGACCGATGACAACTCGTCTCTTGAAATCCAAGTTCCATAAATGCACACATATGGCGTTGTTTTCGACTTAGGTCTAGTACGATGGCAAGAATAATAAAAGGCAGGTTACAGTTACTGCACTGCACTTCCACTTGCATAGATCTAGCCCCTGAAGCTACCTTATGTGGACCTCCGTTTACTTCTCTTAATAACAAGATTAATTTAATTAATGATAATATTGGGAATAGCAAAAACAAAAAGGCAAAAATATTATTGGTAGGTTAATAAAAATAAAACTACCAATAAAAGTTTGAATAATGGTAATAATCGCATAGCTCCTAATATTAATAATAAAAATAAGAATAAAATAAAAAATAAAACCAGTACCACCAATTCCATTATTCAAGATAAAAAAAACCACAGTAGTGATAGTACATTTCTCACTGCTACCGTCAATATCATTTCTCCCATAAAAAAACAAAATACAAATAGCACTAATAGCAAAACTTTTGTTGATAGTAGTATCAACAGTAATGCTAATAATAATACCGGACAACCTACGCCTGCTGCCCTTGAGTCACCCGTTCTTCACATTGTACCCCATCCGAAATCTATCTCTGTTTCCCGTTTCCTCCCGTCAACCACACCTACAGATGTTACTAACTAACATATATAATGTCTTTGCTACCCACCAAACTTAGGAATACTAATGCTGCTAAGGTTGTTAAAATTAGTAAAGTCGATAGTAGCGTCGCATCCTTCAAAATTTTGGTCCCCGATAAAGTTTTCTCTCAAGTAATTTCGCCATCGTTTTGGCCTGACGAAATTCTGATGAAGGAGTTTATTCCTAGAGAATTTTCTTGTCGTCGACCTTACTCTGCTAGTGCGCCAAAAAAATCAAAAAAACTAAAACGTTTGTCCCTTTACTACCAAAACGTGAGCGGACTGCGTTCCAAATTGAGTACAGTTTTTCTGAATGGACAAACACTTTCCTATGACATTTTGCTTTGATGGAAACGTAGTTGAATCCTTGCTTTAATAACAATGAGATTTTCAGCTCGGACTTCCAAATATTTCGTAAAGATATATACACAAGTGTAGATCAATTCAGTTGCTTGGGGGAGGTGTGCTTATTGCAGTTCGATCTACGTTCGACTGTTGACGTTTTTTCATTCCGAACACTGAACTGTTAGAAATGGTATGTGTTAAAGTTTTTTTGCAACATGAAATTATTTACATTTTAAATTGCTATTTGTCTCCTTCATGCGCAAATGAACACTACCAATTGTTGGTCACTGCTGTCGAAATCGTTACCGACTCTATGCACCCCGAAGATAACCCAATTATTCTAGGTGATTTCAACTTACCACACTTGACATGGGTGCAGTCGGATGATGATTCTCATTATATTGGCTCCAATATTTCTTCGTTGCAAAAAACTCTCATTATTGATAGCTTTTTGACATGCGACTTACAACAGATTGATGGTATTAAGAATAGTTTGGATAGATTGTTGGACTTGGTTTTCTGTTCTAATTCTAGTAACTGTTTGGTCAGGCAGGCTGATGCTAGTCTTTCTGACATTGATACATACCATCCTCCTTTGGAATTATTATTTGCCTACGATTTAACCAATGAAGAGTTATTTTCTGATGATGTTTGCAAGTTTAACTTTCGTAGGGCTGATTTTAAATTACTAAACACTTTGCTTCATGACATTCCTGTCAAAGATATTATCAATGACCCTGATATAAATGTTGCCATAGCGAATTTTTATTCCGCGATTTTTGGGTGTTTTGTATTACCTGTGCCCTATTATTCACAGAAAAACTTAACTTCATCTCCACCTTGGTATACGAGTAACCGCAGGAGCTTACGGAATCAGCGGAATAAAGCATGGCTGAATGATTTAAATACCAGCAGTGATCCCGACCATATCAAGTATTTAGCATTGCTGAGAGAATTCCATTGTCTACTCAACTTGGAGTATAACTCATATCTGTCGAAAATGCATAATAGCTTACTCACAGATCCCAAACAATTCTGGAAATTTGTCAATAGTAAACGTACTATGAAGTATTTGGATACCTCGTGAAACAAAACCCGAATAATCACCAATCTTTTCCCCTCATTTTTTGGACAAGCGGTCTCTGGCAGTAATTTTAGACCTGACGAAGGTTACTTTAGATACTTGGACGATTACCCAAAATCCACTCTTGACTCAATTAGTATAGACGTTGGATGTGATTGCTACTGATTTCAGTCAAGCTTTCGACAAGTTGTCTCACAGTATTATTTTACTAAAATTACGACTTCTTGGCTTCCATCCCTTGTTTATAAAGTGGATTTATTCCTACCTTTCTGGTAGGCGTTATCGGGTTCTCTTCCGTGCTATTGAATCTGATCCTTTTATTGCCCATTCTGGAGTTCCGCGAGGTAGCCATTTGGGACCTATTTTATTCATCATATCTATTAATGATGTAACGTCCATTATTCAGAACTCTGAGATTACAATCTACTCTGACGATATGAAAATTTCCAAAGTAATCTCTTCTTGGCAGGACTGTCATTTGCTTCAGGCTGATCATGGTAAATTTACTTCTTGGTGTACAATTAATGACTTGTCACTTAATATTAGTAAGTGTCAAACAATAACATTTACGCGGAAACGTAGCAAAATCATATTTGACTACACTTTACTGTTTTCTATGTAATTGTGAATTCAATTTTAACAGTCTGCGCATAATTCATAACAAACAGCTGTGTGAATTAACTTAGCAGAGGTCTCATTTACTTCAAGGGGACATGATTCAAGAGATAACTGCCAACGGCTGTGTGAATTGACTTAGCGGAGGTTCTATTTACTTCGAGATAGATAAATGTCTCCTTTTTACATTTTTGTCTCTGCGCATTACAATTGTCCCCAGATTTTCAAAAATTTTAATTTTATGTTATCATTACAATGTTAACTCTTTTATGATTTTGATTTATATCAACTTCTGCCACATTTACCTATTAAAACATCCCCACGAAGAGAATCAGGACTCAACGAAGTCAATTCATACAGCGGATCGATCTATAAATATAATTTCTTGTCATATTGCCTCGGAAAGTTGATATTTTAATATATTTATATCAATTTCAGGATTCAGCTTCCTTAGTAAAATATCGGATCCGCCGAGGGAAAATTACACTCAACAAACGTCCGATCAAGATGAACCAACTGCGAAAAAAGCAAAAGCAGCTGCGTATTCCCGTGCTTATCGAGCCCGAAAAAAGGTTGAGGAGACAAATAAAACGGCATCTACGAAGTCACTTGAAAGTATTCAACATCGAAGAGCCAAAATTGCTGAAAACACGAGGGCTTATCGGCTCCGACAAAGGACTGCAATAACTATAAATCCAACAGTTCAACTGGCAACGAATGAGACGAGAACAATGCCGTTGGCCTCCAATGAGCCCACATCGATGCCAGTGGATTCCGCTTCGACTGCAACAATTCAAGTACAGCCAAACGAGGAGATCGAAGAACAATTGACGCCGTCAGTGCCAACCACCACTTATGCAGCTTTCTTTACACACGATGAAGCTCATGCTCAGTTCAGACAGAATAATTTAGAGAATAATTTTGGATTAGCATGTGCCATATGCGACAGATTATGGTACAAGAACGATTTAAAGCCACTTCCGCCTGATTCCACAACCCCCCTCTCAGCAGAATTTGCTGATATAAATGTGCAATCGACACGAGCGTGCGGCACTTGTTATAGTTCATTGCAGAGAGGAAGAATACCTACTTTATCTACGACGAACGGTTTCAAGTATCCTCCACTGCCAGATAATTTGCCACAGCTTGATTTAGTATCTGAACGTTTAATATCACCCCGCTTGCCATTTATGCAAACAAGAAGACTTAGACATGATCAAGGTCAATATGGAATTCTTGGACAAGTTATAAATGTTCCAGTTTTTGTTCATACTATGCTTCACCGTCTTCGACGACGATTACTACGTCAACGCTCATATAAAGCGCAAAAAGATATACAAATCAAGATACCTTGTCGGCATGGTTAAGAAACGCGTTATCAAGACTTAGCTACGGTATTTCGTCGACACACCAATGTACAAATTCTATGACATTACTATTAACGAGTCCTTTTTCTCAACGAATGTGCAAGCGGTTGATTCCATCGAAGATCTGAGTGAAGAAATCAACATAGAAGAAAGTCTACATGATCAGCAACAAACTCTTTACTGGAACGAAGATAAATATCTACGAATAGCTCCGGCAGAAAATGAGGTTCCGCGGAGTGTACTGTTCGACGAACACTGCGAGGAGTTGTCATTTCCCTCTATTTATCTCGGACAATTTCGTACTTTCAAGGAAGGACTCGTTGTAACACCGTACATGATAGCAACCAGTGAATTGCGAAGAGCGGATAGACGTGAAGTTACTCCACAGCACTTGCTGTACTTGGCGATGAAAATCTTATGTATACGTACACGAGATGCATTGACAGTTGCTTTCAAGTTCGTTGGGAAGGATACGAAACTCACCAGAGAACAAATAGAATCAACTGATTTCATCGATGGATGTCTCGAAAAAAATTTGGCGTTCTTGCGGTCGTTTCCTAATTCCGTCTACTACTGGTCGCAAAGAAAGAGAGACCTTTTTGCAATGATTCGCCAGTTAGGAAGACCTACATTTTTCTTAACGATGAGCGCGAATGAAATTGGTTGGCCAAAATTAATGAAACTCCTGTATAAACTCCGAAATAAGGGAGCGGACATCTACTCAGACGATCTCGCGAATATACACTACATTTCAAAACTACTCTCATCAACGAGGATCCCGTCACTTGTGCTATCCATTTAAATAAACTCGTGCAAGTCATTATGGGTATACTACAATCGAAACGCTTCAGCCCCTTTGGAAATCACTACGTCCAGCATAACTTCAAACGGATCGAATTCCAGCACCGCGGTAGTCCACACGCGCATATACTGCTTTGGTTGAATGAACCTCCAATCCATGCCATAGGAGAGGATAAGGCTGCAGCTGAGAGTCTAATTGACAGACTTGTGTCCGTAACGCCAGCTGATGCTTCTGGTCATCAAAAACTTCAGCGGCATAAACATACGTTCACGTGTTACAAGAAAAGAAATTCCACCGCTTGTCGTCTTGAGGCGCCGTTCATGCCAAGTCGCTCAACAATTATACTTCAGCCAGGCAAAACAGATCCACGTCGCATGCCCTATTCAACGATTTATAAGCGTATCTGGAAAGCACTCGAAGGTAATGATTATCCCGATTTGGAGGAGTTCTTAAGAGTAAACAACATCAAGTCGTACAATACGTACTTGGATATCTTGAGAGCCAGTATAACCAGGCCACGAGTATTCCTCAAACGTCAACCTACAGGCAAGTGGATGAACCCATTTAATCCGTTTATACTCAGTGTGCTAGGTTCAAATATGGACTTGCAGTTCATCATTGAGGAATACTCTTGCGCCGCATATGTGGTCGAATATGTGAACAAAACGAATAGGGGCATCAGCAACCTTCAGCGGAAAATTATTGAAACCATGGACGAGCACCATGAATTCGATATAGTAGAGATAGCGAGAAAACTCAGTGTCGATATGTTAAACTCTGTAGAACTCACCAGCCAAGAACCTGCTGGGTATCTTCTTCGACAAGACATATCAAGAAGCTCTGTCAAGGTGGTTTATATTCCAACTTCATGGCCAGTGGAGCGTGATCGCGTTCGAAAATCAAACAAGTTATTGGAAGAAAAAAATGTTGATCAGGACTCATGTGACGTTTGGCTAGAAAACTGTTTTGACAAATATCAAAGCAGGCCTCAAGATTTAAATGATATTACTTTGGCTCAGGCTGTTGCATATTATACAGTATCGAAAGCCAATGAGTGGAAACGACGTAAGGTTCAGCGAGTCATTAGGTATCGGAACTATAAAAGACGGCTGATCCAAATGAATACAAACGTGAAATGGTCACCTTGCATTTGCCTTTCCGTGACGAAGAAAATGAAATTCTCGCTGAGAAAAAATACGTTCAACTTTATGACGACAACGATGTGCTCATAATGGAGCGAAGGCGAGAATTCGAGGCGACTATCGATATCGCTAAAACCATCGAAATCTGTCGAGAATTGTGCATTGATGAAGCCAACGAGGACGAAGAACTTTGGAGCGATATTAATCTACTAGCAGCACACGTACGAGATACAGACCCTTATGCTGACTTCCTTGCCAACGCGGACTTGAGACTGGCTACTCTAAATCTTCTTCTTCTTCTTCGTAAAAAACGTGACAACGTCATGGACAAGTCGGATTTTAATCGTCTGATGCGTTCAGCGAATCACCGCCAGAAAGGTCTCTTACTGCATGTCATCTCACATCTCTTAAACAAGGAGACTCAGGAAAAATCGCAAATTTTCTTCACTGGCCCTGCTGGCTGCGGAAAAACATTCGTTATCAACTTGCTCCATGAAATTTACAATCGCTTCGGCCATAATGATGGGTATTACAATGCATATCTCACCTGCGCGTCGACAGGGAAAGCAGCCGTTGGTATTGATGGAACAATCGTCCATACCGCTTTCAAAATCTCTATAGGGCGGACGCTGCCTCTATCATTTGAAGTGGCCCAACAATATCGCAGTCTCTTCAAGTACATCCAATGCATTTTAATTGACGAAATCAGCATGATATCAGTGGAATTGAACGAAAAAATTGAGTCCCGATTGAAACAGATCACAGCTGTTGACTCTTTTTACGGTGGAAAAGACATTTTTCTCATCGGGGATCTACGACAATTACCAGCTGTCCGCGCAACTGCTATTTATAAACAATCGAAAAATACCATGGTAGGTCCAACATTGTGGTAGAGCCTGAGATTCTACGAACTCAACGCAGTCATGCGTCAAGCCAATGTCAGCTTCTCGGGTTTGCTTACAAAAGTCGGAAACGGCCAAATATTGGACGAGTGCGAGCAGAATTTGATTGAGTCTCTCTTCTTCACTAAAGACGAAGCTGACGAACAATGTCCCAACGGAGTACGGTTATTCTTCAAAAATCACGACGTCGATAATTACAACAGAGAAAGTGTTATCTGCAGCGAAAGACATTTTCGCCGGCTACAATAGCGCTGAACAACTAGTACACGTTTGACAACAGCTACACAAAAAGGCCGTTTTGGATACTGGAGGATTGCCATATGAACTTACGCTCGTTAAAGGGCGGCCTTACATGATATCGACGAATATTGACGTGTCGGATGGTTTAGCAAACGGAGCCGTAGGGTTTTTGGAACTCATTGAATATCAGAACGAGACCCAAGCTGATGACAATAATATCGACGAAGAGAGCTTTGAAAACAATAGCATTCGGCAAGACAACGGCACGGTGAAGCGCGTGTGGTTACGATTTCCTGAAAATTGCAAAATTGGTCGAAAAGTGATGAGACTCTCGACAAGATACGTACTACGAAATGATATAGCAAAAGACTTGGTTCCCATCGCACGCAGAAATTCTACTACTTACTTAAACACAAATCGAACAATAACTGCCAAGCGAAATCATTTTCCTCTCATTCCTGCCTGTGGTATGACGATTTACAAATCACAAGGTGGAACTTTCGACCAAGTTGTCTACGCTTACGACAAGTCGCATGACCAACAGCTCGTCTACGTGGCTCTCTCGAGAGTAACTAATCTTGGTGGACTTTTCATTGTTGCACCAAACAACAATCGACAATTTCATCATGGGCGGAGAATTGCACGCACCTTGATTCCACTCCAAAATGAATTTGCTAGACTTGCAAATAATTCGTTACACACCTATCAGGACTCGATTTTAGAAATTTTGGATCACAATCTATGTACATCGTTCTTCGTGTTTAATTGTCAAAGTCTTAGGGCACACAAAAACGACCTCACAGATGCGGTCACTCAACAGTGTACTTTCTTGATGCTCAGCGAAACTTGGCTACGTAACGATGAACATATTTCCGTTCCAAACTTTGATTGTTGCGTGCAGTTTAAAAGAGAAGGACAACGAGCTGGTGGTGTAGCGATATATCAGAAGCGTGATACAGCACGTATAAATATACCAAATGTGACTATTACAGATCGCCAAATTTCGAGTGCCACAATGACGTCAAGAGCAATCGGAGACGTTTGTGCAGCTGAATTTATTATGCAAAACGGACAGAAAATACTTTCAGTGGTCGTGTACATCTCGCCAAATCAACCCGTCGACGCAATTATAAAATTCATTCATTTTGTTCTTTTATCATACACGGTCGGATCCGCTGAGCTTGGGGCAGACATCGACAAATTACCCATGATATTGGGAGCCGACTTCAACATTAACTTCGCCTTAGATGAGGCACAGCCGCTCATTACATTCTTGCGAGAAAAATTAAACTTGGAAATGAATTCGAACAGACACATTCCAACGACGAGCACAAAAACGACAATCGATGCGATATTTTCACGGTACATCGATACACTTGGGACGACAGTATACGTCTCCTATTTCAGTTACCACAAACCAATTATTTGTCCACTTAAACATTAAAAATAAATTTTGTCTTTTACATTAAATATATATAATGGCTTTATTTCAATAAAAGACCCAAATCTCTAGCTTATTAAAACCACAACCTCTGCGATATTCCCACATGCAACGATAACGAGGCTACATGTTTACACATCAACTACCGTGAGAGCAGCGTCGCTCACACCTTTTTTTTTCTCCATCCGACTAATTTTACAACTGCCGCACTAACATTTCTCTTCCCCCTCCTCCCTTCCCGGCACTAATGATGAGATATAGCATATACATTCGATTTATAGTTAATTCGATATGATTGAGAATGATGTCTTGCTGTGCTTGGATTAAGCATATCTGAAGTGACACGATGTAAACACGTGTGACCAAACCTAACTTTTAGTTAAGTGTCTCAAAAATTTGTTGATGTAAACGTAGTCATTGCCTAATTTTTTCAACGACCTCTTCTTTAATATCAAATATTTTGAATTTTACAATGTCCAGAAAGAAATTAATTTTTGCTGAGCAATGTCGGGGTCACCAATATGGTTGGATTTTTAACCATTTGAAAAGAAGATTTTTGGTTTAATCAAAAATTAACTATTTTATTTGCGTGTCTCGCTAGAATTGTTTCGTTGCCATCTATCTCATGCGAAACTAAGCGAACTAAAAATTAAAATGTTGTAAAGGTTCCCCACCGTATTCGAGTATAGCAACTGTCTAAAGCTAAGGTCACACACAGTAACTTTTGCATCAGAGTTTTTTTGGTTGCAGCTGCAAAAGATGCGAGTCTTGTTCACACATGTAGGTAAAGCTAAGATCACACACTGCAACTTTTGTTGCAATTCAACATAAAAAGATGCGAAACTAGAGTGCTGCATAGTGTGAACAGCATTGCAACACAAAAAGTTGGGATTCTTTTTTGCTGCATGACTAGATTTTTTTATTGCGTGTCAACCTGGAAAGTTTCAACGTGTGAATAGCAAAAAACAAAGTTGCATATGCAACAAAAATATTAAAATGGTTAAAACTTTTGCTGCATGCTGTATGCAAGTTTTTTGACAGTTCAGTGTTATTGTTTCAGATGAGTTTTTAAAATGTAATGAAATTCACAAGAGAATATCCTTTTTTTTATTATGGGTTTCAGTTTTTCCAAAAGATAATCAAAATCAGATGCTGATATTTACAAAAAATGTTTAAAAAATAACACGTAATTCGCGTAATAAATTATGAGCAAATCCGTACTGTTTACGTTAAAACAACGCGAGGAAAACTGCGAGTACAAAATATGTAGTCTGAATTCAATGAAATTCTGAGAGCCTAGGTGCTTATTTAAAGCCGATTGGATTTTTCGTTCGAATTTGACTATGGCAGCACTTTTTTATATGCTTCATGGAAGGCAAACTACTTCACCGAATTCGACGAAATTCACACACTTGAAATAATCGGACTTAAGGCAGGTCTGGCAGGTATTGAATTCTGATGGGGACGGGAAGGATGCGAGATGAGAGGAGTGAAGTGGTGAAGTGGGGAAGTATGGCCGGACGAGCGTATCGAAGCAAGAACGGATCGGGTTTTGAGAGAGCGTAGTGAGGCATTCAATGATATTGTCGGTGAAGATCCAAAGCAGTCGGACAGAAATGGAGAACAGTATAAACTCACTGAAATGGTTTTCTTTGCCCATTTTTTAAAATAATATTCTTTCTTCAGGTAGAAACGTTAGAAATGTGAGAAATATAACATTATTATTAAAAAAATTAAAACATTTGTCTATTACTGTGAAGCATATCTCTATATTAACTGTGCTGTGGTTTAACTTATTTAGCGGAAATAATTTGAAAACAATTATCAATGTACCTAGGACCACTCATTTTGGCAAAATTTGCTCAAAATATTGGATAATGTCCAATTATCCATAGGTGCATGTGCAAACGCTTTTCTATTGCCGTATATTTAGCAATCTTGTTAAGGAACGCGGATTATAAAGATCAAGTAGTCTTAGCGATATATTTTTGATCAATGTACCAATTGGTTTGGTAAATGTTACAGTCTAACTGCAGTTTATAAGCGCCATTTATACTGGGAAACCTCCCGCCCTAGAAGGAATGTTGATTGGTATATACATATATAATTCGCTGCCTCGTGATATTGCATTTTATATAAGTACAAAGTAAAGTGAGGAACAAACAAACAAACAAGCAGAATTTCGGTGTTAGAGATATAAGTAGATAGTATATAAATGCTTTAACAAATAAACAAAAATTAAGGGCGTTAATATTATAAGCTAACTTACAATATTAAGGCATTTACGCTAAATCACTTTGCAGGTTTACCACTACTATGGTATGACTACCCAAAACTTATTGCAGAATTAACAATTAATTTATTAGCTTATACTATGAGTTGCACAATGGATCATATTCACTACTGAAACACCCATTTATCATAGTATAATTCTAAATACATGCGTGGTTAAATTTGCCCTGAATTTTCAGCATTTCTGTTAAGGAATAAGTAACTTATATTCTAAATTTTATCAAAATCTGATGACGCGTTTTTGAGTTATCTTGTCTACGGATGGACGGACGGACATGCATAAATCGTTATAACTTTTGATTCCGTACACAACCATACCGTTGAAATTTTTCTACGATGATTATTTCTATGCGTTACACACTTAGTGACAAAAGGAATATGCCCTCTGGTAGTACCTACCATGGGGCATAAAAAGTTTACTTTTTAAATTTCCATTTGGTTTAATTTAATTACTATAAAACCTAAAAAGTTTCATCTTTAAACTAAATTGTAACGTGTGCCCTAAAACTACACGCTTACTTATATTTTCAAACCTACACGGTAACACTATTGTAAACATCTGCGTGGTCAACTTTTGCGAAAAAAACCGCATGTTTCAAAGAATTCCTTCCAGAAAATTCGATTCACCTCATATCCGTGGTGGAAATAAGTTGAAAAGAGTCCCCGCTGAGAGAACGAAGGAAGAGATACAAAGAAGAATGGGGAAAAGTCAACCGTGTACTATTCTGATTGGCAACATAAAAATATAAAACAAGAAATACCGGTTTTTGATTTAAACTGAGGAAAAATTTTTACGAACGGGAGATGGGAGAATCAGAAAAATTTTGTCGATGAACGACAGTCTGGTTCGAAATGTGATACAAAAAAGTCTGGTTTGAGATTTCAACAGGTCTGGTCTGAAGCTTGAGAAGGCTAAGTTAAAAAGATGGAAAAGGCTGGTCAAATAATGGCGAAAGTCGAGATTAAATTTTTATTTTTTTATTTCAAAATGGCTAGTCGGGTTGTTTTTTGATTAAAAGTTAGATTTTGGTTTTTTGGTTTTTTTGTTTGCTGAAAGAAAAATTTAGGCAGGATTTTGAAAGTTGCTTTTAGAAATAAAGTATAGAAAAAATGGTGAACGGGGAAAAAATGGAAAAGCTTGATTGTTAAAAAGAAAAAAGAAAGAAGGAAAAAGTGTGGGAATTGGAAGAAAGCGTTTTTTTTGTTGGAAAAGTTTTTAAAATTGTGAAAAAGCTGTAAAGAAAATTTTTTAAAAAAAAAAAAGAGAGTTTTTTTAAATTAAAATTATTTGAATTTGATAAAGAAGAATTATAAAATTAAAATTTGAAAAAAAAAATGGTTGTAAATAAAAAGAAACTCGTACATTTTAATCCTTAAAAAAAAAAAAAAAATAAATAAAAATGGTGTAAAAGTAAAAGAAAAAAAAATACCCATACGTTCCCTCAAATAGAGGCCACACAAGGAGGACGATGAACATCCGAACTACAAAAACACGCATATATTCCAGGTTTTTTTTTTGTTATAATGTATAAATTTTAATTCATTCGCTACTTGAAATTTTTTTGGGATTTTTTTCTATAAAATATCGTCAAACAATAACCAAAAGGGGGGGGGCAAATTAGTTCAATACAACTATAAATAAAATTTTGCAACAATTTTGGTCAACCTGGAACCGCCTTTTGGAACAAAATGGACTCGAGCTAATTTGTATCAAAATTGATGAAAAATATGTTCTAATCAAAATTCAGGCGATTGCATCCATCTAGTTTTTTTTCGACATATGGAAATTTTATCGGAAAACATATAGTAACTACTATATATATATAATAAATTTTGGGTTTCAGCCTCCATAACCTGAGAAGAAAAAAAAAGTGTGGAACAAAAAAAAATAGAAAAGGGAATTTGGATTTAAGAATTTGATCACAAGGGAAAGAAAAAAAGAAAGGAAGAAAAAAGAAAAAAAAAGAAAATGAATTTATATAAATGTAAACTGTAATAAACACCAAAAAGGGAAAAAAAATTTCTCTTACGAATTTGGGAATTTAGAACTAAGATTTGTTTAATTTTAATGAAAAAAAAGGGGGAAAGAGAAAACAAAAACCAATATATATAATTTGTTTGGTTAATTATAAAAAAATATTAATTTGATTAAAATGTTAGTAGCAGTTACTGCTAAAAGAAAAATATATATACTTTTTTTTCTCTATTTCCTTAGTACATATATACAGATATTTTGATGATCTAAAACAGAAAAAAAAAATTTTAATAAAGTAAAATTTTACACATAATGTATTGGTAAAGGATGTGCATTCTTTAACAGATAACGATGGTTTTTGAATTAAAATAAACATGTGATTGAAAAAAACAACCAAAAGAACGTTTTCTATCAATTTTCCTTAATATCTTTTGCGGTATATTTGCTCTCACGATTTCCGCTGGGAGAGAATTCAAAATCGAAGACTAAATAATGAGGACTAATAGATAATTGAGTCTTCGTGGAGAGAGAGAGGGAGAGAGGAATCGAGAGGAGGCCGAAGTAGGGCATAAACAAACATAAAAAAATAAGGGTCCATGCTCATTTGTAGCGGCGAGCATTGGACATACGGGGATCGGCATTCTGCTGTCGGTACATGTGGGAGGGAAGTGCCCCAAAGTCCGGTTGGCATTAACACCTTTGCCAATCGTCCCCGACATGCCTCGCAAGGCTTTCGCGAACGGTTGGTCAAGTTTCGGTGACCAGAAATTAACGAACACCCCCTTTATTCGGTTTTTTTCTCGCAAAACCGAATTTCCTTGCTTGATAGCTCGCGCTATCACTATAACGTCTGAACGACGTTTACATTCATCATGCACGCATAAATAACTATGTGTAACGCGATGACAGATGGTGGTGAGCAGCGACCCACCCCTCTGCCGAGTTAGTCTGTGCAACTCAGCAAGGCGTGCAGCCTTTCAGTTGCTCACATTTGCTGCACCATTTCATATCTTCTCCTCGCAAGGAAGAAGATATGCTAAAAAGGTCATCAGGGGATTTGCTTCTTCGATAACAATACCCCAACATATGTAAACCCCTTGTTACATATATGGCGCCCAACGCTTCGTTGTTCGCTCAGCGAATTTGTTTTGTTTTGTTTGCCATTTGTATTTTCAACTTCGGTCGAAATTAATAACCAAAACCCTAATTATAACGTGAGCGCTATTTCAGCTTCAGGCAATAATCACCACGTCGACCCCAGTCGTGATCCGAATCCACGCATGCCTTTTAATCCAAACAACAATCAAAGGCGTAGCCCAAGTAGGAATTCAAATCTTAACTCAGGCACGAATCGTAATGGTCAGGAAGTTCGTCACGCTATTCTCCGACATGATACCCGAATCGACAAATGGGGATTCAGGTTCAGTGGAAAGGCTCAAGATATGTCTGTGGAGGAGTTAATATTCCGCATAGAAACCATGCAATCGCGTGGGGATAATTCGTGGTACGCCATTTGTACCCACTTCCATACCCTGCTCTCCGATAAGGCTGAGCAGTGGTATTGGCGACTACTGAAAAGAGAACCCCACATCGATTGGCATGGCCTAAAGGCGGCCCTCCGACATCAATTCAAGAGCCTGGACACTGACCATGAAATCATGCGTCGGATGTTACAAAGGAAGCAATCCAGCAGCGAAACATTTGATGATTTTTACGATTCGGTTAAGAATTCCCATGACTGAAATAGAATTGGCGGACATTATGAGAGAGAACGTCAAAGATAAGATCGCCAATCTTATTTTCGGAATGCCTGCCATGAGTCGGAGTCGCTTTCAGGAAGTATGCCGCAAAGCGGAACGCCATCTTACTGAGAGGGAACCAAGACGAACTTGGCAAAACCCAACACGGCCCATCCATGAATTGGATGATCTTGACGAACGTAACCTCTCACATGGACCGGATTCGGCAAATGATGGGACTGATTTGGATAATGACAAACTTAGACCCGCCAACGAAATGTTACGCACCACTGATTTTCGCCAAAATGTAAACAGTCGGGAATTCGGAGTAAATAACTCACCTGCTAGAACAAACTTTATGCCAGACTCTCGCTTCAGACAAGAAAATGATTCTCATCTCCCATACCAAGATATTAAAAATGATTGTGACCCAAGAAATTATTCGTATAACCACCAACAATACACCAGAGGTGGCCAATCTTTTCCTCACGAACCGGTATCGAATCGTTATAATATTAATTCATCCCATTTCGGTAGTAGTTTACCATATCAACCTGCCGAAATCGATAGTAGTATTCGAGGGTATGTGAGCGAAAATATGTGGTCAAACGGAATACAAGATCATTTAGAAGCTGTGGATGCTAATGGTAGATCACGGTTCAAGTGTTGGAACTGTGACAATATTGGTCATGGTTTTTTTGAGTGTACGATACCACAACGGTCCTTCTTCTGCTATCGTTGTTGTAGAAAAGATGTGTCGTTACCGATGTGCCCAAAATGTAATCCGGGAAACGCACAAAGGCACCGAGAGGCGCACGGGAATCCCCGGTTGCCAATAATGCCCCCGGACCAATCAAAATAGGACCAACCTTGAGTCCGAATCTATCATTACAACCAAATTCTCCGTCTGTCATTAAAATTTTGAAACGCGAAACGTCAACTAAAATCTCATCTAATAATAATATACTGGAAAGGTCGAATAAAACATTACATCAACGTCAAATGGAATATGACGAAGCTAGAAATAGAATAATCGGTGCTTTACTAAAACCGAGTAAAATTAGTAGGTTTAGAGAAACGTGTAAACAAAAGAAGTTATTGGGTAAAACGGTGGAATCTGCTTTTGTGAAGCTTAAACATGACGATCGACCATATGCTAAGGTGGAAATCGACGGTGAATCCCTTTTTGGCCTTTTGGACAGTGGTGCAAGTGTGTCCTGTCTAAGCGCTGGCGCTTTAGATTTCCTCGAACGTCATAAGATTTTAATTACTGGTCGTCGCATCTCAGTCAAAACGGCTGATGGTAAAGCTCAACCTGTACACGGGCAAATTGCGATTCCAATTACATACAATAACATTATAAAAACAGTTTCTCTATACGTCGTACCA
Organism: Xylophagus ater; assembly: GCA_963422695.1. NCBI lineage: Eukaryota > Metazoa > Arthropoda > Insecta > Diptera > Xylophagidae > Xylophagus > Xylophagus ater. The sequence continues at coordinate 39,164,417 of OY730478.1, forward strand.
GGACTTACCCAAAATCTATATCTAGGTGTAGATTTTTGGAAAGAATTCGATATAGCTCCGACTATATTTTCAAAAAACGAAACTTTAGATTGTTTGTCAATTGACGATCCCAACACACACGCGCTAAATTCGGAACAACGCGCGCGTCTTGAAAGCATCTTAACTTTATTTCCTTCCTTCAACCAAGTCGGTTTAGGAAAAACACATTTAGAAGAACATGTTATTGAGGTAGAAAACGCGGAGCCTGTAAAGCAACGCCACTACCCTGTTTCCCCTGCGGTGCAAGCCCTCATGTATGCTGAGTTGGACCGTATGTAGGAATTGGGTGTCATCGAAGAAAGTGTCAGCGAGTGGAACTCTCCTGTAGTCTTGGTGCGCAAACCTGGAAAGGTTCGCCTCTGCCTCGACTCCAGGAAAGTGAACACCCTTACGAAAAAAGACGCTTACCCACTTCCACATATAGAAGGCCTTCCAGTAGACTTGAGAAGACGTGTTTCATTTCAAGTATTGATTTGAAAGACGCATTTTGGCAGAACCTGTTGGAAAAGCAGAGTAGGGAAAAAACTGCTTTCACAGTGCCTGGTAGACCGTTATACCAGTTTACAGTGATGCCATTAGGGCTCTGTAATGCTCCTCAAAGAATGTGTAGACTGATGGACAAAACAATTCCAGCCGAGTTAAGAGAAAACTGTTTCGTCTATTTGGACGATCTGTTAGTAGTTTCTGAGGATTTTGATTCTCACGTTAAACTTTTGGCAACCATTGCACGTTGCTTGTCTTCTGCTGGACTCACAATAAATTTGGAGAAAAGCAAATTTTGCATGAGAGAAGTTAGATATTTGGGTTACATCGTTGGTAACGGATGTTTAAAGACTGACTCAAATAAGGTATCTGCAATTTTTGACTTTCCTGCACCTACCACTCCAAAACAGGTTCGTCGATTTTTGGGTATGAGAGGATGGTATAGGAGGTTTATTGCCAATTATGCCTCCTTGTCGTCGCCAATTACTGAAGAAGAGTGCCAAGTTTGTTTGGACAGCGGAAGCTCAGGTGGCGTTTGAAGCCTTGAAGTCTTCATTAACTACGGCCCCGGTATTGGCCAACCCTGATTACACTAAACCCTTTATTATACAGTGCGACGCGAGTAAGACCGGTGTCGGAGGTGCTTTGCTGCAAAGCGACGACGAGGGCAATGAGAAACCCATCGCCTATATTTCTCAAAAGCTGAACTCAGCACAACGCAACTACAGCGTGACGGAACTGGAATGTTTCGCTGCGGTGTTGAGCGTTAAAAATTTCAGAGCCTACGTCGAAGGTTTGCCGTTCAAAATACCGTTCATTACTGGCGGCCATCCGCTCTTATGTTGGCACCGATCATAGGGATTGGGATCAAAATTTGGGAAGCATCGGCTGTGCTCTTCGGAGTACAATCCATGCTTCTACGGGGATTGATCCATATTTTCTTGTGTTCGGATCCCACATGATCACACATGGCTCGACCTACGAACTGATGCAGAAGTTAAATGGTTTGAATGATGGTGAATTGATTGTGTCCTCAAAAAAGGACCAGCTTGAACTAATTCGCGAACGCGTCAACAATAATTTGTCAAAAGCTCACCAACAGCATGAGCGGATTTATAATCGTCGAACCCGGGTAAAGAGATTTATTGCCGGACAAGAAGTCTACCGAAGAAATTTCACGCTTAGTGACTTCGCAAAAAATGTCAATGCTAAGCTAAATCGTAAATTTCTGAAGTGTCGGATTGTTCGTGCGATTGGCGATTCCCTCTATGAGGTCGAGGATTTGCAGGGTAGACCCATAGGGGTTTACCATGCCAAAGACTTGAGGCAATAGTGAGGTAAGAACCGACATCCACTGCCGCGGTTTAGGGCGGATCATTACTTTTTCTTTTCTTTCGTTTTCTGGTGCCCGGCTAGCTCAGTCGGAAACCAACGGAAACTCTTTCGGGTGTGGTCGAGCCCCACGTTGGGCAGTGCAAGATTCCACGTACCACTCAAACCACCCACACGCTTTTCAGTTACGTCCGGGTTGATAGATCAATCTCTGACGCATCTGTGTTGTAACGTGTGCCCTAAAACTACACGCTTACTTATATTTTCAAACCTACACGGTAACACTATTGTAAACATCTGCGTGGTCAACTTTGCGAAAAAACCGCATGTTTCAAAAAATTCCTTCCAGAAAATTCGATTCACCTCATATCCGTGGTGGAAATAAGTTGAAAAGAGTCCCCGCTGAGAGAACGAAGGAAGAGATACAAAGAAGAATGGGGAAAAGTCAACCGTGTACTATTCTGATTGGCAGCATAAAAATATAAAACAAGAAATACCGGTTTTTGATTTAAACTGAGTCTGGTTCGAAATGTGATACAAAAAAGTCTGGTTTGAGATTTCAACAGGTCTGGTCTGAAGCTTGAGAAGGCTAAGTTAAAAAGATGGAATAGGCTGATCAAATAATGGCGAAAGTCGAGATTAAATTTTTATTTTTTTATTTCAAAATGGCTAGTCGGGTTGTTTTTTGATTAAAAGTTAGATTTTGGTTTTTTGGTTTTTTTGTTTGCTGAAAGAAAAATTTAGGCAGGATTTTGAAAGTTGCTTTTAGAAATAAAGTATAGAAAAAATGGTGAACGGGGAAAAAATGGAAAAGCTTGATTGTTAAAAAGAAAAAAGAAAGAAGGAAAAAGTGTGGGAATTGGAAGAAAGCGTTTTTTTTGTTGGAAAAGTTTTTAAAATTGTGAAAAAGCTGTAAAGAAAATTTAAAAAAAAAAAAAGAGACATTTTTTAAATTAAAATTATTTGAATTTGATAAAGAAGAATTATAAAATTAAAATTTGAAAAAAAAAATGGTTGTAAATAAAAAGAAACTCTTACATTTTAATCCTAAAAAAAAAAAAAAATAAATAAAAATGGTGTAAAAGTAAAAGAAAAAAAAATACCCATACGTTCCCTCAAATAGAGGCCACACAAGGAGGACGATGAACATCCGAACTACAAAAACACGCATATATTCCAGGTTTTTTTTTTTGTTATAATGTATAAATTTTAATTCATTCGCTACTTGAAATTTTTTTGGGATTTTTTTCCATAAAATATCGTCAAACAATAACCAAAAGGGGGGGGGGCAAATTAGTTCAATACAACTATAAATAAAATTTTGCAACAATTTTGGTCAACCTGGAACCGCCTTTTGGAACAAAATGGACTCGAGCTAATTTGTATCAAAATTGATGAAAAATATGTTCTAATCAAAATTCAGGCGATTGCATCCATCTAGTTTTTTTTTCGACATATGGAAATTTTATCGGAAAGCATATAGTAACTACTATATATATATAATAAATTTGGGTTTCAGCCTCCATAACCTGAGAAGAAAAAAAAAAAAGTGTGGAACAAAAAAAAATAGAAAAGGGAATTTGGATTTAAGAATTTGATCACAAGGGAAAGAAAAAAAGAAAGGAAGAAAAAAGAAAAAAAAGGAAAATGAATTTATATAAATGTAAACTGTAATAAACACCAAAAAGGGAAAAAAAATTTCTCTTACGAATTTGGGAATTTAGAACTAAGATTTGTTTAATTTTAATGAAAAAAAAGGGGGAAAGAGAAAACAAAAACCAATATATATAATTTGTTTGGTTAATTATAAAAAAATATTAATTTGATTAAAATGTTAGTAGCAGTTACTGCTAAAAGAAAAATATATATACTTTTTTTTCTCTATTTCCTTAGTACATATATACAGATATTTTGATGATCTAAAACAGAAAAAAAAAATTTTAATAAAGTAAACTTTTACACATAATGTATTGGTAAAGGATGTGCATTCTTTGACAGATAACGATGGCTTTTGAATTAAAATAAACATGTGAATTAAAAGAACAACCAAAAGAACGTTTTCTATCAATTTTCCTTAATATCTTTTGCGGTATATTTGCTCTCACGATTTCCGCTGGGAGAGAATTCAAAATCGAAGACTAAATAATGAGGACTAATAGATAATTGAGTCTTCGTGGAGAGAGAGAGGGAGAGAGGAATCGAGAGGAGGCCGAAGTAGGGCATAAACAAACATAAAAAAATAAGGGTCCATGCTCATTTGTAGCGGCGAGCATTGGACATACGGGGATCGGCATTCTGCTGTCGGTACATGTGGGAGGGAAGTGCCCCAAAGTCCGGTTGGCATTAACACCTTTGCCAATCGTCCCCGACATGCCTCGCAAGGCTTTCGCGAACGGTTGGTCAAGTTTCGGTGACCAGAAATTAACGAACACCCCCTTTATTCGGTTTTTTTCTCGCAAAACCGAATTTCCTTGCTTGATAGCTCGCGCTATCACTATAACGTCTGAACGACGTTTACATTCATCATGCACGCATAAATAACTATGTGTAACGCGATGACAGATGGTGGTGAGCAGCGACCCACCCCTCCGCCGAGTTAGTCTGTGCAACTCAGCAAGGCGTGCAGCCTTTCAGTTGCTCACATTTGCTGCACCATCTCATATCTTCTCCTCGCAAGGAAGAAGATATGATAAAAAGGTCATCAGGGGATTTGCTTCTTCGATAACAATACCCCAACATATTGTAACGTGCTAGTCTTTCCACGAAATTTCTCGTACAATCGAAATTTCCACACAATACACGACGACCTCAAATTTCGCACAATCGAAACTTTTATACAACTCTCAAAATTTCTTGTACGCCCCTGAAATTTCTCACACCGTGGAATTATTATACACTCAAATTTCTTAATAACGAATTTCTTCGAAATTTTTCCCACAGAAGTTTCTAGTTTAATTTCGAATTTTCTTGCAGAAAATATAGCAGAATTGTCTTTCCCGCACTGATTCACAATAAATAATTCTACTTCTGACACCAATGTGACGTGCTAGTCTTTCGGTCCGATGTTATTAGAATGATAACACTTTTTATTTATGTGAATTTAGTGTATAAGGTTTATTTATAATTATTTCTGCGTTACAATTAGTCTTAAAAATATTCTTTCAATAATTTAATTATTACAATTAATTTATCACAGTTTATAAAAATGCACCACAATCACTATCTTAATAATTGATCACAAATCACCCTTGTAATCGCTTTCACAAAAAAAATCACGTTTCCAATCTCTGTCTTGTATAATCTCTGACGAAGCTTTTCACTTCAACTGATCGATTAAGATTGATTTCAGGCTCGACCCTACGGCTGCTTTTATATCAAATTGGTGTATTTCGCGAACTTTCTCGAAAAGACTGGTCGTTTGGCTGTCTAAAACTAGGTGGAATTTTCTCGAAAGCTCTACAAATTTTGAATATTTCCAAGAATTGTTTTTTTTGTTCGTGTGGTGTTTTTGTGTTAGTTGTTTTACTTAGAATACTTGTATTGTGACAATGTTTTATTGTTATTGTTTGATGATTTTATGAATCACCAAGTATTCTAAGTAAAATATAGTGCAATATGTAAACCCCTTGTTACAAAATTTAACCCCACATAAAAGTTTGATTTTAGTTTGACAAGTTTTCTGTGTTGCTTCCGTTTTTGATTTCATTTTTCAATCTTATTTGTCATTTCATTTTGTTTGTATAAAAATTACTATTCCATGTGTTCTAGTTGTTTTGTATAAAATTACTTAAGAAGAATTCAAACGTTTTAAAATGTTTAAACTCTATGATATTTATGTGAATTTATATTTATGTTCCTTACTTTAATTATTTTTAATCATTCTGAAGTTTAAAAATGACACCGTTTTTGTTTAAATTATAAGTAGTTTCAAAATGTCAATAAACCAAATCGAGGTACAAAATATCTTCCCATATTTCTAACCGTGTACAAGGTAATCATTGCATTATTATTTTAAATTAAAATATTAAAGAATTATTCAGGTAGGTAACGGTAAGTATGAACAAAAAAAAAAAAATTTAAGTGAGGTGTTAGTTAATTTCTAACTTCAACTGCGACTGGAGCGAAAAGAGACGAAAACTGAAATAAAATCCGAAAAGGAGCAAATTTAGGAACGTAACCCTCAACCGGAACAAAATGCATTTTGATTCGAAGCTCTGCTGCAGAAAAATAAATATTTAAAAATTGTGCTTTTTTAACGAAAAAGGTTTGCCATCATTCAACTAGTAGACACTTATATAAAAAAAATTGGAATTTAGCATCAAAACAACAAGTAGTCAGAAGTCCATAATATTAAAAAATTCTGAAATCTTATTCGCACTCTTTGACCTATCTACCGTTACCTATAAACTAAAACAAAATAAAGAATGATCTAATCATGTTTTAATAAATATGTCACGCCTCATATCATTAAAAATCCCGACAAATAACTCAAGGATAAATAAAGTTTGTCTAATACTATTTTAATATGGTCAGAGGTTAAATTGTTAATAATGTAACGATTAGATAGAAAATTACTTGATTTTTTGTTTCGACATTCATAATAAACTGTCTCGCATGAGCATTACACGATTCTGCCGCATTGTGACCCACCTTTTCCATTTATCATTTATTAACATTTTCTTTTCTATTTTAACACGCTATAACGATTGCCCCCCGTTCATAGTCATATATAATAAAATCTTAAGCTATTTTCATAAAAAATGCCTTGTTTTTTTAGTTCAAATATATTTAGTAATTTCGTACTATGGGAATTTCATCAGATGGCTACATGTAAAGGGGTTAAAATTTTGTCCACTGATCCGAAAACAACCAATATGAATAATTAGATCAGACTAATAATGTTCTATAATATATATCAGAATTGGGGGATATCTAACCAATTTTTAACGCCAAATAATATAGTACATCATTAATGCCCAATCCTTTATAACTAGTGACCAATCATTATCGATAGTAATAATTATATGACCTTTGTCATTTTTAATTTGTTCTCATTGTCCTCGTTTTTATATTGATAGAAATATTATTCAGTTCGATTTGATTTTTTCAAATTGATAGTGGTCACCAGTATTGTCAATCATTATCACACACGGAATGACGAGTACGATGATTATTAGAATAATGATGATGATAGTTCGGAAATAATGCTCTTAGGAATATACAAGTATCGTATGCACAAGCAAGGGTAAGTTATTTCTCATGAAATATTTGTCTGCCTAATATAAATTATAAGAATGTTTAGTTCGGAAATAATTTTTTTTTATATAGGGTGTCACTTGAATACATAGGGTAGTATTTTTAAAATAATGTAGTCTAACAATAGCATGTGTGATTATCAGGTTTTTAGTGGATTTCGCATTTATTCGCCGAATTATTCTGTTTGTTAATGAAGTGTAGACGCTTTTGGGACTGGAAATTTACTAGCATTTATTAATTCCAAATAAACACTTTTTAACAAGAGTAAGAGCTCTAGACATTTATTACACGGAATATTGAATAATCTATCATGGATTTATTTCTACCCGAATAACGAAATGTGTCAAAATATAAATAAAAGTGAAACTTATGTCAAGTATTATAGAATTCGATTCGGTAGATGGCTAATGTTAATAAATTCTAGCGGATATAAGTAATCATCGAAGAACAGGCATGAGGATTTGTATTTGGCCCTTTTTCAAACGAAATTATTTTTTATTCGACTTTGTAAACCAAATTAATTTTTTGTAAACCAAATTCAACTTTTGGAAACCAAATTCACCCGCTATAATTTTTTAAAAGTTTTAATAATGAAATGTAGAATCAAATGGAAATTTCTGGTTAAGAAATTTAAAATTTCTTTGCATCAGTAATTTTGATGACCTAATTTGTAACATATTTGCCGGTGCAAATTCATTGTCGGCATTTCGTTGCTTTTGTTTCTTTTTTCTGAATTGCAAAAGAAGTTTGGTTTGTGAACGGTCTAAAGGGCATACTAAACGTACAAAGGCTGTATAAATTCATCCGTCATATAAATACACGTTTTGATGTGACATATCAATAAAATTTACAAAAGAAACAGGTAGACAGAAAATGGATACGATTTAAGCAGAAATAATTTTATACATCGCGTATTATAATTGTCCACGAAGGAAAACAAGATGAAAATAAAATTTCGTTATTTTTGTTTTGTTTTGCTAAGAGGTATCTTATGACTTAACGGATTTTTCATGAATGAAAACACATTTATTCGAAATGAAATTGTGTTTTATTTTAATCAAAATATTTTCAACATTAGCTATGACATTTGTCCATCTTTCAGGCAGGGCACAGACTCCTGCCCTGAAACAATTGTTTCTATTTTGAGGCAATCCACTCAGCCAGCTTCAACATTGAGCATGCCTGTATCAGAAAGCTTATGTTCGATCGACCGAAACAAATGGTAATTGGAGGGAGCAATCGTCGAGTAGCACACAATAACCAAAAATAGCAGGTGTAGTATTTATTTTTTCTGTGTTTTAATGAAATAATGGGACTAAAACCTTACCCAGAAAGCCCTTTAAAAAAAAAAAACAGATTGAAAATGGAATCTAGAATTGGATTGATTGAAACAATGCAATTATTAAATGAACAATGTATTTAAGAGTTTATAAACACAAAATTATTGAGAACAAAAAACAAAATTCAAGTCTAGATGTAAATCTATAATAACCTCTCCTTTCTCTTGTGTGTTGTGAGTTCTGGTTACATTGTTTTATTTTAATTTGCTTTTCTTGACACTATCCGCCTACAACATTATTATCATAAACTTAAGCAACATTTAACACATAGCCAAACGCCTTCCAATATGCCTTTCCTTCAGTTCATATGGCACCCACTCTCCTTTCTATTGAATTTTTCCCCTGGCATTCGAACGTCTGGAAATCATCATCTGACTAACGCTTAATGCTGTTCTGAGTTGTTCTTCCATTTGACATTAATCTTCATCCAATAATTCGTATAATCCTGCGTCTAAACTTCTTTGGCGGTTTTCCCTGTTATTTATCGTCCACATCGAGGCTGCGATCTTTGAATTGCCATCTTTTAAATTAAAATTGATAGATCACATTTACCATACGCTTTTCACATCTTTCGATGGGCTCCAGTTACATTTCCTTCCAGTTAAACCGAAAAAGTAAAATTTCCTCGAATGCTGTTTCGTTGGCTCGTAACTCGACATTCTGAGGGCACTAAAAATTGGTTTGTTTTCACATAAATTTCAAATGACCTGCTGATTATATTAGATTGTGAAAACCTCTTTCAAAAATAATCGCTGCAATTTAGAAAAATGTCATGAGTTTTAAGTAGTCCCATCTCCCAGAAATTCTTTGAGTCATATGTTACCTCCTAATATTTAGTTTTACAGATAATATTAAAAAACTGAAGCCTCACACCTTAAATTAGCTACTAGAGTTTTAAAGATAATGTTATATATAAATTGCGACTGTAAGTTTCTAAAAATGGTATGGCTTAACGAGCACGAGAGCTGGGTGGGTTTTGAAAGAGAGCGCAGTTAGGTATTCCATGATATTATCGGGAAAGTTCCATCGCGGTCATTATGGAATAGAGAAAAGTGTAAACTCACTACTATGGTTTGCATTTCTCATTTTTCTAAAAATAACACTCAAGTTTTGTCGATAAGACTCATAATTAACACATTCAATAACACACTGTATTATGTTATTTTAGTCTTATTCATTTCATGTCAATCTTAACTATTAAAGTATATAGTAGATTAAACAAGTTTTCCAAAGTAAAGAATCAATTGAAAAATTCCCTATCTCGTGACTATATTAACATTTAACATTAAATATTATATTGGAAATATTGACAAAGGAAGTAATAAAAATATAAGAAAATTATCAGACTAAGTCGATATAATCTAAAAGTATAATATAATACATAATTAGAGGCTCTAGGTGATTGTGTTTTTTATATTACTGGTATTTATTTACTTGATATCATTGGTCGCGTTTCTCCCCATAATAAACCGATACGATTGGACTGGAGCTTTTTAATTTATGTACAAGTATTCCATTATTTTAATGAATAAAAATATGATTTCTTAACATATGTGTGCTATATACGAAAACTCTTGATTGTTAACTTCTACTACCTAAACATCGACTTTAATTTGTCTTGAAATTTTAAAATGGGTTAAACAATATAAAATATAGGTTCAAATAAATTTTTGGGTTCGTAATATTGCAGTAAAATTGAAATATTTGGATGTGGTTGCCTTTTCCTTCTATCCGACCAAAAAAAAATTTTTAAGCGACTCAACTGAAATCGGTTGAAGTCGATTCGCATAAAAATGCGTTTCAAGTCTATTTGAAGTAGGGTATTAAACAAAAAAATTAAACAAAAATTTCGGCAAAATATGAGAAAAAGCACAGAAAAATTTTATTAAATTAGTTTATTATTTCTCGAAATATTTTCCTTTGATATTTATATACTTTTGCTCAAACCAGTTTCAGAAACAAATTTTCCATTCAAACCGATATGTAGCCAAAACTTGCGATTGTTATCCTACAAACGCACTATTTTTGTTCATTTCAGTTTATTGTAGGGAATCCAGCGAGCACAAAGCTCCTTATATTAAAATGTTCATGGAATATGGTATGTGTATTTTCCATTCTGATACCAAGGCATGACTGTATCTGAAGGTATGTATCCATGTATCCATTTTTAGTTCATACATGTTTTCTGGAATAAAAGCAGTTGGTGGACGACTTTCAGAAATATCACTAAGACTCCCAGGTCCGCTTCTGAATTTCTGTAACCAGCGTTGCAGCCTATGAAGCACCATCCAAAACAACGGATGATGATTAATGAGTCGCCCCATACACTGTTTTTGAATGAAGTAACTGCGAAAAATATACAAAATCATCGCACGAAAATGTTACTGATTTCTTTGCAGTTTTTACAATCTAATCGTACCGGTTTATTATGCGAATAAACGCCTTTTCCTAATACGAAAGTCAATTTTCATATGCCGATAAAAACTTTTATTTTCTTTATGCTACTCATTTACGTTCGACATAAGAACTTTTAGTTTGATTATTTCGATTTAATTGTGTAATATGTACATATTTGATTTCGAAGTCGATGCAATAGTTAGTACTAGAAGTTTCAATGACTTTTTTATTTGATTTGCACAAGTGTTAATTACTAAGTAAATTTGGGTTCCTATTTAAATATAATTTATGTAAAATTATGTTTATGTGTGCCATGTCAGTAATTCGTTGATATTATGACATCAAATTGTTTTAATAAATCTTTTGTCCAAATTTTGTACTCATAGAAACCAATTTATTTATTATTTTGCCAAGTCAGTGTATATATAGTATTTTTCCTTACGAAGTAGTGGCATTGAAATTGTATACGACGAAGAATATGCACTCTTAAGCTGATACTTAAATGGCAATGAGGACAGTATCTCAATATAATGCAATATCATGAAAGCCAATTATATATAATAGTAGCCGACCCGGAAAACATTGTTTTGCCCATGATTACATGTAATAATAAGAACGATACGATACATTCCTGGTGTATAATTTAAAAATGCATTTCCATGAATTGTACGTTGTGCATGTAGAATATCCTCACTCATGGCGTCCGTAAATTTCTCCCACAACTCGTTTGGGTTATTTGGAAAACATGTTGTCAATATAATCGCAAATAAAGTACGTATTTGATAAGGAGTAGAACCGAGAACCGCATCGGCAAGGGTCGAATCCCAATGAGAATTTCCTTCTAATAATTGCCATGCGCAACATGCATCATGATATGTGGCATATACATATTTGACCTTCGATTGTTTTTAAATATTCAAATGATGTTGCTCCTGGAACATTTATTAACATTTATAATCGTAAGTTTATATATTTCCATATAGAAACTTCCCTAATTCGGTCAATAAGAGGCGGATTTTAATGAAACTTGGAATGTATATATATGTATGTGTATATGAATATTTTATGACATTATCGGGAAAGTTCCATAGTGGTCCGGCCGATATAGAGAAAATGTAAATTCACTCCTATGGTTTGCTTTGCTCATTCTTAGACTTATTCCATGTAAAATAAGTTGGTACATCTGAATAAAGTAAGTTTTTTGCAAAACGTCCAAAATCATTTCGTTGTTGGAATAATTTGAAAAATTCCGTTAAAGTTGTTTTTGGTGGTGCTTCTGCTCGAGTAACTGCATTTTGTTCTGTGAAGCAAACACGTTGCCCATTTTCAGGATGGATGGCCAAATAAGTGACAGTTGGATCTTTTTCGTGAATAGGAAAGCATAGAATTCGCCAGACTGCCTCATTATTGCTTCTATATTTTATAATTAATAATTTTAATAATTAGTTATATGTATTATTTTATTTTGTTTCGGTGAATGGGTGGTGGATTTTTGGTGGCGGGTTGAAGGTGGCGGGTTGAAGGTGGCGGTCGGTGATGGTATTTTTTTCCCTTTCCATTAACTTACCTCTCTGCCGCACTAATATTCCTCAAACCCCTCCTCCCTTCCCGACAGTGATGATGAGATGAAAGCGTATACATTCAATTTATCGTTTATTCGATATTGTTATGAATGATATTGCTGGCTTGTAATAAGCAATCTGAAGTGTTTTAAAATACCTGCCCATTTGGTAACGCGCAACTTCGTCATTTTCATTAACATTTTGGACAGGAAAAACGGCCATGTCGCTGCTTTTATGCACATATTTACAGATGAATTTAGTAGATTTTACAGAGCTGCAAAACCCTACATTTATATGTATATTTTCTATAGAAGAGGACAATAAGGTACAAGCCATCTATTATCAATTTCAATACCATTTTGGTTACTGTTTGAGTTTATTTGAAAGGAATGGCCACCATTTTCAGTAGATCAGCGACGATATAGTGGGTACCCGTCAATTCCAGTAATAGTATCCAATAATACGCCCTTGGGAAAACGTTTAGTGCATTTACCAATATTCATGCACGGAGAGTTGATGTTGATGACACCACTTGGACCATATTACATGGTCCATGTATCATGTTTGTTGTTACAATCTGGAACAATTCTGGATCTACTGTTTCATCTGGAATTTCTGCCGATATAATTTGATCGATTTCTTCTGGTCTAGTTTTGTTGACCGATCAATAATAAGCCCTTGGGAAAACGTTTATTGCATTTACCATTATCCATGCACGGAGAGTTGATGTTGATGGCACCACTTGGACCATGTTACATGTTCCATGCATCATGTTTGTTGTTACAATCTGGAACAATTCTGGATCTGCGGTTTCATCTGGAATTTCTGCCGATATAATCTGATCGATTTCTTCTGGTCTAGTTTTGTTGACCGACCAAATTAAAATATGGACATGTGGCAATCCACGTTTTTGTCATACAACTGAATACATCCACCAACGCGTTTCTCCCAATACGTGGTGTTTTATTATGAAATCCATTAAAGATTTTAGCTTCTGTTTGAAAACACGTGCCGTTATGTCATGCCGATCATTTGCTGATTGGCCTGGCAATAAATGTTCTTTGATTTGATCCCATTGCGGGTTACATGTAAATGTGATGAATAAATCAGGTTCTCGGTATGCACATACGTATGCATCTTGAATATATTCCTGCATATGCCGAGGACTTCCAGTGTATGATGAAGGTAGGATGCACAATTGACCAATTTCATTAGGGTTTACATTTCCATCCGCATTATTGTTCATGGCATTGCGTGAATGTATGTATTCTGCGGACCTTAATTTTACCTGATTGAATCTAGTATAACGGAGACGTTTACTTTCGATTTTAACGAACATATTGACAATAAATGCAGTTATCGGCTGTAATATATTAATAATAAAAGATGTTTACAGGACTCCAGCTTTTGAATAAAAAACTATAATTTTATTTTAATTAATAATTAATTTTGATTTTAATTTTAATTATTAATTAAAATAAAATTATAGTTTTTTATTCAAAGGCTGGAGTCCTGTAAACATCTTTTTAAATATTGACAATAAATTGGTGGTATAAATGTCTGTATTTTAATATATGATTATACACGTTGGTCCGAATCATAAGCCTGTGCGCATAAAAATTCATTGCGCTAACTTTTTTTTTCATTTCTTCACCTAAAAGTTATAAAAAATGAGTTGTAAATATAAATTTGCTTATTAAATTTGTAATTGTTATATTAACTTGTTGAAAGATTCCTTTGTTTGATATTTTTATGGTAGCCATCCTCGCCTTCCCAAAAAATTAAAGGATACTGTAGTGCGTCGTAAGAACGATGCGTATCTGCAATGACTTGTGTGCTGTTGTTGCGAAGTATGATGCGTATATCACGTTGTTCGAATGAATCTCCAATCATTACCATTCCAACTTCATTCACTATAGGCGCGTTAAAATGCCACGCATGTTCGCCAATAGGCACTTTATCAGCTTTAATAACGATCATATGATTGTCCTTTTGTAATTGATTGGAAACTTGTAGAAATAATTGGATGAGGTTATTTTTTCTGTCAAAAAAGTTTGTAATTCTGCTACTATAGCACGTTCCTGCATAACTTGAATATGATTGTATTGGCAACGGAAATCGGCCTGTTCTTCTACACCCCCATAAAGTATATTTGTAGAAATTTGGGTGTTTCATTCGGAAGTGGGAGTAAAGAGCCAATTTTGTGGTAGACTGTATCTTGAATGTTGAATTAAATGTGCGTCCTTGTCCATCCGTATTAGTAATGATGTTGGCGGCGAAGGAAGTCGTTTGGAAACAACGTTGAAATTTCCTTATTTTCTCCAAAAATAATATGGACTCTGCCGTGTTGCCATCCATTAGCGTATTCAGTGGCTCTGGTGATGGATTTAAAGGAGGCAATTCAACTTTTCCTGAAGCGCAGCACATCCCTGCAGTTTCGTTCTTGAATTTCATAGCGTGACAATGAGTGCATTCTTTGTCCATCGCAATAATTTCAATTTTAGAATGTGCGCAATATTCGATGTCTGGTTCATATTCGAATGCGATGCGATTGAATGATGACAGTGTTTAGGGATCTTGTTGTTTGTATACATTCTCGATTATTCAATTGAGCTAAAGTTCTGTTTTCATCTGTAGCACAATTACGTAATGTCTGTTTTGAAATTCTCACTTGCTGAAGACGTATAATTCTGTGTGCGTCACTTTCTGATGCACAGGTGGCTGCCATTTGTAATTGTACCTCCTCTCTTGCTGCTTCTTGTTGTGGTATTAAATTTCTTCTTAATTTTTGCATATTTCGATTTTGTCGGTCATGGCGACCAATATTTGAACGTCGTCGTGCAGGCATTTTTCACCGTACTAAAAAATACTACAAAACTTACAGCAATTTGTATATGCTAAAAGAAAAGAACAGAAAAAGTATTCACTACTGAGTCAAACTGTAATGACATCTCCACACTATTCACGTCTGATATGTAAAATAATCCCGACTGAAAGAATGCCTCACGATAAATGACCTGTTAGAAGCCTACAACTACAGTTGTCAAATACATTATAAAAATTGAATTTTTAACGAAAAAAGTTGAATCATTTACTCGGGTAAAATCATTTTTTTTTTAAATAATTATCAAGAATAATTACAAAATAAAAAGAACTTTGTATATCACGATAAATGACCTGTTAGAAGCCTACAACTCCAGTTGTCAAATGCATTATAAAAATTGAATTTTTAACGAAAAAAGTTGAATCAGTCACCCGGTTAAAATAATTTTTTTTAAAAATAATTATCAAGAATAATTACAAAAAAAAGAACTTTGTATATACCACGTTTTTAAATTTTCTGTAGAATCATATAAACTTGACAATTCTATGTATTAATAAATACTTTTTTAAAATTTTTCGCACAATGTTTTTGTGAACAAACTAATGCTGTATTTTATTGGGAATTCTATCGGGCGCTAATTTACTTTCCCAAAAAAAGATTTTTTTAATCAATGTTCTTATAACATTTAATTTCGGATGTTGGTACTACTGATATTATTTGACAGCAGTTGAATTTAAACAAATAACAAAATTTTTTTTTTGTAAACGACAAATAATACGTTCTTCTATACTCCGGTTCCATTTCAAACTCACATTCAATTTAATAAAGTTTTAACAAAAATCTGTTATATTTTTTGTGTAAATAAATTTGACATTTATTTTGTTTTTATTAAAAAACATGCAAGTCCGCCAATTTATAAAAAACAAAGTTTTGATTTGCGTCATCTACCATCTGGCTTAGTACATGTTTTCTATCGATCGCTAATTTAGCGCCCAATTTTATCCGGCGCTAATTAAGAACATATAAATGTATGGTAAGCACCGATAGAATTCCCAATAAAATACAGCAGTATTCTGTTTTCAAAATCGTCAAACGCCGTTAGCAAAAGTGCAAGCATTGAATTCAGCCAGCCAGCCTGCGGATTTTTTCCGAACTAACTTTCCATACAAGAATGCATTGTCATCAAGTTATGAGCTTTTCTAAACGTTTTAAATGTCTAGCTCCTCGGGAAGTAAGTTAAAAATCGATTGCAAGATTTGTACTGGACAAACAAATAAACAAACAAGAAAGCGAGCTAATAAAAACGTAGGAAAAATAATGGTAAAGGGCAACACTGCGTACTATAAATTTTAATTTTGCATTTTCTACAGAACAGGACAAATTATGCAAATTTTAATTGTATATGTAGTTTATTTCCTGCTAAATAAAGCCCCGAGAATGATTTTATTATTATTACTAGCTGACCCGGCAAACTTCGTACCACCTCAGAATCAATAAATGTTGTGTTAACTTATTAGCTGAATTAAATTCAGCTTTTTATTAAGATAAAAAATGAATACTCAAAATGAATTAAGTTCAATAAATGTACAAAAATCAAAATGAAATGTATTTTAATTACATTGAAATGAATGTAATTCACGTGGCAGCAAGGCATTTGCTTTATTGGGGTGGATCGAAATGATTCGCGTAGCATTGTTTCACTACTTTCTGTTTACTATTTGCTGGATGGGTTGCACCCGGGTCGATTCCCTTCATTGAAGCACCTTGTGATATACGACATTTTTCGTTTTGTTATCAGGTGCGAGAACGACCAAAGCGGATGGTTTGCCGACACGTGAACATGCTACGTACAATTGATCGAGAGAGAAACTTTCATTTTCTAGATTCAGACCACAAACACCTGGCCTTGTAATTTGTTGATCGGAAATTGAATTCGTTTAATCTCGAATGGCATATCGGTTGGGATCATCGGAATTCTCGGAATGAGAACATCCTCACATTTCTTTTGAATCGAAGATTATCACGTTGTTGATTTGTGCGATAAGCTCGACGATTTCTCATTTCCAACTGAGCCGCTTGGCGTACTGCCTCTCTTTGTTCTTGTGTTTGTGAAGCACGAAGTCGGCCATTCTAACGTGGCGCTCTTCTCGTGAGATTTCTTGTACATCTGCAGTGGATTGATTTGCAATATTCCGAAGTCTAATTGGATTACTGATTCCTTGTAAAAGATTAGATTTCCTGACTCGCAGCATTGTAAATAACACTGGAAAATTAATCCCATAATTAAAAATTACATAATGAAGCAAATATCGATGCGCGCACAATTACAAATGTGATAACTTCACAAAGTGAGTATCTTCAATGGCTACTTACAAGCTCAAAATCACGATCGAAAATAGAATTCCACAGACTTACGAACGAATCCGCTTGGAAAATCAAACGCACAGTCCAAATTACCGATTAGATTGATTGTCAATGCGCGCTCAATGACAAACGACATAACCTTGCCCAATGTGCACTTCATAAAATTGAACCCACCTCTTTAAAATCAATTTTCGCTAATGAATTTCAGAAAAAATCGTTTGAAAACTGATGAGTTGCTTTTTTGCGTTTTTTGCATAATTATGCCAATTTTGTTTCCGCCCTTATTTTACAATACAATAAAATACAATGGATGTGTGGTTTTTCTCAGTAAAAACATATAAATTCCAGCCGTCATCTATAATTTTTTTAGATTTTATCATGTTAGTGCAACAGAGATAAATACGAATTTAGTTTTAATAAGCAATTCCAAAACTGATGTAAATAATAAAAATGGCTATTCATACAGGAACTAACACTTAAAATATTTGAAATATACGTAATAAAAAAATTTCCTCTACTTACACAAACACACGAGCTTATGAAAAATGCTTGTTTTACATACACCAATACTTGAAAAGTGTTGGGAAAATCATATTGGCGCCTAACAGTATAAGGAAACACGTGGTTTTTGTTTACACAAATTGACTTAAAAACGACACTGATTGCTGTCTTTGTTTCATTCTTTCTTTAGTCAAAAATCCATAAGACTATTTATGCTGTCCCTTGCTACAATCAACTTATAGGAAGTGCGTTGTAAAATAAAAGATTTGTGGTTTATAGGATACTTCATTCTTTCTAATGAAAACTTTTAATTTTCTTCCCTTTCTTTTTTGTGATTTTCTTATTTTTCCAACGCCCGAGGAAACTTCTCGAGACGAACAGTAAAAAAAGTTCATCGAAACCAGTCAATCCGTTCTCGAGATATCATCAAAAAAGCCGTTCCATACAAAATGTATGAGAAAATGAATTTTCTTCATCAATTTTTTTTTCGTAAATTTTTCCGAAGTTTTAATAGTTATTCTGCTATTCGGGGCAGAGACGAATCCAACAAACCAAAGATCAGAAAAATCGGTCCAGCCGTTCTTGAGTTATAAATGGTGTAACTAACACGACTTTGTTTTATATATAAAGATTATGCCCAAATTATACAAGTTAGTGTACGGTGTATCTGATCCTAACACTCAAGAACGGCTTCACGTATTGACACCATATTTCGACTATATGTTGGTTCCGGCCGAGCTTGGTTTATATTAGAACTGTCTATATCTAAAAGCAGTGAAGAAACATTTTTCATGTGTTTGTAAAAGGCGCAGTTTCGCTAATTTCATAATTTTTCTTTTTATGCAATTTTAAAATAATTTAAGTTATTAAGAATTAATTAATTAATTTCTTGTGATATACTATTCTATTATGAACTATAGAAATCAAAATATTTAAACTCTTCAATCTACAAATAATTTTAGCAGACGTGGTAACATAAATATCTTTTACAAAGGTTATTGAAATCGGTACATTAGCTTATAAAATACATTGGAAAAACTTTATGAACCGGCTTTTCTTCCCCTGCGGCTATTTCTTCCTCCTTTATCGTTTGACGAATTTCACTGAACTTTTCACACGGTATCGTCTATTTATGTAGTCAACCGATGTCAATGATTTAAACAAAATTAGTAAAAATATCACCTTCCAAGTTATACTTGTAGTAGGAATTTTGGTTTGGTATTGCATTTCAGTAAAATCGATCCACAGGGGGCAAAGTTATAAAGGAAAAAACAGAGTGACCAGAAAGTTTTGTCGTTTTTTTGGTTATTGTTTTTCAGATGTAATTGGAAAATTTGTAACCCGATTTTGTTTAAATTAATTATGTAGGTTAACTGGATAAATAGACGATACCGAATTAATTTTCAGTCAAATCGGTCCAAGGATAGTGGAGAAAGAAATAGTTGTAGCCTAAAATGAGCCTGTTCAAAAAGTTTTTCCGATATATTTTAAAAAGTTATATACCGATTTGAATCAAATTTACGAAACGTGTTTACACTATTAGACTCCAGCCTACCTGTGAATTTGGGCCAATTTGAGAATGAAGAAACGAAGTTATGGAGAGAAAAACCTTAAAATATTCAGTTAAGCAGAAAGTTCGTGGCGTTTTTTTCCAATAGTTGGCTTTAGAATCGTATAACTTTAGTAGTTCTAATCCTATCAAGTTATATTATAGCGCGCTGAAAAGGTGACATCTTATAAAATATTTATGAAAAAAATTGTGAAATTCAGGCAGAACAAATTGGGGTGATTGGGTTTCTGAAAAAAATTCCCTATATTAATGCTCCATGTTTGGTACTATCGTCCGTCCGTCGACATAATAACTCAAAAACGCGTTATCCAATATTGTTGAAATTTAGAATCCTACTTGATTATTGCTATAGTGGTTTTGGTATTGCATTTCAGCAAAATCGACTGAGGGGCAGCGAAGTTATTAAGGAAAAACAGGGGCGACCATAAAGTTTTGTCGTTTTTTTTTATATAGTTTTTCGTGTTTAATTGGAAAATTGGTAAAGCAATTTTGTTTAAATTAATTATATTGGTTGACAACATTAATAGACCATACCATTGTAAATTTCAGTGATATCGGTCTAAGGATAGTGGAGAAAGAAGTAGTCGTAGGAAGAAATAACCCTGTTCAGAAAGTTTTTTTGATGTATTTTCAGAACTAATGCACCGATTTGAATGAAATTTGCAAATTAGACTTATGCTATCAAGGTCTGAGTTACTTGCAAATTAGAGAAAATTTTGAAAAGGGCAAACAAAGTTATGACGAAAAACCTTGATATATTGTTAGTTTTCACAATTTTTCTCTCCCATTTCTACCATAGGGCGTTAAAAAATCGGCTATAGGCCGATTTTAAATTACTTTATGTTTTAATATAAAATAGTCATTGGAATATTCTTAAATATTTTTTCATGTCGTTACTTTGAATAATAATTTTTGAGATGTATTTTTTTCACATAAACAATTTGTATATACACAGAAAATTTTGATGAAAGTCGGATGAAAAGATTGATCCTGTGTACGAAGAAAATGTAACAAACTTTTCATTCAATCTAGTTTGTCATTCCAAAGACGGATGCTAGATTTGATCGTGTGTAGCGACTTAAGCCCATACACATGATCATATGTACCATCCCTTTTTGGAATGAAAAACTAGATTGGGCGCTAGATTTGACCGTGTTTATAGTTGATTGCCGAACACTAGTATAATCGACGTGTAATCATAATTACTCATGTGTCATGTACATTATATCACTTCTTCGCCATCATGTAAAGAAACCTGCTGTAGGTTTTGAAAGTTATTATTTTATTATTTTTTTTATTAGTACTATTTTGATGTGTTTAAAAAATTTCTCCAATTATCGTCTCCATAGATGAAGAACCGTCAAAATCGAAAAAGACGAACTTAACTTAATAATATGGAGGAAGAAAAAAAATATAAAAAAACCATCACGACTTGCTAATTGTGTGCACGCATGAGAGTATTCCAGGTGTGTTAATTTTTATATTGAAATCACTATATAATATATGCTTCATCTGAAACGGCATTACGACTCTAATATCCCTTATGAATAATAACGAAAAAAACAAAGGTTCTATATGAATAGAAAATTATTCACAAGAAAAAACCAAAGCAGATATATTGGGTCTTTCAAATGGGACATAACAATTTTGTATCTTTATATGAACGCACCCTTAAACATTAATAATGACCTGTCAATGTTAAAACGTAGATTAAAGTCAACATTTTCATCATGGTAAAGTTCATGAACGAGCAACACTTGGAAATTATTAAAAATTACTACTGGAAGAAAATCCAGAATTTCATCAAAAAATCATCTTTAGCGATGAAGCTCATTTCTGGCTGAATAGCTTCGTCAACAAGCAAAATATGCGTTATTGGACAGCAACAAACCCACATGTGCTTCAAGAGGCACCATTGCACCCACAAAAAATCACTGTATGGTGCGGTGATGGGGCCGTATTTTTTCGTTGATGCGAACGATCGCCATGTTACCGTCAATGGAGAGCGCTACCGTGCCATGTTGGAGGATTATTTTTGGCCAGAATTATATGAAATTGATATCGGCGATATGTGGTTTCAACAAGACGGTGCTACAAGCCACACAGCACACGTTACAATCGATTTATTGAAGGAGAAGTTTGAATTGTTATGTCCTTAATGAAAGACCCTTTATAAGCTCCCGATTGACACCATCCGTAATTATTATTTTTATAAAACTTTTTTATTTTCGTTTTGTTTTAGGAAATCAATTTTAATATCATTTATTTTTTGGGGACGAGTGTTAAAACAATCAGATTTATATGATTATTTTATTTTATTAAAACACGACCAAATGGAAGGGTGAATTATCAACTTAACATGAAAAAAAGTCTTCAAGAGTAAGGACTCACATATGTTCACATGTAAAATGCGCAATCTTTTTTTTACGCCCTAATGTGGTACCGATATTGTATGTAAGCAATGAATTTAGGAAAAATGGTTGTTTCTTAATACATGGCATCATTTTCTATAGGATTTCGAGTTTACTAGAAAGTGTCTGATGCACCAAAATAAATATATTAATTATTAATTATCGCAATCTTTTGCGTAATAATTGAATTATAATACTGTTGCAGTAACTTGAAAGTAAGCCTAAAGCCTAAAGATTTACTGAAGTTATTCCAAATAGTAATTATATTTTATGTTAAAATTACTATAAAGTTATAATGCTTGAACCAGTTTTAATTTTTAAATAGAACTTTTCGTTCAACTTGAATTATAATCCTTCTATTATCCCTCTATTACATAAAATAGTTTTTCTCCGCAAGTGAATATAGAATAACTTTTATAATTAAAGCATGCATACTTTTAGGAGAATCCCTCTATGATATAAATCAGCTTTTATAATTAATTACTTTTAGGCGAATATGAAACTTATTGAATCGTTTTTATATAGGTAGTGTTGTTGATAAAAATTTTTTAATTGGTTTACTGTTTTGGTTGTTGTTTATACCCCATATATACATATTTTACCATATATTTTCTCGAATCATCGGGAGAAAATATAAAATGTATATCAGTTCCTAATAAAATTGCATTGTCCTCTACCGACTAGATAGAGTAGTATCAACAACAACGTAAATGTAAATACTAAAAAACAATTTAAATATATTGTTGCGTGCTACTACCCCTCTGTTTCGAATGTTATAAAAATGATAACACTTTTTATTTATGTGAAATCGTTATAAAAACTGTATTTACAATTATTTCTGCGTTTAAAAGTAGTCTTAAAAATATTTGTTTATCAATTATTATTAATTTATATAATAATTTTCCACTCTTGCCTTTTCTGCAATTTTACAAATTATTTCGAAATTTTTTTAAATTAACTAATTTTTACGCGTGGACCAATTTTAATTGGACTTATTTTTTGTGGAAATATTTAAAATTCGTTCGGAGTCAATAACTTGTATTTTTGGTCGAATTGATTTTTCGATAACGATTGTTACAGGGTGTACCATAACATACCACCCTAGAAAAAAAAAATTTTTATCGGCATTTAAACAAACACATAAAAATTTTAAAAAAATAAACAACAAAATTTTAATTTGTATTTAACCCATTTTGTTTATCAGGAAAATGTTTATTATATATCGGGTTTCAATCGTAGAGAATTTTATTAACCTTGGATTAGCATGAAAAAAGTTACTTCTTTTTTGAACTGTCTATAAAATACTTGTGTTTCTATTTAGGTGATTTTGTATAAGAGATTTGAAAATTGTTTTTAGAAAAATGAATATTATTTGTTGTTTTACAATGGCACCTACTGTTTACCCAAGGCTTTCCATGGATTTTCTTATCTTTCGTTCACAATTTTCACAGATTTGTTTCACTTTGCCTATCTGTATTTGTATGTGGGGTGATTGAGGAGGTGGGGGTAGTGGAATACTAATGGTCTTCGGTTGAGTTACTTGAATTTCCCTAAGAATTATTGCCGTTGATTGAGGAATTGGTAAATATTGGTAAATATTGGTAAATAGCGTTCAAGAGAATTACAGCAGTTATTTTGGATATCTTGTTTTTTTTTAATGTGAAAAATGATTAAAAACTTCAAGATTAAAATTGATATCACCGCTACACTACTATTTACATATGTGATTACTTCATGCTTTTTAGTTTTCCATTCATTTTCCACATTTGGTAATTCTTTGTTAAAGTCTTTCAAACATTTACTCGCTTCTTGTAAATCGGTAATAAGCGAATGGTGTGCTCTCAAATAAATTTCACCTATGTATATATTTTCGGTTACTTGTTGCTTGTTAGTATGAATCTCGGTAGTTGCACATATTCGGGTTGGTGTATTGGTAAGGTGAAATCTTTGGTTCCTTCAAATGGAATTTCTTGGTTATCTAGTGTGTAAACGCAATTTGTCCCAAATGTGATAATCCTACTTTGGTTTAGTATGTGTGGAAATTTCCTTCAGGACATTCAATTGAAAATATTCGTGTTTGTTGGACAGAGAATAACCATGCATTTTTTCGTACCAATTTGGTTACAATATCTGGCATTTTGTTTACTATTACTTGATATGTGCAATCATCTATTTGGGGTTTCTGTCTTATTAGCAAATTGGTTAGGCAGTTAGTGTTGAGTGGTCCCACCTGGCGTAATTTTACAAATAAAATGGTTTACAAGTGTTTCTTGGCATGTGTGCCTAAATTCGATTGTCGTTAATTCGACAGAGTAATCCATTTTAGTATTATTAAGGATATATTCGGTTTTTGTTTTTAATAGTGCACATTTTGAGTTATTTAGTGGAGTTGGGAATAAGTAGACTTTGTTCGGGTAATATATTTCCTTGACAGAGAGAGGAAAAGATATGTGTACTAGAAAACCGTTTCGTAAATGTGCTGCATCCGCTCTTATCATTTGGTTCAGAGTGGGGAAATCTAAATGTAATGCTTTGGTGTATTTCACGATTTCCGTTTGGAGTTTAGTTAATGTTTCTTCCATTAATACCGCGGATTTTTGGTTGATTTTGTATCATTTTGGCAAGCATTGACTGATAAAGGACATGTATAAAATTTTCTGCCATTTAGATTGAATTTAATTTAATTTTGACTTGGATAACACAAACAAAAGGAAAATAGATGTAAATATGCAAGTAGTTATTGTTGGGTGTATATCAATTTTCTCAATAAAAAAATTCTGAGAATTATTATATATATATTTTCTGTAAAATGCATATAAGAAAAATTAATGAAGCAACTTCTTTGCTTAGATATAGGGAACTTTGTAAATAAAATAAATTATTTTGTTTTCGTACGATATTGCTTTTAAATGTTGCTGCTTAATTTGGATTAATTTGGTTACAATGGTATTGTTTACTAGAAGTTTTTATGCATTTTTGAAATAAGATTTGTTAAGTATTTTTGAATGACCAAACAAAATTTCCATAAATAATTCTGATTTGACAGCGAATCTTGAACAACATTCTAACGAAATGATACACGTTCACTCAACTTTAACAATTAGACATAAAAGTCAGTCCAAAAGTAAAGAAATGAAAACGTTCAACTAGTAAACAGTTATGTGGAAAATGATTCGGCAAAGTAATGTTTAATTCGCTCAACTACAGTGTACATCTATATAAATAAAATCGTATCTGTACATTTGTACAAAATCGATAATCTCCGAAACTTCTTGATCAATTGACTTGAGATTTTTATAGGATGTTCCTTAGGAATATGAGGTGGTTCTTACATACTTTTTATTTACCTATGTTACACCTGAGTCAGGTAATAATTGATTTAAAAAAAACAATCACTAACCGATAGCCACAAGCATGTTCAAAATGATTGTTCTCCAACGAGAAAACGTGATTTTTCTTACTCACACGCGCATACATCAATAAGCTTATATTATAAAAATAAAGATGGGCGTAGTGGCGGCGTTAAAAATATTAATTCGGAGGGGCAACACTTAAAATGGGCTTAATGCTTATGTATTCTGGAACATCAGAATTGCGAAAAATGTTTGCGTTATTTATTTATTTCTCTTAAGCATACAAAATTAAATTATTCGCTTTAGATCCTGTTTATTGAAATGTAACGAGCAAATTATGTCTCTACCAAATGGCGTAAAATTTTGTAAGCCCATAGCCGAAATCCATTTCATTTCTCTTTTTTTGGAAAGCTTAAAGCCGAAAAAAAGGTATTTATAATTGACAAGGCTGAATTTTCAAAATCTTCGACGAATTTTAAGAATTGCCTCCAATTTCTCGAAAAAAATTACTGTCAGTGGTAGTTTTAATTCAAAAAAAAAACGAGGGGTTTTTAGATTTGGATTCAAAGTTGATTCAGAAAAACGAATTTTTTACTAAATTATGAATTAACATCATTTCTCTTTGATTAATTATTATAACGTGTGATTCAAACCTTACTTTTTTTTCAATAGGGTTTTTTTGACAGATCACGCGTGACTAGTGTCATTCTGATTTGTCATTTTTGTTCAGTATTGTATGGCAATTCATCATGTCAAGACTTACATCTGAGCAACGTTTACAAATCGTTCAATTTACGCATCGAAGAAAATCCGGAATTTTCAAGCCAAATTTTGTTTAGTAATGAGGCTCATTTCTGGCTTAATGGCTACGTTAATAAGCAAAATTGCGGTATTTGGGATGATGAGCATCCACAAGAGTTGAAAACAACAGTTGGGTGTGATTTATGGGCCGGGGGCATCATCGGTCCGTATTTCTTCAAAAATGCGTCAATGGTGAGCGCTATCGTGCCACGATAACAGACTTTTTGGTACCTGAAATTGAAGCCCGTGGTCTCGACAATATTTGGTTTCAACAAGACGGTGCTACGAGCCATACAGCCCATGTTACAATGGATTTATTGCAAAATCATTTCGGTGAGCAATTAATTTCACGTTTTGGCCCAGTAAATTGGCCACCAAGATCGTGAGATATCACACCTTTGGACTTTTTTCTTTGGGGCTATGTAAAGTCAAAAGTCTTTGCCGATAAACCAGTGACAATTGAAGCATTGGAAGCGAACATTACACTTGTCATTCATGAGTTACCGGTCGAAATGCTTGAGAGAGTGATCGAAAATTGGACCGCCAGACTGGCCGAGCTGAAACGTAGTGCCGGCCAACATTTGAAGGAAATTATTTTCAAACATTAATTGCCATACTATGTGGTTAAAGTTGATAATAAAGACTTGATATTTGCATTCAATTCTCAGTGTTTTATTTTTATTTAAAAAAATGAATCACGCTATATATGTAAAAGGCTAATCCTTCTTTCTTTCCTTCTGTCCGTCCTATATTGTCCGGAAAAAAAATTCGTTGAGCAAAAAAAAAAAAACTCTTTTTGATATGTTGTAGAGAATTACTTGAAACGCGGAGAAATTTTGTTTCCGGGGAGATGGGGGGTTGGAGGGGTTACAAAGGGGGCTTGAAAGCTTATTTCAGAAAACCTCATTTATAATCTGAAATAAACATCGGACATGATTCTGACCTGAGGCAATCTTATTAAGATTTGCATGCCGGACATTCTAACGTACACGGCAAAGTTCCATTTCCCACCGCTTTGACGCTGGAGGCAATACAAATTTACGAACTTTTTATATAGAAGTCACACGCAATAACAATGTTCAGCAAAGTTGTCCAGGTTTTCATGGGGATTATATCTGTCGAAGAGCAAATAGTTCTACCTCTCACCACTTTGGCGCTAGAGTCAATAAAATTGTGGAACTTCGTATTTAGAGGTCACACGCGATTACGTTGTCCGGCAAAGTTATGGAGGTTTTCGTGGGGATTTCTTCTGTCGCAGACCATATAGTTCCAGCTCTCACCGCTGTAGCGATGAAGGCAATACAAATTTTTGAAGTTCGTATTTAAAGGTCACACACGATTGGAATGTTCAGCAAAGTTGTGGAGGTTTTCATGCGGACTATTTCTGTGGACGACCATATAGTTCTATCTCTCACCGCTTTGGCGCTGGTGTCAGTACAAACTTTTGAACTTCGTATATATTAGTCACACACGAGTACAATGTTCGGCAAAGTTATGCAGGTTATCATGGGAATTATTTCCGTCGAAGACCAAACAGTTCTATCCCTTACCGCTTTGGCGCTGGAGTCAATACAATTTTGGAACTTGGTATGTAGACGTCACATACGATTACAGTGTTCGGCAAAGTTTCGGACGTTTTCTTGGGGATTTTTTCTGTCGAAGATAAAATAGTTCTATCGCTCACCACTTTGGCGCTGCAGTTGTTTAGGCCCCTACTCTATAAAGGTTTTTGCCTTTACGTAATATATGTTTGACGGGAGCTATTTTACCAACCGGAGAAATGGGATCAATTTAATATCTTCGCTGGGGGTGTTGCGGGGTAAATAATATGCATTCTGAATAGATCGACTTAAGACATGAAATATGTCACCAGTGGTTCTACTAGAACGGGGTAACAGATTTATTATGTTCCGAATTAAGGTGCTACACTTGAATACATGTTGTTAATTTACAGCGATTTGTAAACCGAAATTATTAGGAAGCCGTCATAGGACGGGTTACAACCTAGCAATTAAATAAAGCCAATAAAATCATTTTTTTTGCACAGCAATAATGAAAATTCGCCCATTTTAATACAAAATATGCAAACATTACCTGTATTTCCTCGATCGACACCAGCGGATGAAATAAATACCTGCCTGAAATGTTCTACTTTGCGGCGACATTAAAATTAACTACAAATATGCGACTACAGCTGCAAAGCGATCGGTCAGCAGAGATATTCTCACATCAATTGCAGGAAATTAGGAACGGAAAGGTGCCGGTTGATCTGACATCAGGACGAATTTCATTGCCTCATAACTTCTGCAATTTAGTGACGGCAAAAGAAGAATTGCTTGAAAAAGTATTTCCCAATATTCAAACCAATTACAATCACGATTGGCTAAGTGAACGAACCATTCTTGCGGCCAAGAACAAGGACGTCTACGAACTTAACAATATTATTCAGTCTAACATTCAAAGCGAGGCGGTCATATAGAAGTCCGTCGACACTGTTGTGGAAGCAGATGAAGCGGTTAATTATCCAACAGAATTTTTGAATTCACTCGATCTGCCAGGGATGCCACCACATGGACTGCAATTGAAAGTCGGTGTGCCAATTATCATGTTGCGAAATATCAACCAGCCAAAGCTTTGCAACGGCACGCGGCTTGTTGTAGAAAAATTAAAGAGAAACATGGTAGAAGCAACAATCTTGACAGGACCTTTTAAAGGTGAAGATGTCCTCATTCCTCGCATTCCTATGATTCCAACGGATATGCCATTTCAATTTAAGAGATTGCAATTCCCGATACGATTGGCGTTTGCAATCTCCATCAACAAGGCTCAGAGCCAATCTTTAAAATTGTGCGGTTTAGATCTAGACACGGATTGCTTCTCACACGGACAATTATATGTTGCGTGTTCTAGAGTCGGCAAACCATACAATCTCTATATCTGCACAGAAAATGGAACAACAAAAAATGTTGTATAACCACAAGCATTGTGAAATTAAATACACGAGAAACGTGCGCTTTGTCTTTTCTTTTCGATTTAACCAGACTGAGCCACAGCAACGCGTGGCCGGGTACAGCTAGTATTGAATATAATGCTAACTTAAATATGAAGCATTAGGTGTAAAATTTGCCTATAGAAATGAACACAAATTTATTGCTCTATGGGTAAAAAGTAAATCTATAAAGTAGGGAAAGAAAGAAAATTTTTATTTTTCATTTTCATTAGTTTGTAGCGTCATTAACAACAGTTTAAAATTGAATTGAAAGAAAACAACTGCCCAGTGATAAAACCATGTAGGAGAATACCACTATCATTACGAGACCCTGTAAAAAAAGAACTGAATCGCCTGGAGAAAAATAAAATTATTGAGAAAACTCAGGAAGGATGTGAGTGGGTCTCAAGCATGGTAATAGTCGAAAAACAAAACAAAAATATAAGGCTATGCCTTGAACCGCAAGAAATAAATAAAAATATTAAAGAAAGATATTTTCCAATACCAGCTTTTTCAAAAGTGCTATCAAAACTCACGAATAAAAAATACTTTAGTGTATTAGATATGAAAGATGGTTTCTTTCAAATTAAATTGGATAAAGATTCTAGCAATATATGCACCTTTAGTACACCGTTTGGATGCTAAAGTTTTCTGAGACTCCCATTCGGAAATAATATCGCAGCAGAGGCGTTTCAAAAATACAATGTCAAAAACTTTAAAGGAATTGAAGATGTTATCATATATATAGATGATATCCTAATATCTGCAGAAACACTAGAGGAACATGAACCAATTAAATGTCAAATTTAACATAGATAAATTGCAGTACCGTGTATCAAAAGTTTCGTTTTTAGGGCATATCATATCTAAAGACGGTGTGTCGTTCGATGAGTCGAGACTGAAGGCCATAGAAGACATAGGTATACCTACATCGAAAAAAGATGTACAAAAACTACTGGGGATGGTGAATTATATGCAAAGTTTCATTCCAAATTTAGCAGAAATTTCTTCTCCGTTAAGAGAATTATTAAAGAAAAATACAATTTTCCGCTATGCTTGGAAAAGATAAAAGAAATGATTATTAACGCACCAATTCTAAAATATTTTAGCCCGGAAGCAAGAATTGTAATACAAGCGGACAGTACTAAAGATGGTGTAGGATGTTGCATTATGCAGGATAAACGACCAATTTCTTTCGCATCAAAAAGCTTGACAGATACTGAAAAAAGATATGCCCAAATTGAAAAAGAAAAGCTAGCGATTTGTTTTGCCTGCAAAAAATTTCATAACTGGATCTATGGAAAGAAAATAACAATACAAACAGATCACAAACCCCTATTAGGGATAATGAACAAAGATATGGCAAAAATTGCGTCGCCAAAACTACAAAGAATGAATTTAAAACTGTTGAAGTATGATATCACATTAGAATACTTACCAAAACGAAAACGAAAACACATGCACATTGCAGATCTTTTCTCAAGGTACTATGACAAGAGCGATAACAACAAAACAATTGAAGATTTAGATGATGTCGTACATTCGTTAAATGTAAGTGATGAAAAACTAGAAAAATTTAAACAAGAAACAAACAAAGATCCCGTACTTAGTATTCTAAAAAAAATTATTATTGAAGGGTGGCCCAACACTAAAAAAAGTTACCAGAAAATATAAAAGCCTTTTGGAAATTCCAAGAAGATCTGCTGGTAGGAAATGGAATCATATTTCTAAATGAAAAGATATTGGTACCACCCAGTTTAAGAAAGTACACCTAATTCTGTTTCTGAAAAAAACGGGTAAAAGAAACCATTTAAAAAAATACATGCCACATAAGGTAAATTTGGGGATATGTTCCACAACTTTAAAAAATCGTGTAAGATGAAAAAACTACAAATATTTTCCCAAAAAACCGTGCAAAAAAAGACATGAACTACGTAGAAAAAAAGGGGATTAGTTCCATATCCTTCAACCCTGTAAAAAATAGTTGAAATAAATGATTCATACAAAAAAAACTATTATGAGAGTCTTTATAAAAGCCAAATTAAATTTTTATGTTCATTAATACACAGTTTATTTCATAAAAACAAAAGGCAATTCAAATCTTAAAATAAAAGTAACATAAATATAAAATTGTAGCAGTTCAGGAACTGAAAACTCGTACAAGAAAACAATATAAATTAATAAACAAAAGGTGCATATGTAATCCAATTTTTAACGTAAATTAAAACAAATTAAAAATCATCAAAAATTTATAAACAAAAAATTAAAAAAGTGAAGGTGATGAAAATAACATAGCTCTATTCGCTATCATCACTCAAAATATTTTGTACATCATTATCACATTCTCATTGTGAGGTTCTCTCTGTGTCTCTTTCCGACTGGATAGCACTGCGTTTGGCAACAAAATCGGTTATTAGTCGTTGTGATCCAGTTTTGGATAGCTCTTTGTATAATTCACGATAACGAGCCATACAAGACTTCAGATCGCGTTGAAACTCTGCAGCCCTTTCGCCAATAGGATCGTTTGTGACGAAATGATTTCCTAATTTATAAGCAAGTTCAAGACCCTCTAGAATTAAACTTGCAGTTAGTTGGACCGGTTCATCACTATCACTGCATTCTGTAGAATCAGCAGTCTCTAAGACAAGTTTTATTATTTCGTCATCACTTACAACTTTCTCAACTAGCAGTTCGCCAATATCATCAAATGCTAAGTCATCAAAGCCCTCTCCGCCAACTACGTGTGCCAAAGTGATTATAGAGGAATACTCGTTCGTATTTTCCGGCACATAATTTTTGGTTTTGACACATTCTGACCAAATGGCTTTCCAACATGCGGTTAGGGTTGATGGTCGTAATTTAGATAATGCTAACGCAGCATGTGCGACGCAATCTTTAACAGAAAAGTTTTTCCAAGCATCAATTACTGTAAGTGTCTTATCATTGTCTATATTGTCCAAAATATACTGAAAAGTTTGCTTAATGTAGTAAATTTTAAATGTCGCAATGATTCCCTGATCAAGTGGTTGAATTAGGGATGTCGTATTTGGTGGCAGGAACAAAACCTGTACATTTTCGTGCTCCAAATCTGGATGGCTGGAAGCGTTGTCCACAATCAGAAGAACTTTCAATACCAGACCTTTTTCGTTCATATATCTTCTAACTTCTGGGACAAAACATTTCTTGAACCATTCAGTGAAAATGGCAGTTGTTATCCATGCCTTTTTGTTCGCCATCCAATAAACCGGTAATTTATTAAAGTCGACACCTTTCATTGATCGAGGTTTAAGTGCGCGATTAACAAGCAGAGACTTCAGCATACGGTCTCCTGAAGCATTGCTACAAAATAAAAATGTGACCCGATCCTTTGCTGCCTTAAACCCACTGGCACGATAATTAATGAACATTATTTCAGTTTATTTTCAAAAATTTCTTAGAACAAAAATCCATTACGGTAATGTAATAAAATGTCCTTACGAATACTTCAAATAATTTTTCCATAAAACGATATGAATTTTAATCAAAATTTTTCTTTAAAATTTCAATCAAATAGCTTTTTTTAATCGTGCTAAATCAAATGAAATCGTGTAAAAACAGAATCAATTTTTTTTTCTAGACCGTGCTAAATCAAATGAAATCGTGTAAAAACAGAATCAATTTCTTTTTCTAGACCGTGTTAAATCAAAATCGTGTAAAAAAGACCGTGTAAAAACAGAATTAGGTGTATATTCTTGAGTTATTACATAATTTATCCCCTAATCTATTATTAATTGGAAAAAATACTCGATCAATACTACCAATGAAAACGTCAAAATTCAAGATAGAAAGTCATCCAAACTTAAGCGTAAATTACAAAATTAAAGAAAATAGAAACTGGAAATATTATAATAAAAAAAATACAAAACCCAAAGATGACTTCACCTTGGGCCAGAGTGTTATGTACAGAAATGGACAAACTTGGTGCGAAGCACTTATAATAGGAAAAGCTTCTACTCCAAGATCATATTGGATTAAAATCTTACATAATGACAAAATTATCAGAAGAAATTCTTATTAAAAAAAAAAAAACATAAAGCAAACTGAAGGAACATAACATTGATCACAGAACAAGCATTTACTAAGCTTTATTCAATCAAAAAAAAAAAAAACTATATATTATTACATGCTATATAAATATATGCTTGTTAAGAATAAGTTAAACAAAATGAATTAATTGAATTTAATTATATACAGAATAATAAAACTAACACAAAATGTAAAAAAAAAAGAGATGTAACATATTGAAATATGCTAGTAGATGACACTGAACTATAATTGTAGATAATGGGGCTAAGCCCCACCAAACAAAACTGATTTATTTAATTTCTGAAACTAAAATTTTTCAGTTAAAACTTATTTTAAAAATATATTCAAAAATTACAATATAAACGAAAAGATCTTATATTGTATATCATACAATTTAAATACGAAATAAATTAATTGAAAGCCTTTTCTTTTGTTTCTTATTTTAAAAAAAACGAGTCAAAAGCCTAGCTATCTTAACCACAAACAGCAAAAAACCATAGAAATGGAACGATTCGAAAAACCTCAGTAGCTTAAACAAATACTATAATATCGAATAATTGAAAATCTTCAACAGAAGAAAAAAATCATAAGCAATGTGTATACGAAAAAGGGCTTTATTCGTTTTAGACCCGAAACAACAACAAAATCATTATACACCACACAATTTTTTTTCTTCTTGTTCTGTTTTTTGTCTATTAAAATTTCATACATTTTGGGCTAATTTCAATCAGCCCCAAAGAGATGATTAGTGGAAATATTCTTCGCATAAGAAAGTATACAGTTCACATTTTGATCATTTGAGCTAATATCTCTATAACATTAATCGTTCTTTTTCTCTCAATTTTTACACAGATGATATGATAAGCATTTAAAACACCATTTTATTATGAAATTGATACATTTTTTTAAAATATTGAATATGCACTTTAGATAAAAAAAATCGTAATTTATTTTGATGCCTTACTTTAGAATGAAGGCATGGCTATAAAAAAATATAAATTATTCAATAAATTTCGATGGATTTATTTTAAATTTCTTCAAATCAAATTTTCATATAAAAATAAGATTTTGAAATTTTCAATTATTTATCAAAATTTCCGGCGAAGTATTTTCGATTATTTAGTAAAATTATTTGGAAGCTCAATAATAAATTTTTTTTTATTCCACTACGTATATTATTAAATACTACAGCATATCAAAATATTAATGTCAATTTGTTATTTCTCGATTCGGTATTGCATTTCAGCAAACAATTTCAGTAAAATCCATCCAGGATTGTGAAGGAAGAAATAATAGTAGGAAAAAAGTCTGTTCATAAAGCGCTTTGATGTATACATACTTTTAAAACGAATATACCGATTAAAATAAAATTTGCAGAATGTATTTATTTCATCGGGGTCCAGACTATCTGTGATTTAGACCAAATTTGAAAACGTTATGCAGAAAAACTTCGAAGTATTATTATCTTTCGCTGTTTATGCCCTATGGTTGGTACTACCAGAGGCTATATTAGTGTTGTCACTCCAATTTTATTTTTATTTTTCGAAATAATCGTCGTAGCAAGGTTTTAAGGGTATGCATGTGTCGGAAGTCAATTTATGCATGTCCGTCCGTCCGTATACAAGATAACTCAAAAACGCGTTATCCAATTTTGATGAAATTTACAATGTGAGTTGCTTATTCCTTAACTTGGTTTAGTATTGCATTTCAGAAAAATCGATCCAGGCGAGCAAAGTTATAAAGGAAAAACCAGGGTGGGCAGAAAGTTTTGTCGTTTTTTTGTTTATGACATTTCCGATTTTATTTGAAAACTAGCTGTACCCGACCACGCGTTGCTGTGGCTCAGTCTGGTTAAATGGAAAAGAAAAGACAAAGCGCACGTTTCTCGTGTATTTAATTTCGCAATTCTTGTGGTTGTACAACATTTTTTGTTGTTCCATTTTCTGTGCAGATATAGAGATTTTCTGGTTTGCTGACTGTGGAACACACAACATATAATTGTCCATGTGAGAAGCAATCCGTGTCTAGATCTAAACCGCACCATTTTAAAGATTGGCTCTGAGCCTTGTTAATGGTGATTGCAAACGCCAATCGAATCGGGAATTGCAATCTCTTAAATTGAAATGGCATATCCGTTGGAATCATAGGAATGCAAGGAATGAGCACATCTTCACCTTTAAAAGGTCCTGTCAAGATTGTTGCTTCTACGATGTCGCTCATTAATTTTTTTATTGCAAGCCGCGTGCCGTTGCAAAGCTTTGGCTGGTTGATATTTCGCAACATGATAATTGGCACACCGACTTTCAATTGCAGTACGTGCGGTGGCATCCCCGACAAATCGAGTGAATTCCAAAATTCTGTCGGATAATTAATCGCTTCATCTGCTTCTAC
Organism: Xylophagus ater; assembly: GCA_963422695.1. NCBI lineage: Eukaryota > Metazoa > Arthropoda > Insecta > Diptera > Xylophagidae > Xylophagus > Xylophagus ater. The sequence goes on from OY730478.1 coordinate 39,200,095, forward strand.
AACAGTGTCGACGGACTTCTATATGACCGCCTCGCTTTGAATGTTAGACTGAATAATATTGTTAAGTTCGTAAACGTCTTTGTTCTTGGGCGCAAGAATAGCTCGTTCACTTAGCCAATCGTGATTCTTGTAATTGGTTTGAATATTGGGAGATACTTTTCAACCAATTCTTCTTTTGACGTCACTAAATTGCAGAAGTTATGAGGCAATGAAATTCGTCCTGACGTCAGATCAACCGGCACCTTTCCATTGATGCTATTGATGTGAGAAAATCTCTGCTGACCGATCGTTTTGCAGCTGTAGTCGCATATTTATAGTTAATTTTAACGTCTTTACGCGTCGCCACAAAGTAGAGTATTTCAGGCAGGCATTTATTTCATCCGCTGGTGTCGTTCGAGGAATTACAGATAATGTTTGCCTGAAATCTCCTGCAAGCAATATTAATGCGTTCCCAAATGGTCTGATATTTGCACGTAAGTCTTGCAATGATCGATCAAGGGCCTCGAGCGATTTTTTGTGCGCCATTGTGCATTCATCCCAAACAATAAGTTTGCATTTCTGCAATACTTTTGCCATGCCGGATGCTTTGGAAATGTTGCATGTGGGATTTTCAATGAATTGAATGTTTAATGGCAATTTCAAAGCGGAATGAGCCGTTCTTCCATCTGGTAGCAATGTCGCAGCTATTCTGAATGTCGTAAGAGCTTAGGCTATATCATTTTGGGATCGAATTGTGGCCAGAATTAATCTAATTAGGAACGTTTTACCAGTTCCTCTTGGCGCATCTAAAAAGAATATTTCTCTAACTCCGTTATTGACAGTTTGCATTATTCGATCGTAAATGCCCTTTTGCTCAAACGTTAGCTTAGGAATATTTGATTGCACATAGGACAAAAGATCATCCGTGTTGTAATTTTCACAACCCAATTCTATATCAAACAAAGCAGCAGCAGATCGATTCGGTGATGGCATTCCCAATTGATTGAGAACTTTGTTTGCGATTTCTATAAGCACAAATCTTTAATCATTATCAACACTTCGTTGTATATTTCTGCTGTGAAATCCATGTTCATATTTGAATTTTCCTTGCATATTCGACAGAAAATATCTTCAGCCATGTGGGTTTTAAAATTCTCCTGTTCTGTATTGGTGTGATTTGTTGTTGTTGTTATAAATCCAGAACAATTTAAATATTATAAATACTATTTTATTTTCTGAAACACGTCTATCTTTGTCGACGTTCAATATAAAAGAGAACTTAAAACTACAATATAAAATATTAATATAATATAATTTACTTGTTTTCTGGAGATGGGAATAACGGGTATCTTTATCTCTTTATCCCGATCTAGCCGAGGATAAAGAGATATCACATCAAATTAAGAGAGACTGCCATGTGGTGAATTTAATATGATCGCCACATCTCCTATAACTCTGTTGCAGATGAAGGAAAGCAGGCGGTCAATATAATTGCAAATAATGCACAAATTTGATGTGGATGTGACGCGTTGCACGCCTCATTAATGCATACATCCCAGTGTCGGTCGTTCTGCAATAAATTCAGAGGTTGACATGCGCTCCGGAAAGTGACAAGTGTAACAACGTTCACAATTCTCAATTGGTGGAAAGACGTTGGACCGGCCACATTTATCAACAGCGTGCGAAGAAAGAAGTATTCATCTCGATTGGGATGCACGGTGTAGAGTTTGCCTATCGTAGTTTCATTGAATATGCTGGCTGCTAATTTACCGCCATCTTCTGCTGTGTTGTATACTATCATGCATTGTGAATTTGGATTCAGTGTACCGCAAGGTCCATGTGTCTTATTTTTCGTCACAGCTTCATGCAAATCCTTATCGCCATCGGCATCGGGTACTTCAGCGCATATTACATCGTCGATTTCGTTTGAAGTGATTTTCTTATAGAGACAGATTAGTATATGTACGTTTGGAAATCCTCTCTTTTGCGATTCCACTGAGTATATCCAGCAGCGCACAGACCCAAATACTTAAGGTTTTATCATGAAATCCATCAGCGATTTCAGCTTCTGTCTGAAAACAGGTGCTGTGATATCATACCTATCTACGGGCGATTGCCCAGGAAGTAAGAGCTTTTGTATTGTAAATCGTCCCAAGTTGGAAATTTCATCTAAGATTTTGTTAAATTCAGCATTTTCAATTTTAAATTTCTTTTTTGGTTTTAGGGTTTCAAAAAAATGAGACTGCGTATTAAATATCTTTCGGCTTTGGGTTTTCAAAATGTTACGCCAATTAGTAGAGAGTAGATTATAATTTTATAATTTCATTTTGTATGCCTTAAACAAACTTGATTTTTGAAATAAAAAACGCAAACATCTTTTCAATTCGAATATTATCCAATACATGGGAATACAGCCCATTTAGAGTATTGCGCCTCCGAATTCATATTTTCAATACCTGTAACAGAAATTCAAGCAAGCGGAGGCATAAACTCTTTCTTTACGATATCTTTTTAGCTCGTATTATCAATTTCAGAGGGGAAAAAATTTATGGAATTGCCTTTGTTTGTTTCTTAAGTTTGACATATTTTGTATTAAAATAGGCGAATTTTCATTACTGCTGTACAAAAAATATGTTTTTATAGGCTTTATTTAATTATAATTAATCAAACAGAAATGATGTTAATTCATAATTTAGTAAAAAATTTGTTTTTTTGAACCAACTTTCAATCTAGATCGTAGCCCAGTACCCCTCGTTTTTTTTTTTTAATTATAACGAAAACTACCAGTGACAGTAATTTTTTTTGTGAAAATGGGGGCAATTCTTAAAATTCGTCGAAGGTTTTGAAAATTCAGCCTTGTCAATTCTAAATACCTTTTTTTTGGCTTTTAGCTTTCCAAAAAATGAGAACTGAAATGGCTTTCGGCTATGGGCTTACAAAATTTTACGCCATTTAATAGAGATATAATTTGCTCGTTACATTTCAATAAACCGGATCTAAAGCGAATAATTTAATTTTGTACGCTTAAGAGAAACTTGTTTTTTGGAATAAATAACACAAACATTTTTCGTAATTCTGATGTTCCAGAATACATAAGCATTAAGCCCATATAAAGTGTTGCCCCTCCGAATTAATATTTTTAACGTCGCCACTACGCTCATCTTTATTTTTATAATAAAAGCTTACTGATGCATGCGTGTGTGAGTAAGAAAAATCACGTTTTCTCGTTGGAGAACAATCATTTTGAACATGCTTGTGGCTATGGGTTAGTGATTGGTTTTTTTAAATCAGGTATAACCTAAATTAGGTATAACCTAGGTAAATAAAAAGTACATATAAACATGGTCATAATCACATAGGACATTCTGTGAAAGTTTCAAAGCAATTGGTCAAGAAATTTCGGAGATTACCGGTTAGGAACAAACGAACATTTACGATTTTATTTATATAGATTTGCAAAGCAATTTTCTTTAAATTAATTGTATTGTTTAACTACATAAATAGACGGTAGCATGGTAAATTTCAGTCAAATCGGTTAAAGGATAGTGGAGAAAGAAATAATCCTAGGAGAAAATAAATCTGTTCATAAAGTTTTTTTGATGTACTTTAAAAACTAATTCACCGATTTGAATAAAGTTTGTACATTATACCTATGCTATCAGGGTCTGCGTTACCTGGAAATTAGAAAATAAGAAACAAAATTATGAAGAAAAAACCTTGAAATAATGTTAGTTTTGACAGTTTTTCTGTCCGATTTCTACCATAGCGCATCAAAAAATCGGTTATAGGCCGATTTTCAGTTACTATTTGTTTTTTGGTCCCATTTAGTCCATAGGACATAAATTTATTATAAGCCGATTTTACGTTACTCTATGTTGGTTATTGCTTCAATGACGTTAGGTCGGCTCCATACTTTCGTTGAAAAATATTTGTTGAACATTTCGTTTAGTTAGACAAATTTTTCCATTTTTCGCTCTAGAAAGCGTAGTAATTCATTGCAAATATTCGTCAACGTATGTATGTTTGTACTTCTACCTTAAACTATCATTATATACTTTTGGGAAACCAATCAGATAAAAGTCGGTGACGACTTCGATTGCAATACCTCTAGGATGAAGTACAAACTTGCATAAATTTGTTTACAATATTGTAATATTAAATGATCTTTTTTAGGCAAATATTGAATTAGCCCCACCTCCACAGATAGTCACGAGCCGCCACTGAGCATGGCATAAGCAAAAAACAGGGCAAATTTGCATCACCAACCAATAAGAAATGAAATTTAACTGCTGGAACTAGGTTAGCCAAAAGGTACTATTTTTGATAATTTTTGACAATTTATGGGGAAACAAATAATATAATATTAAAATTTTAATTCAAAAATATTAAAAAATTCATTTTTTAAAATTTCTTCCATATTATATAATATGTCCATAAAAGTTCGCTGGCATATAAATGCATTTTCAGTTTTTGCAAATTTTTTCCAGCGCCCAATCTAGTTTTCATTTATTTCTGTTACTTGCTTGCAAATGAATTTTATAACTGAGTTGATAAATTTTAAATTAATTATAGTCGCCTCTTGTGGAACAAATTCTGTGTCAATTTTTGTAATAAATAGAAAGACAACCGAAAACCAAATTTTTACACAGAACAATTTTTTTAATGTTGTTATAAAAAAAAATCTATTGCGGCCTTTAGTATTTTATTGAACACGTCTATAATGTCAATAAATAAAGATACAAAGATGGAAGAATCGAGTTGTGAGCAATTTAGAATTGACAAGGAACCAATAGAATATTTTGTACGATTTTCACTTTGTGTTCTCGATATTGTACGAAAATTGCAAAAACATCGAGCTTTTGAGAAAGGTGTCGAAAAATGTCACATAATTGAATATTTGAAGCATCAGTAAGTTATAAGAAAATTTAAAAAAAAATGTTTAGTTTTAATCTGTGTTCGTCAAATGTCTGTAAATAGACGATAGTGACAAGTATAGGTTGTGACCCAGTACGAAATACTAAAATTCAGAAACACAAACATTATGGAGGTTGAGTATTTTACAGGATAATTTTAGACTTATAGAATTTCCTTCTCTGAAGTCAAGTGGAACAGAACAAATCGAAACTATACGTTTCTAATTTTAGTAATTTTTGGCCGACTTGTAGATAGAAACAATATCACTTGTTTGTAAACAAAATTACAGAAACGTAAAGGAAACGATTTTAATAGTGATGGTTGTATATTGAAATTTTCCCTTATATTGGTTGTAATCAAGTTACACGAAGGCGGTTTACTTCTTGAATCATTAAAAATTTAAAATTAAAAGCAACTATTTTTCATTCATATTTCAGATCTTTCATTGATGGTGATGTAGCATCTCAAGTGTCGACAGCTTTACGTGAATTGGAAAATAATGGTTATCTAATGTACATGAAAAATGGTTACAAAACGCTTGGCCCGTTTGCCAAATTAAATACTACTCGAACACAAAAACAAAGACGATTAATTTGGCGAAAACTCGAAATGAAATTCAGTCATAGTAATACGGATATTATGTTGCCGTTATTTATTTCGAAACGAAATCGAAAAATTAAAAGTGAATCTGATTTTCGTAATAATGGAAGTCACACCACATTAAACTCACATGAAAATGAAGAATGCTAATGAGAATTAGTATAAATTCTATTCTACTTTCCAGAATATTTTTGAAATTGAATTGTAAGAAAATTAAATTGTTGTGTAGAAATTAGAAAATATGTATTTTTATTTGAATATACAATTTGTAAATAATTTTTCATAGTTTTCCATTAAAACTTAATTTAGATTTTGCAAAAGAATCAAGTAATAAAAACAAATTTGTTCCTAAATATTTTAGTATACTAAACTAGGAAGAAATAATACACAGATTTAACATAATAGCAGTGCTTTTTCATCGGGGTCAGGATCAGGGTCTGCATCATAACATGTAAAAGCAACAATAACATAACCCAAATATTTATCGGGGTCACGGCCTGAGACCCCGATAGATTTTAGTAACGTAAAATTGCAGGAGATGAGAGAACGTTTTCCATATAAATGTGGATATTGTAATTTATTGAATTTCAAAAATTCGCGAAAAAAATGATTTTTTAATATCATTTAAGAGAACTTGCTAGTATTTATTTTCTTTACGCATAATTTATTTAAAAAATGATCGAAAAAGTTGAACTTTTTTCAAAGAAAAAATTTTTTTTCTTTTCGAGACCCACATCGTTTTTTTCCAAATAGACCCTGAACCCGATAAATTTTTGCGTTATGTTGTTCTTGCTTTTACAGGTTATGAAGCACACCCTGACCTAGACCCCAATGAAAAAACACAGCTAATATATCAGTGAACCGCACGATCGAACATCATCACACATATCAAACTTCACTCTCATCGTGTTAACCATCTGAAAGGCAACCTTCTCTGAATCATCTTAGCAATAAAAGAATAATATCTGTGTAATTGTACCATTTATGTAATCACAATAATTTAATAAAAAACAATGAAAATATTGTTTTTGCAAAGAGTCAATGGAAAAATTACAAAATATAATTATTATATACAATATATTCAATACGAAATTAAAATTCAATTTGTTTGAATTTTTCTTTTTTCGAATAGTAATTTGGAGTTAAATGATTTTAGTCATGAATCGTATTTAAATAAATAAGACAAAATTTGAAAAGTCAATTCATTTTCCACCCTTTCCGCTACATTTATTCTCATTCAAAATAAGCAGCAAATATGTTAAATTAAATCAAAAATTTTGATCGATGTAATTTTTTACTTGGAAGGTCGACCACATAATTTCTTCATGCTCAACAGTTAACTCTTCAATCACCATTATACATTTATACGAAATCGAAAAACACATGTAAGGCCTGAATTAAGTCAACACCCTCTTAATGCCATTATGGTTAGATATACATATTTCGAACAACCCTCTTCCGGCACATGCAACAAAATTATCTTCTAAGTAAATGGTGTAACAGAGTTCCTCTTTTCTAGTGACATAAAAAAGTAAATAAAACCAATGGAAATTATTAACCAACCAGTGAATCAAAACCATGTAAAAAGACATTCTCCACAGTAACCGATAATATCGTCAAACTATATAATGACTGTCAACATTGCGTGATTGGTTGAGTCTACCCTAAACATTTTTTTTTATTACCGGTGGTTTTACAATACCACGGAAATATTCTTAAGACTTTTACGAATGATATTTCAAGCAATTGAATGCTTATAAAGACCAAACACATTCGTTAGAATCGGCTTAGTTGTTATTTGATCCTGGCGTGATTTATGGTGCATATTTTTTTCGAGAATATTTTTTAAAAGGATTTTTAAAATACTTTTTGAGAACAGTTTTCATAAACAAACAAAACATTTAAATAGTTCTTTGGTGCTTGTGAAAAATATATTTTTCTAAATATGTGTAATACCACTGTACATCGTCCTTTTGCTGCTAGTGGAGTCGTTGATCCTTTTTCATTTTCGACATTTCATCTTTTAAGAACTTGCAATCGTTTAATGTTACCCGCAGGTTATGATTTTTTAAAAATATTTTAATTTAGAAAGATGGTTGGTTTTGAATTATATCGGGAATTCTGGGAATTAAATGTCATCGTTTTTTAATAGATGCCGCAATTAGTACTTCCCGCATGTAAGTTAAAATGACAACACATTTAATTTGAAGTAATTTGTTTGAAGTATAAACATAAATGTTTTTATCGCATTGAAAATGGAAAATTATGTGCCAAAAAATACAATTTGCGGGAAGCATTATATTTTTGTTTAAATTTAAAAAAAAGTTCTGATGAAAGTCATTATTTGCATGTGTAAGCTCGGATGATAGGTCCATTGTTGGCAAACGATAGTTTTAAATACACATTTTTCTACATGAAAAATGATGATTTTTAATTCCCATACACAATAGAATGAGGAATTCTGTAGTATTTCTTTTAATGTGTAAAAATGCATGTGGCAATCCTGCATTATCTTATAAAGAGTGCCCTAAAGATGAAAACAGAGTTTTTGAAAAAGGAAATTTTGACTTTAAAATAGCTTTTATATCTATGTTAAAAGTTATAGCAATGATTTATCTAAAAGATGATGATAGGCAAGATTTTGGCCATATTTTTGAAGCGATTTCACCGAAAATTGGTAATAGCCGCTTTTTCCACATAAGAACCATTCCGTTCCATTGGGTAGCTGCCAAACTAAAGTTCGTTTTTTCGTCTTTTTAAATTACAGGTGTTTGTAAGATTATTTATGGACTGTTCATTGTTATTTGGTACCGGACGCTTTTTCAAAGAAATAGCAATTGTGTACGAAAATCAATTGAATTCGAATACAACTTTTGATAGTTGCTCAACAAAATTCGGATTTTTGGTATGAAATGAAACGATTTTCGAAGTTTCATTCTATATTCTTTTCATAAATTTTCGGATAACTGGCAAACGTGTAACCCGATTTTAATAACATTAGCCGAGTTTATTAGCTATACAATAGGATAAGATGTCAGTTGTTTCTCGCTAGGAAGTTTTTTTAAGCGTGATAAACTTTAAATTCAAAAAAATAATACAAAAAGTTAACTTTTAATCAAAAATCTGTTTTTATTCAAAAGACTAATCCATATACAGCTGCTGTTAAATGCTTATACAGCATTTAACAATACGTGCACTGGTACTGTTAAAGGCAGTACAGGTCTTGTCAAAAAACAGTACTGCTGCTGTTAAAAGTAGTACAGGTAATGATAAAACGCAGTACTGATGCGGTTAAAGGCAGTACTGATGCTGTAAAAGTAGTACAGGTCTTAGTGAAGAGAAGTATTGATGCTATTAAAATGCAAGAGGCAAATAACCGTAGGTTTTGATAAATTCATGAAATAATTGCAGTCAACAGGATTTTTGACCCTAGCCATTCGCCCCAATTTAGGAGGGTTACTTGAAATGAAACAAATCGAGCAAGTGCGAACAAAATTAGTTGGAGTTAGATCTTGAGAGAATTTTCGTTGATTTGCAGGGGCTTAAAGGAAGAAACAACGGTTTTATTCCCATGGGAATTGCTCTTCTCTACAATGGGAATGGGGCAGCATTCTTTTGCTCCAAGGTGTTTAGCATATAAAGAATGTTGTGCCTGCAAAATGCTAAAACAGTATGTAACACAATGTAATAATGAATTATAGTAAAATAGGCACGACGGAAATCAAAAAATAATATTTACCTCATTTTATTTTACAATTTTATTTACATATTTACGCTTAAAAATAATCTTTCTTACAATCGATATATATTTCTTAAAATTATATCTACATATTTACACATAAAAATGGTCATTTTTGCAATCATTATATATATACACTTAAAAATAGTCTTTTTATTTAATAGTACTTGGTGTGTTTGAACCCGTAAGGGTTGTCAGAAAATAATATTTAATTATCTTATATTGTACAATTACATTTTCACTTAAAAATAATCTTCCTTATAATGAATACATATTTTTATTTACACTTAAAAATGGTCTTTTTATTTACTGGTGTGTTTGAATGAATAGGGGATGGAATCAAAATTCTCCAATTTTTTCCGATCTGGCGTTGTATTCTTTTACCACCAGTACCGTTATAATTTGATGATCTTCTGTGCGGCGTATGCTTGAAGAAATTTTCCTGATCGCCTCCGCTTCTCGATCGTTGCTTAAAATTATGTCACGCATGCTTTCAAAATTTACCAATTTCGACGCCTCATAATTTAAAGAAATGCCCTTTACTTTATACCTGGTTTACATAGTTCTTTGGTCCTCCGCTCACGAATGCTTCTATATGATTTCTAGTGACATAACACTCCAATTCATCAGTCAAATCTCCAACAAAATTTCCAACATTCACCCTCTCTGCTAATGTATATTACAGAGTCCGTAACGCAATATAATGCTCATTCCCCAATTTCTCCAGATATGAATACAGCTTCAGACGTGCTTGCATAATAGTGTAGGCAGCTATATACACATTGATTGTAATCAGAGTATCTGCAGTCTTTTCTTTATACTCCCAGTTCACAATAAGAATTTGATCATTAACTGGTAAAATATGGTTTAGATGGATCCGATATAAATGTACATAATCCAGCTGGCTGTGTTATTATAGAGGTTTTCGATTGGTTTTCCCTCTGACCAAAATTTACCAAAAAAAATGTAATATCAGATTGGCAGTAGATTTTAAACCGCTTTATTCTCTATTTTGGCAGTTCTAAGACTATGTCCTCATTCTGAAGGAATTCTTTAACATATTTCTGTTTTTCCTCCGCTGTAACACATGTACTATACTTCAATGTCTATCACATAATTTCTTTCAAATCGAACTGCTTGTAAAACAAACTTTTTACTAATTACTTTAAGAACGATTAATTTAAAAACCATTTATGACTTTACGATTTTAAGTTTACTTCGTTGTTGGCTCGTATCCGATATTTTCTAACTAACTTAACTTTGTTTTAAAAACTTCACGAATTCCAATTACGACGTTCCCGCGTATCGTCTGACCCTTTTTTGGACCAAGAAACAAAATTTTGGCCCCCATGATCGTGTCTGCCCCTTTAATAGACACGATCCCTTTTGTGAGCTTATGCTTCCTTCATTCCCTCACTTCATCTCCCTCTGTCCCGTCATGAATCATACTCCCCTATATCAACCATTGGCGCCTATATACTCTTCAGTTCCTAGTTTATATACTGTTTCTTTTATACTGAACTATAAATCAGAGCTCCTTTGATCAGATGAGAATTATTGGTTGGGCCATTTATTCACTTTTAACTGTATTGTATTTTTTTATATGCATTAAAAAAGTAATATACGTTTATTCCTTTTTATTTTCAGATTTAAGACAATATTACAGTTTAATAAAAGACAATCATTCATTTGATTTTGTAACAGAGAATTCATCAGGAAAACCACCTCCACCTCCAATTTTTCAACATTCTGACATGCAAAGCCCAGAAATAACATCAATATTTCCTAGTAATTGTACAAAAGAAATGCTTCCATCAATAACTAGCACATGTTCACCAGTTGATTTTGACTATCCACCAGAGTATCCTCATAGTCGATTGTCTAACGTCAATTATTCACAACTACTAAATCGGAGACAACGCGGAGAAAAGCGACCAATTCCAGATGAACAAAAAGATGAAAAATATTATGAAAGACGGAAAAGAAACAATGAGGCTGCCAAAAAATCGAGAGATGCTAGGAAACTTCGAGAAGATCGAGTAATTGAAATATATTTTAGGAATAATTTAAGTTACAACTTATATTTTTTATTTTATTTTTTAGATAGCATTTCGAGCAGCAATTTTAGAACAAGAAAATACTATTCTTCGAGCTCAAGTTGTTGCTTTACGAGAAGAAATAACTACTATTAGACAAATGATGAACTCGCGATCAGGTCCCGGACCGTCTATTAATGTTTAGTGCCTATTTTGTGTCTTTTCAAAAATTTTACTCTTAATGTGATCATTTTCCCTTGCAAATACATTATGTACAAATTAAATGGATTGTAAATTATTCATAATCTAGTTTGGGATCACCTACACATTTTTTATCAAAATAAAGGTGATCTTGATCAGCTTCATAAACTATGCTATAATACGTAGTTGTGCAAATAAATATATCAATATAAATAAAATCGTATCTGTACGTTTGTACAAAATCGATAATCTCCGAAAATCCTTGATGAATTGGCTTGAAATTTTTATAGAACATTCCTTAGGAATATGAGCTGGTTCTTACATACTTTTTATTTACCTACTTGTATGTTACACCTGTATTTAGGAAAAAATCGTTGAAAAAAATCAATCACTAACCCATAGCCACAAGCATCTAATAATTTATCGCCTTCCATCGTGATTACTCTTACTCACACGCGCATTCATCAATAAAGTATAATACAGTTTATAGAAAATAAAGATGGGCGTAGTGGCGGCGTTAAAAATATCAATTCGGAGGGGCAACACTGTATGCACTTAATGCCTATGTATTCTGGAACATCAGAATTGCGAAAATTGTTTGCGTTATTTATTCCAAAAAACAAGTTTCTCTTAAGCGTACAAAATTAAATTATTCGCTTTAGATCCTGTTTATTGAAATGTAACGAGCAAATTATATCTCTACTAATTGGCGTCAAATTTTGTAAACCCATAGCCGAAAGCCATTTCATACGTATTTTATGGAAACCTTAAAACAAACAAAAAATTTAAAACTGAAAATGCTGAATTTTCAAAAACATCGACGAATTTTTGAGCAAAAAAATTACTGTCACTGGTAATAATTAAAAAAAAAACGAGGGGTATTGGGCTACGATCTAGATGCAAAGTGGATTCAAAAAAACAAATTTTTTACTAAATTATGAATTAACATCATTTCTGTTTGATTAATTATAATTAAATAAAGCCTATAAAAACATTTTTTTTTGTACAGCAATAATGAAAATTCGCCCATTTTAATACAAAATATATCAAACTTAACAAAAAAACAAGGGAAATTCCATACATTTTTTTCCCCTCTGAAATTGATAATACGAGCTTAAAAAATATCGTAAAAAAGGGTTTATGCCTCCGCTTGCTTGAATTCCTATTTACAGGTATTGAAAATATGAATTCGGAGGCGCAATACTCTAAATGGGCTGTATGCTCATGTATTGGGTAACATTCGAATTGAAAAAATGTTTGCGTTTTTTATTTCAAAAATCAAGTTTGTTTAAAACATACAAAATTATAAAGTTATAATCTACTCTCTACTAATTGGCGTAACATTTTGAAAACCCAAAGCCGAAAGATATTTAATACGTAGAGTCTCATTTTTTGGAAACTCTAAAACCAAAAAAGGCATTTAAAAATGAAAATGCTGAATTTAACAAAATCTTAGATGAAATTTCCAGCTTGGGACGATTTACAATACAAAAGCTCTTACTTCCTGGGCAATCGCCGGTGGATAGGCATAACATCACAGTACCTGTTTCCAGATAGAAGCTGAAATCGCTGATAGATTTCATGGTAAAACATGAATTTTTTGGGTCTGTGCGCTGCTGGATGTACTCAGTGGTTTGGCTAAAGAGGGGATTCCCAAACGTACATATACTAATCTGGATCTATAACAAAATCACTTCAAACGAAATCGACGATGTAATATGCGCTGAAATACCGATGTGAATAAGGATTTGCATGAAGTTGTGACGAAAAATATGATACATGGACCTTGCGGTACACTGAATCCAAATTCACCATGCATGATAGTATCCACCACAGTTACAGGAAACGGTGGATATCCTTTATACAGAAGAAGATCAGCAGAAGATGGCGGTAAATTATCAACCCCATATTCAACGAAACTACGATAGGCAAACTCTACACCGTGCATCCCAATCAAGATGAATGCTTCTTTGTTCGCACGCTGTTGATAAATGTGGCCGGTCTAACGTCTTCCACCAATTGAGAATTGTGATATACATGCCACTTTCCGGAGTGCACGTCAAGCTCTGAATTTATTGCAGGACGACCGACACTGAGATGTATGCATTAATGACGCATGCAACGTCATATCGACATGAAATTTGTGCATTGTTTGCAATCATATTGACCGCCTGCTCTCCGTCATCTGCAACAGAGTTGTAGGAGAAATTTAAAACCCGCATGGCTGAAGATATTGCACTAAACACTAACCGAAAACAAAAGAAAAGAATCACTAGAAATTTCCAGAAGTATTTTATGATTTACTTATATTAATTAAATCATGAAATACTTCTGGAAAAACCACACAGAAAACACCATAGGACAAAACAATAATGACACTTCTCGAATAAACAAAACAATGTCATAAACAAAACAAATATTGACAATTGAGATTATTCTAGAGTATTGCCATCTAGTATACAAAAGCCAGCGAAAATCTAGACTTTTCGAGCACTCTCCAGATACACACATCAATTCGGTATAAAAGCAGCTGAGAATCGGGTCTGGGATTCAGTTTAAATCAAGAAGCCAAATCGTGTATTTGAAATAGTAAAGCCTAGCGCAGAACAGAAACTTTGAATATAAAATTAAAAATAGTGATCTATTATTGAAAATAGTGACTGTATATTTTTATAAGCTGTGATAAATTAATTCTAATAATTAATTATTGAAGGACAAATATTTTTAAGACTAATTGTTAAAGCAGCAATAATTATAAAAAAAATTATACACTAAATTCACATAAATAAATTCATAACATCGAACTGAACGGGTAGCACGTCACATTGGTGTCAGAAGTGAAATTATTTATTGTGAGTCAGTGCGGAAAAGACAATTGTGCTAAAAATTTCTGCAAGAAAATTCGAAATTAAACTAGAAACTTCTGTGAGTGTATAATAATTTCAACGGTGTGAGAAATTTCAGGGGCGTACAAAAAATTTTGTGTACTTTTGTGTGTTGTATAAAAATTTCGATTGTGCGAAATTTGAGGTTATACGTCGTGTATCGTGTGAAAATTTCGATTGTACGAGAAATTTCGTGGAAATTTAGATTATGCAAGGAAATTTCGTGGTATTTAGATACTGTGCGAGAAGTTTCGATAGAAGATAAGAATTTCGTGTTAAGTGAACAAATAAAAATATTTGAACAATGGAAAGTAAATTATTGGACAGTTTGACTACATCAGAACTACCCACAGTTCTGTGTGTGTGGAATTTAGCTTCCACGGGTGGTAAAACAGAAAAAAAGAAAAGAGTAATCGCTGAATGTGCAGCAAGAGAACTAGACAGTGACAATTTCGACTCTAGTGAAATTCTGAATGAGGCAAAACAAGAAGAAATCAACAACAAAGAGGGTGCAAAATCAACAGGAAATGATAACTTCGAGAAGCTTATGGCCATGATGATCGGTCTTCAGACTAAAATGGACTCAACTGCTTCTAGTCTGCAAGGCGAAATGAAAACAAATGCTGCCGGACTCGAGAATAAAATGGATTCAACTGCTTCGAGTTTACAGAGTAAAATAGATTCGACTTCTGCAAGTCTTGAAAGTAAAATTACGAATGTATCTGATATGCAGAATGAAATGAACTCTAGTCTTGAAAGCGAAATTAAATCAAGCGTTTCTGGACTAGAAACCAAAGTGGAATCCAGTATTGCGGACCTGGAAACTAAAATTACCACGGAAGTTTCTACAATTCGGACGGAAGTTTCTGCAGTTCGAACAGAAGTAAACAAAGTTGAGCAGAAATTGGAAGAAAGAATAACTACCGAAGTCAACAACAGGGTCAGTAACAGGGTGCTTCAAACCGTTACGGGTGAATCATCTCCGATTCTTGGGGAAGTCGATCTAGCATTGGGGCTAGATGGGTATGTGTTCCGGCATACATTTTTGGTGGCAGATATAATGGACGATTGTATCATGGGCCTGGACTTCATGAAAAAGAATGGAGTCAGTGTGAATGTTGAAGAGGAAGTTCTGCGATGTGGAAACATTGATTTCTCGCTAACGTTGGAGGAAGCAGGTTCCAGTGCCAAAGTAGAAATTCTACAAGACCAAACAATTGCTGCAAATACTGAAGCTATTGTAGAGGCGATGGTACTGGGAGGCCAGCAATACAAATTATAGAACCTGACAGACAAAACTTAAAGGATGGACTAATGATAGCGCGAACAATAGTGAAAGTGAACGAAAAAGGGACAATTGCAGTCAGAGTGGCGAACTTTTCAAAAATTAACAAGAAATTGAAAAAGGGAACCATTGTCGGCAGTGCTGAGGGGGTTTCGTCAATAACAATCGAGGACTGCAGAGACAAAGAAACTCAACGGGAGGAACGGGTTCTTCCGGAAGCCTTGAAACCACTTGTCTCTGATATCACTAAAAGAGTATCAGAGTCGGAAGCAGTTAAGGCTACAGGTTTATTGAAGGAGTTTGAAGATGTCTTTGTATGCAGTAAGGGGGACTTTGGAAGAACGGACCAAGTGAAACATAGAATTAATACCGGCAATGCGGATCCTATTTGTCAACCACGAAGGAGACTACTATTAGCCAAACAAACAGAGGTTGTTGACATAATCAAGGAAATGCATCAGGAGGGAGTAATTGAACCATCAAACAGTCCATGGGCATCTCCGGTAGTCCTAGTACGGAAAAGGGATGGGACTACAAGATTTTGCGTAGATTGCCGAAGACTGAATGACGTAACTAAGAAAGACAGTTACCCTCTTCCTCGCATAGATAACACGATAGATACACTCTCAGGAGCAACTTGGTTTTCAGCACTTGATTTAAAAAGTCGCTATTGGCAAGTTGGATTTGAACCGGAAGACAGAGAAAAGACAGCATTCACAGTGGGAACAGGCCTATGGCAATTCACAGTGATGCCATTTGGATTATGTAATGCACCGGCAACATTCGAACGACTGATGGAACATGTCCTACGGGGCTTAACATGGGAGACGTGCCTTGTGTACTTGGACGATATTATCGTAATCGGAAAAACGTTTGATGAACATCTCCAGCGATTACGAGAAGTATTTGGACGTCTTCGTGCAGCTAATTTGAAGTTAAGTCCGAAGAAGTGCGAACTATTTCAACATGAGGTGAAATACTTAGGACATGTTGTGTCTGCAGAAGGAATTTCCACCGATGAAGACAAGATAAAAGCAGTTCAACAATGGCCAGTTCCAAAAGATAAACATGAAATCCGGTCATACTTAGGCTTGTGTACTTACTACCGACGTTTCATAAAGAATTTTGCTAATATAGCCGGTTGTCTGCACAAGCTAACGGATAAGGGAATTTGAGTGGACCAAAGAATGCCAGTCAGCTTTTGAGGAGTTGAAACATCGACTATGTTCTGCTCCGATATTGGCGTATCCAAAATTTGGAGAAAGTTTTTAGTAGATACGGATGCTAGCAATATCGGAATTGGAGTGCTACTCTCTCAACACCTCGAAGGTGAAGAAAAAGTCATCGCATACTTCAGTAGGAAACTTTCCAAACAAGAGGTAAACTACTGCGTCACCCGGAAAGAACTCTTGGCAGTAGTTGAAACTGTCAGGCATTTCAACAAATACCTCTACGGGCAGGAGCTCCTACTTCGAACCGACCATGCGGCACTTAAATGGTTGCTACAAATTAAGAATCCAGAAGGTCAAGTGGCAAGATGGATTGAGCGACTACAAGGGTACCACTTCAAGACAGAACATAGAAAGGGGACATCGCATGGTAATGCTGACGCTTTATCTAGAAGACCATGCGGCGAGAATTGTAAGCACTGTGGTAGGCTAGATGAGAAGGAAATAGTCATGGTCAAGACAACAAGAATAGGTAATGATGACGAGACTAGCATCAGAAATGAACAGCTGAAGGACAAAGATATTGGACCAATCCTTGAATGGAAAGAACAAGATCAGCGTCCGGGACGGAGCGATATTGCAGCTTATAGTAGTACAACGAAGAGTTATTGGGCTCAGTGGGACTCGCTGGAAGTAGAAAATGGCGTTCTCAGTAGAAGATGAGAATCTTCTGATGGTAGAGATACACTAATGCAGTTGATCGTGCCCAAGTCCAAAGTACATGAGCTACTTGGTGAAGTACATGGTGGGACTTCAGGGGGACATCTGGGAGTCAACAAACATTAGAAAAAGTACGAGAACGATTATATTGGATAAATTGTCGAGCTGATGTTGAAAGTTGGTGTCGAAAATGTGACACATGTGCAGCGAGCAAAAGACCACAGAGACGAACTAGGGCAGCAATGGAGCAATATAACGTTGGCGCTCCATTTGAACGAATCGCAATTGATGTAGCTGGACCATTTCCTCAGTCTAAACAAGGGAACCGATACGTGTTGGTTGTCATCGACTATTTCAGCGAATGACCGGAAGTGTACGCCATTCCGAATCAAGGGGCTACCACAGTGGCAGGTGTAATAATTGAAAACTGTATAAGTCGATACGGGGTTCCACTGGAACTACACTCGGACCAAGGGCGGAACTTCGAATCAACTGTGTTCCAGGAAGTATGCCAATTGCTGGGAATACATAAAACCAGAACAACACCCCTGCACCCGCAATCTGATGGTATGGTGGAACGTTTCAACCGAACCCTGGGGGAACATTTATCAAAGTTGGTAACATCAGACCAAAGTGAATGGGACAAACACATTCCATTGTTCCTAATGGCATATAGGACTGCAGACCACGACAGCACAAAACATACTCTATCGGAAATATTGTTTGGACGCAATATACGGCTTCCTGTGGATATAATGTTTGGTAGACCAGAATGTGACAAAATGGAAGTTAGTGACTACACCGATAAACTGAGAAATCGTCTAGACGAGATACGTCACATAACAAGAAATCGGATAAAAATTGCTAGCGATTGAATGAAAATAAGGTACGACATTGCTACGAGCAGCTGTGGATTCCAGGATGGTGACTTGGTTTGGCTCTACAATCCACAACGGAAAAAGGGAATGTCACCTAAATTTATGCCGAAATGGGAGGGTCCATATACCGTCATAAAAAGGATAAATGACGTCGTATATCGCATCCGAAGATCTCCAAGGGCAAAAATGAAAGTGGTTCATTTAAACCGATTAGCGAAATATTATGGGGACGAATCCGGAAGATTCTGTTCGGGACGAACAGATTTAAGGAGGGGGTAGTGTACTAAACACTAACCGAAAACAAAAGAAAAGAATCACTAGAAATTTCCAGAAGTATTTTATGATTTACTTATATTAATTAAATCATGAAATACTTCTGGAAAAACCACACAGAAAACACCATAGGACAAAACAATAATGACACTTCTCGAATAAACAAAACAATGTCATAAACAAAACAAATATTGACAATTGAGATTATTCTAGAGTATTGCCATCTAGTATACAAAAGCCAGCGAAAATCTAGACTTTTCGAGCACTCTCCAGATACACACACCAATTCGGTATAAAACAGCTGAGAATCGGGTCTGGGATTCAGTTTAAATCAAGAAGCCAAATCGTGTATTTGAAATAGTAAAGCCTAGCGCAGAACAGAAACTTTGAATATAAAAGTAAAAATAGTGATCTATTATTGAAAATAGTGACTGTATATTTTTATAAACTGTGATAAATTAATGCTAATAATTAATTATTGAAGGACAAATATTTTTAAGACTAATTGTTAAAGCAGAAATAATAATAAATAAAGTTATACACTAAATTCACATAAATAAAAGTGTTATCAATTTCATAACATCGAACCGTACGGGTAGCACGTCACAATATTTTCCGTCGAATATGCAAGGAAAATTCAAATATGAACATGGATTTCACAGCAGAAATCTACAACGAAATGTTGATAATGATTGAAGATTTGTGCTGAGAAATCGCGAACAAATCCCTCAATCAATTGTTAATGCCATCACCGAATCGATCTTCTGCTGCTCCTTTCGATGTAGAAATGCGTCGTAAACAAAATTACAATACGGGTGCTAACCTGTGAGCAAAAAGGCATTTACGATCAAATAATGCAAACTGTCAATAACATGGTTGGAAAAATCTTCTTCTTAGAAGCGCAAGGAGGAACTGGTAAAACGTTCCCAATTAGATTGATTCTGGCTGCAATGCGATGCGAAAATTACATAGCCTTAGGTCTTGCGTAGTCCGGAATAGCTGCGACATTACTACCAGGTGGAAGAACTACTCATTCCGCTTTGAAATCACCATTAAACATGCAATTCATTGAAACTCCCACGTGCAACATTTCCAAAGCATCCGGCATGGGAAAAGTATTTTATAAATGAAAACCTATTGTTTGGGATGAATGCACAATGGTGCACCAAAAATCGCTCGAGGCTCTTGATCGATCATTGCACGATTTGCATGGAAACATCAGACAATTTGGGAACGCATTAATATCGTTTGCAGGAGATTTCAGGCAAACATTAACTGTAATTCCTCGATTGACATCAGCGGATAAAATAAATGCTTGCCTAAAATGCTCTACTTTGTGGCCACACGTAAATACGTACAAGTGAACTACAAATATGCGTGTCCAGATGCAAAACGACCGATTAGCTGAGATATTCTTACAATTGCTGGAAACTGGGAACGCGAAGGTGCCGATGGATCTGACCTCAGGAAGAATTTCATTGCCTCATAACGCAATTTAGTGATGTCAAAAAAAGAATTGTTTGAAAAAGCATTTCCCAATATCCAAACCAATTACAAGGATCACCATTGGGTGGATAAATGAGCTATTCTTGCGGCCAAGAACAAAGACGTCTACGAACTTAACAATATTATTTAGTCTAACATTCAAAGCGAGGTAATCACATACAAGTCCGTCGACACTGTTGTGGAAGCAGATGAAGCGGTTAATTATCCAACAGAATTTTTGAATTCACTCGATCTGCCAGGGATGCCACCGCATGGACTGCAATTGAAAGTCGGTGTGCCAATTATCATGTTGCGAAAGATCAACCAGCCAAAGCTTTGCAACGGCACGCGGCTTGCTGTAAAAAAAATTAAAGAGCAACATCGTAGAAGCAACAATCTTGACAGGACCTTTTAAAGGTGAAGATGTCCTCATTCCTCGCATTCCTATGATTCCAACGGATATGCCATTTCGATTTAAGAGATTGCAATTCTCGATACGATTGGCGTTTGCAATCTCCATCAACAAGGCTCAGAGCCAATCTTTAAAATTGTACGGTTGAGATCTAGACACGGATTGCTTCTCACACGGACAATTATATGTTGCGTGTTCTAGAGTCGGCAAACCATACAATCTCTATATCTGCACAAAATATGGAACAACAAAAAATATTGTATACCCACAAGCACTGCAAAATTAAACATATTAGAAACGTGCCCTTTCTCTTTTCCATTTAACCAGACTGAGTCACAGCAACGCGTGGCCGGGTACAGCTAGTATATAAATATATATAGAACTTTTTTCTATATTCTTCTCGATTTCTTGATACGACAATGATGTCGTCTATGTAAACGAACAGAAAGTTTAGACCAAATTACCTTCGTGCATGAACCTCTGGAATGTTTGAGCCGCGTTACAGGGACCAAAAGTCGTATACATAAATTCAATAAACTAAATGGTGTTCTGATTGGCGTTTTTGGTATGTCGTGTTCTTCAATGAGGACTTGATGAAATGGCTTTTGTAGGTCAATTATTGAAAAAACTTTTTTACCAACTAGAATGTGTGTATAATCGCGTATATGAGGTAATGGGTATCTGTCTCGAGTGGTTTTTACGTTAGGCGCTCTGAAATCACCACATGGTCTCCAAGAACCATCTGGCTTTTTGACCATATGTAGCGGTGATGACCAGTTACTTTTTAATGGACGGCATACACCCGTTTTTATTAAGTATTCAAATTCTAGTTTTGCAGCTTGAAGTTTTTCTAGTGAAAAACGTCTGGCTGTTGCTGTTACTTATGGACCAATAGTTTTAATATGATGAGTGGCTGATGTTGTTGACGGTTTTTTATCGGTGGCAGTTGTGTGATATCTTTAAATTCGTTGATTAAATCTCCAAATCATTTGTTGGATCAAAAGTAGAAATGACTAGTATATCTATTTTAATTTTGTCGCAAGAGATTTGTATCAATGTAATTTTGTCAATTAATATATTTTATTTGATTTCGATGATTAAATCAAAATGTCTAATGAAGTCAGCTCCTAGAATTGGTGTTTTGACATCAACGATTACAAAGTTCCACTGAAATTTTCTTCGTAATCCTAAATCAATATCTACAAATATCTACTGTTACAATTGCTCATGCTTGTGTTGGTAGTCTGTCTAAAAATATATTTTAGCATCTCGTTGTTAATTGTTCCTCCAGCTGCTCTTAATTTGTTTAACATGTGATTTGGTCGACCGTCACCAAGCTGAATACTGATAGTAATTTTCGTACGAGTTGGAATTCTGTTTCTGCAAAATTTGATAGAATTGGGCATTTTAAATTATCGTATTTACCTTCTTTAGGAGGGTTATTAATTGAATCATAAAGCTAAGGTATCCATCCGCTATCAATATATGCCACTATTGTTGTGAATTTAGTACTATCTAGTTTAACTTTGTGTAAAGTGAACCACGCATCTACTTGAATAAACCATGATTCAACATTGATTCTGTTAAACGATGGAAATGGTACTTTTCCAAAAATAGAAGATGTTAGTCTTTCTTGCAATTCTGTTTCTGTTGTTGTTTTATCTTGAATTGATTTGGCTTGATCACCTCTATTTTTTACTGGTTCCGCCATTTTTATGATGATGAACAAAATTTCTTATATATATATATATATTTTTTTAATTCTTTCGATTTGTGGTTATTCTTTTTATCGGGGCCACCATCAATTATTAATACCATATATCTTTTTATGTTTTAATTAAATTTATTTAAGTTTTAACATAGATTTAGACAAAATAAATTTTTTTTTTTGAATTTGTCCGAGGACAATGTTACTCCGGAGCCTGATTCAATAGGAATTAGGGCCAGAGATTTACTTGGCCAAAGCAAAGCTTTAATTCGCCATTATTCGAATTTTTGTTATTGACTTTCTCATTGATGCGTATTCTAAGAATTTACTTATTATTATTTTTTTTTTCGTAAATTTTAACAAGCATAGATGGCTTTCATCACCTTTTGCAGTCTTATTATTATTTTTTTTTTTATTATTTCCTGACTTTTTCCCTTTTTATTTTTATTTTTTTTTAAAAACTGATTTACGTCGCCATTTTGGCCATAGTCGCAAAAATTTTGTATCACGTGTTCGCTATATTTTATTTTATCTTTTCTTTCTTTCTGAGTAGCTTCTTCAATTGTTTCGATTATATTTTTTTTTTTTTTGATTTTTCCTTATTATTTTTTTTTCTTCCCTTTCAGGTCACAAACTTTTCATTCATTTTTTTTTAAACTAAACTAAGTCGCCATTTTGGCCATATTCGCAAAAATTTTGTATCACGTGTTCGTTATATATATTTTGTTTTTTTTTTTAAGTAACTTCTTTGATTTTTTCGAATTTTTCTAGTAAATTTCTCTTTTATTATTCCCCTTTCGGGTTACAAACTTTTCCCTTTTTTTGCAAGAGCTATATCTAATCAGTTATCTAAGAATTGATGCATTTTCGATCTTTCCTAGGTGACGCTTCACGTGTCAATATTATACTTTTTCTTGAGAACCTTCCATGTGACTATGTGATTACTTGTTTCTTTATTTGTATTAATCTTTGATATGTTGACCATTTTACTATGATTTATTTATTTTTTTTTCCACGAATTATCTTGATTTTACGATGTGAGTTAGCAGCCCCCCCTCTCCCGCACGAGGTTTGACCGCAACTCTGAGTTTATATCCTTTCCCCTCACGAGGTCCGGCTTCAACTCTTAGCTAACAACCTTCTCCTCACCAATCAACAAGCTCCAACCCCAAAAGGTGTGGACTGTTCGAGGTCCAATTGCAACTGTGTTTCTTTGTTTTTCTTTTATTAGCATTGTTTTCATTTGAAATTTGCCATTTTACGAAGATTTATATTATTATTATTATTTTTTTTTTTACACGATTTTTCTTAATTTTACGATGCGAGTTAGCAGGCCCCCTCTCCCGCACGTTTGATCGCAAACTTTGAGTTTGCATCCTTTCCCCTCACGAGGTCCGGCTTCAACTCTGAGTTTACAACCTTCCCCCTCACAAATCACAAAACTCCAACGATCAAAAGTTGTGGACTGTTCGAGATCCAATTGCAAACTGAAAATTAATTTTGATTTATTTCAATACAACTATACGCTCTGACGTCTGTCACTAGAAGAATTATGAATAACTAGCGCGTTACTCGTCTGATGATTAATAAGTCTGTCGAATGTTAGTACATATGACAGTGTTGCCACAAATTAAATGCTCTTTAAAGAATATTTTTCATTTTCTTAAAATTCTATATTTCAAATATTCATAACTTATGATTGAAATTTCTATGAATTCAAAGACTAAACTAATGGATTACTGGAATTTCCGTAAATTTGGGACTATAAATTTAAATAGGGTTTTAAAATTTTTTCATATTTTCCTTAATATATTTAGAAATATAAAATATTTTTTTCTGTTTTAATCTGGAAAACATTGAAATAAATTTGATTGCGGGCTTTTTCCCAGTATTTAGGATATATTTATACAAACCTGTTCTAGAAATACATGCATATGTAATTAGGTTGCAATTTAATTTTTTTATTGCATTGCAGTAAAAAAAATGCATGTTAAATGCATTTGGTACCTACAACATTTACCGTTCTATTGAGACTATCGAAAGGGATAGTTATCCCTTTTATACTTCATTTCAATCATAAATTTATAGCCCCTCTTCTATGTTTTGATTTTCGTATTTGTAAATCCCCGCAAAAAACTTTTCTAAAGAAAATGTATGAAGATGGCTAATTCTTTATTTTCCCCCAAAAATATTTCCCTCTATCTGTCTTTTCCATATCTTTTTTGTACTCTTTAGCTTCAACTGCATGAAAAAATGGAAAACGTATGAAATTAGAAAATTAATGGAATCATAAGTAATAGAATTCATATTTCAGATATTTCATATTCTCAGTGGAAAGTTAATTACACGAACAGTATCAACTTAATAGAATTGTCACTAAATCACGTATTTGATCGACTTAAATCGATTGATTTCTGTGCATGGACGAATTATAATTAATATAATTTTCAAAACCGATATTCTAGGTATACAATATTTTCAAACTAAAAATTTCACAGTTTTTTCCATATGCTTTTCGGTGCGATAATTAATTTAATGAACAATTTGAAATAGTTAATTTTAAATAATAGATTTTTACTGAATTTAAGATAATACTCATAAATTATAAAAACTTTCTATTTAAAATTTTTTATTAAAGCCATCGAGGCCACTTTCATTCCTACCTTCAAATAAAATTACTATCTCTGAATTGTGAAAACCATCGGCGAGCATACGCACTTTTTACTTCAGCATGCAGGAAAAACTTCACTAGTCTACACCAAACGTTCATGTGCGTGAACTAATTGCGAGTTGCAAGTAACAAATATATTCGGTGAGGACGACATAAGCACAAAATCACGCATAGAGCGTGCCGCTACCGTTTTCTGCTCGCCAATACATTCACACCAAACGTTCAAACAGCACGCGGTTGTGGCACGTTTTGTTGGAGCGTTTGGTGGATACGTATCCTTAGGGACATCGCTTCGCTTGTCACTTCCATTTTACTATAATTTACTAGGGGCTTCGCACTGCTCGCTCTAATAGTCAACCCCATTTTCAAAGAATTTTCTCCCTATATGCATAGCCACCGAGAAAAGAAACAGAAAGTTCCTTGTGTATACATTTTTGGGACCATTGCAGCGCTGCAAAGCATGCCTTCTCGTTAAGAGTATTTATAAAAAATGCTATAAATACATGCATTTCATATCACACAGTCTTTTTTAACAAATACTACTAATGGAATGGCACGTGTAAATGTGACCAAATCAGAATTCAAGCTTAGAACTCTATTCATTGTATGCATGTATGTGTGTAGGTATAACCAAAAAGCATACAATCATGAGACTTTCCAATTTGGGCTGGTCTGCTAGCGTCACATTATAGCATTAATAGCATTTGTTAAAATGACTATGTGATATAAAATTTCATGTATTTACAGTCTTTTTTTACAAATTCTATTAAAAATTAGGCGCGCTACAAACGTCTCATCAATTTATATAGAAATGATTACATGTGTTATAACCAAGACATTTCACTTCTATAGTCTGCAGACGTTACATGACTTTTTTTTATGTGAAAAATGAATTATTTAGGTATTATATGATTATGATTAGCGGTAAAACAATCAGATCCAGCAAATATCTTGGGTCTTAAAATGATTGTAAATTATTTAAAAAAGATATGAAAACAAACTAGTAATATAATTAACAAGATAAATATAATTTATTTAGATAAGACATAACAAATGCTGACTTCAATTTTTTTTCTATTTACAACAAAATCTTGCCTATTTAATTTTTAATTGCATGAATTTGTATTTCGTTTTTTTTTGTTAGTAGCACAAGTAATTGTTCATGATTTCGATTCTCTTTAACTAAACTGATTCCCATTGCATACTCATTTAATTCATTCCCTAGAATCTCTTTTTGTATTTTGAAATCATAACAACGAATGCAACCATCGATTAAAGCAAATAATTTGCTTCCATCATTTGTAATTTCAATATTTCGGATCATATGGTTTCGTAAAATTGAATCGCCTAATAAAATTTGTTGATCATAGATTTTATAATTAAAATTTAATTTTACGTAATTCTTTTCTAAATTTAAATTAATTTTTTTTAAATCTGACACAGATGGCATTTCTGTTGTTTCAAACGATTTTCTTTCATTTCGGATAATATTTTGTATTGCACATGATTTACCAATTTCTAAATCAGCATCAATCGATTTGTTTATATTGACATTCGATTTCTTATTAGTTTTATTTTCATTATTTTGTGGTTTATTTTGATTACAATTTAATGCAATTATTGAACCATTTGAGAGTCCAATTAATAAAAATTCATCATTCGATAATAATTTTAAAATTGTGGGAAATAATAATTTGCTTTCGTTACAAATAATTTTACGAAAACGGTCCAATTTCAAAGTTTTTGTACATTTTATTAAAAAATTGCGATTTGTTGCAATGAAAATCTTTTCAATACCAACATCTAAGCTAGTAAAACGTAATCCTTCAAGTCCTAATATTAAATCTTCATTTATTCCTTGAAGCTCTTTTAATGCATCATCATTGAATAAATCACTTTCAAAATATGATCGGGTTTTATCAAATTTTGTTTGTATTTTAACATTTTTCAATTGTAAATATTTACGTAAATCACAAATTTCACTTTGGATTAATTTCGTTCGTGCTAATGGTGAATTATATTCTATTTTTAATGAGTTGATTTGTGTTACTTCTGAAAAATTATTATTATTTATATCGATTAATGTCCAAATGGTTAAAATTCCACTCTCATTTAAGGATACAAACTGAAAAAAAGAAAAACAAGTTTATTATTTACTTGATAAATATATTCACAATGAGAAGACTTTCTCTAAAAATAGTTTAATTCTTGATAATAAATTTTATAATATGGTAATAAGATAATAATTATGGTAATAAGATACAGACATGAGTTTACGGGCTTACGATTCACATGCATATTAACCAAACTATTTCATCTGTTAAAACTAAAGTTGTTTTAGGCTTGTATTCATAAACTGTAAATTCGCTCTGCAACTGTTAAGATCCGATCAATTCCTAAATTGGTATTCTAAAACCATGTGGTATGTAATTTGGCTTGCAAGATCCTATCGTCTGTAGATTTACGATTAGGTTTGAAAAAAAGTGAAATAAAATCGTGTGTTAATATAAGGAAAATTTAAGTGAAAATTATTTAAAACATGTTTGAAGCAGATGAGAATGAAAGTAAATAATTCCACAAAAAGTCTTATTTTTGCCTGTTTCTTTACAATACAATTTCTAATAATCTTCGATATGATGCGTTCTTTGAGAGAAAAAATGATAGTTTCGATGGAACTAAATAAAAAACGGATTTTTGAAACTATTTTGCGTTTCTAAAAAATTGAGCGGTGAATTATAATAACTACAAAGGACCTTATTTCAGCTGACGTTGGTATTGTGATAAATATATTTCAAAACTGTTCCGTACCAGTTTTTTCCCTCTTCTTAAAATCCATTATTATTATATTAGTTTGTGGCGGTCGGCGATCTAATTCAATCCACTAACCACCATGGTGTACACATTTTTCGCTGTTGTTGTTGCTGCTAATTAATTCTCGCTTTGGACGATAATCTTCTGATTATTCCTTAAAAAGATCCCACAACAACTGTCTTACATTACAAGGGACTTGAAACACACATATGTATGAACATAATTGCTGTAACTGTAGATAGCATTTGAAATTTCGATACTTCTGCCATATAACGCTGCCATTCTGATTCAATGATCAATAAACCTCATTACACAGATGCTTCTTTAAAAGTATAACAGATAACAATTTTATAGCCGGAGTAATTATCACGCTTATCCTTAATATTTTTAACAATAAATTTCCTAATTTGAGTAAATAAGCTGATTTTTATAACAGTTTCTGACTCACGTCAATTTCATACATACGTCATTGCGGCTCAACTAGACCTCGAGATTTTAGTTTATGTGCAAAATAAAGTATTTTGACAACACTATAACTTTGGCCCGAATCCACTGAATCGCCATTTGACGGTGCCTAACGTCCCGAGTATTTTAACTCCAAGATCTTCACTTGAAAAAGGTAAACAGATTATGCCAATTATTTTAAAATATACGTATAGATAAAGTACAACAAAGGAATTTAAAGTCTCGGTAAGAACCATATTAAAAATTATAAAGAAAATATTTAAGATTCTGCGGCCAAAAACTTTAGCAAATGCAATAAAATTAAATCCTACCATCCAAAGTATCAAAAGTTGAAACGGCAATGTATATGTGTATCCTGTTTTAACGAAAAACTTCTTTCTTTAAAGAAATATTTAATATTTAAAATCTACATAGAAGCTGACAAGGGAAAAATTCATTGTTTATGAAAACGTTTTAAACGGAATATTTATAATATATTAAATGGGGGAAATTCAATCGGGGACAAATAATTTTAGAAGTGATAATTTTCAACTTCTGTGAAGAATTAAAGTTAATTTTAATAGTTTTTCTCAATAAAAATAGCAATATAACTTACTTGAATTGGTTTATCCAAATTATAATTACTAACTCGATTTTCAGTTCGAAATGCTCGAATATGAATAACCGCACCGAAATCCAATAAATTCAAATCTTTATCATTAAAATTGGGTGTTATTGATTGAATTGGGGGAAAATGTTTTAAATCATTTTCGAAAATTTTATTTATTGAATATGTTTCTCTTAAGTCCCAAACTGAAATACTTCCATCACAATGACCACTTACAATAATATCTGATGCTTGCAAAGAAATTTCAATTCGAGTTATATCAGTCCAAGTTGACAGCAATTTTATTGGTTTCGTAAATTCATTTGAATTCCAAACTGATATCAAATTTAAATAATCATCTTTACAATTTTCTAATTTGGTGTGAACTAATAATATTAAATTTAATTTCGAGTTTGAATATATCCGTGAAATTTTCATTTTATTAAACATTCCCGCTTGGAAATTTTGAAAGCCATTACTATAACTTAATCGTGTCGATTTTAATTGTTTCCTTTTATCATTTGTTTTAAAAATCTCCGATATTGTAAATGCCGATTTATTTAAAAATTCATTTAAATGATTAAAATCAATTTGTTGATTATGAAAATGAAATTTACTGGCATTTTTTTTAAATTTATTTAACAAAATAATAGTTTTGGTCAGTGAATCTTTAGGTATTAATTTTGAATTATAATTTTCATCATCAATAAATTCTCCAAAGGAATTTTCTTTTCCAATTTCTATATTAAATTGCGCAGGATATTGAGTCCATATCGAACGTAACATTGTATCATCAGTTTGGCATTCTGTATCTAAACTTTTATCATTTGTTTGTGTTACACCTTGTGTTGTATTAAAATTACCATAAATTTTCATATAATAATCATAATTAATCGGTTTCAATTCAAATAATGAATATGTTATATCGTCTAACTGAATTTTTTTCATTATTTCTTCCCCACGTTTAGACATTAATACTGGTTTCGACAAAATATTTTTATTTCGAATTAGTTTCCCACTATAACTTATACCGGAATCTAATTGTTCCGAATTCGTCGTACTTGTGTCTATACTATCTGGTTGTTGAGTTTGATTCGACGAGTTTTTTTTCGAATTCAGATCATAATTCCCAGAATCTAATTTTCTTTCTTCATCACGATGTATAACCGTTATTTGTGGTAGAGTCTCTTCGGATTCATCTTCAGAAATTTCTGTAGTTGATTCCGTAACACTAAAAATGAAGAATAATTTTTACAATATTTTACGTGATCTTAATTGAGAAAGGAAAGCATTTAAATTAATTATATGGAGCAGAGCAGCGTTGTATGTAAAAAGTCGAAAAAAAACCAGGTAGAAAATCCAGCAAACAAAAATCACGAAATAAACTTTTGATGAGATTTTTTAAGTAAATTTCCATTACAACAAAATAAAATATATAAATATATATATATATATTTACCGAAAATCGGTCTATAGCCAATTTATTGATGCCCTAATGTAGAAATGGGACAGAAAAACAGCCAAAGCTAATAACATTTCAAGGCTTATTCTTTATAACTTTGTTTCGACTTTTTTTTCTCTCATCCACAGGTACCCTAAGCCTAATATCGTAAATCTATTCTGGAAACTTTATTCAAATTGGCTTATTAGTTTTTAAACTACATTCAAAATACTTTAAGAACAGGCTTATTTTCTCCTACGACTATTTCCTTCCCCATTATTCTTGAACCGATTTTGTTGAAATTGAGCACAATATCGGCTATTTATGTATTCAATGTATTAAAAAAATGTAAATAAAATTAATACACAAACTTTCTAATTAAATCTGAAAGACATGCATAAATCGACATTACTTTTGTTTCTCTACACATTTATAGCCTTGAGAGTGAAGTTATTAAGCAAAAACCAGGGTCATTAGAAAGTTTTTTCGTTTTTTAAAATAGTTTTTCAGATTAAATTGGAAAGTTTGTGTACCAATTCTATTGATATTTTTTTCATACATTGAATATATAAATAGATAATATTGTGCTCAATTTCAACAAAATCGGTACAAGAATAATGGTGGGAAGAAATAGTGGATTGGTGGGTTTAAATGCCAACAAGGATGGAGAAGGGAAGCAAAAAATTCTTCGCTATGTAATCTAAACCAACAAGATGTGATCGAAATACAAGTTCGTAAATGATGTTTCGGTACACGAGGAATTTAATTGATGAATTTAACTTTTAATTTCAATCAGAATCCAATAAAATAATTGTTCGATTTATGTTTTATAAGAATTTTACTATAAGTAAACATTTTCTTTTTCATAACTGACGACAAATTAGTTATAGTTTTAATGTTTTGTTTACTTTTAAAATTCTATAATTTTAGTGGTTTTTGTACATATTATTAATTTTGAAATAAGCAAAACAGTTATTATTATTATTATTTTTATTATAATATTAGAAGTCTTTGATTCCATCTCCGGTGAGTATAGAAGAGTTTAAGTATACCAGTAGTTTTTTTTTATTAAAAGTGAATCTGGCATGAGGTTTGTATTTCAGCCTATTTACTTCCAGGTATTTAATTTCAGTCCTTAGAAGAATGGATTTTCCCTGAATATTTAAACATAAAGGCCAAAATATGTACATTGTATGCAGTGATGCAACAAAATGTGCACGCTGTAGCAGTAATTGCTCTGTAGTAAAATTTCAGGAATACATTCAATGCAGTAAATAGATGCAGTAAAATTAAACTTCAATTTTTCATTTTAACAAACACTATTAATGAGATGAGATGAGGTACTTGCAGGCGTGCCCAAATTAAAATCCAAGTTGGAAACTCTCATTATTGTATGCTTTTGATCTGATGCAGTAGCAGCAAAATTCGAAATTTCTCAAATTTCAGTGCTGCAAATAACTGCAGCAAAACGAACTGCAATCAATGTATTTGAAGCCAAAAGAAGACGAGCGTCCAAATTATGAAGTGTTGCTACCGCATTCAATGTACCATATTTCGGCCTTAAATATTTCCTTTCTCTGACAGCCAAATCATGATTTTTGCCGCTAGTGTTGCTAAAACAGATTAGCTCAACGTTAATTCGATTTCCCCAGTTGTTTTAAAATTCTAATACCTTTACCATAGTAATAGAGATTTTACTAAGCAAAGGGCTTCATGAAATAAAATGATGGAACCAAAGAGGATAGTGCCATCCATATAAAATATAACATGAGTAATACTATCTGACATGGGAAGGTCATATAATAATATAATAAAAAGTTTCGGATCGAAAATGAGGTCCTGTGGTAGGCTAAATTTAACATCAAGTAAATCAGATCTTACATTTTTAATTTGCACAAACAATTTTCTGTTATTAAGGAAATTTTGGCTGATTTTAAGTAGTTGCAATAGCCCTTTGGACTAAAAATTATCGAAAGCTTTTTCCAGATCACTGACACAGGTCACTGTGCATTTTTGCTGGTGAAGATTGTATATAATTAATTGAAAATGCCGTAAAGCATGTTTCGTAGAGTGAGCATGTTCGAACACGAATCAAGAATTTCTAAAATTTGAGAACATCGAAATTGGTCTAAAATTTTTTTTGTTTTTGAAAGATTTAGCTTTTTAATGTTTATTTTATAAAATTTTGTGTTTTGATAAATAACCTAAAGTTTAATATTAAATCTAAAAATATAAAAAATATAAAATTACCATTTAAAAATACCATTTTCAGAAACTTCCGCTTCGGCTGATGATGACCCAGTTTCAAAATCTGACTCATATGACTCGAAATCATCATCATAGTCAGGTTCCTCTTGAATATCATCGCCGTTAATCGTATTTGTGTCTTGTTCTTTCTTATTTTGAAATTCATTTTCAACGTCTTTTTTTTGAAAATTTATTTCATATGCAACTGGTTCTTTAATTTTCAAATCTAAATTTTTTGAATCTTGTGCATTATTCATTAGAATAGTCACTTCTTCTGGTTCTAAAGTTCTTGTTCGTGTGCGAATTCTTATTGATTGTTCATTGGAAAAAAATTCAGCCTCCTGAGATAGTTTTTCATGGATAGTTTCCTTGGATAGTTTTTCATTAGAAATGACTTCCCTTCGTTTGGGTGTTGGTGATGTTACTGTCACACTATGAATTGTATTCATCACATTTGTTTTAGGTATTATTCGAGGTTGGATTATTTTCATATGACTAAATTTATCCATCAACAATTGTTTTACCGGAATCGGATGAGATTTTGGTAATTGAGAACCAGATTTAACAGCAATTGTTGGCTTTATTCT
The DNA here is from genome assembly GCA_963422695.1 of Xylophagus ater. NCBI lineage: Eukaryota > Metazoa > Arthropoda > Insecta > Diptera > Xylophagidae > Xylophagus > Xylophagus ater. The sequence goes on from OY730478.1 coordinate 39,233,187, forward strand.
TCTTTCAGGTTGAATTTGCGTCGTAGCTTTCATAGGTTGTTTGGACTTCTTAAGAATACTATTTGATGAGAGTGCAATTGATGTAGATGGCTTTGGGTGAGTTTTTTTCTCAGCATCTTTATTTAGAATTTTCTTTTTTTCTGGGTCGATTGATTTTTGTGATAGTTTTGACGTCGTACTTGACGCTTTTGTAGAATTTATTGATTTCTTTATTGTTTTCTCATTGATTTTAGTTCTGGTTTGCATCTAAATAAGGAAATTCGACAATTTACTCAAATACCAATATTTTAATAATAATGCGCAGTGTGGTATATTATTAAATTTATTATGTGATTACATCTATTATATATACGCTGCATTTAAAAAAAAAATTAAAAATATATGTCCAATATTTTGTTTAAATGAAACCAAATAAAACAACAAAAGCTGATATCTCTTCAATGTACATAAAGTAATTTTTTTTCTTTTCAGAAAGAGCTATAAAAATTGTACTGAAGGAAGTACAATACAATAAAAGACAATAAATTTCTTAAATGTTTTTAAAGACACTATAAAAATAACTTCATTCAATTCTTTTCCTTTTGTATAAATATTTTGAAGGCAGTGTGGAGTTGTAAACAATCTCTATATGAAGAAAATATAAAATTTAAGATTTTATTAAATAGTTCTCATTAGTTTTATTTTCTGAAAAATAGGAAAGATTCTCCCATACTATATTTAAAATGTCTAGAAGAAAATGTGGGTTAAGTTAAGTTTTATTTAGTTATTAAATAATTGCAATTTAATTCACATTCGATACAAACGCAAATACCCGATAAGATTTAACATTTCTTATTTGTTAAATTGAATGTAAAGTTAAGTTTATATTTTAAAAATCTTCACTACCTACATCTGTTCAGCCCCACTTTTAAAAACTGAGAAATATCGATAAAATAGCGAACGTGCATTTTCTTTCTCTAGTGAAGTTAATTTTCTTACAATCTTAATAAATTGTGCATTGTGCATATGAATGTATATATTTTTAATTTTGTACTTCTTTTCTTAATACTTTTGCCAACTCCGGTTTTAGTGCAAACTGTGCGAGTGCATGTAATTGCCATGAAAGTGCATTCAAACAGATAACTAGAAAAAAGTGGATTCAATTTTGATACTTTTTTTCTAATTTATTAAACTCACATTTGGATTGATTGAACTTGATTGAGACATTTTCTTGTGTTTTAATTTAACAATTTTATACCGAGTGTTTTGCTTTGCCTTTGTTTAATCAATTCTAATTGAATTCTTTTCGTTTTATTATTGTTTTGACATTTGTGACATGACAACGACGAGAAATCATCATCAGCTGATTATTAGGTGGTGAAATGAAAGTGTGGTGAGTTTCTGTTATCAGACGAATGACAAATTGCAAACATTTATAATCCGAAGTGTTTTTGGTTTCAAGTATTTTCGTTTTATTTAATTGTTGATACATATACATATTTGTATATATAATATAGCAGGAATATTAGTTTTCAAGGTAACTATTTCTATATTTATTATTTACGATTTCTCTAAAAAAGAACTCTTTGTTTTTAAAGTAAAATTTTTTTCTTATCAGCCAGCTTATATATGAGTTCCTTGAACTTGGTTGATACATTTTAGCATTTTAAAAGAAATATTTTCAACTTGATTATATGTTTATAAAAAATTTTATCAAATCTTTGCAAAACTACATAATTGAAAATGATACAATCATTCCTCAAATGAATTTAAAAAGTAAAAAAAAATACAAATCCAGTAAAAGGTGAAATTTACATCTTACACGTTCCTCTTTTATGAATGTGTGTATTTTCCAGGTTCAATAGTAACCTATGTATTATTCGACATATCCTTTCATAAAAGATTATATCAAAAATAAAAGTATGTATAAGATCTCGCATGAAGTGTATTTTATCTGCCTAAATGTTGAGAACCATTTAATGAATCCAGGCCATTTGTATTCCCAGCATAACGCACATATTCTTGTAATTTTTTTAATGTAGAATAGAAACACAAACATTATGATAAGAATGTAATAAGAAATGCATAGTTTCGTGCGGTAGACGAAAAGTGCTTTTAATTTCATATTACTATATATGACGACATATAGTAACTCGAAATCGGCATATAGCCTAAAGGTGGAAACAGAATGACGGATCCACGACGGATTCACGACGTATTAAAATTTTAAATATATACGTTTTCAATTAGACCACACAGATCGCGACGGATCCACGACGGACTATTTTTAAAATAATCTGAAAACCAAAAGTGTGGAATCCGTTGTAGATACGTCATTCTGTTTCCACTATAATTTTTATTGTCCTGAGGGTAGAAATGGGTAACAAAAAGTTCAGTGAATTAAAACAACAACGACATAACCCATATGTTTATGTGGTTCAGGGTATATGATCTGTATAAAAATTAGTTACATAGCTTTGCAAAAGTTGGCGCAGTCATAGTTTGTGTGACCCCGATGAATAAAACACAGCTATTGAATAATTGTGAACTTTTCGCTTTTCTGTGAAAAGCTTTAAAGCTTCAGCTTTTACATCTGGTAATACCGCTCATAGATAGACACCGTCAAAAAACAAAAAGTAATGCCCTAGACATACTACACGATTTAATACAGCGGATTATTTTTTAATCGAGAATTGCGACACATTCTGTTTTTCTGGATTAAAATTCATTCTCAATTATTTTATGACATTTCTCAAAGTTTTCTATAAAATCTTTTTTTAATTAGAAAATGTTGGAAGTAAAAAACAAATTATTTATGAATATGCAAACATCTAAAATCTAAAAAAAAAAATTTTAAAATATTATATTTGAAAAAAAAAATCATTTCCTTCAAAATATTATTTTTTTCTTTTTCAAGGTTTATATCTATAAATATGAACGGTATTACCAGATTTAAAAGCGAAAGCTTTAAAGCTTTTCACACTCAGAGAACGAAAGGTTCTCAATTATTCAATAATTTAGATTAAAATTCTCGGTTATCTATTCTCAATAATTGAGAAAATCTGGTCCGTTATCGAATTTTAACTTAGAATCGTGAGATAATCGAGATTATCGCTGCTAATATGTCTTTAGTATAAGAAGAAAAACTAGAGCATAATTACAGATTTGAATTTGGCGGCTCTAAATTTTTTTTTATTTTGTCAAGGAAAAGATTTTATAGAAAACTTTGAGAAATGTCAAAAAATAATTGAGAATGAATCTTAATCCAGAAAAGCAGAATGTGTCGCAATTCTCGATTAAAAAATAATCCACTGGATTTATAGGGATTCGTTGGATTTGAGTTCTGTATAAATTGAAACTTTACCATTCGCTCCCTTTGAACGATGGATTTGTTTCAACTTTTATTTAATTAATAAGTCATTTAATTTCTATAATTAAGTGTATTTTTATTAATTAATAATTACAAATTTAAAGGATTAATGTTAAACCATTTATGGTATCCACCATATAAAATTATAATTTATTATTTTATCGATAAGATTATTTGGTGTTTCGTCTTTTACAAATAATTGATAACTAATTTATATTTTTTGTTTTTTCATACAGCCTACCTAATTAGGCAAAAAGAAGAAAAAATCATTTCAATTCAGGCTACTGATTTTTCATTAAAAAAGCGCAACAAGTATTTTTTCTGAAATACAAACAAGTTTTCTACAAAATTGTTAGTTGTTAAAAGCCGCCACAGATTAAAGCGTGTAGTATGTCTAGGACATTTGTTTCAATTTTTCAAATTCGCTCTAATTCACAGGGAACTAGAGGCCTTATAGTATAAATATGTATATTCTGCGCTTTTATAAATATTCAAATCGACATATTACTTTTTAGAAAATCTCGAAAAAATTTAGAGATTCTACCATTTTCCACATGAATGAAAGAATTTAAAGATTGCTCATATCGGGCATTTTGAATTTTTATTTTCATATAAATAATCGTGAATTTTCATACTAAAATTGTATTTCATGTTTCGCGTGACGTAAGTGCGCAAAAAAAAACCAATTTGAAATATGGGTGGGATAGCCAAATCTATATTTCTTCTATTTTAAGTTTTAGAAAATGTATAAGATTTTCTGGCATTTATGGCACATTAAGTATATCATTTAATTGACATGTTTTTAAAAGTTTTTAGCAGCCATTTTTAAAAAAATTTCAAAGAAAAATAAAAATCAAATTATTAATAACTAAATTCAAGTGAATATGTCACAAAATTTGTTAAATTTTTAAAAGTGAGTTTACATTTCTTTTTAATATTTCGTGTGGAAAGCAAAAATATTTTTAAATGCTTTTATTATTTTAACATGTCTGACTGGATATTTTTGTAGCGAAAACTTCTTTAGCCCCGTTGGGAGTGATTTGAAACTCGATGAAACGCTAAAAAAGCGACACTAAAAAGAGACATTCACATCTATAGGATTTAGCCTGCGAGAAAATGAGATATAATACAGATATACAGTGCTTCCTATTATCTTCGTCTCCTCTTTGTGCGCTGGTTCGTAGCCTCCACACTCTTGTCTACAAGAGTGAAAACAAGATCGAAAACACTAATTGACGCTGTATTTCAAAGATATATTGATCCAATCCATTCATTTCATGCTTTAGTTATCATAAGCCACTCGTGTCATTTATGGCATTTGAAAACAAAGAGTGTGAATAATAAAATGTAAAATAACTTTTAAACTTGGTACCAATATTTTAATAAATAAACCTTATAACTATCCCACCCCTGATACTGCATTCCTCTCATTCTGTTTAGTTTACCGAAGAGTGTAACTATAATAAAGTCTGGAAACTTCCTATCCTTACCGTACCGCCGTTTTTCAAATTTCGCCTGTTCTTTCTCAAACAATTTTCTATTCTCTGCTAACATAGATAGAACTAAAAATTTTACGTATGGGTGAAAGAGACACATTATTTTAAAAAACATCCCATTTCTCGCTTTTGGGTAATTTTAAAATGTAAACAATGAAATACAAGCAGAAATTAATATACAAATGCACACACACCAGAAAAAAAAAATTTGGCACATATTTGTTTTCTGGTATGCGTGGGAAATTTATAAGATTTGGTCCCATATTTTAGATTCCAAGGGTAAATCATAAGATTCCATCGGATTTTTAAGAACATTTCATTCTCTCTCTTGCTGATGGATTTTGCATATGAAAAATATATGTACTCTTGCGTATTCTTTCTCCCGTTTGCCACGTGCTTTTTCTGGCTACTTCGCTAGCTTTCCGGACTTTATTATTAATTACACTTTGCCGAAGGTTTCACTTCTACCGCGTGTGCACTGCACACATGATTTTTTTATTTATATCCTCATGAAATATTTTTTACTTTACCGATAAACGAATGTTTATAGGAAAGTACTATAATCGTGCGAAAACCTAACTTTTGTTCTAGAAGGGCTAGAAAGATGAAAATAAGTGCAAAATCCGTTTCATCCAAATATGATGTCCGTCCATCTGTCCGCTTCTTTAAATCGTTAATAAAATCTAAATTTTTGACTAAAAACGACAAAATTTTGTCTAAATATAGTCTATTTTTGCACTAGTTGTAATACCGAAACTGCATGTCCAATTTTGATGAGATTTGCACAGTTTGTATACTAAGGTCGAAATCAGAACATATTAACTTTTCAACGGAATTCACTTCTGGTAACACTAATCCGCAAAACTTTTTTCAACTATAATAGTCGGATTTTAATTAAACAGACTCCTTACGTAATGTCTTGAACGAAACAAATTTGGAAAATTTGTCCAAAACAACTAGAAGAGTGGTGTTACCATGCTTAGGCCTAATAAGGCAATATATAAATACTGGAAAGGTTTATCCACTTCGATTTGTTTGTCCATTGGCGGCCTCAACACACTATTTGGAGTCTTAGACTCTTTAAATACGACACAACTCGCTAGGACTTTCCGAATTTCGATAGTCATATCGGGCTAGAAGAATCTTTGAGGCAAACGATACAACGTTTTTGCGATACCACCGTGATACCACTCAAAAACGCGATATCCGATTTTGATGAAATTTACAATGTGATTTGGTTATTCCTTAACTCTATTTAGTATTGCATTTCAATGAAATCCACTGAGGAGGAGTTATTAAGCAAAAACCAGAGTGATAAAAGTTTTGTCTTTTTTTATGTTTTTTCAGATTTAATGAGAAAATTTGTTAAGCAATTTAGTTTAAATTTTTCATCGAACTTCTTCAAGATTAAGCATGTGTGTATCAGCAGAACCATTTCCCAGCCAAGAGCTTCCAACGTTTTCTGAACCGATTTAGCAACATATCCCTCAGCATTATCATGCTGTAAAATCCCTTTACCGTGTCTACGAGCGCATTTTGATCGCTTTTCCTTCAAATCACGGTCAGTTCGATTAGTTGTTGTCTGTAACGATCAGTAGAGACTGTTTCACTCGTTTTTAAAACTTCATGGTAGACCACACCCTTCTGGTTCCACCAAATGCTTGCTCTGTAAGCGTTGCAAAAAAATGATTCTTTTCAACCTTTCTATCACCGATGGAAAACAAAAAAAACCCGAGAGCAAACTTCGAAACAAACGTTTCCAGTTCCCACCAAGCGCACTAGTACGTGTTCTGTTCGCGGATATCGTTTTGCTTTCACGCGCACACCTTTTTTTGGTGGGGACTAACCATGAATCATTTACACATTCAAAATGTGCGCTGCATTTTTGGTAGGGACGAGCAGCGCGTTTGTAGGAAACGCACCTTAACAAAGGCCGAAAAAGGTTTGTTTAAATTTTTAATAAAAAAACGGAGTGTGCCTTTGAACACACTGTAGAAGTGAAACAGAAGTTTTTTTTTGAATACAACGCCGAAGTTGTGGAAAATAGAACTTTTGGGTTTTCGATCGAAATGAGCCCCATTAAAACCACAACTTTGCGAACATTTCAATCATATACAACCTCTATATAAAAAGTTCAAAAAAATATCAAAAATTTGTATCGACTACAACGCCAACACGGTGGTAGATAGAACTATTTGGTCTTCGACGGAAATAATCCTCATTATAACCTCCACAATATTGCCGAGCATTGTAATCGTCTAGGACAGTGATTCTCAACCACTGTGCCGCGGCACTTTTTTGTACCGCCAAATTCTTGAAGTGTGGCGCCAAATTTTTTGAAATTTTTAATGTATACCGCAACAAAAAAAAGGTTGAGAATCACTGGTCTCGGACGTTCATATAATGAGATTTTTTGTAATGTGACGTTTCGTCACAAAAATTTGTCACATAATTTTAGCTAATCGCCCCGATAGAAGTATTTCACTTCAAAAAGCCTGACTGAAAAATTTTGTGAAATAATAACACAAATATTTTTTTATGTCGACTGCAAATATAAGCCATGTGGAGTTTCCTTGTTATCTCACTTCAATATGGTTATTTGGCAGTCCTAATCGTTTTATTTACTTTTTTTATAAAATGGAATGTATTCACGACAAAATAAATAGAAATTGTATTTTCATCCATTAGGTTCGGAGATATTTAAGTCCATATTATTCGTTGTACAACTCTAATTTAAGCTGGGATACGGCGGCCAGAGTTGTTATTCATACCCAGGACTAGAAGGTCCTTTAAATCAGTTTCACTTTATACGAAAATAATTTGAAAAAACCACATAACTTGAAGTTTTTACAAACATAAAATATGTATTATTGATTTAATTAAACATATATTTTTAAATTAATATCACAATAAACAATTCTTAAAAAATATTGAACAGCAAGTTTTGCAGTTAAAAATGGCCCACAAACTGTAGATATTTACGTTTTTATTTAATCAATTATTGTTTAATCGAGATTTGTTACGGAATGTGAAACATGCCCTATTCTTTATCAAGATATATTATTAATTATTTTTGGCCTACATTTCTGCCTTTTTGGTTCAGACATTTTTGAAATTATGAAAAACAAATTATTTAAAAACGTTGAGATTTAAAATCTAAAATATCAAATTAAAAAAAATTATTTCTTTAAAAAAAAAATTTGGAACCGGCAAAGTCAAATATATCATTTTTATGTCACTAAATTTCTAACACATCGAAATAATCGTCGTAGAAAGGTTTTAATGGCATGGTTGTGTCGAGAATCAAAAGTTATATCGATTTATGCATGTCCGGCCGTCCGTCCGTTCGTCCGTCCGTATAGAAGATAACTCAAAAACGCGTTTTCCGATTTTAATGAAATTTACAATACGTTAGTTCGCAAACTTGCGAAATTATTTGATTATTTTCGCAAACTTGCGAAGATAAATTTTTCATTTTTGACAAATGCAATTTTGAATTTTTTTAACGGGTTTTTCTTTTGGAAGTGAATACCAAAAACTATTAAATTGTATAAAATGTCAGAAGAAAGGGAATTAGTAGAATTTTGAATTGAAAGTGCATTTTATATTCAAAATAACTGACTGCCTAATGTCATTTCTGCGAAAATGAAAAATTATATTTGCGAAACATTGTCACGGGTGCAGATAATTTTAAGTTTTCCCTGACCAATCAGAATGAGCTTTCAAACTTGCGAAAAATCTTCGCAAAAATAATCAAGTTGCGTGGCAAGCCCTAATGTGAGTGTTGATGTACTTTCAGAACTAATACACCGATTTGAATAAAATTTGTAAATTAGACTTATGCTATCAGGGTCTGGGTTACTTACAAATTAGAGGAAATTTTGAAACAAAATTATGAAGAAAAACCTTGAAATATTGTTAGTTTTCACAATTTTTCTCTCCCATTTCTACCATAGGGCGATTATAAATTACTTTATGTTTTAAGTATTTTTTCTACGTTTTGACGTATGTCAACAGTATTACCAGATAAAAGTTGATGAAAAGAACAAACAGACAGCATATAGTTCTCAATTAAAAACAAAAATACAAGACTCTAAATCTAAAAAGATTAAACGGCCGACGGATTAAATAGTATGGGCAGTGCATACGATTTCGATAACTAGTCTAATAACCGCCTAGTGTGTGAGCTATATAAAATTGACATATAGGGCTGTTATATGAGTGATCGAGTTTGTGTTAAAAATGGAAAAGCGTTTTTAATCAAGTTTGCTTATTTGCAAAAAAAAGTAAAGAAAATGCTTTACGTTGAAAATCACACATCAGAAAATCAAGAAAACGTGAAACATTATATGGGTGGCAAAATACGGTTAGATGTACTGTCTGTGGGGCTCCAAAAAATTGTATTTACAAAAGATATAAAACTTAACAAACATATTATTCTATCTTAAAAATTGTATAAGCATAAGATTGACAATTATTAATAGTAATTGACTTATTTTAAGAATTGTTCCATTACTCTTTTCATATTTCCCTTTGACATAATCATTATAAATATCTTCCAATAGTCGCTCAGCTTTATCCTTTTTCAGTTCAATAATACCACGTAATCCTTCAGTATTATCATGGAACATGATATTATTACGTTTATCAAATGGTCCGAACATTGTAAATGGTAACGTATGCGATTTGTAATTTTTCCCAAATAATTTATCCATATCTCGTAATGAATTATAAATTTCAGTACGTCTCATTAAACTGGTTTGATTGTGTATCATTAAATGTCCCCTTGGTGTCCAATGAAGGTAACAAAAATCATATTTCGAATTTTTCGGAATTGTTCCGTATGGACATAGTAAACGATATCCGTTTTTATCAATTTTCTTATGCCAAGATGAATTTAATAAACCCATTGTGAAATTTTTATATACATCATAACTTAAAAATGCGACATCACCACCACCATCAACCAAACATCTTAAGGCACCTTCATCTCCACGATAAATTATGTCACAATTATATTTATTATCATGATTCCATGTACATGAATCTTTGGAGAAATAATCATTTAAATTCGTTTTACTCGTTAAATTATAGATTGTGTTCATTACGGATAGATATGCTCCACCTTCATATGATGGGAAACATGCTTTTTTTCCCTGAAGGTCGGCAATCGTTTTATAAGAGGATTTATCTTTAACAACAGCGATAATAACATATCTTTCTTGTATCGGCTGTGAGAATTCATATAAAATTGGACGTAAATTATACAATTTCTGCGCTCGAAAACGCATATCTTGATCAACAAGAACAACATCAGCTGCCTTATGTTTGGTGTCATCTAAACAACGGTCTAGGCTTTCAGCTCGAATACATTGTAAATTTGGTTCGATACCATAAACTGATGACGCTTCCTGTAGCCAAGAACATTTTGTATGTTGTATTATTGATGTTGTACAATAAATTATTGATCTAGGTGGATTACACGAGGGGAAACTGTAAGCACTTTGAAAACCGATCGCTTGATCAAGATAATCATCTATCGGAATGGTTGTATCCAATGATGTAATATTAACATGATATGTTTCCAGTAAACTTAAAAGTGCATTTTTCCAACTTTTATCATCATGTGATAAATTGTCAACAAGATTTTGAATACGTGCAGCATAAGACCTAAAATTATGTGAAATCTTAATATAAATTAAATTAAAATTAGATATCTATTATTCTAACCTTTGAGCAGCAATTGCTGGCCATGGTTTAGCAACCCAAACACAGGGACGTGATGTATTAAGTGGTTGAAGATGCCCATCCGCACATAGAAAACTATACTCACTTGGATTAGCTTCTGCTTGTAATCCACTAAACTGTTTTCAAGAATTGATTAATAGCTTTTTTTTCATATTTCAAATGTTTTACCCCAAAGTGACTGCGAACATCATCTAGACGTGCCCATGCAACGCTCCCACTACCGCTTGTTAAGCAATAAAGTGTACCTCTTCTGCCCCAATGTTTATCACCCATCCCACAACGATACGGATCATAGCAAATTTCACATAATGATGGATAACGATTTTTCAAAACACGATCCTGTAATGGATCTGGTACCCATGGTCCAGCTTTACATGTTGGTCCAAAGAAATTAGCACTAGCTTTTATTCTGGATTCAGCCAAAGTTAATTCTGGATCACATGATTTTGGTACAAGTACTGATTCAAAATACTGTAAATCAATAATTAATAATAAATATATTTCAAATTGTTCGATTTCTTTTTAATAACTTCTTACATTTGCTAGAATTTCGGTCCAATGATTTTCTAAGCCATGCCCAGGGTGGCAAAATCGACTACCACGTAAATCTTGTGCCGTGTGAATATTAGCTTCATTATCAACCACAGCAACAATTTCATACTCAAATGGTGAATTGTGGAAACGCATTTCACTGGTGACTAGAATTTCGACACTCGCCCATCGCGCTGCTACTAAATCTTCAGATGAGAATACACCAAAATGTGCCGATCCTTTGTGTATACGGCGAACGCAATCCAAACGATCTGAACCAATAACACACTCAATATTTGATGCACTTTCTAAAGTTGGGCAAAATTTAGATGCTTTCTTGTAAGTTCCGCGACCTTCAACAATGCAAACTCGTACTAAAATATAAGAAAACGGTTATTATGAATATTTTGTTATACCTTCTTTGACTTTACTAAACTAGAAGAAAGTGCGCAGCAATGTGTAAATTTGAATTATGTCACATTTTAAAATGTGGTTTTCGGAAAAAATTTTGTGCTAACATAAATATGTAAGATTAAAGTAGAGAATTAATTTAAATGGAATTGGACATTCATTAGTTGGTATATTATGTGTTTTTTGGTCCTTGTTTATAGCGTTCTTTATACATTTTAATATCTGATACAAATTTGGCGAATAAATGTAAGATGTAAATGACACCTCAGAAAACTTGGTGATTTTTCATATCGCAGATATTTTAAATTATATGTGGCAAAGAAAAATAAATACATGAAGAACCGAGCCTGGTTTTGAATCAGGGACTCATCAGTTTCTAGAAACGAGGTCTTCAACGACTGGACCATTCAACACTGTGTTTATCAATCTTTTCAATTTGCCTTTTCTAAACATTATTCAAACAATACAACTGTTATTCGAAATATAACAATTATTCTATAACCTTTCAATGTTTATGCCAATTATTTTGTATTAACATCTATTTATGAAACTAATACTCCTACATATAGTACTGTATTAAGCCTATTTTATTATGATTCAGTAATTCTCAATAAGTCAATAAAAATTTTCATCAATAATTTTCTCCAGTTACCAAAAGAAATTAACAATAAATGTTTGCTTTTATATATGCCTAAGTAAAACATTAAGTTGAATAAGAGGTAAAAATCCATGAATCGAATCTTATATAAAATCCACCTCTTCAGCCTTTCAATTTTGATAGTGAATTGGTTTTAGTGCATGGCTTTCTAAGATACTATTGGTGATTTTCCATATGCGCATAGTAATCTGCACAAGTACATGACACTGACCTTACATAGCTTGACTGAATTCATATTGTATAATTTAACAAGTTTTTGAAGAAATCGTTCTTAATTTCAAGTACACAAACATATTTATTATTTTCTACGGCCAATAAAATATGGAAAAAATAAAGGCTGAGAATAAAGACATAAACTGGGTTTTACCCCACTAATTCCACGAAAATAAGAAATTAATTATTTAAATCTAAGAAGTATTTTTAACAATTTTGCTGCTGTTTCTTGATTTCTTCAGAAAGTCACAGGCAATAACACCTTTATATAAAACTAAAATCAGTCTGTAGCAGCTGATAGTATAAGAAAAACATATAGTAACTGAAAATCGGCCTATAGACGATATACAGTAGTACATTTCCATAGTAAAATTATAATAATTATAATAAAATAAAGGTAAAATAAAAATAATATAATTTATATTGAAGATTTTAATATAATAATTAAAATTTATTACTTTTTAGCACGAAAAATTTCAACACGTTCCATTTTTTTTGCAAAAGCAATTTTATTTACTTTTTTTAATTCAAATAATATTCCTTGTAAAAATGTTTGACGTTTGTTACAGAGCAACTCCTCAATGCATGAATTTTTTTTTTCAAAGAATTCCGGAATACACTTCAATCGACATGATATCACTTTATTAGGAACCAGAATTCCAGTCAGTAAAAAATTGTTTAAAAAACCATTGAAGATTAAACGATTCCTATAATATGTTATATCATTAATATTTCTAAACAATTTTGTATAAAAGAAAATCATTTTAAAATAAATGTTCATCATTTTTAAACGCACTTTCTTTTAAATGTTATAAATCTAAAGGCGCCAAATGACTTCCAAAAAGTTCTAGGAATAAGTAATATTTGAAATACAAATGATTTCAGAAAAACCTTATTGTACATACATACATTTGCATGTTTTTTTTTGTCTCCACCATTTTTAATTTTACCATTTCTAACAAAGACGGAAAAAAGTTTTTTTAAATTTTTAATAAACTCTGACTGAAAAATGTCCAATTTTGTGAAATAACACAACATTTTTTTCATGCCGACTACTGGAAATAAGATTTGTGAAGTGTGGTTGATATTGTTTTTGTCCATCAAATTTTGAATGGTGCTATTGATGCTCCCTTACTATTTGAAAAGATGCCGCTAAATATAAATGTACGTTCCTTGAGGTCAGTGGACTTATTTAAAATTTTGTACCACAGAACGAATTATGGAAAAAAACGAACCAGTTTCTCGAATGCTACGTATAGTTAATAGAAATGCTTCTAGTTTCGATTTCTGTCTTAGTAAAATAAAATTTAAAGAAGCTATTATATAATTCTAACGCTTGAAGTATGCAATTTAACAAAAAAAGAGAAGATAATAACCACTAGCATTCATGTTAAAAATAATACTAGTCGGTTCTTAAACTTTTTTCATTCACGGCCCCATTTTTCATCACTAGATTTTTCGCGACCCCGGTATAAAATATGAACAAATTAAAAGTGGTATTATTTATAACGAATAACGACCCCAGCATTTCGCGACCCATAGTTAAAGAATCGATGATTTAACTATAAAAACACGTAGTGAAATTTACATATAAATACACAGAAAAATATGAGTCATGTGAGATTTTATAAGAGTCGTCATGTGCTCAACGGGAAGTTTTTACAAAAATTGCATTCTCCCTCTTCCTAATACATTTTGGCTTTGAAAACTGTCTTTTGCACTTATTACAACTTAAGTTTCTTCTTTTTTTACTATTTTGTTCTGATAGAAGTTGGAGTACTTTAAATTTACTCATACTTCGCTCATTATAAATCATGTAATTAGAGCACTACTTCTCATTTGGTCTTCAGTATTTGCCAAGACAATGGCCAAGAACTTTTCGTTCAAATAGTTGGAGATCCACAAAGAATGTGTTGTCTACCATAGGTTCAATTTTCAAACCCATCCTACTTCTTTTTGAAACACTGATTAAATTTATAAAATTTCCAATAAAATTAAGTTACCTAGATAATTATGTTAATTAATTTTTCGCGAAAAAGAAAACATCTTTTGACCCATGTTATATACAATATATAAATTTATTTTGAAAATTATATAATTATGGAAACGCGATATGAATCAAAACTGGTTTAATAGAAAGCGGAATGACATAATCCAATATAAGATTGCGAATGTGATAATTATGAATACAAAAAATGTAAAGAAATACAAGTATGTATTATATATGTTATTTATAATAAAATTTATAAAAAATTCTACTACTTAAATTATTATTAACTTTTATATGCAATTTGATTTCTGATTAATTATCAATTAATTTCATGGCTAAAGAATATTAATTAAAAAAAAAAAAAAACTAATTAACATGTAGTAATATTATAGAAATACATTTTTACGTATAACGAACGTTGGTAATGACCAGGGTTTAAAAAATATACTATACAATACCAAATGCAGATGTTGAATTAAATATTGACTAAAATTGTACAATTTCAAAGTGTCGAAGATAGGATATGTTTCCACTGAGTAGGGGTTACGGGGGCCGAAAATAGAGAAACCTCAATAATTCGTTTAGTAATGAGCGGATTTTTATGAAATTTGGAGCGAACATTTTGGATAGGCCAACTGAAAAAATAGGATATGTCTCGACTCAATGGAGGGTTCAGGGGAACAAAATAAAAAAACGTCAATAATTCCGTCAATAAAAATATAAAGAAATATTAAAAAAAAAGTTGGAATACACATTCTAGATAGGATATGTCTCCACTGGGTGGGGGTGCTGGGAACCAAAATAGAAATACATCAATAATTCGGTTACATTGAAATTGAATTTACTTTAATATTCTAGGAATAATGCGAGCAAAGATGCGGGTACCAGCTAGTATAATATATAAATGATTTGTTTTTGCAATAATGTACTATAGATAGAAAACACACCTTTTTCCGCTAATGTGTGCACATTTTGTTTTGATTACAATGGAAATATATCGAATTTTGAATAACCAGAAGTTCGTTATACCTTAATTCCGTTTTTTCCGGACGGATTAACTAATTCTTATGAAACGGATTTTGCACTTATTCCCACCTCTATATCCCGTACTTTATCTTAAAACACGTTTTAGTCCGGGAAAGTAAAAACGGTATAAGGATTCTTAAAAAGAAAAATCAATTTATTTTGATTTAATACTCCCTGAAGCATTTTTGGTAACCAGTACAAACATGAGTGCATTCCAATCATTATGGAGTTTTTTTCCGCCATTAGGGCCTTTCTTTGTACATGATGTTATGTACATTTGGTAGGGATACAACTGTTTCTTATTGACATAATATAAAGTCGAATGGGATTCATTTATTCATTCGTGGCTATTTGGCCTATAGCCGATTTTCTGTTGCCCTATGGTAGAAATGGGACTCGTAGTTAACAAATCTATAGTTCAAACTAATAATATTTCATGATTTTTTCTCCATAATTTTGTGTCACCTCTTTCAAATTCGATCTAATTCACAGGTAAGCTGGAGCATAATAGCATAAATATTTTTTTCAAATTTCATTGAACTCGGTGGATTAGTTTTTCAAATATATCGGAAAAACTCTATGAACAGGCTTATTTTCGCCTACGACTATTTCTTTCTCCACTATCCTTGGACCGATTTCACTGAAATTTAACATGGTATCGTCTGTTTATATTGTCAATATATGTAAATAATTTAAACAAAATTGCTCCACAAATTTTCAAATTAAATCCGAAAAAACATAGCCAAAAAAACGTTCTGGTCACCATGGTTTTTTCGTTATAACTTTGCTCCCCCTTGGCAGATTTTGCTGAAATGTAATATCAAACCAAGTTAAAGAAGAACCAACTCACATTGTGAAATCGTGTAACGCTTTTTTGAGTTATCTTGTATACGGACAGATCATAAATATATAGAACTAGATTACTCGATGCAATAAATACCTTAAAAACCAAATGGCAAATTTTCAACAATTCTCTTTCGCACATTTACCTTACCCCCAGTGTGAAAGAAATGCCAGAATAGAGGAAAAAACCAAGCGAATTAAATCTTCTCAAATATCAAAGTTCCAAGTTAAATTTTAAGTTAAATTTAATTTCCTGTAATCAACGCCGGTCCAAGCTATTTCAGCGCAGAATAGGTAAATGGCGCCTTCAATACAAAAATATCGTATAGGTCAAGGAAAAAAGTTCGGGACGTTTTTTCACCAAAATTCATACACATTTTTATTACATTTTAAATGAATTTTATTAAAGTAGATATGTGCCGTTTTGATCGATAATCTTTTGACATTATTTTGGCAAAACCATTATGTCATCACTGTTCAACTTCTGGGATTTCTGGCGAAAAACTGAACCAACTGATTTTCACAGGCCAGAAGTCAGCTTTACACCAATAAAGGAATTATGCAGAGACCGAAGCGAATGGTAGTCGGACAGAGCAAGGTCCGACCTATACAGTGCATGCATCAAAACTCTCCAGCCAAGCTCTCTCAATTGCCTAGTTAGTAAAGATGTGTGCTCCATGAAATTGTCCTGATGGAAAAATACACCTTTCCTATTAATCGATAGTGGCCGATTTACCTCAATTGCGTGCTTTCATCGCGTTGCAGTCCATAATGCAAGACTCCACTCCAATCCCGCCAAAAACAAAGACTGCCTTACGTGGCGTTAGTCCTTACTTTGCCACCGTTTGTGCAGCTTCATTCTTCTCGGACCACGATCTTTTTAGCACAAAATGCAAATTGCAAATGTTTGACGTTTCTCATTTCAATTACAATATGGTTGCTAAGCATGAATGAAAGAGTATACAGATTACGCCTTCCCATATTTCAAATTGGTTCTTTCTGCGCACCTACGCCACAGGGGACTTGAAATACATTGTTTGTGTGAAAAATGACGATTATTTATTTGAAAGAAAATCATATGTGATATCAAAAAGTATCAAAATAAATATTTAAAATGGCCGACATGCGCATGGCGTAATCTGTATATTCTTTTATTCATTGTTGCTAAGCAGTGCTACCAACATTTGAATCAAAACTTGCTCCTAGTCCTGCTCGTTTTATTTATCACTTACCCTGCTCCGGGGTACGGTATGGCAAATAAAACGCGGCAAATATATGTCTATGGTAGTTCTCATATCTGCAAGGAACAGAGCCGCTTTGAGTTAAACATTTATATTTAAGGTTAACTTAGAAGGTTTTAGAGTTGTTTTCATGCTCTGAGAATTATACCAGTTATAAAAAGAAAAGATGGAATGAAAATCATTGTTAGTTTTTTATTTCAAAAGATTTATGCATTAAAGTAAATATTTTGTAAAAAATACTTCATGCATATAAAATTCATTCTTGTAATAGATCTTCTTTCTTTAGGGGGATTACCTCCATTTTTAAGATTTTTACCTAAATGACTCGTAATAATATTTAGCATTTAATAATCAATTATTTTTCAGAGTTTATACTGAGTCCGCAGTGACCGAAATCGTGTTTTGAGCCTAACATGTATCTGGAGGCTGAATTATAATGGGATGACCTAAGCATAACGAAACTTAAGGAAATGTACTAATCTTCATGAATCGTATATTGCAATTATAATGTGCATTGTTGAGCTTCCGTTAAATTTGATTTCCGTTTCGTTATGTTTAAGCAATGCAAGTCAATTAGTACGGACATTTTAACAGTTAATATTGCATATATTTTTTAACGAAATATGACTCGACGATTTGGTTTTTTATAAAATTATTATTCTAAATGATTCTTAATTTTTAAAATCACTTTTAAGTTTCCAAAAACAGTCTTAAAAAACACATAATTCTTTGACGGCGTACTGTCAAAAAAATATTTTTGTTTATCCACATTATAATCGGTTGAACGATTATATATTTTTCGACTTGTTGTTCTTAAATTACTAAACAATTTTGTAAAATTCCAGCGTAAATTAGACTTACAATATAAGAATACTATTTTGAAGTTAGCGTATTCGTAAAAAGTTGAAATTTGCTCAACTCTTTCGTTTCGATTCGGACAGGTACCGCTATATTGTGTCTACTTTTCTGTTCTTCCATAAATTTTGACATATTTAACTTTTGGGAGGCAGAGCTGACCGAAATGAAACGGAACATTTTGTGTGAATTTTAAGTCAGCATTCGTTCAGTTTTTTTTTGTCTTTTGCTATGTTTTCACAGCGCACTGTTTTCTATATTTCTCGATTTTTTCTAATTTACACTTTCGCAATAAATTTTTATTCATCTTATTAAAAAAAAATAATTAACATTCAACGTACTGGTATGAATTCGTATTGTTTTTCTTGTACATTAAATTATGAGAGCCAAACAAAATTGAAAACTTACATTTTTCGTTATTATCGTCGTTTTTTTCAAATCCCTTTGCATTTATAATACTGACTGATATTAATAAAATAAACCAAAATTTCAATGAAAGTGACATTATAAAAAGATATAATTTTTAATTTTAATAAAAATTAAATTTATTTTTAATTTTAGATCGTCACATACGACACCACAGATAAATTCCACTATCACTATAAGCAAAACAAAATTTTCGGAAATTATGATGAGGGAATTTTGTATTATGTAACTTGCAGTCAAATATTACGAATCTTAAAACCTTTGTGTTACAGGTTTTTTTTCTTTTCTTTGTAATCTGATCGCATACAGTGGGCACTTTAGCAGTCCACGACCAACTAAAATTTGATTGCAACAATTAACCGTCACGAAAACAAATACTCTTCACAAAATTTTTTCGTGGCCTCCAGTGAAACAAAACAACTAAAAAATGATATTCAGAACTTGTTTGATGAGTTTACAAAAATAAAAAGTTTTGCTTTTAAAGAGAAATATATGATCCAAAACAAAATTATAAGAAAGACTAAATGACCAGAAAACAGATCAGCACTTATATTAATATGATTTGTCTGCTTGAATATTTTGTAGTTATTATGCTTATACTTATTAAAACTTATTCGCTCTCTATATTTTTGCTAAGGCTGTAAATAGTAGGTAAAAATATATTCATAATAACAAAACAAAAAATTCAGTTACATTTAAAGTCAGTATGATCATAAACATGACCTTAAGAGCTTCAACTTTGTAATAAGAAAACTTAGTTACATCTCAGTAGGAAACTAAATACAAAATTATCAATGGAAGTTTTCGAAATATTCATGCGAAGATAAATTCATTTTAAAAAAAATTAAATGTTTACCATCGTTTCTCATGAATGGAAGAATATAAAGATTGCGCATTGCGCATGTCGGCCATTTTGAATTTTTATTTTCATACTTTTATGATTTCCTTTCAAATAAATAAACGTGATTTTTTATACCAACAATGTACCTATTTCATGTCTCGCGTGACGTAGCTGCGCAGAAAAATCAATTTGAAATATGGGAAAATCGTAATCTATATTTTTTCATTCATGATCGTTTCTCTTGATCTCCGAATATTTAAACGTTCCGGCTTTCTCATTTACTCCTCACAGTTTTCGATTTCTGGCAGCGAATAGATACATTTTAGTTTGAAAATTACTTTAATGTATTATTTTGTTTTTGCACAAAAAAGAGTAGAAAAGAATATATTACTGAATATTTGATAAATATGTCACTTTTTTAGTTCAAGTTTTAGAGAATTAGAATGAATTATTATTATAACTATGTATTGTATAGGTTTTTACTTCATATTCAACTTTTTTCGAACCAAATAAAATTTTTCTCAAACTCAATTAAATTTTTTTCAAACTAAATTCATTTTTTTTTCAAACCAAATTAAACTTTCTTGAAACCCAATTATATTTTTTGTAACCAAATACAATTTTTTTCAAACTAAATTAAATTTTTTTCAAATTAAATTGAATTTTTTTCAAACAAAATTCATTTTTTTTCAAACCAAATTGAACTTTTTTGAAACCCAATTATATTTTTTCTAACCAAAAAAAAATTGTTTTCAAACCAAATAAATTTTTTTTCAAACGAAATTAAGTTTTGTAAAGTTTAAATTAAATTTGTTAAAGTTCAAATTCAATTTTATGAATTTCAAATTCAATTTATTAAAAGTAGTGTAAATAGAAACATAATTTAAAAAATTCACAAAAATAATAATTAAAAAATCGTTTAATATAGTAGTTCTCCCGATAGAGCTGATGTTAAATTCATGGTCATATCCAAATAATAATTACCGCAATTTGCTGAGGTATTCCACGGATTGTTCAGTGATATTTACCAAATTCATATTATTCTCTGGATTCGCCAACAAATTATGCGCACGCAATTTAGTTTTGGAGTAAACTTCTTGAATATTAGGATTTAACATAGGAGAGTATCGTGGAAGATGAATTAAAGTATGTCCTGACGTGTAACTAATGCTAAAGTATGGAAAGCTAGCGAAGTAGCCAGAATAAGCAAAAACACGTGAAAAACTCTTAAAAACCTTATCTTTCTTATAGTATTTGTGCATTGCATATAAATTTCAACACGTGCTTCTTTGCTTAGATTATATTTCTCTTTCACCCATACGTATAATATGTAGCTATCTATGTCAGCAGTGGATAGAAAATTGTTTGAGAAAGAACAGGCAAATTTTGAAAAACGGCGGTACGGTAAGGATAGGAGCTTTCCATACTTTAGCATTAGTTACACTTTGGTCCTGACTCAGCAATTTTATCACGCACCATTTGTCTTTTTTGTATTTTTGCAGTGTCTCTTGTGATGTTAGATTCAACTAATTTATGAAATATTCCTTCAAGTTTCATGGCAGCAATCAATGAAACGTTTCGTCTTCTAATTGTAGGAACAAAAAATGAATTTGAACTTTAACAAATTTAATTAGAATTTTACAAAATTTAATTTGGTTTGAAAACAAGTTAAGTTGGTTTGAAAAAATTTAATTTGGTGTGAATAAGATTTAATTTAGTTGGAAAAAAGTTGAATTTGAATTTAAAAACCTATATATTCGTTTTATTTTCAAAGAATATTCTAACTTTAATGTTTCACTATGAAATTGGTATTTTTCAATCTCTCAAAAGGACGACTGAATATTTTGAGTAAAGAAAAGTTCAAGCAAGAAAATAGCAGCCATTTTAAAACTAAAATAAAAAAAATATATAAAGTAGAATTATGTGACGCGATAATTAACTCTTATCCATCTAGTAGCGTATTATAAATAATGCAAAAAGTAGTCGTTGTACCTACCGGAATTGAATTAATTCATTGATAGATTTATGCCAGTTTCCCTGGTGGGATATTACTAACATCTAGCAAGTATACATTTTAATAAGTGCTCAAAGTGCCAATATGCCAATGTCAAATATTGTGAAATTATAGTTTAATTCTAAGAAATAAAAATCACCGCAATGAACTTAACAAATTTCAAATACATTGGAATTTACGTACTACCCGTAAAACAGCATTCAATAAAACAAGTTTACATCATAGTTGCATACGTACATGTTTATTTTTCACATTCACATTTATGAAATACTTTCGATTAAAAACTGCTATCGCGGGTCAGTTCATGATTCGCAAATGCGTATTTCAAAACAGCGATTCAATTTAAGCCTTAGTTATGTTCACGAAACGGCTACGGAACGGCGACGGGAACGATATGCGATGCATATCAATATTGACGAAAGCGTCGTTTCACTTTTTGACATTTGACGATTTCATTTTCAATACATTTTGTCTTTGATTTTAAATAAAACTGGAATAATAAAAAAATGTGAAATGGACTTTTATTTTCATTTCCTAATTTTCTAACAAGAGACAAAAATTAGTGACCATTCTGAAAATATATTTTTTTGAAATGAAATAAAATTTTCTTATTCCATAAAAAAAAATTCATTTTATTTATTAAATTTGACACATTTCTGATTTTTTGTATTTCTTGTATTTTTGAACTTTTTTAATATTTATCTAAAATTCGTTCACATAATGGAAAAAAATACGATATATAATTACGTTAAAGACAAATGTCAAAACACGAAACGGGCTCAAATTGAATTGAATCAAATTTTACGAACGTTCCGTCTTCATAACAGCGGCTATACAATTTCATGTATTTGTTTTCGTCGTTCCGTCGCCGTTCCGTAGCCGTTTCGTGAACATAACTAAGGTCACAGTATTAATATACAGTAAAAAGGCTGGGGAACAAAATGTGAAAACTGATGAGTGACCTCGCTTTTTTTGCTTCTTTTTTTGTATAATTATGCCCAATTTTGTTTCCGCCTCTATTTTTAAATACAATGGATGTCTGGTTGTTCTCAATAAAAGCCATATAAATTCAACTCGCCATCTTTCTAGCTACCTGTCATTTTTTTTTAGATTACATTCTATTAGTGGAACAGAGATGAATATGCATTTAGCTTTAATAAACAGTTCTAACATTTCTGTAAATAATAATTGATACAGGCACTAACACTTAAAATATTTGAAAAAAACCATAACACAAAATTCCTCTACTTACAAAAAAACCCACGTGCTTATCAAAAATCGTGTCGAGGCTTATTCATACAGGCACCAATACTTGAAAAAAATTTTGGGACTTTCCAATTGGTGCTTAAAGACATATGATTTTTGTTTACAAAATTTGGGACTTGACAAATTAAAAAAAATTTCGATCGCTTTCTTTGTTTCATTTCATCTTTAGTCCAAAACCCATAAGACTATTATAAGACTATTGTTGGTCTCCCTTGCTACAATTATCTTATAGGGAGCACGTGGTAAAATTTAATATATTTCATTTATAGGTTACTTCTTTCTTTCTAATGAAAAATTTTAATTTTCTTTCCTTATTTTGTGCGGAATTTTTTCTTTCTGTCATACTCAGAGGAAGTATTGGGAAGATCGCGTCTAATTTCTCTTCATTTCCCAGTCAAATTACTGTCTGTTTATTATACTGAGCTAAGGTTTTAGTTGTGAATTTGTTTCTCACAAAGTTTTGACAAATAAAAAAAATTTGAGGGTTTTCGAACATGCCAATGTAAACATTATTTAAAAGTTTCCCTAGTGCAAACTTGAAAATATATTATTTAATGCAAATTGAACTGATTTTCTTTAAGAATAGTAGATGCTTTTATCGAAAACACTAAAATAAATATAAGTGTATATCAAAAATTTGTAAAATTTTCGAAACCTTTGATGGGTTGTCCAATAGGTAAAGCGACCAGATTTATTGAAGACAAATTCAGTGCATTATTTATTTTGGGCTATTAATGAAATAAAACAACAACATTAAATTATTTCATATATTTATATTAATTATTCCATATAAAATTAAAAAAATAACATAAAGAACTGAAAAATATATCAAGTTCTAAAACCAATCAGAAAATCTACCTTATCAACATTTTATATGAGAATATTTTACGATATAAGAAATACAGATCAGATTTCGTAGCGCACATTCTCTAGGTTTAGATTATTGAAACACCACACTGCCATTCAAGCAACGTGTCTACATTACAATTTTTTACATACATACCTCAACTCCGTGCATTTTAGCGTTAAATTGATAGAATTTCAATATCATATTGAGAAATATTTTCAAAATCAGTACAATATTCAGTGTAAATTTTAAATCAGTTCATAGCCATGAAAATCAGTACTTGTACTGAATAAATCAGAGCGTCTGGTCACTTTACCAATAGGTATTGAATCCTTTTATTTTGTATAACTTTTATTACAGAAGTGCTTCTCGGAAATCAGGGCAATGTCTATGTTGTTTGTATGGGGAAAAATTTATAGTTCATGGGCTCTTTGATTGAGCCCTTTTGCGTTCCAAGTTATAATGCGTAGGAACGAGTTACTCATTTTTATTTTTTACTGACTTTTTAGCTTCGTAGTTTGAAATTATTTTCAAGTTTTTCCGCTCTTTCTGCTAACTGACTAAATGTTTGTTGAATCTGGCTGAGCATTTTAACAATATCATTGTTGTCAGGCTCGTTATTTACTTTGATGGGTTTGTTGACTTGGTTTAGTTTATCAACGGATATTTTGCTGACTTTCGCAATAATAAACAAATTATAGTGCAAAACCACTATTGATACTCCTATACAAATTTCCAAATCATTTTAGTTTTCAAAAAACTTTTAAAAAAACTATAAAATATGTGAATTCAGCACCAGTCCTTTTTGTCCTCTTATATAATGTTACTTAATCTTGATACGGAATTATCAGAAAATTCCGCCAAATCGGAGTTCTGGAAGCTATCGGATATTTACCATTTAATGCCGTTCGTCCTTTTCAAAAGGTCCTGCATTCGGTGCTATAAAACAGAGTTTTACTTAATATCCCGAATTTTCAGAAAATTATCAGAAAATTCAAGTTTCTAATTTGATATACATATTATCAAGTCAGTCCTGACACTGAATTTTTTCAAAATTATTTAAAAATAGAATTCTCAAATTAATATCCCTTTTCATACTTTTCGTCCTTTTTATAATTCCCTTCATTCGGTCCTTATCGATACTTTTGGATAATGGGTCCTCGTTGTTCGATCCTGATGCAGAATTTTATAAATATTCGATCAAAACTTCTGCCAAAACGATTTCCTTTTGCAGGACCCGTAACCTTTCTTAGACCATGCCGAGAAACAACGGACATCCTACCCTACGTACAGCCAACGAACTTGCCATTGTTCTTTCATTGAAAAAATATCCTGTAGTAAATTTTATTGAAATCGGTCCATATATAACGTCGCAATACCCTTTACTTTAAAATCACGAAAAAACTAACTTTTGTTCGGCAGCTACCCGAAGTGTTAGTCTGATTGAACCCAACTTCTGATAGAATGATTCGCATATAGAAGGAACTACTTCTACTTATTTTCGTTGAAAGTGCTTCAAAAATACGCCCGCAATCTTGCCTATCACAGACGGACAGACAGCCAGACATTGAATATAAATTATTGAAAAACTATTTAGAATCTTCTAAAACGTGGAGCTTTGCAGATCATGATTCCAGTAACCTTTATACTTTGTATAGAAACTAAAAATAGTTATAGTTATTTCATAAACTATTCAGCGATTTTCTATACAATAAAGCTATACCAACAAGTTAATATTATTCGGCAAAGGCAATTTCGCTAGTTCTGGTGTGGCCAACACATTTCTTCCATTACTACTTCCATGCTTATAGGGAGATTATCTTCTTAAACAAAATTAAACTATAAAGATAAGATTACAATTTTTATCATATAAACATTGCTTTTGTCTTCAAATCATATAAAACTTATTAACATTTTATTAATATATTTTTAACATATTTGTTGTTTATTGATATAAGTATTAATTTGGATAATATGATTTCAGATTCGCTAATTTCATGTAGACAATACGTCGTTGATAAGGGCCATAATCTTAAAGAATTTTTCAAATCTAATCTACCTCAACAAATATTATTTAAATAGTCACATTCAAAACATTGATACAATAAGCTTGAGCAGGAAACGATGTGATAAAAGTGAAAATTTAAATTCAACACGACTGTTAAATGAAATTCCAACTTTATTTTAAAATTTATTTTTCTTTTGTTCTTTTAAAATCAATTATTACTAAATAAGAAAGCAATGTTCATCTTTTTTCTATATAATTTTTAATTGGTATTAACATTAGAAAATGTTTAAAATTAATGCAAAATTATTGCCAATTAAGGCACATTATTTCTTTTTTATGGCAGGTAAGAAAACTCTTATTAAATTACAATAGCTTTATAATTACGTAAAAAGGAAATAATTGGTTTTGTTCTTTTTGTAGCAATGGGACCAATTCTACCACAATTAAGTGTTCTGGGTAGACAACTTGGAATATCAGCCGATATTATGGGATACATTACATCAATTTTACCAATATTTTATGTTTTAGCAAAACCAGTTGTTGGATATTTAGCAGATTATTTTTCGGTAAATTTTTTGCTATTAAATTTCATAGTATTAAAATACAATTTTTTATTGCAGAACTTTCGAAAATGTATTTTTATGTCGATTATAATTACAATGACGCTTTGTTATTCTGGATTTTATTTCGTTTCACATCCTCAAACTCATTTAATTGATATGCAGACGAAAGTAAATTTTACAATTTCTAACGAAGGCTTAAATCATTGTGATATGAAGGTATTTTAAATTAATGTCAATTAAGTATTTTATTGAAAATTCCAAATTTTCGACTTTGGGGGTACCGCTCGCACCCACATACCGATGCGAGATACGTTGATTGTGGTCAGTATCAAAAATGTAGAGCGTACGGTTGTCTACATTTTTTGCTCGAAACATTTTTTTTCTAAATTTTATAGTTTTGAAGCAACAATGCGTAGAAATTAAGCGTTTTTGGAAAAATTTATTTTTAAACGAAATTTCCCGCTTTTATTTTACTCCTTTCCACACCAGTGAATAGGTAGAGTAATATGGTGCATGTTTTTAACGCTTTATCCCCAGTAGGTGTAATCCGCGCAGTATTCATCATGTTGTTGAAGATAATCAATGATTTGACTTTTTGAAGCTTCTTCTATTTATTGATGTACTCCATTGTTCTGGATCAGTTATTGTTGAAAAATATCGTTCGTCAGAGATTATAGCCTCTCCTTGAGAAACTTCCTATTGCTCTTCAGGATCATCATTGATTGATTTCAGTTGGTTCATCGTCTTCATCGCCTTCACTGTCGCAATCGGGTATTATTTCCGGAATATTATTACGGAAAATTCCTGTGCAAGTGGGGCATATAATCGAATATTTTAGGCCGGCCTTTCTATAACTGCATGTTGTCCCACATCCTTTTCTACATTTACATGAATATGCATTTTAATAGAACTTCAGATGCAGGATCGTTCATCATAAGTAGTTGAGTAAGGCCAGAATTACTACTCTTCCACTTCCAATCAGCTGCATTCTTATATTTGTTGTACCATAATTAAACTTGATGGTAGAATGATATCGTGCAGCATCGCTTGTAGAAGGCAAAGAGGCCAATGTAAATTTATTTCTTTTTATGGATTTAATAAATGTTATTAGTTTTTACCGTTTTTTTGTCAACTATTGTACGAGTCTCATTTTTACCATGGGGCATGAAAAAATCCGATGTAGGCCGATTTTAAGTTATTATATGTTTTTTTAAATATTGACATATCCTCATTAAGGCGGACTGGGGCATTTGTTTTATCAGGACAAAATTGGTCAATTACAGCCTAACACCTAGCCTAACCTCAAGGAAAAATGATATAATATAGAGATTTTATCCAATATAGGCAAATCTATCTATGTAGACTACAAAAAAAACCTATCTTTCGTAATTGTGAGTAAATTGGAATTTTCTGTTAATTTATTTACAACATGGAGTAACAAACTTATTTAATTACTAGGGGGTGTCGCTCCTGCTTGCTATCGCCTGCCAACTTGGCATTACTTTGCCAAAAAATTGTTACATTAAATTAAATTAATCACTCAAGTCTTTTATTACAATTGTTGAGCCAAATTTTCATTGAGTATCTGCAATTGAGATCTAGAATCGAGCA
The DNA here is from genome assembly GCA_963422695.1 of Xylophagus ater. Lineage (NCBI taxonomy): Eukaryota > Metazoa > Arthropoda > Insecta > Diptera > Xylophagidae > Xylophagus > Xylophagus ater. The sequence continues at coordinate 39,261,124 of OY730478.1, forward strand.
AGACACTGCATACGATTGGTTCTTCGTATTTGTTTGTTATATTAAACACAGCTTTGACGTGAGGTGACGGTGTATATTTAGATACATATTGAGCCAATGTAATGCAATTGAAAGCGGAGCTGGCTCTTCTAAAGTTGTTGTAGTCAAATTCACATCTAAATGAATTCCAATTTTCAGCAAAAAACCAGTTTAAAAACAAGGTGTTGCCAAACTAATGTAATTAAATTTTCTAAAATGAATAAAATGATAAATTCTTTGAATTAAATTAGACACACGTAATTCTATTTATTACGATTTAAAGTATACTAAAGACACCATTTGAGAAATAGTTGAAACAGCACACACTCACGTCCATTCAAAAGTATCTGCGCATTTATTATTAATACAATAACTGTTATAGAATCTATATATATGTATTTATAATTATACAAATCACTATTTTCATTGCACATATATTTTGTTATTCATTATTTGCCTCTTTTTTCAATTTCAAAAATATAAAATGTGTATCAGTTCCTAATAAAATTGCATTGTCGTCTACCGATTATATATAGTATAAACAACAACCAAAATACTAAAAAGCAATTTATCAATGACACTAAATAAAAACTATTCAATTAATTATAAAATTTGAAATTTGGATTTAAAATATAAATCGTCGACGGTTGTAGATTTGAGACTGATTTTTCATAAGATAATTTTCGATGAAATTTATCGCTCAGCAGAATTGGTTTGCAATGAGAGAAAATTAACTTTTCAAACTTAAATTTTATTTATCAGCATACTTAATTTCCCTTGTGGAAATTATTATAATTTTTCAAAACGGAAAGTAACTATCAGATTACGGAAATAATAAAATTTATTACTGGAAAGCAATTCTAAGGATTCAATAAATTTTTTATTTCAAAAATTGTGGAACAAGTTTTATTTAATTCTGCATGAGTGTCAAAAATATTTTGTTTATTATTAATTTTGAATATCTTGTATGTTGAAAACATACCGTAAATCAGATTATATCTTAATTCTTTAATATGTTTTAAGCTCTGTACTGACGTCCCAAATTAAAAAGCATATCTCCACAAGACTTTTTCTCAAATATACGTTATTTTATCCGTTTATATAATTACAAGCTTGTGAAAGTATTTATAATCAATGAATAGGAGTAAAACTTAAAGGCACCTTAAATCGTAGTTTTCATTAAAATCGGACAACGTGTTTTCGACGTAGAGGACAAACAGACAGATGGATGGACGGACAGACAAGAATTAATATAACTTTAAATTCTCTACAAATCCAGCGTTTTGAAATCGTTCTCCGATTATTTCTGTGCGTTACAAATGTAGTGACAAAACTAATGTGGTGTCTACCACATGGTATAAAAAGCGAGTTGAATCAGACTAAGATTTCGCGTAGCAATGTCAAAGGAATTTTATATTACATAAACTAGACAAGGATTTAATAATACCATAAACTAATATAGATTTGCTTTTTTAGCGTGTTAACCACCAATCACTTTGTAATACAATGAGAAAAATGATATGCATTCAAACGGATGGAAATTTTATACATATCTACTTAACGAGTATAACGAATTCATCACTAAATATCACAGAAATTGATTTATCATTTAATAATCAATATTTTGAGATATGTTCGACTGAAGAGTATCTTCCCAAATTAACGGAAAGATCTTATTTGAAAATCTCGTGTCAACCAGATCCATATGATGTACCTGATTGTCTTTATAATACGTTAACATTTTGGTTATTTGTAATACTTATGTGCCTGGGAACAATCGGTTTTAATGTAACTAATTGTATTAGTGATGCTATCTGTTTTGATATGCTTGGAGAATCCCAAGAAATGCAATATGGTGCCCAAAGAGTTTGGGGTACCATTGGTTTTGGATTTACAGCTTTGTTAGCTGGTATCGTTGTAAATCTCTGGACAATTGATGCAGTCAAAAGTTTTACACCAGCACTTATTGTAATGTTAGTTTTTAGCGGATTCGATTTAGTAAGTGTTACAAAATTAAAGGTACATATTAAAAACTATGCGATACAAAATTGTAATATTATTATTTTCATTATTTTCAGCTTCCAAAACTTTCTTCAGCTGAATCAATATTAAATGAAGTATTAATTTTATTTCGCCAACAACAAATCGCAATATTTCTTGTATTTGCTACTTTGGCCGGAATTTTCGATTCATTTATAATTTATTACATGTTTTGGCATTTGGAAGAAGTTGCTGAACGAACGGGCTATATGGAATCCATAAAGCTCATTGAAGGTTGTGTTATAGCAGCTGAATGTTTAGGCGGTGAAATATTATTCTTTTTAGTTAGTGGAAAGATTCTAAAACGTCTCGGTTATGTACATTGTTTAAGTTTATGCTTCTTCACATATTCACTACGCTTAGGTATGATATCGTTAATCCCAAATCCATGGTGGCTAGTCATAATTGAATTATTCATGCAAGGATGTACCTATGCATTATGTTACACATGTATTGTAGCGTATGCATCAGCAATAGCACCACCCGGCACATCCGCAACTATACAGGGTCTAGTAGCTGGAATGGATGATGGTTTGGGCTTTGCGATTGGTTCTTTAATCGGTGGACAATTCTATAAATATTTAGGCGGCAGTAGAAGTTTTCAAATATTTTCATTAGCGGCGATAATTGCTTGTATATCGCATATAATTTTAAGACCAGCAACACAGTATGAAACTCATACTTCTAAAATAGGATATGTGATACCATCTGAACAAATTAAGATGAATATTCAAAATTAATTGGTGATTTATAACATTATTAGTTTTTTTTTTGTTTTGTAAGTAATGGCAAAAGAAATTTTATAATTATTTCATATAACTTAGTTTTAAGCCCCAAAAGAGTAACGCATTGTATTATCTTGACCAAACTCCATTGTCGCGTGTATTGTAATGGGTTGGTATCTGAAAAATATCGGATTTTGAAAATTAAAACTACTTAAATTTTATTTATTCAAAATAGTTTCTGCTGTGTTACAATATACTTCTCCCAAAGTCCCTTAAGGCTATATATTCCATTTCTATAAAGGTAGGTACTACCACAGGGTATATTAGTTTTGTCACTCCATTTGTAATACTCGAAATAGTCGTCTTAGAAAGGTTTTAAGGGTTGTGTCGGGAGTAAAAAGTTATATCGATTTATGCATGTCCGTCAGTTCGTCCGTTCGTATACAAGATAACTCAAAAAGCCGATTTTGATGAAATTTACAATGTGTGTTGCTTATTCATTAACTTGATTTGGTATTGCATTTCAGCAAAATCGATCCAGGGGGAGCGAAGTTATTAAGCAAAAATAAAGGTGACCAGAAAGTTTTGTCGTTTTCTTGTTTATGGTTTTTCGGATTTAATTGGACAATTTGTGAATCAATTTTGTTTAAATTAATTATATAGGTTAACTACATAAATAGACGATACCATGTTAAATTTCAGTCAAATCGGTCCAAAGATAGTGGAGAAAAAAATAATCCTGGGTGAAATAAACCCTCTTTATAAAGTTTTTTTGATGTACTTTAAAAACTAATACACCGATTTAAATTAGACTTATGCTATCAGGGTCTAGGCTACCTGTAAATTGGAAGAAATTTTGAAAGGAAGAAACAAAGTTATTAAGAAAAATCTTTGAATTAAGTTAGTTTTGACAGTTTTTCTGTCCCATTTCTACCATAGGGTATCAATAAATCGGCTATAGGCCGATTTTGAGTTACTATATGTTTTTTAAAATAAAAATGAAAAACGGTATGATTTCCATTTATTAAATTTTTTACGATAAGAACTTTTCTTTAATTAAATCGAAATTATCAAATTCAAAATTCATGCCACATCCAACCAATGAGGGTTTAATTACAATTACAGTAGATGCCTCAATGGTAGTCTTAGGAGCTACTCTGGAGCAACATTTACAGGACTCTTGGGAACCTTTGGCGCACTTTTCAAAAAAAAACTTACTGAACCACGCTATTCAGCCTTCGGCCGGGAACTTCTCGCAATTTATGTAGCAATAAAATTTTTTAGGCATTTTATCGAAGTTCGGACATTAATTGGAATACATCGTCCAGTTTTGTACTGATATTCGCTATCTAAAAGGAAAATTTAATATTGTTGCAAACACACTTTCATATTTAGATGATATTTTAACAGTAGATACACGAAATTTAGGTATCAACTTATTTAGTGAAGCTCAGCAAAAAAATAAGGAACTTCGCATTAGAATAAATAAGAAATTTCCACAAAGTACCATTTCAATTCAGGAAATAGAAATTCGCTTCACAAATTGCAAATTACCTGCGCTTTTTTCATCCGGGTCAGGATCAAGGTCTGAAAAAAACGATGTGAGTCACGCAAAGAAAAGAAAATTTTGATTTGAAACAAACCAATTTTTTCTTTCATTTTTAAAATAAATTAAGTGTAAAATAAAATTAATACTAGCAAATTCTGAAATATCTTTGTTGAATGATATTAAAAAATAGTTTTTTTTCACAAATTTATGAGATTTATTATGGCCTCTATTATGAATGTCAATTCACAATTGATAGTTGACAACCATCAACTAAATTGAAACGTCGGTATTACGAATGTCAATCAGAGTCAATTTTATTGATAGCTGTCAACTGTTTCCAGCGACCGCAAATTTTTGGTTGATAGAGGAAAAAGATGAAAAGTTTTAAGTTTTTTATAGTGAGTTTTCTTTAAAATGTCGTCAATAGAATTATATTTTTATGATGAAGACACTACCGGTGAAGAAAAAATGGTGGTAATAAGAATGAATTTAAGAGATAACTCCAATCCGTTGGAACTCGAAAATCGGATGTAATTTGTTTGGTAATATTTTTCTATCTTTTAACACCGTACAGGAATACAGAAGAAGGGTCTTTTCAAGCAAGATTTAACGCAAATCAGGCCAAAGGACGAAATATTATCGAAAGGATAATCGGTGTTTTAAAAAGCAGATTCAGGTGCATTTTAGGAGCAAGAGAATTACATTATGCACATGAAAAAGCCCCTCAAATAATTAACGTCTGCGCAGCACTGCATAACATTTGTATAAAATATGCAGTCGAAGAGCCAGGACTTCAAGATGCCGAAGAACAATTTGAAGCTCCGGCCAATGAAGATGTAAACCCAAACGAGTCTACCAAGTAATTGAATGAAAGTAGTCGTGTGAGAGACAGAAATGCTGGTTCCATGTGAAAGAAAATAACTTGTAGGTTCCTGATAGAAGTTAGATTTTATATTTGGATTTAAGGTTGTAGTTTTATTAAAGAATTTGTTTTGAAATAAAAAATAAGTCATTTCATATAAAATTTTATTTTTACACAATTGACTTTTTAAAAAACGTCAAAATGATTTTATTCACAATGGTGAACTATTTTATCAATCTATGTTCGTAATACCAAAAGTTGTTTCGATTGATAAATTTTATCAATTATCAATCGTTGATAATTGTCATTCATAATAAGGGCCTATGACATTTATAGTTTATATATGCAAAACTATGGCTGCGCCATCTCTTACAATTTTATGTAACTAAAGTTTATCGGAGTCACAGACCCTGACCTCGATAAATATTTGGGTCAGAGATGCAAACCAAGACTTTTTTACAATTGGTTCGGTTTTGGTTTAAGCATAAACCTTCTTTTTGGTTTTTGGTTTGGTTTTGGTTTCTAAATATTTCAAAATTTGGTTTTGGTTTGGTTCTGATTTAAAGACTGCATAATTTTTGGTTTTGGTTTTGGTTTGGTTTTGGTTTTAGTTCAGAACAAATATGTCTTTTTTCTTAGTTGTTGTGACAGAAACGAAGGAAGCCAATGTAGAGTTGCTTGGCAAATTTTTTCAGCTGTTTTATTTGTTCGTTTCGTGTCAATTATGCCATAGGATTCGGAGTGCTTTTTTTTTAGATACGGCATTAAATTTTGTGGGTGATTATTTGTCATAACAATACAGCATTCATTGTACTTACTGCTATTTGTTATTGCATCACAAACAAATTTTTTTAAAACCCGGGTATTTTTATCTTTGTTGCCTGAAATTTTCTTTTAGGAAACACTAAAAAAATTATTATTGAACTCAAAAATATACAGACTTGCTTACATTTGTCATTTAGATATGAATTTTATATCTTTTAAGTATATTCTTCCTTCTTGTGTTTGTTTCTGTTTTTATTTTAATTATGATTTCACTAAATGAAAAACTATGTCTTCTTTGATTACTCGTTAAAAAGAAATTTGAAAACTGGCAAACTGTTGAATGTTGATTAACCATCGTTTTTATAAGAAAATGTAGTAGACTTTTTCAGTTTTTTTAAAAGGAAAATGTAAATTATAGGACAATTTTTTCTGTTGAACCGAACTATAAACCAATAGAAAAATTTCGGTTTTTGGTTCGGTTCAAGTATTAATTTTAAAACTTGTTTGGTTTTGGTTTGGTTCGACCGAATCATTTTAAAAGTGGTTTGGTTTTGGTTTTGGTTTTTGTTCGGAAATTTTCGATGGTTCAGTGGTTTTGGTTCGGTTCAAAGTGGTTCAAAGAAACCGGTTTGCATCTCTGATTTGGGTTATGTGGTTGCTTTTACGTGTTATCATAGACTAAATAATACCATGAATGAAAGAATATAAAGATTACGCCTTCCCATATTTCATATTGGTTTTTTCTGCGCAACTACGTCATCCCAGATTTTATATGAAAATTTTTTTGTATGAAAAAATTTAAATTATAATAGTATTATAAAATTATTTATTTACGCATTTCAAATTGTAAATTCCTCTTCATATCATTTGCTGGAAAATGATCGTTACAAATTCTCGACGTTTTCATATTGAGACAGTCACTTCTTCTACAAAAATGAACCCATTTTTGTAATAATGTTTGTTCTTTTGGGAAACAATAAAACCAACATTTATTTTGTTTTTTATCATTGTTATTATTGCAAAGAAACACAGCACACCTCATTTTTTAATTTAAACTTTTTTTTTAATTCACAAATTTTTCAAATGTTTATTATTTATTTTAGTTTTTGACATTTTGAATTTTTATTTTCATACTTGTATGACGTCAAGTGGGATTCATAAAAGTGTGAAAATAAAAATTCAAAATGGCCGACATGCGCGTGGCGTAATCTTTATATTCTTTCATTCATGAAATAATACCAAAGATCCTATAATAGTAAGATACTTCAAGACCTATTGAGTTCTATTTTTTAAAATGACGATCAGAGTAGCTATCCGGAAAAATTTTTAGAAATTTACCTCTTTGTTTTTTGAGGGGAAATGTTTTTTCAAGGCGTATTTTGCAAGAAGGTATGTTTGGTTTTTTTTTCTAGGTCAGGTAGAAATTTTTTTGGGTAGAATTCTTTCATGAACATTTTGAGTTTGTTTTTACTTTTTTATTAGAAACGATATTTTGCGTTCATATGTACCTAAATCCCTTGAAGAAAATATGTAAGTAAAATATTGGGTGTATAATATACGTACTGAGGCTTCATTTATTTTTAATTATTTTCTGGTAAATAAAACAATTTTTTTTTTCATTAATTAATTTTCCCTCATAATTTGAGAAATCGAACTATTGGTTTAAAATATTAAGGCGCTGATTGTTGGATACAAAATAATTCGTATCCTTCGCTTTCCACTGGCAATTTTTTCTTAGAAGGACAAGAATCATAAAATCAAGAACTGTTTTTCTATATTCAAAACAATTATTTATTTTAGCGAACCAATTGGGGTTCGCTTTGTTTGTTTTGGTAATGCATGCGTTAACTATTGTTTCCTTTAAATTAGGTAAATGCAAATAATTTTCAAAAAATTTCTCGAAAATATCAAAGTAAATTTGACTTATACTAAAAAATACTAATAAATAGCTACCTGTATTAATTTAGAAAAATTTATTGGTAACACCAAAGCTGAGCCAACATGTCAATTTATTTATAAAATTGACAAATTGTTTGATTGTTTAAATAGCAGATTAGTAGTAGAAAAGAATATGTATAAGGCACCTTTACGAAAAAATAATGTTGTTTGGAATTATTTAAACGAAATGAAGCATTATCCGTCTATTTTTGAATTTAATACTTCTGTTGCCAGAATAATGTCAATGAAAATTATCACTTCTTCTTTTTCCAAAAATTGTGAAGATGACGATGATCTTCAATTGGAATGGAACGATAATATTGTTATTCCAGCAGATAACATTGTTCACAATATGGAACAAATGCAAGCTGAAAGATTATTGCAGGAAGTTGAAAATTATACGACAGAACTTGCAAATAAGGCAAATTATCAGCAGACTGAAAATTTTTTAACGCATGCATTACCAAAACAAACAAAGCGAACCCCAATTGGTTCGCTAAAATAAATAATTGTTTTGAACATAGGAAAACAGTTCTTGATTTTATGATTCTTGTCCTTATAAGAAAAAATTGCCAGTGGAAAGCGAAGGATTCGAATTATTTTGTATCCAACAATCAGCGCCTTAATATTTTAAACCAATAGTTCGATTTCTCAAATTATGAGGGAAAATTAATTAATGAAAAAAAAATTGTTTTATTTACCAGAAAATAATGAAAAATAAATGAAGCCTCAGTACGTATATTATACACCCAATATTTTATTTACATATTTTCTTCAAGGGATTTAGGTACATATGAACGCAAAATATCGTTTCTAATAAAAAAGTAAAAACAAACTCAAAATGTTCATGAAAGAATTCTACCCAAAAAAATTTCTACCTGACCTAGAAAAAAAACCAAACATACCTGCTTGCAAAATACGCCTTGAAAAAACATTTCCCCTCAAAAAACAAAGAGGTAAATTTCTAAAAATTTTTCCGGATAGCTACTCTGATCGTCATTTTAAAAAATAGAACTCAATAGGTCTTGAAGTATCTTACTATTATAGGATCTTTGATAATACCAAAAAAGATGGAAGTCATAGAAGATCCAAATCCGATATCAGTATGGGAACAGTTTGCCCCGAAAGTTTCATTAGTATTGAACGGTCAAAATTGAGAGTGCGTGTGTGATTTATCGCATTACCACCTCTTCAAAATAATTTGAATAAAATGATTAATGGGACGCCATTTTTATTCTGATATTCTCCCAAAAAATTTCTAAATAATTATGAAGGACGAATCAAAACAGAGATTAAAAAAAAAAATATTTTACTTATTCAGAAAAGGGCATGGCTGGTTTTCAAAAGGAAAAAAAAATTTATTTATAAAATATGGTCTTATACAGGGTGACACAAAATGAACGTGGTGTATTATTTAGGAGCCATTAAGTCCCTTGCAGTATGCGCTGTTGTTTCATCTTGTTGGAACCAAATCGTGGTTTTCCACAGCTGGCCTAAAAATTTCCCAACATCTTCCGATATTGAGCACTATTAATGGAAACTGCAACACCGTCTTTATTTTCGAAGGAATTTGGACCAGTGATCCTCTCAGACGATACACCGCATCAAACAGTACAGTACAGTGTAATTGTCGTTGATGAATTGCTTTTGGATTCTCTGTAGCCCATATCCTGCAGTTCTGCTTGTTTATGAAACCGTTTAATTGGAAATGGGCTTCAATGCTCATTATCAAATTGTTAAAACAATGGACCGTTCATGTTCAAAATAAAGTTGGATGATTTTGGTTCGTTGTTCGATTGTGTATTGTTCCATTTCACATTCCCCATTACAAAATCCTGAAATAACATTTTTAAAAAAATTGAACAAAAAATTATCAATAATTCACTCTACAACATTTTGCGCCACCCTGTCTTTCCTCTAATATGTACATATTTCTTTTAAATGCAATCTCAAAGACGAGGGGGACAACGTTTGCGGAGACAGGTGTTTGATTTTTTGGCAATATGAAAATATTTTTGGTGATTTGATTCCATGAAAAATATATTTCAATATAATTTCTGGTAGAGTTTCTGGACAAGTGATGTTTTAAGGCAGAGGGGAACACATTTTTTAGAAATACTCTTTTTGTGTTGTATTATCACAGATTGTGTGGTTTTTTTTAAAGAAATTTTAAAATCAATGTGCCGATCTGTGAATACATTTTCTATAAAACAAAATTAAGAAAGGTCAGTTTTTTAAGCGATTTTATGATTTTTGTTTTTTTTGCTAGCTAAAAATTTTTTTAGGGAATGCATATAAATTGCAATATCGGGAAATATATAGTAAATATTTTTCTTAAGGCTTATGAGGAAAATCTCTCTCAAAAATGGATTGATTATTCATTATTGCCAAAATAATGGCTATGAAATTGGTGTATTCGCTACCAATTGCGAAGCAGATGACGACGATTTTCTAAATTTGGATTGGAAGGCAATATTGAATTCAGAAGAATCTTATATTACCCAAGACACAACTGGATCAGATTTAACTTCTCGCACCTTTTCTCCGTTAGACGACCCGGAAATTGAACACGAAGATTTTAAAATTTTTGATAGCCCTAATGACACAGGTGCTCAACGCTTTTTTTCTGGTTTTATTTTATTTAAAGTTCTTGCGAAATTGAAATGTCTAGACTGTTGCGCATGCATGATTAAGTCAGAATCTTCAATGACAAAAGCTTCCGAAGCCTTAATTTTTTTCAAAAATTTTAGCCAAAATTCTGATTTTGGCAAATTAATTAATCCGACTGATATGTGTGCCGAGATTTTTAATCTACATTTCAATGTTTTTAATATCATTTTTGAAGAAAGCGCGGAGGTTAAAAACATTAAAAAAATTATAGAAGCTAAATGTTTTGAAGAAACCAATTCTTTATACGGGCATTGGTTCTGTGAAGAAAACCCGTGTTTTGATCATAGAAAAAAAGTGCTTAGTTACATGATCTTAGTTCTCCTCAGAAAGCACTGTTCCTTTAAAATGAATAATTCAAAAAAGTCTTCAAGTAAATCTTCTCAAAACAAATTAAAAAAACTGAAAACATAATCAATCCATTTTTGTACACGTACGCGTTTTCCATACCTTTAATGTGCAATATTTTATGCAGAAATTGAATGCTTTGCTTTTATTTTTTAGAATCTTGTATGTTTAATAGAATACCTTGTTTCAGTTTTTTTATAGAATGCAAACTATTTATTTTTTAATTTTAATTTTGCTTTAAACTAAGTATGAATTATTTATGTTATTTATTTTTTGTTGCTTTATGTATGCGTATAGTTTATTTAGCTGTTTTCTAAATCCACAAATAACCCACTAACATATCCTACCCCTTCCTTTCCTGGCAAGAATTCTCTCGGCTTCACGTGCCCTTGCTGAACTGCAATTACATCTGTTTGAAGTACAATAATTTTTTTATTGACCTATTCCAGTTTTAATTGTTGACTAAGAGAGATTTTCCTCATAAGCCTTAAGAAAAATATTTACTATATATTTCCCGATATTGCAATTTATATGCATTCCCTAAAAAAATTTTTAGCTAGCAAAAAAAACAAAAATCATAAAATCGCTTAAAAAACTGACCTTTCTTAATTTTGTTTTATAGAAAATGTATTCACAGATCGGCACATTGATTTTAAAATTTCTTTAAAAAAAACCACACAATCTGTGATAATACAACACAAAAAGAGTATTTCTAAAAAATGTGTTCCCCTCTGCCTTAAAACATCACTCGTCCAGAAACTCTACCAGAAATTATATTGAAATATATTTTTCATGGAATCAAATCACCAAAAATATTTTCATATTGCCAAAAAATCAAACACCTGTCTCCGCAAACGTTGTCCCCCTCGTCTTTGAGATTGCATTTAAAAGAAATATGTACATATTAGAGGAAAGACAGGGTGGCGCAAAATGTTGTAGAGTGAATTATTGATAATTTTTTGTTCAATTTTTTTAAAAATGTTATTTCAGGATTTTGTAATAGGGAATGTGAAATAGAACAATACACAATCGAACAACGAACCAAAATCATCCAACTTTATTTTGAACATGAACGGTCCATTGTTTTAACAATTTGATAATGAGCATTGAAGCCCATTTCCAATTAAACGATTTCATAAACAAGCAGAACTGCAGGATATGGGCTACAGAGAATCCAAAAGCAATTCATCAACGACAATTACACTGTACTGTACTGTTTGATGCGGTGTATCGTCTGAGAGGATCACTGGTCCAAATTCCTTCGAAAATAAAGACGGTGTTGCAGTTTCCATTAATAGTGCTCAATATCGGAAGATGTTGGGAAATTTTTAGGCCAGCTGTGGAAAACCACGATTTGGTTCCAACAAGATGAAACAACAGCGCATACTGCAAGGGACTTAATGGCTCCTAAATAATACAAAACGTTCATTTTGTGTCACCCTGTATAAGACCATATTTTTTTTGCTTTTGAAAACCAGCCATGCTCTTTTGTAGTTAATTGGTGCTTCAAAATGTTTCAGAAATTTTTTGGGGGAATAAATCACAATGAAGATCGCGTCCCATTCCTCCAATAAAAATCACGCGTTCTACTATGTTAACTTTAGGGATTTTTTTTACACACGGATAGGAAAACACAGCGTACACAAATTTTATATATAAAAGTTCCTCTGTTTATATACTCTGTGATAATACTATATATAGACTTGAGAAGTAGGAGAAATTTTTTTTCAGATTTTTCTGATTTCTGGGTGGATAAAACTACGCCATCTCTTATTAAAAATATTATTCAAAAGTTTTTGGTGTTTGTATTCGGATAACTTCTTTATAATTTAAAATTCCTTTGAATCTTCTTATTCACGCTGGCATTTATCAATTCGATATTTTGCTCCTTTTCTTGCGAAATGTATTTATTATTTTTTTCATTCATGTTGCTATAGGAAACGTAAATTGTGGTATTTTCAACTTAGAATCGCATTTTTTTTGTGTACACGACTTCTTATAGAAGAATTGAACTGAATTTTTTTTTGTTTTTATGAAATTCCAAATGGTGTGTAATATTTTTCAATATTTATTGTCATGATTCTCTGCTGTGTGGAATTACTCTGAAAAATATCTTCGCTATAGGAATTAATGCGGTTTTGATTTTAATAGCAGACTTCTATACGAAAAACAAACGGGGGAAATCGCTCTAAAACCAAAAGTTTTAAAATTAGAGGCATGTAAAATTCCTATTTTCTGCATTCTTTTTGAGTAATTGTTTCATTCTTGATTGAATTGTTGCGTCTGATAAGAAGATATTTCATATTGAAATTTTCAATAACGACTGGCTATTTTTTTTTTTGTACACGTATTTTAATACTGCAATTTTGGATTAGCGTTTAGCTATTTTTTTTTTATACAATCTTAAGATTAAAATTCTGTATATTTTGCATTTCATCATGAAGTGTAAGTCATTGTGAGTCATCCTCTGAAAACCCATTAATTACATTTTTTTCTTTTCCGTCATATGGTACCGAGAACTTTGAAACTTGGTGTCAAGCAATTATTATTATACATATTATTATAAAGTTGGAACCTGGAAAATTTAGTATATGCTATAAACATTTTAAAACTACTGATATTCCTAACAAACGATTGTCAAGATTTGCAGTTCCATCACTAAATCTTAATGACCGTTTTTCTTATTCATTTGAAAGTGAAGTAAATTTGGATAAGTATACTGGTCAAAAGACTTACTCTAAAATACATAATGAATCTGTAAAAAATATAAACTCAGAAAATAGCGAATATTTTGGAAATGAGAATGATCTTAATTTACAAGATATGCCAAGAACTCCTGAAACGACACTAAACTATTTGAACGACAAAATTTATGATAATCCCGTTTCTGAAGTTATTTATACTTCATGCATAAAAACACAAAAATGTGTTGCCTATTGGAGAAAAAAATATTTTGATCTTCGATGGAAAAATTTGGTGGAAAAGAAATTGAAGCGTAAACATTTGCAAAAAATGAAACAAGTGAAAATTGATGAACATATTGAAAATCTTAATTTGCCAGATGCTCCCAAAACATTTTGTAAAATGCTTCTATTCCCGAAAGGTAAAACTAATCCTTTCCCCGAGAAGCAACGTTTGCTGGCACATAGCATATACTATAAGTCTGCAACGGCCTATTCCTTTATGCGTAATATGTGCTTTAAATTACCATGTCCTAATACATTAAATAAATATTTAATGGTAAAAGCAATAACGCCAGGTATATATTATGATGTTTTGCATCAGCTGAAAGAAGTTTTCAAAGATAGTGATCCAAAAGTAAGGCAAGCAGTACTTGTTTTTGACGAAGTCTGCATTCGTCGAGGTGTGGAATATAATTCCAAACAAGACCTAATTGAAGGTGTTGTAGACATTGGATCTTAAAGGAAAAATATTCCAGCAACTGAGGCGTGTACGTTTCTAATCAGAGGCGTATTGTCTAATTGGACCTATATAATAGGGCATGTACTTGTATTATCGGCAGGTCCAATCCATGGATAGGATTTGAAAACATTGATTCTGGAAATTTTAAAAGAATGCAAAAATTCCAATATTGAAATATCAGTTCTTGTTTGTGATCAAGGATCTAACAACCGAAAATGCTATAAATTGCTAGGAATTTCTTCAGAAAACCCGTTTTTTATTTTCCAAGGAAAACGTATTTTGCATTATTTTGCATTATTTGATATCGTTCATCTAATAAAATCATTTAGAACCATTCGTTATAATAAAAACTTATCAACTCAAGATGGTGAAGTTTCATGGAACGTTATCAAAGAATTGTACGATTTTAATAAAAATAAAACCACGAAATTGTGTTGTAAACTTAAGGAAGAGCATATACAGCCAAATAATTTCCAAAAAATGAATGTTAAACTGGCTGTACAAGTCTTAAGTTGGACTGTGGCTGCAGGAATTCGAACAATAAATTCATTAAAAAAGTTTAGCGAAAAGAGTTCTTTGATAGCGGAATCAACAGCTGCTTGTTGCGAAAAAATAAATGATTTTTTTGATGTCGCTAATGTAAAATTTATTGGCTCGAATAATCCTTATAAAAAACCATTGAGCAAAGGTAATGTCCGGTCTATTAATATGCTGAATGAAATGTTAAAATATTTTCAGGATATTTCAGTAAAATCAAAAACCGCAGCGAAAGTTTATGCCCTTGATGGTTTGGTGCAGTATGCAAATGGGGTTTTGTTGTTGATTGATACTATTTCCGAGCTTGAAGGATTCAAATTTCTATTAACAGCTAAGCTACAACAAGACGTTTTAGAAAATATGTTTTCTGTAATAAGATCCATAGGTGGATTTAATAGATACCCTTCAGCTAAAGAGTTCTCAATGCATGTAAAGCATCTCATTTCACAAAAGTATATTCGAGCAGAAATGGTTGCAGAATCTTCTAATTGTGAACCAGCTTGTGACTTCATTTATTATGAGAGCCACGCTGAAACGTTTAACAATTCCATAGATATACAAACAAAGTCCACAAGCAATACATCGGAAGAGGATGACGATTGGGTACAAGAGGTGTCATATGTTGAAAACTTTTTAATAACTGACGTTGTACAGCAAAATTCCATTTCATACTTTGTAGGATATATTGCTTTTAAAATGACATCGAAACTTTCTTGCCAGGCTTGTCATGATTTGATAATGCATAAAGAAAAAGTCATGGAAATGCCAAGGGAGTACCTAATTTCGCATAAAAATTATAATCATGGAACTTATTTGAAATGTCCTACAGAGACTTTCTTTCTCGTATGTGAAGCGCAAATAAAGTGCTTCGAGAGTTATTTTAAAAACAATCTTCATAATAAAATGTTAAAAAAGAATTTATGTATAAAATGTATCGAGCACACTAATCAACATTTCCCGGATTGGTTTGCACTAAATGATTGTAGTGAACATAAAATAAAAATTCTTGATTTTCTACTTTTAGTATTAATTAGAAAAAATTGTATTTGGATAAATCATCAAAACAACGTATCCAAAACTGCAATAAGAAGAATGGAAGTTTATCGCCGATAGCGAATCATATCGTAAAAATTTTCATTCATTCAAGTAAGAAATTGAAATTCTAAACTAAAAGTTCACAACGCATTTACATTTCCATACTGAAATCAATTATTTGTTTTTTCAAAATTTGGTAACATTCGATGATGTTAAAATTTCATATGCGGCCAAGAAGTTATTATTGAAATTCAATTTGTTAAAATCATAGCTATTAAACCCAATTGTACACAGCAGAGAATCGTGATAATAAATATTGAAAAATATTATGCACATACACACCATTTGGAATTTCATAAAAACAAAGAAAATTCAGTTCCATTCTTCTATAAGAAGTCGTGTACACAAAAAAAATGCGATTCTAAGTTGAAAATACCACAATTTACGTTTCCTATAGCAACATGAATGAAAAAAATAATGAATACATGAAAAAGAGAAAAATATGGAATTGGTAAATGCCAGTTTGAATAAGAAAATTCAAAAGAATTTTAAATTTTAAACAATTTATCCGAATACAAACACCAAAAACTTTTGAATAATATTTTTAATAAGAGATGGCGTAGTTTTATCCACCAGCGCCTAGACAGGACACACTTGCGCCACTGTCCAATAGGCCAAAAAGGGATTCGCCGTCGATTTCCACTTTAGCATAAGGTCGAACGTCATGCTTCAGTTTCACAAAAGCGGATTCCACCGTTTTACCCAATAACTTCTTTTGCTTACACCTTTCTCTAAACCTACTAATTTTACTCGGCTTTAATACAGTACCGATTATTCTAATTCTAGCTTCGTCATATTCCATTTGACGTTGATGTAATGTTTTATTAGACCTTTCCAGTATATTATTATTAGACGAGATTTTAGTTGACGTTTCGCGTTTCAAAATTTTAATGACAGACGGAGAATTTGGTTGCAATGATAGATTTGAACTCAAGGTTGGTTCTATTTTGATTGGTCCGGGGGCATTATTGGCAACCGGGGGTTCCCGTGCGGTTCCTCTGTGCATTTCCCGGATTACATTTTGGGCACATCGGTAACGACACATCTTTTCTACCACAACGATAGCAAAAGAAGGACCGTTGTGGTATCGTACAGTCGGAAAAACCATGACCGATATTGTCACAGTTCCAACACTTGAATCGTGATCTACCATTAGCGTCCATTGCTTCTAAATGATTCTGGATTCCGTGTACCCACATAGTTTCATTTGCAAACCCTCGAATACTACTATCTCGATCTATTTCGGTAGGTTGATAAGGTAAACTATTACCGAAGAGAGATGAATTTATGTTGTATTGATTTGATATCGGTTCGCGAGGAAAAGGTTGGCCACCCCTAGTATATTGTTGGTGGTTATACGAATATTTATTTTGGTCAAAATCATTTTGAAAAACTTTGTATTGGAGATGAGAATCATTTTCTTGTCTGAAGCGAGAGTCTGGTATAAAGTTTGTTCTAGCAGGTAAGTTGTTTGCACTGAATTTGGCGAAAATCAATGGTGTGAAACATTTCGTTGGTGGGTCTATGTCTATCATTACCCAAATCAGTCCTATTATTTACTGGTCCATATGAGAAGTCACGTTCATTAAAAGCATCCAATTCATGGATTGGCCGTGTTGGGTTTTGCCAAATTCGTCTTGGTTCTCTCTCAGAAAGATGGCGTTCCCCTTTGCGGCATACTTCCTGAAAGCGACTCAGACTCATTGCAGGCATTCCGAAAATAAGATTTGCTTTTTATCTTTAACGTTACCTCTCATAAAGTCGGCCAATTCTATTTCCGTGATAGGAATTCTCAATCGATGGTATAAAGATAACACTGAATCTTAAAAATCATCGAAAGTTTCGCTATTTGATTGCTTTCTTTGTAGCATTCTACGCATAATCTCGTGGTCAGTGTCAAGGCTCTTAAATTGATGTCGAAGGGCCGACTTTAGGCCATGCCAATCTATTTGGGGTTCTCTTTTCAGTAGCCGCCAATACCACTGCTCAGCCTTATCGGAGAGCAGGGTATGAAATTGTGTACAGATGGCGTACCACGAATTATCCCCACGCGATTGCATGGTTTCTATACGGAATATGAATTCTTCCACCGACATGTCATGAGCCTTTCCACTGAACTTTAAACCCCATTTGTCGATTCGGGTATCATGTCTGAGAATTGCGTGTCAAATTTCCTGACCATCACGATTCGTGCCTGAGTTAAGATTTGAATTCCTACTTGGGCTTCGCCTTTGGTTGTTATTTGGGTTAAAAGGCATGTTTTTATTCGGATCATGATTGGGGTCGACCTGGTGATTATTTGACGCTGAAATAGCGTTTACATTTTAAGGTGTGTTCTGATTGTCAGCACCATATAGAGATGGTGGTGGTTGATGAATGTTATGGTTTGTTGTTGGTTGACTTAGTCTCTGAGGAACGTTCAAACTATATTTTTCGTTCAAATAATTGAAGTTAGCAGACTGGTCAATCATTCTTGATGGAGCCACTGAAGCTGGTGCTTGCGGTGGTGCATTTAAGGTCATTCGTTTTATTTTATTGAGCAAATTGCTTTCAATCTTTGCCATCTGACTACTCACAGCCGCTTCGATCATATTGCCTATTCTTTCTGTTGAAGCACCTGGATCTGATGGAAAGAGGAAAGAGGCACCTTCACTAGAACCCCATCGTGTCATAGTTGGGTTTACCGCATCTCTTCTTCTACCACTACGACTGCGAGTTGTCATTGTAGCCGGAGCTACGACTTTTGGAACTGGATTTAAATCCAACGAAAGTTGCGAATGACTACGCGTTACGCGTGGTTTCACTTGAACTAGATTATTTTTTCCCGAAGCACCTTCATCATTTGTATTTGATTCTGTCGACGCATTTGGTTCAATTGTGGGGTTGATTTTAGGTGTTGCACCTGTATTTGTTTCTGCCATTCTGTAAACACACAAAAAAATGTACAACAAAACAGATCAAATTATTTTAGGTGTAACCAGAAGATCGTTTATATGCAGAACCAAAATCAGATGTCCAAATGTCCTGCTCAAATTCACCAAAACAAAATAAAAATCAGATAAACTATCAGACGACGTCAAATTTAAAGTTTCACGATCAACCTAACAATTGATAGGATGTAAACGTGCCTTAGGTACAGTCCGAATTCAGTACAATAACGACAAGTCTGGGATTTGAGGAATTTTGCTTCTCAATATGTTTTTAAATTTTCAGGGGCAAAATAATGAAATAAATCTTGACAATAATAATAAAATACAATAATACCAAAAAAAATGTTGATAATAAAAAAAATTAATACTGAAAAGAAACTCCGCCACCAAAATTATTTAAAAAATGAAAGTAATAAAATCAAAAAATATTCAAAACATAATTTCAAAAAAAAAGATAATAAATTCCAAAAAAACATAATCTAAAACTGAAATAAACTAAACCTAAATTCAAAAAAAACCGAAAATAATAAAAACTAAACCGAAAAACGTAATCGAAAAACTAAATCAAAAATGAAAAAACTGAAATAAACTAAACTAAGCTTAATTAAACTTAACTTTAATAAAACTAAAACTAAAATGAAAAAAAAAACTAAACTAAGCTTAACTAAACTAAACTAAATTAAAAAAAAAAATTCCCTTCAAAAAAAAGCTTGCCTTAAAAAAAAAAGCTTCGCAAACAAAAGTTCCGACGAAATTCCCAAAGAATTAAAATTTCCCAAATAAACTTCCAATATAAATCCTTATACAAATTATTTCCCAAAACTAGGAAAACTAATTTCCAAAAAAAAATCAAAATGAAATTTCCCAAAATTCCACGAAATCTTTAAATGTACTTTGAGTTTAACTTCGTCGAAAATATCTACCGCAATTTCTCAAAACGATTTCCAGAAAATTTAATTTCCCAAAATAAATTTTTAAAATTTTAAATTTTCCGAAGAAAGGAAAATTTTCTAAATAATCAAACGTATTTGTATTACGTAAGAGCGAGAGAGAGAGACGAAACAAGTGGACGACACGAATGAAACATACCCGACATACACTCACGGAACGAGAATTGAATGTTGATTAGGGTTTCTGAAGATTCGGTTTTTTAAGATTCGTCGAATCCGAAGAAAGTAATTCAATATTCGTCGAACCCGAATCCAAATCCGAATAATGAAGTAAGAAATTTGATCATTTCATACAATATATAAAATTAAACATTTATAGTAGGTCTTGAAAGAACCAGCTAATGAACAACAAGTCTTCATAGAGAAAAATTTTTGAGGGGAAAAGAAAAAAAAAGAATAATAATTATTTTTTGTTTTTCTTTTTAAATATATTTAAATATATTTGTTGATAAATTAGTGTATTGAAAGACTATTTTCAGGTGGAAAAATAAAAGGAATTTTGTGAATATTAAAAAAAAAAAGAAGAATCAGGGTGAAGTAACCATGAAAAAAAAATAGAAGCCGGTCGAGATCCCGATCGAATGGAAGTGGGGAGGGTGGATCTAATCCAAAGTATAAAAAAGAAAGAGAAAGAAGAATCGAAAACACAACTAGACCTGAATCGACAATTGACATCAAAATTGATTATCGTAATACCAAGGAGAATAAGGATGGAAAAAATGTGAATACTGTAGAAACGCAAAATACAAGTAACAATGAAACTTGCTTATATAATGAATTCCATGTAACGCCTTTTAGTGTATATGTTGAGGAATTTGATGAGAATAACTCAAACAAGGTAATGAATCCTTTCACATTAGGGAAATTAATGAAAGATCGTAAAATAAAGAATGTGGAAAAAGTTGAGAAAATTGGTTTTGGTAGATGCAAAATAACATTCAACCAAAAAGAAGAAGCTAATAACCTAGTTATACAAAAAACCCTTGAAGATAAAGGATACAAAGCCCCTATATCCAGGCATTTCATTTTTAAATCTGGAATAATATTCAATATTCCAACAGAAATTAGTGAACAAGAAATATTAGAAAAAATTGAATCACCATTACCCATATTAAAAGTAGAGAGAATAATAAGGAGAAACATGGACAGAGAGAATGAAATGGAAGACCAATATATTCCAACTAATAGAGTTAAATTAATTTTTAAAGGGAACGGGATACCGAAATATATAAGCTTATGCTATATAAGGTACAAAGTTGATTTTTTTATCCCAGGAACAAGAAAATGCCTTAAATGCTTCAGATTTGGCCATATTGCCAAATTATGTAAACAAAAAGAAAAGGCATGTGATAGATGTATAAACAAACATGAACAAACGGAAGAATGTAAGACCGAAACATTGCAATGCATAAACTGTAGAGGAAACCATAGGGCTACAGATAGAGAATGTCCTTCGAGATCCAAGGCAATATTAACAAAAAAATTATGGTAATTGAAAACATATCCGGCTCAGAGGCAAAAAATAGACTAAAAAACATTTTAAGGGAAAATGAAAGTAGTTACGAGGGAGATATATCGGAGTTCCCGAAAGTTGGGGGGAAGAGGAAAAAAGAAAAAAGAATTTTGGTTAAAAACAATCAAATGGAAGCTAACAAATTAATGTGTAGTTTATGCTCATACAGCGAAGCGGCTAAAATTAAAACCAACACAGATAAAACAAAGGAAAACTATTTAGAATCACACGGAATTAAAACTAACAAAGAAAATAAGGAAAATAATGAGATCATTGACTTAAAAAAGAAAATACAAAATTTTGAACAAATAATTACATGGATACAACAAATATTCATGGAAAATAAAGGGAAATGGAGAGAAATATTAACCAATGTGCAGGTCAAGATACTGAAAGAGATAGAAGACCATATTGGTCTTAATAACAATAACACAAATAATGAAAATGAGCCACTACAACATACAAAGTCTAGAAAAACAAGGAAATTTAGAGCTGCTGGAAATCTTCATCAGGAAAAATAAAATTGACATCATGATTATCAATGAAACTTGGCAAAAACCAAATGGAAGAACACTTAATATAAACAATTTCAACTTTACAGGTATTTGTAGAGATGGAAATATTGGAGGTGGGGTCGGCATCTTTTGCAGAAAAGCGATAATCACGGAAAAGATATCCTTGAACTCAAACGTAGAAATAATACGGCTAAAAACTAAAAATCATAGTCATCATGATTATGTATATTAATCCTAATATGAATAATAATGATTTAGAAAGAGAATTAAACGGTTTAGAAATCCAAAGTATAAGAATGCACAACATAATTTTCACAGGTGATGTGAACGCAAAATCACAAATCTGGGGAAGCAACTTGAACAATAGAAGAGGACGTATTATCAATCAATTTATGAACAACATCAACCTCAGTTGCTTAAATACTGGCGAACATACATTCGAAATAAATAACACAAAATCGGTCTTAGATGTAACATTTGCCAATAACAATCTTAACATTACATGGAAAGTTGACCTCTACAAAATAACAGGAAGCAACCACTTTCCCATTATAATGGAATGGGATAGTATTGAAAAAACCAGATTTGTGAAATTCACATCATTTAACAAACTAAAAGAGAAAAACACAGGTATAACACTAAATGCAGATATTAAGAACATTGAAGAAGAAATGATTAACAACATAGCTCCATGTACCACAACAAAAATCAACAAATGTGACCGTTTTTATCCAAAAAAATGGTGGAACAAAACTATTCATACATTATGGAGGAAAAGGAGAGATAACCAAAAATTATACAACCAAACAAAAAATAAAGTGACAGCTAATAAAGTGAAAGCCATAGGTGTCCTACTCAGAAAAGAAATTCAAAAATAAAAAAAGAAGGTTGGGAAGAATTTATCAACGACCTATCGAAAGACAAAAACCCACAAAACTTCTGGGATAAAGTCAACAGGATCAAAAACTGCAAAATAACACTAAAAATATATAAAAAATGGAGTAGTGAAGAAGAAAAAAAATTCCTAAGTGAGAACTCTAAATATGAAACTCTAAATCTACAAAAATGCAGGGCATCAAATATCCAAAAACCAGAACTAGATATCGAGGACTTCAATAATTTTCTTAAATCAAGAAGTAAACACTCTGCACCTGGAATAGACAGAATATCCTTCAGAGTCTTGAAGGATCTTAGTGATTGTCAGAAAAGAAACTTATTCAATGCACTAAACAAGACATGGTTAGAAGGAAATTTATTGGATCAGTGGAAATACATTAAACTCATACCGGTTCCGAAAGCTATTTGCGATATAAATGATACGAAAACTTTTAGACCTACTATATATGCCTAATATTATGTGTATACAAAATTATTGACGGCATGTTAAAAATATTAATGGAAAAGCATGTCGAAACAAACAAAATTTTGAAAACAAGATGTTATGGGTTTAGAAAATACAGATCGGCATCGCTATGTATAAATGACATGATCAACACTATAAAGCGGGATAAGTTGAAAAACTCCATGTTATTGGTGTGAGCATAGATATATCAAAAGCATACGATAATGTGAAATTAGAGACTTTGTGTGCAGAAATGCAAGAAACCAAAATAAATCCTTTTATAATTAACTGGATACTAGATTTTCTTATGAACAGAAAATTGGTCATGAACACAATCGAATGCAAAAACAATTTAGGACTTATGCAGGGTAGTGGTACCAGTCCATTACTGTTCAACATATACACAAGAAAACTTCACAATATAGAAGATGAGAATACAATAATATATCAATTTGCGGACGATTTTTTCATTTTATCTAAAAACAAGGACTTTAACATAGCCAAATTAAACTTAGTTACAAAAATTAATGACTTTCAACTAATATGTAATAACCTAAACCTTACAACAAACCACCAGAAAAATCAACTAATATATTTCAACAACAGGACAGGACATAATCATAAAACAAGTCACAGAAATCAAATTCCTAGGGAGATTTATTGAACAAGGAAACGGATGCAACACACATATATCAAAAGCTTTAAACAAAATGTCAGACAATGCTGGAATGCTAAAAATGATTAACGGATGCCGATATGGAGTGAATCCAAGAATAGGAATGAATATGTTCAAAACATTTGCAAGATCTAAATTAGAGTATGCAATTACATCAACCGCACACATGTCAAAAAGGAACCTCAGCAAAATCAACACATCAACAAACTCATATATACGAAAGGTACTCGGATTGATTAAAGGTACACCAAATCATGTGCTGTATGCCATATGTGGGGAATTACCACCAGAATATAGAATTCAATATCTACCAGCAAAAGAAATGATTAAGACAATCTGGTTAGACTTAGATTTCATGAAAGAAGTAATGATAGAACAATTAAACACATCATACGGAAATACATATAAAAAATTTAAACCAATTTTTGACAATATTGAGGCCCAAAATCTAGAAAGAATTGAAAATCAAAACATATCCCGATTTCTTTGGACAAAAAATGTACCGCCAATTTTGTTTAGTAACTCATAATGCAACGATTGCACTGGCAATACCAATCGTTCCATTATGACTTTACCTAAAAATTGTTTCTTTTTTACCGTTGGCGATACAATTATAGTTAGTCTTTCTTTTCGAGTCATACACTACTGTCGTTCAACTATTGTCGAAATAACCAACCAAAATCCAGATCAAATACAAATTTTAAATTACAAAAAATATAAGTTTTTTTTTTTTCTATTTTCTTCCTAAAAAATATTAAATCGGGGCATAAACTAATGTCCCTTAACATTTGGCGACCGTGACAGGACATTCGTACTTTGTAATTTTGGACAATTTGATTTGATTTGGCATTTGGTGGTTTCGTGGAAACATACGAAAAATAATTTGCACATATCGTCACATCAGTTACTTTGATTCATCTAATATAATCTTAATCGGAGATTATTTATTTTGGTAATTATAATATATACTTTTCGAAAACTCTTTCTCGTCGTTTTTTTGCATATTATAATAGTTCGTGAAAATTCCTTTGAGTAACGGTGCAAAAACAGTTATTTAGTCGGGTGATTAAATTTTGGACAAAACCGGTAAAAAAAACCGTAGTAAATTCGTGGCAAAATCTAACAAAGGAACTTTAAATTTGTGTAACAAAAAACTTAAAAAAAAAAAATATTTCATTGTCTTCAACAAGCAACGTTTATTGTTGAATATATTTTCGTTTATCGTTTGGAGCAATGCCAAACTCTGATGAAAATCCAATACCGAAGAAGGATGAGTCGGCTTTGGATTCCCTTTCTATAAAAAACAAATTAGAAGATTTAAAGAATCAACGGGCCACAACCAAGGGCTGCATCACTAGGATTAAAACTTATATTAACAAAACCGACACGTCACAAACCGAATTAGAGTGCAGGCTTGGTATCTTGGAGTCCTATTGGAAACTATTACTAAGTCATCAGGCAGCAATTGAAAGATTGATTCCCAATGATCCTGCAAATGAAACAGTTCGTGGTGATCTCGAAGATTTATATTGTGAAATGTTTAAAAAAAAAAAAGAAATTCAAATGTTTCCGGCGGAAATATTGTCAGCTTTCAGCAAATTTGAATCAATTTCGCAAATTTTTTGTTTTTGTCAGCTTTCAGCAAATTTGAATCAATTTCGCAAATTTTTTGTTTTTGTCAGCTTTCAGCAAATTTCACTGTTTGATTTTTTTTTTCTTTTCTTTTTAAATTCTTCATAAGAAAAAATGTTATTTGAAATTTAATTTATATTTCAATAAATTATTATTACTATTGGCCGCGAAATGTTTAAAAAAAAAAAAGAAATTCAAATGTTCCCGCCGGAAATATTGTCAGCTTTCAGCAAATTTCATTGTTTGATTTTTGACATTGGAGTCAATTTCGCAAATTTTTTGTTTTTGTCAGCTTTCAGCAAATTTCAGATTTGACATGTCAAACTTGACAAATGTTGTTTTCATTTTTTTAATTCTTGAATTTTTTTTATTTTTAAAAAAAATATACGTAAAATATAATTGAAATTGTGATTAAACTTCTTAATAATTTGAAATTATTATATTTTTATTGATTGTTTTTGTTTTTCTTATCCAATATTATTTTTTATTCAAATTCTTTCAATCAAAATTTAACCAATAAAAAAACAAATTAAATGATGAAACACAAAAGGAAAAATTCCGATTCTCCACCACAGTTGTGGGGACAACAACTGGCAAACATTGCACATTAAAAAACGGTTCTTCATCTGTAAAACTCTGTAAAAGTAAAAAAAAAAAAATTTAATTAGAAAAACTTTTCGCAAATTTCATATTGTTTTTGATTTGACATGTCAAACTTGAAAAAACGCCAAAATGTCATATTCGCATTTATGCCAGTTTTTTAGATAGTAAATGATTTTAATTAAAATTTTTCATTCTAACCTTAGATTTACAAAAACAAAACTTTTTCAAATGAACGTTGAAATTTCAATTTGCATTCCTCAAAATTTTTTTTCTTAGGTCAAAAATATTAACAATATTTCGCTAATCCTCAAAAATTTTATTGAAAGTCCGCTCGTAATATGGGTGGGGGAAAAACTGTGGTAGGTGCCACTACGAATTTCTTAAAAATTTCATTTTTGACTCCCACCATTCTCCCACCACTTCGCACCAGTAGGCTACTTGACTTCAAAAGATGCATGCAAATAAAAGTAGCTTAATGAAATATTCAATTGTGTTATATAAGTATAGCATTGTCACTAAAAGTGGCTTTTTATCATTACAAATCGTCCATTAGATCCATCCTCTTTTACGGCCTGGTCGTTTAGATAGAAAAATTGAGCCACTTTGATAAATTCTTTACTGCTGATATAAAAATTAAATCAAATCGAATTAAGAACATTGGAAAAAGGAAAAATGGGTCGACGAATTTGATAAAGCACAAGTAAAATATCAAGTTTGAATATACTTGAAAGAAATATTTATTTTACTTTTTTTCATTATTAGGTAATTGTCGCAACCACACAAATAGTTTTAGATGTCATACGTCATGGTTGTTATCTAGCAATTACATCATATTTGATCATGCTCGAAAAGAACATCCAATGCATCAACTTATGAGTCAATTCAAGAATCAACCAAAATGATTTGGATTTGTTGGAAAAATCATTTTATTCAACAATTTCGACTGTTTCTTCCATAAAAGATTTGCAAACTGTTTCTATAAACTAGTTCTGGTTTATTTTAAACATTGGGAAGATTTTCCAAACGGTAACATAATTTTTAGGAAAATAGAATTTTTTATTTGTTTCTTTTCATTACAGATAAAGATAATTCGGCTGGTTCAAAAAAAATTAAGCGTTCCCATCCAATACAATATCCAAACGAGTTAATTGGTGCAATGCCGAAAAGTGGACATACTTGTTATTTATATAAACTGGAATTGTCCCCAACATTTTCCAGAAATGTTGATAATGATCATATTTATGATTTATTATTAACAGAGACTTCATATGGCATTTTAACAATGAAAGAACTACCAAAACTAGCTGTGATGCCGCCGTTCTTTCTTACCCAAGGAGAGGTGATCGTCGCGAAGATTACCTACACACCAACTATAGTAAGAATCGATAACGATAATGATTTATTGTATTTACGTAATTTTCATGTAATGGTCTTCCGTGATATATTACACATATGGAAAGACTTTTTCGCATACCGACTATCGAAATGAACAAAAAATTCTATTTTAATCACACCAATCGACATAAATTGAAAAACAATTGATTGGAATTTAGTTAGAAACTTTCAAAATTTATTGGTTAGAATTTAATCCGGAAGATTATTTAAATCGTATTGTGTCAACATGGTACAGTGTTGACGAAAATATCAGGAGATATGTCGTGCATAAAATTCGTACGGATTTAACACCAATAAGTCCATTTCCAAACTGAAAATTTGAAAATTACGCCGCTTATATTTATAAGAAATATAAAGTCAGTGTGATCCAAACAAATCAGTTTTTACTTGAAGTAAAACCAATAACGAGAAGATTAAATTTATTACACCATGGTGTGGGCGAAAACGGTGAGGACGTCTTGTTAGTAATTGGAATTTGTTATATTGGAGATTCTTAAAATTGTTAAGCTTTCGGATAATTTTAATGGAGCAGATAGATCTTCGAAATGTCTGTACAGAAGCTGGCTGGTCTTTTTGCTATTAGGTAATTTTTGAAATCAAAAATTCAAATTAAATATTAAAACAAAAATTTACATTTCGCGGTAATGTCTTCCGGCCAAAGGCTATATATAATTTATTGAAATATAAATTAAATTCATTTTATTTACACGAAAGTTAGTTACCATTTTCTTCAACGATTTTTAACATATTTTCAATATGATATTTTCTATGTTAAAACTGTTATCTTGATGGTCATATGACGTCATGATACCGACACTAGATTAGATTGTTGCAAATGTTGATAAAAAAAGATAATCAGTCATCGGTTAATCATTATCTGTCGACAGAAATGTTAATATCTAGTTAAAAATGTATTTTAATATATGTAGGAATTAGTAGCAATACTAATTCATTATAATAATACCGTTAACTATCATCATCATTAGTTTTGGTAGATGAGACGAAATCACTTCTATTTTAGAAACGATACGTAACGGTCAAGTTAAAAAATTCATTATTAAAATCATTACTTTTTTTTGAAACGATAAGCAACGGTCACGTTTAATTTAAAATCATTATTATAGTAAATTCTAATTACAAAAACCTTTGTCGAAATTTTATAAGTTATTTTATGGATATTTTAATAAATTACATTCTTTTTGATATCTTGTGCTTTTTCGAATTCATTTTCCCGAACCCCCCTACATATATGATGGAAAATTTCTTCTTGAAAATTTCATAGCTTGTATTCTTTTAAAAGAAGGCAAGAGGAAGTTTTCCTTATTTTTGGTCGAAAGAAAATAATAAAATTCGATATTCGTTGCGCTGGATGAATGTAGTGTATATTTTTCTTTGGCAGATCACATCTAGATTATAAGATTTTTTTTCTTCTTACTTCATATATATTCAGATTTATGGTAGAGCTGTCTGTTCATTTAGTCATAAATTTTTTAATATTCTAAAAATATGAAACAAATTTGCCATGTTTTACAACATAACTAATTGATTTTTGAATGATTTCCATGGTCTTATCAAAAACACACAATAATTATAGATTAAATTTAGACAAATTGTTTTTTTTTATTTACTTAAAAATTTCCCGTTTTTTTTTATTTTTATTTTAGTTAATCGATTGTTTAGATGCAACATTGATAAAATCACTGAACACGAACGAAATAATATTAAAATTGGTGCAAAAATATTTGTAAATAACAATTCTATTGAGTATCTGAATGAGGCTGTGAATAATTTATTGAATATATTAAAAGTAAAAACTTTGGACAATTTAATATTGGCGGCTTATCATCCAAATAATGATGAGATTCAACGAAATGGTGATATACAATCTCAACCAAAAGAAAAGGTGGTGTTTTACAATGGGGCTCTAAAAATGCTTTGGACTATTTGAAATTGTTATGGAAAGTTTTAGAAAAATATATAATGAATATAAAATGGTAGAAATTATCAAAATTCGTTAGAATACTGTTGTAAAACTAATCGTTTTTTTTTTTTTTTTTTAAATCAAGATTTGTCAATTGGGAATTTCAGATTTGGATACAGAATCGCTAACCGAATTGTATACAACATGTAAAATTCATCCAACAATTGCACAAATTAATTTATCAGCTTGTTGTGTTGTTCCACCATATCTCAAGTTTGCTCATTCATACAGTACTATAGAATGTAATTCCAAGAAATCAATCGCATTCAAATCAAGTCAAATTGTATTTCAGGCTTTTACACAAGAACTGTATAAGAATATTATTATTATAGAGATAAGTATTGCGGGATCATATCATATCATATCGAAAAAGAATTTGAATAACACTAATGAACAGATGACTTTCATAAATTGAAATAATTATTGCTTGAATGACTTTTAAATCGTTTTGTTAATGCTAATCAAGATACTAACTTAGGAGATTATGCTGCACAATTAATTGCAATTAAAATATCATTTAATTAATGAATTATATATTTAAATTACATTTAAATTTAAATAAATTGTATTTCAAAAAGGAACAATAAAAATTACCGTCCTATAGAATAATTAATATATAAAATGACAAACTATATTTTTTTTTTATTTTTTCTTTGAAGAACATATACTAATGTATGTATCTGTAAATTCAAATGGTTTTATATTTGTAACATAAACTAAAATACAGTTATCTCACAGAGTTAGTTTAGAAAAATTACGTATCTTTTTGTGAGATATATTATATGTTATATACATATTATTTGCCAATTATAAATATACAAAAAACTACCAAGTAAATTCTTCGCTGGAGTATATGTTGTCCTTTGTTCCGCTTTTCTTCCAAATGGGTTTAAAATAAAGATAAATATGTAATTAAACAATATCTTTTGACTAAAGAACCACACACACGGAAATGAAACAGTGATCGGAAACTTGGTCGGTAAATCTTATTATTCCGAGCTGTGCGTTTATATTCGGGTTGTGCATTAGTTATGGATTTGTACCTAACAGTTAGTTTAGACCCAAGACGTTTATTATATTTCACGTAAATAATTTGTCCGGGTGGATTCATAAGTTTTAATTGGTTGCCTGTTTTTATTATGGTTCTTAATATCTTTTTCTTGTTTTTATTTTAATTTTTCGATATTAATAAAACGGCTATTTTCGAAATCTGGAAGGACTATATTTTAGTTTCTACCGTAAAATAGTTCAACGGGTTTTTTCCCGATGGTAGAGTGAATACTAAAATTATATTCATTTATTGAATGTTCGAAGAGTTCTTCAAATGTACGAACTAGTCCATCTGCTTACAGACATCTCCTAATTCTTGAGAGAGTGGAATGAAACCGTTCTATTTGTTCATTGACTTCGCTTTTGTATGGAGGTTAAAAATCTTTATTTTAAGTTCGTCTTCCATCATGGAAGTTATTGAAGCGAAATTAAGAGATTTCTCGTTATCAATGACTGCTACTTCTGGTACGCTCAAGAAAAACAATAGATCTCCTCCCAATGGTCGTTTTACGTCTTCAATCGACCTGGATTTGATAGATTTTGCTTGAGCGAGTTTTGTAAATTTATCTATCGCTGTTAGAATTAATTTCTTTTCCGTCGAATAAATGTCGATATGGAGAGCGTGACCTGGGTAATTTGGAATGGGAGTTGGATTGATAATTTGGTTGTTGGGAAGCCTTTCATATTTATTTTCCTTGCAAATTGTGCATTGCTTTGTGAGATTTCCAATTTTTGTAATGTTATGCCCGTAACGCGTATTTGCGTATGCCAAATTCTGTAGTTTTTGAAATGAATGGATTGGATAAATTTCTTGAATTTTACCCATTATTGTGGGTTGAGATATCTCTTGAAAATTTTTATTATATTATTTTCTGTGTATTCTGGTTGGATCATAATGTGTCTGGTGTAATTTTGAAAGGGATTTTATATTGGCAGTATGCATTAATTCGTGCGGTTTTCTAAGAGAGGGCATTACTAGTATTATTTCGCGTCGTGTTCATCCGTGACTACATTCATTTGAAAGCTACTGTTATTGCGCGTCTTTTTCACTATATGTCATTTGATTGAAGCGTAAACAAAATTTTTTTCTATTCATTTGAACATGTTGAACTTTGTGCCAGAAAAAGTGTTTTTGCGGGGAGTTCTTCTTCATTACTTTAACATGAAGAAAAGTGCTACCGAAAGTCATCGTATTTTAGTAGAGGTTTATGGTGACCATGCTCTAGCTGAAAGAACGTGCCAGAAGTGGTTTTCACGGTTTAAAAGTGGCGATTTCAACTTAGAAGACGATGAACGACCGGGACAGCCAAAAAGGTTTGAAGATGAAGAATTGGTGGCATTGCTTGATGAAGATTCGTGCCAAACGCAACAAGATCTTGCAAAATCATTGGGAGTTGATCAAGCAACCATTTGCAGACGTTTAAAAGCATCGGGATTCATCCAAAAGCTTGGAAATTGGGTGCCGTATGAATTAAAGCCAAGAGATATCGAACGCCGATTCTGCATGTCGGAAATGTTGCTTCAACGCCACAAAAACAAGTCATTTTTGCATCGGATTGTCACTGGTGATGAAAAATGGATTCATTACGATAACCCCAAGCGCAAGAAATCGTATGTGAAGCCCGGTCAACCATCAACATCCTCGGCAAAGCCGAATATCCATGGCGCCAAGGTAATGCTCTGTATTTGGTGGGATCATAAGGGTGTGTTGTATTATGAGCTGTTGAAATCGGGTCAGACGATCAAAGGGGACCTCTACCGAACACAATTAATACGTTTGAAGAGAGCGATTGCGGAAAAACGACCAGAATATGCAACCAGACACGAATCCATAATTTTCCATCATGACAACGCTCGGCCACATGTTTCAAGACCGGTTCAAAACTATTTGGAAAACAGTGGGTGGGAAGTTCTACCTCACCCGCCTTATAGCCCAGACATAGCCCCTTCTGATTACTATTTGTTCAGATCAATGCAGAATGCCCTCACCGGAATACGCTTCACTTCAGAACAGGGTATCAAAAATTGGCTCGATTCGTTCTTCACCACCAAGCCGGAGAAGTTCTTTTGGGATGGAATCCACAAACTGCCAGAAAGATGGGCAAATGTTGTAGCTTCCAATGGACAATACTTTGATCATTGAGTGTATAACCATTTTTTCACAATAAAGCCTTAATTTTCGAAAAAAACGCACGAATTAATGCATACTCCCAATAGTTGATAACTAGTTTCGTTACTCTTTTTTAAAATTAACTGATTTCGAAAGATATTAATAGATCTTTCTACTATGCTATGAACTTTTATCACTATGTTGGATTGAAGTTATTGAGTTTACTTCAGTTGTTTGTGGAGGTCTTGATAAGTTACCGGCTACAACGTTTCTCCTTCCTGGTTTGTATTTCAGTTCATAATTGTATTCTTCGAGAATGGTTTCCCAACGCTTCATTTTACTATTGGTGTTTTATTGCTAGGTCTTAAGTTTTTTTGATCCGTATAAGAAATTTCTAAGAGAATGCAAAGCCCATATTATGGCGAGCATCTCTTTTTCATTAGTTGCGTAAGATTCCCCTGTTTTATTCATATTGTTTCATATTATTGTTCTTGACAAGAATGTAATTAGTTTATTTTTTTCTGACTATGCTATCGGCGGGATGGGATAGTTAGAAGCATCAGTTGTGAGTTCGAAATCTGTCTCAAAATTGTGTTATAAAAGTATTACTTCTTAATTTGTTTTTTATAATTTTTTTCAGAATGTATATCAGCAGGAAAATAAATAACATTTTATCCAATCCCCAAAGATTTCTTGGAACAATAGAAAAAGTAGACCAAAGAAATTGGCTTTATAATTATAAAAATAATAAAATGGAGGAGTATAGAATAACTTACCCACCAGGCATTATTTTTATGTTCCAAGAAATTCTAAGGCAAACTGTAAATTATGAAACGGCAAAAATTATAGAAATAAATGTCGATATCAAATCAAACGTACTAAAAATTTCGAATAACGGCGGGGGCATCCTGATTGATGCCGATGGCAGTAACATTAAAACGTTATTTGGTCGATTGCCCGAAAATCATGATGATCTTAAAGGGGCAATAATGTGTAACGTATTTTCCGATTATTTTAAAGTCGAAATCGTTACAAATAATAAACATTATAGACAATCGTGGTCCGAAAATATGACGAATATATGTTTTCCACACGAACCAACAAATGTGGTACAGGAAGAATATATAAAGATTATATTTATACCCACTATAATGAAATTTCCATCATTATCATTAAATGATGATATAATGTTAATAATGGGTCATTTTGCTTGCGGTATTGCAGCAGAACATCCACATATTAAAATATTCTTTAATGAAGAAAAATTAAATCCCGTTAATTTTAAAAACGGTGGAATGAGTTGGAGACAGTGTCTAGAAATACAAGACAATAGAGAAAATACCAGATTGCGCCAACTTATGATAGTGGAGGGTCTAACAGCTGGCTCGCAATTGGAATTTTTCCAAGGTTCTAATAATTTCGACACATTTCAATTAGATGGAATATGTACAAATGTCTCCAATATAAAAGAAATATCAGAATTGAAAGATCATGAACTTAATTGTTTAATCCAAAGAATTGGTTGCAAACCTAATTGGGAGTATTATACTATGAAAAGTATAAAAGAATACTTAAATTATGATTCAATCATAATTATAACTGACTCCGATATGGGTGGCGACTATATCAAAGGATTACTTTTATATTTCTTTTTTAAATTTTGGCCGAGATTTTTTAATCTGCCATTTATTAGTCAGTTGCGATTGCCACTTGTTACGGCAACGTTAGAAGGCAACGTGACTAATTTATATTCGTTTTTACAATTTACCAACTGGGAAATTGAAACGAATAAAACTAATACACGTAACAATTATACGTTATGTTATTATAATGGAGTTGGTAGTGTTCCGCTAAATATTATTAAAAATCATTTAGAAGATTTAAATAATAGAAATATGCATTTTAAATGTGATAGTTTAAAAGATACTTTGTATATCGAGATGGCATTTGGCCACCAAAAAAAATCAGAGCGCCGAACAGCAATAGATCGATATGCAGATAATTTTATTGTGAATACTAAGAATAAAATGGAACACCAAACTTTTTATAATAATGAAAAAGTAATAGAAATTTCGAAGTTTATTAAGGGTGGTGTTTTACCATATTTTTATCAAACAGCAATAAACAAAATACCCGCTACTTCAGACGGCTTGAAACCAGCTCAAAGAAGATTTATTTTCACTTTATTACGTTCGAATTATAAGCAACCAATGCACTTACTAAAAGTAGCTAATGATTGCCAATTCGATTCGAAATACATGAAATACTTACCGTCGATCATAATGAATATGAGCCATGGTATGGTAGGGACTAACAATAGTCCTTTAGTAAACTCAAGTAAAGTTGGAAATCGTTGGACTGGCCCTATACGTACAAGTGAGCAATATCCAATGATTGAAATGAGCCAAGTCGTTCCGCTAATATTTAAAAATAATAGCGATGATAATAGCGAACCACCAACCAGATTGTTCGCTATAATCCCACCACAATTGCTTAATGGTGTTGATGTCTTTTCACCTGGTTGCGTTTCAAATTGTCCAAATTTTAAAGGCCATCATTTAATTAATTATATATTAGCAATTATTAAAAATGAAGTGCCTGAAAAATTGCATCCATATTATAATGGATTTAAAGGGGACATACTATACGTTGGTGAGAATGTTTACCGAGCAATAGGTAATATAGCTTTATTACCAAATCAAGATAATGATGATATTATAAAGCTAGAAATTACCGAAATACCTGTTGGTAAATGGGTAGAGAATTATGAAAAGAAGACATTAAAAGCCGCTTGTGAAAATGGTAGTATAATAAAATACGAGAATTATTGTAATAAAGGACAAACTATTCGTTTTGTAGTTCATTTAACAGTCCAAAATTATAATAAAATTAATAGTTTAAAAAATGGACTTTTTCTACATTTCAACTTACAATCTTACACAAATACATTCCGTCTCAATTTAATTAATGACGATGATAAAATTGTAGGATTTAATTCAGTTGATGAATATTTAAAAGAATTTGTTTCTATTACAATTAAAAAGTATATAGTACTAAAAGAGTACTTACTTAATAAATTGCAAAAAGAAGCATCCATTTTAAAAAGACAATGCCAAGATAACCAAAATAATCCTGAACTATTATCTAAACTTAAAGCGGTATGGAAAAAATTGGAAGAAATTAAAAAAAAATCACCAAGAGACATGTGGAAAGAAGATCTAGTTTCGCTAGATGAGTATTTCCGCAATGAAGAAATTAATATAAGAAAAGAATATGACCAATTGGAAGAAATATATAAGCCATCAAAAAATAGTCAAAAAATAAATTTTATATCACGACCAAGATCAAGATCGCCATCGCCAGAAAGATTACCCGCTAATAAAAAAATATGCCTTGATTTGCCGTCTACTTCGAAAGGGTAAAAATCGTTACTTCATCTTTATCGGGAAAATGATCTATATCGCTTTGTTGAAGAAGCATTAGCAAATATCTGAACTGTTTGTGCTAGTGCATCTGAACAAATTGAATGTCAACTTTTCGAAAATGAAACTAATCAATCTTCAATATTAGTACAACAATTGAGCTATGGTATTCCTGTATTTCAAGCGTTAAGGAATTTCTGTATATTTTCTGCCGAACTGAAAAAAAAGTCTAATGGAGACTCGAACATTTGGACTTTTTTGTTAGTCTGATCGAAATTATGTCTTAAAATAAGTTCAATGGAGTCGTGAGGTAATTTAGAATATGTTGTATTGGTCGTTGTGAGAATATAACAGAAGAAGAAAATGTTGAAGATGAAATTGAGGTAGTAATAATATCTTATAGAATATATTCTTTTTTATAATCACAATCCTCTTTTTTAAAAAATAGATACCTGAAGAAATGTCACATTCAGCTCCACAGAAATGTTTTTTGCAGCAGAATTTAAATTTACATCTTCAAGGGCCAGGTGATTCGGTTTTAAGTGATGTATATGAAGAAAGTATTTCAACAAAAACCCAAGGTCTTATTGTATGCATTAAATAATGTTCAGGTATGATTTTGGTCATTATGTACATATAAAAAAATTTAAGTTTTGTAATTTCTAGGACCTAAGTTGTGTTTCCTTATTTAGCTTCTACATAGAGGGAATTTCTACAAAGTTGCATTTAGGGAAAACAACAAAAGCCTGAATGCATAACGTATATACTTGTATTCAATAAACAGTAAGATCAGGAAGTAATCAGAAAAAGGGTGGAATAATGCGTGGAACACGTGCATTTTTAGGTACAGCTATATCATAATACCATTTATTTTAAAACAGATACTTATGAACTTATTAAATTGGTTTAGCTCATTTATCTTCTCAAACAAGACCCGATAACATTCAGGATGAACCAATTTTAATTGAAACTTCTGAAAAACAATTGGAAGAACTTGTTATAACATTAGATATTGAAAAATCACATGCTCAATTGAGGCGTTTACAGAACGAAGAATGTAGTTTACAGGTTTGAAATCTTTTTTTAATAGATTTTAAAGTGAATCTGTATGAAACAATGATTTATTTTTAATACATTTAATGTATTTGAATAATATATTTATATCTTATTTTAAAAGGATACACAAGTAATTATAACTGCCATTCCTGAACACAAAAGTCAAGCTATGTTTTTTATATACAATATTTTCTATAGAGTCGATATTCTGTAAATTTTACTCTATTATCAAAGACATTTCAAGAAGATCCAAGTTTGTCAATTATGTAAGATCATGCAAAAATTAGTTTTAGAAGAAGGTGTAAATAAAATTGAAGGTATTTTTAAACAAGGAGAAATACCCCATTTGAATATGCTTCGACAGGTATTTATTTAATCAAAATGAATAATTTATTATATAAATTTTATATTATTCGTTATTTAGGGGGTAATTGTTGTAATAGTTGTCAATGGAAGAATACTTTGTATAATCCTATTCTCTTTCAACATCAATATAAAAATAAATTAGTACGACCAATTAATGTAACATTTCCATTTCCACAAACAGAAGAGGTAAAGAGTTTAAATATTAAAGTGAATTTTAATTTGTTTAAAAAAAAACAATAGAAATGTGATGAATGATGGCGCGATTTTGATATAGATCCAGAACTTGGTCAATATTTGGCAACTTGTGATAATGCAGAGGGAGGGTGAAAATGCACTTCTCTTAGGACAAGCAGTAATTAAATATGGTAGGGAATAGTATTAATAAAAATTTGGAAAAAATATTTTTCAACTAACAATATTAACAATTTAGATATGCCTCCATTTATACCTTCGTTTTGTAATGAAACCACAAATACTCAATTTTTAATTTTGCCATCACCAAATTTGCATACAAGTCATAAAACGTTTAAATTTAATTTTATTTAAAATTATGTGCACAATTGATTTTTCTTTTTTAAAATTTAGCAAAAAACTTTTAAATAAAGGAACTTCGGTACCACATACAATTTCCTCTCGTTCTAGTATACAAATGTTACCAATAATTTCAGGTCTAGTTGAAAAACAAAATCCAGAAATTTGTAAGAAAGCAAATATTTATTAGATTAGAGATTATGTTATATAGATATTGGAATTTTTGATTATAGAATATGGAATACTACCCCAAGAAGGTTCATTAAGTTTAACAAATTCTGTAGATAAGTGTTGTAATCAAAAAGAAGATTTGTATTTCTGGATGGCCAAACAACAAGAAAATAAACAAAAAAAGGATCATCAACCTGATAAGGTATACTTCTTAAACATTTACAAATAGAATATAATTTATTAAATTTTGATATATATAAAGGTAACAATGAGATATGGGGAAACTAGGCCACCGACGAGCTATTCAAATAAAGGAATTTTACAAGATTCAATTAAGCTATTAGACACATATTTCATATTTGAGCTGATTTTAACTTGCCTGGGAGTAATGCCACAACAAATGATTAATAACTTCTCTAATATGTACTGGTAGTTATTTATATTTATAATTTCTTACTTGATTTTATTTAAGTAATCATCGTCAATTCTAGATATTTCATCATTGGAGAATTTTGGAACCAATTTATCTTTAGTTGGTACCTTTGATTCAATTCGTATTGATATTGTTGTTAGTGAAGCAGGTGATAAGAAAACAAAAAAAAAAAAAGATTAACAAAAAGAATAGCAAATTAGCAATTGATATAAATAAATAATGATACACTATCCTTTTTATGTGAAAAAATAGGAATTGAATTGGAAGTTCTTAAAATGACTGATGGTACGGTTGATCAAGCAAAACGAAATGTTATTTATATGTCTAGAAGGCAAATGAAAAAACATACAAGTACTGTAATAAATTTCAGTTTAAATCTCGATTAACTCATATCCTTGTGAATTTTTTTTAAATTCTAGGTTAACATACTTTTCCTAAGGCTTTTACATCAGATTACAAATATGTATCAAAATGTTATAGATGCTCAGAGTGAACTAAGGGAACAGCCTGATTTGAATAAAAAATCATTTCATGGCAAAGATGAATGTAGTATTGCTTCAGAAACAAATGATGCAGCACAACCAACTTGGTACTGTTAGTGATCGATTCCTTAACAATGACAATCTCGATGAAAGATATGATAAGTTTAATGAAATGATTCCTTTGGGATATTCAATTAACAAGTATATGTTTGTTTTTATATATTTTAATTCATAATAATTTATATTAATGGGCGCATCCAGCAGTTCTAAGCGCTTAAAGCGCTTAGTGAAATTCTAGCATAAACACCAGAGCGACCAGAAAATTTTGTCGTTTTTTTGTTTATGGTTTTTCGGATTTAATTTGAAAATTTGTGAACCAATTTTGTTTAAATTAATTCTCCAAGTTAAATACATAAATAGACGATACCATGTTAAATTTCAGTCAAATCGGTCTAAGGATAGTGAAGAAAGAATCTTAAGAGAAAATAACCCTCTGCATATAGTTTTTTTGATGTATTTTAAAAACTAAACACCGATTTAAATAAAATTTGCAGATTAGACTTATTCTATCAGGGTCTAGGTTACCTGCAGACATTTTGAAAAGAGGAAACAAAGTTATGAAAAAAAACCTTGAAATAATGTTAGTTTTGACAGTTTTTCTGTCCCATTTCTACCATAGGGCATCAAAAAATCAGCTATAGGCCGATTTTCAGTTACTATATGTTTTTTATTCGAATATCGCGATATTCTAAATTTAGAAACATTGAGAATATATTATCTGAACTTGAATTTATATATCAACGTTTAGTTTAAAGTACACGTGTACCTAAAATTTTAAGTAAATAATTAAGTAAAAATATATATATGTGGAAGTAAAATAGAACTGTAAAAACTAAAATTCAAAAAATATAATCAAGTAGTCATTCGTTCGTCCAACGATAGTAGTAGCTTTTGCTTTTGAAAAAATATTAGACTTCACTTTTTTTAGTCAGCCGATGAATAAAGAACTCAAATTGTAATTTTAAATAAATTAACTTTATATTAAAATATATTCTTTAATTATCCCACATGGGGGCTCAGCCAAAGATCTCAAGAAAGTAAGCAATAAATAAAAATGAAAAGGACGAATTTCTTTTAAAAAAAAAACGACGAATTTTTAAAAAAAGAAAGACGACATTTTTTTTAAAAAAAAAGAAGAAACGACGAATTTTTTAAAAAAAGAAAGACGACATTTTTTTTTAAAGAAAAGAAAAAACGACGAATTTGTTTTTTAAAAAAAGAAGAAACGACGAATTTTAAAAAAAAAGAAAGACGACATTTTTTTAAAGAAAAGAAGAAACGACGAATTTGTTTTTAAAAAAAAGAAGAAACGACGAATTTTTTTAAATTAAGAAGACGATATTTTTTTTTAAAAAAAAGAAGAATCGACGAATTTGTTTTAAAAAAAAGAAAGACGATATTTTTTTAAAAAAGCGGAAAAGAAGAAACGGCGATTTTATTTAAAAAAAGAAAGCTATTTTTATAAAAAAGTGTTACGTAATAAAGGAAAAAGCCAAGCTGAGAAGGACGAACATTTCAAACAAAGAAGAATTTAGTTTTACAAAAAAAACGAGATATGGACTCGATAACGCTGAACGAATTTGAGAAAATGACTGCTAAGGATTTTAGGGAACTGCTAGAAAGCTGGAAACTTCCAACTGGTGGAAAGAAATCCGTATTGAAAGAAAGAGTTTGGAACCAACTCCAAAAGCGTAATGAAAACAAAGATGAAAATGATGAAAGAGAAATTGCACATTCAACAATGACAAATCATAGTGAGTATCAAAGTGATGTATTTAATAATAAAAATGTCATTCCAGGCGAAAAGAGTGAGAGTGAAGAAATTACATTCAATGTATCCAAAAATGATAACGGAAGGCAAAAACCTGAAAAAAACAGTTTTATGACATTTCGTGATTTTGAAAACGCGGTTCAAGAATTCACTGGAAATGAACGAGTAGAGCATTGGATCGATGACATTGAAAATTTTAATATGATCTCTAAGTGGAATGATATCGAATTATGCATTTACGTCAAAAGATTGCTTAAAGGAAGTGTACAACAATTTATAAGAACCCAAAGAAATGTAAACACTTGGAAAAAACTAAAAGATTTGTTAATGGACGAATTTTCAATTAAAATTGATACGGCTATGGTGCATGAACAATTAAGATTACGAGTGAAGGATTCGAACGAAAGTTATCGTGATTACGTTTACGCAATGCATAATATAGCATTACAAATTGATCTTGAAGATTCTTCTTTGATCAGGTATATTGTAGATGGTGTAGACGACAGTTCATCTGATAAAATTATATTGGAAGGAGCCAAGACGTTGAAAGAATTGAAAGAAAAACTTGTATCGTATGAAAGATTGAAATCAAGACGTAAGATAACGAAGAAATTTGAAAAAGTGGATTTGAAAATTTTTAAAAATAAGACGTGTCAACGAACATTGAATGAAGACGGTAAACCAAAGGTGATAAAATGTTTCAACTGTGGAATACTTGGTCATCTTTCAAAAGATTGCCCAGACATATCAAAAGGACCAAAATATTTCAAATGCAACTTATATGGACATAAAAGTTTCAATTGTGTAAAAAATAATGATGACAGACGTGGAGTAAATGTTATAAAAAGAAATGTCATGAATGTTACGGTTGAGATAAATAATCAAAAGTTTATTGGACTTGTGGATACGGGATCAGACATTACCGTTGTGAAAGAAAAACATTTAATGTCGATCAAACCAAATTTTATAAATAAATTGCCAACATTGATTTCGGGACTTAATTCTAATTTGTGGACCAAAGGAACGTTTAAAGCAAGTGTTAAAGTACAGCAAAAACAGTTTGAAAATTGTGAAGTTCATATCATAGCTGATGAGCAAATGTCGCCCGAATTAATAATTGGAATGAATATCCTGAAAGAAACTAAGTTGATTATTGATAAAGCTGGTGTTCAAATAATTGACGCAAATGATGACGCGAATCAGATGCCGCATATGACTGCTGAAGTCATTGAGTCACATTGTTTTTTATCACAAGTTGAGTTGTCACCTGAGGATGAAGATGAACGATTACAAAATTTAATAATTGCGGATAAGTTTATAGCGGATGAAACAGCAAAACAAATTTTGAAATACAAACCGGAAGAGATTAGGGAGACTGATATCAAGATGAAGATAGTAGTAACTGATGACATACCGATTCACCAAACACCTAGAAGATTACCGTGGCCTGAACAGAAGATAGTGGAAAGACAAATACAAGAATGGATTAATGATGGAATTATAAAAGCAAGTGCATCGGAATACGCCAGTCCAGTGGTATTAGTCAACAAGAAGGACGGATCAAAGCGATTATGCGTAGATTATCGGAAAATTAACAGCAAGATCTATAAAGACAGATACCCACTACCAAGGATCGAAGACCAAATCGATAAACTACAGAATGCGGTATATTTTACAACACTTGATTTGACTAATGGGTTTTTTCACGTTTCAGTTGATGAAAATAGTAGGAAGTACACAGCTTTTGTTACGCCAAGCGGACAGTTTGAATTCACAAAAGTACCTTTTGGATTGTGTAATTCTTCAAGCGTTTTTCAAAGATTTATAAATCACGTATTTAGACAACAAATAAACGATGGAATTGTGATGGTGTACATCGACGATATTATAATACCGTCAAAAACTCAGGCAGAGGGTTTAACAAATTTAAAGTTGGTATTGCGCGTAGCTGCCGAAAATGGACTTAATATCAAGTGGAAGAAGTGTCAATTTCTGCAGAAACGAATTGAATACCTAGGATACGTTATAGAAGCTGGGAAGATATCACCGTCTAACACTAAGATACAAGCTGTAATAAATTATCCTGAGCCACAGAACGTGCAGAAGCTTCAATCATTTCTCGGATTAGCTGGATATTTCCGAAAATTTATCAAGGATTTTGCTTTACATTCAAAACCATTGTATGACTTACTTGGAAAAGACAAAGTATTTAAGTTTGGTTCAGATCAGAAAATTGCATTTCATAAATTAAAAGAATTTCTAACTAAGCAACCAGTGTTACATATTTTTAATTACGGAAGTACTACTGAATTGCACACAGACGCGTCGAAATATGGCTATGGAGCGGTATTATTTCAAGTAGATTCAGCAGACAATAAACTACATCCTGTTTATTATTGGAGCAAAAAGACGACACCGATTCAACAACGCTATACAAGTTACGATCTGGAAGCGTTGGCTATCTATGAAGCAATTAAAAGATTTCGTGTTTATCTGTTAGGACAAAAATTTAAGTTAGTAACTGATTGCAAGGCTTTTACGCAAACGTTGAAAAAGAAGGATTTAATGACTAAAGTTGCAAGATGGTCCATGTTTTTAGAACAGTTTGATTATGTAGTTGAGCATCGAGCCGCAACTGGAATGAAACATGTTGACGTATTGAGCAGAAGTGCGATGGTAATGATTATTGACAAGAATGAGATGTTAGTTAGATTACGACGACCACAGAAAGACGACGATCAGCTTGAAGCAATTCGACAAATATTAAGAGATGTACCATACAAAGACTATGTGATGGAAAATGATATTTTATGTAGAAACGTTGAAGGAGAGTTGTTATTTGTCGTACCAGAAATGATGAAGGATGAGATTATCAAGCTTATTCATGAGAATGGACATTTTAATGTTAAGAAAATGTCAGAAATAGTTAATCAAAATTTCTATATTCCAGATCTAAAGTCTCGAATTGAAAAACGTGTCCAGAGTTGTGTCCAATGCATTTTAGCCGAACGGAAAAGGGGGAAAGTTGAAGGACGGTTATACCCGATACCGAAAGGAGAATGTCCGCTCGACACATTTCATTTAGACCACCTAGGGCCAATGACGGCAACAGGCAAAAATTATAAGTACATGTTAACGATTATTGACGGGTTTACTAAATTCGCATGGTTGTTTCCCACGAAGACGTTGTCAACCGACGAAGTTTTGCAGAAACTATCGATTATTACTAATATTTTCGGATATCCTAGACGTATGATCACGGATAAAGGAGGAGCTTTTACATCAGACAAATTCAAATCATATTGCAATGAACATCAAATTGAGATTCACCAGGTTACAACAGGAACGCCACGAGGAAATGGGCAAATCGAAAGATTGCATCAAGTAGTGATAAGCATTCTGACGAAATTATCATTAAATCAAGCAAACAAATGGTATCAAAATGTTCAGAAGGTGCAGCATTGCATTAACAGCACTTATCAACGAGCGATTAAGATGTCACCATATGAATTATTGGTAGGAAAGAAAATGAGGGTAGATGGAGACATAGAATTTGAACGAATTTTGGAAGAAGAGAAAATTAGAATATTCAATGAAAGTCGGGATCAATGCAGAACTAGGGCGAAGGAGGCCATAGCAGACATTCAAAGTGAAAATAAGCGCCAGTATGATA
Organism: Xylophagus ater; assembly: GCA_963422695.1. Taxonomy (NCBI): domain Eukaryota; kingdom Metazoa; phylum Arthropoda; class Insecta; order Diptera; family Xylophagidae; genus Xylophagus; species Xylophagus ater. The sequence continues at coordinate 39,305,753 of OY730478.1, forward strand.
GAAACAAAAGAAATTCACATCAGTATAAAGTGGATGACGTAGTAGCTATAGAACGAACACAATTTGCAAGCGGTCTGAAAATAAAACAAAAATTCTTTGGACCATACAAGGTGATTTCAGTTAGAGGTAGTGATCGATATGGGGTATTGAAGTTAGGTGAACATGATGGACCTAACAAAACATCTTCTAGTGCAGATAAGATGAAGAGATGGCCGGAAGAAGCAGTTTCATTTGAGGCAAATGATATCAGGATGGACGAGTGTGGAAGTAAAATAGAACTGTAAAAACTAAAATTCAAAAAATATAATCAAGTAGTCATTCGTTCGTCCAACGATAGTAGTAGCTTTTGCTTTTGAAAAAATATTAGACTTCACTTTTTTTAGTCAGCCGATGAATAAAGAACTCAAATTGTAATTTTAAATAAATTAACTTTATATTAAAATATATTCTTTAATTATCCCACATATATATTTTTTTTACCAATTAATTGCATTTTTTATGCATTTTACAAAAAAAAAAAAAATAATGACATCATCTTTGAACAATTTTATTCAATTAAAAATTTTTTATTTTCTTTATTTGATTTAAGGTCTAAATATCAAGACCCAAGAGGTCTTCGCAGCAAGACCCAAAATATATTCAGTTATGTGAGCTGGAAAACAAAAAGTCTTCAATTAATTAAATCTATGAGTATTTATATAAAAATTCTATACAAAAAAAAACGAAGAAAATTATTTTATTTCAAGTCTCTATTGTAAAGCGGTTTTATTTTGACTCATACGTGCTCTGATACTCATATGAGTGTCGTCATTTTATTAGCTGCTAACCTTGAAAAGTTACCTGTTCAAAATCAGTACGTAGGTATATTATAATAAGTTTTACATATATGTGTTTACATACACCTAACTTCAGGTTCTTCAGGTAAATTGCTGAAATTTAATTCAATTTTTTTGGTTAACAAATTAGATTTTATTTAAGGAAATAGTTGGAATCGATTCAATTCATCATATTGTAATCGTTCGAATTGATATCGGCAATCTTCTTCGAGATAATTGATTCTTGCTATTTTGCAACTGATTTTAAATTAATCTAAAATAAAAAAAAAACAGTAAAGAAACATTGTATTGAGAGTTCATTAAACTTAAATTTAATTAGAAAGCAATTTTAAATGGTTTTTATTGTTTATGTTAGATATCGTGGCTTTTAGAGATAAACACCTTTAGCCAATTTTTTAATTCTATATTTAGAAAATAAAATAAAGATAATTTATATTAAAATTTTTAAGATTTTTTTCTAGTAAAATTGGAAACGGTTATTACATCGATGATGTTTTTGAAACTAGCATGTGTATAAAGAACTGCATAGAAGAAGTGATCACAGGCCCGTAACTAGCAAAAAATAAGTTGTAGCATTTTACAGACGCCCAACAAAATTTAAAGAATACTTTGATTTGTTTGAAAATTTATAAAATATGGTACGAGCACCTTTGTGCCCATCCTGTTATTCAGTTCTGAGGGCTGTTAGCACGTAACTTGTTTCACACTTTTGATTCGACCAAACACCAAGTCGTTTCAACTTTAGCTTGGATTTTCATATGAGCGAAACAAGTTACGTGCTGCCATTTTTATGAAAAGTCGAAACAAGTTACGTACTACCACTCTTGGTTACGGGCGTGAGTAATCAACATATCTGTGAATGTTAAAGCATCGAATAAAGTATAGCAACGCAACGAATCTGAATTACTTGAATAAGTAAAATTGATAGCATAGTTGGAAAGGCTCTTGTTTAGTAACCAAGTATTCCAAATCTGGCAGTGGCGTTCTCCAGTTATTTCTCGTTCTTCAGTTGTTCGGTCTCGAACAGTTTTTAAAAATGAATTTTAAAAACATAATTTTACCAAACGCGAATTTGTGATGTTATGTAAATGAATCCTTACTACTTTTTATTACCACGTTTTTATTTAACTTGCTTTCTTGTTTGTTTGTGTGTTCGTTGGTCTAGTACAAATCTTTCAATCGATTTTTAACTAACTTCCCGAATAGCTAGACATTCGAAACTTTTAGAATAGCCCAGAACACGATGACAATGCATTCTTTTAATACTTTTAACCATCTTTAAGTAAAATTGAATTCATTTTCAGTAAATTTTGTTTTATATGTTGTTGGTTCGGAAAAAAATCCGCAAGGTGGCACTTCGATCGAATTCAATGCTTACAATTTTGCGTAACGGCGTTTGACGATTTTGAAAACAGAATAGATGTGAATTTATTGACGTGTTCTTTCCATTTCCTTCATGGCTTCTTCAATCAATATCCTCCAGCAATGTTTGAAAATTTCTTGTAATTGCTCTCTTTATTTACGCATTTTATCATACAAAAAATTTAAAAACGTGGTATATAAAAAGTACTTTTTATCTTGTAATTATTGTTTATTAAATTCTTTCAAATGGACGATGTGCATTGATGCCATTATGCATTATCGGTTTTACAGAAAGTAACCGATATAGACTCCAAAGACTTCTACTTCCTTTTGTAATTTAGCACAAAAGAGAAGCAGACTTCGAACAGATACCAAATACATACGTGTATAATAAAATAGAGCACATATTTCGATTACTAATTTTAAATCATTTAGTACTATAGTATAGTACAGCGATGGCGAACCTTTTGGAAAAGTGGGTCAAATTTTGTTCATTATTTTTTTTAGTACTAGCTTGTGGGCCACTAAGTCAGTGGCGTCAATTGGAAAGGGGGAGCGAAGGATAGTTAAAAACTACTTTTTTGGTTCTCACTTTTACAATCCTCCAAAAAGCTTACGTTTCCTTCTTGTTTTACAACTTTTAATTTTGCAAGTGAAAAGCAAAAATAAAGGAATAAAGAAAATCATATATATTTTATGAAATATTGTTTATGATTTAAAAAATAAGTTTATAAAAATCAGCGCGTGGATCTTTCAGAAAGCCTGCTTGGGCCAGTGTCTGTCCCGCGGGTCATAGGTTCGCCGTCGCTGGTATAGTAGATCCAAAATAGTATTCTAAAAGTTAATTCTAAAAAGTCTTGGAGTAATTGCAAATGACCTGTGGAGCAATAAACCCAATCATAATAAGTATAAAAAACAGTTTGTTTTTAACAATAAAATTAATCTTGTTAACTCGGTATTTTAATATCCAATTAACAAGATTTTTTTATTTCTTTTTATTTTATTATATTTTGAAATTATTACATAAGATATTTTTTTTTTTTTGTTTAATAAATAATTAAATTGAAAACTAAAAATAAAATGTACAACCAACTCTAAATATGAATTTTCGAAATCTTAAATTTTCAATTTCATTCAAAAGTTTTTAAAAATCAAGTTTAAATTTATATTTAATATATTTTAGTTCGAAATATCATTTAGTAATGTAAATATGGAATTATTTTCAAGAAAAAACTACATATTCTAATTAAAACCTCATAAAAGTCTTCTAATTTTTTTAAATACCATACAACTAGTTCGTTGTGCGTCAGCGGAATCAGCTTATGGCCAAAATATCCGTCTTCCAGGAGATTTTTTTACTTTTTCTAATTCTACCTTGGATACTTCTAAAATTGTTACACAGTTGAAAAATATTTTTAAAGATTTGAAACCTACTGAAGCTACTTATCATTTTAGCAAAAGGCTTTCATTTACTTGGCTCAAGATAGTTTTAGCAATGTTTTTATTCGATGTGATAGAATGCGACCGGGATTAAATACATCATATGACGGACCATTTAAAATGATTCGATGGATCCGTGGCCATGTGTATATTGAATGATGGCAATTGAAATAACATTTTAAACCGATTTATGTGACAATGACAATCCTTTCTTAAAAGTATTTCTTTTAACCTGCGACCGAACAAGAAAGTGTATATGCGAATATAAGCGTTTACTCAAAATATGAATAAAAAAAACAATATTAAAATAAAAAACCAAAAAACTTCTATGCTATTTTTCTCTCTCCTAAAAGAACTCAGCACAGGCTCTTAGTTTGTGTGTTGAATTTGCTCAGAATTTTTGCTTTGTTTATGATTGGAACAAAATTTTTGGTCTGTGGAAATTTTAGCTAGAGTAATTTTGGTTTAATAATAGATTCAATTATTGGGGCTGTTCTACGATTTTGTATGTTATTGTACATAATGTTACTTTGACGTTATTTATAAAACTGTTCATAATATTTTACCAAATTTCGTATTCTAGAAAAATTATTTTATGGTGTATTTACGTTTCAAAAACCTAACAAAATTTCTTCAATTTCTAGTTGAGTGATCTAGTGATCTTGCTTAAGAAGTAATTTTCTATCTCATATAACAAACGACGCACAATTAATTCCATAAAAAAATATATTTACATACCTATTTCAATCTGGGATGGAATCGTGTATTTCGATTCGACTAAACTTTTGATTCCATTTAATATTCGATTTGAATTCTTTTTGGCATCGCGTAACATGATCGTATAGTAATTAGTGTGGCTGTTGAGAAGTCCACGCAAATTGTATAAATTTTCAAATTGCCCGATGAAGTTTTATGACATTTTAACAGTTGAAAGTTTTTTTTTAAAGAAAATAATTTCAAATTAGTTTTGTTTTTGTTTTTAGTTTTGAAATATTTTTAAATTATTATTTAATAATAAATATTGAAGTTGTTGGTGTCACTAATGAAACAAAATATCTTTAAGTATTTTCGGTCCTAAATTTGTACAGTGGCGCCTTTTTATTGCAATATTTTGTTATAATGATAATTTTCTCTTCGCTCTTAGAGCATTTTATTTGATTGAAATTTCATCAAAATCTTGAACATTTTTTTTCAATTCAATGCTTTCAAGATAACTTATGCAAGGGTCGGATTTTCTTACATGAATTCAACAATAATTTAGTCAAAGTTTAAGTAAATAATTGCTAAATTACTTGTAATTCTGTTTTTTTGCATGAAAAAATTTAAGAATATGATAAGAAACATTAAAAAAAGTATGTTTTCGACAACTCAACACTAATCGAATGAATTTTATACGATCACAGTGTAAAATGTTTTCGATCCGATCTTAGCCGATTCCAAATTGGTTGGTCGAATCGTATATGCGATGAAATTGGTTCAAATCGAAATTGAAAATTCCACTCCTGTTCTATTCTATTTTCTACGAAATCGAAAGAATTAGGCCTCAGCAATAAACTTCTCTTTTCAAACCAACGAATATTTTCCTGACCCCACCAATTTAAGAAACATCACAGAATGTAGTCACATATCATTTTACGGGTTTCTTGAGTAAAAACACTTAGACAATCTCTGAAAATACTAATGAACAGATGGAATTGTTTTAACACACAGATTGGAAAATATATTGAACCAAAGCATGTTACATGTTGATATATCTTCTGTATTCTATTATCTTTGATAGAGCGCACCAAAATAAAAACTCCAGTCAATTAGTTACTGAACATAACTGCACTGAATATCTCCACTCACCAAATCCTTCTACCGTAGGTAATATAAGTACAAATGAGTTTTTATTGTGAAAACGGTTATTTTGGATACACTAACGCATTTATAAATCCATTCTACCTTTGACCATTATACTAAAAAAAAGTGGGATAAAGAAATAGTTTTCTTGGGAAATAAAAAAATGATTATTAAATAGATAATTTAAATTTTTCTTGTTTTGATATCATGATGATATGTTGTGACTTTTTAAGTTGTTATGTAACTAACAGAATGAATTTTAAATTCATCTTGAGCAACAATACACTTTATACTTTGTTATTTTGGCGTAGAAATATGACTAATAAGTATAATAAAATTCAATACAAAACAAAAAGTGCCATATTTTTAAGAGCCTTTTATTTGAACAAACTAAATTAATCCAATATGAATATTAAAATGTAAAGCACATAATTACCATAACAAAAGAATTCGAAATAATATTCCAATTAATATAATAATTCCTAATTAAAATGATATTAACACCAATTTATTCTTTGTTCTTTTGAATATATAAGAACACGTTCGACTTTCATATTCTGATACTGTGTAATTACTTTTTCTGATAAAGTTAAGTAACTTAAAAAAAATGAAAATTTTCCTGCTGCTTGCTTCGAGTTTAATTATTGCGTTATGTAATGGAAAAACTTACGATCCATGTGATTTGGCGAAAGAGCTTTCAAAGTTAGGAATGAAAAAATCCGATCTTGATGATTGGGTTTGTATAGCAGAACATGAAAGTTCATTTAAAACTGAGGCTATTGGAAAATTAAATCATGATAACACAAAAGATTGGGGACTATTTCAAATCAATGACAAATGGTGGTGTGAGTCTGGTAATGGAAAATCACATAATATATGCAAAATTCGTTGCCAAGAATTAGTTAAAGACGACATTACTGATGCAGTAAAATGCGCTCAACTTGTTAAGAAAGAGCAAGGATTCAAAGCATGGGTTGCATGGAATAACAAGTGCCAAAAACCACCAAGTGTTGCACATTGTTTGAAATGAAATTATTATATTTTATGAATAACTAAATTCTAAATTGTTTCTTAAATAAAAATTTTACACAATTGTACCTGCTTTTATTATGCCCTATGGTAGGTACTACCAGAGGGTATATTAGTTTTGTCACTAAGTGTGTAACGCATAGAAATAATCATCGCAGAAAAATTTCAAGGGTATGGTTGTGCAGGGAATCAAAAGTTATATCGTTTTATGCATGTCCGTCCGTCCGTCCGTCTGTGGACAAGATAACTCAAAAACGCGTTATCCGATTTTGTTGAAATTTAGAACGTAAGTTGGTTATTCCTTAACTGCGTTTGAGCAAAATCTATCCGCGGGGGGCAAAGTTATAAGGGAAAAACCAGGGTAACCAGAAAAATTTGTCGTTTTTTTGATCATGGTTTTTCGGATGTAATTGGAAAATTTGTCAATCGATTTTGTTTAAATTAATTATACAGATTAACTACATAAGTAGACGATACTATATTAAATTTCAGTCACATCGGTTGAAGAATAGTGGAGAAAGAAATAGTTCTAGCCTAAAATAAGCCTGTTCATAAAGTTTTTCTGATGTATTCTAAAAATTTATATACCGATTTGAATCAAATTTACGAAACGGGTTTATGCTATTAGACTCCAGCCTACCTGTGAATTTGGGCAAATTTGAGAATGAAGAAATGAAATTATGGAGAGAAAAACCTTAAAAAATTGAGTTAAGTAGAAAGTTCGTGGCGTTTTTTTCCAATAGATGGCTTTAGAATCGTATAACTTTAGTAGTTCTAATCCTATCAAGTTATATTATAGCGCGCTTAAAAGGTGACATTTTATAAAATATTTATGAAAAAAATTGTGAAATTCAGGCGGAACTAATTGGGGTAATTGGGTTTGGAAAATAAGCCAGAATTCCGAAAAAAATTCCCTATATTAATGCTCCATGTAAGGTACTGCCGTCTGTCCGTGGACAAAATAACTCATAAACGTGTTATCCAATTTTGATAAAATTTAGAATGCTACTTGGTTATTGCTATATTGGATTTGGTGTTACATTTCAGCAAAATCGACCGAAGGGGAGGGAAGTTATTAAGCAAAAACGAGAGTGACCAGAAAATTTTGTCGTTTTTTTATATAGTTTTTCGGATTTAACTGGAAAATTTGAGAATCAATTTTGTTTAAATTAATTATATAAATACGTAAATAAACGATGCCATGTTAAATTTGAGCAAAATCGGTCCAAGGATAGTGGAGAAAGAAATAATCCTAGGAGAAAATAAGTTTGTCCAAAAAGTTTTTTTGATGTACTTTAAAAACTAACGTACTGATTTGTGAATTGGATTTATCCTATTAGGGTCTAGGTTACCTGCGAATTTGAGGAAATTTTGGAAAGAGGAAACAAAGTTATGAAGAAAAAACCTGTAAATGCTGTTAGATTTGACTGTTTTTCTGTCCTATCTCTACCATATGGCATCAAAATTTTAAGTCACTATATGTTTAGTTTTTACTTTACCGACCAAAACGATTGCTTTTAGATAAAGTGTCACATTCTTTCGAAAACCTAACTTTTTTTTTTAGAAAGGGTAGAGATGGAAATAAGAGCAAAATCCGTTTCATCAAAGATAATTAGATCCATATCCATCCGTCCGTCCGCCCTATTTTTAAATGGAAAATCTAAACGGCTGGCCCGGCTTTCATGAAACTTTCACAGTTCATGTGTTGCACTGTTAGATGATATTGCGGCGTTTAGTACTTCAAACACACACAGTTCAATTACTAATTTTGTTTAATGATTTAGCCACTATTACTTCGTTTACATGACGATTTCAGAATTGAAATTCAACCCGAGTTTTTTATCTTTACCGGATTGAAAGATTGACTTGAAATCGACTTCAAATCAACGTCAATTTCATAGACGCTGCCAAACGAATTTTTCTTTTTTTAGGTTATGTCTCCCATACTCCATTTTAAATTTTCAATTCGATTTGAAGTCGATCTGTGCTTACATGCAAATTTCAAGTTGATCAGAAAAATTTTTGTGCGTAATTTTAAAATGCAAATTAAGAAACGCAGGCAGAAATTTATATACAAATGCACACACACCAGAAAAAAAATTTGGCGATAATTTTTTTTCTGGTATGTGTGGGAAATTTATAAGATTTGGTCCCATATTTAAGATTCCAGGGGTAATTTGGAAGATTCCGTCCGATTTTTAAGAACATTTCATTTTCTCTCTTCCTGATGGATTTTGCCTTTGAAAACTATATGTACTCTTGCGTACTTTCCAACTTATTGCCACGTGCCTTTTCTGGTTACTTCGCTAGCCTTCCAGACTTTATCATTAGTTACACTTTGGTATACATCAAAGTGTAACTAATAATAAAGTCGCGAAACTTCCTATCCTTACCGTACCGCCGTTTTTCAAATTTTGCCTGTTCTTTTTCAAACAATTTTCTATCCACTGCTGACATAGATAGAACTAAAAATTTTACGTATGGGTGAAAGAGAAACATTATTTTAAAAAACATCCCATTTCTCGCTTTTGAGTAATTTTAAAATGTAAATAAAGAAACAGGCAGAAATTTATATACAAATGCACACATATCAGAAAAAGTATTCCGGCTTGTACAAGGTATGTACCGTAGTTCAAATATCCCATGATGGTTACATTGTTAATTGATAGTTCTATCAGGTTATTAGTGAGTTTTAGATTTTTGGCAACTGGTGAATCCTACAGGAGCTTAAGTTACAGCTTTGGAATCTCAATTCAAGCCATTTCGGCAATCATTCCAGAAACAGTTGAGATAATTTACACCACTCTTGCATCGGATTGCTTGAAAGTTATACTTAAAGAAATTGTATTTCATACAATTAAGCATTCATATTCTACTAATTTTAGGCACCATGCACCAAAGAGCAGTGGACAGCAATAGATAATGAATTTTCACGACAATGGAACTTCCCGTTTTGCCTTGGCAGTTTAGGTATAACCAAAAATATTAATACTTTCTACAAATTCACTTGCTTTTTTTAAATTTTCAGATGGAAAACACATTGCTTTTCGTGCTCCTCAAAAGGATGGTTCTTTCTATTTTGATTATAAGGGCTTTCACAGTATTGTCCTATTAGCCCTAGTGGACGCAAACTATAAGTTTTTGTATGTTGATGTCGGCTGCAATGGAAGAATTAGTGACGGGGGCGTTTTTGCCAATTCATCACTATATACTGCTATAAATAAAAATTCATTGAATTTTCCAGATGAAGATTTTTTGCCAGGGACAAATTTGAAAGTTCCATATGTTATTGTGATGGACGAAGCGTTTAAACTAACAAATAACATGTTGAAGCCATATGGAGAAAGATCTGAAATGCCTCAGAAGATTTTCAATTATAGATTGAGCAGAGCACGCAGAGTCGTTGAAAACGCTTTTGGTATTATGTCGAACCGATTTCGCATACTGCAAACCAAAATTAATTTATCGGTCAAGAAAGTAGAGAATATTGTTTTAACTTGTTGCGTCTTGCATAATTTTATTAAAGAAATCGAAGCAGAAGTTTCAGTCGATGTCGACAACGAAAATACAAAAGATGTTTCTTTTACCCCCGGACTTTGGAGGCAACACATAAACTTAACAAAATTAGAAAGATCAACTTGCAATCGTGCAACAAATAGAGCTATGGACATTAGAAACAATTTCTGTAAATATTTCAATACAACTGGCTTCGTTAATTGGCAATGGGAAGCAATAAAAAAATTTAACTTCTAATCCAAATTAATCCATATATATTTATACATATTTTAATTGATAAACATTTTATAAAATAAACAGTCTTGCTTACTATATCATAAACAGTCTTCTAAATAAAAACAAAACAAAAAATTAATTTTTTTCACTTATGTAGCACATAGTATACCGACAAAATTTTTCAATTACAAAAAATTTCCATTTGTTCTTGAGTCAAAAACAAGATTGATTATATTTTGCTTTAATGTCCTCTGTTGGGTTTCATCTGTTAGTACAGCCATTTCTGACCCAATGAAATTGAGGAAGCGGCGTATACTTGGTGGAAATTCGTCGCTCTTTTCACAAGGAGTTCAATTTACAGTACTAAGTAATTCTGACGCTTTATTGAGAAGTTCCTTTTCTGTATCAGTATCCACTTTAGGTTTTTTTTTTTGGTCCTACTTCAGTGTGAGACGTAGTTTGATCAATATCCCCTGAAGCTGATGTAGTCGCGTATTCAGAGTCGTCCAATAAATATGAGTAACAAGATTCACCCGAATGTATCTGTAAATTACGAAATTTCAAAACTTATCAACTTCCATCAAAGAACCAAAATAATACCTCAGAATTCATATCCTCATATATATGGTCTAGATTTGATTTTGAGTCTCTGGCAATGACGTATCTGTCCAAAAAGTTCAAATTGTCAAACCACCACACCGTTGGCTTGTAAATATCCTCTGCCCCATAGCCACTTTTCATAGAACATCTTTTTTTCTAAGTTCGTGGGCATAATGTGTCCTTAACGAATTTATTTTGGTCTTGATGTCTTCAACAATAGTATTGGGGCGAATTTCACATAGTCTCCTGTATCCGAGCAAATGCATCCGCCCGAGCATGTTTATTTTTATATAACTTATTTTTCGTATTATACAATATTTCATGCCCCTCATAAAGTGAAATCAACTGTTTAATTTGGTCTTTGGTCCACTCTGTCATTCTGAAAACAATTAAATAATTAATAAATACAATTTTTATATTAAATACCTACTTTATTTTTACAAAACTAAATAATTTGACAGCTATTCACATATGATTGACTCACAGCAAAATAGAACCGATTCAATTACCATTTGACTTGTTAACCAACACATATGAGTAGACATTAACGAAATTGTCTCCCTTCCACACTGTTATCTTCACACATTAACGAATTTGTTAACCATCTTGTATGCGATGATAATGTAGAGCAGTCTTTATGCGTTTTGGACAAAAGAATGAATGAAACAAAGAAAGCAATCGAAATTTTTTTTAATTTGACAACTCCCAAATTTTGTAAACAAAAATCATATGTTTTTAAGCGCCAATTTGAAAGTCCCAAATTGTTTTCAAGTATTGGTGCCTGTATGAATAAGCCTCGACACGATTTTTGATAAGCTCGTGGTTTTTTTTTGTAAGTAGAGGAATTTTTTGTTATGTATTTTTCAAATATTTTAAGTGTTAGTGCCTGTATCAATTATTATTTACATAAATGTTAGAACTGTTTATTGAAGCTAAATGCATATTCATCTCTGTTCCACCAACATAGCGTAATCTAAAAAAAATGATAGAGCATAAAAAGATGGCGGTTTTTTTTATATACATTTTTTATTGAGAAAAAGCACACATGCATGGAAAATAAAGATAATGGGTGGCAAAAGCGAGCGTAAAATTCTAAAAATAAACGCAAAATTGGCGAGGTCACTCGTAATTTTTCACATTTTGTTCGCCAGTTTTCTTATGCCGGCGCCAGACGATGCTACGAACACCTTCCAACGTTGGACGCTTGATGGTTGGACGCATCGTGTGGCCGATGCGCAAACTAAGTGTGTCCAATGTCATGTGCCCAACGTTCGTGTTGGAACATGTTCGGGCTGTTGTCGGTCTTTTGACACGCGTCAAAGAGATTTTTGAAACCCCACCACAACATTTGGTTCACATTTCATGGATTTGAATTCCACTGCTACACGAATCGTCCAACATTGGATGGTTTTATAATTTGAAATATGTAATATATTTTTTATTAAAAGGAGCGAATTTTCATTATTGCTATGTAAAAAAAGGTTTTATAGTGTTTCTTTAATTATAGTTAATCAAACAGGAATTATGTTAATTCATAATTTATAAAAAATATTGTTTTTTTGATTTAAGGTTGTCTGCTTTTATTTAAAGACACCATCTACCACCTCCTTTTACGTCTTTTAAATTAATTTTTTGCGAGCAATAATTTGCAACAAGACAACAAAACTACTGTCGCGGCAGCAGCGACAACATCATCATCATTTTCCATTTTTTAAATAATTTTAAATTATTATTAAATATTATTATTTTTAATAAAAAATATTATAATAATATTGTATTTAATTTAAATACAGAAATGTCAGAAAAAATTGAACCAACATTTGAATCAAATGTATTGGATCAAACATTCGTTCCACCGTGTAGGAGGACACTTGCCATGTCAATCGTCCAATATTTGACTCAAACTTTGGAGGCAAACATTTGAATCAAACGTTAACCCCATCGTCTGGCGCCGGCATTACTGTTTATTATACTGTGCATATACTTCGTTTACATGATCGGATTGAAATCGACTTCAATCCGAATATCGTGCATGTATACCAAAGTGTAATTAATAATAAAGTGAGGAAAGCTAGCGAAGTAGCCAGAAAAAGCACGTGGCAATAAGTGGGAAATAATACGCAAGAGTACATATACTTTTCATAGGCAAAATGTATCAGGAAGAGAGAGAATGAAATGTTCTTAAAAATTAGACGGAATCTTATGAATTACTCCTGGAATCTTAAATATGGGACCAATTCTTATAAGTTTCCCACATATACCAGAAAAAAAATTAGCGCCCAATTTTTTTTTTCTGATATGTGTGCATTTGTATATAAATTTCTGCCTGTTTCTTTATTTACATTTTAAAATTACTCAAAAGCGAGAAATGGGATGTTTTTTAAAATAATGTTTCTCTTTCCCGACTTTATTATTAGTTACACTTTGATGTATACCAAACTTCCTATCCTTACCGTACCGCCGTTTTTCAAATTTTGCCTGTTCTTTTTCAAACAATTTTCTATCCACTGCTGACATAGATAGAACTAAAAATTTTACGTATGGGTGAAAGAGAAACATTATTTTAAAAAACATCCCATTCTCGCTTTTGAGTAATTTTAAAATGTAAATAAAGAAACAGGCAGAAATTTATATACAAATGCACACATATCAGAAAAAGTATTCCGGCTTGTACAAGGTATGTACCGTAGTTCAAATATCCCATGATGGTTACATTGTTAATTGATAGTTCTATCAGGTTATTAGTGAGTTTTAGATTTTTGGCAACTGGTGAATCCTACAGGAGCTTAAGTTACAGCTTTGGAATCTCAATTCAAGCCATTTCGGCAATCATTCCAGAAACAGTTGAGATAATTTACACCACTCTTGCATCGGATTGCTTGAAAGTTATACTTAAAGAAATTGTATTTCATACAATTAAGCATTCATATTCTACTAATTTTAGGCACCATGCACCAAAGAGCAGTGGACAGCAATAGATAATGAATTTTCACGACAATGGAACTTCCCGTTTTGCCTTGGCAGTTTAGGTATAACCAAAAATATTAATACTTTCTACAAATTCACTTGCTTTTTTTAAATTTTCAGATGGAAAACACATTGCTTTTCGTGCTCCTCAAAAGGATGGTTCTTTCTATTTTGATTATAAGGGCTTTCACAGTATTGTCCTATTAGCCCTAGTGGACGCAAACTATAAGTTTTTGTATGTTGATGTCGGCTGCAATGGAAGAATTAGTGACGGGGGCGTTTTTGCCAATTCATCACTATATACTGCTATAAATAAAAATTCATTGAATTTTCCAGATGAAGATTTTTTGCCAGGGACAAATTTGAAAGTTCCATATGTTATTGTGATGGACGAAGCGTTTAAACTAACAAATAACATGTTGAAGCCATATGGAGAAAGATCTGAAATGCCTCAGAAGATTTTCAATTATAGATTGAGCAGAGCACGCAGAGTCGTTGAAAACGCTTTTGGTATTATGTCGAACCGATTTCGCATACTGCAAACCAAAATTAATTTATCGGTCAAGAAAGTAGAGAATATTGTTTTAACTTGTTGCGTCTTGCATAATTTTATTAAAGAAATCGAAGCAGAAGTTTCAGTCGATGTCGACAACGAAAATACAAAAGATGTTTCTTTTACCCCCGGACTTTGGAGGCAACACATAAACTTAACAAAATTAGAAAGATCAACTTGCAATCGTGCAACAAATAGAGCTATGGACATTAGAAACAATTTCTGTAAATATTTCAATACAACTGGCTTCGTTAATTGGCAATGGGAAGCAATAAAAAAATTTAACTTCTAATCCAAATTAATCCATATATATTTATACATATTTTAATTGATAAACATTTTATAAAATAAACAGTCTTGCTTACTATATCATAAACAGTCTTCTAAATAAAAACAAAACAAAAAATTAATTTTTTTCACTTATGTAGCACATAGTATACCGACAAAATTTTTCAATTACAAAAAATTTCCATTTGTTCTTGAGTCAAAAACAAGATTGATTATATTTTGCTTTAATGTCCTCTGTTGTGTTTCATCTGTTAGTACAGCCATTTCTGACCCAATGAAATTGAGGAAGCGGCGTATACTTGGTGGAAATTCGTCGCTCTTTTCACAAGGAGTTAAATTTACAGTACTAAGTAATTCTGACGCTTTATTGAGAAGTTCCTTTTCTGTATCAGTATCCACTTTAGGTTTTTTTTTTTTGGTCCTACTTCAGTGTGAGACGTAGTTTGATCAATATCCCCTGAAGCTGATGTAGTCGCGTATTCAGAGTCGTCCAATAAATATGAGTAACAAGATTCACCCGAATGTATCTGTAAATTACGAAATTTCAAAACTTATCAACTTCCATCAAAGAAACAAAATAATACCTCAGAATTCATATCCTCATATATATGGTCTAGATTTGATTTTGAGTCTCTGGCAATGACGTATCTGTCCAAAAAGTTCAAATTGTCAAACCACCACACCGTTGGCTTGTAAATATCCTCTGCCCCATAGCCACTTTTCATAGAACATCTTTTTTTCTAAGTTCGTGGGCATAATGTGTCCTTAACGAATTTATTTTGGTCTTGATGTCTTCAACAATAGTATTGGGGCGAATTTCACATAGTCTCCTGTATCCGAGCAAATGCATCCGCCCGAGCATGTTTATTTTTATATAACTTATTTTTCGTATTATACAATATTTCATGCCCCTCATAAAGTGAAATCAACTGTTTAATTTGGTCTTTGGTCCACTCTGTCATTCTGAAAACAATTAAATAATTAATAAATACAATTTTTATATTAAATACCTACTTTATTTTTACAAAACTAAATAATTTGACAGCTATTCACATATGATTGACTCACAGCAAAATAGAACCGATTCAATTACCATTTGACTTGTTAACCAACACATATGAGTAGACATTAACGAAATTGTCTCCCTTCCACACTGTTATCTTCACACATTAACGAATTTGTTAACCATCTTGTATGCGATGATAATGTAGAGCAGTCTTTATGCGTTTTGGACAAAAGAATGAATGAAACAAAGAAAGCAATCGAAATTTTTTTTAATTTGACAACTCCCAAATTTTGTAAACAAAAATCATATGTTTTTAAGCGCCAATTTGAAAGTCCCAAATTGTTTTCAAGTATTGGTGCCTGTATGAATAAGCCTCGACACGATTTTTGATAAGCTCGTGGTTTTTTTTTGTAAGTAGAGGAATTTTTTGTTATGTATTTTTCAAATATTTTAAGTGTTAGTGCCTGTATCAATTATTATTTACATAAATGTTAGAACTGTTTATTGAAGCTAAATGCATATTCATCTCTGTTCCACCAACATAGCGTAATCTAAAAAAAATGATAGAGCATAAAAAGATGGCGGTTTTTTTTATATACATTTTTTATTGAGAAAAAGCACACATGCATGGAAAATAAAGATAATGGGTGGCAAAAGCGAGCGTAAAATTCTAAAAATAAACGCAAAATTGGCGAGGTCACTCGTAATTTTTCACATTTTGTTCGCCAGTTTTCTTATGCCGGCGCCAGACGATGCTACGAACACCTTCCAACGTTGGACGCTTGATGGTTGGACGCATCGTGTGGCCGATGCGCAAACTAAGTGTGTCCAATGTCATGTGCCCAACGTTCGTGTTGGAACATGTTCGGGCTGTTGTCGGTCTTTTGACACGCGTCAAAGAGATTTTTGAAACCCCACCACAACATTTGGTTCACATTTCATGGATTTGAATTCCACTGCTACACGAATCGTCCAACATTGGATGGTTTTATAATTTGAAATATGTAATATATTTTTTATTAAAAGGAGCGAATTTTCATTATTGCTATGTAAAAAAAGGTTTTATAGTGTTTCTTTAATTATAGTTAATCAAACAGGAATTATGTTAATTCATAATTTATAAAAAATATTGTTTTTTTGATTTAAGGTTGTCTGCTTTTATTTAAAGACACCATCTACCACCTCCTTTTACGTCTTTTAAATTAATTTTTTGCGAGCAATAATTTGCAACAAGACAACAAAACTACTGTCGCGGCAGCAGCGACAACATCATCATCATTTTCCATTTTTTAAATAATTTTAAATTATTATTAAATATTATTATTTTTAATAAAAAATATTATAATAATATTGTATTTAATTTAAATACAGAAATGTCAGAAAAAATTGAACCAACATTTGAATCAAATGTATTGGATCAAACATTCGTTCCACCGTGTAGGAGGACACTTGCCATGTCAATCGTCCAATATTTGACTCAAACTTTGGAGGCAAACATTTGAATCAAACGTTAACCCCATCGTCTGGCGCCGGCATTACTGTTTATTATACTGTGCATATACTTCGTTTACATGATCGGATTGAAATCGACTTCAATCCGAATATCGTGCATGTATACCAAAGTGTAATTAATAATAAAGTGAGGAAAGCTAGCGAAGTAGCCAGAAAAAGCACGTGGCAATAAGTGGGAAATAATACGCAAGAGTACATATACTTTTCATAGGCAAAATGTATCAGGAAGAGAGAGAATGAAATGTTCTTAAAAATTAGACGGAATCTTATGAATTACTCCTGGAATCTTAAATATGGGACCAATTCTTATAAGTTTCCCACATATACCAGAAAAAAAATTAGCGCCCAATTTTTTTTTTCTGATATGTGTGCATTTGTATATAAATTTCTGCCTGTTTCTTTATTTACATTTTAAAATTACTCAAAAGCGAGAAATGGGATGTTTTTTAAAATAATGTTTCTCTTTCCCGACTTTATTATTAGTTACACTTTGATGTATACCAAACTTCCTATCCTTACCGTACCGCCGTTTTTCAAATTTTGCCTGTTCTTTTTCAAACAATTTTCTATCCACTGCTGACATAGATAGAACTAAAAATTTTACGTATGGGTGAAAGAGAAACATTATTTTAAAAAACATCCCATTCTCGCTTTTGAGTAATTTTAAAATGTAAATAAAGAAACAGGCAGAAATTTATATACAAATGCACACATATCAGAAAAAGTATTCCGGCTTGTACAAGGTATGTACCGTAGTTCAAATATCCCATGATGGTTACATTGTTAATTGATAGTTCTATCAGGTTATTAGTGAGTTTTAGATTTTTGGCAACTGGTGAATCCTACAGGAGCTTAAGTTACAGCCATTTCGGCAATCATTCCAGAAACAGTTGAGATAATTTACACCACTCTTGCATCGGATTGCTTGAAAGTTATACTTAAAGAAATTGTATTTCATACAATTAAGCATTCATATTCTACTAATTTTAGGCACCATGCACCAAAGAGCAGTGGACAGCAATAGATAATGAATTTTCACGACAATGGAACTTCCCGTTTTGCCTTGGCAGTTTAGGTATAACCAAAAATATTAATACTTTCTACAAATTCACTTGCTTTTTTTAAATTTTCAGATGGAAAACACATTGCTTTTCGTGCTCCTCAAAAGGATGGTTCTTTCTATTTTGATTATAAGGGCTTTCACAGTATTGTCCTATTAGCCCTAGTGGACGCAAACTATAAGTTTTTGTATGTTGATGTCGGCTGCAATGGAAGAATTAGTGACGGGGGCGTTTTTGCCAATTCATCACTATATACTGCTATAAATAAAAATTCATTGAATTTTCCAGATGAAGATTTTTTGCCAGGGACAAATTTGAAAGTTCCATATGTTATTGTGATGGACGAAGCGTTTAAACTAACAAATAACATGTTGAAGCCATATGGAGAAAGATCTGAAATGCCTCAGAAGATTTTCAATTATAGATTGAGCAGAGCACGCAGAGTCGTTGAAAACGCTTTTGGTATTATGTCGAACCGATTTCGCATACTGCAAACCAAAATTAATTTATCGGTCAAGAAAGTAGAGAATATTGTTTTAACTTGTTGCGTCTTGCATAATTTTATTAAAGAAATCGAAGCAGAAGTTTCAGTCGATGTCGACAACGAAAATACAAAAGATGTTTCTTTTACCCCCGGACTTTGGAGGCAACACATAAACTTAACAAAATTAGAAAGATCAACTTGCAATCGTGCAACAAATAGAGCTATGGACATTAGAAACAATTTCTGTAAATATTTCAATACAACTGGCTTCGTTAATTGGCAATGGGAAGCAATAAAAAAATTTAACTTCTAATCCAAATTAATCCATATATATTTATACATATTTTAATTGATAAACATTTTATAAAATAAACAGTCTTGCTTACTATATCATAAACAGTCTTCTAAATAAAAACAAAACAAAAAATTAATTTTTTTCACTTATGTAGCACATAGTATACCGACAAAATTTTTCAATTACAAAAAATTTCCATTTGTTCTTGAGTCAAAAACAAGATTGATTATATTTTGCTTTAATGTCCTCTGTTGTGTTTCATCTGTTAGTACAGCCATTTCTGACCCAATGAAATTGAGGAAGCGGCGTATACTTGGTGGAAATTCGTCGCTCTTTTCACAAGGAGTTAAATTTACAGTACTAAGTAATTCTGACGCTTTATTGAGAAGTTCCTTTTCTGTATCAGTATCCACTTTAGGTTTTTTTTTTTTGGTCCTACTTCAGTGTGAGACGTAGTTTGATCAATATCCCCTGAAGCTGATGTAGTCGCGTATTCAGAGTCGTCCAATAAATATGAGTAACAAGATTCACCCGAATGTATCTGTAAATTACGAAATTTCAAAACTTATCAACTTCCATCAAAGAAACAAAATAATACCTCAGAATTCATATCCTCATATATATGGTCTAGATTTGATTTTGAGTCTCTGGCAATGACGTATCTGTCCAAAAAGTTCAAATTGTCAAACCACCACACCGTTGGCTTGTAAATATCCTCTGCCCCATAGCCACTTTTCATAGAACATCTTTTTTTCTAAGTTCGTGGGCATAATGTGTCCTTAACGAATTTATTTTGGTCTTGATGTCTTCAACAATAGTATTGGGGCGAATTTCACATAGTCTCCTGTATCCGAGCAAATGCATCCGCCCGAGCATGTTTATTTTTATATAACTTATTTTTCGTATTATACAATATTTCATGCCCCTCATAAAGTGAAATCAACTGTTTAATTTGGTCTTTGGTCCACTCTGTCATTCTGAAAACAATTAAATAATTAATAAATACAATTTTTATATTAAATACCTACTTTATTTTTACAAAACTAAATAATTTGACAGCTATTCACATATGATTGACTCACAGCAAAATAGAACCGATTCAATTACCATTTGACTTGTTAACCAACACATATGAGTAGACATTAACGAAATTGTCTCCCTTCCACACTGTTATCTTCACACATTAACGAATTTGTTAACCATCTTGTATGCGATGATAATGTAGAGCAGTCTTTATGCGTTTTGGACAAAAGAATGAATGAAACAAAGAAAGCAATCGAAATTTTTTTTAATTTGACAACTCCCAAATTTTGTAAACAAAAATCATATGTTTTTAAGCGCCAATTTGAAAGTCCCAAATTGTTTTCAAGTATTGGTGCCTGTATGAATAAGCCTCGACACGATTTTTGATAAGCTCGTGGTTTTTTTTTGTAAGTAGAGGAATTTTTTGTTATGTATTTTTCAAATATTTTAAGTGTTAGTGCCTGTATCAATTATTATTTACATAAATGTTAGAACTGTTTATTGAAGCTAAATGCATATTCATCTCTGTTCCACCAACATAGCGTAATCTAAAAAAAATGATAGAGCATAAAAAGATGGCGGTTTTTTTTATATACATTTTTTATTGAGAAAAAGCACACATGCATGGAAAATAAAGATAATGGGTGGCAAAAGCGAGCGTAAAATTCTAAAAATAAACGCAAAATTGGCGAGGTCACTCGTAATTTTTCACATTTTGTTCGCCAGTTTTCTTATGCCGGCGCCAGACGATGCTACGAACACCTTCCAACGTTGGACGCTTGATGGTTGGACGCATCGTGTGGCCGATGCGCAAACTAAGTGTGTCCAATGTCATGTGCCCAACGTTCGTGTTGGAACATGTTCGGGCTGTTGTCGGTCTTTTGACACGCGTCAAAGAGATTTTTGAAACCCCACCACAACATTTGGTTCACATTTCATGGATTTGAATTCCACTGCTACACGAATCGTCCAACATTGGATGGTTTTATAATTTGAAATATGTAATATATTTTTTATTAAAAGGAGCGAATTTTCATTATTGCTATGTAAAAAAAGGTTTTATAGTGTTTCTTTAATTATAGTTAATCAAACAGGAATTATGTTAATTCATAATTTATAAAAAATATTGTTTTTTTGATTTAAGGTTGTCTGCTTTTATTTAAAGACACCATCTACCACCTCCTTTTACGTCTTTTAAATTAATTTTTTGCGAGCAATAATTTGCAACAAGACAAAAAACTACTGTCGCGGCAGCAGCGACAACATCATCATCATTTTCCATTTTTTAAATAATTTTAAATTATTATTAAATATTATTATTTTTAATAAAAAATATTATAATAATATTCTATTTAATTTAAATACAGAAATGTCAGAAAAAATTGAACCAACATTTGAATCAAATGTATTGGGTCAAACATTCGTTCCACCGTGTAGGAGGACACTTGCCATGTCAATCGTCCAATATTTGACTCAAACTTTGGAGGCAAACATTTGAATCAAACGTTAACCCCATCGTCTGGCGCCGGCATTACTGTTTATTATACTGTGCATATACTTCGTTTACATGATCGGATTGAAATCGACTTCAATCCGAATATCGTGCATGTATACCAAAGTGTAACTAATAATAAAGTGAGGAAAGCTAGCGAAGTAGCCAGAAAAAGCACGTGGCAATAAGTGGGAAATAAGACGCAAGAGTACATATACTTTTCATAGGCAAAATGTATCAGGAAGAGAGAGAATGAAATGTTCTTAAAAATTAGACGGAATCTTATGAATTACTCCTGGAATCTTAAATATGGGACCAATTCTTATAAGTTTCCCACATATACCAGAAAAAAAATTAGCGCCCAATTTTTTTTTTCTGATATGTGTGCATTTGTGTATAAATTTCTGCTTGTGTTTCGTTTACATTTTCAAATTACCCAAAAGCGAGAATGGGATGTTTTTTAAAATAATGTTTCTCTTTCACCCATACGTAAAATTTTTAGTTCTATCTATGTCAGCAGTGGATAGAAAATTGTTTGAAAAAGAACAGGCAAAATTTGAAAAACGGCGGTACGGTAAGGATAGGAAGTTTGGTATACATCAAAGTGTAACTAATAATAAAGTCGGGAAAGAGAAACATTATTTTAAAAAACATCCCATTTCTCGCTTTTGAGTAATTTTAAAATGTAAATAAAGAAACAGGCAGAAATTTATATACAAATGCACACATATCAGAAAAAAAAAATTGGGCGCTAATTTTTTTTCTGGTATATGTGGGAAACTTATAAGAATTGGTCCCATATTTAAGATTCCAGGAGTAATTCATAAGATTCCGTCTAATTTTTAAGAACATTTCATTCTCTCTCTTCCTGATACATTTTGCCTATGAAAAGTATATGTACTCTTGCGTATTATTTCCCACTTATTGCCACGTGCTTTTTCTGGCTACTTCGCTAGCTTTCCTCACTTTATTATTAATTACACTTTGGTATACATGCACGATATTCGGATTGAAGTCGATTTCAATCCGATCATGTAAACGAAGTATATGCACAGTATAATAAACAGTAATGCCGGCGCCAGACGATGGGGTTAACGTTTGATTCAAATGTTTGCCTCCAAAGTTTGAGTCAAATATTGGACGATTGACATGGCAAGTGTCCTCCTACACGGTGGAACGAATGTTTGATCCAATACATTTGATTCAAATGTTGGTTCAATTTTTTCTGACATTTCTGTATTTAAATTAAATACAATATTATTATAATATTTTTTATTAAAAATAATAATATTTAATAATAATTTAAAATTATTTAAAAAATGGAAAATGATGACGATGTTGTCGCTGCTGCCGCGACAGTAGTTTTTTGTCTTGTTGCAAATTATTGCTCGCAAAAAATTAATTTAAAAGACGTAAAAGGAGGTGGTAGATGGTGTCTTTAAATAAAAGCAGACAACCTTAAATCAAAAAAACAATATTTTTTATAAATTATGAATTAACATAATTCCTGTTTGATTAACTATAATTAAAGAAACACTATAAAACCTTTTTTTACATAGCAATAATGAAAATTCGCTCCTTTTAATAAAAAATATATTACATATTTCAAATTATAAAACCATCCAATGTTGGACGATTCGTGTAGCAGTGGAATTCAAATCCATGAAATGTGAACCAAATGTTGTGGTGGGGTTTCAAAAATCTCTTTGACGCGTGTCAAAAGACCGACAACAGCCCGAACATGTTCCAACACGAACGTTGGGCACATGACATTGGACACACTTAGTTTGCGCATCGGCCACACGATGCGTCCAACCATCAAGCGTCCAACGTTGGAAGGTGTTCGTAGCATCGTCTGGCGCCGGCATAAGAAAACTGGCGAACAAAATGTGAAAAATTACGAGTGACCTCGCCAATTTTGCGTTTATTTTTAGAATTTTACGCTCGCTTTTGCCACCCATTATCTTTATTTTCCATGCATGTGTGCTTTTTCTCAATAAAAAATGTATATAAAAAAAACCGCCATCTTTTTATGCTCTATCATTTTTTTTAGATTACGCTATGTTGGTGGAACAGAGATGAATATGCATTTAGCTTCAATAAACAGTTCTAACATTTATGTAAATAATAATTGATACAGGCACTAACACTTAAAATATTTGAAAAATACATAACAAAAAATTCCTCTACTTACAAAAAAAAACCACGAGCTTATCAAAAATCGTGTCGAGGCTTATTCATACAGGCACCAATACTTGAAAACAATTTGGGACTTTCAAATTGGCGCTTAAAAACATATGATTTTTGTTTACAAAATTTGGGAGTTGTCAAATTAAAAAAAATTTCGATTGCTTTCTTTGTTTCATTCATTCTTTTGTCCAAAACGCATAAAGACTGCTCTACATTATCATCGCATACAAGATGGTTAACAAATTCGTTAATGTGTGAAGATAACAGTGTGGAAGGGAGACAATTTCGTTAATGTCTACTCATATGTGTTGGTTAACAAGTCAAATGGTAATTGAATCGGTTCTATTTTGCTGTGAGTCAATCATATGTGAATAGCTGTCAAATTATTTAGTTTTGTAAAAATAAAGTAGGTATTTAATATAAAAATTGTATTTATTAATTATTTAATTGTTTTCAGAATGACAGAGTGGACCAAAGACCAAATTAAACAGTTGATTTCACTTTATGAGGGGCATGAAATATTGTATAATACGAAAAATAAGTTATATAAAAATAAACATGCTCGGGCGGATGCATTTGCTCGGATACAGGAGACTATGTGAAATTCGCCCCAATACTATTGTTGAAGACATCAAGACCAAAATAAATTCGTTAAGGACACATTATGCCCACGAACTTAGAAAAAAAGATGTTCTATGAAAAGTGGCTATGGGGCAGAGGATATTTACAAGCCAACGGTGTGGTGGTTTGACAATTTGAACTTTTTGGACAGATACGTCATTGCCAGAGACTCAAAATCAAATCTAGACCATATATATGAGGATATGAATTCTGAGGTATTATTTTGTTTCTTTGATGGAAGTTGATAAGTTTTGAAATTTCGTAATTTACAGATACATTCGGGTGAATCTTGTTACTCATATTTATTGGACGACTCTGAATACGCGACTACATCAGCTTCAGGGGATATTGATCAAACTACGTCTCACACTGAAGTAGGACCAAAAAAAAAAAACCTAAAGTGGATACTGATACAGAAAAGGAACTTCTCAATAAAGCGTCAGAATTACTTAGTACTGTAAATTTAACTCCTTGTGAAAAGAGCGACGAATTTCCACCAAGTATACGCCGCTTCCTCAATTTCATTGGGTCAGAAATGGCTGTACTAACAGATGAAACACAACAGAGGACATTAAAGCAAAATATAATCAATCTTGTTTTTGACTCAAGAACAAATGGAAATTTTTTGTAATTGAAAAATTTTGTCGGTATACTATGTGCTACATAAGTGAAAAAAATTAATTTTTTGTTTTGTTTTTATTTAGAAGACTGTTTATGATATAGTAAGCAAGACTGTTTATTTTATAAAATGTTTATCAATTAAAATATGTATAAATATATATGGATTAATTTGGATTAGAAGTTAAATTTTTTTATTGCTTCCCATTGCCAATTAACGAAGCCAGTTGTATTGAAATATTTACAGAAATTGTTTCTAATGTCCATAGCTCTATTTGTTGCACGATTGCAAGTTGATCTTTCTAATTTTGTTAAGTTTATGTGTTGCCTCCAAAGTCCGGGGGTAAAAGAAACATCTTTTGTATTTTCGTTGTCGACATCGACTGAAACTTCTGCTTCGATTTCTTTAATAAAATTATGCAAGACGCAACAAGTTAAAACAATATTCTCTACTTTCTTGACCGATAAATTAATTTTGGTTTGCAGTATGCGAAATCGGTTCGACATAATACCAAAAGCGTTTTCAACAACTCTGCGTGCTCTGCTCAATCTATAATTGAAAATCTTCTGAAGCATTTCAGATCTTTCTCCATATGGCTTCAACATGTTATTTGTTAGTTTAAACGCTTCGTCCATCACAATAACATATGGAACTTTCAAATTTGTCCCTGGCAAAAAATCTTCATCTGGAAAATTCAATGAATTTTTATTTATAGCAGTATATAGTGATGAATTGGCAAAAACGCCCCCGTCACTAATTCTTCCATTGCAGCCGACATCAACATACAAAAACTTATAGTTTGCCTCCACTAGGGCTAATAGGACAATACTGTGAAAGCCCTTATAATCAAAATAGAAAGAACCATCCTTTTGAGGAGCACGAAAAGCAATGTGTTTTCCATCTGAAAATTTAAAAAAAGCAAGTGAATTTGTAGAAAGTATTAATATTTTTGGCTATACCTAAACTGCCAAGGCAAAACGGGAAGTTCCATTGTCGTGAAAATTCATTATCTATTGCTGTCCACTGCTCTTTGGTGCATGGTGCCTAAAATTAGTAGAATATGAATGCTTAATTGTATGAAATACAATTTCTTTAAGTATAACTTTCAAGCAATCCGATGCAAGAGTGGTGTAAATTATCTCAACTGTTTCTGGAATGATTGCCGAAATGGCTTGAATTGAGATTCCAAAGCTGTAACTTAAGCTCCTGTAGGATTCACCAGTTGCCAAAAATCTAAAACTCACTAATAACCTGATAGAACTATCAATTAACAATGTAACCATCATGGGATATTTGAACTACGGTACATACCTTGTACAAGCCGGAATACTTTTGCGTAAATGGGTATTCTTTCGAATAATATTTTCGGACTAACTTTTTCTAAAAGGAAGTTGAATGTTTGTGATGACATTCGAGTAAAGTTTATGAATGCCTTTTCGTCTTCTAACTTCAACTCTTTGAAAAGCAGGTGTCCAGCACCTCTGCCTTGATCTCTCCTTAGCAACCAGTCTTTCGACCAAAGTCGTTTCACCTTCCGTTTTCTTTGTTTTTTAAGTAAAACTGGCGCAGCTATTAGTACAGCAGCACTTATTAATTTGAATTTATTTGCACTCATTTTTACCAAATAAAAACAAAACACAATAACAAGAAATTGTTTCGAATAAAACTATCAGTGTGAACACGATGAATCAAAATCACATGAGTCTTCTTCTTCTTACCTGTTTGCATTAACGAACTTGTTAACCATCTTGTATGCGCGGCGATGATAATGTGGAACAGGCTATTATAAGACTATTATTGGTCTCCCTTGCTACAGTTATCTTATAGGGAGCACGTGGTAAAATTTAATATATTTCATTTATAGGTTACTTCTTTCGTTCTAATGAAAAATTTTAATTTTCTTTCCTTATTTTGTGCGGAATTTTTTCTTGCTGTCATTCTCAGAGGAAGTATTGAGAAGATCGCGTCTAATTTCTCTTCATTTCCCAGTCAAATTACTGTCTGTTTATTATACTGAGGCATATGTTCCACATGGCGAAATTATTTAATATTATCGCCGCTATGCTTCACATGGCGTTCGCAAATTGTAAAAATAGTTCTATACTATCATTCAATAAATAAAGACCTTTAAATTATAATCTTAAAACATAAATTTTATTTAGTATTCTTCGCGGTCAAGAAATTTTCTTCATCAGACACAATCGCTAAACTTGGTTTCCCTGATAATACATTACAATACGTTCAATAGCACTAAAATTTGTAACCCTTGACATTAAAAATCACTAAAATTTCTAGATTTGGAATTTTCAATTTTAATTGTGTTGTAAATTCTACGAAAATAGCGGCGGCCATTACAGTTTGTGTAAAAATTTTTACAACGCAGGCATGCCTTAAAAGTTTTTCTACTATTTAATCAAAAATATTAATTCTCCTTCACAAAGTGTTTAAAAACTTAAATATTTTGAAAATTTTTCTTTCGAATTCAATTGAAACAATTTGGAACAGTTCTTTTAAAACAAAGAAATACAAGAATTTTGTGAGTGCCTATATCAGGGGTGTACATAAAGAAAAAAACAAATTAATTTTGGAAAATTAATTGCCCTTACTGTCGGAGAAATAACCACAATATTAGTCAGTGCCATGGAAAAATGCATGACAAAGGTTATAAAATGAATGATAGATTTAATCAGCCACCAAGCTTCACGTACATTTTTTAGATTCCTAACATATGAGGTTTTTATTGCCTAGCGACTCAGATCCTACCAGCTGCACCATATGTTGCATAATAATAATGACGGAATCATTTTCCTTTAACTCAACTCCAGAAATTGTCAATTTTCAACTTTCACTTCACTAAGTCTTTCTAAACTAAAAATATTCACTATAAACAGGGCCTTGGAATTTTCTTTGCGAAATTAGTTTCGTTAGTTAGTTTTTCGGACTTGATTTCGCAAACGTGTCCTGGCTTTATAGATCACGTATGAGCATTCACTGAGCTTTGAATTAAATTGTTTAATTGTTTTTGTTTGATTTTAATAAAACAGAGTTGTATAAAAACGTTTTCTCTTAATATATAAATATCTTTCATTTCAATTTTAAATTCCTCACAATTGTAAATTTAGCACTCCCTTCCTCAATTTCTTTCGTTAATACAACTTTAAATTTAAGTTCTACAATTTCTTTCTTTTATTGGACTTGATTCTTACCTTGTGAATATCTTTCGACAAA
This sequence comes from Xylophagus ater, assembly GCA_963422695.1. NCBI lineage: Eukaryota > Metazoa > Arthropoda > Insecta > Diptera > Xylophagidae > Xylophagus > Xylophagus ater. The sequence continues at coordinate 39,333,933 of OY730478.1, forward strand.
GTTTTACATTTTAATATTCTTTAATGTCATATTTTTAACATTCACTTTCTCTATTTATTTCTATAATATAACTTCAAATTTTCTCCTTTCGGAAATATAAAACTTTTAATTCTCGCCTTCTTAATTTATTTATTTACTAGCTGTACCCGAGCACGCGTTGCTGTGGCTCAGTCTGGTTAAATGGAAAGAAAAGAAAAAGCGCAAGTTTCTCGTATATTTAATTTCACAATGCTTGTGGTACAACATTTTTGTTGTTCCATTTTCTGTGCAGATATGGAGATTTTCTGGTTTGCCGACTCTAGAACACGCAACATATAATTGTCCATGTCAGAAGCAATCCGTGTCTAATCTAAACCGCACAATTTTAAAGATTGGCCCTGAGCCTTATTGATGGTGATTGCAAATGCTAACGAATCGGGAATTCGCATCTCTTAAATTGGAATGGCACATCCGTTGGAATCATAGGAATGCGAGGAATGAGAACATCTTCACCTTTAAAAGGTCCTATTAAGATTGTTGCTTCTACGATGTTGCTCATTAATTTTTTTACTGCAAGCCGCGTGCCGTTGCAAAGCTTTGGCTGGTTGATATTTCGCAACATGATAATTGGCACACCGACTTTCAATTGCAGTCCGTGCGGTGGCATCCCCGGCAGATCGACTGAATTCAAAAATTCTGTTGGATAATTAACTGGTTCATCTGCTTCTACAACAGTGTCGACGGACTTGTATGTCACTACCTCGCTTTGAATGTTAGACTGAATAATATTGTTAAGTTCGTAGACGTCTTTGTTCTTGGCCGCAAGAATAGTTCGTTCACTTAGCCAATCGTGATTCTTGTAATTGGTTTGAATATTGGGAAATACTTTTTCAACCGATTCTTCTTTTGACGTCACTAAATTTCAGAAGTTATGAGGCAATAAAATTTGTCCTGACATCAGGTCAACCGGCACCTTTCAATTGATGCAATTGATGTGAGAATATCTCTGCTGACCGATCGTTTTGCAGCTGGACTCGCATATTTGTAGTCAATTTTCACATCTTTACGCGTCGCCGCAAAGTAGAGTATTTCAGGTAAGCATTTAATTCGTTCGCTGGGCTGGTGTCGATCGAGGAATTACAGGTAATGTTTGCCTGAAATCTCCTGCAAGCAATATTAATGCGTTCCCAAATGGTCTGATATTTGCACGTAAGTCTTGCAATGATCGATCAAGGGCCTCGAGCGATTTTTTGTGCGCCATTCTGCATTCATCCCAAACAATAAGTTAGCATTTCTGCAATACTTTTCTCATGCCGGATGCTTTGGAAATGTTACATGTGGGATTTTCAATGTATTGAATGTTTAATGGCAATTTCAAAGCGGAATGAGCCGTTCTTCCACCTGGTAGCAATGTCGCAGCTATTCCGGACGACGCAAGAGCTAAGGCTATGTCATTTTGGGATCGAATTGTGGCCAGAATCAATCTAATTAGGAACGTTTTACCAGTTCCTCCTGGCGCATCTAAAAAGAATATATCTCCAACTCTGTTATTGACAGTTTGCATTATTTGATCGTAAATGCCCTTTTGCTCAAACGTTAGCTTAGGAATATTTGATTGCACATAGGACAAAAGATCACCCGTGTTGTAATTTTGTTCACGCCCCAATTCTACATCAAACAAAGCAGCAGCAGATGGATTCGGTGATGGCATTCCCAATTGATTTAGAACTTTGTTCGCGATTTCTAAGCACAAATCTTCAATCATTATCAACACTTCGTTGTAGATTTCTGCTGCGAAATCCATGTTTATATTTGAATTTTCCTTGCATATTCCGCTCCGGAAAGTGGCATGTGCAACACCGTTCACAATTCAATTCATGTATCATATTTTTCGTCACAACTTCATACAAATCCTTATCGACATCGGTATTTCAGCGCATATTACATCGTCGATTTCGTTTGAAGTGATTTTGTTATATATCCAGATTAGTATATGTACGTTTGGGAATCCCCTCTTTTGCCAATCCACTGAGTACATCCAGCAGCGCACAGACCCAAAAAATTCATGTTTTATCATGAATTCCATCAGCGATTTCAGCTTCTGTTTGAAAACACGTGCTGTAATGTCATGCCTATCCACCGGCGATTGACCAGGAAGTAAGAGCTTTTGTATTGTAAATCATCCCAAGCTGGAAATTTCATCTAAGATTTTGTTATATTCAGCATTTTCATTTTTAAATGCCTTGTTTGGTTTTAGGGTTTCCAAAAAATGAGACTCTACGTATTAAATGTCTTTCGGCTTTTGGTTTTCAAAATTTTACACCAATTAGCAGAGAGTGGATTATAATTTTAAAATTTAATTTTGTATGTTTAAACAAACTTAATTTTTGGCATAAACCCTTTTTTTACGATATCTTTTTTAGCTCGTATCATAATTTTCGGAGGGGAAAAATTTTTCCTTTCACACGTAAGTTTGATATATTTTCTACTAAAATGGGCGAATTTTCATTATTGCTGTACAATAAAAATGTTTTTATAGGCTTTATTTAATCATAAGTAATCAAACAAACATGATGTTAATTCATAAATTAGTAAAAAATCCGGTTTTTCGAATCAACTTTGAATCTAGATCGTAGCCCAAAAAAAAACCCCCCCGTTTTTTTTTAATTAAAACTACCAGTGACAGTAATTTTTTTTGAGAAATTGGGGGCAATTCTTAAAATTTGTCAAAGATTTTGAAAATTCAGCCTTGTCAATTATAAATACCTTTTTTTTTGGCTTTAAGCTTTCCAACAAATGAGAAGTAAAATGGCTTTCGGCTATGGGCTTACAAAATTTTACGCCATTTGGTAGAGATATAATTTGCTCGTCACATTTCAATAAAGAGGATCTAAAGCGAATAATTTAATTTTGTACGCTTAAGAGAAATTTGTTTTTTGGAATAAAGAACGCAAGCATTTTTCGCAATTGTGATATTCCAGAATTCATGAGCATTAAGCATTTACAGTGTTGCCCCTCCGAATTAATATTTTTAACGCCGCCACTACGCCTATACTTTTTTTTATTATGTAAGCTTATGATTTCGTATTATACTATATTGATGTATGCGCGTGTGAGTAAGAGTAATCACGTTTTCTCGCATGAAGTTTTTGACTTCAGAGGTGCTTGTGTCTTTGTATTAGGTATTAATTTTTTTAAATGATTTTTTAAAACTCTCAGGTGCAACATAAGTAAATAAAAAGTATATACGAACCACCTCATATTCCTAAGAAACATTCTATAAAAATTTCAAGTTAATTGATCAAGAAGTTTCGGAGATTATCGATTTTGTACAAACGTACAGATATGATTTTATTTATATAGACTAGCTGTACCCGCCCACGCGTTGCTGTGGCTCAGTCTGGTTAAATGGAAAAGAAACGACAAGGCGCACGTTTTTCGTGTATTTAATTTCACAATGCTTGTGGTTATACAACATTTTTTGTTGTTCTATTTTCTGTGCAGATATAGAGATTTTCTGGTTTGCCGACTCTAGAACACGCAACATATAATTTTCCGTGTGAGAAGCAATCCGTGTCTAGATCTAAACAGCACAATTTTAAAGATTGGCCCTGAGCCTTGTTGATGGTGATTGCAAACGACAATCGAATCGGGAATTGCAATCTCTTAAATTGAAATGGCATATCCGTTGGAATCATAGGAATGCGAGGAATGAGGATATCTTCACCTTTAAAAGGTCCTGTCAAGATTGTTGCTTCTACGATGTTGCTCTCTAATTTTTTTACTGCAAGCCGCGTGCCGTTGCAAAGCTTTGCCTAGTTGATATTTCGCAACATGATAATTGGCAAACCGACTTTCAATTGCAGTCCGTGCAGTGGCATCCCTGGCAGATCGAGTGAATTCAAAAATGTTGGATAATTAACCGCTCCATCTGCTTCCACAACAGTGTCGACGAACTTGTATGTGACCGCCTCGCTTTGAATGTTAGATGGAATAATATTGTTAAGTTCGTAGACGTCTTTGTTCTTGGCCGCAAGAATAGTTCGTTCACTTAGCTAATCGTGATTCTTGTAATTAGTTTGAATATTGGGAAATACTTTTTCAACCAATTCTTCTTTTGACGTCATTAAATTGCAGAAGTTATGTGGCAATGAAATTCGTCCTGATGTCAGATCAACCGGCACCTTTCCGTTCCTAATTTCCAGCAATTGATGTGAATTGTAAATCGTCCCAGGCTGGAAATTTCATCTAAGATTTTGTTAAATTCAGTATTTTCGTTTTTAAATGCCTTTTTGGTTTTAGGGTTTCCAACAAATGTCTTTCGGCTTTGGGTTTTCAAAATGTTACGCCAATTAGTAGAGTAGGTTATAATTTTAAAATTTAATTTTGCATGTTTAAACAAACTTGATTTTTGGCATAAACCCTATTTTTACGATATGTTTTTTAGCTCGTATTATAATTTTTAAAATTGGTGAATTTTCATTATTGCTGTACAACAAAAATGTTTTTATAGGCTTTATTTAATTGCTAGGTTGTAACCCGTCCTAAAACGGCTTCCTAAAAATTTCGGTTTACAAATCGCTGTAAATTAACAAAATGTATTCAATCGTAGCATCTTAATTCGGAACATAATAAATCTTTTACCCCGTTCTCGTAGCACCACTGGTGATATATTTCATGTCTTAAGTCGATCTATTCAGAATGCACATTATTTACGCCGCAACACCCCGAGCGAAGATATTAAATTGATCCCATTTCTCCGGTTCGTAAAATAGCTCCCGTCAAACATATATTACGTAAAGGCAAAAACCTCTATTGAGTAGGGGCCTAAACAACCGCCGCTCCAAAGTGGTGAGAGATAGAACTATTTTATCTTCGACAGAAAAAATCCCCATGAAAACCTCCGAAACTTTGCGAACACTGTAATCGCGTGTGACGTCTACATACCAAGTTCCAAAATTGTATCGTCTCCAGCGCCAGAGCGGTAAGAGATAGAACTTTTTGGTCTTCGACGGAAATAATTCCCGTGGAAACCTGCATGACTTTGCTGAATATTCCAATCGTGTGTGACTTCTAAATGCGAACTTCAAAAATTTGTATTGCCTTCAGCGCCAAAGCGGTGAGAACTGGAACTATATGTTCTGCGACGGAAAAAATCCCCATGAAAACCTGCATAACTTTGCCGAACATCGTAATCGCGTGTGACCTCTAAATACGAAGTTCCACAATTTTATTGACTCCAGTGCCAAATTGGTGAGAGGTAAAACTATTTGCTCTTCGACAGATATAATCCCCATGAAAACCTGGACAACTTTGCCGAACATTGTTATCATGTGTGTCGTCTGCAAACGAAGTTCCCAAATTTGTGTTGATTCCAGCGCCAAAGTGGTGAGAGATAGAACTGTTTGGTCTTCGACGGAAATAATCCCCATGAAAACCTCCACAACTTTGCTGAACATTGTTATTGCGTGTGACTTGTATATAAAAAGTTCGTAAATTTGTATTGCCTCCAGCGTCAAAGCGGTGGGAAATGGAACTTTGCCGTGTACGTTAGAATGTCCGGCATAAAAATCTTAATAAGATTGCCTCAGGTCAGAATCATGTCCGATGTATATTTCAGATTATAAATGAGGTTTTCTGAAATAATCTTTCAAGTCCCCCTTTGTAACCCCTCCGACCCCCAATCTCCCCGGAAACAATATTTCTCCACGTTTCAAGTAATTCTCTACAACATATCAAAAAGTGTTTTTTTTTTTTGCTCAACGAATTTTCTTCCCGGACAATATAGGACGGACAGAGGGAAAGAAAGAAGGATTAGCTTTTTACATATATAATAATTAATCAAACAGAAATGATGTTAATTCATAATTTAGTAAAACATTCATTTCTTTGAATCAACTTTGAATCCAAATCTAAAAACCCCTCGTTTTTTTTTTTAATTAAAACTACCAGTGACAGTAATTATTTTGAGAAATTGGGGGCAATTCTTAAAATTCGTCGAGGATTTTGAAAATTCAGCTTTGTCAATTATAAATACCTTTTTTTCGGCTTTAAGCTTTCCAAAAAATGAGAATTGAAATGGCTTTCGGTAATGGGCTTACTAAATTTTACGCCATTTAGTAGAGATATAATTTGCTCGTTACATTTCAATGAACAGGATCTAAAGCGAATAATTTAATTTTGTACGCTTAAGAGAAATTTGTTTTTTGGAATAAATAACGCAAACATTATTCGCAATTCTGATGTTCCAGAATACATAAGCATTAAGCCCATTAAAAGTGTTGCCCCTCCGAATTAATATTTTCAACGCCGCCACTACGCTCATCTTTATTTTTATAATATATATATCTGATATATGCGTGTGTGAGTAAGAGTAATCACGTTTTCTCGCTGGAAGCTGTTCACTTTAGCCATGCTTGTGTCTTTGTATTAGAGATTCATTTGTTTAAATCAATTATTACTTGACTCACGTGGAACATAGGTAAATAAAAAGTACATATAAACATGGTCATAATCACATAGGACATTCTGTAAAAATTTCAAGTCAATTGATTCAGAAGTTTCGGAGATTACCGGTTAGGAACAAACGAACATTTACGATTTTATTTATATAGATTATGCAACTGAAAATCTTCTTTAGGAAAATTGTAACGTGCTGCTAATACAGCACACTTACTTATAATTTTAAGCCTACACGGCAACACTATTTAAACATCAGCGTGGTCAGCTTTTGCGAAAACCGCATGTTTTCAAAAAATTCTTTCCAGAAAATTCTCTTCACCTCATATCCGTGGTGGAAATAAGCTGAGAAGAGTTGCCCGCGCGAGAGAACGAAAGAATAGACAGAAAGAAGAATGGGGAAAAAAATGAACGTGCCGTATTCTGATAGGCCGGATAAAGATTGACAGTAGAAAAACCGGTTTTTTTTATCCAAACAGAAAAGAAATTTTGCGAACAGGAGATGGGAAATGCAAAAATTGCAGACAGTCTGGTTTGAATGAAGCATGAAGTAAGTTGTTTTTTTTAAAGAAGAAAAGAAAGTTTTTTTTTTGGTGAGGACAGAATACAGTGAAAAAAAAAATGTGTCTCGTTAAAAGAAAAAAAAAAAGATAAAATAAAAAGTAAACACAATTTAAGGAAAAAAATGTATAGATTTTTTTTGTTTGTTTTTGTAAATAAAGTGACAGGAAAAGAAATTATATTAAATAGAATTTAAAAGAAAAAAACAAGTTGGGCAATGAAATGGAGTGGGATGGGAAAAAAAAAAGTGAAGCCAGAAAGGAAAACGGAGGGAAAAATCTGAGAAATGATAAATAAGTTGGAATTAAAAAAAAAAAAAATTTTTGCCGGAAGTTGGAAATCGGGTCTCGTCAGTTCTTTTTTTCTTCTCTTTAGCTGGTGATATATAAGGAAAGGTCAAATGAAAAAAAAAAACAAAATAATAATAATAATAAGTAAAATTATTACCAAAAATGTTAAAAAGGTTGTTAGAAATAAAAAAAAAGAAATATTGTGAAGTGGAATTGTTAGACAAAAAAATAAAAAGGAATCCAAAAAAAAAAAAAAACGTGGGAAAATTCAAAAAAAAAGTTTTCTTCTGAAAATAATGTGGCTTCCAAAGATATAAAAAGTAAAAAAAAATTAAAGTAAATGGTTTATCTCTTTCAGAAAAAAAAAAAAAAGGAATCTAGAATTATCATCGATGGCTCCATGTGTTTTTTCTGTCTTCACACCATCATGAATACCTCATTGGATGCTCCGCCATTTTTTTTTATATAACACGCTATCGAATACACGATATGAAACAAAAAAATTAAGGACAAAACGCATCAATAATCTCATCGAGTGCAGCCAATATTCATTTCCTTAAACCACGGTTGGAACATCAATTGCATCAAAATTTTTTTTTGACCACATTGGAATTTTGGCTTTGCTGAGAAAAAAAAATAAACAAGGAAATATTTTTATTTTTTTTCAACCTTCATAACACCATGCCATCATCATTGTCTACGCTGGAAACCCATGCTTGATCAACGATTCGAATTACCAAGTAAATTATAAATATACAATAATTTTAAAGACACTTTTGAGAAAAGAAAAAAAAAAATAAACATAACAAATTAATTTATCAGAGGGGTTTTCTTTTCTTTCTTCATTATTTCAATAATTTTCTGTTTTGAACCAAATAAATTTCATTAAACCAAATAAATATAATTTTTTTATAAAAAAAAAAGAAATATAAAATTGGAAGGAAAGAAAGAAAGAAGAAGAGAAAAGAACTTCTCTGTCGCAAAAAAAAAGAAAAAAGAAAAGAAAAATGCCACATTTTTTTTGGTTAAGCCAAAAATTTATCAATTAAAACTGAAAACATATTCTTAGGCTTAAGCTAGAAATAAAAAAGGGAACAAACTTTTGTTTTTGCTTTTTGTAAACCAGGGACGGAGAGAGGAAAGAAGGAACGGAGAAATCTGAATTATGACGTTTTTGTTTCCAAAGTGGATCAAATAAAGATTTATAATTATTTTGTAAAACGGAATTGAGATTTTTTTTTTATTTTAAACAAAATAAAGGAGATTGGTGGTCATAATTTGGAAGTAAAAGCGGTTGCCTATTTTCGCTTACTTGGAAATGGGGTTAGCTTGGGAATGATAATGAGGAAGATTTAAAATGCCGAAGAGTAGATAAAGGAAAACGTAAGTGAGTGAGAGAGGGAGGGACAGGTGAGTGTGACATAGCTTATGAGAACATAAACGAAAAAGGGTCCATGCTCATTTGTAGGGGCGAGCATGGACATACGGGGATCGGCATTCCGCTGTCGATCCATGTGGGAGGGTAGTGCCCCAAAGACCGGTTGGCATTAACACCTTTTGCCAATCGGCCCCGGCATGCCTCGCAAGGCTTTCGCGGATGGCTGCTCAAGTTCCGGTGACCAGCAAAGTAACGAACAGTCCCCTTATTCGGTTTTTTTCTCGCAAAAACCGAATTTCCTTGCTTGATAGCTCGCGCTATCACTATAAAGTCTTAACGACGTTTTCACACATCATGCACGCATATAATTTATGTGTAACGCGATGACAGATGGTGGTGAGCAGGGACCCACCCCTCCGGCGAGCTAGCTAGTGCGATCAGCTAGGCGTGCAGCCTTTTAGCTGCTCACATTGCTGCACCATCTCATATCTTCTCCTCGCAAGGAAGAAGATATGCTAAATAGGTCATCAGGGGATTTGCTTCTTTCGAACAAACCCCAAGTATGTGCAACCCCCCTTGTTACATATATTGGCGCCAGCGGATTTATAATTTTGTTTGCCATTTGTATTTTCAACTTCGGTAGAAATTACAAATGGAGTTCAAACAAAATTGTTTGACACATTTTCGAACGAGTTGATGTTTGGAAATGGTGTTTTGGTTGTTACCTTTAGGTAAACCAGTATTTTCAGAAAACAAATTTTTTTATTTTATTTTAAAAATTTGAAAAAAATTTTGACTCTAACTTTTTTTCAGTTTTACTGAATCACCCTGTCTTCACTTTTAAAAATTTTGAAATCTTTTTTTATTAGTCAATTTTTTTTTCTGAAGGTGTGTTCACATCATCAAAATTTCTAAACGAAGTTTTGGTGTGAACATAATTTCGGATGTTCGTTTTTTTGTGCTATTCGCGATCGCGTTTATATTGAGTCCAACTGTCGTCATATTTTACTTACGGTTGCGTAGTAGCAGTACTTCGGGTTTTTTTTATTGAATATTCCGCTTGCCGCAAAAGCGTTTGAAATGTGGATTACGTGCTACATGAATATTGTAGTCATTGCAACGCTTCACGTTTCAATGCAGTTGAGACCCCGGGAAATGAAATAGATGCGGATGTATGAGCTTTAGTGTGCCTTTTCGCACATTCTCGTGCTTAATTAAGCCCATGGATAATGCGGTGAGGACACGAGAGTCATGCAACCACATCAGATATAGTGATCCGGGATTGTGCCAGTCGTTTGGATTGGATTACATGCTACAGGCTTGGTTGCCATTGCAGGTGTCCGATCACTCGACTTGGTACCGTTCGCGGGTCACCCATCAACATCCAAATTTTCGTTTCGTGAGTGCATGTCGGGTTTATGTTTTCTTCATGTTGTCCACTTGTTTCGTCTCTCTCTCTCGCTCTTACGTTATCACGTTTGATTTATTTTGAAAATTGTTTTGTGCGGAGCTTGTATGAGAAATTAGTTTTCTTACCTTTACGAGAAATTCATGTTGATTTTTTTTTCGTTTGTTTTCTCGATTTGGTTAGTTTTAGTTTTATTAGCTTTAGTTTAGCTTATTTAGTTCAGTTTATTACAGTTTTTTTTATTTTTGGTTAAGTTTTCAGTTTAGTTTATTGGGTTTAGGTTTATTAAATTTAATTATTATTTGAACATATTTTTTCATTATTTACATTTTTTTTTATAAAATACATTTTGGTGGGGGAGTTTTTTTTATTATTATTACTTTTTTTATAAAATTTTTTTTATTACTATTTTTTTTATTATTGCATTTTTTTTTATTATTACATTTTTTTTTGTCCTTGTTCGGTCCGGTTTTTTTTTTTTGTCCCTGAAAGATTCCGTGAGAAGGAATAAATCTCAAAATACCCGATTTGACTTTTGATTGTACTGAGTTTCTGGCTTTGTTTTGAGAATTTGATTTTGTGCGATTGTAATTTTGATTTTGGGAATTAAGGTGTGTTTACAAAATGGAGGAAACAAATACAGGTGCAACGCCTAAAATCAACTCCACAGTTGTACCTAATGCGTCACCGTAGCCAACTACAAATGCTCAAGGTGCTGCGGTGGATGTATTGTCAGGTCGAGATGAATCTCGAGTTACTCGAGGGCAATCACAGCTTTCATTGGATTTTCCATCAGCGTCAAAATCAGTGGCTTCTGCTACAATGACGACTCGCAGTCGTAGTGGTAGAGGAAGATGTGCGGCAAACCCACCTATCACACGATGGGGTTCTAGTGATGGTGCCTCCTTCCTCTCTCCGTCAGATCCAAGTGCCTCAACAGAAAATATAGGCACTATGATCGAAGCGGCTGTGAGCAGTCAGATGGCTAAAATCCAGAGTGAGTTGCTCAATCAAATTAAAAGAATGACCTTAAATGCACCACCGCAAACACAATGTTCAGTGGCTCCGCCAAAATCCGTTGACCAGTCTGCTAACTTCAATCTTTTGAACGAAAATTATAGTTTGAACGTTCCTCAGAGACGAAGTCAACCAGTATTAAACCATAATGTAAACAGACGACCTCCTTTATATAGTGCCAATAACCAAAATCCTAATTATAACGTGAATGCTATCTCAGCTTCAAACGATAGTCACCACGTCGACCCCAGTCAGGATCCGAATCCACGCCCGCCTTTTAACCCAAACAACAATCAAAGGCGTAGCCCAAGTAGGAATTCAAATCTTAACTCAGGCACGAATCGTAATGGTCAGGAAGTTCGACACGCTAGTTTACGACATGATACCCGAATCGACAAATGGGGATTCAGGTTCAGTGGAAAGGCTCAAGATATGTCAGTGGAAGAGTTCATATTCCGCATAGAAACCATGCAATCGCGTGGGGATAATTCGTGGTACGCCATTTGTACCCAATTCCATACCCTGCTCTCCGATAAGGCTGAGCAGTGGTATTGGCGACTACTGAAAAGAGAACCCCACATCGATTGGCATGGCCTAAAGGCGGCCCTCCGACATCAATTCAAGAGCCTGGACACTGACCATGAAATCATGCGTCGGATGTTACAAAGGAAGCAATCCAACAGCGAGACTTTTGATGATTTTTACGATTCAGTTATGTCTTTATACCATCGGTTAAGAATTCCTATGACGGAAATAGAATTGGCGGACATTATGAGAGAGAACGTCAAAGATAAGATCGCAAATCTTATTTTCGGAATGCCTGCAATGAGTCTGAGTCGCTTTCAGGTAGTATGCCGCAAAGCGGAACGCCATCTTTCTGACAGAGAACCAAGACGAACTTGGCAAAACCCAACACGGCCCATCCATGAATTGGATGATCTTGACGAACGTAATCTCTCATATGGACCTGATTCGGCAAATGATGGGACTGATTTGGATTATGATAAACTTAGACCCGCAAAAGAAATGTTGCGCACCACTGATTTTCGCCAGAATGTAGACAGTCGGGAATTCAGTACAAATAACTCACCTGCTAGAACAAACTTTATGCCAGACTCTCGCTTCAGACAAGAAAATGATTCTCATCTCCCATACCAAGACTATAAAAATGATTGTGACCCAAGGAATTATTCGTATAACCAACAACAATATACCAGAGGTGGCCAATCTTTTCCTCACGAACCGGTATCGAATCGTTATAATATTAATTCATCCCATTTCGGTAGTAGTTTACCTTATCAACCTGCCGAGATCGATAGTAGTATTCGAGGGTATGTGAGCGAAAATATGTGGTCAAACGGAATGCAAGATCATTTAGAAGCTGTAGATGCTAATGGTAGATCACGGTTCAAGTGTTGGAACTGTGACAATATTGGTCATGGTTTTTCGAGTGTACGATACCACAACGGCCCTTCTTTTGTTATCGTTGTGGTAGAAAAGATGTGTCGTTACCGATGTGCCCAAAATGTAATCCGGGAAACGCACAAAGGCACCGAGAGACGCACGGGAATCCCCGGTTGCCAATAATGCCCCCGGACCAATCAAAATAGAACCAACCTTGAGTACGAATCTACCATTACAACCAAATTCTCCGCCTGTCATTAAAATTTTGAAACGAGAAACGTCAACTAAAATCTCATCGAATAATAATATACTGGAAAGGTCGAACAAAACATTACATCAACGTCAAATGGAATATGACGAAGCTAGGAATACAATAATCGGTGCTTTACTAAACCCGAGTAAAATTAGTAGGTTTAGAGAAAGGTGTAAACAAAAGAAGTTGTTAGGTAAAACGGTGGAATCTGCTTTTGTGAAGCGTAAACATGACGATCGACCATATGCTAAGGTGGAAATCGATGGCGAATCCCTTTTTGGCCTTTTGGACAGTGGTGCAAGTGTGTCCTGTCTAGGCGCTGGCGCTTTAGATTTCCTCGAACGTCATAAAATTTTAATTACTGGTCGTCCCACCACAGTCAAGACGGCTGATGGTAAGGCTCAACCTGTACACGGGCAAATAGCGATTCCAATTACATACAATAACATTATAAAAACACTTTCTCTATACGTCGTACCAGGGCTTACCCAAAATCTATATCTAGGTGTAGATTTTTGGAAAGAATTCGATATAGCTCCGACTATATTTTCTAAAAACGAAACTTTAGATTGTTTGTCAATTGACGATCCCAACACACACGCGCTAAATTCGGAACAACGCGCGCGTCTTGAAAGCATCTTAACTTTATTTCCTTCCTTCAACCAAGTTGGTTTAGGAAAAACACATTTAGAAGAACATGGTATTGAGGTAGAAAACGCGGAGCCTGTAAAGCAACGCCACTACCCTGTTTCCCCTGCGGTGCAAGCCCTCATGTATGCTGAGTTGGACCGTATGTTGGAATTGGGTGTCATTGAAGAAAGTGTCAGCGCGTGGAACTCTCCTGTAGTCTTGGTGCGCAAACCTGGAAAGGTTCGCCTCTGCCTCGACTCCAGGAAGGTGCACACCCTCACAAAAAAAGACGCTTACCCACTTCCACATATAGAAGACCTTCTCAGTAGGCTTGAGAAGACGTGTTTCATTTCAAGTATTGATTTGAAGGACGCCTTTTGGCAGATACCGTTGGAAAAGCAGAGTAGGGAAAAAACTGCTTTCACAGTGCCTGGTAGACCGTTATACCAGTTTACAGTGATGCCATTCGGGCTCTGTAATGCTCCTCAAAGAATGTGTAGACTGATGGACAAAACAATTCCAGTCGAGTTAAGAGAAAACTGTTTCGTCTATTTGGACGATCTGTTAGTAGTTTCTGAGGATTTTGATTCTCACGTTAAACTTTTGGCAACCATTGCACGTTGCTTGTCCACTGCTGGACTTACGATAAATTTGGAGAAAAGCAAATTTTGCATGAGAGAAGTTGGATATTTGGGTCACATCGTTGGTAACGGATGTTTAAAGACCGACTCAAATAAAGTATCTGCAATTTTTGACTTTCCTGCTCCTACCACTCCAAAACAGGTTCGTCGATTTTTGGGTATGACAGGATGGTATAGGCGGTTTATTGCCAATTATGCCTCCTTGTCGTCTCCAATTACTGACTGCCTAAAGAAGAGCGCCAAGTTTGTTTGGGCAGCGGAAGCTCAGGTAGCGTTTGAAGCCTTGAAATCTTCATTAACTACGGCCCCGGTATTGGACAACCCTGATTACACTAAACCCTTTATTATACAGTGCGACGCGAGTAAGACCGGTGTCGGAGGTGTTTTGCTGCAAAGCGACGACGAAGGCAATGAGAAACCCATCGCCTATATTTCTCAAAAGCTGAACTCTGCACAACGCAACTACAGCGTGACGGAGCTGGAATGTTTCGCTGCGGTGTTGAGCGTTAAAAAGTTCCGAGCCTACGTCGAAGGTTTGCCGTTCAAAATAATCACCGACCATGCGAGTTTACAATGGCTCATGAGTCAGCGCGACTTGAGTGGACGTTTGGCTCGATGGAGCTTAAAGCTTCAAGCCTTTGATTTCGCGATTGAACATAGGAAAGGTTCAGAAAATGTGGTGCCAGATGCGCTTTCACGTGTTTACGTGGACGCGATTTCGGAAATAGTTTCGGCACCTAGCATAAACTTGAATTCTGAAGCCTTTAAATCAAAGGAATATCTCGACCTGATAGATACAGTGCAAAGCAACGCGGAAAGGCTGCCTGACACGCAAGTGTCAGATGGCTACGTGTATTTCAGAACAAGCTTTAGCACTGGCAATATCTTTCAGGAAGATCGATCGTGGAAGCTTTGGGTTCCATCTAGCCTTACGGACGAGCTAGTTCGCCTGGCGCATGATCCTCCACAAGCTGCGCACGGCGGTATTACCAAAACCTTATATCGTTTGCGGCAAAGATACTTCTGGCCTGGTATGGCTAGCGAAGTACGTAAATATATCGCGAGTTGCATCGTATGTAAAGAGTCTAAGGCTCCAAATAGTGTGTTGAGGCCGCCAATGGGCAAACAAATTGAAGTTGACAGACCATTCCAGTACCTATATGTTGACCTGTTAGGACCCTACCCTCGGTCTAAGCATGGTGACACCACTCTCCTAGTTGTTTTGGACAAATTTTCGAAATTTGTTTTGTTCAGGACACTACGTAAGGCGTCTGCTGTGCAGATCACCGATTTCTTGGAGCAAAGCGTCTTCAATTTATTCGGCGTACCCGAGATTATATTTTCAGACAATGGACCGCAATTTATATCTAAAGAATTTCGCAAATTAGTTGAAGCGTATGGTGTGAAACACAATCGTACAGCTATCTACTCACCACAAGCTAACGCATCAGAACGTGTAAACCGTTCATTACTGGCGGCCATACGCTCTTATGTTGGCACCGATCATAGGGATTGGGATCGGAATTTGGGAAGCATCGGCTGTGCTCTTCGGAGTACAGTCCATGCTTCTACGGGGATTGATCCATATTTTCTTGTGTTCGGTTCCCACATGATCACACATGGCTCGACCTATGAACTGATGCGGAAGTTAAATGGTTTGAATGATGGTGAATTGGTTGTGTCCTCAAAAAAAGACCAGCTTGAGCTAATTCGCGAACGCGTCAAAAATAATTTGTCGAAAGCTCACCAACAGCATGAGCGAATTTATAATCGTCGAACCCGGGTAAAGAGATTTATTGTCGGACAAGAAGTCTACCGAAGAAATTTCACGCTTAGTGACTTCGCAAAAAATGTCAATGCTAAGCTAAATCGTAAATTTCTGAAGTGTCGGATTGTTCGTGCGGTTGGTGATTCCCTCTATGAGGTCGAGGATTTGCAGGGTAGTACCATAGGGGTTTACCATGCCAAAGACTTGAGGCAATAGTGAGGTAAGAACCGACATCCACTGCCGCGGTTTATGACGGATCATTTCCTTTTCTTTTCTTTCGTTTTCTGGTGCCCGGCTAGCTCAGTCGGAGAGCAACGGAGACTCTTTTGGGTGTGGTCGAGCCCCACGTTGGGCAGTATAAGATTTCACGTACCACTCCAGCCACCCACACGCTTTTCAGTTACGTCCGGGTTGATAGATCAATCCCTGACGCATCTGTGTTGTAACGTGCGGCTAATACAGCACACTTACTTATAATTTTAAGCCTACACGGCAACACTATTTAAACATCAGCGTGGTCAGCTTTTGCGAAAACCGCATGTTTTCAAAAAATTCTTTCCAGAAAATTCTCTTCACCTCATATCCGTGGTGGAAATAAGCTGAGAAGAGTTGCCCGCGCGAGAGAACGAAAGAATAGACAGAAAGAAGAATGGGGAAAAAAATGAACGTGCCGTATTCTGATAGGCCGGATAAAGATTGAAAGTAGAAAAACCGGTTTTTTTTATCCAAACAGAAAAGAAATTTTGCGAACAGGAAATGGGAAATGCAAAAATTGCAGACAGTCTGGTTTGAATGAAGCATGAAGTAAGTTGTTTTTTTTAAAGAAGAAAAGAAAGTTTTTTTTTTGGTGAGGACAGAATACAGTGAAAAAAAAAATGTGTCTCGTTAAAAGAAAAAAAAAAGATAAAATAAAAAGTAAACACAATTTAAGGAAAAAAATGTATAGATTTTTTTTGTTTGTTTTTGGAAATAAAGTGACAGGAAAAGAAATTATATTAAATAGAATTTAAAAGAAAAAAACAAGTTGGGCAATGAAATGGAGTGGGATGGGAAAAAAAAAAGTGAAGCCAGAAAGGAAAACGGAGGGAAAAATCTGAGAAATGATAAATAAGTTGGAATTAAAAAAAAAAAAAATTTTTGCCGGAAGTTGGAAATCGGGTCTCGTCAGTTCTTTTTTTCTTCTCTTTAGCTGGTGATATATAAGGAAAGGTCAAATGAAAAAAAAAAACAAAATAATAATAATAATAAGTAAAATTATTACCAAAAATGTTAAAAAGGTTGTTAGAAATAAAAAAAAAGAAATATTGTGAAGTGGAATTGTTAGACAAAAAAATAAAAAGGAATCCAAAAAAAAAAAAAAACGTGGGAAAATTCAAAAAAAAAGTTTTCTTCTGAAAATAATGTGGCTTCCAAAGATATAAAAAGTAAAAAAAAATTAAAGTAAATGGTTTATCTCTTTCAGAAAAAAAAAAAAAAGGAATCTAGAATTATCATCGATGGCTCCATGTGTTTTTTCTGTCTTCACACCATCATGAATACCTCATTGGATGCTCCGCCATTTTTTTTTTATATAACACGCTATCGAATACACGATATGAAACAAAAAAATTAAGGACAAAACGCATCATTAATCTCATCGAGTGCAGCAATATTCATTTCCTTAAACCACGGTTGGAACATCAATTGCATCAAAACTAAAAACTTTTTTTTGACCACATTGGAATTTTGGCTTTGCTGAGAAAAAAAAATAAACAAGGAAATATTTTTATTTTTTTTCAACCTTCATGCCATCATCATTGTCTACGCTGGAAACCCATGCTTGATCAACGATTCGAATTACCAAGTAAATTATAAATATACAATAATTTTAAAGACACTTTTGAGAAAAGAAAAAAAAAAAAAAATAAACATAACAAATTAATTTATAAGACATATTAGCTTGTAATTTGTACATGGCGTCAGAGGGGTTTTCTTTTCTTTCTTCATTATTTCAATAATTTTCTGTTTTGAACCAAATAAATTTCATTAAACCAAATAAATATAATTTTTTTATGAAAAAAAAAGAAATATAAAATTGGAAGGAAAGAAAGAAAGAAGAAGAGAAAAGAACTTCTCTGTCGCAAAAAAAAAGAAAAAAGAAAAGAAAAATGCGGCATTTTTTTTGGTTAAGCCAAAAATTTATCAATTAAAACTGAAAACATATTGTTAGGCTTAAGCTAGAAATAAAAAAGGGAACAAACTTTTGTTTTTGCTTTTTGTAAACCAGGGACGGAGAGAGGAAAGAAGGAACGGAGAAATCTGAATTATGACGTTTTTGTTTCCAAAGTGGATCAAATAAAGATTTATAATTATTTTGTAAAACGGAATTGAGATTTTTTTTTTATTTTAAACAAAATAAAGGAGAGAGGGAGGGACAGGTGAGTGTGACATAGCGTATGAGAACATAAACGAAAAAGGGTCCATGCTCATTTGTAGGGGCGAGCATGGACATACGGGGATCGGCATGTGGGATCCATGTGGGAGGGTAATGCCCCAAAGACCGGTTGGCATTAACACCTTTTGCCAATCGGTCCCGGCATGCCTCGCAAGGCTTTCGCGGATGGCTGCTCAAGTTCCGGTGACCAGCAAAGTAACGAACAGTCCCCTTATTCGGTTTTTTTCTCGCAAAAACCGAATTTCCTTGCTTGATAGCTCGCGCTATCACTATAAAGTCTTAACGACGTTTTCACACATCATGCACGCATATAATTTATGTGTAACGCGATGACAGATGGTGGTGAGCAGCGACCCACCCCTCCGGCGAGCTAGCTAGTGCGATCAGCTAGGCGTGCAGCCTTTTAGCTGCTCACATTGCTGCACCATCTCATATCTTCTCCTCGCAAGGAAGAAGATATGCTAAATAGGTCATCAGGGGATTTGCTTCTTTCGAACAAACCCCAAGTATGTGCAACCCCCCTTGGTACAAAATATGTTCCAATCTCTTTACTTAAAAATTTGCTTGATATTTGACTTTTCAATTTTTTACTTTATGCAGAATAACTTTATGATTTTTAACTTTATGGTTTTTAAGAACAATTCAACTTAAACTTGAATAATATCATTAACCGTTATAATCCAAACTTTTAGATCTGCTCTTTTTTAAGTTTTAACATCGGCTTTTAAAGGAAAATAGTTCCTATTTAACGAAAATTATATTTCCTAATTTTAATTTTGCAGTATTTAAAATTACCTTGAATTTAAAACTTTTAATTTCATTCATTGATACTTTTATCTAACCTAATATTATAAAGAGGAAAGGTTTGTATTTTTGTATGGATGTTTGACACGAATAAACTCAAAAACTACTGGACCGATTTCAAAAATTCTTTCACCATTAGAATGCTACATTATCCCTGAGTAACATAGGCTATATTAATTGCTAGAAAAAATTAGGGATCCCTACTAAGACTTAAAGAATTTGTATTTTTATATGTTTGTAGCGAATAAACTCAAAAACTACTACTTTACCATTAGAATACTACATTATCCCTGAGTAACATAGGCTATATTTATTGCTATAAAAAAATTAGGGATCCGTACTAAAACTTAAATAATTTGTATTTTTATATGTTTGTAACGAATAAACTCAAAAACTACTGGACCGATTTCAAAAATTCTTTTACCATTAGAATGCTACATTATCCCTGAGTAACATAGGCTATATTTTTTGCTAGAAAAAATTAGGGATCCCTACTAAAACTTAAATAATTTGTATTTTTATATGTTTGTAACGAATAAACTCAAAAACTACTGGACCGATTTCAAAAATTCTTACACCATTAGAATGCTACATTATCCCTGAGTAACATAGGCTATATTTATTACTAAAAAAAATTAGGGATCCCTACTAAAACTTAAATAATATAATCTATAGAAATATTATAAAGAGGAAAGATTTGTTCCGCATACATCCGTATCCAATGATCCTCACATTCATGTCTGTCGCGTCTAATATTCTCTGTAGTCTAACTTCATGCACAAAGACCCTTCTAATGTTTAAAAAATAAATCTCCACCCGTGCGAAGCCGAGACGGGCCGCTAGTTTCAAATAATTTCAAACTGCGTTCAACCAATAATTATTCGGTTAAAATTGCTAAATAAGCTTTTTGCGTCTCTGATAATTTCAAATTGTTTTGTTAAAATATTTCGGAAATATTTTGTGTTTATGAAACATTTTGATCGCGTATTTTGATATTTAAAACCAATATTTTATGATTCGCCCGAAATTATGTCGTTGTTTATTTGTGTTACATTTGGAGTGCCGTGTGTTAAGTTTTAGCGTTGGTATTTTTTATATTGAACTCAAATTACACTACACTGATTTGCACATATGCATAGAAGTTTTGCACTATAGCTTGTTTTTATTATATGAACAAATTTTTCAAGTGAAATTTGTTTAATATTTATAAAGTACATATTAGTAACACGAGTTATGGAACTGCCAATGTAAACGAATAATCGCTATGAAATTTTTTATATAGAATTTAGAATTGCTTAGAATTTTGTATACTTTGTGCCGGATTACACGCGGTGTTTTTAGGGTAGAATTCTACCGCAGACACAGGTATCGGTGGGTTGGGGGTGAGGCAGAAGATCTATCTCTCGAAATGTTGGCGCAACGGAGTTTTTTACGCACACAAACAAGAGTCACTGCTTGCGTCGGTTTCGAAAAAAATTGAAAATTCAATCGCGCCATTCGCTTACTGACCGTCAACAGGTAATCATAATCTAAAAGTACATAGGAAATAGTAAAATAGTAGATCCGAACAGTTTGACGGTTTAAGTTTAAGTTCGATGCTGTGCTCACACACACTAATACACTCCTTGTGTAGCGTGTATAAAAGACTGTGGTATGAACATTCCTCGTCTAATCGGTTTGGTAGTTTTCTACCCAAAACTTGACGGTAGATTTCTACCGCGTGTAATCCGGCACTTTGAGATCTCCTAAAAAGGATTGAAATGCACAGTAATGTCATATAGTTTGACGTACGCTGCGTGATTCTGTTTCTCACCATTTTGGCGTCGAAGTCGACGCAAATGTGTGCTTTTCATACCTTCTAAAGTCGAGTTAGCACATGTTTGCAATATTCAGTACAATTATGAAAATTTTCAAGGCGAATATTCTTCCAATAGTCGCATACTTCTATCTCTTACCACCTTGGCGCTGGAGTCAATACAACTTTTAATAATATGTACCCAAATTATAGTAAATGCTGTCGTAATAACGCCATTTCTACATTTTTTTTTGCTGTGACTTTTGTGCAACGCACATTTTCCGCCCCTTCGTATACATAATGCCAAAATGACGTTTTGTATGTATGAGCATCCGAATATCATTTTGATAGCTTAAAAATTAACTAATATGTTATTTCAAATTATTTTAAAGCGAATAAGACTAACGAATATACAATATTTTTGTTTAAATTTGAATATTTAATTTTTTTTAAACAGCTAAATAAATATAAAGAACTATAAGAAAGCAAATAAATTAGTTAAATAAAATTTTATGTGAATGTGCTGTAAAATTATTTGAATTTTGGGCTATATAAGCCGTGTTTGGGAACCCACAAATTACAGTCTTCAACTAATCATTAAAACTAATTAAACATGAGGTTCATTTTGTTCGTTTGTATCGTACTACTAGCAGTTTCTTATTCATTTAGTAAACAGTACACTAGATGCAGTTTGGCCAAGGAACTCAAGAGGAGGGGTGTTGGTCCTCAAAATATTGCTCGTCTGGTCTGTTTAGCTGAACATGGAAGCGGCTTCAATTCCAAAAGTAAAACTGATCTGCTTCAAGATGGTTCCCGAGGGTATGGCATTTTTCGAATCAACAATAAGAGATGGTGTCAAGAGGCAAATGTCAAATCAACAAATGCATGTAAAGCTGCATGTAGTAAAATGGCTAGTGATAATATTGGGCCTTCTTTGCAATGCGCACGCTTCTTAATGCACAAAACAAAGTTGGGTTTCAATAATTGGGGAATTTTTACAAAATTTTGTAAAAATAAAGTTAAATCTGTCTCTGATTGTTTCGAAAAGCCTAGTGATCCAGAAACAGCTACAACTTCAGACCGACCTCTTCCACAGTCTACTACTTTGGATCCTAATGACCATACACTCACGACTTCAATTCCCATTTCTCCTCCCATCGACGATACTCCAGATGATAATAATGATAATGACGGATGGGACTACAATTATGAAGAATATAAAGATGATGCAGATTATGGCCACACCGATGATAATTATGATAATTCCAGAGATAATTATTATTTCTGAAATGAATAAACTTTGTTTTAATACTTTAAAAAATAAAAATGGGAACCAATAAAGAAATTATTTATAAAAAAGTATTTTTTTAAACTGCAATTATGCAAAGAAAATTATATGTTTTACCAAGTTGTATGTATTTCGTTATAGCACGATTCTCAGTCTGAAAACTATTTAACTCACTTTATGTATTTGCAAGAAATCTGTGCGTGTAACTTGAACATTGTTGGCTTAGTTACGTTTGGTTGGGATTGTTACATACAAAAAGGGCATTTGCGGGGAAACGGTGTGACAAAATGCCACATCTTTCGAGGTGCAGTCGAAGCAAATCTGTTTAAAACCCTCCTATGACGGCAAGCGTAACATCTTCCCTGCCATAGATGGCACGAGATGGGAACAACTTAAATGCAACACGCCTAGGTGAATGACACTGACCACTTCACCGGATGACGTGAGCAAAACCTACTCCATCCGGTAAACGCTAAAGAGTAATGATTCATTTGGGATAACAAAATGTCAATAAAACTTTATGTTCACAATCGCGTTGCGTAAGAAAAAATTCATATTTTCACGATAAACGGGAAATAGTAAAAATAATAAGATTAAATATTCAGATGTTAATTGTTTTAAAGTGCAGTGTTGTGAATTTTGTGAAGCTCTATTGTTTTAATGCTATTCTTTTGTCATTTTCAGAAGTATTTAACTGCCAAAATTGCGTTACGTCACATCGAGAAATTAAAGAAAATGAATTTTTATGTTTAATAATAATCTTTGGTGTTCTGAAATTCGTTTTACTCAAAATTGTAATCGAAATGAATTCACTATTAGTTGATGCCGTGAAATTGATGTGAATTGATACAAAACTAAACAAAACATTTAAAATAAATTTAAGGTTTCTTCACCCAATCACTCCATTCGACTTTTTGAATATTTTTTTATAAAATTTTTAAAATTTTCTCTGAAATAAATGTTTAAAATTTTTAAAATATCAATTGTTCCCGGAATTGTAATTAGTAGCAACCAGATATGAGATATCAAAAATTTCTTAGAAAAATGCATTACGGTAATGTAATATAGGGTTTTTCTAAAATCTACCCCAATAAAATACCATTAAAAATATTTCTAATATTTTCGTCATAAAACGAATTTATTTTTAAATACTCAATTGAATACATTTTATTGGTGTCGTTATAAAGGCGCCAAATTATTCTTTTTTAAAAAAATTCTTAGGAAATAAAAATATTTGAAATATTGGAAAATCTAACACATTCGATTTGTCTTTTAGGATTTTTTTCTTATTCTTTCTTTTCTATTTTGTTCTCTTTTTTCATTTTCCATTGCAATTACAAAATTTTCACAACATTTTTTGATGTAAATTGAATAATAAGACAATCAGCTGATACTTTTGACGTTTCGAAAATAGATTTGAAGTGATTTCGAAAAAAATGAAATTGAATGAAATTGAGTGAAATTGAGAACACCAATGTACATTTCGAGTGAATTTGAAATTCATTCTATAAATAAAGTTAATCAAAATTATTATAATTTTTCATATTTTTAGGTATCGAATTATTGAACTTAGAATCATACCTGCTTAGAAATTGTATTTTACAAATAATGGGAAGTGGGAAGATTTAGATAATAACTTAAAAGAAATTTTTGCTGAATTTCTTCAAGATATTCTATCTTTTATTAATGATGTGTGCACATGAACACTCAAAACAGTTAAATATGGAATTATATGAAAGAAGAAAATGCAGTACCAATGCGCACTCTATCTAGGCCACACATTAATTTTGGAACAGATTTTTAAAATTCGTGTTTATTATTGCAATTTATTTTGATAAAAATAAAATGCAATTTCTATTAATAAAATTAAATTACAAGCAAGTGTAGTGAAAATATGATACGGTAAGAGTGCTATTTGCATATTTTGTAAACATTGTAAATTGTATCACCAGACCAAACTAAATAAAACATTAAACACATTCTACCTTTACTACCTTTAATACCAAGTAAATATGGAGTTATGAAAAAATTAACTGCCACGAAAATATCACTATTCGTTTTCGACATAAACATTTGAAAAATCCATTGAATCTCGCAGAATTTTAACAGTATTTTCTTGTGTTACAAATTCTTCATTCTATAAAGGATCGAAAATAAATAAACTTTCGTGGTCCGTAGAAAAGTGAACCGAATTCAGGGAGAGCTCATCACGGTCTAGGGCTTTGAAATTAGGCTGTTAGGTGTTATTTGTTCCAACTAAGTATCGAGGGAAAATTCTGTCCGTCTCTCAGAGGAAACTGTATTTGTCCTAAACATTACTCTTATGAAATAAAATTTTTCTCAATTTTATACAAAAAATAATAACTTATCTTCCCTTGTAATTAATTCTACATATCTGTGTAATATTCTTAAGTCCTGTCTCCTTTTGTTTTCACATACTTAATATAGATTTTCTAATAAAAATCCTATACATTTTTCCTCGGTTATAAAAAACGCACCCTTGTTTTCACATGTATGTATATCTAATCCTTATTTTTCTGATATTATTTTAGTTTATTCTTCTCGTTTTAACTAATTTTTTGCTTTCCTTATATCTAACCCTATTTTCTTACTATTGCTTTTCTTTCTGGTTGTTTCACGTTTTTATAACCTTGCTACTGTTATAAATTTTTACTTTTGTTTCTTTATTTTGCATTTAAGTCTGTTTGAAGCAAACCTTTTGTTATTTACACCATAAAACAAAACCACTTTTAAATTTATACCAAAAGAAGCTTAAATAATATCAAAATTTATACTAAAGTAGAAATTTATAAGAATTTTTGCAAAAATTAAAGTAATGGAAATGTTTATAAAAGAAATTTCTAACATGTAACATTAAATATATTTTCATTTTAATTTCTTCTAATGGAGGTCTTATAGCTCCAAAACAGAAAAAAATTTCAATTCTTTGAATATTAATGAAACTTTATGGCGAATTTAGTTTCTTTATAAACCGTATTTTCTATCATATTGTTTTTATTTCAAAATTCTATTGGGCTCGTCACGCGTTAGTTCGCAAACTTGCGAAATTATTTGATTATTTTTGACAATTCGTTGAACCAATCAAAATGCTAAAAAAAACTTCGCAGATTTGTGAAGCTTATGTCAAAAATAAACATTCCCCAGAGTTGATTTTTGACAAATACAATTTTGAATTTATTTTAACGGTTTTTCTTTTGGAAGTGGTTACTAAAAACTATTAAATTGTATAAAATGTCAGGAAAAGGGAAATTAGTAGCATTTTTAATTGAAAATGTTTTGTTTTAAAATGCTAAAATGAGAAATGAAGAATTATATTTGCGAAACGTTGTCACGGATGCAGATTATTTTAAGTTTTCCCTGACCAATCAGATTGATCTGTCAAACTTGCGAAAAATCTTCGGAAAAATAATTAAGTCTTGTGACATATATATTTTCAAGGTATTAATTGTTTTGATTTCCATTTTCTTCAACTTGATGTTTTTATTATCTTTTTATATTTAATTAAATGAGTTCATTTAGTTCCAATTTTCTTCTTTTTATTTTTTTAATAAATAATTAATAATGCACTAATGTAAAGATATAATTTCATTTTCTTAATAAAAGAAAATCAGAACTTTAATAATGACATAATGAACAATATCACAAATATTTATGCCAAAAAAAAATTAATTAGAATGCTTCTAGAAAACCCATATAATCACATTTCGATTTGATAGTTCGGGGAATATATTTCCACGTAGGTTCTAGAAAATTGGCCATTCTAAATTTACTAGGTTACTGCCATGTGTAATTCACGACTTATTATATTTAAGTCAGTGACCTTTCTTAGAAAATAAAGGCGGTCAACCTCATATAATGATGCCATAAGTCATAAAATTCGAACTAATTACATCCGAGAAATGATTTGGCAGCAATGAGAAAAATTTAGGGAAGCCTAATAGCCCAGTCAATGGGTACTTTTGCCTTGCAAAAGGTATAGGAAACTTTATATTTTGTACGATTGTGCCGCTCGCATCCCTATTCTGGTTTAAAGGAGTGGAAAATCGGTTTTTTGGGATTATGTGGTGCAAGATACGTTCATTGAGGTCGGAATAAAAAATGTAGAGAGTACGATTCTCTACATTTTTTGCTTAATACATTTTTTTCTAAAGTTTATAGTTTTGAAACTACAGTGCACAGAAAGTGAGCGTTTTCATCAATTTCTTGCAAAATTTTATTTCTGAACAAAATTTCCCGCTGTTTATTAATTTTTTACCCTTATATTTTACCCCTTTGCACACCACCGTAGAGGTAGAGTAATAGGGCGCATTTTTTTACCGCGGTATCCCCAGGAGGCATAATCCACGAAGCATTCATCATGTTGTTGAAGATAATTAGTGATTTGTTTTCTTCGAGCTTCTTGTATTCATTGATGTTCTGGATCCGCTAATGTTGAAGAATATTGTTCGTTAGAGATTGTGGACTTTCCCTGAGAATTTTTCTCTTGTTCATCAGGATCATAACCATAATCATCTGACATGATTGATTTCAGGTGGTTCACCCCGCAACCGGGTATTATTTCCGGAATATTATTACACAAAATTCCTGTGCAAGTGGCGCATATAATCGAACATTTTAAGCCTGCCTTTCTACAACAACGTCCCACATCTTTTTTTACACTTTCATGAAATACCTTTTAATAGAACTTCGGGTGCGGGATCGTTCATCATAAGTATTGGAGTAAGCTCAAATTTACTACTTTTCCATCCCCAATCAGCTGCGTTCTTATATATGTTGTACCATAATTGAACTTTATGGTAGGTCCGTAAAGAATGATATCGTGCAGCATCGCTTACAGGAGGCAAAGAGACCAATGTAGATTTATTTATTGTTATGGATTTGATAACATGTATGGTAGCGTAAAGCTAAATGCTTTGCACAACGTCATCAATATTTATTCTGTAAAGCCCAATCTCCACACAGCCGACATCCTATTCTTATAAAAGTATGAGATGCACTTATGCAAAATTTGGTTAAACAGAAAGGGAGAAACAATCATCCTATTAATTTTGTCGTCTTCTGCATTTCTCATTTCCCCATCTGATTCTTCATCTGCCAAATGATTCCCCTCAAACGCAGAAGAACTTGTTCATCTGATTTATGGCTCTTCATCTGCGTTTGCATACTCTCACAATAATCATACACGATATCGTCGCACACTACCAAAATTTTCTTATAGGAAGTTTTTCTATGAAGAATTGATTTTTATGGTTTAGTGATGAAATACGCAAGTTAAATTTTTAACTTCTATACGAAGTATATAAAAAATAAAAAAATTGTTTTGCAAATCTCCACGTTTTATAAGATTCTAAATGATTTGCAATCATTTTTATCCAATGTCTGTCTGTCTGCATATCACAACAAATGTTGTGATTAACTAAGGACCACGTTCGCTCTGAATTTCCATATTCATATAGCTTTCTTTTAGAAAGGCTTTCGGAAGGTAACGTGATTTGAACATATTGTGACGTGTTATTCTTTCGGTTCGATGTTATTAGAATGATAACACTTTTTATTTATGTGAATTTAGTGTATAAACTTTATTTGTACTTATTTCTGCTTAACAATTAGTCTTAAAAATATTTGTCTTTCAATAATTTAATTATTACAATTATTTATCACAGTTTTAGAGCTTCACTATTTTAATTACTTTTAAGATCAAAGCTTTAGTTTTACTCCGAATGTTTCAAGTTCACAGTTTGAAGTTCTGATCTGAATTGATTCTAGCCTCGACTCTAGGTCTCCTTTTTATATAAAATTGATGTGTCTCGGAATATTCTCGAAAAGCCTGGTCGTTTGGCTTTCTAAAAACTAGGTGGCAACGTTTACACAAAGAAGGTCTCTAGAAAATTTCTTATTCAATACACAAAGCAATGATTTATTATTTATTTTGGAGCTTTCTGGAACAGATCTTTTGTATGTGCTATTTTTATGGCATGAGTCATTGCTATATTATTGAGAAGTGTATTGTATGTGCTTTTTTTATGACATTAGTCATTGCTATTGTATTGCCTCGGTCGTGTGAACAATTTAATTCTGGAGCTTTCTGGAAATACCTTTGATTTACCTATTAAATCAAAATATTTCCAGCAATTTCTAGTGATGTGCAGTGCAATATGTATAGAAGTTTCGTCGTTTTGCACTATAGCTTGTTTTTAGATGTGATAGGAATTTAAGCCTTATGATAAAGGCTGAAAACACAATTTGGTACTACATTTTCCTATAAAATGGAAGGGAATATTCTTAATTTTCCCATAATATTATAAATTTGGTGGGGAGAGACCCTGATGTTTTTATTCGGTCAATCCTAGCGAAAATTGCAAAAATCTATCTCTTTCTACTTTTCTGATTTTTCTCGTCAGAATAGGATGTCGGGTGTGTGGAGATTGGCCTTAAAGTGCAACCAACAATTTCTCCCCACCACAAATGAAAATTTGGAATTTTTAATAGCTTAGCTAAATGAACAATCGTACCAAATATTAAGTTTCCTATACCTTTTGCAAGCTGGAGCCATTTTTTACGCTCCATTGACTGGGCTATAATACTTTTGGCCAAGGCTGTATAATTTACATAGCAAATGAAAATTTGAATTAAAAAAAAAATTTTTTTTAAACGCGTTTTCAACCGATTCGATCCAGTTTTTTTAGATTCCGTTTTTACTTTTACGATAAACGAATCTTTATAGGAAAGTATTATAATCGTGCGAAAACTTAACTTTTGTTATAGAAGGGCTAGAAAGATGAAAATAAGTGCAAAATCTGTTTGATTAACAGTAATTAGCTCCATGTCCCTCCGTCCGTCCGTCTGTCCGCTTCTTTAAATCGTTAATAAAATTTAAATGGAATGTCCGATTTCCATGAAACTGGCACATTTTTGGTATTGTGTCAAATGCGAGATGGTGTTAATATATGGCAACACTATTTGGTAACGCTTTTTTTTCTAAAATCGACAAAATTTTGTCCACATGGTGCAAACTAAACTATTGGGCCGATTTCGACAAAATTTATGCAGTTCATGTATTGGATCCTAACTTAGAACTGATTAGTTTTTGGCTCATATTCGACTACGGCAACACTGTCTAAGAATACGTTTTGTCCAAATATAGTCTATTTTTGCACTAGTTGAGAAACCGAAACTTCACGTCCAATTTTGATGAGATTTGCACAGTTTATGTACTAAGTTCGAAATCAGAACATATTAACTTTTCAACGGAATTCACTCCTGGCAATGCTAATACGAGAAACTTGTTTTTAGAAAATGTGGTGGAAATATAAAAACTTCTCTAATTCGGTTGATAACAGGCGGATTTTAATGAAACTTGGAATGTGCATTTGGGATTAAATAATTGAATAGTCTTTATTTAGTGTCCTTGATAAATTTTTTAAATTGTTCTTAGCATTTTCGTTCTTGTTTATACTTTTCTATATGTAGTCGGTATAAAACAATGCAATTTTATTAGGATTATCTGTAATGTTCTTATTTTAAAAATGTCAAAGTCTTTTATGAAATATTTCAAATTTAATTTAATCTCCTCTCTTAGAGGAGATTGTTTTTATCCTAAACAATATTCCTGGGCTATATACAAAAAAATTTGTACTCGATTTTAAATAAAAATGAAAATGTTTTCAATTTTATTTTTATTGCACTATATTTCCAGGAAAGGTTGCAGGACTTTTCTTGATAAAAAAAAAGTCGGGAACTTCCCTTTAAAAAAAAACACTACACAAAAGCACATACATTTTTGTAAAAGAAATCGTAATGTTTCATAATTTTTCTAGGGAAAAAGATCATGAAAAGTTACGAAAAAAACGCGGCACAAATGATATGTCGTTTTGACGTTTACAGCAAATTCTAAGAATAAATTTCTTGACATTTCTAGAAGACGCTTGCAGGCATGAAAGAATATTTTCGAATTTGAACGATGAAATAAAAGTGTTATCATTTTATAACGTTCGAAGCTGAGGGGTAGCACGCAACAGTGGTGTCAGAAGAGCAATTATTTATTGCGAATCAGTGCGAAAAACACAATTGTGTGAAAATTTCTGCGGGAAATTTCGAAAGTGGACTTGAAACTTCTTGTTTCGTCTGATATTCCGCTGATTACCTCTCCCATTCTAAAAACTGTGTCTGCGCCCAAAATAGTTTTCCTTTCACGTTTAGACCCGACTACGAGCGTAGACGATGTACGTCTGTACGTCATTTCTAAAAAGATTGACATCTCGCACATTAACTAGGAGAAAATTAGCAAAATATTAAGTCAGGTCTCGTCGTTCAAGCTTACAGTTCCTCCGCGATTGTTCTTGCAACTAGTTTCTACTGATTTCTGGCTACCAGAGGCATTTGTTAAGGAATTTGTTCGAAATGGATCTAAAAATGTAGTAACTCAAAATAATAAAGTACTCCGTCGTTCAAAAAACTAAAGTGCCTGTCTCTGTACTATCAAAATGTACGGGGACTCCGCACAAAGACAGGCGATTTTTTGCTTGCAAGTCATTCATCCACGAATGATGTTATTGCCCTAACCGAAACATGGCTTAACTGTGGTTTTCACAACCAGGAGTTGTTTTCTTCTGATTTTGAGATCTTTCGGAAAGACCGATGCTTGACTGACTTAAAATCTCTGGATGGAGGAGTTCTTATTTCCGTTCGCAATACCTTTGAATGTTCCCATCTGCCCATTCCTACTATAGAGAATCTTGAGTTCATCTGTGTGAAGATTTCACTACCGCACGGAAATGTTTTCATAGCTATTTGCTACTTACCACCTAATAGTTCCGGTGAACTTCACCAGCTTACAACTGACGCCATTAATTATGTAACCAGCCTCAAGGAACCAAAGGATAATTTCATATTTCTTGGTGACTTCAATCTACCTGCAGTGAAATGGTGCAGAACTGAAGGAGAAATTTTCTATGTGCCGTCGAATGGCAATGCTGAGTCCGTATCTTTTATTGACAACTTAAAAGCTTGTGGCTTGCAGCAGATTATCGGAATACTTAATCCTCAGAATAGGCAACTCGAACTTGTCTTTTCTTCTGACGCAGCTAATTGTGTTGTACGTCACAGTTCTGTTAACCTTTGCAAGGTGGATGCGTACCATCCACCTTTGTGCTTGATCTTCTCTCAGGAAAGCGACTTAAATTGTACTAACATGGAACATGTTTATAATTTCAATTTTCGTCAAACTAACTTTGAACTTCTCAACAACGTTCTTAATAAGGTTAATTTTGACACCATTGTTGGCGATGGGAATATGGAGCTATGTATTTCAGGGTTTTACTCGGCTATATTCGACTGTTTCATCTCATATGTTCCTTATACTAGACAAAAGAACTTATCCTCCCCACCATGGTTTAACAGCGAACTACGGTCCTTACGAAACAGGAGGAACAAAGCCTGGCAAAAGTTCTTAGTTAGTCGCGAAGAGTTGGACTTCACTAATTTTACTGCACTATTCAACAACTTTAAAGCATTATGTACCGATCTTTATGATTAGTACTTATTCGATATGCGAACTAATCTGTCACTGGATCCATGCCGTTTTACAAATCCTTATCGACATCGGTATTTCAGCGCATATTACATCGTCGATTTCGTTTGAAGTGATTTTGTTATAGATCCAGATTAGTATATGTACGTTTGGGAATCCCCTCTTTTGCCAATCCACTGAGTACATCCAGCAGCGCACAGACCCAAAAAATTCATGTTTTACCATGAATTCCATCAGCGATTTCAGCTTCTGTTTGAAAACACGTGCTGTAATGTCATGCCTATCCACCGGCGATTGACCAGGAAGTAAGAGCTTTTGTATTGTAAATCATCCCAAGCTGGAAATTTCATCGAAGGTTTTGTTAAATTCAGCATTTTCATTTTTAAATGCCTTGTTTGGTTTTAGGGTTTCCAAAAAATGAGACTCTACGTATTAAATGTCTTTCGGCTTTTGGTTTTCAAAATTTTACACCAATTAGCAGAGAGTGGATTATAATTTTAAAATTTAATTTTGTATGTTTAAACAAACTTAATTTTTGGCATAAACCCTTTTATTACGATATCTTTTTTAGCTCGTATCATAATTTTCGTGGGGAAAAATTTTTCCTTTCACACGTAAGTTTGATATATTTTCTACTAAAATGGGCGAATTTTCATTATTGCTGTACAATAAAAATGTTTTTATAGGCTTTATTTAATTATACGTAATCAAACAAACATGATGTTAATTCATAAATTAGTAAAAAATCCGGTTTTTCGAATCAACTTTGAATCTAGATCGTAGCCCAATGCCCCTCGTTTTTTTTTTAATTTAAACTACCAGTGACAGTAATTTTTTTTGAGAAATTGGGGGCAATTCTTAAAATTCGTCTAAGATTTTGAAAATTCAGCCTTGTCAATTATAAATACCTTTTTTTGGCTTTAAGCTTTCCAAAAAATGAGAAGTAAAATGGCTTTCGGCTATAGGCTTACAAAATTTTACGCCATTAGAGATATAATTAGAGATATAATTTGCTCGTCACATTTCAATAAAGAGGATCTAAAGCAAATAATTTAATTTTGTACGCTTAAGAGAAACTTGTTTTTGGGAATGAAGAACGCAAACATTTTTCGCAATTGTGATATTCCAGAATACATGAGCATTAAGCATTTACAGTGTTGCCCCTCCGAATTAATATTTTTAACGCCGCCACTACGCCCATACTTTTTTTATTATGTAAGCTTATGATTTCGTATTATACTATATTGATGTATGCGCTTGTGAGTAAGAGTAATCACGTTTTCTCGCATGAAGTTTTTCACTTCAGAGGTGCTTGTGTCTTTGTATTAGGGATTAATTTTTTTAAATGATTTTTTAAAACTCTCAGGTGCAACATGGGTAAATAAAAAGTATATACGAACCACCTCATATTCCTAAGAAACATTCTATAAAAATTTCAAGTTAATTGATCAAGAAGTTTCGGAGATTATCGATTTTGTACAAACGTACAGATACGATTTTATTTATATAGATTATGCAATTGAAAATCTTCTTTAGGAAAATATGTTCCGATCTCTTTACTTAAAAATTTGCTTGATTTTCGACTTTTCAATTTTTTACTTTATGCAGAATAACTTTATGATTTTTAACTTTATGGTTTTTAAGAAGAATTCAACTTAAACTTGAATAATATCATTAACCGTTATAATCCAAACTTTTAGATCTGCTCTTTTTTAAGTTTTAACATCCGCTTTTAAAGAAAAATAGTTTAACTACTACTAGTTTATTTAACGAAAATTATATTTCCTAATTTTAATTTTGCAGTATTTAAAATTACCTTGAATTTAAAACTTTTAATTTCATTCATTGATACTTTTATCTAACCTAATATTATAAAGAGGAAAGGTTTGTATTTTTGTATGGATGTTTGACACGAATAAACTCAAAAACTACTGGACCGATTCCAAAAATTCTTTCACCATTAGAATGCTACATTATCCCTGAGTAACATAGGCTATATTTATTGCTAGAAAAAAATTAGGGATCCCTACTAAGACCTAAATAATTTGTATTTTTATATGTTTGTAACGAATAAACTCAAAAACTACTGGACCGATTTCAAAAATTCTTACACCATTAGAATGCTACATTATCCCTGAGTAACATAGGCTATATTTATTACTAAAAAAAATTAGGGATCCCTACTAAAACTTAAATAATATAATCTATAGAAATATTATAAAGAGGAAAGATTTGTTCCGCATACATCCGTATCCAATGATCCTCACATTCATGTCTGTCGCGTCTAATATTCTCTGTAGTCTAACTTCATGCACAAAGACCCTTCTAATGTTTAAAAAATAAATCTCCACCCGTGCGAAGCCGAGACGGGCCGCTAGTTTCAAATAATTTCAAACTGCGTTGAACCAATAATTATTCGGTTAAAATTGCTAAATAAGCTTTTTGCGTCTCTGATAATTTCAAATTGTTTTGTAAAATATTTCGGAAATATTTTGTGTTTATGAAACATTTTGATCGCGTATTTTGATATTTAAAACCAATATTTTATGATTCGCCCGAAATTATTTCGTTGTTTATTTGTGTTACATTTGGAGTGCCGTGTGTTAAGTTTTAGCGTTGGTATTTTTTATATTGAACTCAAATTACACTACACTGATTTGCACATATGCATAGAAGTTTTGCACTATAGCTTGTTTTTATTATATGAACAAATTTTTCAAGTGAAATTTGTTTAATATTTATAAAGTACATATTAGTAACACGAGTTATGGAACTGCCAATGTAAACGAATAATCGCTATGAAATTTTTTATATAGAATTTAGAATTGCTTAGAATTTTGTATACTTTGTGCCGGATTACACGCGGTGTTTTTAGGGTAGAATTCTACCGCAGACATAGGTATCGGTGGGTTGGGGGTGAGGCAGAAGATCTATCTCTCGAAATGTTGGCGCAACGGAGTTTTTTACGCACACAAACAAGAGTCACTGCTTGCGTCGGTTTCGAAAAAAATTGAAAATTCAATCGCGCCATTCGCTTACTGACCGTCAACAGGTAATCATAATCTAAAAGTACATAGGAAATAGTAAAATAGTAGATCCGAACAGTTTGACGGTTTAAGTTTAAGTTCGATGCTGTGCTCACACACACTAATACACTCCTTGTGTAGCGTGTATAAAAGACTGTGGTATGAACATTCCTCGTCTAATCGGTTTGGTAGTTTTCTACCCAAAACTTGACGGTAGATTTCTACCGCGTGTAATCCGGCACTTTGAGATCTCCTAAAAAGGATTGAAATGCACAGTAATGTCATATAGTTTGACGTACGCTGCGTGATTCTGTTTCTCACCATTTTGGCGTCGAAGTCGACGCAAATGTGTGCTTTTCATACCTTCTAAAGTCGAGTTAGCACATGTTTGCAATATTCAGTACAATTATGAAAATTTTCAAGGCGAATATTCTTCCAATAGTCGCATACTTCTATCTCTTACCACCTTGGCGCTGGAGTCAATACAACTTTTAATAATATGTACCCAAATTATAGTAAATGCAGTCGTAATAACGCCATTTCTACATTTTTTTTTGCTGTGACTTTTGTGCAACGCACATTTTCCGCCCCTTCGTATACATAATGCCAAAATAACGTTTTGTATGTATGAGCATCCGAATATCATTTTGATAGCTTAAAAATTAACTAATATGTTATTTCAAATTATTTTAAAGCGAATAAAACTAACGAATATACAATATTTTTGTTTAAATTTGAATATTTAATTTTTTTTAAACAGCTAAATAAATATAAAGAACTATAAGAAAGCAAATAAATTAGTTAAATAAAATTTTATGTGAATGTGCTGTAAAATTATTTGAATTTTGGGCTATATAAGCCGTGTTTGGGAACCCACAAATTACAGTCTTCAACTAATCATTAAAACTAATTAAACATGAGGTTCATTTTGTTCGTTTGTATCGTACTACTAGCAGTTTCTTATTCATTTAGTAAACAGTACACTAGATGCAGTTTGGCCAAGGAACTCAAGAGGAGGGGTGTTGGTCCTCAAAATATTGCTCGTCTGGTCTGTTTAGCTGAACATGGAAGCGGCTTCAATTCCAAAAGCAAAACTGATCTGCTTCAAGATGGTTCCCGAGGGTATGGCATTTTTCGAATCAACAATAAGAGATGGTGTCAAGAGGCAAATGTCAAATCAACAAATGCATGTAAAGCTGCATGTAGTAAAATGGCTAGTGATAATATTGGGCCTTCTTTGCAATGCGCACGCTTCTTAATGCACAAAACAAAGTTGGGTTTCAATAATTGGGGAATTTTTACAAAATTTTGTAAAAATAAAGTTAAATCTGTCTCTGATTGTTTCGAAAAGCCTAGTGATCCAGAAACAGCTACAACTTCAGACCGACCTCTTCCACAGTCTACTACTTTGGATCCTAATGACCATACACTCACGACTTCAATTCCCATTTCTCCTCCCATCGACGATACTCCAGATGATAATAATGATAATGACGGATGGGACTACAATTATGAAGAATATAAAGATGATGCAGATTATGGCCACACCGATGATAATTATGATAATTCCAGAGATAATTATTATTTCTGAAATGAATAAACTTTGTTTTAATACTTTAAAAAATAAAAATGGGAACCAATAAAGAAATTATTTATAAAAAAGTATTTTTTTAAACTGCAATTATGCAAAGAAAATTATATGTTTTACCAAGTTGTATGTATTTCGTTATAGCACGATTCTCAGTCTGAAAACTATTTAACTCACTTTATGTATTTGCAAGAAATCTGTGCGTGTAACTTGAACATTGTTGGCTTAGTTACGTTTGGTTGGGATTGTTACATACAAAAAGGGCATTTGCGGGGAAACGGTGTGACAAAATGCCACATCTTTCGAGGTGCAGTCGAAGCAAATCTGTTTAAAACCCTCCTATGACGGCAAGCGTAACATCTTCCCTGCCATAGATGGCACGAGATGGGAACAACTTAAATGCAACACGCCTAGGTGAATGACACTGACCACTTCACCGGATGACGTGAGCAAAACCTACTCCATCCGGTAAACGCTAAAGAGTAATGATTCATTTGGGATAACAAAATGTCAATAAAACTTTATGTTCACAATCGCGTTGCGTAAGAAAAAATTCATATTTTCACGATAAACGGGAAATAGTAAAAATAATAAGATTAAATATTCAGATGTTAATTGTTTTAAAGTGCAGTGTTGTGAATTTTGTGAAGCTCTATTGTTTTAATGCTATTCTTTTGTCATTTTCAGAAGTATTTAACTGCCAAAATTGCGTTACGTCACATCGAGAAATTAAAGAAAATGAATTTTTATGTTTAATAATAATCTTTCGTGTTCTGAAATTCGTTTTACTCAAAATTGTAATCGAAATGAATTCACTATTAGTTGATGCCGTGAAATTGATGTGAATTGATACAAAACTAAACAAAACATTTAAAATAAATTTAAGGTTTCTTCACCCAATCACTCCATTCGACTTTTTGAATATTTTTTTATAAAATTTTTAAAATTTTCTCTGAAATAAATGTTTAAAATTTTTAAAATATCAATTGTTCCCGGAATTGTAATTAGTAGCAACCAGATATGAGATATCAAAAATTTCTTAGAAAAATGCATTACGGTAATGTAATATAGGGTTTTTCTAAAATCTACCCCAATAAAATACCATTAAAAATATTTCTAATATTTTCGTCATAAAACGAATTTATTTTTAAATACTCAATTGAATACATTTTATTGGTGTCGTTATAAAGGCGCCAAATTATTCTTTTTTAAAAAAATTCTTAGGAAATAAAAATATTTGAAATATTGGAAAATCTAACACATTCGATTTGTCTTTTAGGATTTTTTTCTTATTCTTTCTTTTCTATTTTGTTCTCTTTTTTCATTTTCCATTGCAATTACAAAATTTTCACAACATTTTTTGATGTAAATTGAATAATAAGACAATCAGCTGATACTTTTGACGTTTCGAAAATAGATTTGAAGTGATTTCGAAAAAAATGAAATTGAATGAAATTGAGTGAAATTGAGAACACCAATGTACATTTCGAGTGAATTTGAAATTCATTCTATAAATAAAGTTAATCAAAATTATTATAATTTTTCATATTTTTAGGTATCGAATTATTGAACTTAGAATCATACCTGCTTAGAAATTGTATTTTACAAATAATGGGAAGTGGGAAGATTTAGATAATAACTTAAAAGAAATTTTTGCTGAATTTCTTCAAGATATTCTATCTTTTATTAATGATGTGTGCACATGAACACTCAAAACAGTTAAATATGGAATTATATGAAAGAAGAAAATGCAGTACCAATGCGCACTCTATCTAGGCCACACATTAATTTTGGAACAGATTTTTAAAATTCGTGTTTATTATTGCAATTTATTTTGATAAAAATAAAATGCAATTTCTATTAATAAAATTAAATTACAAGCAAGTGTAGTGAAAATATGATACGGTAAGAGTGCTATTTGCATATTTTGTAAACATTGTAAATTGTATCACCAGACCAAACTAAATAAAACATTAAACACATTCTACCTTTACTACCTTTAATACCAAGTAAATATGGAGTTATGAAAAAATTAACTGCCACGAAAATATCACTATTCGTTTTCGACATAAACATTTGAAAAATCCATTGAATCTCGCAGAATTTTAACAGTATTTTCTTGTGTTACAAATTCTTCATTCTATAAAGGATCGAAAATAAATAAACTTTCGTGGTCCGTAGAAAAGTGAACCGAATTCAGGGAGAGCTCATCACGGTCTAGGGCTTTGAAATTAGGCTCCATTCCCTTGTGTGTGTGTCGGTGCGATTGGCTGGTAGTGCTGCAAAATCGGATTGGTGTTATTTGTTCCAACTAAGTATCGAGGGAAAATTCTGTCCGTCTCTCAGAGGAAACTGTATTTGTCCTAAACATTACTCTTATGAAATAAAATTTTTCTCAATTTTATACAAAAAATAATAACTTATCTTCCCTTGTAATTAATTCTACATATCTGTGTAATATTCTTAAGTCCTGTCTCCTTTTGTTTTCACATACTTAATATAGATTTTCTAATAAAAATCCTATACATTTTTCCTCGGTTATAAAAAACGCACCCTTGTTTTCACATGTATGTATATCTAATCCTTATTTTTCTGATATTATTTTAGTTTATTCTTCTCGTTTTAACTAATTTTTTGCTTTCCTTATATCTAACCCTATTTTCTTACTATTGCTTTTCTTTCTGGTTGTTTCACGTTTTTATAACCTTGCTACTGTTATAAATTTTTACTTTTGTTTCTTTATTTTGCATTTAAGTCTGTTTGAAGCAAACCTTTTGTTATTTACACCATAAAACAAAACCACTTTTAAATTTATACCAAAAGAAGCTTAAATAATATCAAAATTTATACTAAAGTAGAAATTTATAAGAATTTTTGCAAAAATTAAAGTAATGGAAATGTTTATAAAAGAAATTTCTAACATGTAACATTAAATATATTTTCATTTTAATTTCTTCTAATGGAGGTCTTATAGCTCCAAAACAGAAAAAAATTTCAATTCTTTGAATATTAATGAAACTTTATGGCGAATTTAGTTTCTTTATAAACCGTATTTTCTATCATATTGTTTTTATTTCAAAATTCTATTGGGCTCGTCACGCGTTAGTTCGCAAACTTGCGAAATTATTTGATTATTTTTGACAATTCGTTGAACCAATCAAAATGCTAAAAAAACTTCGCAGATTTGTGAAGCTTATGTCAAAAATAAACATTCCCCAGAGTTGATTTTTGACAAATACAATTTTGAATTTATTTTAACGGTTTTTCTTTTGGAAGTGGTTACTAAAAACTATTAAATTGTATAAAATGTCAGGAAAAGGGAAATTAGTAGCATTTTTAATTGAAAATGTTTTGTTTTAAAATGCTAAAATGAGAAATGAAGAATTATATTTGCGAAACGTTGTCACGGATGCAGATTATTTTAAGTTTTCCCTGACCAATCAGATTGATCTGTCAAACTTGCGAAAAATCTTCGGAAAAATAATTAAGTCTTGTGACATATATATTTTCAAGGTATTAATTGTTTTGATTTCCATTTTCTTCAACTTGATGTTTTTATTATCTTTTTATATTTAATTAAATGAGTTCATTTAGTTCCAATTTTCTTCTTTTTATTTTTTTAATAAATAATTAATAATGCACTAATGTAAAGATATAATTTCATTTTCTTAATAAAAGAAAATCAGAACTTTAATAATGACATAATGAACAATATCACAAATATTTATGCCAAAAAAAAATTAATTAGAATGCTTCTAGAAAACCCATATAATCACATTTCGATTTGATAGTTCGGGGAATATATTTCCACGTAGGTTCTAGAAAATTGGCCATTCTAAATTTACTAGGTTACTGCCATGTGTAATTCACGACTTATTATATTTAAGTCAGTGACCTTTCTTAGAAAATAAAGGCGGTCAACCTCATATAATGATGCCATAAGTCATAAAATTCGAACTAATTACATCCGAGAAATGATTTGGCAGCAATGAGAAAAATTTAGGGAAGCCTAATAGCCCAGTCAATGGGTACTTTTGCCTTGCAAAAGGTATAGGAAACTTTATATTTTGTACGATTGTGCCGCTCGCATCCCTATTCTGGTTTAAAGGAGTGGAAAATCGGTTTTTTGCGATTATGTGGTGCAAGATACGTTCATTGAGGTCGGAATAAAAAATGTAGAGAGTACGATTCTCTACATTTTTTGCTTAATACATTTTTTTCTAAAGTTTATAGTTTTGAAACTACAGTGCACAGAAAGTGAGCGTTTTCATCAATTTCTTGCAAAATTTTATTTCTGAACAAAATTTCCCGCTGTTTATTAATTTTTTACCCTTATATTTTACCCCTTTGCACACCACCGTAGAGGTAGAGTAATAGGGCGCATTTTTTTACCGCGGTATCCCCAGGAGGCATAATCCACGAAGCATTCATCATGTTGTTGAAGATAATTAGTGATTTGTTTTCTTCGAGCTTCTTGTATTCATTGATGTTCTGGATCCGCTAATGTTGAAGAATATTGTTCGTTAGAGATTGTGGACTTTCCCTGAGAATTTTTCTCTTGTTCATCAGGATCATAACCATAATCATCTGACATGATTGATTTCAGGTGGTTCACCCCGCAACCGGGTATTATTTCCGGAATATTATTACACAAAATTCCTGTGCAAGTGGCGCATATAATCGAACATTTTAAGCCTGCCTTTCTACAACAACGTCCCACATCTTTTTTTACACTTTCATGAAATACCTTTTAATAGAACTTCGGGTGCGGGATCGTTCATCATAAGTATTGGAGTAAGCTCAAATTTACTACTTTTCCATCCCCAATCAGCTGCGTTCTTATATATGTTGTACCATAATTGAACTTTATGGTAGGTCCGTAAAGAATGATATCGTGCAGCATCGCTTACAGGAGGCAAAGAGACCAATGTAGATTTATTTATTGTTATGGATTTGATAACATGTATGGTAGCGTAAAGCTAAATGCTTTGCACAACGTCATCAATATTTATTCTGTAAAGCCCAATCTCCACACAGCCGACATCCTATTCTTATAAAAGTATGAGATGCACTTATGCAAAATTTGGTTAAACAGAAAGGGAGAAACAATCATCCTATTAATTTTGTCGTCTTCTGCATTTCTCATTTCCCCATCTGATTCTTCATCTGCCAAATGATTCCCCTCAAACGCAGAAGAACTTGTTCATCTGATTTATGGCTCTTCATCTGCGTTTGCATACTCTCACAATAATCATACACGATATCGTCGCACACTACCAAAATTTTCTTATAGGAAGTTTTTCTATGAAGAATTGATTTTTATGGTTTAGTGATGAAATACGCAAGTTAAATTTTTAACTTCTATACGAAGTATATAAAAAATAAAAAAATTGTTTTGCAAATCTCCACGTTTTATAAGATTCTAAATGATTTGCAATCATTTTTATCCAATGTCTGTCTGTCTGCATATCACAACAAATGTTGTGATTAACTAAGGACCACGTTCGCTCTGAATTTCCATATTCATATAGCTTTCTTTTAGAAAGGCTTTCGGAAGGTAACGTGATTTGAACATATTGTGACGTGTTATTCTTTCGGTTCGATGTTATTAGAATGATAACACTTTTTATTTATGTGAATTTAGTGTATAAACTTTATTTGTACTTATTTCTGCTTAACAATTAGTCTTAAAAATATTTGTCTTTCAATAATTTAATTATTACAATTATTTATCACAGTTTTAGAGCTTCACTATTTTAATTACTTTTAAGATCAAAGCTTTAGTTTTACTCCGAATGTTTCAAGTTCACAGTTTGAAGTTCTGATCTGAATTGATTCTAGCCTCGACTCTAGGTCTCCTTTTTATATAAAATTGATGTGTCTCGGAATATTCTCGAAACGCCTGGTCGTTTGGCTTTCTAAAAACTAGGTGGCAACGTTTACACAAAGAAGGTCTCTAGAAAATTTCTTATTCAATACACAAAGCAATGATTTATTATTTATTTTGGAGCTTTCTGGAACAGATCTTTTGTATGTGCTATTTTTATGGCATGAGTCATTGCTATTATTATTGAGAAGTGTATTGTATGTGCTTTTTTTATGACATTAGTCATTGCTATTGTATTGCCTCGGTCGTGTGAACAATTTAATTCTGGAGCTTTCTGGAAATACCTTTGATTTACCTATTAAATCAAAATATTTCCAGCAATTTCTAGTGATGTGCAGTGCAATATGTATAGAAGTTTCGTCGTTTTGCACTATAGCTTGTTTTTAGATGTGATAGGAATTTAAGCCTTATGATAAAGGCTGAAAACACAATTTGGTACTACATTTTCCTATAAAATGGAAGGGAATATTCTTAATTTTCCCATAATATTATAAATTTGGTGGGGAGAGACCCTGATGTTTTTATTCGGTCAATCCTAGCGAAAATTGCAAAAATCTATCTCTTTCTACTTTTCTGATTTTTCTCGTCAGAATAGGATGTCGGGTGTGTGGAGATTGGCCTTAAAGTGCAACCAACAATTTCTCCCCACCACAAATGAAAATTTGGAATTTTTAATAGCTTAGCTAAATGAACAATCGTACCAAATATTAAGTTTCCTATACCTTTTGCAAGCTGGAGCCATTTTTTACGCTCCATTGACTGGGCTATAATACTTTTGGCCAAGGCTGTATAATTTACATAGCAAATGAAAATTTGAATTAAAAAAAAAATTTTTTTTAAACGCGTTTTCAACCGATTCGATCCAGTTTTTTTAGATTCCGTTTTTACTTTTACGATAAACGAATCTTTATAGGAAAGTATTATAATCGTGCGAAAACTTAACTTTTGTTATAGAAGGGCTAGAAAGATGAAAATAAGTGCAAAATCTGTTTGATTAACAGTAATTAGCTCCATGTCCCTCCGTCCGTCCGTCTGTCCGCTTCTTTAAATCGTTAATAAAATTTAAATGGAATGTCCGATTTCCATGAAACTGGCACATTTTTGGTATTGTGTCAAATGCGAGATGGTGTTAATATATGGCAACACTATTTGGTAACGCTTTTTTTTCTAAAATCGACAAAATTTTGTCCACATGGTGCAAACTAAACTATTGGGCCGATTTCGACAAAATTTATGCAGTTCATGTATTGGATCCTAACTTAGAACTGATTAGTTTTTGGCTCATATTCGACTACGGCAACACTGTCTAAGAATACGTTTTGTCCAAATATAGTCTATTTTTGCACTAGTTGAGAAACCGAAACTTCACGTCCAATTTTGATGAGATTTGCACAGTTTATGTACTAAGTTCGAAATCAGAACATATTAACTTTTCAACGGAATTCACTCCTGGCAATGCTAATACGAAAAACTTGTTTTTAGAAAATGTGGTGGAAATATAGAAACTTCTCTAATTCGGTTGATAACAGGCGGATTTTAATGAAACTTGGAATGTGCATTTGGGATTAAATAATTGAATAGTCTTTATTTAGTGTCCTTGATAAATTGTTTAAATTGTTCTTAGCATTTTCGTTCTTGTTTATACTTTTCTATATGTAGTCGGTATAAAACAATGCAATTTTATTAGGACTATCTGTAATGTTCTTATTTTAAAAATGTCAAAGTCTTTTATGAAATATTTCAAATTTAATTTAATCTCCTCTCTTAGAGGAGATTGTTTTTATCCTAAACAATATTCCTGGGCTATATACAAAAAAATTTGTACTCGATTTTAAATAAAAATGAAAATGTTTTCAATTTTATTTTTATTGCACTATATTTCCAGGAAAGGTTGCAGGACTTTTCTTGATAAAAAAAAAGTCGGGAACTTCCCTTTAAAAAAAAACACTACACAAAAGCACATACATTTTTGTAAAAGAAATCGTAATGTTTCATAATTTTTCTAGGGAAAAAGATCATGAAAAGTTACGAAAAAAACGCGG
The DNA here is from genome assembly GCA_963422695.1 of Xylophagus ater. NCBI lineage: Eukaryota > Metazoa > Arthropoda > Insecta > Diptera > Xylophagidae > Xylophagus > Xylophagus ater. Next base: position 39,378,135 of record OY730478.1, read on the forward strand.
CACAAATGATATGTCGTTTTGACGTTTACAGCAAATTCTAAGAATAAATTTCTTGACATTTCTAGAAGACGCTTGCAGGTATGAAAGAATATTTTCGAATTTGAACGATGAAATAAAAGTGTTATCATTTTATAATGTTCGAAGCTGAGGGGTAGCACGCAACAGTGGTGTCAGAAGAGCAATTATTTATTGTGAATCAGTGCGAAAAACACAATTGTGTGAAAATTTCTGCGGGAAATTTCGAAAGTGGACTTGAAACTTCTTGTTTCGTCTGATATTCCGCTGATTACCTCTCCCATTCTAAAAACTGTGTCTGCGCCCAAAATAGTTTTCCTTTCACGTTTAGACCCGACTACGAGCGTAGACGATGTACGTCTGTACGTCATTTCTAAAAAGATTGATATCTCGCACATTAACTGGGAGAAAATTAGCAAAACATTAAGTCAGGTCTCGTCGTTCAAGCTTACAGTTCCTCCGCGATTGTTCTTGCAACTAGTTTCTACTGATTTCTGGCTACCAGAGGCATTTGTTAAGGAATTTGTTCGAAATGGATCTAAAAATGTAGTAACTCAAAATAATAAAGTACTCCGTCGTTCAAAAAACTAAAGTGCCTGTCTCTGTACTATCAAAATGTACGGGGACTCCGCACAAAAACAGGCGATTTTTTTTTATGCAAAATGTACCTTAATTCTAACATGTATTCCTTAAGATCCTTGAGACTTGTTTAAAATCAAATTCCACCGGACGAACTATGGAAAGAATGAACCGGTCTCCCGAATGTTGAGCGTGGTCAATGCCAATGCACAAATTTTTGACTTTTGCCTCAGTAAACATGAACTGAAGAGACTCTTATATAATTCCTAATAATCAATGATTTTATTATGTATTAATTTTTTTTAGGCTCGGTTTGAGCTTTTACTGTTACTATATACAAAGTAGCAGTAACTTCAAATTAGGTAACTGGAAGAAACATAAGTAACTGCACCTTACCTAGAAGATGCACCAAAGCCGTATTAAAGACCTACGGTATCTCGAATATGCCATACATTTCTGTCGGAAATAAAGTAAATCTCGTCAACTCTGTCGCAGGCTGTATAGACAAGCCTGTGGAGTTTTGATGAAGGAGTTTTAACACCTGGTTATTTGCTTGCTGCGATGTTCCAAATGCTGTACCAGAACCTAATATTGGTGATACGAAGCTGCACTTGTTATCTCGCTGGCAAAGAACGTGCGCTCTTCAATAACATTTTTGGAAGAGGTGGTTCAAGGAATACATATACAGTTAGAACAACGCGGATTGCTGAGTCTCCAAACACTAAAACAAATACGCTGGGCTTAGTTGGGAATGACCAATTACCTCCGCAACAATGGCTTATGTGATGGATTACAAGTACATACATTTGAGGGTCGGGATAGCAATGTCCGAGTTGCTGAAGTCCTTACAAAAATGTTCTCATTCGTCGAGCAATTCATAAATGGCACCTCTACCACTGGTAGTTTAAGATATGCTGATATCTTCAAGGGGCCCGATATGTTACCGCAAGCTGCAGTCATAAACAGGACCTTTTTCTACTTAGAACTATCGAATTGATATTATTAAAATATTAATCTTAGACACGTTTGATTGTTCTCTTTGTTTTTTAAATATGTATAATATATTTCAGTTGCTTTTTCCATTTGTTAGAATCAAGAATATATTGTTTCAATAAAAACATATTTTTGTGAAAAATAATTAGAAATTTATCTTTGTTTTAATTAGACAAATGGTTCGTCGTTTGGAGTCAATTGTCGGTATTACGTTGCGAAAAGCTCGGGACTAGGCAGGCATTTTACATTATAAATAGTGAAGTACTATAATACCGGGGGTCGCGAAAAATCTAGTGATTAAAAAATTAAAAACCGATGCTCCAGACGGTTTATAAGAAAAAAAATCGGTCATATTCATTTCTAATATGATGTACCAGGTGTGTAAATTAGTTTCCGGGTTTTTTAAATTAAAAATAACATTAATTTGTATATAGAAAACCAAAAAAAAATTTTATTCATAGTAGTCTCTATCGTTTTCTACAGATTTTAACCACCTTTCAGGCAATTTGTGGATACCACTCCAAAAAATTCTTCTTTTTTTGATGAAAACCATTCAGCGACTCAATTTTCCAGTTCTTCAGGTGTTTTTAAATGGTGATCTTTAAGTGCGTGTCCCATCGATGAAAAAAAATGGTAATCAGAAGGACCCAAGTTTGGTGAATAAGCCGCATGCGGTAAAGCTTCCCAATTAAGCGCTTCTATCGATTCCTGGACCGGTTTTGCTTTGTGTGATGGTGCATTGTCATGAAGGAAAATCACTTTGTGTTGTCTCTTTTGATATTCTGGTCGTTTTTGGTGCAAAGCACGGTTCAATTCGATCAATTGTTGTCGGTAGCGATCAGTATTAACAGTTTCCACTTTTTATCACTAGTCACGATTCGATGCAAAAAAGACTTCCTTTTGTGTCGTCCAAGCAAAAAGGCACAGATGATTTTTCGTTTTTCTTATTGCCTTTTAGTTAATTCATGAGGTACCCATTTTCCACACTTCTGAATCTTTCTCATTACTTTTAAACGTTTGGAAACAGTTGTTCGATCAACATTTAATGCTTCAGCAAGTTCTTCTTGAGTCTGTGTATCATCTTCATTCAATAATGCTTGCAATTCGGTGTCTTCAAACTTTTTGGTTGTCCTGATCGTTCTTTGTCTCTCACATCAAAATCTCTAGATTAAAAACGTTTAAACCAGTCTTCACAAGTGGTTTGTGATAGAGCATATTCACCATAAGCTTTAATCAAACGATTTGCTTCATCAGCAGTTTTCTTTAAATGAAAACAAAAAAGTAATGATGTCCGCAAATGCTCTTTAGTTGGTACAAAATTTTCCACTTTTAATGAAATAAAAAAATATGTGGTAGTTTGAAAACCTTTCTTCTGTCAACAAAGTTTTGTAGAGGAATGTCATATCTGTCGAACAAAAAAATCAGCCATTTTTATTCAATTTATTTGTGCGTACCGCCATGTATGTATGAAACCCGGAAACTAATTCACATAACTGGTATTTCTTTTTACCTGTCATTACAATCTCGCTGCTTGATAGTCAAGCTAGTTCCTGGATATGGTGGTAGTAGGATATATGACAATACAACGCTTCGTCACCAATAAACACGTACGGTATTAGATTCACAGTCCGAGGAAGTGGATAATCGGCTGAAACTTTGAGTCTTTCGTGATAATTACCCAATACGTTCGCAAGGTTGGATCGTCTGAAGACTGTCGAATCTGAGTTAGATCCATGAACACCAATGCTAACCATTATGAATCTGTATTTAGCTTCAACCACTGCCATTGAAATAGTGAAATCGCTTCCTTAGAATTGAAGTTCATGCTTCCCGAACTTCGAGGTGCAAATATTTTTTTATGTTTGCGTCTACTGCCACGAAACAATTTGGAAAATTCCACGTTTCCAAATGCAAGGTCCGCAAAACTTGTGCCAGTTGGCAAAATTAAAATTTTTAACATTTAAGTAGTAAATATTACTTATGTTTTGTACTAAACCCAATGTCAAAACTATAAGCTTTCCTTTGACGATATGGAATCTCTTCTCATACGAGATGCTTTTGGTTTTATAACTGGATCAATTTTTTACAGAATAATATTAAATAGTTAGCGGGTCATACGAAAATACTGCTCAAACTTCATCGGATACCTTTCCAGTTTTTTAAATAAAGTAAAAAACAGTCCATAGACTTTACGTTCCCCATTTAAAGAATGAACTTGGTATTTTCTATACCTTTTCTTTTTATTTTTATGCCAATATAAAATATATAAATAACACAAAACTTTTTTCTTATAACAAACCATTATACAGCTGTCATATAACAACCTTCTATTCAAAATCAGAAAAAATTCGATTTTCACTTATCCACAATTTTTTTCATTATAATGATCGTGCTATAACTTAGGCCTAAGTTCTTGGCTTTAATTCCAGTCATACAAAAGCTGATAAATAAACTGACTGTGTAGTGGCACCTTAAGAAAGTAATATATTTGTTTAAATTTTGTTAATTTCTTTTAAAAAACAGCTAAATAAATATAGAGAAAAATTAAATAGAAAATTATTTTGTATTTTTTTTTTTATAATATTAACAAAATATTATGCAAATGTGTGCTCTAAAATGATTTAAATTTTGTGCTATATAAGGCGTGTTGGGTATACCACAAATTACAGTCTTCTACTAATAAGTAAAATTAATTCAACATGAAGTTCATTTTCTTCACTTTTATTATACTACTCGGAGTATCTAGTTCACTTAGCAAAAAGTATACTAGATGCAGTTTGGCCAAAGAACTCAAGAGGAGGGGTGTTGGTCCTCAAAATATTGCTCGTCTGGTCTGTTTAGCTGAACATGGAAGTGGTATGGATACGAATAATAAAACTGGTGTTCTTGAAGATGGTTCGCGAGGATATGGTATTTTCCGAATCAATAATAAAAGATGGTGTCAAGATGCAAATGTTAAATCCGCAAATGCATGCAAAGCTCTCTGCAGCAAAATGGTTACTGACAATCTCCAGCCTTCCCTGAAATGTGCTCGGTGGGTAATTAATCATACGAAAAAAGGTTTCGATAATTGGGGTATTTTTATAAAGTATTGCAAAAATAGAGTTAAAGCTGTCTCTGATTGTTTTAAAACTCCTGTTCCGAATAACCCAACACCAGTTCCTATTGAACAGACTACTTGGCCACCAACCACTACGACTCCTAATTATGATGATTATCATTATGACTATGATGACTATAATCATTACGGAGATAAAAATGATTATTACTACTAACAAAATTGATTTTAATATTTAAAAAAAATAATGTGAATCAATAAATAAATTATATTGAAATAAGTAGTTTCTTTGAATCTAAAAGAAAACATATGTTTCACTAAAATAGAATAAGTTTTGAAATTTTACAGAATTATGGTAAAACCAAAACGGATGGTCTCTTTCTGAACTCAACAGTCATTATATTTAATATATGGAAGAATTCTGTTTTTTTAGAGGTTAGTCGGACTTATGGCCATTGCTCCATTGCTTTCCAAACTTCATATTCGTTGCTTCCGTTTTTTTGTTTGGTTTTGTTGAAACTTTTTTGGTTTTCTCGTCTATGGTCCTTCAAGGATGTATTCCAACAGTGCGATTTCTTTTGAAAATTGTTCTTTCCTATAGCCTAGTTACTTTCATAAGATATCTTAATGGCTTCCGATAATAGGAGTAGCCGTCTGTTCCAACTCTGGAATGTTTCCTGTTGCATCAAGATATTTGAAAAGTGCTCTACCTCTTGTGTTCATGTTCATGCTTCCCCTCTAGGTATGGTGTGTGTTGGAGTCACATGTGATAATTAGAACTAGGTTACTTTCCTCATGGAAAGACCGGCTCCTCTAATTGGAGAAGGGAAGTTGGGTCATACGGCAAGTAGGAAAATGAAATTATAACTTCCTTGTCGCCCTTGCAGCAGGTCAGTTTGCTTGCATTGAGATCTGCAGACCAGAACGGTTTGAGGAGGAATGCGTACATGCCACCGAAGCAAATATGTGTCATTTTGCAGTTGTTAAAAAGCCCAATCAGCAAACCCCTATGCAATAAGTCAGTATGGGGCTATAATTTGTATCAGATCGAATAGTGATGTAGGCCCATTTCTATATGTGAAATAAGCTATGTTGCTCCATATAATAAGCCCAAATATTGCGAACGTCAGGGAAGCGATAAAGTTGGATCATGTTGTTGTGAAATGCTCCATGACAAAATTCCAGACTATACTGAAAAAAAATGTGAGCAGTCAGAATATTTTCAAAGATATCTACAATCCCTATTAGAAGTTCTAGCACACCTATTGGATAGCTATTTGCTTACGCTTTTCTTAGATTGAGGAAGGCATAACTGTCAGAGGATATGCATACTACTAAGTGAGTTACTAAACATCTTCTACTCATTTCTTCCACAACCATTATGCCAGCCAAACATGGCGCATCTTTAAGTTTGCCTACCTAGAATGTACCTTTCATATTTTATGAAAATCAATCGAATCAATCGGGAAATGAAGCTATTCATCGAATATTCGTTCGCTTTGCTTTTAGATGTCTTCCTTGGAGCAATGCTATTAATCTCCCTCCTTATCGCAATCGTCTAAAATTGATTCAAACTATGCATATATGCTGCGAGGTGGCTGACATAGTTTTCATTCATCAAATCATCTGGGTAGCATTGAGTCTTCGAGCATTCTCGAACGCATACAATTTAAAGTTAATGCGTACTCTCTAAGAAGTGTCAGCTTATTCATGATCGACTATCATCGCACTGACTATGGAAGTTTTGAACCATAGATTCATATTAACTCTATATGATTATGAATGATATCTTGCTGTGCTTGTAATAAGCACATCTAAAGAATTAGGGTAGTTTCCTTTCTTGGGACCCCGAAAATCGAACAAAGTATGTGATGCCTTATATTATATGTTATCCAGATTGTACATTCCAAGCATTATAAAAGTCTGCAAATTATTGGCCGATATAGAAATGCTTTCATATTTTGCTGCAAAAACCAACCGAGATAATACTTGCCCTAAGTTTCCAGTGGGACATCCAAAATTAACATTTCAATTTTCTTGAAAACTCGCTTATTACCTGGGTGTAACTTTTCTGGTTACAGACGTTGTAATTAATATATAATGCAAACAGAGTTTTCTACTATTTTTGGTGTTACTTCTCGAATGTTGTTGGAATTAATGTAAGATATTTTATCAATATTTTACTACTTATTGTAAGTTCTATGCTCATTTCCATCACTTTTAATAAAATATATATGCAATATATAAAAAAAGGTAAATTTAAAATATTGTCTTTATAAAGAAAAACAAGCTATAGTGCGCAAACCACTATGGGAACTTCAATACATCGATCAAATTATTTCATACAACAATTTATGATTTATTTTGTACAAACATTTTAAAGTTTTGTCCGAACACAGAGTTATGCTCCACATTTCATACAAAAAAATCCGAATTTTGTTCGGCAGATACCTGAAGTTGTAATCGGATTCAATTGATTTTTGGACACAATTGTTCTTTTATTGAAAAAGTGTCTGATGCCAACTTTCATTGAAATCGGTCCATAAATAACGTTACAATACCCTTTAATGTAAAAGCACAAAAAAACGAACTTTTGTTCGGTAGCTACCCGAAGTTTTAGTCCGATCAAACCCAACTTCTGATAAAATAGTTCTCATAAGGAAAAAACCGCTCTTATCAATTTTCATGGAAATTGCTTCAAAAATACGGCCGGAATCTTGTACACGACAGACAGACCGACAGACAGACGACAGACAGAAATTGGATACAAATGATTGCAAACGATTTAGAATCTTATAAAACGTGGACATTTGCATAATTCCAGTAACTATATACTTCGTATAGAAGTTAAATATATAAATCAGCCTAAGAAGGTGACGCGGAAAATTGTATAAAAATAATAAATCTTAAAAGTAGTTTCAATTTGTTATTTGTGACATTAAGTTATCATGTTTTTCGTTTCTATATAGTAAAAAAATTCAAACTCTTAATAAAGGCTCGCGATCTTGATTTGGATCAACACCGATCCGTCCTAAATACCGATTTCGTACTAATGGATTCTGTTGTCGTAGCATATCATCATCAGCATTTATATCATCAACTGATCCGCTATTTGCCAATCTTTCAGCTGCATTATTAATTATTGCGACAGCATTTTCTTGACGTTGTTGTCGGGAAAAATTTAATTTACATACCTTTTGTTTTACGATTATAGCACCAAATTACAATTGTTGAAATTAGAGCCAAAGTAAGCCAGCCAATAAAAAACAATTATAACCAAAGATAGTTTCCGTTACTTTTATCAACAATTATTCCAGGAAGTATTGATATCCTAACCTAAATTTTGAACAGATTGACATATGCCGTATGCAGTTCCTAATTAATATTCTGGAATAATGAGAGCAACAAGAGGCCAAAGACTACTGGCCAACATTGAGGATGAAAGTCCCATTGAGATCATCCCGACATATGGATTTACGTAAGTAAATGCTAGTAACATATGACATCCAATTGTTGATGTTACCGCTATACTAATCCACATAACATTTCGTCCGGTTTTGTCAATTATAAAGCCAAAAACTGTACTCGCAACTGCTGATATTATATAAACTATTGAATTAACAGCATTAGCTTGTTCAGGTGTAAATCCGAATCCAGAATGTACATATCAAGTTTTAAGAAAATCCGCCCATTATTGAGTGAATTATTAAAGTTTTTCTATTTTAGCCCCCCACAACCCTCACCGAAGAGAGATATATTCTATCTTTTCAGTTGGCCCGTCCCAAACGCACATTCCAAGTTTCATTAAAGTCCCCCTGTTATCGACCGAATTATTAAGGTCTTTTGTTTTACCCTCCCGCAACCCCCACCGAGGGAGACGCATTCTACCTTTTCAGTTGGCTTATGTACATACCAACTTATACAAAAATCCACCCATTATTGAGCGAATTATTGAATTTTTCCTATTTTAACCCCCCACCGAGGGGAGACATATTTTATCTTTTCAGTTGGCTTATCCCAAATCCGACTATTATTAGCCGAATTAGGAAGTTTCTATATTTCCACCACAACATTTTTAAAAAAAAGTTTTTCGCATTAGCATCGCCAGAATTTACTACTTTGATCAAAAACAAAACGGAATAACCACCGTGTGGCGCTCCCATCGTTCCGCTTTGAGTTCTGTTTTTTTTTGTTAAATTGGTACATCTGTTATTGATATTCCCTCTAAATCTTAGCAGCATAGCTTGACATTTGCAAAAGTTACGTAGCCAAGAGTACATCAAAATGATTTTTAAAGAAAAAAATTTCACTAAAAATTTTTAATATAGTGCTGTACTTATTCAATGTTATTTTTCGAAGCAAATTGGAAAACTACACGAACGATTTTTTTTGCATACATTTTTTATATAATAAGGACTTCAAAAACGTATTATCTATTGGGTAACGCAAAAAGTTCGTGGATTTTTTTCACCAACATTCAAACACATTATTACATTTTCAATTAATTTTATTAAACCAAATATGTGCCGCTTTGATCGATAATCTTTTGCCATTTTTCAGGTAAAACCATTATGCCATCACTGTAGAATTTCTGGGATTTCTTGGCGAAAAACTGAACCAAGTGATTATCAGAGGCCTCTTATGAAGTCAGTTTTACACAATTAGTCATTAAAGATGTGTGTGCTCGTGATGGTAGATGACGCCTTTTCTTTTGATAGATTGTGGCCCCTTTACTTCAATTGCGTGCTTTAATCGTATTAGTTGTTGACATTAGAGAGTGGAATTAGTCGTCTGGCCAGGTTTGAGCACTTCCTGACGCAAGATTTCCTTCCCAGCCAACCAAACACAAAGATTACCGTACGTGGCGTAAGTTTTGGCTTTACAACCGTTTGTGCAGCTTCTTTCTTCTTGGACCATGACCTTTTTTAAACATGATTGTCGTATGTGATCCACTTCTCATCACCCGTTATCAATCTTTTCAAAAATGGGTCGATTTCGTTTCGTTTCAGCAGCGTTTCGCAGATGGAAATTCAGCTCATTAAATTTTTCACTGTTAATTCATGTGGAACCCAAATATCGATCTTCCTTTTGTATCCAGCCTTACGCAAATGGTTCAAAACTGTCTTTTGAGCAATTTCTAGTTCCTCAGCAATGTCATAAGTTGAAATGTGCCGGTCTTCCTCAATTTTTGGGAGAATTTCATCGACTTTTGCAATGATTGGTCTACCAGAGTGCGGCGCATCGTTAACATCGAAATTTCCAGAGCGGAAACGAGCAAACTATTTACTTGCTGCTGATTTCGACAGAGAATTTTGGCTCATTTTCAATAATTCGATAGAAACACAGTGTAGTCTGTGGTAAAATTTAAGGAAACATAACGTCTATTTTATTTAAAAGTCACGTAAAATTTTCGTAAATTTCTGTTTTTGGTTTAAAACTTTAAAATGAAATTAACTAACATTCCCTACTTTTACTTCGATTTTAAGTGGAATTCGTCACCACTTACTAAAATTCAACGCAAAACCGACGGTTTTTCGACTAATGTCATAAAATTTAAGACAGGGAATTACCTCAAAGTCTTGGACTAAAACACTGACAAATTTCTGATTGGAATATACTATATATATAAAAAAGTTGAAATCTTAATATGTTCTGATTTCGACCTTAGTATATAAACTGTGCGAATCTCATCAAAATTGGACGTGCAGTTTCGGTTTTTCAACTAGTGCAAAAATAGACTATATTTGGACAAAATGTATTCTTAGACAGTGTTGCCATAGTCGAATATGGCCCAAAAAACTAATCAGTTCTAAGTTAGGGTCAACAGTTTAGTCGGAACCGTGCGGACAAAATTTTGTCGCTTTAGACAAAAAAGCGTTACCAAATAGTGTTGCCATATGTTAATTTCGCTCAGATTCTAACACCATCTGGCATTTGATGCAACAGCAAAATGGTGAAAGTTTCATGGAAATCGGACCATCCATTCAGATTTTATTAGCAATTTAAAAAAGCGAACGGTTGGACGAACGGACATGGGGCTAATTATTTATGATAAACGGATTTTGCACTTATTTTCAGCTTCCTAGGCCTTCTAGATCACAAGTTAGGTTTTCGCACGATTATAGTACTTCCCTATAAACATTCGTTTATCGGGAAGGTAAAAAAAAGTGCAAGCACAATCATTGAAAAAGAAATGAAATCCCACAAAAAATTTTTCTAAAGAAAATGTATGAAGAAGGCTAAAGGCCAATCTCCACATAGCCGACATCCTATTCTGATAAAAGTATGCGATGTACTTATGCAAAATTTAGTTAAACAGAAAGGGAGAAACAATCATCCTACGAATTTTGTAGTCTTCTGCAGATCAAATTTCCCCAGATGATTTCCCTCAAATGCAGATAAATTTGTTCATCTGATTTATGGATTTTCATCTGCATTTGCATACTCTCACAATAATAATACACGATATCGTCGCACACTACCCAATTTTCTTATAGGAAGTTTTTGTATGACGAATTGATTTTTATGGTCTACGCAAGTTAAATTTTTAACTTCTATACGAAGTATATAAAAAATAAAAAAATTTGTTTTGCAAATCTCCACGTTTTATAAGATTCTAAATGGTTTGCAATCATTTTTATCCAATGTCTGTCTGTCTGTACATCACAACAAATGCTGTGATTAACTAAGGACTACGTACACTCTGAATTCCCATATTCATATAGCTTTCTTTTAGAAGGGCTTTCGGAAGGTAACGTGATTTGAACATATGTACTTGTATAGAAGTTTCGTCGTTTTGCACTATAGCTTGTTTTTAGATGTGATAGGAATTTAAGCCTTATGATAAAGTCTGAAAACACAATTTCGTACTACATTTTCCTATAAAATGGAAGGGAATATTCTTAATTTTCCCATAATATTATAAATTGTCTGGGGAGAGACCCTGATGTTTTTATTCGGTCAATCCTAGCGAAAATTGCAAAAGTCCATCTCTTTCTACTTTTCTGATATTTCTCGTCAGAATAGCATGTCGGCTGTGTGGAGATTGGCCTTAATTTTTTATTTTCCCCGAAACGTATTTCCCTCAATCTTCTTTTTCCATAGCTTTCTTGTAGTCTCTACCTTCAACTGCAAAAAAGGGGGATACGTATGAAAAAAAAAAAAAATTAAATTATTAGTAATGGGAATTCAAGTTTCAGACATTTCATACTTTCAGTGGATAAATTAATTATATGAACAGTACGAACTTAATAGAATTGTCACTAAGGAGAAAAGATAATAACTTATAGTGAAAATTATATTTCGTGCAACTGATAGAAGCTGTAATTATATACAGTGTCTCAAAGTAATAATGGAACAAGCTGAAATTAATTATATTCAAAGTGTTTTTAGCCAGAGATAATATATTAGAAAATCGGTTTTATTTTTTTTTTAAACTTTTATCAATATGCAACTAAAAAATAAAAAGCAATAATTCAAAATCTGCTATTTAAAGAAAAATAAAATAAAATATGAATGCAAAAGTAAAATTTAGCCTCAAAGATATAATGGAACACGTCATTAAAGGCGCGAAATTGTTAAGTAGAATTGCAGCTAATTTGACTGATCTCGATGAAATATTCAGGGGTATACCTTTTTATGACTTTGGCATTATTTGTTGGATTCTGGAGTGAGCGGTTTAGCAAAAATCTATAGTGTGGCGCTAAAAGGTCCTCAAATCACGGTTGACTGAAGAAAATTAATAGTTCTTTATTCAAAAAGTGGTAAAATGGTTCGGGAAATATCGTCAATTATAAATCGCGGATCCACTACAATATTTAATATAATAAAACGATGCGAAAACATCACCAACTATCAAAATAAGGCCAAGCTCAGGTGAGGAAAATTTTCACGGACGCAGACGAACGATGGATAATTCAACAAACCAGGCAGAATCCTCACCTTAGTGCACTGAAACTAGGAGCAGAAGTAGAGAAATGTCTATGGAGAAAAGTTATTCGCGAAACTGTAAGAATTATTCTAAGGAAACACAAGTACAATGCAAGGTTAGCCAGGAGAAAGCTCTTTATAAACAAAGTGAATCGCTAAAGAAGGCTTGATTTTGCTAAGAAATATGGCAACAATGACTTATCGTTCTGGGAATGAGTTGTATTCATGAATGAAAGCAAATATAATGTTTTCAGATCAGATGGACATTCATATGTGTGCAGAAAGTCAAATGGGGAGCGTAAAGAAACAAAACTTTAAGTCAAGCGTTAAACACGGTGGAGGTTCAGATACGGTTTGGGGTGCTATGTCTGCAGCAGGTCCTGGAAATCTCTTCATAATAGATGGCATGATATATAAAATGAAGTATATAGAAATTTTAAAATCCAATGTGAAACGAAAGTGGCGAAAAATTGGGAATAAACAATAATTTTGTCTTTTACCAAGCCTATAAAGACAGAAATTGGCTTTTGTATAACTGCCCACATGCTTTGGAGACACCACCCAGTCTCGGGATCTAAATGCTATTGAGCACTTATGGAGTCATTTGGATGAAAAATTGAAAAAGCTGTGTATCTTTAACAGAAATCAACTTAACGTAATGTAAAGGACGAATGGGCTAAAATTGAGCCTTGCATCTGTCGGAAGCTGGTCGAGTCTATGCCAAGTCGTTTAAAGGCAGTTAAAAGACAAAAATAAATATAAATTTTTTAAAAAATATTATTATTATTAAGTTTAAAAAGTTAATTTATGACTATGTTCCATTATATCTTTGAGGCTAATTTTTACTTTTGCATTAATACTTGTATTTTGTTTTATTTTTTTTAAATTGCGCATTTTGAATTAAACTTTTTTATTTTTTTATTATATATTAATAAAAGTTTTCAAAAAAAATGAGACCGATTTTCTAATACATTATTTCTGGCTAAAAATACTTCGAATATCATTAATTTCAGCTTGTTCCATTATTACTTTGAGACACTGTATATAAAAGGCTAGTCCTTCCTTCTGTCCGTCCTATTTTGTCCGGAAAGAAACGGTGTTGAGCAAAAAAAAAAAAAACCCTTTTTGATATGTTGTAGAGAATTACTTGAAACGTGGAGAAATTTTGTTCCGGGGAGATTGGGGGTCGGAGGGGTTACAAAGGGGGCTTGAAAGCTTATTTCAGAAAACCTCATTTATAACCTGAAATATACATCGGACATGATTCTGACCTGAGGCAATCTTATTAAGATTCTTATGCCGGATATTCTGACGTACACGGCAAAGTTCCATTTCCCACCGTTTTGGCGCTGGAGGCAATACAAATTTACGAACTTTTTATATAGAGGTCACACGCAATTACAATGTTCAGCAAAGTTGTGGAGCATTTCATGGCGACTATTTCCTTAGAAGACCATATAGTTCTATCTCTCACCGCTTTGGCGCTGGAGTCAATAAAATTTTGGAACTTCGTATTTAGAGGTCACACGCGATTACGATATTCAGTAAAGTTATGCAGGTTCTCATGGGGATTATTTCTGTCGCAGACCATATAGTTCTAGCTCTCACCGCTTTGGCGCTGGCGTCAAGAAAATTTTGGAACTTCATATTTAGAGGTCACACGCGATTACGATGTTCGGCAAAGTTGTGGAAGTTTTCATGGGGACTATTTCTGTTACAGACCATATAGTTCCAGCCCTCATCGCTTTGGCGCAATTTAATATCTTCGTTCGGGGTGTTACGGGTTAAATACTGTACATTCTTAATAGGGCGACTTAAGACGTGAAATATATCGCCAGAGGTGCTACGAGAACGGGGTAAAAGATCCATTATGTTGCGAATTAATACGCTTCGCTTGAATATATTTTGTTAATTTACGGTGATTTGTAAACTGAAGTTTTTAGGAGGCCGTCTTAGGACGGGTTACCACCTAGTTAATTAATAATTAAGTAGTAATTCTAAATTGTTAAAATATTTACAAACAAGTAAACAAACAAAAAGCAACAAAAAAATTAATTTTTGAGACTAATTTCTGAAAAACCCACAATACAAACTACTAATTCAAACAACTTAAATATATACATAATTATTAAAACAATCGCTTCAAGGTGAAATAAGTGCCAAAAGCTCGTAGTAACTGTTATGTTTTAGAACTGTCTTCTTTTATTGTCTATTCATGACTGACTTACTGTCACTACTGCAAGGCAGTAGGCAGTAGTTTACAAGTATTAACATTATGTAATACAACAGTAACAATTTCAATTCATCATTCTTTATTACAGTTTTGGAATAAAAAAATAATTGTTTAAACAGTTTCCATTATGTTCGCTTAATTTTGTGAAGTTCCTTAATTTTTCAACTTATTATTCAAGTTAAAATATTAAAAGAAATTCCTTTCAGAAATACATAATTTAGAAATAACATATAACAAGGGTAAGTAGCAACAATATTTCCGATGAGTAAGCTTTGGTTTAATATTTTCCTAGCGAATAATTAAATACAGCTAAATCAATACTAATAACGTTTCTAGGTTCTTTTTGCATAAATTTGTTTCTTCTTTCTCAAATTTTTTCCAATTCATAATCTGGGGCCTAATAACAAAAATATCTTCTGGAAATTTGATTCAAATATGTATATCAATTTTTAAAGTACTTAAAAAAATTGTTTAGCAGGGTTATTTTCTCCTACGAATTTTTCTTTCTCCACTATTCCTGGACCGATTTTTACTGAAAATTAACGTATAATTGCCAACTTATTCAGTCGACGTATGCAAATAATTTAAACGAAATTGCGACTGCAAGTCTTACTTCCGTAGGGCTGATTTCAACTTACTAAACTCATTGCTCCATGATATTAGCTTTAATTATATTAATAAAGACCATGACATAAATATTTCTATTTCGAACTTTTACTCCGCGTTTATTGGGTGTTTCGTATTATCTGTATCATATTGTTCACAAAAATACCTTACTTCATCCCACCTTGGTATACCAATAAAATCAGAGGTTTGCGGAAACAGCAGAATAAAGCATGGCTGAACTATCTGAATTTTAGTAATGTTTCCGATCATAGCGAATATTTATCGATGCTGAAAGATTTCCGAAGTTTACTGTAAATTTAGTAAAACTAATATTTATCTAAAATGCACCATAGTTTTCTCCCAGATCGAGAACAATTCTGGAAATTTCTTAATTACGAACGTTAAACTGATGGATATCCACCTACTATAAAGTATTTGGATAACTCATCAAACACTGCTCGAATAATTACTAATCTTTTCGCCTCATTTTTTGGACAAACTCTTTCGGGTAGCAATTTTACACCAGCTGATGACTACTTTAGTTATTTGGATAATTTGGATAATTCAATTAAGATTGACGTCGAGACGATTGCTAATCAGACCCAGTTGCTAAAGGATCACTTTACCTGTGCGCCTGCTATAGTTTTAAAGAAGTGTTGCCATATTTTGTCGGTACGGCTTGCTAAATTTTCTCAAAAATCATTGACTACGGGTATATTTCCAAGTGATTGGAGATATTCTTTTATTATCCCGGTTCAAAAAATAGTTTTAAAGCTGACATTACTAATTACAGGCCCATAGCTTGATTATCATGTACCCCTAAGGTTTTTGAAAGTATTGTCTACAACTTCTTTCACTTTTACTGCAAACTATTTAACTTTTCTTATAGAAGAGGTAGAAAGCTGAAAATATTAATCTCCCTACTTATCGCAATCGTCTAAAATTGATTAACCTTTGAAGAAACGCCGCGAGATAGCTGATACAGTAATCATTCATCTAATTTTTATTGGCGGCATTGAGTCTTCGAGAATTCTCGAACGTATACAATTTAACGCGCAGTCGCTAAGAAATGTCAGCTTATTCATGATCGACTGCCATCGTACTGACTATGGAACGTTTGAACCAGTTGTTAGAATCCTAGAATATAGCAGAAAAATTCTGCACAATTTCATCGCTCGAAACTGAATCTGAAGGGCCTGTTGGTCACTGGTTTTTCTATATCATCGGATATGTAAACTCTCGGGTTAACCTTTTTATGTTCTATTGGTTGTTTCCACATGTATTTTTGCTATTGGCTAGGGTGAGACTAACATAATATGTATTACTATATTTTGTGTCGATGAATGAGTGGTGAATTCATGGTCAATAAGGAGATAACTCATATCAAGTGCGAAAATTAGCAAGCCGACCAGCCTCGCTTCATCCTTCAAAATTATCATCCCTCCACAGTTATTTTCGGTTCTAATTTCTACGTACTTCAGTAGATACTTCCATAGTTCCGATTCCTAACGTAGAAGAGTCAGAACCCATTTGTATTAGAAATTGAATGCTGAATTGTTTCTTTTTTGTGACCAATTTGTATATTCCTCCCAGTTGCCCTGCTGATAATTATTATTTTCTAATGGTTGCAACTGAGTATGTAATTGATCTCATTGGCACGCATGACGATCTTAATTTTCTTGGAGATTTTAACCTTCCCATTATTCAGTGGTCCGGCTCTGAAGATGAAGTATCATACGTTGCCTCCAACATCAGCTCTGAGTCTGCAATCGTCAGCCTAACGGCTCATGATGGACTGCATCACATCAGTGATATAAAAAATGCCCTCAACAGATAACTGGATCTTGTCTTCTCCTCTAGTTATTCGGCCTAGTCCTGTTGAACTTTGCAAAGTCGACGTGCACCATCCTCCACTGTGTGCTATTTTTTGTCAGGATATTATAGGGACTAGTGCTAATATTGGAAACGTCTACAGATTCAATTTTCGAAAAACCAATTTTGAAATGCTCAAAAACCTTAGCAAGATCAATTTTGATAACCTTTTTTTTCCCAAATTTGTGAAAGATGCTTTTGTCATTCCAATTCACAAGAAGAGCAGTAAGGATGACATCTGAAACTATAGACCAATTGCAAAGTTGTCTAGCATACCCAAGCTGTTTGAATGTATTGTATACCTTATTTTGAGTTTTCATTGTAAATCTGCCATTTCCGTCGATCAACACGGGTTTCTGAAGGGTAGATCTACTACTACCAACTTATTCGACTTTGTCTTTTTCTACTTGTGTCATAGAGAGGGGTAACTGTATAATCACGGACTTTTCCAAAGCGTTCGATAAGTTATCTCATCGGGTTATTTTGTTCAAACTTAAAGCGCTCGGCTTTCTAGATTTCTTTACTAATTGGATACGTTCCTATCTTGTTGGGAGGGGTTATCAAGTGCTTTTCCGGTCATAAAAATCGGGTTTTTTTAATGCAGCGTCTGTCGTGCCACAAGACAACATCTTGGACCACTCTTGTTTATTCTAACCACCAACGACATAGCTGCCATACTAAAGCACTCCAAACTATCCAGCTATGCAGACGATATGAAAATTTATACAAAAATAACTCGTATTAGCGACACCACGAATCTTCAGAAAAATTTAATTATTTTACCACTTGGTGCACCAAAAGCAACTTAATATTGAATATCAATAAGTGTAACTGCATGACGTTTTCGCGCAAACTCATTAATTGTTATTGCGAATACCATATAGAAGGGGCTAGTCTCCATAGAGTAAACAAGATAAAAGATTTAGGTGTTATATGTGATCAAGAGTTACATATTGACATGGTGATTCATCGTGTAAATTCAACACAAGGCTTTATCAAAAGGTGGTACAACGAATTTAACTATCCAATCATAACTAAAGCTCTTTACATTACGTTTGTTAGACCACTATTGGAATTCGCCTGTCAAGTGTGGGCACCCCATCATACGACTCATATTAATAGATTTATATCCATCCAACGTAAATTTGTACGCTTCCCGCTACGAAATTTACTCTCGAGTGACAAACTACAATTACCAACTTACCAGCACAGGTTGAACTTAATTGGCCGGAAATATTGATGCTCTCCGTGTTCTTGCAGAGTTGCCTCCACACGTTCCCTCACGGTCTTTACGTTCTGTTGAAGTTTTAAATTAATTTTCATCGTAGTAACTATGGGTGTTATGAGCCAATTTCTCGTATGTTACGTAAATCTAATGCCAACGCTCCTATTTTTGATTTTTGCACTAGCAACGCTGAATTAAAAGAGGCGTTATTTAGTATCGATTCCATGGTTAATTCACCCTAGCTCCGATGTGTGCACTAATTGTGTGCTAATCGCTCCGAAAACTGCATGTTGGGCTTGCAGACATCATCATCTCGTACTACTGCGTCAAAGTCAATCAATGTCAGTAAAATCAGCTATGCCAATAGTCGACGTTATACCAGCATTCATATCAATAACGTACCGGGCAGAGAAGATATTTCCAATTCACCTTTGTGATTACAAATCGATACAGCTTCCGATATAACAATAATTTCAAAATTGGAATGGGAAAAACTAGGCAAACCAATTACGACTGCAGCAGTTAGCAAAATCAGCGCTCAAAGTGCTTCTTCTCACGGAATCAACATTATCGCACAATTCCAGTGCGACGTGTGCTTAAACGGGGAAGTAAAACAATCTTTAATATTTGTATCAGATATTAACAAATTAAATGTTTTAGGAATTGATTTATGCGATGCTTTCAATCTATGGGAACGACCATTAAAATCAATTTGCTGTCGTGTCACAACTGATATAAAGTCAGAAATTTCAAATATCCGAAATCAATTCTCGGATCTTTTCCGTAATCAACCAGGCATTTGTACAAAAATAGAAGTTCGTTTACAATTAAAAGAAAATGCGAAACCAGTTTTTCGACCTAAACAACCAGTAGCTTATTCAGCTTTACTCGAAATAGAAAAAGATCTAAAAAGACTTCAAGACTTAGATATCATTACGCCAGTCGATCATTCAGACTGGGCGGCTCCAATCGTAGTCGTGAAGAAATCAAACGGCCAAATCAGAATTTGCGGAGATTATTCCACTGGATTAAATGAGTCATTGCAACCGCATCAATATCCACTGCCAGATATTTTAATTAGTGGTGTAGACTTGGAAGACAACAAGAAAAAATTGACAGAAGTTCTCCAACGCATACTCCAATATGGATTTAAAATCAAGGAAGGCAAATGTAAATTTTTTGCTCCACAAATAAAATATCTTGGCACATTATTGATAGAACTGGATTAAGACCAGATCTAAATAACATTAAACGCATTAAAGATTTACCTGTTCTAGAGAACATAACACAGCTGAGATCATTTCTCGGTGCCGTAAATCAGTATGCTAAATTTGTTAAGCAAATGCAACGTCTTAGAACTCCTCTAGATAAATTACTTCAAGCAAATGCAAAATTCGAGTGGACCGCTCAATGTCAACGTTCATTTGAAGAATTCAAATTTATACTTTCATCTGATTTACTTTTAAATCATTTCGATCCAACCTTACCAATAAGAGTTGCTGCTGATGCGTCTAATGACGGTATTGGTGCACATATTGCACATATATACTCAGATGGCACTGAAAAGGTTATCGCACATGCCGCGAGAGCACTTACATCGGCCGAAAAGAAATATAGTCAGATTGAGAAAGAAGCTTTAGGTCTGATTTTCGCAGTCAAGAAATTTCATCGTTTTATTTACGGGCGAAAGTTTACATTATTAACCGACCATAAACCACTTTTGGCTATATTCGGAGCGAAAAAAGGAATACCAGTCTATACAGCCAATCGATTACAACGTTGGGCACTAACATTAATGCCTTACAATTTCGAAATACAGTATATCAATACAAAAGATTTTGGGTTCGTTGACATGTTATCTCGCCTTATCGATTCACATGAAAAACCAGATGAAGAATACATAATCGCTTGTACTTATTTAGAAGACTCTATTGAAGAAAGTTACAGGATGCAGTCAGTCATTTACGAGTAACATTTAAAATGATACAACAGTCATCAATTCATAACAAAACTTTCCGGAAAATTTCGAAATATGTCGAATCAGGCTGGCCATTATCATTACCACCTGACGACCCATTAGATGCAGAAATTTCGCCATATTTCCATCGGAAGGACGCACTTTCATTATTCAAACAATGTATTTTATTTGGTGACCGAATTGTTATAACAAATAATTTGCGGAAGCGAGTACTTAAACAACTTCACCGTGGACATCCAGGCATGGAGCGGATGAAGTCACTTGCAAGAAGTTACGTATACTGGCCCAAGATTGATAATGACATTGTGGAATACATCAACCAATGCCACAATTGTGCAAGCGTTGCAAAATCGCAAATTTGCAGTCTTGGCCTTTGACAACATCACCGAAGGAAAGACTCCATATGGATATAGTTGGTCCTTGTCATGCGAAATATTATCTACTTATAATCGATGCTTACTCCAAATGACCTGAATTTTTTCAACTCGATCGAATCACTTCAACAGACGTGATAGAAAAACTTCAAACAGTATTTTCGCGTTATGGAGATGGCAAACAGCTTGTAACTGACAACGGTACACAATTTGTTAGTGCACAGTTTACAAATTTCATGAAAAGCAGAAACATAACACATTTAAAAACAACACCGTATCACCCCCAATCAAATGGGCAAGCGGAAAGATTTGTAGACACGTTAAAACGGGCTCTTAAAAAATCAAAACAGGAGGGGACACCTATAGACAATTTAGAGACGTTTTTGCAGACATATCACGCTACTCCAAACAGAAATTCATCAAATTTCATGTCTCCAGCTGAACTATTTATCAGCAGAAAAATTGCAACAACATTGGATCTCATGAAACCACAGCATTTCATATCGATATCTGTCATACCAAACGAGAAAAAGAATCAACAGTTTAAACGACATCACGGTGCAAAGAAGAAATGTTTTGGCAATTACAATTCAAATAAATCATCTTGGGAATGCGGTCAAATTATTGAACGTATTGGTAATGTCATCTACAACGTATTACTCAAAATGGGAAATAAATCCAAATTAATCAGATCGCATGCCAATCAACTACGTCATCGACCAAATGTTCGAGATGTTCAACCAAATTTACAATCGGACATATTGTTCGATATCTTTGATGTATTACCTAAATCAATTAGACAACATCAATTACAATTGAGTTCGCCGTTGATACAAGAACTTCCGTCTCAGGCTGAAGCGAACTAATCATCGTTAAAAGAGGGAGGTGTTGGCAAACACTGGCAACCCTATTTGGAGACGCCACGTTTTCACTTTTTACTTAGGTTAAGTTAGCCTTTAGTCTCATGTTAATCTGATATGTGTGATCTGTCAATATAATAAATGAAATAAAATAAAAGTTACACCTAAGTGGTAACAGTATGAAAAAAAAAATTAATTAAATTATTAGTAATGCGAATTCAAGTTTCAGACATTTCATACTTTCAGTGGATAAATTAATTATATGAACAGTACGAACTTAATAGAATTGTCACTAAGGAGAAAATTATATTTCGTGCAACTGACAGAAGCTGTAATTAATTAATAATTAAGTAGTAATTCTAAATTGTTAAAATATTTACAAACAAGTAAACAAACAAAAAGCAAAAAAAAAATTATTATTTGAGAGAAATTTCTGAAAAACCCAAAATACAAACTACAAATTCAAACAACTTAAATAAATACATAATTATTAAAACAATCGCTTCAAGGTGAAATAAGTGCCAAAAAACTCCTAGCAACAATTTCAATTCATCATTCTTTATTAGAGTTTTGGAATAAAAAAATAATTGTTTAAACAGTTTCCATTATGTTCGCTTAAGTTTGTGAAGTTACTTAATTTTTTCAACTTATTATTCAAGTTAAAATATTAAAAGAAATTCCTTTCAGAAATACATAATTTAGAAATAAAATACAACAAGGGTAAGTAGCAACAATATTTGCGATGAGTAAGCTTTGTCTTAATATTTTGCTAGCGAATAATTAAATACAGCTAAATCAATAAATTGAAAACAAATCAAAATATAGGAACTAAAAATGGCCTATAGGCAATTTTTGATGCCCTATGATAGAAATAGGAGTCGTAGTTATCAAGTAACACGGAGGCAAAACAACGAAAACTAGTAACATTTCTACGTTCTTTTTGCACCCTGGGTCGATTTTTACTGAAAATTAACGTAGATTTGCCAACTTATTCAGTCGACGTATGCAAATAATTTAAACGAAATTGCGTCCAAAGTTTTCGGTTTAGGACCGAAAATCTATAAAAAGAAAAAAAAAACGATAAAACCTTTCGTTATTGTGATATTTGCTTAATAACTTAGGTGTTTCTCGGTCGGTTTTGCTGAAATGTAATACCAAATCGCGTTAAGAACCAACAATCATTCTAAATTTTATCAAATTAGATGATGCGTTTTGAGTTATCTTGTACACGGACGGGCAGACGGACATTCAAAACATCGTATAACCAATGGTGTACCTAGCTTAGGAATATTTGATTGCACATACGGCAAAAGATCACCGTGTAGTAATTTTGTTCACGACGCCATTCTAAATCGAACGAAGCAGCAGCAGATCGATTAGGTGATGGCATCCCCAATTAATTGAGAGCTTTGTTCACGATTTCTAAGCACAAATCTAGATTCATTATCAACAATTCGTTGTAGATTTCTGCTGTGAAATCCATGTCCATATTTGAATTTTCCTTGCGTATTCTACGGAAAATATTTTCAGCCATGTGCGTTTTAAATTTCTCCCATAACTCTGTTGGAGATGAAGAAGTTTTGATTGATTTGGTTTGAATGTGACGTGCTGCACGCGTCATTAACGCATACAACCCAGTGTCGATCGTTCTCCAATAAATTCAGAGCTTGACGTACACTACGGAAAGTGACATTTGTAACACCGCTCACAATTCTCAATTGATGGAGAAACGTTGGACCGGGCACATTTATCAACAGCGTGCGAAGAAAGAAGCATTCATCATTCCCTTTATAACTGTACTCCCCCTGCATCGATTTTACCGAAATGTATATGCAAGTTAAGTAAGAAGCATCTCACATTGTAAATTTCATAAAAATCGGATAATGAGTTTTTGAGTTACCTTGTATACGGACGGACGGACATGCACAAGCCGATATATCTTTTGATTGCCGACACAACCATACCCTTAAAACCTTTCTACGACGATTATTTCAATGTGTTACAAATGGAGAGACAAAACTAATAAATCCTTTGGTAGTACCTAGCATAGGGAATAAACAAGAAAGAAATTTAAGAAATATGCAAAATTTAAGTTTTTCTAAATTAAATAATTATTAATTACTCTGGAAAGAATATGGCTGGGAAATTTTTACTTGAATTAAAAAAAAATACAAATGTTTGTGTAAATATTGTTCTGCTAAAAGTGAAGGGAAATTAAAATTTGCATATTCAAGAAAAAACGTGTTAGAAAGAAAAAAATGAGCATAGCAAACCATAGTAGTGAATTTACATTTTCTCTATATCGGCCGGACCACTATGGAACTTTCCCGATAATGTCATCAACTATTCATTTCAGTTCTCCTATTCTAAATGTACATTCCCAGTTTCATGAAAATCTGACTAATATTGGCTGAATTATTAAGTCGCATTCTATGTTTTCAGTTGGCCTATCCAGAATGTATGCACTAAGTTTTAAGAAAATTCGCCCATTATTGAGTGAATTCTTGAAGTTTTTCTATTTCAGCCCTCCACAACCCCCCATCGAGGGGAGACATTTTATCTTTTCAGTTTGCTCATCCCAAATGTACATTCCAAGCTTCATTAAAATCCGCCGGTTGTTGACCGAATTATTAAGGTTTTTTTATATCACCATCCCGCAACCCCCACCGAAAGGAGACGCATTCTATCTTTTCACTTGCCCTATCCAGAATGCACACACCAAGTTTAAAGAAAATCTGCCTATTATTGAGTGAATTATTGAAGTTTTTCTTTTTTCACCCTCCACAACCCCCACCACGGGGAGACATATTTTAGTTTTTCAGTTGGTCCATCCCAAACGTGCGTTCGAAGTTTCATTAAAATCCGACTATTATTAACCGAATTAGGGAAGTTTCTATATTTCCACACAACATTTTTTAAAAAAGTTTTGCGCATTAGTGTTGCCAGATGCAAATTTCGTTGAAAAGTTAATATGTTCTGACTTCGATCTTAGTACATAAACTGTGCAAATCTCATCAAAATTGGACGACCAGTTTCGGTTTTACAATAAGTGCAAAAATAGACTATATTTGGACAAAGTATATTTTTAGACAGTGTTGCCATGGTCGAATATGGCCCAACTAATCAGATCTAAGTTAGGATCAAATACATGAACTGCGTAAATTTTATCGAAATTGGCCCAACAGTTTAGTCTGAACCGTACGGACAAAATTTTGTCGTTTTTAGACAAGAACATAAAGTAATTTAAAATCGGCATATAGCCGATTTTTTGATGCCCTATGGTAGAAATGGGAGAGAAAAATTGTGAAAACTAACAATATATCAAGGCTTTTTCTTCATTTCTTCGTTTGCCCTTTTCAAACTTTTCTCTAATTTGTAAGTAACTCAGACCCTGGTAGCATAAGTCTAATTTGCAAATTTTATTCAAATCGGTGTATTAGTTCTGACAATACATCAAAAAATGAGCAAAGCAAACCATAGTAGTGACTTTACATTTTCTCTATATCGGCCGGACCACTATGGAACTTTCCCGATAATGTCATAAAATATATATATTAATTATCTTTGATGAAACGGATTTTGCACGTTTTTTACCTTTTTAGCCCTTCTAGAACAAAAGTTAGGTTTTAGCACGATTATAGTACCTTCCTAAAAACATTGGTTTTTCAGCAAAGTAAAAATTATATGATGAACACTTAAGTCTAAGGAAATTAAGTTAATCATAATTTATCATTTATCATTTATTATTCATAAAACACTATATCATAATTTCATTTACATATATTTAAAACTTTTATAAGTTTATATAAGTTCTTATTATTTATCTTTTATAAATTAAAAAGAAATACAATTTTTTTTTAAATTACAATCTTGAATAAAAGTGAAATATGTAAACATAAAAAACATCAATATTATTGAACTCTTTAAGAAACGCCCTTTATAAGACATGAAACATTTATATTTATCTGAAATCTTTACATATTTGATCCTAAATTAGGTATTTCTACGATTTAAAAATATAAATTTCTAACTAAGCTACGTACTTTATTTCCACATTGCATATTTTTTTCAAACTTTTTATCATAGCATCATAGCTCATTTCTTTTTTTGGCAAAATTAAGTTATAATGACTTTTCTCAAGATGTATAGTTATTGGTAATATGTTACATGATTTATTTTTATTATGAATATATTCACTATGACTTACAATCAAGGCACTTTTATAGACTTCTTCATCAGAATAACTAATCATTAAAATAACAAAATCTCTTTGTAGGCCCAAAGAAAGTGCATATACTGATGATTTGGTACCAAAGTGGTTTAGTTTTAAAGTTACATTTATTAAAAAAGTTAGAGAATTTTCATCATCTTCGAGATAATTGTTTTCAATAAGTGTTTCAAAAATTGTCTGATGCTTTAAAATGAAAACAGCTGATAACACACGCAGAACTGTATTGTAACCTTCATGTCTAAATAGAGCATATGAAACAGAATTATAAAAACAGTTACCATTGCCATTGATATCAATTACTGTAAAAAGTGCATTCATTTGTTTATCAGGCAATTCTTTGTAAATTTTGTCATATCTTGAATTAAATACAAATAATGATTTAACTTGTGCTGATGATAATAGTGATAGAGAGTCAATACCGATATCATCTTCTGAGATCATTAATTTAGCATATTCTATAAATTTTATAGTTGAATAAGTTTTGTGAAGTGTATGTAAAAGTAATGTATGTTGTAATGCCATTCTTTCAAAAACATCCGGCTGTAATTTATTTTTGTAATTTGTACTGTATTTAAATAATATATGTTGAAAAAGCGTATTCTGACATGGAAATTTTCGATAAATTTTACCACGCATATTTCTTGCTTTTATTAAATTTTATTAAATTTTCTTTTCAATGTTGCCGGCGCTGCTGGAATCTGAATTAATTTCTATAAAATTCAGATTATTTAAATTATCAGTGTCTTTAAAATCACTATTGTCTTTTGAAGAATTGGTATTTCTATATGTTGTCGAAGAATAATCAATTTTATGTAACGCTTTAAGATTATCATTTGAGGAATTTGGCAACTAATATTAGTATAGTTTGGAACGAAAGTTTTTAAACTACTTTTATTTTTTAACGTGTTGGTTATATTAGGAAGTATGCAAAAAACTGGCTTATGATCAGAAAAATAACTTTCGTAGGCTCCTGCTGTCATGAAGAAGTTGGAAAAAACAATGTCAATTTGAGTGGAAAAATTTGTAGTAAAATCAGACATGGATAACAAACTAATTAGCCCATAATTTTTTTCAAGCTCTAAACAAATTTTTTTATTTTCTTTGGATACGTTTATGTTAAAGTCGCCAATTAAAGCTATTTTAGAGTTTTTGGGAATATAATCAATAAAATCATTTAGCTCACCCAAAAAAATATTAAAGTTAGTAAGTAAGAGATTTGTATCCTGAGAAAATATATACTTCTCTATATTTTATGCACATTAAGTCAATATATGCTTTTCCTTCTGAGAAGACTTTTTGTTTAAAGTTGACTATATTCGAAAATAATTCATTTTTAACGTAACATATAAGTCCACGAGATATTTTTATCTTTGGACAATATGAACAATAACATTCCTGGAAACCTTTGATACTAAACCTTTTCTTTTTGTTCTGGAAATTTAATATTTATCTCAGAAAATATTAAAATATTACTCCTCATGTACCAGTAATCAGAAGTAATATTTTCTATATTTTGTATTAATGAATGAACGTTGTGATACACTACAGTAACTCCATCGACATTATCAAAATTATTAAAACACAAATTAAGTTTTTTCGATGTTTCTAGTTTTTCTAATTCCTGCAAGACAATATCCTCTTTTGGTGGTTTTCTAAGACATATAAAATTGCCTAAAATAAAAAGACCGTTAAGGGAGGTTACTCTACTTAATACATACAGAAGTTCCCTAGTTAATTGTCTACTGGATTTTGTCAAATCTAAACAAATATTTTCATATGTTTGTCCCTGACTTTTGTGTATAGTTATTGCTTCTTCGGGTATTAGAGGAAATTTGCTTCTTGAGAACTGTTAATTACTGCGATCACTAGAATTTATTATACTGGTAATTTTTCCTATAAGTGTAAGACTAACTAAGTTTTTATTGTCTATAATATATTTGTATTTGGCTCTTATTTTTCTACCCACCCTCTCTGTATCAAATTTTAACCAAACTTTTGAAATCTTTTGGTCATTATTTTCACAAGGTTCATTTGAAAAGCTAATATGTTAGAGAACACCACATGCTCCATTTACAATAGGCCATGGCGTGATTAATTACTTTTCGAGGTTTGTGAACAACTGGTTAATTGAGGCCGTAAGGTAATTAATTCCTTCCTATGTAAAAAAAACTTTTTAAGCACATTTGACCAAATTTCAAGAGAAAAAACTTGTTATATGGAAAAAAATAAAAAAAAATATACTCTTAAAAATACATATGATTCTCTTTATTAAAAAAATGATAGCTAGATTACATTATGTTAGCAAAACAGAGATAGAAACAGATTTATCTTCAAAAAACAATTCTAACACTTATGTAAAAAAAAGAAGCACTTTTCCAGTCGCGTGTGACAATAATTTTCTTCACCTATGTATCTTTATATAACTAAATTTTGTATAATTCAACACATTCAGATATTGTGCCGATTCGCTTGTCGGTATTCCAGCAGTGCGTGCTGGCCTACGTTCTGCACCTCGTAGGGCGAAGAAATATCTATGAAAGTGTAATATCTTTGTGACTAACTTTGGTGACGTTTTATGATGGTGTTCGAAATGATAGGCTGAAAAACAATTTTGTTGTGTCAGAAAAAGAGTAAACGAATTTCAACAGAAACAGCTAACAGTAGTAGAAAAATTAATACCTGTAAAACCATATGACCAGTTTTTTGCACGTTTGTTGTTTTATTAGTATTCTCTGCAGACCCTGCCTGATAACCCACCGCACGCCACTGCACTATTTATACAGGAACTAACACTTAAAATACACTACCGGTCAACAGTTTGGGTTCACTTGATACATTTTTTAATTTTACGCAATTTCGTCGGCTACTCATTATATTCTATTGGGTCATGGATTCGTTTTTCAGCAGGATAACGATCCTAAGCACACTTCCAAATTCTCAGCCAAAGAGAAGCAGAAAGAACTAAAATATATGGAATGGCCTCCTCAGCAACGTGATTATAACCCTATCGAATTCCTGTGGGATGAATTGGACAGAGAAGTGAGGAAAATGCAACCAACCATTTAAAACAGCTTTGGGCGTTCCTGCAAACTTGTTGGGATCGACTTTCAACGGAATCATTGCATAAACTCATCGAAAGGATGCCCAAAGTATGCGCTGCTGTATTACGTGAGTTACGAAACCTGAACATACATCAAGTACATCGTAAAAACCTCCTAAAAAGTTAGTGACCTAACTTTCTTCAATTTAAAGTATTTCAAAAAAGCTAGACATTAGGTCAGCATTTATTAAAATATTCAATTTCAACCTAAAATTATTAAATACATTTTTAACAAGAATTATTTCAAAATATGCTAGACGCTAGATCAGCATTTATTCTTTTTATAATTTCCAATATTCAATTGTAAATTAATTTTTTTTGCTAATTCTGTAAAATTAAAAATATATAAAATAAGAATCAAATAGAATTAATTCATTCCATTTTTGTAATCAAAGTAATAAAGTTAAGGCAAGTTTTGACTAATAAATATTTTTTTATTCTAAATCCTTGTCCTAAACTTATTTGGCGCAGTCGGTAGGATAGGCAAACGGTCCTTTTTATCCTCATTCGGGAAAAAATATTAAAAAAAAAAGAAAATAAAAAAAAATTTTTTTTTTATTTTTGTTTGAGAAATTTTATTATAAAACGGCGGTTTACCGTAATTTAAAATTTTTTCGAATCATTGTTCTCTGAAAAATAAGTGGCGGTTTACCATAAAATAAACAGTTAACAGTGTAAATACAATTTTATCCCAAGTGAATATAATAAGGGAGTTGTGAAGTGAAATTACGACGGCATATCGTGAATAACTTCAATATTGAGAGGACATCAATAGCAGTAACAACCTTTGGACCGGAGCGTTTCAACTCATAGACGCCTATCCAGCATTCAAGGACATCAATCCTTAAACGGAAGGAACATCAATCCTTACACTGACAGAACATCAGTTATTTAAGATAATTTTAAATAAAAAGAATGAAATACCTTTGCCTGGCATTCATGTAAGTCAAATATTGAATTAATTTCTTTTATTCCTAAATGTCAAGTCCTAGAAAAATAAAGAAAATATCATATTTCCCATATCCAAAAAATTTTAGAAGAATATTTAAAAGCCTTAGTTCAATCCCTGAAAATATTGAAAGTGAAAACATATCAGTGTTCAATAGTAGAATAAGTCAAAGTGTACCTAATCTAAATAGTTCATTTGAATTCAGTGAAAATAACGAAATGACAAGTGCAAATAATTCAGTGCATCCTTCGGGTTCAATTCATAGTTCACCTGCAGATATTTTTAATTCATTGAGAATTCCTGATGCAATTAAAGATTTACCAAAATTTGATGGAAATACTAGATTGCTTCACGAATTTCTTAACAATGTTGAAGAAATATTAAGTTATACTAGGAGTGTTGACGGTATAGCATATTCAAGAATACTTTTGCGTGCAATTCGAAATAAAATTGAAGGGCAAGCAAACGAAGTACTTAATATGTATGGCACACCTTTAGTTGGGGAAGACATAAAAAATAACTTAATACTACATTACTCTGACAAACGAACAGAAACATCTTTGATAAGAGATTTACATACTCTAAGACAAAATAATAAAACAGTGGAAATCTTTTATAGTGATATAGTTGAGATTCAAGCCACCATGTATGATAATATTCTAATTCACGAAACAGATCCCAACGTAATAAATGCAAAGAAAGATTTGTTTGCAGAAATGTGTTTAAATACATTTTTAAGTGGTCTCAGAGAACCTCTAGGTTCAGTTATTAGAGCAATGCGACCAGAAACCCTTACAATGGCATTATCGTATTGTATTAAAGAACAAAACATATCTTATATGAAATCAGAGCCTCGTTCACACAATTATAAAATGAACATGGTTACAAATCCAAGACCAAACATACAGCAACCAAGAAACATAAATTCAAATTTCTTTAATAACTCTCAAAATAGAACGTTCAGTATTCCACAAAGACCAAGAAATTATCATCAAGTACCATTTACAAGACCTCAAAACTGTTTCAATTACAATTCTTATAATCCAAATAATAATTTCAGGAATCCAAACCAGAATCAAACTTCGTTTAATTCACAAAATAATCCACCAAGATTTCCCCCTCCAGAACCAATGGACACCAGTTCGGGAAATACACATCTAAGACAAAGGGCTCTCTCAAAACAATTTAGAAACACTCAAAATAATTCAAATTACCGTAATTCTATACGACCCACAGGATTTCCTAAATATACTAGTGAAGAACTTCATAATATAAATAACGTAGACTATGATTATAATCCTTCACAAAACGAACCATCTGATCTAAACTCATACCAACAACTCGACGAATACTACGATTACGAAGAAAACGAACCTAATAACGAATTCGAGGAAGAAGATCCTCAAAATTTTCCCATAAAAGCCTCGAAAGACCCACAGGTTACATAGACGTTAATAAACATGGTTTCACATTACCCTATATTCATATATCATCTCCATTTGGAAGACCATTAAAATTTCTTATTGATACAGGAGCTTCTTCACCATTTTTAAATCCAGAATTTACTCTTCCTATAGATCATATCGAATGTGAACCAATAACGATCACAACTATTCCCAGTAAGTACAAACTGAATAAAGAAGTAACTTTATCTACCTTTGTAGAATTTAATGAACCTGGATATTTAAGATTCCTTATATTCAAATTTCACGGATACTTCGACGGATTAATTGGACTTGATATTCTCATACAATTAGGCGCAAAATTTGATTTAGCTAACAAAATGTTAATCACTAATAATTCAACTATTCCCTTAAAATTTAAACCTAATTTTACTTCCGGTAAACAGTTAATTCCCGCAAATTCAAAAACTATCATTAAATTACCAGTTGATATTTGCGACGGAGATATCTACATTAATAATATTGAGTTAAAACCAAAATTATATATTTCTGAAGGTATCTATAAAGCAAAAGATTGGTACAGCACAGTAGAAGTGATAAATGAATTAAATTTGGAACAAACACTGTTACTAGAGCAACCTTTAAAAGTTCAAAAATATATTTCTTCCGAATTTGTAGAAATAAACAATTTCAACGTTGAATGTGATCAACCTGATTTAGACGACGATATTACTCAATTAATTCGTACATCTCATTTGAATTTCGAAGAAAAGAAAGCTATTTTTAAAGTTTGCAGAGAATACGAAAGTATTTTCTTTAAAGAAGGTCAATCCTTAAGTTTTACTAATCAAGTCAAACATCGTATTTCAACCACAGACGATACACCCATCTATACGAAATCTTATAGATATCCATATGTCCATAAAGAAGAAGTGCGAAAGCAAATAAACGATATGTTGGAACAAGGTATAATACGTCCCAGTTATTCCCCATGGAGCTCTCCAGTTTGGATAGTTTCTAAGAAAAAAGATTCCAGTGGAAAACAAAAGTGGCGTCTGGTAATAGATTATAGAAAACTTAATGAGAAAACAATTTCCGATCGATACCCTCTACCAAATATTACAGAGATTCTAGACAAATTAGGAAAATGTACATACTTTTCCACTCTAGATCTAGCTAGTGGTTTCCACCAAATTGAAATGCACCCAAAAGATGTTCAAAAAACGGCATTCACAGTGGAAGGAGGACATTTTGAATACATTAGAATGCCCTTCGGACTTAAAAACGCACCATCTACATTTCAAAGAGTAATGGATAACGTCTTGAAAGATCTTCAAGGTACCATTTGTCTAGTTTATTTAGACGATATAATCATTTTCTCAACATCTCTTCAGGAACATATAATCAATCTAAAGAAAGTTTTTAATAAATTACATGAATTTAACCTAAAAGTGCAGTTAGACAAATCGGAATTTTTACATAAAGAAACTACCTTTTTAGGCCATATAGTCTCTACAGAACGTATAAAACCTAATCCGGAAAAAATTGTAGCCATCAAAAACTTTCCTATACCACGAACTCAGAAAGAAATTAAATCATTTCTAGGTTTATTAGGCTATTACAGGAAATTTATAAAAGACTTCGCTAAACTGGCTAAACCCTTAACGGAATGCTTAAAAAAGGGGAAAACAGTTGAATTAAATGAAAGATATATAAAAACATTTGAGACTTGTAAAAACATTTTAGTAAACGATCCGATCCTCCAATATCCAGACTTTACAAAACCTTTTATCCTCACAACTGACGCAAGCAACTTCGTACTTGGTGCAATCCTTTCTCAAGGTCCGATTGGTAATGACAAACCAATATGCTACGCTAGTAGAACTTTGACAGAAACCGAAACAAACTATTCAACAATCGAGAAAGAACTTCTAGCAATTGTTTGGGCAACCAAATACTTCCGACCCTACCTATTCGGTAACAAATTTAAAATTGTGACGGACCATAAACCTTTAACTTGGCTTATGAGCTTAAAAGAACCTAATTCCAAATTAGTGAGATGGAGATTGAAATTAGAAGAATACGACTATGAAATAGTCTATAAACAAGGGAAGTTAAACACAAATGCAGATGCCCTAAGTAGAATTAAAATTAATAATCAAGAAATCACAAATAATATGGAAATCAATCTTAACGATGCATCTACTTCAGTTCAAAGTACATCAGGATCCACTATACATTCAGCAACAGAAAATTTAAATGACGGAATAGCAATATCAGAAAGACCTCTAAACGAATTTAATCTTCAAATCATATTAGAAAATTCTAATCAAAAACCACAAATGTCTTTAGAAGTCCCCTTCAAAAATAAACAACGTCGAACAATACGAATATTAGAATTCACTGAAGAAATTATGATCGATGTTTTCAAAAAATATTTAGCTGCTCAAAAGCTTTCTGCAATTTTTACTGATGACGAAACTTTCCGTATTGTACAATCTACATATTCAAAATATTTTTCAAGTAATAAAATTTTCCGTTTAATTAGATGCAAAGAGATATTAACAGATTTAACTCAAAATGACGATCAAGATAAATTAATAAATGAATATCACAAGAAAAATAACCATAGAGGCATGAACGAAACCCTTCTCCATTTAAAAAGAGAATACTTTTTCCCTTTCATGAAAAATAAGATAGCAGAAATTATTAACAACTGCGAAAAGTGTCAAACTTTAAAATATGATAGGCACCCTCCAAAAATCAAATATATGAAGCCAGAAACTCCAACAAAACCATTAGATATTCTTCATATAGACATCTAAAGTATTAATAATCAACAAATTCTAACGATAATAGACAAATTTTCCAAATTCGCTTCAGGTTATACTGTACCTGCAAGAAATAGTATTTCGATACTAAAATGCCTCAAACATTTCATGAGCCTACACAGCATCCCTCTGAAATTAGTCTGTGACCAAGGATCAGAATTCACGGCTAATATATTCAAGGAATACTGCAAACAATATAATATTGAATTACATTTCACTTCTTTTCAACAAACCAGCAGTAATTCTCCTGTAGAAAGATTACATTCCACACTGACAGAAATTTATAGAATTATATCTAGTAAACGAAAGGAAAATAATCTAGATTTAAACCATGATGAAATTTTTTCAGAAACCTTAATTACTTACAATAATGCAATACATTCGGCAACTAAATTTACGCCATATGAGCTATTTTACGGTAGAACTTTTGAATTTAACAAAAATATTAATTTCAATAATGAACACGAATATTTAGTAAAATTAAACGAATTCCAATCGCAATTATATCCTTCAATAAAAGAAAAAATTGAAAATATAGTTAGTAATAATATAGATAAAATAAACAAAACTAGGGAAGATCCCGAAGAAATAAAAGAAAACGAAATAATTTTTAGGAAAGAATGTAAACGAAACAAGTTAACGCCTAGATTCACAAAGCAAAAGGCGAAGAAAAATGAAAAGGTAACAATTATAACTTCAGAAAATAAAAAATTACATAAATCTAGAATTAAAAGAAAACATTAGCTTAAAGTACTTCTTAACATTGCCAATTAATTATTACAGATTAACCCTAACGTCTGGTCAAATTATGGAAGTACATGATATGACAAATAGCCCAGGAATTCTTTCTCTGAAACTAGGAACAGCTCGAACTATTAAAAGTTATAATAATCTCGTACATATTGTTAAACTAGAAACCTACAAAAACAACATAGAAAAAATTGCAAACTCTCTGAAGACATTCGACAACATTGACGAGCCTATAAACAATCCATTACAATAACGAAACTTAAACTTGAAGAATTGACACACAAATTAGAATCATTGACTCCAAAAGTAAGAACTAAAAGAGGACTATTAAACGGACTAGGTACAGGCATAAAATTTATCACTGGGAATATGGATGCGAATGATGCACAGAGTTTAAATAAACAAATCGAGGTACTAACGGCAAAACAAACAGAATTCCATAATGAACTAAATAGTCAGATTAGAATTAACACGGAAATGATTACCAGATTTGAAAACATAACTAATCATATTAATAATGAGCAAGAGGTAATTGAAGTTTTCTTGAATCGATAACAAGAAAATATTTCAAATAGAATTCGGGTTGATGAAGACATCCTTTTTAAAATACAATATTTCAACCAAATTAATTACAACATAGACCTACTAACAAGCCATTTAGCAAATATAGCAGAAGCAATTGTATTAGCTAAATTGAATGTTATACCAAAATTAATATTAAATTCAAATGAACTTGAATTAATTTCTAACATGTTCAGTAATCAATCTGTAGAAATAAAATCCGATGAACACATATATGAACTATTAGGATTACAGGCTTATTACAATGGCTCAAACATAATTTTTAATGTACGTATCCCAATCCTATCAAATGAGCAATTCTCCTTGTTTCATATTATACCACTTCCTATAAATAATACCAAAGAAATTGATACGAATCCTTATATCTTCCTCAATACCCAAAATATTCAATATTTGGACGAAATTTGTGCCAAAATAGAAGGTATCTTTTACTGCAAAGAATCAACACACCAGGAGCAGACCAACCAATCAACATGCATCGGAAATTTGATGAACAACAAACCTGCCCACTGTACACTAAATGACGTCGGAGAAACTGAAACTGTGTTGCAGCCAGAGCCCAACCACATACTTCTCATAAATGTTCCAGCTACATTAATAAAATCTAATTGTGGAAATGACCATCAGAAACTACAAGGGACTATCCTGATTCATTATAGAAGCTGTGAAATCGAAATCAACGGCATAATGTATCGTGACAACCAAGATGTATTTTGGGATGAAGTTCATATCTTCCCATCGCTTTTCAATAGTATAAAATCAAATTCCACCATAGAAACTATAAATATGCGGAAACTACAAAAATACTACATCAAAAACAAGGAATCAATAGAGGTGCTGAGGACAGAAACACTAACAAGACACTATTGCACCTATGGCTTCTTAAGTATCATTAGTATCTCAATCATCGTTGGAATAATACTAGCGTACAAAAAATCAACGGCTACACTTCAGATTACACAACCTGGCAACCACATCTTCGCTCCAGCCTCAACAACTTCACAGTTCTTATGGCCATCGCTTCATACTAAGGGGGGAGGAGTTACGAAACCTGAACATACATCAAGTACATCGTAAAAACCTCCTAAAAAGTTAGTGACCTAACTTTCTTCAATTTAAAGTATTTCAAAAAAGCTAGACATTAGGTCAGCATTTATTAAAATATTCAATTTCAACCTAAAATTATTAAATACATTTTTAACAAGAATTATTTCAAAATATGCTAGACGCTAGATCAGCATTTATTCTTTTTATAATTTCCAATATTCAATTGTAAATTTATTTTTTTTGCTAATTCTGTAAAATTAAAAATATATAAAATAAGAATCAAATAGAATTAATTCATTCCATTTTTGTAATCAAAGTAATAAAGTTAAGGCAAGTTTTGACTAATAAATATTTTTTTATTCTAAATCCTTGTCCTAAACTTATTTCGTGCGAGAGGCGGGTATTTTGAAGAATCAAAAATATGAAGAAATAATGCCGAGTATTTGTAAAAGTCGACATATTTTGTTCACAGAATGATAAATTTGTAATAAATGATGCTGATAAATAACAATAATTGAGTGAAACCTTGGTTTTGGTAATATTTTGTGAAAATTATGAGGTGAACCCAGACTTTCGACCGGTAGTGTATTAACAAAAATTCTCTTCTACTTATTATTCGTACATGCATCAATGCTTGAAAAAGTGTTTGGAAAATACAATATGTATAAGGAAGCGCATAGTTTATATTTACAAATACTGAGTATAAAAAAAATTGGATTGCTTTCTTTGTTTCTTTCTGTAGTGCAAAACCCATAAGACTATTATGAGGCTATCTAAACTCTCCCTTGCTCTAATTATCTTATAGGAACCACTCTGTGAAATAGAGTATATTTAATTTATAGGTTACTTCATTCTTTCTAATGGAAAATTTGTAATTTTCTTTCCTTCTTTTGTGCGGAATTTTTTGTTTCTGTCATTTTCAAACAAAGCATTGGGAAGATCGCGTCTGTTGTACCTTTTCAACAATATTTCTCTCTTAAATGAAGGAATTAATTTTTTTGGCCTTGAATAATCAAAATTTGGATTAATTTTGCTTGTCGAATTAATTACTTGTTCAAACCATGCCCGAATTTACAAGACCGTCTTTGACATCCACATTATTAGTAATCATATATTTGATTCCAATTTTAAACTTTATTTGGTAGTTTAAGCCATTTACTGCTGGTTTTAGCCTGTATTTTGTTAGCAATCTTTCTATTTCCTTATCTTTTAATTTACCTAAAATGTGATCGAAAGCAATATGGACATGTCCTTTTCCTTCAGTTTCCTTAATTTTTCTCTCGTTGTAGTATTCAATATTTCTATTTTCAAAATACAATCTAATTGCATTTTTAGGAACACCTTCTTCATTATTAAATTCGCGACTTTTTATTATTGCGACATCTTCTTCAGTTATTTCTCCCTTGGCCATATTATTCAAAGCTAGAATAAAACATAATTTATCTCCTTGGCGCATGATTTTCTTCAAAGAAAACATTTTAAATTCTTCCCAAAGTGGATTTATTCTACATAATTCAGCTAAACCCCTAGGTGGCATAAAAACATAACTATCTCCTACAGGCTTAATTTGATGCAAGTCACCTACTAATAAAACAGAAATATCACCAAAACTTTCATTTCTCCCTCTTAGCTGCCGTAATCTTGAATCCACCCGACTGAGTAAAGTGCTACCAACCATTGATATTTTATCTATTATTAAAAGTTTAACATCAAAAATTTGTTCTCTAATTTTGCTAGCTAAATCTGACGACAAGTT
Source organism: Xylophagus ater (assembly GCA_963422695.1). Lineage (NCBI taxonomy): Eukaryota > Metazoa > Arthropoda > Insecta > Diptera > Xylophagidae > Xylophagus > Xylophagus ater. Next base: position 39,416,506 of record OY730478.1, read on the forward strand.
AGCCAAGTTTCCACTATATTGAGATACAGGCAGGGCAAAAGCAGTATGAAGAGTAATACAATTTATTAAAAATGCGGCTTTTCCAGAAAATGCACACTTTAAAACTTTAATGGTATCGGGGTTGGCAGCTAATGTATTATCAAAGTAATATGTTAAAAGTTCCTCAAGGATATTTATGACTGTAGTTTTCCCAGTTCCAGCAGAACCCAATAATAAAACCTTTTCATTATTTTGGTTTATTTTAAAAGAATGGTATAATGTCCTTTATTAAGTTCTCTTAATTTTCTTTGCGTATCCTTAAAATTTTTTACTGTTAGTTTTTTACCAAATCGTTTTCGTGTTGCGTCAGGTTGCGCTATTTCTCCTCCTTGCACCAAAATATCAATTTCTTGGCTTTCAGGTAATTTATCTTTCATGTGTTCATCTATTTCTTCTTGTATTTATAATGCAATAAAGCTCCTTTTCAGCATCTTCTAAAATATTTTGCATTTCTTTATCTGTTATTTTTAAGTACTCTGTACTATTTCGTTTAATAGTTTCTTGGTTTTTCAAAAATTCTTCAGTGATAATTTTTTCACTCATGTTTGAAAAATCTACTTCGATTTCCCATGGTACAAATAGTAACATTTGTTCACGGTAGTAGTTAATAGGATCTTGATGACGATTGTACCTTATGTTTTTTATTATTTTAGGCTTTCGTCTATAATCTACATCCTCATTAAATAGATTTTCTTCACATTCTTCACTTTCAACATTGTATTCATCGAAACTTTTTTTTTTTGATTTGGTTGTTTTTAGTTTCGCTGCAAAATCGGCAAGGCATAAGTGTTTAAATTTCTCTGTTCTTTGGGCATTTTTTCAATTAAACCTTTTTAAAAAATATCTGTACTATTTTCTGGTAATTGCGTTAATTTTTTTGGTGGCAATAATATTTTAACTAGATTTCCATGAGGAGCAGTGTTAATAAATACACATGATCTACTTTTTTGACACAAAGGCAATGATAAAGCATGAATACTAGCTTCTTGGGCACTAATAAATTGCTATTCAAAAATGCATTGGCAATTTTTCTCATTTTATCCTTAAGATTATTGGAAGTACTGTTTTTGATAGCATCTTGTATCATTTTTGTCGTACCACTCTCATCCTTAGTTACATACTTAACCATATATGAAGCTGCCGAATAGGCATCCAAAACGAACTGGAAATCTGTATTTCCTTCCCATAAAAGAAAATGTAAAATTTCATCACTTTTTCTTCTGTATAAAATAGTTGGTCGTTTAATCCCTGAGCGTAATGCTGTCAAATAATCGATTTTACTTATTTTCAGCTTTTCTAATATATTCTCGAAAGAGAGATCTAATGACTGCTTGGAAATTTCAGTCATGAAATCTTTTATTATTTTTAACTTTTTTTTAAAAACAATCTGATTTTCAGTACTTAATGGCAACAAAATTTTAGTTTCATGGAAAACAACCTTCGGAAAGTCAAATCTGCAAATATTTTTATTTTTTTTGCCTTCATGACACATTGTCGTGTGTCTATGTGTTTGGAATGCTATATATGGATTTTTCTTAATATTTTTACAAAAAGAAAATTTATTAATAAATTTTATAATGGGTTCATGCGTGGCATGATCCTCTACATCAAATGTAGGAACGTTGTCACACCAGAGAAAACCATGAACATGTACCGAGCCTCTTAATTGTATTTCGCGTCGTAAAACAAAATCAACTATTTTGTGGTCTTTGAAAGGTCCATCTGAATCTTGTAAAAAATTCATAAAATTTTTAAGTTTGTTTTCAAAATACAAAACCAATAGGACGGGATCATTTTGCATTAATTCTGTTTTAATAACTTCATCTAAATTATGTGCATCTTCTAAGGATATATTTTTACCTTTTGAAACTTTATATAGGAATTGCTTAAGTTCAGGTCACCATTTTTCTGCTGCAGAAAGTGTAAAAAAAAGTTGGTTTTCCTAATTGTCTTATCATAGCCATAACATCAGATTTCTTTTCATGCCAATAGGCTGGTGAAGCCCGGATATTTTTAAGAATTTTAAATCCCCCATCATGACGAATGATATTATCTAATATAGACTTATCTAAAACATCTTTAGCCGACAAGTTGCTGTTACGTTTCACTTTTCTTAAGGCTGTACAGATAGTGTCATAAGTTCTTCGTTCAATTGACTGTTTAGCTTTGAACAAAATAACTTTTGGGCGAGCACATCGTCGATCTTTTCTTCGTAGTTCCAATTTTATTCTATCTTGATACGAAATTTTAGCTTTCTTGTTGATATTCAGCGGGTATCCCCCATATATCTCTGGATGACTTAGTTCATCAATATGTTCTAATCCAATCCACGACATAGGCTTTTGACCCTCACCAGGTGCTAAAACTTTGATTCCAGATATAGCCGCATCAATATTTCTATCTATCACCATTACTTCTAATTTTACTGGTTCTGTCGCTCTTGTAATCCACATCCGTGATAAATGGAATACCAACTTTCAAATTTTCAAATTGCTTTATATAACTGAAATCGATTTCGATTTTATTGTCAATATACAGAGGAGTTTTAAGTAAATAATGAAGGGCTTTTATAACTAAGTATGGTCTCACTGTGTCATATGTGTAATGTGAAGAATGAAACTTTGATCGCTTAATTTTTATTTGTATTTCGGAAAGCTGATCGAAATTTCTGGGGAGAGTCTGAATAATTTCGAATACTTCTACGGGAACAATTATAACCGATCCCTTTGCCCCTAGCTATGGGTTAAGAGAAGGTGGTTTTAATTCCTTGATTTGCATAAAAGGCAATATTGGACAGATCATTCTTATTTCGGTATGATTAAGTATTTTTACACGTTCAGGAACTAAAGGAAATTTCAAACCATTACTAATTGCTAATTTTGGAATTTTTCCGTTTTTTGCAACATTATAGCAGGATCGGCACATGTAGTTAGATTCAAAGTCGGTAAATATTTGTTCGTAAAGGCTTTCGTCGAATTTGTGTTTTTTATTTTCTATGTTTATAACGGAATTTTCAAAAAAGAGACACTCACAGGTGCAACATGATTATTTAGGTACATCGATTCTAGACAGTACATAATTATAAGCTGCTCTATTAGCCCAGTCAATAGAGCATAAAAAACGGCTCCAGCTTGCAAAAGGTATAGGAAACTTTATATTTGGCATGATTGTTCAGTTATTGAAAATTCCAAGTTTTCGACCTTGGGGGGTGCCACTCGCACCCCCACACCGGGTTAAAGGGGTGAAAAATCGCATTTTCGCGATTATCTCGTTACCGGTGTAAGATACGTTAATTGAGGTTCATATAAAAATTGTAGAGCATGCGATTCTCTATATCTTTTACTTGAAACTTTTTTTTCTAAAGTTTATAGTTTTGAAGCTACAGCGCGTAGAATGTAAGCATATTGTCGAATTTAAAGTATTATTCGTGTTATGGGGTCTTAATGCATATTTTATTGCTGGGTTAACGGGTATATATTTTAGAGGAAAGAGAGAAAGACTTATTTCTAACGTGCTCTAGACTTTCTCACTTGCTTTTATGTAATATGTGATAGAAGAGTTCTTACTCTAGCGATCGCAGTACTAAAATTCATGACAACATTGTTCCCATTAATGCAGAAACTTTATTTCAGAGAATGTGTATAGTGAAACAATCAGACGAGGAATTGCAGCAATATCTTGAATATGAACTTGCTCCTTTCCCCATGTCTCTTTTTTCGGAGCAAGGAATGCGTAAAGGCACTAAGTCATCTCTTTTTAAAGTTTTCTCACCGATTTCTCCTAACATTGAAAGAGTAGTAACAGCATAAATGTTGTGGATGGTGGTTATCTTCTGCATCGAGTCGTTTGGAGTAAAAATCAGTTGTATCGATCTGCTCCAATTACATTCTATATATCCAGAATCATTATGACATTTGCATGTCATCATTGTTTTCGATGGTTATCCTAGTGGCACAGCTGATAAAAGTACCAAGAGTGCAGAAAGAGCTCGTCGATCTAGGAAAAATAATTGTATAGAGATAAACTTTAATGAGACAATCGAAGCTAATTTTTCTCAAGAAAAGTTCTTATCAAATGAAAAAAATAAAGTTCGCCTGATTTCCATGCTCCAAAAAAATTTTTAAGACAATAACATAACAATGATACAAGCCGTCGAAGATGCAGATTTATTAATAATCAGAACAGCAATTCAAATGTCTCCATCGCTTCCTTCAGTTTTTGTTGTAGGTGAAGATATGGGTCTCCTTGTCCTTTTAACTGCGTTAGCGAGATCTCTTCAAAATGTTTATTTTCGAAAACTTGGCAAAGGAAAAATCGTTGAAAAACTTTACTCTCCCCGTAGCTTGAAATACAGTGACGTTGTAACTAATAATATTTCATTTTTGCATTCATTCAGTGGTTAAAGATGAGAATGCCAACAGCGAAGATATCATTTGTTCTGGGGAAACATTTTTCGTTACACTTTACGAAATAAATAATGCTGAAGTTACCTTAAATTGCGCTACCAACATTTTATTAAATGCATAACAAAAAATAAATTTACATTGGCCTCTTTGCCCCCTACAAGCGATGCTGCACGATATCATTCTTTGCGGACCTACCATCAAGTTCAATTATGGTACAATAAATCCAAGAATGCAGGTGATTGGGGATGGAACAGCAGTAAATTCGGATTTACTCCAATACTTATGGTGAATGACCCTGCACCTGAAGATCTGTTAAAATACATTTCATGTAAATGTAAAAAAGAATGTGGGACAACATGCAGTTGTAGAAAGGCAGGCCTAAAATGCTCAATCATATGCGCCACTTGCACAGGAATTTCTTGTAGTAATGTTCCGGAAATAATAACCGATTGCGACGATGAAGACGATGAACCATCTGAAATCAGTCAATTTTTGTCTTTACATATGCCAGATGGTGATAATGATAATCCTAAAGAACAAGAGTAAAATTCTCAGGGAGAGTGCATAATCTTTGATGAACTATGTTCTTCAACAATAACTGATTCAGAACAACCGGGTTCATCAATGAATACAAGAAAAGTCAAAACGTCAAATCATTAATACTCCAACAACATGATGAATGCTTCATGCTACCGCGTTAAAAGCACCCGCGATATTACTCTACCTCTACGGTTGTGTGAAAAGGAGTAAATTATAAGGCTAAAAAATATATAAACTGCGCAAAATTTCGTTCAAAAAACAAATTTTCTAAAAAATTTAGGAAAATGCTTACATTCTACGCGCTGTAGCTTCAAAACTATAAACTTTAGAAAAAAAAACTTTCAAGTAAAAGATGTAGAGAATCGTATGCTCTACAATTTTTATATGAACCTCAATTAACGTATCTTACACCGGTAACGAGATAATCGCGAAAATGCGATTTTCCACCCCTTTAACCCGGTGTGGGGGTGCGAGCGGCACCCCCAAGGTTGAAAACTTGGAATTTTCAATAACTCACCTAACTGAACAATCATGCCAAATATAAAGTTTCCTATACCTTTTGCAAAGTGAAAGTACCCATTGACTGGGCTATATTTCCTAACCGCTTTATTGTTTTGTATTTCGCTTGCCTATATTTAAGCAATTCATTTGCCTTTTTGTTCTTTTCTTTGTTTCTTGTCTGCTTGGCGATTAATTTCATTTTATTTTGAACAAGTTCTTTATTTTTTAATTGGGTTTTTTCGAGCATTACTTTTTGAAATTCGCTCCTGTTTCTGGCCTTTTCCCGTTGAGTGATATTTTATTTTCCGTGCAGCTGTTTTAATATTTTCTGCTGTTCGTTTTCGCAGATCTGCTCGGGTAATTCTTTTCGAAATTTGCTCCTGTTCCTGCCCTTTTTTAGTTAATCGATATTCAATTTTGCGAGCAGCCGTTTTAATATTTTCTGCTGTGCGTTTTTGCATATGTGCTCGGGTAATTCTTTTTGAAATTCGCTCTTGTTCCTGACCTTTTTCGGTTGAGCGATATTCTATTTTCCGTGCAGCTGTTTTAATATTTTCTGCTGTCCGTTTTCGCAGATCTGCTCGGCTAATTCTTTTCAAAATTCCCTCCTGTTCCTGGCCTTTTTCAGTTAATCGATATTCTATTTTGCGTGCAGCTGTTTTAATATTTTCTGCTGTTCGTTTTCGAAGATCTGCTCGGGTTATTCTTTTTGAAATTCGCTCCTGTTCCTGACCTTATTCCGTTGAGCGATATTCTATTTTCCGTGCAGCTGCTTTAATATTTTCTGCTGTCCGTTTTCGCAGATCTGCTCGGGTAATTCTTTTCAAAATTCGCTCCTGTTCCTGCCCTTTTTCCGTTGGGCGATATTCTCTTTTCCGTGTAGCTGATTTAATATTTTCTGCAGAACGATTGTTGGGATCCGACCGAAAGTTTCTTTTTATTATTTTTCCATTTGTTTGCCTTTTTCGGTTTTTCTCCACACAACTTTTCGCCTTGCTTCCCTCTTTTTCTTAATGACTTTCACTAAATCAATTTTCTCTTCAGCTAAACCATTTCTGCCAAACTTATAGCGGATTTGTGTTTTGTGTTTCTTTTGTTCCGTAGTTCGTGTTTTATGTGACTTTTTATTTACTTTCATTATTATTGTAGTAAAACTAATTGTAATATAAAGAAAGGCCGCAGAAGTAAATTTTTGCAAATCTTCGAATGCTTTTAAATACTATAACCTACGATTTCAGGTTTTGCCTTTTTCAAATATTTATAAGCCTAGAAAATGTTTAAAATTTTATAAATATAATTAAAACTCTTAATCCATAAAAGTCCTCTTACCGCGTTGTATATGCGCTTAGAAGCTACACTGCTTCCAAATCCTATTAATTTCTAATAAACTCCTTAAAACAAATTTACTTTCATCTGTCCAAGATTTTTATAAGTCTGAAAATGCTGAAAATTTTGTAATTTATTTAACAATTTTTTCGAATCACAATTCAATACCACATAAAAAAATCCTAAATTCTGAATTTAAAAGTCAAAAAGAGAACATGCACTTTGTGTAAACTTTTTTTTTACTCTATATAAATAAAATCGTAAATGTTCGTTTGTTCCTAACCGGTAATCTCCGAAACTTCTTGACCAATTGATTTGAAACTTTCACAGAATGTCCTATGTGATTATGACCATGTTTATATGTACTTTTTATTTACGTAGGTTATACCTGAGCCAGGTAATAATTGATTTAAAAAAACCAATCACTAACACATAGCCACAAGCATCTTTAAAATCAAAATCTTCAAGCGAGAAAACGTGATTTTTCTTACTCACACGCGCATACATCAGTAAGCTTTTATTATAAAAATAAAGATGGGCGTAGTGGCGGCGTTAAAAATATTAATTGGGAGGGGCAACACTTAAAATGGGCTTAATGCTTATGCATTCTGGAACATCAGAATTGCGAAAAATGTTTGCGTTCTTTATTCCAAAAAACAAGTTTTATCTTAAGCGTACAAAATTAAATTATTCGCTTTAGATTCTGTTTATTGAAATGTAATGAGCAAATTATGTCTCTACCAAATGGCGTAAAATTTTGTAAGCCCATAGCCGAAAGCCATTTCATTTCTCATTTTTTGGAAAGCTTAAAGCCAAAAAAAAGGTATTTATAATTGACAAGGCTGAATTTTCAAAATCTTCGACGAATTTTAAGAATCGCCCCAATTTCTCAAAAGAAATTTCTGTCACTGGTAGTTTTAATTTAAAAAAAACGAGGGGTTTTTAGATTTGGATTCAAAGTTGGTTCAAAAAACCGAATTTTTACTAAATTATGAATTAACATCATTTCTGTTTGATTAATTATTATATATGTAAAATGCTAATCCTTCTTTCTTTCCTTCTGTCTGTCCTATATTGTCCGGAAAGAAAATTCGTTGAGCAAAAAAAAACAACACTTTTTGATATGTTGTAGAGAATTACTTGAAACGTGGAGAAGATTTGTTCCGGGGAGATTGGGGGTCGGAGGGGTTACAAAGGGGGCTTGAAAGCTTATTTCAGAAAACCTCATTTATAATCTGAAATATACATCGGACATGATTCTGACCTGAGGCAATTTGATTAAGATTTGCATGCCGGACATTCTAACGTACACGGCAAAGTTCCATTTCCCACCGCTTTGACGCTGGAGGCAATACAAATTTACGAACTTTTTATATGGAAGTCACACGCAATAACAATGTTCAACAAAGTTGTGGAGGATTTCATGGGGATTATTTCCGTCGAAGACCAAACAGTTCTATGTCTCGCCAGTTTGGCGCTGGAATCAATACAAATTTTGGAACTTCGTATGCAGACGTCACACACGATTACAATGTTCGGCAAAGTTGTCCAGGTTTTCATGGGGATTATATCTGTCGAAGAGCAAATAGTTCTACCTCTCACCACTTTGGAGCTGGAGGCAATAAAATTGTGGAACTTCGTATTTAGAGGTCACATGCGATTACGATGTTCGGCAAAGTTATGGAGGTTTTCATGGGGATTTTTTCTGTCGCAGACCATATAGTTCCAGCTCTCACCGCTTTGGCGCTGCAGTCAATGCAAACTTTTGAACTTCGTATATATACGTCACACACGAGTACAATGTTCGGCAAAGTTATGCAGGTTTCCACGGCAATTATTTCCGTCGACGACCAAACAGTTCTATCTCTTACCGCTTTGGCGCTGGAGTCAATACAATTTTGGAACTTGGTATGTAGACGTCACACACGATTACAGTGTTCGGCAAAGTTTCGGAGGTTTTCATGGGGATTTTTTCTGTCGAAGATAAAATAGTTCTATCTCTCACCACTTTGGCGCGGCGGTTGTTTAGGCCCCTACTCAATAGAGGTTTTTGCTTTTACGTAATATATGTATGACGGGAGCTATTTTACGAACCGGAGAAATGGGATCAATTTAATATCTTCGCTCGGGGTGTTGCGGGGTAAATAATGTGCATTCTGAATAGATCGACTTAAGACATGAAATATATCACCAGTGGTGCTACTAGAATGGGGTAAAAGATTTATTATGTTCCGAATTAAGATGCTACGCCTGAATACATTTTGGTAATTTACAGCGATATGTAAACCGAAATTTTTAGGAAGCCGTCTTAGGACGGTTTACAACCTAGCAATTAAATAAAGCCTAAAAAAACATTTTTTTTGTACAGCAATAATGAAAATTCGCCAATTTTAAAAATTGTAATACGAGCTAAAAAAGATATCGTAAAAATAGGGTTTATGCCAAAAATCAAGTTTGTTTAAACATACAAAATTAAATTTTAAAATTATAATTTACTCTACTAATTGAGTTGTAACCTTGCCGTGGTAGAAAAGCTTGCGTACTCCAATGATCCTGATAGCGATGCTAGCGGGAACTTTTAGTTCCCAGCAGGGTCACCCATGCTAGTAAGGTAGACGGAGAGGGGTCAGACAAATGACAACTCAAGCACACTTAAGCCAAGGTGGAAATGCATCGTGCCGAGGGCTGCATGGCATCTCAGTCAGTAAAACGGGAGATGTCGTTAACGATCTCTTGGGAGAACCAGCCGAAACTCCCTCGTAACCAGGCTACTGCACGTGCAGGGGGCGCCGCGTGCAGGGTCCTTATATCCCCCTGACTCGTGGGAACAGAAATGGACCTATTAAATTTAACAACAACAACAACGACGACGACGACACCGACACTTTTAACTTTGACAACAACCACTACGACGATCACGGACGCCCTGACGAAAGCAACAGTAGTCACGACCATGACGACAGACACTACTGTTGTGTTCTCAACGAGAACAACGTCAACAGTACACACCGGGGCCAATTCAATGGAACCAGTGTGCGCTGGGAAATCTGGTAGTGGTCCCCCAAAAGGAGGACCGCTCCGAAATGCCGAGAAGTTGGTGAATAAACTCACCAACCGTATCGAGCAGCTGAAAACTCCCTCCAGCGACGGCAAAAGCCGCAGCGGAGCGAGTAGAAGGCGTCATATGCGGGCAAGAGATGTGGCATCTGATAGTAACCCTGCAACAGGGGACGCGGCAAGATCCACATCTCTCCCCCCTAATATGACAACCCCGGCAGGCAACGAGAGGATGGGCACCCCAAACATACGGAGCCCCCTCCTGAAGCCTGCACAACTCCAATTGGCGTTGACCTCTGAACAGGGACCGCTTGCCAGTTCACTAGAACCGGTGGCAGGGACCAGTTCCGGGTCTGCTGGAGCAAAACCTCGCAGAAAGAGGAAGAGGAAGGGAGCGGGAACAGACAGGGCCGCCGAAAAGGCGCGCACTTCTGAGACCATCTCAGCCTCCTCCACTCCCGAAGCGAGTACCCCCCAGGCGAAGAGGGTTAAATCCTCTAACCCCAGGCCCAAAGACACCTCTCACCAAAAAGGACAGAGAGCGACATTTGCGGAGATCCTTAAAACGGACCCAAAAATGAAAGTTTGCATAACGTGCGAGACCCCTGTGAAGAGAGACATCACTTCAATGGAGGCGGATCGCATAGAGGCTGCAATCATCGGAGCGTTTGAGAGACTTCCCAACGGTGAAGTCCCACGCATACGTGATTGTAGACTAACGCAAGGTTCTCTCATTCTTTTATGCGAGAACCAAGCGACCAAGGATTGGCTAGTTAAACTGGCTGAATCCAAACCCCTGGTAGAAGGAATAGACCTTTCGGTCCATGACTTCATTCTACCCAAGTTGAGGAGGGTGAGGATCTGGTTGCCGGGCCCCGAAAGGAGCGCGACCCAGATACTCACCACTATGAAATTCCTTAACTCAATGAGCACGGAGAACTGGAGGGTCTTCGAATACAAATATAGTCGGGCGCCGGAAGGTAACCAACTAATTGTAGGCGTGGACGCCCCAGGACTCAGAGATCTTGAGAAGGTTAATTTCCGCCCCCTCTCGGGAGTTCGCCTTGCTACCTGCACGGTTCTAGGCAAGCCAGAGAAAGGGGAGAAAGAGGAGGAAAAGACAGGACCGAACTAATGCCAAATTCGGGAATAAATTTTCTCCAAATTAACGCGCACCACTGCAAAGCGGCCACCGACATAATAGGTAGGCAGCTTGCTATTGGACGTGCCAACATATGCCTCGTGCAAGAACCTTGGGTTTACAAGGGAATCGTACGGGGCTATGACACCCAGTTGGGGTCTGTATTATACAGCACAACTGCGAACAGACCCAGGACATGCATCTACATCTCCAATGATATTGATGCCGTCCTTCTTAAATCCTTTTGTTCTGCAGACCTTACTGCAGTCAAAATAATTTACTCCACAGAAATGGGCGAAAAAGAAGCAGTAGTGTGCTCTTCATATCTGCCCTACGACGCAGTCACCCCTCCCCCTTCAGAGGAGCTGGTCGACTTAGTGTCCTTCTGTGAGACAAATAATCTACCTCTTATAATTGGCTGTGACTCCAACGCGCACCACACACAGTGGGGCAGTACGGACATCAACCAAAGAGGTAGAACACTCTTTGAATACCTTGGTGCAACCACCCTGGAAATTGCAAACAAGGGTACGGCACCAACATTCATCACCTCTACACGTGAAGAAGTGTTGGACATAACGCTGTGCTCACAGGGCATTGCTCAAGATATTCAAGGATGGAAAGTGTCCTCCGAACCTTCATTGTCGGACCATAGGCACATTCTCTTCAGTCTGTTCTCAGAACCGTTGAAACCGGTCTCTTACAGGAATCCTAGATCCACTGACTGGTTCTCCTTTCACGAAGAGCTGTCAGAAAGAATTCGGGAAGTCCCAAAAGGAGCCCGGAATATTCCGGAACTAGAACAAACAGTCGCTTTAACATCGGAAGCCATTTACTCCTCCTATGAGAGTAATTGCGCCTTACGCACAAACAGGCTCCCCAAGAAAACGCCCTGGTGGGATATATCCTTGGAGAGCCTTAGAAAAGAAACGAGAAAAAGTTTCAACCGAGCCAAACAGCATGGTTTGAACAGTGAGTGGGAAGCCTGGCAGGCGGCCCAACGCAAGTACAAATCGGCTGTTCGGAGGAAAAAACGAGAAGCTTGGAAGAGTTACTGCGGCCAAATTGAGGAACTCCCTCAGGCTTGCAGACTCCAAAAAGCCCTCTCCAAAGATCCGAGATCTAGATTAACGGTGCTGCGCCAGTCGGATGGGGAATTTACCTCAAGTAATGAGGACACCCTGAAGCTGCTGCTCCACACCCATTTTCCGGAATCTCGCGAATCACCGGCATGCTCGTCTCTACAAGTCGTAAGTTCTCGTCCCCAAAAAACCGACTGGAGAACGGCTTCAGAGATTGTAACATACGATAGAACTAACTGGGCAATCAAAACCTTTGCCCCGTACAAATCAGCAGGGCCTGATGGCATCTTCCCAGCACTTCTTCAGAAAGGAGCTGATTTGCTAATCAAACCACTCTGTCAAATCTACCGCACGAGCCTCGCCTATGGCTATATTCCTTCACCATGGAGGAAGGCACGTGTGATCTTCATACCTAAGCCTGGTCGTACTGACTACACCGAGGCCAAGAGCTTCCGTCCCATCAGCCTCACGTCATTCTTGCTTAAGACACTGGAGAGGCTGGTGGATAGATACCTGAGGGAGAGGATACCAAGTATCCTCCCTCTCCACCCAAACCAACACGCGTATCAAGAGGGCAAATCCACGGATTCTGCACTCCATCAACTAGTGTTCAGAATTGAAAAAACTCTAGACACTAAATCATACGCTCTTGGTGTTTTTCTTGACATAGCAGGGGCATTTGACAATGTCACTTTTGGTGCCATGAGCGATGCAGCCGAAGTGCACGGCGCGGGTCTGACTGTCACTAGATGGATAAGAACCATGCTGTCCACTCGAACTTCTTCGACCAGTCTGGGAAGAGATACAGAATCAATCTCAGTTATGAGAGGATGCCCGCAGGGAGGTGTACTATCTCCACTGCTGTGGTGTCTGGTTGTAGATGATCTTCTTAGGATTTTAAACACCTCGGGCTACTATGCTCAAGCGTATGCGGATGACATAGCTCTGCTTGTATCGGGAAAATTCCCCAGTACATTAGCTGAGTTGTCTCATCAAGCTCTTATCAAGGTTCAGAAATGGGCCCTTTCCAAGGGTCTCTCCGTCAATCCTGACAAAACTGAACTCGTTATGTTCACCAGGAATAGGAATCTCGAAGGTTTTGAGGCTCCTTGCCTAGGTGAAACGAAACTGCAACTCTCCGAGTCAGTGAAATATCTAGGAGTATATCTAGATAAAAAGCTGACCTGGAAAAAGCACGTGGAGGTCAAAGAACAGAAAGCGTCGGCGCTCCTATGGGCCTGTCGCAGAACCTTTGGACCCACCTGGGGACTAAAGCCAAAAATGTTGTACTGGATGTACAATGTGGTGGTTAAACCTCTGCTGACCTACGCATCAATTGTTTGGTGGCCTCGTACCCTAGTATCCAATGCTAGAGAACTTTTAAACCGTATTCAAAGACTTGCTCTTCTAAGTATTACGGGTGCAATCAGAACCACGCCAACTGCAGCCATGGAAGCCCTCATGGGAACCCCATCGCTGCACTTGGTGGTTCAAAGTACAGCAATGGCAACGTCCTATAGACTGCGAAATGCTGGGCTCTGGATTGATCGATCAGATATCAAGGGCCATACTAGGATCCTAGCTAGTCTGATCAAATCATACCCCATACTCTCGATGCCATCGGACGTTATGTCCCCGGCATTTGTTTTCAAACGCAGATTCGAGACTGTCATGCTTCCTAGAGAATCCTGGATAGCGGACGGTGAGAGTCTCGCAAAACCACCCGGCCTCATCTGGTTCACGGATGGGTCTAAATCGGATGCAGGAACGGGGGCAGGTGTCATTGGTACGGTGCCCAAAAAGGCAATATCTATCGCCTTGGGCACTCATTGTTCAGTCTTTCAGGCTGAAATTTTCGCCATAATGACATGCGCCAATGAGAACCTAAACAGGGGCTACAAAAACCTGCATATTAACATCTTCTCGGACAGCCAAGCTGCACTACAATCTCTGAGTGCAGTCAAGATAACATCTTGCATCGTCCAAGAATGCTTCAACATCCTCAACCAACTAGCTGAGCACAACAGAGTTGTACTCAACTGGATACCGGGACACCTCGGGCTCCCAGGCAATACAATGGCGGACGTACTGGCCAAGATGGGCACCATTAGGAAACCTATCGGGCCGGAACCCATCATTGGTATTCCTAAGAGCACAGCCAAACTCTCCATTAGAGAATGGATTACCGCACAACACAAAATTCAGTGGCAAAATGAGTCCCTACGACAATCCAAAATTTTCATAACGGAACCAGGCCTTGTCAGGGACTCGCTACTGAAGTTGGACCGTAATAAAATCAGAGTGCTGGTGGGCGCCCTCACGGGACATTGCCTCCGCAAGCATTTACATACCATAGGTATCCTATCTGATCCCACCTGTCGTAAGTGCAAAACCGTTGAGGAAACTTCACTACACGTTATTAGTTTATGTGATGCCTTAACGGGCCTGCGAAAGAAGATCTTCGGAAAACCATTCCTGACCTTGTCGGATGTCCGGAATCTGAAGATGGAATCTTTAATCGATTACCTGAAGAAAACAGAACTGTTTCCAGAGTTGGGACAAGCTACCACTCCGTAAACGGTATACAGGTAATTAATCTTTTTCCCACAGGTTTTCTTAGAAAACTTGTTGGATCCCAGGACATATGTCCAGATTCTCCCGAGGGTACAATGGGCCGAAAGGCCTAAGTACGGGGTGCTTTGGCACCCACCTCCTCTTAAAAAAAAAAAAATTGGCGTAACATTTTGAAAACCCAAAGCCGAAAGACATTCAATACGTAGAGTCTCATTTGTTGGAAACCCTAAAACCAAAAAGGTATTTAAAAATGAAAATGCTGAATTTAACAAAATCTTAGATGAAATTTCCAGCTTGGGACGATTTACAATACAAAAGCTCTGACTTCCTGGCCAATCGCCGGTGGATAGGCATGACATTGCAGCACGTGTTTTCAAACAGAAGCTGAAATCCCTGATGGAATTCATGGTAAAACATTAAGTGTTTGGGTCTGTGCGCTGCTGGATGTACTCAGTGGAATGGTAAAAGAGGGGATTCAAAAATGGTGGTAGAACGGCTCATTCCTCTTTGAAATTGCCATTAAACATTCATATAGAGAATCGCATGCTCTACAATTTTTATATGAACCTCAATTAACGTATCTTACACCGGTAACGAGATAATCGCGAAAATGCGATTTTCCACCCCTTTAACCCGGTGTGGGGGTGCGAGCGGCACCCCCAAGGTTGTAAACTTGGAATTTTCAATAACTCACCTAACTGAACAATCATGCCAAATATATAGTTTCCTATACCTTTTGCAAAGTGAAAGTACCCATTGACTGGGCTATATTTCCTAACCGCTTTATTGTTTTGTATTTCGCTTGCCTATATTTAAGCAATTCATTTGCCTTTTTGTTCTTTTCTTTGTTTCTTGTCTGCTTGGCGATTAATTTTATTTTATTTTGAATAAGTTCTTTATTTTTTTAATTGCGTTTTTCCGAGCATTATTTTTTGAAATTCGCTCCTGTTTCTGGCCTTTTCCCGTTGAGCGATATTTTATTTTCCGTGCAGCTGTTTTAATATTTTCTGCTGTCCGTTTTCGCAAATCTGCTCGGGTAATTCTTTTCAAAATTCGCTCCTGTTCCTGGCCTTTTTTAGTTAATCGATATTCTATTTTGCGTGCAGCTGATTTAACACATCTTTTCGCCTTGCTTCCCTCTTTTTCTTAATGACTTTCACTGAATCAATTTTCTCTTCAGCTAAACCATTTCTGTCAAACTTATAGCGGATTTGTGTTTTGTGTTTCTTTTGTTCCGTAGTTCCTATTTTATGTGACTTTTTATTTACTTTCATAATTATTGTAGTAAAACTAATTGCAATATAAAGAAGGGCCGCAGAAGTAAATTTTTGCAAATCTTCGAATGCTTTTAAATACTATAACCTACGATTTCAGGTTTTGCCTTTTTCAAATATTTATAAGCCTAGAAAATGTTTAAAATTTTATAAATTTAATTAAAACTCTTAATTCATAAAAGTCCTCTTACCGCCTTGTATATGCGGTTAGAAGCTACACTGCTTCCAAATCCTATTAATTTCTAATAAACTCCTTAAAACAAATTTGCTTTCATCTGTCCAAGATTTTTATAAGTCTGAAAATGCTGAAAATTTTGTAATTTATTTAACAATTTTTTCGAATCACAATTCAATACCACATAAAAACAAATCCTAAATTCTGAATTTAAAAGTCAAAAAGAGAACATGCACTTTGTATAAACTTTTTTTTTAATCTATATAAATAAAATCGTAAATGTTCGTTTGTTCCTAACCGGTAATCTCCGAAACTTCTGGACCAATTGATTTGAAACTTTCACAGAATGTCCTATGTGATTATGACCATGTTTATATGTACTTTTTATTTACCTAGGTTATACCTGAGCCAGGTAATAATTGATTTAAAAAAACCAATCACTAACACATAGTCACAAGCATCTTTAAAATCAAAATCTTCAAGCGAGAAAACGTGATTTTTCTTACTCACACGCGCATACATCAGTAAGCTTTTATTATAAAAATAAAGATGGGCGTAGTGGCGGCGTTAAAAATATTAATTGGGAGGGGCAACACTTAAAATGGGCTTAATGCTTATGCATTCTGGAACATCAGAATTGCGAAAAATGTTTGCGTTCTTTATTCCAAAAAACAAGTTTTATCTTAAGCGTACAAAATTAAATTATTCGCTTTAGATTCTGTTTATTGAAATGTAATGAGCAAATTATGTCTCTACCAAATGGCGTAAAATTTTGTAAGCCCATAGCCGAAAGCCATTTCTTTTCTCATTTTTTGGAAAGCTTAAAGCCAAAAAAAAGGTATTTATAATTGACAAGGCTGAATTTTCAAAATCTTCGACGAATTTTAAGAATTGCCCCCAATTTCTCAAAAAAAATTACTGTCACTGGTAGTTTTAATTAAAAAAAAAAAACGAGAGGTTTTTAGATTTGGATTCAAAGTTGGTTCAAAAAAACGAATTTTTTACTAAATTATGAATTAACATCATTTCTGTTTGATTAATTATTATATATGTAGGAAAAAACGATAATTACTTTATAAAATACAAACACTTTCTTGATTTATATTTGTAAATTTTCTTTATTTCTTCTTATTTCGTTTTTAGTCCTCGTTTTATTCGCGGTTGAGTATCGACTGCCTTTAAACGTCATATGCCTTCTTTTTTTTATCATGCAAACCTCTTATCTGCATTACTCATATTTGACTTGGACCTTTTCTTATGTTAAGTCATCATCCGGTTAGCGTAAGACTATCATGTAGATTTCTTATCTACATGGATTGTGTTTACACAGGCCTTATTTTATCATGCAACTGAGTCTACATGTTACATCTTATTCATCTTAACTTGGCCATCCTACAATCGCCCCCCTCGTCAATATTGTTCGCCCCGAACATCTATGGTAATTAAAATAAATTTAATATTTTGACGCTTCAGAGTCAATAATTTTTTTTTTTCGACCATTACCATGCGGGCGTCTTATCTGCATGATAATTGTCGCCGTGTGGTCATCTTATCCACACGACATCATCTTTATTTATTATTTTTTTTTAGACTATTACCATGCAGGCGTCTTATCTGCATGATAATTGTCGCCGTGTGGGCATCTTATCCACACGACATCGTCTTTATTTTTTTTATTTTTTTTAGACTATTACCATGCAGGCATCTTATCTGCATGATAATTGTCCTCATGTGGGCATCTTATCCACATAACATCTTTTTTAAATTTCTCATTTAAAGAATTCTTGGAAACACAAAAATTTAGAATGAAAAAAATTAATCGTACGCATTTTTCATACACATTCTCATTTCGATTAAAAATAATCAAGTACATCAAAAACTGTTATATGTCTTCATATATTGTAGTATATTACGTCTTCTTGTGTATTATCCAACGATATGTGTATGCATTTTACCAACGAATACACTAAACCGAGTTTTCAACTTCGATTCTGATTTGGTCACCTTTGTAGTTTGCAAACCACGCCACCTCAGTAATAGTATATACACTAATGACGAAATAAAATTCTTTGCCGCTCATAACTCGTATTTTCATCTATAGATATTTGACAGACCGTCTTCATTGATTTTTCGACGGCATATCAGCTAGCTGTTGATACAACGTAATTTCCTGGCTTCTTTCATATCTGAAAATTGAAATATCACTTTAACTATATCTGAATAATATATTGCTATCATATAACGTCCCATTAATTATTTTCTGTGAACCTCAAATAGACTACGCGTTTTTCTCAGTTTTTTTGCTTCTCTTGATGCGAGATATTGTCATTGATGATTTTGCTGGAACTGGTGATGATGTCCGGTGATGATCTGCCGCTGCTTCTCGTTAGATGGATGAGTTCGTTGATCCTTCGTCTGGAGTTTTTGGCTCGCCTTCTGTTGTTTTCTCGTGTGTTGAAGTTGAATTCGACAAATTCCATTAGGTTGTTCTTGAGAATGATGGTTGTTCGGTTTCTTATCAAATTATTACGGTGTATAATTGCCGGCATACCCCGTTGTTCTTGGCCTCTAGTTCGATAGTGATGACTGTGTACCGAGCATTGATGCTATACCACGATATATTATAGAACTATTATGACGAAAACTACGTGACAAACTCTACTAGCCAGCCGTTGATAAATATAACCATTTTTGTTATATATTTCCTTTAATTTTTTTTTTTTTCAAATTAATTATTAGGAGAATTAATTTCATCAACGAATTTAAAATTTCTTATTCAGGCAACAAATCATATTCTTCTGTTTTACCATATTGATTGTATAATATAAATAAGTTTTCTCCGTCAAAAAATCCAATTTGTTGGCGTGGATAATGACTGCGCATTATAAGGAATTTGTCTTTTATTATTTCGGTTTAGAATAGTTATCATTGAAATTTAAGTACTTCGTTATATTTTTCTTCGCAATCCTAACCATAACTTGATACTTCTTCACATTTTTAAAACGTCCGTAATAGAGAATGTTCAACTTGTCATATACTATCGCATTCGATATCATTTATTTGTGTATCGTTGATTATTTGAACTGGATTTCTTAGGTTTAGTATTCAAATGATTGTACTATATATCAGCTTTGGTATCGATCGTTGTATTCTTTTCATCATTGAAGACTTGTTGATCACCTTCATTTGGATAATCGGCATTTACCCCAGCTGCATCAGCAGTATCAATTTCGTTTGCAACTGTTGAAATTACTGGTTCGGAAACAGCTGCTTGTGGTTGAGCTGCAATTGGACATTGTACAATAGCTAGACTTGGATCATCATCTTCATCGTTATCATCTTTATCTAAAATATCGTCAAATATTCTTTCCAAGTAACCATCTTCTTCATAATCGTCGTCAGTTGTCGTTGCGTCGTCATCATCGTCATCGTCATCGTCATCGTCATCGTTATCATCATCATCATTATTATCTTCTAGTAAGGCATCTTCAAATCCTTCTTCATCATCATCGTCGTCGTCAGTTGTCGTTGTGTCGTCATCGTCGTCGTTCTAAACATAATTCTTCGGCGGTAAATCTCATTTGATCTTCGAGGAATTTCTTCTCAGCTTCATGTCCCTCGTTTCCACGACAGAAAATATCTTCTTCTTCACGATCCAATTCAAGACGGACCTCGATTTCGTATCATCATTGCTTTTCCAACTGTTCTCGTCGTTTACGTTCGTCTTTTCCACGCCACTCTCTCATATGAAGTTCCAATAGCAGTTCTTCCCATTTACATTTTTTTTTTCGGTTAATAGGAATAATTTCATTTCAATTAGTTTACTAATTCCACCTATTTTCAAATCTTCCACTCGTTTCTTTTCTTCCATCTTCTTTATTTTAACTTCTTGCTTTTAAAGAGTGATCCTTTTCTTCGGTTTCTAGTTTCTTACAACCTTTCCAAATCTTTTGGGTCTCAATAGATTTTTCCATATCTTCACAATATTGCAATTTTATTTCTTCTAATTGTCTAGTTTCTGGACAATCTCATCAATAATTTTCTTTTCTTGAATGAAATCTTTATCTCGTGTTGCATTGGCTTGACATTTTGAATTCATTTGTTTTTGCAGTTCCTCTCGATATAATACTTTTCGATTAGCTTCATTTTTACGGCACTGAATTAAATGAACCGTTTCCTTACCTCGCGTATGGTCTATAAATTTGATATCTTTTTGCTGGAATTTTTTTTTTTTTTTTTTTTTTGTGTAAATGAAAGGATTTCTTATCATTTAATTGTTCCATTAATGCTTTTGTAACATAGGCTGTTCGTAATTTTATTTCGCGTTCTTTAAGCTGATTCATTTCAGTAGTGTTTTCGTCGATATTTCGTCTTTGATGTCAATGTTCATTAAAAATGCAACGTTCAAACTAATTTTCTTTATTTTTGTGTTGGCGATATTAATTATTAGTTCCGCTTCTCGTAGTAATTCATTACCAATTACTTCTCTAATTTAAATTCATCGAACTAAGCTTCAGTCATTAAATCTATTTCTTCGATTTAAAAAATTTCCGAGTTTTGTCCCTCTTCGATAGTTTGTTCCGGTTTTAAGCATATTTCCGATTCTAAAAAGTTATCCAAATCATCGACCTAATCCAAATGAATTCGCGTATTTTCGTAAATAAATAAAGGACGACATTCCTTAAGGACTCCTCTTGATCCATTGTTAGCTGTTAAAATCTCCTCGAGAATTTCCGGTTCATCGACTTCAATCTTATTATATTGTGATTATTTTGGTCCCGCAACGTCTAGTCGTTCATAATAGACCATTTGTGATTTTAAGTATTTTAAATATTTTAATTTAAGACGAGCATTTCTTGAATTAAAGAATACATCACATTGAACAATTAACTCACCATCCTTTGAGGTTAATTTCTTCGCAATTTTTATTTCATCTTCGAATTGTGTTTTATCTCCAATTCTTCCTTTAATTTCAATATTTCTTTCGCTGTCTGGTTTCACCTTTCCACAAGGACTTGAATTGTATGACATCTTTTTTATTGTATTGATATTTTTCATTTTCGTTCCACTAATCCTCGCAATCACTTCTTTCAATTTCGGAATGTAGTTTAAAATTACGGCTGGAACAGTCATTGTATCTTGCGTAACAAAATAAATGTTTAAAATGTATTCCACATTATCGACTTTTATAACTCCTTTAAAATATCCTATTGGTCGTACTCGATTTCAACTAAAACCAGATAGTAATAAATTAGTTGAAAACCATTCTGCTGAACCAACATTTTCATAAATTCTGCTATTATTTTAATTCCTGTCAATTAATGCTTCAACTTCCACGTTTTCTATTATAACTTTCTTTATCGTTTCATTATTAGAACTTGCCGTACAATTGATGATATTTATTATGTTCTCTTTTTTGTTAATACTGTTAAGACATTCATTAGGTGTATGACCTATTTTGCATCTAACACATTTGTCACCTTTAACTTTCTATGGACAATAATTATGTTTCACGGAATCACTTGTAAACAATTTATGAATCTTTCCGTACACCCAACTCTTTTTTTACACGGTAGATACGTTCCAACGAAAACCGTGTAAAAAAACCGTGTAAAAAAAGACATGCAGCGCATATTAAAATTGAGGATGTGTTCCACAACTTTAAAAAACCGTGTAAGATCAAAAAAGGAGCTATAGGTTGTCCTAAAAAGCGTGCAAAAAAAGTATCATATTAAAAACCAACACTATTCTAATGAAAAACAGAATATAATGAAAAACAAATATATTTATATATATTTATATTTTGACGAGTTTGAATCCAATATAGAGTCTGGTTCATTATTAACGTTCTCTGATGTACTTAACACGCAATTTTAAATACATATAAAAATATAAAATGCGACTAAAACAATTCCGGGAATTTCCCCAATTATATTTTATTTTTGTAACTGCGTATGCATACAAAATTTTTTTTGGACTTCGTGTTAGAACAAATAATTCGTGTAAAAAAAAAATATTTTTTACTTTTTCACGGTCCGTGTTATTTCAAAATCGTGTAAAAAAAGACCGTGTATAAAAAGAGTTGGGTGTACTTTTCTTCTCGGCAAAGGATTAGTACGTCTACTGTTCGCGATATCACGATCACAACAATATCGAAGATAAGAAATTGCTTTCTCAACTCACTTAATTGTTGCTTCTCCTTCTTTTCGTTAACGTCAATGCCCGAAAAACACACGATATTAAATATAATTTTTTAACTTTTTGAATTTAAACTTTCGGTTGAACCCCCATTTGTAGGAAAAAACGATAATTACTTTATAAAATAAAAACACTTTCTTAATTTATATTTGTAAATTTTCCTTATTTCTTCTTATTTCGTTTTTAGTCCTCGTTTTATTCGCGGTTGAGTATCGAATGCCTTTAAACATCATATGCCTTCTTTTTTTTATCATGCAAACCTCTTATCTGCATTACTCATATTTGACTTGGGCCTATTCTTATGTTAAGTCATCATCCGGTTAGCATAAGACTATCATTTAGATTTCTTATCTACATGGCTTATGTTTACATAGGCCTTATTTTATCATGCAACTGAGTCTACATGTTACATCTTATTCCTCTTAACTTGGCCATCCTACATATATGTAAAAGGCTAATCCTTCTTTCTTTCCCTCTGTCCGTCCTATATTGTCCGGAAAGAAAATTCGTTGAGCAAAAAAAAAAACACTTTTTGATATGTTGTAGACAATTACTTGAAACGTGGAGAAATTTTGTTCCGGGGTGATTGGGGGTCGGAGGGGTTACAAAGGGGGCTTGAAAGCTTATTTCAGAAAACCTCTTTTATAATCTGAAATATACATCGGACATCATTCTGACCTGAGGCAATTTTATTAAGATTTGCATGCCGGACATTCTAACGTACACGGCAAAGTTCCATTTCAAACCGCTTTGACGCTGGAGGCAATACAAATTTACGAACTTTTTATATAGAAGTCACACGCAATAACAATGTGCATCAAAGTTGTGGAGGTTTTCATGGGGACTATTTCCGTCGAAGACCAAACAGTTCTATCTCTCACCACTTTGGCGCTGGAATCAACACAAATTTTGGAACTTCGTATGCAGACGTCACACACGATTACAATGTTCGGCAAAGTTGTCCAGGTTTTCATGGGGATTATATCTGTCGAAGAGCAAATAGTTCTACCTCTCACCACTTTGGAGCTGGAGTCAATAAAATTGTGGAACTTCGTATTTAGAGGTCACATGCGATTACGATGTTCGGCAAAGTTATGGTTAGTTATAGTTCTATCTCTCACCACTTTGGCGCGGCGGTTGTTTAGGCCCCTACTCAATAGAGGTTTTTGCCTTTACGTAATATATGTTTGTCGGGAGCTATTTTACGAACCGGAGAAATATGATCAATTTAATATCTTCGCTCGGGGTGTTGCGGGGTAAATAATGTGCATTCTGAATAGATCGACTTAAGACAAGAAATATATCACCAGTGGTGCTACTAGAACGAGGTAAAAGATTTATTATGTTCCGAATTAAGATGCTACGCTTGAATACATTTTGTTAATTTACACCGATTTGTAAACCGAAATTTTTAGGAAGCCGTCTTAGGACGGTTTACAACCTAGCAATTAAATAAAGCCTAAAAAAACATTTTTTTTGTACAGCAATAATGAAAATTCGCCAATTTTAAAAATTATAATACGAGCTAAAAAAGATATCGTAAAAATAGGGGTTTATGCCAAAAATCAAGTTTGTTTAAACATACAAAATTAAATTTTAAAATTATAATTTACTCTACTAATTGGCGTAACATTTTAAAAACCCAAAGCCGAAAGACATTTAACACGTAGAGTCTCATTTGTTGGAAACCCTAAAACCAAAAAGGTATTTAAAAATGAAAATGCTTAACAAAATCTTAGATGAAATTTCCAGCTTGGGACGATTTACAATACAAAAGCTCTGACTTCCTGGCCAATCGCCGGTGGATAGGCATGACATTGTAGCACGTGTTTTCAAACAGAAGCTGAAATCCCTGATGGAATTCATGGTAAAACATTAAGTGTTTGGGTCTGTGCGCTGCTGGATGTACTCAGTGGAATGGTAAAAGAGGGGATTCAAAAATGGTGGAAGAACGGCTCATTCCTCTTTGAAATTGCCATTAAACATTCATATAGAGAATCGCATGCTCTATATATGAACCTCAAATAACGTATCTTACACCGGTAACGAGATAATCGCGAAAATGCGATTTTCCACCCCTTTAACCCGGTGTGGGGGTGCGAGCGGCACCTCCCAAGGTTGAAAACTTGGAATTTTCAATAACTCACCTAACTGAACAATCATGCCAAATATAAAGTTTCCTATACCTTTTGCAAAGTGAAAGTACCCATTGACTGGGCTATATTTCCTAACCGCTTTATTGTTTTGTATTTCGCTTGCCTATATTTAAGCAATTCATTTGCCTTTTTGTTCTTTTCTTTGTTTCTTGTCTGCTTGGCGATTAATTTTATTTTATTTTGAACAAGTTCTTTATTTTTTTAATTGCGTTTTTCCGAGCATTATTTTTTGAAATTCGCTCCTGTTTCTGGCCTTTTCCCGTTGAGCGATATTTTATTTTCCGTGCAGCTGTTTTAATATTTTCTGCTGTCCGTTTTCGCAAATCTGCTCGGGTAATTCTTTTCAAAATTCGCTCCTGTTCCTGGCCTTTTTTAGTTAATCGATATTCTATTTTGCGTGCAGCTGTTTTAATATTTTCTGCTGTCCGTTTTCGCAGATCTGCTCGGCTAATTCTTTTCAAAATTCCCTCCTGTTCCTGGCCTTTTTCAGTTAATCGATATTCTATTTTGCGTGCAGCTGTTTTAATATTTTCTGCTGTTCGTTTTCGAAGATCTGCTCGGGTTATTCTTTTTGAAATTCGCTCCTGTTCCTGACCTTATTCCGTTGAGCGATATTCTATTTTCCGTGCAGCTGCTTTAATATTTTCTGCTGTCCGTTTTCGCAGATCTGCTCGGGTAATGCTTTTCAAAATTCGCTCCTGTTCCTGCCCTTTTTCCGTTGGGCGATATTCTCTTTTCCGTGTAGCTGATTTAATATTTTCTGCAGAACGATTGTTGGGATCCGACCGAAAGTTTCTTTTTATTATTTTTTCCATTTGTTTCCTTTTTGCGGTTTTTCTCCACACAACTTTTCGCCTTGCTTCCCTCTTTTTCTTAATGACTTTCACTAAATCAATTTTCTCTTCAGCTAAACCATTTCTGTCAAACTTATAGCGGATTTGTGTTTTGTGTTTCTTTTGTTCCGTAGTTCGTGTTTTATGTGACTTTTTATTAACTTTCATTATTATTGTAGTAAAACTAATTGTAATATAAAGAAAGGCCGCAGAAGTAAATTTTTGCAAATCTTCGAATGCTTTTAAATACTATAACCTACGATTTCAGGTTTTGCCTTTTTCAAATATTTATAAGCCTAGAAAATATTTAAAATTTTATAAATTTAATTAAAAGTCTAAATTCATAAAAGTCCTCTTACCGCCTTGTATATGCGCTTAGAAGCTACACTGCTTCCAAATCCTATTAATTTCTAATAAACTCCTTAAAACAAATTTGCTTTCATCTGTCCAAGATTTTTATAAGTCTGAAAATGCTGAAAATTTTGTAATTTATTTAACAATTTTTTCGAATCACAATTCAATACCACATAAAAAAATCCTAAATTCTGAATTTAAAAGTCAAAAAGAGAACATGCACTTTGTATAAACTTTTTTTTTACTCTATATAAATAAAATCGTAAATGTTCGTTTGTTCATAACCGGTAATCTCCGAAACTTCTTGACCAATTAATTTGAAACTTTCACAGAATGTCCTATGTGATTATGACCATGTTTATATGTACTTTTTATTTACGTAGGTTATACCTGAGCCAGGTAGTAATTGATTTAAAAAAACCAATCACTAACACATAGTCACAAGCATCTTTAAAATCAAAATCTTCAAGCGAGAAAACGTGATTTTTCTTACTCACACGCGCATACATCAGTAAGCTTTTATTATAAAAATAAAGATGGGCGTAGTGGCGGCGTTAAAAATATTAATTCGGAGGGGCAACACTTAAAATGGGCTTAATGCTTATGTATTCTGGAACATCAGAATTGCGAAAAATGTTTGCGTTATTTATTCCAAAAAACAAGTTTTATATTAAGAGTACAAAACTAAATTATTCGCTTTAGATCCTGTTTATTGAAATGTAACGAGCAAATTATGTCTCTACCAAATGGCGTAAAATTTTGTAAGCCCATAGCCGAAAGCCATTTCATTTCTCATTTTTTGAAAAGCTTAAAGCCAAAAAAAAGGTATTTATAATTGACAAGGCTGAATTTTCAAAATCTTCGACGAATTTTAAGAATTGCCCCCAATTTCTCAAAAAAAAATTACTGTCACTGGTAGTTTTAATTAAAAAAAAAACGAGGGGTTTTTAGATTTAGATTCAAAGTTGGTTCAAAAAAACGAATTTTTACTAAATTATGAATTAACATCATTTCTGTTTGATTAATTATTATATATGTAAAAGGCTAATCCTTCTTTCTTTCCTTCTGTCTGTCCTATATTGTCCGGAAAGAAAATTCGTTGAGCAAAAAAAAAAAACACTTTTTGATATGTTGTAGAGAATTACTTGAAACGTGGAGAAATTTTGTTCCGGGGAGATTGGGGGTCGGAGGGGTTACAAAGGGGACTTGAAAGCTTATTTCAGAAAACCTCATTTATAATCTGAAATATACATCGGACATGATTCTGACCTGAGGCAATTTGATTAAGATTTGCATGCCGGACATTCTAACGTACACGGCAAAGTTCCATTTCCCACCGCTTTGACGCTGGAGGCAATACAAATTTACGAACTTTTTATATAGAAGTCACACGCAATAACAATGTTCAGCAAAGTTGTGGAGGATTTCATGGGGATTATTTCCGTCGAAGACCAAACAGTTCTATCTCTCACCACTTTGGCGCTGGAATCAACACAAATTTTGGAACTTTGTATGCAGACGTCACACACGATTACAATGTTCGGCAAAGTTGTCCAGGTTTTCATGGGGATTGTATCTGTCGAAGAGCAAATAGTTCTACCTCTCACCACTTTGGAGCTGGAGTCAATAAAATTGTGGAACTTCGTATTTAGAGGTCACACGCGATTACGATGTTCGGCAAAGTTATGGAGGTTTTCATGGGGATTTTTTCTGTCGCAGACCAGCTCTCACCGCTTTGGCGCTGAAGGCAATACAAATTTTTGAAGTTCGTATTTAGGGGTCACACACGATTGGAATATTCAGCAAAGTTGTGGAGGTTTTCATGGGGGCTATTTCTATGGAAGACCATATAGTTCTATCTCTCACCGCTTTGGCGCTGCAGTCAATGCAAACTTTTGAACTTCGTATATATACGTCACACACGAGTACAATGTTCGGCAAAGTTATGCAGGTTTCCACGGCAATTATTTTCGTCGACGACGAAACAGTTCTATCTCTTACCGCTTTGGCGCTGGAGTCAATACAATTTTGGAACTTGGTATGTAGACGTCACACACGATTACAGTGTTCGGCAAAGTTTCGGAGGTTTTCATGGGGATTTTTTCTGTCGAAGATAAAATAGTTCTATCTCTCACCACTTTGGCGCGGCGGTTGTTTAGGCCCCTACTCAATAGAGGTTTTTGCCTTTACGTAATATATGTTTGTCGGGAGCTATTTTACGAACCGGAGAAATATGATCAATTTAATATCTTCGCTCGGGGTGTTGCGGGGTAAATAATGTGCATTCTGAATAGATCGACTTAAGACAAGAAATATATCACCAGTGGTGCTACTAGAACGAGGTAAAAGATTTATTATGTTCCGAATTAAGATGCTACGCTTGAATACATTTTGTTAATTTACAGCGATTTGTAAACCGAAATTTTTAGGAAGCCGTCTTAAGACGGGTTACAACCTAGCAATTAAATAAAGCCTAAAAAAACATTTTTTTTTACAGCAATAATGAAAATTCGCCAATTTTAAAAATTATAATACGAGCTAAAAAAGATATCGTAAAAATAGGGTTATTGCCAAAAATCAAGTTTGTTCAAACATACAAAATTAAATTTTAAAATTATAATTTACTCTACTAATTGGCGTAACATTTTGAAAACCCAAAGCCGAAAGACATTTAATACGTAGAGTCTCATTTGTTGGAAACCCTAAAACCAAAAAGGTATTTAAAAATGAAAATGCTTAACAAAATCTTAGATGAAATTTCCAGCTTGGGACGATTTACAATACAAAAGCTCTGACTTCCTGGCCAATCGCCGGTGGATAGGCATGACATTGTAGCACGTGTTTTCAAACAGAAGCTGAAATCCCTGATGGAATTCATGGTAAAACATTAAGTGTTTGGGTCTGTGCGCTGCTGGATGTACTCAGTGGAATGGTAAAAGAGGGGATTCAAAAATGGTGGAAGAACGGCTCATTCCTCTTTGAAATTGCCATTAAACATTCATATAGAGAATCGCATGCTCTACAATTTTTATATGAACCTCAATTAAAGTATCTTACACCGGTAACGAGATAATCGCGAAAATGCGATTTTCCACCCCTTTAACCCGGTGTGGGGGTGCGAGCGGCACCCCCCAAGGTTGTAAATTTGGAATTTTCAATAACTCACCTAACTGAACAATCATGCCAAATATAAAGTTTCCTATACCTTTTGCAAAGTGAAAGTTCCCATTGACTGGGCTATATTTCCTAACCGCTTTATTGTTTTGTATTTCGCTTGCCTATATTTAAGCAATTCATTTGCCTTTTTGTTCTTTTCTTTGTTTCTTGTCTGCTTGGCGATTAATTTCATTTTATTTTGAACAAGTTCTTTATTTTTTTAATTGGGTTTTTCCGAGCATTATTTTTTGAAATTCGCTCCTGTTTCTGGCCTTTTCCCGTTGAGCGATATTTTATTTTCCGTGCAGCTGTTTTAATATTTTCTGCTGTCCGTTTTCGCAGATCTGCTCGGGTAATTCTTTTCGAAATTCGCTCCTGTTCCTGGCCTTTTTTAGTTAATCGATATTCTATTTTGCGAGCAGCCGTTTTAATATTTTCTGCTGTGCGTTTTCGCAGATGTGCTCGGGTAATTCTTTTTGAAATTCGCTCTTGTTCCTGACCTTTTTCCGTTGAGCGATATTCTCTTTTCCGTGTAGCTGATTTAATATTTTCTGCAGAACGATTGTTGGGATCCGACCGAAAGTTTCTTTTTATTATTTTTTCCATTTGTTTCCCTTTTTCGGTTTTTCTCCACACAACTTTTCGCCTTGCTTCCCTCTTTTTCTTAATGACTTTCACTAAATCAATTTTCTCTTCAGCTAAACCATTTCTGTCAAACTTATAGCGGATTTGTGTTTTGTGTTTCTTTTGTTCCGTAGTTCGTGTTTTATGTGACTTTTTATTAACTTTCATTATTATTGTAGTAAAACTAATTGTAATATAAAGAAAGGCCGCAGAAGTAAATTTTTGCAAATCTTCGAATGCTTTTAAATACTATAACCTACGATTTCAGGTTTTGCCTTTTTCAAATATTTATAAGCCTAGAAAATGTTTAAAATTTTATAAATTTAATTAAAACTCTAAATTCATAAAAGTCCTCTTACCGCCTTGTATATGCGCTTAGAAGCTACACTGCTTCCAAATCCTATTAATTTCTAATAAACTCCTTAAAACAAATTTGCTTTCATCTGTCCAAGATTTTTATAAGTCTGAAAATGCTGAAAATTTTGTAATTTATTTAACAATTTTTTCGAATCACAATTCAATACCACATAAAAAAATCCTAAATTCTGAATTTAAAAGTCAAAAAGAGAATATGCACTTTGTATAAACTTTTTTTTTACTCTATATAAATAAAATCGTAAATGTTCGTTTGTTCCTAACCGGTAATCTCCGAAACTTCTTGACCAATTGATTTGAAACTTTCACAGAATGTCCTATGTGATTATGACCATGTTTATATGTACTTTTTATTTACGTAGGTTATACATGAGCCAGGTAATAATTGATTTAAAAAAACCAATCACTAACACATAGCTACAAGCATCTTTAAAATCAAAATCTTCAAGCGAGAAAACGTGATTTTTCTTACTCACACGCGCATACATCAGTAAGCTTTTATTATAAAAATAAAGATAGGCGTAGTGGCGGCGTTAAAAATATTAATTCGGAGGGGTAACACTTAAAATGGGCTTAATGCTTATGTATTCTGGAACATCAGAATTGCGAAAAATGTTTGCGTTATTTATTCCAAAAAACAAGTTTTATCTTAAGCGTACAAAACTAAATTATTCACTTTAGATCCTGTTTATTGAAATGTAACGAGCAAATTATGTCTCTACTAAATGGCGTAAAATTTTGTAAGCCCATTGCCGAAAGCCATTTCATTTCTCATTTTTTGAAAAGCTTAAAGCCAAAAAAAAGGTATTTATAATTGACAAGGCTGAATTTTCAAAATCTTCGACGAATTTTAGGAATTGCCCCCAATTTCTCAAAAAAAATTACTGTCACTGGTAGTTTTAATTAAAAAAAAAACGAGGGGTTTTTAGATTTGGATTCAAAGTTGATTCAAAAAAACGAATTTTTTACTAAATTATGAATTAACATCATTTCTGTTTGATTAATTATTATATATGTAAAAGGCTAATCCTTCTTTCTTTCCTTCTGTCCGTCCTATATTTTCCGGAAAGAAAATTCGTTGAGCAAAAAAAAAACGCGTTTTGATATGTTGTAGAGAATTACTTGAAACGTGGAGAAATTTTGTTCCGGGGAGATTGGGGATCGGAGGGGTTACAAAGGGGGCTTGAAAGCTTATTTCAGAAAACCTCATTTATAATCTGAAATATACATCGGACATGATTCTGACCTGAGGCAATTCTATTAAGATTTGCATGCCGGACATTCTAACGTACACGGCAAAGTTCCATTTCCCACCGCTTTGACGCTGGAGGCAATACAAATTTACGAACTTTTTATATAGAAGTCACACGCAATACCAATGTTCAACAAAGTTGTGGAGGTTTTCATGGATATTATTTCCGTCGAAGACCAAACAGTTCTATCTCTCACCACTTTGGCGCTGGAATCAACACAAATTTTGCAACTTTGTATGCAGACGTTACACACGATTACAATGTTCGGCAAAGTTGTCCAGGTTTTCATGGGGATTATATCTGTCGAAGAGCAAATAGTTCTACCTCTCACCACTTTGGAGCTGGAGTCAATAAAATTGTGGAACTTCGTATTTAGAGGTCACATGCGATTACGATGTTCGGCAAAGTTATGGAGGTTTTCATGGGGATTTTTTCTGTCGCAGACCAGCTCTCACCGCTTTGGCGCTGAAGGCAATACAAATTTTTGAAGTTCGTATTTAGAGGTCACACACGATTGGAATATTCAGCAAAGTTGTGGAGGTTTTCATGGGGGCTATTTCTATGGAAGACCACATAGTTCTATCTCTCACCGCTTTGGCGCTGCAGTCAATGCAAACTTTTGAACTTCGTATATATACGTCACACACGAGTACAATGTTCGGCAAAGTTATGCAGGTTTCCACGGCAATTATTTTCGTCGACGACGAAACAGTTCTATCTCTTACCGCTTTGGCGCTGGAGTCAATACAATTTTGGAACTTGGTATGTAGACGTCACACACGATTACAGTGTTCGGCAAAGTTTCGGAGGTTTTCATGGGGATTTTTTCTGTCGAAGATAAAATAGTTCTATCTCTCACCACTTTGGCGCGGCGGTTGTTTAGGCCCCTACTCAATAGAGGTTTTTGCCTTTACGTAATATATGTTTGACGGGAGCTATTTTACGAACCGGAGAAATGGGATCAATTTAATATCTTCGCTCGGGGTGTTGCGGGGTAAATAATGTGCATTCTGAATAGATCGACTTAAGACATGAAATATATCACCAGTGGTGCTACTAGAACGAGGTAAAAGATTTACTATGTTCCGAATTAAGATGCTACGCTTGAATACATTTTGTTAATTTACAGCGATTTGTAAACCGAAATTTTTAGGAAGCCGTCTTAGGACGGGTTACAACCTAGCAATTAAATATAGCCTAAAAAAACATTTTTTTTGTACAGCAATAATGAAAATTCGCCAATTTTAAAAATTATAATACGAGCTAAAAAAGATATCGTAAAAATAGGGTTTATGCCAAAAATCAAGTTTGTTTAAACATACAAAATTAAATTTTAAAATTATAATTTACTCTACTAATTGGCGTAACATTTTAAAAACCCAAAGCCGAAAGACATTTAATACGTAGAGTCTCATTTGTTGGAAACCCTAAAACCAAAAAGGTATTTAAAAATGAAAATGCTGAATTTAACAAAATCTTAGATGAAATTTCCAGCTTGGGACGATTTACAATACAAAAGCTCTGACTTCCTGGCCAATCGCCGGTGGATAGGCATGACATTGCAGCACGTGTTTTCAAACAGAAGCTGAAATCCCTGATGGAATTCATGGTAAAACATTAAGTGTTTGGGTCTGTGCGCTGCTGGATGTACTCAGTGGAATGGTAAAAGAGGGGATTCAAAAATGGTGGAAGAACGGCTCATTCCTCTTTGAAATTGCCATTAAACATTCATATAGAGAATTGCATGCTCTACAATTTTTATATGAACCTCAATTAAAGTATCTTACACCGGTAGCGAGATAATCGCGAAAATGCGATTTTCCACCCCTTTAACCCGGTGTGGGGGTGGGAGCGGCACCCCCCAAGGTCGAAAACTTGGAATTTTCAATAACTCACCTAACTGAACAATCATGCCAAATATAAAGTTTCCTGTACCTTTTGCAAAGTGAAAGTACCCATTGACTGGGCTATATTTCCTAACCGCTTTATTGTTTTGTATTTCCCTTGCCTATATTTAAGCAATTCATTTGCCTTTTTGTTCTTTCCTTTGTTTCTTGTCTGCTTGGCGATTAATTTCATTTTATTTTGAACAAGTTCTTTATTTTTTTAATTGGGGTTTTCCGAGCATTACTTTTTGAATTTCGCTCCTGTTTCTGGCCTTTTCCCGTTGAGCGATATTTTATTTTCCGTGCAGCTGTTTTAATATTTTCTGCTGTCCGTTTTCGCAGATCTGCTCGGGTAATTCTTTTCGAAATTCGCTCCTGTTCCTGGCCTTTTTTAGTTAATCGATATTCTATTTTGCGAGCAGCCGTTTTAATATTTTCTGCTGTGCGTTTTCGCAGATGTGCTCGGGTAATTCTTTTTGAAATTCGCTCTTGTTCCTGACCTTTTTCCGTTAAGCGATATTCTATTTTCCGTGCAGCTGTTCTAATATTTTCTGCTGTCCGTTTTCGCAGATCTGCTCGAGTAATTCTTTTCAAAATTCGCTCCTGTTCCTGGCCTTTTTTAGTTAATCGATATTCTATTTTGCGTGCAGCTGATTTAATATTTTCTGCTGTTCGTTTTCGAAGATCTGCTCGGGTTATCCTTTTTGAAATTCGCTCCTGTTCCTGCCCTTTTTCCGTTGGGCGATATTCTCTTTTCCGTGTAGCTGATTTAATATTTTCTGCAGAACGATTGTTGGGATCCGACCGAAAGTTTCTTTTTATTATTTTTTCCATTTGTTTCCTTTTTGCGGTTTTTCTCCACACAACTTTTCGCCTTGCTTCCCTCTTTTTCTTAATGACTTTCACTAAATCAATTTTCTCTTCAGCTAAACCATTTCTGTCAAACTTATAGCGGATTTGTGTTTTGTGTTTCTTTTATTCCGTAGTTCGTGTTTTATGTGACTTTTTATTAACTTTTATTATTATTGTAGTAAAACTAATTGTAATATAAAGAAAGGCCGCAAAAGTAAATTTTTGCAAATCTTCGAATGCTTTTAAATACTATAACCTACGATTTCAGGTTTTGCCTTTTTCAAATATTTATAAGCCTAGAAAATGTTAAAAATTTTATAAATTTAATTAAAACTCTTAATTCATAAAAGTCCTCTTACCGCCTTGTATATGCGCTTAGAAGCTACACTGCTTCCAAATCCTATTAATTTCTAATAAACTCCTTAAAACAAATTTGCTTTCATCTGTCCAAGATTTTTATAAGTCTGAAAATGCTGAAAATTTTGTAATTTATTTAACAATTTTTTCGAATCACAATTCAATACCACATAAAAAAATCCTAAATTCTGAATTTAAAAGTCAAAAAGAGAACATGCACTTTGTATAAACTTTTTTTTTAATCTATATAAATAAAATCATAAATGTTCGTTTGTTCCTAACCGGTAATCTCCGAAACTTCTGGACCAATTGATTTGAAACTTTCACAGAATGTCGTATGTGATTATGACCATGTTTATATGTACGTTTTATTTACTAATAAAATCTGAATGGATGGTCCAATTTCCATGAAACTTTCACCATTTTGGTGTTGCATCAAATGCCAGACGGTGTTAGATTGTCCGCCAAATTAACATATGGCAACACTATTTGGTAACGCTTTTTTGTCTAAAAACGACAAAATTTTGTCCACACGGTTCTGACTAAACTGTTGGGCCAATTTCGATAAAATTTGCACAGTTCGTGTACTTGACCCTAACTTAGAACTGATTAGTTTTTGGGCCATATTCGGCTATGGCAACACTGTCTAAGAATACATTTTGTCCAAATATAGTCTATTTTTGCACTAATTGAAAAACCGAAACTCCAAGTACAATTTTTATGAAACTTGTACCGTTTGCGTACCAAGATCGAAATCAGAACATATTAACTTTTCAACGCAATTTACATCTGGCAACGCTAATGCGCACAACTTTTTTAAAAAAATGTTGTGGTGGAAATATAGAAACATCCCTAATTCCGTTAATAATAGTTCGATTTTAATGAAACTTCGAACGTACGTTTGGGATGGTCCAACTGAAAAAATAAAATATGTCTCCCCGCGGTGGGGGGTTGTGGAGGGCTAAAAAAGGAAGACTTGAATAATTCACTCAATAATAGGCAGATTTTCTTTAAACTTGGTGTGTACATTCTGGATAGGGCAAGTGAGAAGATAGAATGCGACTCCCCTCGGTGGAGGTTGCGGGAGGGTGAAATAAAAAAAGCTTAATAATAATGAAATATAGAAACTTCCTTAATTCGGCCAATAATAGTCGGATTTTAATAAGACTCCGAACGTACGTTCGGGATGGACCAACAGAAAAGATTAAATATGTCTCCCCCGGTGGGGGGTTGTGGAGGGCTAAAATAGAAAAACGTCAATAATTCACTCAATGAAGGGCGGATTTTCTTGAAACTTGATGTGTACATTCTTGATAGGCCAAGTGAAAAGATAGAATGCGTCTGCCGTCGGTAGGGGTCGCGAGAGGGTGATATGAAAAAACCTTAATAATTCGGTCAATAACCGGCGGATTTTAATGAAACTTGGAATGTACATTTGGGCCGAGCAAACTGAAAAGATAAAATGTCTCCCCTCGATTGGGGGTTGTGGGGGGCTGAAATAGAAAAACTTCAAGAATTCATTCAATAATGGGCGAATTTTCTAAAACTTGGTGTATACACTCCGGATAGGTCAACTGCAAAGATAGAATGCGACTCCCCTCTGTAGGGGTTACGGGAATGCCAAATAAATAAACCTTAATAATTCGGCCAATAGTAGTCAAATTTTCATGAAACTTGGAATGTACATTTAGAATAGGAGAACTGAAATGAATATTTTATGACATTATCGGGAAAGTTCCATAGTGGTCCGGCCGATATAGAGAAAATGTAAATTCACTACTATGGTTTGCTTTGCTCATTTTTTTATATACAGTCCAAAATCACAGAAAAGAAACTACATTATTATTCCTATAATCAATTAACAACCCGTAAATTAATTAAAATTAAAATTGCCGTAAGTTACTAATTTTAAAAAAGTAAAATTAACTAAAAGTGATTCTTTATTTACTAACAGTGTAAAATAAATAATAATTTGTATTAACCTATTTTAGTTGATTTTCTATAGCTCTATACCAAGATTTGCACTTTTCTTAAGTTAATAACAAAATTTCCCTTCAAAGCGCAGATCAAGGGTTTAGAAATGTTCACATAACCAACACACTTTTTAAAAAAAATAAATATTTTCACAGGGATGGAAACTTTTTTTGTTTAAATGTATTGAAATTTTACTAAGTACACATTTTAACATGGAATGGATAGCCCGAAGTCACAACAAAAAGGAAAACTTATTATTATTGGCAATATTAAATAACATCCCGTAAATGAATTAGAAGTAAAATTATCCTAGTTTACTACCTTTAAAAATATAAAATTTAATAAAGATACTATAATACTCTTGTATTGCCAAATTGGTTGTTACTTTCGGATTTCTCAACTTGTCTCGTGTAAATTTTGAAAATTAATGTCTTATGCAAAGGAACTGAAAGGAATCCAAAAAATTTTAGCTGGTGTTTACAGAAAACAAAAAATTCAATTTCAAAGGAAATGCTCACAAAAGTAAATAATGTTGTTTGCTTTTTTTATGCAATTTTGAAATATCACCGTATGCATGATATTGTAATTATTTATTTAGGTTTAGTATCCTAAATTCTTATCTTTCGCTCTATATTTTAGAAATGTTTTTTTTTTTGTTATGTATAGGAAATTTGTACGATTTTGATTTTTATTTAAACACAAGGAATTGTAATACGTCATGGTACAAATAATATTCTTAGTTTGCAGAACTATTATCCAAGAGAAAAAACCCAAAACTGATAATATTTCAATGTTTATATCTGCATAACTTTGTAGATTTCCTAATCGATTTTCAATAATGTATACAAAATAATCTGATAAGCGCAACACACCATCAAATCATACATCAGGTTGTTTCTTCCACGCACGTTGGATCCTTTCTTTTTTCAATCTTCCCTGTTCAATGTCTTTTTAAAAAGAAAAATTATTGTTAATATTTTTATTTCTAACCTAGCCAAATCCTTTTAGATATCCGACCGCTCGTTGATTGGGGCACATGTGCTCTTCCAGGTATAGAAATATAGTATAGAATAACTCAAATTTATTTTTTGTTTTAGTTCTTCCTCAGCTTGCTTAATTAGAAAAAACTAAAAATATTTCAGTTTAGGCTACTGAGTATTTACCTTTGAAAATTCATAACAAGTATTTTGAAATAAGAACAATTAGTTTTTTGAAATAAGAGTAAGTAGTTTTATATTGTAAATAAAGATTTCTAAAAAATATAAGTTGTTAAACGCCATAAAGGCATGATTGAGATGTCTAGAAAACAACTAATATATGTCTAGGAGATATCTCAAAGATCATCTCATAAGTATCAAAAGATGTCTATTAGATGTTGATAAGACGTTTTAAGATATCTGAAAATGCATCTAAAAGATGTCAGTAAGCCATTCATAACTACATCTAGGAGTTATTTTAAAGACATCTTTAAATGTTATTAGAAGTCTTATAGCTATCTCGCAAATGTAGTTCAGATACCTTTAAGACATCTTTCAGATATTGTTGTGCTATTAGGGTTCTATCTTTTCAGTTGGCCTATCCAGAATGTATTCACTAAATTTTAAGAAAACCCGCCCGTTGTTGAGTCAATTAGTTGAGTATATCTATTTTAACCCCACCAACCCCCTACCGAGGGGAGATGCATTCCATCTTTTCAGTTGGCCTAGTTTCAAGAAAATCCGCCCATTATTGAGTGAATTATTGACGTTTTTCTATTTTAGCCCTCCACAAACCCCCCATCGAGGAGAGATATTTTATTATTCAGTTTGCTCATCCCAAATGTACATTCCAAGTTTCATTAAAATCACCCTCCCACAACCCCTACCGAAGGAGACGCATTTTATCTTTTCACCTGGCCTATCCAGAATATACCCGCCAAGTTTCAAGAAAATCCGCCCATTATTAAGTGAATTATTAACGTTTTTATATTTTAGCCCTCCACAACCCCCCACCAGAGTGAGATAGATTTTATCTTTTCGGTTGGTCCATCCCAAACGTACGTTCGAAGTTTCATTAAGATCCGACTATTATTGGCCGTATTAAGGAAGTTTCTATATTCATTATTATTAAGGTTTTTTTTCACCCTCCCGCAAGCCCTACCGGGGGGAGACTCATTTTATCTTCTCACTTGCCCTATCCTGAATGTACACCAAGTTTAAGGAAAATCTGCCCATTATTGAGTGAATTATTGAAGTTTTTCTTTTTTAGCCCTCCACAACCCCCCACCGCGGGGAGACATATTTTATTTTTTCAGTTGGACCATCCCAAACGTACGTTCGAAGTTTCATTAAAATCGGACTATTATTAACGGAATTAGGGATGTATCTATATTTCCTCCACAACATTTTTTAAAAAAGTTTTGCGCATTAGTGTTGCCAGATGCAAATTCCGTTGAAAAGTTAATATGTTCTGACTTCGATCTTAGTACACAAACTGTGCAAATCTCATCAAATTGGACAACCAGTTTCGGTTTTACAATAAGTGCAAAAATAGACTATTTGGACAAAATGTATCTTTAGATAGTGTTGCCATAGTCGAATATGGCCCAAAAACTAATCAGATCTAAGTTAGCATCAAATACATGAACTGCGTAAATTTTATCGAAATTGGCCCAACAGTTTAGTCTGAACCGTGCGGACAAAATTTTGTCGTTTTTAGACAAAAAAAGCGTTACCAAATAGTGTTACCGTATATTAATTTCGCCCAGAATCTAACACCATCTGGCATTTGATGCAATACCAAAATGGTGAAAGTTTCATGGAAATTGGACCATTCATTCAGATTTTATTAACGATTTAAAAAAGCGGACGGACGGACGGACGGACATGGGACTAATTATTTTTGACGAAACGGATTTTGCACTTATTTTCATCTCCCTAGCCCTTCTAGATCAAAAGTTAGGTTTTCGCACGATTATAGTACTTTCCTATAAACATTCGATTATCGCGAAAGTAAAAAACTTTCTGAACAGGGTTATTTCTTCCTACGACTATTTCTTTCTCCACTATCCTTAGACCGATATCACTGAAATTTACAATGGTATCGTCTATTTATGTAGTCAACCAATATAATTAATTTAAAAAATATTGCTTTACCAATTTTCCAATTAAATCCGAAAAGCTATATAAAAACATATAGTAACTTAAAATCGGCCTATAGCCGATTTTTTGATGCCCTATGGTAGAAATAGGACAGAAAAACAGTCAAATCTAACAGTATTTCAAGGTTTTTTCTTCATTCCTTTGTTTCCCCTTTTCGAAATTTCTTCTAGGTTGCAGGTAACCTAGACCCTAATAGGGTAAATCCAATCCACAAATCAGTATGTTAGTTTTTAAAGTACATCAAAAAAACTTTATGGACAAACTTATTTCCTCCTATGATTATTTCTTTCTCCACTATCCTTGTACCGATTTTGCTCAAATTTAACGTGGTATCGTCTATTTACGTATTTAACCAATATAATTAATTTAAACAAAATTGATTGTCAAATTTTCCAGTTAAATCCGAAAAACTATATAAAAAAACGACAAAATTTTCTGGTCACTCAAGTTTTCGCTTAATAACTTCTCTCCCCTTCGGTCGATTTTGCTGAAATGTAATACCAAATCCAATATAGCAATAACCAAATAGCATTCTAAATTTCATCAAAATTGGATAACACGTTTATGAGTTATTTTGTCCACGGACAGACGGCAGTACCTTACATGGAGCATTAATATAGGGAATTTTTTTCAGAATTCTGGCTCATTTTCCAAACCCAATTACCCCAATTAGTTCTGCCTGAATTTCACAATTTTTTTCATAAATATTTTATAAAATGTCACCTTTTAAGCGCGCTATAATATGACTTGATAGGATTAGAACTACTAAAGTTATACGATTCTAAAGCCATCTATTGGAAAAAAACACCACGAACTTTCTACTTAACTCAATTTTTTAAGGTTTTTCTCTCCATAACTTCATTTCTTCAGTCTCAAATTTGCCCAAATTAACAGGTAGGCTGGAGTCTAATAGCATAAATACGTTTCGTAAATTTGATTCAAATCGGTATATAAATTTTTAGAATACATCAGAAAAACTTTATGAACAGGCTTATTTTAGGCTAGAACTATTTCTTTCTCCACTATTCTTCGACCGATGTGACTGAAATTTAATATACTATCTGGTAGTACCTACCATAGGGCATAAAAAGCGACAAAACTTTATGGTCACTCTTGTTTTCGCTTAATAACTTCGCTGGCCCTCAGTCGATTTTGCTGAAATGCAATACCAAATCCACTATAGCAATAACCAAGTAGCATTCTAAATTTCATCAAAATTGGATAACGCGTTTTTGAGTTATTTTGTCGACGGACGGACGGTAGTAGCTAACATGGAGCATTAATATAGGGAATTTTTTTCAGAATTTTGGCTCATTTTCATAACCCAATTACCTCAATTAGTTCTGCCTGAGTTTCACAATTTTTCTCTTAAATATTCTACAAAATGTCACCTTTTAAGTGCGCTATAATATTACTTGATAGGATTAGAACTACTAAAGTTATACGACTCTAAAGCCATCTATTGGAAAAAAACGCCACGAACTTTCTACTTAACTCAATATTTCAAGGTTTTTCTCTCCATAACTTCATTTCTTCATTCTCAAATTTGTCCTGATTCACAGGTAGGCTGGAGTCTAATAGCATAAATACGTTTCGTAAATTTGATTCAAATCGGTATATAACTTTTTAAAATACATCGGAAAAACTTTATGAACAGGCTTATTTTAGGCTACAACTATTTCTTTCTTTACTATCCTTGGACCGATTTGACTGAAAATTAATTTGGTATCGTCTATTTCTGTAGTTAACCTACATAATAAATGTAAACAATATCGATTCACAAATTTTCCAATTACATCCGAAAAACCATAACCAAAAAAACGACAAAACTTTCTGGTTACACTGGTTTTTCCCTTATAACTTTGCCCCCCGCGGATCGATTTTGCTCAAATGCAATACCAAACGCAACTAAGGAATAACCAACTTACATTCTAAATTTCAACAAAATCGGATAACGCGTTTTTGAGTTATCTTGTCCACAGACGGACGGACGGACGGACATGCATAAATCGATATAACTTTTGATTCCCTGCACAACCATACCCTTGAAATTTTTCTGCGATGATTATTTCTATGCGTTACACACTTAGTGACAAAACTAATATACCCTCTGGTAGTACCTACCATAGGGCATAAAAAGCGACAAAACTTTATGGTCACTCTTGTTTTCGCTTAATAACTTCGCTGGCCCTCAGTCGATTTTGCTGAAATGCAATACCAAATCCACTATAGCAATAACCAAGTAGCATTCTAAATTTCATCAAAATTGGATAACGCGTTTTTGAGTTATTTTGTCGACGGACGGACGGCAGTGGCTACATGGAGCATTAATATAGGGAATTTTTTTCAGAATTTTGGCTCATTTTCAAAACCCAATTACCTCAATTAGTTCTGCCTGAGTTTCACAATTTTTCTCTTAAATATTCTACAAAATGTCACCTTTTAAGTGCGCTATAATATTACTTGATAGGATTAGAACTACTAAAGTTATACGACTCTAAAGCCGTCTATTGGAAAAAAACGCCACGAACTTTCTACTTAACTCAATATTTCCAGGTTTTTCTCTCCATAACTTAATTTCTTCATTCTCAAATTTGCCCAAATTCACAGGTAGGCTGGAGTCTAATAGCATAAATACGTTTCGTAAATTTGATTCAAATCGGTATATAACTTTTTAAAATACATCGGAAAAACTTTATGAACAGGCTTATTTTAGGCTACAACTATTTCTTTCTTTACTATCCTTGGACCGATTTGACTGAAAATTAATTTGGTATCGTCTATTTCTGTAGTTAACCTACATAATTAATGTAAACAAAATCGATTCACAAATTTTCCAATTACATCCGAAAAACCATAACCAAAAAAACGACAAAACTTTCTGGTCGCCCTGGTTTTTCCCTTATAACTTTGCCCCCCCCGGGAGCGATTTAGCTCAAATACACTACCAACCCAAGTTAAGGAATAAGCAACTCATATTATAAATTTCATCAAAATTGGATAACGCGTTTTTGAGTTATCTTGCCTACGGACGGACGGACATGCATAAATCGATATAACTTTTGATTCCCTACACAACCATACCATTGAAGTTTTTCTACGATGATCATTTCTATGTGTTACACACTTAGTGACAAAACTAATATACCCGCATAAAAATCGTTACCAAATAGTGTTGCCATATGTTAATTTCGCCCAGAATCTAATACCATCTGGCATTTGATGCAACACCAAAATGGTGAAAGTTTCATGGAAATCGGACCATTCATTCAGGTTTCATTAACGATTTAAAAAAGCGGACGGACGGTCGGACATGGGGCTAATTATTTTTGACGAAACGGATTTTGCACTTATTTTCATCTTCTTAGCCCTTCTAGATCACAAGTTAGGTTTTCGCACGATTATAGTACTTTCCTATAAACATTCGTTTATCGGGAAAGTAAAAAGAGTTGCGTGTTTCTAATGCGTTTTTTTCATACGCCCAGTCTAAAGCCATATTAATGTAAAAAGTGTTGCTTTTTTTAATGCGGAATCAGCAGAATAAAGCATGGCTGAACTATCTGAATTTTAGTAATGTTTACGATCATAGCGAATATTTATCGATGCTGAAAGATTTCCGAGGTTTACTGTAAATTTAGTAAAACTCATATTTATCTAAAATGCACGATAGTTTACTCCCAGATCGAGAACAATTCTGGAAATTTCTTAATTACGAACGTTAACCTGATGGATATCCACCCACTATAAAGTATTTGGATAACTTGTAAACGAGGGGTTTACATATTTGTTTGTTATCGGAGAAAGCAAATCCCCTGATGACCCTTTTAGCATATCTTCTTCCTTGCGAGGAGAAGATATGAGATGGTGCGGCAAATGTGTGCAACTAAAAGGCTGCACCCTTGCCGAGTTGCACAAACCAGCTCGCCGGTGGGGTGGGTCGCTGCTCACCACCATCTGTCATCGCGTTACACATACATTTTATGCGTGCAAAGATTTTTCAATGTCGTTCAGACTTTACAGTGATAGCATAACCTATCAAGCAAGGAACCTTCGGTTGAGGCGAAAACAACCGAATAAATGGAAGGTTCGTTAGTGCTTCGGTCACCGAAACCGACCAACCGATCACGAAAGCCTTCACGAGGCATGTCGGGGCCGATTGGCTGAGGTGTTATTACCAATCGGTCTTATTTGGAGCTCTTTGTCCCGCCCTATGGGTTAAATCCGAATTTTGACCATCATTCGACCATATCAGCTCCGAACGATTAGATATGATCCCTTACTTGTTTTGTTTTTGTTTCTACTTATGCCTCCGTCGGCAGTCCAACCGCTCCCCTCCTCTCTCTCGCCTCCAATGACAACTAGAAGTTTTTCTTTTTTTTCTAAATTTTATTTATTTTTTTTTTTTTCATAATAATATTCTCTTGGTTAAATGCCCAAGTTAGATACATAATTGAAATTGAAGTAAGCGACAATATTTATTTCCAATAAATCTTACCCCCCCTTTTTTTGAATTAATTACACAAGTAATAAATGTACTAAAATTCCTGATAGTATTTCCTTATTGGTTATAGATTTTACACTTATTTTAAAGTAATTTATGAATGAATTTAT
The DNA here is from genome assembly GCA_963422695.1 of Xylophagus ater. Lineage (NCBI taxonomy): Eukaryota > Metazoa > Arthropoda > Insecta > Diptera > Xylophagidae > Xylophagus > Xylophagus ater. The sequence continues at coordinate 39,460,390 of OY730478.1, forward strand.
GCGAAATAATTTCCAAATTTCCTTTCATATTTATTAACCAAATTCAATCGCATTTGGTTGGAATAAATGAAATGATATCAAAAGTAAAACTTATAAAAATTGTGATTTTACTCTACTATTTTTTTATTCTTTTCAAAATTATTTACTTAACTTTTGGATATTCTTCCAACATATATTCATGATTTTACTGAATTCTATTATAACTTAATTTTATTTTTAACTTTATATCCGAATAAAAGAAAATAGATTTTCCTTTTCTCATGTTGCGTTATGAAATCTTTGACATAATAGAAAAAAAATTTAACTTAATATGAAAGGACTCTACTTCATTTAAAAAAAAAATCTTATTTCCTCATTCTTTTCTTATTTTTTTTTTTTCATTGGAAATTTTCTTTTCTTAATTCTAATAATTTTTTATATATGTATTCATTTTTTTTTTTTTTTGTTTACCATTTTAATTTCATTTCTTACACACTAAAGCAAATGTTTTATATTTTCAATAATTTGTATTCTTTTAAATATTTAGTATACCCTTTTCCGGATTCATTATTTTGGAGTTCATTTTGGTGGTAATTTCATTCATTTTAAATGATAGTTGACGAAAAAATGTATGAAAGCTGGATGAAGATCTTCGTTGATATAATAAATAAAATGAACGCTGATTTCCTCGTGTATCACATTCAAGTTGAATCGGCCAAATTTCTGATGGTTTTCATTTTAAGAGAATGGTCGCTCCGCATTTATATTAATTTCCCATTATTATTTAATTATGAATTTATAACATGATCTCTGTTGGTTCTTTTTCTGGTTGTGGTACATTTTAAATTGGTGACGTCAACATAAACTAAATTGCTTCTTTTTTTTTTTTGTATAGAAAACTTACAACCTCAACTTATTGACTGTTGATTTTTGTTTTAATTTACATCATATTTTGTTTTCAAAATGGCAAGGAAATGATATCAGGAACTTTATATCTCTCATTACACCAAAACAAATAAAAACTGTACTCACCATTACTGAGTCAAAACGAGAAAAAAAAATATAAAAGCGCACAATTGGTTTTTTTTTTCTTGTTCACATTGTATTGCAGAAATTTACCGCGTTATTATTATTATTATTAAATTTTTTTGAAAAAAAACATCCGAATTTATTTGTAATTATCGCCACTTTGGAAATTCAATTAAAACCACCATTCTTCTTTCTTTTCTTTTTTTTTATACAACTTATCCCTAAAACACGTTTGCACTGCTCCAGAGTTTATCCGATTCTCCTCTTCAAGATATTTATTTTTCTTTTTTTTTCTCGATCCCGGTGCATTTTGTAACAGTAAATAAAATCATACCATATTTTACAAGTGAAAACGAAAATCACGCCACATTTTGGCTTAACGTTTTCAGTTATTCTCGATTTCTTTCTCATTCTTTTCTTTTCATCTCTGTCATCCCCGGATATCATGTATCAATCTGCGGCGAAAATCTCTTGAAATTGTGAAATTAGACTAGTCCACAGATGTCATGACAGATAACAGAGTGAAATTACGCTTATTTTGCCGTAAGGGCATTTTTACACCAGCTGATGACTACTTTAGTTATTTGGATAATTTGGATAATTCAATTAAGATTGACGTCGAGACGATTGTTAATCAGACCCAGTTGCTAAAGGATCACTTTACCTGTGCGCCTGCTATAGTTTTAAAGAAGTGTTGCCATATTTTGTCGGTACGGCTTGCTAAATTTTCTCAAAAATCATTGACTACGGGTATATTTCCAAGTGATTGGAGATATTCTTTTATTATCCTGGTTCAAAAAATAGTTCTAAAGCTGACATTACTAATTACAGGCCCATAGCTTGATTGTCATGTACCCTAAGCTTTTTGAAAGTATTGTCTACAACTTCTTTCACTTTTACTGCAAACTATTTAACTTTTCTTATAGAAGAGGTAGAAAGCTGAAAATATTAATCTCCCTACTTATCGCAATCGTCTAAAATTGATTAACCTTTGAAGAAACGCCGCGAGATAGCTGATACAGTAATCATTCATCTAATTTTTATTGGCGGCTTCGAGAATTCTCGAACGTATACAATTTAACGCGCAGTCGCTAAGAAATGTCAGCTTATTCATGATCGACTGCCATTGTACTGACTATGGAACGTTTCAACCAGTTGTTAAAATCCTAGAATATAGCAGAAAAATTCTGCACAATTTCACCGCTCGAAACTGAATCTGAAGGGCCTGTTGGTCACTGGTTTTTTTATATCATCGGATATGTAAACTCTCGTGTTAACCTTTTTATGTTCTATTGGTTGTTTCCACATGTATTTTTGCTATTGGCTAGGGTGAGACTAACATAATATGTATTACTATATTTTGTGTCGATGAATGAGTGGTGAATTCATGGTCAATATGGAGATAACTCATATCAAGTGCGAAAATTAGCAAGCCGACCAGCCTCGCTTCATCCTTCAAAATTATCATGTTATTTTCGGTTCTAATTTGTACGTACTTCAGTAGATACTTCCATAGTTCCGATTCCTAACGTAGAAGAGTCAGAACTCATTTGTATTAGAAATTGAATGCTGAATTCTTTCTTTTTTGTGACCAATTTGTATATTCCTCCCAGTTGACCTGCTGATAATTATTATTTTCTAATGGTTGCAACTGTAATTGATCTCATGGGCACACATGACGATCTTAATCTTCTTGGAGATTTCAACCTTCCCATTATTCAGTGGTCCGGCTCTGAAGATGAAGTATCATACGTTGCCTCCAATATCGACTCTGAGTTTGCAATCGTCAGCCTAACGGCTCATGAGGGACTGCATCACATCAGTGATATAAATAATTCCCTCAACAGATAACTGGATCTTGTCTTCTCCTCTAGTTATTCGGCCTAGTCCTGTTGAACTTTGTAAAGTCGACGTGCACCATCCTCCGCTCTGTGCTATTTTTTGTCACGATACTATAGGGACTAGTGCTAATATTGAAAACGTCTACAGATTTAATTTTCGAAAAACCAACTTTGAAATGCTCAAAAACCTTAGCAAGATCAATTCTGATAACCTTTTTGGTAACAGCTGTATTGAAGCCTGTGTTACGGAATTTTATGTTTCAATTTTGAATACTTTTTTGAACTAGTCTTTCGCTTCCTTCTTTGCATGATCCTTCAGTGTCGACGAATTCGAACTCGACGAGTCTCTAAAGTGTCAAGTCTTTCCCAAATTTGTGAAAGACGCTTTTGTCATTCCAATTCACAAGAAGAGCAGTAAGGATGACATCTGAAACTACAGAACAATTGCAAAGTTGTCTAGCATACCCAAGCTATTTGAATGTATTGTATACCTTGTTTTGAGTTTTCATTGTAAATCTGCCATTTCCGTCGATCAACACGGGTTTCTGAAGGGTAGATCTACTACTACCAACTTATTCGACTTTGTCTTTTTCTACTTGTGTCATGGAGAGGGGTAACTGTATAATCACGGACTTTTCCAAAGCGTTCGATAAGTTATCTCATCGGGTTATTTTGTTCAAACTTAAAGCGCTCGGCTTTCTAGATTTCTTTACTAATTGGATACGTTCCTATCTTGTTGGGAGGGGTTATCAAGTGCTTTTCCGGTCATAAAAATCGGTTTTTTTTAATGCTGCGTCTGTCGTGCCACAAGACAACATCTTGGACCACTCTTGTTTATTCTAACCACCAACGACATAGCTGCCATACTAAAGCACTCCAAACTATCCAGCTATGCAGACGATATGAAAATTTATACAAAAATAACTCGTATTAGCGACACAACGATTCTTCAGAAAAATTTAATTATTTTACCACTTGGTGCACCAAAAGCAACTTAATATTGAATATCAATAAGTGTAACTGCATGACGTTTTCGCGCAAACTCATTAATTGTTATTGCGAATACCATATAGAAGGGGCTAGTCTCCATAGAGTAAACAAGATAGAAGATTTAGGTGTTATATGTGATCAAGAGTTACATATTGACATGGTGATTCATCGTGCAAATTCAACACAAGGCTTTATCAAAAGGTGGTACAACGAATTTAACTATCCAATCATAACTAAAGCTCTTCACATTACGTTTGTTAGACCACATCATACGACTCATATTAATAGATTTATATCCATCCAACGTAAATTTGTACGCTTCTCGCTACAAAATTTACTCTCGAGTGACAAACTGCAATTACCAACTTACCAGCACAGGTTGAACTTAATTGGCCGGAAATATTGATGCTCCCCGTGTTCTTGCAGAGTTGCCTCCACACGTTCCCTCACGGTCTTTACGTTCTGTTGAAGTTTTAAATTAATTTTCATCGTAGTAACTATGGGTGTTATGAGCCAGTTTCTCGTATGTTACGTAAATCTAATGCCAACGCTCCTATTTTTGATTTTTGCACTAGCAAAGCTGAATTAAAAGAGTTGTTATTTAGTATCGATTCCTTGGTTAATTCACCCTAGCTCCGATGTGTGCACTAATTGTGTGCTAATCGCTCCGAAAACTGCATGTTGGGCTTGCAGACATCATCATCTCGTACTACTGCGTCAAAGTCAATCAATGTCAGTAAAATCAGCTATGCCAATAGTCGACGTTATACCAGCATTCATATCAATAACGTACCGGGCAGAGAAGATATTTCCAATTCACCTTTGTGATTACAAATCGATACAGCTTCCGATATAACAATAATTTCAAAATTGGAATGGGAAAAACTAGGCAAACCAATTACGACTGCAGCAGTTAGCAAAATCAGCGCTCAAAGTGCTTCTTCTCACGGAATCAACATTATCGCACAATTCCAGTGCGACGTGTGCTTAAACGGGGAAGTAAAACAATCTTTAATATTTGTATCAGATATTAACAAATTAAATGTTTTAGGAATTGATTTATGCGATGCTTTCAATCTATGGGAACGACCATTAAAATCAATTTGCTGTCGTGTCACAACTGATATAAAGTCAGAAATTTCAAATATCCGAAATCAATTCTCGGATCTTTTCCGTAATCAACCAGGCATTTGTACAAAAATAGAAGTTCGTTTACAATTAAAAGAAAATGCGAAACCAGTTTTTCGACCTAAACAACCAGTAGCTTATTCAGCTTTACTCGAAATAGAAAAAGATCTAAAAAGACTTCAAGACTTAGATATCATTACGCCAGTCGATCATTCAGACTGGGCGGCTCCAATCGTAGTCGTGAAGAAATCAAACGGCCAAATCAGAATTTGCGGAGATTATTCCACTGGATTAAATGAGTCATTGCAACCGCATCAATATCCACTGCCAGATATTTTAATTAGTGGTGTAGACTTGGCAGACAACAAGAAAAAATTGACAGAAGTTCTCCAACGCATACTCCAATATGGATTTAAAATCAAGGAAGGCAAATGTAAATTTTTTGCTCCACAAATAAAATATCTTGGCACATTATTGATAGAACTGGATTAAGACCAGATCTAAATAACATTAAACGCATTAAAGATTTACCTGTTCCAGAGAACATAACACAGCTGAGATCATTTCTCGGTGCCGTAAATCAGTATGCTAAATTTGTTAAGCAAATGCAACGTCTTAGAACTCCTCTAGATAAATTACTTCAAGCAAATGCAAAATTCGAGTGGACCGCTCAATGTCAACGTTCATTTGAAGAATTCAAATTTATACTTTCATCTGATTTACTTTTAAATCATTTCGATCCAACCTTACCAATAAGAGTTGCTGCTGATGCGTCTAATGACGGTATTAGTGCACATATTGCGCATATATACTCAGATGGCACTGAAAAGGTTATCGCACATGCCGCGTGAGCACTTACATCGGCCGAAAAGAAATATAGTCAGATTGAGAAAGAAGCTTTAGGTCTGATTTTCGCAGTCAAGAAATTTCATCGTTTTATTTACGGGCGAAAGTTTACATTATTAACCGACCATAAACCACTTTTGGCTATATTCGGAGCGAAAAAAGGAATACCAGTCTATACAGCCAATCGATTACAACGTTGGGCACTAACATTAATGCCTTACAATTTCAAAATACAGTATATCAATACAAAAGATTTTGGGTTCGTTGACATGTTATCTCGCCTTATCGATTCACATGAAAAACCAGATGAAGAGTACATAATCGCTTGTACTTATTTAGAAGACTCTATTGAAGAAAAGTTACAGGATGCAGTCAGTCATTTACGAGTAACATTTAAAATGATACAACAGTCATCAATTCATAACAAAACTTTCCGGAAAATTTCGAAATATGTCGAATCAGGCTGGCCATTATCATTACCACCTGACGACCCATTAGATGCAGAAATTTCGCCATATTTTCATCGGAAGGACGCACTTTCATTATTCAAACAATGTATTTTATTTGGTGAGCGAATTGTTATAACAAATAATTTGCGGAAGCGAGTACTTAAACAACTTCACCGTGGACATCCAGGCATGGAGCGGATGAAGTCACTTGCAAGAAGTTACGTATACTGGCCCAAGATTGATAATGACATTGTGGAAAACATCAAGCAATGCCACAATTGTGCAAGCGTTGCAAAATCGCAAATTTGCAGTCTTGGCATTTGACAACATCACCGATGGAAAGACTCCATATGGATATAGCTGGTCCTTGTCATGCGAAATATTATCCACTTATAATCGATGCTTACTCCAAATGACCTGAATTTTTTCAACTCGATCGAATCACTTCAACAGACGTGATAGAGAAACTTCAAACAGTATTTTCGCGTTATGGAGATGGCAAACAGCTTGTAACTGACAACGGTACACAATTTGTTAGAGCACAGTTTACAAATTTCATGAAAAGCAGAAACATAACACATTTAAAAACAACACCGTATCACCCCCAATCAAATGGGCAAGCGGAAAGATTTGTAGACACGTTAAAACGCGCTCTTAAAAAATCACAACAGGAGGGGACACCTATAGACAATATTAAAATCCAAATTAATCAGATCGCATGCCAATCAACTACGTCATGGACCAAATGTTCGAGATGTTCAACCAAATTTACAATCGGACACATTGTTCGATATCTTTGATGTATTACCTAAATCAATTAGTCAACATCAATTATAATTGAGTTCGCCGTTGATACAAGAACTTCCGTCTCAGGCTGAAGCGAACCAATCATCGTTATCAACAACTGATTCAATTGTTCCAGCGACTGAAATCGTCCAAAGTTTTTCACAAACGGAACCAGTGTGGGAACCTAGAAGACCAGCCACACGACACGGCAGAGTTATTAAATTGCCGGACCGTCTTAAATGTTATAAACTTTAAAAGAGGTAGGTATTGGCAAACACTGGCAACCCTATTTGGAGACGCCACGTTTTCACTTTTTACTTAGGTTAAGTTAGTCTTTAGTCTCATGTTAATCTGATATGTGTGATCTGTCAATATAATAAATGAAATAAAATAAAAGTTACACCTAAGTGGTAACAGTATGAAAAAAAAATTAATTAAATTATTAGTAATGCGAATTCAAGTTTCAGACATTTCATACTTTCAGTGGATAAATTAATTATATGAACAGTACGAACTTAATAGAATTGTCACTAAGGAGAAAATTATATTTCATGCAACTGACAGAAGCTGTAATTAATTAATATTTAAGTAGTAATTCTAAATTGTTAAAATATTTACAAACAAGTAAACAAACAAAAAGCAAAAATAAAATTATTATTTGAGAGAAATTTCTGAAAAACCCAAAATACAAACTACAAATTCAAACAACTTAAATAAATACATAATTATTAAAACAATCGCTTCAAGGTGAAATAAGTGCCAAAAAACTCCTAGCAACAATTTCAATTCATCATTCTTTATTAGAGTTTTGGAATAAAAAAATAATTGTTTAAACAGTTTCCATTATGTTCGCTTAAGTTTGTGAAGTTACTTAATTTTTTCAACTTATTATTCAAGTTAAAATATTAAAAGAAATTCCTTTCAGAAATACATAATTTAGAAATAAAATACAACAAGGGTAAGTAGTAACAATATTTGCGATGAGTAAGCTTTGTCTTAATATTTTGCTAGCGAATAATTAAATACAGCTAAATCAATAAATTGAAAATAAATCAAAATATAGGAACTAAAAATGGCCTATAGGCAATTTTTTGATGCCCTATGATAGAAATTGGAGTCGTAGTTATCAAGTAACACGGAGGCAAAACAACGAAAACTAGTAACATTTCTAGGCTCCTTTTGCACCCTGTGTCGATTTTTACTGAAAATTAACGTAGATTTGCCAACTTATTCAGTCGACGTATGCAAATAATTTAAACGAAATTGCGTCTAAAATTTTCGGTTTAGGACCGAAAATCTATAAAAAGAAAAAAAAACGACAAAACCTTTCTTTATTGTGATATTTGCTTAATAACTTAGGTGTTTCTCGGTCGGTTTTGCTGAAATGTAATACCAAATCGCGTTAAGAACCAACAGACATTCTAAATTTTATCAAATTAGATGATGCGTTTTTGAGTTATCTTGTACACGGACGGGCAGACGGACATTTAAAACGTCGTATAACGAATGGTGTACCTAGCTTAGGAATATTTGATTGCACATACGGCAAAAGATCACCGTGTAGTAATTTTGTTCACGATGCAATTCTAAATCGAACGAAGCAGCAGCAGATCGATTAGGTGATGGCATCCCCAATTGATTGAGAGCTTTGTTCGCGATTTCTAAGCACAAATCTAGATTCATTATCAACACTTCGTTGTAGATTTCTGCTGTGAAATCCATGTTCATATTTGAATTTTCCTTGCGTATTGAATGTGACGTGTTGCACGCATCATTAACGCATACATCCCAGTGTCGATCGTTCTCTAATAAATTCAGAGCTTGACGTACACTACGGAAAGTGGCATTTGTAACACCGCTCACAATTCTTAATTGATGGAGAAACGTTGGACCGGGCACATTTATCAACAGCGTGCGAAGAAAGAAGCATTCATCATTCCCTTTATAACTGTGCTCCCCCTGCATCGAATTTGCCGAAAGGCATATGCAAGTTAAGAAAGAAGCATCTCACATTGTAAATTTCATAAAAATCGGATAACGCGTTTTTGAGTTACCTTGTATACGGACGGATGGACATGCATAAATAGATATGCCTTTTGATTCCCGACACAACCATACCCTTAAAACGTTTCTACGAGGATTATTTCAATGTGTTACAAATGGAGTGGCAAAACTAATAAATCCTTTGGTAGTACCAAAAAGCATACAATACTAGTAGAGAATCCAACCCTGTATTATAATTTTGCTCCATGAGTTTTCCTATCCGTCTGTAAAAGAAACCGCCAGGATTAACATAGTGAAATACCTGGGTTTTATTGGAGGAGATGATTAAATAGGGCGCCATTTTCATTCTAGTATATTCCCTCAAAAAAAACTAATAATTATTAAAACTCACCAATCAACACAAATCTTGAATAATAAAATATGTTACAATAAGTGTAAAAAAGACGGCCAGTTGTTTTCAAAGCAGAATGTAACAGGAAGAAAGAGAATGAAATATTTTAAAAACCTTCATCCAACAAATTCCTGGATAATAAATATTTATGCCCTATGGTAGATACTACCGGAGGGTATATTAGTTTTATCACTACATTTGTAACACATCATAGACAGGTTTCAAGGATACGGTTGCGTAGAGAATGAAAAGTTATATCGATTTCTGCATGTCCGTCCGTCCATATGCAAGATAACTTAAAAACGCGTTATCTATCAGGGATCAAAGTTATAAAGACCAGAAAGTTTGTCGTTTTTTTATAGTTTTTCAGATGTCATTTCATAATTTGTGGAACAATTTTGTTTAAATTATTTACATGGATAGACTGCATAAATACCCGATTCTATGTTAAGCTTCAGTAAATTGGTCCAAAGATATTGGAGGAAGAAATAGTTGTAGGAAAAAAAAGCCTGTTTATAGTTTTTCCTATGTATTTTAAAAAGTAATATACCGATTTGAATAAAATTTGTATAAGATGTCGATGCTATTAAACCCCCTTCCTATAAATTAGAGCGAATTTGAAGAAGACAAAACAAAGTTATGGACAAAAGCTTTGAAAAATTATTAGTTTGGTAGGTTTTTCTCAGAGTTAATTTATTGAAATATAGATTTGTTGACTATGATCTCTTGCTTAACATTTAAAAAATCGGCTATAGACCGATTTGCATTTACTTTGTTTCGTAGTTTATTTACGTAAATGTGTATGTGTAGCTATCTTTCATAAGGAATATTTCTTGGATTTTAACAAACAATTTCTAAATAGTTATGAAGCACAAATTATAGATACAAAAAAAAAAAATTCTTAGAATCGCGGCTAGTTTTCAATGGCGTAATGTATCACGTTTAAAAAAAAAATTGTATACAGGGTGGCGCAAAATGAGCGTTTTATTATTTATTAAAAGAGCCATTGAGTCCCTTGCAGTATCTTCTTGGAACCAACGGGTTAGATGGCTTTTCACTGCTGGCCTTAAAAAATTCTCCAACATCGTCCGATATTGAGCACTATTGATGGAAACTGCAACACCGTCCAATGATCCTCCCAGACGATACACTGCACCAAACAACACATTTAAATGCGTGTAATTGTCGTTGATGAACTGCTCTTAAATTCTCCGTAGCCCATATCCTGCAGTTCTGCTTGTTTATGATGCCATTTAATTTAAAATGGGCTTCAACGCTCAATATCAAATGGTTAAAACAATGGACCGTTGATATTCAAAATAAAGTTCAATGATTTTGGTTCGTTGTTCGATTGTGTATTGTTCCATTTGACATTCCCATTACAAAATCCTGAAAAGAATTTTTAAAAAAATTGAACAAAAATTATAATTAATTCACTCCACAACATTTTGCGCCACCCTGTCTTTCTTCCAGAGAAAAAATAGTAAAATATATTAGTCGTATGCTTCTAGGTGAAGGGGAGAAAGAGATGTTCAAACACTATTTTTAAAGCATTTTTTTCCTTGTGATTTGATCCATATATACCTTTAAATACACTTGGATAGATGAGAAGGGCATATTTTGTGAGGTAAACGAATAGGTTTGATTTTGTGGCAAAATTTTTTCAAATGTTTTCAAATGAATCATTTTTCTAAAACCTTTTAAACTATTTTAACTTCTATACGAAGTGTATGATTATTAATGAGAACATTTTTTTTTGCAAATCTTATTGTAAAGAGTTCTAGTTTGGTATGAGGAGTTTTTCACCCAAGAACGGTTTTATCAGAATTATGTATAACATTCGACGCCCTACAAATTCATATCTTGCCGAATTTATCAAATAATCTTGAAAATATTTTAAATCAGCCAATCGAATTTTTTATCCGAACAACTAGATTTCATAAATGTGATCAATCGAACTGATCGAACCCATCTTCTGATAAAACCGTTCTTGGGTGAAAAACTCCTCATACCAAACTAGAGCTCTTTACAATAAGATTTGCAAAAAAAAATTTTCTCATTAATAATCATACACTTCGTATAGAAGTTAAAATAGTTTAAAAGGTTTTAGAAAAATAATTCATTTGAAAACATTTCAAAAAATTTTGCCACAAAATCAAACCAATTCCCTTACCTCACAAAATATGCCCTTCTCATCCATCCAAGTGTATTTAAAAGATATATATTTGTCAAATCACAAGGAAAAAAATGCTTTAAAAATAGTGTTTGAACATCTCTTTCTCCCCTTCACCTAGAAGCATACGACTAATATATTTTGCTATTTTTTCTCTGGATAATTATTTGTGCACATTTGAAAAAAGACAGGGTGGCGCAAAATGTTGTGGAGTGAATTATTTATAATTTTTTTCTCAATTTTTTTAAAAATTCTTTTCAGGATTTTGTAATGGGAATGTCAAATGGAACAATACACAATCGAACAACGAACCAAAATCATTGAACTTTATTTTGAATATCAACGGTCCATTGTTTTAACCATTTGATAATGAGCGTTGAAGCCCATTTTAAATCAAATGGCTTCATAAACAAGCAGAACTGCAGGATATAGGCTACGGAGAATTTAAGAGCAGTTCATCAACGACAATGACACGCATTTAAATGTATTGTTTGGTGCAGTGTATCGTCTGGGAGGATCATTGGACGGTGTTGCAGTTTCCATCAATAGTACTCAATATCGGACGATGCTGGGGAATTTTTTAGGGCCAGCAGTGAAAAACCATCTAACCCTTTGGTTCCAAGAAGATACTGCAAGCGACTCAATGGCTGTTTTAATACATAACACATCGTTCATTATGCGCCACCCTGTATAAAATTTTTTTTTTAAACAAAATTTCATTCTGCTTTCTGACAAATGTCGCCCTTGAAAACTAGCCGCGATTCTAAGAATTTTTTTTTTTTTGGATCTATGGTTCGTGCTTCATAATTATTTACAAATTTTTTTTCTCCTTCTTCCTGATGTATTTGGCTTTGAAAGAACTGGCCGTTTCAGTTACACTTATTGTAAGATATTTTATTACTTAAGATTTGTGTTGATTGGTGAGTTTCAATAATTATTAGTTTTTTCTGAGGGAATATTTTAGAATGAAAATGGCGTCCCATTTAATCGTTTCCTAGGCTACTATATGGGAATTATTTTTAAGAGGTGGAAATGCGATAATTCACACACACAGTCTTAATTTAGCCCGATGAATCCTAAGGTAACATTGGCGGCAAACTCGTCCCATACTGATATTGGATTTGACTATTCTAAGACTTCCTTCTTTTATGGTAGTACCTAGCATAGGGCATAAACAAGAAAGAAAATTAAAAAATATGCAAAATTTAAGTTTTTCTAAATTAAATAATTATTAATTACTCTGGAAAAAATATGGCTGGGAAATTTTTACTTGAATTAAAAAAAAAATACAAATGTTTGTGTAAATATTGTTCTGCCAAAAGAGAAGGGAAATTAAAATTTACAAATTCAAGAAAAAACGTGTTAGAAAGAAAAAAGTGAGCAAAGCAAACCATAGTAGTGAATTTACATTTTCTCTATATCGGCCGGACCACTATGGAACTTTCCCGATAATGTCATCAAATATTCATTTCAGTTCTCCTATTCTAAATGTACATTCCAAGTTTCATGAAAATCTGACTAGTATTGGCTGAATTATTAAGTCGCATTCTATCTTTTCAATTGGCCTATCCAGAATGTATACACTAAGTTTTAAGAAAATTCGCCCATCTCCCTATTATAATCTGCCTATTATTGAGTTAATTATTGAAGTCTTTCTTTTTTAGCCCTCCACAACCCCCACCGCGGGGAGACATATATTATTTTTTCAGCTGGTCCATCCCAAACGTACGTTCGAAGTTTCATTAAAATCAGACTATTATTATTAACCGAATTAGGGAAGTTTCTATATTTCCACACAACATTTTTTAAAAAAGTTTTCGCATTAGTGTTGCCAGATGCAAATTCCGTTGAAAAGTTAATATGTTCTGACTTCGATCTTAGTACACAAACTGTGCAAATCTCATCAAAATTGGACGACCAGCTTCGGTTTTACAATAAGTGCAAAAATAGACTATTTGGACAAAATGTATTTTTAGACAGTGTTGCCATAGTCGAATATGGCCCAAAAACTAATCAGATCTAAGTTAGGATCAAATACATGAACTGCGTAAATTTTATCGAAATTGGCCCAACAGTTTAGTCTGAACCGTACGGACAAAATTTTGTCGTTTTTAGACAAAAAAGCGTTACCAAATAGTGTTGCTATATATTAATTTCGTCCAGAATCTAACACCATCTGGCATTTGATGCAACACCAAAATGGTGAAAGTTTCATGGAAATCGGATCATCCATTCAGATTTTATTAGCGATTTAAAAAAGCGGACGGACGGACGGACATGGGGCTAATTATTTTTAACGAAACGGATTTTGCACTTATTTTCATCTTCCTAGCCCTTCTAGATCAAAAGTTAGGTTTTCGCACGATTATAGTACTTTCCTATAAACATTCGTTTATGGGGAAAGTAAAAAGAGTTGCGTGTTTCTAATGCTTTTTTTTCATACGCCCAGTCTAAAGCCATATTAATTTAAAAAGTGTTGCGTTTTTTAATGCGGAATCAGCAGAATAAAGCATGGCTGAACTATCTGAATTTTAGTAATGTTTCCGATCATAGCGAATATTTATCGATGCTGAAAGATTTCCGAAGTTTACTGTAAATTTAGTAAAACTAATATTTATCTAAAATGCACGATAGTTTTCTCCCAGATCGAGAACAATTCTGGAAATTTCTTAATTACGAACGTTAAACTGATGGATATCCACCTACTATAAAGTATTTGGATAACTCATCAAACACTACTCGAATAATTACTAATCTTTTCGCCTCATTTTTTGGACAAACTCTTTCGGGTAGCAATTTTACACCAGCTGATGACTACTTTAGTTATTTTGATAATTTGGATAATTCAATTAAGATTGACGTCGAGACGATTGTTAATCAGACCCAGTTGCTAAAGGATCACTTTACCTGTGCGCCTGCTATAGTTTTAAAGAAGTGTTGCCATATTTTGTCGGTACGGCTTGCTAAATTTTCTCAAAAATCATTGACTACGGGTATATTTCCAAGTGATTGGAGATATTCTTTTATTATCCCGGTTCAAAAATAGTTCTAAAGCTGACATTACTAAATACAGGCCCATAGCTTGATTATCATGTACCCCTAAGCTTTTTGAAAGTATTGTCTACAACTTCTTTCACTTTTACTGCAAACTATTTAACTTTTTTTATAGAAGAGGTAGAAAGCTGAAAATATTAATCTCCCTACTTATCGCAATCGTCTAAAATTGATTAACCTTTAAAGAAACGCCGCGAGATAGCGGATACAGTAATCATTCATCCAATTTTTATTGGCGGCATTGAGTCTTCGAGAATTCTCGAACGTATACAATTTAACGCCCAGTCGCTAAGAAATGTCAGCTTATTCATGATCGACTGCCATTGTACTGACTATGGAACGTTTGAACCAGTTGCTAGAATCCTAGAATATTGCAGAAAAATTCTGCACAATTTCACCGCTCAAAACTGATTCTGAAGGGCCTGTTGGGCACTGGTTTTTCTATATCATCGGATATGTAAACTCTCGGGTTAACCTTTTTATGTTCTATTGGTTGTTTCCACATGTATTTTTGCTATTGGCTAGGGTGAGACTAACATAATATGTATTACTATATTTTGTGTCGATGAATGGGTGGTCAAGTGCGAAAATTAGCAAGCCGACCAGCCTCGCTTCATCCTTCAAAATTATCATCCCTCCACAGTTATTTTCGGTTCTAATTTCTACGTACTTCAGTAGATACTTCCATAGTTCCGATTCCTAACGTAGAAGAGTCAGAACCCATTTGTATTAGAAATTGAATGCTGAATTGTTTCTTTTTTGTGACCAATTTGTATATTCCTCCCAGTTACCCTGCTGATAATTATTATTTTCTAATGGTTGCAACTGTAATTGATCTCATGGGCACAGATGACGATCTTAATCTTCTTGGAGATTTTAACCTTCCCATTATTCAGTGGTCCGGCTCTGAAGATGAAGTATCATACGTTGCCTCCAATATCGACTCTGAGTTTGCAATCGTCAGCCTAACGGCTCATGATGGACTGCATCATATCAGTGATATAAAAATTTCCCTCAAGAGATAACTGGATCTTGTCTTCTCCTCTAGTTATTCGGCCTAGTCCTGTTGAACTTTGCAAAGTCGACGTGCACCATCCTCCACTGTGTGCTATTTTTTGTCAGGATATTATAGGAACTAGTGCTAATATTGGAAACGTCTACAGATTCAATTTTCGAAAAACCAACTTTGAAATGCTCAAAAACCTTAGCAAGATCAATTCTGATAACCTTTTTGATAACAGCTGTATTGAAGCCTGTGTTACGGAATTTTATGTTTCAATTTTGAATACTTTTTTGAACTAGTCTTTCGCTTCCTTTTTGCATGATCCTTCAGTGTCGACGAATTCGAACTCGACGAGTCTCTAAAGTGTCAAGTCTTTCCCAAATTTGTGAAAGACGCTTTTGTCATTCCAATTCACAAGAAGAGCAGTAAGGGTGACATCTGAAACTACAGAACAATTGCAACGTTGTCTAGCATACCCAAGCTATTTGAATGTATTGTATACCTTGTTTTGAGTTTTCATTGTAAATCTGCCATTTCCGTCGATCAACACGGGTTTCTGAAGGGTAGATCTACTACTACCAACTTATTCGACTTTGTCTTTTTCTACTTGTGTCATGGAGAGGGGTAACTGTATAATCACGGACTTTTCCAAAGCGTTAGATAAGTTATCTCATCGGGTTATTTTGTTCAAACTTAAAGCGCTCGGCTTTCTAGATTTCTTTACTAATTGGATACGTTCCTATCTTGTTGGGAGGGGTTATCAAGTGCTTTTCCGGTCATAAAAATCGGTTTTTTTTAATGCTGCGTCTGTCGTGCCCCAAGACAACATCTTGGACCACTCTTGTTTATTCTAACCACCAACGACATAGCTGCCATACTAAAGCACTCCAAACTATCCAGCTATGCAGACGATATGAAAATTTATACAAAAATAACTCGTATTAGCGACACCACGAATCTTCAGAAAAATTTAATTATTTTACCACTTGGTGCACCAAAAGCAACTTAATATTGAATATCAATAGGTGTAACTGCATGACGTTTTCGCGCAAACTCATTAATTGTTATTGCGAATACAATATAGAAGGGGCTAGTCTCCATCGAGTAAACAAGATAAAAGATTTAGGTGTTATATGTGATCAAGAGTTACATATTGACATGGTGATTCATCGTGCAAATTCAACACAAGGCTTTATCCAAAGGTGGTACAACGAATTTAGCTATCCAATCATAACTAAAGCTCTTTACATTACGTTTGTTAGACCACTATTGGAATGCGCCTGTCAAGTGTGGGCACCCTATCATACGACTCATATTAATAGATTTAAATATATCCATCCAACGTAAATTTGCACGCTTCCCGCTACGAAATTTATTCTCGAGTGACAAACTACAATTACCAACTTACCAGCATAGGTTGTACTTAATTGGCCTGAACTCTTTGGAAAAGCGCCGCAAGGTGGCTCATGTAATTTTTTTTCATCAAATTTTTGTCGGAAATATTGATGCCCCCGTATTCTTGCCGAGTTGCCTCCACACGTTCCCTCACGGTCTTTACGTTCTGTTGAAGTTTTAAAATTAATTTTCATCGTAGCAACTATGGGTGTTATGAGGCAATTTCTCGTATGTTACGTAAATCTAATGCCAACGCTCCTATTTTTGATTTTTGCACTAGCAAAGCTGAATTAAAAGAGGCGTTATTTAGTATCGATTCCATGGTTAATTCACCCTAGCTCCGACGTGTGCACTAATTGTGTGCTAATCGCTCCTGTGGAAGTGTAATATTTGTTCCATAGAAATAAGTAAAATAAAAAATAATTAGCAAAACAAACCATAGCAGTGAATTTACATTTTCTCTACATCGGCCGAACCACTATGGAACTTTCCCAATAATGTCATAAAATATTTATTTCAGTTCGCTTATTCTAAATGTTCATTACAAGTTTCATGAAAATGTGACTACTATTGACCGAATTATTAAGTTTTTTCTACTTTCGCCCCCGCAACCCCAACAAGTAGAGACGTATTCTATCGTTTAATTTGACCTATCCAGAATGTATATATCAAGTTTTAAGAAAATCCGCCCATTATTGAGAGAATTATTAAAGTTTTTCTATTTTAGCCCCCACAACCCTCACCGAAGAGAGATATATTTTATCTTTTCAGTTAGCCCGTCCCAAGCGCACATTCCTAGTTTCATTAATATCTGCCTGTTATCGACCGAATTATTAGGGTTTTTTGTTTTACCCTCCCACAACCCCCACCGAGGGGAGACGCGTTCTACCTTTTCAGTTGGCCTATCCAGAATGTACATACTAAGTTTTAAGAAAAGCCACCCATTATTGAGTGAATTGTTAGTTTTCCTATTTTAACCCCCCATCGAGAGGAGACATATTTTATCTTTTCAGTTGGCCTATCCCAAACGTACATTCCAAATTTCATTAAAATCCGATTATTATTGGCCGAATTAGGGAAGTTTCTATATTTCCACCACAATATTTTTTAAAAAAAGTTTTTCGCATTAGCATTGCCAGAATATATATATATATACTATATAAAAAAGTTGAAAGTTAATATGTTCTGATTTCGACCTTAGTACATAAACTGTGCAAATCTCATCAAAATTGGACGTGCAGTTTCAGTTTTTCAACTAGTGCAAAAATTGACTATATTTGGACAAAACGTATTCTTAGACAGTGTTAGGGTCCAATACATGAACTGCATAAATTTTGTCAAAATCGGCCCAGCAATTTAGTTTGCACCGTGTGCACAAAATTTTGTCGTTTTTAGACAAAAAAGGGTTACCAAATAGTGTTGCCATATGTTAATTTCGCCTAAAACGGTAAGAGTTTCCTGAAAATCTGACCTTCCATTTAGATTTTATTAACGATTTCAAGAAGCGGACGGACGGGTGGACGGATGGACGGACGCACGGACATGGGGCTAATTATGTTTGATGAAACGGGTTTCGCACTTATTTTCATCTTTCTAGCCCTTTTATAACAAAAGTTAGGTTTTCGCACGATTATAATACTTTCCTATAAACATTCGTTTATCAGGAAAGTAAAAAAATAAAGAAAAGTGCAAACACAATCATTGAAAAAGAAATGAAATCCCCGCAAAAAACTTTTCTAAAGAAAATGTATGAAGAAGGCTACTTCTTTATTTTCCCCGAAACGTATTTCCCTCAATCTTTTTTTCCATAGCTTTCTTGTAGTCTTTACCTTCAATTGCATAAAAAAAGGGATACGTATGAAAAAAACATATAGTAACTTAAAATCGGGCCTATAGCCGATTTTTTGATGCCCTATGGTAGAAATGGGGCAGAAAAACTGTCAAAACTAGCGTTATTTCAAGGCTTTTTCTTTATAACTTTGTTCCTTCTTATGAAAATTTCTTCCAATTTGCAGACAACCTAGACCTTGCTAGCATAAGTCCAATCTGTGAATTTTGTTCAAATCGGTGAATTGGTTTTTAAATTAGATCAAAAAAACGTTGTAAGGAGGGTTGTTTTCTCTTACGATTAATTCTTTCTCCTTTATCGTTGGACCGATTTGATTGAAATTTAACACGGTATCGTCTATTTATGTAGTTAACCTATGTAATTAATTTAAACAAAATTGAGTTACAAATTTTCCAATTAAAACCGAAAAACCATAAACAAAAAAACGACAAAACTTTCTGGTCACTATAGTTTTTCCTTTATAACTTTGCTCCCCCTGGATTGATTTTGCTCAAATGCAATACCAAACCAAGCTAAGGAATAAGCAACTCACATCAAAATCCGATAACGCGTTTTTGAGTTATCTTGTATACGGACGGACATGCATAAATCGATATAACTTTTGATTCCTGACACAACCATACCATTAAAACCTTTCTACGACCATTATTTCGATGTGTTACAAATGGAGTGACAAAACTAATATACCCTCTGGTAGTACCTACCATAGAGCATAAAAATTAATTAAATTATTAGTAATGCGAATTCAAGTTTCAGACATTTCATACTTTCAGTGGATAAATTAATTATAAGAACAGTACGAACTTAATAGAATTGTCACTAAGGAGAAAATTATATTTCGTGCAACTGACAGAAGCTGTAATTAATTAATAATTAAGTAGCAATTCCAAATTGTTAAAATATTTACAAACAAGTAAACAAACCAAAAACAAAAAAAAAATTATTATTTGAGAGGAATTTCTGAAAAACCCAAAATACAAACTACAAATTCAAACAACTTAAATAAATACATAATTATTAAAACAATCGCTTCAAGGTGAAATAAGTGCCAAAAAACTCCTAGTAACAATTTCAATTCATCATTCTTTATTAGAGTTTTGGAATAAAAAAATAATTGTTTAAACAGTTTCCATTATGTTCGCTTAAGATTGTGAAGTTACTTAATTTTTTCAACTTATTATTCAAGTTAAAATATTAAAAGAAATTCCTTTCAGAAATACATTATTTAGAAATAAAATACAACAAGGGTAAGTAGCAACAATATTTCTGATGAGTAAGCTTTGTCTTAATATTTTCCTAGTGAATAATTAAATACAGCTCTATCAATAAATTGAAAACAAATCCAAATATAGGAACTAAAAATGGCCTATAGGCAATTTTTTGATGCCCTATGATAGAAATAGGAGTCGTAGTTATCAAATAACACGGAGGCAAATAACGAAAACTAGTAACATTTCTAGGTTCTTTTTGCACCCTGGGTCGATTTTTACTGAAAATTAACGTAGAGTTGCCAAATTATTCAGTCGACGTATGCAAATAATTTAAACGAAATTGCGTCCAAAGTTTTCGGTTTAGGACCGAAAATCTATAAAAAGAAAAAAAAACGACAAACCCTTTCGTTATTGTGATATTTGCTTAATAACTTAGGTGTTTCTCGGTCGGTTTTGCTGAAATGTAATACCAAATAACGTTAAGAACCAACAGACAATCTAAATTTTATCAAATTAAATGATGGGTTTTTGAGTTATACACAGACGGGCAGACGGTGTACCTAGCTTAGGAATATTTGATTGCACATACGGCAAAAGATCACCATGTAGTAATTTTGTTCACGACGCAATTCTAAATCGAACGAAGCAGCAGCAGATCGATTAGGTGATAGCATCCCCAATTGATTGAGAGCTTTGTTCGCGATTTCTAAGCACAAATCTAGATTCATTATCAACACTTCGTTGTAGATTTCTGCTGTGAAATCCATGTTCATATTTGAGTTTCCCTTGCGTATTCTACGGAAAATATTTTCAGCCATGTGCGTTTTAAATTTCTCCCATAACTCTGTTGGAGATGAAGGAGTTTTGATTGATTTGGTTTGAATGTGACGTGTTGCACGCATCATTAACACATACATCCCAGTGTCGATCGTTCTCCAATAAATTCAGAGCTTGACGTGCACTGCGGAAAGTGGCATTTGTAACACCGGGCACATTTATCAACAGCGTGCGAAGAAAGAAGCATTCATTATTCCCTTTATAACTGTGCTCCGCCTGCATCGAATTTGGCGAAATGCATATGCAAGTTAAGTAAGAAGCATCTCACAATGTAAATTTCATAAAAATCGGATAACGCGTTTTTGAGTTACTTTGTATACGGACAGACGGACATGCATAAGCCAACATATCTTTTGATTCCCGACACAACCATACTCTTAAAACCTTTCTACGATGATTATTTCGATGTGTTACAAATGGAGTGACAAAACTAATAAATCCTTTGGTAGTACCACAGAGTAACTAAACAGAGAAACCAATTTATATAAAATTTGTGTACGCTGTGTTTTCCTATCCGTGTGTAAAAAAAATCCTTAAAGTTAACGTAGTAGAACGCGTGATTTTTATTGGAGGAGTGATTAAATGGGACGCGATCTTAATTGTGATTTATTCCCCCAAAAAATTTCTAAATAATTGTGAAGGACCAATTAACCACAAAAGAGCATCGCTGGTTTTTAAAAGCAAAGAAAAAATATGTATTTAAAAAATATTTTCTTATACAGGGTGACACAAAATGAACGTTGTTAATTCCTTAGGAGCCATTAACTCCCTTGCAGTATGCGCTGTGGCTTCATCTTGTTGGAACCAAATGGTGGTTTTCCACAGCTGGCCTAAAAATTTTCCAACATGTTCCGATATTGAACGCTATTAATGGAAACTGCAACACCGTCTTTATTTTCGAAGAAATTTGGACCAGTGATCCTCCCAGTCGATACACCGCACCAAACAGTACACATAAGTGGGTGTAATTGTCGTTGATGAATTGCTCTTGGATTCTCTGTAGCTCATATCCTGGAGTTCTGCTTGTTTACGAAGCCATTTAACTTGAAATGGGCTTCAACGCTCATTATCAAATTGTTAAAGCAATGGACCGTTCATGTTCAAAATAAAGTTGAATGATTTTGTTACGTTGTTCGATTGTGTATTGTTCCATTTCACATTCCCCATTACAAAATCCTGAAATAACATTTTTGAAAAAATTGAACAAAAAATTATCATTAAATAACTTCACAAAATTTTGCGCCACCCTGTCTTTTTTCCAAATATGTACATATAATTATCGAGAAAAAAAAATAGATCGTTGAATCCTATGATTCTAAGCTACACAGTTTCTACGAAAAGAGAAAACGGGGAGGGGTTCAAACACAAATCATTTTTTTCTTTGTGATTTGATCTATATTTCTTTAAAATACAATTGGATAGATGAGACGAAATATATGGTGAAGCGAAGGAAGTCGTTTGAATTCATGAAAAATATATTTCAATATAATTTCTGGTAGTTTCTGGACAAGCGGTATCTTAAGGAAGAGGGGTTAGGAAAAATACATTTTTGGCAAAATTTTGATTTCTTTGGTTTTCATATTTCCATTAATAGTGCTCAATATCGGAACATGTTGGAAAATTTTTAGGCCAGCTGTGGAAAACCACCATTTGGTTCCAACAAGATGAAGCCACAGCGCATACTGCAAGGGACTTAATGGCTCCTAAGGAATACATAACGTTCATTTCGTTTCACCCTGTATAAGACCATATTTTTTAAATATTTTTTTTTTTTTGCTTTTGAAAACCAGCCATGCCCTTTTGTGAATAAGTACAATATTTTTTTTTAATCTCTGTTTTGATTCGTCCTTCATAATTATTTGGAAATTTTTTGGGAGAATATCAGAATAAAAATGGCGTCTCATTTAATCATTTTATTCAAAATATTTTGAAGAGGTGGTAATGCGATAAATCACTCACACACTCTCAATTTTGACCGTTCAATACTAATGAAACTCCCGTGGCAAACTGTTCCCATATTGAGATTGGATTTTCCAATTCTATCCCCCTTATTCTGACCGCAGTCATAACAAGTTCTGACTGTCATAAAATGACGTCTTTGTCATAACTTTTTTTTAAGACTATTTGGTATTCTGACGCTCTCATAACTAACAACTGTCATAAAAAAATGTCATAAGGTCTGACCGACAATATTTTACATCACAACGGAATGTCAGATGTTTTAGAAATATTGAATTGTCAAAATAAAATATTGTAGTGAAAAATGCTAGAAATGTTACTAATATTACTCGAATTTTTAATTAACGAACGAGAAAAAAGGTAAGGGTGATATATTTAAATAATTTATTATTATCAAATATTAATTTATTTAACTTTATTTTACATCCACAGGCTAGTAACTAGACGAAGTCTTCGATATATACGAGATGCTTCCAATCGATTCAGTCTGGAGGAAATTACATTTCAGCGATTGTTCCGCCTACCTAAAGCCATTGCTTTAGATGTTATTGCTCAACTCGAGCCTTTTGACGAGATTTCTAATATACCTTTCTTGATAAAGGTTATTATTATGTGTAAATTATTTATATTTTCACCCTCTTTATGTAACAAAATATTTATAGGCTCTCTGTGTAATTCATTTCTTGGGCCATGGATCGTACCAAAAATCAATAGGAAGTAATTATTTACTACCCATGAGCCAGGCATCCGTTTCGAGAAATATAACGTTAATTTGCAAATTACTTGTAACAAAAATGTCACATACAACCATTCAATTTCCGAAAACGGTTGAGGAGATGGCAAAAGTTAAAGAATTGTAAAATTTTAGATCGCCAAATCGATATTTTTTGACACTGTATTGTTATATAGATTTTATATAAAATTTGGAATAAAAGGCACTATTGGTGCTATTGATTGCACGCACATTGGGATTGTTGCACCTCCTACCCTTGATGTCACCAGACCGGCACATTTGTATATGAACCGTAAAGGATATCATAGCATTAATGTCGAAGCGGTATATATTTATGAACTTAAAAATATGATTGTTTGTATGATATTCTTTAAATTCCAGATATGTGATGCAAATTTAAATTTTTTATTGCTTAATGCCCGGTATCCAGGTTCTTGCCATGATTCTGCCAGCTAGAATTCATTTAATTCGAAGGTATGAGCCAAGACGCCAAAATTGGCCGTTAGGAGATGCAGGATATCCGCTGGAACCTTGGCTGTTAACTCCATTCTCAGCACCGAGCTTGAGATGAGATTTAATGCAATGCACATAAAGGCACGGAACACTATAGAACGTGCATTTGGTGTTTTAAAATCGCGTTTCCGTTGCCTTCATAAACACCGCACATTGCATTATAACCCGGAGAAAGCATCCTTTATTGTGTATTCGTGTGCCATTCTACACAACATTTTAGTAGCAAAGGGTGTTCGCTTTAATGAGCAAGATGAAGATGAAGATGACGCAAATGAAGAAGGTAGCAATGAAAATGAACCCGATCAAATTGAAACCTCTAATTTTTTGAATGGAGGTCAGCGAACAAGGAACGCGTATGTTCAAACATTGTAATAAAGTATGAAAAATAAAAGTGTAACTTCATTTGAAATGGTTTTATTATATTTTGAAATATACGAATTACAATGAAACATGTTTATGTTATTCTGTTCAGAGCAGCCGAAATACTAGTTAGTGTTTCGGTTATTTTCTTTAAGGCTTGAGCCATTACGTTTCCGTTTCTTTCCTCCCGCTCCTCTCTATCCCTTGACATTTTTCTTATTTCCTCCATTACGATCGTAATGTTGTCGCCTTTTCTTTTTCTACATTTTCTTGTTGATGGCTGTGTATCCGCAGTAGAGCTAGTGGGAGTGGTTAAAACACTGGTGGAAGAACAAATGGAAGAAGTGTCGATACCATTGTCCATATTATCCTCTAACAATGGATCTACTGAGGGTGTAGTAGTAATATCCTTTAAAAATATATTATTTATTTCATAAAAATATGTTTACAACTTAAATGTATATGATTACCTCGAACCCTAAAACGGGAACGTTCTCCTCGCCGTCTATAGTGATGTGCCCGAATACACTTAAAGCACGTTCTTCCAGGCGGTTGAGTCTACTACATTTTGACGACCCTCCGCCAGTTAGCAGCATGTCTACTTTAATTTTCCGAGCTTTGGATCGGACCTGATTCTTCCAGTGCATCAAACTCTATAAAAATATTATAAAAATATGTATAATCTAGTAGGAAATAACAACCAAACTTACAGTTTTCCACTGCTCAGATGTTCTTGTGGGTCCTTTTAAAGAATTTAACAAAGACGCCAATTCATCCCACTTTTCCTTGACATGTGCCGGTTGTTTTGGGGAATTTTTTCCGGCCTTAAACTCCGGATTTTGGGACAGAAAAGATAAAAAAACCTCTAATTGTTCACCCGTGGTCCTTTTTCTGATGGTTTTCATATTTTCCCTGTAAATGAACATATGTATATATGCCATATTACACATTTAATAATATATTTTAATAAATTATTAAAAATTAAATACTTACATGTAATCAATCAGATCAAATTTATTACATTGATTTGTTATTTGAAATATGCGTGAAGCTGGTTTCAATTACATTCAAACTAATATTTCGGACACTTTCGGACACATAATTGTGATCTGGTTGCCAGAATACGAATTTTCGCAGCAGTCATAAAAACAGTCAGAACTTTATTGTCATAAATTTTTATGACAGTAAAACTGTCACAGTGCCAGAATAAGGGTGTATGTCTTCCTTATTTAATGGTAGTACCTAGCATAGGGCATAAACAAGAAAGAAAATTAAGAAATATGCAAAATTTAAGTTTTTCTAAATTATTAATTACTCTGGAAAAAATATGGCTGGGAAATTTTTACTTGAATTAAAAAAAAATACAAATGTTTGTGTAAATATTGTTCTGCCAAAAGAGACGGGAAATTAAAATTTGCAAATTCAAGAAAAAACTTGTTAAGTACCCCGTAAACGATCAAATTTGTTTGTCAAACATGCGTGTTTGTCAAGCAATTTGATCGTTTGCGAGCTTGTTTGACATGTTTGACCAACAATTTTTGTGTTTGACGTGTTTGATGAAAATTTTGATTGACGGCGTGTTTGACAAACAATTTGATCGTTTGCGGCGGTGTTTGTCGAACACGATTTCAGTTGTCGCTTGTATTACTCATTGTGTATGATAAATCGTATGAAACGAACGTCGCCGAAAATCGAAATTACGGGCAAATTTGATAAATTTGTTTGTCAATCAATTTGATCGTTTGCGCTGAAAAAGTGAAGTTTGACAAAACGTTTGTCAAACAAATTTGATCGTTTACGGGGCCCTTTAGAAAGAAAAAAAAGAGTTGCGTTTTCCTAAAGCGTTTTTTTCATACGCCCAGTCTAACGGCATATTAATGTAAAAAGCGTTTTTGAATGTGTTTTTTTCCTATTAATTTCAAAAAGTGTCGCATGTGTTTCGTAACGCGTTTTCGTCACGCGTTTTCTGACCCCCAGGCTAAAGACATATTAATGTCAAAAATGGAAAACGTTTGAAAATAAAAAATTAATGAAATCATAATTAACGCGAATTCAAATTTCAGATATTTCATACTTTCAGTGAATAAATTAATTCCACGAACAGTACGAATAGAGTTGTCTTTAAAGAGAAAGAATAATAATTTATATCGAAAATTATATTTCGTGCATGCACAGGAATCAGCATTCGATTTAAGCCGAAATAAGTAATGTAAGACAAAAATAACGTTCGATTGAGGCTTTCATTGTTACAAGTTGACATTCGAAGTAATTAAGGGCTCGTTGATGAGATCGAATGCTGATTCCTGTGCAGATTCTTTATACGTTTTTGTTGAGTCCTCTCAACATTATTGTTTATTGTTATTATTATAAAACGAAATTAAAAAAAAACATGGCAGAATCCCGAACTTGTTGTTTGTTTTGTTTGACAGCTCATATTGACAAAGTCTTCTTCTTTTTCTCATGACTGATGAAAAGACCAACATGGTTATTTCTATAATCATGAGATATTATTCGATCGCAAATTTATCCAAATAATTCCGAAAGGGTTTGATCCTACGAAAACTGAAATCTCACTTAGACTCTTAACACCTTTGGAAAATTAAGATTTTGGGATCAAACCGGGTCAGAAGCCACAAGTTTTTCTTATAGGTAATAAAATTTGGGACATTTTCATGTAAATCGATCTAAATAATTATGTCGGGTTCGCGAAATATTAAGGAAAAACCAAGTCCGAAATACAATACATGCAAATCAAGGAACCGTAAATTGCAATTTTTTCAAGGAACCGTTGGAATCAAAAAGTATAAAAAGGGAGTCGTTCTTCATACCAGGACCCAGTTTTTTCCAAATAACATAAAAGACCACAAGGAATTATTGCAAAATTATTTAATACCAAAGTTAAATAAAAGGATAGGTAAGTGATTACATTAAATATTTCATGTATTTTTTATCAAATTCAAAATTGAATACAATCAATTTGTGCATCAAACTCTATAAAAATATTATAAAAATATGTATAATCTAGTAGGAAATAACAACCAAACTTACAGTTTTCCACTGCTCAGATGTTCTTGTGGGTCCTTTTAAAGAATTTAACAAAGACGCCAATTCATCCCACTTTTCCTTGACATGTGCCGGTTGTTTTGGGGAATTTTTTCCGGCCTTAAACTCCGGATTTTGGGACAGAAAAGATAAAAAAACCTCTAATTGTTCACCCGTGGTCCTTTTTCTGATGGTTTTCATATTTTCCCTGTAAATGAACATATGTATATATGCCATATTACACATTTAATAATATATTTTAATAAATTATTAAAAATTAAATACTTACATGTAATCAATCAGATCAAATTTATTACATTGATTTGTTATTTGAAATATGCGTGAAGCTGGTTTCAATTACATTCAAACTAATATTTCGGACACTTTCGGACACATAATTGTGATCTGGTTGCCAGAATACGAATTTTCGCAGCAGTCATAAAAACAGTCAGAACTTTATTGTCATAAATTTTTATGACAGTAAAACTGTCACAGTGCCAGAATAAGGGTGTATGTCTTCCTTATTTAATGGTAGTACCTAGCATAGGGCATAAACAAGAAAGAAAATTAAGAAATATGCAAAATTTAAGTTTTTCTAAATTATTAATTACTCTGGAAAAAATATGGCTGGGAAATTTTTACTTGAATTAAAAAAAAATACAAATGTTTGTGTAAATATTGTTCTGCCAAAAGAGACGGGAAATTAAAATTTGCAAATTCAAGAAAAAACTTGTTAAGTACCCCGTAAACGATCAAATTTGTTTGTCAAACATGCGTGTTTGTCAAGCAATTTGATCGTTTGCGAGCTTGTTTGACATGTTTGACAAACAATTTTTGTGTTTGACGTGTTTGATGAAAATTTTGATTGACGGCGTGTTTGACAAACAATTTGATCGTTTGCGGCGGTGTTTGTCGAACACGATTTCAGTTGTCGCTTGTATTACTCATTGTGTATGATAAATCGTATGAAACGAACGTCGCCGAAAATCGAAATTACGGGCAAATTTGATAAATTTGTTTGTCAATCAATTTGATCGTTTGCGCTGAAAAAGTGAAGTTTGACAAAACGTTTGTCAAACAAATTTGATCGTTTACGGGGCCCTTTAGAAAGAAAAAAAAGAGTTGCGTTTTCCTAAAGCGTTTTTTTCATACGCCCAGTCTAACGGCATATTAATGTAAAAAGCGTTTTTGAATGTGTTTTTTTCCTATTAATTTCAAAAAGTGTCGCATGTGTTTCGTAACGCGTTTTCGTCACGCGTTTTCTGACCCCCAGGCTAAAGACATATTAATGTCAAAAATGGAAAACGTTTGAAAATAAAAAATTAATGAAATCATAATTAACGCGAATTCAAATTTCAGATATTTCATACTTTCAGTGAATAAATTAATTCCACGAACAGTACGAATAGAGTTGTCTTTAAAGAGAAAGAATAATAATTTATATCGAAAATTATATTTCGTGCATGCACAGGAATCAGCATTCGATTTAAGCCGAAATAAGTAATGTAAGACAAAAATAACGTTCGATTGAGGCTTTCATTGTTACAAGTTGACATTCGAAGTAATTAAGGGCTCGTTGATGAGATCGAATGCTGATTCCTGTGCAGATTCTTTATACGTTTTTGTTGAGTCCTCTCAACATTATTGTTTATTGTTATTATTATAAAACGAAATTAAAAAAAAACATGGCAGAATCCCGAACTTGTTGTTTGTTTTGTTTGACAGCTCATATTGACAAAGTCTTCTTCTTTTTCTCATGACTGATGAAAAGACCAACATGGTTATTTCTATAATCATGAGATATTATTCGATCGCAAATTTATCCAAATAATTCCGAAAGGGTTTGATCCTACGAAAACTGAAATCTCACTTAGACTCTTAACACCTTTGGAAAATTAAGATTTTGGGATCAAACCGGGTCAGAAGCCACAAGTTTTTCTTATAGGTAATAAAATTTGGGACATTTTCATGTAAATCGATCTAAATAATTATGTCGGGTTCGCGAAATATTAAGGAAAAACCAAGTCCGAAATACAATACATGCAAATCAAGGAACCGTAAATTGCAATTTTTTCAAGGAACCGTTGGAATCAAAAAGTATAAAAAGGGAGTCGTTCTTCATACCAGGACCCAGTTTTTTCCAAATAACATAAAAGACCACAAGGAATTATTGCAAAATTATTTAATACCAAAGTTAAATAAAAGGATAGGTAAGTGATTACATTAAATATTTCATGTATTTTTTATCAAATTCAAAATTGAATACAATCAATTTGGGTACATTGAATATAAACCAATTGTTGTATTCGAAAATTCAAATAGTTCAAAATTGATATTCGGTTTTCATATCAAGTCAATTTTGGACTTAATAAGTAATTAAGTTACTATTTCTGATTGCGATTTATTCGTATACATCGAATAAATATCGATATTTCGTATTCAGAGGTAATTTTTTATAGATTCTAATTCCAATTGCTTTGAGTGTGATTTATTCGGGTACATCGAATAAAGACCGATATTTCACGTTCAAAGGTTATTTTCTGTAGATTCTAAGTGCAATTTATTCGGGTACACCGAATAAATATCGATATTTTGCATTCGGAATCTTCAACTTTTCAGAGATAGGGAACTTTCAATACAAATTGCTCGGTTACATAGAATAAATACCAGCTCTTTGTAGTTTCAATAACCATTGCACTAGCGAAGAATTGGGTTGGGTCAATTCTGAGCTTTAAGGTTATTTCGTCATTTCTGTTGACTAAACATCAAACGAGAATCATTCGGATACAACGAATCAATACCAATCGTTCTTGTTTGAAGTATAGTCAAAGATCAATCACTATTAACTCTAGATTCTTCACCAGACACGAATTGCTTTCAACGACGGAACAACGACGGAAACGTGCGATAGGATTTATATATATATATTTTTTTTTTGTTAAGTAAAGCTTTTATCTTTATTGTATTTTAATTCAAGCCGTATTGTTTTATGCGGATACAAAATAATTGTTTTTTATTAACGTAGAGCCAAATAATTGTTTAAATTTAAGAAGAAACAATAAAGCGAAAGATATTTTATTTTTTTACCGAACAACCAATATTGTTTTTATTTATCAGCAACAAATCCACCTTTTTATTTTTTTGTATTAAGCATAGGGCTTAACAGTTTTCTTTAGAAAAGTTTTTTGCGGGGATTGATTAAAACGGCACGAACTTCCATGGATTGCTAATAGTTAAAAAATTCATTGAGCGAATTCACCACTAGAACTGCGCAATAAATTGAAACGAATAAAATAAATACAAAATATTTTAGTAAGATTTTTATTATTACTTGCTTAACGTATTTTTGAAAACAACTAAATAAATATGAATAAATTTAAAAGAATTTAAGCTTATTTTTTCAAAAATTCCTAAGGAAATTTAATGTAAATGTTAAATAATTTGATTTTTCGGCTATATAATGCGTATTTCGGAATCCACAATTTACAGTCTTTTGGAAATCAGTAAAAGTTATTCAACATGAAGTTCACTTTGTTCGCTTGTTTTGTACTTCTCGGAGTTTCTACATCACTTGGTAAACTATATGATAGGTGTAGTTTGGCCAAAGAGCTCAAATTGAAAAAAGTAATAGACAACAATATTAAACGATTTGTTTGTGTGGCGCAATATGCAAGTGGTTTCGATTCCACGAAAGTTAGTGTCCTGCCGGATGGATCTCGAGAATATGGTATCTTCCAAATCAACAATAAGATATGGTGTAAAGATGACGGGGTTCAATCGGAAAATCTATGTGAGGTTAAGTGTAGCGAAATGATTGGTGACAAAATTGATCCATCATTGAAATGTGCTCGTAAAATTAAGGTAACAAAGCAAAAATTTAGAAATTGGCCAGCCTTTGTAGATAATTGTAGAAAGAATCTAAGGAATGTCTCTGATTGTTATGAAATTTCCCATTCTGCCGACCAAAATGGAGATCTTGTTAACAAACCAGCTTCCGGGTCAATTCTGGATCAAACTCGAACTCCAGATCCAACTCCTATTGCACAAAACGATGGTGATCACGAGGACGATGAAGATGCTGATGATGGTGAAGATGGTGATGATGGCGATGATGGTGACTTCGTAGGCGGTGGCGATGATGAGGAATATGCAGGCGAAGATGACGAAGATTAATATTGTTGGTTTTTATTTTTTAAAACTTGAAATTTTTAATCAATAAAGAAAGTCTATTGTATTTAGTTAAATTTTGTTTTCTAAACTATAAATTTGAGAAAGTCGCGACACGTTTTACTATTTTAGGCCAAGCAGGGATTTTTCGCATTTAAGCGAAATAGTTTTTATTAATAACTGTACATGAAAATAGAGTAAATCTTTGAAGGGATATCAAAGAATTGAATGCATTATATAAGGGCAGTTTGATAAATTTCAAATCTTGATTAAATGCATTAACATAATTGTATCGTCTTCCAGTAGAATGTTACCACCAGACTTATGAGGGAAATTCTGATTCAATATTATAGACGAATTCAAAATAAACAAATTTCTAATTTTACACGTTTATTTTTTCTCCGCTACAATTACTTTTAGTTTGTTTCCTCTTCTGTGGTGTCCGATTCGAAATATTAATTTGTTTCTGGTGAATATTAATGACTGATAACTAATTCCATTAATTTTCTTCTTCCTAGCTTGATTTGTCAATTTTTTGTATAAAATTTTTTTTTCTAATATTTTAAATATTAATTCCACGCCAACTTGTTCCTAATAATTTTCATTAGTGTTGGTGATAACAATATTGATATTGTATATATTTCCCCATTGTGATCCACGGGGTGGTTGATTCCAGGGGTGGCTCAAAAAATATTTTTAACTCCCCGCGCCCTAGGCAAACTTTTTTGTTGCGTCCTTCCTGTACAAGGAATAAAATTTTTTTAAAAAGATCTTGCTTCATGAAATTGTTCTTTTAGTTATAATTTATTAAGCATGAGCAAAAATAATGTAAATATAATCGAATCACCATTTTCGAAAAGTGCTCGTCGTTTTTTTTTGAAAATGTACTTTTTTGCCGTTTTTTACCTTCACGTATAGACGCATGTTCCATGAACAAGAGGGATCCATATCTGTTTTCCAAAGTGGAAAAAATGCATGTCTTTCTGGAGATGAGACCTTTTCGAAACTAATTCAAGACATCTAGCTTATGTTAACTATTTCAAGGTCAATTTTAATTTGCCATTTGCCACTTGAAGTCTGCTCAAAATGCGAAGAAATTAACTAATAGTTAAGAAATTAACTTATTAGTTATGAACTATTGTTTATAAGGGCGTCCAAATTTAACTCTGAAATCACTGAAAAATCTCAAGTAGCACTATCATGGGTTTGGAGTTTGATTATATGCAGAATCTTCCACTACCAGTTCTGCCCGTCCAGGAAGTATTTCATTTCCGCCAACTATGAATTTTGCGTGCATAATATGAAAACGGCGAAAGCAACTTTCCACTCCTACCACGAGGGTCAATCCCTCAAGGGACCCAACGAAGTGGCATCATATTTATTTAAACATGATGACACTTCGTTGATTATACTCGTGAAAACGTCCCTGAAGAAATATCGGAGTTGCACTTATTCCGCGAAAAATACCCGGGACAAAACAAAAACCATCAGTCAGTCGACAATTTAAAGTTTTCCTTTATTTTCCGCAAAGAGGTCACTCGTGCAATGATTGTGACAATGGTGTTTTCTGATATATAAACTGACTGTTTTATGATAAACATTCATATTAACCATTTCAGTATGTTACGAAGGAGTCTCAAAAAAAATTACACTCTTACATTCCATACAGTTTGGCAGAAATTCAGTTTTTTGTGTCTCCTGAACAATTTGAAAAAACCGGCATTAGCCCTTTCCGAATTTGTTGATTCTTATTTGTAAGTAAAAAAGGTATATAATAATAGGAAAATAAATTCATTAAAAAAAAACTTAATTTTTTCCATTCTTAATTTTTTTTTGTAGGTATATTATCCTCGTTTTCTTAAATATTTCGTTTGTTATTTTTATCTATGGAAATAATAAGAATTAATTATTTAATAATGGTTTAGAGTTAACATAATGTAAACTTTATCTTACACTTTTAAATGAGTTACAACAATTTCACTTTTCTCGCCTTTTGTTTGGCGAAATCAGTTATGTAATCTTCGACATCAATGCCTAGGATATATCATCTTCGATTGATATTGTTGCCAAGCCTACAAGCCGTACTTGAGCGATTGTTGAGCGAAGATAAGGTTTTATTAATTTCAGTTTCGAAAAACTTGTTTCAATATTCTTAAGTTGATAAAAATATTTGAATAAATATCTAACAGCTTTTTTTCACAAATAAAATATAGGATATCTTTTGAACTCTGTTCAATGCGTGTTGAAATAGATTCACGGAAAGAAATAATTTGCTATAATCATGATATTGGGTATCGCAAAAAGTTCGTGGATTTTTTTCACCAACATTCAAACACATTTATATTGCATTTTAAATGAATTGTTTTAAACCAAATATGTGACGTTTTGATCGATAATCTTTTGCCATTTTTCTAGTATAACCATTACGCCATCACTATAGTATTTCTGGGATTTCTGGGCGAAAATCTGAAGCAAGTGATTTTCACAGGCTTTTTTTGAAATCACACCATTACAGGAGACCGAAACAAATGGTAGTCGGATGGAGCAAGGTCCGCACTATATGGTGGATGCATCAAAACTTCCCAGGCAAGCTCTCTCGATTCTTGCCTAGTCATTAAAGATGTGTGTAGTCATGATGGTAGGTGACGCCTTTCCTATTGATCGATGGTGGCCGCTTTACCTCACTTGCGTGCTTTAATCGCATTAGTTGTTGACGGTAGAGAGTGGAATTAATCCTCTGGCCAGGTTGGAGCAGTTCATGATGCACGATTCCCTTCCAATCCCACCAAACGCAAAGCATTTGCTTACGTGGGTTAGTCCTGATTTTGCCACCGTTTGTGCAGCTTCATTCTTCTTGGACCACGATATTTTTTGCACATTATAGTCGTATGTGATCCACTTTTCATTACCTGTTATCAATCTTTTCAAAAATCGATCGATTTCGTTTCGTTTCAGCAACAATTCGCAGATGGAAATTCAGTTCATTAAATTTTTCACTGTTAATTCATGTGGAACCCAAATATCGAGTTTCTTATTGTATTCAGCCTTACGCAAATGGTTCAAAACTGTATTTTGATCAATTTCTAGTTCCTCAGCAATGTCATAAGATGAAATGTGCCGGTCTTCCTCAATTTTTTGGAGAATTTCATCGACTTTTACAATGATTGGCCTTCCAGAGCGCGGCGCATCTTTAACATCGAAATTTCCAGAGCGGAAACTAGCGAACCATTTACTTGCTGCTGATTTTGATAGAGCATCTTCACCATAGACACTACAAAATTTTTCAAAAACCTGCAAAGCTCTATCGCCTTGGTCGAAGTGATATTGTAAAATACAGCGAATTTTTCAGAATTTTGGCTCATTTTCAAAACCCAATTAACGCCATTACTTCCGACTGATTTTCACAATTTTTTTCTTAAATATTCTATGAAATGTTGCCTTTCAATCGCGCTATAATATAACATGATAGGGTTAGAACTACTAAAGTTATGCGGCTCTAAAGTCATCTATTGCAAAAAAATCCACGAACTTTTTGCGATACCCAATATTTCCTGAAATTTTAATTTCCAGAAAAATTAATTTCTTTACAAATTTATTGCCTTCATTCCAAATTTGCTAGGATTCAGTCTTTTATTTACTGAAATGTAGAACAGATTTCCTAGATACTTTCCAATTTTAATCTTAAAATGTAACTAATAACAATAAATGTTTATTTATATCAAGTAAAAGGCATGTATCAGTCTAGTAAAGCATTGCTTAATAACAGAAAATTAAGTATCGGTTAACTGTTCAAATTAAATGATCCAATTGTGCTCAAATCGAGTTATGGACTGGTGCAAAATGATTCCTAAATTTACTTGGTTCATAAATCCACTGCTTCGATGCCTTTAGAGCCGTAATGACTTAATGCTGACTCAAGCTTAGTACATGATACATGCAGTTGCTGTGTTATTACATTTTGTAGGCTGTGAATGTCAAAAATAAATCCAAAAACTGACTCAAGATTTTGCATCTGCTCAAATCTACAGAGTTAATTGCAGTATCAAGGACTGGCAAGTAAAAATGCATTTTAAATCTTTGCTGGAGGTTCTGAATAAAATTATCTTGCCCTTCATATGAACATTTTTTTTGTAAATCGAATGCGATTTGGTTCTGGTTCAAATTCCGTTGGAAAGTTTTACGTTAAATCTGTGATCAATCAATTGATTTTAGATTTCCTATGAGAATGAACAAAAAAATTACAAATGCCGTATTTTTTGCGCCCTCAACAGTTTAGCGCCCTAGGCGGCCTAGTTCGCCTATATGGTATAGGCACCCCTAGTTGATTCTATACGATTGTGCAATATTTTTAATTGTAAGAATGAAAACTAATTATTCGATATTATTTATGAAACATAAAGTTTAGGTTGTAGCTGATTGTAATATTAAGTAAATTAATTTTTTATTATGTTTAATTGCATAAACAAAGAAATAGTTTGTTTAACTTTCCTTTAAAAATTATAGCCTCGATTAAGGGTTCAAAATAAAGCGGAACGTTGGAAATAATTTAATTGTTTCTTTTAAATTCCATCCTGCAAAATAGCATTCCTTTTAATTTTACTATTTGTTTAAAGGCAAAAATTTCTAAGTTTTTCAAACATCAATAAATACAGTGGTGTTCAATGAAATCCGGACACTTTGAATTCCTGGAAAAAATGCATGGTGCAGGTCAAAATTTCATCCCCCACCATTTTTTTTTCAGTATTTAGTTACTTGATTTATGTAGTAACTGTATATTTCAAAAAATAGTTTAGCAACAATCGATAACTCAAGTAATGAGCATAAACATTAACTAAGTGAAAAAAATGTCGAAATTAAGTGAGTCTGAAAAAAGTGTTATTATCGCATTATGGCACGAAGGATTGTCAGTACGGGAAATTAGTGATAGAGTATCACGGGGGAAGTCCTCTGTTGCTGATTTAATCAAAAAATTTAAAAATACCGGGACCACAGAACGCTCCAAAGGATCTGGAAAGAAACGCAAGACAACCAGAGTAGAAGACAAATTTCTGGTCCTTCGTTGCAAACGAGACCGCTTTAAACCTTCCACAAAATTGAAAGCGGAGCTTGCTTTAGCCAGTGGAACTGAAATTTCTGCGGTAACCGTGCGGAGGAGGTTACTTGAGGCAAATCTAAGGTCACGTTGCTCGCTTCAAAAGCCGTCTTTAAAGGTTTCATCAAAGACCACTCGGTTTCGGTGGGCCCAGGAACATTCCAGTTGGACCCCAGAGATGTGGAATAGAGTAGTGTTCTCTGACGAAAGCAAATTTAAGCTGCATGTCGGGAATGGGCGGCTACGCGTCCGAAGGAAGCCAGGAGAACGCCTCAGTGATAACTGCATTCAGGAAATTCCCAACAAAGCTTAAGGAGTAATGGTCTGGCGATGTTTCAGTGCAAGTGGTTTAGGTTATCTGGCCTTTATAGATGGAATAGTAACCGTAGATGTGTATCTAAATGTCCTAGAGAGTCATTTGAAACCGTCAGTTTTGGAGCTGTTTGCTGAAACTGATAGGTACATCTTTCCGCAAGATGATACGCCAGCACACACTTCAGAAAAGGTATTTATTTATTTTTTTAGAACTATTGGACAATCCTCAAGAAAATCCAGTTCTAACATTTTGTGAAATTTTATTCACTTCCGTTTTTTTTTCATTTTCAGGTAAAAGACTACCTAAACCAAAACGGTAATCACACTTTGGAATGGCCTCCGTACAGCCCAGATCTTCATTCCATCGAAAATATTTGGGCTATTATGAAGAAAAAGTCTGTAAAGGTAATCTCCAAACACAACAGGACTTAAAGTGGCAAATTCAATGTGCTTGGGATGAAATTAGTGATGACTTCATTGGAAATTTGGTGAATTCCATGAAGCACAGGTGCACAGCGGTTATTAAGGCAAATATCAGTCATACTAAATATTAAATAGGAGGTCCCAACTAGTGTGTACAAAATACAATTGATAAATTTTCTTGAATCTATTTATAACATGTTTTTTTTTGTACCCTAATAAACTTCATATTTACAAAAAATTATCTGAATTCTTATCAATTTCTTTAATTTTCCAATAAAACCATAAATACTGATTGAACCATATAATTTTTTTAGTGAATATTATGTGAGGTAATATAAAAAATTATTTCACCGAATAAGCATCACTACTTTTTTGGAAAAAATCGCTTCGAATCGAAAAAAGGTAAGTGTCCGGATTTCATTGAACACCACTGTATAACTCCAGTGAGCTCCGTGTTTAAGTAAATTTTAATAGTGCTAATATCTGGAATAAAAATATACTTATAAGTATCTGGTCTAAATTATACATTGGAGAAAATTCATGAAAAAAATTAATTACATACTCAAAACTGTGGCCAAGGATGCGACAATGGTGCAAATATGGTAGGCAAATAGTGGAGTTAAAACTCGAATATTAAATATTATTCCGAGGGCATTCTTTATATCTTGCGGGTGTCATACTTGGAATCTGCTGTTGAAAGACGCAGCTAATTCTTCTATTAAAACATTTTTTGGTTTTATTCAGAAAATCTATTTGCTATTTTCAAGATCCAGCAAACGCTGGAAATTAATCAAAGCAAATTAAAGCTTACTATAAAGCCTTCATCAGATACAAGGTGGGAAAATTGAATCGAGGCAGTGAAGGCCGTATTATTACAATTTGATGATGCTCTAGAATGCATTGAAACATTGAACATTCGAAATTAAAACATATACAATATAAGAAAACTCGTTTTTTGAGAAAGTGAAATAGCGCTCGATAAAATTCCTAGTAAAATACAGGCATTATCGCGTGTTAATATCATAAGCAAATTATGGCAACCTATACAAGTCCATTTAACCATTGGCCTTGAACATTTGCGTACATTTTGTGACTGGAAAAAAGCAGGAAATTATAGTTTCTTTAGTTCTGTATGGTTAGCTATTATTTAATAATGTTAGTTAAAGTGAAGATGTTTGAATGTTTATGAATAAAAATTTGAAAGTTTCAAAAAATTGTTTTCTATATATAAAAATCCATCCTCGATCATCTTGCGCTTCCACGGGGTCTCGCTAAATGTATCTTGCCCACATCAAATTTAGGTCTTGCCTCGCCACTGATGAATGTCAGCCAGAAGCAATCAACGGAGCCCTGTACCAAAGATCCTATAGTAGTGAAAGAATTCTATCCAAAAAATTTTCTACCTGACCTAGAAAAAAAAAACCAAGGGAAACATACCTTCTTGCAAAATTCCCCTTGAAAAAAAATTTCCCCTCAAAAAACAAAGAGGTAAATAAGAGGTGAATAAGGGGGGATGTTCGTTAATTTGCTGGTCACCGAACTTGACCAGCTATCCGCGAAAGCCTTGCGAGGCATGTCGGGGCCGATTGGCAATGGTGTTAATGCCAATCGGTCTTTGGGGCACTACCCTCCCTCTTGGATCGACAGCAGAATGCCGATCCCCGTATGTCCATACTCGCCCCTAAAAATGAGTATGGACCCTTAAAATTTTTCGTCTCCTTCCCGCTATCCCATTCACATCCCTCTCTCCCTTTCCTTAGGTTTATTACATTATCTCACGAATTTTTCCTCCGTTCATTTTTCTTTTCTTTTCTCAATTAATGGCTTTACGTGCAACTTTTATACAAGTTTGGTATGTTGATTATTCATATGTGATTTACTTCAAAAAAGACAATAAATGGAAAGAGCGAAAACGAATATGAGTTTCAAATCTTCAACATTCCAATGTAAAAGTTAATACAATTGAGATCAATTTGAGTTTTGGTGAAAATGCAGGCTAATTTATAATAAAATTGTAAGTTTTTCTGTTTTTTTTTTTTTTTTTTGATATTTATTGTTCTTAGTATTATACGACATAAATCCATTTAATTACATGGTTTTTCTCAAATTTTATATTATTCTAAATGACCAAAAAAAAATTTTAAATTCAAATTACAAATTTACCCTTCTGTATGACAAATTGATTTCAATATATTTCTTGTTTTTTTTTTTTTTTTTTTTTCCTCTTTCTCTTTTCCCCTTTTCAAAAAAAAATTATACCAAAATGCGATTTTTAATTCTTTTCTTTTCTTTTAGTATAAATGAATAATATAAAAAAATGATTTTAGTCACAATTCAAATTTTCTCTTCCTTTCAAAAAAAAAACATTTCTTGTATTAATATTACAATAAAACACTCACCCCATATCTGGAAAACAGGAGGCCTCCCCTTTTGTATTTGGAGTAGTTGTTTTTTCTCTTTTTTTTCTGTATTAACAAATTAATTAGCTAAAAAAATTATACACATTGTAAGGGAAGAGAAACAAAAAACAAATTTTTTTTAAATTTTTGAAAAAAAGAAAAAATCGCTATACTTAGATCTTAGGCTTATTTTATATATATATATATATCTTTTTTTTTCCTTTTGTTCTGTCAAGTGAAATAGTACTATCCTAAAGTTTCCTTTTGTGTTTTAAGTGCCGTAACCGGAATTTATCCCGATATCCGAGATGGTGATGAATCCCTTTAAAAAAAAAATGAAGCTGCACGTGGGTTCAAATTACAATGAAGAATACTGCGCATGAATCCACGGTTCCAATCCCACTTCCAAACCTTTAATGGTTTTACTTTTTTTTTCTCCTTTTTTTTTTAAAAATTATACTTAAGAAATTCAATGAAAATCAGCTAATTTGTACATGAAATACTTCAAATACAATTCCACCATTCCCGTTAGCAATGTTAAATCCCGCGATTCCAATTCTACCTCCAAACCTTTAATGGTTTTTTTTTTTTTTTTTTAAATTATACTCCAGGAATTCAATGAAATCAATTAATTTGTACGCGAAAACTTTTCATATATAATTTATTATTTCCGTTCGTAATGTTAAATTCCGCGGTTTTTTAATTTTATTTCCAAATTTTTAATGGTTTTCTTTTTTCTTTACTTTTCACCCTTCTTTTAAATCCTTTTTTTTTTTTTTTCTTCCGACTATTTTTGATCCTTATTAACTTATTAATAAAATCACACCAATCGAATAAAGAAAATCACGATCAAAACGTTGCTTTTTGCTTTTCTCTTTTTTTTTTTTGTGTATTAAAAGATTTTTTCCCGTATATTCATGAAATCGCACACATAATCTATGATACGATTTTATTATTTATCAAAATTATGATAATTACACAATTGAATTAACAAAAAAAACGCCGATTGAAACCAAAAGAAAATTAGAGAAAACACAATTTCTGTATTAAGTATTTATTTTTTTTATACAATCGCACGCAACCATTTTGTTTTTTTTTTTTAAATTCCTTTTTTTTTTTTCGACAATAGTTGAGCCAGCCTACATTACTCCACATTTCGAAACTGACTGTCTGCAATTTTTTTTCATTTTTCCATCTCCTGTTCGCAAAATTTTTCTGTTTGGGATAAAAAGAACCGGTTTTCTAGATTCAATTTTTTTATCCGGCCTATCGGAATGCGACACGTTCATTTTTTCCATTTTCCTTTGGTCCATTCTTTCGTTCTCGTTCGCTGGGGGGGAGGGAAAGGCTCTTTTATCAGCTTATTTCCACCACGGATATGAGGTGAAAAAAAAATGTTCTAGAAATAATTTTTGAAGACCATGCGGTTTTCGCAAAAGCTGACCACGCTAATATTTAAATAGTGTTGCCGTGTAGGCTTAAAATTATAAGTAAGTGGGCTGTATTAGCCACACGTTACAACACAGATACGTCGGGGATTGATCTATCAACCCGGACGTAACTGAAAAGCGTGTGGGTGGTTGGAGTGGTACTTGAAATCTTGCACTGCCCAACGTGGGGCTCGACCACACCCAAAAGAGTCTCCGTTGCTCTCCGACTGAGCTAGCCGGGCACCAGAAACGAAAGAAAAGAAAAGGAAATCATCCGTCGTAAACCGCGGCAGTGGATGTCGGTTCTTACCTCACTATTGCCTCAAGTCTTTGGCATGGTAAACCCCTATGGTTCTACCCTGCAAATCCTCGACCTCATAGAGGGAATCACCAACCGCACGAACAATCCGACACTTCAGAAATTTACGATTTAGCTTAGCATTGACATTTTTTGCGAAGTCACTAAGCGTGAAATTTCTTCGGTAGACTTCTTGTCCGACAATAAATCTCTTTACTCGGGTTCGACGATTATAAATCCGCTCATGATGTTGGTGAGCTTTCGACAAATTATTTTTGACGCGTTCGCGAATTAGTTCAAGCTGGTCCTTTTTCGAGGACACAACCAATTCACCATCATTCAAACCATTTAACTTTCGCATCAGTTCATAGGTCGAGCCATGTGTGATCATGTGGGAACCGAACACAAGAAAATATGGATCAATCCCCGTAGAAGCATGGATTGTACTCCGAAGAGCACAGCCAATGCTTCCCAAATTCCGATCCCAATCCCTATGATCGGTGCCAACATAAGAGCGGATGGCCGCCAGTAATGAACGGTTTACACGTTCCGATGCGTTAGCTTGTGGTGAGTAGATAGCTGTACGATTGTGTTTCACACCATACGCTTCAACTAATTTGCGAAATTCTTTTGATATAAATTGCGGTCCATTGTCTGAAAATATAATCTCGGGTATGCCGAATAAATTGAAGACGCTTTCCTCCAAGAAATCGGTGATCTGCACGGCAGACGCCTTACGTAGTGTCTTGAACAAAACAAATTTCGAAAATTTGTCCAAAACAACTAGGAGAGTGGTGTTACCATACTTAGACCGAGGGTAGGGTCCTAACAGGTCAACATATAGGTACTGGAATGGTCTGTCAACTTCAATTTGTTTGCCCATTGGCGGCCTCAACACACTATTTGGAGCCGTAGACTCTTTACATACGATGCAACTCGCGATATATTTACGTACTTCGCTAGCCATACCAGGCCAGAAGTATCTTTGCCGCAAACGATACAAGGTTTTGGTAATACCGCCGTGCGCAGCTTGTGGAGGATCATGCGCCAGGCGAACTAGCTCGTCCGTAAGGCTAGATGGAACCCAAAGCTTCCACGATCGATCTTCCTGAAAGATATTGCCAGTGCTAAAGCTTGTTCTGAAATACACGTAGCCATCTGACACTTGCGTGTCAGGCAGCCTTTCCGCGTTGCTTTGCACTGTATCGATCAGGTCGAGATATTCCTTTGATTTAAAGGCTTCAGAATTCAAGTTTATGCTAGGTGCCGAAACTATTTCCGAAATCGCGTCCACGTAAACACGTGAAAGCGCATGTGGCACCACATTTTCTGAACCTTTCCTATGTTCAATCGCGAAATCAAAGGCTTGAAGCTTTAAGCCCCATCGAGCCAAACGTCCACTCAAGTCGCGCTGACTCATGAGCCATTTTAAACTCGCATGGTCGGTGATTATTTTGAACGGCAAACCTTCGACGTAGGCTCTGAACTTTTTAACGCTCAACACCGCAGCGAAACATTCCAGCTCCGTCACGCTGTAGTTGCGTTGTGCAGAGTTCAGCTTTTGAGAAATATAGGCGATGGGTTTCTCATTGCCTTCGTCGTCGCTTTGCAGCAAAACACCTCCGACACCGGTCTTACTCGCGTCGCACTGTATAATAAAGGGTTTGGTGTAATCAGGGTTGGCCAATACCGGGGCCGTAGTTAATGAAGATTTCAAGGCTTCAAACGCTACCTGAGCTTCCGCTGTCCAAACAAACTTGGCGCTTTTCTTTAGGCAGTCAGTAATTGGAGACGACAAGGAGGCATAATTGGCAATAAACCGCCTATACCATCCTGTCATACCCAAAAATTGACGAACCTGTTTTGGAGTGGTAGGAGCAGGAAAGTCAAAAATTGCAGATACTTTATTTGAGTCGGTCTTTAAACATCCGTTACCAACGATGTAACCCAAATATCTAACTTCTCTCATGCAAAATTTGCTTTTCTCCAAATTTATTGTGAGTCCAGCAGAAGACAAGCAACGTGCAATGGTTGCCAAAAGTTTAACGTGAGAATCAAAATCCTCAGAAACTACTAACAGATCGTCCAAATAGACGAAACAGTTTTCTCTTAACTCGACTGGAATTGTTTTGTCCATCAGTCTACACATTCTTTGAGGAGCATTACAGAGCCCGAATGGCATCACTGTAAACTGGTATAACGGTCTACCAGGCACTGTGAAA
Source organism: Xylophagus ater (assembly GCA_963422695.1). NCBI lineage: Eukaryota > Metazoa > Arthropoda > Insecta > Diptera > Xylophagidae > Xylophagus > Xylophagus ater. Next base: position 39,504,308 of record OY730478.1, read on the forward strand.
GCAGTTTTTTCCCTACTCCGCTTTTCCAACGGTATCTGTCAAAAGGCGTCTTTCTAATCAATACTTGAAATGAAACACGTCTTCTCAAGCCTACTGAGAAGGCCTTCTATATGTGGAAGTGGGTAAGCGTCTTTCTTCGTAAGGGTGTTCACTTTCCTGCAGTCGAGGCAGAGGCGAACCTTTCCAGGTTTGCGCACCAAGACTACAGGAGAGTTCCACGCGCTGACACTTTCTTCGATAACACCCAATTCCAACATACGGTCCAACTCAGCATACATGAGGGCTTGCACCGCAGGGGAAACAGGGTAGTGGCGTTGCTTTACAGGTTCCGCGTTTTCTACCTCAATAACATGTTGTTCTAAATGTGTTTTTCCTAAACCAACTTGGTTGAAGGAAGGAAATAAAGTTAAGATGCTTTCAAGACGCGCGCGTTGTTCCGAATTTAGCGCGTGTGTGTTGGGATCGTCAATTGACAAACAATCTAAAGTTTCGTTTTTAGAGAATATAGTCGGAGCTATATCGAATTCTTTCCAAAAATCTACACCTAGATATAGATTTTGGGTAAGTCCTGGTACGATGTTTAGAGAAAGTGTTTTTGTAATGTTGTTGTATGTAATTGGAATCGCAATTTGCCCGTGTACAGGTTGAGCTTTACCATCAGCCGTTTTGACTGTGGTGGGACGACCAGTAATTAAAATTTTATGACGTTCGAGGAAATTTAAAGCGCCAGCGCCTAGACAGGACACACTTGCACCACTGTCCAAAAGGCCAAAAAGGGATTCGCCATCGATTTCCACCTTAGCATATGGTCGATCGTCATGTTTACGCTTCACAAAAGCAGATTCCACCGTTTTACCCAACAACTTCTTTTGCTTACATCTTTCTCTAAACCTACTAATTCTACTCGGGTTTAGTAAAGCACCAATTTTTCTATTCCTAGTTTCGTCATATTCCATTTGACGTTGATGTAATGATTTATTCGACCTTTCCAGTATATTGTTATTCGATGAGATTTTAGTTGACGTTTCTCGTTTCAAAATTTTAATGACAGACGGAGAATTTGGTTGTACTGGCAGATTTGGACTCAGGGTTGGTTCTATTTTGTTTGGTCCGGGGGCATTATTGGCAACCAGGGATTCCCATGCGTCTCTCGGTGCCTTTGTGCGTTTCCCGGATTACATTTTGGGCACATCGGTAACGACACATCCTTTCTACCACAACGATAACAAAAGAAGGACCGTTGTGGTATCGTACACTCGAAAAAACCATGACCAATATTGTCACAGTTCCAACACTTGAACCGTGATCTACCATTAGCGTCTACAGCTTCTAAATGATCTTGCATTCCGTTTGACCACGTATTTTCGCTCACATACCCTCGAATACTACTATCGATTTCGGCAGGTTGATATGGTAAACTACCACCGAAATGGGATGAATTAATATTATAGCGATTCGATACCGGTTCGTGAGGAAAAGTTTGGTGTATTGTTGGTGGTTATACGCATAATTTCTTGGGTCGCAAACATTGTTAAAATCTTGGTATGGGAGATGGAAATCATTTTCTTGTCCGAAGCGAAAGTCTGGCACAAAGTTTGTTCTAGCGGGTGAGTTATTTGTACTGAATTCCCGACTGTTTACATTCTGGCGAAAATCAGTGGTGCGCAACATTTCTTTTGTGGGTCTAAGTTTATCATAATCCAAATCAGTCCCATCATTTGCCGAATCAGGTCCATATGAGAGATTACGTTCGTCAAGATCATCCAATTCATGGATGGGCCGTGTTGGGTTTTGCCAAGTTCGTCTTGGTTCTCTCTCAGAAAGATGGCGTTCCGCTTTGCGGCATACTTCCTGAAAGCGACTCAGACTCATTGCAGGCATTCCGAAAATAAGATTTGCGATCTTATCTTTGACGTTCTCTCTCATAATGTCCGCCAATTCTATTTCCGTCATAGGAATTCTTAACCGATGGTATAAAGACATAACCGAATCGTAAAAATCATCAAAAGTCTCGCTGTTGGATTGCTTTCTTTGTAACATCCGACGCATGATTTCATGGTCAGTGTCCAGGCTCTTGAATTGATGTCGGAGGGCCGCCTTTAGGCCATGCCAATCGATGTGGGGTTCTATTTTCAGTAGTCGCCAATACCACTGCTCAGCCTTATCGGAGAGCAGGGTATGGAATTGGGTACAAATGGCGTACCACGAATTATCCCCACGCGATTGCATGGTTTCTATGCGGAATATGAACTCTTCCACTGACATATCTTGAGCCTTTCCACTGAACCTGAATCCCCATTTGTCGATTCGGGTATCATGACGTAAACTAGCGTGTCGAACTTCCTGACCATTACGATTCGTGCCTGAGTTAAGATTTGAATTCCTACTTGGGCTACGCCTTTGATTGTTGTTTGGGTTAAAAGGCATGCGTGGATTCGGATCCTGACTGGGGTCGACGCGGTGATTATCGTTTGAAGCTGAGATAGCATTCACGTTGTAATTAGGATTTTGGTTATTGGCACTATATAAAGGAGGTGGTCTGTTTACATTCTGGTTTAATACTGGTTGACTTCGTCTCGGAGGAACGTTCAAACTATAATTTTCGTTCAAAAGATTGAAGTTAGCAGACTGGTCAACGGATTTTGGCGGAGCCACTGAACATTGTGTTTGCGGTGGTGCATTTAAGGTCATTCTTTTAATTTGATTGAGCAACTCACTCTGGATTTTAGCCATCTGACTGCTCACAGCCGCTTCGATCATAGTGCCTATATTTTCAGTTGAGGCACTTGGATCTGACGGAGAGAGGAAGGAGGCGCCATCACTAGAACCCCATCGTGTGATAATTGGGTTTGCCGCACCTCTTCCTCTACCACTACGACTGCGAGTCGTCATTGTAGCAGAAGCCACCGATTTTGACGCTGATGGAAAATCCAGCGAAAGCTGTGATTGCCCTCGAGTAACTCGAGATTCATCTCGACCTGCCAATACATCCACTGCAGCACCTTGAGCATTTGTAGTTGGCTCCGGTGAAGCATTTGGTACAACTGTGGAGTTGGTTTTAGGCGTTGTACCTGTATTTGTGTTCTCCATTTTGTAAACACACCTTAATTCCCAAAATCAAAGTTACAATCGCACAAAATCAAATTCACTCAAAACGAAGTCAGAAACTCAGCACAATCAAAAGTCAAATCGGGTATTTTGAGATTTATTCTTTCTTACGGAATCTTTAGGGAATGAAAAAAAAACGGACCGAACAAGGACAAAAAAAATGTAATAATAAAAGAAAATGTAATAATAAAAAAATAGTAATAAAAAAAATTTTATAAAAAAAAATAATAATAATAAAAAAAAACTCCCCCACCAAAATATATTTTATATAAAAAAATGTAAATAATGAAAAAAATGTTCAAATAATAATTAAATTTAATAAAACTAAACCCAATAAACTAAACCGAAAACTTAACCAAAAAAAATAAAAAAAACTATAATAAACTGAATTAAATAAACTAAACTAAAGCTAATGAAACTAAAACTAACCGAATCGAGAAAACAACCGAAGAGAGAAAAAAAAATCAATCAATCGTGAATTTCTCGTGAAAATAAGAAAACTAATTTCTCATATAAACTCCGCACAAAACAATTTTCAAAATAAATCAAACGTAACAACGTAAGAGCGAGAGAGAGAGACGAAACAAGTGACGACACGAAGAAGACACAAACCCGACATGCACTCACGAAACGAAAATTGGATGTTGATGGGTGACCCGCGAACGGTACCAAGTCGAGTGATCGGACACCTGCAATGGCAACCAAGCCTGTAGCATGTGATCCGATCCAAACGACTGGCACAATCCCGGAGCACTATGTCTGATGTGGTTGCATGACTCTCGTGTCCTCACCGCATTATCCATGGGCTTAATTAAGCACGAGAATGTGCGAAAAGGCACACTAAAGCTCATACATCCGCATCTATTTCATTTCCCGGAGTCTCAACTGCATTGAAACGTGAAGCGTTGCAATGACTACAATATTCATGTAGCACGTAATCCACATTTCAAACGCTTTTGCGGCAAGCGGAATATTCAATAAAAAAAAACCGAAGTACTGCTACTACGCAACCGTAAATAAAATATGACGACAGTTGGACTCAATATAAACGCGATCACGAATAGCACAAAAAAACGAACATCCGAATTTATGTTCACACCAAAACTTCGTTTAGAAATTTTTATGATGTAAACACACCTTCAGAAAAAAAAAATTGACTAATAAAAAAAGATTGAAAATTATTTATAGAGTACAGGGTGTTTCGAAAGTTTCGAAAAAAGTTTTGAGTCAAATTTTCAAATTTTTCAAAAAAATTTGTTTTTCTGAAAAAACTTGGTTTACCATAAGGTAACAACCAAAACACCATTTTCAAACATCAACTCGTTCGAAAATGTGTCAAAACAATTTTGTTTGAACTCCATTTGTAATTTCAACTGAAGTCGAAAAGACAAATGGCAAACAAAATTAAACAAATTCGCTTGCTGAACCAACGAACCGTTGGGCGCCATATATGTAACAAGGGGGGGTTGCACATATTAGGGGTTTTCTGTCAAAGAAGCAAATCCCCTGATGACCTATTTAGCATATCTTCTTCCTTGCGAGGAGAAGATATGAGATGGTGCAGCAATGTGAGCAGCTAAAAGGCTGCACGCCTAGCTGATCGCACTAGCTAGCTCGCCGGAGGGGTGGGTCGCTGCTCACCACCATCTGCCATCGCGTTACACATAAATTATATGCGTGCAAGATGTATGAAGACGTCGTTAAGACTTTATTGTGATAGCGCGAGCTATCAAGCAAGGAAATTCGGTTTTTGCGAGAAAAAAACCGAATAAGGGGGGATGTTCGTTAATTTGCTGGTCACCGAACTTGACCAGCTATCCGCGAAAGCCTTGCGAGGCATGTCGGGGCCGATTGGCAATGGTGTTAATGCCAATCGGTCTTTGGGGCACTACCCTCCCTCTTGGATCGACAGCAGAATGCCGATCCCCGTATGTCCATACTCGCCCCTAAAAATGAGTATGGACCCTTAAAATTTTTCGTCTCCTTCCCGCTATCCCATTCACATCCCTCTCTCCCTTTCCTTAGGTTTATTACATTATCTCACGAATTTTTCCTCCGTTCATTTTTCTTTTCTTTTCTCAATTAATGGCTTTACGTGCAACTTTTATACAAGTTTGGTATGTTGATTATTCATATGTGATTTACTTCAAAAAAAACAATAAATGGAAAGAGCGAAAACGAATATGAGTTTCAAATCTTCAACATTCCAATGTAAAAGTTAATACAATTGAGATCAATTTGAGTTTTGGTGAAAATGCAGGCTAATTTATAATAAAATTGTAAGTTTTTCTGTTTTTTTTTTTTCGTTTGATATTTATTGTTCTTAGTATTATACGACATAAATCCATTTAATTACATGGTTTTTCTCAAATTTTATATTATTCTAAATGACCAAAAAAAAATTTTAAATTCAAATTACAAATTTACCCTTCTGTATGACAAATTGATTTCAATATATTTCTTGTTTTTTTTTTTTTTTTTTCCTCTTTCTCTTTTTCCCTTTTCAAAAAAAAATTATACCAAAATGCGATTTTTAATTCTTTTCTTTTCTTTTAGTATAAATGAATAGTATAAAAAAAATGATTTTAGTCACAATTCAAATTTTCTCTTCCTTTCAAAAAAAAACATTTCTTGTATTAATATTACAATAAAACACTCACCCCATATCTGGAAAACAGGAGGCAGGCCTCCCCTTTTGTATTTGGAGTAGTTGTTTTTTCTCTTTTTTTTCTGTATTAACAAATTAATTAGCTAAAAAAATTATACACATTGTAAGGGAAGAGAAACAAAAAACAAATTTTTTTTAAATTTTTGAAAAAAAGAAAAAATCGCTATACTTAGATCTTAGGCTTATTTTATATATATATATATCTTTTTTTTTCCTTTTGTTCTGTCTAGTGAAATAGTACTATCCTAAAGTTTCCTTTTGTGTTTTAAGTGCCGTAACCGGAATTTATCCCGATATCCGAGATGGTGATGAATCCCTTTAAAAAAAAATGAAGCTGCACGTGGGTTCAAATTACAATGAAGAATACTGCGCATGAATCCACGGTTCCAATCCCACTTCCAAACCTTTAATGGTTTTACTTTTTTTTTCTCCTTTTTTTTTTAAAATTATACTTAAGAAATTTAATGAAAATCAGCTAATTTTTACATGAAATACTTCAAATACAATTCCACCATTCCTGTTAGCAATGTTAAATCCCGCGATTCCAATTCTACCTCCAAACCTTTAATGGTTTTTTTTTTTCTTTTTTTTTTTTTTTTTTTAAATTATACTCCAGGAATTCAATGAAATCAATTAATTTGTACGCGAAAACTTTTCATATATAATTTATTATTTCCGTTCGTAATGTTAAATTCCGCGGTTTTTTAATTTTATTTCCAAATTTTTAATGGTTTTCTTTTTTCTTTACTTTTCACCCTTCTTTTAAATCCTTTTTTTTTTTTTTTTCTTCCGACTATTTTTGATCCTTTTTCCTTCGTCATCCAGACTAGACTTCACGAAAAGAACTTATTAATAAAATCACACCAATCGAATAAAGAAAATCACGATCAAAACGTTGCTTTTTGCTTTTCTCTTTTTTTTTTTTTGTGTATTAAAGGATTTTTTCCCGTATATTCATGAAATCGCACACATAATCTATGATACGATTTTATTATTTATCAAAATTATGATAATTACACCATTGAATTAACAAAAAAAACGCCGATTGAAACCAAAAGAAAATTAGAGAAAACACAATTTCTGTATTAAGTATTTATTTTTTTTATACAATCGCACGCAACCATTTTGTTTTTTTTTTTTTAAATTCCTTTTTTTTTTTCGACAATAGTTGAGCCAGCCTACATTACTCCACATTTCGAAACTGACTGTCTGCAATTTTTTTTCATTTTTCCATCTCCTGTTCGCAAAATTTTTCTGTTTGGGATAAAAAGAACCGGTTTTCTAGATTCAATTTTTTTATCCGGCCTATCGGAATGCGACACGTTCATTTTTTCCATTTTCCTTTGGTCCATTCTTTCGTTCTCGTTCGCTGGGGGGGAGGGAAAAGCTCTTTTATCAGCTTATTTCCACCACGGATATGAGGTGAAAAAAAAATGTTCTAGAAATAATTTTTGAAGACCATGCGGTTTTCGCAAAAGCTGACCACGCTAATATTTAAATAGTGTTGACGTGTAGGCTTAAAATTATAAGTAAGTGGGCGGTATTAGCCACACGTTACAACGCTTCCATACGTTGTTGTATTTGAGCATGTCGAGTTTTCATTTACCATTCTTCTTAGGTGTGACTATGGTATTTACCATTTTTACGAGGTTATTTTTGTATCATCATTTCCCTATTGTACTTTGTGCTTGTTCTTTGTTCTTTTGATATATAATACAATGTATATAATATCCGTACACGTTGTCTGTTTGTTCTTTTTGAAAAATCCTTTAAAACGGAAAAGTGTCCAAAGTGAGAGATATATTTCATTACTCCTACCTATAAAAAGGTAGTAGAGTTTATATGAAAAATAACAGATCAATTGTTAAACTGTCTTTCATTCCCAGACATTTAAATTCATTCTTCATACATTTTTAAACTTGAATTTTAACCTTTAATTTCTACGAGCACTAGCTACTTGAACTTGTCTTATATTCAACTTGTGCTATGGAAATGGGTAACAGTGTGGATTGTCTTACCACTGACTTTACTAAAGCTTTGATAAATTATCGCCGAATTTTAAATGTGGCTATTTCCTTCTAGTTCATGGGTGGCCAACCATTTCAGCAGGCGGGCCAAATTTCAGAAATAATATTTCCTGCCGGGCCACGCAGCCAATATATTTTTTTTCTGTAATGAAAGTCAACAAGCAAGTGTACTACAACTTCCACCACATCGTCGCTTGCCAGTAGGTGAGATTTTGGTCAAACACTTGCCTGGTTTAATGTGAAAATAAAGAAATAGGTACATTTATTTTTTTGAAGCGGATAAAGCATAACTGAGAATCTAACATATTATTTATTTAAAAAATTGCAAATATTTAAAAGCGAGACATCTGACTTTGTTTTGCAGAACTAAGTGCATCTAAATTGATCTGTATCAGAAACTCTCAAACATTTGCAGGCGATTCTCGAAGTATTGCCTGAGGTATAAATACGAGACGAGATTTCAAGTATCTATCAATCTGAATTGAAAAGTGTACTTCAAATATAAAGCCTAGTACAGAAAAGTAACTTTGCTCCTAAACATAAAAATTGTGATAATTATTGAAAATAGTAACTGTTCTATTGCAAAAAAACTGTGATAAATTATTTTGTATAAAATAATACACAAATATTTTTAAAACTAATTGTTAGCGCAGAAATAATCGTACACCATATTCACATAAATAAAAAGTTATTATTTTATAACATCGAACCGGGATATTTGAAATAGTTAAAATCTGCGCATTTTTCTGAAAATACGGTATATTTAAAAGAATGAATTTCTCAAAAAATGCGAGATATTTCGAATTTCTCTTAGCTATAATTTAAAAATATAGGCTAGTCAAAAAGTTCTCGGGGTCGATAATAGAATGTGCTGCTAGCAGCCCAAATTTGTTATGTTGGCATATCCTTCATATGAACGTGTGTGAAATTTCATTTCGATCTGTTAATTCATTCTATGTTTGCAACCCATTTAGTGTGGATGTGTCACAGTATTTTTTAAAATGGAAAAAATTTAATATCGTGCAGTGATTAAATTCTTTGTTTTGGAACGTTTAAAAGTAAAGGAAATTTATGAACAATTATTAAAAGTGTATGAGGACTCTTCACCTGTGAAATCCACGGTTGAAAAGTGCGCTGCCCCTTTTTAAATCTGGTCGTACAAGTCTTGAAGGCGATCCACTTCAAGGACGTGCAATAAGTGTATGAACAACAGAAAAGATACAAAAAATACAGGATATGGTTTCGGAAGATAAACGAGAGATGGTGGATGAGATAGCTGAGGCCATAGGCATCTCGCATGGATCAACATATCAGATTTTACATGAACTTTTAGGTTTCAAAAAGCTTTGTACAATGTGGGTGCCGCATTTCCTAACAATGGAACAAAAACACGTGCTAATGCGACTTTCTCAACAACATTTCGAGCGTTTGTGCGTTGATTCATCGCTGCGACTGAGACTTGGGTTTATCACTATGATCCTGAGTCGAAAGCAGAATCAAAAGGATGGTGTGCGAAACGTTTTCACGGCTACAAAAAAAAAAAAATATTTATATTGCTGCATTAAGTGTTGTGTAGTGAAAGTGAAAAGTTTTAAGTTTCCTACTAAGAATCCTGAGCTGCAACGAAGATGGAGTCATAACTGTAACATTCCTATCAATAAAATGAAAGGTAAAGGTGTTTGCGAAAAACATTTTGAGCCAAGTTGCCTAGGGAGTAAAATGTTGAAATTCGGTTCTTTGCCCACTATTTTATTAAATAATACCGACCTTTTACCTTCTATTCTTAAAAACGAACATTTCAAAAAATGCGCGGTACAAACATGCTGCAGCACAACTCAATTATTCAAATTTCCTTGTGCAAGCTCTCCGCTCCGGAAGGAGTGGATGGACGCATGTAAATTGGACTCTCCCTCGAATGTAAAGAGCAAATTCGTCTGCGCATCTCATTTTAAAACGGAGTATTTGGGTAAAAAAAAGCTTCGAGCTGGTGCTGTTCCTAGTTTACGTTTAGGTGATGTTTTTATTTTCGGTGAATATGAAACTACTCCAATACAGATTGTTAAAGAGATTAATGGGCGGAGGGTCATTTCAAGTCCTCAAGAATATTTAAGTTTAGAAGATGTTAAGTATTTGGAACCTGTTTACCAAGAGCATCCTCTTTGGTTAGGGGACACTGAACCTTTATGTATTAAGTGTCAAAAATTGACTAAATGTACAAATTTTTATAAAAAAAAAAATTTCGCATTATTGAAAATAGTTAAAGAACTTAAGTCGAAAAATTCACGATTCCTAAAAATAATAAAAAAATATAGAAACAACAAGAGGGGCATATCTATTAAGTCAGAAATTGATAAGACTATTGGTGGCAGCGATAATTCAAAAGAGTTTGCTAAGATGTTATTGGTGCCAAGAACCAAAACTAGCGAATGGAGTGAAAAACAGAAAATAATTGCTCAAAACTTAAATTATAAATCAAATAGTACCTATTTATACATGCGCGAAAATTTACAGTTCCAGTTACCTTCAAAATCGTCTATATTAGGATAAAAAAATTGCATCCAGGGTATAACCCATCTTTAATAGAAAATCTCAAAGGAATGATTGAAAAAATGGACAATCATTCTAAGAAATACATTTTATTATTTGATGAAGTTGCTATAAGAAAAGACTGTGTTTACAACCCATACACAGATCAAGTTGAAGGTCTCGTAGACTACGGAAAAGGCGAGAGGCAAAATAGATTAGGTAAAAATGTAAACCTATTTATGAAGTTATTGTTCGACTTAAGTTTAGATGTAAGGGGAGTTACAAGCGACCAAGGGCCAAATAATAGGAAATGTAACAGGTTATTGGGAATCACTAAAACAAATCCATTTTTTTATGTAGATTCCAAAAGGGTTGTTACATTGTATGATGTCCCGCATATGATTAAATCGCTCCGTACTACACTTATGATGACAGACTTCACAACCCTTGATGGTGTCGTAACCTGGGATGTTATTACACGGCTTTACCAGCTTGATTCCATCGGAAATAAGAAAATGTGCCCAAAACTTTCGAAAAAACATATACAGCCTAATACTTTTGAAAAGATGAGGGTAAAGCTTGCGACACAGGTTTTCAGTAGAAGTGTAGCCGCTGGAATAGCTACCTGTATTAATTTAGAAACATTTATTGGTAACACCAAAGCTGAGCCAACATGTTTATTTATTTATAAAATTGACAAATTGTTTGATTGTTTAAATAGCAGACTAGTAGTAGAAAAGAATATGTATAAGGCACCTTTACGCAAAAATAATGTTGTTTGGAATTATTTAAACGAAATGAAGCATTATTTAAGCAAAATAAATCTTCCACGGAATAAAAAAAATTATTGCATCGATGGCCTTATATTAACTATAAATGCAATTCTTATCCTGTGTGATGATTTATTCAATGAAGATCCTTCCATATCATTTCTTCTGACATCTCGTTTTAATCAAGACCCAATTGAAAATTTATTTTCACAAATTCGAGCAAAAGGGGGAAACAATCGAAATCCGTCTATTTTTGAATTTAATACTTCAGTTGCCAGAATAATGTCAATGAAAATTATCACTTCTTCTTTTTCAAAAAATTGTGAAGATGACGATGATCTTCAATTGGAATGGAACGATAATATTGTTATTCCAGCAGATAACATTGTTCACAATATGGAACAAATGCAAGCTGAAAGATTATTGCAGGAAGTTGAAAATTATACGACAGAACTTGCAAATAAAGAAAATTATCAGCAGACTGAAAATTTTAGCTTAGAGTCTAATTCTAGACGATTCTTCATTGGATATGTCATTTTTAAAGTTATTTTAAAAAAAATTGGCTGTGAAACATGTAAAATAGACATGGTCAAACAAGGAGAAATTGTACCTTTGCCTTCTGAATTTCTAATTTTAAATAGAGATTATACAAGTGACAATGCATTTTTAAAATATTTGCAATCTCCAACCAATGAGTTTTTTAGTATATGTCAAATTCACTTTGATATTTTCGAGAAATTTTTTGAAAATTATTTGCATTTACCTAATTTAAAGGAAACAATAGTTAACGCATGCATCACCAAAACAAACAAAGCGAACCCCAATTGGTTCGCTAAAATAAATAATTGTTTTGAACATAGAAAAGCAGTTCTTGATTTTATGATTCTTGTCCTTCTAAGAAAAAATTACCAGTGGAAAGCGAAGGATACGAATCATTTTGTATCCAACAATCAGCGCCTTAATATTTTAAACCAATAGTTCGATTTCTCAAATTATCAGGGAAAATTAATTAATGAAAAAAAAATTGTTTTATTTACCAGAAAATAATGAAAAATAAATGAAGCCTCAGTACGTATATTATACACCCAATATTTTATTTACATATTTTCTTCAAGGGATTTAGGTACATATGAACGCAAAATATCGTTTCTAATAAAAAAGTAAAAACAAACTCAAAATGTTCATGAAAGAATTCTACCCAAAAAAATTTTTACCTAACCTAGAAAAAAAAACCAAACATACCTTCTTGCAAAATACGCCTTGAAAAAACATTTCCCCTCAAAATACAAAGAGGTAAATTTCTAAAAATTTTTCCGGATAGCTACTCTGATCGTCATTTTAAAAAATAGAACTCAATAGGTCTTGAAGTATCTTACTATTATAGGATCTTTGGTTAAACACTTTGACTTTTCTTCCAGAAAAACACATTTTAAATACTACTATAACTGTAACGTGTGCCCTAACACTACACGCTTACTTATATTTTCAAGCCTACACGGTAACACTATTTTAAACATCTGCGTGGTCAGCTTTTGCGAAAACCGCATGTTTCAAAAAAATTCTTTCTAGAAAATTCGATTCACCTCATATCCGTGGTGGAAATAAGTTTGAAAAAGTCCCCGCTGAGAGAACGAAAGAAGAGACAGAAAGAAGAATGGGGAAAAGATGACCGTGTACGATTCTGATTGGCAGGATAAAAGTTAAAACAAGAAATACCGGTTTTGGTTTTAGAGGGGATGAAAATTTTACGAACGGGAAATGGGAGAAGAAGAAAATTTTGTTAAAGTAGACAGTCTGGTTTGAAATGTTATAGGAACGAGTCTGGTTTTTAAATAAGTCTTGGGTGAACCATAATAGAGTCGAGGACTTAATGTATAGTAAAGTGGTGAATTTCAGTAATAATTTTTTTGGTTTCTTAAAACTAGTGATTTCAGAATTTCATTTAGTGACTTATAAAAAGAAAAATAATACATAATCGATAAATAGAAAACCTATATAACTATTTCCTTATTGACTATAGTTTTTGTATTCAAATAATATACACAACCTAAACAAAAAAAAAAAGAAAAAAAAAGAACTGTTATAAGTAACTGTGTTTTTTTTGAGATATAAAATTTTAGTTAATTGTGATTCTAAATTAGCGATTTTACTGATGATTAATAAAATAATATTTTTGGGTTTTCAAATAAATTAGAAAAAAAAGGAGAGAATTATAGTAGATTTTCCATAAGTTTCGTCATTTTGTATATATATATATATAAATATATATGAATGTATTTGTCGCTAGTGTACAATTGTACCGTTGTCTAGAAAAAAAAAGCTTTCAAATACAAATATATCAATTGATCTTGTGTCTAAAGCTCAGAAGGAGGGAATTCCTTTCAATAACACCAACATTTTGGAGTCATCTTGCATTATTTTAGAAACGTAATAGCATAATACACATTTGCTGTAATTTGCTGCTGGAAAATGGCCTCATAAAGTAGTACATCAAGGCTAGCACAAATGCAATGAACCACCAGCTTATAGATTGTCGTCTATTTTGCTATCACCGATAAGGACCCAAAGAAAATTAATTTCCTCATCACATTCAAGTCATTCACATAAATACCAGTATCAGTACCAACATCAGTCAAGAACCGTTGGTCAGAAGAGCACATCCCATCCAAAATTAATTCAATTAATTCAATTGGCATTATGAACACCGGTTTTCCGTACTACAATGTTATAACACCGAATTCATCAACACCAAGATTCATTAACATCATGACCAAACTTTACGTGTGCACAGTCCTGTAAGTGCATACCACGACAACGAAAATTTGTAATACCGACGAGGATTTTCTAGCAAGGCAGTTTTCCTGATCTAATGATAATAATTTAGACACCTTCCGTATTGTACTTGTATACTTATCAATTATAAGAATTCTTCTTTTTTTTAATTTTAATAACAAACCAAAACGAGAACCGCGCTTGTGCTTGGGCAGCGTATAGAAGTTAAAGCCAAGAAACATATATATATATAATTTGTATCTTTTTTGACAGATTTCGTGCGACAAAGAAGGCCTTTTTTTGGGAAGCTCACGTAAGTCTGTTATTTTAATTTATTTTATCTTTCAAAAAAATAAAAGAAAAAGAAATCAAAATTTAAAGTAAAAGGTTTAATATTTTTGCCATTGATGAAGTCAATGTGTAATTCGTGTAAGCCCTGTTCTCCCTTTTGACTTGTTTCACTAAGTATAAAGAGAAATTTTGTTTATACATGTTTAAATAAATTCAACAAAAGGTTATATTTAATACTATACCTAAAATAAATTCCTGATACTATAATTGTCGAGTTCATTTAAAAAAAAAAAAAAAAAAAAAAAAAATTATATTTCAAAAATTAAAACCTATTATTTGTATTGGATAATATCTATCTATAAACTAACATAATGTCTTCAACAAAATATGGAAAAAAAGTAAGAATTTGTTAGTGGTCCTAATATTGTTATAAGGATATTGTAATGGACGGATTCTGGAAAAAAGATATTATATGAAAGAAAAAAAAAAGGAAATGAAAATTATAGTGTTTTCTTTTGTCACACCTGACCCCAGTTTTTTTCAGAAACGGGAAATGTTGAACAATAACTAAACCTGCCGAGGAGAGAGAGAGAGAGACGGAATGAGGACCTGAAGAGGACATAAAAGAAAAAAAAAGGTAAATCAAGGGTCCATGCTCATTTGTAGGGGCGAGTGTGGACATACGGGGATCGGCATTCTGCTGTCGGTCCATGTGGGAGGGAAGTGCCCCAAAGTCCGGTTGGCATTAACACCTTTGCCAATCGCCCCCGACATGCCTCGCAAGGCTTTCGCGGACGGCTGGTCATGTTCCGGTGACCACATAATTAACGAACACCCCCTTTATTCGGTTTTTTTCTCGCAAAACCGAATTTCCTTGCTTGATAGCTCGCGCTATCACTATAAAGTCTGAACGACGTTTACACTCATCATGTACGCATATAAATTTATGTGTAACGCGATGACAGATGGTGATGAGCAGCGACCCACCCCTCCGGCGAGCTAGCACGTGCGACGCAGCAAGGCGTGCAGCCTTTTAGTTGCTCACATTTGCTGCACCATCTCATATCTTCTCCTCGCAAGGAAGAAGATATGCTAAATAGGTCATCAGGGGATTTGCTTACTTCGACAACAAACCCCAGATATGTAAACCCCTTGTTACATAACATAATACAATTTGACTGAAAAGGCCATAAATGGTGACGTTTAACGATGACCTCTTTAATGATCGTATCATATACAAAATTCTTCTAGCTGAAAAACTTGGCGAAATTTATTTCTGTCTACTATTAAAAATTTGTTTAAGTTGCTGGAATCAGATTATTTAGCAAATATTTGTACCTTTGTGCTAGTTAATATTTAAAACTCGCAAATGGAAAGCGGGAGTTATCTTGTCTACGGACGGACGGACGGACATGCATAAATCGATATAACTTTTGATTCCCTACACAATCATACCCTTGAAAATTTTCTACGATGATTATTTCTATGTGTTACACACTTAGTGACTGTGGCGATCATATTAAATTCACCACATGGCAGTCTCTCTTAATTTGATGTGATATCTCTTTATCCTCGGCTAGATCGGTATAAAGAGATAAAGAGACCCGTTATTCCCATCTCCAGAAAACAAGTAAATTATATTATACTAATATTTCACATTGTAGTTTTAAGTTCTCTTTTATATTGAACGTCGACAAAGATAGACGTGTTTCAGAAAATAAAATAGTTTTTATAATATTTAAATTGTTCTGGATTTATAACAACAACAACAAATCACACCAATACAGAACAAAATGGTGACCTCCGACGTGATCAACGTTGTTACATAAAAACTACATTTTCATTTTCTTAAAAATAAAAAATAAAATTTTGTGCATCAAAATATATTTGTTGCTGATTTTTTTTCATCGAGTGTCTATCACACTTAACACATCTATATTCTGATTCAACATACATCGAGTCTATTTTAATCATCATATATCGACATATATATTTATAAAAGAGCGCATCAAATTATAATAATAATTATGATTTTCCTTCAACGACAACATATTGATATCAACTTTATAAATTCAACTGTAAAAACTGCATCGGATTCACAAAAAAATTTATTATTCAACAAAGGAATTCATTTTACAACTATAAAAACGGATCATCATAGCGTTTTTCAACTTTAACAAAGAAAATTGCAGTAACATCATAAAAAAATTTTTTCATCATCAAAAAAGATATTTTTTTATAATTTAATTTTCAATTTTCATTTTTTTTTCCCAATTAAAACATAAAAAATTACATTTTTAGGTTTGCAATATTTTAAGGCAATTAATTTTTTTTTGTAAATGTGTAAAAATTTAAAAATTTTGTTTTTTCTCTGTATCACGTTGAACAAAGTGAGTGAATTGAAAGAAGGGCACGTGGTCGCTTAAAAGTTTGGTTAGTTGATTGCGTGGCACTAAAATTCGCATATTGGTGAACTTAAACTGGAAGTAAAAAAATTTTTTCTTTTTCTTATTCCTTCAACACTAGTTTCATAATCAATATCTGATTAAAAATGACGGGTGACAACACAAATACAAGTGGTCAGACAACTTCGTCAATAATCAACCCTACGGCAGGAAATTCTTCCCAATTGCAAGAATTACTAAATTCACATATTTCAACTCCGAAACTACCTCCATTTTGGAATAGTAAGCCACAGCTTTGGTTTTTGCAAGTCGAAGCTCAATTCAAAGTCAAGGGAATCACTTCTTCCAACACTAAATATGATTATCTTGTATCGGCTTTACCACAAGAAGCCATGGAATTGGTAGCAGATACACTGCTGTCACCTCCAGCAACTGACAGATATGAAAACCTTAAAAATTTTATAATTTCACGTACAACTGACTCAGAAGAAAAGCGTCTTGACATTTTATTGCACAAAGTAGAATAGATCTTTTTAGATCTTTTTAGAAAGATGAAGTCTCTATCAGACTCTAACAGTTTGGCTAATCCACTATTATTAAAACGTTTATGGCTCAGCAAACTTCCATTCTCCATTCAAGCGTGTTTAATTACTATAGAAAAAACTCAAACAATAGAGGAATTAGGGGAAATTGGTGATAAAATTCATGCTTCTTTACCTGGTCATATATCAGTAATTCAAAGCAATTCTCCTACGTCTGAAGACAATATAGGTAAAACACTTCGTGATATAAGTAAAAGACTATCGAAACTAGAAAGTCAGATTAACAATAATAAATCAAATCACAAGATTCATATTTCGAAAACTCGTCCACAGTCGAAAAGTGAAAATGCCATTTGCTGGTATCACACAAAATTTGGGGAAAAGGCTAAAAAATGTATCTCTCCATGTAGTAAAAACTCAACAGTTAATAATTCAAGAAAAGAGTAAATTCTGCTTCGTTCCCGGCAGCGAAAGCAGAACAATGGTCTCGCCGTCTTTTCGTATATGATAAAAAAACAAAGTTAGATTTCTTAATTAACACAGGTGCTGAAGTTTCAGTATTGCCAAAAAACAAATTTCCAACAAATTTCTTAATTTCTAATTCAAATCTAATCTCAGCCAATGGAAGCCCAATCAGAACATACGGTTACAAACATTTAACTTTAGATTTAGATTTGCGCCGCGATTTCGAACATACATTTATAATAGCCTGTGTAGATAATCCAATACTAGGCGCGGACTTTCTGTTCAAATATGGTTTAACGGTTGATTTACGTAAAAGAAAGATACAAGATAAAACCACTTCACTTCATACCAACTGCAAAGAAAAGGTAGCTGCATTAAGGTCTCCGAGACTTCACTCTTTTGAAGATCGCTTCGGAAGGATTCTTGACGAATATCGTTCCTTAAAAGCACCACCTAATTTCAATATGTCTGTCAATCATACTACTGTATATCACATTCAGGTAAGTGGAGCATTGCCGTCAGCACGTCCACGAAGACTGAATGCAGATAAATATAAAATAGCAAAAGAAGAATTCGATACCATGGTATCAATGGGCATATGTCGACTTTCATCGTCATCAGTCGCTTCACCCTTGCACATGGTACCGAAAAACAAATCCTCTTCTTGGCGCCCATGTGGAGATTACCGTGCATTGAATGCATCAACAATATTCGACACGTATCCATTACCTAATATTAATGACTTTAACATGAATTTACATGAGTCAAAAATATTTTCAAAAATAGATCTTTTCAGGGCATATCATCAAATTCCGATTGCCCAGCAAGATATTTTCAAAACAGCTGTTACCACTCCGTTTGGATTATACGAATTCACTCGTCTTCCTTTTGGACTAAAAAATGGTAGCCAAAGTTTTCAACGTTTTATAAATGAAATTCTTCACGAACTTGATTTCATTTTCGTTTATATAGACGACATTTTGGTATTTAGCAAATCAGCTGAAGACCATTCAAAACATCTTCATCTTGTTTTTAAGAAGCTACAGTAAAATGGCATCACTGTTAATCCTAACAAATGCGATTTTGGCCTACAAGAAATAAAATTCTTAGGCCACAACATTTCGAATATCAGCAATACAAAATTTTCCATCACCTAATACCTTAAAAAAGTTACAAAGATTCTTGGGAATGATAAATTTCTATCATCGCTTTATCCCAAAAATATCTTCTTTAGCTTCACCTCTTTACGAACTTATAAAAAAGTATCCAAAGAAAAAAGATAAGTTTGAATTTCAATGGAACGATGTTCATGAAATAGCGTTTCAATCTCTCAAATCAGAGTTAGAAAAATGCACACTTCTATCTCATCCAATCTCTGATGCTAGAATTAGCATTTGTACGGACGCTTCAACAGATGCGGTGGGTGGTGTCTTACAACAACTGAATCAAAATCAGTGGGAACCCATTAGTTTCTTCTCAAAAAGGCTTCAACCAGCCGAACAAAAGTATTCTACATTCGACAGAGAACTGCTAGCTGTTTACTTATCAATAAAAAAATTTAGATACTTTGTCGAAGGCAAACAGTTCACAGTATATACGCACCACAAACCTCTGACGCATGTTCTTTTCTCCAAGTCGGAAAAATCACCGCGTCAAACAAATCATTTAGGATACATTTCACAATTCACAAATGACATCAGATATATTAAAGGATCTTTAAACACTGTAGCTGATACATTATCAAGATGTTATATAGATACAGTTGACATGAAAATAAAATTCGATTTTCATTCATTATTCAGGGAACAGGAAAACGATCCTGAGCTAAAAGACATTTTAACGAATAGAAACAAATCAAACGTTGTTCTCCAAAAAGTTTTAATTCCTTTGGAAGATGTAAGCATATGGTGCGAAACATCGACAGGTAAAAACAGGCCATTCATACCCGCCACATTACGGCGTGAAGTTTTCAACTCTATTCACAATTTAGCACATCCCGGAATAAGATCCACCAGAAAACTCATTACTTGCAAATATTTCTGGCCTAAAATGAATGCGAATATAAATCAATGGTCGCAAACGTGCATACCTTGCCAAAAAGCGAAAGTCAATCGGCATACGATTTCACCTTTTCAAAAGTTTAATTCTCCAACCATGAGATTTGAACACATACACATGGATATTGTGGGTCCTCTTCCTCCATCAAAAGGTTTTTCATACATATTGACCATTAAAGATCGTTTCTCTCATTGGCCAGCTGCACTTCCAATACGATCTATAAACGCAGAAACCTTTATTCGCAATTGGATAGCTCCATACGGTGTTCCGAAAACTATAACAACCGATCAGGGTACTCAATTTGAATCACTTTTATTTAAAGAAGTTCTATCTATTTTGGGCAACAAGAGAATAAGGACTACTCCTTATCATCCACAATCCAATGGGTCTATAGAAAGATTCCACCGTCAACTCAAAGTTATTATTAGAACCATGGAATCACCCAAAAACTGGTATAATTATTTACCATGGATATTACTAGGTATAAGATCTACACCTATAGATAAATTAGGATTTTCTCCAGCTGAACTACTTTATGGTCAACCTCTTCGATTACCCG
Source organism: Xylophagus ater (assembly GCA_963422695.1). Classification (NCBI taxonomy): domain Eukaryota; kingdom Metazoa; phylum Arthropoda; class Insecta; order Diptera; family Xylophagidae; genus Xylophagus; species Xylophagus ater. The sequence continues at coordinate 39,524,499 of OY730478.1, forward strand.
GTGAACTAGTAGCATCTGAAACATCTATTGAATCAAATCTTACAGTTGAATCAGCCAAGTTACTTTTCAAAACCATTTCAAACCTAAAGCCACAAGAAGGATCAAGAAAACAACATAAAATTTTCATACCACAAGCACTTAAAACTTGTTCTCATATTTTTGTAAAAGATCCAATTTATAAGAACAGTTTAAGTCCACCATATATGGGTCCATATAAAGTCATTGCAAGGAATGAAAAATGTTTTACGATAAAGATAAATGATAAAGATGAGCTTATCTCGATTGATAGAATAAAGCCTGCTTTCATTCCAATCACAGATTTCAATTCCAATATGCAAACCAGGTCAGAAACAACAAAAGTCACATTTAAAATGTAAAGAAAAATTTCTTTTCTTTTTCTCGAAGGGGAGTAATGTGGCGATCATATTAAATTCACCACATGGCAGTCTCTCTTAATTTGATGTGATATCTCTTTATCCTCGGCTAGATCGGGATAAAGAGATAAAGAGACCCGTTATTCCCATCTCCAGAAAACAAGTAAATTATATTATACTAATATTTCATATTGTAGTTTTAAGTTCTCTTTTATATTGAACGTCGACAAAGATAGACGTCTTTCAGAAAATAAAATAGTTTTTATAATATTTAAATTGTTCTGGATTTATAACAACAACAACAAATCTCACCAATACAGAACAGTGACAAAACTAATATACCTTCTGGTAGTACCTTCCATAGGGCATAAAAATATGAATCAATTGACGCTTTTCAAATGTTTCAACAAAAACTGTCACTTCTGGTAATCTTCAGAGGGACAAAATTCAATCAGCTATGTATATGTAAAAAATAAATCTACACCTACACCAAGTAAAACTAGCCGAAGGATTTGTTGTATTTCATCCAAAATGTTGGTCTGTTCATGAACAGCTAACAAAAAAAACACATCTAACATAAAATCTGATAGTAGAATAGCCCTAAATTTTCTTAAAGGTGGAGATAATGGGCTACTAAGAACTGTTTTCTGCGAAAATAGAATAGAGGTGATAATACTTATAAGGGGTTTCCTTTTGGCATTGTAAGATTGAAATATTCTAAATGCAAAACCAATTACAACAAACTGGAAACTTGAAAACTTAACAACATTTTGTTTTCATCACATTTCAATTCAAGTTATTGTTTACAAAAAGCCCAGATTTTACCATTTAACTTATTTCTTTAAGAAATTTATTTATAAAATACTATAGTTTTCAGATTGTTGGTTAGAAGTAATTAAATAAGATTATAATTCAATTCCCTTCCCACAATTTAATAATTTTTTGAAAAGGGGATTTCAACCCTTTGACCGCCCTTTTACTACCACTTTGGTTCATCCCTTCACTATCTGTGTCCCTCTTGACAACGCACTTCTGATTACAACTTGATTTCTCATGACCATCACCTTAAACCACTCCCTCTTGACCATTTATTAACCGACCTTTACCATTACATTTGATCTTCCCCTCTTCGATCGGTCCTGGAAAACCTCTTGGCCATTCCTTTGACTATCTGATGAACACCACTCTTGGGCGCATCAGATTTTGACCATCTATTATACTTAAAGCTAATAATTACATTATAATTCAGAAATAATTTCATTCACGCACTAACGATGCAACATAAAACAATGGAATACGAGATGTTTTTTTGGTCTATAAAAAAATCCCTTGAATGATCTTTATCCACTATGAAATGTAATTATATTAATATTGTATGGAATTGTTTGTAGATCTATTTCATTTATTTTACAAAAAAATAAAACATTTATTAATTAATTTATTTATTTTTTTTAAAGAATTTAATATTAAAAATTATGACATAAGGCTTGGATTTTCTAAACAGTCAATCACATATGGAGCTTTACCTTCACATTCTGTTTTCCAAATTGGCCAAGCTGCAAAACCATATTTATTTCGGATTGCTCTGGCACACTTGAAAGCTACATCCATAGAGTCTTCTTTAATCATATCTTTACAATATTCCTTGCATTCGCTATCATCAGCACTACTATCTAAAGAATTTGTTTCGTAGTCGTATGTGTCCACACCATCATCACACCAGTGCTTATCGCTGATTTGGAAGAGTCCATAGCCTTGGGAACCATCGGATCTGGTTTGACTCACTTTAGCAGTATTATAATTACTTACTTTATCAACTAAGCAAACCCAGTTACCAAGATTCCAATCGGGAACACCTCTTGCCGAAAGGGCTCTGGCTAAAGTACATCTTGAGTACACTCTTCCAGAGACTGAAGTTGATACTGCAAGCATGATGAGCGCGACCATAATGAAGGTTTTCATATTGTTGACTTGTTATTGAGACTACTTTAGAGATGATTATTATTTCTCCATATTTCGCACAAGTTTATATAGTCGGCACCTCTATTCTTTTATAAGATACATAAGCATACAATTTTTACATGTATTTTTAGATAAATATTTATTATTATTCCGCACATTATTTATTTAGGTGAATTTAAAACTTAATCGAAGACAACAGCGCTTCGCCATATTGACAATTTTAGCACGATTTCTATTGAATATTCTAGACGGTTTTAGAATACTTTCACAATTAGTTACATTTGAACTGTTGCTAATTGTAAAAAATTTACATAAATAGGAGCCTCAGGTCTTGCTATTTATATAACGGGTGATTTTTTAGGCGTTTGGTTTTTAATTTAAAAAAAAAAAAAAAAACACAGAAAAATGTAAAGAGTATATGAAATTTTTATTTAAATCGATAAATCAACTCTTGCCATTTACTTTTTAAAGATTTTTTCATGTAAATGTTGACCATGACTACGTTTTAAGTGATCCATTCGAGAAGTCCAATTTTGAAGCACTCTTTCAAGCATTTTTCGACATAGACGAGTGACTTCACGTAACCCCTCAAAAAAAATTCTAGGGGCGTTAAATCGTACGATCTAGGCGGCCAACTTGCCGGACCGAAATATGAGATAAATTGCTCATCGAACTCATCTTTCAATAGGGCCATTGTTTCTCGTGCTGTGTGGCATGTAGCGTCGTCCTGCTGAAACCACATGTTGTCCAGATTCAGTTCATGCATTTTTGGTAAGAAAAAGTTCGTAATCACCGAACGATAGCGGGCACCATTGAGGTAACGTTGTCGCCTTCATCTTTTTTGAACAAATACGGACCGATGATTCCGCCAGCCCATAAACCGCACCAAACAGTGCATTTTGCTGGATGCATTGGCAGTTCTTGTATTACCTGTGGTTGCTTATCACACCAAATGCGACAGTTTTGTTTATTAACAGGTTGATGTTCTTGCTCAGTAGGTCGATTATGACGACCATAAAATGGTCGAAGTGCACGAAAACATTTTTCACAGAACACGATTTTTGATAATAAAATTCAATAATTTGTAAGCGCTGTTCGTTTGTAAGTCTATCCATGATGAAATGGCAATGCTAACTGAGCTTGTTTGACTTGAACACATGTCACGAAGCACGGGCGAAATGTCAACACTGAAAAACCAAACGCCTAAAAAATCACGCGTTAATTCCAATATTTTTTTCATCATTTAAAATATTGGGTAGTCCACAAAATCTTTACGGTTTTTTACTATCAAATGAAAGCAATTTTATATTGCATCATGCAGACAATTTCATTATCCACGTTTCATAAAGTTTTTGGTCTTTTTCAGCAAGAAATTCCTCCGGATAGGTTTTCACATTATCGTAAAGGTTAGAGTTTTCCGAGAGTGAAGTAAATATTAGTCAAATGGTGCAACGTGAGGTACATTTAAGCCAATTTCCAATAATTTTGGGCGGGTGACCAAAGAAGTATGAGGTTTTGCGTTGTTATGATTGAAGGCAACACTTCTACGATTTACCCATTCTGTATTTTCTACTATTTATACACCGGTCTCCCGAAGGCTATATGTGGTAAATACCAATGCACAAGTTTTTGACTTTTGCCTCAGTAAGTATGAACTGAGGAAACTTTTATGAAATTCCTAACAATCAATTACTTCATTATGTATTAATTTCTACCTGTAGGCGATATGAGCTGTTATGTATAGCATACATAGCACATATCTTTCTGTATGCTTCTGTAGATATATTACCTTTTAAGTAAAAAAAACGAAAATATATCGAAAATGATAACTTTGATCTTCCATTTCTAGCGTGACACCAAAGAAATACAGCACAACCCGCTTAACATGAAATTTTTACACAAGCTAAACATTAGTCAATATTATCAAAAAATAATATTCGTTTGACATTTAAAATACTCACACATAGATGTTTTAGTAAAAACTTTGGTAAAACGTTTTGTGGACTACCCATTAATTTAAAATTATTCCAAGCATACAAACTCAAGAATATATATATATATTTATTTATGTATTTTATGATATTATACTTTTAGAAAGGCAGAGCGAGTTCCTTATAAAAACAAAATAAAAACATAGTAATGAATTTACATTTTACTCCATTTCGGTGTCCTCGTTACGAATCTTTCCTGGGAGGGTTAGTATAAATTATCACTTTTTTGGCTTCTTTAACTGCAGTACTATTTCGAGCATTGACGATCATGTAGGACACTTTTATCTTAGCCGCTACCGCTCGAAATTGTTCAACTAGCGTCTGACCATAAAATTTTCTCAAATATTTTAGCCAAGCTATCTTTCTTCTTCTAGGCAGTCTTTCTCTATGAATGTTTCTCTTGATTATCTTATGAATATCTAATATTTCATTTCGTTATTATTTCGTATATGCAAAATATAGAGATTGTCGAAACTTTAAAGTTTTAACCATATATATCTTATTGCCCATTTTTCTTTAAGATTCTTCTTTACTCACATCTCAAATCCTTCTAAACTTTTCATTTATAAGCCAGAGACCGTTCAAGCTGAAACAAATAAGAAATAAATAAACGAAGCATCTTACTAATCATTTTCATAAATGTGGCTCTGGATTTTTCTATTCATCTAATTTCGAGGATGTGATCAATGTTTTCATTTACAAAGCATCTAAAATATTTGAATTTGTCACATTTTAGTCTATATTGTCCACGACTAAGCCGTTAGATCGGAAGAGAAATCGCGTATTTCGATTCGACTGATTTTCCGACCATCACTTGTTAGCTTAATAGTCATTGAATACAGTCTTGAATATCCTTAGATAGCCTATAGTTTATATTACATTCGCTGCAATCAGTAAAAATAGTATTTACGAAAAAAGTTTTATTACTATAACCAATATTAACACTATTTAAACAGTCAGAGGGTAAAATTTTGTTTTCATATCCAATAAAAGCTGAAGATGTATCACTCAAATTGGGTCCAATATTTAAAAATTTACTTTATCCACAGTCAACAATTTTGGAATTCTGCTCAATATTAAATTCAGAAGTAACTTCGATGCGAAGTTAACAGAAGTCCTCGGAAGCCGAAACAAAAGAATAATCATATTTCACAATAACAAAGTCATCTTGGCTACCCTGACAAGCGATATTTTCAGTCGTGATATTATTTAATCGGCCTTTAAATAACTGTTCAATTGTTTCAACATGTTTTATGTCGCATTCATGAATTTGAATTTCTTTATTAAATTCTAATTTTAAACCTGTATCGTAGCAACTATCCACAACCTCATTAGTATTACAATTTGAAACCTGAGTAATATTGTACATAAATAATATCGAATGACTGTCCGATTCGCTTTCAAGAATTTTATTTTTATTATAAACGTTAAATGAATTCGAACAATTGTTTTTCTCAATAGTTAATTTTATGTTAAATAGGCTCATGTAAGCGATGGCTTTGGCAATAACTGGTCATCCACGACAAGTAAAGATAATTCACAAGTTTTTAAATAGAAATTAGATGACAAACAATTTCACCATAAGTGTTTTAATTAACACCAATAACTCCGTAACAATTTGAAAATATTGGTACGTCATTGCCTATTTCGAACGGCACAATGTCCTTGGATACGAAACTGACTGGACTACCACTGTCAATCAAAGAGTCAAAATAAACATCACTCAAGTTACCATTAGCAAAAGCAACACTCACCTGCACAAAAGGCTCGAAACACTCCTCTTCTGTCTCGTCTTTTTCTTCGATGGTATATATTCGATTCTCCTCGCAGTCCTTAATAACATGATCCTTACTTCCACAACGGAAACAAGGTCCAATTGGGCGTTTCATCTTAAGACTGGTTAGCCATGTGACCAAACTCGTAACAATTGTAGCATCTGATGTCACTTATCGGAACACTTGGTTTGAATGTGGAAGTAATATTCTTATTTGTACCTTGAACCGTCGTAGAGCGATTCACGCGTTCACTTCGTTTATTCACAAGTTTTCAGTTCATCCAAAGTTTTGTCCGTTATAATATTGAAGTATAAGCAGAATGATCACGTTACACAATTACAGCATCAATGATTTCTGGTTCGCTCAATTTTTTATAATTTTTCGAGGCTAATTTTTTGGATTTTATAGTTTATATATATTTATGGCACGTGTAACCCCACATCTGATGTTATAATGGCTTTATATACATTTTTTTTCATTTAATAGATCTTTACTTTCCCTTAATTACCATGTACTATTTGATTCTAAACTAAAACTTATTTCCATCGCGCTCGTTCTGTTTTTTTCAAAAGGAAAGACTTCTATTTCGATAATATTTTCTTTTTCTTCTTCAATGTAAGTATATTCAATTGGATGTCTTCATAAAACTCAAATCTTAGACTAACTATCCAATTCCCTTAAAAACTAAATTCATACCATAAAAGTAATACGCCTGATATTTTCCAAGATGAGTCTACGAGATGAGTCTATGGAAAGTTCCAAGCCGGTATCTTTAATGAAAAATATTCCACTCATTAATAAAGACTGTTATAACCTAAATTATAATACATTACGTTTTTTCTATGTAAAATTAAAAATTGAAATTGATAACCTCACATTCGTCGCTGTTGAATAAAATTGGTCCCAAATGGCTACCTTGAGGGACACCAGATTTTGCTCAGATTTGGAAGTGCATGATAACTCCTTCCGTGGAGATAGGGTTGAATCCAGTCAATAAAAAACCCGGGAAGCCGAGGGCACTAAACTTAAACAAAATTGCTTGATGAGATAATAGGTCTGTTTTATTTGCCATACCCTACACCGGAGCAGGGTAAGTGGCAAATAAAACGAGCAGGAGTAGGAAAAAGCTTTAATTCAAATGTTTGTATCGCTGCTTAGCCACCATATTGTAATTAAATGAAAAACGTTTAGCTAATACACTTTTTATGGTAGAAAACTGAACTAATTTCGGTGTGAGAGCTGCCCCTGGTCTGCACTTTTGTTGTTTTTGTTTTCAATGTAAAAATTTGCTCTACCCCAAAGCAAGTGGCAAATAAAACAGACCTAATATATCAAACGCTTTGCTGAAGTCTATAGTTATACAATGCACATTATTTCCATTTTCCATAGAGTACGTTGAAAAAGAGACAAGTTCAACTAAGCTAGTGATCTTAGCCCTACTGTTCAGAAAACCATGTTGATTCCTGGAAATAAAAGGTTTACAACCAAAGCACATAAATTGCTGAATGATGCATTCAAACAGTTTGGGAATACAGGGTCATTTAGCAATTGGTCTGTAATTTCCGATATCACCTCTACTGCCTTTCTTGTAAGCCAGAATAATATACAAGACTTTCCAGAACTTAGAGATTTCTGGAAAAGAGCCGAAAGAGGACGTGCGAGGATGTTACTGTATTTTTGTAAGATGATGAAACACCATGTTTCTCACATGGGCAATTATACGTTGGATGCTCACGTGTTGATAAACCGTCATCATATTTGCACATGAAGGCAAAACCGAAAAATATTGTTTATCAGAGAGCATTGCAATACAACATTCATAATACATATCATGCATATGGTACTATAATTTTTATTAATTACAATTTTATTCACTTAATTACCAAAATTTTACCCAAAGAAATTTTCAAATAAATAATGTTGTAATGAATTTATACGAATTTCATTTCACATAAAATATTTATTTCATTTTTTAATAATATTCTTCCATTTATTCCACATATACGAATCAGTTAGATATAACTTTCCATTGTCATTCTTTAAACGCAGTTTGCATTCCAATAACGCATTAACAATTGCTAAACCATTTTCCAGTCTACAAAAGCGTATACACTTAACTGTAAATTAAAAACATCAATTACAAGCTTTAAATATATTTTTTTACAATTACTTTCATTAATTCATTATTACCTTGAATGTCTGTCCAAATGTTCCAATGAAATGTAAATACAAGTCCTTTTCATCCAGTTTATCCAGTTTATCCACTGTATCTCTAAAAATACACTGCCTGCCACAGACTGGAAGAATTCTTTCTTTCATGTCCTTTATTAACGAATTCTGTGTGAAGAAAGCAAAAAGCAATAGAACTCAATTGTATTACATATAAATCACACACTACTACATTAAAATTCAAAAAAATACGTATTTTGTTTGTCCAACTTCAATATTTAATTAAAATTTACTTTGACAACAATAAGTAATACACACATACCTTTACGGTCTAGATACGTTCCGGATAAGTTGGCCGTAAAGCGAAAAGCCTTATAACGAATCAGCTTTTTTTGCAGCAGTGTTGACTAAATGGAGATGCTGAAACTAAACAGGAAATCCCTAACAGTATGTATAGTAATATTTTTTGGCCGTAAGACGAACATTGGGGTCGTAAATAGAAAAAGTGCCATAATTAAAAAAGGCCATTATAGCGAAATGCCGTATAAAGAGCGGCCGTATTGCGAGGCATGGGTGTACAATAATTTCACAATACAATGTAATGCGCATCATTTCCTGGATTTGTTTTTATATTTATACTATTATTTTACCGGCTTAATTAGGGCCAGGAACACGAACCGGTCCCAGCTAGTACCAAATAAAAATGAAGATGCAAATTGAAGAAAGCTTAAAATCGCCCTCTAAATTAATCAAGAATATCGTCTCGAAATTAAACGGTCTAAATTCGTCAGCATTTTAATAGAGTTTCTTGGGTACATCATAGCAAATGCAAACATCAAACCTTAAAATGGAAAAATCAGAACAGTCAAGGGGTTTCCTCAGCCATAATATGCAATAATTGCCAAGCCCATATCAGATTTAGTGTAAAAGGAATAAACTTTTATTTGGATCATATCAATTAAGCACTCAAAAATTGGTTATGTACAGAATCAATATTAAAATTTTTAATCCAGATTTAGAGTCGAAACTTCACACAAATGCATGTTGCATAGGATACGGGGCGCGTTGTTGTAAAAACTTTATACATATTTTCATATAGTATAATTTCTTATTTAAGTTTTAAAAATTAAAACTACAAGTAATTTTCGCTATAGTAAAATGTTTGAAAAAACTAAAAACATATCTACTGGGATTAAATTTTAAAATTTACACTGACTGTAGGGCATTCCAAGAAATAATGAAGAAAACATATTTCTCTTCACAATGTTGCGCGACGTCCAATTATGCTGCAAGAATTTGAAGTCGCAGTAGTCCATCGGGCAAAAACTTCCATGCGTGGTGGCAAACCGTATCCTTTAACAGATCAAAATTTTTCAACACATCCAGGAAGCAGGGCAAACAAGAAGAATTTTTAAATCCAATAGAAAGGAACAACTACCATTACACACTTATCACATTATAATTTGGGTCGATTATCATCAACAGCAAGGAGTTATAAATATATTTTTGTCGTTACATTTATGCGTTACGTTAATGCGTCTACCAAGGTTGTGTGGATTTAGCCAGGCCTTTAACAGGAGAATTGTGAAATATATAATCGTGAAAGAAGAATGTGAAGAAAATATGCCGTTATATGATATGACATGATTGAAACTCAACGCACATAGTTTGGTACCGGTTTGAAGCTGTATCCAGAATATTTACGACCTTATCAATAAAGGTGAAGAAAACCAATAGATGTGATGTTAGAATTCAGGACGAGAAAGGAAACATATAATATTTTAAGCGAAGAAATAATCAGACTTAACGAAAAACGTTATCCGCTAAGCATTTTTACTTTACCGACAAAACGAATGTGTTTAGTTAAAAATTCGGTGCAAAATTTAACCAGATCTGCATTAAGTCCGAATACTTCTACCCTTTCTATAAACAAACTTAGATTTTCGCGCGAATGTAATACAGTACCTAAAAATATTCGTTTTGTCGGAAAAGTAAAAAGAACAAAATTAATTTTTTTTTAAATTGCTTTTATTGATTGATCTTCATATGTTTTGATATAAATTTATTGGATAAAGTTTAAATCTTTGTAGGATCTTGGAGACAATCATCAACTGCTTTAACATTTCCTTGACATTTTTGAGCAAAAATCGGCCAACCTGTGAACCCAACTTCATTTACGATTTTTCTAGCACAGGTCAATGATGGTAGAATATCTTCACCCAGTAAGTCATCACATGAAATATCACATTTATTTGGTGACCTGACATTGGAATTCGGATCCTGGCACCACTTGCTACTATCGATGTCAAAAATACCAAATCCTGTGGAACCAATACGTGCATATGACTTATAAGCACTTGCTTCTCTAGCTAAACAAACATATCTAGGAATATTTGCGTCTTTAACACCTCTACTCTCTAATGCTCTCGCCAAAGTGCATCTGGTGTATTCCCTGGAAGAAACGGAAGCTGACACCGCTAGAACTATAAATGCCACAGTAGCGAATAACATGAAAATGTTCATATTTCGTTGCGATTAATTTTACTATCTTGTAGGAGACTATAATTTCACGGTTCTGCCACTAAGCTTATATAGCCCAAATTTTATTCACTTTACAGGACACATTCTCATTTAAATTTTGTTAGCATTTTTGAATTTTTTGGAAAGAAAATATTTAATTTTTTTTGTTTTGTTTTTAATGTACCTATTTAATTAGCTGTGTTTACAAAATCGTTAAAAAAATATTGCGAAAAAATCCATTTAAACAAAACTTACTCATCCGAAAATTGTTGCTACTTACTGATTACAAATATTTGAATAATAAATGGAAAAATTTATCGAACTATATAGTTAGTATATAGTAGTATATATACAGCAGTTGTAGTAACTTAAAATCGGCCAATAGCCGATTTTTTGATACCCTATGGTAGAAATGGGGCAGAAAAACTGTCAAAACTAACATTATTTCAAGGCTTTTTCTTTATAACTTTGTAACTTAGATCCTACTAGCATAAATCTAATCTGTAAATTTTATTCAAATCTGTGTATTAGTTTTTAAAGTACATCAAAAAAATTTTATAAAGAGGGTAATTTTCTCATAGGATTATTTCTTTCTCCTTTATCCTTGGACCGATTTGATTGAAATTTAACATGGTATAGTGTATTTGTATAGTTAACCTATATGATTAATTTCAATAAAATTGATTGACAAATTTTTCAATTAAATCCGAAATAACATTAACAAAAAAACGGAAAACTTTCTGGTCCCCCTGGTTTTTCCTTTATAACTTTGCTCCCCTGGATCGATTTTGCTCAAATACAATACCAAACCAAATTAAGGAATAAGCAACTCACATTGTAAAAATCGGATAACGCGTTTTGAGTTATCTTGTATACGCACGGACGGACGGACGGACATGCATAAATCGATATAACTTTTGATTCCTGACACAACCATACACTTAAAACCTTCCTGCGACGATTATTTCGATGTGTTACAAATGGAGTGACAAAACTAATATACCCTCTGGTAGTACCTACCATAGGGCATAAAAATTAAACAAATTTTCGCAAAATTAAGAGAAAATATCCGTGAAAAACTGTTTTATTGAATTCTATTTGTTGGCAATAAACGGTTTTATGCGCCAAATCTAATAAAATATGTTTAATTGAAATTGTTACTAAGAGTCTTTAACATTTATTTCACCTTGAAACCATTGTTTAATAATTAATTATTTATTTTGTTCGAAAGAACATATTCGCTTTTTCACAAAGTAGTCTCAATGATTCCTTCTTGTAGCTGTTTTATTTGTTCTAAATATTTCACCAATTTTAATGGAATTAGTCACTTTTTGGAATATTACCTGCTAATAAATACTTTTAATGAATTTCGTATTTGCTACTACAAAAACTTTAGAAATAAATTTTGTATCATCTGAAAAATACTAGCAAATGTATGACCTCAACTGATAATACCAGAGAATGAAATTATCTTCTGAAAATTCTCAAAAGAGAAAAAATCTTGCGATAATTATCTCCCTTTAATGATATTATCGCAATACCATATTTTTCGTCCCAACGAAAATATCATGCACATCAAGTTATCATGGAGATATTTATCAACAAGATTTAAAACTAAACGATAAATTCAATAAATGATTTGTTAAATAAAACAATTATTATTTGATAAATATCTTTTGAGAAGAGTTATCAGTGATAAATATCTCTTGAAATAATCTACAATCTGCATAGATACAAAGGTATTAAAACAACAGGCAACATATTATGCTAGTACGAGACACATATTATAATTATATTCAGTAATTCATACGACCTACATATAAAAATGAATTTATTAATTGATAATATCCCTCTCAAAATATCATACTGAAAATTATCCTCAGTAATAATTATCTTGCGATAAATTGAATTGTGTGATAAATTGAATTGTTTTTACTCTATTGATAAATATAAAATGTATTTCTCTTTGAGTAAAAATCGTTGTGTAAAATATTCACAGAGTTAATTATTATTGTGAAGAAAATAACAAAATGATAAATTTCATTCTCTGGATAATACCCTATTCACATTTGCATTAGCGAATAACAACCGAGGAATAATGCCAACTAACAAACATAGCTCAAATGTCGCCATACTTTTTCTCCCAACTAATTATGGAATGCACGAGCATAGATAAAGTACTTCATAGATATCTACGCTAGAAGAAATTGTTGTGAACACTTTTCAAAAGCTCTTCCAAAAAGAGCTTACAGCATTCCCCATACTTGCAGGATAGAATTGTCATCGTCATTTCACAAACTGTGTTTATTTAAAAAAACAAACACAGATCATTTTAAAAATCAAAGGAGAAGAAGATAAGGAAAAATGTAAATCGTAGGAAACAAAAGAAAAAGTAAGAAAAAAAACTACATTCTCCCTGGTCGAATACCAATGTTAGTAAATTCATTTCATATTTTATCAAAATATCCAAACATTCTCTTTGAAATGTATAGAATACTATATTTCAATTTACCACACGACTCGATTGGACTTATTTCAAGACATATATTCAGTCGGACTGAAAAAAAGTCCAATGAAAACTCTAAAAATTGGAAATAATTTCAGTCGGACATAAAGTCCGACATAAACATAAACTTTTTAGAGGAAGGCTTTTTTCCAGACTTATTTTTAACGTATTGAAATTAAAAATGGTAACAAAGAATTGAATGCATACGAATGTATGTAATTGCAATAGGTTTTTCCCGATATTTTTAATTTCTAGACATTTTTTTTTAGAAAAAATTAATTTGGCGCCTTTAAAACAACAGCAATAAAAAGTATACAACTTAGTGAATTTCATTTAAAAATAAATTTGGTTTAAAATTCATATCATTTTATGACAAAGGTACTAGAAATATTCGTAATGATCATGGGATGGATTTTAGAAAGAATCTTTATTGCATTGACGTACCGTAATACATTTTTCTGAGAAATTTTTTATATCTCGAGTAAAGTTTCTACTTATTACAATTCCGGGAATGTTTGATATTTCAAAATAATTTTTTTATGAAAAAATTTTGGAAATATTAATGATTTTAGTAGGATCCATTTTTAGTTGAAACAACATACAGTGTCTCTAAGTAATAATGGAACAAGCTGAAATTAATTATATTCAAAGTGTTTTTAGCCAGAGATAATAGGTCATATGCATAAAAATCAGACTTTACTCTACTTTGCTAAATTTTGACATTTTGGAGTAAAGTTTCGCATTCGTATGCTAAAAAGTCTCAAACAGCTTTACTCATGCTAGAATTCAGTTTTTTCAATTTATTTTCAATTAGTTGTCGACAAAAGTGAACGGATTTCTGTGCGTTAAACAATTAAAATGCATTCGATTGCGTTTTCTTTAACCGTAATTGCTCGAATGAATGTGGAAAATGAATCCAGTAGTAGCTTGATGTTGGCATACATTTCAAAAAATTTCGATATACAAGGGTCGCAAATTATATATTTTTATATGGTACTAGCATGCGAAGCATACGTGTCCAACGTTGGGCACGTTGGTCTACGTTGGACTTTACACAAAAACGTTACATAAAAACATTGAAAATTTGAACTTATCTTCTTGTATTGTAGAGAAGATAATGTAAAATGTCTTAATTCCTAATATTTATCGAAATCGGATCAGTTATTACTTGAAAGATTATTTTATACTGACACAGTGGAGGAGGAAGACTGTTTTATTGTTTTAGATATAAATTTATATCGTAATAAAATTTAAATTCCCTTTTAGTAGAGATGCTAGTAAATTCGTAAATCGGTCGGTCCAGTGTTATGATATGAAAACTTTGTCGAGACAACAATTTTCATAAGAAAAGGCCGAATCATAATTTTTTCTAATTTATAATTATTAAAATCTAATTTGTTTATTGGATTTCTGAAAATAAATTTTCTTTGTAATCATTTTTATTATCAAATCATTAATTTTAATTTTTAATCCATTTTAATTGACACGTCTAGATCCTAATTAACCGTAATGAATAATAACTGAAATTTCAAATCACATGAAATCACAACTAAATGACAGAATGCTACTCACTCCGAATTTCGGACTAAACGGAGTAAAGTACCATATTGAGCAAATACTCAATTACTTTACTCTACTCAAAATTTAGTAAAGTAGAGTAAAGTCTGCTTTTTATGCATATGACCTAATATATTAGAAAATCGGTTTTATTTTTTTTTAACACTTTTATCAATATGCAACAAAAAAATAAAAAAGTTTAATTCAAAATGTGCAATTTAAAAAAAATAAAACAAAATATTGCAAAAGTAAAAATTAGCCTCAAAGATATAATGGAACACGTCATTAAAGTCGCGAAATTGTTAAGTGGAATTGCAGCTAATTTGACTGATCTCGATGAAATATTCAGGGTTATACCTTTTTATGACTTTGGCATTATTTGTCGGATTCTGGAGTGAGCGGTTTAGCAAAAAGCTATAGTGTGACGCTAAAAGGTCCTCAAATCACGGTTGACTGAAGAAAATTCATTATTCAAAAAGTGGTAAAATGGTTCGATAAATATCGTCAATTGTAAATCGTGGATCCACTACAATATTTAATATAATAAAACGATACGAAAACATCACCAACTATCAAAATAAGGCCAAGCTCAGTGGAGGAAAATTTTCACGGACGCAGACGAACGATGGATAATTCAACAAACCAGGCAGAATCCCCACCTTAGTGCAACGAAACTAGGAGCAGAAGTAGAGAAATATCTATGGAGAAAAGTTATTCCCGAAACTGTATTATTCTAAGGAAACACCAGGACAATGCAAGGGTAGCCAGGAAAAAGCTCTTTATAAACAAAGTGAATCGCTAAGGAAGGCTTGATTTTGCTAAGAAATATGGGAACAATGACTTATCGTTCTGGGAACGAGTTGTATTCATGAATGAAAGCAAATATAATGTTTTCAGATCAGATGGACATTCATATGTGTGCAGAAAGGCAAATGGGGAGCGTAAAGAAACAAAACTTAAAGTCAAGCGTTAAACACGGTGGAGGTTCAGATATGGTTTGGGGTGCTATATCTGCAGCAGGTCCTGCAAATCTCTTCATAATAGATGGCATGATATATAAAATGAAGTATATAGAAATTTTGAAATCCAATGTGAAACGAAAGTGGCGAAAAAACAATAAACAATAATTTTGTCTTTTACCAAAACACAAGGCCTATAAAGTCAGAAATTGGCTTTTGTATAACTGCCCACATGGTTTGGAGACACCACCCAGTTTCGGGATCTAAATGCTATTGAGCACTTATGGAGTCATTTCGAAGAAAAATTGAAAAAGCTGCCTATCTTTAACAGAAATCAACTTAACATAATGTAAAGGACGAATGGGGAAAAATTGAGCTTTGCGTCTGTCGCAAGCTGGTCGAGTCTATGCCAAGTCGTTTAAAGGCAGTTAAAAGACAAAAATAAATATAAATTTTTTAAAAAATATTATTATTATTAAGTTAAAAAAGTTAATTTATGACTATGTTCCATTATATCTTTGAGGCTAATTATGCCCTATGGTAGGTACTACCAGAGGGTATATTAGTTTTGTCACTAAGTGTGTAACACATAGAAATAATAATCGGAGAAAAATTTCAAAGGTATGGTTGTGTAGGGAATCAAAAGTTATATCGATTTATGCATGTCCGTCCGTCCGTCCGTCCGTCCGTAGACAAGATAACTCAAAAACGCGTTATCCGATTTTGATGAAATTTATAACTTGAGTTGCTTATTCCTTAACTTGGTTTGGTATTGTATTTGAGCCAAATCGATCCACGGGGGGCAAAGTTATAAAGGAAAAACCAGGGTGACCAGAAAGTTTTGTCGTTTTTTTCGTTATGGTTTTTCGGATGTAATTGGAAAATTTGTGACCCGATTTTGTTCAAATTAATTACGTAGGTTAACTGCATAAATAGACGATACCGAGTTCATTTTCAGTCAAATTGGTCTAAGGATACTGGAGAAAGAAATAGTTGTATCCTAAAATAAGCCTGTTCATAAAGTTTTTCCAATGTATTTTAAAAAGTTATATACGGATTTGAATCAAATTTACGAAACGTGTTTATACTATTAGACGCCAGACTACCTGTGAATTTGGGCCAATTTGAGAATGAAGAAACGAAGTTATGGAGAGAAAAACCTTAAAATATTCAGTTAAGCAGAAAGTTCGTGGCGTTTTTTTTCCAATAGTTGGCTTTAGAATCGTATAACTTTAGCAGTTCTAATCCTATCAAGTTATGTTATAGCGCGCTGAAAAGGTGACATCTTGTAGAATACTTAGAAAAAAAAATTGTGAAATTCTGGCAGAACAAATTGGGGTAATTGGGTTTTGAAAATGAGCCAAAATTCTGAAAAAAATTCCCTATATTAATGCTCCATGTTTGGTACTACCGTCCGTCCGTTGACAAAATAACTCAAAAACGCGTTATGCAATTTTGATGAAATTTAGAATGCTACTTGGTTATTGCTATAGTGGTTTTGGTATTGCATTTCAGCAAAATCGACTGAGGGGCAGCGAAGTTATTAAGGAAAAACAGGGGCGGCCATAAAGTTTTGTCGTTTTTTTTTATATAGTTTTTCGGGTTTAATTGAAAAATTGGTAAAGCAATTTTGTTTAAATTAATTATATTGGTTGACTACATTAATAGACCATACCATTATAAATTTCAGTGATATCGGTACCTACCCGACCACGCGTTGCTGTGGCTCAGTCTGTTTAAATGGAAAAGAAAAGAAAAAGCGCACGTTTCTCGTATATTTAATTTCACAATGCTTGTGGTTATACAACATTTTTTGTTGTTCCATTTTCTGTGCAGATATAGAGATTTTCTGGTTTGCCGACTCTAGAACACGCAACATATAATTGTCCACGTGAGAAGCAATCCGTGTCTAGATCTAAACCGCACAATTTCAAAGATTGGCCCTGAGTCTTGTTGATGGTGATTACAAACGGTAATCGGGAATTGCAATCTCTTAAATTGAAATGGCATATCCGTTGGAATCATAGGAATGCGAGGAATGAGGATATCTTCACCTTTAAAAGGTCCGGTCAAGATTGTTGCTTCTACGATGTTGCTCATTAATTTTTTTTACTACAAGCCACGCGCCGTTGCAAAGCTTTGGCTGGTTGATATTTCGCAACATGATAATTGGCACACCGACTTTCAATTGAAGTCCGTGCGGTGGCATCCCTGGCAGATCGAGTGAATTCAAAAATTCTGTTGGATAATTAACCGGTCCATCTGCTTCCACAACAGTGTCGACGAACTTGTAACATATGTGACCACGTCGCTTTGAATGTTAGATTGAATAATATTGTTAAGTTCGTAGACGTCTTTGTTCTTGGCGGCAAGAATAGTTCGTTCACTGAGCCAATCGTGATTCTTGTAATTGGTTTGATTATTGGGAAATACTTTTTCCACCAATTCTTCTTTTGACGTCACTAAATTGCAGAAGTTATGAGGCAATGAAATTCGTCCTGACGTCAGATCAACCGGCACCTTTCCGTTCCTAATTTCAAGCAATTGATGTGAGAATATATCTTCTAACCGATAGTTTTGCAGCTGGACTCGCACATTTGTAGTCAATTTTAACGTCTTTACGCGTCGCCGCAAAGTAGAGTATTTCAGGCAGGCATTTATTTCGTCCGCTGGTGTCGATCGGGGAATTACAGGTAATGTTTGCCTGAAATCTCCTGCAAGCAATATTAATGCGTTCCCAAATGGTCTGATATTTGCACGTAAGTCTTGCAATGATCGATCAAGGGCCTCGAGCGATTTTTTGTGAGCCATTGTGCATTCATCCCAAACAATAAGTTTGCATTTCTACAATACTTTTCCCATGCCGGATGCTTTGAAAATGTTGCATGTGGGATTTTCAATGTATTGAATGTTTAATTCTAATTTCAAAGCTGAATGAGCCGTTCTTCCACCTGGTAGCAATGTCGCAGCTATTCCGGACGACGCAAGAGCTAAGGCTATGTCATTTTGGATCGAATTGTGGCCAGAATCAATCTAATTAGGAACGTTTTACCAATTCGTCCTGGCGCATCTGAAAAGAATATATCTCCAACTCCGTTATTGACAGTTTGCATTATTTAATGGTAAATGCCCTTTTGCTCAAACGTTAGCTTAAGAATATTTGATTGCACATGGGACAAAAGATCACCCGCGTTGTAATTTTATTCACGACCCAATTCTACATCGAACAAAGCAGCAGCAGATCGATTCGGTGATGGGATTCCCAATTAATTGAGAACTTTGTTCGCGATTTCTAAGCACTAATCTTCAATCATTATCAACACTTCGTTGTAGATTTCTGCTGTGAAATCCATGTTCATATTTGAATTTTCCTTGCATATTCGACGGAAAATATCTTCAGCCATGTGGGTTTTAAATTTCTCCTATAACTCTGTTGCAGATGAAGGAGAGCAGGCGGTCAATATAATTGCAAACAATGCACAAATTAGATGTGGATGTGACGTGATGCACGCGTCAATAATGCATACATCCCAGTGTCGGTCGTTCTGCAATTAATTCAGAGCTTGACATGGGCTCCGGAAAGTGACATGTGTAACATCGTTCACAATTCTCAATTGGTGGAAAGACGTTGGAGCGGCCATATTTATCAACAGCGTGCGAAGAAAAAGCATTCATCTTGATTGGGATGCACGGTGTAGAGTTTTCCTATCGTAGTTTCATCGAATATGCTAAGGGTTGCTAATTTACCGCCATCTTCTGCTGATCTTCTTCTGTATAAAAGATATCCATCGTTTCCTGTAACTGTGGTGGATACTATCATGCATGGTGAATTTGGATTCAGTGTACCGCAAGGTCCATGTATCATATTTTTCGTCACAACTTCATGGAAATCCTTATCGACATCGATATTTCAGCGCATATTAGAGCGCCGATTTCGTTTGAGGTGATTTTGTTATAGATCCAGATTAGTATATGTACGTTTGGGAATCCCCTCTTTTCCCATTCCACTGAGTACATCCAGCAGCGCACAGACCCAAACACTTCATGTTTCACCATGAATTCCATCAGCGATTTCAGCTTCTGTTTGAAAACACATGCTGTAATGTCATGCCTATCCACCGGCGATTGGCCAGGAAGTAAGAGCTTTTGTATTGTAAATCGTCCCAAGTTGGAAATTTCATCTAAGATTTTGTTAAATTCAGCATTTTCATTTTTAAATGCCTTTTTTGGTTTTAGGGTTTCCAAAAAATGAGGCTCTACGTATTAAATTTCTTTCGGCTTTGGGTTTTCAAAATTTAACGCCAATTAGTAGAAAGTAGATTATAATTTTAAAATTTAATTTTATATGTTTAAACAAACTTGATTTTTGAAATAAAAAACGCAAACATTTTTCCAATTCGAATGTTACCCAATACATGAGCATGCAGCCCGTTTAGAAATTCAAGCAAGCGGAGGCATAAACCATTTTTTTCGATATCTTTTTAGCTCGTATTATCAATGTTAGAGGGGAAAAAAATTTTTGGAATTTGCTTTGTTTGTTTCTTAAGTTTGATATATTTTGTATTAAAATAGGCGAATTTTCATTATTGCTGTACAAAAAAAATGTTTTTTTAGCCTTTACTTAATTATAATTAATCAAACAGAAATAATGTTAATTCATAAATTAGTAAAAAATACGTTTTTTTGAATCAACTTGGAATTTAGATCGAAGCCCAATACCCCTCGTTTTTTTTTTATTAAAACTACCAGTGACAGTAATTTTTTTTTGAGAAATTGGGGGCAATTCTTAAAACTCGTCGAAGATTTTGAAAATTAAGCCTTGTCAATTCTAAATACCTTTTTTTTGGGTTTAAACTTTCCAAAAAATGAGAAATGAAATGGCTTTCGGCTATGGGCTTACAAAATTTTACGCCATTTAGTAGAGATATAATTTGCTCGTTACATTTCAATTAGGAGGACCTAAAGCGAATAATTTAATTTTGTACGCTTAAGAGAAACTTGTTTTTTGGAATAAATAACGCAAACATTTTTCGCAATTCTGATGTTCCAGAATACATGAGCATTAAGCCCATTTACAGTGTTGCCCCTCGGAATTAATATTTTTAACGCCGCCACTACGCCCATTTAAATTTTTTATAATGTAAGCTTGTGATTTTGTATTATACTATACTGATGTATGCGCGTGTGAGTAAGAGTAATCACGTTTTCTCGCATGAAGTTTTTGACTTCAGAGATGCTTGTGTCTTTGTATTAGTGATTAATTTTTTTAAATGATTTTTTAAAACTCTCAGGTGCAACATAGGTAAATAAAAAGTATGTAAGAACCACCTCATATTCCTAAGGACCATTCTAAAAAAATTTCAAGTTAATTGATCAAGAAGTTTCGGAGATTATCGATTTTGTACAAACGTACAGATACGATTTTAATTATATAGATAGATTTATGCAGCAAAAATTTCATTGTTTCTTCGTCAACGGCATTTTTACAAATAAAATGTCAGGACATCAACTGCCCATCTACAAATTTAATGTCTTCAAAATGGCGCCCGTAGACTGAAATTAAGTGTTGAAATAACTCCAATGGAGTTGCTGGGTTAGCCTTGAATAAAAACAGAATAGCCATTAATCAATTAAAATTTTGATCAATTCAAATGATTGTGGTCTAACACGTGGGCTGACAATCAACCATCTTTTTAATGATACGTGTCAAAATTTGACAGCAAACGGACATTGGTTCTCAAGTTATTGCTTTGAACGTCATGAAACTCTTGTTATTGAAAAAAAAAATGGATAAAAAAGAATTTCGTGTGTTGATTAAACATTGCTTTATGGCTAAAAAAAATACCGTTGATATAAAAACTTGGGTTGATAATTATTATGCGAACTCTGCGCCAGCAAAATCAGCCGTTGAGAAATGGTTTGCTAAATTCCGTACAGGCCACATGTGCATCGAAGACGATGAACGCAATGGACGTCCAAAAGAGGCTGTTACGGACGTAAACATCAAAAAAATCCACAAAATAATTTTCTATGACCGTAAAGTGAAGTTGTAAGACTCTAAAGATATCAAAGAGTAGTGTACATCATACTGTTCATGAATATTTGGGCATGCGAAAGCTCTCTGCAAAGTGGGTGCCGCGAGAGCTCACAATCGATCAAAAACAACAACGAGTTGATGATTCTGAGCAGTGTTTGGAGCTGTTCAACAGCAATAAAAGTGAATTTTTGCGTCGATATGTGACAATGAATGAAACATGGATCCATCACTACAGCCTGGAGTCAAATCGGCAGTCATCTGAGTGGAGAGCCAGCGATGAAGGCCGCCCAAAGCGTGGAAAGACGCAACAATCGGCTGGCAAAGTTATGGCATCTGTATTTTCGGATACGCATGGAATAATTTTCATTGACTATCTTGAAAAGGGAAAAAGCATCAACAACGACTATTATATAGCATTATTGGAGCGTTTGAAGGACGAAATCACGGAGAAACGACCCCATTTGAAGAAGAAGAAAGTGTTCTTTCACCAAGGCACCGTGTCACAAGTCGATAAAAACAATGGCAAAATTGTATGAATTGGGCTACGAATTGCTTCCCCACCGTATTCTCCAGATTTGGCCCCAGTGACTATTTTTTGTTTGCAGACCTCAAGGGAATGCTCGCTGGAAAGAAATTTAGCACCGATGAAGAAGTAATCGCCGAAACAAAGGCCTATTTTGAGGCTAAACCAAAATCGTACTACAGAACCGGTATCAAAATGTCAGAAAATCGCTGGAATCAGTGTGTCGCCCTCGAAGGCAACTATATTATTAAAAAAAATTGTTATTATGTTGTGTTTTTCACTGTTGCAATTTAATTATGAAATTGGTAAGCCATTTCCTAATATTTTGTTGGGCAATTTATTTTTAGCGATTTAAAAAAATTTTTCAATTTTTTCACATTCATTTAAAATGTTCTTTTATTTCTTGTATGTATGTAGGATAAAAGGAAAAGGATAAAGAAAAAAAATCAACAAACTTCTTATTTTATTCCTAGTTTCTCCAGCAATGATCCAATCTAGACTGCTTCACTCACTCCTTTTTCTACATGAATTATCTTTGTTAACTCTGATAGCCATTCTACAATCATGACTAATGTTTACGTAGAACTTGTTTCAAATGTTACCATGCAGCTGTATAAACATATTTACATTCTCGATAATCCGTAAAGGCCAATCTCCACACAGCCGACATCCTATTCTGATAAAAGTATGGGATGTACTTATGCCAAATTGAATTAAACAGAAAAGGCAGAAACAATCATCCTACGAATTTTGTCGTCTTCTGCAGTTCAAATTGCCCCATCTGATTCTTTATCTGCCAGATGATTCCCCTCAAACACAGATAAACTTGTTCATCTGATTTATGGGTTTTCATCTGCATTTGCATACTCTCACAATAATCATACACGATATCGTTGCACACTACCAAATTTTCTTATAGGAAGTTTTTCTATGACGAATTGATTTTTATGGTTTACGCAAGTTAAATTTTTAACTTCTATACGAAGTATATAAAAAATAAACAAATTTGTTTTGCAAATCTTCACGTTTTATAAGATTCTAAATGGTTTGCAATCATTTTTATCCAATGTCTGTCTGTCTGTATATCACAACAAATGTTGTGATTAACTAAGGGCTACGTACACTCTGAATTCCCTTATTCATATAGCTTTCTTTTAGAAAGGCTTTCGGAAGGTAACTTGATTTGAACATACGTATAGAAGTCTCGTCGTTTTGCATTACAGCTTGTTTTTAGATGTGATAGGAATTTAAGCCTTATGATAAAGTCTGAAAACACAATTTGGTACTACATTTTCCTATAAAGTATAATATAATATATAATTTTCCCATAATATTATAAATTGTGTGGGGAGAGACCCTGATGTTTTTATTCGATCAATCCTGGCGTAAATTGCAAAAGTCCATCTCTTTCTACTTTTCTGATTTTTCTCGTCAGAATAGGATGTCGACTGTGTGGAGAATGGCCTTAAGTTAACAATGATCATGTCGGCATTTTCTCTACATCAATCATGTTTCTTACATGCATAATTATTTTTTTCAATCTTTCTGGTATCCATTTGCAATGTTTTCGCAAAAGAAGGAAAAATATGCACGACTAGCAAACATTTTTTAACTGCTTATTTAAGCAGTGGCGGCTCGTGACTATCTGCCAAGGTGGGGAGAATTCAATATTTCCCTAAAAAACAGTCATTCGATGTTCAAATATGTAAACAAAATTATGCAAGTTTCTACTTCATCCTAAAGGTATTGCAATGGAAGTGGTCACCGAGTTTTATCTGATTGGCTTCCCAAAAATCTATAATGATAGTTTAAAGTACATGCACATGAATGTTCGTAATCAATTATATTCTAGAGCGAAAAATGGAAAATATTTGTCTGCGAACACGAAACGTTCAACAAATGTGTTTCAACGAAAGTATGGAGCCGACATGACATTATCGAAAACAATAACCAACACATAGTAGCTTAAAATCGGCTAATAAAAATGGGAGTAAAAACATAGATAAACTGAAAATTGGCCTGTACCCGATTTTTTCAAGCCCTATTCCAGAAATGGGAGAAAAAACTGTCAAAACTAACCACATTTCAAGATTTTCTGTTCATAACTCTTTTCAAAATTATCTCTAATTAGCAGGTAACCTAGACCTTAAAAGCATAGGTCTAATCTGCAAGTTTTGATAAAATCCGTGCATTATTTTTAAAGTATTTCAAAAAACTTTATGAACAGGCTTATTTTCTCCTAGTATTATTTCTTTCTTCACTATCCTTGTGCCGATTTTACTGAAATTTAGCTTGATATCTTCTATTTACGAATTTAACCAGCATAATTAATTTAAACAAAATGTATTTACAAATTTTTCAAATAGGCCCGAAAAAGGACAAAAAAACAACAAAACTTTCTGGTCACCCTAGTGTAGTACCATAGGGCATAAAACAGCCAAAAAACTAATGATATTTCAAAGTTTTTCTAAATACCGTTTTGAAATTTGCTGTAAATCAAAGATAATATGGCTGGCCCCTGCCGACATAAATTTATTCTTCAAATTGTATTTTAATCATTTTAAAAATACATCAAAAATCTTCATGAATAGACTTTTTTTCCCACTATTATGTCTTCCTCCACAATTGTGGATGGATTTTATTGAAATTGTTTGCTGAAATGCAATACCAAATAGAGCAATAAAAAACTGACATTGATATTTTGATATTCTATTTAATAACTAGCTGTACCGGCCACGCGTTGCTGTGGCTCAGTCTGGTTAAATGGAAAAAAAAAAAAAAACAAAACGGAATAACCAACGTGTGGCGCTACCATCGTTCCGATTTGAGTTCTGTTTTTTTTCGTTAAATTGGTACATCTGTTGTTGATATTCCCTCTAAATCTTAGCGTCATGGCTTGACATTTGCAAAAGTTACGTAGCCAAGAGTACATCTATCTCTGTGTGTGTTGGCGATTTTTTACAATTTTATGCAAAAAAGAGACCGTGTTGACGTCGCGAAAGACATGATTTGCGAGGCTGAATCCGATCCCACATTCATCAAAAGGATCATTACTGCAGACGAGACGTGGGTTTATGAATACGACACGCAATCCAGACATCAGGCAAGTGAATGGCGTTCACCAAATGAGCCGAGACCAAAAAACCACGTCGTTTTCAGTCAAAAAAGAAGGCAATGCTCACGGTTTTCATGGATTACGACGGTGTAGTGCATCGTGAATTTTTGCCAGAAGGCCAGACAGTAAACAAAGAGTATTATTTGGGCGTTATGGGACGCTTGCGTGAATCAATTCGCCAAAAGAGACCAGAATTGTGGGCAGAAAACTCGTGGATTTTGCACCATGATAACGCACCGTCGCACAGTGCCATCATCATTCGTAATTTTTTAACGAAAAATGCAACAAATACCATCCAGCAGCCACCGAATTCACCTAATTTGGCTCCCTGTGACTTCTTTCTGTTCAATCGAGTTAAAAAAACCATTACGGGGAACGCGTTTCAGCAGCCGAGAGGAAGTAATGGAAAAATCTCCAACACACACAGAGACAGATGTACTCTTGGCTACGTAACTTTTGCAAATGTCAAGCTATGACGCTAAGATTTAGAGGGAATATCAACAACAGATGTACCAATTTAACAAAAAAAGCAGAACTCAAATCGGAACGATGGTAGCGCCACACGGTGGTTATTCCGTTTTGTTTTTGATCAAGGTAGTATAATTGTCCATGTGAGAGGCAATCCGTGTCTAGATCTAAACCGCACAATTCTAAAGATTAGCCCTGAACTTTGTTAATGGTGATTGCAAGCGCTAACGAATCGGGAATTGGCATCTCTTAAATTGAAATGGCATATCCGTTGGAATCATAGGAATGCGAGAAATGAGGACATTGTTTGGGGTAGAACAATATATTTTTCTGAACAATGATAATGCAAAGTATTTGCATAATTATCTGTTATGAATCGTCACCAAATATGTTTTGTTGAATATGCCCAAGTGATCTTCTTCCAATGGCTGCTGGTTGACGACTGAGAAACAAGCCACATGCGAACAGTATACTTCTCTTGCTTTCCTTTCTCTTGTTTTCCTCCAAATGTGTGTGTATGTGCCCATGTGTATTTCCAGTGGTTCTGAAGTCATTGTTAACCATGTTCAGGATTACTGCAAGTAGTTCTGAACAGATATCTTCACCTTTAAAAGGTCCGGTCAAGATTGTTACTTCTACGATGTAGCTCGTTAATTATTTTAGTGCAAGCCGCGTGCCGTTGCAAAGCATTGGTTGCTTTATATTTCGAACATGATAATTGGCACACCGACTTTCAATTACAGTACGTACGGTGGCATCCCTGGCAAATCGAGTGAATTCAAAAATTCTGTTGGATAAATAACCGCTTCATCTGCTCCCATAACACTATCGACGGACTTTTATGTGACTGCCCCGCTTTGAGCATTAGACTGAATAATATTGTTAAGTTCGTAGACATCTTTGTTCTTGGCCGCAAGAATAACTCGTTCCCTCAGCCAATCGTGATTCTACCATTCATATTTCTCCATAAGATATATTCAACGGTACAAATTCCTTATGTTCGCAGAGGATTTAAAAAAAAGTTGTGTACTATCAATATATTTTAATTCTAAAATTAGAAAAAAAAAACCAACAACAAAATATACTCATCGACGGCATTCATAAGATGAATGAATTCAAAGCTTAAATTCCTTATATGATTTGAAAAAATTGTCTCTACTATCCAATCCAGTACAAAAACCGAAACTTAAGAACTAAATGTAAAAACAAGAACGCCTACTTTTTCCTCATATTTCATCTAGTTTTCCAAGTCAAAATTTATGGGCAAAAGCAATTTTACTGATCTCTCCTTATTAACGGTTTTCGTATTACCTCCAGAGTAATACGGCCACAGTTTTTCATATTCGTAGAACAGTGGACAGACAGATATTGTATGAAAGTATTTGAACTTTTTAAAACGTGGAAATTTTCAAAGAAAAAACATTTCCTTTCCCATGATTGTAACCTATTTTTTGTACTTTAAAAATTTCTACATATTGTAATTGTTTGAATAGCAACAAGACAGGACTCCTTTTTCAAAATAATTTTTAATGAAACAATTAGCAACAGTTTAAATGTAAATAAGTAATTCATAATATATTTTTTCGAATATTCAATAGAATGCGGACTAATATGTATAGAGAAGTACTATTGTTATTGATTTTAAATTTTAAAATCACCTAAATAAATACTAATGAGATGAAGTTAAATATTTATCTAAAAATACATTTAAAAATTTTACGCTTATGTATCTTATAAGAAAATAGAATTGTCGACTATATAAACTTGTGCGAAATATGAAAAAATCATAATCTTCTCCAAAGCAGCAAAGCCAGTAACAAGTCAGTAACATGAAAACGTTCATTGTGGTTGCAGTCATAGCCCTTGCGATGTCAACTTCAGTCTCTGCAAGGGTGTACTCAAGATGTACTTTAGCCAGAGCACTCTCCGCCAGAGGCGTTCCCGATTGGAATCTCGGTAACTGGGTTTGCCTGGTTGATAAAGTAAGTAATTATAATACTGCTAAAGTGAGTCAAACCAGATCCGATGGTTCCCAAGGCTATGGCCTCTTCCAAATCAGCGATAAGCACTGGTGTGATGATGGTGACGATTCATACGATTATACAACCAATACTTTTGCTAGTAGTGCCGATGATAGCGAATGCAAGGAATATTGTAAGAATATGATTAAAGACGACTCGATGGATGTAGCTTTCAAGTGTGCCAGAGAGATTCGAAATAAATACGGTTTTGCCGCTTGGCCAATTTGGAAAACTGAATGTGAAGGAAAAGCACCATATGTGATTGACTGCTTAGAAAATCCAACCCTAATGCCATAACCTATTATATTAAATTTTCGAAAGAAAGAAATAAATAAAAAATAGTTAAAAAATCGTTTTGTTCCTTTTAGTATTTTTGTTTTTGTTTCTAATATATGTAGTGGGTTAGAGAACGATATAATTATTAGGAACTGGTACATATTCATCTTCGCACCAATGATTAGACTTTATTTTGAATCTTCATTACGGATTAAAATTGTTCTTGTCCCCTAGAGTTTAAAAACATCCGGAACGAGTGCAAACGGTTAAATTACCAAAACAATTTAAAAAGCACAGAATTCTTTGAGGAAGAATTACCAAATGCTTCTTCCTACTTATGCACCTTATAATCGGTTGAACGAACTTGAGGTGCCTAAGCTTGCATTCACTCAGTTTTTTATCTTTTCTTATGCTAAGCTCTACGTATTAGAATTTCGACTTAAATTACAGCTCAAATCAATATTTAACGAATAATATCTGGATAGCCCAAAGGCATACATTCGCATACATAAAACAATATATATTTTATTTTGTACGAAAATTTCAAACTTACACTATACACTATACACTATTCAAGTTAATATTTTCTTCAAATATCTTTAATTATATTTTTATACTAGCTGTGCCCGGCCATGCGTTGCTGAAGGCTCAGTCTGCTTAAATGGAAAAGAAAAAGCGCACGTTTCTAATATGTTTAATTTCACAATGATTGTGGGTATCCAATATTTTTTGTTGTTCCATTCTCTGTGCAGAGATTGTCTGGTTTGCCGACTCTGGAACACGCAACATATAATTCTCCATGTGAGAAGCAATCCGTGTCTAGATCTAAACCGCACAATTCTAAAGATTGACCCTGAGCTTTGTTGATTATGACTGCAAACGCCAAGCGAATTGGGAATTGCAGTCCTTAAATTGAAGCGGCATATCCGTTGGCATCATAGGAATGCAAGGAATACCGACTTCTTCACCTTTGAAAAGTCCTGTCAAGTTTGTTCATGTATGGGAAATGAAAGAATTTGCCATACAGCTTCATTGCTGATTTGCTGTTTCTCGTTTACGCCTTTCAGCCACTCTCAGTCTGTCGCGTTCATTCTGTTGAGAACGAAGAAGGTCTGAAGCTGCAGAATGCGATCGCCGGGCTCGCAACTACGCATTCTCAAGTCTGGCTACATGTCGCCCTGTTGTTTCTTCACGACGTACTTGAGTCATTCTTTGTCTGTTTTGTTCGTTCGCTAATCCCCGTTCTTCCTCAGTTTGATTTGCAATAACTCGTCGCACTGCTTCCGCTCCGCGAGGACGACGACCCAAGTTTCATCTTCTGCGAAGCATATGAACTAAAGCAGATTGCACTGATTCCAATGATGCTATGAAAAATGAAGAAAAAATGATATTTTCGAACAATGCTCCGAAAAAGCGAAGAGAAAACGTAAATTTCCCCACGATGCTACGAAAAACGAAGAAAAATCGTTGTTTTTCAACGATGCTATGAAAAACGAAAAAAATTCTGTTTTAGAACGACGCTACGAAAACACGAAGAGAAAACGTAACTTCCCAACGATGCTACGGAAAAGAAAGAAAAAATTTTATTTTCCAATGATGCAACAAAAACCGATGAGAAAACGTAAATTTCTCCACGATGCTACGTAAACGAAGAAAATTCGTTGTTTTTCAACGACGTTATGAAAAACGAAGAAAAATTGTCTTTTCCAACAATGGTAACGCCTGCCCTTATTTTCGTAGACACTTCTTTCAAAAACTTCTGGCAATAGTCGAAATATTTGACACGGTAGTGATCTTCAAATACTATAGGGCCAGAAGTTTTCAATGGATCGCAATTGTGGAACATTTGATGCATACATTTCTTTGGATACATATTAAATTAATAAAAATATTTTAATTCTACATAAAATAATTTATATTTCAATAGACTGAATTATTACAAATTGAAAATGCATCCTTTATACTGGCGTTCAATTAACTCTACTCTACCAAACACTTTAAAAAGTTATTTTGTAGATTTTCGTATTCTTTTCTTTTTTGGTTCTGCTTCATATTTTTTAAAATCTTTTACAGATCTATTGCGATTTCTCGTTTTTTCGTTTATTTTCGCCAAATTTTTTAAAACTTGTTGATCCGATTCAATATCGTTTTCATTATCAATCAAAATACTACTTCCGGATGATGAAGTTGGTTTTGTTGAAATCTCTCCGTTAC
Source organism: Xylophagus ater (assembly GCA_963422695.1). NCBI lineage: Eukaryota > Metazoa > Arthropoda > Insecta > Diptera > Xylophagidae > Xylophagus > Xylophagus ater. Next base: position 39,554,966 of record OY730478.1, read on the forward strand.
TATTGGATTCAATTTCATCATTCTCATACATTTGTTTTAATACTAATGATTCTGCATCTTCCTCAGATTGTTCATCTTGTTCATCATTTTCTAGCATTGTTTCATCAACTTCAATTTGACTACTTTGTGAAAATGCTTTTGTTATAGCATCTTTTAATTCCGATGTTTTTACGCGAAAATCACGAACAGTTCCCATATGTAAGAAATGCGCAACATCACCATCGGTTTTTTTACTTAACACTATAACAAATTTATTAAAGTTTTCAATACGTAAAATTAAATTAGGTATTAATTTTGTTTCTTTCAAAATTTTATCTTTATCAGCCAGGGGATTGTGTTTACGTTTCATTCTATTATCTTCACATATTTTTCCTTCAATATGCGTAATAAGATTATAAATTTTTTGAGCCAATGGTTTACCGCAAACACGTAGAAGTTGTTCGAATCTATTAGACAAGAAAAGGAAAAATTAAATTACATGAATTTGGCTAAAAAATAAAAAAAATAAAAATTGTAATTACTTTATTCTTTGCAGTGAAACTTTTAATGTTGTATGTCGAATAACTAAATATTTTGTTAAATTCATTAAACAAACATACATTTGCATTATGATTCTTATAAAAGTATCCATACAAGAACCTAATGGTATACAAATATTTGCTAAATGCAAAAACACATTAGATATATGAATTAATTGTGAACAAATTGATCTTTCGAGACTTTTCAATTTTTCAATAAACAAATGTTTATCATCTTCCCCTAATAATTTTATTTTATTAAACAGACATTTTGCTTTGGTTATAACATATTCAATATCCTCAATTTGTTTCCGTATGTTATTTATTAAATTTATTAAGCACGTTTCAGCTGTAGCATTTGTTATAGATTTTAATTCAAATTCTTGTGATAATTCAACCTAAAACCAATTGCAATAAAAATTATTATTTCAATGATATTGAAAACTTACCCCTTCATCAATTTGACCTAAAACTTTTTCTAAACTTGATGCAATTGTATTATAAAACGCACCAGAATGTAGTTTTTGTCTTTGCGTAAAGAGTAACTTATGAATAAGACCAAAATCTTTATCGTGCAATTCATGATTTTTACAAAAATGTAATATCCAATTGTAGCAACTCTAAATAATAAAAAAATCAAATCTTACGTCGGACAGCAAATCATCAGCCAATGGGATAAAATCATATAAAATCTCTAAACTTTGTATAAGTACCATTGGAATTTTCTTACCATTTCCATCAGTATCTAAATCATTATCCTGTTCGAAAGATTTTTCGATATTATCTTGAAGAATTGCTATGAGTTTCTTTAAACTTTGAATATGACCTGTTTGTAAAACTTTTAAACATTATTTTCATTAATTTGAATTAACAAAAATATTTTAATAAATAAAATGCTAGTGCTCCTCCTCCTCCGTGGCACTTTAAAATAATATTATAGGCAATAAGAATAACTGAAAAACTACATATTCGATTTCGATGAAATTTTGAAATTAGGCATTTTGGAATCCTACTTCTATTATAAGATTTGACAAATGCAAGAGTATGGAGGTTCCGTAGTCCATTTCTTTTAACTGTTTGATTTTCATGCGATTTGGGATTAGGCTTTTTGGAGTCCAACTTACATCTTAATATACGAAACCCAAAATTTTCTTTTTTGTATTTCGATCTAATAAAACAGAAGTGGAGATTTTATGAATATAGGATTCTTTTTTGGTTTGCGGGCAGATCTAATATTATTAATCAAGTTCATCAAAATATATCCCTAGTCATGTAAGTACAACTTTTTATATTTATAAAACTGATTTTATGCAATTGTTGCCGTCAAACTTGCATGCACGCCTACCAAAAATTAGAATTTACAAAATGGATATTAGACATTAGTAATATATATGCTGCGTTTTATTTGCCATGCTCTCCCCAGCAGCAGAGCAACTGGAAAATAAAATGAGCAGGAGCAGGAGCAAGTTTTACTTCAAATTTTGGTAGCACTGCTTAGCACCCATATTGAAGTGAAATGACAGGGCAACTCCACAAAACTTATTTCCAATCGATATGAAAAAAATGTGTTATTATTTCACAAAATTGGAAATTTTTTATTCAAACTTTTTTAATTAAAATTTTCGGTCTTTGTTATAAATGTCGTTGATGGGAAGCACAATGTTTTTCGTGTTTTAAAATCTCCTTTTTTTAGGAAATAATTAATTTTTCTCAAGGGGACAATATTTATATATTTCCGTATATTTTCTTGTTTCGTTTTAGATAATGTCAAATAAAAAAAAAATTATCCAGCGATGTACATGGTCTACGATATATGGTAATGCCATTTTTTTGGATTAGATTTTAAAATGTTCATTAATTAGTTTAATTAAAATTTTGAGAAATTTCCTAAAATTTGTAGATTTCAAATATTCACAATTTATGATTCGAATTTATATGAATTCATACACCAAATCAGGGATTATTGGAATTTCCTTAAATTTGAAAATACTACATGGGTTGATAAGTAAGCTACCTAACGATAGATGGAGCCACAAACGAACAAATCACTTTGTTGTCAAATAGTACCAACCTTCAGACGACCACATGTCAAGTTTCATGACAATCTGTTTGTTAGTTCTTGTTTGACATCCGTAGAAAGTGAACAACTTTGATTATTTTTTTTATAATGGAAAAAAGTGAATTTCGTGCTGTGATTAAACACTATTTTTTGAAAGCTAGAACCCCAAAAGAAACTAAAGACAGGCTCGATAAACATCATGGGAATCTGCTCCGTCAGATTATATGGTGAAATACTGGATGGCTGAATTTAAACGTGGCCGAACAGACACAAGTAATGAACCACGCTCAGGTCGTCCAATAGAGGTGACTACTCCAGAAAACATACGAAAAATTCATCGTATGGTTTTAAAAGATCGCAAATTGAAATTGAGTGAGATCGCTGAGCTCATGCACATGTCAAAAGAGCGTGTGTACAATATTTTGCATGAACATTTGCATATGAAAAAGCTATTAGCGCAATGGGTATCAAGAGTTATCACAGCGGAGCAAAAGGAAAACCGTGTAATTGCTTCCGACCGCGGATTGGAGATATTTAAGCGCAATCCAACCGAATTTGTGTCTCGAGTAATAATGATGGATGAAACCTGGATCCACCACTAAACACCAGAAACCGCTAAACAAGCGTCATAATGTGTAGGACCACGTTAAAGCCGTACAAAACGCCCAAAGACACAACAGACGCCAGGAAAGGTATTGGCGAGTGTTTTTTGGGATGGCGATGGTATTATATTCGTCGATTATCTTGAGTACGGAAGAACAATCACTGCTGATTATTACATAGCATTATTGGATCGATTGGATGCTATATTGAGAGAAAAACGGAAGCGTACACAGAGAAAAAGTATTTTGTTTCTTCACGATAATGCACCGGCACACAAAGCGCATAAATCGATGGCCAAATTGGAACAATTGGGCTATGAATTGGTTTCCCACCCACCATATTCGCCAGACCTAGCCCCCAACGATTATTATCTCTTTCCAAACTTGAAAGGAAATTCTGAAGTTGAAGCGCAAACTACAGCCTATTTTGAAGGACTTTCAAAATCGTTTTACGAAACTGGTATAAAACTGTTAAAAAACGCTAGACTAAGTGTATAATTTTGATAAAAAAATTGTGTTCTCCTTGTTAAGTAGCTTACTTATTAACCCATTTAGTATGTATTAAAAATATTTATACAATCATTTTCTAGATGCGCACATTTTTTTCATCATAGTATAGTCGCGTCAACCATTAAGCAAAATTGTACAGTTTCCGATATTTTTTGGGTAGTGGTGGTGATATTGAATTTCGTGTTCTAGTTCTAGAAAAAACAAATGATTTTTGATTGTTGGTCCAATTGTCATGGCGAAAAATTCAAAATCTGCCGATGAAATCCTTGAGAAATTCCGAAAACCACTTAATTTATTAATTTTCAAATTATTCAGTAACATTTCCCTTTTCTGGATCTTAAATAGGATCGCAAGGAACATCGCGGTGACTTTCGTTTATTATCATCAGATAAAATAACCAACGAAGCGTCGCAAATCACTTTTTCTTCTTCAATATACTTCGGCAGGATATACTTCAAAACCAAAATCTAAAAATCTTCGATATATACATATTCAGATGTTCTGATTTTCGTTTTTGGAAATAATTTTTAAAACGGATATTCTAGGTAAACAATATTTCCAAAATAAAAATTTCGTAGCTTTTCCCACATATTTTTCGGTACGATAATATGTTAAATAATTTAATGAACATTTTAAATCTTTAATTTTAAATAATAAAGTGTTTCTGACATTAATATAATAAATGATAAAAATTTTCTCTTCACACTATCTCTGAATTGTGCAAATCATCAACGAGCACGCGTACATTTTACCTCAGAATGTAGTAGAAACTTCACCCGTTTCCATCAAACATTCATCTCCAAACTATACGAGACAAAAATTTTTGATGGGAACAACATACATATTAAGTCCTCAAGTATATTAATAACATTTTGTTGAAGATTTTGTTTTCGGCAGAGATGTTTACATAACTACATATAACATACCAACTAATTAACACACTCAACAAATTTTCTTCACAATGAATACATATTATATCTTACCAACACCATTTAAGTAATTCTGAAATTTTCGTTTAAATATAACATAGGCAGTTTGTAAACTTTGATAGAAACAATCAGCACTTAAATATGCCGTGGTGATATCAAAACTGATCCAAATATCTTTCAAATGTTTCATACAATTCTCAAAAGTACTCGTGTCACTTCTATAAGATATTTTATTATTCGACGGCTGTGAGTGATTTGTTTATAATCGGGCTCAAATTGTAAATTTTGAATATGATTTCTTATTGATTCCAGAACAAAACGTACTAAATCTCGATTATAACGTAATAGTCCAGAACTCTCTGATGACGCAAAAGACACCGTTTCACTAAATAAGTAAATATGTTTTAAAAAAACATTTATTCAAAAATAATTGTATATGCCTCTAAAAAAAATTGTAAAAAGGAAACTGCGCCTAAATGGAGATGGTAAATTGAAAGAAAAGTCAAATATACAATACCTATACAGTAGAAGTAATAATAGGCAGAGCTAGGCATAAAGGAATCTAAAAGATAAGACGTAATTATGCAAATTTTTCATACAAAAATAATGGTCCGATTTTTGCTTTTCTCTCGTTTTCGGAAAACCAATTAATTTTTTTGCCCATTAAGAGTACTACCATAGGGTATATTAATTTTGTTACTATATTTCTAACGCATAGAAATAATCATCGGAGAAGGGTTCCGAGGCTATATGTGTGTAGAGAATCAAAAGTTGTACAGATTTATTCATGTCCGCCCGTCCGTGTACAAGATAACTCAAAAATGCGTTATGCGATTTTGATGAAATTTACGACGTAAGTCCGTTTCGAGAACTTTCAAAAGTCTGAATAAGTGAAAGCCAAAGGTGGAATATGAAAAAAATATGACGGGTGGAGTAGGACATTGCAGGCAAGCTTCCAATAATTTCTGTCGGCTAGTCAAAGAAGCATTGTTTTAATGCAATACGACATCCTTCCAATTGGCTAATTCTTCACGTTTTTCTTGAATCGTTGTCTTTAATTCGTCTTGTTGCGAGCAATACTTATCTGAATTTACCGACTGTTTGTATGGCAGGAACTCACAGTACATGATTCTTTTCCAGTATCATCGGACACATGTGGCGTTTACATGGCGACTTCAAAATTAACTTGAGACCGACTTGAAACTCAACTATGGTTTTTTAGCTTTACTAGATGGAAAGATAGACTTGAAATCGACTTGAAATTGACAGACGATTGCAAACAAATTTTTATTTTTCAGGTTATGTTTCGCCTCTTTTCATATTCCATTTTAAATTTTCAAGCGGATTTGAACTTGATCTGGATTTACATCCAAATTCCACGTCGATCAGAAAAATGTTTGTAATCGAATCGACTTAAGCCGGATTAAAGTCGATCTGGGTTTACATGGATGATTTTTAGATTAAAATCCATTCCAAGTAAATCATTTAAACGCCATAACAGTGTATAACTTTCTTCAGATGAAGATCGGTTTTTTTTAATTAATGAAAAGATGAAAATAAGTACAAAATCTGTTTCATCAAAGATAATTAGCTCCATGTCCATCCGTCTGTTCGCTACTTTAAATCGTTAATAAAATCTAAAGGGATAGTCTGATTTTCATGAAACTTTCAGTTTGTGTGACGCACCGAATGCTATGATATTAGTTTTTATATACGGCATCAATATTTTGTAATCGCTTTTGTCAAAAATCGACAAAATTTTGTAAGTGCAGTGCAGAACAAACCACTGAGCGGATTACAAGAAAACTCATACAGTTTATGTATTTGATTCTAACTTAGAACTGATAAGTTTTTGGGCTATATTCAAATACGGCAACACTGCCTAAGAATACTTTTTGTCCAAGCATAGCCTATTTTTGCACTTGTTGTACAACCGAAACTCCGCTTCTAATTACGATGAAATCTGCAATTTGTGTATTAAGGTCGAACTCAGCCCTGATTAAATTTTCAACCAACACTAATTCAAAAAACTGTTTACAAAACCATTTGTGTATGGAAAGTGTGTGGTCTGAATTCAATGACATTCTAACAGTTAGGATGCTTCAACTTGTCTAAAGCTGATTGGATATTTCGTCAGAATTTGACTATCGCAATACGTTTTTTGGTATTCTTTAAACAACTGGACCGAATTCGACCAAATTCATACACTTAAGTAATCGGACTTTAGGCAGGTCTGATAAATTTTACACCAAATTCTGATGGAGACAGGACAGATTCAGGATGAGAGGAGTGAACTGGGGCAGTGGGGAACCATTGCCAGACGGACAGAGCAGCACAAGAGTGAATGGGCTTTAAAACGAGAGCGCAGTGAAGTATTCAATGACAATGTCGGTAAAGTTCCATAGCAGTCAGGCCGGAATATGGAAAGCGTAAATTCACTACTACGTTTCGATTTGTTCATTTTAATTTTTTTTTTTGTTATTTCTTATTAAATCGCTTACAATCATTTTTTGGCTACAATTTTGCACTTTACAATTGTGGTCAAGGATATAATATGATTTTATTTGAGTTAATAGTATATGTAAATCTTCTGTAAATTGCCACTATAAATCCTGTGAGCATCCATGAAAACATATCATACCGAAGAAAGGGTTTACATTTAGTATTGCACCATAAAATACCAGAAATATCGAATTTCTTTATAAAAGAATGAAATTGGACATTTCTGGAAAACACTACACTTTATTTATTACTTTTTCTGGGTGAAAGAAAATCCCAGAAAACACCATACCACAAAACAATAAATAAATCAAATGTCATAATACATAAACAAGAAAAAAAGCACATACAAACGATCTTTTCCAGAAAGCACCAAGTCAATACAATACACTTCTCCGAAATAAATAATAAATCATTGTCACAAACCAAAACAATGATTAGAGCTTTCGAGAAGTATTCTTTGTGTGTTGTATAAAAGTTTCGAGAAGTTGCCATCTAATATACAAAAGCCAGCAGGAGTATGGACTTTTCCAGAACTCTCCCGAGACATACTAATTTGGTATAAAAGCAGCCGTAGGGTCGAGTCTGAATTCAATTCAAATCAGAAGTCCAAGCTGGAATTTCAAACATTCGGAGTAAAACAGAAGCTTTGATTTTAAAAGTAATTGTGATCAATTATTAAAATAGTGAATCTCTAAAACTGTGATAAATCGATTTTAATAATTAAATTATTGAAAGTCAAATATTTTTAAGACTAATTGTAACGCATAAATAATTATAAATAAACTTTATACACTAAATTCACATAAATAAAAAGTGTTATCATTTTAATAACATCGAACCGAAAGGGTAGCACGTCACAGTATTAAAACTTCAATGAAATTCTTAGTTGTTTCTCATATATTTTTCAGTTATACATGGATATGATAAATGTTTGAAAACAACGATTATGGAGTGCTTTCAAAAAGTTTCTTTTGACAAACTAATAAAAGACAGTTTAAAAAGTCATAATATTTGATCAAAATTACTTTTTGTACCGAAGTTAATCATTTTTAGAAAAGGTTATATTTACGCCGGCAACTCGCGATGAGTCAATTTTCATTTTACCAAGTTAGATTTGAATTTTGGTGAGCTAGGTCGCAATTCAAATCATTCAAACAAGCTCAGTGACAAAATGTCTCTACTATGGTACTACTTACTCAAATAATAAACGTAGATATCTTTCTAATGTTGGTAAAGTCCAATTATTTTCGGGTTTAAATATAATTTTTTAACAATATTTCCATTGATTGTTGTATTTTGTGTTTGAAAATCAGTTTCATTCTTTCCCTTTTTACATGGTTTTTTCGATTGATTATCTAGATTTAGATTTAGATTTAATTTTAGGGTGTTCCTGTACTGCGACCTTAAGATCTATTGTACCCCCTTTTTCTTTGGTGCAATAGTCAGGTTAACTTCCCATTCTACAACACCTCCTCCAGGCCTATTTCTCTTAGAAATTTTAGTATCCGGAGTGGATTGAGAGATTGTATCTCGCTTGGAGAGAAGCAATATGCCCCGAGATATTTTCTTCTCCTACGGAGTAATGCTTCACAGTGGGAGAGAATATGCATTGGGGTTTCGTCGTCCCACTCGCAGAATCTGCAGGTGCTATCTCTTTCAAGTCCTAGTTTTTTGAGGTGTGCTTTGAGTCTGCAGTGTCCTGTAAGGATTCCTGTCAGAACTCTTATATTCTTCCTATTAGTGCTAATAAAGGCTTTGAATCTCTGGGGGTTGAATTCCCCAAGGAGATCCTTGGCCTGCCTTAGTCCTGGTTGAATTTCCCAGTATCTGGTTCTTTCTGCCGCCTCTTCTTTTATTAAAATTTCTCGGATTATATGTGGTCCGATTCCACAGAAGGGTTCTGGACCTATGAAGGGTGTTCCTGCCCCTAGTTTCGCCAGTTTGTCGGCTTCTTCGTTGCCCTCGATACCCACATGCCCTGGTATCCAGTAAAGGGTAACTTTGTTGTTTGTGCCTAACTCATTTAATTTGGCCACACATTCTTCTACCATCTTAGAGCATATTGTATGCGAGCTTAGTGCTCTGATGGCCGCCTGACTATCTATCATTATCGCTATTTCCTTGTTGCGATAGTTTCTTTTAAGGTTGACTTCAGTGCACCTTGCAATAGCGTGCACCTCTGCCTGGAAGATACTGGTATGTGTTCCCATAGGTTTGGAGTATTTGGTTTTGGGCCCATATACTCCGATCCCTGTACCTTCGGCTGTCCTGGAACCATCTGTATACCATTTGATGGCATGGTTTTCTATGTGGTAGTTGGTGTATTCCCCTCTCCATTCCTCTTTGTTGCTCAACTCTGAAGTGAAGTTCCTTCTGAAGTTGAGTCTTTTGTCAACGTCATCCCATGGGGCTAGCAGCCATGGGTTGTCCTTCGCTAAGGAGCTAAGGTGTTTAGTACCTATGATTGCTCCTGTCTCTGCTGTTTCTTTTCCAAGTCTGATTAATGTAGCCTTGGAAACCTTTTGTATCTTTAGGTGTAGTGGAGTTAATTCCAGAAGCACCTCTAATGCTGCAGTGGGGCAGGTTCTCATGGCACCCGTAATACATACGCACGCCAATCTTTGTACCTTCCCCAGCTTCTTTTTCACCGTGGTGAGCTGTGTTCTACCAGCCCAAGCAATTGCCCCATAGGTGATGATAGGTCTTATCATCATGGTATACATCCATCTCAGTGTGTCTGGTCTACATCCCCAGCTCTTTCCTGAAATACGTTTGCATACCATTATGGCCATTGTCGCCTTGCTTACCACGTTGTCTAAATGTTTGTTCCACAGGAGCTTACTGTCAATGGTGAGTCCCAGGTATTTTACCTCTTGTTTTACATCTATTAATGCCCCATTTAACCAGATAGGATGCATATGTTCTAATTTTCTCCTATTGGTGAATGGTACCACTGTGGTTTTTCCCAGGTTGAGCCTGAGTCCCACAGACAGGCACCACTCATGGGTGATTCTTAGACCCCTTTGTAGTATATCACAGAGGGTTTCCTCAAATCTGCCTCTTACTATGAGGACAATGTCGTCCGCATACCCTTGGCATTTTATGCCCTTGCTGCTTAGTATTTCTAAGAGTTCGTCTACAACAAGGCTCCACATAAGAGGTGATAATACCCCTCCCTGTGGGCAGCCCCTCGTTGTTTTGATCGTGATGGTGTTGTTTCCCACCACGGTCTCCGCACTCCTAGTTCTAAGCATCTCGCACATCCACTTTGAGGTTGTGCGATCTACCTCTCTTCTTTCTAGTGCCTTTCTTACCGCCTCATGTGAGGTGTTGTCGAAAGCACCTTCGATGTCTAAGAAGGCGCATAGAGCTATTTCTTTATAGTCTAGTGCTTCTTCAATGATATTTTAGAACCGTAGTTCTTATGTTGTTTTCTACTAACTTCTCCATTGTTTTCAACATGAAGGATGTTAGGCTAATAGGTCTGAGGGCTTTAGGCTGCGTGTGGTCAGTTTTACCCACCTTTGGTATAAATACCACCCTGGCCCTTCTCCATGCTCTCGGTATATACCCGAGTGCTAGGCTGCTTCTAAATATTCTTATTAGGTGCGGTAAGATTCCCTTTTTCCCTTTTTGCAATAAAGCTGGGATAATCTTGTCAACCCCGGCTGATTTATATGGTTGGAAACCCTCAATAGCCCAGCTTATTCTCTGCTCAGAGCAGATGATTGAGGCCTGCTTCCAGTCAGCCGAGGTTGGTCTTGTGATGTTCTCACTTTTATCCTGTTCCGTCATTGGATGGCTACCAGGAAAGTGAGTTTCTAAAAGGAGAAGAGTTCTCTCCTCTTCACTTTTGGTATAACTGCCATCCGGTCTTTTCAGCGTACACTGCATGTCGGTACTGTTCTTAGCCAGTGCTTTGTGCAGTCTCGCCGCGGTCGGTGTGTTCGAGATGCTTTCACAGAATGCCCTAAAACTATTCCGTTTCGCTTCTCTTATTTCGAGGTTATAATTGGTGAGCTCCCTTTTATAATCCTCCCACTGACCTGTTCTTTTGGCCCTATTAAATAGTCTTCTCACGCTGCTTCTTAATTCTGATAGAGTCCTATTCCACCATGGAACATCAACGTTATTTTGTTTTTCCTTTAGAGGGCAGCTCTCTTCATAGGCGTTGATTATAGCTCCATTTAGTTCTTCTACTGCAAGTTCGAGTTCACGGTAATTTTTTGCCACCTGTTTCACTTTCACTTGTTCTAAATTACACTTTAAATAGGTGTCATATTTTACCCAATCGGTTTTCCTTGGGTTTCTTATGGAGATAGCTTTTTCACTCATCCCCTCAAGATCGAACCTTATAATACTGTGATCCGACATTGAGGGTTCACTAGAGACTCTCCAATTTTTTACCACATTTTTAACCTCTGGACTCCCGAAAGTAATGTCCAGGACTTCTTCCCGGATCCTGTTAGTAAAAGTGGGTGTACTCCCCACATTAAATATTTCTAAGTTGTCTTTAATTAGGAATTCTAATAAGCACTCACCTCTTTTGTTGGTACCTTTGCTTCCCCATACTCGGTTGTGAGCGTTTGCATCACATCCTACGATTATGGGTGTTCGCTCCCTCCTACAGTATCTGACCAGTCTCTGAACTTCTTCTGGTGGTGGGTGCTTCCCATCCCCCTCAAAATAAGCAGAGGCAACGATGAGTTCTCGCTGTTTGTTGTTTCCTAAGTCCACCGAGATTTTAATGGGGACTAGGTCTCTGGTCGCATATTCTGTAAGTAAAATATAATTAATACTCTTCTTTATGAGAATGCAGGCTCTTGGTTTGTCCTGCCTTACATCATAAATTACTTTTGTATTACCACCTGACAGTCCCTTTATCTGTCCCCTAAAGAGCCAGGGTTCTTGGATAAGCACTAGCCCAAGTTGTTGTCTTGTGAATGCCCTCGCTATGACTGCAGATGCAGCTTTAGCGTGGTGGACATTCACTTGGGCCACCCTAGTGCTTCCCTCTTTGCCTATTATGGCAAGGTCTTCGCGTTGTGAGGTGGAAGTGCACCTTTCACCAACGCACTCTCTTCTTCTGGCACTATTGCCCTTGCCGGAGGGAGGAGATGCAGAGGAGTTATGTCAAATTCCTCCTCGACTTCCGTCTCCGACTCCGCCTTCCTGTCGAGCGGAGGAGTGACTACCTCCTCAGCCGATGTCTTTGCACCTTTCTCAGTTGGGATAGGAGGATCGGCTCCCTTCCCTTTATCCTTTCTAAGTCCGCGGACGTCTACCTTGCCAAATCGATAGCAAAGAGTGTATCCCCCTTTGATGATAGCGTCTACGGACTTTTGGTCCATCCCAATCTTTAGGATCATTCCATTCGCTTCATTCCTGCTGGAGAGAATCTTCCATTCCTTTGTTTCCAGCCCGGAATTCTGCGCGTCTAGAAGTGCCACTACTTTATTAGGCTCTTGATCTGAGCTTCTGGGTAGGTAGATAGTCACGATGTGAGGTCTCGGAATATCATCCCCTACCCTGGTGCTGAGTTTGACACCCTTCCAGCTGGCTAGCTCAGGAGTTCTTTCCCTAAGCCAACTAGCTGTGTCACTGTTCTCACAGTCTATGAGCAGCATACCCGGTTTGAAGTGAATACCTTCAAACCGGAGTTTAATCTGCCACCCCTGTGATACCTCCTCAATGATTGCCTCCTCCAGGGCCGTAAGGTCCTCTGTGGTAAGGCTTTCGTGAGGATAATTGGCCGGGAGGACTGCTATCCTCACGGCTTTCACAACGCCGGCGTAGCTGGAGCCTGGGATTGCTCTCGCTCCTTCGCTACTCGGCCCTGCGGGGCCTTTCATCGGCGGTGTACTCTGTTTTGCCTTTTTGGCAACTCTACTATCCAGAATTAAGTTAGAGGAGGATTCTCCTCTTCCTCTTTTCTGGACGATGGTTGGTTGGTTATCAACCTTTCTCTCATCCGTTTTCTTCCTAGCTTCTTCAGGTGATAATCCCTGAGCTAAGAAACGGAGGTACCATCTTACTCCCGCCCCACTGAGGCCTCTTCTCAGCGGGTCATCCAGTCCACCTGGTTGGCCAAGTGCTGGGAGCATCGGCACCTTGCGGCACCGTTTTGCCCCCACAGTCTTTAGTACCTCTTGCGCAGGAGGTTTAAATTCTCCTAACTTAGAGGTGCTTGGTTTGGGAGTACTGGTGACTGTAGGAGTACCCTTTCGGACACCCTTAGCCACTGGCTCCCTTCTAGAAACTCCAGGCTTAGGATCATCATGGCGGAGGATTTGCTCCACTCGATCGAAAGCCTGTGTAGCGGTGACATCCCGCATATTTTTCATTTTTTGAATTTTTTTCTTTTCCATGTGTATCCCACGAAAAGCACGGGAAAGTAGGTCCACCATGCCAGAGCCCTGCATACCATGGTAAGGCTAAATACTCTCTGAGGTCGCCAGGTATCAGAGAGGCTCCGTTTACGATAGTCGGTAAACCCCCGGACTACCAACCAGTCCACTGGGCACGGGTTGCATAACACCTTTGGCTTAGGGGGGGTAGTTCTTGGTACGTTGCTCAGGCCATCCCGCAGGTTGGGCCTGCTGGATGGTCCTCACAACTTAAGCCCCCACACCGCGTCAAGGTGCCTACCGTCGTGGGAGATTGATTATCTAATAAACTCTATAAAAAAAAATACGAGAAAACGATATTTCTTTTAAATAATTATTTAAAACAATTTACTTTAACACCTTCAATGGCGATTTTTAAATAATTTGTCCATTTTTCGTAAATTATCATTTTCAGGAGTTTATGTCCAAATTAAGTACGTCATAAGAGCGTCAATAACGCCAATATATTGTAAAGCAACTTGATTCATTTTATGATCTAAAGATCCCAACTAAAAATAGAATAATTACTAATTTATGTTAACGAAAATTTCTATATAGCTTACAATTCCCAAACACATCAAATTGAATGTGTAAATATTGTCAATTACAGTCTTAAAAAAACTCACGAAATAAAGTTGTATCACAGATAACCAGATGAACAAACTCAATAGTCAAAAGTGTGGAAGAAAAAATTTCTACTAACCGACAACTGTGAACCAAAGTGTAATTAATAATAAAGTGGCGAAAGTTCCTATCCTTACCGTACCGCCGTTTTTCAAATTTTGACTGTTCTTTTTCAAACAATTTTCTATCCACTGCTGAAATAGATAGTACTAAAAATTGTACATATGGGTGAAAGAGAAACATGATGTCATATGATTTTGGAAAACATCCCTCATTTTTTGTTCGAAAAATTGATCCCATGATGGTGTTGCCATTAATGCATTTTTTTTTTAAACTGACTGTTTAACTTTTTTAAAAAATGATGAAAATCTTTAATAATTAAGTTATTATTTAAATGAATTTTTTAATAATGAAAAATGAAATTAATATTTCTCCATTCTTTGCTATTTTAGTCTTAATGCAGTATTTTCTTTGATTTTTTATATAATTGCAAAATTGAAAATTACATTTGTCGGCAATTTAAAAAAACTGTACTTGACTGTTTTCAGATGTTGAAAAGCAGCCAGGCACAAAACACTTAAATTTATTTTGTTTCAAACGTTTAAAATTTTCCATATTTTAAACCACATCTAACTCCAACGATTTTTTTTTAAAGAATAACATTTTGCAATATTGGCAACACCACTAATGGGTAATTTTAAAATTTAAACAAAAAAACTAAGTCAGAAATTTGTATACAAATGCACACATACCAGAAAAAAATTTGGCGCAAATTCTTTTTTTCTGGGATGTAAAATTTGTGCCCAAACTTAAGATTCCGGGATCAAATCATAAGATTCCATCTGATTTTTAAGAACATTTCATTCTCTCTCTTGCTGATGGATTTTGCCTATGAAAAGCATATGTACTCTTGCGTATTCTTTTCCCCGTCTGCCACGTGCTTTTTCTAGCTACTTCGCTAGCTTTCCTCACTTTACCATAGTTCATAGATATGTATATTACTAGATTACTCGAAGCAATAAATTCCTTCAGAAGCGAATGGCACATTTTCGGACTTCTCTTTCTCGCGCCGAGTAGACAATACTGCCAACATCAGAAATGGTTGACTTTTTTGTCACGAAGCGAAAAACAATATAGCGGGAATTATTCAATTTTTTGAATTTCTTGCAAATATAAATTTTGTATTTTAAAACAAGGTAAATAAAAAAAAACAATATAATTTTGTTCAATTTATTTTATTTGCAATAACATTTTTTTTACATTTTCGGATTGTAAAATTGTGATAATTATTTTGAATATATATTATTTGAATATATATTATTCCAATATAAATAAATATTTTTGAAAACCTAATTTTTTTAAAATTTATTTTATTTAAAAATTCAGTGTTTGACCCTTTCCTGTCGATTTCATTCCTGTGTTTCTTTATTTTTCTCTGCAGTTGATCGCCCAATTTGTAACTAAAAGTATAATATTGGAAAACATTTTAATGAATTAAAGTATTTTAGAGATTATGTGAGTTTCCACTTCACCCAAGAGCGAAGTATGGATAAATATAAACTACCCAAAGTTCGCGAAGCAACCATAACACAAATTAAAACAAAGTACAAAAAAATAAAATTTTAAATTGAAAATTTACGGCTGACATCTGGAAAATGTCGTCACGGCAGAGATAGGAAGTTGGGATTCTTTATAATTACTCATAATTCGCCCAAGAGGTATCACATTCGAAGCATTACCGAGTTTTTTGTGTTCGGTTCCCCAAAGTATATTACGATAATGAAGTAATATCTATTAACTTAAAATAATAAATACTACTACAAAAATTAAGCTTATTTTAAAATACCAACCATTTAGTATTAATAGAATTTTAAAAAAGAAAAATTGAAAAAGAAAAGCATGCCATATTAAACAAAACAACACTAATGAAAAAAAATAATAAACTTATTTAAATAATATAGTTTTAGGCCTATTCCACATACATGTATTTGAAAAGAAACCAAATAAATTAAAATTAAATAACAAAAAAGAAAACAATTCACTATATTAAAAAATTCCTAAAATAAAAAATAAATAAATAAATACGTGATAATAAGATGTCTAAACCGGACAAAATAGCATTTACTGGTTTTTGAAAATAACTAACCGAGTAAGTTTATGGCGTAACAAAGAATTATTTTTTAAATTTTGCTGTTTAATAATATGACCTAATTTAATTTTTAGATATGAAAATACAATACATTTTGCAAGTTTATAAACATGATTGTTTTCTAATTCATGATCTGCAAAGTGCTCCGATAAACATGGGAAAAGCGTTTGTAAATTTAAAAATCTAAACACACGCATACAAATTTTTTGCTTTAAATTCGGGTCTAATAAATTGAAATGAAGACTAGTTTCAAATTGTCTTAGTATTTTGTCCGTGGTTACACAAATTTTTATCACATCTTTGGAAGGAATAATAAGACCGCCCCTAGATTTAATTAATAATAATCTGTATTCAGCATCTTGAGCATTTTCTAGCGAATTTAACGCCAAAGAACACTGAACACATTTTGTTGCCCTACGTACCATTCTCACGACATATCCGCTTATGTAAGTGATGGCATTTTCCCTCAATTCGTAATTGCATTCATTAGCAATTTCTTCCATGTCATCTTCATCTGAATCGTCCATTATTTGGTCGCCCATTAAATCGCCGGAATCGATGATCATCTCTAGTCCTATGGAAAATTAATTTAAAAAGGTATGAACAATAATTGTCTTAATAACGTTAAGTATGTATTTCCTCACCATTTTTGTTCGCAGTAATAGTACTTGCTGATAACTGCAGAATGGTTGTTTCATCCAGTTCTTCAACATTTCCCCTAGAACTCCTAATTTGGCCATGAGTCAGCAAAGACTTCATGGCTGAAACAAACTGCCTACATGTTGGATTGTTGTTCCATCCATTCCTACTTCTAATGGCACCGAAAAAGAGCTCAATATGGTCCTGACTTAATTTATAAGTTAAAACATAATTTAATGATTTAGTATGAACAACTAAATCGTCAAAAAACAATTTTACTATTTCTAATCCTATGTAAATTCCCTGAAATCCAGTATTTTTCTTACACAAGTAAATAGGCTGCCCGGACAAGTTTTCTAATTGTAAAATATACTTCTGGGTTCTAAGTATGGTTTCTAACCACTCATTTTTGTTCGTGTCAGACATAGGAGCTTTTGAACCCTTCCCGAATGGGTTTCTAATATTTAATAAATCGGAAGCTTTGTCAACAATTCTTAAAAACTCTACGGTGGCATCACTACCTTTAAAACTAGCTAATCTTAATTTTTTATCCCAAAATTCTATCGCGTCCGCAACACTATTACTAATTACCTGAGCAGCATATATAACTTTCATCTTGTTCCTATATCATTCAATATGTACCCTGGAAAGCCTATTTCATAATCGTATATTTTCTTGTTCCTAAACTTCGTATAATTTTCTATATACTTCCAGTCAACAAGACCTAAAGGAGATTTTAATTGCCTTTCACTGGCTAAATAATTCCTAATTAATTTTAGCATATGGCATGCATCTAACATAGTATAAATACGTTTGACAGGGTCTGAAGAATGACAAAAGAAAGGTGTGGGATCCGGTAGGTCTATTGAACTCCCTAAAATTTTCATCATGCGTTTATTATAGTTAGGACCATCACATGTGACGCAAGCCACTTGAACGTCTACATCATGAAGCCTTTGAATAGCTTCATTTATAAGATTGGCCCTTTCATTCGCATCTAAGCTATGAATAAGAAAATAGGCGAAGGGAATTTTCCAATGATCATTCATGGAAACCGCAATAAAAACGTATGCCTCTGTAGCTTCTGGAAGATCGTCAGAAGTATCTCCTAATCCCAAGTCAACGAAACCCCTGAATTTGTTTCCCACTAATTCAATTTTTTTCATTATAGACATTTCGTCCACAACCAAAGAGCAGATACACTTTTTATTTTTATTGGCCATCACTTTAGCTTTAATTTTTAAAGTGTTAATAGCTTCTGAAATAAAACCCGGCTCGCAATTAACACTAGAGTACCATTTACGAATCGTACTCTCAGCGGGGAGTGAATTTTGAAATATCGACCTAATATATCTATAGGCTTTCGGCGAATAAAAGTGCACAGTTACTGCAAATTCGCGATAGTCTTCTTCAATGTGGTCCCTATAATCTTCTTCCATTTCATGTGTGACTGTTATTTGCAGAAATGTAATTAAAAATCCGAAATTTTATTATTATATTTGTAATTGAAAGCATTGTGAGATTTTCTTTCTTATTGTAATGGCATTACAATTGTGAAATTAATTATTTTTTAAAGTCTGTTTGAAAAAAAAAAGTATTCACATACCTTGGGGACGATTACTTCTGATGACTCCAAGACTGGAAGAGCACTGCGACTCAAATAACTCCTAATACCAATTCGGTTTATGTCTATCGAATTGAAATGATGACTGCAAATTCTGGTATATCCCGGTGTAATTTTCTTTGGATTTATTTGCAGTATATTGCACCATTCAGTCAAACGATTCTGATTTTTTGGAAATCTAAATTATCCAATTTCTTTAAATTTTTTTTTCTGTTGGAAATTCATTTTACTTACCTGAATAGCAAAACTTCATTGTATGACGAAGTTTTATTATTCCAAAAACAACCTTTTACAGCACACCGCACAGACATTTTTTTTAAAATATTTAATATAAAATAAAATTTCGATACACGTTTAATTTAAAAACAAACTTTGGTAAAAATATTGACTTCACTTTGCAAACGAAATTTTTAAATTTGGCGACAACACATCTGTGATTTTGATCATATTAAGTTGGCAGACCTGAACAATTCGACACTATCGAAAAAGGCAGATAGTTGCAGAATTTGGAACTAACCAGGGATTGTGAACGGGCAAAAAATTAATAATCTTTTGGTTTTCATAATTTATTTTGCATTTTTATTAATAATTCATATACAAAAAAATTTAAAATAATTTTTATTTTGAATTTTTCGGTGTTTAAAATTTAATGTGAATTTTATTTGGTGTTTTTAAAATTTAGGGTAAAAAAAAAGGTTTCTGCGTCCTGAGGTAAATTTTAGCCATGAGCGAGTAAGCGAATCCTAGTCCAGTAGTATTTAAGTCATTGCCATAGTTACACTTTGCTGTGAACCGACAAATTTACTCTAAAGAGACTACAAAGCTTTTTTCTCTAACCGACAGCTTTTTCTATGCCATACAAAATGTTTGATATTCACGGTCAGTTTAAATTCATCTTCGAATGAGGAATGTCGTGGTCATCTGAAATTTGACTTAAGCCACGTGATATTATCATGTTATCCTCTTTCTTTCTGTTGAATAATATGTTGCCACATTTCTCGTTGGTTAACAGATTTTGTTCATGATTTTCTCTACAACTTTTCAATGCAACAGTGTACATGGAAGAATACAAATTTTCGTTTGATTTTGTTTTTGTCTAATTTCAAATATTTCATACAGTGGCTACCAAAATGAATGACCAAGAAAAACGAAATGCATAGTAAATGTGCTGAAAATACTGTCTATTTTTGCTATATTATTTTAAAAATACTATCAAAAACCCAACTTTTTATTGAATACTTAATATAGGATAAAGTTTTCAAGAAAAATTTTAACTAATGTTTTGAACTTGAGTATAAGAAATTTTGGTCACCCACTGTAACATATATATTATATTTAATATTCAAACGTGAAAGCGAAAATGAAATTGAAAATGCAATTGATGAAGAGATTGTCCTCAAATAAGTTGATGGCGAACAAGTTAAACTAAATGGCGTGGTTTTTTTAAAACTATGAAAAAATTCGGGTGAAAAATGTAAAAGCGAGCTGACAAGATTTTATTCATTTCAGTTCAATTTTAGTAACATTGAAGCAGTATGAGAATTGCACGAAAGAAAATGGGTAAATTGAACCGTCACACGTATTTTTTGAATTATTTAAAAGCCACAGAGAAATTTTTAACGGTGTGTTCAAAGTATCTGCGAAAATTAAAAAATGTATTGTAGATAGATTCATTCTGAATTGTTTACTGAAGAAAATGAGTGGTCAATTCATCATCTCCAAATCTTTTGATTCATGATCTCAGTGCTGTTAAGAAAAAATGAAAAGGAAAGCCCGAAGACAAACAAAAAAAGTATATAACATTTTAAATGCGTAAAGCAGGCCTTGTAGTTTTTTGGCAAATATGATGAAAAGAAAAACCAAACAAAATTCAAAACTATGATATGGTAAGCTTTCATTTAAAAAGCAAAATTCACTACACAAATTAAATGAGAATGAGGGCTAGAATTTTTATAAAGCGCAAGAGAAATATTTATAAAAGCTTCTGCGATTTTTTCCGATAAACAACTTTTGTGAAATTTATTTCACATTTGCCATCTTCAATATTAAAATACGAACGAAAATGTAATTCAATGAAATGAAGTAAATGTGTTGTTAATTTTAAATTAAATTCAATTGCTCTTCCTAAACCTGGACAAAAATGTATAAAATCAGTAACTAGAATATTATTTATTAATTAATTCTTTATTGCATATTCCTATAAGACAACATCGCAAGAATACAAGAGCTGTGTCTTTTGAGAATCGGCCACTATTTCACTTTCTCAAAAAACCGATTTTTTAAATCTATGTTCTTATAACTTTTAATTTCGGATGTTGGTACGACTAAAATTATTTGGTGGAACACGCAGCCAACTTCAGTCATGCCTTTTGAGGTTAGAAAAAATTAAAAATACTTTTTTTAGGCAGATAGTGAAATTAAAACAATTAATATTTTGCGAGACGACTATTTGAAATACTGTTTTAACCAAATAAAACAATAAGCAATAAAAATAATAGAACAAAAAGTATCAAAATCAAGTAAGATTCAAAATTCAAACCAATTTTCCGTTAATTTCAAAACTGCCATCTATTATCTGGAATATAATATTAAATAATTGTCGTTAAATTAGATCTCGATAATTAACATTCCCTAAATAAGCCTGTATAAAATGTAAAATGTAAAATGTTTATTTTTCCCAAAAAACACATCTTATGTAAAATCTTCATCAAAAGTAATTAGCGTCCGTCCGCCTTCTTATTTAAATCTCGAATATAATATAAACGTTTGTGTTTATGTATTAGAGCTGGAGCCTGTGTTGAAGCAGCATGTCAATTCTGGAGTGGAATTGCGTATTACGATTCGTCTGCATTTTCCATTCGATCTCATACACGATTTAAATTTTTTTTGGCATCGTGTAAGATTATCGTATCGTAATTAGGGTGATTGTTAAGAATTTTACATTTTCAAATGGTTCGATGAAATTTCGATATCTGATGGTTGTTTTTTAGCAATTAATTTAAGATTTTTGTGTTTTCGTTTTGTTTTTTGTTTTGACATATTTTTAAATTATTACTTATTAAACAATTTTCAAATGTTTGGCCTCAGTAATGAAACAAAATATCTTCTAGTCTATTCAATTCAATGCTTTCAAGAAAACTTTTGCAAGGTTGGGATTTTCCAGCATGAATTCAAGAAAAAGGTCTAGCCTCTTTGCTTTCAAAAAAATACTTTACTTCCTTCTTTTTTTGTAAAAAGTACAATAATTTAGTAAAAATTAAAAGAAATAATTGTCGAATTACTTGTATTCAGTTTTTTTTTCATTTAAAAAATTAAAAATATAAATAAATATAAAAAAACATGTTTTCGACAACTCAACGCTAATCGAATGAATAGTGTGACGTGTTAGTCTTTCGGTTCGATGTTATTAGAATGATAACACGTTTTATTTATGTGAATTTAGTGTATAAACTTTATTTGTACTTATTTCTGCTTAACAATTAGTCTTAAAAATATTTGTCTTTTAATAATTTAATTATTACAATTATTTATCACAGTTTATAAAAATGCACGACAATCGCTATCTTAATAATTGATCACAAATTGCCCTTGTAATCGCTTTCACAAAAATAATCGCGTTTTCAATCTCTGTTGTGTATAATCTCTGACGAAGCTTTTCACTTCAACTGATCGATTAAGATTGATTTTCAGGCTCGAACTTTCTTGAAAAGACTGGTCGTTTGGCTTTCTAAAAACAGATGGCATTCTCTCGAAAGCTCTACAAATTCTTGAATATTTACAAGAATTGTTTTTGTCGTGTGGTGTTTTTTTGTGTTAGTCATTTTAATTAGAATACTTGTATTGTGACAATGTTTTATTGTTATTGTTTGATGATTTTATGAATCACCAAGTATCCTAAGTAAAATATAGTGCACTACCCCCTTCTTAAATCTGTTCGTCCCGAACAGAATCTTTTGGACTCGTGCCGCGATTCTTCGCTAACTGATTTGAATGAATCACCTTCATTTTTACTTTTGATGATTTCCGCTTTCGCCATACCACGTCCAAAGAGTTCATCTCGTTGGTGCAGTCACTATCTTTTAATTCGTTGTTTGCAGGTTCCTCAAATACTTTGTCCACCGGAACCCGTATATGCTGCCCAGATGATCTTTCCGGTGGAGTCTGTCTGGTGCTATCCTGTCCACTCGTGTCTTGCTTCAGTTCAGCGTCAACATATTGCCCCACTGCAGTTTCAGTTTCCTTTTGATGTCCTACAATCTTTGTGCAGGTGTCACAATTCCTGCACCAGCTTTTGACATCAGCTCGCCAGTGTACCCAATAGAATCGTTCTCGCACTTTCGCTAATGTTCTGTTGACTCCCAAATGTCCCCCTGAAGTTCCAGCATGTACTTCACCAAGTACCTCATGTACTTTGGACTTAGGCACGATCAACTGCATTAGTTTGGATTTTCCATCAGGAGAATCCCATTTTCTCCTCAGAACGCCATTTTCTATCTGTAACGAGTCCCACTGAGCCCAATAACTTTTTGTCGTATCACTGCGTATTACAATATCGCTCCATTTTGGACGCTGACCCCTTTTCTTCCATTTAAGGATTGGTCCAACATCTTCATCCTTTAGCTGCGCGTTTCGGATGCTCGACATGTCATCGCCTCCAATCCTTAATGTACGGATAGCTACTACCTTTTTCACATTCCTGCAGTTCTCATTTGTTTCTCCGAAAGCCCCTTCAGTACCTACGACACTGGATTTGCTCCTTCTCGTTTTGTCCTTACTTTTTGACAACTCCGTAACTCTAGTTGTCACTCCAATGTCGTTCGTCCGTTTCACTTTTACAACAGTATTCGCATCTGACGTAACTTGTTGGTCTCGTGGATTTGATTTGGTGTCACTGGAATTTGCTTCCTCCAACGTTAGCGGGAACTCAATATTTCCACATTGCAATAACCTATCTTCAATGCTTACACTCACTCCATTCTGCTTCATGAAGTCCAGGCCCATGATACAATCGTCCATTATATCAGCCACCAAAAACGTATGTCGAAACACATACTCATCTAGCCCCAATGCTAGAATCACTTCACCCAGAATCGGAGATGATTCCCCTGTAACCGTTTGAAGAACACTGTTACTGCTTCTGCTCATGTGTTTCCTACTAATGCGCTTCCTGTTCACGATGGATCTACTTGCACCCGCATCTACGATGATCCTGCATCGATGACCAGCAATTACTCCTTGCGTCGTTAATCTGTCGTTACTCTGTTGTAGGAGAGAGACTGATACCATAATCGGTGCTTTTGTCTGGTTGGGGCACTGCCGCTCTAAATGTCCTTCTTTACCGCAGCCCCAGCATTTCAGTCTTCTTTTAGTATCGTTCAATTCCAATTCCTGGATAGCTTGCTGCACATCCGCCTTTATCTTTTCGGTTAGTTGGTCTATCGTTAGCTCTGTTGAGTCTTCATCAACCATAGCAGCTCGTACCATTGGAACCGCCCTTGTTGCTCTCTTTGCAGCTTCCAATGTCAACGCGACAGCCAACACATCGTGCAACATGCGCTTTCCACTAATCCGGACCTTGAACTGAATGTCTGCATCCCGAATGGCATTGGTGAATCTTTCTGCAGCCAAGTCATTCTGCAGCTCCAGGGGATAATCGGGGTATGACAAGTATACCAACCGCTCAATATCTGCTGACAACTCCTGAAGTGTCTCTCCAGATTCTTGCATTCTGTTGACGAGCTCCATTCGGTATACGTCCTTCATGTGGTTATCCCCATATCGAATGTCCAATTGTGTTACTATGTAATTGTAATTCTTCTCATTTTCTGGTGAGATTGTCCGCAATAAATCGGCTGCATTACCCCGTAGAGCCAGAATTAATGCTGTGGCTTTTTCTCTATCGGACCAGCCGTTCGCACCAGCAGCCGCTTCAAACTGTCGTTTGTATACTGGCCATGAAGTTTTTCCGTCAAATATTGGTGGCTTCATCCTTTTACCTGATGACTCAATATTTGGTTTATTTTCTTTGATGTCAGCCATTTGTGCTTCCATTTCTGCTACTTTTTGTTCCAATTTCTGGTCCAATTTTTGTTCTATGTTGCTTACTTCCGCGCGAACTGTGGTTATTTTGTCTTCCAATTTCTGTTCAACTTTACTTACTTCTGTGCGAACTGTAGAGACTTCTGTAGTAATTTTGTCTTCTAAGTTCGCAACACTGGATTCAACTTGAGATTTTAATTCATCCATACTAGACTCCATTTTGGTTTCTAGTCCAGAAACGCTCGACTTGATTTTACTTTCAAGACTTGCAGAAGTCGAATCTATTTTATTCTGTAAGCTCGAAGCAGTTGAATCCATTTTGGTTTGAAGACTAGAAGCATTTGTTTTCATTTCTTCTTGTAAACTGGAAGCATTTGTTTTCATTTCGCCTTGTAAACTGGAAGCATTTGTTTTCATTTCGCCTTGTAAACTGGAAGCATTTGTTTTCATTTCGCCTTGCAAAGAATCCATTTTATTCATCAGCAGGGTCATAAACTTCTCGAACTTATCACTTTCCGCTGATTTTGCACCCTCTTCACTGAAATCGAACTTGTCATTGTCCTCGTTCGTGTTTTCTTCTTGTTTTTCCTCTTTCAGAATTTCACTAAAGTCGAATGTGCTAATGTCTAGTTCTCTTATTGCACATTCAGCGATTACTCTTTTCTTCTTTTCTGTTTTAGTTCCCGTGG
Organism: Xylophagus ater; assembly: GCA_963422695.1. Lineage (NCBI taxonomy): Eukaryota > Metazoa > Arthropoda > Insecta > Diptera > Xylophagidae > Xylophagus > Xylophagus ater. Next base: position 39,580,236 of record OY730478.1, read on the forward strand.
AAACTGAATTCCACACACGCAGAACTGTGGATAGTTCTGATGTACTCAAGCTGTCTTATAGTTTACTTTCCATTGTTCAAATATTTTTAATTGTTCACGAAATTCTTAAACTTCTCGCACAGTATTTAAATACTACGAAATTTCCTAGTATAATCTTAATTTCCACGAAATTTCTCGTACAATTGAAATTTTCACACGATACACGACGTATAGCCTCAAATTTTTATTCAACTCACAAAATTTCTTGTACGCCCCTGAAATTTCTCACACCGTGAAATTATTATACCCTCAATTTTCTTAATAACGAATTTCTTCGAAATTTTTCCCACAGAAGTTTCTAGTTTAATTTCGAATTTTCTTGCAGCAAATTTAGCACAATTGTCCTTCCTGCACTGATTCACAATAAATAATCCCACTTCTGACACCAATGTGACGTGTTAGTCTTTCGGTTCGATGTTATTAGAATGATAACACGTTTTATTTATGTGAATTTAGTGTATAAACTTTATTTGTACTTATTTCTGCTTAACAATTAGTCTTAAAAATATTTGTCTTTTAATAATTTAATTATTACAATTATTTATCACAGTTTATAAAAATGCACCACAATCGCTATCTTAATAATTGATCACAAATTGCCCTTGTAATCGCTTTCACAAAAATAATCGCGTTTTCAATCTCTGTTTTGTATAATCTCTGACGAAGCTTTTCACTTCAACTGATCGATTAAGATTGATTTTCAGGCTCGACCCTACAGCCGTTTTTATATCAGATTGGTGTATTTCGCGAACTTTCTTGAAAAGACTGGTCGTTTGGCTTTCTAAAAACAGATGGCATTTTCTCGAAAGCTCTACAAATTCTTGAATATTTACAAGAATTGTTTTTGTCGTGTGGTGTTTTTTTGTGTTAGTCATTTTACTTAGAATACTTGTATTGTGACAATGTTTTATTGTTATTGTTTGATGATTTTATGAATCACCAAGTATCCTAAGTAAAATATAGTGCAATAGTATATTTTGAAATTTAATAAGAGTACTAGAGGAAGAGATATTTGAATATGCGAAATAAAAAATAAATTTTTTTTTGTTTGTTTTTATTTTTTGTTAAAAGAAGTACCGTAAAGTTTATTGGTTTTTGTAAGAAGATTTGAAATTCTTAATATAATGTTGCCTTCTCTTCCAGTTTTATTAAGATGGGTATATTTCCAACTCTTTCTAACAAGCTAGACGTTTTTTGGAAATTCGACAACAGATGAAACTTTGAATTTAATGATTTTTGAAAAACCTGAGGGAGAATATCTTTTATTTTTGTTTTCTAAAAATTCTATATTTCAAATATTCATAACTTGTGATATTTAATGCGGAAAATATTCAGATAAATTTTTTTGCGGGTTTTTTCCTAGTATTTGGAAAATATTAATACAAACGCATTCTAGATATACCTCCATTTTTTTCATATGTAATTTAGTTGCAATTTCATTCAATTTATGCCCTATGGTAGGTATCATTAACCAAAGAATATATAGATTACGCGCTACGCATGTCGCCCATTTGGAATCTTTTGTTCATACTGTTATGACATTACATGCCCATTCCCTTTCAAATAAATAGTCGTGATTGTATATAATATATAACTCAAAAACACGTTTTCCGATTTTGATGAAATTTAGAATAAGTTGGTTCTTCCTTAACTTAGTTACATATTGCGGAAAATCGGGCCAGAGGGAGCGAAAATAAAATATTGTTTTGAACATAGAAAAACAGCTCTTGATTTTATGATTCTTGTCTTTTAAGAAAAAATTGCCGGTGGAAGGCGAAGGATACGAATTCTTTTGTACCGAATAATCAGCGCCATTAACATTTTAATGCAATAGTTCGATTTCTCGAATTATGAGGGAAAATTAATTAATTAATAACAAATTGTTTTATTTAGCACAAAATAGTGAAAACTAAATGAATGAAGTAATAAATGGACATACATATATACATATAAATGTAAAATATATTCAACATCTGAAAATGAACAAAAATATCGTTTCTAATTAAAAAGAAGAAATTCAAAATCAAGAGTGGAATCGTGTAATTCGATTGATAGTAAATCGTATCGAAAATACATTGTAATTCCTATGATTTTTCGATACGTTTTGGTCGAAATCAAGTTACACGATTCCACCCCTGACTTCTCAAAAGGATTTTCGGCAAAGATCCTGTAGCAGTATATGTTTACGATTTCTGCTTTACCTAAGGAAGCAAAGAAAAAAACAAAACAAAACAAAAATAAACAAAGCTAGTTGAAAAAGGTTTTACACCTCGAATGAGTAGCAAAGTAAAAAAGTTCTATTAGCTACGCTAATCGTAATATTAAAACATAAAGTAATGTAAAATCGGCCTATAGCCGATTTTTTGATGCCCTATGGTAGAAATGGGAGAGAAAATTTGTGAAAACTAACAATATATCGAGGTTTTCCTTCATAACTTTGTTTGCCCTTTTCAAAATTTTCTCTAATTTGTAAGTAACTCAGACCCTAGTAGCATAAGCCTAATTTGCAAATTTCATTCAAATCAGTGCATTAGTTCTGAAAATACATCAAAAAAACTTTCTGAACAGGGTTATTTCTTCCTACGACTACTTCTTTCTCCACTATCCTGAGACCGATATCACTGAAATTTACAATGGTATGGTCTATTAATGTAGTCAACCAATATAATTAATTTAAACAAAATTGCTTTACCAATTTTCCAATTAAACCCGAAAAGCTGTAGAAAAAGAAATGACAAAACTTTATGGTCGCCCCTGTTTTTCCTTAATAACTTCGCTGCCCCTCAGTCGATTTTGCTGAAATGCAATACCAAAACCACTATAGCAATAACCAAGTAGCATTCTAAATTTCATCAAAATTGCATAACGCGTTTTTGAGTTATTTTGTCAACGGACGGACGGTAGTACCAAACATGGAGCATTAATATAGGGAATTTTTTTCAGAATTTTGGTTCATTTTCAAAACCCAATTACCCCAATTTGTTCAGCCAGAATTTCACAATTTTTTTTTCTAAGTATTCTATAAGATGTCACCTTTTCAGCGCGCTATAACATAACTTGATAGGATTAGAACTACTAAAGTTATACGATTCTAAAGCCAACTATTGGAAAAAAAAACGCCACGAACTTTCTGCTTAACTGAATATTTTAAGGTTTTTCTCTCCATAACTTCGTTTCTTCATTCTCAAATTGGCCCAAATTCACAGGTAGGCTGGCGTCTAATAGTATAAACACGTTTCGTAAATTTGATTCAAATCCGTATATAACTTTTTAAAATACATTGGAAAAACTTTATGAACAGGCTTATTTTAGGCTACAACTATTTGTTTCTCCAGTATCCTTAGACCGATTTGACTGAAAATTGACTGGGTATCGTCTATTTATGCAGTTAACCTACATAATTAATTTGAACAAAATCGGGTCACAAATTTTCCAATTACATCCGAAAAACCATAATCAAAAAAACGACAAAACTTTCTGGTCACCCTGGTTTTTCCTTTATAACTTTGCCCCCCGTGGATCGATTTGGCTCAAATGCAATACCAAACCAAGTTAAGGAATAAGCAACTTAAATTATAAATTTCATCAAAATCGGATAACGCGTTTTTGAGTTATCTTGTCTACGGACGGACGGACGGACGGACGGACGGACGGACATGCATAAATCGATATAACTTTTGATTCCCTACACAACCATACCTTTGAAATTTTTCTCCGATTATTATTTCTATGTGTTACACACTTAGTGACAAAACTAATATACCCTCTGGTAGTACCTACCATAGGGCATAAATATAGATACTGCTTTACCTTATTACTATAGGATCTTTGGTAATTGCTTGTTTAATTTACTATTACCGTTACCAGCAATTATTTACAGGCCTAAATTATCCGCCAGTACCAGCATTTATACCATATACAAGAATTATTAGGACGGTAAATGTGACAGTTCGTACTTAAACAATGTCGGATGAAGAATTTGGATTTTTTTTATTTCTTTCTGTTCTATTTGAACATAAAAGTGTGTTTTGAAGACATCAGAAAAAAAAACAAATAACACATATTTTAACCTAAAACAAATTAATTTAAACGCATCTGTGAAAAAAAACAACCACGCTCACGACTGTAAAAAAAAAGTCGTAATATTCACATTTTCGGCCATTACCATCGTTTACATCACCTACATTTTCTTACAGCTGAAATATGTTAGTAATTTAAACAAGGTATAAAAACTTCACCAGTCTAACCAAATTTCCATGTGCTAATCGTATACGCAGCAAACATCAAACAGGTTCAGCTCGCCAATACGTCCACACCAAACGCGTAAATATCACGCGGCTGCGGCGCATTCTGCGTGCGCGTTTGGTGGATACGTACCTTTACAAAAAAAATGTATTTGAAGAAATCAATTTTTTTTCAAGATATGAAACGGAAAATATTATGGTTATATCAAAGACAGTAAATAATTATAACAAAAACAGTAAATAATTATAAGATGTGTAAAATTGGGTTTGCCCACAAATTTCGACTTAAAAAACTAAATGAAATACAAGGAAAAAATATACGAGGAGAATTCTTTCTTATTTTTACATTTCGTTTTTGAGCTTTGGTTTTTGTACTGGATTGATGACTTTTTTCAAATCATTTAAAGAAATTAAGCTTTGAATTCATTCTTTTATAAATCCCGTATATGAGTATATTTTGTTCTTGGTTTTTTTTTTTCTAATTTTAGAATTAAAGCGTTTGATGGCAGAGAAACTTGTGTTCTATTCTATTATGGAGAAATATGAATTGATATATTTGGTGTAGGTTTTTTGCTGGCCTGATCTTAGAATTCAAATGTACTTTTAGAAATATTTTTTATGCTCGATTGTGTGTGTAACAAGTTAATGTCGATTGTATTATATGTATTTTTTTAAAAAAATTTTTTCTCAGAGTTTCTCGTGTACTTTTAGATAATGCTAAATAAAGAATTTAAAGTCTTTCGAACTTGGGCCAGGAATTGAATTGAATTTTGTTTTAAGTAATCGACATATTCATTTCTTTTTTAAAAATTATATAGTAGAATATTGATATTTTATGGTCAACTAAGGATTATTGGATTTCCGTAAATTTGAAATTGTATATATGATATATAAAGATTATTATATAATATATTTATTTGGAAGAATTTTGTCTAACTCATTTTAAGTACTTTCGACAGTTAATATGTGATGATATTTGGCAACATACCTTTTCCTACAATTTTAACATCGAATGTTGACATAATTTGTTTCAGGAATGCTTTGAATAACCAAATAACTGATTTCATTAATGTCGTGTTAGAAGGTTGGAAAATATATATCAGGATTATTTATTCATTTAAAATTTTTAAGCGTGGGTGTTTTGTAAAACTATTGGGTAAACTATTTCCATTTTTTTTTTGACCCAAGAACAATTCTTTTTTAATAGAACCAGAATTAAAAAATTTACAACTTTCTTTCGATGTTCTAAACATTGGTTCTCAGCAAACCAACTGGGGTAAAATTCATTAGTTCTTTGAATGCATTCCTCGATAATTTTTGCTTTTAAGTTGGTAAAATGTAAATAATTATCAAAAAAAGTTTCATATATTTGAAAATGCAATTTGCAAATTTCGAAAAAAAGATCGGAAGGATTTTGTAGAAAATAAGTTTTTCCGACGGTAAAACAAAATCACATTCGTCTTTATTCATTATCATGGCACAATTTGGACAGTTTATTTTTTTCAAAATAATTTTTAAAATTCCATAGCCGACAATATATCTTTTTGCTGGGTCTGCGACGTCGGAATTACTCTTGGAGTTTAAGGTTTCATTTATTTTCGCATCTTTTTCTATATCATCCAAAACAATTTCAGAACTTTATGCCAATAATCTGGATGTAATTTCATTAGAATTATCAATATAAGTATCTTCTAATGGGTTATCCCAATTAAGTAAAATGTCTTCATCAGTTTCACAATTCTTATTTGCATATGAGAACGTTATAATTCTCATTGACATTAGGCGCGCAACTATTCCATTGAACTCGTGTACACTAGGATTTTTGTTATTATCGCCCTTTGCCCGAATTTGTGCAAACATATTCTCTAATGGATCCTGATTTAGTCGAGATGTTAATATAAAGTTAATTTTTAAATATTTGTCCGAAAATATACCTGTACTTAAATTTAAAATACCATTAATTGTAAGATATAATCCGTCAAAACAATAGTTTTTTTTTTGCAGGGAGACCAGTGGCGTAGCTAGGTAACCAAGGGCCCTGGGGCAAATTAAAAAATGGGGCCCCACTGCTATTTAAACTGATTAGGTTTTATCAAATAAAAATATGAAATATACAAATACTTTAAAAATTCTAAGCTACTTATGCTCTTTTTTGTGCACTGCAGGGCAGGTAATAAAAATATTAAACAGTAACAAGATAAATTACAATTAATACTTGGTGTAGGTTTGGCTAATAAAACGAAATAGAGAAGATTCAAGGGCCAGATGTACTTGCAGAAGGCTGACTAAAAAACTTGTCAATTTTGGGCAATTTTTGTTTACTATCTTCTCTTTCTTGGCGTTGTTTGCGTTTGAATGCACCACTGGGTTTCTTCTTTTTATCCATAATTTTAGTTTTCTAATTTATTTAAACAATACAATATTAGATTGTGCTCGAGTAGGTAGGTACTCACTGTTCACTGACGACGTTAAAAGTAAAATAAAAGGAAAGAGAAACACAATAGTACGCTACAAGTGTCGTTGGGGAATCCCCGGAAAAAAAATTATCACCGTTAGTGTTACCACATTTAACGGTGGAGACCATGAACGATCTCCTGCCCGCGGACCTGAATTAATGTACCTACTGCAGGTGACTTGCATTTTTTCACGATATTTCGCGTTATATAATGAGCTGTAGCCGAAATCTATAGATTTGACACGATTTATTGACTTAACGGACATCAATATGAGTGGTAAAATCAAATAAAATTGAACCACTATATTGACCAGTACAAAAAAGTTTATTGACATTAGCTTACTTACTCCTGATACAGCATTAATTTTTTAACCGTTCTTGAAAAAAAATCTTAACTCGAATTCACAATAAAACGCACATCGATGAATAATAAAACGCACATATCACTATCCGTCAAATTGACAACACTGCCAACCTACAGAAAGAATTTAGGGGAATTCCCTAGGCATAACTTTTGAATTTCTCTCAACTGAGTTGTCATGATTAAAGTGGGGTTGCAACCTGTCATATTTATTTTGAAAATGGGAGAAATTTCCAAAAGTTCAGTTCGATCGAGATTTCTGGTAAGGATTCGAGGGCCCCCTGAGCTTGAGGGCCCCGGGGCACTGCCCCGCCTAGCCCCTAGGTAGCTACGCCACTGAGGGAGACCCAATTTTGTAAGATATTCTTTAAATTCATTTAAATAATTAAATTGAGTACAATTTTTTGTTAATGGCTTCCGATATGGATTTTTTTCCGCACAATTACGACTATTTAGGCAGTCAAACACTTTGTCAAAACTACGAGCGAATTTACTCGTCGCTGCTGCATATAATTTAATCGTTTGTGGAAAGGAGTTATTTTCTAATAATGCATCTATTGCGTCTGCCATACTATTGCTCAGGACTTGCACTGCAAGTCTGACATTAATTTTATCAAAAACCCCTGGTTCAATAGGTTTTTTTGTTATCTTTGGACACAACCTATATTTTTTTGATTTTTCGTCTATGCTATAAACACTTTTTATAACTTCCCAACTCGCAGGTCCGTCAGGAGTCTCAATAGTGCATTCTTTGAGTATATTTCTTATATTTTTTAATAAATGAGGAGGATCATGTAATGCAATTATTTTCTTCAGATTATAATAGAAATATGGCTTCTCTTTATTAATATCTAACAGCCTATAGCATTTTTAATTATTCATACCTTGATTGCACACTACAGCTCTAACCGTAAGCCCTATTTCGAAGCATATTTTTACATTAGCCTCCAATTTTTTTTTTAAAATGGTACCATCAATGCTGTTCTCAGAAACAAAATAACTAATTATATATTTCCAATTAGAAAACAAGCCCCTGATCATGAAAACGCATATTTGTTTTCCTAGTAATAATTTCCTATTCTTTTCATTTAAATGCACTAACCCATCTACGAGACCATGAGATGTATTATAAACTAAATCTCTTCTGATTGATATTTCATCAAATAATAACACTGCCTGCTTACACTGCTTGTCCATTTTATTAACTAATTGTACCAAATTTTTTATTAAAAGATCATCAAAACCCGGTTGAACTCGTTTCACAGGACTCCACTTATATATAGCTGACTGACTAGGTAAGTGAAGACCTAAATCATAACGCCAGAAATAATAACAAGATGCAGACTTATAATTGACATTTTGAGACAAATATTTTTGGATATCATTATAGCTATTCTATTCAGCTAAAATCATTTTAAAAAATTCTTTGCTATTTAAGTTTAGGCTAGGTAACGAATCGATATGAGCATTAATGAACTTGTTTTCTTTCAACTGTTTTGTTTTTTCTAACAACATTTCCTTTTCTTTCCGTAATTGCATGCATTCCTCAGAAAAACTTTTAGCATTCTTTTTATAATATTCCAATGTTTAGAACATCGAAACGAAGTTCTAAATTTTTAAATTCTGGTTCTATTAAAAAAGAATTGTTCTTGGGTCAAAAAAAATGGAAATAGTTTACCCAATAGTTTTACAAAACACCCACGCTTAAAAATTTTAAATGAATAAATAATCCTGATACATATTTTCCAACCTTCTAACACGACATTAATGAAATCAGTTATTTGGTTATTCCAAGCATTCCTGAAACAAATTATGTCAACATTCGATGTTAAAATTGTAGGAAAAGGTATGTTGCCAAATATCATCACATATTAACTGTCGAAAGTACTTAAAATGAGTTAGACAAAATTCTTCCAAATAAATATATTATATAATAATCTTTATATATAATATATACAATTTCAAATTTACGGAAATCCAATAATCCTTAGTAGAAAAAATTTTTTTAAAAAAATACATATAATACAATCGACATTAACTTGTTACACACACAATCGAGCATAAAAAATATTTCTAAAAGTACATTTGAATTCTAAGATCAGGCCAGCAAAAAACCTACACCAAATATATCAATCCATACCATTCTTATTTATAAGATATATTCAAAGCCACAAATTGCTTGTATGCGCGCATGAATAGAACACAAGTTTCTCTGCCATCAAACACTTTAATTTTAAATTTAGAAAAAAAAAAAAAACCAAGAACAAAATATACTACACTACGGGATTCATAAATGAATGAATTCAAAGCTTAATTTCCTTAAATGATTTGAAAAAAGTTTGAAAAAAGTTTTCTATACTAATCAATCCAGTACAAAAACCAAAGCTCAAGAACGAAATGTAAAAATAAGAAAGAATTCTCCTCGTATATTTTTTCCTTATATTTCATTTAGTTTTTAAAGTCGAAATTTGTGGGCAAACCCAATTTTACACATCTTATCATTATTTACTGTCTTTGGTATAGTCACAGTATAATAAACAGTAAGAAAACTGGCGAACAAAATATGAAAAATTACGAGTGACCTCGTCAATTTTGCGTTTATTTTTAGAATTTTACGCCCGCTTTTGCCACCCATTCTTGTTATTTTCCATGCATGTGTGCTTTTTCTCAATAAAAAATGTATATAAAAAAATGTTTTAAGTACATATTATATGAATGAAGAATCGTGAAATTGCATTAAATTCTTTACATATATGTTGTAAAATAAAAATCATTACAGATTTTCTTATTCTAAGTGCCGGATTACACGCGGTAGAAATCTACCGTCAAGTTTTGGGTAGAAAACTACCAAACCGATTAGACGTGGAATGTTTATACCACAGTCTTTTATACAAGCTACACAAGGAGTGTATTAGTATGTGTGAGCACAGCATCACTCGATTTAAACTGTCAAACTGTTAGGATCTACTATTTACTTTTAGATTATGATTACATGTTGACGGTCAGTAAGCGAATGGCGCGCTTTAATTTTCATTTTTTTTCGAAACCGCACAAACAGTGACTTTTGTTTGTGTGCGTAAAAACTCCGTTGCGCCAACATTTCGAGAGGTAGATCTTCTGCCGCACCCCCATCCAACCCTAACCTATGTCTGCGGTAGAATTCTACCCAAAAAACATAGCGTGTAATCTTGCACTAAGTGGATTATCATTAACAATTACAAATTAACCATTTTGAGAGAAATATTTAAGTTTTTTTGATGCTGGAAAATTCTATTTCTATGACATTGTTTAAAATATTTTTGTCGCTAGAAAAATTGAAAATAATATAATTTCAAATAAAATATACAAAAATCATGTTTTTGTTTTTTTAAATTTTTGAAATTGGAAAACAGCGTAAATAGCACAGCTGGTTCTTATAAATCGTAAAAAAAACATTTTGGACACCGCATGATTTATTTGCATAAGTGTAAGTATTTGCTTATTAATACATATATATTCATCTCTGTTACACCAACTTAGCGTAATCTAATCTAATCTGTGGTATTATCACTATGATAATCTATCTATATTCTATATTAAAATTCATTTTTATTAGTTAGTGGCGACATCTTTGTGCCACTGGATTTATGTTTTTTTAGCCATTAAGCGACCGCATTTGTAGCGACAAGAATATGAATTGTTCCTATTTCAAAATAAGCGAGTTGTAACACTTTTTTTGGTCACAATCGTCGTAATATTTCCTAAACAATTTTATCCCAAGTAACAAAACTGTTGCGTCACCATTTTAAAATACTGGGCACTACACATGCACGCATGCGCAATCACTTGATTGTGCAGTTTTGCCTTGCCCACACACAACGCATTCTTTACGTCAAGTTTACGCAGTCTTTATTTTATAAATCAGATTATTTTCGCAGTTTGATTCATCATATCAGATGCTCGCACATTAATTCTATTAGGGTTTGCTTTACGTATCGATAAAGTGACCAGAGGTACTGATTTATTCAGTACAGGTACTGATTTTCATGGCTATGTACTGATTTAAAATTTGCACTGAATATTGTACAGATTTTGAAAATATTTCTAAATGTTATATTGAAATTCTGTCAATTTAACGCTAAAATGCATTGAGTTGAGCTATGTACATATGTAAAAAGTTCTAATGTAGACACGCTGCTTGAGTGGCGGCGCGGTGTTTCAACACTAATATAAACAAAGACAATATGCGCTAGGAAATCTGATCTGTATTTTTTATATCGTAGAATATTCTACATTTTTTTTAATTTCATAAGGAATAATTAATATAAATACATTAAATAATTTAATTTTGTTGTTTTATTTCATTAAAAAATTTACTGAATTTGTCCTCAAAAAATCTGGTCACTTCACGTATCGACTATTATCTTTAAACTGCGTAAATTTCACCACACATTACACATGCATGCATGCGCAGCAGAAATCGAATCAAAATAGTTTTGATTTACGCAGTCAGCATGTGCAACCACACAATCACCGCCACACACTATAATTTTGCATGTGTAGTGTAATGGGCCTATAAGATTTTAACTCAATGTAACATCATGGGTACAGAGTGTTCTATGAAATCTTAGTACATTTGCCCAGCACTCTATTGCGCTGTAGCAAGTTAAGTGATTTTATATTTCAGCTGACGAAAAACTAGTGACGCGTGCTCAGATAATAATTGTGCAAATAAAAAAAAAATATTTTTTACTTAATAACATATAAAGTATATTTTTTGGTGTAAACAGGCAGGTAAGTTTATTGTTGTGAACACTCTTTTCTTAAATTCATAAAATTTAAGTATTTTGATAGTAAGAGGTGCATTGTTTCTTTTGTGCCATTTCTGTCACATTGAGTGAAAAGGATAGTAGAAAATGCATTGTTTCTTTTGTGTCATTTCTGTTACATTGAGTTTATTTTTTCTTTTGCTTGTTAGAATGACTTTCCGGGGAATAACAGATGATGAAATTGCGGCTTTTTTGCAAAATGACGATAGTGAGGATGGCTTCGAAGATGATGACGATAGTATTGCTGACAGTAACTTTGAACCCCAGAGCGATGAAGATCGCAAGTATTTTTCGGATTTGGAGTCTCAGCCCGATAGTGAACCTGAGGACATAGGCATTGATAGGATAATCGAAGATTTAGAAGACGCCCGCGCCAATGACGGCATTGTGCAACCTACATTTAGTTGTGCTTCAACGTCAACTTCGCAACCAGTACCATCAAGAGGCCGCAAAACCAATAAAAGACAAAAATTGGATATTCTCTGGAAAAAGAAAAATCTTGAGTTGAATGAGCATCAGCTTCGTTTTACAGGTGATGAATTCTTAGGCACTGAGATTTTAGAACTAGAAACACCGACTCAATTTTTCTTGAAAATATTTCCCAAGGAATTGATAGAGTACATTGCTGAACAAACAAAACTGTACATAGTTCAAAAAGACCCCAATAATAGTTTTCATGTATCAAACACAGATATACAGCAATTTATAGGACTAGTCTTTATCATGTCTTTAGTGCATCTTCCAAGAGTAAGATCACACTGGCATAGTGCCATAGGGACGCCATTAGTGAAAGAAACCATGCCAGCGAATAAATTTGAGAAGCTGAGACAATTTATTCACTTCAATGACAATTCACAAATCGTTCCTCGGGAACACCCTGATTTTCATAGACTTTTCAAGATTCGACCAGTAGTGACAAAACTAAATGAGACTTGTAAGAATATTTCCTTAGAAAAATATCTGTGTGTAGATGAGGAAATCTGTTCCACTAAAGCAAGACATCACTTGAAAAGATACAATCCCAAAAAGCCAAAGAAATGGGGATATAAAATCTTTGTCCTAAGTGGTGTCAGCGGATTTGCTTACAATTTTGAGGTGGATACTGGAGCTGAAAATATTTTGAAACCCGGAGAACCAGATTTAGGTGCTGCATCGAACGTTGTCATTAGGCTGTCAAGATATATTCCAAGGAACCAAAACTATAGGATCTACTTTGACAGCTACTTCACGTCTTTGCCACTTGTAGAGTTTCTTGCCAAACAGGGCATTCTCACTTTTGGGACCATAAGAAGAAATAGAATACCTTGCTGCAAATTAGAGATATCTAAAAACCAACGAGGATACTCGGTTGAGTACGTGGCAAATGTAGAAGGCACGGATGTATCCACCGTCGCCTGGAAGGATAATAAAGTTGTCACTCTTGCCTCAAATTTTGTTGGAGAGATGCCCAAATCAACAGTGAAACGCTATGATAAGTCAAACAAAAACTACATTACCATTGAACGACCGCATATAGTGGCCGAATACAATCGGCACATGGGTGGGGTGGATTTGGTCGATAGCATCATGGGAAGGTACAAGATTTTACTGCGAAACAAACGATGGCAAGTTCGCATGTTTTATCACTTATTGGAACTTGCAATGTCCAATGCCTGGTTGTTGTATAAGCGAGTTCGCAAGGCCAAGAACATACAGGGACCAAAGTTGGCATCGGCATATTTTCGTCTAGAGATTGCTTTGGTGTTGTGCAAGATCGATACAAAAACCACTATACAGCGCCGAATCATTGAATCTGAAATCCAGGCGAAGAAACAAAAAGGTCCAGCACAATATGTTCCTCCGAAGGTGGTGAGGCAGGATCAGGTTGGCCATTGGCCTGCATGGGCCGAGAAAAGAATACGTTGCAAGTTTCCAGGGTGCAATGGAGTATCACAAACGCTTTGTGAAAAATGTAGAGTAGCTTTATGCTATAACAAACAAAACAATTGCTTCAAAAGGTTCCACATTTCTTAAGATTATTTCAGGCATTGTACCGCTATGTGACATAAATGTCACAATCCTGTTTTCTTTGTACATTCTTAAAAATTATTAAAAGTTTTAAAAACAAAAATATACGTTTTATTATTTGCAAAAATCTATAAAAACAACTGGAAATTTTTCATTTTGAGAAGTTGAGCTATAAAGGGATATATTGTCTTTGTATCGCCAATGCGCTTTGAACTTATTGCGCCTCTTTCTAATTACTACTCGTAATTCAGTGTTACTTTAGTTCATATTTTATAAAAGTACTTACTTTCATAGAGTGTTTCTTTAATTTTTAGCGGTTTATAAACAGTTCCTTAAAAGACCAATAATTTCCAACGTAAGTATATCAAAATGGCGTTGAAGATTGTTTCGATTTCCCACTGAGCTCTGTGTCATTAAAGAATATCCAGAAATATTTTGTTGTGTTAATATATTCCCAGGACCAATTGTAGTTCGTTGTGAATTGTTATTGCTCAATTGTTTTAAAAGTAATCCAAATCCAAAAACCCCATTTGACAAATCTCTGCATTTCTATCATTGTGTATTAATAAAAAAAATTAGTATTTTATGTGTAATGATAATACGAGTATTATGACAATTTTCTCAGGATCTCTACCTTGACAAAGTCGCTTTTTTTAGAATAGTAATAAATTCATCACGGACTGTGTGAGATATTTTTAGAACTGGTAATAAAAATGACATCATTCTCATAACATGAATCGATGGCATCTGAAAAAAAAATTCTTTAATTCATAGTTTAACCAAAGTGTAACTATAATAAATTCTCGAAAGCTAGCGAAGTAGCTAGAAAATGCACGTGGCAATACGGGGAAAGAGTACCCAAGAGTACATATACTTTTCATAGGCAAAATCCATCAGCGAGAGAGAGAATGAAATGTTCTTAAAAATCAGATGGAATCTTATAAATTGATCCCGGAATCTTAAGCTCAGTATAATAAACAGACAGTAATTTGACTGGGAAATGAAGAGAAATTAGACGCGATCTTCCCAATACTTCCTCTGAGAATGACAGAAAGAAAAAATTCCGCACAAAATAAGGAAAGGAAATTAAAATTTTTCATTAGAAAGAAAGAAGTAACCTATAAATGAAATATATTAAATTTTACCACGTGCTCCCTATAAGATAATTGCAGCAAGGGAGACCAACAATAGTCTTATGCGTTTTGGACATAAGATTGAATGAAACAAAGAATGCAATCGAAATTTTTTTTAATTTGTCAAGTCCCAAATTTTGTAAGCAAAAATCATATGTTTTTAAGCGCCATTTTGATAGTCCCGACGCTTTTTCAAACATTGATGCCTGTATGAATAAGATTTCATCGTAATTTTTGATAAGCACCTGGGTTTTTTTTGAAGTAGAAGAAATTTTTTTTTTTTTTATATTTCAATAATTGGAAAACAGCATTGCAGATTTGTTTTATATTTCAATAATTGGAAAACACTATTTTAATTTCAGAAATTACATTTTAACATTAAAATTGGAAAAAATGGCGCATGATATCATTATTTTTAAGCTTATAAATAAACACACAATTAATTTAAAATATTTCAAACATTTGAACATTTTCCATCAATATAATTATATTTATTCGAAAACAGAAATCGACATTTTTATTAAAGTTTTGAATTAAAGAAACAATAACTTTAGTTTAAAATGTTTTAAATACATATTATATGAATGAAGAATCGTGAAATTGCATTAAATTCTTTACATATATGTTGTGAAATAAAAATCATTACAGATTTTTTTATTCTAAATGGGTTATCATAACCAATTACAAATTAACCATTTTGAGAAATATTTAAGTTTTTTTATGCTGGACATGACAATGTTTAAAATATTTTTGTCGCTAGAAAAATTGAAAAGGATATAATTTCAAATAACATATACAAAAATCATGTTTTGTTTTTTTAAATTTTTTAAATTGGAAAAGAGCGTAAATAGCACAGCTGGTTCTTAGCGCTAACACGATCAAATGTCCCAACAATATTTTAAGTGTTAGTTCTTATATGAATAGGTATTGTTATTAATAAATTCAGATGAAAAAAAAAAATGACGCGCAAAACGTATTACCAGATGAAATATCTGTTCTTATAAGAATATTAGAGATAAGACAAGTATTTTATTTATTATAAAAATATTTACTAATTTATAATTTTTTAGGATAAAATGTTTAGTAAAATGATGCTATAATACATATGCGGTTGGTTCACCGCGTTTTTCAAGATTCCGAGTTGTACTAATCGTTAAGAATTACATTTTTTAATATAGACCATTGCCATTTTTGTAACGTCATTTAACATTATTTATTAAATGTGTTTGTTATAATTTCCAGTTTTGTTTTTTGCTGCATCTTTTCATTAGAGTTCGGATTTATTTCACCCTCAAGTTTTATAATCAATTGCTCGGAAACCTGGCTTTAGACATAAAATGTTATCAGTTAAGTCACTGTAGCTTTATAGAAAACATTTTATGCATATATTTTCTTTTTCTGCCACCAAAAATACAACGCTGTTGACAACCCTTAAAAATCGTAAGATAACATTTTGGATAGCGCATGATTTATTTGCATAAGGGTAAGTATTTGTTTATTAATACATATCTATATTCATCTCTGTTACACTAACTTAGCGTAATCTAAAAAAAATGATAGAGCATAAAAAGATGGCGTTTTTTTTATATACATTTTTTATTGAAAAAAAGCACACATGCATGGAAAATAAAAATAATGGGTGGCAAAAACGTGCGTAAAATTCTAAAAATAAACCCAAAATTGGCGAGGTCACTCGTCATTTTTCACATTTTGTTCGCCAGTTTTCTTACTGTTTATTATACTGTGTCTTAAGTTTGGGCACAAATTTTACATACATACCAGAAAAAAAAATAAAAATATTATCAATGGAAAATTTTAGTAAAAAGTTAATTTAGCTTTAATTTAGAAAAAACTACTGGAACTTCTATACCAGTGATTCCCAAAGTGGTCTATATCGACGATGGCCTGCAAAGGGTCTATGTCAGCGAAATAAAATTATAATTGTATAATTGTCATTAAGTACTTCATTGTAAACAATTTGTGTTGTTCATATACAACGTTTAATAGTATCTTACATTATATTTATGATCTTGGGGTGGTATACTGACTTTTAGCCCTTTCGAAGTGAGTAGCACTATACCAGCTGTCAAAAATACATTTGAAGTTGATAAATTTGTAAAAAATCAATATCACGTAAGCAGGTAGTCAACCCAAAACCGAAAAACATGGCAAGTGGTCCATGAGACAAAAAAATTTGGGAACCTTTGTTCTATACAAATGCAACAAATTGATTCTGTTCGAACATGCCTTAAGGTGTATAAGTAAGTATGCTAAGAAAAGTAAAAAGATATCTTTTAAATCGATTATTTATCGAATATAGTATTTACTGTAAAGAAACTACAATATTTAAACTCAATACCTGTTTTATTGGGAATTCTATCGGGGACTATTTCACATTATAAAAAAAACGATTTTTCTTATACCATATATGTTCTTAAAACGATGAATTTCGAATGTTCGAACAACTGAAATTACTTTATGGAATTACTTGGTTGCGTAACCACTTAGAGTAATTTTTCTAAGGTCAAAAAAATTAAAAATTATTTTTTTAGACAATGAAATTAAAACAAATATTTTGTTTTAAGTAAATATGGTAAAACAAAAGGCAACAAAAATAACAAAAAAAAAAAACTGACCAAAACCAGGTACGGCCCACGGAAGCCGCACCCAGTGGCCAAATATCCTATCTTTTCAGTTGGCCTATCCAGAATGTATATTCCAACTTTCACCGAAATCCGCATATTATTGACTGACTTATTGATGTTTTTCTATATATTGGCCCCACAAACCCCGAGGGGAGCCATATCTGTTTTTTAAGTTGGTCTGTCTACAGTGTATATTCCAGCTTTAATGAAAATTCGTCTATTTACAGAATTATTGATGTTTTTCTATTTTGGGCCTCGAAATCCCCCGCCAAGTGGAGACATACCCTACATTTTCAGAATGTACATTCCAAGTTCCATGAAAATCTGCCTATTATTGTCCGAATTAGGCCAGTTTTTACACCCCCCCCGTTCCTTCAACTCCCATTGAAAATCCAAGCAATCTACACATGTCCCAAATTTTATTAAAATCGGTTCAGTAGTTTTCAAACAAACAAACAAACAAACAAGCAGCATTTATTATATAAGATGTGGTTAAATATGGTAACTACATGTTATATGAAATATATTTGCTATTGAATATGCTCCGTTTTTGGATTTATGTATTATTCAAATAAATAATAACGTTATGTTGTCATGCTCGCGTTAATTTCATCCTTTGTTTGTATTTTTAGTTATAATCAGATAGTCGAATTAAAATTGGTTTCCTTCCGGTTTACAGTTTCGCTCTTCATGTTTTTCAGTTCGCATTACGTTCGGGTTTTAAAAAAATTACCATTTCCGGTTACGGTTTGGTTCTTAAATCAGTTCAAACCCGGTTTTTGGGTTTAACTTAAATTGCAAGGAGAAAAGAGAAAATTCATAAATAAAATATGCGTATAATTTTCCTATTAGTAGTGATCTGATCTTAACCTTTTTTAAAACTGCTAATAATCCAAAAGAAAATACGATGTATTAGTAGAAGACAGATGAACTAATATAAAATTGCAAACATAATAACCTAGGGTAATAAATATCTCAAATTAAAGGTAGAAAATTATTTTATGCTTAACCCCACCCCTCAATATCACAAAGGAAATTAAAAATAATATTGTTTTCAAACAAAATTATTTTGTAGTGCAAGTTCCTAAAGCATAATTTATAGTTAATTTGGCTGTATCCGAAATATTTTTAGGAATTGCAAACGATTGCTCAAAACGATTATACACTATCAGGATATGAAATATTAAAAATAAATAAGAAAAACATATAGTAACTTAATACCGGCCTATAGCCGATTTTTTGATGCCCTATGGTAGAAATGGGGCAAAAAAACTGTCAAAACTAACATTATTTCAAGGTTTTTTCTTTATAACTTTGTTCCTTCTTATCAAAATTTCTTCCAATTTGCAGATAACCTAGACCCTGCTAGCATAACTCCAATCTGTAAATTTTGTTCAAATCGATGTATTAGTTTTTAAATTATATCAAAAAAACGTTGTAAAGAGGGTTATTTTCTTCTAGAATTAATTCTTTCTCCTTTATCCTTGGACCGATTTGATTGAAATTTAACATGGTATCGTCAATTTATGTAGTTAATCTATGTAATTAATTTAAACAAAATTGATTTACAAATTTACCGATTAAACCCGCAAAACCATAAACAAAAAAAGACAAAACTTTCTAGTCACCCTAGTTTTTCCTTTATGACTTTGCTCCCCCTGGACCGATTTTGCTCAAATGCAATACCAAACCAAGTTAAGGAATAAGCAACTCACATTGTTAATTTCATCAAAACCGGATAACTCGTTTTTGAGTTATCTTGTATACGGACGGACGGACGGACGGACGAACATGCATAAATCGATATAACTTTTGATTCCTGACACAACCATACCATTAAAAGCTTTCTACGACCATTATTTCGATGTGTTACAAATGGAGTGACAAAACTAATATACCCTCTGGTAGTACCTACCTATATAGGGTATGGTTCGAACAAACAATTTCTTGATGCAAGCAAACAAGAGTTGTTTGAACAGTTGCTTGAGCAAAACCATCCTATGTTAAAAAAACTATTTAAGGAAAATAGACCAAATTCGAAGAGATACAAAGTTTTATATAGAAGAAAAAGATATAAAAAGAAAATAAGAAATATTGTCCTAAATATACATATGATTCTCTTTATTAAAAAAATGATAGATATATGTTATTTTTTTCTGATTACATTATGTTAGTACAACAGGGATAGAAATAGATTTAATTTTAATAAACAATTCTAACGCTTATATAAAAAATAAGATTCACTATTCCAGTGGCGTGCGGTCCATATGTGCAGAGTGTGGACTACACACCCTGCAAAAATTCTGACAATAATTTTCTGCACCCTATGTATCTTTCTGTAATCACATTTTTTATAATTCAACACATTCAGATATTGCCACTATTCGCTTGTCTGTATTCCGGCAGTGCGTATTGCCCTACGTTCTGCAGCTCTTAGCGCGTAGAAAAATCTATGAAAGTGTAATATCTTTGTGACTAACTTTGGTGACGTTTTATGATGGTGTTCGAAATAATAGGCTGAAAAACAATTTTGTTGTGTCAGAAAAAGAGTAAACGAATTTCAACAGAACAATTTCAGCTAACAGTAGCAGAAAAATTATTAATACTACATCGTAGCCTACCTTAAACACATCGCTTTACTATCAACGAACACGAACTTATAATAAAGTTACTGCAAAAATAGTTTTGAAATCTTAACTTTAAAGAGAGTATAGAAATAAATCTGTAAAACCAAATGACCAGTTTTTTCTTTTTTTTAAAAGCAAGATGTGCAGGAAAAATTCTGCACGTTCGTTGTTTTATTATTATTCTCTGCACACCCTGCCTGATAACCCACCGCACGCCACTGCACTATTTATACAGGAACTAAACACTTCAAATATTAACAATAATTCTCTTCTGCTTATTATTCGTACATGCACCAATACTTGAAAACGGGTTGTGAAAATACAATATTTATAAGGTTTTTGTTTACAAATATTGAGTTAAAAAAAATTTGGATTGCTTTCTTTGTTTCATTCTTTCTGTAGTGCAAAACCCATAAGACTGTTATGAGGCTATCTAAGCTCTCCCTTGCTCTAATTATCTTATAGGAAGCACGTTGTAAAATAGAGTATATTTGATACTTCATTCTTTCTGTATAAAATTGGCAACGTTTCATTTTTTATAATATAAATTCAATTTATTGTACGTCTCTTAAAAATCATTGTATTTTCTCTTTACTTAAAAGGAATTAAACTACTGTTAATTTTAATGTACAATTTTGTATAACGAAAGAACTGTACTCTTGCACAGCACAAATAAATTATATTCGCATTTTAACTATCAAGCAATACAGTCGTTTTAATTAGAATTCACCAAAAAACCTAATCACATCAACTTTTCACAAAAAATAATTATTGGTCCTTCGAGCTTTTTTCTACACATATGAACACACATCGTTCTCACACATTTCTGGTCCTTCGAGCCGGATTCTTCACATATCAAGCTAAGTATTAACTTATATGAATTTATTTTATAAAATATTTAATTTAACAATTGGCTGGCATTGTTTTCTTGAGTTATACTGTACTGTTATCGTAAGTACTAACTCTGTGTTCACCGTTGTTAACATTATAAACCTTATATAATAATTACGTCATTATAACATACATTGGAATATATAAGAAATATTTAATTTTAATAAGAGATTCTTTTGTACTACATTTAATCATTTACCAAAAGTTGTAAATTTTTGCATACAAAGAACAGAATTAGTTGAATATTATTCTTATAAAGTGAATTTTTTGGTGTAATTAAAGTGATTCATAGAATAGTGCAATACATATTCTTAACACAGATTTTAAACATGAATACTATATGACTCATATCAAATTATCAAATCGCAATTAAATTACGGCTCTTGAAATTCTGATACGGTTCTGTATTTCAACCGTTATTTTCCAATTATCTTTAAAGCCTTTGTTAGGCTTGAATTTTTGAGAATTTGAACGAAGCAAAAATTCAAATTTTCTTTGTTTTATTGAAATAAAAAAATATATTATATTTAAAAATCAAACTATTGTTTTTAAATTTGTTTGTGCTTGTTTCTACCTAAAGTCTAAATAAACGATTTAAGTTGTGAAAAGTGATTTTATTAGGCAATCAATTTGTATTTGCTCCATTAAAATACCATATGTTTTGGATGAATAGAGTTGCAACATAAAATCATATTTCGTGTTAGTGATTTGATTCTTTGGAGAAACTTTCGTGGACTTGGATTCAGTTTTTAGACTATTTTCGCGAAACTCAGAATCATGTCAAATTTGCAAGTTCTTATCAAAGCTAGAGGTCGTCTTAAGGGTACAATTAATCGATTTCGAAGCTTTGCTTCTACCATAACCGATAGTACACCCAAAGAAATCATTCAATCAAAATTATCGAAATTGGATGAAATATGGTCTGAATTTTCTGTGATTGATGATCAAATAGCTGCACAAAATGAAACTACTGAGTTTGGAGATTTCGAAGAAAACTATTTTGAAATAAAAAGTTCATATACCCGTGCGTTAACTAGGTATGATTCAGATAATCCTGATGGTAGCGACAATAGTCTGAACATAACGCTGAATCGTTTTACAGAACAACAAAGGCCATTTCTCGAAAGAACTAGTATACAAAATTCAGATGTTCGTTTGCAAAAGTTAAATATCACTCCATTTGATGGCAATTATAAGGATTGGCCTTCATTTAAAGACATGTTTGAGTCATCCGTTCACAATAATCAAAATTTATCAAACGTATTCAAACTTCAATATCTAAAAGGTCTACTAAAGGGTGATGCTGGTGCATTAATTAAACACATCAATCTTACTAACGATAATTATACAGAAGCATGGCAAAAGGTTAACGATCGATACGATCGAAAGAAGCATATAGTTACTTCATATGTTAAAGCATTTTGGCACAAGAACCTGTCACTGAGCTGACAGCGAGTCAACTTCGTAAACTTGCTGATACCTTTGATGAAATTATTCGTGGCATTAAGGCATTGGGTCATGAAGCACAAAATCGAGATGTGTGGTTAAATCATATAATATTAAATAAATTGGATGCTGAAACAAGACAATTATGGGGTGAAAAAACGGCAGAAGTTGATTTTCCTACATTAGACCAACTTTTCTAATTTCTTGACGATCGATGTATGGCCTTGGAGTCCGTTCAAGATGTATCCAATAAAAAACGAAGTGTTGCAAGAAGTGGTAAGGTGCAAAGTCATCACACAACATCTCAATTGTGTTGTTCTCTTTGCTCAAAAGC
This sequence comes from Xylophagus ater, assembly GCA_963422695.1. Taxonomy (NCBI): domain Eukaryota; kingdom Metazoa; phylum Arthropoda; class Insecta; order Diptera; family Xylophagidae; genus Xylophagus; species Xylophagus ater. The sequence goes on from OY730478.1 coordinate 39,603,226, forward strand.
ACATCCATTATATAAATGCTTCAAGTTCAACTCGATGACCACTTCACGTCGCAGAGACTTTGTTACCAAGAATAAATTATGTTTCAATTGTCTAAGTATCGGACACCGATCTGAGCTATGTACATCCAAGCGTAACTGCCTTCATTGTCAAGCAAAACATCATTCCAGTTTGCATTTTGAACAACAGTTCAACTAACTCCAATCAACACAATCTTCAATCAACAGGTGCACACAATGGTGCCCAAAATAGCAACATTAGCCTCAATCAACCGCAACCTACATGTTAATCATTCAACACAAATGAACCCTCAAACACAAAAAAAATAATTGCAAATAAATCTGAGCTCAACTCGTTCTCATCATCTAATCTGAAAATACTGTCACTTCTTCCAACTGCTGAAGTATTTGTCATGGGTGGTTATGGGAGACAACAACTTTGCCGAATTCTTTTAGATTCCGGCTCACAAGCTTCTTTTATCACCGAAACTTGTGTACAACGACTTCATCTAAAACGACAGAATGCTCGGATTCCTGTATTTGGATTATCTTCTACTGGTGTTGGTACTACAAAGGGCGTAGCATCACTTCAATTATCATCGCAGCATGATAATTCTGCAGTCATCAAAGTAAATGCCTTGATTCTCAACAAGTTTGCATCGTTACTTCCTACAGTCGACATTGATATATCTCATTGGTGTCACTTACAAACATTGCTGTTAGCAGATAGTAAATTTAATCATTCAAGGAAGATTGACATACTTCTTGGAGCTGATTATTTCTTTAACATCCTTCGACATGGACGGGTCATGGGACCTGATAAATTGCCAATAGCGCAAAATACCATGTTCGGTTGGGTAGTGGCAGGTCAGCTGTCAAATAGTGATACGACTCTGCAATCATTTTCTACATCTATTGACCAAGTAAGTGGTTCAGATATAGATGCAGCTCTCAGACGTTTCTGGGAAATTGAAGAAATTGCGAAATGTCGCAATTATTTAACCAAAACATTTTCTTGTAATTCAACTGGTCGATATGTTGTCAGGCTTCCATTCAGAGCTGATGCACCAACTCTAGGTGACTCTGAAAAGACAGCAACATCTCGTCTACTTTCTGTTGAACGCCGTTTAAATCAAAATAATCAACTACGCAAAGACTACAATCTGTTTATGAAGCAATACCTTAAGTTGGGGCATATGGAATTAATACAACCGAAAGAAGTGTTAAATGACTGTACCAAATCATATTACATTCCTCACCATGCTGTTGTTAAGGAATCTAGTACAACAACGAAGCTTCGAGTAGTATTTGACGCGTCGTGCAGAACCACGTCTGGCAGCTCACTCAATCAAACGTTGTGTGTAGGACCAACTATTCAGAGGGATCTCTACACGATTCTTCTTAATTTTCGACTTCATAAAATTGCATTCTCTGCTGACATTGAGAAAATGTACAGGCAAGTTCAAATGAGTTCATTGGACAGTGATTTCCAAAGAATTTTATGGCGCGAAAACGCATCTTTACCTATTCAACATTTCAAGCTTCTCACTGTCACATATAGCACTGGCTCCTTTTTTGGCAACACGATTATTACTCCAAGCAGCAATTGATGCAAAAAATGAATATCCAGAAGCAGCGAGAATTATTGAAAAAGATTTTTATGTTGATGATCTTATTTCTGGTGATACAAGCAATTAAGTTACAGCAACAGATTGATAGTATCCTAGAATCGCATGGTTTCCAATTAAGAAAGTGGACATCTAATTGACAAACTTGGTGTCACTTCCGTTGATATTGGCGAACCAACTGAATCAATAAAAGTTCTTGGACTCAATTAGCAGCCTTCAGATGATTACTTTTCTTTCAAAGTTCAATTGCCAAATCTTGGTCTTCCATCAAAAAGAAGCATTCTTTCTGAATCAGCTAACATTTTTGACCCCCTAGGTTTTCTGTCTCCTTCCACAATAGCAATAAAAATTATGTTTCAACGATTGTGGATTGAAGACTTAGGGTGGGATGATAATATCTCAGATTCACTTACAGAAGAATGGTTAAAACTTCGAAGTAACTTTATTTTCTTTGAAGGACTCAAAATTCCGAGGTGGCTGTCAACTTGTGGCAATGATATTGAACTTCACTGTTTTTGCGACGCATCAGAACTTGCTTATGCTGCAGTAATATATAGCCGTTCCACAGATCAGTTTGGGAATATTATTGTCAGACTCATATCAGCGAAAACAAAGGTAGCTCCTATAAAACAAATTTCGCTACCACGCTTGGAACTTTGTGGAGCACATTTGCTCATAAAACTTCTTGCTGCTGTAAAAGATGCACTACAACTGAAGGAAGTCAAATGCTGTGCTTGGACAGATTCTACCATTGTACTATCATGGCTATCATCTCATCCACGTCGCTGGAAAAATTAGATTATTGACGCAATTCCACAGCCTTCGTGGAATCATGTTCGTTCCAAATATAATCCTGCCGATTGTGCATCACGGGGAATCTCACCATCAGAATTGGTAAATTTTGACTTGTGGTTGTCTTTAAGTAAATCTGATTGGCCGAAAACAGTCAGCACTTCAGCTGATTCCATCCAAGTTCAAGTTGAAGAAAGGACAACAGTTGTAGTATCACATCATGCTGACACATCAAATGATGATCTCGATAAATTGTTTACATCGATTTCATCCCTAACAAAAATTTTTCGTATAATTTGTTATTGCAAGCGTTTTATCTCTAAATCGAAACGATTATGTTATGAAGAAAGTTATATCACTTCACAAGAGCTTTCTGACACATTATACCTTTGTGTTCGCTGGGCTCAATCAAGCAGTTATTCAGCAGAAATTAAGAATATCAACGCAGTTTCATCTAAAAGCTCATTGTACAAACTTTCTCCATTCATCGATCAAGCCGGTTGCCTAAGAATTAGTGGTCGGATCCAGAACTCAGATTGCTCATACAATACGCAACATCCATTGATTTTACTAAAATCTCATATTTTGAGCAAACTTATTATGTCAGGCATTCATTTAAAATATCTTCATGCTGGACCATCTATGCTAATTAATTTAGTTCGGCAAAGGTATTGGATTGTTGGATGCAGAAATTTAGCAAAGCAAATAGTCAATAAATGCATCATATGTTGTCGACAACGAGCAACTTCTTCACAGCAAATCATGGCAAATCTTCCTCGTCAGAGAGTAATTCCTGGGCGAGCTTTTCTTAGAACTGGTGTCGACTATGTTGGACCTGTCATCCTACGATTGCAAAAAGGTCGCAACAGTAAAACAAGTAAAGCGTATATTGCGTTATTTGTATGCTTCGCTACCAAGGCAATTCATATCGAACTCGTTAGTGATCTTACGTCAGATGCATTTATAGCGACATTAAAAAGGTTTATTTCACGAAGAGGTGTTCCTTCCGACCTTGTCAGTGACAATGGAACCAACTTTATTGGTGCTAAACGCCAACTTGCTAATTCGTTTAAGTTAAGTTCTATTGATAATAATTTAATTGGTAATTTTTTATCGCAGATGTTTATCAAATGGCACATGATTCCACCTTCAGCACCACATTTTGGAGGCCTCTGGGAGGCTGGAGTCAAATCGGTGAAAGGTCATCTAAAACGGGTCATTGGTGAAACAAAGCTGACCTTCGAAGAAATGTCCACGCTGTTAACACAAATCGAAGGTGTTCTAAATTCCAGGCCACTAACAGCAATTAATGAGGGAGACATCGATTCTCTTGATGTTCTAACACCTAGTCACTTCATTATTGGAGAGCAGTTAACAGCAATTCCTGAACCTTCATTACTAGACGTAAATGCATCACGTTTAGTCAAATGGCAGCTAATTTTAAAAATGAAACAAGATTTTTGGAAACGATGGCATCAAGAATATCTCACATCATTACAACAAAGGTCAAAATGGTGTAAGACTCAAGAAAACATCAAGGACGATGATTTAGTTCTTATTAAGGAAGACAATCTTCCTCCCTCCACATGGGCACTTGGTCGAGTCGTACATACTCATCCCGGTAGTGATGGATTGGTGCGAGTTGTAACTCTTAAAACTTTAAAGGGGATGTTTAAGCGTCCCATCACTAAACTTTGTCGCCTTCCAATTAGTTAAGAAGCTGAGTCCTTAACTATGTATAAAATTGGCAACGTTTCATTTTTTATAATATAAATTCAATTTATTATACGTCTCTTAAAAATCATTGTATTTTCTCTTTACTTAAAAGGAATTAAACTACTATTAATTTTAATGTACAATTTTGTATAACGAAAGAACTGTACTCTTGCACAGCACAAATAAATTATATTCGCATTTTAACTATCAAGCAATACAGTCGTTTTAATTAGAATTCACCAAAAAACCTAATCACATCAACTTTTCACAAAAAATAATTATTGGTCCTTCGAGCTTTTTTCTACACATATGAACACACATCGTTCTCACACACTTTCTAATGGAAAATTTGTGACTTTCTTTCCTTATTTTGTGCGGAATTTTTTGTTTCTGTCATTTTCAAAGAAAGCATTAGAAAGATCGCATCTAGTTGTCCCTTTTCAACATTATTTTTCTCTTAAATGAAAGAATTGTTTCATTTCTGTTAGAACAGTGAAAAACTAGAACATGTTCTGCTTGCTCAAATAATTGTTTGTTCGAACCATGCCCTACTACCATAGGGCATAAACAAGAAAACTAATCCAAAAGAAACTTTAAATCAAATATTACATAGTTCATCAATGTTGGGTCAAGGAAAAAGTTCGTGGCGTTTTTTCAGTAACATTCAAAAACATTTTTATTACATTTCTTTCTCTGTCGTATGTGATCCACTTTTCATCATCCGTTATCAAACTTTTTAAAAATGGCTCGATTTCGTTTCGTTTCAGCAGCGATTTGCAGATGGAAGTTCGGTCCATTAATTCTTCACTGTTAATCCACGTGGAACCCAAATATCGAGCTTCTTTTTGTATCCAGCCTTACGTAAATGGTTCAAAACTGTTTTTTTAATATGAAATGTGCCAGTCTTCCTCAATTTTTTTAGAGAATTTCATCGACTTTTAGAATGATTGGTCTACCAGAGCGGGACGGCGTGTCTTTAACATCAAAATTTCCAGATCGGAAACGAGCAAACCATTTACTTGCTGCTGATTCGGTGAAGATGCTCGAATTTTTTCACAAGCCTGCAAAGCTTTATCGCCGTTTTTAAATTTTCTGTTGAATCATAAAAACTTGAAAATTCTATAAATTCTTTTTTTTAAATTTTTTTTTCCTAACTTACTTTCCATACGAAACAAAATGTACTGAAAGTTAATTCAATTTTGCTTAAAGATGGCTAAAAGTATTAAAAGAATGGATTGTCATCGTGTTCTGAGCTATTCTAAAAGTTTCAAAAGTCTAGTCGGGAAATTAGCTAAAAATCGATTGCAAGATTTGTACGGGACAAACAAACAAACAAACAAGAAAGCGAGTTAATAAAAACGTGGTAAAATATAGCGAATTTTTTCAGAATCTTGGCTCATTTTCAAACCCAATTACCGCTATTACCTCTGACTGAATTTCACAATTTTTTAAGTGAAACTTTTTCGGCCGAATTGGAGTAATTTTTCAAGGTCGTTACTTTTTTATTCAACTTTTCTGACCGTTTTTCGTCATGAAACGTCGCATTACAAAATCTTATTATATGGACGTCAGAGACGATTGCGATGTTCGGTAATATTGTGGAGGTATTATTTCCGTTTAATATCCTAGACAGATCTCCGATTTTAATGATCATTAATGCCCAATCGGTCATTAAAACTGGATAATGACCTTTATTTACGTAATTAATGATCAATTTTAAGTATCTATTTCAAGTATCATTAATTTTTGAATTATCAAATAAAATTGTGAAGAGGTCCTAAATTGTTGCCCCACACTGTTTACAGGGCCATCTACATTTGAATATTTTAAAAATTTCATCTGGTTTTGGCATGTTTTATTCTTTCAAATAAAAGGAGGAAATATGGTTAAAAAATTTAAAAAAATAATTTCATTGAATCAGAATGAATAAACATTCTATTCTGAATATTATAAACAAAATAGTAATTTTATGAACCTTTTGGAATGACAAGAATAATGATCATTGTGAAAAAAAGAAGATGTGTCATGGGTCATCCAGAAGTATCATTAAAAAATGATTCTTGTAGTTAAAATCGGAGATCTGTCTAGAGCATTAGATCAAATAGTTATACCTCCCACCGAGTTCCTGTAGTCGTTGCAAATTTTTGAACTTTTTACATAGAAGTCATACACGAAAGTTGTGGAGGTTTATATGGGGATTATTTGCGTTGAAGACCCAATAGTTATATTCCCACCGATTTAGCGCTGTATTCAATAACAGTTTTTGAACTTTTTGAATTTTTTACATAGAGGTCATACATAATTACAATGTTCGACAAAGTTTTGGATGTTTTCATAGGGATTATTTCTTCCGAAGATAAAATAGTTCTATGTCCCACCACATTGGCGTTGTAGTCGATAAAATTTTTTTTTCTTTTTATATAGAGGTCATACACGTTTGCAATCATCGGCAAAGTTGTGAAGGTTTTCATGGGGATTATTTCTGCCGAAGATAAAATAGCTCTATCTCCCATAGTAGAAGAATAACTCAAAAGAATTGTAAAAATCGATTAAATAAATTGAATATTAAATTTACATTCGAAATCTTATTTTTATATCGGCTGTCTCCATAATAGCGCCAGATTGAAATTCCGCGCTATTTTCGTTTTATTAAGTTGACAGTACTAAAATTATGACATCTGTCATCTGCCATTGTTGCTAATAATACTCGTGGAATTTTGCACAAAGGAAAATTCTCTCCATTTGTTAAATTATGTTGAAAGTTTCCCTGTATATTGGGTGTAAAATTGTTAAAATATGAGGAGGATGCTAACGCAAATTGTTTCTTAGCCCCCTCGAGGTATTCAGCCTTTGTAATAAGCTGAAACAAAACATAATCTATCGGAAATATTGTTTGGACGCAATATACGGCTTCCTGTGGAATCTGACAAACTGGAAGTTAGTGACTACAGCGATAAATTGAAGGATCGTCTAGACAAGATACATAACCTAGATTGCTACCGATCGGATGAAAATAAGTTATGATATTGCCGCGAACAGCCGTGGATTCCAGGATGGTGACAATCCACAACGAAAGAAGGGAATATCACCTAAATTCATACCGAAATGGGAAGGTCCATATACCGATATACAGATTTAAGGAGGGAGTAGTGCACTATAAATTTCTGGAAATATTCTATTTCTTTTATTAAAGAAAAAGAAATTCGAATATTTCCAGAAAACGCTACATTTATTTATTTTAACACAACCGAAACACAATTTCAACATTTCCACTAATTAGAAATGATTATCAAAACAATAAAAATGTTCGAGGCGATTCTCGATACACTGTCAATTTGTATAAATAGCAAGCGAGAACCGAAAATTAAATCAGTTCAAATTGAATAGTCAAATTGTGTTTCATATATTTATTAAAACCTAGCCCCGAACAGTAATTTTGCATCTAAAAGTTGTGTATTTTTAAATAATCTGTGATAAATAAATTTTGTAATAATTAATTATTGAAAGACAAATATTTTTGAGACTAATTGTTTAAACGGAAATAATTGCAAATAAAAGTTTATACACAGAATTCACATAAATAAAAAGTGTTTTCATTTAATAACATTCGAACCAGGGGGTAGCACGCAACAATATTTTAAACACTTACCACTATATTGATTCGCTTCCTGATCAACGATCATCCAGCAATGTTTTTGATAATTCCTTGTCCAAAAATAAATCGTTTTCTAATAAATTGTTGCAAAAACGAAATTTCCAGTTGATTTAATATTGGTGAGTTTTTCGCTTTTAATAATATAAACGATAAATTTACTAGACCTGGTGTGATAACATCTTTGCCATCTCTGTTTTGATCAATTAGAATTGCGAAAATTTGTTGTAGATCAATTTTATCAGTTTCTAAAATCCCACGGCACCAAAATGAATTTTTTGATAATTCTTTTTCGTCTTCGTTGTTTTTAATAACACTACGTACAAATGGAAGAATTGATGATAACGATAACCGTGCATCTGGTTCACGATTTGAACGTGACATGGCCAAAATTGAACTTAAAAAAAAAGGTGTTAAAACAAGATCGGGTAATGATGAAAATCCCTAAAAATAGTTTATTTTAGTAAATGAGAAAAGAAAAAATTATTGGATCTCCGAAATACGTTTCTTAATTTCTATGAAAGTCAAAACAAAAGATATAAATAAAGGGATAGGGAAAAATTCAAAAAAGGCTTTATTTAACATACGTAAATCACATTAGATTTTATGGTAAGAGGTTTAAGCTCCTAAAAGTTTTTGCCATAATGCAATTTATATTAAATAAAAACTTAAGAGAATTTCACATATCTTTACTTATTTTTATCTTTGTAGAAACTATAAGCAAATCCTGATACTATAATTGTTCCAACCGGAGATGAATCATGATTTCATCACTATGTAGAACCAATCGAACAAAGTAATACGATTAGGAAACGTATAGGAATTTATTTTTAAATTTTAGGCGATCATTTGAGAGTGTCAATAAAAGGAAAAAACATAAAGTAATTAAAAATCGGCCCATAGCCAATTTTTTGATGCCCTATGGTAGAAATGGGAGAGAAAAATTGTGAAAACTAACAATATATCAAGGTTTTTTCTTCATAACTTTTTTTGCCCTTTTCAAAATTTTCTCTAATTTGTAAGTAACCCAGACCCTGGTAGTATAAGTCCAATTTGCAAATTTTATTCAAATCGGTGTATTAGTTCTGAATGTACATCAAAAAAACTTTCTGAACAGGCTTATTTCCTCCTACAACTATTTATTTTTCCACTATCCTTAGACTGATATCACTGAAATTTACAATGGTATCGTCTATTTATGTAGTCAACCAATATAATTAATTTAAACAAAATTGTTTTACAAATTTTCCAATTAAATACGAAAAACTATATAAAAAAAACGACAAAACTTTATGGTCACCCTTGTTTTTGCTTAATAACTTCGCTGCCCCTCAGTCGATTTTGCTGAAATGCAATACCAAATCCACTATAGCAATAACCAAGTAGCATTCTAAATTTCATCAAAATTGGATAACGCGTTTTTGAGTTATCTTGTCCACGAACGGACGGTAGTACCTAACATGGAGCATTAATATAGGGAATTTTTTTAAGAATTTAGGCTCATTTTCAAAACCCAATTACCCCAATTAGTTCTGCCTGAATTTCACAATTTTCATAAATATTCTATAAAATATCACCTTTTAAGCGCGCTATAACATAACTTGATGGGCTTATAACTACTAAAGTTATACGACTCTAAAGCCATCTATTGGAAAAAAAACGCCACGAACTTTCTACTTAACTCAAAATTTCAAGGTTTTTTCTCTATAACTTCGTTTTTACATTCTCAAATTGGCTCAAATTCACAGGTGTGCTGGACTCTAATAGCATAAACACGTTTCGTAAATTTGATTGAAATCGGTATATAACTTTTTAAAATACATCGGGAAAACTTTATGAACAGGCTTATTTTAGGCTACAACTATTTCTTTCTCCACTACCCTTCCATCGATTTGACTGAAATTTAACATGGTATCATATATTTATGTAGTTAACCTATGTAATTAATTTAAACAAAATCGATTGACAAATTTTCCAATTACATCCGAAAAACCATAACCAAAAAAACGACAAAACTTTCTGGTCACCCTGGTTTTTCCTTTATAACTTTGCTCCCCGTAGATCGATTTTGCTCAAATGCAATACCAAACGCAGTTAAGGAATAAGCAACTTACATTCTAAATTTCAACAAAATCGGATAACGCGTTTTTGAGTTATCTTGTCCACAGACGGACGGACGGACGGACGGACATGCATAAATCGATATAACTTTTGATTCCCTGCACAACCATACCTTTGAAATTTTTCTGCGATGATTATTTCTATGCGTTACACACTTAGTGACAAAACTAATATACCCTCTGGTAGTACCTACCATAGGGCATAAAAACTTAGGAATTGTTCTTGGGCAAGTTTCTAATAAAGATTTACCAAAGGTCACAAAAGAGAAAAGAAACGTATTCAAAAATCTATCATTAATCCAAATGTACCCGCAAAACAAAACAAATCTGCAACTCATTGTATTTATATTGTGTACAATAACTTAAGTGATGTAAAATGGTTTCTTCAGCTTCTCTCAACTCTTTATCTGAATGTGCATCTAAAGCGAAAATTCATTATTGTTTCATAAACGCTTTATATTATTCTTCATACCAATACTATCAAAATCAGTTGTATCACTTTGTAATTCTGAGAATAATTTCTTATAATGAAAGTTATAAAAATATCTTTGGAAGGCAACCAAAATCGTTATAACTCGCGTTGGATTTATGGAAGGGGTGCTTCCAATTTTCATTTATTTTGGGCGTCAGAGGGAATGACCAACGCGTTACCTCCAAGAATGAAATAAAAACTCGGAAATTTCAAACTCTTAGTAATACAACTTTTTTTTTTTTTAACTTTTTTAAAATTTTAAAAGGTTTTCCTTTTTTAACAATTAAGGAATTAATTGAATAAAAATTAAAAAATGAAATTAAGAAATAATCAAAAATTTTCTTTAGTTTTACATTCTAGATTTTTAGTTGCACTTTCCGATAGTTCTGTAAAGACATCTTTCTTTTTTCAGTCCGAATTTTCAACTGATTTTAATTTGTTTTCTCGTCAAGAAGAAATAAAGAACAGGTAGTGTGATTTCAAAATTTACGTTTCGGAATCGTTTCCTAATTTGGCACAGTGCATTTTTATTAATACACTTTTCCAATAGGAATTTTTTATATGTGGAAACCGACGAAATTTAATTTGGTGAAACGCGGTCGCCACAGTACTCCTCCACCAGAGAACGAAGTGAACGTTACGTAGGAAAATGGGTAGGAATTCTGATTTTCCGTCCAGATCGTGTGAACGTTGGTTTAGGAGGTTCTTCATGGTCCTGAAAACGAACTTTTTTCTTAATTAGGCCTTCGGGCTGCGAGAGGTTATTAGAATTTCCAGAAGGTGAAGGAGAAATATTAGGGGATGTGTTTATGTCCGTCAGTTCAAAAAAACAAGGTTTTAGACGGTTAATTGAAACTGTCGATTCTTTTCCTTTGACTTGAATAGAAAAGTACTTTTCGTTTCGCCGCAAAACTAGGAATGGTCCTTCGTAAGGAGGTGTAAGTGCTGGTCTTAAAGCATCTGTTCGGATAAAGACATGCGTGCAATTGTGTAAATCCTTACTAACGAAAATTTTGTCCTTTGAGTGTCTTGAAGCGGGAATGGGGCGAATTAATTCAAAATGCTTTTTTAGTCTTTGAACGAATTCAGATTGAGGCAAAAAATGTTTTGTGATTTGGAAGAAATCACTAGGTAATCGCAAGTTAGTGCCATACACTAGTTCTGCAGAAGTTGTGTTAAAGTCTTCGCGAAAAGCGGTTCTCAGTCCTAACAATACTGTGTGAAGAGATTTGGTCCATTGACTGTTCTCTGCGCACATGATAGCAACTTTGAGGCTTCTGTGCCACCTTTCTATCATCCCATTGCACGCTGGATGGTACGCCGTTGTTCGAGTACGAGTAAAACCAAGGAGTTTAGATAATTCAGAAAACAGCTCTGATTCGAACTGTGCTCCACGGTCTGTTGTAATGGTTAGAGGAATTCCAAAACGGCAAATCCAGTGTTTATACACCGCATTTGCGACTGATTCGCTCTTGATGTCAGGTAAGGGTATAGCTTCAGGCCACCGAGTAAATCTATCAATGAGTGTTACACAATATTTTTGGTCTTCCGAAGGAGGGAGCGGACCGATAATATCCAGATGAATATTTTCAAAACGATTTTTGGAAAGCTGAAAGTCACCTAATGGACTGCTGACATGTTTTCCGATTTTAGTTTTCTGACAAGCGATACATGCTCTTGCCCAGTCTCGGGTTTGTTTGTTCATGTCGGTCCAAATAAAGTTTTTAGAGATTTCTTTGGAAGTTGAGCGAATGCTTGGATGTGACAAGTTGTGGACACTACTGAATACTATTTTCCTGAAACCTTTGGGCACGTAGGGTCTTGCCTTTCCGGTTGACATGTCACAAGTTAGCATTTTGTTAGAACCAAAGATGGGTAGAAGTTGAAATTGGAATTTAGGATTTGACCGAAGGGAATTTTCTAATTCGCTGTCTTCCTTTTGCGCCTCAGCCATTTTTTCGAAGTTGAGACTTTCTGGAATTGATAGCTGAGCCAATCTAGAAAGGGTGTCAGCGACGATATTTTCCTTGCCGGAAATATGCTTAATGTCGGAAGTGTATTGGGCAATTAGGTCTAAATGACGACGTTGACGAGGGGAAGCTTTGTCCAAGTTTTGACATAGTGCATATGTGAGAGGTTTGTGGTCCGTGTATAAGGTAAAAGTTCTACCTTCCAACCAGTGTTTGAAGTGTTTGATAGCGGAATATGCTGCCAAAAGTTCTCTGTCGTATGCACTGTAACGTTGTTGGGTTTCCGTTAGTTTTAGAGAGAAAAAGGTTAACGGTTGCCATACGTTAGAAATAAGTTGCTGAACCACGGCTCCAACTGCGATATCTGATGCGTCCACCATGACAGCTAGAGTTGCGGTAAGAGATGGGTGAGCAAGATGTGTAGCTTCGCATAATCTTTTTTTGCTCAGTTCAAATGCCTTTAACGAATCTACGGTCCAGTCTATTTTCCGTTTGTCATTTTTTTTACTTCCTTTTAGGTAAGCGTTTAACAAGACTTGTTCCTCAGCAGCGTGTGGGATGTAAATACGATAAAAGTTTATCATTCCAAGATAACGTCTTAATTCTTTCACAGTTTCGGGTTGTTTGAAGTTGGCGATGACTTCGATTCTTGATTTGGACGGTTTGATGCCGCATGCAGAAATATCGTGACCAAGAAAAGTGATTTTAGGAACGGCAAATGTGCATTTGTTCGTATTAATCACTAATCCAGCCTCTTTGAGGCGCTGTAGGACGATTTCGAGATGCGATAAATGTTCGGATGGGGTTTTGGAAGCAATTAATATGTCGTCAATATATGGGAAAGTAAAGTTTAACCCGCGCAAGACAGAATGCATGAGGCGTTGGAATGATTGCGCGGCATTTCGTAAACCAAACGTCATTCTTGTGAATTCGAATAAACCGAAAGGGGTGCAGATTGCGGTTTTTGGGACATCTTCTTCACTAATGGGTATTTGGTGATAAGCCCGTACCAGATCTAATGATGTGAATACCGTACAGCCATCGAGTTGATGAGCAAAGTCGGTAATATAAGGGATGGGATATCGGTCAGGTTTCGTGATGAAGTTAAGACCGCGATAATCGCCGCATGGACGCCATTCCCCGTTCTTTTTCATTGTCAAGTGAAGTGGGCTAGACCAATCGCTTTGAGATGGTCGACAGATTCCCTGTTCAAGCATAATAGTAAAAGCTTCTTTGGCAACCTTAAATTTGTCCGTGTTTAAACGCCTAACTCTCGCAACACACGGCTGACCTGTGGTAACGATAGAGTAGGTGACATTGTGTTTGGGAAAATTTAATTTGGGTCCTTCAATAGTGATCTCTTTGAATTTTTGAAGTAGACGAAAAATTTGCGGATCTAGAGAAGAAGAGATAGTTGTCAAAGCGTAGGAAGTTCCTTTAACCAGTTTCGTTATTATTTCGAGTTTGGTAATAGGATCGATTAATTTTTTCCTTTTGATGTCGACAATTAATCCGAAATAGTTTAAGAAGTCAGCTCCGATGATTGGTTTATCCACATTTGCAATGGTGAAACGCCACGGAAAACGTCTACGCAATCCTAAGTCAAGGTTTAAGGTTTTTTGGCCGAACGTGTCTATCATGGTTGAGTTTGCTGCGAACAGTTTGACCTCGCTTTTTGTGCATTTGTCTCTGAAGGTAGGAGGTACAACGGAAATATCGGCTCCCGTGTCTATTAAGTATTGAGATTTTGACAGAGGATCTAAAATAACGAGACGGCAATTATGTTGGCTAAAATCGCTGGTTGCCAACAGCGTAGCCGATTTTAGTTTTTTTGATTAGTGTTGGATTGTGAATGCTCGAAGTCGCAAGGTTTAATACATTTTCGAGCGTCGGCTTTGAATTTGTAGTGGTACCAACACGTACTATATTTTGTTTTGCGTGCAGCAGATCTAGAATGTGAACGAGTGTTGGTGTTGGCCTTATTTGAGCCAAAATTTATGTTCATTGCATCGAGTTTCCGAGTCAGAGTATTGATTTGTTCTTTTAATGTTGACATTTCCGTAGAAATTTGATCGACATGATTCAACTGTGGTTTACTTTCAACTGTACAAACGTTTGCGATTTGATTTACTTCAGCAATCTTGTCAGCCACGACTGCCGATTTATCGAGACTGGTATCTTCAATGCTAGACAAAATTTCTTGTATATGAGCAGGTAAACGTTGCAGCCAAAGTATTTGTAAAATTGGGTCTTGTATTTGCCCACCAGCTAGGGTTTGCATTTCCCTTAGCAGTTGCGAAGGCTTTCTGTCACCTAACTGTAAACCCTTTAACAGTCTGTCGATTTTAGTCCGAGTTGAATCTCCTAATCTGTCGATAATTGCATTTTTTAAGTCAGGGTATTTGTCAGATGTTGGTGCGTTTAACAGTTTATCGCGAACTCTCTTTACCGTTTCGCCGTCAAGCGCGGTTATTAAACGGCTATATTTGGTCCCGTCTGTTGTTATACCACTAATATCAAATTGTGCCTCTAGTTGAGTGAACCAAATTTCTGGATCGTCACGATTAAACGGGGGTGGCATTAGGGCGATTCTGTGTATATTAGTATCGAACACTGGTGGAGGATTGGCTTCGGGATTGTGATTGGTGGTCATTATAAAAACGTTTGCTTTCACGAAAGAATATTTAATGTATTATATTTTTTAAATAAATTCACACTTCCACACTCACTCACTCTGACGAAAAGAAACAAAAACAAATCAAACGCGACAAACTGGACTCGAAGACACAGTCCACTTACTGAACTAGTGCAATTTAAAAACCCAAAATTAAAATGTTGGTACAAATTTTTTTAAAAAATGATGTGTAATTTTTAATAGTAAAACATTTGTTTAATAGATCAAATTTTGTGTAAGTCAATTTTTTAAATAAAACAAAATTAATTAATTTCTCTGCTCAAAATATTTTTTTAAATTAAAGAGTTGTTAATTTTGTACCTGTTTTTTTTTTTCAAATCTTGCGATTTACCTCTGCATGTAGGTTTTTTTTTAAAGAGAAAAAAAAAAAATGTTGATATATTTACGGCCTTCGTGATGATTTCGCTGCGAATGACTTTAGTTCTCTGGTGGTAGATTTTCTGATGAATTTGTTGCCGTTAAGATGATCTGGTACAGATGAAATTGATTGCAGATTCCGTTTTGATGGATGATGGCTGATGGAGTTGATTGGGTTGATTCGGAAGAAAACAATTTTTCTTTTGATGTCGAAAGGTGTTCGAATTTGTTGATTAAATGTTAAATTACCCTTGACTTAGTCGGGGTCACCAATTATGGAAGGGGTGCTTCCAATTTTCATTTATTTTGGGCGTCAGAGGGAATGACCAACGCGTTACCTCCAAGAATGAAATAAAAACTCGGAAATTTCAAACTCTTAGTAACACAACTTTTTTTTTTAACTTTTTTAAAATTTTAAAAGGTTTTCCTTTTTTAACAATTAAGGAATTAATTGAATAAAAATTAAAAAATGAAATTAAGAAATAATCACAAATTTTCTTTAGTTTTACATTCTAGATTTTTAGTTGCACTTTCCGATAGTTCTGTAAAGACATCTTTCTTTTTTCAGTCCGAATTTTCAACTGATTTTAATTTGTTTTCTCGTCAAGAAGAAATAAAGAACAGGTAGTGTGATTTCAAAATTTACGTTTCGGAATCGTTTCCTAATTTGGCACAGTGCATTTTTATTAATACACTTTTCCAATAGGAATTTTTTATATGTGGAAACCGACGAAATTTAATTTGGTGAAACGCGGTCGCCACAGATTTATACATAACGAAAACAATTAGAATGCTAAAGCTGGTAACTCAAGAGGTTCTAATTTTAAAATACTATAACAAAATTTCGATAAAACCATTGGAATTTCATCACTTGTCAGTTTAATATCGCTAAGAAAAAATAAATTAAATCAATACAAGTATAATTGTAATTAGAATGTCTGATTTTTTTAAGTTACCGAAACATATTTGCGATTGGTGTTAAAACCTTTTCAGGCCATTTAATTGTGCATAACGTTTGAATAATATTTGTTTTATAAGCTGCTCCAGACGATTTTACACCATGTACAATAAGAGTTGACATACTCGATAAAATATGAAGAACTTCTGAAAGCAAATCTTTCCAACTGAAGAAAAGATTAGAACTAAATTAATTCATAACGGATCTACAAATAGCAAAATATGAAGAACTTCTGGAAGCAAATCTTTCCATCTGAAGAAAAGATTAGAACTAAATTAATTCATAGCGGATCTACAAATAACAAATCCCGAAACGAATAATTAAGTAGTAAAATGCCCCTATAGAAATAGTCTAATCCTTTAATAAGCGTTCGTTAAAGCAGGTGATATGTTTAATAATGGGCAATTAATCATACTGGATTATAAATATAATTTTTTGACACTATAAAAACGATATGTAGAATATACTTAATGCAAAATAATTAATTGCGATTGAAGCAATTGGGCCAAAGGGGCTAGAATATGACCCAATTTGCTAATTGTTTATGAACAAAGATTTAGATATGAAAGAATGGTTGCAGGAAAGATTATTGCCAATTGTCCAATTTTTCCACTGCTCATTATCCTAAAAAGCTATGAAGACAAATATTATTTCACTTTTAGCCAGTTATTCAGTGAACGTTTAAATTCTGACGGAGGTTTAATTTTGACATTAAGGCCCGGTTTGTTCACTCTTGATCAACCTTAATCCATGATTATTCCAGTAGTTAATCATAGATTGCGTTTGTTCACCAAAATTTTAATCACAGAATCCATGATTTGGTTAGTTAATCCATGATTTCGTTAATCAGCCGATTTTCCGTGATTAACGCCATTTAATCCATAATTTACTGGAATTTCGATGGTTTATGCTTGGTTTTCACACTGCGTTTTACTTTTGACATTGTATTTTGACATTGCATTTTGACATTCATATAACACATAACATTCAGTGCAAATATTGAGTGATTCAAAATTAATAATAATAAAATAGCAAGAAATAGAGTGCAATTATTATTATTAATTATGTCCTTCCTATACGAAGCCTCGAAAATTCGACTTGATATTGAATTTTCGACAAATTATTGTTAAAATACCGATGATATGATTGAAATTTTTTTAAGTTAATTTAATTTTTTTTATTGTTTTAAATAAGTACTATTAAATTCATAAAATTGGATTCATATTGTGTAATCAATAAGAATATAAACGAAATAAATAAATCAGAAACAATTTCGCGATATTCAACAAATCGCCAATTCTAACAAGTCATTAATCATTCTGTAACGTGTGGTTAACACTACACGCTTACTTATATTTTCAAGCCTACACGGTAACACTATTTTAAACATCTGCGTGGTCAGCTTTTGCGAAAACCGCATGTTTCAAAAAAATTCTTTCTAGAAAATTCGATTCACCTCATATCCGTGGTGGAAATAAGTTGAAAAGAGTCCCCGCTGAGAGAACGAAAGAAGAGACAGAAAGAAGAATGGGGAAAAGATGACCGTCTACGATTCTGATTGGCAGGATAAAAGTTAAAACAAGAAATACCGGTTTTGGTTTTAGAGTGGATAAAAAATTTTACGAACGGGAAATGGGAGAAGAAGAAAATTTTTGTTAAAGTAGACAGTCTGGTTTGAAATGCGAAAGGAACGAGTTGGTTCGAAATGTTATAGAGAAAAGTTTGGTTTCAGAGGCCGACTCAAAATCAAAAAAATTTGTGTCAGAAAATTCTTTTGAACAGTTTTATGTGATGGTTTTTTTTTTTCACTTGTTTTATTAAGAGAAAAAAAAAATAATATAAAAAAAAATTTCTGTTTTACAAAATTCTTTTGTTTCGTTGGAATAACATTTTTAATGGAAAATTAACGTAGTACAAAGTTGATTAAATGTGTTGAACAAAAGAAAAATTTCAAAACGTGTTAATTTGTATAAAACAAAAAAAAAATATGAATAGAAGATAGTTATCAAAAAAAAAAATATTTGGAGTTGACGGACAGCAATGTGTGCTCGAAATATTGGATACAGCTAGAACGGAACAATTTACTGCAATGCGAGACTTATACATGGGAAAAATGGTCAAGGTTTTGTTTTAGTTTATTCAATAACAGCATAATCAACATTTAATGATTTACAAGATTTGATGGAATAAATTTTAAGAGTTAAAGACACTAATGATGTCCCAATGGTATTGATAGGCAATAAATGTGATTTGGAAAAAGAACGTGCTGTTGGTAAAGAATTGGGTAAAAGTCTTACAATACGACAAATAAAAAAATAAAAATCACCGGAAAAGTAAACAGCAACAGAAGAAAAACAACACTCGCTGAAAATAGAAACATAAGAAAATTCTTTTTTTGAAAGGAACATTATTTAAATTCGTTTAATTTTGATAATTGAAAAAAAAAAGAAATGATAAATCATTCTTTTTAAACTAAAATTTATTATACCATTTCCTTTTGTTACCTTTACACAGAAAAAAAAGAAGAAAAGAAAAATTTTTAACAAAACTCGAAGTTCGAGAGCACCTAATTTAGATACCTTCCGTATTATATGCTTATCAATGATAAAAAATTTTTTTATTGTAAAAACAAACCAAAACGAGAACCGCGCTTGTGCTTGGGCAGCGTATAGAAGTTTAAACCAAGAAACATATATATATATAATTTGTATTTTTTTTGACAGATTTTGTGCGACAAAGAAGGCCTTTTTTGGGAAGCTCACGTAAGTCTGTTGTTTTAATTTATTTTATCTTTCAAAAAAAAAATAAAATATAAAAGAAAAAGAAATCAAAATTTAAAGTGAAAAGTTGAATATTTTGCCATTGATGAAGTCAATGTGTGATTCGTGTAAGCCCTGTTCTCCCTTTTGACTTGTTTCATTAAGTATAAAGAAAAATTTTGGTTTATACATATTTAAATAAATTCAATAGAAGGCTATATTTGATACTGTGCCAAAAAAAGAAAAAAAAAATTAAATTTCTTATACTATAATTGTCGAGTTCATTTAAAAAAAAAAAAAAAAAGTTATATTTCAAAAATAAAAACCTATTATTTGTATTGGATAATATCTATCTATAAACTAACGTAATGTCTCCAACAAAATATGAAAAAAAAAAAAAAAAAATAAGAATTTATTAGTGATCCTAATATTGTTATAAAGGAATTGTAATGGACGGATACTGGGGAAAAGATATTATATGAAAAAAAAAGGGGAAATGAAAATTATAGTGTTTCTTTTATTACTCCTGACCCCCGAACGATAAGTAAACCCGCCGAGGAGAGAGAGAGAGAGACAGAATGAGGACCTGAAGAGGACATAAAAAGAAAAAAAGTAAATTAAGGGTCCATGCTCATTTGTAGGGGCGAGTGTGGACATACGGGGATCGGCATTCTACTGTCGGTCCATGTGGGAGGGAAGTGCCCCAAAGTCCGGTTGGCATTAACACCTTTGCCAATCGGCCCCGATATGCCTCGCAAGGCTTTCGCGGACGGCTGGTCAAGTTCCGGTGACCACATAATTAACGAACATCCCCTTTATTCGGTTTTTTTCTCGCAAAACCGAATTTCCTTGCTTGATAGCTCGCGCTATCTCTATAAAGTCTGAACGACGTTTACACTCATCATGCACGCACATAAATTTATGTGTAACGCGATGACAGATGGTGGTGAGCAGCGACCCACCCCTCCGGCGAGCTAGCACGTGCGACTCAGCAAGGCGTGCAGCCTTTCAGTTGCTCACATTTGCTGCACCATCTCATATCTTCTCCTCGCAAGGAAGAAGATATGCTAAATAGGTCATCAGGGGATTTGCTTTCTCCGATAACAAACCCCAGATATGTAAACCCCTTGTTACAATTCGACACGGATTTTTGGGTTCGAAATCCCTTTTATATACTTTTCACATATTATCCAGATTTGCTGCCCATGAATATGTTTAGAGAATGAATATAATGAATAATGCACTCAATTAAAAAAGATTATTTCGTGTCTCCTTGTGTCCTTTTATTTCATTTTCATGCAAAAACCATATCATGAACATTTTATGTAATATGTAAACAATTTTAATACACAAATTGAAATTTATATTAAATTTACTCAAAATAATTAATAAATAATAAAAACATTTTAAATAATTGCCGAAATCAATTATTTAAAAATCCAAAAATTTAAATTGATCATGGATTCAAATTTGACAGATGCATTGGAAAACCACTGGAAAAATGGAAGAATCTATGATTTGGTAATCAAGGTGAAAAAAAAGTGAACAAACGCATTTCGTTAATCACAGATTCATAATCATGGATTAAGCAAAATCTGTGATTACCTAATCACAGATTTGATCAAGAGTGAACAAACCGGGCCTAAAACATATAGTAACTTAAAATCGGCCTATAGCTGATTTTTTGATGCCCTATGGTAGAAATAGGACAGAAAAACAGTCAAATCTAACAGTATTTCAAGGTTTCTCTTCATAACTTTGTTTCCTCTTTCCAAAATTTCCTCTAATTCGTAGGTAACCTAGACCCCAATAGGATAAATCCAATCCACAAATCAGTATGTTAGTTTTTAAAGTACATCAAAAAAACTTTATGGACAAACTTATTTTCTCTTAGGATTATTTCTTTCTCCACTATCCTTGGACCGATTATGCTCAAATTTAACATGGTATCGTCTATTTACGTATTTAACCAATATAATTAATTTAAACAAAATTGATTCACAAATTTTCCAGTTAAATCCGAAAAACTATATAAAAACACGACAAAACTTTCTGGTCACTCTCGTTTTTGCTTAATAACTTCCCTCCCCTTCGGTCGATTTTGCTGAAATGCAATACCAAATCCACTATGGCAATAACCAAGTAGCATTCTAAATTTCATCAAAATTAGATAACGCGTTTTTGAGTTATTTTGTCCACGGACGGACGGCAGTACCTTACATGGAGCATTAATATAGGGAATTTTGTTCAGAATTTTGGCTCATTTTCCAAACCCAATTACCCCAATTTTCTCTGCCTGAATTTCACAATTTTTTTCATAAATATTCCATAAAATGTCACCTTTTAAGCGATAGGATTGGAACTTTTAAAGTTATACGATATTAAAGCCATCTATTGGAAAAAAACGCCACGAACTTTCTACTTAACTCAATTTTTTAAGGTTTTTCTCTCCATAACTTCATTTCTTCATTCTCAAATTTGCCCAAATTCACAGGTAGGCTGGAGTCTAATAGCATAAACACGTTTCGTAAATTTGATTCAAATCGGTATTTAAATTTTTAAAATACATTAGAAAAACTTTATGTACAGGCTTATTTTAGGCTAGAACTATTTCTTTCTCCACTATCCTTTGACTGAAGTAACTGAAATTTAATATAGTATCGTTTATTTATGTAGTTAATCTGTATAATTAATTTACAGAAAATCGATTGACAAATTTTCCAATTACATCCAGAAAACGATAACCAAAAAAACAACAAAACTTTCTGGTCACCCAGGTTTTTCCTTTATAACTTTGCCCCCAAATGCAGTTAAGGAATAACCAACTTACATTCTAAATTTCAACAAAATCGGATAACGCGTTTTTGAGTTATCTTGTCCACAGACGGACGGACGGACATGCATAAATCGATATAACTTTGATTCCCTGCACAACCATACCCTTGAAATTTTTCTGCGATGATTATTTCTATGCGTTACACACTTAGTGACAAAACTAATATACCCTCTGGTAGTATCTACCATAGGGCATAAAAACTTTGGATTTAGAGTCTAAACCATGGGTGGCTAACCCTTTCAGCAGGCGGGCCAAATTTCACAACTAACATTTCCTGCCGGGTCACGTACCTAATTTTTTTTTTGTTAATTAAAGTAAACAAACAAGTGTGCTACAGGGTTTACTTGCCTACAGAATCGTTATGGTAGACAGGATAATTAGTTAAAGTAGTTTGTACTCATATTATAAATATGATAAATATGTATTTTAACGTCAATCGCAAAATCTCTCCAGACGCAGCGGCGATAATAGAACGAAACTACAGAATAACACGGAATGTTGTCAAGTACTTATGAGTTTGAGCCCGATAGTGTTACAATCTTCCCGAAGACGTCGAAAACCACAGAACATATTAACCAGAAGTTCAAGCCACGCAAACTTTATCAATAGCTAGCGTCAGACAAAAAACTAAGTAACCTTGAGTGTCATATAGCGGGATATTTGAAATAGCTAAAATCTATGAATTTTCCCGAAAATGCGGGATATTTAAAATAGCCCTAAACCAACGAATTTTTCCAAAAATGCGAGATATTTCAAATTTCTCTTAGCTATAAATTAAAAATATACGAACGATTTTTGATGTAGTGATCTTTTCGTGATATGTACAATTAACTTAACATTTATGATCATTTAACCTAGTTCTGCGGGCTGCAACAAGACTCTCGGCGGGCTTCGCGATGGCCACCCATGGTCTAAACTATTTTTTTTTTTCGATTAACTAATCAAAATACAGGAAAAGAAGATAAAATAAATGTCAAAAATTATTAGAATTTAAATGCATTGAAATTTAGATTTTAAAAAGAAAGGTTTTTAATATTTATTTCTTATTTAAAACAAATTAGGGAAAAAATTTAATATTTTATAATGAACGTGGAACAATTATGGCAACCTGTTGAAGAAAACACATCAATGCGAAATATTCCAATAACCAATTTTTTAATAATATTTATACATTTTTTCTGACTATAAATTATTTTCCTTTTTACTTTTCATTTATTCCATTTTTATTTGATGTCTCGTTTTTTTTTTGTTTGTTTTTGTTTTGAACGTCAAAACTTTCAATCACAATAGTAACTAAAGGCAAATCATTCACAATAACTTGCAATTTTTAGTTTATGTAAACGGAAAATAAAAATGAACTGTAAAACCCATGCGAGTTTACCTACGAATTTAATAGGGATACTTAGGTTAGGTAATCTTAAATTTAAACGTTCACTGAAAAACTGGCCAATAATGTTTCAGCAAAGATCCTATAGTACTATAGGATCTTTGGTTTCAGAACTTTGACCCATTGAGCTGCAGAGAAAAATATCTTAAGGAAGAAAGGAAAGGCAACAAAATTACTACCAAACTTTTTCTCGGGTATGTACAGAAAAAAGTTCAAATATTTAGTCAATAAATAACCGAAAATATAATAAATTTTGCTTTAGTTTCTCAAATTATGAATTTACAAAGTTACAATCGATACAACGATTTTATACGCTTAACCACACAAAAAAAAATCGTTTTTTTAAATAATAATTTCAATTATTGCCTTCCTTCCACAGAACGGGAATAAAACTTTGTAATGCTAAAAAATTGCGATGTCAAAATGGTAATGAATCTTAACGTCTTCAAGTTGCATTAAAGTACATAACTAAAAGTACATCTTGTTTAATACCGTTGTAGAATTTCTGTACAGTTCGGATATCTGTCTATACATTAACTTGATTAATGCTTAAGTAATGCCCGTAAACATACAACTATGTAATGAATATTTTATTTTCACTAATCTTAACCGGAAAAAATTAATTTACGGAAAGAAAGTAATAAACATCTCTGATGATACGTCCAGGAGGGAAGTAAATTAATTTTACTATATAAACTGGAATCATCAAAGCTAAAATCGGACACAAAAGAATAAAGTGCAATGAAATTAAAAAAAAAGTTGAAATCATTTTAAGAAAAAATTCAAAATCGAATTAAAATTTAAATCAAATAATATTATAGAAAGTGTTTGAAGTTATGAAAACATATTGAAGATATTACAATTAACATTAAGCAAAATCAGATTAAAAAAATTGTTACTAAGTGGAAGTTAATTAACAGTTAATTAAAATTAAGGGCATAAAGATGAGAGGAAGCTATCCAGTAAAATATGGAAATATTATTGGTTTTTGATTGCTGAGGGTTTAACAATAAAATATTAGTGTTGTGAAAATAAAAATAAACTATTGGTAGCGGAATCGAAATACTATACCTGACACATTTTGGATCACCCAATTTCACTGTTTCTAAGGCGAATTCAACCAGATCAATCAATTGATCATTTGTGAAGCTTGGAAGATCAAGTAATAATCTTGTAATAATATCATATGATTTTTTATAGCTTAATTCAAGATCATTCAATTTGATTAAACAGGCTTTAGCTATAGAGTAACATTTCTCATTTGCTCGTTCATCATCACTAAATCCTCTTAAAAAACAATTCCAAAAAAAACTATTTCAAATTTCAAATGCCTATACCAGTGATTCTCAACCTTTTTTGTTGCGGTACACTTTTAACAATTTCAAAAAATTTAGCGGCACACTAACAATAAAATAAGTGTAAAGGGATAAATTTGGCGGCACCAACATTTTGGCGAAATTTCCGGCTCTTACAGCAGAACCAAATTATTCCGCCCCCTCAAGCATACAGTGGTTCATCACATTATTACCAAAGGATATCTTCCTTTCTCAAAACCACGCAAAATGGATAGTAAGAAATTCCAGATAGCCAAATCAGAATTTGAACAAATGGTCAAATTGGGTATCTGCCGTCCGTCCTCATCTCCAGCTTCCAGTCCACTACACATGGTTCCCAAGAAAAATACTAATGACTGGAGACCATGCGAAGATTACCGTCAATTAAATTCAATTACAATCCCAGACAGATACCCACTTCCGTTAATTCAATGTTTTAACATGAACCATAGAGGTTGTAAAATTTTCTCCAAAATTGACTTAATCCGCGCCTACCACCAAATTCCTGTAGCAGATGAAGACATTCACAAAACTGCAATTACTACACCATTTGGGCTTTTCGAATTTCCTCGAATGCCTTTCGGTCTGAGGAATGCAGCCCAAACATTCCAACGCTTTATGAACAGGGTGGTAAGCGGTTTAGATTTTGTCTACGTATACCTGGATGATATTCTGGTCGCGAGTAGAAACGAAGAAGAAGATATCTCACATTTAAACGCTCTTTTTACCCGACTCGATAATTACGGAATAAACATTAATGCTCCCAAATGCGAATTGGGAGTGTCCCAACTAAAATTTCTAAGCCACTTGGTATCCTCTTCGGGAATACTACCATCTGAAGACAGAATACAAATTATTAAAGACTTTCCGC
This sequence comes from Xylophagus ater, assembly GCA_963422695.1. Lineage (NCBI taxonomy): Eukaryota > Metazoa > Arthropoda > Insecta > Diptera > Xylophagidae > Xylophagus > Xylophagus ater. Next base: position 39,628,770 of record OY730478.1, read on the forward strand.
TTCCTCAAACGGTCAAACAATTACAACGTTTCATTGGAATGATCACTTACTACCACCGCTTCATCCCAAATTTATCTTCCGAATTAGCACCGCTTCACACTTACGTGTCCTTCCTTATTAATTCAAAAATAAAGCAAATTCCCAATTGGACCGAAGAAACAATTAAAAATTTTCACTCCGTTAAAAATAAATTGGCGAATGTCACACTTTTGGCGCACCCATCTAATAACGGTTTTCTGACTATCACCGTAGACGCATCAACAATGGCACTAGGAGCAACCTTAGAACAGCATGAAGATAAGGGTTGGGAACCATTAGCACACTTCTTCAAAAAAATGTCTCCTGCAGAATCTCGGTACTCTGCCTTTGATAGAGAGCTACTCGCCATGTACTCCGCAGTCAAACATTTCAGACATTTTGTCGAAGGTAGGAAATGCATTATTTTTACAGATCACAAACCGTTAATGTCAGCCTTATGCGCCCAAATGGATAGAAGCCCGCCACAAACACGACACATGGAATTCATAGCACAGTTCACTACAGATATACGCCACATAAGTGGAAAATTAAATGTAGTAGCAGACACTCTCTCCAGACTTGAGGATATTTCAGTCGTAACATCAAATGAACTTGATATTGAAGCATTTAGTAAAGGCCAGGAAAGCGACTCTGAATTACAAACTATTATTGTTCAAACTAATTCGAAATGTTTACTCCGCGAAATTAATATCCCGTTCACAGATTTCAAATTATGGTGTAATCTGGCCACCCCAGAACCTCGACCTTTCGTACCCAAAATTTTTAGGAGAATTATTTTCGAAAAATTCCACAATATCACCGATCAGGTGGTTGTTGTTACATCCTCACAATTATAGACCGATTTACAAGGTGGCCAGAAGCTTTCCCCATCAAAGACATTTCAGCGCAAACAGTCGCCGAGACTTTTTTTTATTGAATACATTTCCAGATTCAGTGTTCCGCATACTATTACGACAGATCAGGGCGCACAATTCGAATCAAAATTGTTCTCGGAACTTATACATTTCCTGGGAGCACACAAGATCCACACCACTACTTATCATCCGCAAAGTCATGGTATGGTAGAAAGACTTCACCGGACTTTAAAAACTGCTATAATGGCAAAAGACAGTCGTTTACATTGGAAAATGTAATTTCCCATAATTCTAATGGGAATCCGATCGGCGTTCAAAGAAGATTTACAAGGGTCCCCTGCCGAATTGGTATACGGTCAAAATTTTCGACTTCCGGGAGAATTTTTTGAGAGTTCACAAACCACAATAGACGCACCGCAAATAATTTTGGAACTCAAAAAATTATTTAACAAGCTAAAACCCATCGAATCTCAGTCGCATGATAACAATAAAACTTTTATTCATCCCACTTTGAAAACGCGCACTCACGTTTTCGTGAGAATTGACCGCTTTCGCCACAGCGAAGGACCGTTCAAAGTGATTCGCTGGTCTGATGACCACATATATATCGAAAGGGCGGGCAAAATCGTTCCCATACATATCAATAGGACGAAACCCGCTCATCTCACAAACTCTCCGCCCATCGGAATTAAGCCCAAGAAAAAGTTAGTTTCGCAATAAATTAACTGGATTTTTTAATTTATAACTTCACTTAGTTTTAATTATTTTAATTTAATCTAGTCGTTTTTTGGTAACACCTAAAAAAAAAACAAAATTTGTAAAGTCAGATTTATAAAATATATAAATTCTTCACCACGAAAATATAAAAAGCTAATTAACATTTAGATATCATTTTATTAATTATAAATAAAATAAAATATTAATTAAAACCGAGTTATCATTTTATTAAAATATAAATAAAATTAAATATTAATTTGTGTGGTGTCTGCATAAGCGGCCCCACATAATTGGTGACCCCGACGTTGAAAAGATTAATATCCTCATTCAAATACGGATACTTGAAGAGAAAGGTTCCAGTACAACCATTTAGATAATATAAATCAAAAATTATCATACATATGAGCTCAATGAAAAAGCTAGAATTGCCTGATTGGAATGAAAATTTAACAGAAGAAAACAACCATTCAACTTGCACCTCAAGGGATCACAAGTATGATAGATTCTTGTTTGAGAAAATCATTTAGATTATTATGCAGAATTTCAACTCTAATCATTCAAACCAGAGAATTCAGTAAGATTACATATTAAAACTGGTTCTCCCGTACCACTTCATTTTATCCTGTTTCTTTTATTCCCTCACGGAGGAATTGATTTACAAAATTAACATTCAATAACTAATTTGCAATTGAAAGTTGAAGTCAATGGCTTGACATACTCGATTCTGAACGTGAAAGACTGGAATTAGCACCAAATTTATTTTGAACAAATTTATGCAGCAATCATATATTTCAATATTCCCTTCAAAAGAATTTATTAAAGAAGAAAATACTTGAGTTTTAATTAAGCCCGAAGCAAAAAAGTCAATAAACTTTTAGTTTTCTCAATATTATTGTTATTGTTTAAGTTTTATATATATACATATATACAAGATTGTACAAGTAGGGACAAACGTACTTCCCTTCCAGTTTTCATAACAATATTTTCCAAATACTCTAGTATAAGTGAAAGTATTCGGAATTTACATTTGTGTAACATTTTGGGCTTAAAGTTTTGCTGATATGGCGACTGGAGGAAATGCTGGCGACTCCGTTCCAGCGGTGATCGCGGCCGCGAGCATTAAGGTACCCCCGTTTTGGGCAAACCGACCCGAAATGTGGTTTTCTCAACTTGAGATGCAGTTCGCTCTCAACAACGTAGTGCAAGACAACACGAAATATTTTTACGCGGCGGGACCTTTACCGGAAGAGATATACAATTCCATTTACGACATTATTACAGCTCCTCCCTTCTCTGATAAATACGCAAACTTAAAGGAAACTCTTATTTCTAGATTTTCTTTGAGTAGCGAAAAGAAATTAGAAGAATTGCTTTCAGGGGTCGAATTAGGTGATCGTAAACCATCAGACCTGTTGCGAGAAATGACTCTAAAGGCTGGTAATTCCGTCGATCAAGAGTTAATCATTTCGCTGTGGAAACGCCGTCTTCCAAAAATAGGTTCAGTAGCCTTGTCATTCCATCTAGATAACGACTCCGCTGAACTCGCAAAAATTGCTGATAAAGTCTGGGAGGTTTCCAATTTCAACGAAACACGATTTGGCCATTCTTATCGCAACGAGGCAACATCTCTTCCTGACAATCAATACAACAATTTACTTTCAGCTATGACCAACTTGACGCACAATATCACTGAGTGGCAGGCAATGCAAAATACTAGGCTTGATAACATACAGCATCAAATTAATGCTTCACGACATTGCCTCCAACCCCCAAGATATCGAAGTAAATCACCATTCAGGCAAAGTGCCTCAGACAAACCAATATGTTATTATCACCACAGATTTGGTATTAACGCCCGTACATGCGCAGGGTGTTCTTTCTGGGATGATAAATTCCAACGGAAATCAAATCAGGAAAACACAATACAGTCATCGTAAACGCGACTAGCGATGATTTGTTTCTAGTTCGTCACTTTTTCATACAAGATTTAAATTCCAAATTGCGCTTCCTTATTGACACAGGAGCAGACATTTCGTTTGTACCACGTCGATTTTTCAAAAATAATAAAAAAGACTCCAATGTTCTTCTATCTGCTGTAAATGGATCCAATATTAATACTTACGGCAAAAAGTTCTTAAACATTAATCTAGGTTTACGACGAGAATTCCCTTTCGTTTTTACTGTCGCAGATCTTGATAACCCCATTTTAGGGGCAGATTTCTTAACGAAATTCGGTTTATCTATAGATCTTAAAAACAAACGCTTGTTTGACACCAATACATCATTAGCTGTTAACGCCTAAATTGGTTGTGTTAATCCTATCTCACCTAAACTATTTCAAATTTCAAATGCCTATACCAGTGATTCTCAACCTTTTTTGTTGCGGTACACTTTTAACAATTTCAAAAAATTTAGCGGCACACTAACAATAAAATAAGTGTAAAGGGATAAATTTGGCGGCACCAACATTTTGGCGAAATTTCCGGCTCTTACAGCAGAACCAAATTATTCCGCCCCCTCAAGCATACAGTGGTTCATCACATTATTACCAAAGGATATCTTCCTTTCTCAAAACCACGCAAAATGGATAGTAAGAAATTCCAGATAGCCAAATCAGAATTTGAACAAATGGTCAAATTGGGTATCTGCCGTCCGTCCTCATCTCCAGCTTCCAGTCCACTACACATGGTTCCCAAGAAAAATACTAATGACTGGAGACCATGCGAAGATTACCGTCAATTAAATTCAATTACAATCCCAGACAGATACCCACTTCCGTTAATTCAATGTTTTAACATGAACCATAGAGGTTGTAAAATTTTCTCGAAAATTGACTTAATCCGCGCCTACCACCAAATTCCTGTAGCAGATGAAGACATTCACAAAACTGCAATTACTACACCATTTGGGCTTTTCGAATTTCCTCGAATGCCTTTCGGTCTGAGGAATGCAGCCCAAACATTCCAACGCTTTATGAACAGGGTGGTAAGTGGTTTAGATTTTGTCTACGTATACCTGGATGATATTCTGGTCGCGAGTAGAAACGAAGAAGAAGATATCTCACATTTAAACGCTCTTTTTACCCGACTCGATAATTACGGAATAAACATTAATGCTCCCAAATGCGAATTGGGAGTGTCCCAACTAAAATTTCTAAGCCACTTGGTATCCTCTTCGGGAATACTACCATCTGAAGACAGAATACAAATTATTAAAGACTTTCCGCTTCCTCAAACGGTCAAACAATTACAACGTTTCATTGGAATGATCACTTACTACCACCGCTTCATCCCAAATTTATCTTCCGAATTAGCACCGCTTCACACTTACGTGTCCTTCCTTATTAATTCAAAAATAAAGCAAATTCCCAATTGGACCGAAGAAACAATTAAAAATTTTCACTCCGTTAAAAATAAATTGGCGAATGTCACACTTTTGGCGCACCCATCTAATAACGGTTTTCTGACTATCACCGTAGACGCATCATCAATGGCACTAGGAGCAACCTTAGAACAGCATGAAGATAAGGGTTGGGAACCATTAGCACACTTCTTCAAAAAAATGTCTCCTGCAGAATCTCGGTACTCTGCCTTTGATAGAGAGCTACTCGCCATGTACTCCGCAGTCAAACATTTCAGACATTTTGTCGAAGGTAGGAAATGCATTATTTTTACAGATCACAAACCGTTAATGTCAGCCTTATGCGCCCAAATGGATAGAAGCCCGCCACAAACACGACACATGGAATTCATAGCACAGTTCACTACAGATATACGCCACATAAGTGGAAAATTAAATGTAGTAGCAGACACTCTCTCCAGACTTGAGGATATTTCAGTCGTAACATCAAATGAACTTGATATTGAAGCATTTAGTAAAGGCCAGGAAAGCGACTCCGAATTACAAACTATTATTGTTCAAACTAATTCGAAATGTTTACTCCGCGAAATTAATATCCCGTTCACAGATTTCAAATTATGGTGTAATCTGGCCACCCCAGAACCTCAACCTTTCGTACCCAAAATTTTTAGGAGAATTATTTTCGAAAAATTCCACAATATCACCGATCAGGTGGTTGTTGTTACATCCTCACAATTATAGACCGATTTACAAGGTGGCCAGAAGCTTTCCCCATCAAAGACATTTCAGCGCAAACAGTCGCCGAGACTTTTTTTTATTGAATACATTTCCAGATTCAGTGTTCCGCATACTATTACGACAGATCAGGGCGCACAATTCGAATCAAAATTGTTCTCGGAGCTTATACATTTCCTGGGAGCACACAAGATCCACACCACTACTTATCATCCGCAAAGTCATGGTATGGTAGAAAGACTTCACCGGACTTTAAAAACTGCTATAATGGCAAAAGACAGTCGTTTACATTGGAAAATGTAATTTCCCATAATTCTAATGGGAATCCGATCGGCGTTCAAAGAAGATTTACAAGGGTCCCCTGCCGAATTGGTATACGGTCAAAATTTTCGACTTCCGGGAGAATTTTTTGAGAGTTCACAAACCACAATAGATGCACCGCAAATAATTTTGGAACTCAAAAAATTATTTAACAAGCTAAAACCCATCGAATCTCAGTCGCATGATAACAATAAAACTTTTATTCATCCCACTTTGAAAACGCGCACTCACGTTTTCGTGAGAATTGACCGCTTTCGCCACAGCGAAGGACCGTTCAAAGTGATTCGCTGGTCTGATGACCACATATATATCGAAAGGGCGGGCAAAATCGTTCCCATACATATCAATAGGACGAAACCCGCTCATCTCACAAACTCTCCGCCCATCGGAATTAAGCCCAAGAAAAAGTTAGTTTCGCAATAAATTAACTGGATTTTTTAATTTATAACTTCACTTAGTTTTAATTATTTTAATTTAATCTAGTCGTTTTTTGGTAACACCTAAAAAAAAAACAAAATTTGTAAAGTCAGATTTATAAAATATATAAATTCTTCACCACGAAAATATAAAAAGCTAATTAACATTTAGATATCATTTTATTAATTATAAATAAAATAAAATATTAATTAAAACCGAGTTATCATTTTATTAAAATATAAATAAAATTAAATATTAATTTGTGTGGTGTCTGCATAAGCGGCCCCACATAATTGGTGACCCCGACGTTGAAAAGATTAATATCCTCATTCAAATACGGATACTTGAAGAGAAAGGTTCCAGTACAACCATTTAGATAATATAAATCAAAAATTATCATACATATGAGCTCAATGAAAAAGCTAGAATTGCCTGATTGGAATGAAAATTTAACAGAAGAAAACAACCATTCAACTTGCACCTCAAGGGATCACAAGTATGATAGATTCTTGTTTGAGAAAATCATTTAGATTATTATGCAGAATTTCAACTCTAATCATTCAAACCAGAGAATTCAGTAAGATTACATATTAAAACTGGTTCTCCCGTACCACTTCATTTTATCCTGTTTCTTTTATTCCCTCACGGAGGAATTGATTTACAAAATTTACATTCAATAACTAATTTGCAATTGAAAGTTGAAGTCAATGGCTTGACATACTCGATTCTGAACGTGAAAGACTGGAATTAGCACCAAATTTATTTTGAACAAATTTATGCAGCAATCATATATTTCAATATTCCCTTCAAAAGAATTTATTAAAGAAGAAAATACTTGAGTTTTAATTAAGCCCGAAGCAAAAAAGTCAATAAACTTTTAGTTTTCTCAATATTATTGTTATTGTTTAAGTTTTATATATATACATATATACAAGATTGTACAAGTAGGGACAAACGTACTTCCCTTCCAGTTTTCATAACAATATTTTCCAAATACTCTAGTATAAGTGAAAGTATTCGGAATTTACATTTGTGTAACATTTTGGGCTTAAAGTTTTGCTGATATGGCGACTGGAGGAAATGCTGGCGACTCCGTTCCAGCGGTGATCGCGGCCGCGAGCATTAAGGTACCCCCGTTTTGGGCAAACCGACCCGAAATGTGGTTTTCTCAACTTGAGATGCAGTTCGCTCTCAACAACGTAGTGCAAGACAACACGAAATATTTTTACGCGGCGGGACCTTTACCGGAAGAGATATACAATTCCATTTACGACATTATTACAGCTCCTCCCTTCTCTGATAAATACGCAAACTTAAAGGAAACTCTTATTTCTAGATTTTCTTTGAGTAGCGAAAAGAAATTAGAAGAATTGCTTTCAGGGGTCGAATTAGGTGATCGTAAACCATCAGACCTGTTGCGAGAAATGACTCTAAAGGCTGGTAATTCCGTCGATCAAGAGTTAATCATTTCGCTGTGGAAACGCCGTCTTCCAAAAATAGGTTCAGTAGCCTTGTCATTCCATCTAGATAACGACTCCGCTGAACTCGCAAAAATTGCTGATAAAGTCTGGGAGGTTTCCAATTTCAACGAAACACGATTTGGCCATTCTTATCGCAACGAGGCAACATCTCTTCCTGACAATAAATACAACAATTTACTTTCAGCTATGACCAACTTGACGCACAATATCACTGAGTGGCAGGCAATGCAAAATACTAGGCTTGATAACGTACAGCATCAAATTAATGCTTCACGACATTGCCTCCAACCCCCAAGATATCGAAGTAAATCACCATTCAGGCAAAGTGCCTCAGACAAACCAATATGTTATTATCACCACAGATTTGGTATTAACGCCCGTACATGCGCAGGGTGTTCTTTCTGGGATGATAAATTCCAACGGAAATCAAATCAGGAAAACACAATACAGTCATCGTAAACGCGACTAGCGATGATTTGTTTCTAGTTCGTCACTTTTTCATACAAGATTTAAATTCCAAATTGCGCTTCCTTATTGACACAGGAGCAGACATTTCGTTTGTACCACGTCGATTTTTCAAAAATAATAAAAAAGACTCCAATGTTCTTCTATCTGCTGTAAATGGATCCAATATTAATACTTACGGCAAAAAGTTCTTAAACATTAATCTAGGTTTACGACGAGAATTCCCTTTCGTTTTTACTGTCGCAGATCTTGATAACCCCATTTTAGGGGCAGATTTCTTAACGAAATTCGGTTTATCTATAGATCTTAAAAACAAACGCTTGTTTGACACCAATACATCATTAGCTGTTAACGCCTAAATTGGTTGTGTTAATCCTATCTCACCTAAACTATTTCAAATTTCAAATGCCTATACCAGTGATTCTCAACCTTTTTTGTTGCGGTACACTTTTAACAATTTCAAAAAATTTAGCGGCACACTAACAATAAAATAAGTGTAAAGGGATAAATTTGGCGGCACCAACATTTTGGCGAAATTTCCGGCTCTTACAGCAGAACCAAATTATTCCGCCCCCTCAAGCATACAGTGGTTCATCACATTATTACCAAAGGATATCTTCCTTTCTCAAAACCACGCAAAATGGATAGTAAGAAATTCCAGATAGCCAAATCAGAATTTGAACAAATGGTCAAATTGGGTATCTGCCGTCCGTCCTCATCTCCAGCTTCCAGTCCACTACACATGGTTCCCAAGAAAAATACTAATGACTGGAGACCATGCGAAGATTACCGTCAATTAAATTCAATTACAATCCCAGACAGATACCCACTTCCGTTAATTCAATGTTTTAACATGAACCATAGAGGTTGTAAAATTTTCTCGAAAATTGACTTAATCCGCGCCTACCACCAAATTCCTGTAGCAGATGAAGACATTCACAAAACTGCAATTACTACACCATTTGGGCTTTTCGAATTTCCTCGAATGCCTTTCGGTCTGAGGAATGCAGCCCAAACATTCCAACGCTTTATGAACAGGGTGGTAAGTGGTTTAGATTTTGTCTACGTATACCTGGATGATATTCTGGTCGCGAGTAGAAACGAAGAAGAAGATATCTCACATTTAAACGCTCTTTTTACCCGACTCGATAATTACGGAATAAACATTAATGCTCCCAAATGCGAATTGGGAGTGTCCCAACTAAAATTTCTAAGCCACTTGGTATCCTCTTCGGGAATACTACCATCTGAAGACAGAATACAAATTATTAAAGACTTTCCGCTTCCTCAAACGGTCAAACAATTACAACGTTTCATTGGAATGATCACTTACTACCACCGCTTCATCCCAAATTTATCTTCCGAATTAGCACCGCTTCACACTTACGTGTCCTTCCTTATTAATTCAAAAATAAAGCAAATTCCCAATTGGACCGAAGAAACAATTAAAAATTTTCACTCCGTTAAAAATAAATTGGCGAATGTCACACTTTTGGCGCACCCATCTAATAACGGTTTTCTGACTATCACCGTAGACGCATCATCAATGGCACTAGGAGCAACCTTAGAACAGCATGAAGATAAGGGTTGGGAACCATTAGCACACTTCTTCAAAAAAATGTCTCCTGCAGAATCTCGGTACTCTGCCTTTGATAGAGAGCTACTCGCCATGTACTCCGCAGTCAAACATTTCAGACATTTTGTCGAAGGTAGGAAATGCATTATTTTTACAGATCACAAACCGTTAATGTCAGCCTTATGCGCCCAAATGGATAGAAGCCCGCCACAAACACGACACATGGAATTCATAGCACAGTTCACTACAGATATACGCCACATAAGTGGAAAATTAAATGTAGTAGCAGACACTCTCTCCAGACTTGAGGATATTTCAGTCGTAACATCAAATGAACTTGATATTGAAGCATTTAGTAAAGGCCAGGAAAGCGACTCCGAATTACAAACTATTATTGTTCAAACTAATTCGAAATGTTTACTCCGCGAAATTAATATCCCGTTCACAGATTTCAAATTATGGTGTAATCTGGCCACCCCAGAACCTCAACCTTTCGTACCCAAAATTTTTAGGAGAATTATTTTCGAAAAATTCCACAATATCACCGATCAGGTGGTTGTTGTTACATCCTCACAATTATAGACCGATTTACAAGGTGGCCAGAAGCTTTCCCCATCAAAGACATTTCAGCGCAAACAGTCGCCGAGACTTTTTTTTATTGAATACATTTCCAGATTCAGTGTTCCGCATACTATTACGACAGATCAGGGCGCACAATTCGAATCAAAATTGTTCTCGGAGCTTATACATTTCCTGGGAGCACACAAGATCCACACCACTACTTATCATCCGCAAAGTCATGGTATGGTAGAAAGACTTCACCGGACTTTAAAAACTGCTATAATGGCAAAAGACAGTCGTTTACATTGGAAAATGTAATTTCCCATAATTCTAATGGGAATCCGATCGGCGTTCAAAGAAGATTTACAAGGGTCCCCTGCCGAATTGGTATACGGTCAAAATTTTCGACTTCCGGGAGAATTTTTTGAGAGTTCACAAACCACAATAGATGCACCGCAAATAATTTTGGAACTCAAAAAATTATTTAACAAGCTAAAACCCATCGAATCTCAGTCGCATGATAACAATAAAACTTTTATTCATCCCACTTTGAAAACGCGCACTCACGTTTTCGTGAGAATTGACCGCTTTCGCCACAGCGAAGGACCGTTCAAAGTGATTCGCTGGTCTGATGACCACATATATATCGAAAGGGCGGGCAAAATCGTTCCCATACATATCAATAGGACGAAACCCGCTCATCTCACAAACTCTCCGCCCATCGGAATTAAGCCCAAGAAAAAGTTAGTTTCGCAATAAATTAACTGGATTTTTTAATTTATAACTTCACTTAGTTTTAATTATTTTAATTTAATCTAGTCGTTTTTTGGTAACACCTAAAAAAAAAACAAAATTTGTAAAGTCAGATTTATAAAATATATCAATTCTTCACCACGAAAATATAAAAAGCGAATTAGCATTTAAATCGGGATATCATTATATCAATTATAAATAAAATAAAATATTAATTGAAACCGAGTTATCATTTTATTAAAATATAAATAAAATTAAATATTAATTTGTGTGGTGTCTGCATAAGCGACCCCACAGACTTTCGATTTTCCCACTACAAACCTCACTTTTCTGTGTCTTCGGATTACGTGAAGGGATCTTATTGAAAATTCGCAATATTGCTAGGGAGTAAGGTTTTTCGATATGCATAAAAATATCACTTTTTAAATATCTATCAGCAGCGATAAATAGTAACTACAAAACTATCAAGTTCCCTGAACCTCATTATACGAAGCAGGTTGCAATTACAATCGGATTCAATTACTCAGAGACAGACTGCATTAGGAATTACAATTCATGGCCAATTGTAATTACTATTTCAAACTGTCTCCAGTATAACTTGCCAGTTTCATCGCGACCGGGGCCTTTGCACTCTGACGTATTGCTCGACCCATTACATTTTGATGAGCAGTCGACTACTTCAACTCAACCTAACCGTGCTGCTAAGACCAGAAGTAAAGAAAGAATATCCGAAATCAAGGTTACCGAAAATTTGGTGAAAAATTGCCGACCATTGAAACATATGGATATGTAGGAACTTTCACATTTCTATATTTTTAATTTTCGCAATTTTTCGGCATACTTTAACTTTGCCTTACCGAGCAAAGCTCGGTCCCCCGGTACTATAATCTAAAAAAAGGAGTCTCATCACTTTTGACCAAAGAATTTTATAAATTAGCAAAATAAAAAGAAGTTAAAAATTAAGAAAAATAATTAAATGAGAACATTATCAACTATAATATAGGTTGTTTTTATTTTGATATTGCCGGTTATTATGGCCACTGTAGTTAATTAAAAACAATTTAAATTAACGCCAACGTTTCGCCTCTTTATTTGAAGCTTTATCAAGGCTATAATACAATGAAAAGTATATTTGTTATAATTTGCTTATTAAATAACATAAAACCATATAAAACATTAATGTAACTCGAATTTACTTGTTTGTTCTCAAACTACACAAAACATATTCTTAAAATGCACAAACATATTATGGTACTATGTCACTTAGAAAAAAAAGAAAAAACAAATGAATATAATACATTGATGGAACAAGCAGTAAACATAAAAAATAGAATTTGAAACATTGCAATCATTAAACAAAAACGAAATTTTTTCTTTACTTCTATTTTTAAGACTATTCTATATTATCATCGCCGCGCATACAAGATGGTTAACAAATTCGTTAATGTGTGAAGATAACAGTGTGGAAACGAGACAATTAAAGTAATGTCTACTCATATGTGATGGTTAACAAGTCAAATGGTAATTGAATCGGTTCTATTTTGCTGTGTGTCAATCATATGTGAATAGCTGTCAAATTATTTAGTTTTGTAAAAATAAAGTAGGTATTTAATATAAAAATTGTATTTATTAATTATTTAATTGTTTTCAGAATGACAGAGTGGACCAAAGACCAAAATAAACAGTTGATTTCACTTTATGAAGGGCACGAAATATTGTATAACACGAAAAATAAGTTATATAAAAATAAACATGCTCGGGCGGATGCATTTGCTCGGATACAGGAGACTATGTGAGATTCGCCCCAATACTATTGTTGAAGTCATCAAGACCAAAATAAATTCGTTAAGGACACATTATGCCCACGAAATTAGAAAAAAAAAGATGTTCTATGAAAAGTGGGTGTGGGGCAGAGGATATTTACAAGCTAACGGTGTGGTGGTTTGACAATTTGAATTTTTTGGACAGATACGTCATTGCCAGAGACTCAAAATCAAATCTAGACCATATATATGAGGATATGAATTCTGAGGTATTATTTTGGTTCTTTGATGGAAGTTGATAAGTTTTGAAATTTCGTAATTTGCAGATACATTCGGGTGAATCTTGTTACTCATATTTGTTGGACGACTCTGAATACGCGACTACATCAGCTTCAGGGGATATTGATCAAACTACGTCTCATACTGAAGTAGGACCAAAAAAAAAAACCTAAAGTGTGTCAGTACACAGAAAAGGAACTTCTCAATAAAGCGTCAGAATTACTTAGTACTGTAAATTCAACTTCTTGTGAAAAGAGCGACGAATTTCCACCAAATATACGCCATTTCCTCAATTTCATTGGGTTAGAAATGGCTGTACTAACAGATGAAACCCAACAGAGGACATTAAAGCAAAATATAATCAATCTTGTTTTTGACTCAAGAGCAAATGGAAATTTTTTGTAATTTTGTCGGTATACTATGTGCTACATAAGTGAAAAAAATTAATTTTTTGTTTTGTTTTTAGTTAGAAGACTGTTTATGATATAGTAAGAAAGACTGTTTATTTTATAAAATGTTTAGCAATTAAAATATGTATAAATATATATGGATTAAATTGGATTAGAAGTTAAATTTTTTTATTGCTTCCCATTGCCAATTAACGAAGCCAGTTGTATTGAAATATTTACAGAAATTGTTTCTAATGTCCATAGCTCTATTTGTTGCACGATTGCAAATCGATCTTTCTAATTTTGTTAAGTTTATGTGTTGCCTCCAAAGTCCGGGGGTAAAAGAAACATCTTTTGTATTTTCGTTGTCGACATCGATTGAAACTTCTGCTTCGATTTCTTTAATAAAATTATGCAAGACGCAACAAGTTAAAACAATATTCTCTACTTTCTTGACCGATAAATTAATTTCGGTTTGCAGTATGCGAAATCGGTTCGACATAATACCAAAAGTGTTTTCAACAACTCTGCGTGCTCTGCTCAATCTATAATTGAAAATCTTCTGAGGCATTTCAAATCTTTCTTCATATGGCCTCAACATGTTATTTGTTAGTTTAAACGCTTCGTCCATCACAATAACATATGGAACTTTCAAATTTGTCCCTGGCAAAAAATCTTCATCTGGAAAATTCAGTGAATTTTTATTTATAGCAGTATATAGTGATGAATTGGCAAAAACGCCCCCGTCACTAATTCTTCCATTGCAGCCGACATCAACATACAAAAACTTATAGTTTGCGTCCACTAGGGCTAATAGGACAATACTGTGAAAGCCCTTATAATCAAAATAGAAAGAACCATCCTTTTGAGGAGCACGAAAAGCAATGTGTTTTCCATCTGAAAATTTAAAAAAGCAAGTGAATTTGTAGAAAGTATTAATATTTTTGGCTATACCTAAACTGCCAAGGCAAAACGGGAAGTTCCATTGTCGTGAAAATTCATTATCTATTGCTGTCCACTGCTCTTTGGTGCATGGTGCCTAAAATTAGTAGAATATGAATGCTTAATTGTATGAAATACAATTTTTTTAAGTATAACTTTCAAGCAATCCGATGCAAGAGTGGTGTAAATTATCTCAACTGTTTCTGGAATGATTGCCGAAATGGCTTGAATTGAGATTCTAAAGCTTTAACTTGAACTCCTGTAGGATTCACCAGTTGCCAAAAATCTTAAAGTCACTAATAACCTGATAGAACTATCAATTAACAATGTTACCCTAATGGGATATTTGAACTACGATACATACCTTGTACAAGCCGGAATACTTTTGCGTAAATGGGTATTCTTTCGAATAATTTTCGGACCAACCTTTTCTAAAAGGAAGTTGAATGTTTGTGATGACATTCGAGTAAAGTTTATGAATGCCTTTTCGTCTTCTAACTTCAACTCTTTGAAAAGCAGGTGTCCAGCACCTCTGCCTTGATCTCTCCTTAGCAACCAGTCTTTCGACCAAAGTCGTTTCACCTTCCGTTTACTTTGTTTTTTAAGTAAAACTGACGCAGATATTAGTACAGCAGCACTTATTAATTTTAATTTATTTGCACTCATTTTTACCAAATAAAAACAAAACACAATAACAAGAAATTGTTTCGAATAAAATTATCAGTGTGAACACGATGAATCCAAATCACATGAGTCTTCTTCTTCTTACCTTTGCATTAACGAACTTGTTAACCATCTTGTATGCGCGGCGATGATAATGTGGAACAGCCTTTAATCTTCACTGGCTAATTTAACTTTTAAAACTAAAGCACAGTATAATGAACAGTAAGAAAACTGGCGAACAAAATGTGAAAAATTACGAGTGACCTCGCCAATTTTACGTTTATTTTTAGAATTTTACGCCCGCTTTTACCACCCATTCTTCTTATTTTCCATGCATGTGTGCTTTTTCTCAATAAAAAATGTATATAAAAAAAAACCGCCATCTTTTATGCTCTGTCATTTTTTTTAGATTACGCTATGTTGGTGTAACAGAGATGAATATATATATGTATTAATAAACAAATTCTTACACTTACGCAAATAAATCATGCGGTATCTAAAATGTTTTTTTACGAGAACCAGCTGTGCTATTTACGCTGTATTCCAATTTACAAAATTTAAAAAAACAAAAACATGATTTTTGTATATTTTATTTGAAATTATATTCTTTTCAATTTTTCTAGCGACAAAAATATTTTAAACAATGTCATAGAAATAGAATTTTCCAGCATCAAAAAAACTTAAATATTTCTCTCGAAATGGTTAAATTGTAATTGTTAATGATAATCCATTTAGAATAAAAAAATCTGTAATGATTTTTATTTTACAACATATATGTAAAGAATTTAATGCAAGTTCACGATTCTTCATTCATATAATATGTATTTAAAACATTTTAAACTAAAGTTATTGTTTCTTTAATTCAAAACTTTCATAAAAATGTCGATTTCTGTTTTCGAATACATATAATTATATTGATGCAAAATGTTCAAATATTTCAAATATCTTAAATTAATTGTGTGTTTTATTAAAACCTTAAAAATAATGATATCATGCGCAATTTTTTCCAATTTTAATGTTAAAATGTAATTTCTGAAATTAAAATAGTGTTTTCCAATTATTGAAATATAAAACAAATCTGCAATGCTGTTTTCCAATTATTGAAATATAAAAAAAAAAAAAATTTCCTCTGTTTAAAAAAAACCCACGTGCTTATCAAAAATGCTCTAACACTTGAAAAAAACGTTAGTACAATTTGAAAAAAGTGTCAGGACATGGATTAGGCGCTTAAGAAGCACGCGGGGCTTTTTGCTTTCTTCGTTTCATCCATTCTTTTGCCGAAAACGCATAAGACCATAATAAAACTATTATTTGTCTCCCTTGCTACAATTATCTTATAGGGAGCACGTGTTGAAATTTAATATATTTGATTTATAGGTTACTTCTTTCTTTCTAATGAAAAATTTTAATTTTCTTTCCTTATTTTGTGCGGAATTTTTTCTTTCTGTCATTCTCAGAGGAAGTATTGGGAAGATCGCGTCTAATTTCTCTGCATTTCCTAGTCAAATTACTGTCTGTTTATTATACTGAGACTAAAGTGCATAATACTAAAGACATATTAGCAGCGATAATCTCGATTATCTCACGATTCTCAGTTAAAATTCGATAACGGACCAGATTTTCTCAATTATTGAGGATATTTAACGTAGAATTTTGATCTCAGTTATTGAATAATTGAGAACCTTTCGTTCTCTGAGTATGAAAAGCTTTAAAGCTTTCGCTTTTAAATCTGGTAATACCGCTCATATTTATAGATATAAACCGGGAAAAAGCACAAATAAGAAGAAGACACATTATAAAATCACAGATTTGAATTTGGCGGTTCTAATTTTTTGTATTTTGAAGGAAATGGTTCTTTTTTTTAAAACATATCAAATTTTTAAATTTTTTCTTTAAGATTTTAAATGTTTGCATATTCATAAATAATTTTTTTTTACTTCCAAAATTTCCTAACCAAAAAAAGATTTTATAGAAAGCTTTGAGAAATGTCAAAGAATAATTGAGAATGAATTTTAATCCAGAAAAACAGAATGTGTCCCATGATCTGGATTAAAAATAATCGACTGCGTTAAATCGTGTAGTATGTCTAGGGCAGGGGTAGGCAACGCGGCGCCCGCGGGCGCCATGGCGCCCCGATCGGTTTTTAATGCGCCCTCGCTGGACTAATGTAAAAGTATGATAGCCAGAACGATTTACTTACTCTTGTCAAACGGCGATATACAGCAAGTAGTCAGTTGGATTAATGGGGCATTAACGGACGCATTTTCAAATATTTCTTTTTTAACCCCTAAATTGACCAATCAAGATTATATTTTATTTTAAAAAATAATTTAAAACATTTTTAAATTAAAAAACAATCGGTTTTCAACACGTATTTACGATAGTAACAAAAATTATTAATTCCATAAGATTGTTTAAATTACTTTTAGAAGATGAGGACGTTCAGTTCACAGATCTTCTTTTACATACTGAAGTGAGGTGGCTGAGCAGAGGTAAAATACTTGAGCGATTTATCATGCTTTTGCCACAAATAAAGGAATTTATTGCATCAAGAGGCGAATTTTACGAGCAATTAGAAAATAAGGATTGGCTAATCGACCTCGGATTTCTGACAGATATAACGGCAAAGTTGAATGAATTAAATTTAAAAATACAAGGGAAAAATCAGCATATCGCTGACATGATTAGTGCAGTAAATGCATTCAAATGCAAGTTCGTGTTGTTGAAATCCCATCTATTGAAAAAATCGTTATCACATTTTCCAAATATAAAATATACTGTTGAGAGTTTAAATATGAATAATGAAAATTTTACTGCTACATCATATTTAGAAATTATAGATAAGCTAATAGAAGAGTTTTCTTCTAGATTTGAAGATTTTGCAGCATTAGAACCAGTTCTAAGATTTTTCATAAATCCATTCAATGTTACTGAAGATGATGTCCTTGAAAAAGTTTCAGTGTATTTCGAGCTTCATAATATCGAAGACCTAGAATTAGAAATAATAAGCTTGCAAAGTGATATTATTTTAAAAGCGCATAGTAATGATAAAATGTTTTGGAACTTAGTCGATGAAATTAAGTATCCTATTTTAAGGAAATGTGCGCTACAAATTTATTCATATTGTGCAACAACATACAATTGCGAGTCTTTGTTCTCAAATATGAAATATTTGAAATCAAAATACCGAACAAAGCTTAATGACTCACATTTAGATAATTGTTTAAGGACCGGGAACTCTAAATATATCCCCAATTATAAGAAATTAGCTGAAAATATGGACACCCAAGTTTCACACTGAATTATATGTATCATTATGTATGACACCAACAAAATAAAGTTATAAAAAATCTGTTTTTTTTAATGCCTATTTATACCTGTTGATTATCTGTAAAATATGCGCCCTCGGTGATTTTCAAATTTAGTATTGCGCCCTTAAGGACAAACAGGTTGCCGACCCCTGCTCTAGGGCATAATCCTACGGAAAAAAAACACAAGCAAAATCAGAAGAATAATTACATAGGAAAACCGTATCTTAAGACTGTTCCACATTATCATCGTCGCGCATACAAGAAGGTTAACAAATTCGTTAATGTGTGAAGATAACAGTGTGGAAGGTAGACAATTTCGTTAATGTGTACTCATATGTGTTGGTTAACAAGTAAAATGGTAATTGGTCCGGTTCTATTTTGCTATGAGTCAATCATATGTGAACAGCTGTCAAATTATTTAGTTTTGTAAAAATTAAGTTAATATTCACTATAAGCATGTAATTTTTAAATACTAAATCGCTGAAAATAAGTTTTTATTATCACAGAGTGTGCAAAGGAACAAATTATAAAATTAATTGCGCTTTTTGAAGCGAAAAAATATTATGTGATACGAAAAAAAAATTATACAACAGAAAATTCAAGTTATAAAATGTTTTGTATTAAAATGTTTGAAGTTCAATTGTTTTAAATCTCCAGAATCATATTTCACAATTAATTGAAATTTATTTGCATTCATTATACACCAAATTAATCAGAAAGATTAGAAATGGAGAAATTATTGAGTGAAAGTGTCGAATTTTTAGATGACTAGTCTGGACACAATCAATCAACCTCACATGAGTCTTCTTATTCTTACCTGCTTGCATTAACGAATTTGTTAACCATCTTGTATGCGTCGCGATGATAATGTAGAACAGCCTTTAGATGTTATACCGATGATCGAGTTGAATGCCCTTATATCTGAATTCTTCTTTAAATAATGTTCGGTTTTATATATTTGACCTTAATTTGTAATTTAGTAAAATGCCTTTATATACAACGTTTAGGTCTTCTGTGTCACTTCTCAAGTTAACTGCATTTCCCTGAAGTGATAGTATAACATATTGCACTACACATTACTAGAAATTGCTGGAAATATTTTGATTTAATTTATAAATCAAAAATATTTCCAGAAAACTCCAAAATTAAATTGTTCACACGACCGGAACAATAGCAATGACTCATGTCATAAAAAAAGCACATACAAAAGATATTTTTTTAGAAGTAAATAATAATCGATCATTGTCACGAACCAATGCAATGATTCAAAATAGAAGAACTTTCGGGAAACTATTCTTTGTGTATTGAATAAGAATTTTCTAGAGATCTTCTTTGTGTAAACGTTGCCACCTAGTTTTCAGAAAGCCAAACGACCAGGCTTTTCGAGAATATTCCGAGACACATCAATTTTATATAAAAGCAGGCCTAGAGTCGAAGCTAGAATCAATTCAAATTAGAAAGCCGAACTGTGAACTTGAAATATTCGGAGTAAAACTAAAGCTTTGATCTTAAAAGTAATTAAAATAGTGAAGCTCTAAAACTGTGATAAATAATTGTAATAATTAAATTATTGAAAGACAAATATTTTTAAGACTAATTGTAACGCAGAAATAATTATAAATAAACCTTATACACTAAATTCACATAAATAAAAAGTGTTATCATTCTAATAACATCGAACCGAAAGAATAGCACATCACATTGGTGTCAGAAGTGGGATTATTTATTGTGAATCAGTGCGGAAAAGACAATTGTGCTAAAAATTTCTGCAAGAGAATTCGAAATTAAACTAGAAACTTCTGTGGGGAAAATTTCGAAGAAATTCGTTATTAAGAAATTTGAGTGTATAATAATTTCGACTGTGTAAGAAATTTCAGGGGCGTACAAGAAATTTTGTATGAGTTGTATAAAAATTTCGATTGTGCGAAATTTGAGGTTATACGTCGTGTATTGTGTGAAAATTTCGATTGTACGAGAAATTTCGTGGAAATTAAGATTATACTAGGAAATTTCGTGGTATTTAGATACAGTGCGAGAAGTTTCTATAGAACATAAGAATTTCGTGAACAATTAAAAGTATTTGAACGATGGAAAGTAAACTATTAGACAGCTTGAGTACATCAGAACTATCCACAGTTCTGCGTGTGTGGAAGTCAGTTTCCACGGGAACTAAAACAGAAAAGAAGAAAATAGTAATCGCTGAATGTGCAATAAGAGAACTAGACATTAGCACATTCGACTTTAGTGAAATTCTGAAAGAGGAAAAACAAGAAGAAATCAACAACGAAGAGGGAAACCAAGAAGAAATTATCAGCGAAGACGCGGCTAAAACAACAGCAAGTGTTCAAGATAATTTAAAGACGCTTATGACCATGATGATCGGTCTTCAGACTAGTCTGCAAGAAGAAATGAAAACAAATGCTTCTAGTCTTCAAACCAAAATGGATTCAACTGCTTCTAGTTTACAAGGCGAATTAAAATCAACTGCTTCTAGTCTGCAAAGTGAGATGCAATCCAATACAGCAAGTCTCGAAAATAAGATTGCAAACATATCTGATATGCAGAACAAAATGGAATCCAGCATGGGTGAATTAAAAATTCAGGTGGAATCCAGTGTTGCGAACCTTGAAACTAAAATTAGTACAGAAGTTTCTACAGTTCGTACGGAAGTTTCTGCAGTTCGGACGGAAGTAAGTAAAGTAGAACAGAAATTGGAAGACAAAATAACTACAGAAGTTACAACAGTTCGCGCGGAAGTAAGCAACATAGAACAAAAATTGGACCAGAAGTTGGAACAAAAAGTGGCAGAAATAGAAGCAAAAATGGCTGATATCAAAGAAAATAAACCAAATATTGAGTCATCAGGTAAAAGGATGAAGCCACCAATATTTGACGGCAAAACTTCATGGCCAGTATACAAACGACAGTTTGAAGCGGCTGCAGGTGCGAACGGCTGGTCCAATGTAGAAAAAGCCACAGCATTAATCCTGGCTCTACGGGGTAACTCAGCCGATTTATTGCGGACAATCTCACCGGAAAATGAGAAAAATTACAATTACATTGTAACGCACAATCGATTTGGGGACAACCACATGAAGGATGTATACCGGATCGAACTCATCAACAGAACGCAGAAATCTGCGGAAACGCTTCAAGAATTAGCGGCGGAGATCGAACGTCTAGTATACATGTCCTATCCCGATTACCCTGTGGAGATGCGGTGCGAGATGGCGGGATAAAGATTCGTAAGCGCCATACGGGATACGGACATACAAAATAGCGTCCGGGTTAGCGGAAAGCGAACGCTACAAGAAGTATTGGCGTTCGCTTTGACATTAGAAGGTGCAAAGAAAGCTACAAGATCAGTCCCACGGATCAGGACTGCTACAGTTACTGAAGGGTCACCGCAACTGGATATCAAAGACCTCAGGCAGCAGATAAAGGAAGTACTGCGGTCAATCCAGAAAGAAGGGGACAGAAATACGCGCAGGAAAATCACATGCTAGAGCTGCGGAAAAGAGGGACATGTACAACATAAGTGCCCGAACCAAACAACAAGACAAAAAGGTTCGGGAAACGAAACGGAGCTAACTTAAAGGGGGACAAGTTAGCTCAAAAGAATAATGCCCCCAGCATCGTTGTATCTGTCTCGCTTATGCAACACAACAACAACAGTCTAACGGTACAGGGTGTAATTGCTGGTCATCAGTGCAGAATTATCATAGATACGGGCGCAAGTAAATCCATCATTAACAAGAGACTAATCAATCATAAACACATCAGTGAAAGCAGTAACAGGGTGCTTCAAACCGTTACGGGTGAATCATCTCCGATTCTTGGGGAAGTCGATCTAGCATTGGAGCTAGATGGATATGTGTTCCGACATACATTTTTGGTGGCTGATATAATGGACGATTGTATCATGGGCATGGACTTCATGAAAAAGAATGGAGTGAGTGTGAATGTTGAAGAGGAAGTTCTGCGATGTGGAAATATTGATTTCTCGCTAACGTTGGAGGAAGCAGGTTCCAGTGCCAAAGTAGAAATTCTACAAGACCAAACAATTGCGGCAAATACTGAAGCTGTTGTAGAGGCGAGACTGGTCGATGGTACTGGGAGGCCAGCAATACAAATTATTGAACCTGACAGACAAAACTTAAAGGATGGACTGATGATAGCGCGAACAATAGTGAAAGTGAACGAAAAAGGGACAATTCCAGTCAGAGTGGCGAACTTTTCAAAAATTAACAAGAAATTGAAAAAGGGAACCATTGTCGGCAGTGCTGAAGGGGTTTCGTCAATAACAAACGAGGACTGCAGATACAAAGAAACTCAACGGGAGGAACGGGTTCTTCCGGAAGCCTTGAAACCACTTGTCTCTGATATCACTAAAAGAGTATCAGAGTCGGAAGCAGTTAAGGCTACAGGTTTATTGAAGGAGTTTGAAGATGTCTTTGTATGCAGTAAAGGGGACTTTGGACGAACGGACCAAGTGAAACATAGAATTAATACGGGCAATGCAGATCCTATTCGTCAACCACCAAGGAGACTACCATTAGCCAAACAAACAGAGGTTGCTGACATGATCGAGGAAATGCATCAGGAGGGAGTAATTGAACCATCAAACAGTCCATGGGCATCTCCGGTAGTCCTAGTACGGAAAAAGGATGGGACTACAAGATTTTGCGTAGATTACCGAAGACTGAATGACGTAACTAAGAAGGACAGTTACCCTCTTCCCCGCATAGACGACACGTTAGATACACTCTCAGGAGCAACTTGGTTTTCAACACTTGATCTAAAAAGTGGCTATTGGCAAGTTGGAATTGAACCGGAAGACAGAGAAAAGACAGCGTTCACAGTAGGAACAGGCTTATGGCAATTCACAGTGATGCCATTTGGATTATGTAATGCACCGGCAACATTCGAGCGACTGATGGAACATGTCCTACGGGGCTTAACATGGAAGACGTGCCTGGTATACTTGGACGATATCATCGTAATCGGGAAAACTTTTGATGAACATCTCCAGCGATTACGAGAAGTATTTGAACGTCTTCGTGCAGCTAATTTGAAGTTAAGTCCGAAGAAGTGCGAACTATTTCAACATGAGGTGAAATACTTAGGACATGTTGTGTCTGCAGAAGGAATTGCCACCGATGAAGACAAGATAAAAGCAGTTCAACAATGGCCAGTACCAAAAGATAAGCATGAAATCCGGTCATACTTAGGCTTGTGTACTTACTACCGACGTTTCATAAAGAATTTTGCTAATATAGCCGGTTGTTTACACAAGCTAACGGATAAGGGAAAACCATACGAGTGGACCGAAGAATGCCAGTCAGCTTTCGAGGAGTTGAAACATAGACTATGTTCTGCTCCGATATTGGCGTATCCAAAATTTGGAGAAAGATTTATCGTGGATACGGATGCCAGCAATATCGGAATTGGAGGGGTACTCTCTCAACAAATCGAAGGTGAAGAAAAAGTGATCGCATACTTCAGTAGGAAACTTTCCAAACAAGAGGTAAACTACTGCGTCACCCGGAAATGAACAGCTAAAGGACAAAGATATTGGACCAATCCTTGAATGGAAAGAACAGGGTCAGCGTCCGGGATATTGCAGCGATATTGCAGCTTATAGTAGTACGACAAAGAGTTATTGGGCTCAGTGGGACTCGCTGGAAATAGAAAATGGCGTTCTCAGTAGAAGATGGGAATCTTCTGATGGTAGAGATACACTAATGCAGTTGATTGTGCCCAAGTCCAAAGTACATGAGGTACTTGGTGAAGTACATGGTGGGACTTCAAGGGGACATCTGGGAGTCAACAAAACATTAGAAAAAGTACGAGAACGATTCTATTGGATAAACTGCCGAGCTGATGTTGAAAGTTGGTGTCGAAAATGTGACACATGTGCAGCGAGCAAAGGACCACAGAGACGAACTTGAGCAGCAATGAAGCAATATAACGTTGGCGCTCCATTTGAACGAATCGCAATTGATGTAGCTGGACCATTTCCTCAGTCTAAACGAGGGAACCGATACGTGTTGGTTGTCATCGACTATTTCAGCAAATGGCCGGAAGTGTACGCCATTCCGAATCTAGAAGCTACCACAGTGGCAGAAGTGATAATTGAAAACTGGATAAGTCGATACGGGGTTCCACTAGAACTACACTCGGACCAAGGGCGGAACTTCGAGTCAGCGGTATTCCAGGAAGTATGCCAATTGCTGGGAATACATAAAACCAGAACAACACCCCTGCACCCGCAATCTGACGGTATGGTGGAACGTTTCAACCGAACCCTGGAGGAACATTTATCAAAGGTGGTAACATCAGACCAAAGTGAATGGGACAAACATATTCCATTGTTCCTAATGGCATATAGAACTGCAGACCACGACAGCACAAAACATACTCCATCGGAAATATTGTTTGGACGCAATATACGGCTTCCTGTGGATATAATGTTTGGTAGACCAGAATGTGACAGAATGGAAGTTAGTGACTACACCGATAAACTGAGGGATCGTCTAGACGAGATACATCACATAACAAGGGATCGGATAAAAATTGCCAGCGACCGAATGAAAATAAGGTACGACATTGCTACGAACAGCTGTGGATTCCAGGATGGTGACTTGGTATGGCTTTGCAATCCACAACGGAAAAAGGGAATGTCACCTAAGTTTATGCCAAAATGGGAGGGTCCATATACCGTTATAAAAAGGATAAATGACGTCGTATATCGCATCCAAAGATCTCCAAGGGCAAAAATGAAAGTTGTTCATTTAAATCGGCTAGCAAAATATCACGGGACGACTTCAGAAGATTCTGTTCGGGGCGAACAGATTTAAGGAGGGGGTAGTGCACTACACATCACTAGAAATTGCTGGAAATATTTTGATTTAATTTATAAATCAAAAATATTTCCAGAAAACTCCAAAATTAAATTGTTCACACGACCGGAACAATAGCAATGACTCATGTCATAAAAAAGCACATACAAAAGATATTTTTTTAGAAGTAAATAATAATCGATCATTGTCACGAACCAATGCAATGATTCACAATAGAAGAACTTTCTGGAACTATTCTTTGTGTATTGAATAAGAGTTTTCGGGAAACTATTCTTTGTGTATTGAATAAGAATTTTCGGGAAACTATTCTTTGTGTATTGAATAAGAATTTTCTAGAGATCTTCTTTGTGTAAACGTTGCCACCTAGTTTTTAGAAAGCCAAACGACCAGGCTTTTCGAGAATATTCCGAGACACATCAATTTTATATAAAAGCAGGCCTAGAGTCGAGGCTAGAATCAATTCAAATTAGAAAGCCGAACTGTGAACTTGAAATATTCGGAGTAAAACTAAAGCTTTGATCTTAAAAGTAATTAAAATAGTGAAGCTCTAAAACTGTGATAAATAATTGTAATAATTAAATTATTGAAAGGCAAATATTTTTAAGAAATAATTATAAATAAAACTTATACACTAAATTCACATAAATAAAAAGTGTTATCATTCTAATAACATCGAACCGAAAGAATAGCACATCACAATATGTATCATTTCACTGAAATTTCTTTTCTTGAAATTAGTTTCCCTATCAAGAATTATTGCATTAGTGAAATCGAAATGGTGGTTATTATTGAAGTGATGGTATGCTAGCGCTGTCTTATCCTTTTTATTTAAATTAGTTATTTTGCAGTCATATTCATGTTGTTTGAGTCTCTTTTTATGCCCTATGGTAGGTACTACCAGAGGGTATATTAGTTTTGTCACTAAGTGTGTAACACATAGAAATAATGATCGGAGAAAAATTTCAAGGGTATGGTTGTGTAGGGAATCAAAAGTTATATCGATTTATGCATGTCCGTCCGTCCCTCCGTCCGTCCGTAGACAAGATAACTCAAAAACGCGTTATCCGATTTTGATGAAATTTATAATTTGAGTTGCTTATTCCTTAACTTGGTTTGGTATTGCATTTGAGCCAAATCGATCCACGGGGAGCAAAGTTATAAAGGAAAAACCAGGGTGACCAGAAAGTTTTGTCGTTTTTTTGATTATGGTTTTTCGGATGTAATTGGAAGATTTGTGACCCGATTTTGTACAAATTAATTATGTAAGTTAACTGCATAAATAGACGATAGCGAATTAATTTTCAGTCAAATCGGTCCAAGGATAGTGGAGAAAGAAATAGTTGTAGCTTAAAATAAGCCTGTTCATAAAGTTTTTCCAATGTATTTTAAAAAGTTATATACGGATTTGAATCAAATTTACGCAACGTGTTTATACTATTAGACGCCAGCCTACCTGTGAATTTGGGCCAATTTGAGAATGAAGAAACAAAGTTATGGAGAGAAAAACCTTAAAATATTCAGTTAAGCAGAAAGTTCGTGGCGTTTTTTTTTCAATAGTTAGAATCGTATAACTTTAGTAGTTCTAATCCTATCAAGTTATATTATAGCGCGCTGAAAAGGTAACATTTTATAGAATACTTAGAAAAAAAATTGTGAAATTCTAGCAGAACAAATTGGGGTAATTGAGTTTTGAAAATGAGCCAAAATTTTGAAAAAAATTCCCTATATTAATGCTCCATGTTTGGTACTACCGTCCGTCCGTGAACAAGATAACTCAGAAACGCGTTATCCAATTTTGATGAAATTTAGAATGCTCCTTGGTTATTGCTATAGTGGTTTTGGTATTGCATTTCAGCAAAATCGACAGAGGGGCAGCGAAGTTATTAAGCAAAAACAGGGGCGACCATAAAGTTTTGTCGTTTTTTTTCTATAGCTTTTCGGGTTTAATTGGAAAATTGGTAAAGCAATTTTGTTTAAATTAATTATATTGGTTGACTACATTAATAGACCATGCCATTGTAAATTTCAGTGATATCGGTCTAAGGATAGTGGAGAAGAAGTAGTCGTAGGAAGAAATAACCCAGTTCAGAAAGTTTTTTTGATGTATTTTCAGAACTAATGCACCGATTTGAATGAAATTTGCAAATTAGGCTTATGCTACCAGGGTCTGAGTTACTTACAAATTAGAGAAAATTTTGACAAGGGCAAACAAAGTTATGAAGAAGAACCTTGATATATTGTTAGTTTTCACAATTTTTCTCTCCCATTTCTACCATAGGGCATTAAAAAATCGGCTATAGGCCGATTTTAAATTACTTTATGTTTAAAATATTGTTTGGTCTGTCCTATGTAGCATTTTTCGCAATGTTTACAACTAATTTTGTATACCAAGTTAGATTCTTCCTCTTTGGGTATAGCGTATTTCAGTCTCGAGGATATACTGCTCACGGTTTTAATATTATAAAAAACTAATCTGCTGTTCGTATGATCTTTAATCAGTAGTTCAAGTTTATTAGATAATTCTTTAATATAAGGGAATTTGTAGAATTTTGCTTCCAATTTTTTAGCTACCGCCAATTTTTTACCGTTTTTCTTTATGTCTATTAGATTGGCGATAATACTGTTTCCCATGCCTTTAGGGTAATTATTATTGCCTAATATGATTCTGATTTTGTGCATGTTTGCATGCCAAAGTTTCAAATCACTTAGGTTTAAAGCTTTATTTACTATATTTTTTATGACGTTAATTTTTTGGTGTGTAGGGTGATTTGAAAGATAATTCAACACCCTCCACTAGTTAGTTTCATATACCAATCTGTCGATATAGTGTTGTTTTCATTGTGAATCAACATCACATCCAAGAATGGTATTTTTCCATTTTGTTCAATTTCCACCGTGAATTTTAGCTTTTCATGGAAGCTGTTAAACTTATCTATCAAATAGTTTTCTTCCGAGATAGTCAAAGATCAATCACTATTAACTCTAGATTCTTCACCAGACACAAATTGCTTTCAACGACGGAACAACTATACGACGGAAACGTGCGATAGGATTTATATATATATATTTTTTTTTGTTAAGTAAAGCTTTTACCTTTATTGTATTTTAATTCAAGCCGTATTGCTTTATGCGGATACAAAATAATTGTTTTTTATTAACGTAGAGCCAAAATAATTGTTTAAATTTAAGAAGAAACAATAAAGCGAAAGATATTTTATTTTTTTACCGAACAACCAATATTGTTTTTATTTATCAGCAACCAATCCACCTTTTTGGTTTTTTTGTGTTAACCATAGGGCTTAACATTTTGATTGGTTGACGGTATGAATAAAAAGTCGCGCTTAAACAATTATTTTACGAGAAAATTCAATACGGTTATAAGCAGTAACATACTTAGGCTTTCCACACCGGGTTTGATAATCAACAAGTAGGATTTGCGAATAGTATTGAATAGGGCAGTGCTAGCTCTCCTCAAATTAGGCGACTATTTCATTTTTTTGTTGGTTCTTTTAATTTTTAAACTTGGGTCAAATTCATAATGGATATAGAAACTCTGATCCTTAACCAGATGGGACTAATTGCCCAAATAAATAAGGCAATTAGTAACTATAAAAAACTGGTGAGGCAAAGAGAATAGCAGGCTATCTTAATCGAAGAATGGCTGCTCTTGAATCGATTTGGGGAACCATTACAGCCAACCAAGTTCAGATGCAAGGAGACGTGTTTCAAAATTCTGATTACGTCAAAGAAGATCTCTTCGGTATGATTGAATCAAAGTATTTCGAATTTATGGGAGAACTTGAAGAAGCTCATGAAATAAAAACAAAACCGAGAAATCCCATAACTACTAATAATCCGTTAAATGGATCCTTTGCGGGACCACAGAAAACCAGATCAGAAATACAACTTCCAAAGATAAACCTACCTAAATTTAGCGGCTATTATGTAGCTTGGAGATCATTCCATGATCTATTCGTATCTTTGATACATTCTAATTCAACAATCCCTTCAGTTACACTACCTTAAAACAAGTTTCACCGGTGAGGCAGAAAGATTATTGAGGCAATTTCAGACCATTGGAGACAATTATATTCCCGCATGGAATTCATTGATCAGGCGCTACGACAACAAAAGAGTACTGGTCAACACGCAACTGAAACTTGTTTTTAACCAAAGCAACATTCGGTCTGAATCAGCTAATGATATCAAGGCTTAATAGATCAAACTACAGAGTGTCTACATGAATTAGAAGCTCTGAAAGTACCAATCAAAGATTAGGACCTAGTGATAATTTATTTATCCGTTCAGCGACTTCCATCTAAAAACATCTGTGGGAACAGACGTTGGGAAATTCTCAAGAATTGCCTACTCTAGAAGAACTTACAACGTTTCTAGAATCACGGTATCGTACCCTGGAGGCTCTATCTGACATAAGGCCTAACACTAATTCTGGTCAGTCAAAGAAAGAAACCAACAATCATCATGTTGGACTGTCAAAAAATTGTTCGTTGTGTGAATAATCACACAAGTTACATATTTGTCAAAGATTCCTTGGGATGGATATTTCCATGAGACGAGAGTTCATCGCCAAGGGATCTTATTGTTTCAATTGTTTAAACAAAGGACATTCAGTAAAAAAATGTTCAAGTAAATTCAAATGTAGAGAATGTGGTAAAAAACACCACACGTTATTGCATTTGAATATTCTCAAGACACATGATCAAAGTAGGCCACAGCGGCCCGAATCAAGCAATGATTCGAAGCATCAACCAGCAGCTTTGTTATTACCTCATTCAATAAATGATACACATTCTCAGCAGGGAAATTGCCATGGACTACTCGCTACTGCACTAGTACAAGTAGAAAATGCACAACTTTTCGAGCGTTACTAGATTCAGGTTCACAGGTATCATTTATAACTCAACAAGCTGTACAGTTACTCAAACTGAAAGGGTCAAAAATGCCTATCCAAGTCACGGGACTTGGAAAATCAAAGGTTGCACAAGTCAACAAGAAGGTGTCGTTCACCATGAAAGCACGACACAAGTCTGCATTTTCGCTACATGTTCAAGCCTTGGTATTATCAAAAGTTACTGAAATGATCCCAGCACGTTGTGTCCAAAATAAGGGTTGGCCACATATAAACAATCTTGAATTAGCAGACTCATTGTTCGCTCAGCCGGGCAGAATTGATATTCTGTTAGGGGTTGAGGCTTATTCTGCCATTTTGTTGGACGGAATTAGAAAAGGGCCTATTGATACAACAATAGCGCAAAACACTACATTAGGTTGGATTCCGTTTGGAAACGTTAATTCAAACAATCAAACTGAACCCAATTGTTCAAGTTACAACTTAACGGTTGAGAACAAGCTCGAAAATCAACTAAAAAAATTTTGAGAAATGGAAGAATTACTTCCGCCAAGGAACATAACGTCAGAAGAATTACAATGCGAGCAATTCTTTGAAACAACTTATAAACGTTTACCCACCGGTAAATATGAGGTACGCCTTCCATTTCTTAAACCCCCTGACTTGGGAAATACTAGATATTTAGCTGAAAAGTGGTTCCAACAACTGGAGAAAAAATGTTCTAAAAACTCAGAGTTTCACAAGCAATATAGTGCTTGCATTCAAGAGTATTCAAGTTTAAGTCAAATGAAACTTGTTCATGAGAGCGAACACAGTCTCTCCAATACTTCGGTACAGTGTTACCTACCTCACCCTGCTGTTTTCAAAGACAGTAGCACAACAAGGCTAAGAGTGGTTTTCAATGCGTCAGCGAAAAGTTCAAATGGTAAAACGCTAAACGAACATCTTATGGTCGGTCCAACGATTCAACCTAAGTTAACTGCTACATTACTACGCACTAACTGCAGCCATTGAAAAAATATATGGGATGATTAATGCTGAACCATCGGATCAACATTATCAACGCATTCTTTGGAGAAATAAGCCAGATGCTCCACTTTTGGAATACAAACTAACTACCGTCACATTTGGAACTACTTCAGCTCCATATATGGCAGTTAAAACATTGCAACAATTAGCAATTGATGATAAAGGAAAATTTCCATTAGCTCATCAAATAGTGATGGAAGATTTTTACGTAGATGATGTACTAACAGGTGCAGATTCTATACAAGAGGCGTTAATCATGCAAAGGCAATTAATCAACCTTTTAAAAGGTGGCGGATTTAACCTACGGAAATGGGCTAGCAATGAACCCAATTTGCTCAACACTGTGCCACCTGCACACAAAGAAATAAATCTACCTTTAACGTTCGAAGAGACTGAGCAGATAAGGGCGTTAGAAATTCGTTGGCATCCAGGGGGGGATTACTTTGACTTCAACATTAGTTTTCCTACTAGTCCAATCGAAACAAACTCAAAAAGAAAAATCTTATCGGAAGTGTCTCAACTTTTTGATCCATTAGGTTGGATTTCGCCGCGTAATGTCAAGGCAAAAATAATAATCCAACAGTTATGGTTAACTGGTTGTTCATGGGATGAACCAGTACCAAAGAATTTGGATCTAGATTGGAAGCAACTAAAAACCCAAATTCTGATGGAACTCAAAAATATTCAAATTCCTCGATGGATCCAAACGACAAAGGGTCGAGAAATTCAAATTCATGGATTTTCAGATGCTTCCACAAAGGCATTTGGTGCAGTAATTTTCTTGCGGATTGTTGATGAACTTGACAAAGTCATGGTAACTCTCCTTACTTCCAAAACTCGTGTTGTACCTCCCAAACTTATTTCTTTGCCTCGCTTGGAGTTATTTGCAGCAGTTTTATTAAGTCGCATTATTAGGCAAGTAAGAAAGGACATGAACTTTGCAAATATTTCGTCTATTTCATGGACAGACTCAAAAATTACCCTGGCTTGGATAAAGGGTAATCCAAATAAGTATAAAACATTTGTTGCAAGTCGAGTGGTCGAAATACAAGAAAACAATTCCTTCAATTCTTGGCGATATATTCCAACGAAAGAAAATCCTGCTGACTGCACGTCACGCGGGATGGATCCATTAACATTACGAAGTCATGATCTGTGGTGGCACGGACGACCATCGTTAAAGCACGATGACAGTCAGTGGCCAAAAGTAGATGAAATCATACCAGAAATCATTCCCGAAATCAAACCAATCAACATGTTGGTCACGTCAGGTGGACAGTAATTTGAATTATTCGACAAATTCTCATCATTTCAAAAATTAATTAGAATCATCGCGTGGTGTTTACATTTTCGCATAAATTCGGAAAATAAACCAACTAAATTTCTTACGACCAACAAACTGGACTACGCTAAAACCATCACAATCCAAAATATACAGTCGAAAGAATTCAGGGAAGAAATGAAATGCTTAAAATTAGGCAAACCATTACATATTAAGAACAAACTTTTATCATTAACTCGTTTTCTTTCGGTAGATGTTGCGAGTTGATGGTAGGATAAACAACTCTGCGCTTCCATATAATCAAAGGCATCCGCTAATTCTTCCAAAATCTCATCATATTACAAACATACTAATAGATAGTGCACATTTACAAACTCTGCATGGTGGTACTCAGCTAACATTAAATTTCTTACGGTCTGAATATTGGATTTTAGATGGTAAAAATATGGTTAGGCATCGAATTTTTAAATGCAACCGATGTGCCCGATTTCGAGGTGTCGCACAAACACAGTTAATGGGCCATTTACCAGCACCCAGAATAAATGCATCTAGGCCATTCCAACATTGCGGCGCTGATTATGCCAATTATGCCAGAACTAAAAATGTCAAGGCACCGAAATGCAAAGAAATACAAGGGTTATTTTAGTATTTTTATATGTTTAGCCACAAAGGCTATTCATATCGAACTTGTTTCCGACTTAACGTCAGAAACATTCTTAGCTGCATTCAAACGCTTTATTAGTAGACGAGGTCGTCCATCGAACATGTATTCGGATTGCGGAACCAACTTCGTTGGCGCCGATAAGCATATTCAGCGAGAATTACATGTCTGCATTTCACAAGCAAATAAAGCAATAGTCCCACAAATTTAGGAATCTGTTGGCATTTCAATCTACCAGCATCTCCTCACTTTGGGGGTCTGTGGGAAGCAGGGGTAAAATCAATCAAATACCATTTAAAAAGAGTTTTAGGAAATACTTGCTTGACCTTTGAAGAGCTAAGTACCACTTTAGCTCAAATTGAAGCCTGTCTTAACTCAAGGCCGTTGTGTCCTTTATCGGCGGACGTATCCGACTTAGAATCTTTGACTCCAGGACATTTCTTAACTGGAAATTCAATACTTTCCCTTCCGGAAAGAAACATGCTACAATCAAAAATGTCATTATTATCAAGATGGCAATACTTCACCTCATTACAACAAATATTCTGGAAAAAGTGGTCAAACGAATATTTGGCCCGCTTGCAGCAAAGACCGAAATGGTTAAAAGAAGCGCCTAACATTATACTTGGCGATCTAGTCCTCTTAAAGGAGAACAATTTGCTCAATGGCATTTAGGTAGGGTAATCGAAATTCATCCTCGTAGGGACCAATTAGTTCGAGTAGT
Source organism: Xylophagus ater (assembly GCA_963422695.1). Taxonomy (NCBI): domain Eukaryota; kingdom Metazoa; phylum Arthropoda; class Insecta; order Diptera; family Xylophagidae; genus Xylophagus; species Xylophagus ater. The sequence goes on from OY730478.1 coordinate 39,662,825, forward strand.
CACGATCAGAACAGGAGCCGGAATATTTAAACGACCAATATCAAAAATTTGTCGACTCCCAGTGAAGATTTGTGTCCCCTCATAGTGTCAGTCCACTGTATTCAGTGTAACACAAATAAGCACCAATTCAACAACTGTTTAATTTTAGATGGATTTAGACATATTGAACATCGATACCGATTCACGGATGTCAGATGTAAGTCGGCCTCCAACTCCCGGACGTAATATAGATAAGGAATCTGCCTAGTTCGTCAGATATCATTCCCCCAACGGCTAAGGAGCCTATTGAATATACACCACAACAACGAAAGCGGCTGCGGGAATTATTTGGAACTGATTCCGAAGCTGAGGAGCCAAAGGAAGAAAAGGACGTAGTAAACATCACCACAAAAGAAGGAACTACGTTCACTATGTCCAATAACGAGATAGCACGAGTCCCGTGGGACCAATTAAAAGCCAACAAAAGAAACCGCAAAACAATCAAATTAAAAAATCGAGGATCAGCGAAAGTCAAAAAAAGCATATGTTTCTTTTGTGGGTGGAGTATGTTGAGTCCTCTCAACATTATTGTTTATTGTTATTATTATAAAAAGAAATTAAAAAAAAAACATGACAGAATCCCGAACTTTTTTTTTTTTTTTGAATTTGTCCTAGGACAATGTTACTCCAGAGCCTAATTCAAAAGGAATTAGGGCCAGAGATTTACTTGGCCAAAGCAGTGCTTTAATTCGCCATTTTTCGATTATTTACTATGATTTTTTACACAATTAGGCAAAGTAATACTTTGACGCCATTTTACATAGAGTTCTTTTTTTTCACGTTTTTACTTGTTTTATCATGTATATCTTTTTTTTCGACTTCTTTACATGTAGGGGTTTCAATTTTGATTTACTTTTTCTTCAATTATTTGGGTTCCAATTAAGTATTATTATCTTTCATTTTTCACTTCCTTTATGAAGATTTTTAGACATTCTAGGTTTACACAATTTTTCCTTTATTTTATTTTTTATTTCTATAGTTTTATTTAATCACATGTTCATTATATTCTTAATTTAATTTTTTTTTTTTTTTTATTTTTAACTTCTTCAATTATTTGGATTCCAATTTAAGTTTATTTTCTTCCTTTTTTCATTTCACTTAATGCTTACACAATTTGGCCAAAGCACACTTTGACGCCATTTTTACGTAATTTCTATTTATTTATTTTTTTTTTTCGTTTTTGCTTGATTAATCATGCATATCTTTTTTTTTTTTTAATTTCTTTAATTGTTTGGGTTTCAATTATGCTTTGCTTTCTGAAGATTTTAGGACATTCTAGGTTGTACACCGGTCATAGCCACGCCCTGACGCCATTTTACGTAGATTTCTTTCATATTCTTCTTTTTCCTTTCCCGTTTTTTTTTGCTCAATGATGCGAGTGAACCGCTCGCCCATGAGGTTAGTCAGCAGCTCAGAGCCCGCAACCTTCCCCCTCATCCATTCAAAACTCAGACCCAAAGTTGTGAATTGTTTGGGGTTCGATTGTAACCTCCAGCGCTTATTTTCATTTTACGATGATTCTAGGACTTTCCAGATTTATTCGAAATGGCAAGCAAAGCTTTGCGCCATTTTGCGAAGATTTCTTTTTTCTTTCACGTTTTTACTTGTTATTCCCGCAACCTTCCCTCTCGCAAACCAGAAATAACCAAAAATGGATTGTTCGAGGTCCAATTGCATCTGCTTCTTTATTTATTATTCTTTTCTTTATTAGCGTTGTATTCATTAGAGAAACTGCCATTTTACGAAAAACTTATTATATTATTTTTACTTTGTTTTAACACGATTTCTTCAACTCTGAGTTTGCAACCTTCTCCCTTCCAGATCACCAGCCAGCCAACAAAAGCTGTGAACTGTTCGAGGTCCGATTGCAAACTGAATCCCGAACTTGTTGTTTGTGGGTACACGACTTTGACAGCTCATATTGACAAAGTCTTCTTCTTCTTCTCATGACTGATGAAAAGACCAACATAGTTATTTCTGTAATCATGAAATATTATTCGATCGCAAAATTATCCAAATAATTCCGAAAGGGTTTGAGCCTATGAAAACTGAAATCTCACTTAGACTCTTAACACCTTTGGAAAATTAAGATTTTGGGATCAAAACCGGATCAGAAGGCACAAGTATGTTAGTTTTTCTTATAGGATATAAAATTTGGGACATTTTCATGTAAATCGATATAAATAATTATGTCGGGTTCGCGAAATATTAAGGAAAACCAAGTCCGAAATACAATACATGCAAATCAAGGAACCGTAAATTGCAATTTTTTCAAGGAACGGTTGGAATCAAAAAGCATAAAAAGGGAGTCGTTCTTCATACCAGCACCCAGTTTTTTCCAAAAAACATAAAAGACCACAAGGAATTATTGCAAACTTAAATAAAAGGATAGGTAAGTGATTACATTAAATATTTGATGTATTTTTTATCAAATTCAAAATTGAATACAATCAATTTGGATACATTGAATCAAAACCAATTGTTGTATTCAAAAAATTCAAATAGTTCAAAATTGATATTCGGTTTTCATATCAAGTCAATTTTGGACTTAATAAGTAATTAAGTTACTATTTCTGATTGCGATTTTTTCGGATACATCGAATAAATATCGATATTTGGCATTTAGAAGTAGTTTGTTTTCCCCTTTTTTTGTTTTGTAGACTTTGAGTGCGATTTATTCGGATACATCGAATAAATATCGATATTTTGTATTCAGAGGTAATTTTTTATAGATTCTAATTCCAATTGCTTTGAGTGTGATTTATTTGGGTACATCGAATAAAGACCGATATTTCACGTTCAACGGTTATTTTCTGTAGATTCTGAGGGCAATTTATTCGGGTACATCGAATAAATATCGATATTTTGCATTCGGAATCTTCAACTTTTCAGAGATAGGGAACTTTCAATACAAATTGTTCGGTTACATAGAATGAATACCAGCTCTTTGTAGTTTCAATAACCATTGCACTAGCGAAGAATTGGGTTGGGTCAATTCTGAGCTTTAAGGTTATTTCGTCATTTCTGTTGACTAAACATCAAACGAGAATCATTCGGATACAACGAATCAATACCAATCGTTCTTGTTTGAAGTATAGTCAAAGATCAATCACTATTAACTCTAGATTCTTCACCAGACATGAATTACTTTCAACGACGGAACAACGACGGAAACGTGCGATAGGATTCATATATATATATATATATATTTTTTGAAGTGAAATACTTCTATGGGGGCGTTTAGCAAAATTATGTCACGATTTTGTGTAACGAAACGTTACATTACATAATATCTCATTATATGGACGTCCTAGATGATTACAATGTTCAACAATATTGTGGAGGTTGTGATTAGAATTATTTTCGTTGAAGACGAAATAGTTCTATCTATCACCGTATTAGCGCTGTAGTCGATACAAATTTTTGAAATTTTTTAAAACTTTTTATGTAGAGGTCGTACACGATTGAAATGTTCAACAAAGTTGTAGAGCTTTTTATGGCGAGTAATTCCGTCGAAGACACAATAGTTCTATCTCCCACCACTTCGGCGCTGTATTCAATAACAATTTTTGAACTTTGACGAAACGTTACATTACAAAATATCTTATTATATGGACGTCCTAGACGATTACAATCTTCGGCATTATTGTGGAGGTTATAATGAGTAATATTTCCGTCACAGACCAAATAGTTATATCTCCCACCACTTCGGCGCTGTATTCAATAACAATTTGACGAAGCGTTACATTGGATAATATCTTATTATATGGACGTCCTAGAAGAGTGCAATGTTCGGCAATATTGTGGAGGTTATAATGAATAATATTTCCGTCACAGACCAAATAGTTCTATCTGCCACCATATTGGCGCTGTAGTCGATATCAATTTTTGAAATTTTTTCTGAACTTTTTATATAGAGGTCGTACACGATTGAAATGTTCGACAAAGTTGTGGATGTTTGTATGAGGATTCTTTCCGTCTAAGACACAATAGTTCTTTCTCCCACCACTTCGGCGCTGTATTCAATAACAATTTGGCGAAACGTTACATTACAAAATATCTTATTATATGGACGTCCTAGATGATTACAATCTTCGGCAATATTGTGGAAGTTATAATGAGGAATATTTCCGTGGAAGACCAAAAAGTTCTATCTGTCACCGTATTGGCGCTGTGGTCGATACAAATTTTTGAAATTTTGTTTGAACTTTTTATACAGAGGTCGTACACGATTGAAATGTTCGGCAAAGTTGTAGAGGTTTTTATGGCGATTAATTCCGTCGAAGACATAATAGTTCTATCTCCCACCACTTCGGCGCTGTATTCAATAACAATTTGACGAAACGTTACATTACAAAATATCTCATTATATGGACATCCTAGATGATTACAATGTTCAACAATATTGTGGAGGTTGTGATTATAATTATTTTCGTTGAAGACCAAATAGTTCTATCTATCACCGTATTAGCGCTGTAGTCGATACAAATTTTTGAAATTTTTTAAAACTTTTTATGTAGAGGTCGTACACGATTGAAATGTTCAACAAAGTTGTGGAGATTTTTATGGCGATTAATTCCGTCGAAGACACAATAGTTCTATCTCCAACCACTTCGGCGCTGTATTTAATAACAATTTGACGAAACATTACATTACAAAATACCTTATTATATGGACGTCCTAGACGATTATAATGTTCGGCAATATTGTGGAAGTTATACTGGGGAATATTTCCGTCGAGGACCAAATAGTTCTATCTGCCACCGTATTGGCGCTGTGGTCGATACAAATTTTTTAACTTTTTATTTGGAAAAAATCATGGAACGCAAACTCTGTAACGCGGCGTGTCACATCAGTGTAAGCTGACTAACAATCGCGTCGTTTCTGTGCATAAGGCTAGCGCATACGAATATTGCATAGCGGAAAGCGGTCAGCACATCGTACATACATTAACGGGCACACGCGTTGCGTGCCTCTGTAAGCATGTGCTTGAAAGCACATAATGCACTGAAACATAGTAAGAGGTAGGGAAAACATGGTGTTCAGAACTACTGAACATGTTTAATCATGATCGCATGCATACAGGCACAGAAAAAAGATACAAACAGATTGTACCATGGATCTCACACACATGAACGCAATGGAGAAATATTAAGCAACACGATCTCTTACATACATCGCTGAATAAAACCAAGAGAAGCGAATGGTGTTCAAAAGGAAAGAGAAGAGAAATAAACTATGGATATGCAGCCGGTATTCATTCTTCAGGAAACCTTAAACAGAAGCAGTTCATATTAGATTCATTCGTCAGGAAACTTTCAACAGAAGCAGTTCATATTAGATTCATTCATCACGAAACATTCAACGGAAGCAATTCATATTAAATTCATTCAAGTTGGCATTTTATCAATAAATCAATACAAGTCAAAGTTATTAATTGTTCTACCCCAAACACGTGTTTTGTGCCACGATTTATATTGAGTTTCATTACAGTTTTATTGATTTATATACATTTCATTAAATTATATCAGAGTTTAAGCATCTACAATTGCGAAAAGTCAAATAATTGACACCACAAAGAAGAACACGCAAAAAATTAGAAAAATCAACGAATATTATAGGTGGACAGAATAAACCGATTACTGCTGAGAGACAGCCAACAGCGAAAAACTGCCGGCAGTTACTCGAAACAAAACATTGCTTCTTACTACGGCTACAATGACTCCGGGTAAGAAACGTTTGCGAGTCGACAATTCTGCTCAATCACAACACGCTGACAATGCTTTCACGAGAACGCCTATGACTATTGCAGAGCGGACGCGGGCACGTAGGATTAGGCAACTTGCACAACAAGCGGAACAAAAGCAACTCGCTGACAAAGCTTCGACGAGTACGGCTATGACTGGTGCAGAACGGACGCGGGCATGTAGGGCTAGGCAACTTGCACAACAAGCGGAACAAAACCAACTCGCTGACAAAGCTTCGACGAGTACGGCTATGACTGGTGCAGAACGGACGCGGGCATGTAGGGCTAGGCAACTTGCACAACAAGCGGAACAAAACCAACTCGCTGACAAAGCTTTAACGAGTACGGCTACAACTGGTGCAAAACGGATGCGGGTGTGTGGAACTAGGCAATTTGCTCAACAAGCGGAACAAAAGCAACTCGCTGACAAGGCTTCGGCGAGTAGGGCTTCGACGAGTACGGATGTGATTGGTACAGAGCGGACTTTGGAATATAGAGCTAAGCAACTTGCACAACAAGGGGAACAAAACCAATTCGCGGACAAGGGTTCGACGAGTACGGTTGTGACTTGTGCAGAACGGATACGGGCATGTAGGGCTAGGCAACTTGCTCAACAAGCGGAACAAAGGCAACTCGCTGACAAGGCTTCGGCGAGTAGGGCTTCGGCGAGTAGGGCTTCGACGAGTACGGATATGATTGGTGCAGAACAGACGCGCACATATAGGACTAGGCAACTTGCACCACAAGAACAACAAAATCAACTCACTAACAATGCTTCGACGGGTACGGCTTCCACAAGTACGGCTATGACCGGTGCAGAACGGAAACGGTCATCCAGGGCTAGGCAACTTGTACTCCAAGCGGAACAAAATCAAGCCATCACCGTGCCGACATACAACGGGTTTGATCAACATAAATCGGCTCATAATGCATTCGATAAATATTTTAAAAGAAATACGTTCGGTCACGCATGCTCCGTTTGTGATAGATTATGGTTCAAAGGAGACTTGGCAAAACCAAAGCCGAAACATCACGAAATCTTAAGAACAATAATTCCACACATGGATATTGATAATATTGCGGTATGCTCTAATTGTAAACTAATGTTGAATAAAGACAAAATACCGCCAATGTCAACATACAATGGCTTTAAATACCCGCTAATACCGACAACCTTACCTCCACTGGATTTGATATCGGAACGACTGATTTCGTCAAGGATTCCATTTATGCAAATACGCAGACTGCGCCACGTTCTAGGACAGTATGGCATTTATGGGCAAATAATCAATATTCCTGTTTGCGTTAATACTATGGCCCACAGATTACCACGAAACATTAACGACGACCACTGCATTAACGTTCACATTAAGAGAAAGAAAATTCACAAATCTTCCTACTTGCACGGGTTGGTTAAGAAACGGACGATAAAGGCATGGTTGCGGCATTTGGTGGATACACCGCTCTACCATTTGTACAATGTGACTATAGATGAGTCATTCTTCAATGAAGACCTCATTCCAGATCCAGTTCAAATGGATGACATGAGCGAAAACATAGACATTGAAGAAAGCTTAACTGCACAACAGCAAACATTACTATGGAACGAGGAAAAATTTCTAAGAATAGCGCCTGGAGAAAACAACGTTCCACAAAGTTTGTTATTTGATGAACATGCAGAGGAGCTTTCCTTTCCTGGTATATATATAGGGCAATTTCGAACATTTAGAGAGGGTGTGAGGGTTACACCGTTTATGATGGCAACCAGTGAACTGAGGCGCTGCGACAGGCGTCGGGTGACTCCTCAACATTTGCTATACATGGCTATGAAGATCATGCGATTGCGTGTGCGTGACGCTCTCACTGTGGCTTTTAAACACGTTGGCAGAAATACCAACATTACACGACGACAAATACAATCTGAAGAGTATATTAACAATTGCATTGAAAGCAACCTCGCATTCCTTCGGACAATACCAAATTCCAGTTGGTACTGGGCTGAAAGGAAAAGGGATCTCTTCGCTATGATAAGACAGCTAGGAAAGCCAACCTTATTCCTAACTTTGAGCGCAAATGAAATTGGATGGACTAGCTTACTACAACTGTTATATAAATTGAAGAATAACGGAGCAGACATTTCGGAAGACGACGCGGCTCAGCTTGATTTCATCGCAAAAAGTACGCTCATGAATGAGGATGCAGTTACTTGCGCTATTTACTTTAATAAGTTGGTCAATATCTTATTGACAATTTTGCAATCTAAGAAATCGTCGCCGTTTGGAAAGTATCTCGTAATGCATTACTTCAAGCGCATTGAATTTCAACACCGTGGTAGTCCGCACGCGCACATGCTATTATGGTTGGAAAATGCTCCATTGGATGCACTAGGTGTAAATTATCAAGATGCGGTAAAACTGATTGACACCTTAATCTCGATGTCATCAACACAAGCTTCTGGCAATATCAAATTACAAACACATAAGCATACATTTACTTGCTACAAAAAAATTGTTGCTAATAGGCAACAAAAATGCAGATTTGAAGCACCCTTCATGCCTTGTCGGAAAACAGCTATATTAACACCCATGCCAAGAGCAGACGTGGGATTTGCACGAAATGCACAAAGATACAAAGACCTCAGAGTGACTTTGGAGAATGATGACTATCCAGATATTGACACTTTCTACGAGAGAAACAATGTTATTGACGATGAAGACTATCTCAATATACTTCGGGCTGGAATAACTAGACCAAGAGTATTCTACAAACGTACACCGACAGAAAAGTGGCACAATCCTTTTAATCCTTTCCTACTCAATGTTGTAAAGTCCAACATGGACATCCAATTTATAACTGAAGAATACTCCTGTGAAGCTTACGTTGTGGAGTATGTTAATAAAACAAACAGGGGTATCAGTAATTTGCAGCGACAAATTATAGAAATTATGGACGAACATCCAGAGTTCGACATCGTTGAAATTACAAGGAAAATGAGTGTGGACATGCTCAACTGTGTCGAAATGACTAGTCAAGAAGCAGCGTGGTACTTATTACGTGAGCCTATATCGAAAAGTTCGGTCGTTGCAGTTTACATTCCGACGGTTTGGCCTATAGAACGACAACGAATCAGAAAAACTCAAGCAGAGTTACATGAAATAGATGGTGGCGACGATTCGACTAATATTTGGAAAGACAATTGGTTTGATAAATACGAACGAAGACCTCAAGACATGGAAAATCTCACACTGGCACAGTTTGTTTCGAAATATACGAAAACTAACGAGGGGACTTACAATGAACGCAAATATCCGCGTATAATTCGGTATCGGAATTATGATATGGCCAAGGATTGCAATGACTACAAACGCGAAATGGTGACTTTACATATTTCATTTAGAAATAAAGAACGAGACATTCTAGCTGATATGAAGTTCATAGGCATTTATAACGATAATCAAGACATAATTTTACAACGATGCAAAGACTTTCAATCAAACTTGGATATCGAGAAAACAATCGAGATTTACCGACAATTGTGTCGCGAAGATGGAAATACGGGCGACCGAGACACACCACACGTAGTCAATCGACATCCAGAACCTAATCCCTTCGAACACTTGTACAACAATCCACATTCCGACGTTAACAGTGACCTTCTGTTTGCAACATTGAATAAGCTGGGTGCAATTGCAAAGAAGAAGGAGAATGTTAGGCCACATGAAGAATTCTGTCAACTAATGAGAAAAACAAACGAAAAACAACAAGGACTTTTGCTCCACGTTATCTCAAACCTCTTGTCCACAAATCGATCACCGCTACAAATATTCTTCACGGGACCAGCTGGATGTGGTAAAACTTTTGTCATCCAACTTCTCATGGAAATTTATAATCGATTCACTAACAATGATTCCTACTGTAATGCGTACATAACTTGCGCGTCCACTGGAAAAGCTGCTGTGGCCATAGACGGAACAACTGTTCACACTGCATTGAAGATATCACTTACCAAACTACTTCTGCTGTCGATTGAAGTTGCTCAGCAATATAGGATACTTTTCAAATATGTGCAAGTCTTAATTATTGATGAGATTAGTATGATAAGTGCTGAACTCTTGTCCAAAATCGACTCCAGGCTTAAACAAATCACTGGCAATTTTGAAACAAACTTTGGGGGACTGGATATCATTTTAATTGGTGACCTACGCCAACTGCCACCTGTACGAGCTACACCAATCTACAAGCAGATAAAACAGCGGTTGGTGGGTCCAATTTTATGGCGGGGATTAAAATTTTATGAATTGATTCAGGTAATGAGGCAGTCCAATGAATCCTTCGCCTCTATACTAACTAAAATTGGAAATGGCACAGTACTGGACAATCAAGAATTGCAAATCATCGAAGCGCGATTCTTTACCAAAGAAGAAGCTGATCAACAATGTCCGCAGTGAATACGTCTATTTTTAACAAACAACTCCGTCACAGAGTACAACAACACACTGTTAAACAATGCAATTGACAAAATTACTTCTACAGCAATTGACGTCTACATTGGTTGTCATAACGTCGAACAGCAAACCTTCGTCAAGCAAAAATTACATAAAATGTCTGTAATAGATACTGCCGGATTACCATATGAAGTTATATTTGTAATTAATAAATCATATATTATTACAACAAATATCGACGTATCTGATGGGTTGGCGGTGCAATGGGAAAGTTAATTCACATAGAACGCAATGAAGATGGTGATGTTATGCGTGCGTGGCTAGAGTTTCAGAACTCGCCAAAAACTGGCAACAAAATCAGGAAAAAAGCAGCTGCATACATTAAGGCCAATAACATCAGTCATACCGCTGTTCTAATTAATCGAAGGACATCGACTATTTCGCTCAACCACAACAAAACTATAGTTGCGAAACGAAATCATTTCCCTTTAGTGTCAGCTTGTGCAATTACTATACATAAATCACAGGGAGGCACGTTCAATGAGATAGTATATGAGTATGATAAAACACATTCGAAACAGCTACTATACGTGGCTTTATCAAGAGTGACAAATATCCAAGGACTGTACATCGTATCGCGGCAGCATGACTCTACGTTTCATCACGGGCGACGCGCTGCGACATCAATGGTCGCTTTTCAAGATGAATTTCGCAGGTTATCTCTTAATCGACTACAGACAATTGATACATTGATGATAGACTTTATCACCAGCAGAAGAGGATTATCGATGTTCTCTTTCAACTGTCAGAGTATACGTGTTCACGACGCTGATCTTACCGGCGCTGTTGTTCAACGGGCTTCTGTCTTGCTTCTATCGGAGACTTGGCTAAGCAATGATGCTAATATTGATGTCCCTAACTTCAATTGCGTTGTCCATTTCAAACGTTCCAATGTTAGAGCGGGAGGAGTTGCGGTTTATCACAACGTTAATGACACTTCAAACATTCTCACACCCAATATGGACTTACAGTTTGATCAAACCCAAATTTTCAATATCAACAACACTGCCATCGGGGAATTATGTGCTGCTCAATGCATAACGGAGGACAAAAAAACTATTATGATGGTTGTTATTTACATTTCACCGAATCAAACAATTAACAACATCATTAAATTCATCCACCAAATACTACTCCCGTACACGGTTCAAGGTGCTGCACTCCTGCAATCAGATTCAGACAAAATTTCGATGGTAGTCAGCGGAGACTTCAACGCAAATTTTGCATCAGAGCAAGCAAAACCGTTGATTGCGTTTTTGGAAGACGCATTTCATCTAAGGATGAACAACGAACCCACAGAAGCCACTACAAACTCAGGAACTACCCTCGATGCAGTCTTCACGAGATATCTTGAGAATTTTCAATCAAAAATTTTCATATCATACTTCAGTTACCACAAACCTATTCTGTCATTATATGAGTCCACACAAAGGGAAACTGAATAGAACTATATGTTATCTGATATAAATGTTGTTTTTCTTTCATATTATGTCGACAAAAAAGTTAGTGTATGCTTTACAGGGCAACTTCCAAATTTACACTCGAAAACATATACATCCTACTTCAGTTAATACAAACCCATTGTATCTTTACATGAGCCGCCGATAATAAAAACAGACTAATATTCAAATACTGCAACCATAAAAAAAGCTTCTATTTCACTTCTACAGTGTAGTCAAAAGCACACTTCCTTTTTTTTTTTTAAGTTAAGCTTTCATCTTTATTGTATTTTAATTCAAGCCGTATTGTTTTATGCGGATACAAAATAATTGTTTTTTATTAACGTAGAGCCAAATAATTGTTTAAATTTAAGAAGAAACAATAAAGCGAAATATATTTTATTTTATCACCGGAGGGAAGTGGGCGGTTACCTTCTTCCACTAATCACGGTGTTACACAAAATTTCATGTGTACCATGATTTGGGCTGACGAAAAGGCTGGAGAAGTGGATTTATTACGTCCACACCTTTTCATGTCATCAGCGGGTATATAAACTAAAAAGACAAAACTGATTTTATAAAAACTTGTGGAATTAGGTGAACTATAAGTTCAAGCAAGGGTTACCAGCTAAAGGAAGGAGGGGAATCATTTATATGATTACAAACCCTCAACGGACAACAGACGGACTGACCTATGGCGTCAAAATTACGCATGACGCCAGTGCTGTCATCGGAGGGGGTGAATCGATGATATTGTTCACCCCTGGGCCAATTTATATCCCACCCATGTAGTCCAACAAACAAGACTCCCCATGACTATGTTTTGCCCATAAAAATAACAGTCCCTTTACTCTCATATTGGTGGATTTACCCTCTTTCGCTACTCCTACTCACATGCCCTCCCGCACAACTGGCTTTAACACCTCATATTAAATAATCAAGATAGAGAAAACAAAATACCATAAAAAAACCAATCAACGTTTCAACCGAAACACATTGTTTATTTATAAAGAAAAGAAAACAAACAAATATCTTAGGGACTAAAATAATAGAAAAAAAATGAAAAATGAAAAATTAGAAACACAATAATAAAAAAAAATTAAATCTGTAACCCAAAATTGGAAAAAAAAAAAACGAATTTAAATATGTAAATTATTAATAAAAAAAAAAAAACCCACCAAAAGCTTAATAAAATTATGCCATATTTAAAAAAAAATACTTTAAAAATAACAATAAAAAATATAATGTTTGGAACTTACGGTTGCTGCATCAAGGTCTTAATGAAACACCCTGTCCTGAAAAAAAAACATTCTATTTAAAAAAAAATTCCCCAAGAAGAAAATTCCTTCGGTAATCGAAACAAATCAAATTTTTGTTGGGTGTTGGTAAGCGCTCCTTTTTTGGTTTCCTTGTTGTTGCATGCATTTTGTTGGTGTTTGCCTTGTTGGTATGTGTATGATGTATTTGTATGATGTCGACTCGTATACTTTGTGGAAACCCTTTTTTTCAAATATGATTTGTTCTTTCCAATCCAAATATCGTGTATTTTTATGTGGTTATGCTTTTATTTTATGTTATGTTGTCGTATGGTAGATGTTTTATTTTAGAACTTAGTGTTATGTGTTATTTATTATTATTAATAAATGAAATTAAGATTTGGTATTTAAGTTAGTTTGTATTATTATGTATATTTATTTGAAGCTTTTACACTACAGATTTTAAAAAGAAACAGTATATACTATATATATATTTATGCTATTTCTTATCATTTATGATCAGAATTTTTAATTTGTGTTATTTAATGATCAAACTAGTTTTTCTGTTGATATTTTGTATGTTTGTAATTTACATACATGAACTTTATGTTAAATTTTTTTAGGTTTTTATATTATATACAATAAGTGTTTTTTTAAGTTCTTATTAATAATTTTAGTTTTTCTTTATTTTTCCTTTGCCGAACATACAAATATGTTTAAATGCTGTTAAAATGTTCGGCTTTTTTTTTGCACTTCATATTAAAACCAAACTTTAAAAAAAAAGAAATCGAAAATTAAAAAACGTTTAAAAGTTGAAAAAACTCCAAAAACTCTTGAATAAAAAAAAACTCTCGATCGTTTTTTTTAAACTCCACGCCAAAATACTTAATATTTTTCACTTCGATCAATCAAGCAAACTCTCAAAAAAAAATCCAACTCAGAAAATTGACTATCATAAAAAAAACTAAGAAAATCAAATTTTAGGTCCGTGCACTTTTAAAAACTATCTCAAGTCCAGTTTCCGTTTTTTTCTCGCCCACACCCAAAAAAAAACCGAATTTTTCCAAATCCCGTTTTCCCTTTCTGACCTCTCCCAGTTGTTAAAAAAAAAAATATATATAATACTATATACTTTTTTTAACAATAGCTTTAATTTTAAAAATGACAAAAAATCAATGCAATTGTCCCATGCAATACTGCAACCAGCTGATTTTTATGATTCAAAAAAAAAATCAAAATACAGTGGAGGCACCATTGCACGGCACATGTTACAACACAGGTTCTCAATGAAGTAGGCCACCATTCCTTGAGAAGCTGAAAAGCGTGTGGGTGCAATTGGAGATCAGTGTAATCTTAAACCAGTCCAACGTGGGACTCGACCACACCCTGGAGAAGTCTCGTGCTATACCATGCTAGCCGGGCTATTGCCTTACGTCCTTTGCATGGTACATGCCAATGCGAGCGCCGCGAAGATCCTCGATCTCGTACATGGAATTACCTACGGCTCGGACAATTCGGCACTTTAGGAACTTGCGATTTAGCTTAGCGTTGATATTTTTCGAGAAATCGCTAAGTGTGAAGTTCCTTGGGTAAACCTCTTGACCGGGCACGTAGGTAACGTGCCACACCCGCTTGTTATATTGGTTTCCATGGCGTTCATGTGCTTTCTCCAAGTTCCTCAGGACACGCTCGTGTACCAACTTACGGTGATCACTCGGCGGTAATATCTCAAAATCTTGTTCCGCAACGCAGTCAAGCTTTCGGAGGAGTTTGTACGTACTCGCGTGTGTCACCATGTGCGTACCGAACACCAGGGAATATGGATCGGAACCAGTCGCTGCATGGACTGTGCTCCTAAGGGCACTGCCAATGCTTCCAAGGTTCAAATCCCATTCCCGGTAATCGTCACGCACATAGGATCTTATTGCGGCCAAAATTGACCGATTTACGCGTTCCGAAGCATTTGACTGCGGAGAATATACCGCGGTACGAGTATGCTTTACACAATAAGTTGACAACAATTTAGCAAATTCCTTTGAGAGGAACTGGGAGCCATTGTCGGAAACCATTTCTTCCGGTACACCATACAGTTGAAACACGTTTTCCTCGACGAAATCGACGATACTCGCCGCACTTGCACGACGAAACGCTTTCAGGAAAACGAATTTCGTAAATTTATCCAAGATGATAAGGGGGTTGTGTTCCCTCGCTTAGATCGTGGATAAGGAGCTAGCAAGTCTATATACAAATGTTGGAACGGCCTATGGACCTCCACCAGACTACCCATTGGCGGCCGCAATATGAAATTAGGGGCTTTTGTTTCCTTACACGTTGCACAATCAGCTATGTATTTTCGGACTTCTGCTGCCATTTTCGGCCAGAAGTACCTTTGCCGTAATCGATACAACGTTTTCGCGATCCCACTATGGGAAGACTGAGGCGGATCATGTGCCAGTCGGACCAGTTCGGGCGTCAGTTGCATCGGAATCCAAAGTCTCCAGGTTCTATCAGCACGATCGACATTCTTTGTGAATTCGGTTTTAACGTACACATAGCCATCCGATACTTGCATATCGGGTAACCTGTGTCCGTTTTCCGTAACCGTGTCGATCAATGCTTGATACTCCTCTGACTTAAAGTGTTCCGAATCTAGATCAACGCAAGGGACAGGTTCCGTCACTTCTTCCACCAGAATTCTGGATAAAGCGTCGGGAACCACATTTTCCGATCCCTTACGGTGTTCTATTTCAAAGTCAAAGGCCTGAAGCTTTAGACTCCATCGTGCTAAACGCCCGCTCAAGTCTTTCTGATCCATGAGCCACCTCAAACTCGCATGATCGGTGATAATTTTGAAGGGTTGTCCTTCCACATACCCCCGAAACTTCTTAACACTTACCACAGCAGCATAGCATTCAAGTTCGGTAACGCTATAATTTTGCTGTGCAGCGTTTAGTTTCTGTGACATGAAGGCGATTGGTTTCTCGTTCCCTTGTTCGTCACACTGCAAAAGCACACTGCCGACTCCAGTTTTACAAGCATCACATTGAATGATGAAAGGTTTACTGAAGTCAGCGTTCGCCAAAATTGGAGCAGAAATCAGAGATGCCTTCAGCACCTCAAAAGCTTTTTGTAAACCATCGGTCCAGGTGAATTTCACCGATTTTTTTGAGACAATCGGTTATTGGAGATGCAAGGCTAGAATAGTTGGCTATGAACCTTCGATACCAGCCTGTCATCCCCAAAAACCGCCGTACCTGCTTTGGAGAAGATGGTACCGGAAAATCTGCCATCGCAGACACCTTGCCGGGATCAGTTTTTAAACAACCGTTCCCAACAATGTATCCAAGATAACGGACTTCCTTAAAGCAGAATTTGCTTTTCTCCATGTTGATTGTAAGTCCCGCTGTCATAAGGCAGCGAGCGACAATGTTCAACAGGCCCAAATGCGTCTCAAAATCTTTAGATACCACCAATAAATCGTCCAAATACACGAAAACTTGTTCTTTCAAGTGGGTCGGTATGACTTTGTCCATCCGTCTGCACATACGCTGGGGAGCGTTGCACAAACCGAAGGGCATCACTGTGAATTGATACAGAAGGCGGCCAGGAATAGTAAAAGCCGTTTTCTCTCTACTCTGTTTCTCCAGTAGTATTTGCCAAAAGGCATCCTTTAAATCAATGCTCGAAATGTATTTCGTATTTTCGAGACGGCTGAGGAGACCTGCAATGTGGGGCAGGGGGTAAGCATCCTTTTTAGTCACCCGGTTCACATTTCTTGAGTCCAGACACAAGCGTACTTTTCCGGGCTTGCGAACCAGGACTATAGGCGAACTCCAGGCACTGTGGCTTACCTCAATTACTCCCATACCCAACATTCGGTCTATCTCTGCATTCACTAATTTTTGTACCGCTGGCGAAACAGGGTAGTGCCGTTGCTTAATTGGCTCTACACCCTCTACAACAATCACGTGTTCTTCGAGATTGGTCTTACCGAGCCCTAAGTGGTTGAAAGAAGGAAATCGCGATTTGGCCTTTTCAAGGTGCATCTTTTCATTCGCGTTTAGGACATGCATATTGTGGTCGTCAAGGGGGTCGTCATCAATCGCATCAACAGATTCAAACAGATGTGGAGCTATATCAAAATCCTTCCAAAAATCGATGCCAAGGTACAGTACCTGCGTTAGGCCGGGCACAACGTAAAGTTTAACATCTCTTGTTACGTTTTTGTACGTAATTGGTAACAAGAGATGCCCAAGAACTGATTGAGAAGCACCGTTGGCTGTCCTGACAACTGCAAGTTCTTCCGTTCAAGGAATTCAACGGACCCTGCACCAAGGCATGAAATGCTAGCGCCACTGTCCAGGAGACCTAGCAGAGGTTCACCAGCGATTTCTACATGAGCATAGGGTCGAATGTCATCCTTCTTTAGCTTTGACACTGCTTCTATGTCTTGTCTAAACTGTCTACGTCGTCCCGCGCGCGCTCGACAGCGTTCAATGTGTTTTGAAACACCGCTTTTTGGAAGGACCTCGAAAATTCTTTTCCGAGCATCCTCATACTCCATCTGTCTCTGATGAAGCGATTTTATCGGGGTCATGTTTTTCGGAGTAGGCACGTTCCAATCGGGATCACGTTGCAAGATGGTAATGCGTGATACCGAGTGCGGACCATTCGGAAGGTCGCGGCGGCCTATTTGTAAGTCGGGGGTTAATCCGGGTGCATCGGTGGCATCCGAGGTGTCCCGGGGAATAGTCGGTGCCCTTGGGGGTTTCCCGGATTACAGCGGGGACACTGCGGCGTGACAACATCTTTATGTCCACACCGATAGCAAAACAAATTCCGCCTGTCAGAAGGGCAGAAATAAAAATCATGGCCCATTTGTGCCACAATTCCAACACGGCCGCCTCGGTCTGCTTTCGAACTCCACTGCTTCCAGCACACGTAACGGTGGTTGGACGGACTCAATGTTCGGTTCTTGATGAGGGTATAAATTCTGTTCACCCGGTGGAAGATAATCAATTTGATGAATGGGTCGTCGAGCGGATTCTCTTGAAGATAAATGCCGCTCCGCTCTTCTACACATATCTTGCAATTCTTCGAGAGAATGAATATTAATGCCAAACACTAGGTTTGACACTCGTTCTTTGGTGTTGTTTTTCACAATTTGGACCAATTCTGATTCAGGTAATGGGTTTTTCATCTGATAATAGTATGCTAGAACGGTGTTGTAAAATATGTCGAACGACTAATTATTGTTCTGCTTCATTTGCAAGATGCGTTGGACAATTTCATGATCCGTGTCAAGACTTCTGAATTGACGCGAGAGGGCGTTACGCAGAGTTGGCCAATTGGGAAATCGATTCCTTCTTAGGAATCTCCAATACCAACTTTCTGCCATCTCTGTTAATAGGAGATGGAATTTCCCGCATACTACATACCATGGAATTCCACTCCGGCTTTGCAAAGTCTCAACACGGAAGATGAGATCGTCCGCTGACATTCCGTGAAAACTTCCACTAAATTTAATTCCCCATTTGTCCATCCGATTATCGCCAATACTCGGTGGGGGTAAAGAAAACGATTGTGAAACTGAGTACATGTTTTGTATGTTCTCACTCGTCACACCAGGTTGTGAATGCATCGGGGTCGTATAAGCTGGTATATCGTCACTGACACGACCATAATTCTTATGTAGTTGGGAACGCTCATTTGGAGGTACAGACTCAGGCTGGGAAATTTCGTGTTGGTTTTGAAATTTAGTTTCAAATTCTTTTCTTATGGATTCCCTGAGGGAATTCTCATTCTGCTTCATCGCAGCCTGAATTCATTCCTGAATTGTTTCCTTATTGGGAACTACAGAGGGCGGTTGTGAAAAAGAAGTACCCTGTTTCTGTAATGGAGGATTACCTTGTTCTGAACTTGGGGTATGCATAACATTTCCCAATTGGAGATAAATGTTATGTTCCATAATATCGGAAAGCTGTGGTTTACCTTCTTGGCTGCGTTTGGCTGCCCCACTTCGAGTTCCGTGCATATTTTAGTACTATCAAGTATTGAGAAAAACTACAAAGACCAAAAAAAAAATTTTTCGAATGTAAATCTGACAAATCCGGGAAATAAACAATAATATAAAAGAGTACTCAAAAAAAAATATTTTCTTTTTCCAAAAAAAAAGAAAATTTATTATCTAAAACAAACCAAATTTGTATTTATTCAACTTTAATCAATTCATCCAACAATACTTGAAAGAATAAGAAAATCCGAATCAAATAGAAAAATGTGAAAAAAAATCCAATCAGTCAAGTATTTAAGAACCCGACTGTCTTAAAAACGGTGATAAATTCAATTTAATTTATTTAATTTATTTAATTTATTTAATTTATTTAATTTGTTTAATTTCATTTAATTTATCCTTATTTATTATTATTATTTATTTTGTATTTATTTTGCATGAAGAAAAAAAAAGAATTTCCAAAAACTATATATAAAGTTTGGTCATATTCTTTCTTTTCGATATGAAGTGAAAACCGTTGAATGAAATGTACAGGGAGGGAGTGCAGCGAGAGCAGCAGCAGGGAAAATCCACCAAATACAATGACAACACAGCGCAGCATTTGGGTTAATTTAATAATTAACCAGGTGATGTTAAATGTTGGAAGCTGACTGTGTTTGATAAAGCAGAGCGCAAAAAAAAACACTTCAAATTGTGTTTAAATCTGAAACAATTCTTAATTTATGGGTGAAGAACCTATATATCGCTAACCATACTAGAATTCAAAAAAAAGTTTTCCGTAGGCACAATTGATCCATACGAGTAGGTCGCGAATTACGCGGGTGTTCAACCTTTCGAGTATTGCGTCCCATAATACTCGATGGTATCAATCGAGCCTACTTCCTGACCAACTATCTGGTGGACACGGCAAAATTTCAGGTGATGTTACCTAAAATAATTATTTTGCCATGTCCATCCAGTGTTTGATCATACCTTTGCTGATCATCATCCGATTGAAACAAATGTCAAATCTCACGACCGTGTGAATTCCAACACTTGTCCCAATCACATGACAACCACACGCAATTTATCTGCCACAAAGCAAAAGCAAATAAAAAAAATTAAAGTTAAAATGGTAATGAATTAATTGGACAGATGAATGTGCAGATAATTATCTACACCAGAAAAGATTTATTTAATTCAAATTAAAAGAAGTTTAATGGGCAATCAAAATTGCCAATACTGAAACAAAATAAGGATATACGCCATTTTTGTGTAACATAAAACGTGCAGTTTTATGTTGCACCGTGCACAACCTGAAAAAAAAACTTACTCGGAAAAGCTGCAAAGCTTTAAAGTTGGGCGCTGTTTATGTAATTTAAACCTTAGTTTAAATTATGCAGCGCACAACCAAAACTCTTAAGCCTTAACCGTTGGGCGCCATTTATGTAACAACCGGTGTTAGTTGTATGTTAGGAATTTGTTTGCTTCATCAAACAAATGTCCTAACATTGTGATCCTTTGCTAAAGGGCATATAACTGATTGGTATCAGTTATATGTAGTGGTATTAGAGCCGAAAGTAACCAAGAAAAGGTACACTTAGCTTCATTGCTCTAACTACCTCGCCGGAGGGAAGTGGGCGGTTACCTTCTACCACTAATCACGGTGTTACACAAAATTTCATGTGTACCATGATTTGGGCTGATGAAAAGGCTGGAGAAGTGGATTTATTACGTCCAGACCCTTTCATGTCATCAGCGGGCATATAAAATAAAAAGACAAAACTGATTTTATAACAACTTGTGGAATTAGGTGAACTATAAGTTCAAGCAAGGGTTACCAGCTAAAGGAAGGAGGGGAATCATTTATATGATTACAAACCCTCAACGGACAACAGACGGACTGACCTATGGCGTCAAAATTACGCATGACGCCAGTGCTGTCATCGGAGGGGGTGAACCGATGATATTGTTCACCCCTGGGCTAATTTATATCCCACCCATGGAGTCCAACAAACAAGACTCCCCATGACTATGTTTTGCCCATAAAAATAACAGTCCCTTTACTCTCATATTGGTGGATTTACCCTCTTTAGCTACTCCTACTCACATGCCCTCCCGCACAACTGGCTTTAACACCTCATATTAAATAATCAAGATAGAGAAAACAAAATACCATAAAAAAACCAACCAACGTTTCAACCGAAATACATTGTTTATTTATAAAGAAAAGAAAACAAACGAATATCTTAGGTACTAAAATAATAGAAAAAAAATGAAAAATTAGAGACAAAATAATAAAAAAAAATTAAGTCTATAACCCAAAATTGGAAAAAAAACGAATTTAAATATGTAAATTATTAATAAAAAAAAAACCCACCAAAAGCTTAATAAAATTATGCCATATTTAAAAAAAAATACAATAAAAAATATAATGTTTGGAACTTACGGTTGCTGCATCAAGGTCTTAATGAAACACCCTGTCCTGAAAAAAAAACAATCTATTTAAAAAAAAAATTCCCCAAGAAGAAAATTCCTTCGGTAATCGAAAGAAATCATATTTTTGTTGGGTGTTGGTAAGCTTTCCTTTTCGGTTTCTTTGTTGTTGCATGTAGTTTGTTGATGTTTGCATTGTTGCTTTGTGTATGATGTATTTGTATGATGTCGACTCGTATACTTTGTGGAAACCCTTTTTTTTCAAATATGATTTGTTCTTTCCAATCCAAATATCGTGTATTTTTATGTGGTTATGCTTTTATTTTATGTTATGTTGTCGTATGGTAGATGTTTTATTTAAGAATATAGTGTTATGTGTTATTTATTATTATAAATAAATGAAATTAAGATTTGGTATTTAAGTTAGTTTGTATTATTATGTATATTTATTTGAAGCTTTTACACTACAGATTTTAAAAAGAAACAGTATTTACTATATATATATTTATGCTATTTCTTATTATTTATGATCAGAATTTTTAATTTGTGTTATTTTATGATCAAACTAGTTTTTCTGTTGATATTTTGTATGTTTGTAATTTACATACATGAACTTTATGTTAAATTTTTTTAAGTTTTTATATTATATATATACAATAAGTGTTTTTTTAAGTTGTTATTAATAATTTTAGTTTTTCTTTATTTTTCCTTTGTTATTTGTATGTTTAAATGCTGTTAAAATGTTCGGCTTTTTTTGCACTTCAGATTAAAACCAAACTTTAAAAAAAAAGAAATCGAAAATTAAAAAACGTTTAAAAGTTGAAAAAACTCCAAAAACTCTTGAATAAAAAAAACTCTCGATCGTTTTTTTTTAAACTCCACGCCAAAATACTTAATATTTTTCACTTCGATCAATCAAGCAAACTCTCAAAAAAAATCCAACTCAGAAAATTGACTATCATAAAAAAAAACTAAGAAAATCAAATTTTAGGTCCGTGCACTTTTAAAAACTATCTCAAGTCCAGTTTCCGTTTTTTTCTCGCCCACACCCAAAAAAAAACCGTTTTCCTTTTCTGACCTCTCCCAGTTGTTAAAAAAAAAATATTTATAATATTATATACTTTTTTTAACAATAGCTTTAATTTTAAAAATGAAAAAAATCAATGCAATTGTCACATGCAATACTGCAACCAGCTGATTTTTATGATTCAAAAAAAAAAAAATCAAAATACAGTGGAGGCACCATTGCACGGCACATGTTACAAACTTCCATGGATTGCTAACAGTTAAAAAATTCATTGAGCAAATTCACCGCTAGAACTGCGCAATAAATTGAAGCGAATAAAATAAATTCAAAATATTTTAGTAAGATTTTTATTATTACTTGCTTAACGTATTTTTGAAAACAACTAAATAAATTTTAAAAAATTTAAGCGTATTTTTTCAAAAATTCCTAAGAAAATTTAATGTAAATGTTAAATAATTTGATTTTTCGGCTATATAATGCGTATTTCGGAATCCACAATTTACAGTCGTTTGCAAATCAGTAAAAGTTATTCAACATGTAGTTCGCCTTGTTCGCTTGTTTTGTACTTCTTCGAGTTTCTACATCATGTAACGACCGCCTTTTTTTATATACATTTTTTTTAGAAACCTGGAATGGAATTTTGTATTTCGATCCAACTGAATTTTCGATTCGATTTAATATTCGATCTGAATTCTTTTTGGCATCCTGTAAAATTATCGTACCGTAAATTAGTGTGGCCTTTGAGAATTCCACGCAAATGGTATAAATTTTCAAATTTAATGAAATTTTGACAGCTGATAGTTTTTTTTTTGAAAACAATAATTTAAAATGTTTGTGTTTTAGATTTGTTTTTAGTTTTGAATTATTTTTAAATTAATATTTAATAATAAATATTGAAATTGTTGGTCTCAGTGAAACAAAATATCTTCAAGTGTCTTCGGTCCTAAATTTGGTGGCGTTTTTTATATTTTGTTATAATGATAATTTTCACTTCGCTCTTAGAGCATCTTATTTGGTTGTAATTTCATGAAAATCTTGATAATTTTTTTAAATTCAATACTTTCAAGTTAACTTTTGCAAGCTTGGGATTTTTTTGCATGAACTCGAGTGAAAAAAAAAATTTTTAAAAAAATATTTCATTTTCTTTTTTTTTGTGAAAACTACAATAATTTAGTAAAAATTTAAGGAAATAATTGTTAAATTTCTTGTACTTGGGTTTTTGCATTAAAAAAATTAAAAATATGACAATAAACATAAAAAAAACATGTTTTCGACAACTCAACACTGATCGAATGAATTTTATACGATCACAGTGTAAAATATTTTCGATCCAATTTTAGCCGATACCAAATTGGTTGGTCGAGTCGTATATACGATCCAATTGGGTCAAATCGAAATACAAAATTCCATTCCTGAACAGCGATTCAGGCATAAATTTGTCGACATTCGAAGTCACTTTTCCAAGACACCACATATGGTTGAGTTCGAAACATATGTTTTTATTATTCGGAGAATACATTGTCATTTTTTGTTAATTTTTTTTTTTAACTAAAACTTTTTTTTTTGTTAAAATTATTATTTTTCTAAAACAGAAAAATAATTTTATTTAGTTTAGTGCTAAATAGTACTAAAGTAAAAATTAATTTAATTGAGAAATAATCGTTAAACAGAAAAAAAATGTTTGATTTAAAATTGACGAAATCTTTCATACAATTTACTAACGAAAAAATACTGACTAGCTCCAGAGGACGTCAGAAAAATTGGTGAGAAAAAATTTCCCGACGGTAGAAATAATTTCCTTTTCGAAATTAGATTTAGCGAGGTGGCTAACCCTCTTTTTCATATTAGGGAAATTTTTCAAAAAAGGTGGCAATAAACGTCGACAAATGTATGCCTGAATCGCTGATCTGAAAACGATAAGTAAACGAAACTTTAACGTTTTACAAAAGGATGTATGCTTATTCTACTTTTCTGTTGTTGTGATATCGTCCAGTATTCAGTCCATCATGCGTGTTATCTGTTATGAAAAGTTTTTTTTAAAAATAGTTCTTATTCTTAGAATACTTACGCGTTCTGGGGATAATCCATCATTAATGAAGAAAGATGACTCTGGAAGAAGCAAACCGCCTAAAATTGGATTTTTTTTTAGCAATATTTGCTATAATGTTTTTATAGAAATAAATATTAATATAGTTGTACACATATTTAATCACGACAGAGTTTAATTAAAAGTAGGGCAAAGGTGTAAAAAAAAACGGTTAAGAAAATAAAAGAACTCGTATGACAGATGGTGAAACTAAACATGTCTTTGACATCGAAACCTTCAAGTTCCCCTTATACTATGATATATCAACTTAATCAGCATTAGGAGCTGATATCGTTTTCATGAAAATTAGTTGAATTATCAGGGAAATTAAAGTTTCCATCGATGTTTAACTTCAACTTTTTGCTACTTTTTCATTTTCTTTTATGAAATTAAGAAAAAAAATTGTAAGCACCGGAAAAATTAGAATCAGGTAGCCGAAAACTTTGGGAAAACACGTAAACTCACACTTTTTTATAAACATAAATTTCAAAATTTCAACAATTAAATGCGGCGAAAAGTAAAATGAAAATTCCATGCTTTATAATCCATGGGATAGGTAACGGCTTCAGGACAAAGAAGAAAACCAGTAATTGCTAAAATCAAGAAAATTAGAAAAGGATGTGATATGAAAATGTCTTTAAAAGATAAAGAAAATCGTTATCTTTGTTTTGACACATATAACATATCCATAAAGAAAACGAAAAGCATTAGTAAATCATATTTAAATTTTCAACTCCGAAGTCCGTTATACCAGATAGTATAAAAAAGACCGTTTGACAAGGAAAGGAAATCAGAAAAATATCAAAGGTGTTCAAGTAAGACGTTACGCTGCCCAAATAGAAAACGAAAAAAAAAATTTAACCGTTGAAAATAAAAGTTTAAAATGTTTAAAATAAAAGTGGAAAATTAGGTTTTTAGTGTTTTCTCAGGGTTTTCAGAGTTTCTTTTTATTACAAAAAAAAAAAAAAAGGAAGAAGAAAACGGAAAATTAAACACCGAGGAAGCAGAACAAAGGTGGCGAAGGGTAGCAGTAAATGGAAAATTTTTAATCAAGGACAAAACATCAGACGGAGGTTAACAGGTCAATGAACATCAAGGACAACAAAAGTTTCACCATCTGTCAAAAGGAAACAGCTAAGTCAAAGTTTTTTTTTATCCGATTTTTGTGTACTTACGTGATTTGATTCCATTTGAAATTTTCGCGCATACTTAGTTTCTTTTGCCTTTATTTGATTTTTTTTTTTTAATTTCCGATAATTTACGGAACAAGCCACTACACTTTTGTTTTGGATTATATTTTTTTTTAGTTGTTTTTATTTTTTTGTTTTGGCACTGTCACCTGTTTGTTTTTGAATCACTACGCATATTATTATTATTAAAAAAAAAAAAAGAAATTCTACTAGAACGTCTCCAAAGAGTAATCGTTCTAAAGAGGAATTCCTTTTTAATTAATTTTTTTGGTTTTTGAACACCGCACTTTCGCGAAATTATAAGAAAATAATAAATAACTAAATAAAAATAAGTTATCAAAACAGTTCACACGAATTGTAAACAAACTTTGATACGATCATAATAAACGTCATGAATTGCCGTTGAATAAAAAAATTGTGTGGTGAATAAATTTTGTTTTTTTTTTTTAAAAAAAGTGGTGAAAATAAAAATATGTTTTTTTTTTGAATTCTGAAATTGATTAGAAGTTTTAAATATTTTATTTATTTATATTGAACTTTCCTATTAAATAATTCGTTAATATACATGAATATATATAGTTTTTTTGGACAAATAAAATAAAAATAATATTTATAATAAGTTCAATATAAACAAGTTTTTTTAATTTTATGTGGTTTTTATTAGTGATTGTTTTTTTTTAGGAGGGTAGAATAATGTTCGGTTGAACAATCGGTTGCGACATGTAGACTGGTCAGTTGGCAATCAGTTTTTTTTTTGACGAAAAGGTTTTTTTTTTTAAGGATAAGACAAACATCAATTCCCTCTAAAGTTGAGTGATGCAATTGTTACATCAGTTTTGTTTCTTTTGCTATTTAGATATACAAATATATATTGTACTAGCTGTACCCGCCCACGCGTTGCTGCGGCTCAGTCTGGTTAAATACTACTGGACTAGGATTCGCTTACTTGCTCATGGCTGAAATTTACCTCAGGGCGTAGAAACCTTTTTTTTTACCCTAAATTTTAAAAACACCAAATAAAATTCACATTAAATTTTAAACACCGAAAAATTCAAATTAAAAATTATTTTAAATTTTTTTGTATATGAATTATTAATAAAAATGCAAAATAAATTATGAAAACCAAAAAATTATTAATTTATTGCCCGTTCACAATCCCTGGTTAGTTCCAAATTCTGCAACTATCTGTCTTTTTCGTCAGTGTCGAATTTTTCAGGTCTGCCAACTTAATATGATCAAAATCACAGACGTGTTGTTGCCAAATTTAAAAATTTGGTTTGCAAAGTGAAGTCAATATTTTTAGTAAAGTTTGTTTTTAAATTAAACGTGTATCAAAATTTTATTTTAGATTAAATATTTTTAAAAAATGTCTATGCGGTGTGCTGTAAAAGGTTGTGTACAATGAAGTTTTGCTATTCAGGTAAGTAAAATGAATTTCCAACAGAAAAAAAAATTTAAAGAAATTGGATAATTCAGGTTTCCAAAAAATCAGAATCGTTTGATTGAATGGTGCAATATACTGCAATTAAACCCAAAGAAAATTACACCGGGATAAAATTAAAATTTTATTTTTTTGTACTTTGTTTTAATTTGTGTTATGGTTGCTTCGCTAACTTTGGGTAGTTTATATTTATCCATACCTCGACCTTGGGTGAAGTGGAAACTCACATAATCTCTAAAATACTTTAATTCATTAAAATGTTTTCAAATATTATACTTTTAGTTACAAATTGGGCGATCAACTGCAGAGAAAAATAAAGAAACACAGGAATGAAATCGATTGCAAAAAATTAACGAAAATCGATAGACAGAAAAGGGTCAAACACTGAATTTTTAAATAAAATAAATTTTAAAAAAATTAGGTTTTCAAAAATATTTATTTATATTGGAATAATATATATTCAAATAATATATATTCAAAATAATTATCACAATTTTACAATCCGAAAATGTAAAAAAAATGTTATTGCAAATAAAATAAATTGAACAAAATTATATTGTTTTTTTTATTTACCTTATTTTAAAATACAAAATTTATATTTGCAAGAAATTCAAAAAATTGAATAATTCCCGCTATATGTTTTTCGCTTCGTGAGAAAAAAGTCAACCATTTCTGATGTTGGCAGTATTGTCTCTTCGGCGCGAGAAAGAGAAGTCCGAAAATGTGCCATTCGCTTCTGAAAGAATTTATTGCTTCGAGTAATCTAGTAATACATATATCTATGGGTTAAATGGAAAAGAAAAGACAAAGCGCACGTTTCTCGTGTATTTAATTTCACAATGCTTGTGGTTATACAACATTTTTTGTTGTTCTATTTTCTGTGCAGATATAGAGATTTCCTGGTTTGCCGACTCTAGAACACGAAACATATAATTTTCCGTGTGAGAAGCAATCCGTGTCTAGATCTAAACCGCACAATTTTAAAGATTGGCCCTGAGCCTTGTTGATGGTGATTGCAAACGCCAATCGAATCGGGAATTGCAATCTCTTAAATTGAAATGGCATATCCGTTGGAATCATAGGAATGCGAGGAATGATGATATCTTCCCCTTTAAAAGGTCCTGTCAAGATTGTTGCTTCTACGATGTTGCTCTCTAATTTTTTTACTGCAAGCCGCGTGCCGTTGCAAAGCTTTGGCTGGTTGATATTTCGCAACATGATAATTGGCAAACCGACTTTCAATTGCAGTCCGTGCAGTGGCATCCCTGGCAGATCGAGTGAATTCAAAAATGTTGGATAATTAACCGCTTCATCTGCTTCCACAACAATGTCGACGAACTTGTATGTGACCACCTCGCTTTGAATGTTCGATTGAATAATATTGTTAAGTTCATAGACGTCTTTGTTCTTGGCTGCAAGAATAGTTCGTTCACTTAGCCAATCGTGATTCTTGTAATTGGTTTGAATATTGGGAAATACTTTTTCAATCAATTCTTCTTTTGACGTCACTAAATTGCAGAAGTTATGAGGCAATGAAGTTCGTCCTGACGTCAGATCAACCGGCACCTTTCCATTCCATATTTCCAGCAATTGATGTGAGAATATCTCTGCTGACCGATCGTTTTGCAGCTGGACTCGCATATTTGTAGTTAATTTTAACGTCTTTACGCGTCGCCACAAATTAGAGTATTTCAGGCAGGAATTTATTTCGTCCGCTGGTGTCGATCGAAGAATTACAGGTAATGTTTGCCTGAAATCCCCTGCAAGCAATATTAATGCGTTCTCAAATGGTGTGATATTTGCACGTAAGTATTGCAATGATCGATCAAGGGCCTCGAGCGATTTTTTGTGCGCCATTGTGCATTCATCCCAAACAATAAGTTTGCATTTCTGCAATACTTTTCCCATGCCGGAGGCTTTGGAAATGTTGCATGTGGGACTTTCAATGAATTGAATGTTTAATGGCAATTTCAAAGCGGAATGAGCCGTTCTTCCACCATTTTTGAATCCTCTCTTTTACCATTCCACTGAGTACATCCAGCAGCGCACAGACCCAAACACTTCATGTTTTACCATGAATTCCATCAGGGATTTCGGCTTCTGTTTGAAAACACGTGCTGCAATGTCATGCCTATCCACCGGTGATTGGCCAGGAAGTCAGATCTTTTGTATTGTAAATCGTCCCAAGCTGGAAATTTCATCTAAGATTTTGTTAAATTCAGCATTTTCATTTTTAGATGCCTTTTTGGTTTTAGGGTTTCCAACAAATGAGACTCTACGTATTAAATGTCTTTCGGCTTTGGGTTTTCAAAATGTTACGCCAATTAGTAGAGTAGGTTATAGTTTTAAAATTTAATTTTGTATGTTTAAACAAACTTGATTTTTGGCATAAACCCTATTTTTACGATATCCTTTTTAGCTCGTATTATAATTTGTAAAATTGGCGAATTTTCATTATTGCTGTACAAAAAAAATGTTTTTATAGGCTTTATTTAATTGCTAGGTTACAAATCGCTGTAAATTAACAAAATGTATTCAAGCGTAGCATCTTAATTCGGAACATAATAAATCTTTTACCCCGTTCTCGTAGCACCACTGGTTATATATTTCATGTCTTAAGTCGATCTATTCAGAATGCACATTATTTGCCCCGCAACACCCCGAGCGAAGATATTAAATTGATCCCATTTCTCCGGTTCGTAAAATAGCTCCCGTCAAACATATATTACGTAAAGGCAAAAACCTCTATTGAGTAGGGGCCTAAACAACCGCCGCGCCAAAGTGGTGAGAAATAGAACTATTTTATCTTCGACAGAAAAAATCCCCATGAAAACCTCCGAAACTTTGCGAACACTGTAATCGTGTGTGACGTCTACATACCAAGTTCCAAAATTGTACTGTCTCCAGCGCCAAAGCGGTAAGAGATAGAACTGTTTGGTCTTCGACGGAAATAATCCCCGTGGAAAGCTGCATAGCTTTGCTGAATATTCCAATCGTGTGTGACCTCTAAATACGAACTTCAAAAATTTGTATTGCCGTCAGCGCCAAAGCGGTGAGAGCTGGAACTATATGGTCTGCGACAGAAAAAATCCCCATGAAAACCTCCATAACTTTGCCGAACATCGTAATCGCGTGTGACCTCTAAATACGAAGTTCCACAATTTTATTGACTCCAGCGCCAAATTGGTGAGAGGTAAAACTATTTGCTCTTCGACAGATATAATCCCCATGAAAACCAGGACAACTTTGCCGAACATTGTAATCGTGTGTGACGTCTGCATACCAAGTTCCAAAATTTGTGTTGATTCCAGCGCCAAAATGGTGTGAGATAGAACTGTTTGGTCTTCGACGGAAATAATCCCCATGAAAACCTCCACAACTTTGCTGAACATTGTTATTGCGTGTGACGTGTATATAAAAAGTTCGTAAATTTATATTGCCTCCAGCGCCAAAGCGGTGGGAAATGGAACTTTGCCGTGCACGTTAGAATGTCCGGCATAAAAATCTTAATAAGATTGCCTCAGGTCAGAATCATGTCCGATGTATATTTAAGATTATAAATGAGGTTTTCCGAAATAAGCTTTCAAGTCCCCCTTTGTAACCCCTCCGACCCCCAATCTCCCCGGAAACAAAATTTCTCTACGTTTTAAGTAATTCTCTACAACATATCAAAAATTGTTTCTTTTTTTTTTGCTGAACGAATTTTCTTTCCGGACAATATAGGACGGACAGAGGGAAAGAAAGAAGGATTAGCTTTTTACATATATAATAATTAATCAAACAGAAATGATGTTAATTCATAATTTAGTAAAACATTCATTTCTTTGAATCAACTTTGAATCCAAATCTAAAAACCCCTCGTTTTTTTTAAAATTAAAACTACCAGTGACAGTAATTATTTTGAGAAATTGGGGGCAATTCTTAAAATTCGTCGAAGATTTTGAAAATTCAGCCTTGTCAATTATAAATGCATTTTTTTTGGCTTTAAGCTTTCCAAAAAATGAGAAATGAAATGGCTTTCGGTTATGGGCTTACAAAATTTTACGCCATTTAGTAGAGATATAATTTGCTCGTTACATTTCAATAAACAGGATCTAAAGCGAATAATTTAATTTTGTACGCTTAAGAGAAATTTGTTTTTTGGAATAAATAACGCAAACATTTTTCGCAATTCTGATGTTCCAGAATACATAAGCATTAAGCCCATTTAAAGTGTTGCCCCTCCGAATTAATATTTTTAACGCCGCTACGCTCATCTTTATTTTTATAATATATATATCTGATGTATGCGTGTGTGAGTAAGAGTAATCATGTTTTCTCGTTGCAAGTCAACGAATTATTAGATGCTTGTGGCTTTTTTTTAGTGATTCATTTGTTTAAATCAATTATTGCTTGACTCAGGTGCAACATAGGTAAATAAAAAGTACATATAAACATGGTCATAATTACATAGGACATTCTGTAAAAATTTCAAGTCAATTGATTCAGAAGTTTCGGAGATTACCGGTTAGGAACAAAGGAACATTTACGATTTTATTTATATAGATATATACATACATGTCTTCATAGGGATAATGTATTATTACGATTATTAGCAATTTTATTTTAAATTTCTTTTTTTTTACCACGCGTAACAAGCATTCTGGTCGCTGATGGGAACCCTGACATAAAACTCAACTGAGACACCTGGCAAAGCGTGGCCATCAGCAAAATAAAATGAAAACCCGAACTAAACGAATAATTTCGTTACAATCACTTGATAAACTATATGATAAGTGTAGTTTGGGCAAAGAGCTCAAATTGAAAAAAGTAATAGAGAACAATGTTCAACGATTTGTTTGTGTGGCGCAATATGCAAGTGGTTTCGATTCCACGAAAGTTAGTGTAGATGAGGGGGTTTGTGGCGATCATATTAAATTCACCACATGGCAGTCTCTCTTAATTTGATGTGATATCTCTTTATCCTCGGCTAGATCGGGATAAAGAGATAAAGAGACCCATTATTCCCATCTCCAGAAAACAAGTAAATTAAATTATACTAATATTTTATATTGTTCTCTTTTATATTGAACGTCGACAAAGATAGACGTGTTCCTGAAAATAAAATAGTTTTTATAATATTTAAATTGTTCTGATTTTGTAACAACAACAACAAATCACACTAAAACAGAACAAAATGGTGACCTCCGACGTGATCAACGTTGTTACATAAAAACTACATTTTTATTTTCTTAAAAATAAAAAATAAAATTTTGTGCATCAAAATATATTTGTTGCTGATTTTTTTTTCATCGAGTGTCTATCACACACATCTTAACACATCTATATTCTGATTCAACATACATTGAGTCAACGATTGTATTCTAATCATCATATATCGACATATATACTTATAAAAGAGCGCAGCAAATTATAATAATAATTATAACTTTCCTTCAACGACAACATATTGATATCAACTTTATAAATTCAACTGTAAAAACCGCATCGGATTCACAAAAAAATTTATTATTCAACAAAGGGATTCATTTTACAACTATAAAAACGGATCATCATAGCGGTTTTTCAACTGTAACAAAGAAAATTGCAGTAACATCATAAAAAAATTTTTTCATCATCAAAAAAGATAATTTTTATAATTTAATTTTCAATTTTGTAACGCGTGGCTAACACGACACGCTTACTTATATTTTTAAGCCTACACGGCAACACCATTTTAATCATCTGCGTGGTCAGCTTTTGCGAAAACCGCATGTTTTCAAAAATTCTTTCCAGAAAGTTCTTTTCACCTCATATCCGTGGTGGAAATAAGCTGAAAAGAAGAGTCCCGCGAGAGAACGAAAGAAGAGACAGGAAGAAGAATGGGGAAAAAATGAACGTCTTGTAGTCTGATAGGCAGGATAAAGATATGAAACTAGAAAAACCGGTTTTGATTTTAAACAGGGGAAACATTTAGCGAACAGGAGATGGGAGGATGGAAAAATTTTGTCGATGATGGAGAGTCTGGTTCAAAATGTTCAAAGGTGAAGTTTAGTTTTGAGTTAACCGAAAATTAAAAAAATATAAAAAGGGCGGAAAATATTTTTTAATATAAGTTTTAAAGATTAAATGAGAAAAAAAAAGGAATTAATATTACAGGAGTGAACGAAATAAAATTTGAAAAAGAAAAATGGGAATTTGATAATAAAAGTGTATTTTAAATTGGAAAGGAAAAGATTTTTTTTCGGCATTTTGTTTTTTTGGTCTCGAAAAAAATTAGAAAAGTTATTCGGAATATTGTGGTTAGAAATCAACTTAGGAGAAAAGCCTTTTTTTTGTTTTTACACGTGTATGACGCGATTAAGAATTTTCTAAATTTTAAAGAAAAGAAGGAAGAAAACACGTGATTTGAAAAGGAAATCATATCTTAAAACACCGTAATTTAGGGGAAAACCGCCTATCTGGTTGAAAACGTTTTTCTTTTTTTTGTGTTTTGAAAAAAAAAAAAAGGAACCAAAATATTGAAATAGACTAAATAAGAACATGTAATTAGTGTTTAAAATTCAAAAAAAAAAAAAATTTTGTTCTTATAAAGAAGAAAACGAAATTTAATTTTAATTTGTGAAATCCAACAAAAGAAAAAAAAATGAGAATAGAAAAGGGGTACATTCAGTTGTATGTATTTTATGATAGAACGGAATTCAGTCGCAGATGAAAGGAACCAGGAACCAAACCGGAAAAAGGAACCAAAACAAAAGAAAAATTATTTAAAAAAAGGAAATTTAAAAATTTTTTTGTAATTTTATATTTTTTTTTGTTGAACAATCTTAGGGTGGTAAACAATGTTCTACAATATCCAGATCTGTATTTTATTACTGTGCCTTCGTCGAAATGGATAGTATCACACAAAATGAAGCTGCCGTCATTCTATCGCTGAGAAAAAGGTTAATATGACTTCACTATGGTTTTTGAAGACAAACGCAACGGTTCGTACAAGAATTTTTTTTATACACATGTAAACAAATAACTAAGAAATGAAAACGGGAGAAAATGGGAAAACATGGAGACTAGCCTTTTATTAAACAAATGAAACTATAAACAAAACAAAAAAAAAAAAAAAAAAATTTAATAAAAGGAAAAATTTTAAAAGCGGGGAAAGGAGAAATGAAAAGAGAAAAAAATAGAAAAACCTACAAATGAAATTAATAAAAACACTACAAATTAGGTTATATTTTTATAATATTAAGAAATAAGCAAAATTTTCTTCTTTATTTGACCATTGACAAATAACCGGGATTAGGAGGTCACCATTTTAAATTTGGAAAACCTAAGAAAGGGAAAACACAACTTTATTAATCTTGTGTTTTTTTTTATAAACTTTAGTGAAACTAGCAATTAAACAGAAAACCGATGAAATTCGTAGACAAAATAGGAAGAAAATTTTGGTTATAGGTAAATAATAGTTTCTAGTATTGTTTTTATATATATTTGATAAGAAATACAATATTCATAGTGTCCGTAATTGAATGAGACTGAGAAAAAAAAGGGGGTGAATTTACAAAACCCACGATCTTTTCGGTCTAATGTAATATTTTGTTTAGAATTGGGTGTAGCAAACCAAGCCAGTACGATTTTATTTGCTTTTGAACAGTCTCATTAAATTAACCGAAAGTACTATATATAATGGTATTGAAAATTAGACATAAATATATATATATATATGTGTGTATATGTATATATACATATTTATATAAGAATGGGTTGCAATCAGCTGATAATTATAGAGCATGTAAGTGAATCAAAGAAAAAAAAAATGTGTTATGAATAAACATGTTGAAAACCTTTTGTTAGAACCAATATAAAAAAAAAAGGAAAAAATAAAAAAAACAATAATTAAAGAAAAAAAAAAAAAAACAAAAAAACGTTTCGTAGATTTACTTATAAATTTGTTTGTCGGTGTACGTGCCCATGCATATTCGAAGTGCCGGGAAAGTCTCATCACAGAATGGTGACGAAAAGTAGATAGAGTTGGCATTGAAGGGTAGAGAGAGGGGGATGAGTTGTGAAACGATGTGAGGAAACCTGGAAAAATGTAAAGGGTCCATGCTCATTTGTAGGGGCGAGCATGGATATACGGGGATCGGCATTCTGTTGTCGGTCCATGTGGGAGGGTAGTGCCCCAAAGTCCGGTTGGCATTAACACCTTTGCCAATCGGCCCCGACATGCCTCGCAAGGCTTTCGCGGATGGCTGGTCAAGTTCGGTGACCACCAAATTAACGAACACTCCCCTTATTCGGTTTTTTTCTCGCAAAAACCGAATTTCCTTGCTTGATAGCTCGCGCTATCACTATAAAGTCTTAACGACGTTTTCACTCATCATGCACGCATATACTTTATGTGTAACGCGATGACAGATGGTGGTGAGCAGCGACCCACCCCTCCGGCGAGCTAGCTAGTGCGATTCAGCTAGGCGTGCAGCCTTTTAGCTGCTCACATTTGCTGCACCATCTCATATCTTCTCCTCGCAAGGAAGAAGATATGCTAAATAGGTCATCAGGGGATTTGCTTCTTTCGACAAAAACCCCTAATATGTAAACCCCCCTTGTTACAATTTTCATTTCTTTTTCCCAATTAAAACATAAAAAATTACATTTTTAGGTTTGCAATATTTTAAGGCAATTAATTTTTTTTGTAAATGTGTAAAAAATTTAAATTTTTTTTTCTGTATCACGTTGAACAAAGTGAGTGAATTGAAAGAAGGGCACGTGGTCGCTTAAAAGTTTGGTTAGTTGATTGCGTGGCACTAAAATTCGCATATTGGTGAACTTAAACTGGAAGTAAAAAATTTTTTATTTTTCTTATTCCTTCAACATTAGTTTCATAATCAATATCTGATAAAAATGACGGGTGACAACACAAATACAAGTGGTCAGACAACTTCGTCAATAATCAACCCTACGGCAGGAAATTCTTCCCAATTGCAAGAATTACTAAATTCACATATTTCAACTCTGAAACTACCTCCATTTTGGAATAGTAAGCCACAGCTTTGGTTTTTGCAAGTCGAAGCTCAATTCAAAGTCAAGGGAATCACTTCTTCCAACACTAAATATGATTATCTCGTATCGGCTTTACCACAAGAAGCCATGGAATTGGTAGCAGATACACTGCTGTCACCTCCAGCAACTGACAGATATGAAAACCTTAAAAATTTTATAATTTCACGTGCAACTGACTCAGAAGAAAAGCGTCTTGACATTTTATTGCACAAAGTAGAATAGATCTTTTTAGATCTTTTTAGAAAGATGAAGTCTCTATCAGACTCTAACAGTTTGGCTAATCCACTATTATTAAAACGTTTATGGCTCAGCAAACTTCCATCCTCCATTCAAGCGTGTTTAATTACTATAGAAAAAACTCAAACAATAGAGGAATTAGGGGAAATTGGTGATAAAATTCATGCTTCTTTACCTGGTCATATATCAGTAATTCAAAGCAATTCTCCTACGTCTGAAGATAATATAGGTAAAACACTTCGTGATATAAGTAAAAGACTATCGAAACTAGAAAGTCAGATTAACAATAATAAATCAAATCACAAGATTCATATTTCGAAAACTCGTCCACAGTCAAAAAGTTAAAATACCATTTGCTGGTATCACACAAAATTTGGGGAAAAGGCTAAAAAATGTATCTCTCCATGTAATAAAAACTCAACAGTTAATAATTCAAAAAACGAGTAAATTCTGCTTCGTTCCCGGCAGCGAAAGCAGAACAATGGTCTCGCCGTCTTTTCGTATATGATAAAAAAACAAAGTTAGATTTCTTAATTGACACAGGTGCTGAAGTTTCAGTATTGCCAAAAAACAAATTTCCAACAAATTTCTTAATTTCTAATTCAAATCTGATCTCAGCCAATGGAAGCCCAATCAGAACATACGGTTACAAACATTTAACTTTAGATTTAGATTTGCGCCGCGATTTCGAACATACGTTTATAATAGCCTGTGTAGATAATCCAATACTAGGCGCGGACTTTCTTTTCAAATATGGTTTAACGGTTGATTTACGTAAAAGAAAAATACAAGATAAAACGACTTCACTTCATACCAACTGCAAAGAAAAGGTAGCTGCATTAAGGTCTCCGAGACTTCACTCTTTTGAAGATCGTTTCGGACGGATTCTTGACGAATATCCTTCCTTAAAAGCACCACCTAATTTCAATATGTCTGTCAATCATACTACTGTACATCACATTCAGGTAAGTGGAGCATTGCCGTCAGCACGTCCACGAAGACTGAATGCAGATAAATATAAAATAGCAAAAGAAGAATTCGATACCATGGTATCAATGGGCATATGTCGATTTTCATCGTCATCAGTCGCTTCACCCTTGCACATGGTACCAAAAAACAAATCCTCTTCTTGGCGTCTATGTAGAGATTAACGTGCATTAAATGCATCAACAATATTCGACACGTATCCACTACCTAATATTAATGACTTTAACATGAATTTACATGGGTCAAAAATATTTTCAAAAATAGATCTTTTCAGGGCATATCATCAAATTCCGATTGCCCAGTAAGATATTTTCAAAACAGCTGTTACCACTCCGTTTGGATTATACGAATTCACTCGTCTTCCTTTTGGACTAAAAAATGGTAGCCAAAGTTTTCAACGTTTTATAAATGAAATTCTTCACGAACTTGATTTCATTTTCGTTTATATAGACGACATTTTGGTATTTAGCAAATCAGCTGAAGACCATTCAAAACATCTTCATCTTGTTTTTAAGAAGCTACAACAAAATGGCATCACTGTTAATCCTAACAAATGCGATTTTGCCATACAAGAAATAGAATTCTTAGGCCACAACATTTCGGAAAAAGGTATTCGACCATCAAAAAATCGAATATCAGCAATACAAAATTTTCCATCACCTAATACCTTAAAAAAGTTACAAAGATTCTTGGGAATGATAAATTTCTATCATCGCTTTATCCCAAAAATATCTTCTTTAGCTTCACCTCTTTACGAACTTATAAAAAAGTATCCAAAGAAAAAAGATAAGTTTGAATTTCAATGGAACGATGTTCATGAAATAGCGTTTCAATCTCTCAAATCAGAGTTAGAAAAATGCACACTTCTATCTCATCCAATCTCTGATGCTAGAATTAGCATTTGTACGGACGCTTCGACAGATGCGGTCGGTGGTGTCTTACAACAACTGAATCAAAATCAGTGGGAACCCATTAGTTTCTTCTCAAAAAGGCTTCAACCAACCGAACAAAAGTATTCTACATTCGACAGAGAACTGCTAGCTGTTTACTTATCAATAAAAAAATTTAGATACTCTGTCGAAGGCAAACAGTTCACAGTATATACGGACCACAAACCTCTGACGCATGTTCTTTTCTCCAAGTCGGAAAAATCGCCGCGTCAAACAAATCATTTAGGATACATTTCACAATTCACAAATGACATCAGATATATTAAAGGATCTTTAAACACTGTAGCTGATACATTATCAAGATGTTATATAGATACAGTTGACATGAAAATAAAATTCGATTTTCATTCATTATTCAGGGAACAGGAAAACGATCCTGAGCTAAAAGGCATTTTAACGAATAGAAACAAATCAAACGTTGTCCTTCAAAAGTTTTAATTCCTTTGGAAGATGTAAGCATATGGTGCGAAACATCGACAGGTAAAAACAGGCCGTTCATACCCGCCACATTACGACGTGAAGTTTTCAACTCTATTCACAATTTAGCACATCCCGGAATAAGATCCACCAGAAAACTCATTACTTGCAAATATTTCTGGCCTAAAATAAATGCGAATATAAATCAATGGTCGCAAACGTGCATACCTTGCCAAAAAGCGAAAGTCAATCGACATACGATTTCACCTTTTCAAAAGTTTAATTCTCCAACCATGAGATTTGAACACATACACATGGATATTGTGGGTCCTCTTCCTCCATCAAAAGCTTTTTCATACATATTGACCATTAAAGATCGTTTCTCTCATTGGCCAGCTGCACTTCCAATACGATCTATAAACGCAGAAACAATTGCAGAAACCTTTATTCGCAATTGGATAGCTCCATACGGTGTTCCGAAAACTATAACAACCGATCAGGGTACTCAATTTGAATCACTTTTATTTAAAGAAGTTCTATCTATTTTGGGCAACAAGAGAATAAGGACTACTCCTTATCATCCACAATCCAATGGGTCTATAGAAAGATTCCACCGTCAACTCAAAGTTATTATTAGAACCATGGAATCACCCAAAAACTGGTATAATTATTTACCATGGATATTACTAGGTATAAGATCTACACCTATAGATAAATTAGGATTTTCTCCAGCTGAACTACTTTATGGTCAACCTCTTCGATTACCCGGTGAACTAGTAGCATCTGAAACATCTCTTGAATCAAATCTTACAGTTGAATCAGCCAAGTTACTTTTCAAAACCATTTCAAACCTAAAGCCACAAGAAGGATCAAGAAAACAACATAAAATTTTCATACCACAAGCACTTAAAACTTGTACTCATATTTTTGTAAAAGATCCGATTTATAAGAACAGTTTAAGTCCACCATATATGGGTCCATATAAAGTCATCGCAAGGAATGAAAAATGTTTTACGATAAAGATAAATGATAAGGATGAGCTTATCTCGATCGATAGAATAAAGCCTGCTTTCATTCCAATCACAGATTTCAATTCCAATATGCAAACCAGGTCAGAAACATCAAAAGTCATATTTAAAATGTAAAGAAAAATTTCTTTTCTTTTTCTCGAGGGGGAGTAATGTGGCGATCATATTAAATTCACCACATGGCAGTCTCTCTTAATTCGATGTGATATCTCTTTATCCTCGGCTAGATCGGGATAAAGAGATAAAGAGACCCGTTATTCCCATCTCCAGAAAACAAGTAAATTAAATTATACTAATATTTTATATTGTAGTTTTAAGTTCTCTTTTATATTGAACGTCGACAAAGATAGACGTGTTCCTGAAAATAAAATAGTTTTTATAATATTTAAATTGTTCTGATTTTGTAACAACAACAACAAATCACACTAAAACAGAACAGGATTCAATCGGAAAATCTATGTAAGGTTAATTGTAGCAAAATGATTGGTGACAAAGTTGATCCATCATTGAAATGTGCTCGTAAAATTAAGGTAACAAAGCAAAAATTCAGAAATTGGCCAGCCTTTGTAGATAATTGTAGAAAGAATCTAAACATTACCTCTGATTGTTATGAAAATTCCCATTCTGCCGACCAAAATGGAGATCTTTTTAACAAACCAGCTTCCGGGTCAATTCTTGATCAAACTCCAACTACAGATCCAACTCCTATTGCACAAAACGATGGTGATCATGAGGACGATGAAGATGCTGATGGTGGTGATGATGGTGATGATGGTGACTTCGTAGCCGGTGGCGATGATGAGGAATATGAAGGCGAAGATGACGAAGATTAATATTATTGGTTTTTATTTTTTAAAACTAGAAAAATCTAAACAATAAAGAAAGTCTATTGCATTTAGTTAAATTTTTTTTTCTAAACTATAAATTTGAGAACGTCGCGACACGTTTTACTATTTTAGCCCAAGCAGGGATTTTTTCGCATTTAAGCGAAATAGTTTTTATTAATGGGTATAACAGTACATGAAAATAGAGTAAAGCTTTGAAGGGATATCAAGGAATTTAATGCATTATATAAGGGCAGTTTGATAAATTTCAAATCTTGATTAAATGCATTAACATAATTGTATCGTCTTCTATATTGATATTGTATATCAATATGTATGTAATGTGATCCACGGGGTGGTTGATTATATACGATTGTGCAATATTTTTAATTGTGTTCCTACATAATTGTAAGAATGAAAACTGATTATTCGATATTATTTATGAAACATAAAGTTTAGGTTATAGTTATAATAAGTAATTTTTTTTTATTATGTTTAATTGCATAAACAAGAAATAGTTTGTTTAACTTTCCTTTAAAAATTATAGCCTCGATTAAGGGTTCAAAATAAAGCGGAACATTGGAAACAATTTAATTGTTTCTTTTAAATTCCATCCTGCAAAATAGCATTCCTTTTAATTTTACTATTTGTTTAAAGCCAAAGTTTCTAAGTTTTTCAAACATCAATAAATATAACTCC
This sequence comes from Xylophagus ater, assembly GCA_963422695.1. Classification (NCBI taxonomy): domain Eukaryota; kingdom Metazoa; phylum Arthropoda; class Insecta; order Diptera; family Xylophagidae; genus Xylophagus; species Xylophagus ater. The sequence goes on from OY730478.1 coordinate 39,704,163, forward strand.
AGTGAGCCCCGTGTTTAAGTAAATTTTAATAGTGCTAATATCTGGAATAAAAATATACTTATAAGTATCTGGTCTAAATTATACATTGGAGAAAATTCATGAAAAAAATTAATTAGATACTCAAAACTGTGGCCAAGGATGCGACAATGGTGCAAATATGGTAGGCAAATAGTGGAGTTAAAACTCGAATATTAAATATTATTCCGAGGGCATTCTTTGTAGCATTATGTAGGTTTCGTATTTTTAAATAAACAAGTTCTTTATTTCATTAAAGTTATTTTATTACTAAATATCTACTTCTAGTAGTGATGATTGTGGGATCCAAACTGAATACTTTTTATTCTTTTAGAATTAACTAATATTTGTAACAGTTAACAATATTAACTTTTGCAATCAGTGGTAGGCAAACTAATTATAAGTATTTGTATAGTTAACTCCACATCTCCCTATGCAATTAAATTTCAATTTCAATTTCAATTTCCAGTCTTAATTCTAAAGTTCAATAAGTTTTAAATTTAATCAAAGTTCTAAATTTTAGTAAATTTGAAGTTATAATCTTAATTCTAAATTTCAATTTCTTTTAACCTTAATTACATATATAAATGCATAGTAGAATTCAAGCTGTATTTGTTTTTCTTAAGTGATAACTATTTCTTCTAATTTCAGACTTGTTATTATTTCTGACAATATAGGATCTTGGACTTTCATGTTTTTCCAAAATTACCCCTGGCATCCATCCATTTTTCTCCAAATCTTTTCTCCAACAACAAAGTCTTTTCTTTGATGTGCTTGTTTATCATAGTATTTTTTGTAGTTATTAACTTTTTTCAGCATTTGACTATTAACGACCGCATTAAGTTGTGGCTTTAATAAATCAGAATCATATATGGGTAGTTTTGTTCTTGTTCTACGATTTAAAAGTAACTGAGATGTTGAATTTTGAAGGTCTTTTACGGGTATGTTTTGATATTCCATTAATGCAACATATATATCATCCTCCGTTTTTGATTTTTTCAAAATATTTTTAAAAATTTGTACAGCCTTTTCTGCTAATCCATTAGATCGAGGATAATGGGGACTACTGGTAATTATTTCAAAATCCCAATCTTTTGAAAATTCTTTACAATGGAAGCTACTAAGTGGCATATTATCTGCGACTACTAAAACAGGAATACCAAAAGTTGCAAAGCATTTTTTCCAACATTTGATACCCTCTTGAGCAGTTTTATTTTTCAGTTTATCTATGTGAATCCACTTGCTAAAATAATCTATAACCACTAAGTAACTATCCCTACCAAACTCTGCTATGTCACAACCTATTTTTTGGAAAGGCAAAGAAGGAATAGGATGAGGAATTAAGGGTTCTTTTATATTACCAGCTCTGCATCTTTCACAGATTGCGCATTTACTAATCATATTTTCTATATCATCGTTTAATGTTGGCCACCAAAACAGCTCTTTTGCTCTTTTTTGAGTTTTATTAATTCCAAAATGCGATTCATGTAGTTTGTCTAAAACTTCTTGCCTTAGAGCTAAAGGTAGTATTACCCTATTCTTAAAGTATACTATTTCATCTTCTACAAATAGCTCATATCTAATTTTAAAATAGAATTTTATTTCGTTGTCTACTTTCGATTTATGAGATGGCCACTCATCATAATAATATTTTTTTAATAATTTTAAGACCTCATCCGACTTCGTAGCCTCTCTGAGCTTTTTCATGCTTTCATCAGCAATATTTACTGTATGCACAACTTCAAATAATTCACGTTCTTCAACAACATTATGGTGGTCAAAGTGTCTAGATAAATAGTCCGCCGCATACAAATCTTTTCCTCTAACATATTTAACTTGTGTGTTATTATGCCCTATGGTAGGTACTACCAGAGGGTATATTAGTTTTGTCACTAAGTGTGTAACACATAGAAATAATAATCGGAGAAAAATTTCAAAGGTATGATTGTGTAGGGAATCAAAAGTTATATCGATTTATGCATGTCCGTCCGTCCGTCCGTAGACAAGATAACTCAAAAACGCGTTATCCGATTTTGATGAAATTTATAATTTGAGTTGCTTATTCCTTAACTTGGTTTGGTATTGCATTTGAGCCAAATCGATCCACGGGGGGCAAAGTTATAAAGGAAAAACCAGGGTGACCAGAAAGTTTTGTCGTTTTTTTCGTTATGGTTTTTCGGATGTAATTGGAAAATTTGTGACCCGATTTTGTTCAAATTAATTATGTAGGTTAACTGCATAAATAGACGATACCGAGTTAATTTTCAGTCAAATCGGTCCAAGGATACTGGAGAAAGAAATAGTTGTATCCTAAAATAAGTCTGTTCATAAAGTTTTTCCAATGTATTTTAAAAAGTTATATACGGATTTGAATCAAATTTACGAAACGTGTTTATACTATTAGACGCCAGCCTACCTGTGAATTTGGGCCAATTTGAGAATGAAGAAACGAAGTTATGGAGAGAAAAACCTTAAAATATTCAATTAAGCAGAAAGTTCGTGGCGTTTTTTTTTCCAATAGTTGGCTTTAGAATCGTATAACTTTAGTAGTTCTAATCCTATCAAGTTATGTTATAGCGCGCTGAAAAGGTGACATCTTATAGAATACTTAGAAAAAAATGTGAAATTCTGGCAGAACAAATTGGGGTAATTGGGTTTTGAAAATGAGCCAAAATTCTGAAAAAAATTCCCTATATTAATGCTCCATGTTTGGTACTACCGTCCGTCCGTTGACAAAATAACTCAAAACCGCGTTATGCAATTTTGATGAAATTTACAATGCTACTTGGTTATTGCTATAGTGGTTTTGGTATTGCATTTCAGCAAAATCGACTGAGGGGCAGCGAAGTTATTAAGGAAAAACAGGGGCGGCCATAAAGTTTTGTCGTTTTTTTTATATAGTTTTTCGGGGTTAATTGGAAAATTGGTAAAGCAATTTTGTTTAAATTAATTATATTGGCTGACTACATTAATAGACCATATCATTATAAATTTCAGTGATATCGGTCTCAGGATAGTGGAGAAAGAAGTTGTCGTAGGAAGAAATAACCCTGTTCAGAAAGTTTTTTTGATGTATTTTCAGAACTAATGCACTGATTTGAATGAAATTTGCAAATTAGACTTATGCTACTAGGGTCTGAGTTACTTACAAATTAGAAAAAATTTTGAAAAGGGCAAACAAAGTTATGAAGGAAAACCTCGATATATTGTTAGTTTTCACAATTTTTCTCTCCCATTTCTACCATAGGGCATCAAAAAATCGGCTATAGGCCGATTTTACATTACTTTATGTTATAATTTAAAATTTTAAGACGCATTCGCTGCAGACGAGTAAAAGGTATTTTATAAAGGTCTTTTTTCATTATCGATTCCAAAGGTTTATGATCTGATTGTATCACGACTTCTTTACCATATATATATTGGTGAAATTTTCGACATGAAAATACGATTAGTAATAATTCCTTCTCTATTTGTGCATATCGTTTTTCTGTTTCAGATAAAGATCTCGATGCATATGCTATTATTTTATCTTCTTGTATAAGACAACATCCGAGTCCACCTTTTGAAGCATCAGTCTGAATCATAATTTTTTCAAATGCGCTAAGGATTATCTCTTGTTTAATAGCTTTTTTAAGATTTTCGACTGCAGTAGTGTGGACTGGTAACCACGTAAAGATTATATTTTTTTGTAATAATTCTCTTAAAGGTGCTGTCAATTGAGACATATTAGGAATAAAATTTCGTAAGTAATTAACTACACCTAGAAATTTTTGTACTTCTTTTTTGGATTTTAAATTTGAAATCGAATCAATTGCTTTTATTTTTTCCGGGTCTGGTTTTATACCTTTATGAGAGAATATGTGTCCTAAGTACTTTACTTCTTGTACCCTATATTGAAGTTTTTCTACATTAAATTTAATATTTAGTTTAGTGGCTCTCAGCATAACTTCTTCTTCTTCTAGTGTTTCGCCTGTTATTAATATGTCATCTATATACACTGCCACACCATTAATATCCCCAAAACATTCACTATTGTATTTTTGAAATACTTCTGGTGCAATGTTAATTCCAAATGGCATTCCATTAAATTGAAAAGATCCGAAAGGTGTACCGAAAGTGGTAAGTTTCCGTGATTCTTCTACTAATTCAATTTGCCAGAAGCCATCTTTTAAATCTAGTACTGTGAAAAATTTCGCCCTACTTAATTTAGAAGTTATTTCTTCTAAATGTGGAATTATACAAAAATTTAATTTTGTGTATTTATTAAGATTTTGTGGATCAATGCAGATTCTAATTCGTTTGTTTGGTTTTTCAACCAATACTACCGGATGTATCCACTCACTAGGCTCTGTGACCTTAGAAATAATCCCGTTTTCTTCAAGTTCCCTTAGGGTATTTTTAATCAGATTTTGAAGCACTAAAGGTACTCTTCGTGGAGGATAAGCCACTGGTATTTCATTTTCGTGCAATGAAATTTTATATGGAACTGGAAATTTTCCTAAACCTTTAAAATTTTCAGTATATTTCTTTATAAATTCGTCCTTTTCTAAACCTATTTCGTTTTCTACACTGTCCACTCTTTTTATTAGTTCCAACTTAATGCATTGTTCCAGTCCCAAAATTGGTGTATAGTAATTGTCTACTATTATAAATTTAATTTTTGCAGTATACTTTTTATATTTACATACCAAATCGATAGTACCATATGGGTGTAATCGGTGTCCACTATAATTTTCAATTTTAATTGAAGTTGGTGATAATTCTTTAGTTTTACCTATATCTTTTACAATGCGAATAGGTAAAATATTTACTTCCGATCCCGTGTCCAGCTTGAATTCTACCATCATTTCCTCAATACACAGTTGTTCGTACCACTGGTTTCTTTTGTTTCTAGAAAAATTATTACTATTATTATTAAATTCATTTGATTTGACCATAAAAATTAATTGATTATCATCATTGTTTTCGTTACCTTCATTAATTGTTACTGTTTTTATATTTTTTAACTTACAAACAACCGCAAAATGGTTATACTTTTCACAGTTCAGGCACTTCTTCCCATAAGCCGGACATTTCCCATAGCTATGTTGTCTGTTGCACTTCTGACATTTAAACTTTTTAATGTTACTAGTATTATTGTTGTTGTTATTTGATGTTCCAGTTTTCTCGTTTGTAGTGTTCATATGTTTGTTGTTAGGTCTTGTATTTTTTCTGCCACTTTATTAATAGTATTTACTTCTCTTTGTGTTCCTTGTACTGTAGAAATGTTTTGCTCCTGTACTTCTGATATTCTGCACTCATTGATAGCATTTTCTAATGTTATATCATCTTTCTTCAGCATCCTTTCCTGTATTTTTTTGTTATATATTCCGAGAACTATGCGATCTCTTACCATAGTGTCTTTGTCCGAAAATTCGCATGAACTGGATAACTTTTTCAAATCAGCTAAAAATTCGTCGAAGGGTTCACCTTTCTTTTGTGATCGATTGTAAAATACAAATCGTTCGTATAATACATTTCTTTTTGACACACAATATTCCAGTGCTTCTATTACTTTGTCGTATTGTTTTCTATCTTCTTCCGAAATTTCTAAGGATCTCAATAATTCCTTTGCTTCATCTCCAATTTGATCTCGAAGTAATGCAATTTTTACATTATCTTTCTCTGCAATTGCTTTAGAGCCAATAAGAAAATCTTCAAAATCTTCTTTGAAAATTTTCCAGTTACGGGACTTATTTCCCGTTAACACAAGGTCTTTTACTTTTTTTTAGATTACCTTCCATTTTAAAAACGTGTGTTGAAATTTTTTCTTTTTTAAGTGGTGATTTTATTAGGATGCTTCTGCTTCTAAAATTCCACAATCTTCTTCCTACTGCATATTTTTTTGTTATTTTTGGTTTTGTTGCACGTATTGCTTTTTTATTTATTTCCGAATTTCTCATTAGGATTTAATTGTATTTATTAATTTAATTTAACTTTATTAAACTATCGATTATTGATAACCGACTACCGACTGCGCCATGTAGCATTATGTAGGTTTCGTATTTTTAAATAAACAAGTTTTTTATTTCATTAAAGTTATTTTATTACTAAATATCTACTTCTAGTAGTGATGATTGTGGGATCCAAACTGAATACTTTTTATTCTTTTAGAATTAACTAATATTTGTAACAGTTAACAATATTAACTGTTACAATCAGTGGTAGGCAAACTAATTATAAGTATTTGTATAGTTAACTCAACATTCTTTACATCTTGTGGGTGTCATTCTTGGAATCTGCTGTTGGAAGACACAGCTGTTGAATAGCGGACCTAAAATCTAGGACAAATTGAATTAGTAAAGGATAAAATACCAAAATTCATTGGAACGAGACTCACCTGAGATATCTGCGATGGATAAGGAGAATAAACCAAATAACTCCTTAAATTATACTATGATCACTGATCAATGTTTATTTACTTTTAGTTTGACAGATCGTAACATCAAAGAAAATATCTTCCACATAAAGATGGCGTTTTTTTTGTTAGGTGAACAACATTCGTGCAGTGGTTTGAGGCAATGCTGTTCAGTAGAATTTCTTTCTTAAGTTGCATGTGTATATATTTTGAACAGTTAAAATTCAAAATATAAAGGAATTTTAAATAAAATACTTACTTAGTTCTTTACAAAATAATAAAAGAAACGGACGAAAGTATTTAACGCGAATCTTTTGTTTAAAAAAAGGTAGATTTTTTTTTTCTTTAAAAATTAATAGTTTTGTTCATAAATTTTTTAATAACATAGTTTTTATCAATTTTTTTTTTATATTTATTTTAATCTAATAAAATAAAAGTATTTCAAAGTCTACATTTGAATAAATTTTCGTTTTTATTTATTTCTTTCGTGAATTAAGTGGAAAAATTTCAGCTAGTGATTTGGTTGTTTAGAAAGCCCTATTTTTATAAAGATTTCAGATTTCTTACTCTGGATTATCACCACACAACATTTGGTCCTTCGAGCCGGATTTTTCATAAGGTGTTAAAAAAGAAAACATAGATATAGGTTAATCCAGATCAGAAAAGTGTTAAGCGAAAAATTTAAATCCAAGAAAAGAAAAATCCTTTGTCAAAATTAACTTCCAACAAGGAATTCTTTGTGAAAATTACAATAGAATTTAACGGATGCAAAATACGGTAATAGGACTTAACAATTATTCTAGTAAAAAAAAGATATAACAGACAAAATCGATTTTATCTAAAGTGTTTAACGGAAATTTCAATTTGTTTAACTTAACGGAAAGACAGTTAAAAGAAAAGAAAGCAATCGGACCTTTGTGAAAAAATTACAGTAGAATTTAACAGATACAAAGTGCGGTACTAGGAATTAACAAAAATAAAGGAAAATTTAGCGTCTTTATTAAAAAATTTTACGTTAGAATTTAACGGGCAAAACTTTAAGAATTTTTCTAAATCTAACAATTATTTTCAAAAAAAAAAAACCAAAGTAATTAACAGTGAAGTAAATAGTTGGTGCTCCTGGGTAAGTCCTTTTGATATAATCCTTATTTTGTGAGATATATTGTTTTTTTTTTTTTCATTTATATATTTTATTTATTTTGAATAAATTTTGAAACATATTGTTTTATTCTAAAGAATTCTTGTTTATTATTCAAAAAAATATATATTACAATATTATAATTAGTTTTGTGTGCCAAGTTTAATTAAATCCAAAAAAAAAAAAAAAAATGGAGGAATTAATAAAGCAACAAACAAATACATATCAAACCATGAAGAAATCGTTCGATAATTATAAAAAGGACGGGAAAGAACGAAAGAATACTCCATCTTATTTCGAATTCCGAATAGCTCAATTTAATGGTTATTGGAATGAATTTAAACTACGTCATGATAGGTTACTTCTCTTCGATGACAAAGACACTGTTAAAAATACATATTTTAAAAATGATGTGTTTTCTAAATTTGAAGAAGTATTTATTACTTGCTTATGTAAAATACAGGATGATAAAAATGCAAGATTTCAAGTGCCACCATCTGAACCAAAGAAAAGTGATTTAACTCAAAATAATTTTTCGGCACCAAGGGAAGAATTACAACTTCCACGTATATCTCTGCCAAAATTTTCGGGTGATTATTCATCGTGGACATCATTCCACGATTTGCTCAAATTATTAATACATGATAATCATCGTATACCTTCGGTCCAAAAATTACATTATGTAAAAACTAGCGTAACAGGCCAAGCAGAGCATCTTTTAAGACATAATGTTGTTTCCGAGCAAAACTATGAACCTGCTTGGAATCTTCTGGTCCAACGATACGAAAACAAACGAATGTTAGTGAATTCGCAATTGAAAAATTTATTGAACCAACCCAATCTTACTGTAGAAACGGCTGACGGTATGAAACGTATTCTTGACACTACATTTGAAAGCCTACAAGCTCTTCAGAATTTTGGAATCAACATTAAAGATTGGGATGCCATTATTATTTATATAATTGTGCAGAAATTTCCAATTGAAACGCATCAACATTGGGAAGAGAAACTGGGGGGTAGCACTGAATTACCAAAATTAGAAGAATTCAAAGAATTTCTTGAGACACGGTTTCGAGTATTAGAAGCAATCAGCAACAAAGCAAAGAATTTCTGTCGAGAATCCAGAAACACGTCATTAACTGAAAAGGGGTCGAATAGGTCAATGCAATCATTTCATTCTGATACGGTTTTATATTGTTTTCTGTGTTCAGAACCTCATCACATAAGAAATTGTCCAAAATTTGTTGCATTGGATTATCAATCAAAAATGAATAAAGTGAAAACTCATGGTTTGTGCATCAATTGTATAGGAAGAGGACACATGGTATCTTATTGTCCTAGCAAGATGAATTGTTTTCACTGTAAGAAGCGTCACCATTCTTTACTACATGTAATGCAACAACCAACAAACAACGGTAATGATCATACACCACGAGTAACTGCAAACACAAATAAAAATCGCCCATCCACATCAACAACAAATCAACAACTAGATGCTCAAGCAAAACCATTTAACATGAATTCGCTTAGCAGAAACAAACAAGTTCTTCTTCCTACAGCACTAGTTAAAGCGGTAACTGAAAATGGAAATCAGTTAGTTCTCAGAGCTTTAATCGACCAAGGATCTCAAGCATCTTTTGTTTCTGAAGCAATCACGCAGAAATTAAGATTGAAAAGACAGATGATAAGGGTTAACGTCACAGGAGTTGGTGGATGCAATGCTGGTAGTATAAAGGGTTGAGTTAACTTGAATTTGCATACGAGAGATGGCAAAAACCACAACATCAACGTAAAAGCGTACATCTTAAAAAACTTGACGAATTGGTTACCCAATCAAACAGTAACATTGAAAGAATGTCACCATCTTCAGGAATTAAACTTGGCAGACCCATCTTACAATGTACCAGGTAAAATTGATATAATTTTAGGAGCTGAAGTGTATAGCAAAATTATTAGTTCGGGTCTTAGAAAGGGTTGTGAAGGAGAGCCAATTGCACAAGAAACTGTATTTGGATGGATAATATCTGGTGAAGTTCCTGATGATTCGTCAAATTTTTCAAGGGGGATAATCACTCATCATGCATCAACTGAAACGTTTTTGGGAAATTGAAGAAGTCATCACAACAATTCCTAAAAAACCAGAAGACGAAATATGTGATAATAACTTTGAAAGGAATCATATACGAATGGACGACGGGCGTTATCAAGTTAATTTACCGTTCATACATGAACCTTCAAAAAGAGGATTAGGAAAGTCACGAGATATCGCAATTGGAAGGTTGATCCAAATGGAGAAACGATTCGACAAAGAACCCGAATTCTTTAAGGAATATTCAAAATGTATATCAGAATACATGCAATTAGGACATATGATTGAAGCCAAGAATTCCGAAGACGATAATCTTATGGACAGAAATGGATCATCGTACATCACATGCAGTTATTTACCACATCATGCAGTCAGAAAAGAATCAAGTTCCAGTACAAAATTTCGGGTGGTTTTTGATGCATCTAGGAAAACTACGAGTGGTATGTCTCTAAATGATTCTCTTCACACAGGTCCTACCATACAAGATGATCTTTCTTCAATTTTGCTACGTTGGAGACGACATAAATATGCTTTCACCTCAGACATTGAGAAAATGTATCGTCAAATTAGAATTCAACCATCTGATCAAGAATACCAGAGGATTGTATGGCGAAATTCTAAGTCTAATATCATCAAAGATTATAATCTTACAACAGTAACATTTGGGGTCACTTGTGCACCGTACATAGCTATTAGGACATTACAGCAATTGGCAAAGGATGAAATCACCAAATATCCAGAAGCAGCAAACACAGTATTAAGAGATTTTTACGTTGACGATCTTCTGTCTAGCAGTGATTCAATTGAAGGAGCTATGAAGCTACAAAAAGATTTAATTGAATTATTGGAATCAGGATGTCTCAAACTAAGAAAGTGGTCTGCAAATGATGACAAACTTTTAAAGGCAGTTCCAAAAGAATTTCGAAATGTCGAGTCGTCACATGTATTAGAAAATCAGTGCATTAAGGCTCTTAGCATTCATTGGAATCCAACTTTAGATTATTTCAGCTACAATGTGAATATCGACAAAAGTTCTCCTGATTATAGCAAAAGAAAGGTATTAGGCGACATTGCACGACTATACGATCCATTGGGATGGCTAGCACGATCATTATCTCAGCAAAAATATTTTTACAAACTCTGTGGCTTGAGGGTTTAGATTGGGATGACCGGTTGCCATCACATCTGAAGACATTTTGGGAACAATTTAGTAAAAATCTAAATTTAGTCGAAAAAACAAATTTACCACGATTGGTACATACAAATTCCCAAACAAGGAGTTGTCTGCATTGTTTTTCAGATGCATCTACCAAGGCGTATGCAGCAGTATTATATTTGGTGACTACAGATGAAGAAGGTATAACATATTCACAGTCGTTGACAGCAAAAACCAAGGTAGCACCAATAAAAACAATTTCGTTACCACGCCTGGAACTGTGCGGCGCTGCATTATTGGCTAAATTGATTAAACAATCGCAACAATCAGTACAAATCGATATCAATGAGACAATAGTATGGACGGATTCCGAAATTGTAATATCTTGGTTGCGAGGACATCCATCGAAATGGAAAACGTTTGTAGCAAATCGAGTCACTCAAATACATGAAATACTATGAAATACGCGCTGAAGACATGTACCTTCGAAGCATAATCCTGCAGATTGCGCCTCTAGAGGTCTGACACCAGCCGAGATAATTAAATGCGATATTTGGTGGAACGGGCCTACGTGGCTAAAGGAACCGAGAGAAAAGTGGCCAAGCCAGAAGGAAATTACAGAAGTTGACATAGAAACTAAGAAAATAAGTGTCAACCATGCACTCAATGAAGCTGATATTTACGACGTCATAGATAAATTTTCCTCGATGACACGGCTCATTCGGGTGATAGCATATTGTCGTCGATTCATATACATTTGTCGATCAAGGAGAAGCATTAGAGGCAACTTAACATCCGTTGAACTAGAGGAAGCACACAATAGTATCATCGCAATTGTTCAGAGAAAAGAATTTACCAATGAAGAAAATTTTCTCAGAAACAAAAAACCTATCGACAATCGCAGCAGATTGATAAATTTACATCCAATAATAGACGACAGTGGACTGTTAAGAGTTGGAGGCCGTTTACAAAACTCGATATTAAGCTATGATGAAATCCATCCTATAATTCTTCCAGATAAAAATCATTTTGTAACTCTAATAATTCGAGACGCACATAAGAGAAGTTTACATGGAGGAACGCAGTTGGTGATATCTGTCATAAGACAGAAATATTGGCTAATAAATGCACGGAACGCGATAAGATTCGAACTACATAGATGCACAACATGTTATCGCTTCAAAACACAAACCATAAAGCAATTACTTGGCAATCTACAGACACCAAGAGTAAGCATTACACACCCATTCACTCATACTGGTGTTGATTATTGTGGTCCTTTCCAAATTCGTATGTCGAAAGGTAGAGGTACTCGTTCATATAAGGGTTACGTAGCAGTTTTTGTTTGTTTGGCAGTGAAAGCTATACATTTAGAGGTAGTGTCAGATTTATCTACAGAAAGTTACATCGCTGCGTTTAGGCGATTAACGAGCCGAAGAGGACTACGTACAGATATCTACAGTGATTGCGGAACTAATTTTGTTGGAGCAAATAATGCGTTATCGAAAGATTTACAGATTGCTCTTAAACAAATCACAGAAGAAGTAGCTACGAAATTAACAGAACAAAGAGTCAACTGGCATTTCATTCCGCCGTCATCACCTCATTTTGGAGGTTTATGGGAAGCTGGAGTTAAGTCAGTCAAATACCACTTGTGTCGTACTTTAAAGACAACAACTTTGACGTTTGAAGAATTCTACACAGTACTGACACAAATTGAAGCTTGTCTCAACTCGAGACCATTGACCGAAATCAGCAGTGATCCAAACGATTTGAACGCATTAACTCCAGCCCATTTTTTACTAGGACGAGATTTACTCACTGTACCAGGGCCATCCACAATAAATGAAAAGATAAATTGTTTAACACGTTGGAAGTATCAACAACAATTAGCAGAGAATTTTTGGCAGAGATGGAGTCATGAATATTTGACTCGCTTACAACAACGTCCAAAATGGCTGTCACAACAATTCAACATAAAGGTAGGACAATTGATACTTGTCAAAGATGAAAGATTACCACCTTTATACTGGAAATTGGGTCGAATCGTAGAAACTCATCCTGGAAAGGATGACCTAGTAAGAGTGGCTACTATTAGAACAGAGCATAACATAATTAAAAGACCGATTGTCAAATTATGCCTTTTACCTATCATGGACATCGAATTATGCACATCAAACAAAGTAAACGAAAGCACATAAAAGAATATTAGATGTATGTTGTTACCTAAAAAATAAATAATTTGAATTTTTGTTGTATAATCTTAAGATGTTGAATTTTGTTTATATCTCACATTATATGTTATACCTTATTCCTGTTTGCTCCTTTCTCCTATTCCTACAAATTGGCGAGAAGGAGTGCCAAAAAACTCCTCGTTCCTGACATGCTTTCATTATTGCAAGGAGGAAATGCCGCAATAGTCAATGCATATGTACCGCAAATATTTTGTTTGTATTGACCCATATTTGACTGGATCAAGGTGGCGGAGAATGTTGAATAGCGGACCTAAAATCTAGGACAAATTGAATTAGTAAAGGATAAAATACCAAAATTCATTGGAACGAGACTCACCTGGGATATCTGCAATGGATAAGGAGAATAAACCAAATAACTCCCTAAATTATACTATGATCACTGATCAATCTTTATTTACTTTTAGTTTGACAGATCGTAACATCAAAGAAAATATCTTCCACATAAAGATGGCGTTTTTTTTGTTAGGTGAACAACATTCGTGCAGTGGTTTGAGGCAATGCTGTTCAGTAGAATTTCTTTCTTAAGTTGCATGTGTATATATTTTGAACAGTTAAAATTCAAAATATAAAGGAATTTTAAATAAAATACTTACTTAGTTCTTTACAAAATAATAAAAGAAACGGACGAAAGTATTTAACGCGAATCTTTTGTTAAAAAAAAAAGGTAGATTTTTTTTTTCTTTAAAAATTAATAGTTTTTTTCATAAATTTTTTTATAACATAGTTTTTATCAATTTTTTTTATATTTATTTTAATCTAATAAAATAAAAGTATTTCAAAGTCTACATTTGAATAAATTTTCGTTTTTATCTCTTTCTTTCGTGAATTAAGTGGAAAAATTTCAGCTAGTGATTTGGTTGTTTAGAAAGCCCTATTTTTATAAAGATTTCAGATTTCTTACTCTGGATTATCACCACACAACACTTCTGTTAAAACATTTTTTGGTTTTATTCAGAAAATCTATTTGCTATTTTCAAGATCCAGCAAACGCTGGGAATTAATCAAAGCAAATTAAAGCTTACTATAAAGCCTTCATCAGATACAAGGTGGGAAAATTGAATCGAGGCAGTGAGAGCCGTATTATTACAATTTGATGATGTTCTTGAATGCATTGAAACATTGAACATTCGAAATTTAAACATATACAATATAAGAAAAATCGTTTTTTTGAGAAAGTGAAATAGCGCTCGATAAAATTCCTAATAAAATACAGGCATTATCGCGTGTTAATATCATAAGCAAATTATGGCAACCTTTACAAGTCCATTTAGCCATTGGTCTTGAACATTTGCGTACATTTTGTGACTGAAAAAAAGCAGGAAATTTCAGTTTCTTTAGTTCTGTACGGTTAGCTATTATTTAATAATGTTGGTTAAAGTGAAGATGTTTGAATGTTTATGAATAAAAATTTGAAAGTTTCAAAAAATTGTTTTCTATATATAAAAATCCATCCTCGATCCTCTTGCGCTTCCAGGGGTCTCGCAAAATTTATCTTGCTCACATCAAATTTAGGTCTTGCCCCGCCACTGATGAAAGTCAGCCAGAAGCAATCAATGGAGCCCTGTACTATATATGACAATGCTTGGAAATTTTGAACACCCAACGGAAGACGATTATCAAGATATATGTATGTTTTCATCAGGATGGAGGTACTGCGTACACTGCCAGAGCCACGATGGACTTCTTACGAGAAGTTACTGGCTATCTTTCAGTCCTTCATTGGCCACCCGATATTATCAAATATGTAATTTCATAGTACTGTAAACTTCTTAATTTTTGTACAATTCTAATATGTTATACAATTTGAGTACCTACTCTTTTATATTTATATTTTTAGTCAACATTTTACCTTTAATTTTAAGTGTTAAAATTTGTATAAATATTTTGAATAAACTTCAGTGCAAACTCAGCAGTTGGTATTGCTATATAACAGGCCAATTGACAATTGACAGGCCTGACACATAGATGGCGGTACTAGAATTAAATCCATATGATTTTTAGTTAGCCCTAACCTTCAAAAGACGCGTGTATAAATTTGACAGCTGTCGGATCATTAGCTTGTGAATTATAGCATTTTGAGTGAAGCAACTTTTGTTATTGTGAAGAAAATGGATAAAAAGGAATTTCGCGTGTTGATTAAACATTGCTTTATGGCCAAAAAAAATACCGTTGAAACGAAAACTTGGCTTGATAATTATTATCCGGACTCTTCACTTTCGAAATCCACCGTTGGAAAATGGGGTGCCTTTTTAAATCTGGTCGTACAAGCCTTGAAGACGATCCATGTCAAGAACATCCAAAAAGTGTACCAACAACAGAAAAGATACAAAAAATACAGGATATGGTTTCGGAAGACAGACGAGTGGCTGTGGATAAGGTAGCTGACACCCTAGGCATCTCATATAGACCAGTACATCACATCTTAGCTGAAGTTTTAGGTTTCAAAAAGGCGACCGCATTTCCGAAAAATGGAACAAAAACACATGCAAATGCGACTTTCTCAAGAACATTTGGAGCATTTTCGAAAGGATAAAGTGGATTTTGTGCGCGGATTCATCACTATGGATGAGACTTGGGTCTATCACTATGATCCTGAGTCGAAAGCAAAATCAAAAAACCGATAATTTGGCTCCAAAACGGGTTAAGGCCCAAAGATCAGTGAAGAAGGTTATGGCATCAGTTTTTTGGGATGCAAAAGGAATTTTGTTGGTGGATTACCTCCAAATTGGTAAAACAATAAACTCAGATTATTATTGCAACCTTTTGGACCAATTGGATGTAAAAATTCATGAGAAAAGACCTGGTTTAAAGAAGAAAAGTCATTTTTCACCAAGACAATGCACCGTGTCACAAGTCGATAAAAACGATGGCAAAATTGGATGAATTGGGCTACGAATTGCTTTCCCATCCACCGTATTCTCCAGATCTGGCCCCCAGCGACTATTTCCTGTTCTCGGATCTCAAAAGAATGCTTGCTGGGAAGAAATTTTCGTCGAGTGAAGAGGTGATCGCCGAAACTGAGGCCTATTTTGAAATCGTACTACAGAAATGGTATCGAAAAGTTGGAGGGTCGCTATAATCAGTGTATCACCCTTGAAGGGAATTATTTTGAATAAAAAAAACGAATTTTGCCAAAAAAATGTGTTTTACTATGGTAGGCCGAGGACTTTTGAATTGACCTGTTACGTGTTACAATTAGCACAGTTGCTATAGAAATAACCAGAAGCCCTATATCCAAAACAAGCGATTTTTGGTATTTTCGTTTTTGGTTGTAATGCCGTTTCCATACGTTGTTGTATTTGAGCATGTCGAGTTTTCATTTACCATTTTTCTTAGGTGTGACCATGGTATTTACCATTTATACGAGGTTATTTTTATATCACCATTTCCCTATTGTACTTTCTGCTTGTTCTTTGTTCTTTTGATATATAATACAATATATATAATATCCGTACACGTTGTCTGTTTGCTCTTTTTGAAAAATCCTTTAAAATGGAAAAGTGTTCAAAGGTATGAGAGATATATTTCATTATTCCTACCTATAAAAAGGTAGTAGAGTTTATATGAAAAATAACAGATCAATTGTTAAACTGTCTTTCATTTCGAGACATTTAAATTCATTATTCATACATTTTTACACTTGAATTTTAACCTTTAATTTCTAGGAGCACTAGCTACTTGAACTTGTCTTATATTCAACTTGTGCTATGGAAATGGGTAACAGTGTGGATTGTCTTACCACTGACTTTACTAAAGCTTTGATAAATTATCGCCGAATTTTAAATGTGGCTATTTCCTTCTAGTTGTTGTTAAACAAAATGCATCTTAACACTTAAATGACAGCAACTTACGGGAAATAGTAAGTTTACTCTAAGACCGGCAATTTTCTCGTTTGGAAATGAAAAACAAATACATATAGGAAATTAAAATCCACATACTTAGTAATTCCGCAGGGTATGATATTCTTGGAAGAAAGTTCCTTTATGCATACAAAGGTACAGCACAAAAGTTGCAAATATGCCTTATTTCACTCCATGAAAAACACGAGAAATCGCTGAGTGGTCATTTAAGTGTTAATATTAATAGCTGATCTCTAAGGTCCGTGAAATTATTCAGAATTCTGGATCATAACACTGAGCACGGTAGAGATGAACTGGTCAGTATATCCTAATGTTAAACACTTTGACTTTTGTTTCAGGAAAACACATTTTAAATACTACTATAACATAATACATTTGACTGAAAAGGCCATAAATGGTGACGTTTAACGATGACCTCTTTAATGATCGAATCATATACAAAATTCTTCTAGCTGAAAAACTTGGCGAAATTTATTTCTGTCTACTAGTATTAAAAACTTGTTTAAGTTGCTGGAATCAGATTATTTAGCAAATATTAGTACCTTTGTGCTAGTTAGTATTTAAAACTCGCAAATGGAAAGCAGGTATAATCACTATAGCATCCAATTTATATGTTTATTATTTATAGTAGCACAATTATTTCCGCGTCAAATTTATAATTTCTTTAACGAG
This sequence comes from Xylophagus ater, assembly GCA_963422695.1. NCBI lineage: Eukaryota > Metazoa > Arthropoda > Insecta > Diptera > Xylophagidae > Xylophagus > Xylophagus ater. The sequence continues at coordinate 39,721,745 of OY730478.1, forward strand.
TAAACAATCAAATAAGGGACTGTATAAACTACAATGTGAATTGTCGCAAACAATCACTAATTTGCAAATGCGATCAGCTTACAGCTTAAATTCATTGTAAAAAATATTAGCTTCACATTGTGAAATAGAGGAGCACTCCTCAACTTATTCTAAACATATACCTACATAAGAAAATAGCTCAAAAGGGCCGTTTATTTCAACAAACTAGCGTGTTTTTTTACACTACTCTGCTCCGAATCAATTGAAAAAATGAGAAATGAGCAAGAACATATTAGAACCACATAAAAGTTAAACTTCACCATAGCCTGCAAATAAATCGTGTAGAGAATAGTTGAAAGTGGAAAAAAATTTCAAAAATAAAAATTTATAAAAAGCATATAGTAACTTACCATCGGCCTATAGCCGATTTTTTGATGCCCTATGGTAGAAATGGAACAGAAAAACAGTCAAAACTAACAATATTTTTTCTTGATAACTTGATAACTTTCTTTCTCCTTTTCAAAATTTTCTCTAATTTGCAAGTAACTGAGACCCTACTAGCATAAATCTAATCTGTACATTTTATCCAAATCGATGCATTAGTTTTTAAAGTACATCAAAAAAACTTTATGGACAGACTTATTTTCTCCTAGGATTATTTCTTTCTTCACTATCCTTTGACCGATTTTGCTCAAATTTAACATAGTATCGTCTATTTACGTATTTAATTAATTTAAATAAAATTTATTAACAAATGTTCGAATTAAATCCGAAAAACCATATACAAAAACCGACAACACTTTCTTGTTACCCTGGTTTTTGCTTAATAACTTCCCTCCTCCCGGTCGATTTTGCTGAAATGCAATACCAAATTCAGTTAAGGAATAAGTAACTTATATTCTAATTTCATCAAAATCGGATAACGCGTTTTTGAGTTATCTTGCCTACGGACGGACGGACGGACGGACATGCATAAATCGATATAACTTTTGATTCCCTACACAACCATACGCTTGAAATTTTTCTACGATGATTATTTCTATGTGTTAGTTACACACTTAGGGCCGGTTTGCTCACTCTTGGTCAACTTTAAGCCATGATTATTCCAGTGCTTAATCATAGATTGCGTTTGTTCACCAAAATTTTATTCAGAGAATCCATGGTTTGGTTAGTTAATCCATGATTTCGTTAATCAGCCGATTTTCCATGATTAACGCCATTTAACCCATGATTTACTGGAATTTCGTTTGTTCATGCTTAGTTTTCACACTGCGTTTTACTTTTGACATTGTATTTTGACATTGCATTTTAACATTCATATAACAACATTCAGTGAAAATATTGAGTGATACAAAATTAATAATAGTAAAATAGCAAGAAATGGAGTGCAATTATTATTATTAATTATGTCCTTTCTATACGAAGCCTCGAAAATTCGACTTGATATTGAATTTTCGACAAATTATTGTTAAAATAACGATGATACGATTGGGCATTAAATTAATTTTCTTTTATTGTCTTAAATAAGTACTATCAAATTCATAAAATTGGATTCATATTGTCTAATCAATAAGAATATAACCGAAATAAATAAATCAGAAACAATTTCGCGATATTCAACAAATCGCCAATTCTAAAAAGTCATTAATCATTCGACACGGATTTTTGGGTTCGAAATCCCTTTTGTATACTTTTCACATATTATCCAGATTTGCTGCCGATGAATGTGTTTAGAGAATGAATTTAATGAATAAGCGCACAATTAAAAAAGATTATTTTGTGTCTCCTTTTGTCCTTTCATTTCATTTTCATGCAAAAACCATATCATGAACATTTTATAAAATATGTAAACAATTTTATTACACAAATTTAAATTTATATTAAATTTACTCAAAATCTATATAAATAAAATCGTAAATGTTCGTTTGTTCCTAACCGGTAATCTCCGAACCTTCTGAATCAATTGACTTGAAATTTTAACAGAATGTCCTATGTGATTATGACCATGTTTATATTTACTTTTTATTTACCTATGTTGCACCTGAGTCAAGTAATAATTAATTTAAACAAATGAATCACTAATACAAAGACACAAGCATCTAATAATTCGTTGACTTGCAACGAGAAAACATGATTACTCTTACTCACACACGCATACATCAGATATATATATTATAAAAATAAAAATGAGCGTAGTGGCGGCGTTAAAAATATTAATTCGGAGGGGCAACACTTAAAAAGGCCTTAATGCTTATGTATTCTGGAACATCAGATTTTCAAAAATTGTTTGCGTTATTTATTCCAAAAAACAAGTTTCTCTTAAGCGTACAAAATTAAATTATTCGCTTTAGATCCTCTTTATTGAAATGTAACGAGCAAATTATGTCTCTACCAAATGGCGTAAAATTTTGTAAGCCCATAGCCGAAAGCCATTTCATTTCTCATTTTTTGGAAAGCTTAAAGCCAAAAAAAGGTATTTATAATTGACAAAGCTGAATTTTCAAAATCTTCGAAGAATTTTAAGAATGCCCCCAATTTCTCAAAAAAAATTACTGTCACTGGTAGTTTTAATTTTAAAAAAAACGAGGGGTTTTTAGATTTGGATTCAAAGTTGGTTCCAAAAAACGAATTTTTTACTAAATTATGAATTAACATCATTTCTGTTTGATTAATTATTATATATGTTAAAGGGTAATCCTTCTTTCTTTCCTTCTATCCGTCCTATATTGTCCGGAAAGAAAATTCGCTGAGCAAAAAAAAAAAAAACACTTTTTGATATGTTGTAGAGAATTACTTGAAACGTGAGAGATTGGGGGTTTACAAAGGGGGCTTGAAAGCTTACTTCAGAAAACCTCATTTATAATCTGAAATATACATCGGACATGATTCTGACTTGAGGCAATCTTATTAAGATTTGCATGCCGGACATTCTAACGTACACGGCAAAGTTCCATTTCCCACCGCTTTGGCGCTAGAGGCAATAAAAATTTACGAACTTTTTATATACACGTCACACGCAATAACAATGTTCATCAAAGTTGTGGAGGTTTTCATGGGGATTATTTCCGTCGAAGACCAAACAGTTCTATCTCACACCATTTTGGCGCTGGAATCAACACAAATTTTGGAACTTGGTATGCAGACGTCACACATGATAACAACGTTCGGCAAAGTTGTCCAGGTTTTCATGGGGATTATATCTGTGGAAGAGCAAATAGTTTTACCTCTCACCAATTTGGCGCTGGAGTCAATAAAATTGTGGAACTTCGTATTTAGAGGTCACACGCGATTACGATGTTCGCCAAATTTATGCAGGTTTTCATGGGGATGTTTTCTGTCGCAGAACATATAGTTCCAGTTCTCACCGCTTTGGCGCTGAAGGCAATACAAATTTTTGAAGTTCGTATTTCGAAGTCACACACGATTGGAATATTCAGCAAAGTTATGCAGGTTTCCACGGGAATTATTTCCGTCGAAGACCAAACAGTTCTATCTCTTACCGCTCTGGCGCTGGAGACGATACAATTTTATAACTTGGTATGTAGACGTCACACGCGATTACAGTGTTCGCAAAGTTTCGGAGGTTTTCGTGGGGATTTTTTCTGTGGAGGATAAAATAGTTCCATCTCTCACCACTTTGGCGCGGCGGTTGTTTAGGCCCCTACTCAATAGAGGTTTTTGCCTTTACGTAATATATGTTTGACGGGAGCCATTTTACGAACCGGAGAAATGGGATCAATTTAATATCTTCGCTCGGGGTGTTGCGGGGTAAATAATGTGCATTCTGAATAGATCGACTTAAGACATGAAATATATAACCAGTGGTGCTACGAGAACGGGGTAAAAGATTTATTATGTTCCGAATTAAGATGCTACGCTTGAATACATTTTGTTAATTTACAGCGATTTGTAAACCGAAATTTTTAGGAAGACGTTTTAGGACGGGTTACAACCTAGCAATTAAATAAAGCCTATAAAAACATTTTTTTTGTACAGCAATAATGAAAATTCACCAATTTTAAAAATTATAATACGAGCTAAAAAACATATCGTAAAAATAGGGTTTATGCCAAAAATCAAGTTTGTTTAAACATGCAAAATTAAATTTTAAAATTATAACCTACTCTACTAATTGGCGTAACATTTTGAAAACCCAAAGCCGAAAGACATTTAATACGTAGTGTCTCATTTGTTGGAAACCCTAAAACCAAAAAGGCATTTAAAAACGAAAATACTGAATTTAACAAAATCTTAGATGAAATTTCCAGCTTGGGACGATTTACAATACAAAAGCTCTGACTTCCTGGCCAATCGCCGGTGGATAGGCATGACATTGCAGCACGTGTTTTCAAACAGAAGCTGAAATCTCTGATGGAATTCATGGTAAAACATGAAGTGTTTGTGTCTGTGCGCTGCTGGATGTACTCAGTGGAATGGTAAAAGAGGGGATTCAAAAATGGTGGAAGAACGGCTCATGCCGCTTTGAAATTGCCATTGAACATTCAATTCATTGAAAGTCCCACATGCAACATTTCCAAAGCATCCGGCATGGGAAAAGTATTGCAGAAATGCAAACTTATTGTTTGGGATGAATGCACAATGGCGCACAAAAAATCGTTCGAGGCCCTTGATCGATCATTGCAAGACTAACGTGCAAATATCACACCATTTGCGAACGCATTAATATTGCTTGCAGGAGATTTCAGGCAAACATTACCTGTAATTCCTCGATCAACACCAGCGGACGAAATAAATGCCTGCCTGAAATACTCTACTTTGTGGCGACGCGTAAAGACGTTAAAATTAACTACAAATATGCGAGTCCAGCTGCAAAACTATCGGTTAGCAGAGATATTCTCACATCAATTGCTGGAAATTAGGAACGGAAAGGTGCCGGTTGATCTGACGTCAGGACGAATTTCATTGCCTCATAACTTCTGCAATTTAGTGACGTCAAAAGAAGAATTGGTTGAAAACGTATTTACCATTATTCAAACTAATTACAAGAATCACGATTGGCTAAGTGAACGAACTATTCTTGCCGCCAAGAACAAAGACGTCTGCGAACTTAACAATATTATTCAATCTAACATTCAAAGCGACGTGGTCACATATGTTACAAGTTCGTCGACACTGTTGTGGAAGCAGATGGACCGGTTAATTATCCAACATTTTTGAATTCACTCGATCTGCCAGGGATGCCACTGCACGGACTGCAATTGAAAGTCTGTTTGCCAATTATCATGTTGCGAAATATCAACCAGCCAAAGCTCTGCAACGGCACGCGGCTTGCAGTAAAAAAATTAGAGAGCAACATCGTAGAAGCAACAATCTTGACAGGACCTTTTAAAGGGGAAGATATCCTCATTCCTCGAATTCCTCGCATTCCTATGATTCCAACGGATATGCCATTTCAATTAAAGAGATTGCAATTCCCGATTCGATTGGCGTTTGCAATCACCATCAACAAGGCTCAGGGCCAATCTTTAAAATTGTGCGGTTTAGATCTAGACACGGATTGCTTCTCACACGGAAAATTATATGTTGCGTGTTCTAGAGTCGGCAAAACAGAAAATCTCTATATCTGCAAAGAAAATAGAACAACAAAAAATGTTGTATAACCACAAGCATTGTGAAATTAAATACACGAGAAACGTGCGCTTTATCGTTTCTTTTCCATTTAACCAGACTGAGCCACAGCAACGCGTGGGCGGGTACAGCTAGTAATTAATAAATAGTAAAAACATTTTAAATAATTACCGAAATCAATTATTTAAATTTAAATTAACCATGGATTACAATTTGACAGATGCATTGGAAAACATTGGAAAACCACTGGAAAAATGGAAAAATCTATGGTATTGGTTACCAAGGTGAAAAAAAAGTGAACAAACGCATTTCGTTAACCACAGAATCATAATCATGGATTAAGCAAAATCTGTGGTTACCTAATCACAGATTTGATCAAGAGTGAACAAACCGGCCCTTAGTGACAAAACTAATACTATATACCTTCTGGTAGTACTTACTGTTCTGTATTGGTGTGATTTGTTGTTGTTGTTATAAATCCAGAACAATTTAAATATTATAAAAACTATTTTATTTTCTGAAACACGTCTATCTTCGTTGACGTTCAATATAAAAGAGAACTTAAAACTACAATATAAAATATTAATATAATATAATTTACTTGTTTTCTGGAGGTGGGAATAACGGGTCTCTTTATCTCTTTATCCCGATCTAGCCGAGGATAAAGAGATATCACATCAAATTAAGAGAGACTGCCATGTGGTGAATTTAATATGATCGCCACACTTACCATAGGGCATAAAAATATGAATCAATTGACGCTTTTCAAGTGTTTCAACAAAAACTGTCACTTATGGTAATCTTCATCTAAAAAATAAATCTACACCTACACCAAGTAAAACTAGCCGAAAAATTTGTTGTATTTGATCCAAAATTTTGGTCTGTTCATGAACAGCTAACAAAAACCAAAGGTGTGAGCGACGCTGCTCTCACAATAGTTGATGTGTAAACATGTCAGCTCGTTAGCGTTGCATGTGAGAATATCGCAGAGGTTGTGGTTTTAATAAGCTAGAGATTTGGGTCTTTTATTGAAATAAAGCGATTATATATATTTAATGTAAAAGAAAAAATTTATTTTTAATGTTTAAGTGAACAAATAATTGGTTTGTGGTAACTGAAATAGGAGACGCTTTTCAAGTGTTTCAACAAAAACTGTCACTTATGGTAATCTTCATCTAAAAAATAAATCTACACCTACACCAAGTAAAACTAGCCGAAAGGTTTGTTGTATTTGATCCAAAATTTTGGTCTGTTCATGAACAGCTAGCAAAAAAAAGGTGTGAGCGACGCTGCTCTCACGGTAGTTGATGTGTAAACATGTAGGCTCGTTAGCGTTGCATGTGAGAATATCGCAGAGGTTGTGGTTTTAATAAGCTAGAGATTTGGGTCTTTTATTGAAATAAAGCCATTATATATATTTAATGTAAAAGACAAAATTTATTTTTAATGTTTAAGTGAACAAATAATTGGTTTGTGGTGACTGAAATAGGAGACGTATACCGTCGTCTCAAGTGTATCGATGTACCGTGAAAATATCGCATCGATTGCCGTTTTTGTGTTCGTCGTTGGAATGTGTGTGTTCGAATTCATTTCCAAGTTTAATTTTTCCAGCAAGAATGTAATGAGCGGCTCTGCCTCATCTAAGGCGAAGTTAATATTGAAGTCGCCTCCCAGTGTCATGGGTAATTTGTCGAGGTCTGCCCCAAGCTCAGCGGATCCGACCGGAGTGTATGGTAAAAGAACAAAATGAATGAATTTTATAATTCCGTCGACGGGTTGATTTGGCGAGATGTACACGACTACTGAAAGTGTCTTCTGTCCGTTTTGCATTACAAATTCAGCTGCAGAAACGTCTCCGATTGCTCTTGACGTAATGTAATAGTCACATTTGGTATATTTATACTAGCTGTATCACGCTTCTGATATATCGCTACACCACCAGCTCGTTGTCCTTCTCTTTTAAACAGCACGCAACAATCAAAGTTGCTCATCGTTACGTAGCCAAGTTTCGCTGAACATCAAGAAAGTACACTGTTGAGTGACCGCATCTGTGAGGTCGTTGTTGTGTGCCCTAAGATTTTGACAATTAAACACGAAGAACGATGTACATAGATTGTGATCCAAAATTTCTAAAATCGAGTCCTGATAGGTGTGTAACGAATTATTTGCAAGTCTAGCAAATTCATTTTGGAGTGGAATCAAGGTGCGTGCAATTCTCCGCCCATGATGAAATTGTCGATTGTCGTTTGGTGCAACAATGAAAAGTCTACCCAGATTAGTTACTCTCGAGAGAGCCACGTAGACGAGCTGTTGGTCATGCGACTTATCGTAAGCGTAGACAACTTGGTCGAAAGTTCGACCTTGTGATTTGTGAATCATCATACCACAGGCAGGAATGAGAGGAAAATGATTTCGCTTGGCAGTTATTGTTCGATTGGTGTTTAAGTAAGTAGTAGAATTTCTGCGTGCTATGGGAACCAAGTCTTTTGCTATATCATTTCGTAGTACGTATTGCACTGCACATCACTAGAAATTGCTGGAAATATTTTGATTTAATAAATAAATCAAAGGTATTTCCAGAAAGCTCCAGAATTAAATTGTTCACACGACCGAAACAATAGCAATGACTAATGTCATAAAAAAGCACATACAATACACTTCTCAATAATAATAGCAATGACTCATGCCATAAAAATAGCACATATAAAAAATCTGTTCCAGAAAGCTCCAAAATAAATAATAAATCATTGCTTTGTGTATTGAATAAGAATTTTCGGTGAATAAGAATTTTCTAGAGATCTTCTTTGTGTAAACGTTGCCACCTAGTTTTTAGAAAGCCAAACGACCAGGCTTTTCGAGAATATTCCGAGACACATCGATTTTATATAAAAAGGAGACCTATAGTCGAGGCTAGAATCAATTCAGATCAGAACTTCAAACTGTGAACTTGAAACATTCGGAGTAAAACTAAAGCTTTGATCTTAAAAGTAATTAAAATAGTGAAGCTCTAAAACTGTGATAAATAATTGTAATAATTAAATTATTGATAGACAAATATTTTTAAGACTAATTGTTAAGCAGAAATAAGTACACATAAAGTTTATACACTAAATTCACATAAATAAAAAGTGTTATCATTCTAATAACATCGAACCGAAAGAGAAACACGTCACAGTATCTTGTCGCGAGTCTCAGCACTTTTCGACCAATTTTGCAATTTTCAGGAAATCGTAACCACACGCGCTTCACCGTGCCGTTGTCTTGCCGAATGCTATTGTCTTCAAAGTTCTCTTCGTCGAAATTATCATCATCAGCTTGGGTCTCGTTCTCATATTCAATGAGTTCCAAAAACCCTACGGCTCCGTTTGCTAAACCATCCGACACGTCAATATTCGTCGATATCATGTAAGGCCGCCCTTTAACGAGCGTCAGTTCATATGGCAATCCTCCAGTATCCAAAACGGCCTTTTTGTATAGCTTTTGTCGAACGTGTGCTAGTTGTTCAGCGCTATTGTAGACGGCGAAAATGTCTTTTGCTACAGATAACACTTTCTCTGAGGCAGTGTTAAGAATCTCTCTGTTGTAATTATCGGCGTCGTGATTTTTGAAGAACAACCGTACTCCGTTGGGACATTGTTCATCAGCTTCGTCTTTAGTGAAGAAGCGAGACTCAATCAAATTGTGCTCGCACTCGTCCAATATTTGGCCGTTCTCGACTTTTGTAAGCAAACCCGAGAAGCTGACGTTGGCTTGACGCATGACTTTGTTGAGTTCGTAGAATCTCAGGCTCCGCCGCAATGTTGGACCTACCATGGTATTTTTGGATTGTTTATAAATAGCAGTTGCGCGGACAGCTGGTAATTGTCGTAGATCCCCGATGAGAAAAATGTCTTTTCCACCGTAAAAAGAGTCAACAGCTGTGATCTGTTTCAATCGCGAGTCAATTTTTTCGTTCAATTCCGCTGATATCATGCTGATTTCGTCAATTAAAATGCATTGGATATACTTGAAGAGACTGCGATATTGTTGGGCCACTTCAAATGATAGAGGCAGCGTCCGCCCTATAGAGATTTTGAAAGCGGTGTGGGCGGTTATTCCATCAATACCAACGGCTGCTTTCCCTGTCGACGCGCAGGTGAGATATGCATTGCAATACCCATCGGTTGGCCGAAGTGATTGTAAATTTCATGGAGCAAGTTGATGACGAATGTTTTTCCGCAGCCAGCAGGGCCAGTGAAGAAAATGTGCAAATTTTTCCTGAGTCTCGTTGTTTAAGAGATGTGAGATGACATGCAGTAAGAGACCTTTCTGGCGGTGATTCGCTGAACGCATCAGACGATTAAAGTCCGGCTTGTCCATGACGTGGTTACGTTTTTTAACTATAGAGCCAAGACGATTTATAGTAGCCAGTCTCAAGTTCGCGTTCGCAACCGTATTAGCGTTTGCAAGGAAGTCAGCATAAGGGTCTGTATCTCGTACGTGTGCTGCCAGTAGATTAATATCGCTCGAAAGTTCTTTGTCCTCGTTGGCTTCATCAATGCACAATTCTCGACAGATTTCGATGGTTTTAGCGATATCGATAGTCGCCTCGAATTCTCGCCTTCGCTCCATTATGAGCACATCGTTGTCGTCATAAAGTTGAACGTATTTTTCCCAGCGAGAATTTCTTTTCCTCGTCACGGAAAGGCAAATGCAAGGTGACCATTTCACGTTTGTATTCATTTGGATCAGCCGTCATGTCATAGTTACGATACCTAATGACTCGCTGAACCTTACGTCGTTTCCACTCATTGGCTTTCGATACTGTATAATGTGCAACAGCCTGAGCCAAAGTAATATCATTTAAATCTTGAGGCCTGCTTTGATATTTGTCAAAACAGTTTTCTAGCCAAACGTCACATGAGTCCTGATCAACATTTTCTTCTTCCAATAACTTGTTCGATTTTCGAACGCGATCACGCTCCACTGGACATGAAGTTGGAATATAAACCACCTTGACAGAGCTCCTTGACATGTCTTGTCGAAGAAGATACCAAGCAGCTTCTTGGCTGGTGAGTTCTACAGAGTTTAACATATCGACACTGAGTTTTCTCGCTATCTCTACTATATCGAATTCAGGGTGCTCGACCATTTTTTCAATAATTTTCCGCTGAAGGTTGCTGATGCCCCTATTCGTTTTGTTCACATATTCGACCACATATGCGGCGCAAGAGTATTCCTCAATGATGAACTGCAAGTCCATATTTGAACCTAGCACACTGAGTATAAACGGATTAAATGGGTTCATCCACTTGTCTGTAGGTTGACGTTTGAGGAATACTCGTGGCCTGGTTATGCCGGCTCTCAAGATATCCAAGTACGTATTGTACGACTTGATGTTGTTTACTCTTAAGAACTCGTCCAAATCGAAATAATCATTATCTTCGAGTGCTTTTCAGATGCGCTTATAAATCGTTGAATACGGCATACGACGTGGATCTGTTTTTGCCATAGGTTGAAGTATAATTGTTGAGCGACTTGGCATGAACGGCGCCTCAAAACGACAAGCGATGGAATTTCTTTTCTTGTGACACGTGAACGTATGTTTATGTCGCTGAAGCTTTTGATGACCAGAAGCATCAGCTGGCGATACGGAGACAAGTCTGTCAATTAAACTCTCAGCTGCAGCCTTATCTTCTCCTTTTGCATCGATTGGAGGTTCATTCAAGCAAAGCAGTATATGCGCGTGTGGACTACCGCGGTGCTGGAATTCGATCCGTTTAAAGTAATGTTGGGCGTAGTGATTTCCAAAGGAGCTGAAGCGTTTCGATTGTAGTATACCCATAATGACTTGCACGAGTTTATTGAAATGGATAGCACAAGTGACGGGATCCTCGTTGATGAGAGTAGCTTTCGAATTGTAGTGCATATTCGCGAGATCGTCTGAGTCGATGTCCGCTCCCTTATTTCGGAGTTTATACAGGAGTTTCATTAATTTTGGCCAACCAATTTCATTCGCACTCATCGTTAAGAAAAATGTAGATCTTCCTAACTGGCGAATCATTGCAAAAAGGTCTCTCTTTCTTTGCGACCAGTAGTAGACGGAATTAGGAATCGACCGCAAGAACGCCAAATTTTTTCGAGACATCCATCGATTCTAATTGTTCTCTGGTGAGTTTCGTATCCTTCCCAACGAACTTGAAAGCAACTGTCAATGCATCTCGAGTACGTATTCGTAAGATTTTCATTGCCATGTACAGCAAGTGCTGTGGAGTAAATCCACGTCTATCTGCTCTTCGCAATTCACTGGTTGCTATCATGTACGGTGCTACATCGAGTCCTTCCTTGAAAGTACGAAATTGTCCGAGATAAATAGAGGGAAATGACCACTCCTCGCAGTGTTCGTCGAACAGTACACTCCGCGGAACCTCATTTTCTGCCGGAGCTATTCGTAGATATTTATCTTCGTTCCAGTAAAGAGTTTGTTGCTGAGCATGTAGACTTTCTTCTATGTTGATTTCTTCACTCAGATCTTCGATGGAATCAACCGCTGGCACATTCCTCTCTGCAATGAACTATAACAAGTGCCGCACGCTCGTGTCGATTGCACATTTATATCAGAAAATTCTGCTGAGAGAAGAGTTGTCGAATCAGACGGAACTGGCTTTAAATCGTTCTTGTACCATAATCTGTCGCATATGGCACATGCTAATCCAAAATTATTCTCTAAAAACTTCTCTCTGAACTGAGCATGAGCTTTATCGTGTGTAAAGAAAGCTGCATAAGTGGTGGTTGGCACTGACGGCGTCAATTGTTCTTCGATCTCCTCGTTTGTCTGTACTTGAAATGTTACAGTCGAAGCGGAATCCACTGGCATCGGTGTGGGATCATTGGAGGCCAACGGCATTGTTCTCGTCTCATTCGTTGCCAGTTGAACTGCTGGATTTATAGTTATTGCAGTCCTTTGTCGGAGCCGATAAGCCCTCGTGTTTTCAGCAATTTTGGCTCTTCGATGTTGAATACTTTCAAGTCACTTCGTAGATGCCGTTTTATTTGTCTCCTCAGCCTTTTTTCGAGCTCGATAAGCACGGGAATACGCAGCTGCTTTTGCTTTTTTCGCAGTTGGTTCATCTAGATCAGACGTTTGTTGAGGTTAGTTTTCCCTCGGTAGATCCGACATTTTACTAGCAGACCAAAGGAAGCTGAATCCTGAAATTGATATAAATATATTAAAATATCAACTTTCCGAGGCGATATGACAAGAAATTATATTTATAGATCGATCCGCTGTATGAATTGACTTCGTTGAGTCCTGATTCTCTTCGTGGGGATGTTTGAATAGGTAAATGTGGCAGAAGTAGATATAAATCAAAATCATAAAAGAGTTAACATTGTAATGATAACATAAAATTAAAATTTTTGAAAATCTGGGGACAATTGTAATGCGCAGAGACAAAAATGTAAAAAGGAGACATTTCTCTATTAAAATGTGTCCCCTCGAAGTAAATAGAACCTCCGCTAAGTCAATTCACACAGCCGTTGGCAGTTATCTCTTAAATCATGTCCCCTTGAGGTAAATGAGACCTCCGCTAAGTCAATTGACACAGCTGTTGACATTTTTCTATTAAAACGTGTGCCCTTGAAGTAAATGAGACCTCTGCTAAGTTAATTCACACAGCTGTTTGTTATGAATTATGTGCAGACTGTTAAAATTGAATTCACAATTACATAGAAAACATTGGTTCAAATGAATTTTCATGGGCGGAGCCTATGATGATCACAGTCGATTTTTCAACTAGCCTACCGAGAGCAAAGATGTTTACACATCAATAATCCCCATGAAAACCTACACAACTTTGCTGAACACTGTAATCGCGTGTGACTTCTATATAAAAAGTTCAAAAGTTTATATTGACTACAGCGCTAAAGTGGTGAGAGATAGAACTATGTAATCTTCGACAGAAATAGTCCCCATGGAAACCTCCACAACTTTGCTGAACATTGTATTCGCGTGTGACGTCTATATAAAAAGTTCTTAAATTTGCATTGCCTCCAGCGCCACAGCGGTGGCTAATTGAACTTTGCCGTGGGTATCAGAATGTGCGCCATAAAAATCTCAATAATATTTTCTCAGTTCAGAATCATGTCCGATGTATATTTCAGATTATAAATGAGGTTTTCCAAAATGAGCTGTCAAACCCCCCTTTTGTAACCACCCGACCCCCAATCTCCCCGGGAACAAAATTTCTCCACGTTTCAACTAATTCTCTACAACATATCAAAAATCGTTTTTTTTTTTTTTTTTTTGCTCAACGATATATTTATTTCCAAGTTTAATTTTTGATGGCTCCGCCCATCTGATGATCACAGTCGATTTTTCAACTAGCCCCTACCGAGAGCAAAGATATGTTTACACATCAAAAAACACATCTAACATAACATAAAATCTGAGAGTAGAATAGCCCTAAATTTTCTTAAAGGTGGAGATAATCGACTACTAAGAACTGTTTTCTGCGAAAATGGAATGGAGGTGATAATACTTATTAGGGGTTTCCTTTTGGATTGTAAGATTGAAATATTCTACAAATGCAAAACCAATTACAACAAACTGGAAACTTGTAAACTTAACAACATTTTGTTTTTACCACATTTCAGTTCAAGTTATTGTGTTTGTGGTTATTCAAAACATAAAAAATTATTAAAAAAGTATAAGTTTTTTTGAACATAAATCAGACGTGTTTTGACAAAGCTTTATTTTTCTGTATTAAAATATTTGAAGAACAATTTTTATCGACTGAAAAAGGCATAGCCAAGTCGATCATTCCAATTTAAAATTATTATAAGAAAAACTTGTTCATATTGAAAATTACTAAATTATTTGGTGTTGCCAAATAAATGAAATTGGAAAGGTCGCCTGAACATACCGGCCGCCTTGAAATACTGTAGTATTTAAAAGAAAATAAATTAGTAAATTGGGAGTGGACATAATTTTCTGATGCTGCGTTTGTAGGAGCCAAATTGCGTCTTCACTACTGCTACACGAATAATGCCGTCATTTCCTGGAATAACTTCCTCGACTCTTGCTAATACCCATTTGTATGGCGGCAAATTATCTTCTTTGATGAGAACTAGCATTCCAATAGTTATAGATGGGTGCTGTGATGTCCATTTATTGCGCTGCTGCAAAGTGTTCAAATACTCCGAAGACTAACGATGCCAAAAATGTTGCTGTATTTGTTGTATTCTCCGAAATCTGGACAATCGATTCAAATTGATATCTATAATGTCAGGTTCCGGCACTGACGTTAATGGAGCACTAATGAGAAAATTTCCTGGCGTAAGTGCTTCTAAATCATTTGGATTCGATGTCTTCGAATGTTAAAGAGGCATTTGCAACGAGTCGTACCAAATGGTGTTTTGCAGCTTTTACCGCAGCCTCCCAGAGCCCCCCAAAGTGCGGTGATTTTGGTGGTATTGGTTTCCAAGTAATGTGATCTTGTTGGCACAGTTGATAGATCAATTCTTGAAGATGTTGAGATTCAAACAATTGGTGCAATTCAGTAAGTTCTGATCTGGCACCTACGAAGTTAGTAGCATTATCACAAAATATGGTAGAGCACAAACCTCTTCGACCAATAAAACGTCGTAAGGCAGCAATGAAAGCTTCACTGGACAAATCGCTAACTATTTCCAAATGTGCCGCCTTTGTTGTGAAAAAAACAAATATGGCAATGTAGGCCTTGATGGATGTTTTTCCTCTTATTTTGAAATGAATTTTAATTGGACCACAAAAGTCTATTCCCGTAGTCAAGAATGCCTGGTTGCACTTGTTCATTTGGAAGGTTACCCATAATATGTTCCATAGTTTTTGGTTTCGTTCTAAAACATCTGACACATATATTGACAATAGTTCTAGTTAACAATTTTCCATTTAACGGCCAAAATTTTTGTCGAATAATTGTTAATAATGTTTGTGGACCTGCATGCAGGTGCTTGATGTGAAGAAACGACATAAGTAAGCTTGTAAATAAATGATTTTGCGGAAGAATAATTTGATGCTTAGCATTAAAAGGTATAAATGCATTTTTAAGACGACCTCCCACTCGAATGAGGCCAAAATTATCCATAAATGGGCACAAACTTCTCAACCGACTATTGTTACTGATATATGATCCATTCTTCAATAATTTGTATTCGGAAAATGAATGTTTCTAATTATCCCATTCAGGACCAAATCTAGTTCTATTGTTGATAATATTCCGTTCGTGCGACTTCCCTGTGGTAATATTGCATTAGAAATAAATCGATAGCAATATCCTAATATGCGTTGCAATCTTGTAAATGAATTGCAATGACCTATCTGTTCTATTAGGTCTTCTGTTCCAATGTTTGTCAACAATATTGCCTTAGAGTTACGAACTTCGGGCATGTTTGGTGTATGGATGTAATCGTCATTGTGAAACCATGTATGCTCTGGTGTTGAAAGAAATTGAGGCCCTGAAAACCATTGACTGGATTGACATAAAGACTCAGCGAAAACACCACGTGAAATCATATCTGCTGGATTATCATTTGATTGGATATGCCGCCATTGTTTGATTGTTGAATAGTCCTGCATTTTTGCCACCCTGTTGGCGACAAATGTAGTCCAAGTATATGATGGAGATGCTAACCAGGCTAACACTATTTTCGAATCGGTATAGTAATAAATTTCTTCAATTGGTACTGTTATATCATTCACCAGACGTTCAACCAATTCTATCATCAATAATGCTCCACACAGTTCTAAACGAGGTATTGATGTGGTTTTCACTGGAGCTACTAGAGATTTGGAACATATGAGATGAACTGTTATATTCCCAAAATGATCAATTGACCGAAAGTAGCAACAAGTGCCATATGCAGACTCACTGCTATCAGAAAATGCATGCAATTGTAAACTACTAACAGTAGATGCTGATAAAACGTGTCGCGGAATGTGAAGTGTATTTAACTTATTTAACTGCTGTCTATAGTTGATCCATTTTGATTCATATTGTGGAGGAAGTTTGTCATCCCAAGATAGTTTTAGTTTCCATAATTGTTGTAGAAAGATTTTCCTCAAAACGATTACAGGTCCGACTAACCCCAAAGGATCAAAAATGGATGATAAATCTGAAAGAATAGCTCGTTTTGTAATCTGAGCAGATTGATTCTGAGTAATATTAAATTGAAAAATATCTTGATTTGGTTCCCAAATTAGACCTAACGTTTTTACTACATCATTTTCGTTGATTCTTCTAAATTTTTTGCAATATTCGGGTGATACCGTTTTGAGAAGATCGGATGATTTGCCCAAAATTTTCTTAATTCGAAGTGCCCCAAACTTAAAAGTGAATTAAGCTCTGCCTTTGATTTGTTGAGTTCTTCGATTGTCTCAGCACCGGTCATACAATCATCGACGTAAAAATCTCTGATCAGAATATTTGCTGCTGTTGGAAAGGTCGCCATGTGGTCAATTGCTAATTGTTTTAGACACCTTATAGCCATATAAGGTGCAGATGATGTACCATATGTCACAGTGTTCAATTGATAAACTTGAAGCTCTTCTGTATTGTTGTAACGCCAAAGGATTAATTGATAATGACGATCAGATGGATCAATTAATATTTGTCTATACATTTTGCTTATATCAGCTATAAAAACATACCGATGCAGTCTGAATCTTATAAGTATTGAGAACAAATCAGACTGGATCTTTGGTCCAACCATGAGAACATTATTCAAGGATAGTCCCGAATTTGTTTTGGCCGAAACATCAAATACTACACGAAGTTTGGTAGTAGAACTGTCAGGCTTGTGAACGCAGTGATGTGGTACGAAATAATGACATCTCGGTATTTTATTGAATGTGATTGCTTCTATATGACCCATCAACTCGTATTCCCTCATAAAGCCAACATACGAATTTTTCAAGTTTTCATTACGTTGAAGTCGTTTTTCCAAACTGAAATATCGTTTTTTTGTAGTTTCATGTGATTCTCCTAGTAATTTGTATTCTTGATGGAATGGTAATTTCAATATGAATTGACCGGAAGATGAACGTTTAAATGTAGTCATAAAGTGCGATTCGCAAAATTCTTCTTCTTCGGTAAAAGTTTTCACAGGGGCATCGTGGCGTTCAATTTCCCAAAAGTTTTGAAGTTGCTTCTCTAGTGACGAAAGTGATGGTCTGGTTACTATGTTGCACTGATAATTGTTCGATGCATTTGACATTGTTTTTCCCATAATGATCCAACCTAGCTGCGTATTTTGAAGGGTTGGTAAGCTATTAGAGAGGTTAAGCTGACCATTCATGATGAGTTGGCAATAAACTTCTGCACCGAGCAGAATATCTATCTTCTGAGGATTAAAAAACGTTGGGTCTGCCAACTCAATTCCTTGAGGAATATTCCAACAATTGGTGTCGATATAATAATTTGGCTGTTATTCGCTAATTTTTGGTAATATATATGCTTCGATATCTGTTGAGTATGATGTTCTGCGTGAATGTGAATTAATAACTGTTTTGTACTGTGCAGTGACTTCGGCCGTTCCACTGATTGGAATATGTGTTCTAATGCGTTTCAATCCCAATTGTTGAGCCAGATGTTCAGTGATGATGTGCAACTGAGACCCAGAATCGAGCAAGGCTCTGCATGTGACTGGTTCTCCGTATTTGTTCATAATATTAACTAAAGCTGTGGCTAATAAAATTGTTAAACATCTGTTGACCAATGTAGGTGATGATGCAATTTTAGATACATGGTAAGCCAATGCAATGCAATTGCCATCTGGAGCTGGCACGGTTTCTTCTACATTTATTGAAGATGCGTTCACATCTTCATAAGTTGAATCATAATTTCGATGCAATAATGTATAATGTTTTTTACTACAAATGTGACAAAGTCCTGAAGCACAAGACCGTACTGAATGAGTATTTTTCAGACAAATAATGCATAACTGTAATTGCTTTGCTGTTGTGTATCGTACTTGAGGTGAAAGTTGTAAGAATTTCGTCCACTTTAAAATAATGTGATTTGTATCAGAACACACATAACAAATTCTGCGTCTTTCCGACGCCAGTGAAGCATTCAAAACACCAGATCGGGTTGGCCTTGCCTTTACTTGGGTAATTGATGATGTCTTGGGTATGTCGACACAATTTTTTGCTTCTAGATTACTACACTTACGTTCTAAAAATTTCATGAGTTCATCTAACGTTGCTAATCTGTCAGTAGGGCATTCATCTTCCCACTTATCTACAGTTTGTGAATCAAGTTTCATTACGATCAGATGTGTAATTAGATCATCCCACTGGGCTACTGGTCGCTTTAACGATGCTAATGCTCTTAAATGAATTTTAAAAGTATCAATTAAATCTTTAAGAGCAGGTGCTGATAATTTGCTGATTGGGTTCATATTAAATAGTTGTTTGATATGTTCTTGCGCGATAATTCTTATGTTGTCATATCGTTCAACAAGAAGTTTTAAAGCAGCTGTGTAATTTTCAGAGGTAACCTCAATTGCTTGAATAAGATGTAATGCGTTTCCAGAAACCGATGATAATAACTAATGAAAACGAGTGATGTCATTTAAATCCTGATTATTATGCACCTGTGTGACAAAAGTTTCATAAAAACTTAACCAATTGCTGTAATGGCCAGTAAAATTTGGTACTGTTATATTTGGTATTTTAAGTGCCGTTGTAGATTGCGTCCTTGATTCAGACTTGGGCGTGAGTTCTGTAACCTTACTTCTCTTTTCATTTAAAACAGAAACTAACATTGGACGCAAAATGAAATACAGCTCCTCAAATTCTTTTCTTGTATCATTTTGAGTCTCCTGTGGGTCTAATTCTTCAAGAGCACTCTGAACTTCATCAAATTGAACAAAATATTTTTCCACCATCTCGAGATGCATTTCAAGTTCTGAAATTGAAGCCTCTTGAAGTTTATTCATTGCAAACGCTTGCATGCGTAATTGTTGTTGAGTTAAGGTCACTCGTTTTACCTTAAGCTTATCAATTCTTGTAGCCATTGTTGCTTCTTTGAAAAATAAAAGAAAAATTGTATGAAATCAAACTATTTTGTATTTAATACACAATTTCTCTATAGTCCTTTTGTTTTCAGCAACCTTTCAAATTATATTGAATTGAACTTGATGGAATCACGTCGGGGTCACCAAATTATGTTTGTGGTTATTCAAAACATAAAAAATTATTAAAAAAGTATAAGTTCTTTTGAACATAAATCAGACGTGTTTTGA
The DNA here is from genome assembly GCA_963422695.1 of Xylophagus ater. Taxonomy (NCBI): domain Eukaryota; kingdom Metazoa; phylum Arthropoda; class Insecta; order Diptera; family Xylophagidae; genus Xylophagus; species Xylophagus ater. Next base: position 39,741,578 of record OY730478.1, read on the forward strand.
CAAAGCTTTATTTTTCTGTATTAAAATATTTGAAGTACAATTTTTATCGACTGAAAAAGGCATAGCCAAGTCGATCATTCCAATTTAAAATTATTATAAAAAAACTTGTTCATATTGAAAATTACTAAATTATTTGGTGTTGCCAAATAAATGAAATTGGAATGGTCGCCAAAAAGCCCAGATTTTACCATTTAACTTATTTCTTTAAGAAATTTATTTACTAAATACTATAGTTTTCAGATTGTTGGTGAGAAGTTATTAAATAAGATTATAATTCAATTATCTTCCCACAATTTAACAATTTTTTGAGGAGGGGATTTCAACCCTTTGACTGCCCTTTTACTACCATTTTGGTTCATCCCTTGACTATCTGTGTCCCTCTTGACAACGCACTTCTGATCACAACTTGATTTCTCATGACCATCATCTTAAACCACTCCCTCTTGACCATTTATTAAGCGACATTACATTTGAGCTTCCCCTCTTTCGACCGGTCCTGGAAAACCTCTTGGCCATTCCTTTGACTATCTGACGAACACCACTCTTGGGCGCATCAGATTTTGACCATCTATTATACTTAAAGCTAATAATAAACAACCAGTAATTACATTATAATTCAGAAATAATTTCATTCACGCACTAACGATGCAACATAAAACAATGGAATACGAGATGTGTTTTTTGTCTATAAAAAAATCCCTTGTATGATCTTTATCCCCTATGAAATTTAATTATATTAATATTGTATGGAATTGTTTGTAGATCTCTTTCATTTATTTTACAAAAAAATAAAACATTTATTAATTAATTTATTTATTTTTTTGTAAGAATTTAATATTAAAAATTATGACATAAGGCTTGGATTTTCTAAACAGTCAATCACATATGGAGCTTTTCCTTCACATTCTGTTTTCCAAATTGGCCAAGCTGCAAAACCATATTTATTTCGGATTGCTCTGGCACACTTGAAAGCAACATCCATAGAGTCTTCCTTAATCATATCTTTACAATATTCCTTGCATTCGCTATCATCAGCACTACTATCTAAAGAATTTGTTTCATAGTCGTATGGGTCCACACCATCATCACACCAGTGCTTATCGCTGATTTGGAAGAGTCCATAGCCTTGGGAACCATCGGATCTGGTTTGACTCACTTTAGCAGTATTATAATTACTTACTTTATCAACTAAGCAAACCTAGTTACCAAGATTCCAATCGGGAACACCTCTTGCCGAAAGGGCTCTGGCTAAAGTACATCTTGAGTACACTCTTCCAGAGACTGAAGTTGATACTGCAAGCATGATGAGCGCGACCATAATGGAGGTTTTCATATTGTTGACTTGTTATTGAGACTACTTTAGAGATGATTATTATTTCTCCATATTTCGCACAAGTTTATATAGTCGGCACCTCTATTCTTTTATAAGATACATAAGCATACAATTTTTACATGTATTTTTAGATAAATATTTATTATTCTTCCGCACATTATTTATTTAGGTGAATTTAAAACTTAATCGAAGACAACAGCGCTTCGCCATATTGACAATTTTAGCACGATTTCTATTGAATATTCTAGACGGTTTAAGAATACTTTCACAATTAGTTACATTTGAACTGTTGCTAATTGTAAAAAATTTACATAAATAGAAGCCTCAGTTCTTGCTATTTATATAACGGGTGATTTTTTAGGCGTTTGGTTTTTAATTTTAAAAAAAAAACACAGAAAAATGTAAAAAGTATATGAAATTTTTATTTAAATCGATAAATCAACTCTTGCCATTTACTTTTTAAAGATTATTTCATGTAAATGTTGACCACGACTACGTTTTAAGTGGTCCATTCGAGAAGTCCAATTTTGAAGCACTCTTTCAAGCATTTTTCGACATAGACGAGTGACTTCACGTAACCCCTCAAAAAATAATCTAGAGGCGTTAAATCGTACGATCTAGGCGGCGAACTTAACGGACCGAAATATGAGATAAATTGCTCATCGAACTCATCTTTCAATAGGTCCATTGTTTCTCGTGCTGTGTGGCATGTAGCGTCGTCCTGCTGAAACAACATGTTGTCCAGATTCAGTTCATGCATTTTTGGCAAGGAAAAGTTCGTAATCACCGAACGATAGCGGGCATCATTGACGGTAACGTTGTTGCCTTCATCATTTTTGAACAAATACGGACCGATGATTCCGCCAGCCCATAAACCGCACCAAACAGTGCATTTTGCTGGATGCATTGGCAGTTCTTGTATTGCCTGTGGTTGCTTATCACACCAAATGGGACAGTTTTGTTTATTAACAGGTTGAATTTCTTGCTCAGTAGGTCGATTATGACGACATTAAAATGGTCGAACTGCACGAAAACATTTTTCATAGAACACGATTTTTGATAATAAAATTCAATAATTTGTAAGCGCTGTTCATTTGTAAGTCTATCCATTATGAAATGGCAATGCTAACTGAGCTTGTTTGACTTTTACACATGTCACGAAGCACGGACGAAATGTCAACACTAAAAAACCAAACCAAAACTTTGGTAAAACGTTTTTTGGACCCATTATATATATATATATTTATTTATGTATTTTATGATATTATACTTTTAGAAAGGCAGAGCGAGTTCCTTATAAAAACAAAATAAAAACATAGTAATGAATTTACATTTTACTCCAATTTGGTCTCCTCGTTACGAAACTTTCCCGGGAGGGTTAGTAACAATTATCACTTTTTTGTCTTCTTTAACTGCCGTACTATTTCGAGCATTGACGATCATGTAGGACACTTTTATCTTACCGGCTACTGCTCGAAATTGTTCAACTAGCGTCTGGCCATAAAATTTTCTCAAGTATTTTAGCCAAGGTATCTTTCTTCTTCTAGGCAGTCTTTCTCTATGAATGTTTCTCTTGATTATCATATGAAATATCTAATATTTTATTTCGTTATTATTTCGTATATGCAAAATATAGAGATTGTCGAAACGTTAAAGTATTAACCATATATATATTATTGTCCATTTTTTGAAGGACTACTACCTTTCTTACTCGATCCACCCAGCTGATCCTAAAGATTCTTCTTTACTCACATCTCAAATGCCTCTAAACTTTTCATTTATAACCCAGAAACCGTCCAAGCTGAAACAAATAAGAAATAAATAAACGAAGCATCTTACTAATCATTTTCATAAATGTGGCTCTGGATTTTTCTATTCATCTAATTTCGAGGATTTGATCAATGTTTTCATTTACAAAGCATCCAAAATATTTGAATTTCTCACATCTTAGTCTATATTGTCCATGGATAAGCCGTTAGATCGGAAGAGAAATCGCGTATTTCGATTCGACTGAATTTCCGACTATAACTTGTTAGCTTAATAGTCATTGAATACAGTCTTGAATATCCTTAGATAACAAATAGTTTATATTACATTCGCAGCAATCAGTAAAAATAGTATTTACGAAAAAAGTTTTATTACTATAACCAATGTTAACACTTTTTAAACAGTCAGAGGGTAAAATTTTGTTTTCATGTCCAATAAAAGCTGAAGATGTATCAAGTTGGGTCCAATATTTAAAAAGTTACTTTATCCACAGTCAACAATTTTGGAATTCTGCTCAATATTAAATTCAGAAGTAACTTCGATGCGAAGTTAACAGAAGTCCTCGGAAGCCGAAACAAAAGAATAATCATATTTCACAATAACAACGTCATCTTGGCTACCCTGACAAGCGATATTTTCAGTCGTGATATTATTTAATCGGCCTTTAAATAAATGTTCAATTGTTTCAACTTCTTTTATGTCGCATTCATTAATTTGAATTTCTTTATTAAATTATAATTTTAAACCTGTATCGTAGCAACTTTCCACAACCTCATTAGTATTACAATTTGAAACCTGAGTAATATTGTTCATAAATAATATCGAATGACTGCCCGATTCAATAATTTCATTTTTATTATAAACGTTAAATGAATTCGAACAATTGTTTTTCTCAATAGTTAATTTTATGTTAAATAGGCTCATGTAATTCCGTCCAAAGAGCGATGGCTTTGGCAGTAACTGGTCATCCACAGCAAGTAAAGATAATTCACAAGTTTTTAAAAAAAAATTAGATGCCAAACAATTTCACCATAAGTGTTTAAATTAACACCAATAACTCCGTAACAATTTGAAAATATTGGTACGTCATTTCCTATATCGAACGGCACAATCTCCTTGGATACGAAACTCACTGGACTACCACTGTCAATCAAAGAGTGAAAATAAACATGACTCAAGTTACCATTACCAAAAGCAACACTCACCTGCACAAAAGGTTCGAAACCCTCCTCTTCTGTCTCGTCTTTTTCTTCGATGGTATATACTCGATTCTCCTCGCAGTCCTTAATAACATGATCCTTACTTCCACAACGGAAGCAAGGTCCAATTGGGCGTTTCATCTTAAGACTGGTTAGCCATGTGACCAAAATCGGAACAATTGTAGCATCTGATGTCACTTATCGCAACACTTGGTTTGAATGTGGAAGTAATATTCTTATTTGTACCTTGAAACGTCGCAGAGCGACGATTCACGCGTTCACTTCGTTTATTCACAAGTTTTCAGTTCATTCAAAGTTTTGTCCGTTATAATATTGAAGTATAAGCAGAATGATCACGTTACACAATTACAACATCAATGACTTCTGGTTCGCTCAATTTTCCCTGTGCGGAAATTTCCTGCATAGAAAGCATGTATCCCATGACATTTTCTTTTTCTCCTTAAAACGCTTTTTTATTTGTTGGTAAACATCACTGATGGAAATTGAATTATTAAATTATCGCAATAAGTCACATTTCAACTGTTCATAATTATCAGCTTCTGAAGTACGAAGGAAAATTTCAGCGGTTCCTGTGAGCAATCGGCGCAAACAAAAATATTTAAAATGCTCGGAACATTAACTCTGACAGCACTTTCAAAATCAACCTAAAATTTGAATCTTGTTCAAATTATTGCCCTCTAATTCTAACAATTCTTTTTGGAGCAACAACATTTTTTTCTTTTTCTCCAAATTTTTAATTACAATTATGGAATGGTGGCTGACGTTGAGTATGAAATTTCAGCTGCATCCAATTTGGTCATCAATTCTTTTCTCAACATTATAATTTTTCTAGGGTAATTTTTTGGATTTTACAGTTTACTAGCTGTACCCGCCCACGCGTTGCTGTGGCTCAGTCTACTTAAATGGAAAAGAAAAGAAAAAGCGCACGTTTCTCGTGTATTTAATTTCACATATCCGTATCCGCATATCCGTTGGAATCATAGGAATGCGAAGAATGAGGATATCTTCACTTTTAAAAGGTCCTGTCAAGATTGTTGCTTCTACAATGTTGCTCTTTAATTTTTTTACTGCAAGCCGCGTGCCGTTGCAAAGCTTTGGCTGGTTGATATTTCGCAACATGATATTTGGCAAACCGACTTTCAATTGCAGTCCGTGCAGTGGCATCCATGGCAGATCGAGTGAATTCAAAAATGTTGGATAATTAACCGCTTCATCTGCTTCCACAACGGTGTCGACGGACTTGTATGTGACCACCTCGCTTTGAATGTTAGATTGAATAATATTGTTAAGTTCATAGACGTCTTTGTTCTTGGCCGCAAGAATGGTTCGTTCACTTAGCCAATTGTGATTCTTGTAATTGGTTTGAATATTGCGAAATACTTTTTCAACCAATTCTTCTTTTGACGTCACTAAATTGCAGAAGTTATGAGGCAATGAAATTCGTCCTGACGTCAGATCAACCGGCACCTTTCCGTTCCTAATTTCCAGCAATTGATGTAAGAATATCTCTGCTGACCGATCGTTTTGCAGCTGGACTCCTATATTTGTAGTTAATTTTAACGACTTTACGCGTCGCCACCAAGTAGAGTATTTCAGGCAGGCATTTATTTCGTCCGCTGGTGTCGATCGAGGAATTACAAGTAATGTTTGCCTGAAATCTCCTGCAAGCAATATTAATGCGTTCCCAAATGGTCTGCTATTTGCACGTAAGTATTGCAATGATCGATCAAGGGCCTCGAGCGATTTTTTGTGCGCCATTGTGCATTCATCCCAAACAATAAGTTTGCATTTCTGCAATACTTTTCCCATGCCGGATGCTTTGGAAATGTTGCATGTGGGACTTTCAATGAATTGAATGTTTAATGGCAATTTCAAAGCGGAATGAGCCGTGCTTCCACCATTTTTGAATCCCCACTTTTACCATTCAACTGAGTGCATCCAGCAGCGCATAGACCAAACACTTCATGTTTTACCATGAATTCCATCAGGGATTTCAGCTTCTGTTTGAAAACACGTGCTGCAATGTCATGCCTATCCACCGGCGATTGGCCAGGAAGTCAGAGCTTTTGTATTGTAAATCGTCCCAAGCTGGAAATTTCATCTAAGATTTTGTTAAATTCAGTATTTTCATTTTTAAATGGTTTTAGGGTTTCCAACAAATGAGACTCTACGTATTAAATGTCTTTCGGCTTTGGGTTTTCAAAATGTTACGCCAATTAGTAGAGTAGATTATAATTTTAAAATTTAATTTTGTATGTTTAAACAAACTTGATTTTTGGCATAAACCCTATTTTTACGATATCTTTTTTAGCTCGTATTATGATTTTTAAAATTGGCGAATTTTCATTATTGCTGTACAAAAAAAATGTTTTTATAGGCTTTATTTAATTGCTAGGTTGTAACCCGTCCTAAGACGGCTTCCTAAAAATTTCGGTTTACAAATCGCTGTAAATTAACAAAATGTATTCAAGCGTAGCATCTTAATTCGGAACATAATAAATCTTTTACCCCGTTCTCGTAGCACCACTGGTGATATATTTCATGTCTTAAGTCGATCTATTTAGAATGCACATTATTTGCCCCGCAACGCCCCGAGCGAAGATATTAAATTGATCCCATTTCTCCGGTTCGTAAAATAGCTCCCGTCAAACATATATTACGTAAAAATAAAAACCTCTATTGAGTAGGGGCCTAAACAACCGCCGCGCCAAAGTGGTGAGAGATAGACCTATTTTATCTTCGACAGAAAAAATCCCCATAAAAACCTCCGAAACTTTCCCGAACACTGTAATCGTGTGTGACGTCTACATACCAAGTTCCACAATTTTATTGACTCCAGCGCCAAAGTGGTGAGAGGTAGAACTATTTGCTCTTCGACAGATATAATCCCCATGAAAACCTGCATAGCTTTGCTGAATATTCCAATCGTGTGTGACTTCTAAATACGAACTTCAAAAATTTGTATTGCCTTCAGCGCCAAAGCGGTGAGAACTGGAACTATATGTTCTGCGACAGAAAACATCCCCATGAAAACCTGCATAAATTTGGCGAACATCGTAGTCGCGTGTGACCTCTAAATACGAAGTTCCACAATTTTATTGACTCCAGCGCCAAATTGGTGAGAGGTAAAACTATTTGCTCTTCCACAGATATAATCCCCACGAAAACCAGGACAACTTTGCCGAACATTGTAATCGTGTGTGACGTCTGCATACCAAGTTCCAAAATTTGTGTTGATTCCAGCGCCAAAATGGTGTGAGATAGAACTGTTTGGTCTTCGACGGAAATAATCCCCATGAAAACCTCCACAACTATGCTGAACAGCGCCAAAGCGGTGGGAAGTGGAACTTTGCCGTGTACGTCAGAATGTCCGGCTTTAAAATAATGTGATTTGTATCAGAACACACATAACAAATTCTGCGTCTTTCCGACGCCAGTGAAGCATTCAAAACACCAGATCGGGTTGGCCTTGCCTTTACTTGGGTAATTGATGATGTCTTGGGTATGTCGACACAATTTTTTGCTTCTAGATTACTACACTTACGTTCTAAAAATTTCATGAGTTCATCTAACGTTGCTAATCTGTCAGTAGGGCATTCATCTTCCCACTTATCTACAGTTTGTGAATCAAGTTTCATTACGATCAGATGTGTAATTAGATCATCCCACTGGGCTACTGGTCGCTTTAACGATGTTAATGCTCTTAAATGAATTTTAAAAGTATCAATTAAATCTCTAAGAGCAGGTGCTGATAATTTGCTGATTGGGTTCATATTAAATAGTTGTTTGATATGTTCTTGCGCGATAATTCTTATGTTGTCATATCGTTCAACAAGAAGTTTTAAAGCAGCTGTGTAATTTTCAGAGGTAACCTCAATTGCTTGAATAAGATGTAATGCGTTTCCAGAAACCGATGATAATAACTAATGAAAACGAGTGATGTCATTTAAATCCTGATTATTATGCACCTGTGTGACAAAAGTTTCATAAAAACTTAACCAATTGCTGTAATGGCCAGTAAAATTTGGTACTGTTATATTTGGTATTTTAAGTGCCGTTGTAGATTGCGTCCTTGATTCAGACTTGGGCGTGAGTTCTGTAACCTTACTTCTCTTTTCATTTAAAACAGAAACTAACATTGGACGCAAAATGAAATACAGCTCCTCAAATTCTTTTCTTGTATCATTTTGAGTCTCCTGTGGGTCTAATTCTTCAAGAGCACTCTGAACTTCATCAAATTGAACAAAATATTTTTCCACCATCTCGAGATGCATTTCAAGTTCTGAAATTGAAGCCTCTTGAAGTTTATTCATTGCAAACGCTTGCATGCGTAATTGTTGTTGAGTTAAGGTCACTCGTTTTACCTTAAGCTTATCAATTCTTGTAGCCATTGTTGCTTCTTTGAAAAATAAAAGAAAAATTGTATGAAATCAAACTATTTTGTATTTAATACACAATTTCTCTATAGTCCTTTTGTTTTCAGCAACCTTTCAAATTATATTGAATTGAACTTGATGGAATCACGTCGGGGTCACCAAATTATGTTTGTGGTTATTCAAAACATAAAAAATTATTAAAAAAGTATAAGTTCTTTTGAACATAAATCAGACGTGTTTTGACAAAGCTTTATTTTTCTGTATTAAAATATTTGAAGTACAATTTTTATCGACTGAAAAAGGCATAGCCAAGTCGATCATTCCAATTTAAAATTATTATAAAAAAACTTGTTCATATTGAAAATTACTAAATTATTTGGTGTTGCCAAATAAATGAAATTGGAATGGTCGCCAAAAAGCCCAGATTTTACCATTTAACTTATTTCTTTAAGAAATTTATTTACTAAATACTATAGTTTTCAGATTGTTGGTGAGAAGTTATTAAATAAGATTATAATTCAATTATCTTCCCACAATTTAACAATTTTTTGAGGAGGGGATTTCAACCCTTTGACTGCCCTTTTACTACCATTTTGGTTCATCCCTTGACTATCTGTGTCCCTCTTGACAACGCACTTCTGATCACAACTTGATTTCTCATGACCATCATCTTAAACCACTCCCTCTTGACCATTTATTAAGCGACATTACATTTGAGCTTCCCCTCTTTCGACCGGTCCTGGAAAACCTCTTGGCCATTCCTTTGACTATCTGACGAACACCACTCTTGGGCGCATCAGATTTTGACCATCTATTATACTTAAAGCTAATAATAAACAACCAGTAATTACATTATAATTCAGAAATAATTTCATTCACGCACTAACGATGCAACATAAAACAATGGAATACGAGATGTGTTTTTTGTCTATAAAAAAATCCCTTGTATGATCTTTATCCCCTATGAAATTTAATTATATTAATATTGTATGGAATTGTTTGTAGATCTCTTTCATTTATTTTACAAAAAAATAAAACATTTATTAATTAATTTATTTATTTTTTTGTAAGAATTTAATATTAAAAATTATGACATAAGGCTTGGATTTTCTAAACAGTCAATCACATATGGAGCTTTTCCTTCACATTCTGTTTTCCAAATTGGCCAAGCTGCAAAACCATATTTATTTCGGATTGCTCTGGCACACTTGAAAGCAACATCCATAGAGTCTTCCTTAATCATATCTTTACAATATTCCTTGCATTCGCTATCATCAGCACTACTATCTAAAGAATTTGTTTCATAGTCGTATGTGTCCACACCATCATCACACCAGTGCTTATCGCTGATTTGGAAGAGTCCATAGCCTTGGGAACCATCGGATCTGGTTTGACTCACTTTAGCAGTATTATAATTACTTACTTTATCAACTAAGCAAACCCAGTTACCAAGATTCCAATCGGGAACACCTCTTGCCGAAAGGGCTCTGGCTAAAGTACATCTTGAGTACACTCTTCCAGAGACTGAAGTTGATACTGCAAGCATGATGAGCGCGACCATAATGAAGGTTTTCATATTGTTGACTTGTTATTGAGACTACTTTAGAGATGATTATTATTTCTCCATATTTCGCACAAGTTTATATAGTCGGCACTTCTATTCTTTTATAAGATACATAAGCATACAATTTTTACATGTATTTTTAGATAAATATTTATTATTCTTCCGCACATTATTTATTTAGGTGAATTTAAAACTTAATCGAAGACAACAGCGCTTCGCCATATTGACAATTTTAGCACGATTTCTATTGAATATTCTAGACGGTTTAAGAATACTTTCACAATTAGTTACATTTGAACTGTTGCTAATTGTAAAAAATTTACATAAATAGAAGCCTCAGTTCTTGCTATTTATATAACGGGTGATTTTTTAGGCGTTTGGTTTTTAATTTTAAAAAAAAAACACAGAAAAATGTAAAAAGTATATGAAATTTTTATTTAAATCGATAAATCAACTCTTGCCATTTACTTTTTAAAGATTATTTCATGTAAATGTTGACCACGACTACGTTTTAAGTGGTCCATTCGAGAAGTCCAATTTTGAAGCACTCTTTCAAGCATTTTTCGACATAGACGAGTGACTTCACGTAACCCCTCAAAAAATAATCTAGAGGCGTTAAATCGTACGATCTAGGCGGCGAACTTAACGGACCGAAATATGAGATAAATTGCTCATCGAACTCATCTTTCACTAGGTCCATTGTTTCTCGTGCTGTGTGGCATGTAGCGTCGTCCTGCTGAAACCACATGTTGTCCAGATTCAGTTCATGCATTTTTGGCAAGGAAAAGTTCGTAATCACCGAACGATAGCGGGCATCATTGACGGTAACGTTGTTGCCTTCATCATTTTTGAACAAATACGGACCGATGATTCCGCCAGCCCATAAACCGCACCAAACAGTGCATTTTGCTGGATGCATTGGCAGTTCTTGTATTGCCTGTGGTTGCTTATCACACCAAATGGGACAGTTTTGTTTATTAACAGGTTGAATTTCTTGCTCAGTAGGTCGATTATGACGACATTAAAATGGTCGAACTGCACGAAAACATTTTTCATAGAACACGATTTTTGATAATAAAATTCAATAATTTGTAAGCGCTGTTCATTTGTAAGTCTATCCATTATGAAATGGCAATGCTAACTGAGCTTGTTTGACTTTTACACATGTCACGAAGCACGGACGAAATGTCAACACTAAAAAACCAAACCAAAACTTTGGTAAAACGTTTTTTGGACCCATTATATATATATATATTTATTTATGTATTTTATGATATTATACTTTTAGAAAGGCAGAGCGAGTTCCTTATAAAAACAAAATAAAAACATAGTAATGAATTTACATTTTACTCCAATTTGGTCTCCTCGTTACGAAACTTTCCCGGGAGGGTTAGTAACAATTATCACTTTTTTGTCTTCTTTAACTGCCGTACTATTTCGAGCATTGACGATCATGTAGGACACTTTTATCTTACCGGCTACTGCTCGAAATTGTTCAACTAGCGTCTGGCCATAAAATTTTCTCAAGTATTTTAGCCAAGGTATCTTTCTTCTTCTAGGCAGTCTTTCTCTATGAATGTTTCTCTTGATTATCATATGAAATATCTAATATTTTATTTCGTTATTATTTCGTATATGCAAAATATAGAGATTGTCGAAACGTTAAAGTATTAACCATATATATATTATTGTCCATTTTTTGAAGGACTACTACCTTTCTTACTCGATCCACCCAGCTGATCCTAAAGATTCTTCTTTACTCACATCTCAAATGCCTCTAAACTTTTCATTTATAACCCAGAAACCGTCCAAGCTGAAACAAATAAGAAATAAATAAACGAAGCATCTTACTAATCATTTTCATAAATGTGGCTCTGGATTTTTCTATTCATCTAATTTCGAGGATTTGATCAATGTTTTCATTTACAAAGCATCCAAAATATTTGAATTTCTCACATCTTAGTCTATATTGTCCACGGATAAGCCGTTAGATCGGAAGAGAAATCGCGTATTTCGATTCGACTGAATTTCCGACTATAACTTGTTAGCTTAATAGTCATTGAATACAGTCTTGAATATCCTTAGATAACAAATAGTTTATATTACATTCGCAGCAATCAGTAAAAATAGTATTTACGAAAAAAGTTTTATTACTATAACCAATGTTAACACTTTTCAAACAGTCAGAGGGTAAAATTTTGTTTTCATGTCCAATAAAAGCTGAAGATGTATCAAGTTGGGTCCAATATTTAAAAAGTTACTTTATCCACAGTCAACAATTTTGGAATTCTGCTCAATATTAAATTCAGAAGTAACTTCGATGCGAAGTTAACAGAAGTCCTCGGAAGCCGAAACAAAAGAATAATCATATTTCACAATAACAACGTCATCTTGGCTACCCTGACAAGCGATATTTTCAGTCGTGATATTATTTAATCGGCCTTTAAATAAATGTTCAATTGTTTCAACTTCTTTTATGTCGCATTCATTAATTTGAATTTCTTTATTAAATTATAATTTTAAACCTATCGTAGCAACTTTCCACAACCTCATTAGTATTACAATTTGAAACCTGAGTAATATTGTTCATAAATAATATCGAATGACTGCCCGATTCAATAATTTCATTTTTATTATAAACGTTAAATGAATTCGAACAATTGTTTTTCTCAATAGTTAATTTTATGTTAAATAGGCTCATGTAATTCCGTCCAAAGAGCGATGGCTTTGGCAGTAACTGGTCATCCACAGCAAGTAAAGATAATTCACAAGTTTTTAAAAAAAAATTAGATGCCAAACAATTTCACCATAAGTGTTTAAATTAACACCAATAACTCCGTAACAATTTGAAAATATTGGTACGTCATTTCCTATATCGAACGGCACAATCTCCTTGGATACGAAACTCACTGGACTACCACTGTCAATCAAAGAGTGAAAATAAACATGACTCAAGTTACCATTACCAAAAGCAACACTCACCTGCACAAAAGGTTCGAAACCCTCCTCTTCTGTCTCGTCTTTTTCTTCGATGGTATATACTCGATTCTCCTCGCAGTCCTTAATAACATGATCCTTACTTCCACAACGGAAGCAAGGTCCAATTGGGCGTTTCATCTTAAGACTGGTTAGCCATGTGACCAAACTCGGAACAATTGTAGCATCTGATGTCACTTATCGCAACACTTGGTTTGAATGTGGAAGTAATATTCTTATTTGTACCTTGAAACGTCGCAGAGCGACGATTCACGCGTTCACTTCGTTTATTCACAAGTTTTCAGTTCATTCAAAGTTTTGTCCGTTATAATATTGAAGTATAAGCAGAATGATCACGTTACACAATTACAACATCAATGACTTCTGGTTCGCTCAATTTTCCCTGTGCGGAAATTTCCTGCATAGAAAGCATGTATCCCATGACATTTTCTTTTTCTCCTTAAAACGCTTTTTTATTTGTTGGTAAACATCACTGATGGAGATTGAATTATTAAATTGTCGCAATAAGTCACATTTCAACTGTTCATAATTATCAGCTTCTGAAGTACGAAGGAAAATTTCAGCGGTTCCTGTGAGCAATCGGCGCAAACAAAAATATTTAAAATGCTCGGAACATTAACTCTGACAGCACTTTCAAAATCAACCTAAAATTTGAATCTTGCTCAAATTATTGCCCTCTAATTCTAACAATTCTTTTTGGAGCAACAACATTTTTTTCTTTTTCTCCAAATTTTTAATTACAATTATGGAATGGTGGCTGACGTTGAGTATGAAATTTCAGCTGCATCCAATTTGGTCATCAATTCTTTTCTCAACATTATAATTTTTCTAGGGTAATTTTTTGGATTTTACAGTTTACTAGCTGTACCCGCCCACGCGTTGCTGTGGCTCAGTCTACTTAAATGGAAAAGAAAAGAAAAAGCGCACGTTTCTCGTGTATTTAATTTCACATATCCGTATCCGCATATCCGTTGGAATCATAGGAATGCGAAGAATGAGGATATCTTCACTTTTAAAAGGTCCTGTCAAGATTGTTGCTTCTACAATGTTGCTCTTTAATTTTTTTACTGCAAGCCGCGTGCCGTTGCAAAGCTTTGGCTGGTTGATATTTCGCAACATGATATTTGGCAAACCGACTTTCAATTGCAGTCCGTGCAGTGGCATCCATGGCAGATCGAGTGAATTCAAAAATGTTGGATAATTAACCGCTTCATCTGCTTCCACAACGGTGTCGACGGACTTGTATGTGACCACCTCGCTTTGAATGTTAGATTGAATAATATTGTTAAGTTCATAGACGTCTTTGTTCTTGGCCGCAAGAATGGTTCGTTCACTTAGCCAATTGTGATTCTTGTAATTGGTTTGAATATTGCGAAATACTTTTTCAACCAATTCTTCTTTTGACGTCACTAAATTGCAGAAGTTATGAGGCAATGAAATTCGTCCTGACGTCAGATCAACCGGCACCTTTCCGTTCCTAATTTCCAGCAATTGATGTAAGAATATCTCTGCTGACCGATCGTTTTGCAGCTGGACTCCTATATTTGTAGTTAATTTTAACGACTTTACGCGTCGCCACCAAGTAGAGTATTTCAGGCAGGCATTTATTTCGTCCGCTGGTGTCGATCGAGGAATTACAAGTAATGTTTGCCTGAAATCTCCTGCAAGCAATATTAATGCGTTCCCAAATGGTCTGCTATTTGCACGTAAGTATTGCAATGATCGATCAAGGGCCTCGAGCGATTTTTTGTGCGCCATTGTGCATTCATCCCAAACAATAAGTTTGCATTTCTGCAATACTTTTCCCATGCCGGATGCTTTGGAAATGTTGCATGTGGGACTTTCAATGAATTGAATGTTTAATGGCAATTTCAAAGCGGAATGAGCCGTGCTTCCACCATTTTTGAATCCCCACTTTTACCATTCAACTGAGTGCATCCAGCAGCGCATAGACCAAACACTTCATGTTTTACCATGAATTCCATCAGGGATTTCAGCTTCTGTTTGAAAATACGTGCTGCAATGTCATGCCTATCCACCGGCGATTGGCCAGGAAGTCAGAGCTTTTGTATTGTAAATCGTCCCAAGCTGGAAATTTCATCTAAGATTTTGTTAAATTCAGCATTTTCATTTTTAAATGGTTTTAGGGTTTCCAACAAATGAGACTCTACGTATTAAATGTCTTTCGGCTTTGGGTTTTCAAAATGTTACGCCAATTAGTAGAGTAGATTATAATTTTAAAATTTAATTTTGTATGTTTAAACAAACTTGATTTTTGGCATAAACCCTATTTTTACGATATCTTTTTTAGCTCGTATTATGATTTTTAAAATTGGCGAATTTTCATTATTGCTGTACAAAAAAATTGTTTTTATAGGCTTTATTTAATTGCTAGGTTGTAACCCGTCCTAAGACGGCTTCCTAAAAATTTCGGTTTACAAATCGCTGTAAATTAACAAAATGTATTCAAGCGTAGCATCTTAATTCGGAACATAATAAATCTTTTACCCCGTTCTCGTAGCACCACTGGTGATATATTTCATGTCTTAAGTCGATCTATTTAGAATGCACATTATTTGCCCCGCAACGCCCCGAGCGAAGATATTAAATTGATCCCATTTCTCCGGTTCGTAAAATAGCTCCCGTCAAACATATATTACGTAAAAATAAAAACCTCTATTGAGTAGGGGCCTAAACAACCGCCGCGCCAAAGTGGTGAGAGATAGACCTATTTTATCTTCGACAGAAAAAATCCCCATAAAAACCTCCGAAACTTTCCCGAACACTGTAATCGTGTGTGACGTCTACATACCAAGTTCCACAATTTTATTGACTCCAGCGCCAAAGTGGTGAGAGGTAGAACTATTTGCTCTTCGACAGATATAATCCCCATGAAAACCTGCACAGCTTTGCTGAATATTCCAATCGTGTGTGACTTCTAAATACGAACTTCAAAAATTTGTATTGCCTTCAGCGCCAAAGCGGTGAGAACTGGAACTATATGTTCTGCGACAGAAAACATCCCCATGAAAACCTGCATAAATTTGGCGAACATCGTAATCGCGTGTGACCTCTAAATACGAAGTTCCACAATTTTATTGACTCCAGCGCCAAATTGGTGAGAGGTAAAACTATTTGCTCTTCCACAGATATAATCCCCACGAAAACCAGGACAACTTTGCCGAACATTGTAATCGTGTGTGACGTCTGCGCACCAAGTTCCAAAATTTGTGTTGATTCCAGCGCCAAAATGGTGTGAGATAGAACTGTTTGGTCTTCGACGGAAATAATCCCCATGAAAACCTCCACAACTATGCTGAACAGCGCCAAAGCGGTGGGAAGTGGAACTTTGCCGTGTACGTTAGAATGTCCGGCATGCAAATCTTAATAAGATTGCCTCAAGTCAGAATCATGTCCGATGTATATTTCAGATTATAAATGAGGTTTTCTGAAGTAAGCTTTCAAGCCCCCTTTGTAAACCCCCAATCTCTCACGTTTCATGTAATTCTCTACAACATATCAAAAAGTGTTTTTTTTTTTTTGCTCAGCGAATTTTCTTTCCGGACAATATAGGACGGATAGAAGGAAAGAAAGAAGGATTACCCTTTAACATATATAATAATTAATCAAACAGAAATGATGTTAATTCATAATTTAGTAAAAAATTCGTTTTTTGGAACCAACTTTGAATCCAAATCTAAAAACCCCTCGTTTTTTTTAAAATTAAAACTACCAGTGACAGTAATTTTTTTGAGAAATTGGGGGCAATTCTTAAAATTCTTCGAAGATTTTGAAAATTCAGCTTTGTCAATTATAAATACCTTTTTTTTGGCTTTAAGCTTTCCAAAAAATGAGAAATGAAATGGCTTTCGGCTATGGGCTTACAAAATTTTACGCCATTTGGTAGAGACATAATTTGCTCGTTACATTTCAATAAAGAGGATCTAAAGCGAATAATTTAATTTTGTACGCTTAAGAGAAACTTGTTTTTTGGAATAAATAACGCAAACAATTTTTGAAATTCTGATGTTCCAGAATACATAAGCATTAAGGCCTTTTTAAGTGTTGCCCCTCCGAATTAATATTTTTAACGCCGCCACTACGCTCATCTTTATTTTTATAATAAAAGCTTACTGATGTATGCGTGTGTGAGTAAGAAAAATCACGTTTTCTCGCTTGAAGATTTTGATTTGAAACATGCTTGTGGCTATGTGTTAGTGATTGGTTTTTTAAAATCGGGTGTAACCTAAATTAGGTATAACCTAGGTAAATAAAAAGTACATATAAACATGGTCATAATCACATAGAACATTCTGTGAAAGTTTCAAAGCAATTGGTCAAGAAGTTTCGGAGATTACCGGTTAGGAACAAACGAACATTTACGATTTTATTTATATAGATATATACATATTTATGGCACGTGTAACCCCACATCTGATGTTATAATGGCTTTATATACATTTTTTTTCATTTAATAGATCTTTACTTTCCTTTAATTACCATGTACTATTTGATTCTAAACTAAAACTTATTTCCATCGCGCTCGTTCTGTTTTTTTCAAAAGGAAAGACTTCTATTTCGATAATATTTTCTTTTTCTTCTTCAATGTAAGTATATTCAATTGGATGTCTTCATAAAACTCAAATCTTAGACTAACTATCCAATTCCCTTAAAAACTAAATTAATACCATAAAAGTAATCCGCCTGATATTTTCCAAGATGAGTCTACGAGATGAGTCTATGGAAAGTTCCAAGCCGGTATCTTTAATGAAAAATATTCCACTCATTAATAAAGACTGTTATAACCCAAATTATAATACATTACGTTTTTTCTATGTAAAATTAAAAATTGAAATTGATAACCTCACATTCGTCGCTGTTGAATAAAATTGGTCCCAAATGGCTACCTTGAGGGACACCAGATTTTGCTCAGATTTGGAAGTGCATGATAACTCCTTCCGTGGAGATAGGATTGAATCCAGTCAATAAAAAACCCGGGAAGCCGAGGGCACTAAACTTAAACAAAATTACTTGATGAGATAATAGGTCTGTTTTATTTGCCATACCCTACGCCGGAGCAGGGTAAGTGGCAAATTAAACGAGCAGGAGTAGG
This sequence comes from Xylophagus ater, assembly GCA_963422695.1. Lineage (NCBI taxonomy): Eukaryota > Metazoa > Arthropoda > Insecta > Diptera > Xylophagidae > Xylophagus > Xylophagus ater. The sequence goes on from OY730478.1 coordinate 39,759,948, forward strand.
AAAAAGCTTTAATTCAAATGTTTGTATCGCTGCTTAGCCACCATATTGTAATTAAATGAAAAACGTTTAGCTAATACACTTTTTATGGTAGAAAACTGAACTAATTTCGGTGTGAGAGCTGCCCCTGGTCTGAAAGTAGTGTAGGATTTGCACTTTTGTTGTTTTTGTTTTCAATGTAAAAATTTGCTCTACCCCAAAGCAAGTGGCAAATAAAACAGACCTAATTGTTGAGTAAGTTTTTAATAAGTTAGTTTTTAATTCAAACAATACTTTTGTTTTTATCGATGCGACTTTATTTTAAGACGATAGAAAAATGATTCTGCTGCACAAAAACGTCTTACATTATATATTCTATCTTATCTAGTATATATGATATTTTCGAGTGCAATATTATCTATTACACGTTTTGCTTATTCAGGTAAAACGTGTAATATTTTATACGAATTTGAAAAGTAAAATATTCCCATATAATGTGGGAATTTTGTAGATAACGAATTTTAAGTAACTTAAGTTTTAAGAAACTTAAAACCGTTCAACACCTTCCCCTTAAAGGAGAATCGTGTTAATTTACGATTCAAAACTTTAGTAATTTTTTTTTTTTTTTTTTTTTGCAAACCCTTAAATTTTAACATTTTCATTTCATTTTTTTTTTCTTTTCTTTCCCTTTTCTTTTCTTCTTTTAAATTTAAATTCATATTTTTATAAAGTATGGTAATAAAAAATTATATATTGTAATATATTATATAGTATAATAGTTAAAATTAGCTTGTAGGTACCCACATAATAAGTAATGAATTATAAGTAGAAAAGTAGTAAAAATTAATTCTAATTATTGATAATATTTATTTTTTAAGAAAAAAAACTTATGACCTATAAAGTATGTTATTTATTTGTTTTATGTTTCATAAAATCTAAAAAAAAATAAGTGGTTAAATGGTTTTAACCTATTTTTATGCACAATTTGCTCTTTACCATCTTCATTAACTATGGTACAATTTAAATCATCAATACTTTTGACTTGAAACGGACCTTTAAAAAGTGAGTCAAGTTTATGTTTTAAGCGATCAGACATATTTAAAAGAACCAGATCACCAACTTTGATCTGAATTGGCTTAGAACTTTTATCATAGTAGGATTTTGAATTTAGCTTTAGTTTCGAAATTAACTGTCGAGCTCTGTCGAGTGAAATTTTTAATTTATATTTTAATTCTTTTTCGTAAGAATCCAGATTATATAATGGATCTATACGTGTGGAATTTAGAAAATCGTATTCTGAAGGGGTTTTCCCAAAAATTAGTTCATAGGGACAGTATCCGTGAACAGTCGAGGGAGTTGTATTGAAACAATATATAAAGTAAAGTAGCCATTCATCCCAGTCGGTTTTGTTTATACTAATAAATGATCGTAAGTACTCGTTTAAAGTTCTATGACTTCTCTCGATTGTGCCTAATGTCTCGTGGTGGTAAGCCGTAGAAGTTTTATATTCAATGTTCAGAAGTTTGAGAATTTCTGTCATTGTCTGATTTTTGTATTCTGTTCGTAAGTCAGTTCTTAATTCTTTCATTGGTCCATAGATTAAGATGAAATTTTCAAATACAGCTTTTGCTATAGTTTTCGCATTTATGTTTGGTACTGGAATAGTAACCAAATATTTTGTTAAATCACAAATTATTGTAACTGCATATTCATTACCATTATCGGATTTTATTAATGGACCTATTGTGCCAATTAAAACAATATCGAAAGCGCGCTGTGGTGTTGTTGTTATCGATAACTTTTCCTTTGTTTTTGTTCTTGTTTTATTTAATTGACATTTTTTACAGTTTTTTACAAATTTAGAGACGTCTCTAGTCATATTTTTCCATCTGTATTTTTGTTGTATTTTCTTTAACAATCTGGCGACACCTGAGTGTCCTCCAAAAATAGGATCGTTATGAAATTTTTCGATTAATCGTAATTTTTCGTCTTTTTTGGTTATTTGAATTAATTTAGGCGTTAACGCGATTTGTATCGATACAAGATTTTGTTCCGCAATATTTTTAAATTTTTGAACGTTCATAATATTAAATATATCATCATTTAATGTTAATTGCAATTGTTTAATATTGTATTTGCTGGCCTCTTTTTCTAGCCTTGGAAAAACTTGATTTAGATTAATATTCCCATTAGCAAAATAGGATTTTAAATCCATGCAAACTAAATTTTGTTTGCTGTTTTTTAAATATAATTTAGACTTATCTAAATTAAATACTAAGCGGATACAATTTTTAACTTCATTTTTATTTAATGTTTCGTATATTTTAGGTGGTATTAAAATTATATTATTGTCACATTTTGGTGTTTGGTTTTGACTTAGACTACGTGTGGTAGAGCGAGTGGTTACTTTTAAAATCACCTTTGCTGTATTTGTAATTTGTTTGATTTCATCAAAGTCGATTCTAGATAGAGCATCAGCTCCGTTATTGTCTTTTCCTTTGATGTATTCTACGGTGAAATCAAATTCTTCAAGATCTAGTCTCATTCTTGTCAATTTAGACGATGGATTCTTCATCGAAAACAAATATGAGAGAGGTCGATGATCTGTTTTTACCAGAAATTTTTTTCCATAAATATAAGGTTTAAAATAATTAAGGGCCCAATGGATAGCTGTGAGCTCTTGTTCAATAACGGATTTGTTTTGTTCACCTTTTGTGAAAGTGCGTGACGCGTAAGCAATGGGAAGTTGAATTTCATTTGATTCTTGACTTAAAATCGCTCCGCAGGATATTTTACTGGCATCTGTTGTGATACAAAAAGTTTTATTAAAATCTGGGTATTGTAAAATTGGTGGTCTAATAAGTGAATTTTTTAAGTATTGAAAAGATTTTTCGCATGAGTCATTCCAAGAAAAAGTAACATTTTTCCTCGTTAATCGAGTTAAATGATAAGAATATTCTGCGAAGTTTGGAATGAATCCACGGTAGTAGCTACAAAATGCGACGAATCTCTTAGCTGCACCAGCATTGTTAGGCTTAGGAAAATTTTTGATTAAATTAAATTTTGAATCATCAGGGAGAATGCCGTTGTTTGTGCATTTATGGCCAAGAAAAGTCACCTGGTGTTGGAAAAATTGACATTTATCAGGATGTAATTTAAGATTGAATTTTCTGCAGACTGAAAAAACTTCTTTCAAATTTTGAAACATATGTTTTTCAGAACATCCAATAACAATTAAATCGTCCATGTACAGAAATGCTTTGGATGGACCAAGTCCAGAAAATGCAATACTCATCATTCTTTGAAATGAATTTGGTGCTATTTTTAATCCGTATGGGAGGCGAGTATATCTAAAAGAGCCTTTATCAGAAGAAAATGATGTTATGTCTCTGGAGTCAGGGTCTAATTCGACTTGCAGAAAACCTTGTATTAAGTCTAGATTACAAAAATATTTTGCACGTCCTAGCTGGTCTAGTATGTCGTCTTTCCTAGGGAGTGGAAATTTGTCCGAAGTTAGTTTTTTATTGACCTGGCGATAGTCGATGACAAGTCTCCATCTTTTTTGTGGATTTCCTGGAAGTGGTTTTTTAGGAACTAATAAAACAGGGCTATTGTATTCTGAGGTTGATGGTTCTATGATCTCATTTTTTAAAAGTTTTTCTATTTCTTCATTTACAATTTCTTTATGAGCGTGTGGAATGCGATAATTTTTAATATAAACGGGGTTTTCATCTTTCACTCGTAATTTTTGTTTGTAAAAATTATTTGAAGTTATTTTGTCTGTTTCCAGACCAAAAATATCTATATATTCGGTGCACAATTTAGTTAACTTTTCTTTCGCAAGTTGTGGAAAATTTCTTGAAAGTTTATTTAAAATTTCAGTGTCGTTTTCAGATTTTACATTTTGAATTGGGTGAATATCATAATTTCTAAGATCTTCTGTATTAATTGGAATGTTTTTTAATAAAATATTTTCTGACGTAGTGTTTAGAATATTTACATAAGGGTTTTGTTTTGAAATAAGGGTTCTTGCTATGAAGATTCCGTGAGCAATTTCTTGGTTTGGGATTAAAATTTCCTCTTCACTACTTGTATTAATTTTTTCATTTAAGTAAATTTTTCGCAAAACTTCACACCGTGCAGGTAATGAAATGTAATTAGGTTCTGGACTGTCGATTATATCAAATACTATTTTATTATAATATCCGTCTGGACGTAATATTAATGAATTATCATTTTTTGAAAAATCCAGTATACAGTTATACTTTTTTATAAAATCTAACCCAATAATTCCTTCGACAGGTATTGGAAAATTTTGGTCCACAATTGCAAAATTGTGATATATATATATATTCTGGGAAGTATTTTCCACAATTATTTTTGATTTTACTGTGCCGAGCGTGCTTATAGAACCGTTTCCTATGCCATTAATTTTACATGGATTATATTTTTGTATTTCTGAATTTGGTTTTAGGAAATTTTCTTTAAAAACTGAGATATCTGCGCCTGTGTCCAATAAAAAGTTGTTGTAAGTACCACTTAAATCTGTTTTTAAAACAACGTAGCTATTAAGGTTTAAATTAATATTGTAAACATTTTTGTAAGTATTTAGTAGTTTTCGTTCTGGGGGTCCCCTTCTTGATGTTGTTGGGGACCTATTTCGTTTCCCGGATTTTCTGCACGCATATTACGGATATTTCTATTGTTATTTCCGTTGTTTGGATTTTGTCTATTATAATTATTATTATTTTGCCGATAACTATTATTATTTTGTCGGTAATTACCGTTATTTCGATTGTTATAACTTTGATTATTTCTGTTATTAAAATTTCGGTTGTTATTTCTGTTAAAGTTTCTGTTATTATTGTATCTGTGATTTGGGTGATAGTTATTTCTATTGTTGTTGTAACTATTATTGCGTTTTTTAAAGTACATCACGTTATTATTTGATGCGCTATCGGTGCTTATACCGACAAATTTAGCAATTGCTTCATTCATATTTGCAAATTGAGCAGCTTCCATTACTAGTTTTACTTTCTCATTCGTTGCATTTTTGGTGAAACATTTTATAGCAGTTTGTGTCGAATACTTTTGAGCAAGTTCAGATGGAACACCTTCTGCAATATAAGAGTTTTCTAGAGATTTTGTCAGTTCGTCAATTTCTTGAGTGAATGTGTTAGCTGACTTAGAATTTTGTTTAATACTCATGATTTTTGCAGTTAAGACTTCGGTAGATTCACGTTTAACTTTATTTTGTAAAGTTTGTGTGATAGCGGCTACGGTGGCTTCATTAGTTATTAGGTTACGAGCTGCGCCCTCTAATTTGGTTTTAATCAAAGCAATTAATAAATTTAAATGGGGGCCGGCTTGTAAGTTAGTTAAATTAATTGCGTCAATGAATGATTGTAAATTTTCTGCTTTACCATCGAACTTTGGTAATAGCCTAGCAGCAAGGGATAAAAATTCGTGAGCTTCTAAAGGCATTTTTATTTTTGGTTTTTCGTCTTCTATATCTGATGCGGATGGAGTAGAGTCAGGAGACGGATTATTGTCTTCCGATTGCGTGTCTGAGTCAGTTGAATTTGATACAACTAGCGTAATATTTATTTGTTCTCCGAATTGTAATTGCTTAGAATACGTGAGTTTTAGTAAACGAAGTGCATTAATGATTTTATGTTTAATTTTTTCGAAAAGTTTTTGAGATTCTGTATTGTTTGGGAATTGTGTGTCGTATTTTTGCAAGATTTCTGCAATTTTGTTATATTCTATAATTAAAGTATTTTTATGAGCTTTCGGTGGTTTTTTAATATTTACGCACTTATAGCTTTTATTAAAATTTAATAAATGTGGTTTTATCAAGTTTTCGTAGGTTACTGTCCATGTCATTGGTAAATTCAGTTATAGTATTTTAATGAAATTTATTCGAATTTTTATGAAATTTATTAGGATTAAAAATTTTAATTTGAAATTGGGACAAAAATTTTGATGATTAAAATGTGTACGAAACTATAGTAAAGATTTTCTGAGGATTCAAAAAAATCATTATGTTGCGAAAAATGTATATTTTTTTTTTTCAAAATATACTATATTTATTTGATTGTCAACCAAAGTATTTTTAAGTTTAATGGCTACAATTTATCAAAAATATTTATGTATATAGGGTATTAATAATAATATAATTTTAAACTACTTGCGGTTTTGACCTTAAATTAAATTTTTAATTATAAAAATTTTTTTTTTTTTCATTTATTTTATTTTTATTTTGATGATTTTTGTCTTCTTGGTATGGTCGACTTTTTTTCTTCCTTTTATTGTTGTATAAATATATTATTTTAATTCTGCCATTGACTGTCCTCTAGCGAAGTATTTGCGCTTCATGTTTTCGTGCCACATCTTGTACAAATTTAGTACAGTATTTAATATCATTAGAATTGCTATAATGTACAGGCACACAATAACATCAGTATTTTGGATCGTAGCTTGATCGATTTCAATGGTGTTTAAACGGTACCGTCGTTTGAAGGCGCTGAAGATTTTGATTGGGTTTTTCCCATATTTAAAACAATATTCACACAGGATCACACAGGATTATTATAGTTTTTATAAACTTTAAACTAAAAACGTCAAAAAAAAACTTCAAAAAAAACAACTTCCAAAAAAGTTTCACGAAAACTTCCAGAAAAACTTCAAAAAAAGTCTTGCAAAAAAACTTCAAAAAAAAACTTCCAAAAAAAACTTTAAAAAAAACTTCCAGAATTTAAATTTTAAACTGAACACTTGAAAAAATTTTTTTTTTTTTTTTTTAAACTTTAAACTGGCAGGATCGCCATGTTGAGTAAGTTTTTAATAAGTTAGTTTTTAATTCAAACAATACTTTTGTTTTTATCGATGCGACTTTATTTTAAGACGATAGAAAAATGATTCTGCTGCACAAAAACGTCTTACATTATATATTCTATCTTATCTAGTATATATGATATTTTCGAGTGCAATATTATCTATTACACGTTTTGCTTATTCAGGTAAAACGTGTAATATTTTATACGAATTTGAAAAGTAAAATATTCCCATATAATGTGGGAATTTTGTAGATAACGAATTTTAAGTAACTTAAGTTTTAAGAAACTTAAAACCGTTCAACACTAATATATCAAACGCTTTGCTGAAGTCTATAGTTATACAATGCACATTATTTCCATTTTCCATAGAGTACGTTGAAAAAGAGACAAGTTCAACTAAGCTAGTGATCTTAGCCCTACTGTTCAGAAAACCATGTCGATTCCTGGAAATAAAAGGTTTACAACCAAAGCACATAAATTGCTGAATGATGCATTCAAACAGTTTGGGAATACAGGGTCATTTAGCAATTAGTCTGTAATTTCCGATATCACCTCTACTGCCTTTCTTGTAAGCCAGAATAATATACAAGACTTTCCAGAGCTCAGAGATTTCTGGAAAAGAGCCGAAAGAGGACGTGCGAGGATGTTACTGTATTTTTGTAAGATGATGAAACACCATGTTTCTCACATGGACAATTATACGTTGGATGCTCACGTGTTGACAAACCGTCATCATATTTGCACATGAAGACAAAACCGAAAAATATTGTTTATCAGAGAGCATTGCAATACAACATTCATAATACATATCATGCATATGGTACTATAATTTTTATTAATTACAATTTTATTCACTTAATTACCAAAATTTTACCCAAAGAAATTTTCAAATAAATAATGTTGTAATGAATTTATACGAATTTCATTTGACATAAAATATTTATTTCATTTTTTAATAATATTCTTCCATTTATTCCACTTATACGAATCAGTTAGATATAACTTTCCATTGTCATTCTTTAAACGCAGTTTGCATTCCAATAACACATTAACAATTGCTAAACCATTTTCCAGTCTACAAAAGCGTATACACTTAACTGTAAATTAAAAACATCAATTACAAGCTTTAAATATATTTTTTTACAATTACTTTCATTAATTCATTATTACCTTGAATGTCTGTCCAAATGTTCCAATGAAATGTAAATGCAAGTCCTTTTCATCCAGTTTATCCACTGTATCTCTAAAAATACACTGACTGCCACAGACTGGAAGAATTCTTTCTTTCATGTCCTTTATTAACGAATTCTGTGTGAAGAAAGCAAAAAGCAATAGAACTCAATTGTATTACATATAAATCACACACTACTACATTAAAATTCAAAATACATACGTATTTTATTTGTCCAACTTCAATATTTAATTAAAATTTACTTTAACAACAATAAGTAATACACACATACCTTTACGGTCTAGATACGTTCCGGATAAGTTGGCCGTAAAGCGAAAAGCCTTATAACGAATCAGCTTTTTTTGCAGCAGTGCTGACTAAATGGAGATGCTGAAACTAAACAGGAAATCCCTAACAGTATGTATAGCAATATTTTTTGGCCGTAAGACGAACATTGGGGTCGTAAATAGAAAAAGTGCCATAATTAAAAAAGCCCAAGTTAGCGAAATGCCGTATAAAGAGCGGCCGTATTGCGAGGCATGGGTGTACAATAATTTCACAATACAATGTAATGCGCATCATTTCCTGGATTTGTTTTTATATTTATACTATTATTTTACCGGCTTAAACAGGGCCAGGAACACGAACCGGTCCCAGCTAGTACCAAATAAAAATGAAGATGCAAATTGAAGAAAGCTTAAAATCGCCCTCTAAATTAATCAAGAATATGGTCTCGAAATTAAACGGTCTAAATTCGTCAGCAATTTAATAGAGTTTCTTGGGTACATCATAGCAAATGCAAACATCAATCCTTAAAATGAAAAAATCAGAACAGTCAAGGGGTTTCCTCAGCCATAATATGCAATAATTGCCAAGCCCATATCAGATTTAGTGTAAAAGGAATAAACTTTTATTTGGATCATATCAATTAAGCACTCAAAAATTTGTTATGTACAGAATCAATATTAAAATTTTTAATCCAGATTTAGAGTCGAAACTTCACACAAATGCATGTTGCATAGGATACGGGGCGCGTGTTGTAAAAACTTTATACATATTTTCATATAGTATAATTTTTTATTTAAGTTTTAAAAATTAAAACTACAAGTAATTTTCGCTATAGTAAAATGTTTGAAAAAACTAAAAACATATCTACTGGGATTAAATTTTAAAATTTACACTGACTGTAGGGCATTCCAAGAAATAATGAAGAAAACATATTTCTCTTCACAATGTTGCGCGACGTCTAATTATGCTGCAAGAATTTGAAGTCGCAGTAGTCCATCGGGCAAAAACTTCCATGCGTGGTGGCAAACCGTATCCTTTAACAGATCAAAATTTTTCAACACATCCAAGAAGCAGGGCAAACAAGAAGAATTTGTAAATCCAATAGAAAGGAACAACTACCATTACACACTTATCACATTATAATTTGGGTCGATTATCATCAACAGCAAGGAGTTATAAATATATTTTTGTCGTTACATTTATGCGTTACGTTAATGCGTCTACCAAGGTTGTGTGGATTTATCCAGGCCTTTAACAGGAGAATTGTGAAATATATAATCGTGAAAGAAGAATGTGAGGAAAATATGCCGTTATATGATATGACATGATTGAAACTCAACACACATAGTTTGGTACCGGTTTGAAGCTGTATCCAGAATATTTACGACCTTATCAATAAAGGTGAAGAAAACCAATAGATGCGATGTTAGAATTCAGGACGAGAAAGGAAACATATAATATTTTAAGCGAAGAAATAATCAGACTTAACGAAAAACGTTATCCGCTAAGCATTTTTACTTTACCGACAAAACGAATGTGTTTAGTTAAAAATTCGGTGCAAAATTTAACCAGATCTGCATTAAGTCCGAATACTTCTACCCTTTCTATAAACAAACTTAGATTTTCGCACGAATGTAATACAGTAACTAAAAATATTCGTTTTGTTGGAAAAGTAAAAAGAACAAAATTAATTTTTTTTGAAATTGCTTTTATTGATTGATCTTCATATGTTTTGATATAAGTTTATTGGATAAAGTTTAAATCTTTGTAGGTTCTTGGAGACAATCATTAACTGCTGTAACATTTCCTTGACATTTTTGAACAAAAATCGGCCAATCTGTGAACCCAACTTCATTTACGATTTTTCTAGCGCAGGTCAATGATGGTAGAATATCTTCACCCAGTAACTCATCACATGAAATATCACATTTATTTGGTGACCTGACATTGGAATTTGGATCCTGGCACCACTTGCTACTATCGATGTCAAAAATACCAAATCCTGTGGAACCAATACGTGCATATGACTTATAAGCACTTGCTTCTCTAGCTAAACAAACATATCTAGGAATATTTGCGTCTTTAACGCCTCTAGTCTGTAATGCTCTCGCCAACGTGCATCTGGTGTATTCCCTGGAAGAAACAGAAGCTGACACCGCTAGAACTATAAATGCCACAGTAGCGAATAACATGAAAATGTTCATATTTCGTTGCGATTAATTTTACTATCTTGTAAGAGACTATAATTTCACGGTTCTGCCACTAAGCTTATATAGCCCAAATTTTATTCACTTTACAGGACACATTCTCATTTAATTTTGTTAGCATTTTTGAATTTTTTGGAAAGAAAATATTTAATTATTTTTGTTTTGTTTTTAATGTACCTATTTAATTAGCTGTGTTTACAAAATCGTTAAAAAAATATTTTGAAAAAATCCATTTAAACAAAACTTACTCGTCCGAAAATTGTTGCTACTTACTGATTACAAATATTTGAATAATAAATGGAAAAATTTGTCGAACTATATAGTTAGTATATAGTAGTATATATATAGTAGTAATAGTAACTTAAAAACGGCCAATAGCCGATTTTTTGATGCCCTATGGTAGAAATGGGGCAGAAAAACTGTCAAAACTAACATTATTTCAAGATTTTGTCTTTATAACTTTGTTCCCCCTTCTCAAAACTTCTTTCAATATGCAGGTAACCTAGATCCTACTAGCATAAATTTAATCTGTAAATTTTATTCAAATCTGTGTATTAGTTTTTAAAGTACATCAAAAAAACTTTATAAAGAGGGTTATTTTCTCCTAGAATTATTTCTTTCTCCTTTATCCTTGGACCGATTTGATTGAAATTGAACAGGGTATAGTGTATTTGTGTAGTTAACCTATATAGTTAATTGAAATAAAATTGATTGACAAATTTTCCAATTAAATCCGAAATACCATAAACAAAAAAACGGAAAAACTATATGGTCACCCTGGTTTTCCTTTATAACTTTGCTCCCCCTGGATCGATTTTGCTCAAATGCAATACTAAACCAAGTTAAGGAACAAGCAACCCACATTATAAAAATCGGATAACGCGTTTTGAGTTATCTTGTATACGGACGGACGGACTGACATGCATAAATCGATATAACTTTTGATTCCCGACACAACCATACCATTAAAACCTTCCTGCGACGATTATTTCGATGTGTTATGGTAGTACCTACCATAGGGCATAAAAATTGAAAAAATTTTCGCAAAATTAAGAAAAAATATCCGTGAAAAACTGTTTTAATTGAATCCTATTTGTTGGCAATAAACGGTTTTATGCGCTAAATCTAATGAAATATGTTTAATTGAAATTGTTACTAAGAGTCTTTAACATTTATTTCACCTTGAAACCATTGTTTAATAATTAATTTTTTATTTTCTTCGAAAGCACATATTCGCTTTTTCACAAAGTAGTCTCAATGATTCCTTCTTGTAGCTGTTTTATTTGTTCTAAATATTTCACCAATTTTAATGGAATTAGTCACTTTTTGGAATATTACCTGCTAATAAATACTTTTGATGGATTTCGTATTTGCTACTACAAAAACTTTAGAAATAAATTTTGTATCATCTGAAAAATACTAGCAAATGTATGACCTCAACTGATAATACCAGAGAATGAAATTATCTTCTGAAAATTCTCAAAAGAGAAAAAATCTTGCGATAATTATCTCCCTTTAATGATATTATCGCAATACCATATTTTTCGTCCTCACGAAAATATCATGCACATCAAGTTGTCATGCAGATATTTATCAACAAGATTTAAAACTAAACGATAAATTCAATAAATGATTTGTTAAATAAAACAATTATTATTTGATAAATATCTTTTGAGAAGAGTTATCAGTGATAAATATCTCTTGAAATAATCTACAATCTGCATAGATACAAAGGTATTAAAACAACAGGCAACATATTATGCTAGTACGAGACACATATTATAATTATATTCAGTAATTCATACGACCTACATATAAAAATGAATTTATTAATTGATAATATCCCTCTCAAAATATCATACTGAAAATTATCCTCAGTAGTAATTGTCTTGCGATAAATTGAATTGTGTGATAAATTGAATTGTTTTTACTCTATTGATAAATATAAAATGTATTTCTCTTTGAGTAAAAATCGTTGTGTAAAATATTCACAGAGTTAATTATTATTGTGAAGAAATTAACAAAATGATAAATTTCATTCTCTGGATAATACCCTATTCACATTTGCATTAGCGAATAACAACCGAGGAATAATGCCAACTAACAAACATAGCTCAAATGTCGCCATACTTTTTCTCCCAACTAATTATGGATTGCACGAGCATAGATAAAGTACTTCATAGATATCTACGCTAGAAGAAATTGTTGTGAACACTTTTCAAAAGCTCTTCCAAAAAGAGCTTACTGCATTCCCCATACTTGCAGGATAGAATTGTCATTGACATTTCACACACTGTGTTTATTTAAAAAAACAAACAGATCATTTTAGAAATCAAAGGAGAAGAAGATAAGGAAAAATGTAAATCGTAGGAAACAAAAGAAAAAGTAAGAAAAAAAACTACATTCTCCCTGGTCGAATACCAATGTTAGTAAATTCATTTCATATTTTATCAAAATATCCAAACATTCTCTTTGAAATGTATAGAATACTATATTTCGATTTACCACACGACTCCATTGGACTTATTTCAAGCCATATATTCAGTCGGACTGAAAAAAAGTCCAATGAAGACTCTAAAAATTGGACATAATTTCAGTCGGACATAAAGTCCGACATAAACATAAACTTTTTAGAGGAAGGCTTTTTTCCAGACTTATTTTTAACGTATTGAAATTAAAAATGGTAACAAAGAATTGAATGCATACGAATGTATGTAATTGCAATAGGTTTTTCCCGACATTTTTCTTAGAAAAAATTAATTTGGCGCCTTTAAAACGACATCAATAAAATGTATACAATTTAGGGCCGGTTTGTTCACTCTTGGTCAAATCTGCGATTAGGTAACCACAGATTTCGCTTAATCCATGATTATGAATCTGTGATTAACGAAATGCGTTTGTTCACTTTTTTTTCACCTTAGTAACCAAAACATAGATTTTTCCATTTTTCCAATGGTTTTCCAATGTTTTCCAATGCAACTGTCAAATTGTAATCCATGGTTAATTTAAATTTTTGAATTTTTAAATAATTGATTTCGGTAATTATTTAAAATGTTTTTATTATTTATTAATTATTTTGAGTAAATTTAATATAAATTTGAATTTGTGTAATAAAATTGTTTACATATTTTATAAAATGTTCATGATATGGTTTTTGCATGAAAATGAAATGAAAGGGACACAAGGACACAAGGAGACAAAATAATCTTTTTTAATTGAGCGCATTATTCATTAAATTCATTTTCTAAACACATTCATGGGCAGCAAATCTGGATAATATGTGAAAAGGGATTTCGACTCCAAAAATCCGTGTTGAATGATTAATGACTTGTTAGAATTGGCGATTTGTTGAATATCGCGAAATTGTTTCTGATTTATTTATTTCGGTTATATTCTTATTGATTAGACAATATCAATCCAATTTTTTGAATTTAATAGTACTTATTTAAAACAATAAAAAAAAATTAATTTAACTTAAAGAATTTTCAAACACATCATCAGTATTTTAACAATAATTTTATTATTATTAGTTTTGTATCACTCAATATTTTTACTGAATGTTGTTATATGAATGTCAAAATATAATGTCAAAAGTAAAACGCAGTCTGAAAACCAAGCTTGAACGAACGAAATTCCAGTAAATCATGGGTTAAATGGCGTTAATCACGGAAAATCGGCTGATTAACGAAATCATGGATTAACTAACCAAACCATGGATTCTCTGATTAAACAAACGCAATCTATGGTTAACCACTGGAATAATCATGGATTAAAGTTGACCAAGAGTGAACAAACCGGCCCTTAGTGAAATTCATTCAAAAATAAATTTGGTTTAAAATTCATATCATTTTATGACAAAAGTACTAGAAATATTCGTAATGATCATGGGATGGATTTTAGCAGTGGCCGCTCGTGACTATCTGCGGAGGTGGGGCTAATTCAATATTTGCCTAAAAAAGGTCATTCCATATTCTGATATTGTAAACTAATTTATGGAAGTTTCTACTTCATCCTAGAGGTATTGCAATTGAAGTGATCACCGAGTTTTATCTGATTGGTTTCCCAAAAGTCTATAATGACAGTTTGACATACATACATACGTTTACGAATGTTCGCAATCGATTACGAAATATTTATGTAGGTAATCAATATAATTAATATAAACGAAATTGCTTTACAAATTTTCCAATTAAATCCGAAAAACCATATAAAAAAACGACAAAATTTTGCTTAATAACTTCCTTCCCCCTCGGTCAATTTTGCTGAAATGCAATACCAAATCCAGTTAAGGATAAACTAAATATCATTCTAAATTTAAAAGAAACGGTACAACGCATTTTTGAGTTATCTTGTACACAGACTGGAGGGCGGACATGCATAAATCGATATAACTTTTGATTCTCTACACAACCATACCCTTGAAACATTTCTACGATGATTATTCCGATGTGTTACACTATAGGGGATAAATAGCCAAAAAGCTTATAATAATATTTCAAAATTTTTCTGTATAACTTTTTCGAATTTATTCTAAATCAAAGCCCGGCTGGTCCCTGAAGACATAAATTTATTCTGAAAATTTTATTCTAATCGGTAAATTCGTTTTAAAGGTACATCAACGATTATATCTTTCTCCACAATCCTAGATGGATTTTACTGAAATTTTCTGTTGCAATGCAATACCAAATCTAGGAATAAGAAACTCACATTGATATTTTAATTTTCAGAGGAATAAAGAAATTTATTAATTATTGAGCTTCCAAATAATTTTAGTAAATAATTTAAAATACTTCACCGGAAATTTTAATAAATAATTGAAAATTTCAAAATCTTAATTCTATAAGAAAATTTTGTGCAAAAAATTTTAATTAAATTCATTAAAATTTATTAAATAATTAACATTTTTTTATGCCTATGCTTTCATTATAAAGTGAGGTATCAACATAAATTACGATTTTTTTATCTAAAGTATTCAAAATTATTTAAAAAAATTATTAATTTCATTCAAAAATGGCAAAATCTGGGTTTTGATAATAGAGTTTGAAATATTATATAATTTGCGTAAAAATTGAGAGTTAGATTTTGTGTTTAACCCAGGGATGGCTCAAAAAACTTTTTTAAAACCCCGCGCCCTAGGCAAACGTTTTTGTTGCGCCCTCTCTATCTAAGGAATAAACATTTTTGAAAAATCTTGTTTCCTGAAATTGCTCTTTTAGTTATAGTAAAGACAGTAAATAATGATAAGATGTGTAAAATTGGGTTTGCCCACAAATTTCGACTTAAAAAACTAAATGAAATATAAGGAAAAAATATACGAGGAGAATTCTTTCTTATTTTTACATTTCGTTTTTGAGCTTTGGTTTTTGTACTGGATTGATTAGTATTCATGTTATGAATCCCGTAGTGTAGTATATTTTGTTCTTGGTTTTTTTTTTCTAATTTTAAAATTAAAGTGTTTGATGGCAGAGAAACTTGTGTTCTATTCATGCGCGCATACAAGCAATTTGTGGCTTTGAATATATCTTATAAATATGAATGGTATGGATTGATATATTTGGTGTAGGTTTTTTGCTGGCCTGATCTTAGAATTCAAATGTACTTTTAGAAATATTTTTTATGCTCGATTGTGTGTGTAACAAGTTAATGTCGATTGTATTATATATATTTTTTTTAAAAAATTTTTTCTCAGAGTTTCTCGTGTACTTTCAGATAATGCTAAATAAAGAATTTAAAGTCTTTCGAACTTGGCCAGGAATTGAATTGAATTTTGTTTTAAGTAATCGACATATTCATTTCTTTTTTAAAAATTATATAGTAGAATATTGATATTTTATGGTCAACTAAGGATTATTGGATTTCCGTAAATTTGAAATTGTATATATTATATATAAAGATTATTATATAATATATTTATTTGGAAGAATTTTGTCATAGAAAAACTAATAAATAAAGAAATGCTAACTGGAAGAAAATATCGCAACGCTTTTTTTAAAATCGAACATCCAAATTTGGATGTGGGCAAACCCAATTTTACACAACTTAACATTATTTACTGTTGTAGTCGAGCCAAAGACAGTAAATTATGATAAGATGTGTAAAATTGGGTTCGCCCACAAATTTCGACTTAAAAAACTAAATGAAATATAAGGAAAAAATATACGAGGAGAATTCTTTCTTATTTTTACATTTTGTTTTTGAGCTTTGGTTTTTGTACTGGATTGATAACTTTTTTCAAATCATTTAAAGAAATTAAGCTTTGAATTCATTCATTTATAAATCCCGTATATGAGTATATTTTGTTCTTGGTTTTTTTTTTTTCTAATTTTTGAATTAAAGCGTTTGATGGCAGAGAAACTTGTGTTCTATTCTATTATGGAGAAATATGAATTGATATATTTGGTGTAGGTTTTTTGCTGGCCTGATCTTAGAATTCAAATGTACTTTTAGAAATATTTTTTATGCTCGATTGTGTGTGTAACAAGTTAATGTCGATTGTATTATATGTATTTTTTGAACAAATTTTTTTCTCAGAGTTTCTCGTGTACTTTTAGATAATGCTAAATATTAAAATCTTTCGAACTTGGGCCAAAAATTGAATTGAATTTTGTTTTAAGTAATCGACATATTCATTTCTTTTTTAAAAATTATATAGTAGAATATTGATATTTTATGGTCAACTAAGGATTATTGGATTTCCGTAAATATTCCGTATATATATAAAGATATGAAGATTATTATATAATATATTTATTTGGAAGAATTTTGTCTAACTCATTTTAAGTACTTTCGGCAGATAATATGTGATGATATTTGGCAACATACCTTTCTCTACAATTTTAACATCGAATGTTGACATAATTTGTTTCAGGAATGCTTTGAATAACCAAATAACTGATTTCATGATGTCGTGTTAGAAGGTTGGAGAATATATATCAGGATTATTTATTCATTTAAAATTTTTAAGCGTGGGTGTTTCGTGAAACTATTGGGTAAAATATTTCCATTTTTTTTGATCCAAGAACAATTCTTTTTTAATAGAACCACAATTAAAAAATTTAGAACTTCCTTTCGATGTTCTAAACATTGGAATATTATAAAAAGAATGCTAAGAGTTTTTCTGAGGAATGCATGCAATTATGGAAAGAAAAGGAAATGTTGTTAGAAAGAATAAAACAATTGAAAGAAAACAAGTCCATTGATGCTCATATCGATTCGTTACCTAGCCTAAACTTAAATAGCAAAGAATTTTTTAAAATGATTTTAGCTGAAAAGAATAGCTATAATGATATCCAAAAATATTTGTCTCAAAATGTCAATTATAAGTCTGCATCTTGTTATAATTTCTTGCGTGATGATTTAGGTCTTCACTTACCTAGTCAGTCAGCTATATATAAGTGGAGTCCTGTGAAACGACTTCAACCAGGTTTTGATGATCTTTTAATAAAAAATTTGGTACAATTGGTTAATAAAATGGACAAGCAGTGTAAGCAGGCAGTGTTATTATTTGATGAAATATCAATCAGAAGAGATTTAGTTTATAATACATCTCATGATTGTAATGATCGATATTTTGACAGAAAGAAGAAAGAAAGAGATTCCTTCTATAATTGTACCACATCAACGAAAATTATCTTTCCATTGTAACATCTCTGCAATATGTAGAGGGGAGTTAAGTTGGTTGCGGTTGAAGGTTTTTTTTTTGTAGACAAAATTTTGGTTCAAGGGGAAAATTTTTTTTTGACGGATGTGGAAAAAAAATAGGGAGACGGTCTCTTCGAAATAGATGGTGGATGGAAAAAGACGTGATCAGGGAGGAACAAGTTTTTTTTTTTGAAGATGAAGCGAGATAGAGAAAAAAGGAAAAAACAAAAAGAAGTACCCGCGTGGCATCATGTTTTTTTTTGATTGATTTGACGTAAATGAATTCAAAAATAAAGTAATATGAGTTATAAAAACGCGTTCCTACATGTGATTCTAATAATAATAAGTAAAAAAAAAAAAAGGGTTGAATAAATTTTGTTAAAATTGGGAGAAGTGAAAAAAAAAAAAAGGGCTGGAGAGACGATATCAAGAAAGAAAAGATTATATTATAATTTGATCGGTAGGAAGTGCATCTGCAAAATTTGAAGAAAAAAACAAAAAAAAAGAAGAAAGAAATCGGCCAAGAAAAAACGGGAAAAAACCGCATGGAGAAGATTTTCTCGAGTGACAATTTTTTTTAACGAAAACCAATTTTTTTGTTTTTTGTTTTAGCTTGTAGATCCAACGAACAAAAATTTTTTTTTGTTTGGTTCGTGATCATCCAATCGCATCAAGAACATCCTTTCTTCAAATAAGAAAAAAAAAACATCATTGCATCAAAATTAAGAACACCATTTCTTCAAAACATCATTTCTTCAAATTTAAGAACATAACTTCATCAAAATTAGGAACATCATTTTTCCAAATTTAAAAAGCATCGTTTCCTCAAAATTAAGAACATAATTTCATCAAAATTAGAAACATCATTTCATCAAAATTAGGAACATCATTTCTTCAAAACATAATTTCATCAAAGTTGGGAACATCATTTTTTCAAATTTAAAAAGCATCGTTTCCTCAAAATTAAGAACGTAATTTCATCAAAATTAGAAACATCATTTCATCAAAATTAGGAACATCATTTTTCCAAATTTAAAAAGCATCGTTTCCTCAAAATTAAGAACAAAATTTCATCAAAATTAGAAACATCATTTCATCAAAATTAGGAACATCATTTCTTCAAAACATAATTTCATCAAAGTTGGGAACATCATTTCATCAAATATTGTAAAGCATCGTTTCCTCAAAATTAGAAACATCATTTCATCAAAATTAGGAACATCATTTTTTTCAAATTTAAAAAGCATCATTTCATCAAGATTAAGAGCGTAATTTCATCAAAATTAGAAACATCATTTCATCAAAATATTATAAAACATCATTTCCTCAAAATAATTAAGAACAACATTTCTTCAAATAAGAGAAAAAAAAAAAAAAAACAACATTTCACCCAGCTAGTATAATATTAACATTAATTAATCAAATTTTTTTGATAGAATATATATTTAGTAAGTAGCTATAGACATAGAAAAGAAATAGAAAAGAGAAAAACAAAAAAAAAAACAAAATATAAGATTATTAAAGGCTTAACTTATGGCCGAGTAAGATAAGATGAATAATTTTCTTTTTCCTGTTTTTTTTTTTTTTTTTCAATGGATATATACATATAAGTAGTCTAATTAGTATACCGAATAAGAAAATTATTAAAAGTGTAATTCACAAAAAAAAAAAATAAGAGAAGAAAAAAAAAGGGAATTTTATAAAGATATGTAGAATTTTTTTTTCTTCTCGCGGTTAGGAGATTGTAATTGAATTCATTCGTCGAGTCGGAGGAAGAACCATGATGAGACGGGTCAATTATCCTAAACGCAAATCAATATAGAAAACAGAAAAGAAACCTATGTATAAAAGAAAAGGAGAGAGTGAAGGAAATTAAAAGTTTTTCTTTTTTTGTATTGACGATGTTGGGAAGATAGAGGAGGGGAGTGAAATGGAGAGGGTAGCGAGAGAGAGAAGGAGTTCATTGAGTTAACATGGGGACGTAAGAAAAGAGTTTAACGAAAAAAAAAAAAAAAAATTTTAAAAGAAACTTCGAGGGATCGTACCATTAATTCGGTCGCGGTACGATCAAAGGGGATGACCATGGCATATGGTTATCCTACGGGCGGGAAATTGACCTTTCAAGTGTTGGCCACAATATCTGCCAACGCCACATTCACGTTATCCATCTCAGTTTTGGCGTCATGTTTTCTTTGTGCCGACCACTGAGGAAATTCTTTGTTTGACCCTTGATAAAAAGGAAGAAAGGACTTTGGTTTCGACCATCCTCTCCCCTTTTCGTTGTGTTTGTAAACCACGAACCAGCAAGTACTTATGCTGGCTTTCGAGCCATTATCATTTGGATAATGAAAGTCTACTCTTCACGAGTAAAAGTACACTAAATAGCACGAATTTTTTTTGTTTATGATGATTCACCGCACTAAACTTTTGATGAATGATGACCCACCCCATCGACGAGCTAGAACGAGCCAGCCAACTAGTCGTGCTAAAACCAGTCATCATCAAATAGTGCGAGCCTTTTTTTTTGTCGTTCCTTTCATGGCTTGAGTGAGACCGTAACTACCTTTAAGGGTAGTTCAGTTCTCACTATGCCCTCTGAGGGGAGCGAGTTGCTGAAGAAAGAAAGGAAGATAAGAAAACCAAAAATTTCTTAATCATCCGACATCAATAAAACAATTGGCGCCCAACGGTTCTTGGTGTTGCGCTAAGACTTGAGTTTTGGGTTGGCGTTTTTATCATGTAAAGTGCATTTACATTATAAAGGATGACGCCCAGCCTTTCTTTGGTTTGCGCAATGCGAGGGATTTAAGTTGGTCGATTTTATAATGCAAACTTCATTTGCATTATAAAAATCCCGCCCAACTTATAGTTTTGATGTTTCGTCCTCTGAAGACCAACGTCAAGTTCTGGCGTACAGAACGAAGGAGAGTTGCGTTGTGCAGGGTTGCGATATAAACTTCCTTTATGTCGCAAATGACACGGCGCACAAACTTTGTAAACTTGACCGAAGAATTTGGAAGCCGAAATATTTTATACGCATTTGTGATTTTTACCCCCGTTTAAATTTCAAATGGCGTTACGTCTCTGCTCTTCTAGCATTGGCGTCTGATATACTTAATTTCTTCCCTTTCGTATATCAGTAATTTTCGTTTACTCACATTTATTGTTTTGCTTTCGAAACAATGTGCGATTCTAACAACACTTCAAGGAAATTATGGAGTCTTTTTTTTTGTGGTTCAAAGAGGTATGGATTACTTGGTACTTATGTTTTGAGCAACACGTTTTTCCAAGCTCACAGCTATACGCATATGGGTGTAGGCACTGTTGTTCATTTCCTCTAAGCATGAAGTGGTCGGAATATTAGATGGTATAGAAATTGTTAAGCTTCGGTTTACGCGTATATATATCTTAGTCGGAAACGTTGCGTTTAATATAGATTGTAGTATAATACGGTTCAATTAAATTATAAATATAATAGTACTCTTTAAGTATAAGATTACTAAATTTCCTCTTAAACATTCAAAATAACAAACTTTAATAAAAACATTAATTACGTAATAACTTTCGGTAAAGATACGTTCGATCGGAATTTATTCTTACCATGCGTGCATTTGAAGGAATGGCTTTTGGTGAGTTCCTGTTACTGATGTATGCATCAATGTAAATTAAGGCGCTGCCAGATCCATTCTTTTTTTATTTGTCATTTAAATTAAGTATCGGTTTGGTCGGGTTGAAAGATATTGATCCGGATATGTACGGTCATAACCCATTCAAGTTTATTATAACTATAATATAATGAATGGATGCGTTTTCATCCGTCGTGAATGGTTCAGTCTGGAAATTCGTCAATTCGAATATAACATCTCCACGTCAAATACGTCACTATGTTAACGTCGGTGAGCGGTACAGCACGAAGGAGCTGTTCGTCTCGCTCCCCTCTCCTCAATCATTTTATGCCTTGCTCAACATCGGCAAACGAAGATTTTTTTTTGAAATTTAGAAGCAATTTTCAAAAGTTAGAGATTCAGGATTTAATAATTTTTTTTTGAAATTTAAAAGTAATTTTCAAGATTTATAGATTTAAGCTTTGATTTTTGAAATTCAATAGTAATTTTCAAAATTTAGATATATAAGATTTGATTTTCGAAATTTAAATTTTTTTTAACTTTCGAATTTTGGATTTGGAATTGGGAATTGAGTTCCAAGGGACAATTCAACATAATTGCTTTCCTGTTGAAATTACAATTATAAATATATTCTCTATATTTACTTGAATTAGGTCGTAGTGGATAGTGTCGGTTCCACTTAATAAAAAAAGGGATTCTTGGGAAAATAAATTTCGTTAGAAAGCCCTTCCTTTTATACCCGTCGTATATAATTAGAAATAGTATATCGTGAGCCAGTGGCGCTAAAACTAAAATTAATAGTATATAGGAAAATGAATTATTATGGTATTCAATTGAGTTACCTTAGAAATTAAGAAAAATAACTTACCTGCGTCATTTCAAAATATTGTTTCGATTCAGTGGTATACTCTGTGTTACCCTAGGAATCAAAAGAACAATTCTATAACTTACCTCTTGAGTCTCTGATCAATTCGATATAGCGGTATACTTGGTATACCCTATATTCAAACTGATTTACCTGCTGTGTCAATAAAAATTCTGCATCATAAACTTAACTACTTGGACATGTCAAATACTCAAACCGGTGCCACTCGCAAAACTAGAAATCAAAAAGGAAGTAATACTTTGCACAAGTCGCTATCGGAAGATCCTCTCACTGGCATTCATATAATCGATCAAGCCAATTATAAAAGCGGTAACCGAGTAATACATTCACCTCGAAATAGCATTAGTAATACTGATCTCGCTTCCGGATTTCAAACAATTGGAGCTGGGTTAGCCAATAGTGGTTCTGTGAACACAAACCCCGTGCAACCCCCTCTAGTTCCTACCAACAGTCGAGTCGACATTAATTCGGAGAATAGTGATCAATTGACTTTTCCACTATCACCTATCCGAGATTCAATGTGGGAGTTCCCAACTCTTCCACCTAATACTCCAATGAACACTGCAAATAAGTCATTTCCAAATCCAGCTGCCCAAATTTATGCGGGAAATCAGCCTCGGAACTTTCCACCACAGCACTTCATGTCATCAAACATAAATAACCTTTTTGTACCACAACAAAATGCTGCCCGGCAAGCCCACTACCCGGTACAAAAACCTCCTAAACACGTACGCCACTCTATGGATAATCCTGTACGCAACGTAACGTTCAACCCTTTGCTCGTCCACCATTTTATGATACTAGAATCGAAAAATGGGGACTTAAATTTAGTGGTACGTCACACGAGATGACCGTGGACGAATTTTTATTTCGAATCGAAACTCTTCGATCACGCTGTAACATATCTTGGCCAACTATTTGTACACAGTTTCATTCTCTTCTTACACAGAAGGCGGAAAATTGGTACTGGCAATATCTTCGGCGAGAGCCAAATCCAACATGGGATATGTTGCAAAATGCGTTAAGACAACAGTTCAAAAGTTTAGATTCCGACCATGAAATAGTCAGTCGGATACTTCAATTGAAGCAGGCCCCTCAAGAAACTTTTGACACCTATTACGACAAGGTGCTAAGTCTTTATTATCAATTACACCATCCGATGCCTGAACACGAATTAGTACAAATTATGAAAACAAACGTGAAGGATCGTGTAGCAAACCTTATCTTCGGAACTAGTATTAGTTCTCTCATTAAACTTCAAGAAATCTGCAGAAAGGCTGAACGCCATATATCTGCTCGTGAACCAGCACGTCGTGCTTTTGTTCCCTCTTATAGACCAGTGCATGAATTGGAAGAATCTTTTCAAAATCTAGATGGAATGGATAGACCGCCTTATAATGCTCAATTAAACCCTTATAAGGATCATGCTATCCCGGAGAATATACGTCAATTTGACAACCAAATACCAGAATTTAACAGTTACCCTTTTGGGCAACCCCCTTATTATCCTGAAGTTCATAATGAACCTCCAGAAAATCATAAAGTAGATGCTATCAACAATGGTTCACACCAGAATTGGACCTGTTGGAATTGTGGAATCTTGGGCCATGGGTACTTTGAATGTACTAATCCCAAACGGTCTATATTTTGCTATAGTTGTGGGAAAAAGGATGTATTTACTCCAAACTGTCCCACATGTCTCGCAAAAAACTCCATAAGGCACCGAGAGAACCACGGGAGCTATCGGTTGCCAATAACGCCAACAAAATATTCCCAAATCCAGCATTAAATCATCTTCATGAAAAACCATTAACAAATAATGATTTGTCACTATCTGGAACGGTCGAAAATCAGGATAACTGCCAAGAATCAAAATTGCTTAAATTAATGACAAAAACACAAAAATATGAAAAAACATTACTAAACAACAAGTCGGAAGTCGGGGTTATTAAACCGAAACAAATCAATCCGTATAAAAATCTTCATGATAGACGGGTCGAATATGATGAAGCTCGACAAAGAATTTTCGGGAACGTACGTACAACTACGCGGTCGCGTCATCTACAGTATTTTAGGGAGAAGTGTTGGCAACGTAAACGTTTGCAATCTTCAATTGCAGCCGCGATCGTTAACGTGAAACACGATATTAGGCCTTACGCTAGAGTGCAGATACAAGGCGAAACTATTCTAGGTTTACTAGACAGTGGAGCCAGTGTATCTTGCTTGGGTTCAGGGGCGTTAGATTTCATCAAACGTCAAGGTCTAACATTGGAAGGGCGTCAGTCATCCGTAAAAACGGCTGACGGTTCGAAACAAATCATTCACGGGGAAATTGATTTACCAATTACATACGGTAATCAAACTAAAACGGTTAAGCTACACGTTGTCCCAGGTCTGTCTCAAGTTTTGTATCTCGGGGTGAATTTTTGGAAAATTTTTCGGATAGCACCCACAATATTCGACGTATCTGTGAATGCTATTTCTATTGATGATCCCAACACACATACCCTTACAACGGAACAGACAACACGCCTCGATCAAGTGTTGTCCTTATTTCCCTCGTTTAACAAGTCGGGATTAGGTAAAACCTCAATCGAAGAGCACGTTATTGATGTCGGTGACGCAGAACCGATAAAGCAACGTCATTACCCTGTTTCGCCGGCGGTACAAGGCCTCATGTACGCGGAGATCGATCGTATGTTGGGGATGGATGTGATCGAAGAAAGTCTTAGTGCATGGAACTCTCCGGTAGTCTTGGTACGCAAACCTGGTAAGGTGCGCCTCTGCCTCGATTCCCGGAAAGTCAACCTGGTCACGAAAAAAGACGCATATCCACTTCCACATATTGATGGATTGCTGAGTCGTTTAGAGAACACCTGTCATATCTCTAGTATAGATTTGAAGGATGCTTTCTGGCAGATACGGTTGGAGAAAAGGAGTCGTGAAAAGACTGCTTTTACTGTCCCCGGTCGTCCCTTATACCAATTCAAGGTGATGCCCTTTGGATTGTGTAATGCCCCACAACGAATGTGTCGATTGATGGACAAAGTAATTCCTTCAGAATTACGAGAAAAGGTCTTTGTTTATCTGGATGATTTACTCATCGCATCGGAAGATTTCGATTCTCACCTTCATTTATTAAAGATAGTTGCGCGCTGCTTATCTGCTGGTTTAACGATAAACCTAGAAAAAAGCAAGTTTTGTATGAAAGAAGTGAAATACTTGGGTTACATTGTTGGAAACAAATGTTTAAAGACCGACCCAAGTAAAATATCTGCAATTCTTGATTTCCCAGCACCAACGACTTCGAAACAAATTCGCCGGTTTATGGGCATGACGGGGTGGTACCGTAGATTCATTTCGAACTACGACAGCTTGTCATCTCCCATAACAGATTGCTTGAAAAAGCAAGCGAAGTTTTGTTGGACGGAGGAAGCGCAAGTGGCTTTTGAGAAGTTAAAGACTTCGTTAACAACGGCTCCAGTTCTGGCAAACCCAGACTACGCTAAGCCGTTTATAGTTCAATGCGATGCCAGTAAAACAGGTGTCGGTGGTGCTTTGTTGCAAGTCAACGACCTCGGGCACGAACAACCCATTGCATATGTCTCGCAAAAATTAAATGCTGCACAGCAGAATTACAGCGTAACCGAGTTAGAATGTTATGCTGCTGTGGTGAGCATAAAGAAATTTAGAGCGTATGTGGAAGGCTTAACCTTCAAGGTCGTCACGGACCATGCCAGCCTCAAATGGCTAATGAGTCAGAAGGATTTGAGCGGACGTTTGGCTCGTTGGAGTTTGAGACTCCAAGGTTTTGATTTCAATATTGAACATCGGAAGGGTTCGGAAAACGTCGTAGCGGATACTTTGTCCAGGGCTTTTGCCGAAGAAGTATCTGAGTATGGGAAAATCCCGTCCGTTGACCTCAATTCCCAAGAATTTAAATCAACCTATTATCTCGATCTGATCGATACGGTATTGAATAATGTGGACAAACTGCCTGATGCACAAGTATCAGAAGGATTTGTCTACTTCCGAACAAAGTTTAGTACTGGAAACCCTGATCAGGACGATTGTACGTGGAAGTTGTGGATTCCACCGAGTCTCACGTCTAACTTGATCCGATTGGCTCATGAACCTCCTCAAGCTGCGCATGGCGGTGTCGGAAAAACTCTTTTTAGACTGCGTCAAAAATATTATTGGCCCAGAATGACGAAACAAGTCAAAGACTTTATTTCGGGTTGCGATATTTGTAAGGAGACGAAAGCTCCAAATGTCGTTTTGAGACCATCAATGGGAAAGCATATACTTACGGAACGTATTTTCCAATTTTTATATATCGATTTATTAGGACCCTATCCACGTTCGAAAAAAGGCAATACTACCTTATTAGTTGTATTAGACAAATTTTCGAAATTTGTTCTATTTAAACCGCTAAAACAAGCGTCGGCCTCGCGTATTGTAGAGTTTCTCGAGGAAAACGTATTTAATTTATTTGGTGTCCCGGAATCTATATTATCATATAACGGTTCACAGTTCGTTTCAAAAGAATTCACTAAATTACTTGATGTGTACGGTGTAAAGCACATTCGTACGGCAATATATTCTCCGCAAGCAAATGCCTCAGAAAGAGTCAATCGCTCGGTGTTAGCTGCTATTAGATCCTATATTGGTGAAGATCATAGAGAATGGGATAAGCATTTGGGAAGTATTGGTTGTGCCTTAAGAAGCACAGTCCATACTTCTACGGATGTTGATCCTTATTTCTTGGTGTTCGGAACCCATATGGTGACCCATGGCACTACTTATGAGCTATTGCGCAAGCTTGACGGATTGAATAGTGGGAATTTCAATGTCGTTACAAAACCCGAACACCTCGAGTTAGTAAGAAATCGAGTTACAAATAAATTGATTACCGCTCATCAGAAACACGAAAGAATTTACAATCGTCGGTCGCGTCAGGTAAAATTCATTGTCGGTCAAGAAGTTTTTCGGAGAAACTTTTCGTTGAGTGACTTCTCAAAAAATGTCAACGCGAAATTGAATAAAAAGTTCTTGACATGACGGATAGCTAAAGTAATCGGTAATTCGTTATATCAAATCGAAGATCTGAACGGAAAAACAGTCGGTATTTATCATGCGAAAGATTTGCGTCAGTAAAAGTATTGCCCGGTGCTCAGTCGGAATGCACGAGACTCATTTTCTCGGGTGTGGTCGAGTCCCACATTGGGCGCGCGAAAAAAAAAAAAAAAAAAAAAAAAAAATTGAATATATATATCGCTCCTTGTTTTTTTTTCAACCTCGTCCGGGATGACAGGTCAACTCTGACTAGGTTGTGGTGTAATGATCGATATTTTGACAGAAAGAAGAAAGAAAGAGATTCCTTCTATAATTGTACCACATCAACGAAAATTATCTTTCCATTGTAACATCTCTGCAATATGTAGAGGGGAGTTAAGTTGGTTGCGGTTGAAGGTTTTTTTTTTGTAGACAAAATTTTGGTTCAAGGGGAAAATTTTTTTTTGACGGATGTGGAAAAAAAATAGGGAGACGGTCTCTTCGAAATAGATGGTGGATGGAAAAAGACGTGATCAGGGAGGAACAAGTTTTTTTTTTTTTGAAGATGAAGCGAGATAGAGAAAAAAGGAAAAAACAAAAAGAAGTACCCGCGTGGCATCATGTTTTTTTTTGATTGATTTGACGTAAATGAATTCAAAAATAAAGTAATATGAGTTATAAAAACGCGTTCCTACATGTGATTCTAATAATAATAAGTAAAAAAAAAAAAAGGGTTGAATAAATTTTGTTAAAATTGGGAGAAGTGAAAAAAAAAAAAAGGGGTTGGAGAGACGATATCAAGAAAGAAAAGATTATATTATAATTTGATCGGTAGGAAGTGCATCTGCAAAATTTGAAGAAAAAAACAAAAAAAAAAGAAGAAAGAAATCGGCCAAGAAAAAACGGGAAAAAACCGCATGGAGAAGATTTTCTCGAGTGACAATTTTTTTTAACGAAAACCAATTTTTTTGTTTTTTGTTTTAGCTTGTAGATCCAACGAACAAAAATTTTTTTTTGTTTGGTTCGTGATCATCCAATCGCATCAAGAACATCCTTTCTTCAAATAAGAAAAAAAAAACATCATTGCATCAAAATTAAGAACACCATTTCTTCAAAACATCATTTCTTCAAATTTAAGAACATAACTTCATCAAAATTAGGAACATCATTTTTCCAAATTTAAAAAGCATCGTTTCCTCAAAATTAAGAACATAATTTCATCAAAATTAGAAACATCATTTCATCAAAATTAGGAACATCATTTCTTCAAAACATAATTTCATCAAAGTTGGGAACATCATTTTTTCAAATTTAAAAAGCATCGTTTCCTCAAAATTAAGAACGTAATTTCATCAAAATTAGAAACATCATTTCATCAAAATTAGGAACATCATTTTTCCAAATTTAAAAAGCATCGTTTCCTCAAAATTAAGAACATAATTTCATCAAAATTAGAAACATCATTTCATCAAAATTAGGAACATCATTTCTTCAAAACATAATTTCATCAAAGTTAGGAACATCATTTCATCAAATATTGTAAAGCATCGTTTCCTCAAAATTAGAAACATCATTTCATCAAAATTAGGAACATCATTTTTTTCAAATTTAAAAAGCATCATTTCATCAAGATTAAGAGCGTAATTTCATCAAAATTAGAAACATCATTTCATCAAAATATTATAAAACATCATTTCCTCAAAATAATTAAGAACAACATTTCTTCAAATAAGAGAAAAAAAAAAAAAAACAACAACATTTCACCCAGCTAGTATAATATTAACATTAATTAATCAAATTTTTTTGATAGAATATATATTTAGTAAGTAGCTATAGACATAGAAAAGAAATAGAAAAGAGAAAAACAAAAAAAAAAAAAAAAATATAAGATTATTAAAGGCTTAACTTATGGCCGAGTAAGATAAGATGAATAATTTTCTTTTTCCTGTTTTTTTTTTTTTTTTTTCAATGGATATATACATATAAGTAGTCTAATTAGTATACCGAATAAGAAAATTATTAAAAGTGTAATTCACAAAAAAAAAAAATAAGAGAAGAAAAAAAAAGGGAATTTTATAAAGATATGTAGAATTTTTTTTTCTTCTCGCGGTTAGGAGATTGTAATTGAATTCATTCGTCGAGTCGGAGGAAGAACCATGATGAGACGGGTCAATTATCCTAAACGCAAATCAATATAGAAAACAGAAAAGAAACCTATGTATAAAAGAAAAGGAAAGAGTGAAGGAAATTAAAAGTTTTTCTTTTTTTGTATTGACGATGTTGGGAAGATAGAGGAGGGGAGTGAAATGGGGAGGGTAGCGAGAGAGAGAAGGAGTTCATTGAGTTAACATGGGGACGTAAGAAAAGAGTTTAACGAAAAAAAAAAAAAAAATTTTTAAAAGAAACTTCGAAGGATCGTACCATTAATTCGGTCGCGGTACGATCAAAGGGGATGACCATGGCATATGGTTATCCTACGGGCGGGAAATTGACCTTTCAAGTGTTGGCCACAATATCTGCGAACGCCACATTCACGTTATCCATCTCAGTTTTGGCGTCATGTTTTCTTTGTGCCGACCACTGAGGAAATTCTTTGTTTGACCCTTGATAAAAAGGAAGAAAGGACTTTGGTTTCGACCATCCTCTCCCCTTTTCGTTGTGTTTGTAAACCACGAACCAGCAAGTACTTATGCTGGCTTTCGAGCCATTATCATTTGGATAATGAAAGTCTACTCTTCACGAGTAAAAGTACACTAAATAGCACGAATTTTTTTTGTTTATGATGATTCACCGCACTAAACTTTTGATGAATGATGACCCACCCCATCGACGAGCTAGAACGAGCCAGCCAACTAGTCGTGCTAAAACCAGTCATCATCAAATAGTGCGAGCCTTTTTTTTTTGTCGTTCCTTTCATGGCTTGAGTGAGACCGTAACTACCTTTAAGTGTAGTTCAGTTCTCACTATGCCCTCTGAGGGGAGCGAGTTGCTGAAGAAAGGAAGGAAGATAAGAAAACCAAAAATTTCTTAATCACCAACGTCATATGATCTCGTAGATGGGTTAGTGCATTTAGATGAAAATGATAGGAAATTATTACTAGGAAAACAAATATGCGTTTTCATGATCAGGGGCTTGTTTTCTAATTGGAAATATATAATTAGTTATTTTGTTTCTGAGAACAGCATTGATGGTGCCATTTTAAAACAAAAATTGGAGGCTAATGTAAAACTATGCTTCGAAATAGGGCTTACGGTTAGAGCTGTAGTGTGCGATCAAGCTATGAATAATTAAAAATGCTATAGGCTGTTAGATATTAATAAAGAGAAGCCATATTTCTATTATAATCAGAAGAAAATAATTGCATTACATGATCCTCCTCATTTATTAAAAAATATAAGAAATTAACTTTATATTAACATCTCGACTAAATCAGGATCCATTAGAGAATATGTTTGCGCAAATTCGGGCAAAGGGCGGTAATAACAAAAATCCTAGTATCCAACGAGTTCAATGGAATAGTTGCGCGCCTAATGTCAATGAGAATTATAACGTTCTCATATGCAAATAAGAATTGTGAAACTGATGAAGACATTTTACTTAATTGGGATAACCCATTAGAATATACTTATATTGATAATTCTAATGAAATTATATCCAGATTATTGGCACAAAATTCTGAAATTGTTTTGGATGATATAGAAAGAGATGCGAAAATAAATGAAACCTGAAACTCCAAGAGTAATTCCGACGTCGCAGACCCAGCAAAAAGATATATTGTCGGCTATGGAATTTTAAAAATTATTTTGAAAAAAATAAACTGTCCAAATGGTGCCATGATAATGAATAAAGACGAATGTGATTTTCTTTTACCGTCGGAAAAACTTATTAAACACAAAAATTTCGACAAAACTATTGAAAGGACTTTTCTACAAAATCCTTCCGATCTTTTTTTCGAAAATTGCAAATTGCATTTTCAAATATATGAAAGTTGTTTTGATAATTATTTGCATTTTACCAACTTAAAAGCAAAAATTATCGAGGAATGCATTCAAAGAACTAATGAATTTTACCCCAGTTGGTTTGCTGAGAACCAATGTTTAGAACATCGAAAGGAAGTTCTAAATTTTTTAATTGTGGTTCTATTAAAAAAGAATTGTTCTTGGGTCAAAAAAAATGGAAATATTTTACCCAATAGTTTCACGAAACACCCACGCTTAAAAATTTTAAATGAATAAATAATCCTGATATATATTCTCCAACCTTCTAACACGACATCATGAAATCAGTTATTTGGTTATTCAAAGCATTCCTGAAACAAATTATGTCAACATTCGATGTTAAAATTGTAGAAAAAGGTATGTTGCCAAATATCATCACATATTAACTGCCGAAAGTACTTAAAATGAGTTCGACAAAATTCTTCCAAATAAATATATTATATAATAATCTTCATATCTTTATATATATACGGAATATTTACGGAAATCCAATAATCCTTAGTTGACCATAAAATATCAATATATCTATAATTTTTAAAAAAGCAATCAGATACATGCATATGTCCATTACTTAAAACAAAATTCAATTCAATTTTTGGCCCAAGTTCGAAAGATTTTATTATTTAGCATTATCTAAAAGTACACGAGAAACTCTGAGAAAAAAATTTGTTCAAAAAATACATATAATACAATCGACATTAACTTGTTACACACACAATCGAGCATAAAAAATATTTCTAAAAGTACATTTGAATTCTAAGATCAGGCCAGCAAAAAACCTACACCAAATATATCAATTCATATTTCTCCATAATAGAATAGAACACAAGTTTCTCTGCCATCAAACGCTTTAATTCAAAAATTAGAAAAAAAAAAAACCAAGAACAAAATATACTCATATACGGGATTTATAAATGAATGAATTCAAAGCTTAATTTCTTTAAATGATTTGAAAAAAGTCATCAATCCAGTACAAAAACCAAAGCTCAAAAACAAAATGTAAAAATAAGAAAGAATTCTCCTCGTATATTTTTTCCTTATATTTCATTTAGTTTTTTAAGTCGAAATTTGTGGGCAAACCCAATTTTACACATCTTATCATAATTTACTGTCTTTGGTCGAGCGACACCAAAAAATTTAGATTTAAGAAATTTGTTTTTGCTACTCCATATGTGTAGCTCTGAATAAAAAGAATAATGTCAAAATTCAAAGAAAATATTGTTACTGTTATGAAATAGTTTGTATAGAAAGGACACAATAAATAGTATAAAATCAATTAAATACAGTCCACAAGTAGAAGAAAAGAAAGCTGAACAGTTGGCAATGGAAGAATTGGCGATGCTCGAAGATAAAGAGGAAATTATTCAAAGGGAAAGAATGCAGGAAGTCCTGCAAATAAAAAATAAAACAGGTAAATTACAGAAACTAGAAAACTTGTTAGTAAATAAAGAACATGAAAATTATGAAAAATTTAATGAAGAAAGATTGTCAGTAGGAAAAGAATTAAAATCTATAATAGCGAATCATGAAACTAAAGAAATAGATAGGGAATTTGAGGTTAAAGCAATTAATCGCAAAAAAGCCATTATAAAAAGCAGGTTAGAATTAGAAAAAATGACAATCATTCAAAACACAAGTGCACCCTTTGACGAATTTGAAGAAGAAGAAGCATCAGTCAAAACGAAAAATTGGTTACAAGAAAATCCATTCAAAGAAAATAGTATTATGAATAATATAAATAATTTAGATAACCATCAGGAAATTAAAGAAATGAAAATTAAATCTGTGGAAAATAATTCTGGTGGAAATGATACAGAAGTTAGACAGTTAATAAATTCAATGAATCTACTTGTCAGCAAAATAAATAGTACAAATACGCCCCAACAGGGGGTAATTATAGTGAATTTCTGGCCAGGCAATCTACAGGGAAACAACTTCCATTATTTACAGGACGACCAGAAGAATGGCCCGCATTTAGTGCTGCTTTTAAACAGACAACAGAGACTTGTAGATTTACATCAACCGAAAATCTCACACGGCTTCGAAAATGTTTAAAGGGTGAAGCATATACAGCAGTAGAATGTTTATTAGTGTCACCAGATAATCTGAATGACATTATGAACATACTTGAAATGAGATTTGGAAATGTTGAGCAAATAATAAAGGCTCTCATCAAAAAAGTAAAGGCAGTTTCACCGGTAAAAGAAGACAAACTAGACACCTTAATAAAGTTCGGAACAGCTTTAAAAAATCTTGTAGTTATGGTAAAAACACTTAAAGGTAATTCTCATATAAATAATCCTCAGCTGTTAGAAGAACTTGAACTTAAGTTACCTGTTCAATCAAGATTTGCTTGGATACATTGGGTCAAACATGATAGTAAGAGAAAGAGAAATCTTGATTGGTTTGCAGAATGGATAGAAAAGGAAATGGAAGTAGCATGTGAACTGTATGAAGTGCAGTCCATCACAAATGAAAATACACAAGGTAAAAAACGGAATAAAGAAATAATTCTAACTGTTAAAGAAAATAAAAGATCGAGTATTCAATGTCTGTATTGCAAAAAGGTAGATCACAAAATATGGAATTGTGATAAATTTAATTGCATAACAGGTAAAGAACGATGGGATTTTATTAAAAAGAAGAATATATGCATTAGCTGCCTAAATTATGGTCATAAAATAAAAGATTGTCGTTTAAAGAAAGTTTGTAATACAGACAATTGTCAAAAGAATCATAACACATTGTTGCATTTCACTAAAGAGTCAGAGGAAGTTCAATTAACAGAAGTAACAAATTATCATACCATAACTCATAATTCTAGTGCAAGTCAAAGTCAAGTCAATTTAATGATTTTGCCAGTAAAAGCAGTAGGCCCAAAGGGTGTTGTATCTACATTTGCTATGCTAGACCCAAGTTCAACCGTAACGCTTGTGTCAACTCAAATAGCAAATCAAATCGGATTAAAAGGTATAAAAGATCCATTAATATTTAAGGGACTCCATCCTACAGTGCGTGAAGAAACAAGTATACGTGGCGATTTCGATATTATGGGAAGTAATGGGAAGCAATTCAGATTACAAAATGTCAGAACAATTAGAAATCTGCCACTACCACGTCAAACAGTAAATTCTAAAGATTTAAAGAGATGGCCGCACTTAGAAAATATCAATATTGAAACATTTGTAGACAAATTTCCCACAATACTTATAGGACAAGACCATTGTGAGTTAACTTTACCAGAAGAAGTCATTCATGGCCCACCAAATGCTCCAGTTGCTGCCAAGACACGATTAGGTTGTGTATTGACCGGAAAAAATACTTTTGGTAATGATAAAACAGCATATAATTATCATCTAAGATCTGAAGAAGATGAACTGCATCAACTTGTAAAAAATTATTTTTCAACGGAGTCGTTTGGAGTTCGAGTAATCCAAGACAAATTACGATCCAAGCAAGATATGAAAGCTGAAATAATATTAGAAACAACAACCAAACGTATTGGTAATAGGTTTGAAACCGGACTACTTTGGAAGGATGAACAAAGGAACACCCCAAATAGTAAACTAATGGCTACTAAACGACTTCATTTAATAGAACAAAAGATGGATAGAGACAAGAAATTTGCACTTCAATATTGTGATAAAATTGAAAAATATGTGGAAAAATCTTACGTCAAAAAATTAACAGAAACAGAATTATTAGAAAAGAACGAAAAAGTATGGTATCTTCCTCATTTCTTTGCATTTCATCCACAGAAACCTGATAAACCGAGACTAGTTTTCGATGCCGCAGCCAGATGTAACGGTGTAAGTTTGAATGATATGTTATTGCAAGGACCTGGTCAGACTAATCCACTTCCTGCGATATTAATGAAATTTCGACAGAAATGTGATGATCTTCGGAGCAGCTAGTTCACCATGTTCAGCACAATATGTAAAAAATGTTAACGCAAAAGAATTTCATAATAGATTTCCAGAAGCATCCAATGCGATTATTGAAAAGCATTATATTGATGACTATTTAGATTCATTTGACACAATAGAAGAAGCAGAATCAACGATTCTCAATGTAATTGATATACACCGCAAGGCTGGATTTGAAATCTGCAATTGGGTATCAAATTCAGAAAAGATTATAGAGTTAATTCCAGTGGAACTAAGATGTAATAAAATTATAGAAACAGATATAGATGAAGATAAAAATATAGGAAGAGTTCTTGGACTTTACTGGAATGCAAAATCAGACGAATTTCATTTTGACACTAGTCTTTTACGCATTGAGGAAGAAATTTTAACTGGAAAAAGAATACCGACAAAAAGAGAGGCTTTATCATTGGTGATGTCTATTTTTGATCCATTGGGATTCTTAGCGCATTTCACTATAACCGCTAAGATTATTATACAACAAACATGGAGATGGAAAATTAATTGGGGTGAAGTACTTCCAAATGAAGTACACAAAAAATGGAGAAAATGGGTTTCTCAATTGAAGGATTTAGTCTACTTTAAGATACCAAGATGTTATTCTGATTTGTTGACATTTGCGGAGAACATTCAACTACATATATTTGTAGATGCAAGTGAAAAAGCGTTTTCGGCAGTTGCGTATTTACGTGTTGTTACATCGGAAGATATAATCGTAAGTTTTGTTATGGCAAAATCAAGAGTAGCACCTTTAAAGAACCTATCAATCCCAAGAATGGAATTACAAGCAGCGGTTATGGGTAGCAGATTAGCTCATACGATAACAAAATACCATGATATTCTAATAAAGCAAACTATTTTTTGGTCAGATAGTAAAATTGTTTTATGCTGGATAAGATCAGATAGTCGCCGCTTTCAACAATTCGTTTCTCACAGAGTTGGTGAGATACATGAATTAACCAATGCTTGTGAATGGAGATGGGTTCCTACAGGAGATAATGTGGCGGATGATGCAACTAGAGATCAAGACAAAGCACATTTAAATTCGAGAAATAGATGGATCAATGGACCCGATTTTTTTATGAAAACCGAAGATTTATGGCCGGTAGAAATAGAATCCAATAGAAAGGAATTTATTGAAGAATTGGAAGAAAGAAAAAATTTCATTAGCGTTATAGAAGATACAAATAGACAAATCATAGAAATAGAAAGGAGTTGAATGGCATTTCATTCCACCGTCAGCACCACGTATGGGTAGGAGCTGGGAGCGAATGGTGAAATCAGTAAAGGTCGCTCTATCGGCTGTTTTAAAAGAAAGGCGTCCAAAAGAAGAAACATTACAAACACTTTTAACAGAAGCAGAAATGTCGGTCAATGGACATCCATTGACTCATGTACCACTAGACTCGAGAGATGATGAGGCGCTAACACCAAATCATTTTCTTATTGGATCATCAAATGGCGTAACCTATGGCACATACAACAACAAAGATTTATGTCTCAGAAAGCAATGGCGTATAGCACAAAGTATGGCGGATTTTTTCTGGAAAAGATGGGTTAAAGAATTTTTACCATCCTTGGTAAAAAGGCAGAAATGGTATTGCGCGTCGGAACCAGTCAAAATTAATGATATTGGAATTTTGGTAGACGAGAATCAACCACGAAATAGTTGGCCAAAAGGTGTGATTACAGCAGTTTATCCTGGCAGAGATGGACAAATTAGAGCAGTTGATATTCGTACGACGACTGGAACCTATAGAAGACCTGTAACCAAAATATGCATACTCGACTTAAAAAAGAATTTTTCGGACGGACCGTCCAAAACAGGTGGGAGTGTAGTCGAGCGACACCAAAAAATTTAGATTTAAGAAATTTGTTTTTGCTACTCCATATGTGTAGCTCTGAATAAAAAGATAAATGTCAAAATTCAAAGAAAATATTGTTACTGTTGTGAAATAGTTTGTATAGAAAGGACGCAAAATATTGAAGTGAATAAAATTTATAGAAAATAGAAGGAAATTTATAGTTGGTTTTATTTGAAACTAATCGACCTGTTGTAAGGCACAACAACTGTCCTTGGTTATAGTTTATTAAGCATGAGCAAAAATAATATACTGCTATGGACAAAAAGTAATGAGACTGTGTTTTTAAAAATACGCGCGCAATGAATATCAATGGTTATATTTATTTGATAGATTGGTATGACTGTTGTGAACAGCTAGAAATCCCATGATGTTTGCTTTGTTAGTTTCAAAATTTCAGCGTCTTTCGCAATTGTGAAAAATTTGTTGGGGCTTTTTTTTAATATGGATAAACCTATTGAACAAAGAAAACATTAAATTTTGTGTAAAAAACGAAATTTCTTGTACAAATACATCAAAAATGTTAGAAAAATGTTACCGCGATCAGTGTTTATCAAGATCAAAAAGGACGATTTGGGCTTGTCTCGTGTGTCTTGTCCCAAAATTATTGAATTTGTTTGAAAAACAACGTCGTGTTGAAACGGCTCAAAAATCCAGTGAATATCGTGCTACAGGTGAACCAAAACCAAAAAAACACGTCAAAGCAAGTCCAAAACCAAGGTCATGTTGACAGTTTTTTCGACTACCGTTGCGTTGTCCACAAAGAGTTCCTTCCAACTGTCCAAAAAGTTAATACAGAATATTTTTTAAGCCTTTTGCGTCGTTTACGTGAGTCCATTCGTAAAAAACGACCACAATTATGCCGAAACTATTCATGGTTTTTACACCATGACAATGCACCACTGCCATCATTATTCGTCAGCTTTTCATCAAAAATCAAGTGAATGTCGTTCCGTAAGCACCGTATTCGCCAGATATGGCTCCGTGTGATTTTTTTCTTTTTCCTCGATTGAAATTACCACTTCATGGACATCGTTTTGAGTCAATAGAAGTTATCCAATAGAACTCGCTTGCCGCTTTGAAGGCTATACCGGAAGCTGAGTATAATAAATGTTTCGAAGACTGGAAGAAACGTTGAAATAAGTGTATTCAAGATTCAAGATTACTTTGAAGGAGACACGATAAATTTGGATGAATAAAATATTTTGTGTTTTTTATTTAATCAGTCTCATTACTTTTTGTCCATAATAGTAAATATAATTATTTACAAATAAAAATTATTTTTAAAAAAAATGCATTAAAAAACCTTAAATTTTTCCAATTTTTAATATTTTTTCTTAGTATATTTTCACCTCATTTTCTTAAATATTTTGTTTGTTATTTTTATCTATGGAAATAATAAGAATTAATTATTAAACAATGGTTTAGAGTTAACTTCATCTTACATTTTTAAATTATTCACAACGGTTTAACTTTGTTCGCCTTTTGTTTGACGAAATCAGTTACGCAATTTTTGACATCAATACCTAGGGCTATGTAATCTTCGATTGATATTTTTGCCAAGCCTATAAGCCGTTCTGGATCCATTGTTGAGCGAAGATAAGTTTTTATTAAGTTCAGTTTGGAAAAACTTCTTTCACCGCTTGCTACTCTAACAAGTAGCGTTAAAAATATTCTTAAGGTGATCAAAATATTTGAATAAATATCAGACAACTTTTTTCACAAATAAAACATAGGACATCTTTCGAACTCTGTTCAATGCGTGTTGAAATAGATTGAAGCTCATTACCACATGACTCCATTGGACTTATTTCAAAACATATATTCAGTCGGACTGAAAAAAGTCCAATGGAGACTGTAAAAATTGGACATTTTTGAGTTAGACTTTTCCAGACTTATTTTTGACATATTGAAATTAAGAGTGGTGCCAATGAATTAAATGCATACGAATGTATGTAATTGCAATAGGTTTCTCTCAATATTTCAGATATTTTTAATTTCTAGACATTTTTTTTAGAAAAAATTAATTTGGCGCCTTCATACGACAGCAATAAAATGGAAACAATTTGTTCATTTCATTTAAAAATAAATTTGGTTTAAAATTCGTATCATTTTATGAAAAAAATACTAGAAATATTCGTAATGATGATGGGATGGATTTTAGAAAGAATCTGTACTGCATTGACTACACTAAATTCAGAAGTGGGATTATTTATTGTGAATCAGGGCGGGAAAGACAATTGTGCTAAATTTTCTGCAAGAAAATTCGAAATTAAACTAGAAACTT
Organism: Xylophagus ater; assembly: GCA_963422695.1. NCBI lineage: Eukaryota > Metazoa > Arthropoda > Insecta > Diptera > Xylophagidae > Xylophagus > Xylophagus ater. Next base: position 39,799,711 of record OY730478.1, read on the forward strand.
CTGTGGGAAAATTTCGAAGAAATTCGTTATTAAGTAATTTGAGAGTATAATAATTTCACGGTGTGTGAAAATTTCAGGGGAGTACAAGAAATTTTGTGTACTTTTGTATGAGTTGTATAAAAATTTCGATTGTGCGAAATTTGAGGTTATACGTCGTGTACCGTGTGAAAATTTCGATTGTACGAGAAATTTCGTGGAAATTAAGATTATACTAGGAAATTTCGTGGTATTTAGATACAGTGCGAGAAGTTTCTATAGAACATAAGAATTTCGTGAACAATTAAAAATATTTGAACAATGGAAAGTAAACTATTAGACAGCTTGAGTACGTCAGAACTATCCACAGTTCTGCGTGTGTGGAAGTCAGTTTCCACGGGAACTAAAACAGAAAAGAAGAAAAGAGTAATCGCTGAATGTGCAATAAGAGAACTAGACATTAGCACATTCGACTTTAGCGAAATTCTGAAAGAGGAAAAACAAGAAGAAAACACGAACGAGGACAATGACAAGTTCGATTTCAGTGAAGAGGGTGCAAAATCAGCGGAAAGTGATAAGTTCGAGAAGGTTATGACCCTGCTGATGAATAAAATGGATTTTTTGCAAGGCGAAATGAAAACAAATGATTCCAGTTTACAAGGCGAAATAAAATCAACTGCTTCTAGTCTTGAAAATGAAATTAAAACTAGCGTTTCTGGACTAGAAACCAAAATGGAGTCTAGTATGGGGAAATTAAAATCTCAAGTTGAATCCAGTGTTGCGAACTTAGAAGACAAAATTACTACAGAAGTCTCTACAGTTCGCACAGAAGTAAGCAAAGTTGAGCAGAGATTTGAAGATAAAATGAAAAGCAATACTACAGATCTAGAGAACAAAATAACTACCGAAGTCAGCAACGTTGACCAGAAATTGGAACAAAAAGTAGCAGAAATAGAAGCAAAAATGGCTGACATCAAAGAAAATAAACCAAATATTGAGTCATCAGGTAAAAGGATGAAGCCACCAATATTTGACGGCAAAACTTCATGGCCAGTCTACAAACGACAGTTTGAAGCGGCTGCTGGTGCGAACGGCTGGTCTAATGTAGAAAAAGCCACAACATTAATTCTGGCTCTACGGGGTAACGCAGCCGATTTATTGCGGACAATCTCACCAGAAAATGAGAAGAATTACAATTACATTGTAACACAATTGGACATTCGATATGGGGATAACCACATGAAGGATGTATACAGGATCGAGCTTATCAACCGAATGCAGAAATCCGAAGAAACGCTTCAGAAGTTAGCAGCGGAGATTGAACGTTTAGTGTACATGTCCTATCCTGATTACCCTGTGGAGATGCGGTGCGAGATGGCGGGAGAAAGGTTTGTTAGCGCCATACGGGATACGGGCATACAAAATAGCGTCCGGGTTAGCGGAAAGCGAACGCTACAAGAAGTATTGGCGTTCGCTTTGACATTAGAAGGTGCGAAGAAAGCTACGAGATCAGTCCCACGGATCAGGACTGCTACAGTTGCTGAGGGGTCGCCGCAACTGGATATCAAAGACCTCAGGCAGCAGATAAAGGAAGTACTGCGGTCAATCCAGAAAGAAGGAGACAGAAACACGCGCAGGAAAATCACATGCTGGGGCTGCGGAAAAGAGGGGCATGTACAACATAAGTGCCCGAACCAAACAACAAAACAAAAAGGTTCGGGAAACGAAACGGAGCTAACTTAAAGGGGGACAAGTTAGCTCAAAAGAATAATGCCCCCAGCATCGTTGTATCTGTCTCGCTTATGCAACACAACAACAACAGTCTAACGGTACAGGGTGTAATTGCTGGTCATCAGTGTAAAATTGTCATAGATACAGGCGCAAGTAAATCCATCATTAACAAGAGAGTAATCAATCATAAACACATCAGTGAAAGCAGTAACAGGGTGCTTCAAACCGTTACGGGTGAATCATCTCCGATTCTTGGGGAAGTCGATCTGGCATTGGAGCTAGATGGGTATGTGTTCCGGCATACATTTTTGGTGGCTGATATAATGGACGATTGTATCATGGGCCTGGATTTCATGAAAAAGAATGGAGTGAGTGTAAATGTTGAAGAGGAAGTTCTGCGATGTGGAAATATTGATTTCTCGCTAACGTTGGAGGAAGCAGGATCCAGTGCCAAAGTAGAAATTCTACAAGACCAAACAATTGCGGCAAATACTGAAGCTGTTGTAGAGGCGAGACTGGTCGATGGTACTGGGAGGCCAGCAATACAAATTATTGAACCTGACAGATAAAACTTAAAGGATGGACTGATGATAGCACGAACAATAGTGAAAGTGAACGAAAAAGGGACAATTCCAGTCAGAGTGGCGAACTTTTCAAAAATTAACAAGAAATTGAAGAAGGGAACCATTGTCGGCAGTGCTGAAGGGGTTTCGTCAATAACAAATGAGGACTGCAGAAACAAAGAAACTCAACGGGAGGAACGGGTTCTTCCGGAAGCCTTGAAACCACTTGTCTCTGATATCACTAAAAGAGTATCAGAGTCGGAAGCAGTTAAGGCTACAGGTTTATTAAAGGAGTTTGAAGATGTCTTTGTATGCAGTAAAGGGGACTTTGGACGAACGGACCAAGTAAAACATAGAATTAATACCGGCAATGCAGATCCTATTCGTCAACCACCAAGGAGACTACCATTAGCCGAACAAAGAGAGGTTACTGACATGATCGAGGAAATGCATCAGGAGGGAGTAATTGAACCATCAAACAGTCCGTTTGCATCTCCGGTAGTCCTAGTACGGAAAAAGGATGGGACTACAAGATTTTGCGTAGATTACCGAAGACTGAATGACGTAACTAAGAAGGACAGTTACCCTCTTCCTCGCATAGATGACACGTTAGATACACTCTCAGGAGCAACTTGGTTTTCAACACTTGATTTAAAAAGTGGCTATTGGCAAGTTGGAATTGAACCGGAAGACAGAGAAAAGACAGCGTTCACAGTAGGAACAGGCTTATGGCAATTCACAGTGATGCCATTTGGATTATGTAATGCACCGGCAACATTCGAACGACTGGTGGAACATGTCCTACGGGGCTTAACATGGAAGACGTGCCTTGTATACTTGGACGATATCATCGTAATCGGAAAAACTTTTGATGAACATCTTCAGCGATTACGAAAAATATTTGGACGTCTTCGTGCAGTTAATTTGAAGTTAAGTCCGAAGAAGTGCGAACTATTTCAACATGAGGTGAAATACTTAGGACATGTTGTGTCTGCAGAAGGAATTTCCACCGATGAAGACAAGATAAAAGCAATTCAACAATGACCAGTACCAAAAGATAAGCATGAAATCCGGTCATACTTAGGCTTGTGTACTTACTACCGACGTTTCATAAAGAATTTTGCTAATATAGCCGGTTGTCTACACAAGCTAACGGATAAGGGAAAACCATACGAGTGGACCGAAGAATGCCAGTCAGCTTTCGAGGAGTTGAAACATAGACTATGTTCTGCTCCGATATTGGCGTATACAAAATTTGGAGAAAGATTTATAGTGGATACGGATGCCAGCATTATCGGAATTGGAGGGGTACTCTCTCAACAGATCGAAGGTGAGGAAAAAGTGATCGCATACTTCAGTAGGAAACTTTCCAAACAAGAGGTAAACTACTGCGTCACCCGGAAAGAACTCTTGTCAGTAGTTGAAACTGTTAGGCATTTCAACAAATACCTCTACGGGCAGGAGTTCCTACTTCGAACCGACCATGCGGCACTTAAATGGTTGCTACAATTTAAAAATCCAGAAGGTCAAGTGGCAAGATGGATTGAGCGACTACAAGGGTACCACTTCAAGACAGAACATCGAAAGGGGACATCGCATGGTAATGCTGACGCCTTATCTAGAAGACCATGCGGTGAGAATTGTAAGCACTGTGGTAGGCTAGATGAGAAGGAAATAGTCATGGTCAAGACAACAAGAATAGGTAATGATGACGAGACTAGTATCAGAAATGAACAGCTAAAGGACAAAGATATTGGACCAATCCTTGAATGGAAAGAACAGGATCAGCGTCCGGGACGGAGCGATATTGCAGCTTATAGTAGTACAACAAAGAGTTATTGGGCTCAGTGGGACTCGCTGGAAATAGAAAATGGCGTTCTCAGTAGAAGATGGGAATCTTCTGATGGTAGAGATAAAGTAATGCAGTTGATTGTGCCCAAGTCCAAAGTACATGAGGTACTTGGTGAAGTACATGGTGGGACTTCGGTGGGACATCTGGGAGTCAACAAAACATTAGAAAAAGTACGAGAACGATTCTATTGGATAAATTGCCGAGCTAATGTTGAAAGTTGGTGTCGAAAATGTGACGCATGTGCAGCAAGCAAAGGACCACATAGACGAACTAGGGCAGCAGTGAAGCAATATAACGTTGGCGCTCCATTTGAACGAATCGCAATTGATGTAGCCTGGAGGAACATTTATCAAAGGTGGTAACATCAGACCAAAGTGAATGGGACAAACACATTCCATTGTTCCTAATGGCATATAGGACTGCAGACCACGACAGCACAAAACATACTCCATCGGAAATATTGTTTCGACGCAATATACGGCTTCCTGTGGATATAATGTTTGGTAGACCAGAATGTGACAAAATGGAAGTTAGTGACTACACCGATAAACTGAGGGATCGTCTAGACGAGATACATCACATAACAAGGGATCGGATAAAAATTGCTAGCGACCGAATGAAAATAAGGTACGACATTGCTACGAACAGCTGTGGATTCCAGGGTGGTGACTTGGTATGGCTCTATAATCCACAACGGAAAAAGGGAATGTCACCTAAATTTATGCCAAAATGGGAGGGTCCATATACCGTCATAAAAAGTATAAATGACGTCGTATATCGCATCCGAAGATCTCCAAGGGCAAAAATGAAAGTGGTTCATTTAAACCGATTAGCAAAATATCACGGGACGACTTCAGAAGATTCTGTTCGGGACGAACAGATTTAAGGAGGGGGGGTAGTGCACTACACATCACTAGAAACTGCTGGAAATATTTTTTTATTTCTTTATTAAATTCAAATCAAAAATATTTCCAGAAAATTCCAAAATTAAATTGTTTACACGATCGAGACAATACAATACACTTCTCAATAATGTGAACAATGGCAATGAGTCATAAAACAAGAAAAAAAAAGCACATACAAAAGATGTTTTTCAGAAATAAATAATAAATCATTGACACAAACCTAAACAATGATTAGAGCTTTCGAGAAGTATTTTTTTGTGTATTGAATAAGAATTTTCGAGAAGTATTTTTTTTGTGTATTGAATAAGAATTTTCGAGAAGTATTTTCGAGAATATTCTGAAACACACCAATTTTGTATAAAAAGCAGCCGTGGAGTCGAGCCCACAATCAATTCAGATCAGAAGTTTAAACTGTATACTTGAAACATTCGGAGTAAAACTAAAGCTTTGATCTTAAAAGTAATTAAAATAGTGAAGCTCTAAAACTGTGATAAATTGATTGTAATAATTAAATTATTGAAAGACAAATATTTTTAAGACTAATTGTAATGCAGAAATAATTATAAATAAACTTTATACACTAAATTCACATAAATAAAAAGTGTTATCATTCTAATAACATCGAACCGAAAGAGTAGCACGTCACAGTATTTTTATAATAAATTTATGAAGCAAAAATATCATTGTTCCTTCATCAACGGCATTTTTACAAATAAAATATCAGGACATCAACTGCCCACCTACAAATTTAATGTCTTCAAAATGGCGCCCGTAAACTGAAAATAAGTCTTGAAATAAGTACAATGGAGTTGCTGCGTTACATAAATCCACTGCTTCGATGTCTTTAGAGCGGTCATGACTTAATGCTGACTCAAGCTTAGTACATGATGCATACAGATGCTGTATTGTTACATTTTGTAGACTGTCAAGCAAAAATGCACTTTAAATCTTTGCTGGGGGTTCTGAATGAAATTATCTTGCCCCTTCATATGAAAATTGTTTTTTTTTAATCGCATGCAAATTGGTTCTAGTTTCAATTCCGTTGGAATGTTTTACGTTAAATCTGTGATCAATCAATTGATTTTAGATTTATATGAGAATGAACAAAACACTTATAAATGCCGTGTTTTTTGGCGCCCTCAACATTTTAGCGCCCTAGGCGGCCGCTTAGTTCACCTATATGGTAGAGCCACCCCTGGTTTAACCCTAGGAAGGTCAAGCAGGTCTGTGCAGACTTTTTGCATATACACGTGTGTATAACTTTTTTGTTTTGCCTCTTAGAGACGAATCCCTCCATGACTTCCTGAATGCGGCTACGGCGAACATAATGAGCACAAAATCAGATCACTTTTGTGTTTCTGTTCGGTTTTATTAGAGTTTACAAAACAAATGGTTCAAACACCCCATACCTAATAGGTATGTGCAGACCTATATGGGATTTGTATGGGAACACATGGGTGGGTATCCTAAAAGTGTGTGTAAATGTGTTTGATGCTTGGAAAAGGACAACATGAACAATGAAAACATATTTTTGCATATTCTAGGTTACAATTTACCCTATATTATTTATTAAAGGTAAGAAAATAAAGGTTAGACACGGTATTGAAGGCACGCGTACCTGTAATGTGAATGCTGTTTGCGCACCGGTTTTTTGCAACACATGCAATGAAATCGAGTTTTTCGCTGCCTTTTATACAATTTATAGCACAGCGAACACGATGGTCGAGTTGCAGACGAAACGCCATGGGTTGGTTGATCATCTATGGTGGGTCTGTAGCTACCTCCGAAAAAAAGTTGAACAATTGATTTTAGAATTTGAATTGAAGGAATGAATAAATGAAATGCTTACATCTACACCGAATAACGCAATTGCCTGTCTGACATGTTGAATACTTAGCAAATAGCGAAAAAAAATCGCTGAACCTCCTAGGGTTAAGCTAGTGAGATTTTGTATTTCTTTTCAATGATGGTTTGCTGTTTGTGTTTACGCTAGCGAGATTTTTTTTCGGTTTTTTTTTTAAATAAGAAAAAAAAGCAAAGGTTTTCATTTCATTTATTTTTGTATTTAAGTTAATATAATATATTCCACTGTGTTCAAAACGTAAGGTGAATTTTGTTTTAAAATTAAAAATTTTTATTTATTCTTTCAAATCAATTTCGTCCCCCTCAAAATAATCCCCCCAGCTACAATACACTTATGCCAACGTTTTTTCCAATCTTTGAAGCATGCTAAAAAGTCATCCTCAGGTATAGCTTTCAATGCGCGTAGTGATTCACGTTTGACCTCTTCAATCGACTCAAAACGATTTCCCCGGGGTGGTCTCTTGAGCTTTGGGAACAGCCAGAAGCCGCACGTTGCTAAATCAGGCGAATACGGTGGTTGTGGAGCAACATGACTGGAGTTTTTGGCGAAAACTCACGCTCCTTTTCGAAAAAATTGAGAAATTTTGGCACCAAACGCGATTTGACTCTTCTGAGGCACAAATGATCCTTCAAAATTGCTTGCACTGATCCAATTGAAATTGCAAGCATGTCGGCAAGGTCTCGAATTGTTAATCGACGATTTTCGAGCACCAATTCTTTGATTTTCTTGATGTGTTGCTCATCAATTGACGTCGATGGTCGTCCAGAGCGTTCCAAGTCATCACGTTCTCTGCCTTCTTTGAAGTCTTTGTAGCACTTGTAAACATTTTTCTCTGACATAGTCTCGTCACCGAAGGCCTTTTGTAATATTCGATACGTTTCAGCGGCGGCGTTTCTTTGCTCAACAAAATTCGACATCGTAAAAATCGCGAAATTTACTTTTCTTTGTTCACAAAACCAAGCGTAAACTAAAAACTAATGATGATATTGATATGTAATTTGTCACAGATGTCACTAACAGTCCTACCAACTCATTTGTCTGATTCGGTTAACGCGGGAAGTTTAAATTAAAAATTCACCTTACTTTTTGAACACAGTAGTATATATATACACCCCCTGACACTTAATTACCCTCACTTAAATTTTTAACGTCAATTATGACATACTGGTGCAAATTCTTAGAAACTTTTTCTGTAATATTCCTTGCTCGTTATTCTGTTCTACCTGATGACCCAGATGTGGGAATAACCCATGCTTGAGTGGAAATTCCCATTTTTATCTTTTGCACCGAGACACTTGATTACCCTCATCAGTTTTCTTCAAGCGTTCAAGGCGAACAGTGGTCTTCTAAAAACAATTTACCGTTAAAAAACAAGTGTGTTACTTGTCTGCTTTACCTTAGTGAAGTTTTTGTTCCACCTGGACAGAAATGGGGCGTGAAAAATCACTAACCGAAACAGAAGTTGGAAAAATCACTTCATTGACAGAAAAAATTATTCCAATCGCGATATTGCCAGGCAAATTGCGGGATGCATCGAATTCTGTGGAAACTGCTCATAAAATTAAGGAGGAAGTGGGAACTACAGCGAGTGTCCGTTCAGTTCTCAGGATGATCAAGCAGTATCCACACCTCCGACGTGTGTCTTCCTTCGAAAACGACAAAATTGATTGCTCCATGAAATGACGGAACCAACAGACGTGTGACGACGGGAGAAAAACAACTTGGATTCTCTCAAATCGTTGAAATAATGTCGAAAACCATCAGGGCCATCCAAATTAAATGTTTTCTCGTCGGAAAAAATTACTTGCTGCCGTTCTGTCTTCCACAGTAAATGTTCCCGCAAAACTCGAATCTAGCATTCTTATGAGGTTGAAGTAAACGTGTTTTTTCTTGTATTTTTTGACGTCAAAGGTGTGGATACTGCTTGATCATCCTGAGAACTGTATGGACACTCGCCGTCGGTCCCACTTCCTATTTAATTTTACGAGCAGTTTCCACAGAATTCGATGCATAGTTGCTTCGGATGTGCGTCCTTTTCGTTTTTTTCCGTAATTTTCTTTGTTTTTGATAAGATTATTTATAGTCCAAGGATCTCGACCAATTCGCCTGGCAATATCGCGATTGGAATAATTTTTTTCTTTCAATGAACTGATTTTTCCAACTTCTGTTTCGGTTAGTGATTTTTCACGCCCCATTTCCGTCCAGGTGGAACAAAAACTTCACTAAAGTAAAGCAGACAAGTAACACACTTGTTTTTTAACGGTAAATTGTTTTTAGAAGACCACTGTTCGCCTTGAACGCTTGAAGAAAACTGATGAGGGTAATCAAGTGTCTCGGTGCAAAAGATAAAAATGGGAATTTCCACTCAAGCATGGGTTATTCCCACATCTGGGTCATCAGGTAGAACAGAATAATGGGCAAGGAATATTACGGAAAAAGTTTCTAAGAATTTGCACCAGTATGTCATAAATGACGTTAAAAATTTAAGTGAGGGTAATTAAGTGTCAGGGGGTGTATATATATACAATATATAGCTTTTCGTTTATGTTTGAATTTTCTAATATTGTATATTTTTAAAATAAATTTTAACTGAAAAATTTCAGTTGTTCGGTAGATTTGCTAGGTGGGGCTTAGCCCCTAAGGTAGAGCCGCGCCTGGATTTTAGAAAGAATCTATATTGCATTGACGTACCGTAATGCATTTTTCTGAGAAATTTTTTATATGTCGAGTAAAGTTTCTACTAATTACAATTCCGGGAAGGATTGATATTTCAGCAATTTTATTTCAAAATAATTTTATTACAAACATTTTCTTATGAGGTTGAAGTAAACGTGTTTTTTCTTGTATTTTTTGACGTCAAAGGTGTGGATACTGCTTGATCATCCTGAGAACTGTATGGACACTCGCCGTCGGTTCCACTTCCTATTTAATTTTACGAGCAGTTTCCACAGAATTCGATGCATAGTTGCTTTGGATGTGCGTCCTTTTCGTTTTTTTCCGTAATTTTCTTTGTTTTTGATAAGATTATTTATAGTCCAAGGATCTCGACCAATTCGCCTGGCAATATCGCGATTGGAATAATTTTTTTCTTTCAATGAACTGATTTTTCCAACTTTTGTTTCGGTTAGTGATTTTTCACGCCCCATTTCTGTCCAGGTGGAACAAAAACTTCACTAAAGTAAAGCAGACAAGTAACACACTTGTTTTTTAACGGTAAATTGTTTTTAGAAGACCACTGTTCGCCTTGAACCCTTGAAGAAAACTGATGAGGGTAATCAAGTGTCTCGGTGCAAAAGATAAAAATGGGAATTTCCACTCAAGCATGGGTTATTCCCACATCTGGGTCATCAGGTAGAACAGAATAATGGGCAAGGAATATTACGGAAAAAGTTTCTAAGAATTTGCACCAGTATGTCATAAATGACGTTAAAAATTTAAGTGAGGGTAATTAAGTGTCAGGGGGTGTATATATATACAATATATAGCTTTTCGTTTATGTTTGAATTTTCTAATATTGTATATTTTTAAAATAAATTTTAACTGAAAAATTTCAGTTGTTCGGTAGATTTGCTAGGTGGGGCTTAGCCCCTAAGGTAGAGCCGCGCCTGGATTTTAGAAAGAATCTATATTGCATTGACGTACCGTAATGCATTTTTCTGAGAAATTTTTTATATGTCGAGTAAAGTTTCTACTAATTACAATTCCGGGAAGGATTGATATTTCAGCAATTTTATTTCAAAATAATTTTATTACAAACATTTTTAGAAATATTAATGATTTTAGTTGGATCCTTCTTTTTATAAAAAAAAAAAACATGCATTCCTGTCAACCGTAACGCATTTTTAGTTGAAACAACATACACTGCGGTGCACTTGGATAGCACCATTTGAATTTTTAACGTCATTAATGCCATAATGCTGCAAAAATCGATAAGCACGCAAGTGCAAAGCAACTACCGAACGAGAACATAGGGCCATTTTACGGGAAGCATCGAATTCTGCGGCAACTGCTTATTAAATTGAGGAGAAAGTGGGAGCTACGGCGAGTATCCGTTCAGTTGTCATGGTAATCAAGCAATATTTACACCTCCGACGTGTGTATTTCTTCCAAAACGACCAAATTGATTGCTCCATGAAATGACGGAACCAACAGATGTGTGACGACGGGACCAAAAACAACTTGGATTCTCTTAAATCGTGGAAATAGTGTCGAAATCCATCCGAACAATCCAAATTAAATGTTTTCTCGTCAGAAAAAATTACTTGCTGCCATTCTGTCTTCCACTGTAAATGTTCCCGGCAAAACTCGAATCTAGCATTCTTATGAGGTTGAAGTAAATGTGTTTTTTCTTGTATTTTTTGACGTCGGAGGTGTGGATATTGCTTGATCATCGAGAGAACTGTATGGACACTCACCATCGGTCCCACTTTCTCCTTAATTTTACGAGCAGTTTCCACAGAATTCGATGCATCTCGTAAACTGGCCCTATGTTCTCGTTCGATAGTTGCTTTGGATGTGCGTCTTTTTCGTCTTTTTCGTTTTTTTCCGTAATTTTCTTTGTTTTTGATAAGATTATTTATATTCCAAGGATCTCGACCAATTCGTATGGCAATATCGCGATTGGAATAATTTTGTTCATTCATTGCAATAATTTTCCGAATTTCTGTTTCGGTTAGTGATTTTTCACGCCCCATTTATGTCCAGGTGGAACAAAAACTTCACTAAGGTAAATCAGACAAATCACACAATTGCTTATTAACGATAAATTGCTTTTAGAAGGTCACCATTCTCCTTGAAAGCTTGAAATAAACTGATGGTGCTAACCTAGTGCCTTGGTGCAAGTAGCCGAAAAAGACAAAAGTGGGAATTTCCACTCAAGCATGGGTTTTTCCCACATCTGGGTCACAGACGCGGCTCTACCTTAGGGGCCAATGGGGCTAAGTCCCACCAAGCAAAACAGATTTGTTTTTTTTCTGAACTTAAAATTTTTCAGTTAAAACTTATTTTAAAAATATATTCGAAAATTACAAAATAAACGAAAGTTCTTATATATTATACAATTACAATCCAAAATAAATTAATTGAAAGCCCTTACTTTAGTTTCTTATTTTTAAAAAAACGGAGTCGAAAACCTCACTAGCTTAACCACAAACAGCAAAAAAACATAGAAAAGAAAAGATTCGAAAAACCTCAGTAGCTTAAACACAGAAAAACTATAATATCGAATAATTGAAAATCTTCAACAGAAGAAAAAAATCTTCAGCATACGAAAAAGGGCTATATTCGTTTCAATCCCGAAACAACAACAAAATCATTATACACCACATATTTTTTCTTCTTCTCTTTTTTGTCTATTAAAATTTCATACATTTTGGGCTAATTTCAATCAGCCCCAAAGAGATAATTAGTGGAAGTATTGTTCGCATAAGAAACCATGCAGTTCAAATTTTTATAATTTAAGCGAATATCTCTATAATATTAATCGCTCTTTTTCTCTCAATTTTTACACAGATCATAATATGCTAGCATTTGAAACACCATCTATATAAATAAAATCGTATCTGTACGTCTGTACAAAATCAATAATCTCCGAAACTTCTTGATCAATTGACTTGAAATTTTTATAGGATGTTCCTTAGGAATATGAGGTGGTTCTTACATACTTTTATTTACCTATGTTGCACCTGAGTCAGGTAATAATTGGTTTAAAAAAATGAATCACTAATACAAAGCCACAAACATCTAATAATTCGTTGCCTTGCAACGAGAAAACGTGATTACTCTTACTCACGCACGCATGCATCAATAAGCTTATATTATAAAAATAAAGATGGGCGTAGTGGCGGCGTTAAAAATATTAATTCGGAGGGGCAACACTTTAAATGGGCTTAATGCTTATGTATTCTGGAACATCAGAATTGCGAAAAATGTTTGCGTTATTTATTCCAAAAAACAAGTTTCTCTTAAGCGTACAAAATTAAATTATTCGCTTTAGATCCTGTTTATTGAAATGTAACGAGCAAATTATATCTCTACAAAATGGCGTAAAATTTTGTAAGCCCATAACCGAAAGCCATTTCATTTCTCATTTTTTGGAAAGCTTAAAGCCAAAAAAAAGGTATTTATAATTGACAAGGCTGAATTTTCAAAATCTTCGACGAATTTTAAGAATTGCCCCCAATTTCTCAAAAAAAATTACTGTCACTGGTAGTTTTAATTAAAAAAAAAAACGAGGGGTGTTTAGATTTGCATTCAAAGTTGATTCAAAAAAACGAATTTTTTACTAAATTATGAATTAACAACATTTCTGTTTGATTCATTATTATATATGAATAAGGCTAATCCTTCTTTCTTTCTTTCTTTCTTTCTGTCCGTCCTATATTGTCCGGAAAGAAAATTCGTTGAGCAAAAAAAAAAAAAACACTTTTTGATATGTTGTAGAGAATTACTTGAAACGTGGAGAAATTTTGTTTCCGGGGAGATTGGGGGTCGGATGGGTTACAAAGGGGGCTTGAAAGCTTATTTCAGAAAACCTCATTTATAATCTGAAATATACATTGGACATGACTCTGACCTGAGGCAATCTTATTAAGATTTGCATGCCGGACATTCTAACGTACACGGCAAAGTTCCATTTCCCACCGCTTTGACGAACTTTTTATATACACGTCACACGCAATAACAATGTTCATCAAAGTTGTGGAGGTTTTCATGGGGATTATTTCCGTCGAAAACCAAACGGTTCTATCTCTCACCACTTTGGCGCTGGAATCAACAAAAATTTTGGAACTTTGTATGCAGACGTCAAACACGATTAAAACGTTCGCCAAAGTTGTGCAAGTTTTCATGAGGATTATATCTGTCGAAGAGCAAATAGTTCTACTTCTCACCACTTTGGAGCTGGAGTCAAGAAAATTGTGGAACTTCGTATTTAGAGGTCACACGCGATTACGATGTCCGGCAAAGTTATGGAGGCTTTCATGGGAATTTCTTCTGTCGCAGACCATATAGTTCCAGCTCTCACCGCTTTGGCACGCTGAAGGCAATACAAATTTTTGAAGTTCGTGTTTAAAGGTCACACAGGATTGGAATGTTCAGCAAAGTTGTGGAGGTTTTCATGCGCACTATTTCTGTGGACGACCATATAATTCTATCTCTCACCGCTTTGGCGCTGGAGTCAGTACAAACTTTTGAACTCCGTATATATTAGTCACACATGAGTACAATGTTCGGCAAAGTTATGCAGGTTATCACGGGAATTATTTCCGTCGAGAACCAAACAATTCTATCCCTTACCGCTTTGGCGCTGGAATCAATACAATTTTAGAACTTGGTATGTAGACGTCACACACGATTACAGTGTTCGGCAAAGTTTCGGAGGTTTTCTTGGCGATTTTTTCTGTCGAAGATAAAATAGTTCTATCTCTCACCACTTTGGCGCGGCGGTTGTTTAGGCCCCTACTCTATAGAGGTTTTTGCCTTTACGAAATATATGTTTGACGGGAGCTATTTCACCAACCGGGGAAATGGGATCAATTTAATATCTTCGCTGGGGGTGTTGCGGGGTAATTAATGTGCATTCTGAATGGACCGACTTACGACATGAAATATGTCACCATTGGTGCTACTAGAACGGGGTAAAAGATTTATTATGATCCGAATTAAGGTGCTACGGTTGAATACATTTTTTTAATTTACAGCGATTTGTAAACCGAAATTATTAGGAAGCCGTCATAGGGCGGGTTACAACCTAGCAATTAAATAAAACCTATAAAAACATTTTTTTTGTACAGCAATAATGAAAATTCGCCCATTTTAATACAAAATATAACAAACTTACGTGTGAAAGAAAAATTTTTTCCCCCCGAAAATTATAATACGAGCTAAAAAAGATATTGTCAAAATAGGGTTTATGCCAAAAATCAAGTTTGTTTAAACATACAAAATTAAATTTTAAAATTAAAATCTACTCTACTAATTGGCGTAACATTTTGAAAACCCAAAGCCGAAAGACATTTAATACGTAGGGTCTCATTTTTTGGAAACCCTAAAACCAAAAAAAATATAATCTAAGCAAAGAAGCACGTGTTGAAATTTATATGCAATGCACAAATACTATAAGAAAGATAAGGTTTTTAAAAGTTTTTCACGTGTTTTTGCTTATTCTGGCTACTTCGCTAGCTTTCCATACTTTAGCATTAGTTACACTTTGGCCACAGCAAAGCGTGGTCAGGTACAGCTAGTTTAAAATATATTATCTTCATTACTGACCCGGACTAAGAAAAGAAAATTATTTTTTTTCTTTCATAAAATAATAATATTGCACTATATTTCAGTTGGAATATTG
The DNA here is from genome assembly GCA_963422695.1 of Xylophagus ater. NCBI lineage: Eukaryota > Metazoa > Arthropoda > Insecta > Diptera > Xylophagidae > Xylophagus > Xylophagus ater. The sequence goes on from OY730478.1 coordinate 39,814,949, forward strand.
GGTGATTCATTAAAATCATCAAATATTCTAAGAATCAAGAACAAAAAAAAACCATACCACAAAATAATAAGTAAATCAAAACAATGATTCACCATACAAGAGCTTTCTAGAAAGGCCAAGAAAAAGCTTCTCAATTAAATAATTTCGACACGTTTCGATGAAAGTTCTGGAACTTAGACCGATAGGTATAAAAGGCAAGAACTCCGTCGAAACATCATTCAGTTGAAGTCAAAAGCTTCGTCAGAGATTATACAAAACAGAGATATGGAAACGTGATTATTTTTTGTGAAAGCGTTTACAAGGGCAATTTGTGATCATTATTAAAGATAGCGATTGTGGTGTATTTTTATAAACTGTGATAAATAATTGTAATAATTAAATTATTGAAAGACAAATATTTTTAACACTAATTGTAACGCAGAAATAATTATAAATAAACTTTATACACTAAATTCGCATAAATAAAAAGTGTTATCATTCTAATAACATCGAACCGAAAGAGTAGCACATTGGTGTCAGAAGTGGGATTATTTATTGTGAATCAGTGCGGGAAAGACAATTGTGCTAAAAAATTTCTGCAAGAAAATTCGAAATTAAACTAGAAACTTCTGTGGGGAAAATTTCGAAGAAATTCGTTATTAAGAAATTTGAGGGTATAATAATTTCACGGTGTGAGAAATTTCAGGGGCGTACAAGAAATTTTGTGAGTTGTATAAAAATTTCGATTGTGCGAAATTTGAGGTTATACGTCGTGTATCGTGTGAAAATTTCGATTGTACGAGAAATTTCGTAGAAATTAAGATTATACTAGGAAATTTCGTGGTATTTAGATACTGTGCGAGAAGTTTCTATAGAACATAAGAATTTCGTGAACAATTAAAAATATTTGAACAATGGAAAGTAAATTATTAGACAATTTGAGTGCATCAGAACTATCCATAGTTCTGAGTGTGTGGAATTTACCTTCCAAGGCAACTAAAACAGAAAAGAAGAAAAAAATAATCGTTGAATGTGCAACAAGAAAACTAGACAGTAGCACATTCGACTTTAGTGAAATTCTGAAAGAGGGAAACGAAGAAGAAATTACCAACGAAGACGCGGCTGAAACAACAGCAAGTGTTCAGGATGATTTACAAACGCTTATGGCCATGATGATCGGTCTTCAGACTAAAATGGACTCAAACGCTTCTAGTCTACAAGAAGAAATGAAAACAAATGCTTCTAGTCTACAGAACGAAATAAAATCAAATGCTTCCAATTTACAAAGTAAAATAGATTCGACTTCTGCAAGTCTAGAAAGTAAGATTGCAAGTGTATCTGACATGCAGAATAAGATGGAATCCAGCATGGGTGAATTAAAAACTCAGGTGGAATCCACTGTTGCGAACCTTGAAACTAAAATTAGTACGGAAGTCTCTGCAGTTCGTACGGAAGTAAACAAAGTTGAGCAGAAATTGGAAGGCAAAATAACTACAGAAGTCAGCAACGTAGAACAAAAATTGGAACAGAAAGTGGCAGAAATAGAAGCAAAAATGGGTGACATCAAAGAAAATAAACCAAATATTGAGTCATCAGGTAAAAGGATGAAGCCACCAATATTTGACGGTAAAACTTCAATGCCAGTATACAAACGACAGTTTGAAGCGGCTGCTGGTGCGAACGGCTGGTCTAATGTAGAAAAAGCCACAACATTAATTCTGGCTCTACGGGGTAACGCAGCCGATTTATTGCGGACAATCTCACCAGAAAATGAGAAAAATTACAATTACATTGTAACACAATTGGACATTCGATATGGGGATAACCACATGAAGGACGTATACCGAATGGAGCTCGTCAACAGAATGCAAGAATCTGGAGAGACACTTCAGGAGTTGTCAGCAGATATTGAGCGGTTGGTATACTTGTCATACCCCGATTATCCCCTGGAGCTACAGAATGACTTGGCTGCAGAAAGATTCACCAATGCCATTCGGGATGCAGACATTCAGTTCAAGGTCCGGATTAGTGGAAAGCGCATGTTGCACGATGTGTTGGCTGTCGCGTTGACATTGGAAGCTGCAAAGAGAGCAACAAGGGCGGTTCCAATGGTACGAGCTGCTATGGTTGATGAAGACTCAACAGAACTAACGATAGACCAACTAACCGAAAAGATAAAGGCGAATGTGCAGCAAGATATCCAGGAATTGGAATTGAACGATACTAAAAGAAGACTGAAATGCTGGGGCTGCGGTAAAGAAGGACATTTAGAGCGGCAGTGACCCAACCAGACAAAAGCACCAATTATGATATCAGTCTCTCTCCTACAACAGAGTAACGACAGATTAACGACGCAAGGAGTAATTGCTGGTCATCGATGCAGGATCATCGTAGATACGGGTGCAAGTAGATCCATCGTGAACAGGAAGCTCATTAGTAGGAAACACATGAGCAGAAGCAGTAACAGTGTTCTTCAAACGGTTACAGGGGAATCATCTCCGATTCTGGGTGAAGTGATTCTAGCATTGGGGCTAGATGAGTATGTGTTTCGACATACGTTTTTGGTGGCTGATATAATGGACGATTGTATCATGGACCTGGACTTCATGAAGCAGAATGGAGTGAGTGTAAGCATTGAAGATAGGTTATTGCGATGTGGAAATATTGAGTTCCCGCTAACATTGGAGGAAGCAGATTCCAGTGACACCAAATCAAATCTACGAGACCAACGAGTTACGTCAGATGCGAATACTGTTGTATAAGTGAAACGGACGAACGACATTGGAGTGACAACTAGATTTACGGAGTTGTCAAAAAGTAAGGACAAAACGAGAAGGAGCTAATCCAGTGTCGTAGGTACTGAAGGGGCTTTTGGAGAAACAAATGAGAACTGCAGGAATGTGAAAAAGGTAGTAGCTATCCGTACATTAAGGATTGGAGGCGATGACATGTCGAGCATCCGAAACACGCAGCTAAAGGATGAAGATGTTGGACCAATCCTTAAATGGAAGAAAAGGGGTCAGCGTCCAAAATGGAGCGATATTGTAACACGCAGTGACACGACAAAAAGTTATTGGGCTCAGTGGGACTCGTTACAGATAGAAAATGGCGTTCTGAGGAGAAAATGGGATTCTCCTGCTGGAAAAGCCAAACCAATGCAGTTGATCGTGCCCAAGTCCAAAGTACATGAGGTACTTGGTGAAGTACATGTGGGAACTTCAGGGGGACATCTGGGAGTCAACAGAACATTAGCAAAGGTGCGAGAACGATTCTATTGGGTACACTGGCAAACTGATGTCAAAAGTTGGTGCAGGAATTGTGACACCTGCACAAAAATTGTAGGACATCAAAAGGAAACTGAAACTTCAGTGGGGCAATATGTTGACGCTGAACCGAAGCAGGACACGAGTAAACAGGATAGCACCAGACAGACTCCATCGGAAAGATCATCTGGACAGCATATACGGGTTCCGGTGGACAAAGTATTTAAGGAACCTGCGAATAACGAATTAAAAGATAGTGACTGCACCAACGAGATGAACTCTTTGGACGTGGTATGGCGAAAGCGAAAATCATCAAAAGTAAAAATGAAGGTGATTCATTCAAATCAGTTAGCGAAGAATCGCGGCACAAGTCCAAAAGATTCTGTTCGGGACGAACAGATTTAAGGAGGGGGTAGTGCACTATATTTCAGTTGGAATATTGGGTGATTCATTAAAATCATCAAATATTCTAAGAATCAAGAACAAAAAAAAACCATACCACAAAATAATAAGTAAATCAAAACAATGATTCACCATACAAGAGCTTTCTAGAAAGGCCAAGAAAAAGCTTCTCAATTAAATAATTTCGACACGTTTCGATGAAAGTTCTGGAACTTAGACCGATAGGTATATAAGGCAAGAACTCCGTCGAAACATCATTCAGTTGAAGTCTAAAGCTTCGTCAGAGATTATACAAAACAGAGATTGGAAACGTGATTATTTTTGTGAAAGCGATTACAAGGGCAATTTGTGATCATTATTAAAGATAGCGATTGTGGTGTATTTTTATGAACTGAATAATTGTAATAATTAAATTATTGAAGGACAAATATTTTTAAGACTAATTGTAACGCAGAAATAATTATAAATAAACTTTATACACTAAATTCACATAAATAAAAAGTGTTATCATTCTAATAACATCGAACCAAAAGAGTAGCACGTCACAATATTTCAAATAAAATTTTGGAACGGAATAAAAATTTTTTAAAAAACAACATTTTTAGAATCACAGTTAACAAAAAAATAAAATAAGAAATTCGTGAAAACCAAAAAAACGTAAAAAAATAAAATGAAATAAAATATAAAAAATAAAATATAAAAAAATATTAAAAAATATTTACATTATTAAAGAATTAGTGGGGACAAAGCCTTAATTACTGGCGTGAGGCTGCACCAGCCACTAATTACTTGACAGTTGTGTATAAATAATTGAATTTAGAAATTATACAACAAGGATTTCATAAAAATAAATAAGTAAAATAAATTAAAAGAGTTAGTGCTAAAAATTATTAAAATTTAGTGGGGACAAGACCTCGACTACTAATTCTAAAGACAGATAGTGAAGAGGCTGTATCAAAATATAATCAACATTACCTCAAAATTGAGCCCAAAGAAGAGGCTAGAATCAAAAGAAAAGAATAATCAACATTAACTTCAAAATTGTGCCCAAAGAAGAGGCTAAAATCAGAAGAAAGGAAGCGGCTACATCAATATTCAAAAATATTTACTTCGCAAATAAAATAAGATAAGTACAGCACATTTATTCTTGCCAGATAAAAAAATTTTTTTTTAGATAAATAAAAAGATATATTAAAATATCTTTATATTTTAATATATAAAAATAAAATTACTTTGTGATTTCAATTAATTTCCAATTGTGTGTTTCAATTAAAATACACATTACAATAACATGTCTGTAGAGAATTTGGCAAATATGGGTGATTCTCCTTTATCTGTTTCTGGAGTTTCAATTAAAATTCCACTGTTCTGGTCCGCTAACCCAGAACTATGGTTTAAGCAAATTGAAGCTCAATTCAGTTTATCTAACATCGTAGTATATATTACCAAATATAATTATATTGTGGCCGGTTTATCACAAGAAGTATTAAATAGTGTGAGTGATCAGATTATACATCCTCCAAGTGTTAATTTATATGAAAATTTAAAAAATGTCATTATTTCACGTAATACAGTTAGTGAAGGTAAAAAGCTTGATTATGCTCTTTCACAAAATGACACGGGCGACCGGCGCCCATCGGAATTATATCGTGAAATGATAACCACAATGGGAACTTCTTCATTAATCAATGCAGAATTATTGATTTCATTGTGGAAACGAAAACTACCTAAAATTTATAGCAGTGGCATTGGCAGCTTGTACTACTACCAATGTACAAGAATTGCAAGTATTGACCGACAGGGTTTGGGAAGCGTATCACTCATCCCATATTAACGCAGTCTATTGTTCCATGACAGTTCCGATTCATCAGGATTCACAGCACACTTTTACTACCCATATGAACGCTCTGATGCAATCCATTGAGCAACAACAACAAAATATTACACAGTTAACAGAAAATATGAGTCAACAAAAACTACAAATAGAGGCACTAAATATTAAGTCAAACAGTTTTAAAAAGAATAATAAGAACCCGGGTAAAAACTCATCCACTGAAAATACTGCTGATGTTAATAACTTTTATCCACTTTGTTATTATCATAAAACTTTCGGTGAACAAGCCCGAAAATGTTTAGATTGGTGCTCTAGATTTAAAGACTTTAATATTTTACACAATATAAACACCTCTTTAAACTAAAAAAATCTATTATACTGACGACATATAATAGATCTTATAAGACACGTCGCCTTTTCGTCTATGATGCCTCAAATAAAATGGAGTTTTTTGTGGATACCGGAGCAAATATATCAATTATTCCATATAACATTTTTTCAGGTAACCAAAGAGTTCCTGACTCATTTTTAACAGCGGTTAATGGTTCTGCAGTTTCAACTTTTGGCACAAAATTAATCAATGTCAATTTAGGTCTGGGTAGAAAGTTCCCATTTATTTTTACAATAGCAAATCTTAATAAACCAATTATCGGTGCGGACTTTCTTTCTCATTTTGAATTGACAGTGGATTTAAAAAAGAAAATTATTAAATTCAGCTAAAAATTTACTTATTACTGGTTTCACTTCAAACTCAAATGTGCCTACACCAAAAATTAACTCTTTAAATGATAAGTATTCAAAAATGCTTCAATGTTTCAAATCGTTAACTTAGCAGCCAGATTACAATTTACCTACCAAACATACGGTCCAATATCATATCTATACCAACGGTCACTTACCTTTCGCTCGACCACGGAATTTAGACTCTACAAAACATAATATCGCTAAACCAGAATTTGAACATATGATTAAGCAGGGAATTTGTCGTCCGTCATCGTCACAATGCGCGTCTTCACTTTATATGGTTTCGAAAAAGAACTGCAACGATTGGAGGCCTTGCGGAGATTACAGACAGCTTAATAATATAACCACCCCTGACAGATATCCCTTACCACACATTCCAAACTTCAATTAAAATTTGTCAGGATGCACCATTTTGAGTAAAATAGATTTAATAAGAGCATATCACCAAATTCCTGTTGCAGAACAGGATATACTTAAAACAGCAATAACAACACCTTTCGGTCTTTTTGAATTTTCACGCATGCCATTTAGATTAAGAAACGCTGCACAAACTTTTCAACGATTTATGAATACAGTAGTTGCGGTTTAGATTTCGTATTCGTGTACTTGGATGTTATTTTAGTAGCAAGTAAAACTGAAAATGAGCATCTTTCGCATCTAACATTACTGTTCGAAAGATTGGAACTATATGGAATTAACATTAATTTAACTAAATGTGAATTCGGTTGCAGGCAATTAAATTTTTTATCTCATTTAATTACGAAAGATGGAATAACACCATCAGAAGAATCCAAAGTAATAAATGATTTTCCTCGCCCACTAAATTTAAAAAAAATCGTGTGTGCTGTGCACACGCGGTAGAAGTGAAACCTTCGGAAAACTAAACAGCCAGAGAATGAGACAAATACAGTATCAGGGGTGGGATAGTTACACAGGGTCTACATTAGCGAATATTTCTGGTATACCAATTGGCTTACCAGAAATAAAATACTACCAGTTTTTTTTTACGTGGGCCAATATTGGTATACCAATTCAGTATCTGACATGCCGTTGAACCGAGAACAGGAAATAAAAATAGCCGAAATATTGGCTTTAAAGTGTCGAATTCAATTCAGTGGCAATATCTTCCCATGCCCCCTTTTTTGAAATCAATCCTTCTATATTTTTCTTCGCAAAAATTTAGTTTCCGTCATTTTATTAAATGCAAATGTCAGACATTGGTATACCAACGCTGTCTACGAAAATGGTATACCAGTTTCGTCATACCAGAAAAATTGGTATACATACTAGCAGGGTCTACACTAGCTTTTTAGCAACCAATTTTGTTGGTATACCAGAAATATTGGTACCAAGTTTAAAAGTTATTTTACATTTTATTATTCACACTCTTTGTTTTCAATTTCAATAAATGACACGAGTGGCTTATGATAACTAAAGTATGAAATGAATGCTTTGGTTTGGGTTTGATCAATATATCTTTGAAATACAGCGTCAAATACTGTTTTCGATCTTGTTGTCGATCAGTGCGACTACTGCACATTTTTAAATTTAATTTGGTGTTGAGGAACTCAATCAAAGGGAGCGCTGTATCCAATGCAAAATTAACATTAAAATCCCCACTTAAAATCATCGGAATTTTATCGTTATCTTTTTTAAGAATCCGCGATATTTCTGGTGTGTACTTTAGCAAATTCTCGTGGATGAATTCAATAATTGTATTTATTGATTGGTTGGGAGAAATATAAATTGCCACAATTATAATTGATTTATTATGGTCCAATCTGCTTTCACAAGCAGATATTTCTCGCTCTTAAAAAAGCTGAACAGACAATGATTCTAGGTATTGTATATTGAGATCTATTTGTGGAGTAACAACACGGGCTGTCATTTATATTATTATGGTATATTGCAACTCCGACTGCCCTCGTATATTTTCTTTTCTATTGAACAACAATATCAAAATTTGGAATGTCTACAAGAGAAATTAGACAGAAACAAAAAAATTCGCACAAAATAAGAAAAGAAAATTAAAATTTTTCATTAGAAAGAATGAAGAAAAATTTTTTGTTACATACACTCATGCCTAGGTGCTTTGCGTCGTTTCATTTTGCGTTTTTTCGATATTGTGTCGTTCCTAAAAATACACCAATTTTCACTCCGCGTCGTAGATTTTTCGAAGTTGCGTCGTTAATTTTTTTGATTTTATTTTTTAAGCTACTAATTTAAATTTTTTTTTTATAATTAATTATTTTACAATTAAAAAATATAATAATATTAATTTTGTTTTAAAAAAATTATTAAAGTTTCTTTTATTTATGTTTCTCAAATTATTAATTTTATTAGTTTTTTTCTTCATACAAAATGTTAATACACTTTGCGTTGTTTCAGAATGCGTCGCAAAATTTTGGAACGTATCTACGACGCAAACCGAGGCCTGGGTGTATTTTTTCAAATATTTTAAGTGCTAGTTCCTGTATGAATTGTTATTTACATAAATGTTAGAAGTGATTGATATTTTGTGCTCGCATATCATGTATAATATCATACTATCCATCCCCATCCACTTGCCTACGAAACAGCGCACAAAGAAGAAAAAATTATTTTTTCTGAAATATGGGCATATTTATCTGAAAAATATTTTTATATGCAAAATTTTGTTCTTATGAATTCTGATCGACTGGTATATCATCTTTAGCGTTTCATCGAGTTTCAAATCACCTCCAAGGCGGCTAAAGAAGTTTCATACCTAACTTAGCAGAATTTTTGGCACCCTTGTATGAATTATCCGCAAAATTAATAAAATTAATAAAATTCATGACCAAGCCTTCGAATCAATTAAAAAAATATTGATTAAAACCACTTTACTAGTGCACCCTAATGATAAATTTCACATTTCGTTAACTGTGGATGCATCTAATTCAGCAATTGGTGCAACACTCGAGCAAAGGGATCAAAATATTGTAAACCCATAGCTTAGTTTTCCAGAAAATTATCATCATCACAAATTAAATATTCTGCATTTGATAGAGAACTTTTAGCTGCATACGCAGCTCTTAAACATTTTAGATTCTTCTTAGAAGGTAAGGACTTCACGATTTTCACAGATCATAGACCATTGACAACTGCACTAGTTTCTAAAGCTGAAAAAATCCCCGTCAAACTCGCTGCTTAGATTTTATCGGACAATTTACAAGTAATATTAGACATATTAAAGGAAAAAATAATGTAGTCGCAGACACTTAATCCTGAATTTTTGAAGAAGAAATTTCAGAAATAACATCAGAACATTTCAATATTCAAACATTATATTCGGCACAACAAGAAGATTTGGAATTACCCAATCTTCTAAATAATCAAAAAAAAATTTTTATTAAAGCAAATTCTTATTCCATGCTACAACAAGAACGTCCATATGTCCCACAAACATTAAGAAAAACGATTTGGAAGAAATTGCATGGTATTTCACATCCAGGAATACGCGCAGCACGTAAACTCATTACCAGCAAATTTTTTTGGCCTAATATGAATTTAAATATAAACAATTGGACAAAGCAATGCTTAAATTGCCAAATTTCTAAAGTACATAAACATACGCATAGTAAACTAAATTCCTTTACTCTACCAAAAGGCAGATTTGAACACATTCATTTAGATTTGGTGGGTCCATTACCTCCTTCGAATGGCTATAATTACTTGCTTACCATGGTAGATCGATTTACACGTTGGCCCGAAGCGTATCCATTGAAAGATATATCAGCAGCTACTACAGCAAATACATTGTTTACAAATTACATTCCTCGCTTTGGTGTTCCGCATACAATCACCACATATCAAGGAACCCAATTTGAATCAAAACTATTTTCGGAATTTACAAAGTTTTTAGGCGCACACAAAATACACTCTAAAAAACTAACAAGTGCAAGCAAACTTAGATGCTAAAATAAAATTATAACTAAAGGTTTTAAGTACGCCACAGATCCATCACTACACCCTGGAGTCAAATCGGCAGTCATCTGAGTGAAGAGCCAGCGATGAAGGTCGCCCAAAGCGTGGAAAAACGCAACAATCGGCTGGCAAAGTTATGGCATCTGTATTTTCGGATGCGCATGGAATAATTTTCATTGACTATCTTGAAAAGGGAAAAAGCATCAACAGCGACTATTATATAGCATTATTGGAGCGTTTGAAGGACGAAATCACGGAGAAACGACCCCATTTGAAGAAGAAGAAAGTGTCGTTTCACCAAGGCAATGCACCGTGTCACAAGTCGATAAAAACAATGGCAAAATTGCATGAATTGGGCTACGAATTGCTTCCCCATCTGCCGTATTCTCCAGATTTGGCCCCCAGTGACTATTTCTTGTTTGCAGACCTCAAGAGAATGCTCGCTGGAAAGAAATTTAGCACCGATGAAGAAGTAATCGCCGAAACAAAGGCCTGTTTTGAGGCTAAACCAAAATCGTACTACAAAACCGGTATCAAAATGTTAGAAAATCGCTGGAATCAGTGTATTGCCCTCGAAGGCAACTATATTGAAGAATAAAATCGAATTTTGTAAAAAAAATGTTTTTTTCTGTGTTTGCATACGAACTTTTCAGCCCACGTGTTATGTGTTGATATCGTCTTTGGCACAATTCTCTAACTCGAATGAGCAGGGAGCGATACGAATCTTTCTTCTTGCGTTCTCTAATTCCAGAGACATCTTCAGTTTCTGCGCAAAAATTATGAAATTGGTAAGCCATGCATTTTTTCATTTCCTAATATTTTGTTGGGCAATTTATTTTTAGCGATTTAAAGAAATTTTTCAAAATTTTTTCACATTCATTTAAAATGTTCTTTTATTTCTTGTATGTATGTAGGATAAAAGGATAAGGATAAAGAAAAACACTTTATTTAAATGAAAAAACTTCTTATTTTATTCCTAGTTTCTCCAGCAATGATCCAATCTAGACTGCTTCACTCACTCCTTTTTCTACATGAATTATCTTTGTTAACTCTGATAGCCATTCTACAATCATGACTAATGTTTACGTAGAACTTGTTTCAAATGTTACCATGCAGCTGTATAAACATATTTACATTCTCGATAGTCCGTAAGTTAACAATGATCATGTCGGCATTTTCTCTACATGAATCATGTTTCTTACATGCATAATTATTTTTTTCAATCTTTCTGGTATCCATTTGCAATGTTTTCGCAAAAGAAGGAAAAATATGCACGACTAGCAAACATTTTTTAACTGCTTATTTAAGCAGTGGCGGCTCGTGACTATCTGCCAAGGTGGGGAGAATTCAATATTTCCCTAAAAAACAGTCATTCGATGTTCAAATATGTAAACAAAATTATGCAAGTTTCTACTTCATCCTAAAGGTATTGCAATGGAAGTGGTCACCGAGTTTTATCTGCTTGGCTTCCCAAAAATCTATAATGATAGTTTAAAGTACATGCACATGAATGTTCGTAATCAATTATATTCTAGAGCGAAAAATGGAAAATATTTGTCTGCGAACACGAAACGTTCAACAAATGTGTTTCAACGAAAGTATCGAGCCGACATGACATTATCGAAAACGATAACCAACATATAGTAACTTAAAATCGGCTAATAAAAATGGGAGTAAAAACATAGATAAACTGAAAATTGGCCTGTACCCGATTTTTCAAGCCCAATTGCAGAAATGGGAGAAAAAAACTGTCAAAACTAACAATATTTCAAGATTTTCTGTTCATAACTCTTTTCAAAATTATCTCTAATTAGCAGGTAACCCAGACACTAAAAGCATAGGTCTAATCTGCAAGTTTTTATCAAATTCGTGCATTATTTTTAAAGTATTTCAAAAAACTTTATGAACAGGCTTATTTTCTCCTAGTATTACTTGTATTTCTTTCTTCACTATCCTTGTGCCGATTTTACTGAAATTTAACATGATATCGTCTATTTATGAATTTAACCAGTATAATTAATTTAAACAAAATGTATTTACAAATTTTACAAATAGGCCCGAAAAAGCACAAAAAAACAGCAAAACTTTCTGGTCACCCTAGTGTAGTACCATAGGGCATAAAACAGCCAAAAAATTAATAATATTTCAAAGTTTTTCTAAATACCGTTTTGAAATTTGCTGTAAATCAAAGATAGACATAAATTTATTCTTCAAATTTTATTTTAATCATTTTAAAAGTACATCAAAAAGCTTCATGAATAGACTTTTTTTTTCCTACTATTATGTCTTCCTCCACAATCCAGGTTGGGTTTTACTGAAATTGTTTGCTGAAATACAATACCAAATCGAGCAATAAGAAACTGACATTGATATTTTGATATTCTATTTAATAACTAGCTGTACCCGGCCACGCGTTGCTGTGGCTCAGTCTGGTTAAATGGAAAAGAAAAGAAAAGAAAAAGCGCACGATTCTAGTATATTTAATTTCACAATGCTTGTGGATATACAATATTTTTTGTTGTTCCATTTTCTGTGCAGATATAGAGTTTGTTTGGTTTGCCGACTCTAGAACATGCAATATATAATTGTCCATGTGAGAGGCAATCCGTGTCTAGATCTAAACCGCACAATTCTAAAGATTAGCCCTGAACTTTGTTGATAGTGATTGCAAACGCTAACGAATCGGGAATTGGCATCTCTTAAATTGAAATGGCATATTCGTTGGAATCATAGGAATGCGAGGAATGAGGACATCTTCACCTTTAAAAGGTCCTGTCAAGATTGTTACTTCCACGGTGTTGTTCATTAATTTCTTTACTGCAAGCCGCGTGCCGTTGCAAAAGCATTGGTTGCTTGATATTTCGCAACATGATAATTGGCACACCGACTTTCAATTACAGTACATGCGGTGGCATCCCTGGCAAATCGAGTGAATTCAAAAATTCTGTTGGATAAATAACCGCTTCATCTGCTCCCACAACATTGTCGACGGACTTGTATGTGACTGCCCCGCTTTGAGCGTGACTGAATAATATTGTTAAGTTCGTAGACGTCTTTGTTCTTGGTCGCAAGAATAGCTCGTTCCCTCAGCCAATCGTGATTCTACCATTCATATTTCTCCATAAGATATATTCAAAGGAACAAATTCCTTATATTCGCAGAGGATTTTAAAAAATGTTGTGTGCTGTCAATATATTGCACTATAAAAATCACTAACACAAATTAATTACTTTTCTGAGTTTTTCTTAATAAAAGAAAAACCCAGAAAACACGAGAATAATTTATTTATAAACAAACAAAACGATTTCCGCGAAATGTTTCCAGACTATTCGGGAAATACCGCCATCTAATGTACAAAAGATCTATTCCAGAAAACTCCAAAATGCAATTGTTTACACAATCGATAGAATACAATACACTTCTCAATAACAATAGCAATGACTCATAGCACATACAAAAGATATTTTTTTAGGAGGAAATAATAATAGATCATTGGCACAAACCTAAACAATGATTAGAGCTTTCTAGAACTATTGTTTGTGTATTAAATAGGAATATTCTAGATCTTCTTTGTGTAAACGTTGCCACCTAGTTTTAGAAAGCCAAACGAGAATATTCGAGAATATTCCGAGACACATCAATTTTATATAAAAGGAGACCTAGAGTCGAGGCTAGAATCAATTCAGATCAGAACTTCAAACAGTGAACTTGAAACATTCGGAGTAAAACTAAAGCTTTGATCTTAAAAGTAATTAAAATAGTGAAGCTCTAAAACTGTGATAAATAATTGTAATAATTAAATTATTGAAAGACAAATATTTTTAAGACTAATTGTTAAGCAGAAATAAGTACAAATAAAGTTTATACGCTAAATTCACATAAATAAAAAGTGTTATCATTCTAATAACATCGAGCCGAAAGACTAACACGTCACAATATTTTAATTCTAAAATTAGAAAAAAAAACCAGCAACAAAATATACTCATCGACGGCATTCATAAGATGAATGAATTCAAAGCTTAAATTCCTTATATGATTTGAAAAAATTGTCTCTTCTATCCAATCCAGTACAAAAACCAAAGCTTAAGAACTGAATGTAAAAACAAGAACGTATACTTTTTCCTCATATTTCATCTAGTTTTTTAAGTCAAAATTTATGGGCAAAAGCATTTTTACAGATCTCTCCTTATTAACGGTTTTCGTATTACCTACAGAGTAATACGGCCACAGTTTTTCATATTCGTAGAACAATGGACAGACAGATATTGTATGAAAGTATTTGAACTTTTCAAAACGTTGAGATTTTCAAAGAAAAAACATTTCCTTTCTCATGATTCCTGTAACCTATTTTTTGTACTTTAAAAATTTCTACATATTCTAATTGTTTGAATAGCAACAAGACAGTACTCCTTTTTGAAAATAATTTTTAATGAAACAATTAGCAACAGTTTAAATGTAAATAAGTAATTCATAATATATTTTATGGAATATTGATTAGAATGCGGACTAAAATGTATAGTGAAGTACTATTGTTATTGATTTTAAATTTTGAAATCACCTAAATAAATACTAATGAGATGAAATTAAATATTTATCTAAAAATACATTTAAAAACTTTACGCTTATGTATCTTATAAGAGAATAGAATTGTCGACTATATAAACTTGTGCGAAATATGAAAAAATCATATTCTTCTCCAAACCAGCAAAGCCAGTAACAAGTCAGTAACATGAAAACGTTCATTGTGGTTGCAGTCATAGCCCTTGCGATGTCAACTTCAGTCTCTGCAAGGGTGTACTCAAGATGTACTTTAGCCAGAGCACTCTCTGCCAGAGGCGTTCCCGATTGGAATCTAGGTAACTGGGTTTGCCTGGTTGATAAAGTAAGTAATTATAATACTGCTAAAGTGAGTCAAACCAGATCCGATGGTTCCCAAGGCTATGGACTCTTCCAAATCAGCGATAAGCACTGGTGTGATGATGGTGACGATTCATACGATTATACAACCAATACTTTTGCTAGTAGTGCCGATGATAGCGAATGCAAAGAATATTGTAAGAATATGATTAAAGACGACTCGATGGATGTAGCTTTCAAGTGTGCGAGAGAGATTCGAAATAAATACGGTTTTGCCGCTTGGCCAATTTGGAAAACTGAATGTGAAGGAAAAGCACCATATGTGATTGACTGCTTAGAAAATCCAACCCTAATGCCATAACCTATTATATTAAATTTTTAAAAGAAAGAAATAAATAAAAAATATTTAAAAAATTGTTTTGTTCCTTTTAGTATTTTTGGTTTTTGTTTCTAATATATGTAGTGGGTTATAGAACGATATAATTATTAGGAACTGGTACATATTCATCTTCGCACCAATGATTAGACTATATTTTGAATCTTCATTACGGATTAAAATTGTTCTTGTCCCCTAGAGTTTAAAAACATCCGGAACGAGTGCAAACGGTTAAATTACCAAAACAATTTAAAAAAGGACAGAATTCTTTGAGGAAGAATTATCAAATGCTTATTCCTGCTTATACACCTTATAATCGGTTGAACGAACTTGAGGTGCCTAAGCTGGCATTCATTCAGTTTTTTATCTTTTCTTATGCTAAGCTCTACGTATTAGAATTTCGACTTAAATTACAGCTCAAATCAATATTTAACGAATAATATCTGGATAACTTAAAGGCTAGCATTCGCATACATAAAACAATATTGTGACGTGCTACTCTTTCGGTTCGATGTTATTAGAATGATAACACTTTTTATTTATGTGAATTTAGTGTATAAAGTTTATTTATAATTATTTCTGCGTTACAATTAGTCTTCAAAATATTTGTCTTTCAATAATTTAATTATTACAATTAATTATCACAGTTTATAAAAATGCACCACAATCGCTATCTTTAATAATTGATTACAAATCGCCGTTGTAATCGCTTCCACAAAAATAATCACGTTTCCAATGTCTGTCTTGTATAATCTCTGACGAAGCTTTAGACTTCAACTGAATGATTGTTTCGACGGCGTTCTTGCCTTATATACCTATCGGTCTAAGTTCCAGAACTTTCATCGAAACGTGTTAGAAAGCTTTTTCTTGGCCTTTCTAGAAAGAAAGAATTCTTCTCGAAAGCTCTAATCATTGTGAATCATTGTTTTGGTCGTGTAAACAATTTAATTTTGGAGCTTTCTGGAAAAGATCGTCTGTATGCGTTTTAATCATTGTTTTGTGGTATGGTGTTTTTTTCTTGTTTCTTAGAATACTTGATGATTTTAATGAATCACCCAATATTCCAACTGAAATATAGTGCACTACCTCCTCCTTAAATCTGTTCGTCCCGAACAGAATCTTTTGGACTTGTGCCGCGATTCTTCGCTAACTGATTTGAATGAATCACCTTCATTTTTACTTTTGATGATTTTCGCTTTCGCCATACCACGTCCAAAGAGTTCATCTCGTTGGAGTAGTCACTATCTTTTAATTCGTTATTCGCAGGTTCCTTAAATACTTTGTCCACCGGAACCCGTATATGCTGTCCAGATGATCTTTCCGATGGAGTCTGTCTGGTGCTATCCTGTTTACTCGTGTCCTGCTTCGGTTCAGCGTCAACATATTGCCCCACTGCAGTTTCAGTTTCCTTTTGATGTCCTACAATTTTTGTGCAGGTGTCACAATTCCTGCACCAACTTTTGACATCAGTTTGCCAGTGTACCCAATAGAATCGTTCTCGCACCTTTGCTAATGTTCTGTTGACTCCCAGATGTCCCCCTGAAGTTCCCACATGTACTTCACCAAGTACCTCATGTACTTTGGACTTGGGCACGATCAACTGCATTGGTTTGGCTTTTCCAGCAGGAGAATCCCATTTTCTCCTCAGAACGCCATTTTCTATCTGTAACGAGTCCCACTGAGCCTAATAACTTTTTGTCGTGTCACTGCGTGTTACAATATCGCTCCATTTTGGACGCTGACCCCTTTTCTTCCATTTAAGGATTGGTCCAACATCTTCATCCTTTAGCTGCGTGTTTCGGATGCTCGACATGTCATCGCCTCCAATCCTTAATGTACGGATAGCTACTACCTTTTTCACATTCCTGCAGTTCTCATTTGTTTCTCCAAAAGCCCCTTCAGTACCTACGACACTGGATTAGCTCCTTCTCGTTTTGTCCTTACTTTTTGACAACTCCGTAAATCTAGTTGTCACTCCAATGTCGTTCGTCCGTTTCACTTATACAACAGTATTCGCATCTGACGTAACTCGTTGGTCTCGTAGATTTGATTTGGTGTCACTGGAATCTGCTTCCTCCAATGTTAGCGGGAACTCAATATTTCCACATCGCAATAACCTATCTTCAATGCTTACACTCACTCCATTCTGCTTCATGAAGTCCAGGTCCATGATACAATCGTCCATTATATCAGCCACCAAAAACGTATGTCGAAACACATACTCATCTAGCCCCAATGCTAGAATCACTTCACCCAGAATCGGAGATGATTCCCCTGTAACCGTTTGAAGAACACTGTTACTGCTTCTGCTCATGTGTTTCCTACTAATGAGCTTCCTGTTCACGATGGATCTACTTGCACCCGTATCTACGATGATCCTGCATCGATGACCAGCAATTACTCCTTGCGTCGTTAATCTGTCGTTACTCTGTTGTAGGAGAGAGACTGATATCATAATTGGTGCTTTTGTCTGGTTGGGTCACTGCCGCTCTAAATGTCCTTCTTTACCGCAGCCCCAGCATTTCAGTCTTCTTTTAGTATCGTTCAATTCCAATTCCTGGATATCTTGCTGCACATTCGCCTTTATCTTTTCGGTTAGTTGGTCTATCGTTAGTTCTGTTGAGTCTTCATCAACCATAGCAGCTCGTACCATTGGAACCGCCCTTGTTGCTCTCTTTGCAGCTTCCAATGTCAACGCGACAGCCAACACATCGTGCAACATGCGCTTTCCACTAATCCGGACCTTGAACTGAATGTCTGCATCCCGAATGGCATTGGTGAATCTTTCTGCAGCCAAGTCATTCTGTAGCTCCAGGGGATAATCGGGGTATGACAAGTATACCAACCGCTCAATATCTGCTGACAACT
Source organism: Xylophagus ater (assembly GCA_963422695.1). Classification (NCBI taxonomy): domain Eukaryota; kingdom Metazoa; phylum Arthropoda; class Insecta; order Diptera; family Xylophagidae; genus Xylophagus; species Xylophagus ater. The sequence continues at coordinate 39,833,217 of OY730478.1, forward strand.
CCTGAAGTGTCTCTCCAGATTCTTGCATTCTGTTGACGAGCTCCATTCGGTATACGTCCTTCATGTGGTTATCCCCATATCGAATGTCCAATTGTGTTACAATGTAATTGTAATTCTTCTCATTTTCTGGTGAGATTGTCCGCAATAAATCGGCTGCGTTACCCCGTAGAGCCAGAATTAATGTTGTGGCTTTTTCTACATTAGACCAGCCGTTCGCACCAGCAGCCGCTTCAAACTGTCGTTTGTAGACTGGCCATGAAGTTTTGCCGTCAAATATTGGTGGCTTCATCCTTTTACCTGATGACTCAATATTTGGTTTATTTTCTTTGATGTCAGCCATTTTTGCTTCTATTTCTGCTACTTTTTGTTCCAATTTCTGGTCAACGTTGCTGACTTCGGTAGTTATTTTGTTCTCTAGATCTGTAGTATTGCTTTTCATTTTATCTTCAAATCTCTGCTCAATTTTGCTTACTTCTGTGCGAACTGTAGAGACTTCTGTAGTAATTTTGTCTTCTAAGTTCGCAACACTGGATTCAACTTGAGATTTTAATTTACCCATACTAGACTCCATTTTGGTTTCTAGTCCAGAAACGCTAGTTTTAATTTCATTTTCAAGACTAGAAGCAGTTGATTTTATTTCTTCTTGTAAACTACAAGCGGTTGATTTTAATTCGCCTTGTAGACTAGTCTGAAGACCGATCATCATGGTCATAAGCGTCTTTAAATCGTCTTGAACACTTGCTGTTGTTTTCGCCGCGTCTTCGTTGGTAGTTTCTTCTTGGTTTCCCTCTTCGTTGTTAATTTCTTCTTGTTTTTCCTCTTTCAGAATTTCACTAAAGTCGAATGTGCTAATGTCTAGTTCTCTTATTGCACATTCAGCGATTACTCTTTTCTTCTTTTCTGTTTTAGTTCCCGTGAAAACTGACTTCCACACACGCAGAACTGTGGATAGTTCTGACGTACTCAAGCTGTCTAATAGTTTACTTTCCATTGTTCAAATATTTTTAATTGTTCACGAAATTCTTATGTTCTATAGAAACTTCTCGCACAGTATCTAAATACCACGAAATTTCCCAGTATAATCTTAATTTCTACGAAATTTCTCGTACAATCGAAATTTTCACACGATACCCGACGTATAAACTCAAATTTCGTACAATCGAAATTTTTATACAACTCATACAAAATTTCTTGTACGCCCCTGAAATTTCTCACACAGTCGAAATTATTATACACTCAATTTTCTTAATAACGAATTTCTTCGAAATTTTCCCCACAGAAGTTTCTAGTTTAATTTCGAATTTTCTTGCAGAAATTTTTAGCACAATTGTCTTTTCCGCACTGATTCACAATAAATAATTTCACTTCTGACACCAATGTGACGTGCTACTCTTTCGGTTCGATGTTATTAGAATGATAACACTTTTTATTTATGTGAATTTAGTGTATAAAGTTTATTTATAATTATTTCTGCGTTACAATTAGTCTTAAAAATATTTGTCTTTCAATAATTTAATTATTACAATTAATTATCACAGTTTATAAAAATGCACCACAATCGCTATCTTTAATAATTGATCACAAATCGCCGTTGTAATCGCTTCCACAAAAATAATCACGTTTCCAATCTCTGTCTTGTATAATCTCTGACGAAGCTTTAGACTTCAACTGAATGATTGTTTCGACGGCGTTCTTGCCTTATATACCTATCGGTCTAAGTTCCAGAAGTTTCATCGAAACGTGTTAGAAAGCTTTTTCTTTGCCTTTCTAGAAAGCTCTTGTATTCAACACACAAAGAATTCTTCTCGAAAGCTCTAATCATTGTGAATCATTGTTTTGGTCGTGTAAACAATTTAATTTTGGAGCTTTCTGGAAAAGATCGTCTGTATGCGTTTTAATCATTGTTTTGTGGTATGGTGTTTTTTTCTTGTTTCTTAGAATACTTGATGATTTTAATGAATCACCCAATATTCCAACTGAAATATAGTGCACTACCTCCTCCTTAAATCTGTTCGTCCCGAACAGAATCTTTTGGACTTGTGCCGCGATTCTTCGCTAACTGATTTGAATGAATCACCTTCATTTTTACTTTTGATGATTTTCGCTTTCGCCATACCACGTCCAAAGAGTTCATCTCGTTGGAGTAGTCACTATCTTTTAATTCGTTATTCGCAGGTTCCTTAAATACTTTGTCCACCGGAACCCGTATATGCTGTCCAGATGATCTTTCCGATGGAGTCTGTCTGGTGCTATCCTGTTTACTCGTGTCCTGCTTCGGTTCAGCGTCAACATATTGCCCCACTGCAGTTTCAGTTTCCTTTTGATGTCCTACAATTTTTGTGCAGGTGTCACAATTCCTGCACCAACTTTTGACATCAGTTTGCCAGTGTACCCAATAGAATCGTTCTCGCACCTTTGCTAATGTTCTGTTGACTCCCAGATGTCCCCCTGAAGTTCCCACATGTACTTCACCAAGTACCTCATGTACTTTGGACTTGGGCACGATCAACTGCATTGGTTTGGCTTTTCCAGCAGGAGAATCCCATTTTCTCCTCAGAACGCCATTTTCTATCTGTAACGAGTCCCACTGAGCCCAATAACTTTTTGTCGTGTCACTGCGTGTTACAATATCGCTCCATTTTGGACGCTGACCCCTTTTCTTCCATTTAAGGATTGGTCCAACATCTTCATCCTTTAGCTGCGTGTTTCGGATGCTCGACATGTCATCGCCTCCAATCCTTAATGTACGGATAGCTACTACCTTTTTCACATTCCTGCAGTTCTCATTTGTTTCTCCAAAAGCCCCTTCAGTACCTACGACACTGGATTAGCTCCTTCTCGTTTTGTCCTTACTTTTTGACAACTCCGTAAATCTAGTTGTCACTCCAATGTCGTTCGTCCGTTTCACTTATACAACAGTATTCGCATCTGACGTAACTCGTTGGTCTCGTAGATTTGATTTGGTGTCACTGGAATCTGCTTCCTCCAATGTTAGCGGGAACTCAATATTTCCACATCGCAATAACCTATCTTCAATGCTTACACTCACTCCATTCTGCTTCATGAAGTCCAGGTCCATGATACAATCGTCCATTATATCAGCCACCAAAAACGTATGTCGAAACACATACTCATCTAGCCCCAATGCTAGAATCACTTCACCCAGAATCGGAGATGATTCCCCTGTAACCGTTTGAAGAACACTGTTACTGCTTCTGCTCATGTGTTTCCTACTAATGAGCTTCCTGTTCACGATGGATCTACTTGCACCCGTATCTACGATGATCCTGCATCGATGACCAGCAATTACTCCTTGCGTCGTTAATCTGTCGTTACTCTGTTGTAGGAGAGAGACTGATATCATAATTGGTGCTTTTGTCTGGTTGGGTCACTGCCGCTCTAAATGTCCTTCTTTACCGCAGCCCCAGCATTTCAGTCTTCTTTTAGTATCGTTCAATTCCAATTCCTGGATATCTTGCTGCACATTCGCCTTTATCTTTTCGGTTAGTTGGTCTATCGTTAGTTCTGTTGAGTCTTCATCAACCATAGCAGCTCGTACCATTGGAACCGCCCTTGTTGCTCTCTTTGCAGCTTCCAATGTCAACGCGACAGCCAACACATCGTGCAACATGCGCTTTCCACTAATCCGGACCTTGAACTGAATGTCTGCATCCCGAATGGCATTGGTGAATCTTTCTGCAGCCAAGTCATTCTGTAGCTCCAGGGGATAATCGGGGTATGACAAGTATACCAACCGCTCAATATCTGCTGACAACTCCTGAAGTGTCTCTCCAGATTCTTGCATTCTGTTGACGAGCTCCATTCGGTATACGTCCTTCATGTGGTTATCCCCATATCGAATGTCCAATTGTGTTACAATGTAATTGTAATTCTTCTCATTTTCTGGTGAGATTGTCCGCAATAAATCGGCTGCGTTACCCCGTAGAGCCAGAATTAATGTTGTGGCTTTTTCTACATTAGACCAGCCGTTCGCACCAGCAGCCGCTTCAAACTGTCGTTTGTAGACTGGCCATGAAGTTTTGCCGTCAAATATTGGTGGCTTCATCCTTTTACCTGATGACTCAATATTTGGTTTATTTTCTTTGATGTCAGCCATTTTTGCTTCTATTTCTGCTACTTTTTGTTCCAATTTCTGGTCAACGTTGCTGACTTCGGTAGTTATTTTGTTCTCTAGATCTGTAGTATTGCTTTTCATTTTATCTTCAAATCTCTGCTCAATTTTGCTTACTTCTGTGCGAACTGTAGAGACTTCTGTAGTAATTTTGTCTTCTAAGTTCGCAACACTGGATTCAACTTGAGATTTTAATTTACCCATACTAGACTCCATTTTGGTTTCTAGTCCAGAAACGCTAGTTTTAATTTCATTTTCAAGACTAGAAGCAGTTGATTTTATTTCTTCTTGTAAACTACAAGCGGTTGATTTTAATTCGCCTTGTAGACTAGTCTGAAGACCGATCATCATGGTCATAAGCGTCTTTAAATCGTCTTGAACACTTGCTGTTGTTTTCGCCGCGTCTTCGTTGGTAGTTTCTTCTTGGTTTCCCTCTTCGTTGTTAATTTCTTCTTGTTTTTCCTCTTTCAGAATTTCACTAAAGTCGAATGTGCTAATGTCTAGTTCTCTTATTGCACATTCAGCGATTACTCTTTTCTTCTTTTCTGTTTTAGTTCCCGTAGAAACTGACTTCCACACACGCAGAACTGTGGATAGTTCTGACGTACTCAAGCTGTCTAATAGTTTACTTTCCATTGTTCAAATATTTTTAATTGTTCACGAAATTCTTATGTTCTATAGAAACTTCTCGCACAGTATCTAAATACCACGAAATTTCCCAGTATAATCTTAATTTCTACGAAATTTCTCGTACAATCGAAATTTTCACACGATACCCGACGTATAAACTCAAATTTCGTACAATCGAAATTTTTATACAACTCATACAAAATTTCTTGTACGCCCCTGAAATTTCTCACACAGTCGAAATTATTATACACTCAATTTTCTTAATAACGAATTTCTTCGAAATTTTCCCCACAGAAGTTTCTAGTTTAATTTCGAATTTTCTTGCAGAAATTTTTAGCACAATTGTCTTTTCCGCACTGATTCACAATAAATAATTTCACTTCTGACACCAATGTGACGTGCTACTCTTTCGGTTCGATGTTATTAGAATGATAACACTTTTTATTTATGTGAATTTAGTGTATAAAGTTTATTTATAATTATTTCTGCGTTACAATTAGTCTTAAAAATATTTGTCTTTCAATAATTTAATTATTACAATTAATTATCACAGTTTATAAAAATGCACCACAATCGCTATCTTTAATAATTGATCACAAATCGCCGTTGTAATCGCTTCCACAAAAATAATCACGTTTCCAATCTCTGTCTTGTATAATCTCTGACGAAGCTTTAGACTTCAACTGAATGATTGTTTCGACGGCGTTCTTGCCTTATATACCTATCGGTCTAAGTTCCAGAAGTTTCATCGAAACGTGTTAGAAAGCTTTTTCTTTGCCTTTCTAGAAAGCTCTTGTATTCAACACACAAAGAATTCTTCTCGAAAGCTCTAATCATTGTGAATCATTGTTTTGGTCGTGTAAACAATTTAATTTTGGAGCTTTCTGGAAAAGATCGTCTGTATGCGTTTTAATCATTGTTTTGTGGTATGGTGTTTTTTTCTTGTTTCTTAAAATACTTGATGATTTTAATGAATCACCCAATATTCCAACTGAAATATAGTGCAATATATATTTTATTTTCTACGAAAATTTCAAACTTACACTATACACTATACACTATTCAAGTTAATATTTTCTTCAAATATCTTTAATTATATTTTTATACTAGCTGTGCCCGGCCATGCGTTGCTGAAGGCTCAGTCTGCTTAAATGGAAAAGAAAAAGCGCACGTTTCTAATATGTTTAATTTCACAATGATTGTGGGTATCCAATATTTTTTGTTGTTCCATTCTCTGTGCAGAGATTGTCTGGTTTGCCGACTCTGGAACACGCAACATATAATTCTCCATGTGAGAAGCAATCCGTGTCTAGATCTAAACCGCACAATTCTAAAGATTGACCCTGAGCTTTGTTGATTATGACTGCAAACGCCAAGCGAATTGGGAATTGCAGTCCTTAAATTGAAGCGGCATATCCGTTGGCATCATAGGAATGCAAGGAATACCGACTTCTTCACCTTTGAAAAGTCCTGTCAAGTTTGTTCATGTATGGGAAATGAAAGAATTTGCCATACAGCTTCATTGCTGATTTGCTGTTTCTCGTTTACGCCTTTCAGCCACTCTCAGTCTGTCGCGTTCATTCTGTTGAGAACGAAGAAGGTCTGAAGCTGCAGAATGCGATCGCCGGGCTCGCAACTACGCATTCTCAAGTCTGGCTACATGTCGCCCTGTTGTTTCTTCAGGACGTACTTGAGTCATTCTTTGTCTGTTTTGTTCGTTCGCTAATCCCCGTTCTTCCTCAGTTTGATTTGCAATAACTCGTCGCACTGCTTCCGCTCCGCGAGGACGACGACCCAAGTTTCATCTTCTGCGAAGCATATGAACTAAAGCAGATTGCACTGATTCCAATGATGCTATGAAAAATGAAGAAAAAATGATATTTTCGAACAATGCTCCGAAAAAGCGAAGAGAAAACGTAAATTTCCCCACGATGCTACGAAAAACGAAGAAAAATCGTTGTTTTTCAACGATGCTATGAAAAACGAAAAAAATTCTGTTTTAGAACGACGCTACGAAAACACGAAGAGAAAACGTAACTTCCCAACGATGCTACGGAAAAGAAAGAAAAAATTTTATTTTCCAATGATGCAACAAAAACCGATGAGAAAACGTAAATTTCTCCACGATGCTACGTAAACGAAGAAAATTCGTTGTTTTTCAACGACGTTATGAAAAACGAAGAAAAATTGTCTTTTCCAACAATGGTAACGCCTGCCCTTATTTTCGTAGACACTTCTTTCAAAAACTTCTGGCAATAGTCGAAATATTTGACACGGTAGTGATCTTCAAATACTATAGGGCCAGAAGTTTTCAATGGATCGCAATTGTGGAACATTTGATGCATACATTTCTTTGGATACATATTAAATTAATAAAAATATTTTAATTCTACATAAAATAATTTATATTTCAATAGACTGAATTATTACAAATTGAAAATGCATCCTTTATACTGGCGTTCAATTAACTCTACTCTACCAAACACTTTAAAAAGTTATTTTGTAGATTTTCGTATTCTTTTCTTTTTTGGTTCTGCTTCATATTTTTTAAAATCTTTTACAGATCTATTGCGATTTCTCGTTTTTTCGTTTATTTTCGCCAAATTTTTTAAAACTTGTTGATCCGATTCAATATCGTTTTCATTATCAATCAAAATACTACTTCCGGATGATGAAGTTGGTTTTGTTGAAATCTCTCCGTTACTATTGGATTCAATTTCATCATTCTCATACATTTGTTTTAATACTAATGATTCTGCATCTTCCTCAGATTGTTCATCTTGTTCATCATTTTCTAGCATTGTTTCATCAACTTCAATTTGACTACTTTGTGAAAATGCTTTTGTTATAGCATCTTTTAATTCCGATGTTTTTACGCGAAAATCACGAACAGTTCCCATATGTAAGAAATGCGCAACATCACCATCGGTTTTTTTACTTAACACTATAACAAATTTATTAAAGTTTTCAATACGTAAAATTAAATTAGGTATTAATTTTGTTTCTTTCAAAATTTTATCTTTATCAGCCAGGGGATTGTGTTTACGTTTCATTCTATTATCTTCACATATTTTTCCTTCAATATGCGTAATAAGATTATAAATTTTTTGAGCCAATGGTTTACCGCAAACACGTAGAAGTTGTTCGAATCTATTAGACAAGAAAAGGAAAAATTAAATTACATGAATTTGGCTAAAAAATAAAAAAAATAAAAATTGTAATTACTTTATTCTTTGCAGTGAAACTTTTAATGTTGTATGTCGAATAACTAAATATTTTGTTAAATTCATTAAACAAACATACATTTGCATTATGATTCTTATAAAAGTATCCATACAAGAACCTAATGGTATACAAATATTTGCTAAATGCAAAAACACATTAGATATATGAATTAATTGTGAACAAATTGATCTTTCGAGACTTTTCAATTTTTCAATAAACAAATGTTTATCATCTTCCCCTAATAATTTTATTTTATTAAACAGACATTTTGCTTTGGTTATAACATATTCAATATCCTCAATTTGTTTCCTTATGTTATTTATTAAATATATTAAGCACGTTTCAGCTGTAGCATTTGTTATAGATTTTAATTCAAATTCTTGTGATAATTCAACCTAAAACCAATTACGATAAAAATTATTATTTCAATGATATTGAAAACTTACCCCTTCATCAATTTGACCTAAAACTTTTTCTAAAATTGATGCAATTGTATTATAAAACGCACCAGAATGTAGTTTTTGTCTTTGCGTAAAGAGTAACTTATGAATAAGACCAAAATCTTTATCGTGCAATTCATGATTTTTACAAAAATTTAATATCCAATTGTAGCAACTCTAAATAAAATATATTATTATATTAATTAGTTATAATAACAAATCAAATCTTACGTCGGACAGCAAATCATCAGCCGATGGGATAAAATCATATAAAATCTCTAAACTTTGTAAAAGTACCATTGGAATTTTCTTACCATTTCCATCAGTATCTAAATCATTATCCTGTTCGAAAGATTTTTCGATATTATCTTGAAGAATTGCTATGAGTTTCTTTAAACTTTGATTATGACCTGGTTGTAAAACTTTTAAACATTATTTTTATTAATTTGAATTAACAAAAATATCTTAATAAATAAAATGCTAGTGCTACTCATTCCTCTTCCGTGGCACTTTAAAATAATATTATAGGCAATAACTGAAAAACTACATATTCGATTTCGATGAAATTTTGAAATTAAGCTTTTTGGAATTCGACTTCTATTATAAGATTTGACAAATGCAATAGAGTGTGGAGGCTCCGTAGTCCAGTTCTTTTAACTGTTTGATTTTCATGCGATTTTGGGATTAAGCATTTTGGAGTCCGACTAGGCTATGGCTATGTACTGATTTAAAATTTGCACTGAATATTGTACCGATTTTGAAAATATTTCTAAATATGATATTAAAATTCTGTCAATTTAACGCTAAAATGCATGGAGTTGAGTTATGTACATATGAAAAGAATTCTAATGTAGACCCGCTGCTTGAATGGCAGCGCGGTGTTTCAACACTAATCTAAACATAGTCAATGCGCGCTACGAAATCTGATATGAATTTCCTATATCGTAAAATATTCTCATATAAATGTTGGTAGGCTAGACCTGCTGATTGGTATTAGAAGTTGATACTTTTCTAGTTCTTTATGTTATTTTTTTAATTTTATATGGAATAATTAATATAAATATATTATATAATTTAATTTTGTTGTTTTACTTCTTTAATAGCCCAAAATACAAATAGTACTGAATTTGTCCTCAAAAAATCTGGTCACTTTAACCATACCACAGCAAAACGATAACGGACTACGAAGCGTGTTTTGTGCAAAACAGATCCACTATAGATTAAATCTACATTGCGACAAATTTAAGAAAATACATGGATACGGTTGCATAATTTCCACCTCTTTTAGACTAGAAATAAATGAATAACAGGGTGAATACCATGACACAAATAGGTGTACCAATAAAATTACTTCCCTTGAATGCAGTAGTAGCAGAGTTAAAGTCCAAGGAAATTTAGCCAATAAGTTTGTAATGAAAACTGGTGTAAGATAAACCCCATCCTGTTTAATTTTGTTTTTAAAGAGGTTATGAGGGTTACTGAGTATAATAAACAATGATACTAACGCAGATAAGCCAACGCAATAACCAGTATATTTAGAATGACCAGACGTACTGATTTATTCAGTACAGGTACTGATTTTCATGGCTATGTACTGATTTAAAAGTTGTACTGATTTTCAAAATATTTCTAAATATGATATTGAAATTCCGTCAATTTAACGCTAAAATGCATCATGTTGAGTAATGTATGGTATGTAAAAAATTCTAATGTAGACACGCTGCTTGAGTGACGGCGCGGTGTTTCAACACTTATCTAAACATAGACAATATGCGCTAGGAAATCTGGAATGGAATTTTGTATTTCGATCCAACTGAATTTTCGATTCGATTTAATATTCGATCTGAATTCTTTTTGGCATCCTGTAAAATTATCGTATCGTAAATTAGTGTTGCCTTTGAGAATTCCACGCAAATGGTATAAATTTTCAAATTGGCCAATGAAATGTAATGAAATTTTGACAGCTGGTAGTTTTTTTTTTGAAAACAATAATTTAAAATGTTTGTGTTTTAGATTTGTTTTGAGTTTTGAATTATTTTTAAATTAATATTTAATAATTAATATTAAAATTGTTGGTCTCAGTGAAACAAAATATCTTTAAGTGTCTTCGGTCCTAAATTTGGCGTCGTTTTTTTTATTTTGTTATACTTATAATTTTCACTTCGCTCTTAGGGTCATCTTATTTGGTTGTAATTTCATGAAAATCTTGATAATTTTTTTAAATTCAATACTTTCAAGTTAACTTTTGCAAGCTTGGGATTTTTTTGCATGAACTCAATTTGCATGAACTCAAGTGAAAAAAAAAATTTTTAAAAAAATATTTTATTTTTTTTTTTTTTGTGAAAACTACAATATTTTAGTAAAAATTTAAGGAAATAATTGTCAAATTTCTTGTACTTGGGTTTTTTTCATTAAAGAAATTAAAAATATGACAATAAACATAAAAAAAACATGTTTTCGACAACTCAACACTGATCGAATGAATTTTATACGATCACAGTATAAAATATTTTCGATCCAATTTTAGCCGATACCAAATTGGTTGGTCGAAGTCGTATATACGATCCAATTGGGTCAAATCGAAATACAAAATTCCATTCCAGATCTATATTTCTTATATCGTAAAATATTCTCATGTAAAATGTTGGTAAGGTAGACTTGCTGATTGATATCAGAACTTGATATTTTTTAGTTCTTTATGCATTTTTTTTTAATTTTATAAGGAATAATTAATATAAATACATTAAATAATTTAATTTTGTCCTTTTATTTTATTAATAGCCCAAAATAAAAAATGTACTGAATTTATCCTTAAAAAATCTGGTCACTTTAAGTATATTACATTACAACTTATTTGGACGACCACTTCTTTCTGGTAAGGAACCATTTCTACGCATGAAGTTTTGCGGGCAGATCTAATATAATTAATCAAGTTGATCAAAATATATCCCTAGTCATGTAACTACAACTTTTTATATTTATAAAACTAATTTTATGCAATTGTAACCGTCGAACTTGCATGCACGCCTACCAAAAATTAGAATTTATAAAATGGATATTAGACATTAGTAACATATGTATATGCTGCGTTTTATTTGCCATGCTCCCAGCAGCAGAGCAACTTGTAAATAAAATGAGCAGGAACAAGAACAAGTTTTAATTCAAATTTTGGTAGCACTGCTTAGCAGCCATATTGAAATGAAATGACAGGACAACTGCACAAAACTTATTTCCAGTCGACATGAAAAAAATGTGTTATTATTTCACAAAATTGGAAATTTTTTATTCAAACTTTTTTATTACAAATTTTCGGTCTTTGTTATAAATGTCTCCTTTTTTAGGAAATAATGAATTTTTCTCGAGGGGACAATATTTATAGAAAATATACCGAAATATATTTTCTTGTCTCGTTTTAGATAATGTTAAATAAAAAAACATAAAGTAATTTAAAATCAGCCTATAGCCGATTTTTTGATGCCCTATGGTAGAAATGGGAGAGAAAAATTGTGAAAACTAACAATATATCAAGGTTTTTTCTTCATAACTTTTTTTGCCCTTTTGAAAATTTTCTCCAATTTGTAAGTAATCCAGACCCTGTAGTATAAGTCCAATTTGCAAATTTTATTCAAATCGGTGTATTAGTTCTGAATGTACATCAAAAAAACTTTCTGAACAGGCTTATTTCCTCCTGCAACTATTTATTTCTCCACTATCCTTAGACTGATATCACTGAAATTTACAATTTTATCGTCTATTTATGTAGTCAATCAATATAATTAATTTAAACAAAATTGGTTTACAAATTTTCCAAATAAATCCGAAAAACTATATAAAAAAACGACAAAACTTTATGGCCACCCTTGTTTTTGCTTAATAACTTCGCTGCCCCTCAGTCGATTTTGCTGAAATGCAATACCAAATCCACTATAGCAATAACCAAGTAGCATTCTAAATTTCATCAAAATTGGATAACGCGTTTTTGAGTTATCTTGTCCACGGATGGACGGTATTACCTAACATGGAGCATTAATATAGGGAATTTTTTTCAGAATTTCGGCTCATTTTCAAAACCCAATTACCCCAATTAGTTCTGCCTGAATTTCACAATTTTTTTCATAAATATTCTATAAAATATCACCTTTTAAGCGCGCTATAACATAATTTGATATGATTAAAACTACTAAAGTTATACGACTCTAAAGCCATCTATTGGAAAAAAAACGCCACGAACTTTCTACTTAACTCAATATTTCAAGGTTTTTTTCCCCATAACTTCGTTTCTTCATTCTCAAATTGGCTCAAATTCACAGGTATGCTGGACTCTAATAGCATAAACACGTTTCGTAAATTTGATTGAAATCGGTATATAACTTTTTAAAATACATCGGAAAAACTTTATGAACAGGCTTATTTTAGGCTATAACTATTTATTTCTCCACTATCCTCGGATTGATTTGACTGAAATTTAACATGGTATCGTCTATTTACGCAGTTAACCTATATAATTAATTTAAACAAAATTGATTCACAAATTTTCCAATTACATCCGAAAAACCAGAACCAAAAAAACGACAAAACTTTCTGGTCACCCTGGTTTTTCCTTTATAACTTGGCCCCCGTGGATCGATTTTGCTCAAATGCAATATCAAACCCAGCAACTCATATTATAAATTTCATCAAAATCGCATATCGCGTTTTTGAGTTATCTTGTCTACGGACGGACGGACGGACGGACGGACATGCATAAATCGATATAACTTTTGATTCCCTACACAACCATACCCTTGAAATTTTTCTGCGGTGATTATTTCTATGCGTTACACACTTAGTGACAAAACTAATATACCCTCTGGTAGTACCTACCATAGGACATAAAAATTATCCAGCGATGTACATAGTCTTCTATATATGGTAATGCAATTTTTTTGGATTAGAATTTAAAATGTTCATTAATTAGTATAATTAAAATTTAGAGAATTTTCCACTTTCATGTCTTTCCTAAAATTTGTAGATTTCAAATATTCACAATTTATGATTCGAATTTATGTGAATTCATATACTAATAAATCAGTGATTATTGGAATTTCCTTAAATTTGAAACTAGGTATTAAAAATATTTATACGATCATTTTCTAGCTGCGCACATTTTTTTCATCATAGTATAGTCGTGTCATCCATTAAGCAAAATTGTATAGTTTCCGATATTTTTTGGGTAGTGGTGGTGATATTGAATTTCGTGTTCTAGTTCTTGAAAAAAAAAATGGATTTTCGATTTTTGGTCCAATTGTCATGGCGAAAAATTCAAAATCTGCCGATTCTTAAGAAATTCCGAAAACCACTTAATTTATCAATTTTCAAATTATTCAGTAACATTTCCCTTTTCTGGATCTTAAATAGGATCGCAAGGACCATCGCGGTGACTTTCGTTTATTATTATCAGATAAAATAACCAACGAAGCGTTGCAAATAACTTTTTCTTCTTCAGTATACATAGTTACTTCGGCAGAGTATACTTCAAAACCAAAATCTAAAAATCTTCGATATATACATATTCAGATGTTTTGATTTTCGTTTTTGGAAATAATTTTTAAAACTGATATTCCAGGTAAACAATATTTCCAAAATAAAAATTTCGTAGTTTTTCCCACATATTTTTCGGTACGATAATAATTAATTTAATGAACATTTTAAATCATTAATTTTAAATAATAAAGTTTTTCTGACATTAACATAATAAATGATAAAAAATTTCTCTTCACACTATCTCTGAATTGTGCAATTCATCAACGAGCACGCGTACATTTTTCCTCAGAATGCAGTAGAAACTTCACCCGTTTCCATCAAACATTCATCTTCAAACTGTACACGAAAAACATTTTTGATGGGAACAACATACGCGCCGCAATTGCGTCCTGATCGCCATAATAAGTCCTCGAGTGTATTAACAACATCTTGTTGAAGAGATTGTTTTCGACAGAGATGTTTACATAACTACATATAGCATACCAACTAATTAACACACTCAACAAATTTTCTTCAAAATGAATACATATTATAGCTTACCAACACCATTTAAGTAATCCTGAAATTTTCGTTTAAATATAACATAGGCAGTTTGTAAACTTTGATAGAAACAATCAGCACTTAAATATGCCGTGGTGATATCAAAACTAATCCAAATATCTTTCAAATGTTTCATACAATTCTCATAAAGTACTCGTGTGACTTCTATAAGATATTTTATTATTCGACGGCTGTGAGTGATTTGTTTATAATCGGGCTCAAATTGTAGATTTTGAATATGATTTCTTATTGATTCCAGAACAAAACGTACTAAATCCCGATTACAACGTAATAGTCCAGAACTCTGTGATGTCGCAAAAGACACCGTTTCACTAAATAAGTAAATATGTTTAAAAAAAAAAAAAAACAATTATTCAAAAATCATTGCATATGCCTCTAAAAAAAATTGTAAAAAGGAAACTGAGCCTGAATGAAGATGGTAAATTGAAAGAAAAGTCAAATATACAATACCTGTACAGTAGAAATAATAATAGGCAGAGCCAAGCATAAAGAAATCAAAAAGATAAGACTTAATTAATCAAATTTTTCATACAAAAATAATGGTCCGATTTTTGATTTTCTCTCGTTTTCGGAAAGCCAATATTTCCCAACCAGCTCTCGCCAAAGTACTTCTAAAAACATTCGTAAGAATAAAAGTGATATGAAGTACCAAGGAAGATACATACCAAAAATCGTATACATTATAGGATCTTTGTACATAATCTTTAATTTCAATAGTAAAAAAGGGGGTTGACTAATATATTTAATTTATTAGTCATAAGTTTTTGCTGTAAAAAAAATAAGATATTATAATTAATAAAAGATCAGTCTCCGCGACTAAAATGAAAAATAATATATTTGTTTTATTTTTAACCACATTAACCAAAATTCGCTCCCCAAACACTTTACCACATATCTTTTCGATGGGCTTATCCTGAATGTATGGTATATTCCAAGTTACATGCAAATACGCCGATTATTGGCCGTATTATTGATATTATTCTATAGTTACCCCGGAACCCCCACGAAGTGGAAACATATCCTATTTTGTCGATTGGCCTATCCAACCTGCACATTCAAGTTTCGTGAAAATTTCCCCATTATTGACCGAATTAGGGAAGTTTTTATATTTCCCTTCCCCCTTGCAACCCCCATCGAAAATCCAAGTACCCTATACTCTAAGTTTGAAAAACATCTAACCATATACCAAATATTATAAAAATTGGTTCAGTAGTTTTCGAGTGCATGGGGGACAAAGAAACAAACATTGTTTGTTATTCACATTGTGTTTAACTTCTATACTACCCCATACAATTCCGCATTGCATTTGTTGTCCCGTTTGTTGTATTGCTTCTACCGTGTTTTCTCCTTAATTCTATAAATATTAAAAGTGAACGAACACATATAAGTAGTTTTTTGTCTTTCGAGAGGCATCTCTATGGAAATTAATTTGTATGCCCATTATGGGTACTACCACAAGGTATAATAATTTGGTCACTACATTTGAAACGCATAGAAATAATCATCGGAGAAGGGTTCCAAGGCTATATGTGTGTAGAGAATCAAAAGTTGTACAGATTTATTCATGTCCGCCCGTCCGTGTACAAGATAACTCAAAAATGCGTTATGCAATTTTGATGAAATTTACGACGTAAGTCCGTTCCGAGAATTTTCAAAGGTCTGAATAAGTGAAAGTCAGAGGTGGAATATGTGAAGAATACGACGGGTGGAATAGGACATTCCAGGCAAACTCCCAATAATTTCTCTCGGGTAGTCAAAGAAGCATTGTTTTAATGTAACACGACATCCTTCCAATTGGCTAATTCTTCACGTTTTTCTTGAATCGTTATTTATTTTATTTAGCTTAATGCAAGCGAACAGATTAACTCGATCAGTACAGAGATTTATACCAATGATGAGACAGAAGTGCTCTAGAGTGAGAACTCGTATAAGGCCTTCTTTAAAATAATTTTGTTGTAATGGAAGTCAAAGACTGACGAATTGGAATTAACCTCCCGCAACATTCTCGTAATAGGTTCATTTTTACCGTAATTGGTCCGACGAAAATCTATCTTAAAAAGTTCCGTTGATCGAAGCGATCTAATGGGTACAGCAAAATTAATTTTATATAAAATGTGCGGAGCATGGATGTTACCAAGGATAATTTGATGTATAAAAATTATATCAGCCACCTCACGACGTCTTTCTAACGACTGAAGACCTATAAGATTAAGCCTATCACGGTAAGGAGGTAAAGAGAAAGGATCACTCCAAGGAAGGCTCTTTAACGCAAATTTTATAAAACTCCGTTGAACTGACTCAAGTCTGTTAATCTGATTTTTATGATAAGGATTCCAGACTTCACAGGCATATTACAGTAAAGGCCTAACGAAAGTAGTGTACAAAGCTTTACTAACGTAAGGATCCAAAAACTCTTTAGACCATCGTTTGATGAAACCCAACGTTGAATTTCCCCTATGAACCACTGAATCTATGTAGAGCTTGAAATTAAGTTCTTCATCACACATTATTCCTAAATCTTTAATGCTATTAACCCTCTGGATTGCATTGCCATAAACAGTGTATGTGGAAAAGTTGTTGGAAATTTTGCGCGAGATTGTGATAATGCTACATTTATCGATATTCAATGACAGGTTGTTTTTGCTGCACCATGTAACAAAACTGTCTAAATCCGTTTGCAGTCGGTATGAGTCCATTAAATGTTTAATTTCCATATAAATTTTCATATCATCTGCATAACTAGAAAATTTGGAATGAACAATTGAATTTCCTGCGTCGTTTATGGCTAAAATAAATAAAAAGATGACTGCCATGGGGAACTCCAGACGTAGCAGAAATATGAAAAGATTTGGACGACCTGAAAAGAACCTGATAACGTCTACCAACCAGATAAGAATTAGTCCAATCTATAAACAACTCAGGGAAACCAAAAGCTTTCAATTTAAAAAGGATGATCTGATGTGATAACTTATCAAAAGGTTTACTAAAGTCTGTACTAACACAATCCACATAGTTACCTCTCTCCATAGCACAAGTGGAGGAGGAAACAAATTCTGTAAGATTGGTAATAGTTGACCTACCCCTCAAAACCCATGTTGATCAACAGAAAGAACAGAGTTACAATGGAAATATAGAGAACGATAAACGATAGATTCGAATAGTTTAGGTATGCATGATAGTTTAGCAAGAGGTCTATAGTTACAAATATCTCTTATATTACCCTTTTTATTGGGATGATAAAAGTCTTTCCAAATACTAGGAAAGATACCTGAATTAAATGACTTTTGGAATAGGTACGCGAGGGGAGCTGCTAGACTATTGCCGCATTTTTTCAAAATAACCGCAGGAATACCATCTGGGCCAACCGAATATTCTTCCTTCAATTCATTAATCATATCTATCACCGAGCTAGGATCAATTGTTATTTCATTAAGTGTAGCTTTAGGGCATTTTTTCAGATATTCAAAGTAATGATCATCGATTTCAAAAACCTCATCGGTATAAGAGCCTCCAGAGAATGAAGCGAATAGGTTAGTGATAGTTGCTGGATCATTCGACTCATGATCAAGGTATTTTAGTGTTGCAGGAGATCCATCAGTCTTTCTCTTACTATTGACGAATTGCCAAAAACGCCGTGGATCCGTCAGGATATTACCTCGCATGTTCTCGAGATATGAGTCGTATAGGATCAGAAATGATGCTTTGAATTCATTAGAAAGGCACACAAATTGAGCATAATTTACTTCATCGCGAGTGGTAAGATAATTGTTCCAAGCTTTGTTCCGTCTGTTACGTAGTGATCGCAGGTCACTGTTGAACCAAGGCGGAGAAGAAGAGTGCTTACGACGGGTAAATGGAACAGATAGTGTGAAACAATGGAAGATCGCTGAGTAAAACTCCGACGTGCACACTTCAACACAGCTATCACCAAAAATGCCTACGAAGTCAACGTTATTGAGAAGGTTTGTGAGCCGAACAAAGTTAGTTTTTTCAAAGTTAAAGCTGTACAAACATTCAATATTGGCAAGAGAAATATCATTCAGCAGGGAAAGTGTAAGATTGAACGGAGGATGGTAATCGTCAACTGTACAAATGTAATCCCGACTGGATTCCACAACACAATTGGCTATATCTGAGTAGAAAGCAAAATCTAGCTGTCTATTAAGCGAGTTTTTTGACTTGCTGAAGCCCACAAGCCACCAATTGGTTGAGAAGAAGGGTCTCAGATTCAGATGACACGTTAGACCCAATGTATGAAATCATGTCATCTGTGAGGGACCACTGAACCTTAGGAAGGTTAAAGTCCCCAAGGAGAATCAGATCGTTAAAAGGGCCCAGGAGGTCACTCACAAAGCAAATGGCATTCGTTAATTGCTGATATTTCTCAACGGGACTATTTGGAGGAATATAAAGATTCGCTATAAAAATAGAACCACTTGACAAGGAGACTTTAACACAAATGAATTCTATGCCAACGTCAGTAGGAATGGAAAGTAAAGAGCTGGCGATTGATGTGCGAACAGCCACGAGGACTCCCCCACCCAACGACTTGAAATCAGACTGATATCTATCTTTACGATAGACCTCAAATTCACCTGAAAACAATGCACTGTTGTGGAAACTAGAATTTAGCCAAGTTTCAGACAATGCAACAACATCGTGAGGTATGGAGTGGCCAGTAACAGCCCACGCGTCTTAGTACGAAGTCCCCTTACGTTTTTTGAAGGATTAGTATTATTAATATTATTATTAATTTTAGGCATCGGGCCATACTTAGAACCCCTGCGTACAAATTCCTTGACGAAGGCAGAAGGAGGCCAAAATTCGTGGGAAACTAGCTGTATAAATAACTGAGCAGGGACGATTATCTTGAATGACGAGACTAGGCTAGATGGCTTATTAATCTTTTCACATTTAATATGAGCAGTGTCAGTAAACTTTAGTTTGATATAACTTAAGATATCCTCCACGGATGTCAACGGGTCAAAGCGCGAAATAAATATGACTTTGGGGGTAGGCACCGTTTTTAAGATTGCCGAGTTAGGGAGCGAAGTGGGAATATCAGCAACCGATGAGGGAGAGGAAGCATTAGATGGAGTGACTATTTTATGGGCATCCATAGAGGGTTTTCTCTTGCTTCGTTTCCTCTTATTGCTGGTGTTTGCGAAATGTTGAGGCATAACAACGGTATCGCTTTGAAAAGAAACTGAATGAGAAGAAGATTGGCTCCTAGTAGCATCAACCTCCAGCATGGGTTCGATAGCAGAGGGGATATTGCTCTTAACGATCGTTAAAGCTTCAAGCAAACCCTTGTTATGCTTAGCGGAATCAATCACATCTAAAGTGAGCTTTTTAGTTTCCGCGATCAAGGCATGATTGGACGATAATAGGGACTTACATGAACTAAAGTCACCATGCAATAAATCCAATTTTTCAATAGAAATTCTATCATCTAAACGGGATTCTTTCGAAGTTACCTCAAGCGAAGAACTCAGTGAGTCAATGATTTCTGTCACAATCACCTGTAAAGAGTTAAGTTTGAGTTCAAGCTGTGAGGTTTTTTTTAAAACTTTAGAGATGTCGTGTTGGATCATTAGACAAGTAGCTGTCAGTTTATCTAATTTATCATAATTGAAATGCAAGTCGTCTATGAGAACACCAAAGTTAAGAAGTTTATCGTCAATAACTTTGACCTTATTGGCAATGAATACGGAATCAGCATGCAACTTTTCGTAGTTCAAACAAAGCTGGTCGGTATGCGAGGCAGAGATGTTCAAGAATTTCAAAATGCGGCAGGGTTTGATTTCGCAACATTCTGAACAAGTATATCTATTGACATTACTAAGGATCCCGATACAGGAACGATGAAAATACCTATTGCAAACACCATCGCAAACAATACTTGGTTTATTAGGAGAGTTAAGATCGCACATGCCACACAACTCGCACACCATGGTGTAAACAAAATCGTAAATTAAAAAGTCAAGATGAAACAAACAAGAACAAGGAAAAACAGAACAAAATAAATAAATAAATAAATAACCAAGGAAACTAAACACACAAAAACAAAAACAGTTAAAATTGTTAAAGCAATAGATTTTAAAATGCAGGAAAAAAAATAATAAAAATAAAAATACAGGAAAAAAAATATAATAAAAAGAAATAAATTTTTCGTTAATTAACAAAAGCCAAAAACTGCAGTCAAGAAATCATAAAAACACAAAAAAAAGCCGCAAATTATCAGATAGTGGTAAAATAATTTGGTCTTTCTATTGTTTTGATTTTTTTTTTGGTTTTTTGTTGAAAATTTATTAATTTCCAAATAATAGTTCACAGAGAGAAAAAAACTACGTCTGGTTCGTTCGACTTCACTACGACTTTAATTCGTCATGTTGCGAGCAATACTTATCTGAATTTACCGACTGTTTGCATGACAGGAACTCATAGTACATGATTCTTTTCCAGTATCATCAGACACATATGGCGTTTATTACACTTCAACTTCAAAATTAACTTGAGATCAACTTGAAACTCAACTCTGTTTTTTTAGCTTTACCAGATGGAAAGATAGACTTGAAATCGACTTGAAATTGACAGAAGATTGCAAACAAATTTTTATTTTTCAGGTTATGTTTCGCCTCTTTTCATATTCCATTTTAAATTTTCAAGCGGATTTGAACTTGATCTGGATTTACATCCAAATTCCACGTCGATCAGAAAAATGTTTGTGATCGAATCGACTTAAGCCGGATTAAAGTCGATCTGGGTTTACATGGATGATTTTTAGATTAAAATCCATTCCAAGTAGATCATTTAAACGCCATAACAGTGTATAACTTTCTTCAGATGAAGATCGGTTTTTTTTAATTAATGAAAAGATGAAAATAAATACAAAATCTGTTTCATCAAAGATTATTAGCTCCATGTCCATCCGTCTGTTCGCTACTTTAAATCGTTAATAAAATCTAAAGGGATAGTCTGATTTTCAAGAAACTTTCAGTTTGTGTGTCGCGCCGAATGCTAGATGATATTAGTTTTCGTATACGGCAACAATATTTTGTAATCACTTTTTGTCAAAAATCGACAAAATTTTGTAATTTTGTGCAGAAAAAACCACTGGGCGGATTTCGAGAAAACTCATACAGTTTATGTATTTGATTCTAACTTAGAACTGATTGGATTTTTCGTCAGAATTTGACTATGGCAATACGTTTTTTGGTATTCTTTAAACAACTGGACCGAATTCGACCAAATTCATACACTTAACTAATCGGACTTAAGGCAGGTCTGATCAATTTTACACCAAATTCTGATGGAGACAGGACAGATTCGGGATGAGAGGAATGAACTGGGGCAGCGGGGAAGCATTGCCAGACGGGCGGAGCAGCACAAGAGTGGGTGGGCTTTGAAACGAGAGGGCAGTGAAGTATTCAATAACAATATCGGTAAAGTTCCATAGCAGTCAGGCCGGAATAGGGAAAGCGTAAATTCACTACTACGATTTAATTTGTTCATTTTTATTTTTTTTTTGATATTTCTTATTAAATCGCTTACAGTTATTTTTTGGTTACAATTTTGTACTTTACAATTGGGTCCAAGGATATAATATGATATTATTTGATTTAATAGTATATGTAAAACTTCTGTAATTTGACAATATAAATCCTGTGAGCATCCATGAAAACATATCATACCGAAGAAAGGGTTTACATTTAGTATTAAAACTTTAATGAAATTTGTAATTGTTTCTCATATATTTTTTAGTTATATGGATATGAAAAATGTTTGAAAACAACGATTATGGAGTGCTTTCAAAAAGTTTCTTTTGACAAACTAATAAAAGACAGTTTAAAAAGTCATAATATTTGATCAAAATTAATTTTTGTACCGAAGTTTATCATTTTTGGAAAAGGTTATATTTAAGCAACTCGCGATGAGTCAATTTTCATTTTACCAAAGTTAGATTTGAATTTTGGTGACTTAAATCGCAATTTAAATCATTCAAACAAGCTTAATGATCAAATGTCACTACTATAGTACTACTTACTCAAATAATAAACGTAGATATCTTTCTAATGTTGGTAAAGTCCAATTATTTTCGGGTTTAAATATAATTTTTTTAACACTATTTCCATTGATTGTTGTATTTTGTGTTTGAAAATCAGTTTCATTCTTTCCCTTTTTACATGGTTTTTTCGATTGATTATCTAATAAATTCTATAAATAAAAAATACGAGAAAATGATATTTCTTTTAAATAATTATTTAAAACAATTTACTTTAACACCTTCAATAATCACTTGGCGATTTTTAAATAATTTGTCCATTTTTTGTAAATTATCATTTTCAGGAGTTGATGTCCAAATTAAGTACATCATAAGAGCGTCAATAATGCCAATATATTGTAAAGCAACTTGATTCATTTTATGATCTAATGGTCCACACTAAAAATAGAATAATTACTAATTTATATTAACGAAAATTTCTATATAGCTTACAATTCCCAAACGCATCAAATTGAATGTGTAAATATTTTCAATTACAGTCTTAAAAAACTCACGAAATAAAGTTGTATCATAATTCAATTCATTTTTGTCACATGTTATTACACAGTTCGCAACAAAACTAGTTAAATAGCCCAAATTATCAAAAATTTCAATGTCGTTTTGATTTGTTTGATGATAAACAACTTTTGTGAAATTTATTTCACATTTGCCATCTTCAATATTAAAATACGAACGAAAATGTAATTCAATGAAATGAAGTAAATGTGTTGTTAATTTTGGATTAAATTCAATTGCTCTTCCTAAACCTGGAAAAAATGTATAAAATCAGTAACTAGAATATTATTTATTAATTAATTCTTTCTTATTGCATATTCCTACAACATCCCAAGAATACAAGAGCTGTGTCTTTTTGGGAATTTTTATCTGCCACTATTTCACTTTCTCAAAAAACCGATTTTTTTAAATCTACGATCTTATAACTTTTAATTTCGGATGTTGGTACGACTAAAATTATTTGGTGGAACACGCAGCCAAAAAAACACATCCTATGTAAAAACTTCATCAAAAGTAATTAGCGTCCGTCGGTCTTCTTATTTAAATCTCGAATATAATATAAACGTTTGTGTTTGTGTATTGGAGCTGGAGCCTGTATTGAAGCAGCATATCAATTCTGGAGTGGAATGCCGTATTACGATTCGTCTGCATTTTCCATTCCATCTCATACATGATTTAAATTTTTTTTTTGCATCGTGTAAGATTATTGTATCGTAATTAGGGTAATTGTTAAGAATTTCACGCAAATAGTTTACATTTTCAAATGGTCCGATGAAATTTTGTGTAATTTCGAAATCTGATGGTTGTTTTTTAGCAATTAATTTAAGATTTTTGTGTTTTATGTTAGTTTCGTTTTTTGTTTTGACATATTTTTAAATTATTACTTATTAAAAATTTTTAAAATGTTTGGCCTCAGTAATGAAACAAAATATCTTCAAGTCTATTCAATTCAATGCTTTCAAGATACCTTTTGCAAGGTTGGGATTTTCCAGCAGGGATTCAAGAAAAAGGTCTAGCCTCTTTGCTTTCAAAAAATACTTTATTTCCCTACAATAATTTAGTAAAATTTAAAAGAAATAATTGTCGAATTACTTGTATTCAGTTTTTTTCGCATTTAAAAAATTAAAAATATAAATAAATATAAAAAAACATTTTTTCGACAACTCAACGCTAATCGAATGAATTGTATATTTTGCAATTTAATAATAGTACTAGAGGAAGAGATATTTGAATATGCGAAATAAAAAATAATTTTTTTTTGTTTGTTTTTTTTTTTTGTTAAAAGTTTATTGGTTTTTGTAAGAAGATTTGAAATTCTCAATATAATGTTGCCTTTTTTTCCAGTCTTATTAAGATGTGTATGGTATATTTCGAACACTTTCTAACCAGCTAGACGTTTTTTGGAAATTCTACAATAGATGACACTTTGAATTTAATGATTTTTGAAAAATCTTAGGAAGAATATCTTTTAATTTTTTTTTCTGAAAATTACCTCCATTTTTTCCATATGTTTTTAGTTGCAATTTCATTCAATTTATGCCCTATGGTAGGTACCATTAACGAAAGAATATATAGATTACGCACTGCGCATGTCGGCCATTTTGAATTTTTATTTTCATACTGTTATGACATCACATGTCGATTCCCTTTCAAATAAATAGTCGTGATTTTTCACACAAATAATGTAATTTAGGTCTCGCGTGACGTAGTTACACAGAAAAAACCAATTTGAAATATGGGAAAGCGTAATCTATATATTCTTTCATTCATGGGTAGGTACTATATTCGTATCACATAGAAATAATCATCGTAGAAAAGTTTCAAGGGTATGATTGTGTAGAGAATCAATAGTTATATCGATTTCTGCATGGCCGTCCGTTCGTTCGTATAAAATATATAACTCAAAAACGCGTTATCCGATTTTGATGAGATTAAGAATGAGTTGGTTCTTCCTTAACTTAGTTGGATATTGCGTTTCAGGAAAATCGGCCCAAAGGGAGCGAAAATAAAATATTGTTTTGAACATAGAAAAACAGTTCTTGATTTTATGATTCTTGTTCTTCTAAGAAAAAATTGCCGATGGAAAGCGAAGGATACGAATTCTTTTGTACCGAACAATCAGCGACATTAACATTTTAATGCAATAGTTCGATTTCTCGAATTATGAGGGAAAATTAATTAATTAATAACAAATTGTTTTATTTAGCACAAAATAGTGAAAACTAAATGAATGAAGTAATAAGTGGACATACATATATACATATAAATGTAAAATATATTCAACATCTGAAAATTAACCAAAATATCGTTTCTAATTAAAAAGAAGAAATTCAAAATCAAGAGTGGAATCGTGTAATTCGATTGATAGTAATCGTATCGAAAATACATTGTAATTCTTATGCTTTTTCGATACGATTTGGTCGAAATCAAGTTACACGATTCCACCCCTGACTTCTCAAAAGAATTTTCGACAAAGATCCTGTAGCAGTACATGTTTACGATTTCTGCTTTACCTAAGGGAGCAAAGAAAAAAAAACAAAACAAAACAAAAATAAACAAAGCTAGTTGAAAAAGGTTTTTCACCTCGAATGAGTAGCAAAGTAAAAAAGTTTTAGAGTAAACATTCCATGGATAGCTACGCTAATCGTAATATAAAAATATAGATACTGCCTGACCTTATTACTATAGGATCATTGGTAATAGCTTGTTTAATTTACCACTACCGTTACCAGCAATTTTTTACAGGCCTAAATTATCCGCCAGGACCAGCGTTTATACCATATACAAGAATTATTAAGACGGTAAATGTGACAGTTCGTAGTTTAACAATGTCGGATGAAGAATTTACATTTTTTTTTTATTTCTTTCTGTTCTATTTGAATATCAAAATGTGTTTTGAAGACATCAAAAGAAAAAACAAATAACACATATTTTAACCTAAAACAAATTATTTTAAACGCATCTGTGAAAAAAAAACAACCAAGGTACATCAGCTCACGACTGTACAAAAAAAAATTCGTAATATTCGCATTTTCGGTCATTACCATTGTTTACATCACCCAAAAAAAACTGTTGCGTCACCATTTTGAAATACTGGGCACATAAACATGATTTCCTGCCCTTAAACTAATATTGCGATTCTTCAACTGTATTAATAAATATAAAAATCTCCAAAAAGAAAGGAATAAAATGTTTTGTCCATTTCAGTTTTCAACGTAAAAGAATATTCGTTCTACAAAGGGCGTAAAACAATTCCATGACATACATTATTCAACAATTTGGAAAATTAAAATCTGTATATTGTGTTTGTATCGCCAATGCGCTTTGAACTTATTGCGGCTCTTTCTAATTACTACTCGTAATTCAGTATTACTTTAGTTAATATTTTACATTAAAAGTACTTACTTTCATAGAGTGTTTCTTTAATTTTTAACGGTTTATAAAAACAGTTCCTTAAAAGACCAATAATTTCCAACGTAAGTATATCAAAATGGCGTTGAAGATTGTTTCGATTCCCCACTGAACTCTGTGTCATTAAAGAATATCCAGAAATATTTTGTTGTGTTAATATATTCCCAGGACCAATTGTAGTTCGTTGTGAATTGTTATTGCTCAATTGTTTTAAAAGTAATCCAAATCCAAAAACCCCCATTTGACAAATCTCTGGATTTCTATCATTGTGTATTAATAAAAAAAATTAGTATTTTATGTGTAATGATAATACGAGAATTATGGCAATTTTCTCAGGATCTACCTTGACAAAGTCGCTTTTTTTAGAATAGTAATAAATTCATCACGAACTGTGTGAGATATTTTTAGAACTGGTAATAAAAATGACATCATTCTCATAACATGAATCGATGGCATCTGAAAAAAAAAAAGTATTCCTTAATTCATAGTTTAACGGTACTTCTTACACATACTGTTAAAAAGAAATCCAAAACATATTTAATTGTTTTTATACATTCAGACATTGTTAATGTATCCGATAAACTAAGTACTAGCAGACATTCTGAAATTAAAAAGAAATACGTTTAAATATTGTCAATGGAAAATTTTATCAAAACTTTAATTTAGCTTTAATTTAAAAAAAACTACTGGAACTTCTATACAAATGCAACAAATTGATTCTGTTCGAACATACCTTAAGGCGTATAAGTAAGTATGCTAAGAAAAATAAAAAGAGATCTTTTAAATCGATTATTTATCGAATATTTACTGTAAAGAAACTGCAATATTTGAACTCAATACCTGTTTTATTGGGAATTCTATCGGGGACTATTTCACATTATCAAAAAACCGATTTTTGAATTTCGAATGTTCGAACTACTGAAATTATTTTATGGAATTACTTGGTTGCGTAACCAACTAGAGTAATTTTTCTTAGGTTAAAAAAATTAAAAGTTATTTTTTTATACAGATATTGTTTTAAGTAAATAAAATAAAAAGCAATAAAAAAAAAAAAACTGACCAAAACCAGGTACGCCCTCGGAAGCCCCACCCACTGGCCAAATATCCTATCTTTTCAGTTGGCCTATCCCGAATGTATATTCCAACTTTCACGAAAATCCGCCTATTATTGACCGAATTATTGATGTTTTTCTATATATTGGCCCCCAACCCCCGAGGGGAGCCATACCTGTTTTTTAAATTGATCTGTTTACAGTGTATATTCCAACTTTCATGAAAATTCGTCTATTGGGGGAATTATTGATGTTTTTCTATTTTGGCCCTCGGAATCCCCCATCAAGTGGAGACATATCCTATATTTTTAGTTGGCCTATTCAGAATGTACATTCCAAGTTCCATGAAAATCTGCCTATTATTGTCCGAATTAGGCCAGTTTTTACACCTTCAACTCCCATCGAAAATCCAAGACATCTACACATGTCCCAAATTTTATTAAAATCGGTTCAGTAGTTTTCAAACAAACAAACAAACAAGCAGCATTTATTATATAAGATGTGGTTAAATATGGTAACTACATGTTATATGAAATACATTTGCTATTGAATATGCTCCGTTTTTGGATTTATGTATTATTCAAATAAATAATAACGTTATGTTGTCATGCTCGCTCTTATTTCATCCTTTGTTTGTGTTTTTAGTTATAATCAGATAGTCGAATTAAAATTGGTTTCCTTCCGGTTTACAGTTTCGCTCTTCATGTTTTTCAGTTCGCATTACGTTCGGGTTTTAAAAAAATTACCATTTCCGGTTACGGTTTGGTTCTTAAATCAGTTCAAACCCGGTTTTTCGGGTTTAACTTAAATTGCAAGGAGAAAAGAGAAAATTCATAAATAAAATATGCGTATAATTTTCCTATTTGTAGGGATGTGATCTTAACCTTTTTTAAAACTGCTAATAATTCAAAAGAAATACGATGTATTAGTAGAAGACAGATGAACTAATATAAAATTGCAAACATAATAACCTAGGGTAATAAATATCTCAAATTGAAGGTAGAAAATTATTTTATATATTGCACTATATTTCAGTTAGAATACTGGGTGATTCATTAAAATCATCAAGTATTCTAAGAAACAAGAAGAAAACACCATACCACAAAACAATGATTAAAACGCATACAGACGATCTTTTCCAGAAAGCTCCAAAATTAAATTGTTTACACGACCAAAACAATGATTCACAATGATTAGAGCTTTCGAGAAGAATTCTTTGTGTGTTGAGCTTTCTAGAAAGGCCAAGAAAAAGCTTTCTAACACATTTCGATTAAATAATTTCGACACGTTTCGATGAAACTTCTGGAACTTAGACCGATAGGTATATAAGGCAAGAACTCCGTCGAAACATCATTCAGTTGAAGTCTAAAGCTTCGTCAGAGATTATACAAAACAGAGATTGGAAACGTGATTAATTTGTGGAAGCGATTACAAGGGCGATTTGTGATCAATTATTAAAGATAGCGATTGTGGTGTATTTTTATAAACTGTGATAAATTAATTGTAATAATTAAATTACTAAAAGACAAATATTTTTAAGACTAATTGTAACGCAGAAATTATTATAAATAAACTTTATACACTAAATTCACATTAATAAAAAGTGTTATCATTCTAATAACATCGAACCGAAAGAGTAGCACGTCACAATATGACAAAGGAAATTAAAAATATTGTTTTCAAACAAAATTATTTTGTTGTGCAAGTTCCTAAAGCATAATTTATAGTTTATTTGGCTGTATCCGAAATATTTTTAGGAATTACAAACGATTGCTCAAAACTATTGTACACTATCAAGATATAAAATATTAAAAATAAATAAGAAAAACAAGAAAACTGTAATCCATAAGAAACTTTAAATCAAATATTACATAGTTCATCAATGTTGGGTCAAGGAAAAAATTCGTGGCGTTTTTTCACCAACATTTAAACACATTTTTATTACATTTTAAATTAATTTAATTAATCAAAATATCGTTAATCTTTTGTCATATTTCTGGTAAAACCATTATGCCATCACTGTAGAAGTTCTGGGATTTCTTGGCGAAAAACTGAACCAAGTGATTTTCACAGACCTCTTTTGAAGTCAACTTTACACCATTAAAGGAATTCTGCAGAGAACGAAGCAAATCGTAGTCGGACGAAGCAAGGTCAGGATTATACGGTGGATGCATCAAAACTTCCCAGCCTAGCTCTCTCAATTGTTGCCTAGTCATTAAAAATGTGTGATCTGGCATTGTCGCGATGGAAGACGACGGCTTTCCCATTGATCAATTGTGCCCGCTGTACCTCAACTGCGGGCTTTATCGCCTTGGTAGAAATTATATTGTAACAATACGAGATAAAAAGAACATTTTATATACCACGTTTTTAAATTTTCTGTTGAATCATAAAAGCTTGACAATTCTATGTATTAATAAATACTTTTTTAAAATGTTTTTTTTTCCGAACTAACTTTCCATACAAAACAAAATCTACTGAAAATGAATTAAAGATGGCTAAAAGTATTAAAAGAATGGATTGTCATCATGTTCTGAGCTATTATAAAAATTTCAAATGTCTAGCTAATCAGGAAGATAGTTAAAAATCGATTGAAAGATTTGTACTGGACAAACAAACAAACAAGAAAGCGAGTTAATTAAAACATGGTAAAATATAGCAAATTTTTTCAGAATTTTGGCTCATTCTCAAAACCTAATTACTTCTGACTGAATTTCACAATTTTTTAAGTGAAACTTCTTCGGCCAAATTGTAGTGATTTTTCAAGGCCGTCACTTTTTTATGCAAAGTTTTCTGACCGTTTTTCGTCATGAAACGTCGCATTACAAAATCTTATTATATGGACGTCAGAGAAGATTGCGATGTTCGGTAATATTGTGGAGGTATTATTTCCGTCTAATATCATAGACAGATCTCCGATTTTAATGATCATTAATGCCCAATCGGTCATTAAAACTCGATAATGACCTTTATTTACGAAATAATGATCAATTTTAAGTATCTATTTCAAGTATCATTATTTTTTTAATTTTCAAATGAAATTGTGAAGAGGTCCTAAATTGTTGCCTAACACTGTTTTCAGGGCCATCTACATTTGAATATTTTAAAAATTTCATCTGGTTTTGGCATGTTTTCTTCTTTCAAATAATCTTAAAAGGAGGAAAAATGGTTATTATTCTAAAATTTCTTAAAATTTACTAAAATACAATAAAAGAAAATAAAAAAATAATTTTATTGAATCAGAATGAATAAACATTCTATTCCATTCTTCTACTATAAACAAAATAGTAATTTTATGAACCTTTTGGAATGACAAGATTAATGATCATTGTGAAAAAAAGAAGATGTGTCATGGGTCATCCAGAAGTATCATTAAGAAATGATTATTGTAATTAAAATCGGAGATCTGTCTAGAACATTGGCTCGGGCTTTGCTTCTGATAGTGGTATATTTATCGCTAGGCGATGATAAGAAAAGCTGTCCTATATATTTTGCTGCTTGCAATTAAGCCATATCTGAAGCCATATCAAATAGTTCTACCTCCCACCGGGTTGGCGCTGTAGTCGTTACAAATTTTTGAACTTTTTACATAGAGGTCATACACGAAAGTTGTGGAGGTTTATATGGGGATTATTTGCGTTGAAGGCCCAATAATTCTATTCCTATCGATTTAGCGCTGTATTCAAAAACGGTTTTTGAACTTTTTGAATTTTTTATATAGCGGTCATACACGATTGCAATGTTCGCAAAGGTGTGGAGGTTTTTATGGAGATTATTTCTGTCGAAGACCCAATAGTTCTATCTCCCATCACATTGACGCTGTAGTCGATATAAATTTTTTCAGCCTTTGTAATAAACTGAAACAAAACATACTCCATCGGAAATTTTGGAAAAATATACGAAAAACGTCAGTGTCACATGGAGTAAATTTTTTTTTCGTGTGAAAATTAAATAAATAATGTTTTGACTAACTTTAAATTATATTTTGCTAATGCTATTAATGTTATTTAACTTTGAGCATATTTAACATCTTATATCATTTGTGGGATCCTCATTAAACATTCTAATAATTACTTGATTATTCTCTTCTACATAACCTCAAAATGGCTTCCTATAATAATTTATCAAGTGCCAGTTATCTGTCGTGCTATACTAAATCCAATCTGGGGAATCACATCATTCAATGTGAGCTCTGTACAAAGTGGTTTCGCTTGAAGTGTGCGAAACTTGACTGTAGTGATATTGGTTTTAATATCAAATTTATTATTATAATGTAGTTCAATAATACTGCTATTGTTACTGTTATAAAAATGTTATCTAGTTTTTAAGCCAGTATTAAATTGATATTGCAATTAAACAGGCGCATTCTTAATACATGGCGCAGTCGAACTAAAAATAATAATAATAATAATAATAATAAATTTTTTAAAACAAGTGGAAATTGGGAAATTTGAAGAAATTATTTCATAAAATACCATAGTGGAACAATAAAATACCATATTAAAAAATTGATGAGCTTGCTGAATAAATCGAAACGAGCACGAGGTCGACCGCCAAAATATCAAAAAAATTTTATTGAAAGGAATATGGATTTCGTAAGAAAAGTAGATGAATTGAAATTGTCGGGAAATATTGCAGAAAACTGGCGTGCTTTTCGCAAAATTTTCAGATTTTTGCTGAAGTCATTGAATTGCATAAAAAACAGGAATCTGCTAAAGTGGCTATTTTTCTAAACGCGATTGGACCTGAAGGAATTGAGGTATTCAATGCTTTTAATTTATATACAGATCTGAAGTCGAAATATGAAGAGGTGTTAAATTCCTTTGAATAATTTTGTAAACCTAAAACAAATGAGGTTTACGAACGTTTTGCATTTCATGGAAGATCTCAGGCATATAATGAGCCCTTTGATAACTTTTTAATGGAGTTGAAGAAAATGGCAAGAAAATGCGGTTTTAAGGACTAAGAAAGTGAGATGATACGGGACCGTATTGTTTTTGAAGTAACAGACAAAAAATTGCAAAAGAGATTACTAGAACTGAGTGATCTGACATTTGTGATCCAAGAGATCTTAATTTAGCTATGAAAGATCACATTCATTCGATACCATCATTCGAGGAGTTAATGCCTAAAATTATCAATAAGAAATATTTTTCTGTGCTAGATTCATAGATGGATTCTGGCAAATCCAATTAGATGAACCATCAAGTAGATTGTGTACATTTAGTACTCCTTCCGGTTGTTATCGGTTTTTGCGGTTGCCCTTCGGTGTGAAAGTGGCACCAGAAGTGTGTCAAAAAATGAATGAGGAGATTTGTTCAGGGATTCCTAATATAATAATATATATAGATGATGTTCTAATTGCTGCAGAATCGGAATCAGAACATGATAGGATACTGGAGATGGTCTTAAAAAGAGTACTGGAAAAAAAATAGTTTTTAATAAAGAGAAAATTCAATACAAAAAATGAGCAAAGCAAACCATAGTAGTGAATTTACATTTTCTCTATATCGGCCGGACCACTATGGAACTTTCCCGATAATAAATATAATATAATATTCATTTCAGTTCTCCTATTCTAAATGTATATTCCAAGTTTCATGAAAATGTGACTAGTATTGGCCAAATTATTAAGGTTTTTTTATTTTGCATTCCAAAACCCCCACAGATGGGAGTCGCATTCTATCTTTTCAGTTGGCCTATCCAAAATGTATCCACTAAGTTTTAAGAAAATTCGTTCTTTATTGAGTGAATTTTTGAAGTTTTTCTATTTCAGGCCCCCACAACCCCCCATCGAGGGCAGAGATTTTATCTTTTCAGTTTGCTCATCCTAAATGTACATTCCAAGTTTCATTAAAATCCGCAGGTTATTACTCGAATTATTAGGGTTTCTTTATATCAAAAAAAAAAATTTCATGGAAATCGGACCATCCATTCAGATTTTATTAACGATTTAAAAAAGCGGACGGACGGACATGGGGCTAATTATTTTTGACGAAACGGATTTTGCACTTATTTTCATCTTCCTAGCCCTTCTAGATCAAAAGTTAGGTTTTCGCATGATTATAGTACTTTCCTATAAACATTCGTTTATCGGGAAAGTAAAAAGAAAAAGTAACTTTTTTAGGGCACATAATATCCGCAGATGAAATAGCATGTGACCCAGCTAGAATGAAGGCAATAGAAGATTTATCTACTCCTAACAACAAAAAAGATGTTTAGAAACTATTAGGATTTATTAATTATATGCGAAGTTTTTTGCCAAATTTATCAGAGGAGTCAAAACCTATAAGAGAATTACTTAAGAAAGACGTAGTATTTCAGTGGTTAGAAGCGCATACCTTATGTATGAGCAAAATTAAAAGAATGATAATTGAAGCACCAATTTTAAAAGCGTTTAATAGCCAAGAGAGTATAATGTTACAAACTGATGCATCTAAGAGAGATTTAGGATGTTGCCTTATGCAGCAAGGTAGGCCTGTTTGCTTTGCAGCACGCAGCCTGACTGAGACAGAAACGAACTACGCTCAAATCGAAAAAGAGTTTCTTGCAGTTGTATATGCTTGCTCAAAGTTTCATATGTACATTTATGGTAAAGATGTAGAAATAGTTACAGATCATAAACCCTTTGTTGATATAGCGATAAAATTATTTTATTTTGCCGCCTAAGTTTGTTTTATTAGCGCAGCCTCACGCTAATTAAGTTAAAGAAAAAGGCTTTGTTGGGTTTCAAAATTAAACTGAATTTATTTGACAAAAATTCTGGAATTTATACAATTTAAATGCTGAGTATACAAAATTCTTATATTCTAAATGTGGGAATCGTACATTTATAAAAATTATCCAAATATCAAATTTAATTAAATATAAAAGTTTAATTTGATATTTGGATATATGGAATTGAAATCGGAGTATTTTATTTTGAACAATATGAGTTTTTTATGCAAAAAATATTATTGTGGGAATTTTATCATAGAAAAATTCACGCGTTGCACAAAATAAGTCTGGGAAATATCTGTTGGTTTTTTACGACAAAAAAACCAAATATTTGATATAACTTAACATTCACCCCCGCCTTGAAAATTGCCGTTTCAAGATATACTTATAGAGTCAAGTTGAAAATCCGTTTGTCGAGGTGGCCGTTGAGGTGGATGCTGTTTTCTGGTACATTTCTTTATAATTATGGTCAAAACATATGATGCTATGAGAAGAGAAATTAATAAGGAGGAATAGCTGATTGAGAAATGATGAATGTCCGTAAAGTCAATGTCTTCTGGAAGTATTTCTCGAGTAGATGCCCTTCATTTGTTTTAACCTTTTGTATAGTTTCAGAGAGTTGAGTGGCATATTCTTGATCTAAAATTCCGAATAATTTATTGGAAATAGTCCCAATGATGTCGAATGGCGATCGTTTGGATCTTGACGCTAGACTACCACTATTCCCTTTGACAAGGATCTCGTTATTATTCTCGATTGTTTTAAGTTGATGCTCAAGCTGTGATAATATGATCAAACAAAATTCCTTGTAGTCTGTCATTACGTTACATAATTTGTCTAATTTATGCATACAGTCATGAAGACCAATTAATTCCTTCCAATAGTTTTCCATGTCGTAATACACGATGAGTTTCCATTCATCTGTGACCATATTTACTTGTCCTATACCTTCAAAGTATATTCCTGGATGTGTATGAAACGGAATGATTTCTACTGATTGGTTCAACAGACTGCTGAAAATTTGTGGTATGATGCTTGTCACTAACAGAAGTGTTAACAGTGGATTTAATTTGACTATTTTTTGTTGTTTTACTCTATGATCTCGGCTGGCAGTGATTTTGTCTTGAGTTGTATTTGACTGGTTTTGATGAGTTCGTTTTAAATCATGGGTGGCCATCGTGAGCTAAGTCAAATTAACAAAAATGTTAACTTTATTGAACATGTCACCAAAAGAACATTACACCACGAGTCGTTCGCATTATACTAGGCTAGTCAAAAAGTTCTCGGGCTCGATAAGAAAAACACAATTTAATGGTTCAAAATATGCTTTATCATTCAATATAATCTCCCTCAACCTCAATGCACTTGTTTCAATGGTTTTCTAATCGATTGATTCCATCCCTGAAGTGAGAATCTGCAAGGTCTGCAAAATACCTGTGTATGGCAACTAGTACCTCTTTGTTTGACGGAAAACGCCTTCCCCGCATGAATTTTTTCAGGTTTGGAAATAGATGGAAGTCACTAGGCGTCAAATCTGATGAATACGGTGGATGTTCTAACAATTACTACTTTAATTCCGTGATTTTTGCAATAATTTTTTGACTTTTGTGAGCTTGCACATTGTCTTGGTGGAAAATTATTTTTTTCTTCTTTAATCCGGGCCTTTTTTCACGAATTTTTGTTTCGAGATGGTCCAATAAGTTCGAGTAATATTTAGAATTAATTGTTTTACCAGTTTGGAGAAAAACCACCAACAAAACCCGTTTCGCGTCCCAAAACACTGAGGTTAAAACTTTTTTCGCCGATCTTTGGGCCTTAACCCGTTTTATAGACGAATTATCGGTTTCACACCATCCTTTTGATTCTCTTTTCGACTCAGGATCATAGTGATAAACCCAAGTCTCAGTCGCAGCGATGAATCAACGCACAAACGCTCGAAATGTTGTTGAGAAAGTCGCATTAGCACGTGTTTTTGTTCCATTGTTAGGAAATGCGGCACCCACATTGTACAAAGCTTTTTGAAACCTAAAAGTTCATGTAAAATCTGATATGTTGATCCATGCGAGATGCCTATGGCCTCAGCTATCTCATCCACCATCTCTCGTCTATCTTCCGAAACCATATCCTGTATTTTTTGTATCTTTTCTGTTGTTGATATACTTATTGCACGTCCTTGACGTGGATCGTCTTCAAGGCTTGTACGACCAGATTTAAAAAGGGCAGCGCATTTTTCAACGGTGGATTTCGCAGGTGCAGAGTCCTCATACACTTTTAATAATTGTTCACTAATTTCCTTTACTTTTAAACGTTCCAAAACAAAGAATTTAATCACTGCACGATATTCAATTTTTTCCATTTTAAAAAATACTGTGACACATCCACACTAAATAGGTTGTAAACAAAGAATGAATTAACAGATCGAAATGAAATTTCACACACGTTCTTATGAAGGATATGCCAACGTAACAAATTTGGGCTGCTAGCAGCACATTCTGTTATCGACCCCGAGAACTTTTTTACTAGCCTATATTTTTAAATTATAGCTAAGAGAAATTTGAAATATCTCGCATTTTTGGAGAAATTCATTGCTTATGAGCTCTTTTAAATATACCGTATTTTCAGAAAAATGCGCAGATTTTAACTATTTCAAATATCCCGGTTCGATGTTATAAAATAATAACTTTTTATTTATGTGAATTTGGTGTACGATTATTTCTGCGCTAACAATTAGTCTTAAAAATATTTGTGTATTATTTTATACAAAATAATTTATCACAGTTTATTTGCAATTGAACAGTTACTATTTTCAATAATTATCACAATTTTTATGTTTAGGAGCAAAGTTACTTTTCTGTACTAGGCTTTATATTTGAAGTACACTTTTCAATTCAAATTGATAGATACTTGAAATCTCGTCTCGTATTTATACCTCAGGCAATACTTCGAGAATCGCCTGAAAATGTTTCAGAGTTTCTGATACAGATCAATTTAGATGCACTTAGTTCTGCAAAACAAAGTCAGATGTCTCGCTTTTAAATATTTGCAATTTTTTAAATAAATAATATGTTAGATTCTCAGATATGCTTTATACGCTTCAAAAAAATAAATCTACCTATTTCTTTATTTTCACATTAAATCAGGCAAGCGTTTGACCAAAATCTCACCTACTGGCAAGCGACGATGTGGTGGAAGTTCTAGCACACTTGCTTGTTGACTTTCATTACAGAAAAAAAATATATTATGTGCGTGGCCCGGCAGGAAATATTATTTCTGAAATTTGGCCCGCCTGCTGAATTCTTGGTGGATAGTTCTTACTAGTTGCCATCGTGATAAGATAGTTGCATTGTTTGGTTTGGCTTGTGGGTCCAAGATTGTAGTTAACGGTTCTCCAATTAAGAAATGACCCGGTGTAAGAGCTTGGACATCGTTTGGGTTTGTTGACATTGGTTTTAAAGGTCGTGAATTTAAAATCGCTTCGATTTCAGTAACCACTGTGTTAAGCTCTTCGAATGTTAGTGAGGCCCCTAAAAGTACTCGTCTCAAATGATATTTGGCTGATTTTACAGCTGCTTCCCAGAGCCCACCAAAATGGGGTGAGCGGGGCGGTATGAAACACCATTCGATTTGTTCATCTGCGCAGTGATTGTTGATCACCGTGTGATGTTCTTTACTTGAAAATAATTCGTGTAACTCTTGTAGTTCATTTCGTGCACCTACGAAATTGGTTGCATTATCGCAAAAGATTTTTGCTGGTCTATCTCGTCTTCCGATAAAACGCTTAAGCGCACCTATAAAGGCGGAGGTTGTCAGATCGGAGACAACTTCTAGATGGGTAGCCTTCGTAGTGAAGCATACAAAAACTGCGATATATGCCTTTGTGGGTTTTTTCCCTCTAATTTTGTAGTGTATATGTATTGGACCACAAAAATCGATGCCCACATTTACGAATGGTCGTGCTGGTTGAATCCTTTCTGCTGGTAAACCTCCCATGAGTTGTGAAATAACCTTTGGTCGTGCTCTGGAACATATAATGCATTGATGAACTATCGAGTGTGCTAAAATTTTCCCTCGTAGTGGCCAATATCTTTGTCTTGTTATGGCCAATAAAGCTTGCGGTCCTGCATGTAAATGTTGCAAGTGTAGTCGCTTCATTAAGAGTCTTGTAAAGAGATGAGAATATGGTAGAAGAACAGGATGCTTTGCTTCAAATGATAAATTACTAGCTTGAAGCCTACCACCTACTCGTATAAGACCTTGATCATCTAGCGTAGCCAATTTATTAGTTGGTTGGACATATTTCTTTTTGTAGTTGTTTTAACTCTACTCCAAATTCTTGTTGTTGCATTTCTTTTAGGATGAATATTAGGGCATCTTGAAGTTCGTTTGCAGTAGGAACCTTAGAGAGTCTTCTTTCGTGTTTCTGTAGTCTTATGTTTCGGGAGAAACGTAGAATAAAGGCCATTGTTTCTTGTAAACGTTTAAATGAATTGTTGTGGTGTATGGTTTGTATTAGAGTTGGTTTTGCAACGGCCATAAGAACCACCTTGCGTTGCTTCTTCTCTGTTTCAACATTGATTTGACTGATTGAAGTATCTGGCCACTTACTTTCTGGACGTTGTAAAAATTCAGGACCATTAAACCAGATACTAGATGCTAGCAAGTTCTTTGGAGTCACACCCCGAGAAATCAAGTCGGCTGGATTCATATTGGATTTGATGTGATGCCATTGGTTAACTTGCGTTGATTCTTGGATGGCTGCAATTCGATTCGCAACGAAAGTTTTGTAGGAGGAAGACTCTGACGAGATCCATGACAGAACAATGCTAGAGTCAGTCCAATAGTAGATTTCATCAATTGTGATGCATAGAATTTTCTTTAAACGATCAACCAGTTCAGTCATTATTTTGGCAGCGCACAATTCTAAGCGTGGTAATGTTGTTGTTTTGGTTGGAGCGACCTTTGATTTTGCACATAACAAGTGTACAGATATATTTGAATTTTTGTCAGTGGATCGTATGTAAATAGCGGTCCGGTATGCTTTCTCGCTTGCGTCAGCAAATGCGTGGAGTTGTATATTAGCTGTAGTTGAGCTGGAGAAAATGTGTCTTGGAACTGTTAATGAATTTAAATCGCTCAGCCCTTGGCGGAAATTTAACCATTTTGTATGTAGTTCCAGTGGTAAAGCTGCATCCCAATCTAGTTTCATTAGCCACAATTGTTGTAAGAAAATCTTTGCTAGAACTATTACTGGATTTACTATTCCTAATGGATCAAATAGATGTGCGATATCTGCCAATATGATTCTTTTGGTTACTTTCTTTGCTGTTGGCCATGATGTTTTAATGGAAAATAGATCTTGCTTCGGCATCCAAGTAAGTCCTAATGTTTTAATTTGATCACTCGAGCCGTCTTTTATGTCTAATTGTACTTCTATGTCTTCTTTTGGGATTGAAGCGAGTAGTGCAGGATGATTTGTGCACCACTTTCTAAGGTTGAATCCACCTGAACTGAGAGCCTGTTTTAATTGATTTTGTGTTTCAACGGCTTCAGCTAGATTGTCATTTCCGGTCATTAGATCATCAACATAGAAATCTCGTTTGATAATTTTAGATGCTAATGGATATTGTAGAGCATGGTCCTCAGCTAAACGTTCAAGGCACTGAGTTGCTAAATATGGTGCAGATGTTGTGCCGTAAGTTACAGTACGAAGCCGAAAATATTTAAGTTTGTCTTCAGGATTGTCTCTCCATACTATGAGTTGAAAGTTTCTATCTTCTAGAGCAACCAAAATTTGGCGATACATTTTTGCTATGTCTGCCGTGAAGACATATTTAAATAGCCTGAATCTTATCAGAATACTAAATAAATCATCTTGTATCGTAGGGCCTGTGTATAAAATGTCATTAAGTGACGTGTTACTGGAGGTTTTACAAGAACCGTCAAACACCACCCTTAATTTAGTAGTACTACTGTCCGGCTTAAAAACACAATGATGCGGTAGGAAGTAGTGCGGCACAGAGATTGTTTTAAGTTCAACTTCTTCCATATGTTTCAAGTTTAAGAACTCATGGATGAAATTCTGATATTGTAACTTTACTGACATATCTTTGGCTAGTCTTTTTTCAAGACTCAAAAAACAACGTATAGCGGTTTGTTTCGATTCGCCCAACTTGGATGGTTGTTCGGAAAATGGTAGCTTTACAATGAAGCGTCCAAGTTGATTTCTCGATATGGTTTTGTTGAAGAATTGAACACATAAAAGTTCTGAATGTGATAATTGTTTCCTGGCTATTAGCGTTTCTTCTGAAGTCCAAAATTTCTGTAGCTGATTATCTAGCTCGCTGGTGCTGATTCCACAAAATAATTTCGATGTGTTTGACGTTTGTGTTGATTTTCCAAAAACTATCCATCCGAACATGGAATTTTGTAATGTAGGTAAACTTCTGTGCAATTTAATTTGGCCGACAGACATTAATTCACAGTATAGTTCAGCACCGATTAATAAATCAATGTGCCGCGGTTTGTTGAAATCTGGATCAGCGAGTTGTATATTCTTAGGTATGGGCCAGGAATCGATATTAATGAAACGGCTAGGTTGTAATGAAGTTATTTCTGGTAGCACAAATACCTCTAGTCTTGTTGAATAAGCATTCACCTTTGATTGTAATGAAATGTTGGCTCTGCGTTGTATGTTAAGATGTGAGTAGCCTATACCATTTGCATTTAATTGTTGATTGCATCCGACGATTCCTAGCTTTTTGTATAGCCTTTCAGATATAAAGTTCAATTGAGATCCGGAATCTAGAATTACTCTACATTCGATTGGATATCCATTTGCATCCGTTATCTTTACAATGGCTGTGCCTAAGAAGACGTAGCCTGCAGAGTTATTATTGTTTTGAAGAGCAACATGAGTTGTGTTAATTTGTGTTGGTGGAAGGTTTTCTAAATTACCAGTTTTGTTTGCAACATTCGATGTTTCGATATGTAGCAATGTGTGATGTCGTGCATGACACTTGAAGCAATTTCTGGATGAGCAATTTTTGAGGAAATGTCCCGTTCCTAAGCAATTGGTGCAAAGTTGAAGCTCTTTAGCTGCATCTAGACGTTCTAGTGGAGATAGTTGAAGAAAAGGTTGACATGCATTAATACGATGCTGCCGTTTCTTGCAGAATAGACATGTGATTTCTCTTTCCGATGAAATAAAAGCAGAATGTTTACTTGTATTCTGTTTTCCCTGGTGTGATTTCTCCCCTAGTGTCTCTAGCATTTGAAATCTGCATTCCAAAAACGTTAAGAACGTTGTCAAATGTTGAATGGAACGTGGTGATTCCAACGATTGTTCAAATAAGCGATGGGTTTCACGGTGTACCTTACGAAGCAGAATGTGGAAAACTATCGGATCCCAATTTCTGGTATCTACTCCAAGATTTTTAATACCTAATAGGCATTCTTTCGTTGTATCATGCAACTGCTTGATTGCCGATGATGACTCAGAAGTTATAACTGGTTGTGATAAGAGAGTGTTAAGCAGAGCTGCTAGTAGAAGTCGTTTGTTGTTGTATCGATTTTGTAATATATCCCATGCGGTAGTGTAATTTTCTTCAGAAATTTGTAGATGTTGGATAAGTTTTCCTGCTTCTCCTGTAATGTTTGCCTTTAGATAGAACATTTTCTGTGAATGTCCCATAGGTTGGTTGTGTATTAATTGTGTGAAAAGATCACTAAACTCTCTCCACTTCAAGTAGTCTCCGTCGAAGGTGGGCAATGTGACCTTAGGAAGCTTGATTTGTGCTTCCATGCAGGTTTTTCCGTTCGATGGAGATGCGCGATCGCATTGTTCTTGTAGTTTAATGATGATTAGCTCCTGGCGGTCTTCGAGCTTAAAAAAGTCCTCATCTACATAATCAAATTGATCTTCCTCAGCCATAATGTCATTATGTAGATTGATAATATTTGACCAATAGTTGTTGATTGATTTGATTTTTTGTTGACAGTGTACCTTTGAGTATGATGTATCAATTGATGATTCCAGCGGCTGAAGGAAGTGTTCCAAAGCTGCAAAGGATGCACGTTGTAGACGTATTCTCCTTTTCTGATCTTGACTGCTCTTCTGGTAGGTGGTTAGAGATTCCTCTGGCTTTAACTTTTCATCATCTAGTTTGTATAACTCTTCTTCTAATGTGGTTTTGGCCGTTTTGTATATTGTTTGTACTTGCGTGTAGAAATCGGACTGGAAATAACTATGAGTGGGATTTTCAGTTTTTATCGCCAGGAGTTTTGAATGACGATCATTAAACTGGTTCCATTCCTGTTGTAATCGTTCTACTCTTGTTGTTAGATACGACTCAGTCTTTCGACTCTTGGGATCCTTCCGATAGTTGGTAATAATTTTTTCCATTTCTTTACCACATTGGGATTGCTCTGCTGTAAGCTGTTCCATCACGTCGGAGTCACCAAAATGTTGATATAGCGATAAAATTATTTTATTTTGCCGCTTAAGTTTGTTTTATTAGCGCAGCCTCACGCTAATTAAGTTGAAGAAAAAGGCTTTGTTGGGTTTCAAAATTAAACTGAATTTATTTGACAAAAATTCTGGAATTTATACAATTTAAAAGCTGAGTATACAAAATTCTTATATTCTAAATGTGGGAATCGTACATTTATAAAAATTATCCAAATATCAAATTTAATTAAATATAAAAGTTTAATTTGATATTTGGATATATGGAATTGAAATCGGAGTATTTTATTTTGAACAATATGAGTTTTTTATGCAAGAAATATTATTGTGGGAATTTTATCATAGAAAAATTCACGCGTTGCACAAAATAAGTCTGGGAAATATCTGTTGGTTTTTTACGACAAAAAAACCAAATATTTGATATAACTTAACACCCTTGTTAGGTATAATGGCAAAAGAATTTAGTAAAATACCATCTGCTAGGTTACAACGAAAGAAACTTCGCCTTTTAAAATACAATTTGAAATTTACATACTTACCGGGAAAATATCTCTTTGTAGCGGATCTGTTATCAAGAAATTATAGGGTTAGACTTAGAATTGAATGAAATGGTTCACAGTATCTGTTAACGACACTGTAGTAGAAAATTGAAAATTTAAAACCTTGTAATCTAGTGGCTGTGAAAAAAAATCTGACAAATAAAAGAAAAACAGGAAAAATTTTATTCTTCGACAAAATTTGAAAATCAGAAGCTATCATCAATAAATAAAGAAATTATTATTATTATAAATAATAAAATTGGTCCAAAGATTTGAGCAGCGAACTAAAGGTATTAATATGAATATTTAAAAGAGAAAAAAAATTTAATATGTTTGATTTTAGATATTTTAAAGTGTTATTTTATTGTAATTTTATATCAATAAAAAAAACTGTTAAAACTTTGAATTTCGCTTCTCATTGCTACACGACCTAATAAGAATCCGGTCGGCAACAAATCTTTAAAATATCTTTATATTTACTTCCTTGAACAAAATGAGTGAAATAAAAGATAAAGATGGAGGAAGTAAATTTAATTGCCAACTTTGTACGAAACCCGATAGTTTGAGTGACATGGTGCAGTGTGACAAATGTGAAAAATGGTTTCATTTTGTGTGTGTCAACGTCACCAACGAAATTCAGAACTCAAACTGGGTTTGTACATTCTGTAAGGAAGCTCCCGACGTAAAACAAGC
Organism: Xylophagus ater; assembly: GCA_963422695.1. Taxonomy (NCBI): domain Eukaryota; kingdom Metazoa; phylum Arthropoda; class Insecta; order Diptera; family Xylophagidae; genus Xylophagus; species Xylophagus ater. Next base: position 39,877,164 of record OY730478.1, read on the forward strand.
TAGAATTGATATTGAATGCCGAGGTGAGCAAAACTCCAATAAAAACAAGCAATTAGATCTTTCAGAGAAAAGTTTAAAATCTAATGCTTCTTCCCAACGTAAAAAACAAATTCATATTGAATTACAACGGCTTGAAGAAGAAAAGTTGTTGCAAGATCAATGTCTAAAGAAACAGCAGCAATATATAAATGAAGAAAAGTCATTGCAGCAGCAATATATAAACAAAAAGTATGAACTTCTTCATCTATGCGAAGATGATAGCCCCAGTGACAATGAAAATGATGAAGAATTAAAATATGCTCAAAAAATACGTGCTCAGGCTTGGATAAACTCAACTGGTCATCAACCAAACAAATTTGGAAACGGAAATTTATGTAATAACAATGCTAATGCAACTGAGATGATTCAACCGCAATATGTAGCTCCATTAACCATAAATTATCAACCAAATGAGAAACAAATACCAGTTCCGACAAGCATGCCTGCCAATAATAGTGATGCAATGAAGAATATTCAACTATCAAATCATCATAATTGTCATCAATTGACGGAAGTGTTAACGCTTAACTCTAATCAGTTAGCTGCAAGGCAAGTAGTTTCAAAAGATTTACCAATTTTCAGTGGTAGACCAGAAGAGTGGCCACTGTTCATCAGCTGCTACAATAATAGTACAACAATATGTGGCTATTCAAACGCTGAGAATTTAGCAAGACTTCAAAGATGTTTAAAAGGAAAAGCATTGGAGTCCGTAAGATGCTGGTTGCTTTTACCATCTGCTGTGTCAAAAGTAATTGACACTTTAAAACTTTTATTTGGGCGTCCTGAACTAATTATTAATACGCTGTTAACTAAGATAAAATGTGAACCACCACCAAAAGATGATAAATTCGACACAATAATTAGTTACGCTCTCTCCGTGCGGAATTTGTGTGCTACTATGGAGGCTTCAGAACTTACAGCTCATTTAAATAATCCTATTTTGTTACAGGAGTTGGTAGATAAGTTACCACCGCAAATTAAATTTAATTGGGCAATGTTTTCACGAGATACAGTGAATCCAAACATATATGTGTTCAGTGAATGGTTGTTTACGGTGGCAGAAGCAATTAGCAGAGTTACTATTACACCAATAAAAGAACAACTACCTGAAGTTCGACGAGAACGTCATTCTGCCAAATCAAATGCGTTTATACACACTCATGTCGTCGATGTCGCTGAAACAGGTAAATGCTGGACTTGTTCCGAAGACCACCAATTGGAAGACTGCACTATATTTAAAAACTTGAGTCGGTCTGATAAGTGGAAGATTATTAATGAAAACAAACTATGTCGTTCTTGTTTACAAAACCATAATTCTTCAGAATGTAATGATGTCAAACCATGCCAAAAGGATGGCTGTACTGCAAAACATCATCCATTACTTCATAATAGCAAGACAAAACAAGTTGAAAGGTCTCAACCGAATATTAACGTGCATCAAAATCAGAACAAATCAGTTTTCTTCCGAATCGTTCCAGTGACATTATATGGTGCCAACAATAAGTCAGTCAAGACTTTCGCTTTTCTTGATGAAGGTTCATCCTTAACAATAATTGATGAAGACATTGCAAATGAGCTACAGCTTGATGGTACTCCTGAGAGGTTATGTCTGAAATGGACCTCGGATGCCGTTCGAGTTGAAAATAATTCTAAAAGAGTATGTCTCGAATTATCCCGACAAGAAGCCAAAAGACAAAGATATCGTCTTTCAGATGTTCGTACAGTAAGAAACTTAGTTCTTCCAGTTCAGTCCATATCGACCGAGGAACTAGTCAATGAATATCCTTATCTGAAGAATGTACCTCTCAGTTCATATCAAAACGGAAATCCACGAATCTTAATAGGTGTTGATAACTGGAAGCTTGCATCTCCATTTGAAGTTAAAGAAGGGAAATGGAAACAACCAGTAGCAATAAAGACCCGTATAGGATGGACTATTCATGGACAGCATTATATTAACAAACCCAAAAATGATAACACGTCTATTGTTGGTCATCAGAATTATCATATATGTGACTGTAATGCAGATAAAGAACTTCATGAATTAGTTAAAGAATTTTTCTCAGTAGAAAACCTTGGTGTGAAAACTCAAGAACTTCGACTCGTTTCATCTGAAGAGACTCGTGCATGCCAAATTCTAGAAGCAACAACAATTCGTAAGGACCACCATTTTGAAACAGGTTTGTTGTGGAAGTGTGACGATATATCGCTGCCAGATAGTTTTCTAATGGCAAAAAGACGTTTAATCTGCCTGGAGAAAAAGATGTCATCCGAGCCAGATTTAAAAGAAAACATTGGAAAACAAATAAAACAGCTAGAATCAAAGGGTTACGCAAGAAAATTGACAATTGACGAGCTTCAACAGGTGCATCCTCGAACGTGGTACTTACCTATATTCATAGTTAAAAATCCGAACAAACCGTCAAAATTAAGATTGGTATGGGACGCTGCGGCTAAGGCGAATGGAGCTTCGTTAAATTCAATGCTGCTAAATGGTCCGGATTTTCTATCATCACTTCCAATTGTTCTTTATGGTTTTCGTGCTGGGCGAATTGCTCTATGCGGAGATATTGCTGAAATGTATCATCAAGTCAAAATAAGAAACTGTGATCAACATTCGCAACGATTTTTGTGGCGAGAAAATGAGAACCAAGCGATTGATATCTACGTAATGCAGGTTATGACCTTTGGCGCATCTTGTTCTCCCAGTGCAGCACAATATATAAAGAACTTAAATGCTGAAGAATTTAAAGATAAATTTCCAAGGGCTGCAAAGGCGATCTTACAAAATCATTATGTAGATGATCTTCTGGACAGCATAGATTCAATTGAAGAAGCAATCCAATTAGCAAAAGAAGTAAAATTTATCCATGAGAAGGCTGGTTTTTATATGAGAAACTGGATGTCAAACTCCCAAGAGGTTGTTGATGCACTAGGCAAATGCGAGACGCAAAGACGAACATTCTCTTTCGACACAAATACACACTTAAACCAACAAGAAAAGGTTCTTGGAATGTGGTGGTGCTTATCATCAGATACATTTACTTACTCTCTAAAGTATAACAAAGCAAACAAAGAAATTCTATCTGGTACTCGACGCCCAACTAAACGTGAAGTATTACGAACTTTGATGTCAGTTTTTGATCCTCTAGGGTTTTTATCGTTCTTCCTTTCCTATGTAAAAATACTTTTAAAGGACGTTTGGAGAGCAGCGATTGACTGGGATGAAACCCTACCTAACTGGTTATTCGAAAGATGGTTGAAATGGGTTCAACTCTTGCCAATGATTGAAGAAGTCAAGATCAACAGATGCTACTCAACATTTTTTACTAACAAGACAGCTAATATTCAACTACATGTGTTTGTCGACGCCAGCGAAAATGCGTATGCGGCTGTTGCATTTTTTAGAGTCGAAATCGACAATATTGTTGAAGTGGTTCTTGTTGGTGCAAAATCTAAAGTTTCTCCACAGCGCCCAATAATGTCTATTCCAAGATTAGAATTACAAGCAGCTCTACTTGGTTCGAGGCTAGCTGACAGCATATGTAAAGGACATCAAGTTTGTATTTCTAGAAGAGTAATGTGGACGGACTCTAAGACCGTTTTATCCTGGCTTTATTCTGACGCAAAGAAATATGTGCAGTTTGTCATGTTCAGAATCAGCGATATTTTGGATCTTACAAAATTAAATGAATGGCAATGGATTCCATCCAAATTAAATGTAGCAGATGAAGCAACTAAGTGGAAAAGACTTCCTGATTTTTCAGCCAAAAGTCGTTGGTTCTGTGGCCCAGATTTCCTCCGCCAAAATGAAAATTCATGGCCAAAGGAAGAGAAAGGGCTACGTGAAGAATGTAATGAAGAAATTCGGCCTAACTATGTGCTGGTGATTGACACTTCCGCTTCTAAATCAGTAAATCTTATTGATGTTCACCGATTCTCTAAATGGGAACGTTTATTTAGATCATTGGCATATTGTTTCAGATACATAAGAAACCTGCAATTGAAATGTGAGAAGCAGCCGACCATAGTGGGATCGTTGACATCGTCTGAAATCTCAAAAGCTGAATGTGAATTATACCGCCGTGCACAATCTGATCACTACTCAGAAGAAGTATCAATTCTAAAAGGTCAAAAGAAACAATCAATTCTTTCAGAAACTGCACTACCAAAATCCAGCTCTCTTGCTCGATGTTCTCCGTATTTAGATGAAAAGGACATTTTGAGAATACATGGGCGAATTGACAACTCTACTGAAGCAACTGAAAATATGAAACGACCGATTATATTGCCCAGGCACAGTCACATTACGCATCTAATTGTTGATTTTTATCATCGAAAATATTATCATAGCAACAATGAAACCGTAATTAATGAATTGAAGCAAACATTTTCGATTCCCAGTTCAAGAGTAGTCTTGAAAAGCGTGTGCAATAAGTGCCAGCGATGTAAAAATAATCGTGCTAAACCTGCTCCACCAGAGATGGCACCACTTCCGGCCGCTAGACTGTCAGCCTTTGTACGACCATTCTCATACGTAGGTGTAGATTATTTTGGACCATATTTAGTTGCAGTGGGGAGACGAACTGAGAAAAGATGGGGTGTACTCTTCACATGTCTAACTGTTCGAGCTATCCATATAGAAATTGCACATTCATTAACAACAGACTCCTGCATCATGTGCATACGTAATTTTATCGCTACAAGGGGAATGCCTTTGGAGATATTTAGTGATAATGGAACCAATCTTCGAGGAGCTGAAAAAGAATTGAGAATAGAATTAGCTAAATTGGATATGGACATGGTCAAAAGTAGTTTCACCACGTCCAAGTCCAAATGGTATTTCAACCCACCTGCTTCCCCCCACATGGGAGGGAGTTGGGAAAGATTAGTTGGGTCTGTCAAGAAAATATTATATCAGATGACACCAATAATGCAGCAACACCGAATTGGAGATGAAACTTTACGAAACCTTCTAAAGGAAGTAGAAAATATAATCAACTCTCGGCCACTAACATATGTTCCTTTAGAAAGTGATGCTGATGAAGCACTTACACCAAATCATTTTTTGCTGGGGTCATCAAATGGCAACAAACCTCCAGGGCCCTTTGAAGAAACTGATTTAATATTGCGTAAAAACTGGAGAAAATCACAACAAATGGCTAATCTGCTCTGGCGACGATGGGTCAAAGAGTATCTTCCTACCCTCACTAAGAGGACTAAATGGTTCCACCAAACTCAGAATCCTATAAAAAGGGGAGATATCGTTTTGATTGTAGACGAAAATTTACCAAGGAATTCTTGGCTGAAGGGCATCGTAATTGAAGCTACACCTTCGAAAGATGGTAAAATACGGAAGGCTACAGTACAGACTAATGGACCTATATATGTAAGACCCGTGGTCAAGTTGGCTGTTTTAGACGTTAGAAGCAGTGTCGACAAAGGGATTGTTAACTGTTTTCCACTGGACAACGTTACCAGGAGGGAGAATGTTAACGACACTGTAGTAGAAAATTGAAAATTTAAAACCTTGTAATCTAGTGGCTGTGAAAAAAAATGTGACAAATAAAAGAAAAACAGGAAAAATTTTATTCTTCGACAAAATTTGAAAATCAGAAGCTATCATCAATAAATAAAGAAATTATTATTATTATAAATAATAAAATTGGTCCAAAGATTTGAGCAGCGAACTAAAGGTATTAATATGAATATTTAAAAGAGAAAAAAAATTTAATATGTTTGATTTTAGATATTTTAAAGTGTTATTTTATTGTAATTTTATATCAATAAAAAAAACTGTTAAAACTTTGAATTTCGCTTCTCATTGCTACACGACCTAATAAGAATCCGGTCGGCAACAGTATCAATATTTCGGATGACAAGAAAAAACTATTTCAGTTAAAGACATTAAATGATCCAATTTTAATGGCAGTAATGGACACCATTATTAAAGGGTGGCCATCTGTTCAACGCAAAATTGATTTTGCTTATAAAAAATATATCCCACGATTTTAAAATTAAAATTCTTTGAAACCGTAATTTGCTTTCCGGTAACAAATTTTATTTCAGAAATCTGATAATCACTTTGCTATTGTGAGAATAATTTTTATAAGCAAAATTAATATGCTGATACGCAAAAACTGTATAATTTTGAAAAATTTAACTTTTCCCATGGATAATGAATTCTGCTGACGAGATGAAAATTTTGTTTTATCATAAAAATGTTTTACATGAAAATGCAGTCAAAAACTTGCAACGACCACGGCGGTATCTTAAAAAGCGTTTAGCATTTTAAATTATCATTTTAAAATTTTCAACCCAAATTAAAACTTTTCCCTTTTTTTTGAATTGCCAATAATTTATTAAATTTTGTTTCGTGACAATTTAATTAATTTATTAAAGGTTCTTTTTTGTGATATTGTAATTAATTTGTTAAATTTTGTTTTTTTGTGAAATTGTAATTAATTTAATATTAAATTTTGTTTGTGAAATATAAAATAAAAATACACATAATTTTAAAATAAAAAGTGACGTGCTTTCTTTTATATTTGTGTGTGAAGAAACTATTTCAACACATTTGGTGTGCAAACAACTGCGCATTTACCCCTTACGAAAACATTTGGTCCTTCGAGCCGGATAATAACCTGGTAAGTCCTTTTTTTATTTTCCTATCATAGAAAGTAGTTCTTTTTGTCTCGAATACAAGAAAAACTGCTGTGGTGAAGAGAACACACGGCTATTATTTAGGGCGTGCAAGTGGTTGGTCTGAGGTATGGCACAACGTGCTAGATAACCAAGAGAAAATACAACAAATAAAAACCATTGCTGATTTAGAGGTAGCATACTTCAAAGAAGATCATTTTGCTATCATGGAAGAGTTGTATTATGAGTTCAAGGGAGAGTTGACGGACCAGATAGAGAAGCTGGGAAAGACGGAAAAAATTGGATATCCGAAGCATGCGATTGGAGACAGTAGTAATGAATCCAAAATACCGAATCCGATATTAACTCAACTCCCCATAATCTCATTGCCCAAATTCGCTGGAGATTACAATGATTGGGTCAGTTTTCGTGATCTATTTTGATCGGTAATTGATTCAAACCCAAACTTCAGAGATGTGCAAAAGTTGCACTATCTAAAATCACATTTAACAGGTGAAGCAGTTTAAGTTATCAAGCAGTTTAGCATCACAAACGCTAATTATCAATCGGCTTGGACAGCTTTGTCATCTCGTTTTGAAAATACGAGGGTTTTAATTACTACGCAACTAAAAATATTAACCTCTCAACACAAAGTTGAAAATGAATCAGCTTCGTCGTTAAAACAATTATGGTTGTTACTTCTGAATGCTTGGCTTCTTTGGAAAATTTGAAGGTTAACACGGTGAATTGGGATCCGTTATTGATACATTTATCGATTCAGAAATTATCGTTCAAAACACATAAATGTTGGGAAGGGTCCATATCTGATTCCAGCAAATTTCCTTCCTGGAGTGACTTCAAAAGGTTCTTAGAACTTAGATTCAGAACTTTGGAGGCAATTTCAGACAATAAACCGAAAAATAACAACATCCAATTAAAAAGGGCTGAGACTCATCCTAAATCACAATCACGATTGCAAACTTTTCATAGCACTAAACAAAGTTGCAAATTGTGTAATGGGGATCATGTACTACGTATATGTCCTAAGTTTCAAGATACGAATACACAAAAAAGGATCGAGTTCGTGAAATCAAAGGGTAGTTGTATGAATTGTTTAGGAAACAATCAAAAGATTGACAAGTGTTTAAGCTTAAAAAAATGCTTGAAATGTAAAAGAAAGCATCATACGCTACTTCACATATATAGAGAAAAGGAAAATAATATGCAATCAAATAACTCGGACACGAATCTTGATACAACTATTTCCAATTCTTCATCAGGAGAAAAAAGGATTAATACCTCGGCACCTAAGGTGCTAAACCATTTTATAACGGAAAATCAACATGTGGTTTTGGCTACTGCTATTATAAATGTAAAAACCTCACAAGGCTTACGCTCTATACGTGCTCTTATTGATCCTGGATCGCAGGCTACTTTTATTACAGAGGTAGCTTCCCACAGACTTAATGCTCGGACACTACCCCCAGCTATTTGCATAACTGGTTTAGGGAAATGTGAGACCGCTAAATCTTCAAAAATAGTTTGTTTAAAAATTCAGTCATCAGAAGAAAATACGTGCATTAATGTAAACGCTATTATTTTACATGGTGTAAAAAAGGGTGAACCTGACTCAGCTATAGCCCAGAATACTATATTCGGATGGATCTTGTCAGGTCCAATTAAGGAAAACTCAAATTTGGAAAAAGGGGAAGTGTTATCTTTCATCAACACGTTTGATCTTGACAATCAATTGAAAATGTTTTGGGATTTAGAGGAAGTTGAAAGACCAATACGACTTAAACCTGAAGATGAATTATGTGAACACAATTTCAAAACAAGTCATACCAGAAGAGAAGATGGGACATATTGAGTGAGACTACCGTTTATTAGCACAGAGGACAACATTCTAGGAGCATCCAGAAACATTGCACTTCGCAGATTCAGATCATTAGAAAGGCCATTAGAAAAAAGTACTTATTCTGAACAATACAACGAAGTATTAAATGACTATCTCTTATCAGGCCATATGGAAGAAACTTGTTCGAATGAATCTTACAAGATGCTAGCCATAAAGGGAGAAACTTGTGCCAAATTTGAAAGCAATTATCTTCCTCATCATGCGGTTATAAAACCAACCAGCAGTACAACAAAACTTCGAGTCGTTTTCGATGCTTCATGCAAAACCACTAGTGGAAAATCTTTAAACAACATATTGTTGACTGAACCAATTTTACAGAACGATATCACCTCCTTAATAATGAGATGGCGTCTATATAAATATGTTATAACCGCAGATATTGAGAAAATGTACAGGGTCCATCCTGAGGACGTAGATCTGCAACGTATTCTATGGACAAGGAACAAAGAAGTTAAAGACTTTCGTCTGTTGACTGTGACATTTGGTATTTCCTGTGCACCATATCTCGCAATCAGAACTTTGCATCAGTTAGCACAGAATGAAGGTTCGAAATATCCATAAGCAGCAAAATGTTTAATTGAAGACTTTTACGTCGATGATGTTTTGACCAACTGTGATACTATCGAAAAACTAAATCAATTGAAAGATGATCTGAGAACTTTGTTAAGAAAAGGTGGATTCCACCTCAGAAAATTTTCTTCTAATAACGAATTAATTTTAAAAACTATTTCGTCGGAAGACATATCTCAAGAGTCCGTACTTTTGAAGAAAATGCCACAATAAAACCACTCGGCATTTACTGGAAACCCGCTTCAGACATTTTCCAATACAAACTAAATCTAGATATCAATGATATCAATACAAAACGAAAGGTGTTATCTAATATTGCACGGCTATATGATCCCGTAGGTTGGATCAGTCCTATTCTTATTATGGCGAAAATCTTTATGCAAAGGTTGTGGATTGCAGGATTAGGCTGGGATGACCAACTTCCTAGTGATTTAAAGCAGGAATGGGAAACTTACATAGAAAATTTACCATTGCTTGAAAAAATAATAATACCAAGATGGATTGGTTGTGACATTGAGTCGGTCTTTCAAGTACATGGGTTTTGCGATAGCTCAGAGAGGGCATATGCTGCGGTAATCTACGCCCGTCTGAAAAATAGCGATGGTATTGTTACCACTCATCTGATTACATCTAAGACAAGGGTCGCACCCGTGAAAACTGTATCATTACCACGCCTAGATATATGCGGAGCAGTTTTACTATCACGATTAATTGTTAGTATTAAACGAAATTTAAAAATCCAATTGTTCTCTCCTGGTTGAATCAACTACCAAACAAATGGACATAATTTTTCGCTAATCGTGTAACGGAATATTGGACAATGTCGGAAACACACGCTGGAGACATGTACCATCAAAGGACAATCCTGCGGACTTAGCTTCAAGGGGGTCATCACCACAAGATCTTATTGAAAACAATCTCTGGTGGAACGGTCCAACCTGGTTGAGCCAATCCGAAACATATTGGCCCAATCTAAAGGCTAACATTATGCTTGAATGTAATAAGGAGTTAAAGAAGATAAAAGTATTTAATCTATTTGTAAGCCAATATCAACTAATACAACGGTTTTCATCGCTTTCTCGAGCGATACGAGTTATCGCTTACTGTGTCAGATTTACCAAATATTGCCGATTGAAGGGATCATCCCTAACATCAACTACTACTACTACTTACAAACAGAAGAATTACTCTACGCCAAATGCGTTTTGATTCGAGAATGTCAAATGCAGGAATTTGGGCGTGAAATTCAGAATCTACAACATAAAGAAAATATCGACACCAAGAGCAAAGTACTTTCTCTCAATCCATTCTTAGATGAGAATGGAATTCTTCGGGTTGGAGGTCGTTTAAAGCATTCAGATTTAAGTTTTGACGAAAAGCATCCTATCATCTTGCCTCAATCAGCCCATTTCACGAATCTTCTTCTCGAGCATATTCATAAAGAAACCTTAAATGGCGGAATTAATCTAGTTGTGTGTACTATCAGAAAGGCGTATTGGATTTTCGGATTAAAGAATATGGTGTGTATAACATGTACACGTTGGCGCAAGGAAAACACTAATCAAATTATGGGAAATTTACCAAAGAATCGTGTCATTATTAATCGTCCTTTTACGAATACTGGAATAGATGTCGCTGGTTCAATTATCATCAGATTAAATAAAACACGGAACTCTAGAACTTGCAAAGCATACATAGCAATTTTTGTTTGTTTCTCAACAAAGGCAATTCACGTAGAACTGGTCAGCGATCTTACTTCTGAAGCATTTTTAGCGGCTCTTCGAACATTTTTTGCCAGGAGAGGCCTTAGAAAAAATATGTATACTGACAACGGAACTAATTTTGTGGGAGCATCAAAAATACTAAACAAAGATTTGAATCAAGCTATTAAAATGAGTACCGAAAAGGCAGCTGAAAGCTATTCTTTATGCAATCTAAAATGGCATTTTTTTCCACCAGGAGCTCCTCATTTTGGAGGGTTGTGGGAAGCTGGTGTAAAGTCGAAACAGTTTTAACTTTTGAAGAATTGGCTACACTACTAACTCAAATTGAAGCAATTCTCAATTCAAGACCACTCTGCCCACATACAGACAATCCAGAAGATTTTAACCCGCTCACACCAGGTCATTTCATTTCATTGGAGATGCATTATTAGCTCTACCAGAGAATAACGTGGACAATATTAAAACCAACTGCTTATCTCGATGGGGGCTATTACAAAAGTTGAAACAAGATTTCTGGAAAAGGTGGTCATCTGAATATCTGACGCGTTTACAAAATAGACTGAAATGGAAAACTACAAAAAGAGACAGAAAGGAAGGTGAGCTAGTTCTTCTGAAGGAAGACAACATGCCACCTTTAGCATGGAAAATGGCACCAGTTACTGGTGTTCAGGCGGGGAAGGATGGTCATACTCGTGTTGTGTTGTTAAAAACTAACACGTCCGAATTGAAACGCCCAATTACAAAAGTATGTCAGTTGCCCTTTACGGAGCCATCTAAAGAAAGTGAAGCAATATAAAAGCATAGCTCTACTCCTCGGAACGTATTTTCTCTAATTTACAAATCTTAAAATTTCTCAGCACTATTTTTAATCAGGACTTTTCTTTAACAGACTTTATATAATGAATAAACTGGTCTGGTATAGCCTCCACGCTATTTGGGTTTTAACTTCATTAACAAAAACGATAATAGTATACGATTGCGGCCACGAAAAGATGAATTTGAGTACGATTTCATTATTAAACGTAGATCAATGTGATATAGAGCGGGCAAAAGTCAATCATGAAGATGAAGATATAGAGCTATTGCAATTGAGTGAAGTGGCTTCAATCCATATTTATCAATGCAAAATAAACATCCTGCAAACAATATTTCGATGTGGAATGTTTAGCCACGTCTCGTTGGTACCAGGAGGATTCAGCACATATATTGCGGATATATCTAGAGAGAATTGTATGAAAATACAAAATTTAGGCATCTATATATTAGAAAATGGTCGAATAATATCAAATATAGCTGCAAACTCATCTTCCAGATATTCTGAGATTTTGGCTGGCTCACTTGATCAATCAGGCAGTTGCCAAGGAATACCATTTACCTATGGGTCAAATTTGTGGGAGGACGTAGTAGTACAACACGTTTTAGAACTCACCATTACCGACTATGAAAGTACAGTACGATTGGAAGATAACAATGTTATGCTTAGAAATGCTATTTCGTGTCCGTACCTTAAAGGAAAATGTACCGACCCAGAATTCGGTATGAATTTTTGGAACATGATCCGTGATACCTCGTGTGAGGCCACTCATTATGATGTTCTCTATGAAGGTATCGCGACAAAAATACAAAGGCTCAACCTTAATCAGGAAACAATGGAAAGCACAATCTATGTTATGCTGTCCATTCAGGAGAAATCATCTTTACTCTCGAAATAATAAAACAAATTTCTGTTTGTCGATTTTTTGGTTACCAGGCCCAGCATCCTCGATTAGTGATTGTAAAAAAGGCCACGCACGATTACTGGTTTAAAAAAAGACCAATCAACACTAAAAATCTAGACTTCTTCGCTTATGTCAATTTCAAGTTTATTTATGTAGAAAGGCATATAAGAGAGCAGATTGAAAATTTATATATACAGTATTGTGCGAATTAATGTGAACACAGTCAAATTTTTAGTATTTTTATATTGGTAGCACTGTTTTATGTCGGAATGTTCAAATTTTCCGTTATTTTTATTCGTTAATTTTTGGTCTGAGTTAGGTGCATAAATACAAGCAAGTTTAGTAGTGACTTCAACAAAATTAGACAAATAGTTTGATTAATTGTAAATATCGGAGTTTCTGTAGTTTTCGTTGTTATCATTTTATATTTCATTTTACAAGGGAAATCAGCCCTAGAAAGCGCGAAAAGATAGAAACACTTAGTGAATATACACCCATATCACAAAGGAAGATAACAGAAGTTTTTTGGAGCCAGTCTTGGTGCGTAGAAAAAATCATAAAACAGAAAAGAATGACAGGCTCCGTTGAAGTGAGTAGAGTGGGTAAGTGTGGGAGAAAACAGAAAACAAGTGATAGAGATCTAAGCTTTTTGCTCAGATCGAGTAAATGATTGCCTTTCGTGGGCCTCATTCAAACTTTAAAGAGACCTAGAAGAGCTGGTGTTAAAATATGCGATTCTACAGTGTGCCAGCGATTGCTTGAAAATGGAAGACGAACCATTAGAACTCAAAAGAAGCAGTTACTCACTGAGGCTATGATGAAAAAAAGATAATTTTGGGCAATAATATATAAGGACTAGACAGCAGAGGACTGGAAAAAAGTTTTCTTCTCGGACGAGACCCACTTTTTGGTTCAGGAAAACCGATCAGAAAAGCCATACAGAAAAACTCTGGATTGGCCAAGAAACTCACCGGATTTAAACCCAATAGGGAATTTGTGGCCAATTTGCAAAGGAATTAGGAAAATGGGCTGTATGACTAAGAAACTGATGATACGAAGAGTAATTTACATACGGTTTCACGAAGAGGAAATTAAACATATTTCCCAAAATCTTATCGATTCTATGCCACAGCGAGTGCAAGACATTATTAATTCCAAAGACGGACATATCTTGTACTAAAACTCAAAAAAAAAATTATTTTTTTTAGCCATTTTTTGTTTTTAAGCTTAATAAATGATTTTTAAAAAAATAAATGCTGTGTTCAAATTAATTCGCACAATACTGTACATATCGTAAGGAAAAGATGTGAAATCGAGCGGGAAGTTTTGAAAACTCAACTTATCATTGCCCACTATCATCCGTCAGAGTTTGCTCTGTTAAGACTCAATGAACTTGGTTACACAGCAGTACCACGAGGAGAAATAATCTACTTAATAAAATGCCAACCTGTTGAAGCGTCAGTTAGGAGAACAGAACGATGCTTTATAGAACTACCCGTTGACTACAATAACAAAACGTATTACATGACTCCAACCACTCATTTACTACAAGAATTTGGAACAGAAATTCCATGCTCTTCTTTGATGAGCCCTGGTTATTTTCTACATGGCGAGTGGTATGGTTTGAACCCGCACATCCATCGCATAAAAGCACCACATTCGTTAAAACCATCGGATAACTTGGAATGGAAATATGACGATCCTGCGGATTTAATCAAGTCAGAAATTTACTCAATGGAATCCATGGAGGACTTGCGCCATCAAATCATGTTTTCATCAGAACGGCATGCAGTGACGAACGTGTTAACTCAAACACTTATGGGACAGAATGTTAATTCACAACAAGTCAACATGATGCAACTATTTTCATCCGAACATATCAATACGTTAGCAAAATCTATGAAAACCAAAATTTGGTCGATGTTCATTGAATTCGGGACCAACGTTCCCTCTAATTTTTAAAATGCATGGGCGGTACAAAGTACAATGTGGGCAACTCTTTTAAATTAAAAAAAAGTCGGACAAAATTTAAGAAACAATTCCGAAGAAATAATCCAGCAGCCATGAACATGACTTCAGTGTGGAAATCTAAAAGTATTTATAAAATGTGTGCGTTTGCGCAATCAACATGGTGACAAATTTTCAAACTATTTTCGCAATAATTTTTGTGGGTGAATAAAAATGATGATTGGGCTAATGTCAATTTATAACTGGGCGGCCGCCCGCGCGCCTAGCTTAGAGGGAACGTTGTTCGGGACTATGTCAGCAGGAATTATGGGGGTAATTATGCTTATCCGTACCATCAAATTTATTATAAACACTGTCATCAACATCAAGCTAATAAGAACCACTAATGGAAGTAATTGGTGGCTCCTGGCGTCTCTGTGTACTTCCATCGCGAGACTACTACGACATAAACATCAACAAAACGCGACGAAGTAAAGTTAACCTCAGTGAATGTCATGGCCAACAATGCTACAACCACATCAGATGAGTCGACTCCCACCAGGACTGACTCTAATTTATTTATACCGGGCCCAACTTCTGATGCTACTTTGAATGCTCTGCAAAATAACATAAAATTGTATCCATCTATAAATAATTGAACAAATTTAAATAAAGGAAAAATTTCTTGAAAAATTAAATGCTTCTGGAAGCATAAAAATGAACTTTTTCATGATGATGGATTATTATTTCTTAACGATAGAGTTTTTGTACCATTTAAATGTACATCATATGTATTGGATAGATTGCATGATTCTCATTTAGGCATAGAAAAGACAAAATCTCGTGCTAGAAGTGTCGTATATTGGCCAGGAATAAATGCAGATATTGAAGATAGAATCATGAAATGTAATATATGTCAAAAGTACAAAGCGTCGAATGTCAGAGAACCAATAATTAATCATAATACACCTACTTTTCCATTCCACATAATAGGAATAGATGTAATGGAAGTAGCTAAAAAAAAATAATTTAGTAATTGGGGATTGTTTCACCAAATATTTAGAAATTTTACTATTGATTAAAAAAACTGCTGATGTGATTATAAAGAAGTTGGAAATACTATTTTCTACACATGGCATCCCAAGAGAAATAATTGCAGATAACATGCTATTTAATTCATTTGCATTTACAAATTTTTGCAGAAAAAATTGATATTAAGGTAATTACGTCAAGTCCTAATTATCCACAATCAAATGGATTTGCTGAGCGTTGCCTTCAAATAGCAAAAAGAATGATACTTAAGTGCACAGAGACTAAATCGCCGCTTTGGTTAGCATTGTTAGAATATCGCAATACACCTATCGAAAACTCAGATTTGGCTCCAGTAGAAATTCTTATGGGTAGGAAAACGCGAACTTTAGTTTCGGGAAAAACTTCTTTATTTGGAAATTCCACACTGAATGAGAAAATAATACCAGTTTTAGATAAAAATAAAAAGAATAATAAATAAAACTATGATAGAAAATTAAAATATAGAAATGAATTCAAAGAAGGGGAAAAGGTATGGGTTAGGAATGGTAAATATTGGGCAACGGGAGAAGTTCAAAGAAAGCACGGTACCCCGCGGTCATACTGGATTGAATCAGATGGAAAATTATTCATCCCTATTCTGTGATCCGACGTTTCAAGCTAAAACCAAACGCATTCGATTCGATTCGCCATACAATCGCTATTCTTAAATCCGAAGTTTATCTTACATTTGCAACGCATAATACACGATAAGCGCCGTATACCAATGGATTGTCAAACAGTTTGGTTCCTCGTATTTTGTAGTGCTTTTATTATTTTCAAAGTAAAAATGGCGTGAAAAAATCAATTCACTTTGCAATAAAAGAATTTATTTAAAAGATTTATCCGATATAATGGAATTAACACAGAAACGTAAGAGTAAAAGAAATCAAAAAATTTTAAAATGTTATTAGTAACTTTCTTAGCTTCCGGCTTAGTAAAACTGCTTTTAAATATGTAAAAAAAAAAGTGATATTCATCATATTTTTTTGAATAAATAATAGTTTTAAATAAAGCATTTTATTTTTTATTCATTATAAATCTAATAAATCAAATTCATCAGAAAACTTCATACATCGTAAACTTCAAATGCGAGAAAATTACAGCGAGTGATTTTACCTCAAAAATGTCTTTCCGCCGAATCACAAAATAACAAAAATCGAATAGATTCGAATACTTTGCAATGCGTTGCTACGCATTTCATGCAATCGAACAAGGGGACTGTTCGGCGAATCCAAGAATAAGAATTTGATTCGATCGAACGAAAATCGAATAAACGAACGCAACGTCGGATCACAGAATCGGGGTGAATAAGACGGAATTCGTACTTTTTAAGAAGTCGGCACATCCATTGAATATTATTATAGTTAATTGAAATATAATCACATAAAGAAATGGAATAGAATTTGATTACACTCCTTTAAAGGGGAAGATGTAGTGATATTGGTTTTAATATCAAATCTATTATTATAATGTACTTCAATAATACTGCTATTGTTACTGTTGGTTAAATTCTTTCGCCTGAAGAAAAGGGGCCATTTACTTGTTTCCTTCACCTCAAGTATTAAACGAGACCAACTAATGATGGCATACTTCAAAAAAGCTTCAGCCTTGAAGCTTAATGTTATCTTCCCAGAAATTGAAGTTTCTTCACGCATTTATCTTAACGATAATGTGACACCGGATGTGATGCAGCTACTTCACCAGTGCAAGGCTCTAGTCAAAGAGAATAAATTTAAGCATGCCGTTTTGCTGTTTTTGTTGTTCTCAATGATTCGGAGGGTGGTACCAAAATTACATCGGAGTCTGACCTACCAAGCTAACGTCATGATCTATGTCTTACTATTATTATTCATTTTTTTTCTCTTCCATTTTTCTTAATCTTATTATTTTTTTTTTTATTTTTTTTTTTGCTGTTTTACATTTTTGCATTTATTAATTATTTTGTTTTGATAAGAATATTAGTCTATTTTTTTTTTTTTTTTATTGTGTGCAATTTACATTTTTTTTTCTTTGTTATTATTAAATTTAGTTTTTCATTTGTTCTCATTTATCATGCATGTCTTCGCCCTTCGCTCTCGCCTAGACTTTAATGTTACCTAACTTTTTAAATAGGGTGGCTTCCGACAACTCCTTTCTACATACTGACCTCAAATCCAGGGTTAGCAATCTTAATGTTGGGCACTTTAATTCAAGTATTTTTGTGGCTAGTAGGCCAGAGAAGTTTGACGAAATCAAGTCCATTCTTAGTGATTCTTTCCTTGATATTGTCCGAGTTACTGAAACTTGGCTTAAACCACACATCTCCGACGGAATGGTCAGTATTCCGGGATATAAATTATTTAGGAATGATCGATCAAAATGTGGGGGGGGGGTGGTGTAGCCCTGTACATCTCCAGTAGTCTTAAGGCTACTATTGTGGAGGTGTCTGCTGATTCTTCTGCCATTGAATATCTATTTGTTGAAATCTCTTCCAAGAACTCCTGCATTGCCTCCAGTAACTGCAAAACTGTCGTCGGCGTCGTTTACCGCCCGAATGGCGACTTAACTGACCTTTCCGAACTCTTCTCCGAACTTTCAGCCCGTTACGTAAATGTTATTTTTATGGGGGACTTTAATTTTAATTTACTTAAGTCTCCGGTCTGTAATTCAGTGTCTTCTTTTTCTAGTGATTTTAATCATGATATAATAACCAACTCCTTTCAGCCTACTCACTTTGATATCACTCATAATTCTACTTCTCTTATTGACTTCTTCGTAACTAATAAGCTTAACTTAATTGACCATTCGGAGCAATTTTGAATTACTAATATCTCTAAACATTCTTTTATTTATATTTATTTCAACATTTTCCCCCTCAAAGAGCCTCAGTCATTCCAATACCGAAACTTTAATAATATGGATCTACTGCTCTCTGATGCATATCAGTCCGATATGGATCTTCTCTATTCCACAAATGATGTAGACATAATGGTCTAAGTCCTAGACGAAGCAATAACTCGGATCTTCAATGCTCATGTGCCTTTTCATAACTTCTCGCCCAATTTAAATACAAAATGACCTTGCCCTTGGAACACTCCGGAAAATGATTATTTCAAATCTGTTAGAGACAGAGCCTTGCTGCCTATTTCTCATGATAACTGGTTAACTTATACCAAACTAAGAAATCGAGTATCTCAACTTAACAGGAATGCAAAAAGAAAATTTGGTCAGGATTGGTTTGCTGGAGTTAAATCTAGTAAAGAGTTCTGGACTCAGATTAAGAAATTTGGAATCTCTAAAGAGGTACATGATCTCGATACTGGCAAATTGTCTGAGCTTAATGAATTCTTTGCCAGTCTGCATGACTCTACTGGTACTTGTAGATTTGATGTCAATATTCCGGAATGTAATGATGCTTTCAGTTTTCGTAATGTGTAGATGAGCTTTTTCGATGGTTTTCTTTTTTAAAGTCGAATGCAGTTGGATTAGACAACATTCCTTTAAAATTTATTAAACTCATTTTCCCTGCTTTCTGTTTTCACATTGGCCATGTCATCAATAGCATCTTAACTACATCGTCATTCCCTATGCTTTGGAAGAAAGCTAAATTATTCCAGTCCCAAAAAAATCGAATCCTACGGATGTGAGTGATTTACCATCTTGTCATGGTTGTCCAAACTTGCGGAGGCTCTGATGAAAGCTCAGATTATGCATTTATTGAAGGTGATAAATTTTTTTTTCAAATCAGTCTGGTTTCAGCGCCAATCATAGCACTACCGCAGCTCTTCTTGGTATAACAGAAAAGATGCGAGAAAGTATGGATAATAAATCTGTTACCTTCCTCCTTCTTCTCGACATTAGTAAGGCCTTTAACAGAATTGATCCCCGTATACTTTACTTAAAGTTAAAGGAGCAGTTTTGCTTCTCAAATTCTGCCTGCGATCTTATCCTTTCCTACTTATCTGATCGTTTCCAATGCGTTGCAGCGAATGGAGTGGCCACCCAGCTCTGACCAATTTGCAGTGGCGTTCGTCAAGACTCTATCCTTGGTCCGCTTCTCTTTATTATCTATATCAATGATCTTCATCTGGCGGTGAAAAACTCACTGGTCCATATTTTCGCTGATGACGTCCAGTTAGTTCTCCCCTATCCTTCCATTACTCCGTGTGATGGAGTTGCTCTGATCAACCAAGATCTTGAGTCAATTGTACATTGGGCAGCTAAAAATTAACTCCAGCTTAATCCGGATAAGACGCAGGCTTTAGTAATTTATCACAGGCCGATTAGGGATATTCTTCCGCCTATCTTTTTAAATGGCATTATAGTGCCATATGTCCAGCACGTGAAGACCCTTGATGTGTTTATTGCTGAGGATCTTTCCTGGGACAAACAGGTTACGCATATTGCTACTAAATCTTTCCTTGTATTGAAAAGCCTATATGCAATTCAGCATTTTCTACCATGCAGCACCAAGCTTACACTGGTGAAGTCTTTAATACTACCCCATTTGCTTTACTGTTGTGAAGTCTTCAATGGATGTAGTTCTGAATGCAAAGCCAGACTACGGATAATATTAAATACTGCTGTTCGATTTATTTACTCTCTAGGGAGAAGGGATCATATTTCGCATCTCGTTCCAAACCTAATAGGCACTGACCTTTCCACTCTTTTCGACTATCGGACTCTTGTTCTTCTCTTCAAAATAATCAAAAATCAGTGCCCCTTATATTTATTTGAGTCTTCAGTATATGGCCAATCTTCGCGGACGAGAAACTTTATTCTTTCTCGTATTTCCTCGTTGGCTATGGATCGGTCCTTCATTGCTAGAGCTATTAGGCTTTGGAATGGCTTGCCTTCTGCTGCCAAGTCTTGCAACTCTTTACCCAGATTTATGGCAGAATGTGCTAAGCATCTTAAGATCACCCGCTAATTTGTATTTTTTTTTATTTCTTCTTATATTTTCTTTTTCTTAATCTTTTTTCATTCTTTTTTTTTATATTAATATTTAATTGGCGGATCATATTTATTCTGAATTTTATTTTCTTTTATATATGTATATACTAGGGGGCTCCGCCCCTGCTCGCTGCGCTCGCCAACCCCCATCATTACTTATACAAAAGCTATACTCTCATATACTTTTTTCATTTGTTCGTTTTTAACATACGTAAAATTCTATCCTCTTCAGACAAATTAAATTTTTTGCGACCCATAATTACAAATTTACTTTTTATGTTCGATTTATTATTTGCCTTATTAAAATAAAAAAAACAAAAAAAAAACTAAAAAAAATAAAATATTACGATCACGTCCTAAAATTATTATATATAATAGAGAGAAGAGATAGAGAGAGAGAGAAAAACAAAATATTACTTTCAAAAAAAAAAAAACTAAAAAAGTAAAATATGACGATCACGTCCCAAAACTATTATACATATTAGAGAGATATAAAGGGTGTCCCAATAAGAAGTGCAAAATTTAATTTACGTAACGAAGTATGTGTATATCTCAGGTATTCTGCATCCTATAGATACGATCCATACCTCATTCAACGATCAATTTAATAAAGAATTAAATGTCATTCGCGGTTTTCAAAAATATTCCTTCTAGGACAGGAAATATAAAAATTATCTAGTATCAAGGTATACGTATATCTCAGGTATTCTGGGTCCTACAGGTGTGATCCATACCTCTTTCGACGCGGAATTTAATAATTTATAAAATCAAGACTGCTCCGAAAGAAACGTACGATTTGAAATTTGTGGAATTGCCGTTTTCATTACAGTAGGCGCTCGAAACTTGACAAACTGTCAATAATAATGTCGTTCCTTCGTGCAGAGTTCCATGACTATTAACCGCAACAATGGCAGATGGCAGATGTCAAGATTTTATTACTGTAAACTGAATGAAACGAAAATAGCGCGAAATCTAAATTTGCACCTATTATGGAGACATCCTATATATATATATATATATATTTTTTTTTAAGGGAGTTCTTGGAGCCACTCTCAAACAAAACCTATTCTAATATTGCTTTCTATAGTACGTGAGTGGGCGGGAGTGAAGAAAGAGAGCATGCTTTTCTTTTTTTTTGATTTATTTGTGTTGTCTTCAATTTTTTTGTTTTTTTCATTTTATTTTTTTTTTGCTTTGCTTTTGTTATTAAACACTAATTCTAATGGTTCTAATGGTAGAATTTCCTTGTTGATACTGTTTGGTTTTACTTGTACAATTAATATAAGGAGAATAATCCATTTTTGTATAAATGAATTTGAAATAAATACATAAATAAATAAATATTGTTTGGACGCAATATACGGCTTCCTGTGGATATAATGTTTGGTAGACCCGAATGTGACAAACTTGAAGTTAGTGACTACATCGATAAATTGAGGGATCGTCTAGACGAGATACATTATCTAACAAGGAATCGCATAAAGATTGCTAGCGATCGGATGAAAATAAGGTACGACATTGCCGCGAACAGCCGTGGATTCCAGGATGGTGACTTGCTATGGGTCTGCAATCCACAACGAAAGAAGGGAATGTCACCTAAATTCATGCCGAAATGGGAAGGTTCATATACCGTCATAAAAAGGATAAATGACGTCGTATATCGCAAGGGCAAAAATGAAAATGGTTCATTTAAATCGAAATAGTGATTGTGTATTTTTAAATAATCTGTGATAAATTAATTTTGTAATAATTAATTATTGAAAGATAAATATTTTTAAGACTAATTGTTAAAGCAGAAATAATTGCAAATAAAAGTTTATACACCGAATTCACATAAATAAAAAGTGTTATCATTTAATAACATTCGAACCAGGGGGTAGCACGCAACAATATTTTAAACACTTACCACTATATTGATTCGCTTCCTGATCAACGATCATCCATTCAGCAATGTTTTTGATAATTCCTTGTCCAAAAATAAATCGTTTTCTAATAAATTGTTGCAAAAACGAAATTCCCAGTTGATTTAATATTGGTGAGTTTTTTGCTTTTAATAATATAAACGATAAATTTACTAGACTTGGTGTGATAACATCTTTCCCATCTCTGTTTTGATCAATTAGAATCGCGAAAATTTGTTGTAGATCAATTTTATCAGTTTCTAAAATCCCACGGCACCAAAATGAATTTTTTGATAATTCCTTCTCGTCTTCGTTGTTTTTAATAACACTACGTAAAAATGGAAGAATTGATGATAACGATAACCGTGCATCTGGTTCACGATTTGAACGTGACATGGCCAAAATTGAACTTAAAAAAAAAGGTGTTAAAACAAGATCGGGTAATGATGAAAATCCCTAAAAATAGTTTATTTTAGTAAATGAGAAAAGAAAAAATTATTGGATCTCCGAAATACGTTTCTTAATTTCTGTGAAAGTCAAAACAAAAGATATAAATAAAGGGATAGGGAAAAATTCAAAAAAGGCTTTATTTAACATACGTAAATCACATTAGATTTTATGGTAAGAGGTTTAAGCTCCTAAAAGTTTTTGCCATAATGCAATTTATGTTAAATAAAAACTTAAGAGAATTTCACATATCTTTACTCATTTTTATCTTTGTAGAAACTATAAGCAAATCCTGATACTATAATTGTTCCAACCGGAAATGAATCATGATTTCATCACTATGCAAAACCAACCGAACAAAGTAATACGATTAGCTGGGAGTCATTGGAAACGTATAGGAATTTATTATTAAATTTTAGACGATCATTTGAGAGTGTCAATAATAGGAAAAAAAATTAGGAATTGTTTTTGTGCAAGTTTCTAATAAAGATTTACCAAAGTTCACAAAAGAGAAAAGAATCGTATTCAAAAATCTAACATTAATCCAAATGTACCCGTAAAACAAAACAAATCTGCAACTCATTGTATTTATATTGTGTACAATAACTTAAGTGATGTAAAATTGTTTCTTCAGCTTCTCTCAACTCTTTATCTGAATGTGCATCTAAAGCGAAAATTCATTATTGTTTCATAAACACTTTATATTATTCTTCATACCAATACTATCAAAATCAGTTGTATCACTTTGTAATTCTGAGAATAATTTCTTATAATGAAATTTATAAAAATATCTTTGGAAGGCAATCAAAATCGTTATAACTTGCGTTGGATTTATACATAACGAAAACAATTGAAATGCTAAAGCTGGTAACTCAAGAGGTTCTAATTTTAAAATACTATAACAAAATTTCGATAGAACCATTGTAATTTCATCACTTGTCAGTTTAATATCGCTAAGAAAAAATTAATTAAATTAATATAAGTGTAATTAGAATTTTTAATTTTTTTAAATTACCGAAACATATTTGCGATTGGTGTTAAAACCGTTTCAGGCCATTTAATTGTGCATAAAGTATGAATAATTTTTGTTTTATAAACTGCTCCAGACAATTTTACACCATGCACAATAAGAGTTGACATACTTGATAAAATATGAAGAACTTCTGGAAGCAAATCTTTCCAACTGAAGAAAAGATTAGAACTAAATTAATTCATAACGGATCTACAAATAACAAATGCCGAAACGAATAATTAAGTAGTAAAATACCCCTATAAAAATAGTCTAATCCTTGAATAAGCGTTCGTTAAAGCAGGTGATATGTTTCATAATGGGCAATTAATCATACTAGATTATAAAAATAATTTTTTGACACTATAAAAACGATATGTAGAATATACTTAATGTAAAACAATTAATTGCGATTGAAGCAATTGGGCCAAAGGGGCTAGAATATGACCCAATTTGCCAATTGTTTATGAACAAAGATTTGGATATGAAAGAATGGTTGCAGAAAAGATTATTGCACTTAAAAATACAAAGTATTTTTTTGGCCAACTTCTTCACTGCTCATTATCTTAAAAAGCTATGAAGACAAAAATTATTTCACTTATAGCTAGTTTTTCAGTAAACGTCTAAATTCTGACGGAAGTTTAACTTTGAGATTAAAAAATTTTGTATATTACAGTTCGAGATTAAAATTCGGTTTAACTTAATAGGCCGTTTGGCTGGTTATTGGAATATTTCGCATTGTTGTGTTTTCTTCAACAGGTTGCCATAATTGTTCCACGTTCGTTTATAAAATATTAAATTTTTCCCCTAATTTATTGAATATTGAATTTCAGAAAAAATACGTTCTAAATATGAAATAAATATTAAAAACCCTCCTTTTTAAAATCTAAATTTCAATGCATTTAAATTCTAATAATTTTTGACATTTATTTTATCTTCTTTTCCTGTATTTTGATTGGTTAACCCAAAAAAAATTCGTTTAAACTGTGTAGATCGGCCGATTAAGTTAAACTGTATTTTAACCGGGCTAAACCCAAAATTTGTTAATACCAAAGTCAAACGTCCGTTATAGTTTAAACTTTCACTGTAAAACCGGGCAATAATAATGAAGAGTTAACTGCGCAGCGAGAATAGTATTCGAAGTCAAAGAAATGACCAAGTAAGTATATTAGAAAATTTGAATTTCGTATTTCGAATTAAAACATGTATTTTTTGTAGTTTCATTTGAAAGGGTAAAGTCGGTTCTTACAAGGAGGAACTTTCCGAAGAATATATTAAAAAGTTTGATATTGCTATTGAGAAACTTTTTAAGAATTGTGGATTCAAATTTGAAGATGTTTGAATTTGTACAAAATTTGTAAATTGTCAAATTGTCAATATAGTAACTGAAAATCGGCTATAGCCCAACTGTCAAAACTAACACTATTTCAATGATTTTTCTTCATAACTTTTTTTGATCTTTTCAAAATTTCTTCTAATTTGCGAGTAACCAGTCCCTAGCATAAGTCTAATCTGCAAATTTTATTCAAGTCCGTGAATCAGTTTTTAAAGTACATCAAAAAAATTATATGAAGAGGGTTATTTTCTCCTAGGATTATTTCTTTCTCCACTATCCTTAGACCGATTTGACTGAAACTTAACATGGTGTCGTCCATTTGTGTAGTTAACCTATATAATTAATTTAAGGAAAATTGGATAACAAATTTTCCAATTAAATCCTAAAAACCATAAAAGAAAAAACAACAAAACTTTCAACTGGTCACCCCGGTTTTTTCTTTATAACTTTGCACCCCCTGTATGGATTTTGCTGAAATGCAATACCAAAATACACAACTAACTCTAAAACCTTTCTACGAAGAATAATTCCAAGTGTTACAAATGGAGTGACAAAACTAATATACCATCTATTAGTACCTACCACATGGCATAAAGATGAGAGGAAGCTATCCAGTAAAATATGGAAATATTATTATTGGTTTTTGTTTGCTGAGGGTTTAACAATTAAATATTAGTGTTGTGAAAATGAAACTAAAACTATTGGTAGCGGAATCGAAATACTATACCTGACACATTTTGGATCACCCAATTTCATTGTATCTAAGGAGAATTCAACCAGATCAATCAATTGATCATTTGTGAAGCTTGGAAGATCAAGTAATAATCTTGTAATAATATCATATGTTTTTTTATAGCTTAATTCAAGATCATTCAATTTGATTAAACAGGCTTTAACTATAGAGTAACGTTTCTCATTAGCTCGTTCATCATCACTAAATCCTCTTAAAAAACAATTCCAAAATGTGATCGTACTCGATCGTGTAAATCTTCGCACATTTACTTCTATTAACTGAAAACAATGAAATTAAATGCACATTTTTAAAATAATAATTAAGTTACATCTTTAGTTGATGTTTTTTTAATAACTGCTTCTAATTGAGGAATTTGTTGACTTTCTGCAAGTTTTAAAATCGCTGATTCAAAATCCGCAGCCATAATTACGTTAATTTCCCTTAGTTCGATTAAATAAATTTTAAAATATATTTGATGACACCTTGCCGTTTATTTAAATCTTCTAAAAATAATTAAATGAAGACTTTTTTTGTTTAGAATTTTGGAAATAAATTTATTTGAATTTCAACTACTCTGATGCGCGCTCAAAAATCTTATGTTTGACATTTCAAATTTCCAATATTGGAAATTTCCAAAATTTAAAAGAAAACCCAGGAAACTATCAATTTTTTTAAAGCCGTTAAAAATACGGTGAAGTAAGGTTTAAAAAAATTATTAACTGAGAGAAAAGAAGAAAAAGTTAAATAAAATCGATTATCAATAAACTAAATCGTTTTAATTAATTAATTTGTTCCTAAATCTACTTTGTTGGTACATTTCTCAACAATTTCAAGTATGACGACGTTTCAACATGGATGCTCATTTTTACCCTGGAGGTAATCTCAACGGACGCGACGAACGCGTGAATTGTCAAAAACGTCAGTGACGGTATAAATATTTTTGTGTAGGCAAACTCGACGCCGTCGATGAAATTTGTAATTTTTTTATTATTTGAAATAATCTTTGTGTTATAAATTAAAATAGTTTTTTAAGTAGTGTAAAGTAATAAAAAACAAAAATAGCGTTTTTAAAAAAAGTTTTCACAAAATAATTCACACACAAAAATTTTAAAATGACATTTGAACGCGTCCGTTACGTAAAAGTTGAATACAAATCAACTTTACAACGTCTGAACCGTCGCGTCCGTCGCGTCTATGTCGAGATTGCCACCTCCCATACAATTCATATGAAATTAACTTTTATTTGACACTCAATGCGTCCGTCGAGATTGCCTCCAGGGTTAAACGTAGCCTGCTCGGGTGCGTTCACTTGCCAACTAAGGGCCGGTTTCTTCACTCTTGGTTAAATATGTGGTTAGGTAATCATATATTTTGCTTAATCCACGATTATGAATCTGTGGTTAACGAAATGCGTTTGTTCACTTTTTTTTCACCTTGGTAACCAAACCATAGATTTTCCATTTTTCCAATGTTTCCCAATGCAACTGTCAAATTGTAATCCATGGTTAATTTAAATTTTTAAATTTTTAAATAATTGATTTCGGTAATTATTTAAAATGTTTTTATTATTTATTAATTATTCCGAGTAAATTTAATATAAATTTGAATTTGTGTAATAAGATTGTTTACATATTTTATAAAATGTTCATGATATGGTTTTTGCATGAAAATGAAATGAAAGGACACAAGGAGATAAAATAATCTTTTTTAATTTTATATTCATTCTCTAAACCAGTGGTTCCCAAACTATTTTGGTCGTGGAACCCCCAAATTTTTTGCCAATCATCGCGGAACCCTGAATATTTAAATACAAATGACAGGTAACTAGTATCATATTTACGTCTTTTCGTTGATACCACCTGTCCAAAATTGGAAAATGGCAGAGTTGGAAGATGAGGCTGTAGCTGTACGGAACTGGAAGTTGATGACATTGCGGGTTCCAGGATTCCTGTATCTGTAGATTCCGCGATTTCTGCATTACTACTAACAATGTCAGTTTTCTTTAACGACCCATATTTTAACCATCGATCCAATATAATGGCAATTCTTTTTTATAGAAACAAAAATGGTAAAAATATTACAGAGTATAATGAATAAAATATAAAAACTATTTATAGTCCTACCTGATTTATAAAAACACAAGAGGAAGAGAAAATACTTATTTCCGTTCACTTGAAAAAATAGTTATGTTGGATTTAAAGTAACAGCCTAACTCACGAACAGAGTAGGAAAATTAACCGAATTGCCACCGATACTTGTGTTTTCAGTCGCCTTATTTAAAAACTTTAAATTTAATTTAGTGGTCGATTGCAAACTTTCCGAGGAAAATGAGAATGTATTAAACACCATTCTTTTTTTTTATTGAAATAAAATTTGTCACGCGAAACCCCTAAATTTTTTCGTGGAACCCTAAGGCTCCACGGAACACACTTTGGGAACCATTGGATTAGACAATATGAATCAAATTTTATGAATTTAATAGTACTTATTTAAAACAATAAAAAAAAATTAAATTAACTTAAAAAATTTTCAATCATATCATCAGTATTTTAACAATAATTTTATTATTTTATTATTATCACTCACTATTTTCACTGAATGTTGTTATATGAATGTCAAAAGTGAAACGCAGTCTGAAAACCAAGCATGAACAAACGAAATTCCAGTAAATCATGGGTTAAATGGCGTTAATCACGGAAAATCGGCCGATTAACGAAATCATGGATTAACTAACCAAACCATGGATTCTCTGATTATAATTTTGGTGAACAAACGTCATCGACAGCGTCGAGTTTGCCTGCACAAAAATATTTATACCGTCACTAACACAGGGTCTACATTGGCCAATATTTCTGGTATACCAATTGGCTTACCAGAAATAAAATACTACCAGTTTTTTTTATGTGGGCCAATACTGGTATGCCAATTCAGTATCTGACATGCCGTTGAACCGAGAACAAAAAATAAATATAGCCAAAATATTGGCTTTAATGTGTCGAATTCAATTCTGTGGCAATATCTTCCCATGCCCTTTTTTTAAAATCAATTTTTCTATATTTTTCTTCTTTTTCTCGAAACATATTTATCAATTTGAAAATTTCACTCCGCAAAAATTTAGTTTCCGCCATTTTATTAAATGCAAATGTCAAAAATTGGTATACCAGCGCTGGCTACGAAAATGGTATACCAGAATTCTTGTACCAGAAAAATTGGTATACCAGCAGGGTCTACACTAGCTTTTTAGCAACCAATTTTGCTAGTATACCAGAAATATTGGCAAATGTAGACCCTGTGTTACGTTTTTGACAATTCATGCGTTCATTGCGTCCGTCGCGTCCGTCGAGATTGCCTCCAGGGTTAGAAAAACAACAAATTTATTGACATTCGTTCTTTCACTTTGACGTTCTTGAATTTTACAGAAAACGCGTTTCGATGAAGCAGGAAATCGTCGAAACAAGAACAGTTGAAGTCTAAACTTCGTCCGAGATTGAATAAAAACAGTGGTTTGAAACGTGATTATTTCGGAAAGCGATTACAACGGTGATTTGAATCCAACAGTAAAAAATAATGATCAATTATTGAAATAGTGATTGTGTATTTTGTTAAAACTGTGATAAATTAATTGTAATAATTAATTATAAAGACAAATATTTTTAAGACTTATTGTTAACACAGAATAATTATAAATAAAGTTTATACACTAAATTCACATAAATAAAAAGTGTTATCATTTTCATAACATCGAACCAAAGGGGTAGCACGTCACAATACTATATTACTAGATTACTCGAAGCAATAAATTGCTTCAGAAGCGAATGGCAAATTTTCGGACTTCTCTTTCGCACATCGACCACTAGTTTCACCAAACTAAACGCGACTATGGCGAAAAAGCCAGATAGTTTTTTTGGTTTTAACAATTTATTTTGCGTTTTGGTGTTGCATCAAATGCGAGATGGTGTTAGATTCTTGGCGAAATTAATATATGGCAACACTATTTGGTAACGTTTTTTTTTGTCTAAAAACGACAAAATTTTGTGGGCACGGTGCAGACTAAAGTGCTGGGTCGACAAAATTTATGTAGTTCATGTATTGGACCCTAACTTAGAACTGATTAGTTTTCACCCATATTCGACTATGGCAACACTGTCTAAGAATACGTTTTGTTCTAATATAGCCTATTTTCGCACTAGTTGTCAAATCAAAACTGCACATTCAATTTTGATGAGATTTGAACAGTTTATGTACTAAGGTTGAAAACATATTAACTTTTCAGTGGAATTCACTTCTGGCAACACTAATGCGCAAAACTATTTTAAAAAAGTGGTGGTGGAAATATAGAAATTTCCCTAATTCGGCCAATACTAGTCGGATTTTATTGAAACTTTGAATGCACGTTTGGGATGGGCCAACTGAAAAGATAAAATATGTCCCCCCTCAATGGGGAGCTAAAATAGAAAAACTTCAATACTTCACTCAATAATGGTCGGATTTTCCTAAAACTTTGTGTATACATTCTGGATAGGCCAACTGAAAAAAAAACTGCTTCTCCACATGATGGGGTTGAGGGAGCCAAAGTAGAAGAACGTTAATAATTCGGTCAATAGTAGTGACATTTTCATGAAACTTGGAATGTACATTTAGAATAGGCGAACTGAAATTAATATTGTATGACATTATCGGGAAAGTTCCATAGTGATCCGTCTGATATAGAGAAAATGTAAATTCACTGCTATGGTTTGCTTTGCATGGTTACATATCCGATGATACAGCAGAGTCAGTGACCAACAGACTCTTCAGTTTATCCTTACTTAGCGAGAAGTCAAAGTGTACAGAGTTATTGGTTACGCTCTGTAACATTCTAGTAATTGGTTCAAACTCTCCATAGTCACTACGATGACAGTCTGTAATGTAATAAAACCAGAAAGTTTCAGAACATTATTCATTTCTTCGGCGAAAATTCTACTTTGCAACATCGGCAACAAAATTAATGGAAAATAACCAATTGCGAAATGCATTAAAATCATTTGGTGCATTTCTAAATTGATTACTGATGGAAAGTTCCCAAAACGAAAGTAAACCAGAACGGTTGCTTATATTAACAACGTTTCTGTAACTTAATTCGAACGCTAGGTGCAAAGTACGCAATTTTCGAGCTATAAAAATGCTGCTTTGAATAACTAAAAAGCAATAAAGTTGGTGTGGCGAAAACGATCATTTTAAATAATAAACTTTCAAAGCATTTCTTTCTCTTTCCTTTTCAAGAGAATTAATACAATTTTAACGAATAATAATAGCATTCTATGGTATAAATAACCTACCCGCTGTAAAAAACCAACACTTTCCCAAATATGTGTTTGAAGCTAAAGTTCTTCAATTTGTTTCAAAAACATTAAAAATTAGTATTGGATATTAATCATGTCTTCAAATAAATAATGTTAGTTTTGACAGTTTTTCCGTCCCATTTCTATCACAGTGCATCAAAAAATCGGCTATAGGCCGATTTTCCGTTTCTATATGGTAAGAGTTTCCGCATCATTTTTATCAAGCAAATCATAATTACTCTTCATTCTAAATTTTGGCCATTGTTTCCTTTTCTCATTTTTTCGACATTTTATTATCTGCGTCCACTATCTTGTCAGTCTCAATTTTCAATCTTTTTACTTTTGCTGTAGTGCCGTAAAAGTTATTTCAATTTTTGTTATTATTGAAATCTTGAAATAAACCCTCATCTTAATCAAGAAGGAGAATAAATAATTATTATTTTATATTTTCAATTAATTTGATTTTTTCTTTTTGTTTTTTTTTATCGACAACTCGAAAAAAGTCTTGCCTCCAGGGTAAAGATTTAATTAGACAAATATGATATATATCCTTGAGCGAATAAAACCAAACAAAATTTCTTAAGTTAAAAATTATTTATTTTTCTGATTTTTTGTAAGAAATTTTGGTAGTTTTTTTTTTTTTTAGATTGTATATGAAATTGTTTCCATTATTTTTGAAAGAACTTAACACAACATTTTTTTTAAAATTATAATGAATTCATAAACACATACATAAAATTTAATTAAATTTAATTTATTTTCCTATTATTATGTTATTTTTTATGTACAAAAATATCATATTATTTCCAAAATTAATTAAAAAAAAATTTCAAAATAGATGGAGATTTCAAAAAAGACAAAATACAGTATTAATGCATTTATTTATTTTTATTTTATTGAAAAGAAAAAAAAATGTATTGATAAATACGTATATATAATAAGTAAATATAATCTAAAAAAAGGAGTCTTATCACTTTTGACCAAAGAATTTTATAAATTAGCAAAATACAAAGAAGTTAAAAAGTAAGAAAAATAATTAAATGAGAACATTATCAACTATGAAAATTATTATACAGAAAGTGTAGACATCGTCGTATCAATTTTCTCTTTTTTATTTAAAATCCTAACTTAATATTCAATTGAATTCAAAATTTTTTAAATATTTTATCCATTTTGTTGTTCGCATACATATAAGTACTTGTATCAATGATATATACCTATATATATTTATATTATATTGTATGTATATGTATAGAAATCATAAGCAATACTCGATAATCCATTTTTGTTTCCTCCCATTTATTTTTAATCTGATTTCTATAAGTGCAAATGGTGTGTTTAAATTCTTTTCTTCCTACTTTAGCAGAAGCTGGCTAAGAGATTGTAATCAAGAAATCTTGTCTCGAGAAAAAAATATTATTTTGAATTCTCATTCTAGAGATAAGACTTAGGTACTTAGGTACAATGCTAAAATAAAAAAATCATAAATTATTCAGATAAAAGGAACCTAACATTTCGTTTCAAATATTCTATTCTCGGATCAAGGGGTGATCAATTTGGTCAAGGGGATGGTTAAGATATTGGAAATATTCTTAATTTTCCCATAGTTTGTAATTTTTTCAGAATATCAATTTTTTGTTGAAGTCTGTTTATTTTGGATTCTGTAGATTTTTAATGGTTTAAAATTTAAAATTCTTATCTTTGAATTTTAATTTCACTAATGTTAAAATGTTTTTTAAACATTCCTTTTTGGGAATCCAAACAGGCAAATTAAGTGGAAAAATTGGTAATTAAACGATTGCTATTTTCGAATAGTTGTTATATGTGAAGTTTCGTTTTGAGAAGTTTTGCTATACATTACTTCTAATTTATTTCTTAAATTATTATTTTATTTTCTTGTTTTAATTTATTTTTTGTGTATTAATATAGAAATAAATTAACATCATTGCAGGACTGCAAAGAAATCTATTTTATCATTTTGTATCTTGTATTTTATATCATACGGAATCTTTTTTACCAAAACTTATAACGAGATATCTTGTTTGCTGACTGAAAATGTGAGAAAACATGAGATCTAGGAAACTCTCTTTATTGACTGCTTTATTACTACTAAGTAATAATTTATTTGAATTCAAAGTTATTTTATATAAAATAAACAATCAATAATCCAGAAATGGTGAAAAAGAGAATTCTTGAGTTTGTATTCTCGAGAACACGAAAAATCACAATCTCTATATTGATGTTGCAAAAGCAAGAGAAAAGTAAAATCAGTACCATCGATTGGTATAGGAAACGAGCATGATCATTTCCCTATTTAATATAATTAAGCATATTATTTGTTTGAAATTTTGAGTTCTAAAGCCGGAACCTGATTCAGCTAAAAGTAGAAATATTCTGTGAAGTTAAGTGAAAATGCGTTTACATACAACGCCGGATACATTATAAAAGTCATTTTCGAAACTTTGATTTTTTTAATTTTTTTATTGATTTAAGGGAGTGTGCGAATAGTAACTAAAGTGACTTTTCGGAATTGACTTTATCAAGCTTATCCCTTATTATTCACAGATGACAGCTATTTTAAAAGTTTTTGCTGTGCGAATAATAACTATTCCCTAGTGACAAATTATTTATTTATTTTTTATGAAATATTTTCAGAAGAATATAATTTGTAAATAAAAAAAATAAACAAATAATAATGAATACCTAATGCAATGAAGGTGATGGTAAAATGCTATATTTTCGGTATTTCTAGTATTTCGTAGCGAATTATTTCATAAACAGAATTCAAATTATTCGAAAATTAAAAACAAAAATTTGGATTTATGTCAAATACCAAATTTTTTTTTTTGATTTAATTAATTAATTAATTTAATTATTTTAGTTGCTATTTGTACAGGCGCTAAATTGTTTATTTAAGCTTTTTGAATTTAATCTTCAATTTTAAATAAACTATAAAACGAGTGCGTCAAATTAGTTTATTATAAAATATCAATAATAAAATGTGTAGTATGTATTGTACTTATGTCTGTGATATAAAACGCTATTCAATATTTTTTAATTGTTATCAATTTTCTACCTTCCGTTGTTTATAAGATTTACGTATCAAAATATTGCTTTTTTTAAAATGCTTTCACATTATCACTTTCTTCGCGCAACAAATCACACGACATGTTTTGTCTCATAATGTGAACATAAAAATCAAATGTATGTTCAAATGCTTTGTCAAAAAATACGACCAGCAGCACTTTTCATGTGATTTTTCACACATTTTTGACAGTTCAATTTATTGTAAGAAAAAAAAATATTTTTTATGCTTTTACGTTATTAATTTAAATTATTTATTTAAAAACTAATTTTAAAAACGATTTCTTTGTTCAAATCACCTTCGCTTTTTTTGTCCCTTTCTTTTTAATCATAATTGCGGCAATTGCGCTACTCAGTCCACTTACTATTAATAAATCCTCATTAATATCCATATTACTACACAATTTTTCAAAATTATATTAAATTTTCACCGATTCTGACAATTTTGATATAATAACCTCTTTCGTTGTATAGTGTGAACGAAAAAAACATGTTTGACGAAAAATCCATTCAAAATGGCGCTGAATTTTTCAGCAAACATGTTGTGCGAAATGTTGTTGGAAAAAAGTAATGTGAAAGCACTTTTAGAATATATTTGACGTTTTTTTGCATTCAATCATGATAGATATTCAAGTCTAAATTGATTGAAATTACAAATTTTTGACCACTTTCTTTCTGTATCTTATATAAAAAAAAAATTAAAAACTATGTATGTTATGTATATTTAATTATGAATTACTTAAAATTGTTATGCTTAAATATTAGTAAAATGAAAAAAAAAAGTTAGTATTTTTTATTCCTGGTTAAGTAAAACCGTGTTTTTTAAATATGGAAATAAAGCAAATGTATTCATAATTCTTATTTTCTATTTATTTCCCTTTTTTCTGAGCATTCGCTTAAATATAATATGTAATTATATAATATTTCAATACCATTGAACGCGCATGCTAAATTAAATCGCCCACACAATAGAATAATCGGCTGACCGATTTGACAATTGATTACTAAATCGGCAGATTGTATGACGGTCCATATGATTTCCATGATCTGTCGATTAATCTCATAATACAGGGTGGGCCAAAATTCACCATGGTTTTAAAAATTTCATAACTTTTTCGTTTATATATTTTTTTTTATTTTTATTTCTCAGATTATATAATAAACACCTGGAGAATAAATAATGGAGTGTTATTTGTATAATCTAAAAAAAATATATATATAAACGAAAAAGTTATTAAATTTTTAAACCCCATGATAAATTTTGGCCCACCCAGTATATGTGTCAATTGTACAATTATCCGACCGATTATTGACCAAGTGCGTGGGCTGCTTTACAATGTTTTTTTTATTTTTTATATAAATCCTTAAATTATTGATTTTTTAATTTCTAAAAAGAATATTAATATTATGTTAATTGTGTAAATGTTCATGTTTTATGTTTTTACATATAAATGTTTATTGTTTAATTCAAATTCTAATTTTATTTTTGTTTTATAAAATGTTTTTATTAATTTATATTGTGAGGTATATTTTCTATACAACTAATTATATAAAATGAGAGAAAAAACGAAAATGTTGAAATATTGATGTGATTATATTCTTTTTGAGGTATATAATGGTTGAATTGTTGAATATGGAAAAATTTTCATAACAAAATGTGTATTATACCAATTAATAAAATCCCTG
Organism: Xylophagus ater; assembly: GCA_963422695.1. NCBI lineage: Eukaryota > Metazoa > Arthropoda > Insecta > Diptera > Xylophagidae > Xylophagus > Xylophagus ater. The sequence continues at coordinate 39,913,242 of OY730478.1, forward strand.
GCTATTGCATTGTTATTTGGTCTATTGTAAAAAATTGTGTTTGTGTATATATAATAATATATATATATAATATATAAAAACCGTTCTATTGCATTGTGTGTGTGTGTGTGTGGATATGTGTAAATAATTTGTATTTATTTCATTTTAATTTGTTTGTTTTTTTTTTTTTTAACTATTGTATAATATATTTATATATAAATATACCCGCGCATTAAAATCTTTTTCATTATTTGTTATAATATAAATTAATAATTTCTTTTTGAAAAGGAATGTACATACAAATTTCATTGATTTTCTTATTGATTATTTATCAGTGGTGATAAACTGAAAAAATTGCGATTATTTGATAATCATACCAACCAAACGAAAGTAATAATTCTTTATCAAATATTGAAATATATAACGTAAATATATTTAGAAAACTGAAGATAAGACAACTTTTTCTTAACTCGCTATAACCGTTTTAGTTTAAAACCTGGAAAAGAATTTGTATCAAGTCCAGTTAGACTCAAAAAATTTCATTATCGTTTTTTTTTAATGGTTTTAGTAGAATGCCAGTAGCACTGGCACAGGGTCTCTAGTCAATTATTCTTCTAATCAAAGCGATCACACTATTTAAAACCATTCATCGTATAAAATTGCTTAATTATCAAAATTTAGAAACATTGTTTAAAATTAGTTTCAATTTAGGACTATATGTATTTAAAGTTCGACCCTAATGAAGACTACATTTATCTAATCTTTTATAAAAAGTGATTACTCATTTTTAGGATAAATTTTTGGAAATTTAGTAAACTAAAAGTTCCAGTGCCAAAAGTCGCTTTTGATTAAAAAAAAAAAAAACTAAAAACAGGGAAAATAAAAGAAATTGAAAAAATGATTTTGACCCTTCCGGGATTGCTTGACCCCAAATTCTCTTCCAGTTAACAGTCCTAAATAATATAATTATGCTGATCAAGGAAACACTTGTTTTAAATTCTAAATTTTTAGTTAGGTTGATGTTGTCCATTATAATAAGAATATTTAAGTTTCGACCGTAAAGAAAACAATATAATTTTAATATTTTTTCCAAAAAGTGTCCTATTATTCATTTTTAGAATACATTTTCGAAAATTTAACTAAATTCGGACAACCTTATATTCGCGTCAAGAACAAAAATTACATTAAAATAATTGAGATGAATGCTCAAATTACGAATAGTAAAGATATCATTATTTTATTCGTTTCAAAATACTCGTAAATACTAATGTTTTTTAAAATATTTCTCTAAAATTGTTGAATTTAAATTGAAATCTGGTATTTATTAATTTTCAGAGAAATATAAGGCACAAATTAGTTAGCTTAAAAAGTCTAACGAAATACCATCATTGTTTCAGATGCAATTCATGGGCTTCAAGTTTCTATATCAAAATAATGAAATGCAATTATTTTCATTTAAAAACTTAGAAGTATAATCTGAAAAGATTTTTTTAAAATAATTTTCTCTATATCAAAATCAAGCACAAAATCTAGCTTTCGAAAATGTTATTTTGTTAAAAAAAAAAAAAAAACTTCAATAATCAGTAATGAATTCAAATATTTGAAAAATTTCGTACATTCCTTCTGTAAATATATATTAACTGCAAAAAAAAAAGAAAATTTAAACATTACTATCTTTTTTCTTCATTTTAACAATAATTGTTTGATTGTATTTGTTTTCATTTAAGTAACAAAAAAAATTTTTTAATAAAGAAAAACAAGAATGAAAACTGCAAAATATTATTTAACACTATTTTGCCTTTTTAACAAGAAAAACAGATAATTTCTTTTGATTTGATCGTTTTCTTCTTAGAATTAATATATAATTATATATTTTTTTCTAATGTATAACAAATTTTTTCTCCCAAAAACAAAAAAAAAATTATAGAATTATTCTGGGGGAAAACTTTATGTTTTTGTTTTGATAATAAACTGTAGAATTAACAGCAATCAAATAAACAATTACTTAGTATAATAAATAAAAAAAATGTTGTAATTTGTTTCGTTTTTTTTTAAATTGTGACTTTTTTTTAGGCAACAAAATCAAGTGGTCGATTGAAACCACCTTTACGATTCATATATTGACGATATTTACGTTTTAATATAACGTGTACTTCACCAACATCGTTACCATCGACTTTCTTATTTTTTGTCGTATCAAAATTACAAAAACCCATCGTTTTCATCATCTCTATTTCATCGGGACTTTTACCCTCAAGATCAGCTTCACTCAATTCCGGACGTTCAGCTTGTTTTGAGCTACCGGCACCACGTGAAGATGACGGATGATCTTTTGATCGAGATCTAAAAATTATATTTTAAAAATATGTTTTTTAAATGAAAAAATATTTAATATTTGATTTTACCAAAACCATATAAAAAATAAAAAATACATAAATAAATTGTTCAAAATACAGGTATTAAATAATGTTCAACAGAGGGTGTTTAAATTTTTCAATATACGCCAGACTGGATACAGGAAATTCTGGAATTGAAAATACAATTCAGTTCAGAAAAATAGTGTGATTTCGGTCGAATCTTAAAGTTGTAATTAGGGCACGGTTTGAACAAGTAATTAATTCCGCAAACAAAATTAATCCAAATTTTGAATATTCAACGCCAACAAAATTAATTCTTTCATTTAAGAGAAGAATAAAATTGAAAAGGGACAACTAGACACGATCTTCCAAATGCTTTGTTTGAAATTGACGGAAACAAAAAATTCCGCACAAAATAAGGAAAGAAAATTACAAATTTTTCATTAGAAAGAATGAAGTAACCTATAAATCAAATATACTCTATTTTACAGCGTGCTTCCTATAAGATAATTGTAGTAAGCGGGAGCATTAATTGTCTTATGTATTTTCGACTAAAGAAAGAATGAAACAAATAAATTTATTTTAACTTAATATTTGTATAAATATTGTATTCTCCCAACACGTTTTCAAGCATTGGAGCATGTACGAATAATAAGTAGAAGAGAAACTCTGTTAATATTTTAAGTGTTAGTTCCTGTATGAAGAGTGATTCTTATTTTTTACATAAGTGTTAGAATTGTTTATTAAAAATAAATCTGTTTCTATCTCTGTTTTGCTAACATAATGTAATCTAGAAAAAATCTATCTATCATTTTTTTAATAAAGAGAATCATATGTATTTTTAAGAGAATATTTTTTATTTCCTTTTTTTTTATTTTTCTTCCATATAATAATTTTTTTCTCTTCGAAATTGGTCACTTTTCCTTAAAAAGTTTTTTTTACATAGGAAGGAATTAATTACCTTAAGGCCTCAATTACTCACTTGTTCACAAACCTCGAAAAGTAATTAATCACGCCATGCCCTAGTTGTAATAGACTAGTAGTTTAAATCAAAAAGCTAACTTTAATTTGTACTACTAAAAGTTAATCAAGTTTCACAACTATTGTTTACACAGTTTTAATTTTGCCACTTCAATCACTTACAGTGACTTAGGCTTATACGAACCTATCGTTCGAAAATAAAAGTAAAATGTGATGCTTATGATTATTCATGTGGTTTTCATAAAAATAAGATTCGAAATATGAAATAAAATTTTTTAAATAGATAAAATAAAAAAAATTTGTTTGGCCAGACCACGAAACCGATATTCTTCTCGATGTGTGGAAAGTAACTAAAGAACAAATTGTGATTATTCTTTAAAAAGAACAGTGGTTTTTTCATGTCCTTTTTCACATTATGTAATTTTTCGTAATGTAATATATTAAGGTAATCTTGTATAAAAATTGTAAATACTACAATGTAATGGTGTTAGTGAATATACTAATTATGGCTGACGGCCAATTGTATTGAATATTAAAATTTATTAAAATAAACACAACCTCTTGCGAATAACACAATAATACATGTATGTACTTTTTTCAAATTGAACATCCATGAAACATACATACATACATGCTTCTTGAATTTATAAAGTAAACACTACATGCTTCATTCCTCTTTTTAGTAAGTACTACCAGAGAATATATTAGTTTTGTCACTAAATTTGTAACAAATCGAAATAATCATCGTAGAAAGGTTTCAAGTCTATGGTTGTGTAGAGAAACAAAAGTTATATCGATTTCTGCATGCCCGTCTGTCCATATACAAGACAACTGAACAACGCGTTAGCTTTAATGAAATTTACAATGAGTTGATTCCTCCTTAACTTAGTTTGGTATTGAATTTCAACAAGATCAGCTAAAGGAGAGCAGTTATAAAGAAAAAACCAGTGACAAGAAAAAGTTTTGTCGTTTTTCGGATTTAATTTGAAAGTTTTGGAATCAATTTTGTTTAAATTATTTATATAGGTTAACTGGAAAAGACGAAACAAAATTATAGAGAAACAGCCTAATAGTAGTTTTGGTTCTTTTAATTCATTGATACAGATTTGTTAACTACGAATCCCATGTCTACCATAGAATATCAAAAAATCGATTTTCAGTTACTATATGTTTCTGATGTACTTTAAAAACTAATATACCAATTTCAATAGATTTGTGCGATTAGGGTGTAGGTTACCCCCGAATTAGAGAACATTTTTAAAAGAGGAAACAAAATTATGAGAAAAAACCTTGAAATATTGTTAGTTTTGACTGTTTTTCTCTCCCATTTCTGCCATAGGGCATCAACAGCTATAGACCGATTTTTAGTTACTATATGTTTAATATTGTTGTTCTCCAATGCAAATATGTATAATAATAATGTAATAATATGTAAAATAACAGAAAAGAACAGTGTCTATTAACTTACTGAAAAATGAATTATTTCTGTTGAAATCTCTATCGGAACGGAATAGATTTCGATTTTCAAAGCTAATTGGCCAACTCTACATGACTATTGCAAGACTTATTTTCATGCGGGCGCCATTTTGAAGGTATTAAATTTTTAACTGGGCATTTAATAAACTGCCGATAGAACTTAAACAGTTAAATAATCTACCCAAATTTAAAACTGAACTTAAAACATATACATACTACGCAATTAAATAGGTTTTTTAGAAAATATTAAAAACTAGCTGACCCGGCGAACTTCGTACCGCCTCAGAATCCATAAATGTTGTGTTAACTTATTAGCTGAATTAAATTCAGTTTTTTATTAAGATAAAAAATGAATACTCAAAATGAAATAAGTTCAATAAATATACGAAAATCGAAATGAAATGTATTTTAATTACATTGAAATGAATGTAATTCACGTGGCAGCAAGGCATTTTCTTTATTGAAGCGAATCGAAATGATTCGCGTAGCATTATTGCACTACTTTCTGTTAACTATTTGCTGGATGGGTTGCACCAGGGTCGATTCCCTTCATTGAAGCACCTTGTGATATACGACATTTTTCATTTTGTTATCAGGTGCGAGAACGACCAAACCGGATGGTTTGGCGACACGAAAACATGCTACGTAAAATTAGCCGTGAGAGAAACATTCATTTTCTAAATTCAGGCCACAAACACTCGAGGATTGGCCTTGTAATTTGTTGATCGGAAATTGAATTCGTTGAATCGCGAATGGCATATCGGTTGGGATCATCGGAATTCTCCGAATGATAACTTCCTCACCTTTCCTTTGAGTCGAAGATTATCACGTTGTTGATCTGTGCGATAAGCTCGTCGATTTCGGCCAACTGAGCCGCTTGACGTACTGCTTCTCTTTGTTCTTGTGTTTGTGAAGCACAAAGTCGGCCATACTAACGCGGCGCTCTTCTCGTGCGATTTCTTGTTCATCTGCAGTGGATTGATTCGTAATATTCCGAAGTTTAATTGGATTACGGCTTCCTTGTAAAAGATTAGATTTCCTGTCTCGTAAATAACACTGGAAAAATAATCCTACAATTCAAAATTACATAATGAAACAATTATAGATGCGCGCACAATTACGAATGTGATAACCTCACAAAGTGAATATCTTCGAAGGCAACTTACCTACTACTACACACGTGCTTATGAAAAATGCTTATTATACATGCACCAATACTTGAAAAATGTTGGGAAAATCATATTGGCGCCTAAAAGTATAAGAAAACTCGTGGTTTTTGTTTACACAAATTGACTTAAAAAAACTCCGATTGCTTTCTTTGTTTCATTCTTGCTTTAGTCCAAAATTCATAAGACTATTTATGCTATCCCTTGCTACAATTTTCTTATAGGAAGTGCGTTGTAAAATAAAAGATTTGGGGTTTATAGGTTACTTCATTCTTTATAATGGAAAATTTTCATTTTCTTCCCTTTCTTTCTTGTGATTTTCTTACTTTTCCAATGCGCGAGGAAACTTCTTGAGGCCGAGACGAACAGTAAAAAAAATTCATCGAAATCAGTCAATCCGTTCTCGAGATATCATCAAAAAAGCCGTTCCATACAAAATGTATGAGAAAATGAATTTTCTTCATCAACTTTTTTTTCGTGAATTTTTCCGATGTTTTAATAGTTATTCTGCTATTCGGGGCAGAGACAAATCCAACAAACCAAAGATCATAAAAATCGGTCCAGCCGTTCTTGAGTTATAAATGGTGTAACTAACACAACTTTGTTTTATATATAAAGATAATTATGAAAAGGGAATTTTGTTTTTTTTGTACATATATTTAAGACTGTCCTTTAGAAATAAAATCTTATGTAAAATATAAATTTAAGGACAAGAAAAACTTCATGTAAATTTAACTTAAAAAAAAAAAAATATTGTAAAAAACAAATTTCTGTTGTCAAGAATTCATTTTCGGCTAGTTAAACTTAGTCGAGTGATTTCCGTAGCATAACGATACGAATTGAGACGCATATGGACGACTTGAATACAGATTTTGTAAAACTCGAATCGATTTTTACATATTTCCGTATACCAGTAAACTCGACTGTGTTTAAAAATAGGCACCCTATCACAGTTATCAGTTCGAAAATATTTAATAATAAATCATGCAAAGCGATTTATGTAATGATATTTTGAGATGAAATTAATCATTTCATTATTATTGGATTGAAAAATAAGAAGTGGGCTTATAACTTTTGAACTGAAACGTAGATCCTGTAAATAATGATTTCACAATGTTTTAATAAATTATTCTGGCGAAACCTGGTAATTAAATGGAATAGAAATCAATCGTTTCCCAATGTTTAAAAACATGCTATAGTCCGATCCGAAAGCACGATTGGAACTTGTATATAAATGGATGTCGTTTTTCAGTGGGGGTTTAAGCGCACGATTACATATAGCTTTAGATTACATATTTTTTTGACTTTTCTTATCTGACGAAAGAAGTGTGGCCATTAAATTAAGTTTGAAACATGAAAACATATTTTGCTCCAAAATTTACAAGCAAAGTTTCAATTATGTATTTTACATTGCGTTATTACCTTTAATTTTGGACATAAAAATGTTACGCAGAAACAAGAAAAACACGTTTTTAAAATTCTCTCCCTAATTTGTTAGCAAAGAAGGTTTGTAGTCTATATTAAATTTCTGCAACATATGAATCGTTTTTATTTTTAAATTCGGTTCCATGAATTGTCAAAATAGGGTATTTAACAAAAAAAATTGTAATTAAAATAAAGGATTAAAAAAAACAAAAAAAAAGAAACTTTTACTTTTAAATGAAAGGGTTGGTAGCCCTGACATCGACCAAAAAAGCACAATGAAGCGGAAGTAGCATTTCGAAAGATTCCCTACGATATTCTATCTAACGTAATATTTGATCCTAATCATACCTTCAAATTAAAACTTAAAATTAAAATTAAATAATAAATAATTCAAAAGGAAATGGAAAAAATTCGTTTCAATACACTACACTTTTTTTGGCTACACGATTCTCTCATCAAATTCACCTCGAACGTCTTCTAGATCTGTCCCTTTCACGACTTCCTCTATCACGATCCCTTTCACGTGAACGTAGTCTCCTTGTATCTCTTTCACGGTCTCGTTCTCTGGACCTATCGGAACGTTCTCCTCTTTCACGTACACGTCTCTTTCTCCTGTCACCCCTTTCTTTATCAGGACGACGGCGGTGTGTAGGAGACGGTGTACGAACCATTTTTTTTTTGGTTTCAATTCCTTCGCCACAGTAAATTTATCGAAAATGTATTTTTTTTGTTGCCCCACAGCAGGGTTCCGTCTAAAAACGTTTCAAAAGAAAAAACACAATTAAATAATTACAAAACATTTTACAAAACTATTTTTACCTTTTTAATTAAGTGCCAAACAAAAAACACCGGCACTGACATCTACGAAGCTATGCGACACAATTAATGAAAAATCAACACTCAGAAATTTCGCATTATTTTCACCACTACATTTATCCATCTACCGGATTTGTTTTGTATTTTATTTTTAATCTTAATTGAAAAAATTTTTTCTTTTTTTATATTCATAAGAAAAAAAAAATGGAAATTAAGAATTTTATTTACAGAATAAATGAATTCTTTTACAAATAGATGACAAAAATATTAAATTTTTTAAAAATTTGAGTTAGCAAAATAATCGCTTCAAAATTATCAAATCTCACCACCTGTTTGTCTCTTTCCTACATATAAAAACTGTTAAATTTAAAAATATTTTCAGTACAATTGAGTCCGAAATGAAATTTCCCATTGGAATATTGGAAAGACCTGTCCGAAAATCCAACAGCAAATTGAACAAGTTGGAAGGCACGACAAAGCAGAAGAATCAAAAAAGACGAGAAGGCGAGTTGTGCAGAGATTGATTGTACTTTGTGGTTTGAATTTATTTTGAAAATAATTAAATCGGTTTTTTTTTTGTAGATAAATTTCGTTAAAAAATATTTCTTGCCAAAAATCGCGAAATAAAATTTCCGATTTTTTTTTTTTATATATATATATTTAAAGTTTTCATCAGGTTGGGGTGATTTTTTTAAAACGTGAAATATAAAAAAAGCGGTGGTGTTTTTTCTTCTTTTTAGTAAAAGAAAGCAAAAAAAGAATTAAAAAGAAAAACATTTTAAAAAATAAATTTTTCACAATTTTGTTGCCAAAAAAGCCTTAAAAAAGAATTTGAAATCCATATTTTGGTTTTTTTTTTTTTTCTAAGAACGACGAGTGGGTTTTTTTCGATCGGATTCGACGACAGCGATTCAATCGATTTTATGGACGAAAAAAGTGAAGATATTTGTGAAAAAAAGGTTAAATTTTGAATCAAATTTAACTTATTTTTTTTTTTTTTTTAACATACGTCAATTGGGCGTATGCCATCATAATTTAATTTCCCTCGCGATGTAATAAAATCCTATTTCAAACATTCGTGCGACTAAAGAGGAAAAAAAGATTAATTTTATTTTATTTCTCTGTTCTCTTTTTTTTTTTTGTGTGCGTGCGTGCGATTTGGGCCGTGGTTGCCCCGTTTTTTTTAAGTGTTAAATTTTGTTTTTTTTTTACAATAAAATTTTTTTCTTTTATTTTTTTTTTTTTTTTTTAGCAATTTCATTTCTTGTGTGCAAAATTAAATAAATTCAAAAAAGTAAAAGTGTAATTTTTCAGGAAAAAAAGAAATTAAATCGAATTTAAAAATTGACTGCATTTTTTGTGGAAATTATATTTGTTATTTTATCTTCGTGTGCTGCTAAAAGAAATTAACTCAACGAAAAATTAATTATTTTATGGTAAGTTTTGAAATATTGAAATTAGGAAAAAAAATTCCTTGAATTCAGTGTAAAATTTTACCTCGTATACATGCAAAGTCTCTATACGCAGGTCGAGTTCAAATTGGGGTGACTGGACTCGACTGCAATTTGTTTTTTTTTGGACTGAGTCGAAATGCAGTATTTGCGCGTTGGAGTTGTCGAGTTCTTCATAGTTGTTCGAAAAAAAGCCGTGTCTGTTCAAGTCGCGTCTTAAAAAAATCAATCAAAAATTAGGCTTTACCCTGGAGCCAATCTCAATGGACGGCATAGCGCTATGAACTGTCCAACAAAAGTTAATTTCATATGAATTGTATGGGAGGTGGCAATCTCGACAAAAACGCGACGGTTCAAACGTTGTAAAGTTGATTTGTGTTGAACTTTTTATATTACTGGCGTGTTGAAATGTCATTTTAAAATTAATGTATATGAATTATTTTATGAGAACTCTATTTACAAGCGGAATTATCGTTTTTTTTTATTAATTCACACTATTCAAAAAACTATTTTGATTTATCACACAAAGTTTATATCAGTAATAACAAATGTCATCAACGGCTTCGAGTTTGACTACACAAAAATACTTATATCTAACGTTTTTGACGCTTCATGCGTCCATAATTAAGTAATCGCAAAAAGTGATACCAAGCAAAAGTTCTTCAAGAAAAAATGTTTCTTGAGCTGCTATCCGCGCTGTATGTTTCGTCTTCAAACATTTTGAAAATAATGTGTGCTGAAGTTGCGGAACTGCTCCACTCACTACACATTTAGTTGGCCTATTATCGAAATCGCGTGCCGATTCAAAATTTAACTATGTGTGGGCTGTTTAACCTATCAATTTTCAACCTCGCATATATACGTAGTATTCCAGCCGCGGTGAAATATTGGAAATATTCCTTCCCCATCATTTTGAATTTCTGGAAATTGTTGGAAGTGAACGCATTTTGTTTTCGAAGAATGTGTTCTTTTTTCCTCTATTTTCTAATTAGAATTTTGATTATCTTGTTTATTTCTGACATTTTATTTATTTTTTGTTTTTTTTTGTATTTTATTCTTTTATAAAAGCATTTTTTTTACTTTCAAAAACATTTTACAAAATGTTACTTTAAAAAAGAAGAAATAGCAATAAAAGTGACGTCATCATTTTGTATAAAGCAATTTTTTTTTTTTTTTTTTTTGGAAATCTTCAAAAGCAGTGAAAATCAAGAATGTCTCACATGAAAAAAAAAAATGCAAATGGCGTGACCTCTTTAATTATTGAAGGCTGTTTTAGTTCATTTATATTTTATAATTTTTTTTTTTTTTTAGCGAAACAGTTATTTGAAACTCGAGGAAGCTTTAATGACCTTTTTGTCTATATTTGTTATTATTATTTTTTTTTTTTTTGTATTAAAGAAAATGGATTTGTTGAAAAATTAATTAGCTAAAGTACGAGTACTTAACTGGATATGAGAAAATTTGAAAGTAGAATCCTTTTTTAATACATAATTTACAATTTACGGAATTCCTAGAAATTCGAATCATAAATTATGAATATTTCAAATCTAGAATTTTAAGAAAAGAAATAAAAATATATATTCTTTAAAACAATATTCAACCTAATTCTGGGTCCAAGTTTTAAAAATTTCAAATTGTTTTCTCGCTATAAAAATTCATTCCACGCTAATGTAAAATTGAAATAGTATATAATGTAAAATTTTAACTGAACTAATTATTGAACATTTTAAGTTTTATTTATTTGTTTAATTTTTTTTTTTTTATTTAACATTATTTAAAAAGAGACAAGGAAATATCTAAAAATCTGTAAATATTGTTCACAAAAAAAAAATTTCAATTCAAAAGGAATATAACCAAAATTTAATCTCGAAGAAAGAAGCGCGTAAAATATTCTCCATGAGTCTTTGCCTAAGAAAACAAAAAAACAATGGTAGTTGAAAAATGTGTATGCACACAAAATTGTTAACTCGAATGAATAGCAAAGGACGACGGAATTTCTAGAGTAAATGTATAATGAGTAGCTACGCCAAAGAATATGTAATTAGGAAGTACCCCAACTTCCTATCTCTGCCGTGATGACGTTTGTCAAATTTTTTAATTTTTTAAACAATTTTCTATGGACATATGTATACTTGGTTTGTTTAGATCGTGACTTCAGAATTGACTTGAGATCGACTTGAAACTCAATCTATTTTTTTCGTGTCATTGGTGAAATGAATGCTGATTTATGTGGAAAAGTCACCAAAGATTGGTGTTCCAGAATCGAATTTTGAAAAAAATCGGAAGGCGGTCATTTTCAAGAAACATTTTTAAATAAAAATGTTATAAACCAATATTTAAAATAAAAAAAAATTACATTGATATATCGTTTTGTTATGCCCTATGGTAGGTACTACGAGAGGGTATATTAGTTTTGTTACTAAGTGTGTAACGCATAGAAATAATCATCGCAGAAAAATTTCAAAGGTATGGTTGTGCAGGGAATCAAAAGTTATATTGATTTATGCATGTCCGTCCGTCCGTCTGTGGACAAGATAACTCAAAAACACGTTATCCGATTTTGATGAAATTTATAATATGAGTTGCTTATTCCTTAACTGCGTTTGGAATTGCATTTGAGCAAAATCGATCCGCGGGGGGCAAAGTTATAAAGGAAAATCCAGGGTGACCAGAAAGTTTTGTCGTTTTTTTGGTTATGGTTTTTCGGATGTAATTGGAAAATTTGTCAATCGATTTTATTTAAATTAATTATACAGGTTAACTACATAAATAGACGATACCAGATGAAATTTCAGTCACATCGGTCGAAGGAAGGAGAAAGAAATAGTTCTAGCCTAAAATAAGCCTGTTCATAAAGTTTTTCTGATGTATTTTAAAAATTTATATACTGATTTGAATCTAGTTTACGAAACGTGTTTATGCTATTAGACTCCAGCCTACCTGTCAATTTGGGCAATTTTGAGAATGATGAAATGAAGTTATGGAGAGAAAAACCTTAAAATATTGAGTTAAGTAGAAAGTTCGTGGCGTTTTTTTTCCAATAGATGGCTTTAGAATCGTATAACTTTAGTAGTTCTAATCCTATCAAGTTATATTATAGCGCGCTTAAAAGGTGACATTTTATAAAATATTTAAGAAAAAAATTGTGAAATTTAGGCAGAACTAATTGGGGTAATTGGGTTTGGAAAATGAGCCAAAATTCTGAAAAAAATTCCCTATATTAATGCTCCATGTAAGGTACTGCCGTCCGTCGGTGGACAAAATAACTCAAAAACATGTTATCCAATTTTGATGAAATTTAGAATGCTACTTGGTTATTGCTATAGTGGATTTGGTATTGCATTTCAGCAGAATCGACCGAAGGGGAGAGAAGTTATTAAGCAAAAACGAGGGTGAGCAGAAAGTTTTGTCGTTTTTTATATGGTTTTCGGATTTAACGGGAAAATTTGTGAATCAATTTTGTTTAAATTAATTATATTGGTTAAATAACAGGCCAATTGACAAGTCCCCGGCCTGACACATAGATGGCGGTACAAGAATTAAATCCATATGATTTTTAGTTAGCCCTAACCTTCAAAAGACGCGTGTATAAATTTGACAGCTGTCGGATCATTAGTTTGTGAATTATAGCATTTTGAGTGAAGCAACTTTTGTTATTGAAAAGAAAATGGATAACAAAGAATTTCGTGTGTTGATTAAACATTGCTTTATGGCCAAAAAAAATACCGTTGAAACGAAAACTTGGCTTGATAATTATTATCCGGACTCTTCACCTTCGAAATCCACCGTTGGAAAATGGGGTGCCTTTTTAAATCTGGTCGTACAAGCCTTGAAGACGATCCATGTCAAGAACATCCAAAAAGTGTACCAACAACAGAAAAGATACAAAAAATACAGGATATGGTTTCGGAAGACAGACGAGTGGGTGTGGATAAGGTAGCTGACACCCTAGGCATCTCATATAGACCACTACATCACATCTTAGCTGAAGTTTTAGGTTTCAAAAAGCTCTGTGCAAAGTGGCTGCCGCATTTCCGAAAAATGGAACAAAAACACATGCAAATGCGACTTTCTCAAGAACATTTGGAGCATTTTCGAAAAGATAAAGTGGATTTTGTGCGCGGATTCATCACTATGGATGAGACTTGGGTTTATCACTATGATCCTGAGTCGAAAGCAAAATAAAAAAACCGATAATTCGGCTCCAAAACGGGTTAAGGCCCAAAGATCAGTGAAGAATGTTATGGCATCAGTTTTTTGGGATGCAAAAGGAATTTTGTTGGTGGATTACCTCCAAACTGATAAAACAATAAACTCAGATTATTACTGAAACCTTTTGGACCAATTGGATGTAAAAATTCGTGAGAAAAGACCTGGTTTAAAGAAGAAAAAGTCATTTTTCACCAAGACAATGCACCGTGTCACAAGTCGATAAAAACGATGGCAAAAATCCATGAATTGGGCTTCGAATTGCTTCCCCATCCACCGTATTCTCCAGATCTGGCCCGCAGCGACTATTTCCTGTTCTCAGATCTCAAAAGAATGCTTGCTTGGAAGAAATTTTCGTCGAATGAAGAGCTGATCGCCGAAACTGAGGCCTATTTTGAAGCAAAGGACAAATCGTACTACAAAAAGTTGGAGGGTCGCTATAATCAGTGTATCACCTTTGAATAAAAAAAACGAATTTTGCCAAAAAAAATGTGTTTTACTATGGTAGGCCGGGGACTTTTCAATTGACCTGTTACGTAAATAGACGATACCATGTTAAATTTGAGCAAAATCGGTCCAAGGATAGTGGAGAAAGAAATAATCCTAGGAGAAAATAAGTTTGTCCATAAAGTTTTTTTGATGTACTTTAAAAACTAACATACTGATTTGTGGATTGGATTTATCCTATTAGGGTCTAGGTTACCTGCGAATTAGAGGAAATTTTTGGAAAGAGGAAACAAAGTTATGAAGAAAAAACCTTGAAATACTGTTAGATTTGACTGTTTTTCTGTCCTATTTCTACCATAGGGCATCAAAAAATCGGCTATAGGCCGATTTTAATTTACTATATGTTTTTTATTTCAATTTAAAAAATATATATATAGCTCTTTGATATTCCAATATATTCGTGCATCTTTAAAATAACACTACTACCTCATCATCACAAAATTTATTTTTCCATTTAAATTAGCCTTTTTTTAAAATCAAAATTACATTTTTAACAATAATTTGTGAAAAAAATTTTATTTCCTGCTTCAAACAGTTTGCTTTTTTATGTATTTCTTCAATAATAATCAAGGTTTTTTTTTTTTTTTTTAATATAAGTTATGAACTTATCAAGCGATAAATAAACACAATGTTATGCTATGTAAATACGAGCTATTATAAAAGTGTTACATCACCGCATCCAACTTCGTGTGAAAAGAAATACAACTTTAAATGTTTTGAATACAAATTAAATATCGAGAAATTTTTTGCTGAACAGTACCGAATCGAACAACAACACCTACAGCCGGACTTAATTTCCACTTTAAGTTTACAGTTTTGCACTATAATTTTATAGGAAAAAATAAACAAATCTTGAAAATAATAACTAATATCATCATGTACGTTTTAGATATTTTTTTTATTAAAATATCTTTTTTTAATATTGGTACCAAATTACATATAAATTTTAAGTTTGCGGCATTCTTACTTATATGTAATTTGT
This sequence comes from Xylophagus ater, assembly GCA_963422695.1. Lineage (NCBI taxonomy): Eukaryota > Metazoa > Arthropoda > Insecta > Diptera > Xylophagidae > Xylophagus > Xylophagus ater. The sequence goes on from OY730478.1 coordinate 39,928,591, forward strand.
GACAAAATGAAGAATTGCGTGAATTTTTTGGTGTAAACTTACTTCTTAAACAAACTGTTAACATCCTATGAATGTTTTCAAAAAGTTTGAAGCCGTCACAGTTTCTTCTGATCCGTCACGGGTATGTAATTCAGCGGTTCTTAAACTTTTGGAGTTCGTTCCAATAGGTCTGTTTTATTTGCCACTTGCTCTGGGGTAGAGCAAATTTTTACATTGAAAACAAAAACAACAAAAGAGCAAATCCTACACTACTTTCAGACCAGGGGTAACTATTACACCCGAATTAGTTCAGTTTTCTACCATAAAAAGTGTATTAGCTAAACATTTTTCATTTCATTACAGTATGGTTGCTAAGCAGCGCTACAAACATTGGAATTAAAGCTTTCTCCTACCCTTGCTCGTTTTATTTGCCACTTAGGGTAGGGCATGGCAAATAAAACAGATCTTATATGTTCATATTAGCATTTTGGTTGGGTCGATAAAAAATTGCGACGTTCTGACGTCCTTTGAATTAAAAAGAAAAAAACAGGAATGGCATTCTGTAAGACGACAGGCGATATTCACTTATCGATTGTCGCTTTTTGGCATTCCGTAAAGCAATCACTTTCAAATAGGTCACAGGCGATAATCACCTGTCGCCCTACAGAATGCTAGTCCAGATATTTAGAAAATTTCGGTTATATCTGTGTCTGGAGAATGGTCAGTTTTTAGGAGGAATAGATTAATATCAATATGGAAAGGGTGTCGGATAATAGATGGCGATTTATGATATCTAAGACTTATTTTTATCTTTGAAAGTTCTTAGCCGATTGCAATGAAATTTAGAACATTGATTCCTTTTTTCTGTTGGAACTGATTTAATTTGGTGTGGAGATAAGAGAAAAGAATCAAAAAGCACATAGTTCCTACTAAAAAAAGCTCAATACAACTGAAATTAAATCTCATTTTATCTTGTACATTTATATATTGGGTATCGCAAAAAGTTCGCGGCGTTTTTTCACCAACATTCAAACACATTTTTATTACATTTTAAATTAATTCTTTTAAACCAAATATGTGACTTTTTGATCGATAATCTTTTGCCATTTTTCTGGTATAACTATTACGGCATCACTGTAAAATTTCTGGGATTTCTGGGCGAAATCTGAACCAATTGATTTTCACAGGACTTTTGACGTCACTTTTATACCATTAAAGGAATTCTGCAGAGACCGAAACAAATGGTAGTCGGATGGATCAAGCCCGCACTATATGGTGGATGCATCAAAACTTCCCAGCCAAGCTCTCAATTCTTGCCTAGTCATTAAAGATGTGTGTAGTCATGATGGTAGGTGACGCCTTTCCTATTGATCGCTGGTGGCCACTTTACCTCACTTGCGTGCTTTAATCGCATTAGTTGCTGACAGTAGAGAGTGGAATCAATCCTCTGGCCAGGTTGAAGCAGTTCATGATGCACGATTACCTTCCAATCCCACCAAACACAAAGCATTTCCTTACGTGTGTTAGTCCTGGCTTTGCCACCGTTTGTGCAGCTTCATTCTTCTTGGACCACGATATTTTTCGCACATTATAGTCGTATGTGATCCACTTTTCATTACCTGTTATCAATCTTTTCAAAAATCGATCGATTTCGTTTCGTTTCAGCAACGATTCGCAGATGGAAATTCAGTTCATTAAATTTTTCACTGTTAATTTATATGGAACCCAAATATCGAGTTTCTTTTTGGATCCAGCCTTACGCAAATGGCTCAAAACTGTTTTTTGATCATTCTTTAGGTCCTCAGCAATGTCTTAAAATTAGATCTGTCAGTCTTCCTCAATTTTTTGGAGAATTTCATTGACTTTTACAATGATTGGTCTTCCAGAGCGCGGCGCATCTCTAACATCGAAATTTCCAGAGCGGAAACGAGCAAACCATTTACTTGCTGCTGATTTTGATAGAGCATGTTCTCCATAAACACTACAAAATTTTTCAAAAACCTGCGAAGCTCTATCGCCTTGGTCGAAGTGATATTGTAAAATACAGTGAATTTTTCAGAATTTTGGTTCATTATCAAAACCCAATTACCGCCATTTCTTCTGATTGATTTTCACAATTTTTTTTAAATATTCTATGAAATGTTGCCTTTCAATCGCGCTATAATATAACATGATAGGGTTAGAACTACTAAAGTTATGCGGCTCTAAAGCCATCTATTGCAAAAAACGCCTCAAACTTTTTGCGATACCCAATATTACTATAAAATTGTATCGAAAAAGGATATTCGAGGCCATGTAAACATGTTTGATCAATATACGAGTCTAAGGGCCGGTTTGTTCACTCTTGATTAACTGTAATCCATAATTATTCCAGTGGTTAATCATCGATTGCGTTTGTTCACCAAAATTTTAATCAGAGAATCCATGGTTTGGTTAGTTAATCAACGATTTCGTTAATCAGCCGATTTTCCATGATTAACGCCCTTTAACCCATGATTTACTGGAATTTCGTTTGTTCATGTTTGGTTTTCAGACTGCGTTTTACTTTTGACATTATATTTTAATATAAATATAATAACATTCACTGAAAATATTGAGCGTTACAAAATTATTAATAATAAAATAACTCCAAATGGAGTGTTTTTTAATTCTTTTTTCTTGTATATCTGTATTGTTTTATTTACAAATTCAGTTCTTTCGGAAATTGCATTTGAAATTCGTGGAGTAGTCACGATAATGACGAAGATTACAATTAATTATTTAAAAATTTAAAAATTTTAATTAACCATTGATTCAAATTTGACAGATGCATTGGAAAACATTGGAAAACCATTGGAAAAATGGAAAAATCTATGGTTTGGTTACCAAGGTGAAGAAAATGTGAACAAACGCATTTCGTTAACCACAGATTCATAATCATGGATTAAGCAAAATCTCTGTTAAGCTAACCACAGATTTAACCAAGAGTGAACAAACCGGCCCTAAATTGTATACATTTTATTGCTGTCGTTTTAAAGGCGCCAAATTAATTTTTTCTAAAAAAAATGTCTAGAAATTAAAAATATCGGGAAAAACCTATTGCAATTACATACATTCGTATGCATTCAATTCTTTGTTACCATTTTTAATTTCAATACGCCAAAAATAAGTCTGGGAAAAAGCCTTCCTCAAAAAAGTTTATGTTTATGTCGGATTTTATGTCCGACTGAAATTATGTCTAATTTTTAGAGTCTTCATTGGACTTTTTTTCAGTCCGACTGAATATATGGCTTGAAATAAGTCCAATGGAGTCGTGTGGTAAATCGAAATATAGTATTCTATACATTTCAAAGAGAATGTTTGGATATTTTGATAAAATATGAAATGAATTTGCTTTGAAAACATTGTAACGTTAACCTTCTATGTGTAAAATTTTGGTAATTATTTGAAGAATATCAATATTATTCGTCCCTGAAGAGGTTAAAGAGCACCAGTTCAAAACATCTGAAGAACTGGAAAATTGAGTCTCTGAATGGTTTTCATCAAAAGAAGAATTTTTTTTTGCCTGAATGGTGGTTAAAATGTGTAAAAACGATGGAGACTACTTTGAATAAAATATTTTTGGTTTCTCTATATAATTTTTAATTTTTAATTTTAAAAACACGGAAATTAATTCACACATCTGGTAGTCTCAATTCGTAGTTGGAAAGGTTAGAAAAATAGCGAGTCATAACGATACACCACATTTTACAACGGTAAGGAAATACCTATATTATGTTCGCAATGGATTTTGTTTTAAACTATTATTTTTTCTAAAGTTGTACTTCATTTAAAGAAAATTCAAATTCAGTAATTCAAAGATTAAATTTCAATACTACATGCAAATTAGCGGGTTTTTTTTCTGAACGTAGTTAGTGAAATTATTCGTCATCATATTTTTCCGTCGTACAAAAATTTCGTTGTTTTAAATTTAATTTTTCAAGTTTTAAAATTTTGGTGTCAGGTATTCATTGATTTATGGGATATATTTTAAAATATATAAATATTTGGTCAAATAAGCTTGTATAAGAACTGCGATGCAAAAAAAACATTTCTATTTCTTCCGCAGCAAGACACAGAGTACACTAAATAGAGTATCCAACGTGTATTGATTTTTGGTCATATCTCCAGTCTTCAAGGCATTAAAACATGCATATTACAGACTTTTTTACAAATACTATCAATGAAATGGCGTGGTTTACAGGCTGCAAATGTAAACAAATCAGAACTTGGTTTAGTGTACTCTGTGGATAAATAAATATATCACTACGAGCATAAGGCCGTAAGTAAAACCACACGCCCACATTTTCTCAAGAAAGGTTGATAACTTGTAATTTAAATTTTACCTATTTTTTTTATACGCATCGAAAAAAAATTCAACTAAAATTTTAGTACAACATGATTTCGTTAAATTGTTTCAAAATAATGAAAATAAAATTATAAAACTCAAACATCTTTCAAACATTTTTTTTAATTCGAATAAGAAGGCTGCATACCAATACTTCAATTAAGCAGATTCCTTTTAACTTCTTGAATGTTGGTTCAAAAGTTATGATGGAAACAAATCAGGGGACATATCTCTGGTCTCCATAAAACAAACATAAGTTGGCTTTTTAAAATTTTAGCGGATATAGTTTCTTTTGTTAAAATTGCCTAACAAAATCTACCTCTCTTTACTTATTTAATAAGTAAACCAATCATACAAACAAACAAAAATGAAATTAGTCGTCAATTTTATTAATCGATTTCAATTAAATACAAAATGTTCATACTCGCTTAATGCTTGTTTTCAACATTTAATGCAACCAACACACAATATTATTCATAACAAAACGAAGAAAAGAAGTGTCAGATATACCATAGTAAAAAGTGGTATTATCATTATAAGTTTTGGGGAGGAACGGGAAAGATGGGTATTAGTACAGAAAGAAATAATAAGTACTATAAATATTACTTTTAAAAACAAAAAATTAAAAGTAAATTTAAAAAAAAAAACTAATATACATAATTTGAATGTATGTATATCAAATATTTATGTATATTAACGATTATATTTATAAGAGCCTTTTAGTACATACTGGCTGAGGCAAAAGGCAAAAGTTTGTGTATTCGCATTTAGCTTGCGCAATATTCAGAGGTCTTAAGGCCAACCTTCACACAGCCGACATCCTATTCTAATGAAAGTATGGGATGCACTTATGCAAAGTTTGGTTAAACAGAAAGGAAGAAACAATCATCCTACTAATTTTGTCAGCTTCTGCATTTCTCATTTCCCCATCTGATTCTTGATCTGCCAGACAATTCCCCTCAAAGGCAGAAGAACTTGTTTATCTGATTTATGGCTCTTCATGGGCGTTTGCATACTCTCACAATAATCACACACAATACCGTCACACACTACCAATTTTTCTAAATTGTGTGGAGGGATTCTAATGCTTTTATTCGATCAATCCCAAAGTGTAATTAATAATAAAGTCCGGAAAGCTAGCGAAGTAGCCAGAAAAAGCACGTGGCAAACGGGGGAAGAATACGCAAGACTACATATATTTTTCATAGGCAAAATCCATCAGCAAGAGAGAGAATGAAATGTCTGTTGAAAATTGATTTTAATTAATTATCATTCATTAAAGATATTTAAGAATTTGCTAGTATTTATTATATTTTACACTTAATTTATTTTTAAAATGAACGAAAAAATTTAATTTTTTCCAATAACATTTTTCTTCGCCGCGTGACCCACTTCGTTTTTTCGAACATTGATCCTGTAAGAGTTAAAAATAGGATACAACTGAATTTGATAAAACAATTGAGAGGTTTGACAAAAACAGTTGTAATGATTTGAATAATATTGTTGTTAGTAGAGGAAAAGGCAAATGAACAGACTGGTAGATACAGTGTAGAATGGTCTAGTTGGTTAAGACCTTGACCTCGCCTCATGAGACTGATGAGACCCTGGTTCGAATCCAGGTCTCGGTTCTTCACTTTTTCTCTACTTTTCTTTGCCTTACAATCCTAACCCGGATGAAAAACACCCAGATAATAACTAGCTAGTTTAACCCATTCGCTGTCAAGGACGGGTATATTCGTCTTTGGCAGGGTGTTATGCGTTGCCAAGACGAGTATACTCGTCCTACTTTCAATATGTTATATAACATACACGTTTTTGAATAAGCAAATTTTTTGTATCTTGTTTTACTGCATTTTTATTTTTTCATTCATCTGCGATTCCGATTTTATGCATGCAAATGATTATGTACAATATGATAAATATATGTGCTTTTGCCAAATAATAACAGAACTTTGGTAAACAATACCACTCAAAATATAAATGGCAATGGGAATACCTTCATATAATATAGGCTTGGCAACCTAAAATATCCCGGCAAAGAATTTTGGCAGAATACGAAAGAAATCATTTTAGAAATAAGGGGAAATTAACATAACATAACATAACATACAAAATCGCAGAATAGACCCAAATTTCCACAATTTTTTTTAAACACACAAATAATTTTAGCCCTATAGAAAAATCTCAAACCTATACAAATATTTTCAAGAGTAATTCCCAAATAACTATGACAACTCGTTCGAATTATAACAGTTTAAACTGTTATGAATTCATATTTTTGACATAATTATGACCCAGAATACGAATTTTCACAGTAGTCATAATTTCAGTCAGAATATTATTGTCATAAATATTTATGACAGCAAAACTGTCACAATGCCAGAATAAGCGGGTTAGTCTTGATTTTACGTAATATCGAAGTAGATTTGCAGGCTTATTCTGAGCCCAGTCATAACAAGTTCTGCCCAAAAATATTTTGCATCACAACGAAATTTTAGGTGTTTTCTGAGTGATTTAATTGATCGATATGGAAAAATGTCCACTATTTTTTAAACACACAAATAATTTTAGCCCTATAGAAAAATCTCAAACCTATACAAACATTTTCAAGGGTATTTCTCAAATAGCCATAACAACTCGCACGAATTATAACAGTTTAAACTGTTATACATTCAAATTTTGCTAATAATTATGACTCGGCTTCCAGAATACGAATTTTCTCAGCTGTCATAATTGTTGTGACTAAAAATTTGTAACAACGCCATAATAGGTCTGTTAAATATAATACTTTTTTCTTTTTAATTAATCAATTTCAAATCGATTTAGAAGAAATGTAATTATTTAAATGCCTACTGGAAAAAAAGAATGGGAAATTTTTTTCAAAGCTAAAGAATAAGGAAAAAAAAAACAGAACAACTCTATTGGATGGATCTGAAGGTTGCCGAACTCTATTCTGTCACTTGGAGCCAGATTTTACAAGGAAAACCATTCTGTTCCCAACAGTTTGGGTATTCATTATGTTTGCTCAAATTTCTTTGGAAAAACAGGAAGGATTTCTTAACAATTTAATTTATAGGGGAAAAAATATAAACCAATTGAATGAAAAAAGGTTGAAATTGAAATTTATTTTACAGAAAAATAAAATGATTAATTTTGTTTCATATGAAAGGATTTTTATGCCATCCTACTACCAGAGGTTATATTAGTTGTCACTAGATTTGTAATATTCTACATCGAAATAATCATCGTAAAAAGATTTCAAGGGTATGGCAGTTGTAGACGTAGATAATCAAAAGTTATATCGATTTCTGCATATCCGTCCGTCCGTATATAACATAACTCAAAAACGCGTTATCCGATTTTGATGAAATGAGTTGATTTTGCCTGAACTTGGTTTGGTATTATATTTCAGCAAAATTAACTCTGGGGGAGCAAAGTTATAAAGAAAAAATCAGGGTGACTAGAAAGTTTTGTCGTTTTTTTTGTGTATGGTTTTTCGGAGGCGATACCATGTTAAATTTCAGTGAAATCGGTCCAAGGATAGCGGAGAAAAAATTACTTGCAGGGAAAAAAGGCCCGTTCATCAAGGATTTCCGATGTATTTTAAAACTAATATACCGACTTCAATACAATTTGCAAAATATATGTATGCTATTAGGCCCCAGCTAACCTGTGAATAAGAGCCAATTTGAAGACGACGGAACAAAGTTATGGAGAAAAAACCTTGAAATATTAGTAGTTTTGGTTCTTCTTTTAGAGATTTAATCATTGAACTATAGATTTGTTAACTACGAGCCCTATTTCTACCATAAGGCATCAAAAGGTTGAAATAAGTGGATATTTCCCTATATGTATTTAGGGCCCTTTCCTTTTGGGCGAAAGACCTATAACATGAAATTTGGTATCATCAACAACATCTTATATGAAGCATTTTTTAAAATCCTCATTCTGTATAATACGCGAATTTATTTAAATTCTTCTGGAGTTAAGAATGTATAAAAGAAAAAAACAAAACGATCAATTTAATATTTTTAGGGATACCTGAAAAATTGCTACAATAATAACATAAAATGCCTTATGAGTTAACAATAACACTATATTTATTTAAAAACATTTAATTAACAATAAATAATAAAAAAAATTAAACTCAAAATATTGCTTTCTTCCGAGTAAGCTAAAAAATTTATGAACTTATGCGGGCATGGGAGTGTTTTTTTCCTTTAAAACTTTCAACTTATTGTTCTTTCCAAAGAATATTTCTCCATTTTTTTATATTTTCCATGTCTCCCCAATCCATATGTTCTTCGGCGAATTTCATTCTACAACTTTTTTTTGCTCAAATATGGAACATTACATGCGATTCTTCCAAAAAGATTTTGTTCCTCCAACCGTCTGCGCACCGTGCGAGCGCTAACAGTTAGTCCAAGATCCTGTTTAATAATATTCGCGGATTTAAATGGGCTTTGCTTTGAGAAAACTCCAATACGACGGTATGTTTGCAGACTAGTTTTGCGGTTTCGACCACTATTTCTCTTCTCCTTTTGCGGTTTTAACGCGTTTTCCACCATTTTCTTTGAACACTGCATAACTCTGGCGATATCCCTTCTTTTAGAAAACGAATTATTTTACGCTGATCGTCTGAACAATTTTGTTCTCCACGTCCCTTATAACACATTTTTCCTTAATTTCTGTGAACTCACCATAAAAATATTTTGCTTATTTCCGAATATAAAATTTTCAAAATACACAATTTGGGAAAAATATTGTGATTTGTCACACGGAATGTTGAAAAACACGTAGTGTCCCTATAAATGTAACCAGCTATTTTGACATTTGAAACCAAATACGGAGGAAGAACCGAAAAATCTCGCGATCTACAGTACTGGGCACAAGGTATTTTTGACAACTTAGTGATAGTACTTACTGATAAAGGCCAATCTCCACACAGTCGACATCCTATTCTGATAAAAGTATGGGATGCACTTATGCAAAATTTAGTTAAACAGAAAGGGAGAAACAATCATCCTACGAATTTTGTCCTCTTCTGCAGTTCAAATTTCCCCATCTGATTCTTCATCTGCCAGATGATTCCCCTCAAACACAGATAAACTTGTTCATCTGATTTATGGCTTTTCATCTGCATTTGCATACTCTCACAATAATCATACACGATATTGTTGCACACTACCAAATTTTCTTATAGGAAGTTTTTCTATGACAAATTGATTTTCATGGTTTACGCAAGTTAAATTTTTAACTTCTATACGAAGTATATAAAAAATAAAAAAATTTGTTTGCAAATCTTCACGTTTTATAAGACTCTAAATGGTTTGCAATCATTTTTATCCAATGTCTGTCTGTCTGTATATCACAACAAATGTTGTGATTAACTAAGGACTACGTACACTCTGAATTCCCATATTCATATAGCTTTCTTTTAGAAAGGCTTTCGGAAGGTAACTTGATTTGAACATACGTATAGAAGTCTCGTCGTTTTGCATTACAGCTTGTTTTTAGATGTGATAGGAATTTAAGCCTTATGATAATGTCTGAAAACACAATTTGGTACTACATTTTTCTATAAAATGGAAGGGAATGTTCATAATTTTCCCATAATATTATAAATTGTGTGGGGAGAGACCCTGATGTTTTTATTCGATCAATCCTAGCGTAAATTGCAAAAGTCCATCTCTTTCTACTTTTCTGATTTTTCTCGTCAGAATAGGATGTCGCCTGTGTGGAGATTGGCCTTAAGTTGCTACATTGTAACTCTCTAGGGTTTCTGTACTCGATTCGACTCGACTAGGACTCGTCGAGTATTTGGTTAGTTACTCGGATTCGGGACTCGACTCTAATACTCGACGAATCCGAGTCCGAGATTTATAGCAAACTTAAACCAGAATTTTTGCTTTTCAGAAATACGGGAAAACGAACAAGTTCCCATTCATAGTTTTAAAAATATTAGGAAAAGAAGTCAACATATTTAGGTGTTAAGTTTACGCTCACTGTATGTTCGAATGAATTCCATAATCCCAAATAAGAGAAGAAAAAAAAAACCTGACAAGAAAATGTAGACATTTCTTGATTAAAACAAAATGTTTATCTTATATCATTTTATTATACAGTAAAATTGAGTAAGGAAAATTCCCCTACAAACAATTGTTTTTTTTCATATTTTATTTTAAATACCGAAAACAAAAATATATAAGAATTTATTTTCATATACTAAAAAATATTTATAAAATTAAATGGAATATCACTTCATGAACTGTTTAAAGAATTTGAACGAAAGTCAACGGTTCATTCTGGGTACATTCTGGTTTAGAGGCCCAAAAGGATTCTGTTCTGGAAAGTATTTTAGGACTGCAAACAATTTATGTTGTTTATCAGTAGATTTACATGGTATGCACATATCTTTGTATGGTGCATAAACATAATTTGAAAATGACGCCTCAACTTGATCACTGTTAGGCGACAAAAAGGAGTCGCACATTGAATAAATGGACATTTGATAAAATTTTAGAGCTGGACTTTCACTACAGTGTTTCGCGCGAAGGTAATAATATAAAACAAATTCAAATACTAAAGAATGGTTTTACAAAAGTTTTATATATATACCAGAGTTAATTTTCGCTGTGGTCGAAGAAATGGCGTCAGTCATACATATATTATTTCCACATTATTTATCGTGGCAGTTATGGCCAGCTTTTCAGTGGACGTTTAAAATCCGACGGGAGTTTAACATTGAGATTAAAAAATTGTTGGTGTTACAGTTTGAGTATAACCTGTATACGCCGATTAAATTCCTGGGTGACCTAATCGATATAATAAATCATATATATAAAAAAATGCAAAAGAGCAAAACAAACGAAGCAGTGACTTTATACTCTCTATTCCGGCCTGATTGCCATGGAACTTTACCGACAATGTTATTGAATACCTCGTTTCTATCAGAATCCGGTGCAAAATTTGCTAGACCTGCCTTAAGTCCTTAAGTGTGAATTTTATCGAATTCGATCCAGTAGCTTGGCTTCAACGAAGCATACAAAAAATATTGCCATAGTCAAATTCTGACGATAAATATATTACAATAGATAACTGTTTCATCTTTCTACCCCTTTTAGAAAAAAAGTTAGGTTTTAGCACGAAAAGAATCCAAAAAACCGAAGCCACTAATTTTAATTTTTTATCAATTAAAGATTATTTCTGAAAAGTAAAACAAGTGCAAACAAAATACAATACGAAGTTCCGTTTTTTTTTTTGTGTCGTTCAATACAAAGCTCTCATGAAAATGTGAAACTAAAAAGCTGAGTGACTAATTTGTAATTTTAAAATTTTCTGTTTCTTTACTTTGAAATTACTAAAGTTTCAATTTTTACTCTTTAGTTTTTTTTTTTTTTTTTTCCATTTAAAAATAGATCAAAGTTAGTAGGGTTTCTTGCTTCTATGATTTTCCGTTCATCTGACTTTCTTATATTTAACTGCGACTAATTTTACACATATTACACATGAGTGGGAATTGAAAAAAAAGAAAAGAGAAATAGATTCACTTATCATCGAAAATAATACAATTTCACATTTCATGTTTTCCTATGTATATGTTTTTGTTCTTCTGCCAAGCAGCTAATAATATTCCACTTTCTTGTAGTTCTTAAAAAAAAAAAAAAAACCAAATGAAAGATTCAAATTGGCAAAAAGCAAATTTTTCGATATTTTTGATAATCGCGATATTCAGCGTTTACCCCCTGCAAAAAAAAGTTGTCAGTTATTGTTGGCGTAAAACCAGAAATCGTATACATATTACTATCGGATTTTTGGCAATTTCTAATAATTAATAAAGGACTCTTTTATGACTATACCTTTTTAGTTCCAAAATGAGAATAATAAACTTCAAAAACTTCAATTTTCAATATGAGATTTTTTATTTTAATGTAATTTAAAACAATTAATATCAATACAAAATATTTTAAATTAAATTTATTAATATAGCATATTTTCTAAGAGCTGCAGTGAACTTTCTTTGAATGCTTGCGATGCAATTGGCACATGTTGTTGTAATTGTCTGCAGACCTTCTTCCATAAGGGGCTTTCTAAGGCTCTTACTCTCTGTTCTTTGACGGATAATTCGTTTCTGCTGTTAAGAATAATTGACAACTTTCTCGAGAGCTCTCTTTTTACTATTCTCATATTGAAGTTTACTATTCCATTTGGAAGTTTACTATTCTCATTTTGAAACTGAAAAGGTATATAATTGTTTGTGAGAATTTTATATAACTTACTTACTTCTACAATTTAACAAATATCTGGTCTGTTTTATTTGCCACTTGCTTTGGGGTAGAGCAAATTTTTGCATTGAAAACAAAAACAACAAGAGCAAATCCTACACTACTTTCAGACTAGGCGTAACTATTACACCCGAAATTAGTTTATTTTTCTATCATAAAAAGTGTATTAGCTAAACGTTTCTCATTTCATTACAATATGGTTGCTAAACAGCGCTACAAACATTTGAATTAAAACTTTCTCCTACTCCTGCTCGTTATATTTGCCACTTACCCTGCTCCAGGGTAGGGTATTGCAAATAAAACAGACCTATCAAGTTGAATTTATTTCATCGATACTTTTTCAACCACTAAACAAATATTAAACCCAACCAGGCCTAAATGTCAAAAAGGTTACCCAGTAATAAATTCACATAAATTAAGTTCCGGTCTTTGACAATTTAAACAAATCAGTTAATATTGTATTTTCAAAGGTCAATTTCAGTTTAGCCCTTTGCCTTCTCAATAGATTCATAAAATTTAATTTAATTTTAATTTATGCAAGCAATGATGAAATAATAATCATTTTCTTGACGAATTTTTAATATAAGGTAGATGAAATTATGAGTTACACCGCGTTCGCGTTCTTACGACATCGAACTATAAACCAAAATTGTAAATCATGTTGGAACAAATGTCTAGTTTGCGAGTAGTCAAAAATAAATGTTTGGATGGCATCCTAATTCGTGAAAATAGTGGCATAGAATGTATATAGATTCGTAATAAAACTTCTTTCTACACCAGGCGGGCAAATACTTTTAAGCGCGGGCCAAAATGAAATTTTTAAAATGTCTCCCGGGTCGCGTACGCTCTGCACACGCGAATGTTTTTGGTGGAGTTTCCCTGTCCAAGAAATTTTTTTGACAAAAACACTATAAGTATCATTTTAAATCATTTGGAAAGAAAAATTTGACAGTTAATAAAAGATACTAGTAATAATAAATTTTCTTACTTAGGTGTATATGCGAGCAATTTGTGCCCAGTAAAATATGTCTCGTAATTTTTAAAGAAATATGATCCAATCAATCAAAATAAACAGTACGCGTGCTGCGACCTGCCATCCCTCGAAGAATGAGAGGAGTACACGTTCAATTCTATGTAGTAAGCCGACCATCCGCTTTATGACAGTATGTATGTAGCATACATTAAAGTAGGGATATGGTTACAGCTGTTCAAATTATAATACTCTCTATTATTTATATATTTCATTATTTATATGTACACTACGCACACAAATCCTATTGATTTCAACAAAATCGCATATAAGAGATCAAAAAAATTGCATGCAGGATTTTTCAACGGGCCGCATAAAGTAAGCAAAAGGGCCGGATCCGGCCCGCGGGCCGGCTTTTGCTCACCCCTGTTCTACACGAACGAGGGTGTTTCGAACACTTTTCCGACACATAGATGGCGTTATTGTCATTAAAATATTGAGTTCACTGGGTAGTCCCAGTCCTTATAATACTGCAGGCATTTTACACGACACGAATTCAATGAATTGATTCATTTTAACTAAAATTTTTAAAAAAGCGCTCATACATTTGATACTTTTTTCCCTTGCATACAATTTTTTAAGTCATTCAAAATTTTGGAAACTAGAAAAAAAAGTTATTTATAAATACGTAAACATCTAAAATCTAAAAAAAGCAAATTGAAAAACATATTTTAAAAAAATTTCATTTTGATACAAAAAAAATTAATGCCGCTAAATTCTAATTTGTTATTTTTGTTGTTTCTAATGTTTTAACCTATTATTTCTAAACATATGAACAGACAGATGAAAAAAGTTTCTCAATTAAAAAATAATGGAAATGAAAAAAATTTCGTCAAGTATTCTGATTCATTATACACCTTGTCGAGAGATAAAGAATTTAATTTATGTGTATGTAATTTCAATTTTACGAAATTTCAAAATTGTTATTTTTATTGAAATGAAAAGGAACTAAAATTCCAGCCGTGATTAAATACCTGTCTTAAGACCTAAAACGGTGTTTAAAAGAACTAGGAAAAAAATTAGCTCAAAATTTTATCAATCTTCTTTTTTCTTGTGATAAGAAAAATTAATTAAATTTTGAGCGGAAATGGCGAGATTAAAGTAGGTCATTGCACGTTTATGCCGCTTTTTGTATGTAGGGTAACTCGAGAACGAATTATCAAATTTTCGAAAAATTTAATTTGACACAAAGATAATAAGAAGATGAACTGATTAGAGCAGCGATGGCGAACCTTTTTGAGAAGTGGGTCAAATTTTGTTCATTATTTTTTTAGTATTAGCTCGTGGGTCACTAAGTCAGTGGAGTGGAGTCACTAGGAAAGGGGGAGCGAAGAATGGTTAAAAACTACTTTTTTTGGTTTTCGATTTTACAATCCTCTAAAAAGTTTACGTTTCCTTTTTTACTTTTACAAGTGAAGAGCGAAAGTAAAGGAATAAAGAAAATATATTATAAAATATTATTTATGATATAAAAAATAAGTTTATAAAAATCAACGCGTGGTTCAGTGTCTGATCCGCGGGTCATAGGTTCGCCATCGCTGGATTAGATGAACAGGAAGTTGTTCTTTGTGGCCAAAGCATACGTCTAACAAAGTTGGATGGTTGATTACACTAGATATTTTTATTTTACAACTCGTGGCTTTCATGACTTGAAATCAGTTACAGTCATTACTAGTTAGTTTTCAAGTCTGTTTTTGCAAAACTGTTGGATGGTTTTCATTTGATTCACACATATGAAATTCGACAGCATAATGTTCAAAAACTTTCACGTACTAAAACTAAAAGTCTTATAACAACACATGTCGGTTATAATGAACCACTTCTTAGAGCAAATTAAGTTTTCATTGAACAAATTGAATTTGATGCGAATTCTAGTATATTTAATTTTTCTGGGAAATTTTAAAACTTTCGTAGATCTATAATCTCAATGTAATTTTTTTTATCAAAAGTATATTTCTGTTAGCAACAATTCATCATCGTTAAAATAATTTTCCTAAATTTAATTCAATTTTTCTATGAAATTTATATAAAATCACGAATTAATCAATTTCTTTTTTAATAAAATGACATTTGAAATAAAACCATGATAAGCCCGAGTTAAAAGAATATTGTAAGAAATTTTTTATTTTTTTTTTTTTTTCAAATATTAAAATTTTGTTATTTTGAATATCTGTCTTTCTTTCTACAATATTTTAAGACAAAGTTCAACGATTGTGAAAATATGTTTCTTAAAATTATATTGTATTTAAATCTCAATAAAAAAGAACGAATTTTTTATCTTGAACTTAATAAATTTGAATGTAAAACTTTATGAGTCAGCAGCTTCGCCAGTAAGTACAGAAACGAAAAAAAAACAGAAGTTCAATGTTTTAAAATAATCCACAAAAAAACAAAAAAAAAATTCTTGAGACCGCATACTGAGGCGATTTTATATGTAATCGCAACTAAAAGTCGGAATATAAATTGAAATTTAGTAGCAATTGCAATTATTTAATTATAATTATTATTTAATTGGATTATCGGATTTCAATCAAATTACCAAATTTCTTCAATACTAATGATTTTCAAAAACTACACCAAATTGATCCAATTTTTGATGGTTGAAAAAATCTTTCAAAATTGAAATTTCCAACATTAAAATATGACAGTTAAATATCAAAAAGCATGCAATATAATAGAGCTGTTAGCTTGTATTTTTTTTGACACCATTTTAGTTCTGTAACAATTTAGTTCTTTATTAGTAGTTATTTGTAAATAATTACAAGATAAAAATAACTTTTTATATACCACATTTTTAAATTTTCTGTTGAATCATAAAAAATTGACAATTCTATGTATAAATAAATACTTTTTTAAAATTCTTTTTTCCAAACTAACTTTCGATACAAAACAAAATTTACTGAAAATGAATTCAATTTTGCTTAAAGATGGCTAAAAGTATTAAAAGAATGCATTGTCATCGTGTTCTGAGGTATTCTAAAAGTTTCAAATGTCTAGCTAGTTAGTTAAAAATCGATTGCAAGATTTGTACTGGATAAGCAAACAAACAAGAAAACGTGTTAATAAAAACGTGGTAAAAAATAAATGTATTTACAGTGTCATAATATCTGTGGGATTCTATTTGGTTAAATCAAAGACAATATATAAAATGATTCTTCTCGGATTAAAATTTGGCATGAACAACATTCATTACTTCTTTCTCTAATTTTCCAAATTTGTTTATATAAAATTATATATTTCTCGCTGGCTTGACGCAAAAATTGCAAGAAGTATCAACTACTACGTCCCTTTCAAAAACATAGGAATCACAAAAAATTGTTGGAGACGGTATTGGTATTCTTAAACATGATACGAAGTATGAGTAATATAAACTACCCAAAGCTAGTGAATAAACTATTACAGCGATCTAAACAAAGTAGTAAAGAGAAGAAAGAAAAAGAACATTCACGTTACAATAAATGCAAAAAAGCACAGGCCGTTTTCAAATGCAAAATGTATCAGAAAGAGGGAGAGCAAAATTTTGTAAAAACTTTCAGTTGAGCACGTGAAAATGACGTAACAAACTCTAAAGTACGGTCCAGACGCTCAGTCTTTTTGCTCACTCGTAGTTTGTGTCCACACGGTACCGTCTTTTACATGTTTTTTACGCAGTTTTCTTTGGAACTTGTTAATGTCAAGATATTGTGCTTAGAACTTGTAATAATGAATAATTTAAGCGAGAAGGATTTATTACTTTTGGGTTTAACTCTTTGTATTTTTTGTAAAATAAGGGTCGGCGAACTAAGTGGTGCATTAAAAAGAAACATATATTCTCATGTGAACTTGCCTCAAGAAATGATTGGCAAAATTATTTGCGTATGGATACATGAACGTTCCACCGTTTATTATCGCTGGTATCGCCAAAAATTAAGTATTGTTTTTTAAATTCTGATCACTATATTCCTTGCTTTTAATTTTCCACAAGCAAGGAAACTCTTTATATAAATTTATAAACTCCTTTAAAAAGTCTCTTGAAGACATTTTCATGCCTTTCAACCTTTCGTCTTTCGCAATTGCATGAAAATTGTTTAAAATAGTGAGTTTACGTCCCCACACTACGTTTTGCATGCACGTACCACAGTTATTTTTCAGACACGATCTGAACTCGCACAGGCCGCGCTTTTGCCTGCTCAAATGACCTGTGACTTGTCCAGACGCTCAGTTTTTCCTACGCAAATCTGATTATAACTACTATATGATGTTATATTTTCATGATGAAAATAACTTTTTGAATAAGATTTTACACGAATCAATCCCGAAACCCTGAATACATGATTGTTCGGTATGTGTGTCTGGAAGGATCCATATTTATAATTTCATATACTTGTTTTGCCACTAACGATTATTCCAATGGCTCTTAGAAACCTGAATTTTTCAAAAAATAATTAAGACAAAAAAGGTAATAATGAATTTTCAAATAATATCTTACCTGTTTTATACGATTTCCAACCACGTATGTGTTTGTAATTACTAGCAAGTACCATAGTTATCCACCTTATGCTCCAACAGCCATATTTCGTTCTTGCCTGCCTCAATTTTTATTTATAATTTTTTTATATTTTATAAATTTTGCCGGAAATTGGCTTGAAATTGTTGGTATGCGCAAGTGTGTACGATCAAAAAAAAAACACTTTCAATGAAAGTTTATTAAATGAATTTAGCTGAGAGGAATAGTGCAGAAAGATGTGAATAATGGATAAATATATAAATTAGCGAAAATATTTATGTATTTGTGAAGGCCTATTTCACGTTCTTATAAAATATGTTTAAGTTCCATTTACTTTGTTTTTATCATGTTTTACGATGTTGCTTTTTTTTAAATATAATTGTAGAGCTTTTCTTGGTTGGGGAAAAAAAATAAAACATGCGTACTATTTTTATATGTCAATGTCCGATTTACGAAAGAAAAAGAATTCTCAATTTTGTTGCTAAGGATGACAAATAATAATATTTAGTCCTGTTTTTTTTTGGGTAGGTGAGGAAGAAAAGGTAGCGTATTGAAATTATTTCTCTTGTAGTCAAGTATAAAGACAAATGCATTTTCAGGTCTAATATTTTAGATATTTGTAAGGTACGTCGAAATTAACTTACACAAAAAATATCATCCCAATAGCTGCGGGGGGAGATTTTGTATGGAAACCCGGCTACGGCCGTAATGGTATGCCTGTAGCGTTTCGTGGTGAAGTCTTTACTTTTCAATTTTACGATGACAAACAGGAAGACTATTAAAATTTTCGTGATTTAAAATATTGTTTTCAAGTATTTATTGATCTTTAGAAAATTATAAAATGCAAATCTGTCGTCAAATTAAGTAGCACAATAAAGCGTGCACAAGATCTGTATTGGTTGAAGAGCAGTCACAAAATTTTTACCGATATCGTTATATAAATTTCTCTGAACTAAGTAGGTGTAGAATAAGGCATTGATTCGACAAAATGGCGGCATCTTTCGATTGAAATACAATTCCATCCTGACTCTCATTTCGTGGTTTAGCATGGAATACTGTTTTGTTTTATGTCAGTCCATAAGTTCTCAATTGGATTGATGTCGGGGGACTGAGTAGGCCCCCACATCGATTATGTTCGGATCCAACCCTGACTTTGCCTTTCGCGACGTGTGCTTCGGGTTATCTTGTTGAAACGTCCAGCGAAGCGGCATATTTTCTTCAGCATACATATGCACATGTCATTTTGCAAGGTATCTACATAAATATCAGCATTCAATTTTCTTTTATTAGAAATATACGACCAATCCCCTACCACGAAAAGAAACCCCATACCATAATTTTCGAGCCACCATGTTTCACAGTTTAATAGTGTATCGAGGGTTGTATTCAGTATTCTTAGGTCTTTGAACGCTGTTTTGCGAACAGAAGTCGGTTTTTTATATGTCTGGCATTCAATAATTGATACTCTTCTGACACTGTGAGCTTTTAAATTTGCTTTTATACTCCTTTTGCGTATTGAAATCATATTGGAATCATGAATACTTAAATTTAGCTCCTGTTTAAAGGTTGTAGATGCCATGAATGGGTTTCTCTTAGCTAAAATAACGATATCTCTATTCCATTGCGGGCTCGCTTTTGATTTTTTTCTTTGTTTTATTTGGGTAAAAACAATAATTCAAATAGCTGTCTCGCAAAATATAATTTGTTTTAATTTCACCATTTGCCTAAAAAAAAAAGATGACCGCAGCGCCATCAAAGAATTTCAGAGGCACCAACATTTGAAATTAAAATTTATAAGAATATAGATTATGAAAATCGTTTTTTGAGAAAGTGAGATAGTGGCCGATAGAAATTCCCAAAAAACATACATTTTGTCTACCCGTAATATTGTCTTAAATGAAAATATTGCGTATTTTGATATATGTACATATGTATGTTTTGTGTGTCAGTATAAAATGCAAGCAAAATCCCCATTTGAAAATTTCATGCAGTCACTAAACCAGCGTCTCCCAAACTATGTTTTGTTAAAATTTCGTGATTTGTGAAATGTGGGTAACACTGTATTAAATCACCACTTCCTTTAGATTTGGTTTCAACATATACTTTCTACCCTTAATTGCATAGTACAGCTAAAATGATTGATACCAAGTGAGTCATCGATATCGACCCTTTGTGAAAGAGAAATTCTGAGTCATATCGTATTACACAAAAACATGGTAAATTATCGATTGACACCAAATTATATGTTACCATGTTATATAAAAGGGCGGCTTTCGAAGAAGTAGCAATAATCGGGTTATCCAGGCACAAATACATTGGTAGCTTCGAAAATGATATTATCGACATGAATATCATTGTTTCTTATTTTCAAATTGCCAGACGTGAACATTGTGAAAGAATATTTTTTTTCAAGACCACCTAAAACAGAATATTCAATTGTAAAAATTTTTTTTTTTTTTTTTCATGTCTTCAAAAATTGCATTTTTAGTCTAATGTCATAAAGCTTTGAAAATTAAATTGATATTGGGTTTTTAGTGATTGGGTTGTTACATTTCAATTGTTTGTTGTTGTTCTGGAAACTTCATTAGTTTTATATGTGAGCCTTTCGGCTCTTCGTATGTTCATACATTTATTTTAGTGACTTTGGAAAAACGCAAAAAATTACTTCATCAATTTCTGCAATCTACGTTGCAAATATTACTGGGAGATTAAAACTTTTGAAGTTGGGTACATTTGTCCTTTTCTCGAAGTCCATCAGGAAATTTGTTCCGATCAACTTGACTTAAGTTGGTTCGCAAATAATAGTATATGTGCTGCTTCAAGTGGACTAGAGTCGTCATGTATATGGTATAATTGGCACTATTCAAATCGTGACAATTAGAACAGATTCTCCAGACAATTTTCTGTCGAAGAAGAGAAACAGTAGGGAACAAGGAACAAGGAAGGTGCGTGCTGTGCTGTGAACTAGTTTTCGTTACGATTTTTAGAATAATTTTTAATAACAAAATGAGATGAATAATTTTAGGTAATTTGAGTTGCTTAATTAATGAAAAGCCTAGTATCAAAAATTCACAATATCCAAAAACTAAACTTATGGGGTAACTTAAAGTATTTACGAGTAGTTACTATGGTTGCGGTCTCCAATCTTCGGAAGTTAATATAGGGTGTTTTTTAGGAACTTTAAATTCAAAAAATAACAGAAAAGTAAACTTTTATTCGAAAGACCTATTCAAGGCAATGTTATTATTTAGAAATGACTGGGTATATGGCCTTCGCGAAGCGCATTCTCTCGGTCCAATTTTGAGTCATTTTCGAGCAATATCGGCCGTATGTGACGTATAACACGAACAGTATTGGCCAATTGTTGCTGGTGTATCAGCCTAAATCAGTGACTATACGTAAACCCATAGATAATAGTTGGGAGACGTCAAATCGCATCACAGGGCTATTTCTCGAAATCACATTATTGCCAAATTGTAATTTCAGTAAATCCACAGTTTGCTTCAACAGATGGCATGTAGCGCCACCGGCATGTAAACTGTACTTTTCTGGAGGAGGTCTCTAGAGTCTCTTCTGGATTGGTATCACTCTAAAAGCGAAAATTTTGCTTATTAAGCCAAAAAGGAGGTTCGTCAGTCAACATAACTTTGTGATAAAATAAGTCTGCAAATCTCGAGACTGAAAGACCGATTTTCAAAGTAAATTTAAATAATTCTTGATCGCTCCTCAAGCGTGTATTTATTCATGAATATTAGCCAAACTATACTGAACATAAATTTCAAAAAGAGTAATAAGAATGACAGTTATCCCTATTGGAAGTTCTATCACGCTATATTTTCAATATACGGAAACATAAGTATACTCCAGGGGCGCCCAAAGACCATAGAAGGAATGGCGAAAATTTGACGAGTGAAGAAAAATGTTGGCCACAAAACAAAAACACAATTTTTAGTTGAATTTTTTATTTAAATTAATTCTTGTAAATTGTAGTCCTATTGTATTGGAGTATTCGAGATTCTTAATTCAGTTTTTAGATTGTTGTCAGTTAATCTACTTCTATAAGAATTTTTATTATGTTTTAACCCAGAAAAGAATCTTTCACAATTATATGTTGTACAAATCAAAGAAATGATCTTTAAAAAAGTATTTCTTATTTGGATAATCGGTTTAATCAGGTTAAGTACATTTTTAGGAAATCACTTTTATTATCTGAAAATACCTGGTTAGCTAACAAATCAATTTGCAGTTCCAACAATTCCATCTGAATTTTTACATCAACTGAATTTATTTCAACTGGAAAAGAATTCGAAAATAGTTCAATATCGTGCTTTAAACTAAACAGTTTTGAAAACCGTTCAATTAAATTCAACTATCAATTTCTCTAGATTAGTAGAAAATATTTTTGTATCTTTGCCATTTGTATGCCCATGGTAGATACTACCAGAAATGCGTTATCCGATTTTTATGAAATTTACAATGTGAGTTGCTTAACTTGGTTTGGTATTGCATTTCAGCGAAATCGATGCAGGGGGAGCAAAGTTATAAAGGAAAAACAAGGGTTGCCAGAAAGTTTTATAGGTCCAAGGATAGTGGAGAAAGAAATAATCATGGAAGAAAATAACTCTTGTCATATAATTTTTTTGGTGTACTTTAAAAACTAATACGCTGATTTGAATAAAATTTGCAGATTAGACTTGTGCTATCAGGGTCTGGGTTACCTGCAAACTAGAAGAAATTTTGAAAAGAGGAAACTAAGTTATGAAGAAAAAACTTTGAAATAATGATAGTTTTGACAGATTTTCTGTCCCATTTCTATCATAGGGCACCAAAAAATCGGCTATAGGCCGATTTTCATTTACTGTATGTTTATGTAGTGATTTAATTGCTTCGAAATGGTCCATTGGTTTTTATACAAATAATCTTTGAATAAATTCAACTTGTCCAAAAATGTCAACTATTGTCGAATCCTTGTCTTTAAGTTTAACATTGAACTCATTTAGGTACTTTGTTATATCAACATAAAACGCTAACCTAAGATTAACTTCATCAGATAATTGTTCAATTTATTGTGCTTCAGATTCCATGAAAATTTTGATTTCATCTCGAAGATCAAAAAATCTTCGATGACGAAGGGCACTTTTGTGAATGTAATTAACAGTTTTGATGACAAAATTAATCACAGTTTTCATATCAAGAGTGTTCCCACATACATTTTTATTGTAATTTAACATATATTGAATTTTTCATTCGCATTAAATTTAACGTTAACTAAATAACGTTAAAAAATTTATCTACACCTCGGATGAACTGTGCAGTTGCTGAAATATCAGTGGTTTCGTCAAAGGAAATTAAAAAAAATTTAAACTGAGTGATCATCAAACTGTCTTCGATTTTTGTAAATAATAATAATATATATTATACATAATAATAATATATATTATACATAATAATAATATATATTTTACATAATAATAATATATATTATACATAATAATAATATATATTATACATAATAATAATATATATTATACATAATAATAATATATATGAAATATGTGTAATCCTGCGACAAACTGTGTTTCTTGATAAGTTAGTCTGCTTGAAAATATTAACCTTATCAGGAACTAGAACACCTGAAACTGCAATTAAGCACGATGTTGGAAAATTTTTTAAGGCCAGTTGTGGAAAACTATCCAACCCTTTGGTTCCAAAAAGACGGAACCAGAGCGCTTACTGCAAGCGACTCAATGGTACTCTTAAGAAATACTGTAATTTTCTTTTTGCGTCACCCTGTATAAATGAATTTTCCACTAAAATTAAGTTTTTAGTCTAGAGTCATATAAACCATTTTTACATGTCCATCCGTTCGTGGATAAGTATAGTACACAATAACTCAGTTTGAAATTTAATGAAATCTTACCATACAGTACTCTTACAATACAGGTTCATCCCAAGGTATATCAATCCAAGGATTGGGTACATCCTTTCTTAACTCAATTTCGTATTGTATTCGAACAAAACCGCCAAAAGGAGGGAAGACTTTAGAAAAGGGCAGCATAATGAAGTCATTAAGTTTTATTCTTCTTTTTTTAGATTATGATGTGCATCGAAGGACATAATACTGAAAGAAATAGTTATAAGGCAAAATTGGCCTAGCCCTAAAATTTCGTCGTTTTTTTACTCGTGTATAAGTTTTCCGTCAACCGTTTCGAATCAAATTCTTATAATTGATTGATTGACATTATTGAAAAGCCCAGGTTGCCCCAAATTAAGAAAAATCTAGTAAAATGAAACAAAAGCTTTGTAAAAATCAACATTGTTTTTTTTTTTCCTTAGGGTTAATTAATTTAATTAATAATTTGTTAACCTATCAGCTATGGGCGAGAAAATCAGATTGCTGCAGCACTAAGGGACTTTACAATTTCTAAGCTTTTATCGGTTGCATTGGAGCGTACCATAATTGACTAGTTACTTCTACATTAAATTTAAAGGAATTGATAGTGTTCTGCCTTACTTTCATATTATTTTGACCATAATAAAATACTTTAATATCTAAATGTTTTTTTTTCCTTTGTCATATGTATTTTCCTCATACGATAACTTATTCAACCAATTCATTTTAAATTGTGACAAAAATCAAATTTGCCACTAAAAAAAATACATACGAAAATTGGTTCCATAAAGCTTGACTACAAACTCAACGTAAATTTATTTTCTGAGCTGTTCGGTAGTGTAATCGAATTTCCGACTATTATTGTAATAAGTATAATGCTTTTGCGGTTTTCATGTCCTATGGTAGATACTAGGGTATGGTTCAATTAATTACTTTTCGAGGTTTGTGAACAATTGAGTAATTGAGGCCTTAAGGTAATTAATTCCTTCCTATGTTAAAAAAAATTTGTTAAGGAAAAATGACTAATTACGAAGAGAAATACTATAAATTATTATATGGAAGGAAAATAAATGAAAATAAAACCAGATATATTCTCTTTAAAATACATATCGTTCTCTTTAGCTAGCTATCATTTTTTCAGATAACATTATGTTGCAACAGAGATAGAAGTAAATCTAGCTTTAATAAACAATTCTAACACTTATGTATAAAATAAGAATCACTATTCGTACAGGAACTAACACTTAAAATATTTCTAATATGCATAAAAAAATATCTTCTACTCGTTTTGACGCGTGGTTTTTGTTTACAAAAATGGAGTTTAAAAAAATTTCGATTGCTTTCTTTGTTTCATTCTTTCTTTAGTCCAAAATCCATGATTATTATAAGACTATTTATGCTATCCCTTGCTTCAATTATCTTATAGGAACCACGCTGTAAAATAGAGTACATTTGATTTATAGGTTATTTCATTCTTTGTAATGAAAAATTGTAATTTTCTTTCCTTATTTTGTGCGGAATTTTTTGTTTCTGTCATTTTCAAACAAAGTATTGGGAAGATCGCGTCTAGTTATCTCTTTTCAAATTTATTCTGCTCTTAAATGAAAGAATTAATTTTTTTGGCGTTGAATACTCAAAATTTTGGATTAATTTTGTTTACTCAAGTAATTGCTTGCTTGTTCAAACAATGCCTTAGTAGATACTATCAGAGGGTATATTAGTTTCGTCACTACTTTTGAAACACATGGAAATAATCATCGGAAAAGGGTTTCAAAGCTGCAAAATGTGTGGAGACTGAAAAGTTATAACGATTTATGCATGTCCGTCCGTCCGTCCATCGGTCGGTGTACAAGATAAATCAAAAATGCGTTATCCAATTTTGTTGAAATTTAGAATGTGAATTGGTTATTCCTTAACTAGATTTGATATTGCATTTCAGAAGAATCGACCCAGGGGTAGCGAAGTTATTAACCAAAAACGAGGGCAGGGTGACCAGAAAGTTTTGTCGTTTTTTTCATATGGTTTGAATTTTGAATTAAGTCTTAAGAAATATTTCTACTTTTTTTAAAAAAATTCTTTTTAATAAAATCCTTTTTAAAAGGTTGCCAACTTTGTTGACACTTAGGCTTCTACTCAGTATATAATTCAGTTGCCATTATTTTTTAAATAGATTATCAAAATTTTTGGAAATAAGTACATATTCTGTTGAATCTTCAAGTATTTTAGAACATTATTTGTTAGTAAAAGAAATGATGGTCAAAATTCGAAATAAAGCCGATAAATAATAATTATTTATTATAACAACCTATACTAGGCTAGTCAGAAGGTTATCGGCCTCGATAAGAAAAATACAATTTTATGGGTCGAAATATACTTTATTACTCAATATAGTCTCCCTGAACCTCAATGCACTTGTTTCAACGATTCTCCAGTTTAAGGATTCCATCCCTGAAATGAAAATCTGGGAGACAGATAATAGTCAGAGAGAGCCAAATCTGGCGAATACGGTGGATGTTTAGACAATTCGTACTTAAATTCCGTGATTTTTTACAATGGTTTTTTGACTTTTGGGAGCTGGTGCATTGTCTTGATTTTTTTCTTTTTTAAACCGGGCCTTTTCACGAATTTTTGTTTCAAGCTGGTCCAATAAGTTCGAGTAATATTCAGAATTAATTGTTTTACTGGTTTGGAGACAATGCACCAACAAAATCCCTTTCGCATCCCAAAAACTGAGGCTAAAACTTTTTTGGCCGATCTTTGGGCCTTAACTAACCCTCTTTGGAGCCGAATTATCGGTTTCACACGGATTCTGCTTTCGACTCAAGATTATAGTGATAGACCCAAGTCTCATCCGCAGTAATAAATCAACGCACAAAATCCACTTTATCCTTTCGAAAACGCTCCAAATGTTGTTGAGAAAGTCGCATTCGCATGTATTTGTTCCATTGTTAGGAAATGCGGCACCCACTTTCTACAAAGCTTTTTGAAACCTAAAACTTCATGTAATATCTTATATGTTGATCCATGCGAGGTGAATATGGCCTCATCCACAGTCACTTATCTATCTTCCGAAACCATATCCTGTATTTTTTGTATATTTTCTGTTGTTGATACACTTTTTGGACGTCCTTGACGTGGATCGTCTTCAAGGCTTGTATGACACCCTCTTTCCTTCCTTTTGAATCAAGTTAACCCAAGAAAGTAAAACTTCCCTCGAATTATGTTTCGCTCGTTCTTAAGTCGACATTTTGAGCGCAATAAAAACTTGAATTAAAAATAACTTGTGAATTATTTTAGCTTGTCTCAAACACAAAAGCTATCATTTAAAAAAATGTGTCTTAGAAATAGTTTAAGACATATGTAAGTTATCTTGTTATAGCTTTAGTTGATAATAAAATTGGTAATAGATATTTAAGCTATTTATCAATATTTTCTCAATTCATCTATAGCTGCAGTTTCTGCTCCTAGTCAAAAATTGCGACCAAGAACAATTTGATCAGCTGTTGTGTAAAATACTGTTGTACTATTGTGTAAAATAAAAATTATCAATTTAGAAAAATGGTTCAATGGGAAACTTTTAATTTTAATTTGGTTTTCGCTTTATTCTGTACACTGTACATTTCAGTTTCTCACTTAACTTTGGAGATTTTAACAAGTCGCGAATCCATCCTGACAAACAAAAAATTAACAATTCATATGTCTTAAATACAAAGAAATCAGTGGGCGCATCCAGCAGTCTTACAATGCTTAAATCTAGCAAGACTACTGGATGCAATTCGAACTTTAAGCGCTTAGTGAAATTCTAGCATAAAATTTTGTTGCTAACTCAAATAGCGCAATTAAGTTTGTTGTTCACTCTAAAGAATGATTTGTGTAAAGGATAAATTTAAAGGTATTTTTGAAAATTGTTTCTGGATTATCCAATTTTAATTGGAATTTTAAAAAAATGAGTTTGTTAAAATTTTTCCACTTTCCTATAAAATTTTTATTTCATTTTATTTTCAACCTTTATTTACTCTCGATACTTATTTCGTTTTAAAAAAATGTATTTCTTTAAAATTATTCAAATAAAACTAATTTGACGTTTAGCACAGATAACTACCATTCGCTTGATTCAAGCAAACGCATCCAGGAGTACAAAATATTCTAACCGCTTAGATTAAGAATTAAGAAAAAGCGCTTTTGACTGCTGGATGCGCCCAATGATTGTAAATGCTTCAAAGTTCGACAACGTTTAGAAAGTGGTAAATTTATATTATATGAGCATGTGTAGCATAATTATTACTACTAGTACCGCCCATTGGTCGAAATTCGACCTAATAAAATGAAAATTAAAATATCGATTGCAATAATGAAAAGCTAAACTTGTTAATTTCAATATGATATTCTTATTCTCATACTTATTTATTTACAAATCCAAACATCAATGCTTTTTTCAATTGTTTTCTTGAATTTGGTCCAGAAAAATAAACAGCTGTTTTCTATATAATTCTGAATCAAAAATATTCTAAAACATTTCAGTTCTTTCCACTCCCTCATTACACAAATTCAGAAAGCACAGACAGTTGTGTGTCATATATTTTGTTGTTGTTCCCATCTAAATACAATATATGGGAAACTTTTACCTGTCCAACCTGGCTCAACGACCATATATCAACATACTTTTTGTGCTTAAACACTTCTCCTCATCAATAGCTTTCGATTGATATATATATATATATATTAAGCCACATCTTTTGTTAGAATACGAATAAAAGTGAGGTAAATTTTTGTGTTTGCCTATTTATACAATATATAGATTAATTTTACTTTCAATTCTGTTGTTTGTTTAAAATTGTTTTTTTTAATTCAATTTCAAATCAGTATAAAAAAATCATCATATGTAAGATTTGGTTACTTAATAGAAAAATTTCGGAAAAAACAATCTCGCGTTTTTATGCCCTGTGGTAAGTACTACCAGAAGGTATATTAGTTTTGTCACTCCATTTGTAACACATCGAAATAATCGTCGTAGAAAGGTTTTAAGGGTATGGTTGTGTCGGTAATCAAAAGTTATATCGATTTATACATGTCCGTCCGTTCGTATACAAGATAATTCAAAGACGCGATCCGATTTTGATGACATGTGAGTTGCTTATTCCTTAACTTGGTTTGGTATTGCATTTCAGCAAAATCGATCCAGGGGTAGCAAAGGAAAAACCAAGGTGACCAGAAAGTTTTGTCGTTTTTTGTTTATGGTTTTTCGGATTCAATTCGCACATTTGTGAATCAATTTTGTTTAAATTAATTATGTTGGTTAACTACACAAATAGACGCTACAATGTTAAATTTCAGTCAAATCGGTCCAAGGATAGTGGAGAAAAAAATAATCCTAGGAGAAACTAACCCTCTTCATGAAGTTTGTTTGATGTACTTTAAAAACTAATACACGGATTTGAATAAAATTTGCAGATTAGACTTATGCTATTAGGGTCCGGGTTACCTGCAAATTAGAAATTTTGAAAAGAAGAAACAAAGTTATAATGAAAAAACCTTGAAATAATGTTAGTTTTGACAGTTTTTTTGTCCCATTTCTATCATAGGGCATCTAAAAATCGGCTGTAGGCCGATTTTCAGTTAGTATATATTTATTTAAGAAAATTTTGTAATATTTTCGAACAATATAAAAAAATGATTACAAGTTGTGTAAAAATTTTTAACCTCAATCGAATGTGGCTTTTTTATAATAAGAAGAAAAAAACAATGAAAAGCATTGAAAATTTATCTTTATTCGAGGCCATTAATAATAAATTTCTATAATTTTTGTGAATTTTTAATACCTAAAAATAATAATTCAACGGTAAAAAACCGCAGACTATTCCCATATATTATTGTTTCAATTGAATATTCACTTTCGAATTCGTTTGTTACGAAACATTATTTTTATATAAACACATAATTAAAATTGAAAATAATGAAATAAAATATTGGACCTGACCGTCAATCTTTAATAAAAGTGAAAACTATTTTTTCTCTATCGAGTTTCAAAAAGGAATAATTGTAATCGAGCCGGTAAGTTCAGCTACAGCCTATTCCAGAAGACAGTTATTACAATTGTAACTGTGGTTTTAAAAAAAATTTAATTGGAAGAAGTTAGTCTCAGTTGAGATATGATAGGTGGTCGCGTGAGGTGCCATTGTATGAAAATTGCACACAACTCAATTAGCTTGAAACTCCTTATATAGATCATAGTTTATTCTTTCTGAAAAGTCAGTTTTTATATATGGGTAGCTAACGAAATTAGGCTAGTAGAGCTCATTCCATCAAGATACTATAGCATATACAACATGGGTGTGAAATATGAAATATTTTGCCCAGTTATTGGAGGTCAAATAGTATATTAAAGAAGTTATGAATTAAAATTATTGTAAATATTACACCACTCCACAAGATAAAATTTTTTTTTATTTCTGTAATTTATTTGTTTTAAATGCCATGATGATCAAATGATTAAAAAGATCGCTATAAGGATCTGAAATTATTTTCAATTCTTCAAAATGAAAAAAATTGAAAAACTTTCATGCAATGTATAATGTCATGTCATTAACCTCTTCAGGGACATTGGCACATATGTGTACGTTTAGTTTTTTATAATTATAATTACTCTTATTAACAAAAAGAATAAAAATTTGATGATAAATTATTCCGACTGAATCCCTTCAAAATTAAAAATCGAATATCAGCACTAATAATGTTTTATTCTACTTTATAACTATATAACGTTAGCCTCCTATGTGTAAAGTTCTTGTAATTATTTGAAGAATTTCATTATTATTTGCTGAATAAAATATCAGATGTGTAAAATGTAGTCCGTTTCACTGTTTGTATACATTTTTAAAACATAATTTGTATTAATAGTTTGATTTTATGCAAAATTACAAACGTACACATGTGTGTACAGTTATCGTTACAGGTAGTACTTTTTTCAGAATCGAGTGTTTGATTGCGACTTTTGTGAAAGTCTATTTTAAAAAATAAAAAGTGTTTATTTAGCCAGGTTACGATGGAAGTAATAAAAGGATGCAAAGATGTGCAAATTGTTGCAGATAGAGAAAATAACGGAAGCGCAGATATTGAAAGTGGGTCCAGTGACGAAGAAAATCTGTTGGATATCTACATCAGGCAACACCGACATTCTCTGATTTGGTACGCTGAGAAGGATAACGAAATTGTTGAAATCCACCAACTTTGGAAACCGTTTTGAAATCAAAATGACTGGTTCAACGCTAAACCAAAGTATTTTCTGACTCTACCGGACACTATCTTTAAAAAATGGAACTTAAAAATCTTCCACGATGTCACGACGAAGATTGTCTAACGAGAACTCGCAAAATTTGTCAAAAATGTAGAGAACTGGTATGCTAAAACCAAAATCAATTTACATCACCGAGGCATAAAAAATATACTAACGATGTGAGTGAGATAAACGATCGGTTATGCAAAAATCAATTAGTATAAAGACTACGGGCATATGTTTCATAGAAAACTCTTAAGTACGGTCCAGACGCTCAGTCTTTTTGCTCAGTCGTAGTTTGCGCAGTTTTTCTGTGGAAAAACCTGCGCAAATTTTGTGTCCACACGGTACCGTCTTTTCCATGTTTTTTACGCAGTTTTCTTTGGAACTACGTTTTGCATGCACGTACCACAGTTATTTTTCAGACACGATCTGAAATCGCACAGGCCGCACTTTTGCCTGCGCAAACGACCTGTGACTTGTCCAAATCAGATTTGCGCAGGCAAAACTGAGTAAAAAACTGTGCGTTTGGACGGCTCTTTACAGTAACATTTTCAAAAAGTACTAGTATTTTTTCGCACACACTCAAATGTATCTAGTATATCTTCTGAAGTTGAAAGCAATACCATTTAGGTTAACTATACAAATTAGTGCGGCATATGAATTTAAATTGGGCTTAAGTTATTTCACAGAGAAAATAAAGATTGTGCATATATTTTTGGCAGCATTGCAGGGCTACAAAGAAATCTATCTCGTCATTGTTTTTTTTTAAAAAGACTGGAAGAACGTATATTTTAATAGCACAGAGAGTCTTTCTTACAAATATTAGGAGATAACTGCTGTATTTTATTGGGAATTCTATCGGGCGCTAATTTACTTCCTCAAAAGCACGGTTTCTCTTATATAAATTCTTAATTTCGAATATTCGAACCACTGAAATTATTTGAATTAATTATTTGGTTGCGTACCCAACTAGAAGAATTTTTTAGAGGTTAAGAAAAATAAAATATTTTTTTTAGACAAATAATGAAATCAAAACAAATAATATTTCGCGAGACGGCTATTTAAAGTATTCTTTTAACTAAATAAAACAAAAAGCAATAAAAATAATAGAAAAAAAACTGATCAAAATGAGGTACGATTCAAGATACAAACCAATTTTCTGTTATTTTTAAATATTCTAATGAAAAAAACCCCTTTGATTTGAGATATCTACCTTCTGGTAGACATATGACTTAAATCATTTTTTCATCAAAAGCAATACAGTTATTATAAATGAAAGCTGTGTTTTATTTTAATTAAAATATTTTCCATCATTAGCTCTAGTTGGCAGCTCGAACTACTCGGATCGGGCTAGCTCGAGCACGTTCGTCTAAAATTAAATCGATAAAACTCGAGTTTATGTTGGAAGGCTCGAGCTGAAAAAAAATTAATTTGTCACATGAAAATGGCAGTTGAGGAATTAAGTAGGCAAAATATCAACCTTTCTACAAGCGAAGGTGTTTTCAAATTTTTATTTGAATCATTATAAATTCAACAAACTATTATATAAAAGTCAATGCTAGCAGAATTAAAATTGCGGCTTGACCAACGACGAAACAAGAATATTGTATCTGTAATTAGTTTCTTACAGAATCCATCAATTTTAAATGATAGCTTCACAGATTTTGAAAATTTTTTAAAAATAAATACTAAAAGTGAAATTATAAAAAGTATTAAAGAACTATCTTCAAATTTATCGTATTTTCCAATAAGCGATAGTGCAGGGGAAGGTAACTTGGATAAGGAAGATGAAAATATACAACAAGTTTCATTATCAGACAAACTTCAAAAAAGTATAGATATTAATAGATAATATTAAACCTTTGGATCTTAAAAAAAAGAGAAATGTATTTCTATACTGCTTGTCCGAAGTAAACCTAAGGTAAACCTCGAAAGTAGTGATATTGTGGTTGAGTTAAACTACGTTGAAAGTTGTAAAAAATAATCGCACGAAAATTTTTACGATTTAATTCCATTATTTGGCCGAGATGAATTTTTCAAGTTACTGTAAATAGCACAAATAGCGCGCTCGTACGTCGAAAAGTTCTGAGTACGTATGCCATCCAAAATGTCAAACTTTACGATAGAAACGTCAGTTGCCGCAAAGAAACACTAGCATTGCCCAATCCCGAAATATAGAAGGCTACCTACGTAATAAGCTGTTTAATATAGTTTTGTAACAATAATTGAGATTTTAAATTTCTATAAATTACAACAAAAAAGAAAGGTATAAATTATTGCAAAATTCTATAATTTGTTTGTTTCTTTTGCTTGTCATGAGAACTTGTAAGTTTCTTTTAAATTTTCTGCGTATTTTTTGTGCAATCTTTTTTTCGCGTTTACATAAATATTTTCGTCAAAAATTGTGTCTATTTGAAGTTATTAAAGGCGGGTTTTCGTTTAATAAGAAAAAAGTTTTATTGCGAAAATAAAAGAATAATTGAAAATATTGATCTTTAATTTTTAATCGCGGCAAAATATTGTGCGTTCATTGAACCTAGAATTATGGAATATTTTCCAGTGAATTATTAAAATAGAATTGCATTAAATATTCTCAAACACAAGAGCTCATAGAAATGAAAATTCAATAATTTCAATTGTAATTATTTGCAAATGATAACAATTATGGGAATTGAATCATATGGCAACGACATCTCAGTTAAATATTTATCAATTTTTTTTTAATGGTTTGTTTATATAACACAAAAAACCACACCTTATTGATATCAGAGAAATACAATTTTAAACTTACGAATGACTAATCACTTTCAAGACCTGTTCGATCGAAAGAAACAGTATTTTCAAATTGATGGTGTGAAATTCAAGCGATTCATTCGAATAAAGTCGTTATCAATAATTTCAATATTTGTACAATGATTTTGAGAAAAAATAACTCTTATCAGTTAAACAATTTTTGACAAGACTGAAGTTTTCTTTTAAATATGAAAATTACTATCGATAATTCAAAATAATAAAACGCTTGAGAAATATTTTTAATAATTTTTTTTAAAAAGAAATTTAATAAAGATTTTGATAATTTTGTTTTGTTTTACAAGCGTGTGTTAAATCAGCTCTGATAATATTTTACTACCTATAATAGCTGTATTTTTTTTGGGAAAAAAAAGCACTAAGACTACTGTGTCCAAAAAGTAAGGTGAATTTTGAATTTAAACTTCTCGCGTTAACCGAATCGGACAAGTTGGTAGGACTGTTAGTGACATCTGTGACAAATTACATGTCAATATCATCATTAGTTTTTAGTTTACGCTTGGTTTTGTGAACAAAGAAAAGTGAATTTGGCGATTTTTACGATGTCGAATTTTGTTGAGCAAAGAAACGCCGCCGCTGAAACGTATCGAATGTTACAAAAGGCCTTCGGTGACGAGACTATGTCACAGAAAAATGTTTACAAGTGGTACAAAGACTTCAAAGAAGGCAGAGAACGTGTTGATGACTTGGAACGCTCTGGACGACCATCGACGTCAATTGATGAGCAACACATCAAGAAAATCAAAGAATTGTTGCTCGAAAATCGTCGATTAATAATTCGAGACCTTGCCGACATGCTTGCAATTTCAATTGGATCAGTGCAAGCAATTTTGAAGGATCATTTGTGCCTCAGAAGAGTCAAATCGCCTTTAATGCCAAAATTTCTCAATTTTTTCATGTCGCTACACAACCACCGTATTTGCCCGATTTAGCACAGTGTAACTTCTGGCTGTTCCCAAAGCTCAAGAGACCACTCCGGGAAAATCGCGTTTTGAGTCGATTGAAGAGATCAAACGTGAATCGCTACGCGCATTGAAGGCTATACCTGAAGACGACTTTTTAGCATGCTTCAAAGATTGGAAAAAACGTTGGCATAAGTGTATTGTAGCTGGGGGGGATTTTTTGAGGGGGACGAAATCGATTTGGAAGAATAAATAAAAATTTTTAATTTTAAAACAAAATTCACCTTACCTTTTGAACACAGTGGTATACTATATTTACTTAAACAAATTTTTCACAATTACAAAAGACGCTGAAATTTTTTAACTAACAAAGCAAATATCATGAGATTTCTATTAGCTGCTGACAACAGTCATACTAATCTATCAAATAAATATACACATTAATATTCATTGCGCGCGTATTTTTAAAAATGCAGTCTCATTAGTTTTTGTCCATATTAGTACATATTTAGAATATTGAAAAATTTTCCTTTTTTTTGTTTTTTTTTAAAGTAAGTACATACGTACAAAATTTAATAAGGGTGCCAGAGGAAGAAATATTTGAATAGGAAAATAAAAAAATATTGTAATGTTTAGGTTTTTTTTGTTTTTATATTTTTTTAAAAGAATTTCAGCGCAAATGTCCAAAAAACGTATGTCACTTAGCAATAATTCAAAAACTGAATTGAGTGTCCTTTGACTATCAAAATGTAAGGAGGGGGCTTCGCACCAAGACTCGTGAGTTGCAACTCGCTAGCTATTCGTCAGCGCATGACGTAATTGCTTTAACAGAGACTTGGCTTAATTGCAGTTTCTATAACAATGAATTGTTCTCATCTGAATACGAAATTTTTCGTAGAGATCGATATCGAACTGATCTTAAGACATCAGGAGGAGGCGTTCTAATAGCAGTTCGTTCTTCTTTCGAGTGTTCTTTCATTGACATTCCTAGAACTGGATCTTTGGAATTTATTTGCGTTCAAGTTTAACATTTATTGCCAATCTCATGGAGTCTAAAGATGATCTTATTCTCCTTGGGGACTTTAATTTGCCAGGTGTAAAATGGTCTCGGTGGGACGTTGAACTTTACCTTCTTGCATCGAATATGAACTCCGTACCTGAAACTATTAATTGACGGCTAGTGGCTTGCAGCAAATTAGCGATATATTAAAATTTCAGAATAGACAACTAGACCTGGTCTTATCTTCTGATGTAGCTAATTGCGTTTTTCAGCTTAGCTCTGATAACATTTGTAAAGTTGACGCATACCATCCTCCATTACACCTGATATTTTCTCAAGAAAATGATTTCGATGGTGCTAGCATGGAACATGTATATAACTTCGACTTTCGTAAACTGCCTTTGAACTGCTCAACAACCTTAACAAGATTTACTTTGACAGCATTGTTAGTGATGCGAATGTTGAAATATGCACTTCTGAGTTTTACTCTGCCATATTCGAATGTTTCATTTCATCTGCTCCTTATACTCCACATAAACATTCATCTTCCTCTCCACCTTGGTTTAATAATGAATTACGTTCCTAACGTAACAGAAGGAACAAAGCTTGGCAAAAGTTTTTGGTTAGCCACGATGAGTTGGATTTTTCAATAATTTCCAATCTTTTTGCATCTTTCTTTGCCCAGGCATTTATTGACGATAATTTTGATCATGAATATTTTGAGTATTTAAATGATTTTCCGAAGACCACTCTTGCCAACATATAGATGTCAACTTAGTTCTTGAATATATTAATGAATTAAGAGATGATTTTTTCAGCGGTCCCGACGGCATCCCTGCGATAATCTTGAAAAAATGTAACTTTCTCGCATTTCCTCTCTGCTCTTTTTCAGAAACCGTCGAAAACGCAAATATTTCTAAAAATGTGGAAGTATTCTTTTATTATTCCTATTCATAAAAGGGAAGCGACATTGGTAATTACAGGCCAATTGCAAAACTTTCATGTATTCCAAAGCTGTTTGAATGCAATAAATGAATGTTTTCTGACCCACATGTCACTTTTGTCAGACCAGTTTTGGAATATGCCAGTCAGGTGGAATCCGTTCAACGTAGATCTTTACGTTTCGTGTTGGGTAATCTTCACTGGGATGACCCTTTTTTGTTGTCTCCTTATAATGATAGCCTAAAATTATTAGAAAAGAGTCGTGAAATGGCTGATGTGGTCTTTGTTCATCAAATTTTGAATGGTGCCATCAATGCTTCCTCTATTTTAGACGAAATGCACCTAAATTCAAACATTTGTTCCTTAAGATCCGTGGTGTTGTTTAAAATCAATTTACACCGATCTGACTACGGGAGGAAGGAACCAATCTCCAGAATGTTACGCGAGGTAAATTTAAATGTACAAGTTTTTAATTTTTTCCTCAGCAAGTACAAGCTGAAAAGACTAATTATTAGCTTATTTTTTGAACTAACTTTTATGTGACCGCCATTGCAGTGGTCAATTTTATTTTCATTTTTTGTGTTGGTTAAGGGGTGGGTCGTTGTATACTAATGTCTTCCCTTTCCCTCCTTCCCAACTCTAATGATGCTAATATCACTTTATACTACATTCGATGCTTCGTTTAATGGTTGCCTTATGAATGATAATATGTGATGCTTGCTTTAAGCATATATCTAAAGTGTTTAGGCGTGAAAAGGAAATGCTATAAGCAATTATCAAATATTAAAACGTTTTTTTATTTGTAAAGTACCGTTATAGTTCATTGCTTTCCTTTTAAAGGAAAGATTTAAGGAAGATTTTTCGCATTTTTTGCGTTTTTATGCCCTATGGTAGGTACTACAAGAGGGTATATTAGTTTTGTCACTCCATTTGTAACACATCGAAATAATCGTCGCAGAAAGGTTTTAAGGGTATGGTTGTGTCAGGAATCAAAAGTTTTTATCGATTTCTGCATGTCCGTCCGTCCGTATACAAGATAATTCAAAGACGCGTTATCCGATTCTGATGAAATTTACAATGTGAATTGCTTATTCCTTAACTTGGTTTGGTATTGCATTTGAGCAAAATCGATCCAGGGAGAGCAAAGTTATAAAGGAAAAACCAAAGTGATCAGAAAGTTTTGTCGTTTTTTTGTTTATGATTTTTCGGATTTAATTAGAAAATTTGTGAATCGATTTTGTTGAAGTTAATTATATAGGTTGTCTACACAAACACACGATACCATAAAATTTCAATCAAATCGGGTCAAGGATAATGCTATCAGAGTCTAGGGTACCTGCAAATTGGAAAAAGTTTTGAGAAGAAGGAAGAAAGTTATAAAGAAAAAACCTTAAAATAATGTTACTTGGACAGTTTTTCTGCCTTATTTCTACCATAAGGCATCAAAAAATTGGCTATAGGCCGATTTTAAGTTACTATATGTTTTTTTTTTTTTGTAGAACTATGCCCAATTTGTTCCCGCCCCAATTTTTAAATACAATGGATATGTGGTTTTTCTCAATAAAAATGCATATGATTCGAATCATACTTACTTTAGCTATTTACAAAGTGTAACTATAATAAAGTCTGGAAACATCCTATCCTTACCGTACCGCCGTTTTTCAAATTTTGCCTGTTCTTTTTCAAAAAATTTTCTATCCACTGCTGACATAGATAGAACTAAAAATTTTACGTATGGGTGAAAGAGACACATTATTTTAAAAAACATCCCATTTCTCGCTTTTGGGTAATTTTAAAATGTAAACAATGAAACACAGGCAGAAATTCATATACAAATGCACACATAACAGAAAAAAAAATTGGCGGATATTATTTTTTCTGGTATGTATGCAAAATTTGTGCCCAAACTTAAGATTCCAAGGGTAATTTATAAGATTCCATGCGTTTTTTAAGAATATTTCATTTTCTCTCTTGCTGATGGATTTTGCCTATGAAAAATATATGTACTCTTGCGTATTCTTTCCCCCGTTTGCCACGTGCTTTTTCTGGCTACTTCGCTAGCTTTCCAGACTTTATTATTAATTACACTTTGCTATTTATCGTTTTTTTTTTTTTTTTAGATTTCATTAAATTAGTGCAACAGAGATAAATATAAATTTAGCTTTAATAAACAAATTCTAGCACTTACTTGGCTTATTCATACAGACACCAATACTTGAAAAATCGTTGGGCAAATCATATTGGCGCTTAAAAATATAGAAAAGCACGTGGTTTTTTGTTGATACAAATTTCGATTGCTTTCTTTGTTTCGTTCTTTAGTCCAAAACACATAAGATTATTTATGCTCTCCCTTCCTACAATTATCTTATAGGGAGCTCTTTGTAAAATAGAATATATTTCGTTTAAAGGTTGCATCTTTCCTTCTAATGAAAATATTAATTTTCTTTCTTTATTTTGTACGGAATTTTTTGTTTCTGTCATGTTCAAAGAAGGTATTGGGAGAATCCCGTCTAATTTCTCTTCAGTTCCCAAATTGTACACTGTTCTAATATACAGAGGCGAAAGTTTGGATTGAAAAAAACACCGATCTGCCTCGTAAAAGCCCATATTCACGGTCTAATTTCGCATCTGTCTTCGGAATGACAAGCCATCGTTAACCTATGATTTGATTGTGAGTATAGAAACCTTAACAGAAGACTTTACGAAAGTGCTGTCTTAATGGAATTACGAAAAAACCTATTGGGTTCAAGTAATGTGTCAGCAGTCAATACGGAGCATGGGTATACAAAAATCCGTCTTTTACTAACAAATTCATTGAAATTTTAATAAGAAATAGTCATTGGAATTTCTTTCATATTTGCTATGCTTCTTTGAGTAATAATTTTTGTGATGTATTTTGATCACATGAACAATTTGTACAGGGGTGGGCATAATTATTTTTACACTTGAAATTTTTTGGAAACTGTTTCTTTACATGCCGATTTTATTGGGTTCTAATTAGAATTTACAACCTTTTTTTCTTGGAGATATAGCAATGATATGTTCAAAATGCAATAGCAAAAAAAGGGGCGAAAAGGGGTGGAGGTTTTTTATACACGACAGTATAAACTTTTATTGGCGTAGGGCATAAATATTTTTACATACAGTACAAGTGTCGGAAGTCCTGCGTTTTGGCCAGTATGGTCCGTTTACTTGCGAATAATGATCAAATTATTGGAGAAACTTTTTTTTTAATATTTAATCCTTAGTATTTGAAAAAAAAATGCATTCGAAAAACTTTCAAAATGGCGAAAACGAGGGAAATCAATGTGGAAGACCGTGCGACCATTGTAACGAAGTTTAAGTCTGAAATTTCCGTCACTAAAACTGCGGAAACTTATCAAATTTCACGGTAGATTATTTATCTGCTATTAAAGAAAAAGAAAGAATTAGAAACACTTGAAAAGATCAAGAAGATTATCATAAAAGGAAAAAAACAAAAAAGCAAAAAAGCTGATCAAATACACAAAACAGGTTATTCGATTGTGTAATTATTACTTTAATCAAGCAAACAAAATGTTTTCATTATTTCCAAAATAAATATAATTTTGCAAATTTCATTTCCTTCTCTTTTTGAACATAATTAAATTTTTAAATTTCGTATTATTATTTTTTTTTTCTATTTAAAAAGAACGCTATTTTTCCCCCGCTTTCCATTAAAGTATTGGAAAAGCTAAAAATAAATTTTTACAATTACATCACGTTTATTATCAACAGACGGGCGGCGGCCGGTTTGGTCACTAAAAGAAAAAGAGCAAAACTACTGAAGTATGAGTTAACTCGATTTTACATGTGCATTCGAAAATACTGGAGAATATTTTGTATCTTACGTTGGGAACGATGAAATAGCAGTGGTGGCATAATATATATTAGCTGTTGCGAAAAAAAGGCTCGGTTGCCATACATTTTATACGGGCTTATTTAAAGAATGTATAATATGCTGGTTAATTTAACGACAATTAGTTAGTACACTATATTGAAATATAGATGGCACAAATCAAAACTTTTGTTGTTTTATTGTAATATTGAAATTAACAGAAAATTGGTTTCAATTTTGAATCTTACCAGATTTTGTTCAGTTTTTTTCTATTATTCTTATTGCTTTTGGTTTTATTTGGTTAAAACAATACTTTAAATAACCTTATCGCAAAATATTAGTTTGTTTTAATTTCACTATTTGTCTAAAAAAGAATTTTTAATTTTTTTAATCTCAAATAATTTCAGTGGTGTGAACATTCAAAATTAAAAGTTATAAGAAAATAGATTTAAGAAATCGTTTTTTGTGAATATGAAATATGGCCAATAGAATTCCCATACGGAACTAATGTCTTGTACATATCATAGAAATGTATTAGTAGAGATAATAATTTTCTATCTCATATGGGCCGACAGGCGAAAATATAAAATTTAGCTTTAAATATATTGAAAACAGCGGATTATAAATCATAATTCAGAAAAAAACACATATATAGTAATTTATAATTTCCAACCAGAAGAGGTTATAAAAGTTTATATTAAATAATTTAAAAGTTTATTTTAATGCAATGAATTTTAATGAAAAATTGCCGTTAACTTTAAAAAAGTATTGCCACCTAGCAAAATTTAATTTCGTAATAAGTACAATAAATTTTTTTTACCGTCGGAAAATTTTTTAAATTGTTCATTTTCAATTAAATCATAATTTACTTTAATACTATTTAGCACTAAACTAAATAAAATAATTTTTTTCTTATAAATACAAAAGTAATAACAATAACAATCTATTCCTGTTCTTTAAAATAACAGTTTGAGTTATCTCCAATGCAAGAATGAATTCAGTGTCATTTAAGCTTGGCAAGAAATCTTTTTTTTCGGTCGAACTAGTATGACGTTACTTTTGTACATAACAATCAAAAATTAGAAAATTTTATTAAACATAACGAAAAGTCATTTTGCACTGAAACGAAGGATACCATTACTATTTGTTTCCGGCATGCCAACACTGAGCAATAGACTTCAAAATATTTAGTAATATTAGTATTTTATTATCAACAGCACTATAGTAGTGTGCTCTTTCTTTATTACTTTTTAATCATGAATGAAAGAATATATAGATTACGCGCTGCGCGCATGGCGGCCATTTTAAATATTTATTTTCATACTTTTATGACAGCACATGTCGATTTCTTTTCAAATAAATAATCGTGATTTTTCACAAAACTATTTATTTCAGGTCTCACGTGACGTAGTTGCGCAGAAAAAATCAACTTGAAATATGGGGAAGCGCAATCTATATATTCTTTCATTTATGGTTTTTAATCGCTCTGTACATGATGTATTAAAAATTGGCACATTTTTATTTTTTTTTAAATGAGAGTGTAGTCGAACAATTTTTTCATAAAATTAATTTGATACTATTTTTTTAACAACTTTTTACGAAAGATTTTTAAATTAAAATTTTATTCAGATCTACAAGTAGTTTACAGAAACCGACTTTAACATAATAGGTCATATGCATAAAAATCAGACTTTACTCTACTTTGCTAAATTTTGACATTTTGGAGTAAAGTTTTGCATTCGTATGCTAAAAAGTCTCTGAGTAAAGTCAGTGAGTATTGAGTATTCGGACTATCAATTCCGTATGCATAGAAGTTAAAAAAGTCGAAGATACTCGTAAAATTTTGAGTTTGGTCGACACCATGCTCAGACAGATTTACTCATGCTAGAATTCAGTTTTTTCAATTTATTTTCAATTAGTTGTCGACAAAAGTGAACGGATTTCTGTGCGTTAAACAATTAAAATGCATTCGATTGCGTTTTCTTTAACCGTAATTGCTCGAATGAATGTGGAAAATGAATCCAGTAGTAGCTTGATGTTGGCATACATTTCAAAAAATTTCGATATACAAGGGTCGCAAATTATATATTTTTATATCGTACTAGCATGCGAAGCATACGTGTCCAACGTTGGGCACGTTGGTCTACGTTGGACTTTACACAAAAACGTTACATAAAAACAGAAAATTTGAACTTATCTTCTTGTATTGTAGAGAAGATAATGTAAAATGTCTTAATTCCTAATATTTATCGAAATCGGATCAGTTATTGCTTGAAAGATTATTTTATACTGACACAGTGGAGGAGGAAGACTGTTTTATTGTTTTAGATATAAATTTATATCGTAATAAAATTTAAATTCCCTTTTAGTAGAGATGCTAGTAAATTCGTAAATCGGTCGGTCCAGTCTTATGATATGAAAACTTTGTCGAGACAACAATTTTCATAAGAAAAGGCCGAATCATAATTTTTTCTAATTTATAATTATTAAAATCTAATTTGTTTATTGGATTTCTGAAAATAAATTTTCTTTGTAATCATTTTTATTATGAAATCATTATTTTTAATTTTTAATCCATTTTAATTGACACGTCTAGATCCTAATTAACCGTAATGAATAATAACTGAAATTTCAAATCACATGAAATCACAACTAAATGACAGAATGCTACTCACTCCGAATTTCGGACTAAACGGAGTAAAGTACAGTTTTTAGAATACCATATTGAACAAATACTCAATTACTTTACTCTACTCAAAATTTAGTAAAGTAGAGTAAAGTCTGCTTTTTATGCATATGACCAAATGTCGAACATAATTTTTTGGACGACTAAGTACATCTAGATGTGATTATAACTGTTATACGTACATTCTCGGCCTTCGAGAAATAACTTAATATTTCTCGAAATTCAAAAAATTTCTTGATATATCTCAAAATTGAGTTTTTTTTCGTCATCACGCTATCAAAGTTTGTAAAATTGATGTTCAAATGAAAAGTAAAGCAACCAACTTATTTTATCCTGGTTTCGATTCGACGCGTTTTCAGTTATATAAAATTGACGGTAAAAACAGAACAGTCGTTATTAGGATATAGTGTGACTTTTTTAAGAAGTTTGTATTTTTTTAAAGCTGAATTTATAGTTAAATTGTTAAAAATTAAGCTAAAATGGATGAAATTTGCGTACAACTTTTAATTACAATATCATTGGGATTTTTTTGGCGTGGTTACTAAAGCTCTCCACTTATACCTGTTCCTACAAATGTTGCGCACCCAAAATCTCTTTTTTTTTTTAAATAAATTTTAGAAAGCAAAAATT
Organism: Xylophagus ater; assembly: GCA_963422695.1. Taxonomy (NCBI): domain Eukaryota; kingdom Metazoa; phylum Arthropoda; class Insecta; order Diptera; family Xylophagidae; genus Xylophagus; species Xylophagus ater. The sequence continues at coordinate 39,972,730 of OY730478.1, forward strand.
CTAAAAATTGTAATTTTAATAAGTTTCCAATTTTGAAAAAATTCTAATTCTTTACACTTTTGACAGCTGAAGCTTTTTACGACTCAATTGTGTAGGAGTTTTGGGCGTTTGTTTAATACAAATAATTAGGTTTGAATCGTTTTATTAAAAATAAATAGGAAATAGCAATTGTATTGTTTGTTTACCATATCGTAAACAATGGAAGGTTTACGACAAGAAATTGAAACAAGAATATCGGGGAATTGGTTTAGTACATGTAGCTTAAGTAGTAGAGATAGTTAGCAGTTGAAAGGTCTGGAGTTCAATTCGGGATGTATTAATATTAACTAACAAAAACATACATTTTAAATGGAGAAACATCGTAACATTGCTTCATTGTTGTCCTATCTTAGGGGAGGGGAGCGTTGTGTTAAAAAAATACTGTGACTTCTGCTTTAATAAAAAACTACAAAACGTCATATCAAAAACTATATTTTTTATGTTAAACAATTCAATACTATATTTTTAATTGCACAGTTTCGAAATTTACTTTTAAGAAACCCTTCCGATATATTTTTTTATTTTTTTTTTTTCAATTAAAATTACGTGGCTCCATAATGCCACTATTCAGCTGCAATGGACAATAAAGAAATGAAATTATTCGTGGACAAACAAATTTTTAAAAGTACTTAAATATTGAATTAAATTATCATAGGTACATGATGGATGCGCAGAATTATTTTCATCTATTTGTATGACTTGTGTTTAGTTTAATAGAATACCATAGTTTGGTAATTTTTTGATAGACCTAATTATACATAAACTTTTATATCAATTTAATTTACTACAATAATTTACCAGGTGTGTGAATTAGTTTCCGGGTTTTTAAAATTAAAAATAACATTAGTTTTTATATGGAAAACCGAAAATATTTTATTCAAAGTTTTCTGCACATTTTAACCACCTTTCAGGCAATTTGTGGATACCACTCCAAACAAATTTTTCTTTTGATGAAAACCATTCAGAATCCAGTTTTCCAGTTCTTCAGATGTTTTGAAGTGCTGATCTTTAAGTGCGTGTCCCATCGATGAAAACAAATGATAATCGAAAGGACCCAAGTCTGGTGAATAAGTCGCATGCGGTAAAACTTCCCAGTTAAGCGCTTCTATCGTTTCTTGGACCGGTTTTGCTTTGTGTCATGGTGCATTGTCATGAAGGAAAATCACTTTGTGTTGTCTCTTTTGATATTCTGGTCGTTTTTGGAGCAAAGCACGGTTCAATTCAATCAATTGTTGTCGGTAGCGTTCAGTATTAACAGTTTTACCAGATTTCACCACATCCTTCTGATCCCACCAAACACAGAGCATTCTCTTCTTACCGAATCGATTTGGTTTCGCAGTCAATGTTGATGGTTGACTTGGTGTAACCCATAATTTTTTAGGTTTAGGATTTACAAAATATAATCACTTTTCATCACGATTCGATGCAAAAAAGACGTCCTTTTTAATCGTCCCAGCAACAAATCACAGGTGATTTTTCGCTTTTCTTGTTGCTTTTCAGTCAATTCATGAGGTACCCATTTTCCACACTTCTGAATCTTTCCCATTGCTTTTAAACGTTTGGAAATAGTTGTTCGATCAACATTTAATGCTTCAGCAAGTTCTTCTTCAGTCTGTGCATCATCTTCATTCAATAATGCTTGCAATTCGGTGTCTTCAAACTTGTATGGTTGTCCTGATCCTTCTTTGTCTCTCACATCAAAATCTCTACTTTTAAAATGTTTAAACCAGTCTTCACAAGTTGTTTTCGACAGAGCATATTCACCATAAGCTTCTTTAATCAAACGACGTGCTCAAGCAGCAGTTTTTTTTAAAATGAAAACAAAAAAGTAATGATGTCCACAAATGCTCTTTAGTTGGTACAACATTTTTTTTCGTAAATCTCGGGAGGTATCATGGCAATAACTTGGCCGATGTTGTTTTTGAGGTGATCCAACATTTCGGGTTTGTTAGCGAAGATACGACTCTTAACGTAACCCCACAAAAAGAAATCCAACGGCGTTAAGTCGCATGATCTTGGCGGTCAGTTGACGCCACCAAAACGTGAAATAACGCGACTTGGGAACTTCTCACGCAACACATCCAACGTTGTACCCGTTTTATGGCAACTCGCGTCGTTTTGTTTGAACCACATGTCTTCCACATCATTATCTTCGATTTCATGCCAGAAATAATCAGTTATCATGCGTTTATATCACTCACCATTGACTGTTACAGTCTGACCCTGATCATTTTCAAAATAAGGCCCAATGACGCCGCCTGAACACAATGCGCATCAAACAGTCGCTTTTTGCCTACGTAATGGGTCTCGGGAATCTCATGATTATTTTCATCTCCCCATATGCGGCAATTTTGCTTATTAGCACACCCAGAGAGGTGGAAATGTGCCTCATCAGAGAAGAAAAATCAGCATCATCTTGCTGCTGCTGTAACACGCGTTGAGCGGTGGTTAGGCGATTCATTTCGTAAATGTGTTGTTGCAAACTGACATTTGACACTTTGAAAACAAGGGGTTATACACAGCTGCTTGATTTACAGTGTTGCCAACATAGGAAACTCAAATTGGATCACCTTATATTTCTAAAATTTTTTCATAAAAAAAAATTGCTTTGAAATAAATGTTCAATATTTTTAAATGAATTGTTTTTTAAGATTAAATTCATTTTACTACTGCTGTAAATCTAAAAACACGCAATTATTTTTTTCTTAAATTAAAAATATCTGAAATAACGGGAAACCTCTTGACATGCATTCGTATGCTTTCAGTTTATTGCAACCATTTTTAATTTCAATGTCAAAAAAGTCTTCATCAAAAAAATCCAAGCTTATGACTATGTCCGAGTGAAAACAGTCTCCATAAACCTTTTTTCAGTCCGACTGAAGAAAATAAATCGTGTGGAGACCATAAGTTAGTCATTCTTACGTTGTTTAAATTTTCAAATTCTACTGTGATTTTTTCAGATTGGAACAATATTGTACAATATCCATTCTGTGCCATTTGACAAGAAAATACACATTAAAGAAACCAAGTTTATTTGCCTATTTATGGGCCGTGGTTTCCTTTTTTTCACGTTGTTTTTTTTAATTCAATAAATAAAAGAAAAACCATAGAAAAACATATAGTAACTGAAAATGGGCCTATAGCCATTTTTTGATGCCTTATGGTAGAAATGGGAGAGAAAAACTGTCAAAACTAACAATATTTCAAGGTTTTTCCCTAATAACTTTATTTCCTCTTTTCAAAATTTCCTCGAATTTGCCGGTAACCCAGACCCTGATAGCATTAGTCTAATCTGCAAATTTTATTCAAATCAGTGAATTAATCTTTTTTTAAAGTACATCAAAAAAACTTTATGAACAGGTTTATTTTCTCTTAGGATTATTTTTTTCTCGACTATCCTTGGATCGATTTTGTTGTCATTTAACGTGGTATCGTTGATTTATATAGTTAACCAACATAATTAATTTAAACAAAATTGGTTCACAAATTTTCCAATTAAACCCGAAAAACCATATAAAAAAACGACAAAACTTCAGTCACCCTGGTTTTTGCTTAATAAGTTCGTTTCCCCTCAGTCGTTTTTGCTGAATTGTAATACCAAATCCAGTTGAGCATGTATTTCTATGTGTTACAAATGGAGTGGCAAAACTAATATACCCTTGGTAGTACCTACCATAGGGCATAAACATAGAATTCGTAATCCATTTTTTAATATTTTTCTCGTACACTTTTATTTAAGTACAATCAAACACAAAATTGATTGACATAGAACAAATGTCAAGCTACTCTTATATAACTGCATCGCATTCCGTTCCCGTCTCCTCTGTAAAAATCTATAATATTTATGTATTAATGCATTAAACCAATTTTTTAAATAAAATTTTCTTCTTTTAGAATTCATTTCGTGAATAAGAAACTACAACTTCAAAATTGTATTAAGGTAATTTAATATTGTTTGTTTATTCATGTTCTAATACAATTCATCCGAGAAAAAGAATTATATAACTAGGGTTAGAAATGTGACATTTTTTAGGAATTATCAGTTGAAAATAATTTGAAGGTTTCGAATTAGCCCTCGAGATCCGACCGCGTCTCTTGACTCTTTCATTCATGAGTTCAGTTCATTATTTACTTTTATTTGCTTCCTGTGTGGTTGGATTTATAAATTTATATATTTCCTATCCAGTATTGTGTTCTCAAGCTTAAATAAAACGTATTCAAAGGTAATATGGTTCGTCTTTTTTAATAATTTTTGACAAAATTTTTTTATATTAAAAGAACCTTCTCAAATGGATAAATGGTTAAAAAGAAGAAAGCTTAACGATGATAATAATGACGATGTTGGCAATCAGGCTGATGAGCCCACGCCGAGTACGAGTAAAGATGTTTCCTACTCCAAAAGTTATATTGTTCAACGGAAGTATAATGACGATTTCTGCAAAATTCAAACAAGTAAATGTTTAATTTAATTTAATGTGTCTGAAAAAGCTCAGATAGCATCTTATGAAATATCAGAATTAATTGCAGTTAAATTAAAACCTAATAATTTGGCTGAAGAAATTATATTACCAGCTTGTCGCAAAATTATAAAAATTCAAACTTTCCTCTACAAGTGGACGAAACAACAGGCATTACGGGAAAGGCACAATTAATTGCATTCGTTTGATTCATTCACGAAAATGATATATTTAATCAATTTTTATATTGTCGTAAGTTATCTGATTTTATAACCGGAAAACATATTTTCGATGTAATTAATTCGTATTTACAAGAAATCAAAGTTTCTTGGAATTCATGTCTTGGCATTTGCACAGATGATGCTCCAGCTATGACTGGACATATACAAGAATTTGTAACGCATGTGAAAGAACTGAATGTAGATATGTTAGTTACCCATTGTTTTTAGCATAGGGAAGCACTCATTACAAAATATCTGCCACCAGAATTGAAAATAGTGCTGGAACAATGTGTTAAAATGGTTAATTATATAAAATCAAGACTATTAAAAAGTCGCTTATTTAGTAATTTATGCCAAGTTATGGGAGCTAAATACGAATTCTTGATACTGCACACGGAAGTAAGGTGGTTGTCCAGAGGAAAAGTTTTATCTCGTGTGCTTGAATTAAAAAACGAGATAAAAATATTTTTTGAACAAGACAAAAATGATGGTTTTGTTCATTTGTTGGAAAATAAAATATGGTGTTCTAAACTTGCTTACTTATCTGATATTTTCGTTATTTTTAATAACATAAATTCAAGTATGCAAGGACCGAAAGAAATATATTAAACTCAACAGATAATCTGGTGGGATTCCAAAAAAGAAAACTTTATGGAAGAACAAAGCACAGGAAGGTAATTCGGAAAAGTTTGAATGAGTTCCAAAAGACTCCTATAAAACTAAAAATCCGTTCCTCTTATTGGGACACCCTTTATTTATTGTACATACATATTTCTTTTTCTGTTCGATCGATATGAACTTTCTTACTTTTGTATTTCATTAACAATCCTAAAAGAAAATAAATTAAAAACAACCACCATAAAAAGAAAATTAATGGGTCGTTGAAAGGTATCCAAATGAAAGTCGTCGATCCAATTAAAACTAGAAGAAAATTGTGATGATTACTGTCATGGTCTCCCCTGGCTTTCTGTTAGAAATGTACTCACAAAATTTTATTTTTTATTTTTTATTTAATAGTATAGCGTATAGCCCTTCCAAAATAAAACTCACAATTTTCTATATTGATTTTTTTCACGGAACCCTCTTCTATAATGTTTCTTTTATGGATTTAGAAATGCATACAATTTCTTGGGGCATAAGCATGATGATCTTGTGGTGGAGGTCGTTGACTTTCAATTCTAGTATGCTCCTATATTTTTCTGTACCTTAATTTTATACATGGAAACAAAAATATGATTATATGTACTGTGAAAAAATGAAAAAAGCCCATAGCAACACAATTTTTTTTCCAAAAGAATAAAAGCCCTTTTTTTCATACAAATAGGCGCTAAACAGAATATGTCATTCGGAAATTAGTTTATTAACCTCTATGACAATAATTGGAAAGGATATTCCTAGGTTAAACTACATTGTACAGGGTTTTTTAATAAGAACTTTTTTAAAATATTAAATTAAACAAATGAAGTTCTAAATTTCTTTATTGAAATATGTTATAGAAATATGGACTAAAATTTATGAATGGTAAACAATATCTGTCAAATGTTAATCCTGACTACGTTTGCAGACATTCATTTTTTTGACCAAATTTTCAATCATAGTTATACATAATTGTGGCTCCGATATTGGTTTTAAATTCAACAATTTTTCTTGGATTTTTCTTATAAACCCCATCGTTCACGTAGCCCCACAAAAACAATCCCAACGGTGTTAAATCGGAAGATCTTGGTGGCCAATTGATATTATCTCTAGGCGAAATAAGACGTCTATTAAATTTTCAATGAAGCTATGAGGCACATTGCGCCGTCTTGTTGAAACAACAATTCGTCGTCCATATCATAAAAAAAGGCCATACCAAATCAGTATATGAACCAGTATACTGAAATTTTTCAAGTACATTCTTAATTGCGGACTCTGATAGACGATTATAACAACCGAAAGATTGCCCATTTTTATAATGGATTTGAACTGTTTTTATGCAGTTTTCGAACGAAATTGAATTTATTATAATAAAATATGTACCTTCTACTGCAATTATGTCAAAAAACAGAATGGCATTACTGTCATCATAAGCAAATTCAACCCTATTGAAAAATCCTTTATAAAAGCACCTAAAAAAATAGCAAAAAAAAAATAGAGAATAGCGGGAACAATAAGCTCATATTTTTTATAGGCTAGACCGGGGCTAAATGGACAATTTTTTATTTTTTTATTACAATTTTTTGTAAAAATCTTTTTTACTCGAAACTTTGATATTTTCTTTATAAAAGGATGTGTTTAACACCACGGAAAACGTGGTTGTTTGTATGATATTCGACAAAGTTTCCTGTCCCGTTCAACCCACATAAACTGCTAAACTGCGGTTAAATGGCCCTATAATTTTATATGCAAATCAAAAAGATAGAATTGGTGGAATGTACCAAAAACTTTTATCGCGAAAAAAAAAATTCAAAATGCGCAATATATTAATGTAATGTAACGAAAAGTATAATTCGCTACAGAAAATTGATATTAATAATTTTTCAGGAACTTGGAGTTCATTGAAACTACAATTAACCACAAGGATGAGTTGCCAAGAAAAATTTACTGGCTTCAGCGAGAAAGAATTAATGTGAAAACAATTTTTTGTTCTATCAAGGCAACTATTCATAGCATAAAGCTTACGAAGTGAAAAATTGGCTGTTGTATAACCATCCAACAGTTTTACAGACTTAACCGCAGAGCACCATCAAGCCCCTCTGGGAACATCTGGATCGAAAACTTACAGAAAACGACACAATCACTACTAAAAAAAAGTCTTAAAAGTGCAATTGAAACGGAATGGAACAGAATTGACCCCAAGTGACTAAAAAAACATATAGTAACTTAAAATCGCCTATAGCCGATTTTTTGAGGTCCTATGGTAGAAATGGAACAGAAGAACAGTCAAAACTAGCAATATTTCAAGGTTTTTTCTTCATAATGCTCTAGACCATGGGTGGCCATCGCGAGGCCCGCGGGCCGCATGCGGCCCGCCGGAAATTTCGTTGCGGCCCGCGGAGCTAAGTCAAATTAACAAAAATGTTAACTTTATTGTACATATTATGAAAAGAACATTACGTCATGAGTCGTTCGCATTATACTAGGCTAGTCAAAAAGTTCTCGGGCTCGATAAGAAAAACACAATTTAATGGTTCCAAATATGCTTTATCATTCAATATAATCTCCCTCAACCTCAATGCACTTGGTTCAATGGTTTTCTAATCGATTGATTCCATCCCTGAAGTGAGAATCTGCAAGGTCTGCAAAATACCCCTGTACGGCAACTAGCACCTCTTTGTTTGACGAAAAACACCTTCCCCGCATACATTTTTTCAGGTTCGGAAATAGATGGAAGTCACTAGGCATCAAATCTGGTGAATACGGTGGATGTTCTAACAATTTCTACTTTAATTCCGTGATTTTTGCAATAATTTTTTGACTTTTGTGAGCTGGTACATTGTCTTGGTGGAAAATGATTTTTTTCTTCTTTAATCCGGGCCTTTTTTCACGAATTTTTGTTTCGAACTGGTCCAATAAGTTCGAGTAATATTTAGAATTAATTGTTTTACCAGCTTGGAGATAAACTACCAACAAAACCCGTTTCGCGCCCCAAAACACTGAGGTTAAAACTTTTTTCGCCGATCTTTGGGCCTTAACCCGTTTTATAGCCGAATTATCGGTTTCACACCATTCTTTTGATTCTGCTTTCGACTCAGGATCATAGTGATAAACCCAAGTCTCAGTCGCAGCGATGAATCAACGCACAAATGCTCGAAATGTTGTTGAGAAAGTCGCATTAGCACGTGTTTTTGTTCCATTGTTAGGAAATGCGGCACCCACATTGTACAAAGCTTTTTGAAACCTAAAAGTTCATGTAAAATCTGATATGTTGATCCATGCGAGATGCCTATGGCTTCAACTATCTCATCCACCATCTCTCGTTTATCTTCCGAAACCATGTCCTGTATTTTTTGTATCTTTTCTGTTGTTGATACACTTATTGCACGTCCTTGACGTGGATCGTCTTCAAGGCTTGTACGACCAGATTTAAAAAGGGGCAGCGCATTTTTCAATGGTGGATTTCGCAGGTGAAGAGTCCTCATACACTTTTAATAATTGTTCATAAATTTCCTTTACTTTTAAACGTTCCAAAACAAAGAATTTAATCACTCCACGATATTCAATTTTTTCCATTTTAAAAAATACTGTGACACATCCATACTAAATGGGTTGTAAACAAAGAATGAATTAACAGATCGAAATGAAATTTCACACACGTTCCTATGAAGGATATGCCAACATAACAAATTTGGGCTGCTAGCAGCACATTCTGTTATCGACCCCGATAACTTTTTGACTAGCCTATATTTTTAAATTATAGCTAAAAGAAATTTGAAATATCTCGCATTTTTGGAGAAATTCATTGCTATGAGCTCTTTTAAATATACCGTATTTTCAGAAAAATGCGCAGATTTTAACTATTTCAAATATCCCGGTTCGATGTTATAAAATAATAACTTTTTATTTATGTGAATTTGGTGTTCGATTATTTCTGCGCTAACAATTAGTCTTAAAAATATTTGTGTATTATTTCATACAAAATAATTTATCACAGTTTATTTGCAATAGAACAGTTACTATTTTCAATAATTATCACAATTTTTATGTTTAGGAGCAAAGTTACTTTTCTGTACTAGGCTTTATATTTGAAGTACACTTTTCAATTCAAATTGATAGATACTTGAAATCTCGTCTCGTATTTATACCTCAGGCAATACTTCGAGAATCGCCTGAAAATGTTTGAGAGTTTCTGATACAGATCAATTTAGATGCACTTAGTTCTGCAAAACAAAGTCAGATGTCTTGCTTTTAAATATTTGCAATTTTTTAAATAAATAATATGTTAGATTCTCAATTATGTTTTATCCGCTTCAAAAGAATAAATGTACCTATTTCTTTATTTTCACATTAAACCAGGCAAGCGTTTGACCAAAATCTCACCTACTGGCAAGCGACGATGTGGTGGAAGTTGTAGCACACTTGCTTGTTGACTTTCATTACAGAAAAAAAATATATTGGGTGCGTGGCCCGGCAGGAAATATTATTTCTGAAATTTGGCCCGCCTGCTGAAATGGTTGGCCACCCATGCTCTAGACAGATCTCTGATTTTAATTACAATAATTATTTTTTAATGATATTTCTGGATGACCCATGACACATCTTCTTTTTTTCACAATGATCATTATTCTTGTCATTCCAAAAGGTTCAAAAAGTTACTATTTTGTTTATAATTTTCAAAATAGAATGTTTATTCATTCTGATTCAATAAAATTAATTTTTTTAAATTGTTTTTAATAAATTTTAAGGAATTTTTAAAATAATAAACATTTTTCCTCCCTTTAAGTTTATGTGAATGAAGAAAACATGTCAAAATCAAATGAAATTTTTAAAATGTTCAAATGTAGATGGCCCTGTAAACAGTGTGAAGCAACAATTTGGGACATCTTCACAATTTCATTTGATAATTAAAACAATAATGATACTTGAAATAGATACTTAAAATTGATCATTATTACGTAAATAAAGGTCATTATCGAGTTTTAATGACCGATTGGGCAATAATGAGCATTAAAATCGGAGATCTGTCTAGGATATAACTTTGTTTCTTCTTTACAACATTTTCTGAGACCCTACTAGCATAAATCTAGTCTGCAAATTTTATCCAAATCGGTGAATTAGGTTTTAAAGTACATCAGAAAAACTTTATGGACAGACTTATTTTCTCCTAGTATTATTTCTTTCTTCACTATCATCTATTTACGTATTTAACATAATTAATTTCAACAAAACTTCTTGACAAATTTTCGAATTAAATCCGAAAAACCATATAAAAAAACCGACAAAACTTTCTGGTCACCCTGGTTTTTGCTTAATAACTTCCCTCCCACCCGGTCGATTTTGCCGAAATGCAATACCAAATCCAGTATATAAATTCTAAATTTCTTCAAAATCGAATTACGCTTTTTTGAGTTACCTTGTCTACGGACGGACGGACATGCATAAATCGATATAACTTTTGATTCCCTCTACACAACCATACCCTTGAAATTTTTTCTACGATGATTATTTCTATACGTTACACACTTAGTGACAAAACTAATATACCCTCTGGTAGTACCTACCATAGGGCATAATTAGTTCCATCTATGCCGTCCCGATTGGAAAAAGTAAAAAAGAAAGGGACTGCACACCAAATATTAATAAAAAATCTGGAGTGGAATCGTGTAACTCGATTTGACCCAAATCCTATCGAAAAAGCATAGGAATTGCAATGCTTTTTCGATGCGATTTAGTTTCAATCGAAATACGCGATTCCATGCCTGATTTTGTGCAGTTTCTTGCAAGTTAAATACTTACTACATGTATGAAAAATTATTCTCATCAATTTTCTGCTGTGAATAATACTTTTTGTTACATTGCATCAATATATTGCGCATTTTTAATTTTTTTTCCGCTTTTACCATATATATTCCTAAACAACATATTAATAAACGCTCATATACAGATTTCGAAAAAATTGGATACTGCTCCAAATATGACCTTTTCTTTAAAAATGGTGTTGTATGAAAAATTATTCTCACGTCTGTATTAGAATTTTATGTACATAAAATGGGCCACTATACTAATTATTATATCACTTCTACGCCTATATTATGACTAAGCTAGATAAATTAACACAGAAAATATTTTTCGTTAGATAAATTTGACCTCTCAAATAGATGAAAGTTTAAAACGGTGACAAAATAATTTTTCTATTAATAAAATTAGTATGAGTTTTTATGACATAATTAAAAGTAATTAAAAAGAGGAAAAGACTTAAACCCATCTTCAGAATAATAAAGGTTGATCCAACTTTAGTTTCCGAACTCTAAAACAAAATAAAATACATAAATTTAACGAAATATACTTATTTTATTTTGTTAATCACAAATGTTATGTATTTCATTAATTATTAAAAATAATATCAATTAAATGGCCGTATCTGGAACTCCTGCAGCAGTCGATCCTTTCGATAATTTTTTGTAAATTTCGGGCGGTATCTCGGCAATAACTTGGCCGGTGTTGTTTAGGTGCTCCAACGTTTCGGTTTTGTTGACGTCGATACGACTTTTAACGTAACCCCACACAAAGAAATCCAGCGGCGTTAAGTCGCATGATCTTGGGGGTCAGTTGACACCATCAAAACGTGAAATAATACGACCTCGAAACTTTTCACACAAAACATCCAACGTTGTACCCGCAGTATGGCAAATTGCACCGTCTTGTTCGAACCACATGTCTTCCACATCAATAGGTGCGTTTTTTCATCTGGGTCTAGGTCAGTTTTGAAAAAAACGATCTGGGTCTCAAAATGAAAAAAATTCAACTTTTTCGATGATTTTTTAAATAAATTATGCATAAATAAAATAAATACTAGCAAATTCTCAAATATCTTTATTGAGTTATACTAAAAAATAATTTTTTCCACGAATTTATGAAATTGATTATGACATTTATAGTACGATATCCATTTTTATATGGAAAACGATGGCTACGCCATCTTCCCATATGCGGCAATATTGCTTATTAACACACCCAGCTGCTTGATTGACAGTGCTACCAACATATGAAACTTGAATTGGATTACCCTATATTTTAACGGAGAATTGGTATGAAATTTACTAAAACTGCAGCCGTTGCTAGTCGGTGTGTATGATTTCGATGTGTTGGGAAAGACTCATAATAGACTCAAAGTCAATTCAAGGTTAGCGATTATTCCTGTGTTCGGGATAGCGTGTTGTGTTATAGTCATTGTCCGGATTTGGCCATTAATACCTTAGTTATGTTAACAAAACGAAGACGGGACGGCGACGGAACGACAAAACCAAATGCATGACATTGTATGGTCGCTGTTATGTAGACGCAACGTTCGTAAAATGTAATTCGATTCAATTTGAGCCCGTTTCGTGTTTAGACATTTGTTTTTATCGTAACTATATTATATGTTATATTGTATTGTTTCATATTGTGAACGAATTTTAGATAAACATAAAAAAATGACTTCAATAATAATTTAAAAAATCAGTGCCGCTCGCACCTCCATACTGGTTTAAAGGGGTGGAAAATCGCTTTTTCGGGATTATCTCATTACCGGTACGAGATACGTTGATTGAGGTTAGTATAAACAATGTAGAGCGTAAAATTCTCTACATTTTTGACTTAAAACTATTTTTTCTAAAGTTTATAGTTTTGAAGCTACAGCGCGTAGAAAGCAAGCGTTTTCATCAATTTCTTGGAAAATTTTATTTTCGAACGAAATTTCCTGCTTTTTATTACTTTTTTACCCTTATATCTTACTTCTTTCCGCACCAATGTAGAGGTAGAGTAATATTGCGTGTGTTTTTAATGCGGTATCCGCAGAAGGCATAATCCACGAAGCATTCATCAAGTTATTGAAGATAATTAATGATTTGACTTCTTCAAGCTTCTTGTATTCATTGATGAACCCGTTTGTTCTGGATCAATTAATGTTGAAGAATATTGTCCATCAGAGATTATGGCCTTTCCTTGAGAAGTCTCCTCTTGTTCTTTAGGATCATCAGCATCATCATCAGACTTTTGTAAAGTTAAAAATTGATTGATGGTCCATCATCTTCACAGTTACAATCGGGTGTTAGTTCCGGGATATTATTAAACAAAATTCCTGCCACACAAGCTGTAATGCAAATCGTGGTTGGAATTTCTATACAGCATCAAATTATAGTATTTTTAGAGACATACTAAACGATTTAATCCAGTGGATTATTTTTTAATTGAGAATTGCGACACATTCTGTTTTTCTGGATTCAAATTCATTCTCAATTATTTTTTGACATTTCTTAAAACTTTCTATACATTTTTTGTGGTTAGAAAATTTTGAAAGTAAAAAAAAATTTATGAATATCTAAACATCTAAAATCTAAAAGAAAAGATTTAAAAATATTATATTTAAAAAAAAAAAAGAATCATTTCCTTCAAAATACAAAAAATTAGCACCGCCAAATTCAAATCTGTGATTTTGTACTGTGTCTTCTTCTTATTTGTTCTTTTTCAAGGTTTATATCTATAAATATGAGCGATATTACCAGATTTAAAAGCGAAAGCTTTAAAGCTTTTCACGAAAAGTTCTCAATTATTCAATAATTGGGACCAATATACTCGGTTAAATAACATCAATAATTGAGAAAATCTGGTCCATTTTTGTTAAATTGGTACATCTGTTATTGATATTCCCTCTAAATCTTAGCGTCATGGCTTGACATTTGCAAAAGTTACGTAGCCAATAGTACATCTATCTCTGTGTGTGTTGAACTCAAATCGGAACGATGGGAGCGCCACACGGTGGTTATTCCGTTTTGTTTTTGATCAAGATAGTATGTAGACTTCGGTGGCTATCCCAAGTTTTAGGCCGATTGATATATGTTCAAACGTGAAACGTTTTTTCCCCGAAATATTGGTCTGCTTAAAAAATTTAGCTTGCATCATTTTCACGCGTGTGTTTAGTTATTGATTTTTTTGATCGGGGAAAAAATATACAAAATATAGAATTTACGTGAGTGTATGTACCTTTTAACAATAATTATTAATATACTCTGCATGATTGATTTTTTCTTTCCGTAACAAGATTTTTTTTTTAGACAGCTGAAAGTGAAAAAGTTGGAAATTTTGTTTTGGTCGATGTTGTAATGCTGCTGAAGTTCATGGAACGTTATGAAGTTGTGTTATGAATGAAAGAAAGGAAGATTATACGGTCTCATTTCATATTCCATATTGACCTTTTTTTTTAATTTTACTTAGGGTGAAAAAGAATAAAAATGTATATTCTAACTGACTGATAACTAACACTAACTAACTGAACTTTTAGATTGCATATTGTATTGTACCATACATGCTGTTTAAATGAAACGAATAAACAAATGTCAGCCGTTTTATGTTATGCTATTTTAAATTCCACATAAAATAATATATTTGGTTAGAGCATGTATTCTGTGAAGCTATAACATTTAATTTAATGTTATTTTCTCATTCAAAAAGATAATAAAATAAAAATTTGAGAGCAAGCATTCAGCAATTTGAGCGAGCTTTTAAAAGCTTTTTGTGTTCGTTTTGTCAATCATCAAAATTTCGTGGCAACTTAATGGAAAATTTATAAGAACAAATATACTTCGTGTAGGTTCGTATTTTGAACATGTGTTTGTAAACATGGCGTCATTATTTAAAATACGCAAATGTACCAAAATTTTGAAGAAAATATATAAAATCTTTTACGTTTTCTTAACCTAAAATGGTTTCATATATTGATTTTTGCCAAATAAAAAATTTTTTTTTAAGTTGTATGATCCATTTTATAAAATAAAATAAATTATAAAAGTAAAATAATATAACATAAAATAAAAATAGCCAGAATAAAGTAAATTATTTATATTTAATGTATTTATTATTTTTTGAGATTTTCTTTTTTAAAAAAATCCGAAATCTTTTGTATTCTACATGGAGATAATCTAAGATGGTTGATTTTGTTCATACGTAAAATTTAAAATTCGGCAATATTTATTTAATTTGATGATTTTTAATTAATTGGTGACTTCAATAAAATTGTAAATTGGTGCTTATGTTATTGGATTAGGCGGGTGTGTGTCGTGTACGTGCGGAATTACTGTACTATTAATATTTCCACCCTCTTTTATAATTGATATTTGGGTCTATTTTAGCATTTTTCATTTATATGTTATTTCATGTTATTTTATTTCTAAAGTTTTTATAGTGAAAAAACTTTTTTATAAGATGTTTTACGTTAGAGGAATTTAAAACCTCTTGATTATATTTCAATCATTGAAACATCATAATTAAAAATATGTAAGCAGTAACCATATTTATGGTTATATGAGGGAAACTATTTAAAATTACCCGTATGAAATATATTTTTTATATTCTTAAATAGGAAAGCAAATTTTTCTAAGTCTTATGTAAAGTAAAAAAGTAATTTGGTAATTAATAAAATTAGGGTTTAAAACAAATTTGACAAAACATACTATTTTATGTGAAGTTTAACATAACACAACATAAAATGTGCATTTGCAGAATAGGCCCTATTTTCATGTTCGGAAAATGTAATAGATTTTCTTTAATTTCTAGTAAACCATTATTTGAAATTTAAAGTTGTCATCGCGTGTTGTGTCAAAAGTGATTGAAATTTAGTTAGAAAATGGCAAAGACTTTATCGAAAGAAAAAGGTGAGTGAATAAAACAGATAAAATTCTTTAAATAACAATTTCCAATTTTTTTTCTTTGTTTTATCTGCTTTGATGACATAAAGAAAATATGTATAATTTAATATTAATATTTTCTAATAAATTTATATAAATTGAAAAATTTAATTCTAATAATTCTTGGTTATATATTTTGTTATATTTTCAAATAATATTTGTTCATTTACTATTTTTAAATGTGAAATAAATAAGTAAAACAAGTTTTCGAGGGTTTGTTCGTTTTGATTTAATACTTAATACAGACGCAAAACCCAAATTTAATGAGCGAATATAAAACCGATTAGTGTATATACGTGAGGAGAAGCAAAATGTTTCGAGTTTCTGACGTTTGATTTATAAGTATGGTAAGGATAGTATAAAATCTAGAAAATTAAAGTTAAGCCTAAATGAAAACATTTAGGCTTAACTTTAATTTTTTTCAGGAATTATTGCAAAGTGGCAGTTTGCATCTTACCCCTGAATCAGATTGAAGCAGCAACAGCAACAGCGAGAGTCGTGAATGCTGCCTTTTGAAACACATTAAACGATAGCAACAGCAACAGCAACAGCAAACATTTTAGAAACCATGCATTTTAAATGGGTTGAATTAGATTACCGACAGCAACAGCAACAGCAACTTCATTTCTATTTCTAATTTTGCTGTTGCTGTTGCAAGTTGACAACATGATCATGCTTATAATACAGTGCATGAACCTTGAAAATATGAATTATCGTTTTTTGAATTTTTTTCGTTTTTTGGTTTTTTGGTTTTGTTTGATGAATAAAATATAATTTCTTTGTGAAATTATAACTTCTTATTGCATTTTTTTTTATTTTAATTAAAAATTATTAAAATAGAAGGCAATTTACCTAAAAGCGATAAATTCGTGTATTTTAATGACATTATTCTAGTTTATTTTAAAATGTAGAACCAATCCCTACGCTATTTTTTACGCGAGTTTTCGAGGAACGTATCTAGCGCGTGAAAACAAAATTAGGTCTATTTATTATTTTCAATTATTTACATATTATTGTAGTTTCTCTTTCTCATAAAATAAATGTACAAAATTTTTAAAATGTGAATTCTTCCCGGAATTGTAATTAGTAGAAACCAACGTGATATAAAAAATTTCTTAGAAATGTGCAATTTGGTAATGGAATAAAGACTTTTTCTAAAAACTACCTCAATAAAAATATATCATTAATAATATTTCTAATATTTTTGTCCTAAAACAATATAAATTTTAAACCAAATTTATTTTTAAATGAAATATACTAATTGTATACATTTTATTGCTGTTGAAAGGCCCCAAATTTATTCTTTTCCAAAAAAAATATTTAGGAAATAAAAATATTTGAAATAGAAATAATATTTGGAAAAATTTCTCGCAATTATATACATTTCGTTTCAATATGGCAAAAATAAGTCTGAAAAAAAAACTTCCTCAAAAATTTTGCTGTTGCTGTTGCTGTCGTTTAATGTATTTCAAAAAGCAGCATTCACGACTTTCGCTGTTGCTGTTGCTGCTTCAATCTGATTCAGGGGTAAAAAAAAAAATTATAAACTAGAAGCCCTTCACTCCTCGACCATTCCGCACTATACGTCTTATAATCTGTTAAATTTACCATTTTTTATGAAATTCTTAATACGTCCAATAAGGAGCAAGAACAACAAAAAACTTAGATATTGGTAGCATATATTCAAACCACATGATAATTAAACGTCGGACACAAAAAAAAAATAGTTGAAGGAGACAAAAGCAATTTAAAAAAATGCTTATAAAAAGTGCTATATGAATCAATTTGAAAGGTTTTCCAATTTATACTTTTCATATGTTCAAACAAAAACTGTATTAATTATCCGGAGAACAACATTCAAGTATTAAAAAATACAAAACAGAGCCATTTATATGTTTATATTTGAAAAGGGGAAATGGTGTAGACATTTTTTGGTCCAAGTAAAAGCAGATGTAGTTATTGTATTCAATATAAAAGTTTACTCTGCCCTGGAGCAAGCGAATATTATTGAAGGACTAAAACATTTATTCGAAATATAATTCTAAAACCTTTCAATTTTAATGCCAATTATTTATATTAACTATTTTACACAAAACGCCTAGAACTATAAAAAATAATATTGACAAATAATTAAAAAATAAAATAAACATATAGTAACTTAAAATCGGCCTATAGCCGATTTTTTGACCCCCTATGGTAGAAATGGGACAGAAAAACTGTCAAAACTTATTATATTTCAAGGTTTTTCTTCATAACTTTGTTTCCTCTTTTCAAAATTTCTTCTAATTTGCAGGAAACTCAGCATGATAGCATAAATCTAATCTGCAAATTTTATTCAAATCGGTGTATTAGTTTTTAAAATACATCAAAAAAACTATATGATTCTCTTAGGATTATTTCTTTCGCCACTATCCTTAGATTGACTATACTGAAATTTAACACAGTATCGTCTATTTATGTAGTTAACCTATATAATTAATTTTAAAAAATTTGATTAAACAAAAAAACGATATAACTTTCTGGTCACCCTGATTTTTCCTTAATAACTTTGCTCCCCTGGGTCGATTTTACTCAAATGCAGTACCAAACTAAGTTAAGGAATAAGCAACTCACATTGTAAATTTCATCAAAATCGCATGACGCGTTTTTGAGTTATCTTATATACGGACGGACGAACAGACATGCATAAATCGATATACTGTAACTTTTCATTCCCGCTACAAGTATACCCTTAAAACCTTTCTACGACGATTATTTCGATGTGTTACAAATGGAGTGACAAAACTAATATACCCTCTGGTAGTACTTACCATAGGGCATAAAAATTAATAAAATTATCGATAACTATAACTTGAGTGCATTTTGATATTTCCATTCTTACGTTCTTAATATATGTATAGGGTCTTTCAAATGGGACATATCAATTTTGTATCTTTATATGAACGCACCCTTAAACATTAATAATGACCTGTCAATGTCAAAACGTAGATTAAAGTCAACATTTTCATCATGGTAAAGTTCACGAACGAGCAACGCTTGGAAATTATTAAAAATTACTACTGGAAGAAAATCCAGGATTTCATCAAAAAATCATCTTCAGCGATGCAGCTCATTTCTGGCTGAATGGCTTCGTCAACAAGCAAAATATGCGTTATTGGACAGCAACAAACCCACATGTGCTTCAAGACACCAAGACACCATTGCATCCACAAAAAATCACTGTATGGTGCGGTTTACATGCCGGCGTGATTGGGCCGTATTTTTTCGTTGATGCGAACGATCGTTATGTTACCGTCAATGGAGAGCGCTACAGTGCCATGTTGGAGGATTATTTTTGGCCGGAATTAGATGTACCATATACGTAACTAAATATAAGTTGTTTAATGAATTGTTTTTGGGAATTTGACTTATGGGTTTTCGTATCTCGAAATAAGTTTTGAATTTTTTCCTTTTCCTTCAGTTCATAGAAAATCGGAAAATGTCAAATAATGGGAATTCTATTTTTTTTTTCAATAACCTAAAGGTCTTGTCATCTATTTTTATGATCCGCACAGTTATAAAAGACAAACATTTTTTTACTTACATTCTTACGCTCTTATTTTCTTACCATATTTATAAATTAAACATGAATAAATACTGTCATTACATTTTTTTTTTTTTTTTAATAAAAAGTTTTCAAAAAATGAATAAGGCCTAAGTTATAGCACGATCATTAGAATCAAATCAATACAACATTAAACTACATATTTCAGAGATTATTTCTTAAAAAAAAAAAAATGCGAAATAATTTTACAATGGAAAATTAACCTATTATAAAGATTATTTCTTTAAAAAAAAATAATGCAAAATATGGGAAATAGTTTAGTAAATAGATTTTAAATAAAAAATCTTAGGTATATCACGTAATTTGTTTTTTATAATTGTTTTTATAATTTAAATGATGAAACATGTTTTAATCGATCAGCTGTTTTGCGAACTACGTTTCAATATCATTTCATTCCACTGGAGAACTGTCAAGTTGACTGCTTCATCAGAAATTTTTCGTCGATATTCTAACCTCAAACTTCAGCGTCCCAATACGAAAATAATTATAATATATAAAAACAACCTATAGTGCAAAACCACTATTGAAACTTCTATACGTATATTCAAATCACGTTACCTTCTAAAATTCTGGTAATACGTTTGTGAGTTATCCTAACTGGAAATTATGAGGAAACTATATAAGCAAAGTTTGAAAATCGTATCATTTCATACAAAAAATCTGAATTTTGTTCGGCAGTTACCCGAAGTTGTAATCGGATTCAATTGATTTTTGGACACAATTGTTCTTTCATTGAAAAAGTTTCTCATACCAAATTTCATTGAAAACACAAAAAACCGAACTTTTGTTCGGCGGCTACCCGAAGTTTTAGTCGGATCAAACCCAACTTCTGATAGAATGGTTCTCATAAGGAAAAAACCTTTCTTACCAATTTTCATGGAAATTGCTTCAAAAACACGGCCGCAATCTTGTACACGACAGACGGACGGACAGACAGACGACAGACAGACATTAGATAAAAATGATTGCAAACGATTTAGAATCTTATAAAACGTGGAGATTTGCTCATCGGTAAAAAAAGGAAAAGGAAAAAATAATCAAATTGAATTCGATGAAAAAAACTTTTTTCTTATAAGAAACCATTACAATACTTAGCTGTGAACGAAATTCTGACTGAAAGTTTCGCTGACATTCGTAAAAGAGGTATAACTACCTTTCGTTCAAAGAAAAAGTTCTTTTTTTCACTAGTTCCAAAATTTCCTTCATTACAATGATCATCCTATAACTAAGGCCTAAAATGGAAAGATCATAAATTTCATACAAATTTGACGAAAACACATCGTCCACCCGTAAGTGTAATATTCACTTGGTATGCGTTTTTAAATTAAACGTGGATTTAGTAAATAACTTTAAGATATCACTTTTATTGTAAATATAGATGGTTTTGATATAACGAATATGTTTAAAGCGTCTGCCTGTATGTATTAATCTGGAGTTTAAAAATAATGTATATTGTAGTAAACATTCGGCAACCTAAAACTATATATGCGCAATATGAGATATATTGTGCATTTATGGAAACTCATCCAGAAATGGCCAGAAAAAAGGACAGTGATCTAACAATAGACGGTTTGTGGACTGAATTAACAACTCTTTTGAATTCAACAGGTCATGGTCCCGTAAAGGAAAAAAAACAATGGCAAAAAGTAATGATAATATATATATTTGAATATACATATGTATGTGTATATATTAATTAATTATGAATTTTACAGACTTTTGAAAATTGGCGTAATACCGTTAGGTGTAAGAAAAGA
The DNA here is from genome assembly GCA_963422695.1 of Xylophagus ater. Taxonomy (NCBI): domain Eukaryota; kingdom Metazoa; phylum Arthropoda; class Insecta; order Diptera; family Xylophagidae; genus Xylophagus; species Xylophagus ater. The sequence goes on from OY730478.1 coordinate 39,994,171, forward strand.
AAAGAGATGACGTATTCTTCCAAAACCGATAGTGATACTGACAAGCCAATTTCGCTCAAAGCAATTGAGCTCAGAGCTCTTCAGATATGGGGTGATGTAGTCATTCAAAGTTTAATGGATGAAGAAATCAAATTTGAAACATCTTCGACGTCGAAATGTGAAATGGATACTTTTGAGGAAAACATAACCAGTGCATTTCCTTTGTCATCCCCAAACGCATCTATTCCTCAATTTGAATTACTTGAAGAGAGAATAAAAAGAAAACGGAAAAAATCAAAAAACAAACGTAACATGAATTTGCTAATTCTTATTAAAACGAAAATCTCATTATTTCTATTTTTAGGTGCTCAATTAGGCTCTATAATCGAGATAGAAAAGAAAAAACTAAGCGAGATCGTTGCCGGTCGGCAAACTTGTACAAATGAGCTGAGGAGACTTGCAGATGCTGAGGAAGCCAAATTGAAGGAATTGTCAGAAATGACAAAGGCTTTCAATGCTATTGCGCAAGCTATGCAGAGCGTAGCAACTGCCCTCGGAAATTATATGACAAAAGAAAATAAATAAAAAAAAAAATATTATCTGGCATTTTGTATTTTAGGTTGTTATTTTACTTTTAGGTATAACGGTGCGTTTCCATCAAAAAAGCAGCGCACATTTTTTGGACGTGCAAATTTTGTGTGCGCACATTTTGAACGTATAAATGTTTGCCAATCAGCCCCCACCGAAAAAAGGTGTGCGCGTGTAAGCAAAACGATATCCGCGTGCTAAACGCGTACTAGCGCGCTTGGTGGGAGCTGAAAATGTTTATTTCGAAGTTTGCTATCGTGTTGTTTTAGTATTTTAAAATCTCATTTTTTAAGGAAATTTTTTTTGAGTGAATAATATTTATATATTTTCGTATATTTTCTGGTCTCGTTTTAGATAATCTTAGATTTAAAAAAAAATATCCAGCGAAGTACATGGTCTTCGATATAATAACGCCTACTTTTGGGTTAGGATTTTAGGGGCAATGTGAGGTTTGAAACAAATGAATAGAACTTAAAATGTTCAATAATTAGTTTAGGAAAAAAAATTAGGAAAAATTTACATTATTATACTACTATTTTTAAATTTTATATTAGCGGGGAATGATTTTTTATAGGGAGAAAACAATTTGAAATCTTTAAAACTTGGAGCCAGAATTTCTTCTCTAAAAATTCTAGATTTCAATAATTCATACCATAATTTATGATTCTATGAATTCAAAAACTAAACTAATCGATTATTGGAATTTCCGTAAATTTAAAACTATTGGGCTCGTCACGAGTTAGTTCGCAAACTTGCGAAATTATTTGATTATTTTTGACAATTCGTTGAACCAATCAAAGTGCTTAAAAGACTTCGCAGATTTGCAAAGCTTATGTCAAAAATAAACATGCCCTGCAGTTGATTATCTTCGCAAACTTGCAAAGATAAATTTTTCATTTCTGACAAAAGCATTTTTGAATTTATTTTAACGATTTTTCTTTTGGAAATGAAAACCAAAAACTATTAAATTGTATAAAATGTCAGGAAAAATGGAAAAATGGAATTAGTAGAATTTTAAATGTTTTGTTTTAAAATCCTAAAATGAGAAATGAAAAATTATATTTGCGAAACGTTGTCACGAGTACAGATTATTTTAAGTTTTCCCTGACCAATCAGAATGATCTGTCAAACTTGTGAAAAATTTTCGCAAAAATAATCAAGTCTTGTGACGAGCCCATATGTATTAAAAAGGGTCCTATTTTCAAATTATTTTGATATTTTTCTTCTAGCAAATCTTTTTATTCTAGGAAGGCTAAATACGTAACATTTTTTCAGTTTTAATCCGAAAAGTATTGAAATAAATTTTATTGGCAGTTTTTTCCTAGTATTTGGGAAATATTTATACAAACTTTTTCTAGATGCGCACACATTTTTTTTCCATATATAATTTGGTTGCAATTACCTATTTATTTTGTGTTCGTATTGAGTCCATCGAAAGGGATAGTTAATACTTTTATATTTCATTTATTTATTGCATCGATTTATTCAGATGTGTTGATTTTCATTTTTCAAAATAATTTTTAAAACCGATATTTCAGTTAAACAATATTTCCAAATTAAAAATTTCATAGTTTTTTCCATATATTTTTCGGTACGATAGTAATTAATTTTAGATCTTTGATTTTAAATAACAAAGTTTTTCTGACATTAACATAATAAATGATAAACATTTTTTCTTTAACATTCTTTATTAAAATTTCCAGGCGTTTTTCATTCCTGTCTTCAAATAAAATTACTATCTTTTCACACTATCTCTGAATTGTGAAAATCATCGTCGAACACGTGAATATTTTGCTTCATCATGCAGTAGAAACTTCACCAGATAATTCTGCCAGTACATAAATCACACCGAACCGTGTATTTCTCTGGATGGTAACTATTGGTACTCTTCGGGTTGTTCATTAGCCCAAATACGGCAATTTTGTTTTTTAACGTATCCCATTTAGCCCGAAAAAAATCGGCGATGAAACAGCGGATCATTTTCGTAATACAGCTCCACAACTTGGAGACGCTTTGCCGGTCTAAGTCTTTCCATGATGAAATGGTATTCACTATTGAGTCAAGTTGCAATGACAGCTTCACACTATTCACGCCTGATGTGTAAAAAAATCCCGATTGAAAAAAGTACCTCACGCAAGATGTATCATCCGTTAGTAGCTTAAGACGTTACATTTTTGAACACCGTGTAAAATATATTGAAACAGAATTTCGGTTTTAACATTTCAAGGAAAGAAAAAGTGTAGTACTGTAAATTTTATTTTTACGACAAAATTTATTTTTCTGATATCTCACCTTTACGAAAATAAAAAAACAGAATGAAAATTTTTATGTCCTATGGATAGGTACTACCAGGATTTAGATTAGTTTTGTCACTAAGTGTATAACGCATAGAAATAATCATCGGAGACTGATTTCAAGGCTATAGATGTGTAGAGAATTAAAAGGTGTGTCGATTTATACATGTCCGTCCGTTCCTCCGTGTACAAGATAACTCAAAAATATACCGATTTAAAAAAATTTCCAGAATGGATTTATGCTAATTAGAGCAAATTTAAAAAAAAAGAAACAAAGTTATGCAGAAAAACCCTTCAAATATTAGTTTTGGCTCTTTTTCTGTTCCATTTATGTATCTTTTAACGATTAATTTTTCAAATAAACTATTTTTTTCTAGAAATAAAATGGGAGAAAAGTGAACATTTGACATTTCCTTTTTTGCGTGTAGTTTTAAAAAAAACACCTAATAAAATTGTACCTGTTTTTTTTGTATTGATAATTTGCTGTCTAGTCGTTATACAAATGTGTGGTGTCGTACTTGTCCAATAAAAAACAAATAAAATATTTTATATTTAATTCTCGTTTGATAATTGCAACAAAGAAGTTCAATGGCCTTTAAGAAATAAGACATTCCTTTTTTTGTGTTGTAAATTGAATTCGATGTCATGTCTTTATATTTACTTGAATGAAGAACAAAAAAGATTTTAATCAACTTTGAGACAGAGTTTAAGAAAGTCCAGTTTTGATTTGTTGTTTTCTCTCCTGCTTTTATGAATATTAAAACTTTTTGGTAAATTTTCTGTCGTATTATCCTTGGCATCAATTTGTCTGTAGTAGAACGCCTTCTCGAAAAGGTTTTTGGTATTTTATATCACGGCAAGAAAATACCTTATCTATGCAAAATCGAAATATTGCACTATAAAGTACCAGTAATGTTCAATTTCTTTATAAAAGAAAGAAATTGGACATTTCTGGAAAACACTACACTTTATTCACTACTTTTTCTGGGTTTTCTCAATAAAAGAAAAGCCCAGAAAACAGCATACGACAAAACAATAATAACAATAACGTTTTCTCCGAATTTGAAATGTCATTTGAGATTATTCGAGAGTGTTACCACATAGTGTAAAAGCCAGCGAAAATCTAGACTTTTCGAGTACTCTCCAGATACACACACCAATTTGCTATAAAAAGCAGCCGAGGGTCGAGTCTGAGAACAGTTGAAGTCTAAGCTTCGTTCGAGATTGTATAAAAACAGAGATTTGAAACGTGATTATTTGTGGGAAGCGATTAGGACAGTGACTTTGAATATAATAATTGAAATTGTGATCAATTATTGGAATAGTGATTGTGTATTTTTATAAACTGTGATAAATAATTTATAATAATTAAATTATTGATAGACAAATATTTTTAAGACTAATTGTTAACGCAGAAATAATTATAAATAAAGTTTATACACTAAATTCACATAAATAAAAAGTGTTATCATTTTCATAACATCGAACCAAAGGGGTAGTACGTCACAATATTATAGAAAACTGAAAATGTCTTAGATTTTAGTGTCTTATCTACTGCTGTAACAATTTTGTTTTCCAGTTTTTTGGATCTATTTTTAACTTCAATACAAAGTATATAAGTTACTGCAATCATGATTGCAAATCTCCATATAAATTTGTTTTTAAATTGTGAAAAAAATTATGATATTTATTTTGCCTTCTCTCACTATAATTTTCTCATTGTAAACAATCAAATTATTGGAAACCAAATTTAATGGGCATCTAATTTCTCGTATAGCTGATATCAATCGGCCACCTAGATGTTACAATTTACGTTGGACTTTTTTTCGTGGAGCTACGCGAAAAATGAGAATTAAAAGACTAATCCAAAAATAATTTCACCACTTTTTTGCTGCATTGTAAAAAATACTTGCTGTGTCTGATTTTAGCTTTCGGCTATTCGCAAAGATCCTATAATATATGTATACGATTTTTACTATTAGTTTAAAATTAGAGTTGTCAATGTAAGGTTATGGCATTTTACGTGTTTTAAATTCCAACCAAAATGTTAAAATTATATTACTTGTCACTTTTTTTTTAGTATATTACTGGAAGGAATTCATTGATTACTTTCATCTTAAGTAATAGCCTTTATCTAACTCGAAAACCTATATTTAAAACTACTCTTTTGAAAAATTCAAATCCATTTTTCAGACAAATTTTTTTCAAGATAGTCCCGTATTGTTGATACGTATTGAACTGGCCAGCAAAATTTTACCTGAAAGATCATAATGAAGAAAATAAAAAAAGAAATTATTCATTAAATTAGTCATATTTGAAAACTTTTTTTTTCTTCATGTTACAAAAATAAACTACATATATTAAAATTAATCATCGTTATAGTTTGAGATCTCTTTCATGGAGGACAAAGTATCATTCAATTAGACCGAATTTTTATAGCAATCTAGGTCTGCCATGAAAATGATTAAATTAAGTTAAGTAATATTATTTCAGACACGTTTATTGTCATCTAATAAATGATGATGTCAGATCCATCTTCTATTAAGTTTGTGTATGTAGAATACAGTACAAGTGACTGTATCCGAATTATTTCAGTTTATATTAAAGGAAATTGATATTACGCTGCCCACAAATAAAAAGATTTTTTTTTTAATTCATAAATCATATTAAATAAAATAGAATAGGCACTAGGCAGTTGGAATGCCATTTTTTTGTCTGTATAAAAAGTGACATAGAAATTTATTAATAATGATTTACATAAAATTAGAAACATTGAATTAAATATTATCATTGATCCACTATACCTTTTCAACTTCAAATTGGGAATAAACAATTTCAAATTGGGAGCAAACAATTTCAAAATGGGCGAAGACGAGGCTAATATGACTCCAATCGAATATCGTCTACAACGGTTAGAAACCACTATAATTGAAAATATAAAAAATCTGAAAGTTGTTAAATGTATCAGATATATCGCTCATATACAGCGATTTATACATTATGCATTAAATATGATGGATGTTTGTTTTTAATTGATATTTTTTACTATTTAATTACATTATAATCAAAATCTATATACACATACATATATTCTGTTCGTTCTAATCAAAATGATCTTTTAAATTTTTATGTCATATTTAAGTTTGTAATTGCTTAATCCCAATTTGAAATTGTTTTTTCTAATTTTTAAATTGTTACACGCTGGCAGCCATGCATCCCCAGATCATTATACTGCCTCCATCGTGCTTCCCAAGCGTCCCTTCTTGTTTTTTTTTTATCGAGAGCGACGGCTTCTTCCTTGCTTTGCATCCTTTAAGTCCAACTTACCCAAGTCTTCTTCTAACGGTTCTTGAAGAAATTTTTTTTCCCGGCCCTTCCACAACTCAGAAGCCAGAGCAGATGAGGTTTTGTTTCGATTTTTCAACGAGGATCATATTAAGGGTTTTGAGTTATTTTCTATATGGGCCCTATTTACCGTATAAAAAATTTTGAAGTTTCAGCTTATTTTTTTAATGAATTTTCTTTTATGCGGTCCTTATCCCTCACATAAAAACAGGTTTGACTGTATATAATAATAATAATAATGATAATAAATAATAACTAGTAACACTAATATATAAATAATACCAACATATAGTAAGTTTTCAGCAAATTTTTTCTCAATAAAATTTTTTTTAATAATCATTACAGTAATTATACTATGTAAAGGAGGAAAACACTGATATCAAAAATAAATTCAATACTCAATAGTACAATTGAGCAATTAGTAAACACGAAAACATTAAATTTTCGTAATTAAATACTCGAATTTAAAAACTTAGTTCCCTACATTTTTTCTTTTGGGGATCCCTCATTATGTTTAGTTTTTCATTTTGTTCTGCGATACTTCATTCGAAAAAAAGTTCGAATTTTTCTACTTCTACAAAAAAAAATAAATGCCATCATTTTGGTCCTTTCCTAAACTAAATAGCAGTAAGAATTTCTATTTCATTAAAATTCATACAAAAACAAGAAGGTTTTTGTAAAACAAAATTTTCATATTAAAAAGTTAAGAAAGAACATATAGTAACTGAAAATCGGTCTATAGCCTATTTTTTAATACTCTATGGTAGAAATGGGACAGAAAAACAGTCAAAACTAACACTATTTCAAAGCTTTCTCGTCATAATTTTCTAAATCTATGAATATATATGATGTATGTTAAAAAAAACGACCAAACTTTCTTGTCACCCTGGTTTTTGCTTAATAACTTCGCTCGCTCTCGGTTGATTATGCTGAAATGCAATACCAAATCAAGTTAAGGAATAACCAACTCACATTATTATATGGTAATTTGATTAAAATTGGATGGCGCATTTTTGAGTTATCTGATATACCGATGGGTGGACATGCCTAAATCGATATAACTTTTCATTCTCTACACATCTATAGCCTTGAAACCCTTCTCCGATGATTATTTCGATGTCTTACAAATGTTACAAACTAATATACCATCTGGTAGTACCTACCATAGGACATACAAAATTTAGAATAAAATTCCGGGATTCTTGGATGTTTTACTTTTTGAACAAAATTTCAATGGAATTTTTACTATAAACTTTTTTGTTTTTTCGTAAATCTTCTAAACAAAGCTAAATTTATTTTAAGATATTTTTTTTTGGTTTAAGTTGGGAGTATACGTTCTATTATAAATCTTATCACCGTGATCAATTTATCACTTCGGAGCTCTCTACATATAGAATATATGATTTCAAAAAAAAAAGATTAAAATTCGAAGAGGGTGACTGATAATGTTTTGACGATCATGAAATTTTAGTACTTCTCGGATTATTTGCATTTTTAAAATTTCTAATCCTCTAAAAATAATTTTTCTCTTTTTTATTTTATAGATCTTTTTACCCGTGAACCGTGTAAAAATTTTCCAAAATGACTGAAGTCGAGCAACCATCTCAAAATGGTTTAGATCTAACCACACAAGAGGATGATAATAATAAAACAAGACCAGCAGATATTGAAGCTGTAATAATTTTAATTATTTTATATTTGATATAAAGAACAGTTGAAATTTACTTTTATTTTTTTTTTAGGACATGCGAGAAATGGAAAGACGTAAACGTGTTGAAGCTATCATGAGTTCAAGATTATTCCGTGAAGAACTGGAACGTATCGTTGATAGTCAAATACGTGAAGGTGGTGCATCCGGTATATTACAACAGTTATCTGATATTGTAGGAATACCAGCGGCACGTGTTGGTAGTGTATTTAAAAGTTCCAATTGCGTCCTTCCAATTAATGATATTCGTGGCGTTGAGTCTATGGGTTATGCTAAAGGGGAGAAGATCTTAAGATGTAAATTGGCAGCTACATTCCGTCTAATAGATTTATATAATTGGACACAAGGCTTAGGTGCTCAAGTAACAGCACGTCTAAATGCTGATCAAGAATTATTTTTAGTAAATCCTTTTGGTTTACTGTATCACGAGGTGACTGCATCTTCTCTAAATAAAGTTGATATGCAAGGCAATATTATTGAACATGGAACAACAAATTTTGGAATCAATAGTAATCGTAAGTTTTGTCAAAATTTCATGTTTATCATAATTTTAATTGTATTTTTTTTCTCTCATTTTGTAGAATATATGTTACACTCTGTCGTCCATGCAGCTAGACCAGATGTCCGTTGTGCAATTTATATTGGTTGTAATCCAGTTGTTGCTGTATCATCACTCAAAGTCGGTATCTTGCCATTGACAAAAGATTCCGCTGTTTTGGGTGAAATATCAATTCATCCATATACTGGTTCATTAAACGAACCCGAGGAACGTGAAAAATTAATTCGTAGTTTGGGACCAATCTCAAAAGTTTTACTTTTGAATAATCATGGTGCATTATGTTGTGGTGAAACGATTGAAGAAGCTTTTTATGCTGCCTATCATATTGTACAAGCATGCGAAACTCAATTAAAATTACTGCCAGTTGGACTTGATAATTTAGTTTTAATACCAGAAGAGTCTCGTAAAGCTATTTATGATGCATCGCGTAAACCGCCAGAAGGTTTTGAACAACATAAATCAAATAATATTGATGGTGATGGCCAACAACAGCCCGATAATAAAGAAAGATTACATCAACAGAAACCAAAATGGCGTGTTGGTGGTGCAGAATTTGAGGCATTAATGAGAATGTTAGATAATGCTGGTTTTCGTACTGGTTATATTTATCGTCATCCACTTGTTAAATCTGAATTGCCAAAACCAAGAAATGATGTTGAAGTACCACCAGCAGTATCTTCTCTTGGTTATCTTTTGGAAGAGGAAGAACTTTATCGACAAGGGTTAGTTTTTTTTTTTTTTTTTTTTATATTTTCAAAATTTTCAATTTTTTTTTATATTTTAATAAATATATTATAGAATTTGGAAAAAATCCGATCTTCGTAAAGGTGGAGATCGTTCAAGATGGCTCAATTCACCAAATGTTTATCAAAAAGTAGAAGTTTTAGAAACAGGAACACCGGATCCGAAAAAGATAACAAAGGTAGAAATTATAACATTTGAAGATAAAAATTAAATTGATTTAATGCAAAATGCAAATTATGTTACTGTATATTTTATTTTTTTTTTATTTTTTTTTTTGTTCAATTACACAAAATAAATTGTTTTTATATAAGTTATTGGGTCTATTCTACGATTTTGTATGTTATTTTATGTTATGTTATTTTACCGTTGTTTATAAAATTATTCATAACATTTTTCTATATTTAGTATTGTAGAAAAACCCTTTTACACCACAACTGCACACAAATTATTTCAAAACATCAGTCTATGAGCGCCATTTTGAAGACACTAAATTTGTAGGTGGGCATTTGATGTCCATACTTTTTATTTGTAAAAATGCCGTTGACGAAGAGACAACGACATTTCAGTTGACAAAAACGAATATTTTTTCGTAACAAAAGGATCCCAATAAAATCGTTAATTGTAAAAATTTTGGCGTAAAAAAAAATTATTTTAAAAAAAAGGTTAAAAATTTTTAAACGAACTTTATTTTAAATTCATTTTTTTGATGCTGCTGCTATCAACAGCAAATTATTTATTTACAAAAAAAAAAAAAAATTGTAGGAATTAAAAATATCTGAAATATATCGGGCAAAACATCTTTTAATTACATATATTCGTATTCATTCAGTTCATGGCAACTATTTTTAATTGCTATGTGTCAAAAACAAGTCTGGAAAAAAGTCTTCCTCAAACAGTCCACGTTTATGTCCGACTGAAAGTCAAATTTTTTGAGCCCGCGAAGACTTTTTTTTAGTCCGATTGAAAATAAGCTTTGAAATAAGTCGTGTGGAGTTATCATGAATGAAAGAATATAGATTACGGTTTCCCATATTTCAAATTGATTTTTTTTGCGCATCTGCGTCACGTGAGACATGAAATACAATTTTGGTATGAAAATTCACGATTATTTATATGAAAGGAAATCACACTTGATCCCATAAAACTATGAAAATACAAATTCAAAATGGCCGACATGCGCAGTGAACAATCTTTATATTCTGAAAAATATTCTCAAATTGTTCATAAAACACTGTAATATTATTTAGATCCTTTTAAGTTTACTCTGTGTAACGTAAGAAAATAACATAACATAACAGAAAATTGGCTTGTAGAATACCAATGTAATGAAAACTATCATTTTATCATAAAATGTGAATGTAGAACAGACAACATTATTCGCTTTTATTATCAAAAGTTAATTTGACAAAATAAAACAAGTCAACATGTTGTGCTTTAAGGCTGTTCTACATTATCATCGCCGCGCATACAAGATGGTTAACAAATTCGTTAATGCAAACAGATAAGAAGAATAAGACTCATAGGAGGTTGATTGATTGTGTCCAGACTAGTCATCTGAAAATTCGACACTTTTACTCAATACGATTTCTCCATTTCTAATCGTTTTGATTAATTTGGTGTACAATGAGTGCAAATAAATTTCAATTAATTGTTAAATATGGTTCTGGAAATTTAAAACAATTACTTCAAACATTTTATAACTTGAATTTTCTGTTGTATAATTTTTTTTTCGTATCACATAATGGTGCCTGTTTTAATATCCGACGTTACGTTAATTTTATTCGATATTACTCACTGGCTACTCGATATTTCATTTTTGGTGTTCTGGAATACGCAACGTTTCATTTCAGTTTAACGCGTAGCAACGGATTCGATTTTTGATGTTCTGATATTCTCCGGGAAGTCGATTTTCAGGTTAAATTACTCAATTCAGTTTTCGCGCGTTCGAATGAATATTTTTGTATGAATCTCCTTTATTTCTAAACCCACCCACACTATGCACCATAATATCAACTTTTAATCTCATTTTGGGCCTGAAATGCCTTTTATGAAGGATATATTCATAAAAAAAAATGTTTTTTTTTCCATTTTTAAATTTTTTAATGATTAGTGAATGGAAAAAATGTTACAAAAATATAATTTATATTTTGAAATAAACATTGCTGAAAAATATATGAAATTTATTTTAATAATGACAAGATCTTTATTTTGTAAAACATTTATTGATGAAATGACTTACAAAAAACACAACCAGCTGATTTTTGACATGCGATGATTGCCGTTTTTTAAATGGGAAACGTAGTTTTTCAGAACACTGATCGCGTTAGGAATTGAATCGAACGCGTTACGTTTACTCACCTAACGCCGTAATATAGAACAAGGGTGAATATTTTTTCGCTTCATAAAGCGCAAAGGAAGACCTTCGCACACTCTGTGATAATAAAAACTTATTTTCAGCGATTAAATATTTAAAAACTAGGGGGTTACCCGTCCTAAGACGGCCTCCTAGAAATTTCAGTTTACAGATCACTGTAAATTAACTAAATTTATTCAAGCGTAGCATCTCAATCCGCAACATGTTCCCGTAACACAACTGGAGATATATTTCATATCTTAGGTTTACGTATTCAGAAAGCACATTATTTACGACGCAACACCTCGAGTGGAGACATTAAATTGATCCCATTTCCCCGATTGGTAAAATAGCTCCCGTCAAACATATTTTACGTAAAGGCAAAAACCTCGACAACCGCAGCACCAAAGTGGTGCGAGATAGAACCATTTTATCTTCGACAGAAAAAATTCCCGTAAAAACCTCCACAACTTAGCTGAACATTGTAATCGCGTTTGCCCTCTATATAAAAAGTTCAAAAGTTTCTATTGACACCAGCGCCAGAGCGGTGGAAGATAGAACTATATGGTCTTCGGCAGAAATAGTGCCAAATGAAAACTTCCACAATTTTGCTGAGCATTGTAATCGCGGTTAACCCTATATAAAACGATCCAAAGATTTTATTGACTCCAGCACCAAAGCGGTGAGAGATACAACTATATGGTCTTCGAAAGAAATAGTCCCCATGAAAAGTTACACAACTTTGCTGATCATTGTAATTGCGTGTGACCTTTATATAAAAAGATCAAAAGTTTGTATTGACTCCAGCGCCAAAGCGGTGAGAGATAGAACTATATGGTCTTCCACAGAAATAGTCCCCATGAAAACCTCCATAACTTTGCTGAACATTGTTATCGCGTGTGACTTCTATATAAAAAGTTCGTAAATTTGTATTGCCTCCAGCGCCGAAGCGGTGGGAAATGGAACTTTGCCGTGTACGTCACAATGTCTGGCATACAAATCTTACTAAGATTGCCTCAGGTCAGAATCATGTCCGATGTATATTTCAGACTATAAATGAACTTTTTCCAAAATAAGCTTTCAAGCCCCTTTGTAACTCCTCCGACCCCCAACCTCCCCGGAAACAAAATCTCTCCACATTTCAAGTCCTTCTCTACAACATATCAAAAAGTGTTTTTTTTTTTTTTGCTCAACGAATTTTCTTTCCGGACAATATAGGACGGACAGAAAGAAAGAAAGAAAGAAAGAAGGATTAGCCTTTTATATATATAATTACATGTTTATAGTTAATATTAACTTCATTTTTACAAACCTAAATAATTTCACAGCTATTCACACTGACTCATAGCAAAATAGAACCGATTCAATTACCATTTAACTTGTTAACCAACACATATGAGTACACATTAACCAAATTGTCTCCATTCCACACTGTTATCTTCACACATTAACGAATTTGTTAACCATCTTGTATGCGCGGCGATGATAATGTAGAGCAGCCTTTAGTTTAATATGTATTTTTTTTTTTTTTTTTTTTCATAAAAAAACAAAATTGCTGTTTATAATTAAGATCAATTCCAACAATTCGAAAAAAGTTGTGCCATTTTTTTTTGTTGTAGAAATTATATTAATTGTTAATTTTGATTTATTACTAAATTTTTATTATTTACCATAACATTCTTTTACTTTTTGCTTGGTTTTTTTTGAAAATAACATTCCACAAGAAAGGGTGGTTACAACACCTTAAATCTATGGCAGAAATCTTTTTGGCAAAACTAATATAATGTAATTTAATATTGGAGTTGCTTTATTTTTCTCTGGCTTCAATTAACGACGCAAATCGAGGTTTTGGTATACCTTTTTATGGGCGTGTGCAAATAGCAACTGAAATATCTGTTATGCAATTTGTTTCTAACCGATGCCACATGAAAAGTTATCTCGCTAGAGATTTTTCAGACTTTCCATGTATAGTGTTAGTATAAAAGCCTTTGTAAAAATGACCATACATTAGGGCGAAAATGTATTAAACATTTTCTTTCATTCGTGTAGAACGGATTCCATAGTTTTGGTTTTCAGATTATATTAAAAATAGTCCGTCGTGGATCCGTCGCGATCTGTGTAGTCCAATTGAAAACGTATATACCATATTTAAAATTTGAATGCGTCGTGAATCCGTCGTTCTGTTTCCCGCATAATAATTATTTTTTAATTTTCCTGATAAAAAAGTATATAAGTTACTGGAATCATGATCGATGCAAATCTCCACGTTTTATAAGATTCTAAATCGTTTGCAATCATTTTTATACAATGTCTGTCTGTCTGTCTGTCACAAAAAATTTTGAGATTAACTAAGGACTACGTTCATTCTGAATTTCCATATTCATATAGCTTTCTTTTAGAAAGGCTTTTGGAAGGTAACGTGATTTGAACATACGTATAGAAGTTTCAATAGTGGTTTTGCAGTGTTTCAGTTTTTTTTCATTGCCATACTACTTATTCATTTCATTAAACATTTTTCGTCCATTTTTAAATCTCAAAGTGGGAGATTAGTATTAAATTTCTCTGACCACTTTTCATGCCAAATCAGAAAGAACGCTCAGTATGCATTTATGGTTTGATATACTTGCTACTTTTGTAGGCTTTTCAAACAAATGTGATAAGAGATAAATTTGATAGAACTCAGTTTCGAAAAGTTACTTTAGTTAATATCCGCACAAGCGCCTATAATATTCTAAGAAAAGCATGTCTGTCTCTAGAAAAAGAAAAAAAGATTTTTGAAAAATTTCAAGGTGGTGTTACCTCCTTAATTAATTTAAATTTGAATGCATTTTAATATGCTATAGTCAAGCACAAATTTCATTTTGAAATTATTAAATAATAAATGAAAAAGTATAATGCTAAACTTTATAAAATATTTTTTGATAATATTTTTAAAATAAAAGTTATTTAGTTTGGGTTTTTTTAGTGTTTTAAACAGATTAAAATCAAATTAGATTAAATTATATTTTTCTTCTTATTTAAACTAATTCAATATCAATGATGAAGAAAATACCGAAATCAACTTACTTATTTTATCAAGTTTTTACAAAACGACAAATATGAAAAAAAATTATTGAATTTGAATTGATATTTAAAGTACTAGAGATCACCTCAATTGATTCTAAAAAAAATTATTTGAGATTAAAATAAAACAATTTAATCCTATTGAAAATCAATATATCGTACTATTCTGTATAATGTAACATTGTACACTATTAGAATTTTCAACATTTTGACTCTTGTAGATCGAATGAACCTTCTGAATAGTATATTACTACACTATTTTGACTGGTATGTACATTATTCAGAATAGTATGGTAAGAGAATATTACAATAATTAGTAATTATAATAAATAACCAATTATTATCGAAAAATTGAAATATGAAAATAATATGTATTCAACATTCTTTGTTTGGGTAAATACGTTCTTTAATGTGAAGTAGTTCAGAGGCGTAAGTGAAATTATTTTTAATCGTTTCGACACTCATCATATGTTATCATCTCAAATATATTTTTTAAAATCGTTGTCTTGATAAGCTTATATTTCTGGATGATACACATTTTCTATATGCTTTACAATATACATTTTTTCGCTAAAATAGAGCTCCAGGGCAAATTAGTTTTATGACTTATTATATATCTCGAAACGATAGTTTGAAGAAACTAGATATGTTGAAAATCATTCGATATATGTTATTAAAAATAATTAACTCAAATCGTTTTAATTAATTTCTATAAGATTTGTAATATACATTGGCTATAAATGAATTGAGTTTAAAAACAATCGAGAGGGTGAAATTGAAAACGCTGAAAGAAGTGTAGAACGATATCGAAATATTTTATAGTTTTGCTGTGAAAGAATAATTCCTTCCATATTTTTCTACGCAAAGATTAAAACCTATTGTAATTTAGTTGAAATTTTTGAAATTGTATTGTATTGTTTGCAATACTATGAAAAACTTAACACGTTTTTCTCAACACTGCTGTACGAATTATCAGGATGTAACACCAGAGATAGTAGACTGAGATTTGGAATGGTCATCACGTAACTATCATTGAGTGAAAATGTTCATTACTAAAATGCCTTAATGCACTAATGGACAGCTAATAATCATTGGAACTGAAAAAATACATAAATCTTTTTAAAGGAGTTTGTGGAAAAAGTTTGAAAAATATAAAAATTTCATGTTCAAAATGATATTTGTTCAAAAGTCTGTAAATACATGTATTTTTATATCATACAGATTTTTTTTTATAAATATTTTGAATGAAGTGGCACGGGTTGCAGACTGTAAATGTGACCAAATCTGAATCCAACTTGAGATCTCTAGTGTATAATGGATGAATTGAGTTCAAATTCGTAGAAAATAGTAGTTTCGGCGCCCGATGATTTTGTTAATAACGTTTTTTGCTTAAAAACGATATAGATAATAACAAATGAGATTTTAGTGAGAAAAACTGCAAAAAAAATTGTATGTCACATGAATAATTATCAATAATTTTATTGATGTCAAAAAGTTAAAAAAATCATTTTTTATATTCTGGAATTGATTCCCAAAATTCGCACTTGTTTTGAGGCTATCACACTATCGTGAGCTCTTAATCCATTTGAGACGAATAATTACTTAGAAGATTATCCCCAGGAGCGGACAATTTTTTAAATATCAAACAGTTTAAGCAAAACGATCTCATTTTCACGGCTACTTCTTCATTAAAAAAGAAAATGAAAATTAAATTCCGGAAAAATTGAAAATTTTAAGGAACTTTTATTACGTGGCGACTTGTCGTTCAAAAACTACTTCTTCATTAATAACTAATAATTCATGAGATCATAACACACACGTGAGTAGGTCGTTTTTTGGCTAGTAAATGCGTTACATACCACGGTGTGGATCCGTCCTGAATGGATATCAACAAATTTATCATAAGTCGATTATAATTTTCACTATACATATTTGTTCATTGTAATATTAATTTAGTTCTATCTGCTTAAACTCTTAAAAATTCAATCTTCTGAAACGAAATAATCGGGCTGCCACAGAATAAGATCTAATAAATTTTGGAAGAAACAATTTTTTAATCACGAAATTAATTATTAAAATAGAAATATAAAATAATTTTCGTTTCTGTAATATTATGAATATGCAACGAAATAAAAATAAAATTGAAAAAGAATAAACGTAATAATAAACTGCTTCATTTAAAACCAAAAACATAGAAATAATATTATGTAAATGTAATAAAAACGCATTCAACAAGAGATTATTAATAAAAGTATATATTTAAAAAACAACAAAACTAATTATTATTAAAAATATCATTTTTTTTTATCATTTTGGTTTTTTGTCTAATTTAATTTTATTTGTTTTTTTGTTTTTTGTCAACTAAGAAAATATATTTTGTGCCTGGGGTCTTGAGTTTATTTTTCTATAAATTTTTTATTAATTTTTAAATTTTTGTTTTTTCTTTAATTTCTTGACCAATAAACAATTCCCCTGAAAATCGATAATTGGGAGATTTGTTAAATGAAATTAATTTTATAATTAAAGAAAAAATAATATTAGCGACAAAATTTATAAAAAAAAAAAAATGTTCTAGTCGTTCGTTTTAAATATTCTTAGGCACAAAACTTATTTTCATTTAGTATTTTTTAATTTTTATAATTCAATAAAAAAACAAATAAAATAATATTTCACAAATACTAATTTTTATTAATATTTTATGTTTATTTTTATTTTAAAAAATAATTTAAATTGACTTTGCTTCTATGTTTTTAGTTAAAAATTTGTATGTCAAATTGTTTGTGTAAATCTATAAAACAGTAAAAGAAAGAGAAATTATTAGTATTGACATTTTAAATATTTAAAAAAAAAAAACATAATTTTGTCGCTAATAATAAAATTAATTTCATTTATTTCTTTTTTTTTTTGCTCTGTCATGGTTGGTTGTTTATTTCATTTCACAAAATATCGGATAATTCAAATTATTTCGAATTGGCGAATAAAATAGTGGGTAGCCGATGGTTCACCAACCCATTCAACAGCTGTGAGAATAGAAAATGCTCTTCAATTTGTGCCACCTGGAACAAATCCAAAGGAATTTAAGAAACTACAACAATTGGTAAGCAAAGTATATTTTAGCTTTGACCTAATAATATGATATATCTATATCTCATTATCGTTTTTTCAAATAACTTGATTACAAAAGAATTGAAAATTTTTTGCTATGCCCTAATAATATTTCGCAAGACGGCCATTTGAAACATTGCATTAATCAAATAAATCTGAAAACAATAAAAATAATAAAAGAAATGGCCAAAGTCGTCTGGTAGGATTCATAATTAAAACACATTTTCTGTTAATTTCAAATACTGCAATAAAAAAACAAGTTTCAATTTGTGCCATCTATCTCTCGAATATAGTACGAAATAACTGTCCTTAAAATTATACCCCGATCATAATATGGCTTAAATAAGCCCGTATAAAATGTATGGTAAACGTGCTTTTTTCACAAAAAAAAAAACAGCTATAATGTTCGTTCCTATTGTTGTTACCATATTTGTATCTTAACATCTTACAGTGCTTTTTAAAGCTCCTCCATTTTATTTATCTTCCCACTAGAATTAGCAGGACAACTCCACAGGATTTATTTTCAGTCTGCGGCGCCATTTTGAATGCATTAAATTTTTATGTGGGCATTTTAAGTTCAGATATTTTATTTCTAAAAATGCCGTTGATGAAGAGCCAACATAATATTGCCGCATAAATTCATTATAAAAATATTTTCTATATGTTAGTTCAACTGAAAATGTATTACGGTAGACAAAATTGGAACGAAGATTTCTCTAAAAAACAATCCCAATAAAATCATTAACATTTCTGAAATTTTTGTCATAAAAAAATGATCAAAATTTTTAAACGAATTTTATTTTAAATGAAACATTTATTTTATTGCTGCTGTAGTTCTAAAGAGGCCAAATTATTTTAAAAAAATTCTGGGAATTAGAAATATAGGAAAAATCGTTTGCAATTACATACATTTGTATGCATTCAATTCATTTTTAATTTCAGCATGTCAGAAAAAGTCTGAGTTCTTGTTTAAGTCTTCAAATAACTCCTGTGGAGTCGGATTGTTAAGCTGGCTTTTTTCTTTTCGGCAAGATATAAGCGATATTGTGTTAAATCAAAAAGACAAGATATGTCTTCAAGTTAAGCAAGAGTTCGTAACTAGTATCTGATTTGGTCACATTTGTAGTTACAAACACTATTGATTAGGTGGCGATATCCTTTGCAGACAGGAGATGTGATCAATACAAAAATAATAATTAATTAATACTCTACTGTACTCTGTGTTTGTTTATGCGCCAAACATTTTGTGACTGCAAGCGATTTATAGCAAAGCTTTCACGTACGTTAAAATGATCTTCTAAAACTTGTCGATTATAGTTATCTCTTGGTACTGCTTAAAACAATTCCTCCAATACAAAAAGTAATCAATAACTTTCATTAATGTCAATGTAACCTTTCGCAATCAACTGTAGAAACCTGTTGATATATTTTTTTTGGACTTAATAAAACTAAGAAAATATAAACCAGAAATAATTATTAAAATAGTATATAGTTTATATAAAATAAATTTTTCTTATAAAGATCAAAGACAATCGTCGAGCTGACAAAATTTCAGCTGGACCACAATCACATATTTTGGAGGGTGTTACATGGGACGAAGCAAATCGTATTAAAGATGCCACTGTGTCAGCAACTGGCGATCATGTTGTATTAATGGGTGCTGCATCGAAAGGTATTATACAACGTGGCTATCAACATAATGCAACCGTTTATAAGGCGCCGTATGCTAAAAATCCTTTTGATTCAGTAACAGATGACGAATTAAATGAATATAAGAAAACAGTCGAACGAAAACACACACATGGAGATTGTATGATTTTAAATTATTATAAAATATAAAAAAAAAATTATTTAAAAGAATATTATTTTCTGTTAGATACCGATACCGATTTCTCAGAATCAGAAGCGCTAAGTTCGTTACAAACTTCTGTTGCACAACAGAAGAATACAGCGAAAAATATCCCAAGCCAGTCAGAAACTGAAGATGCTTCTGGTAAATAATTTTAAATATTTCTTATTGGCTTAGTTTTACATTCAAATTAGGTAATTAAAATATTTAAACTCAGTGCGTATTAACTTTATTGACTTGAGTAAAAAAAGAAAAAAATTAAGTGATATCGCCTTGCTCTCTACCATTAGCGATGTCCAAACTTATTTTGAATATAAAATATCTATTAAATTGTTTATCCGAAACATTGCAGATACAATGTTTTCGCAATAGTTAACAGTTTATTTTTATTTGGGGCAAAATTAGGAGCTGCAAATTTTAAATTCACTTATTGAGACCAACTACAACAATTTTAAAAGGTCAATATTTTGTTTGAGGAAAGAACAAAAAAATTTTGGCCGCTTTGAAAAGTGGTATAAAAAATATAAAATTGGACATTTTTTTTGGTGAAACAGAAATGCCAATATGCTAACCTCCATATCAGTTCACTGTAACTATGCTAATATGCAATTGATTGTATTAAACTGTAGTATATAATTTTTGCATTTTCTTGTGATTTTCTTGCTTCTCTATTTTATTAATTTATATCTTGCATCCTTTTTATCTTTTATTATCCGCGTAACCTAAAAATATTGAAGAAACATTTTAAATATGTATATCAATTAATTTATGCAAGAACAACTAGGATTGGTGGATATATTCTCTTTCAAAAGCTGGACTTTTTAAATAAATTTAGCTAATATTTTATTTGTTTAAATTTTATTTTAGAACCACAAGTATTGAGAATAGAAACGAAACAAGCTCCGAAACCTAGCCAACCAGAAGTAGTATTGAGTGATGGTAAGTAAATTATTAAAATTACAAATTGAACATTTTCTTCAAAAATTAATTTGAATTTTGCAGAAATATTTTTTATTAAAAATATAAAATAAAAAATACAACAATTGAAATATTTAAATTAATTTTTTTTTCGCAAAAAATTCCAGCCAAAATGTTATTTTTTATAAACCAAAATGGAAAAAAATTAAAATTTCTAAATTTAGAATTTTTTAATTTTTTTTTCTAATAAATTAAAAAAAAATTAAAGAATCAAATTTAAAAACAAAACTAATTTTTTCCCACTACAGATTTTTACTATTGGCTTATTGATGTTCTTACACTTTGTTTAATATAAAAAAAAAAAAAAACATTTCAAAAAGTCTTCCAATATTTTTTGGTTTGTTTTTAAAACAAATCAAGGAAAGAAAGTTATTAATACAAATATAATCATTTAATTAGTTATAATTATATTACATATATGCAAAAAAATAAGTTTGAAAATTTAGTTGAATTTTTGTTTACTAAAGATAAAAAAAATATTTAAATGCCAAAGTAAGAGTTGTTATTCGATTGATTAGTGATTTTTATTAAAAACATAATAATTATAATAATAAATTACGGTAATGAACATACATTTTAATATAGTTTATTAATTTCTCACAATAAAAAAAAAACACAAAAAGCAAAGTAAATTACACCAAAAATAAGAATTTACTACAATTTTTTGTCTAACTATTTAATTTCCACTGTAGCCAGCTCACATAAATCCAAACGAAAGTGAAATGAAATTTTTATTAAACTAATTAAACGAAGTAATGAATTTTTGTTAATAAATATGGTGAGTGATCATCAACCAAAGAAAAACAATAAATTTTCAAAATAACATTCCAAAATTTACTCAAATAATCACAAAAATAATTGTTTATTAATTTTTTTAGTCTCAAAATATTAGTTTCACCACAGAGAAAAGAAACAGAGGATTCTTTGTGTATACACTTTTTGCAAAGAATTCTATTTCGTCATTAGTGTTTGTAAAAAAAAAAATGGAGATACATGCATTTTTATATCATACAGAGTTTTTTTTTTTACAAATACTATTAATGAGGTGGCATGGTTTGCAGACTACAAACGTGACTAAATCAGAATTCAAATTGAGAACTCTGTTTAGTGTATTCTGTGGTTTCACTTAGAATAGATGATCAAATACTCATCGTTTTTGTTTTTACATTATTTTTTTTGTTTTTTGTTTAAAATTGTTTTAGCATAAAATTAATATTAATTCAGAAAAAAAAAAATAGTATTCACGTTTCGAATTTTTTTGCGAAGAAACTATAATTGTGATTCAAGAAGTTTTTACAGAATTTAGTATCGGTTCGTAAAGCGGAATGTCAAAGAATATGTGTACCTATAATATTTAATCTATGATTTCGTATTACGATTTTCGATTATGCAGCAGCAGCAGGTCCATTGTTGCTTAGACTTAGACAAAATAGAAAAATTCGGAAAAGTATTAGGTCTATGAATAAGATCCTTCGATTTTACATTAGATGGTGTAAGCCATACCATTTGTAATACGTATTACACGTGTTACACGTATTTGAAAGGTCTTATGACAAGCTTCAAAACTTTCAATATGACATCAATATGACGTTAAAGTCTAAAAAAACATTGTTTTTTAGATGACGTTAAAGTCTAAAAAAACATTGTTTTTTAGTCGATTGAAAATGGAACGTTACGTGCCAAATAAACAGAATTTGCGGGAAGCTTTACTTAACTGCTTCTAAGACAATAAAGAAAGGGTTTTTGCATCAAATTGTTGCTGGAGATAAAAAGTGGATCTGTTTCGAAAATCCTAAATTCAGAAAATCAAAAGTAAAGCCTGATTAACCAGTCCCGTCAACGCTAAAAAGAAACTTTCATTCAGATAAGGTTATGCTCTGTATTTGGTGAGATCAGAAAGGTGTGATCTGTTATGAGTTTCCAAAACTTCCTAAAACTATTATTGACGTTGTCTACCGTTTGAAGTTAGCTGTAGAGGAAGGAGACGAGCAGAATGTGTGAATGGACATAACAAATTAATTTTTCAACATGACAATCCCAGACCAAATCTCCTTCAGATTACGAATTATTCCGGTCCATGCAATCAGTCATTTCTGAGTACCACTTTCAAAATTAAATTAACTGAAAGATGTTCGAAGGTTGTTGCTTCAGAAGAAGCTAATAATAATTTTTTTAGTATGGTCTTCAATTTATTACGATAATGCGCCCCTAGAAGCTTTAAATTTACTGGTGACGTCTGTAAAATTTTTGATACATATACATATTTCAATTCTTTTTTGTAAATTTAAATTTAATACAGTTGACAGTAAATTATTTCTCATAGTCCGAGAATCATGATTTTTTTTTCTTACGTCAGATAAGCATAGTTTCAATACCACTTGCGTATTTACAATCATTTGATTTGCAAGTTACGTTTTTAAAAATATGACGCTTTGTGCATGTGTTGTTCATAAGCACATGTAATGCGCAAATAAACGAACAGTTGCTTTAATGAAAACATCACGACTTTTTTTCTCGTACGAAACCTATTCTATTTGGCAAATGTCCTGTGTTGACCACCACATCTATCTATCTATTATATAAAAAAGTTTTCTCCGCAAATCATTTATAAATTTTGTAGGCGACAGAAAGAACTGAATAAATAATAACTTATAACTGAAAAAATAATGGGGACGGGCTGGGTTCGAACTTCAATACATTTATTTTTACTAAATAAATAGTCGCTTTCGCGCTAAGCCATTAAATTCACTTTCCCAAGCAGTTCAGATTCGTTAATATCAAATCAAAACTGAATAAATAATTATAACTGAACAATAAATAACCGCCATCGTCTGGGTTCGAACTTATGCACAGTTGACTTTACTAAATAACTCGCTTCCTCACCAAGCCATTGACTTGCTTGTTTAAAGTAATTCAGATTCGATAATGTCTAAATAAAGTCTGCATACTTTATTTATATATTTAAAGGAAAAGAAAAATAGAATCTTATTCTAACGCTAAAGGAAAAAAAAACCAAAAACAAAAGAATAGTGTCCTTGATAAATTTTTTTCATTTTTCGATTCATTGGGAGAAAATATAAAATGTGTATCAGTTCCTAATAAAATTGCATTGTCCTCTACCGACTACACACTCGTGAGGATGGGGCGGGGGTTGGCGAGCGAAGAGAGCATTATCTACATTTATGTTACAAAGGCAAATAGACGGGATATGATGTTAGCAAAATAATATTTATATTTTATTTAAATTCATATTTTTCCAGTACATACATCCTTTTTTTCATACTATTAAACAGTTTTTGATGGGAAATGCAATTCCAATAAGAGACTAGTAATATTGAAGCTGTGACTTCTTCCAATAAATTTCCAAAATATTAAATAAATTCCAAAAGTCTATTAAGTTAAAAAATGTCACAACATAGTTAATGTTTCATAAAAAGCTAGTATTCCATGTAAAAAAGTCTATTAAACGTAGCATCAATGAAATAAATTCATAATCTATTACTTCATTTACATGATCTACTTGAAGTCGACTTCAATTCGAAAATCGCCCATGTAAACCCGGATTGACATCAATCCGAAAATCGTCCATGTAAACCCGAATAGACTTCAATCCGGCTTTAGTCGATCCGAACACAAACATTTTTCTGATCGACTTGAAATTTGCATGTAAACCCAGAACGACTTCAAATCGACTTGAAAATTTAAAATGAAGTATGAACTGAGGCGAAACATAACCTAAAAAAGAAGTATTTATTTGCATTTGCGTCATAACTAACATCTGTCATTAAAAAATATAAGTTCTGACCGAAAATATTTTACATCATAACAGAATTTTATATGTGTTCTCTGAGTGATTCAATTAATAAATATGGAATACCTTCCACCATTTTTTTCAACACACAAATAATTTTACACCTACATAAAAATTTCAAATCTATACAAACATTTTCGAAAATATTTCTCAAATAACCATGACAACTCGCTCAAATTATAACATTTTAATTATGACCCGTTCGCTAGAATACGAATTTTCGCAGCAGTTATAATTTCAGTCAGAATATTATTATCATAAAAACTGTCACAATGCCAGATAAAGCGGGATAATCTTAATTTTTAATCATCCAGGGCAGGGACATGTAGAGTCCTGAAATCCCGAGCATCGCCGGGGAATTAAAGCCAATCTCCACACAGCCGACATCCTATTCTGATAAAAGTATGGGATGCACTTATGCAAAATTTAGTTAAACAGAAAGGGAGAAATAATCATCCTACGAATTTTGTCGTCTTCTGCAGTTCAAATTTCCCCATCTGATTCTTCATCTGCCAGATGATTCCCTTCAAACTTGGTCATCTGATTTATGGGTTTTCTCTGCATTTGCATACTCTCACAATAATCATACACGATATCGTTGCACACTACCAAATTTTCTTATAGGAAGTTTTTCTATGACGAATTGATTTTTATGGTTTACGCAAGTTAAATTGTTAACTTCTATACGAAATATATAAAAATTAAAAAAATTTGTTTTGCAAATCTTCACGTTTTATAAGATTCTAAATGGTTTGCAATCATTTTTATCCAATGTCTGTCTGTCTGTATATCTAAGGGCTACGTACACTCTAAATTCCCATATTCATATAGCTTTCTTTTAGAAAGGCTTTCGGAAGGTAACTTGTTTTGAACATACGTATAGAAGTCTCGTCGTTTTGCATTACAGCTTGTTTTTAGATGTGATAGGAATTTAAGCCTTATGATAATGTCTGAAAACACAATTAGGTACTACATTTTTCTATAAAATGGAAGGGAATGTTCATAATTTTCTCATAATATTATAAATTGTGTGGGGAGAGACCCTGATGTTTTTATTCGATCAATCCTAGCGTAAATTGCAAAAATCCATCTCTTTCTACTTTTCTGATTTTTCTCGTCAGAATAGGATGTCGGCTGTGTGGAGATTGGGCCTTTAGGCTAGTTATCGATAAAAGTGAATACTATTTTTTTTTTTTTTTTTTTAACATAAATTACATGTTTTCGCGCATTAAAAACATTTTATTTAATAAATAATATCTTTTTTTGTTTGCATTTTTGAAAACAAATTAAAAATTTGTTGGCGAATTGTATAGATTCAAAATTCTATAATGTGGAAATAAAAAAGGAAATGTATAGTTAGTTACCAAAAAAAAAAGAAAAAAAGAAATATAAAATAGATAGAAAATAGTTAATTGGAAATTTGCCTGATAATAAAAATGAGTTTAGTCATCCTTTTAGATTTGATCCAATTGTTGTTAAAATATGTTTTGCTTTTGTTATTTATATATAGAATATAGTAAAAGAATTGCACGAGTTTCTTTTGTTGAAATTTTTTTTTTGTTTTTTTATAAAACTATTTTCTATTATTTTATTTTCTTTTTACTTTGTTTTTGATTGATAACAAATTAGTTTTGGGAATAAATTGTTAAACTCGTTAGGCTATTTCAGAAGTTTCAACAATTATCACTGATTACAAAATTCTGAACGAGTTAAATAAATTCATAGAAATGTATTATTTTCGAGATTTGTAATTATTTCCGTTTTCCTAGAAGAAATCTTATAATGAATATTTTCTTTCTTACAATCTGTAAGAAATATTTTGAAGTTAGGCTGAACCACATTGTCGAGTATATTTAGATTAATTGTGAAAGCTGTAATTTTTTTATTTAATTAATGGCACTGCACCATTATATGAGATATTTATTAAATCATGTCGTTAAGGATTTTAGATTGCTATTTGACTAATAATACTTGAAAATACTGTTCTGGGTTTTTATTTGATTACACATTAAAGTATTAAACTTTAAGAATGGTAAAAATAGCGACATTTTTGAATGAGAATAACAATTACCTGACTCAACCTCACAGTCATTCAATTTTGAGTATAAGCCCTAATTTAAAAAAAAATACCTAATTTTCCAACCTACTCGAAAGCACTAAATTTTCATACATTCAACCCAAGGTCGACACTATGACACATCAAATTATTAGTTAATGACAATAATTCATAGTTTATACTGAAATACGCACTCCAACATTCGTGTTTTTTATTGTAATCACATTTTTCGAAAGAAATTAAATCTTGTTTCCACATACATACATCGAATATGTAATCAGCTTTCGGTCAGAATTATGATAAAAAATCTAAACTCTATTACAACACTTCCCAAAATTATTACAAAAATTTGTTTTTCATTCAGTTCTAAATTATTTTATGTTTTAAATACTAAATCCTAAATGATAACAGAATTGCGACTCCTAGTTTAGGATACCAGATTATTCAACATATTATAGTTTATCAATCAAAAATAGATTAATATATGTATTTTCACACCTATTTCAAATGGAATTGTGTTCACAGCTTTTTATACATTTTGTATATTTTGTCAGATTGGAGGGTCCAAAACAATAAGAAGTTCCTTATTTTAAATTTATACTTTTAGTATTATAAAAACTTTAACATTGGTAATAAATACTTCTACATTTTTCAAATAAAAGTTTAAAGAACTTAAATAAATTGTATGTGAGATATATGTATAGTAGTAGTTCGAAATAATGTTTTTAATGAATATTGCGAACTTAGAAATTTTAAAAATGACTTGTTTTGGATCCTCCAATTGTTTTGCTTAATAGATAAATAAATATGTTTTTCTTTTCTTTTTTTTTCTCTAAACTAAAAGCGAATAGTGGCTCTTTTGTTCTGTTCTTTAGAAATACATATAAGAAGATCAAGACTTGAAAAGTCTAATTTTTAAAACATTTGTATATACAATATTTTTATACAAACAAAAAAAAAATTCTAAACGTGATTTTTTTTTTCTTTTAAATTCCTTCACATTCTTATTCTCAAAATTATTTACACACAATCTTTTTATTATTTAATACAAATTTTTATTTATTTATTTTTTTTTCTTGTTTCAATCCTTAAACTAATTA
This sequence comes from Xylophagus ater, assembly GCA_963422695.1. Classification (NCBI taxonomy): domain Eukaryota; kingdom Metazoa; phylum Arthropoda; class Insecta; order Diptera; family Xylophagidae; genus Xylophagus; species Xylophagus ater. The sequence continues at coordinate 40,021,703 of OY730478.1, forward strand.
TTATAGCAAGTGTTGAGTTTCTCAATGTGGAACGAGCGCATTCAACTAATAATAAAAAACCACCAACAGGTCGAGGTAACAATTAAATATTAAAACCGTAAAAATATTTAAGAAACAAAAAAAAAAAAAAAAAACTAAACTAATTTAACGATTAATTTTTCATAAATTTAACTTTTATTGTAAATAATATTTTTGTACATAATTTTGTCGTGTAAATATTCAATTGGAAATTTCGTCATGTTTCAAAAATTTAAAAACACATATAAAGTCTGACAAAAAAGTTCATAATTGTATTAGTTTTGCTAATTTTTTAACCAAATTAATTTTAAAAATAAAAAAAACTAAAATTTCTAATTAAATAGTAAAAAAATAATATGTTGTTCGATAAAAATTTATATTGTACTAGCGGCCCGTCCCGGCTTCGCACGGGTGGAGATTTATTTTTTAAACATTAGAAGGGTCTTTGTGCATGAAGTTAGACTACAGAGAATATTAGACGCGACAGACATGAATGTGAGGATCATTAGATACAGATGTATGCGGAACAAATCTTTAAGTAGGGATCCCTAATTTTTTCTAGTACTAAATATAGCGTATGTTACTCAAGGATAATGTAGCATTCTAATGGTGAAAGAATTTTTGAAATCGGTCCAGTAGTTTTTGAGTTTATTCGTTACAAACATATAAAAATACAAATTATTTAAGTTTTAGTAGGGATCCCTAATTTTTTCTAGCAATAAATATAGCGTATGTTACTCAGGGATAATGTAGTATTCTAATGGTGAAAGAATTTTTGAAATCGGTCCAGTACTTTTTGAGTTTATTCGTTACAAACGTATAAAAATACAAATTATTTAAGTTTTAGTAGGGATCCCTAATTTTTTCTAGCAATAAATATAGCGTATGTTACTCAGGGATAATGTAGTATTCTAATGGTGAAAGAATTTTTGAAATCGGTCCAGTACTTTTTGAGTTTATTCGTTACAAACGTATAAAAATACAAATTATTTAAGTTTTAGTAGGGATCCCTAATTTTTTCTAGCAATAAATATAGCGTATGTTACTCAGGGATAATGTAGTATTCTAATGGTGAAAGAATTTTTGAAATCGGTCCAGTAGTTTTTGAGTTTATTCGTGTTAAACATCCATACAAACCTTTCCTCTTTATAATATTAGTATGATTTGTCATTACAGGCCTCCTTTGTATGACACGGTATTTTCATTATACCTTTTTAATATTAAATGGAAAACCTCATTTAATAAAATGCTTTTTCTTATATAAATCCGTTCTTTATATACTTTTTTTGGAACTTACTTATAACACGGTGTTTTCTAACCAGTCTTACGTGTATTTATTGTATTTAAATGAAATTAGTAAGATATACAGAAACCGTGAAGTCTTGTATAAATAACATTTTTTTATTTGATTGTAAACACTGCTTTTTGTGTGTTATTCCAAGGACGTCATGCCTTAAAAATATTTTTACATTTGCTTTTATGAAAAATTACACATAAACTTAATGTTTTTATTTTAAAATTCGATGTTATGAATTGCTTAATTCCAAAATTCGCCTTCTATAATTATCGAAAATGTCATGTAAAAGAAAAATCAGCAATCCTATTCCAGAGTAACTAAACTGTGTTTCCTTGTAAGAAATTTTTTTGGGAATATAAGCAACTTGTTTTGGATCTACCCACAGGTGTATCACCGTTTATATTTCCAACCAATCGTGTAACTATTTGACACAAATCATATCGAAATAACATAGCAATTGTAATACATTTTCGAATCGATTCGATCTTTATTGAATTACCCGATTCCACTTCAGACGTCTTATTTGGATATATTCATACGGTCTACTTGTTCACCGTATGTTGGCCCTTTTTTATCTTATGCACGGAGGCCACTAAGTCGTCAAATATAATATTTGGTACAATTCAAGATTGAAAATTATTCTTAGTCACTTGCATGCTTTCATATTTTGTAAGTATTTCCCGCTGTCTCTGGGATATCACGATGAGCGATATATGATGAGTGATTCTTGTCTGGATGTCTATTCTCAAACTAAGTTGACTTGCATATGTATAGTAAGTGTAAAAAATCTATTCAAATTTTACAAAATTAGTATTCTTAACATCCGCATGAGAGTATGGCCATATTTATTGATGCGATACTGAAAGCACTCGACTTAGTTTTGTCAGCTGAAAATACAAATTATTTTTCAAAACAGAAAACTTTATATTTCTTAGATCAAAGATGTAGTCAGAAAGGATCAAAATGGTGATCAAATGGTAGTCAAAAAGCTGGTCGAGGAGTTGGGGAAGCTTTGTTTAAGTTACGTAGTAACGAACCCTAGTTAATAGTATATATATAGTAAAGTGTATTGAAAACTTCAGCAATTTCACAACCACTAGTCCTACAATTGACAGTAAAATTTTCACAATAGTCGATATTCATGAAGTTATATTCACCTCGTTTTTATACAAGATTCTGGGTACAAAAATATCAGATATTCGTTCAGCCGTCAAAGTCGGTATGAATAGGAAGGATACGAATAGAAATTTTTTTTTTTTTTTTATCGAACAACAAAATAGTTTTAGTTTAAATTTTTTTTTTTATTGGTGTTTTGATGTTCTTTTTAAAAAAATTTTCATTTCTTTTACTTTAATTCATAAAAATAATTTTTCCAGCTAATTTGAACAACGATAACAACAAAAAAATAGCAATTTCAGATGAAAATCATTTAATAAACCATTTAATTAATACAAATAATATAAATAATTTCTATAATATAACAAATAGGCATAACTGTCCAATAAAGCAAGGCACTTCAAATATAAAAGATGAAATTTATCATTTGAATAACGATTTTAATACTGATACTTATACTTCGTTTAGTACTTTAGATGATACTTTAATTGATAAGACATATTTAAATAATTTTGATGAAACCTATGATTATGTTTCTAATAATGATCATATTTATGAAACAATTTCATCAACTAATTATGATAAACAATTAAAAAATGAGTTTATTTATGATTCAGCACATTATTCTGTAATTTTATCAAATAATAATAACAGTATGAATAATTCATTACTACCACCATATCGTAGTTCATCACATTTCGGTTTTAATTGTCCACGTTTTATTCAACCAAATCATAAACATTTACCACTTTGTCCACAAAAGTATATTCCATTAAAACGTGAAATGTCTTTTGATGAGTTATTTTCAAATTCACGTTATATAAATACATCAGAAGATTCATTTAATACAATCTTACAACGTAAAATGTTCAATACATTACTATTACGTAAACGTAATTTATTTGATATAAATAATACAGATTGTTTTAATTTTAAACGCATTAAATTATCATTACCGCAAAATATTGATACAAAAATTGAAGAAAATATTTTTCATTATAATTATGGAGAAAAAAATTTTATTGAGAATTTTGATAATAAATTTGATTATAAAATAAAAACTATTTTACAATTAGAAACAATTAATGAAGAAGATGAAATCGATGATAAAATTACAAATACTATTGATATTAATCATAATTCAATTATAATGAAATCATCGAAATTTATTAAGAAAATTAATGAAATGAATTACGATAATGAAAGTCCAAATTTGAATTTTAATAATATTGAAAATATTAATTCAATAATTACGGTTATTCCGGAAGATGAAAATCTATTGGAAAGAAATGAAATTGAATCATTCTCAGAGAGGGCTGAAGTAACAATTTTATCACCAAATAAACGTCAAGTAATGACAAGATCTGAAAGAAATACTCGTAAAGAAGAATTCTTCGAAATTTGGGAGGATCATCTTAATTTCTATTCTAATCGTGAAGAACTTAAAAATGATTTACCAAAAAATCTTAATGATATCGAAGAGAATAGAAAATCATATGAAAAAATTCATGATGCTGGAAGTGAATTATTTAGTTCTTCATTATCATCAATTGAAACAATAACTTATTCTATTGAAGATAATGTTAGTAGTCCAACTGAAGATTGTAATTTACTAGATCTAAATCAATTATATACAAGTTCCGAAGATCATGAGATTTTTCCATTTGATGATAAACCACAAATAAATAAAGAAAATGTAGTCGATTTAATTACTTCGGACGATGATGAAAATCAATTAAATTCAATTGAAAAATTAATATTAAAAAAAATTGAAAATAGTGATTACTTAGATCGTAATGAAGGTTCAATATTTAATAAAATTGAAACAACAATTCGTTCGAAACTTTCAACACCATCGAAATTGTCCAGTGATGAAAATATTCGAAAACAAATATCATCATCAACACCAACAACTGATCACAGTTCAGATAGTTTTTATTCATTAAATTTTTCCGATGTTAAAGATTCTAAACAATATAATTATACCCCAAAAAATTCGAGAAATAATTTCATCAAAATCTTATCATCAACATCGAATCCATCTTCTACCGATGATGATTATTATAAGAATCTACCATCAACATCAAACCAACCATTTCGAAATAAAAGTCCAGTAAAAAGTATGAATCCACGTTTGAATTCAAAAAATTATACAAAACCCACACTTCCTAATTCCTCAAAATCAATCAAAAATAATGCAAATAACAATATTAATGTTAAATTTAATTTAAAATCAAATAAGAAACGTAATTTTATAACTGAGAATATTATGAATGTTTCATTAAAACAAAATCGACGACGGTATAATCCTGGTGCAATATTCTCACTAAATCCATTTAGTAATAAAAAAGAAATTGATCAGAAATCAACAAGAAAAATATCATCATCATCATCAAGTTCATCTTCAACGATAAATCCTGTTAAAACACCATCAACAACAAATTTAAATGTTGAAATTCAACAGGAATTTAATAAATTATTAACGGATGAAATAATTTATTCATTTCAAACAAAAGAATCAATAAATGGTTCGCCGAAATTGTGGGTTTCAATATCATCACCCAAACCAAGACGAAAAATTCAACAACCACGAAAAAAAATCCATTTAAATGATTTAAATAAGAAACAAACAAATCTAAAAAATGCACAAGAAAATTTCCAATTACCATTAACAAAACATATTAATTCTGAATCTCAACAATTAAATAATATTACAAAAGAATTAAATAAAAATGTTAACAAATTTGATGAGACTATTTGCAGATTTGGTCAGAATTTTGAAAGAATTACAAAAGATTTCGATGAAATTTATGAACTTCAAGAAAATATTGAAAATTCTCATAAAGAATTTAAAGAATCAATAAATTCATATCAACGTGAACAGAAATTATGTTTCGATATGCTTGCATTTTCGATATCTGAGGAGGATGATTGAAAATTATATTCGATGACAATATCGAAAATCATTTTAATTTATTTTTTAATTATTGAATTGTTTTTTTATTTTATTTTCTGAATCGAATTTATATTTAACAAACAAAACAGAACGAAATTTATTTTGTGATATTAATATATGTATATGCATCGTTTTGTGGGGTAGTGGCGACGCTTATTGAAGATTTTTTATCAAATTCACACAACCTTAACATATGATAGTTGCGGGAACTTGTTTAGATTATATATTATTTGCACAATTTGGATGGCGTAAAGGAATATACATACTAAACATCATGCATACGTTCTACTGGTAATTTTATTATTCTGATGAATCATTTTACCTTGGTATGAAATCACGTGTGATGTAAATAAATGACTGTACTGCGTAATATCACCCTATATTCGTTTCAAACTATTCGTTGTTTTAATCCTGGACTTTTAAGCCAGTCAATCCTTCGTCGATTATTTTTGCTGTAATTAGTCGAGGGAATGTATGGTGTCTTTCGTGCATGTACACACTATCCAATATTTGGCATTTAGTTTGAATTGAATGAATTTTATATAAAATATATATTGTATATATAATTTGCAATTATATATAATTGCGATTGTTAGTGTCACTGGTTTAGTGATGGCCCCACTAATAGTCGATATGGTCTCTTTGCGATAGCAATAATTTTATGATAAAACTTAGTTATGAGTTAGATTCTAAATATCTAACTCATATACAAAATTTAATTTCTATTTTATAATTGCGACACATGAACGTCGTTGCAACTAATTAGTGTTTCTTTATAAAAACATGTTGGATTTATTATTATACCTTTTTTATAACTAACAATGTTTAATTGATATCTAATATTTAGTTTACATTTTATGTTTTGAACGAAATGCTATTATTATTAAATCAAAAAGGATTTGATGACTTTTTGAATTGGGACACTGAATTTCGTAACCCATTTTTTTTATTTTTTATCACATGAAGTGTAATTTAATTTATAATCAATTTTTATTAGAAATATTCGGTTTTTATTTTTGTATCTTAAAGCTCTGATTTCAAGTTCAATATGCGATCACGTGAGGTGACCATAATTGCTTCGTTACAGTTATGCCTATTTGGTTTAAGTTTCTATTAATATAAAACTGTCGGTTCTATTATTTTAATATAACATTACAATTTAAAGCAAATAAAAATAAAGTTTGTTTTGAGGGCAATTTTTAATTGTTTTGAATGTCTTTTTTATATTTTATATTTAATCAGCATTTTGAATAACTGTAGAGAAATCTTTAATAAAACTTATCTTAATAATAAACATTTTCTTGTCTCTAAACTAATAAAAAGAAATCTTTATAACGAAATTATAATAACAAATAAGAAAAATAAAATAATCTTCAAGAAACAAGAAAAGTTAAAAAGCTCTCATCGCGAGGTAATTTTCTGTTTTCTAAGACCTTATTTCTATTATTTTATTTCCTCAAACTAATACTTTTTTTATATTTAATTTTCAACACACTAATATTAATTTTGCTTATTGCATGATATGCTTCATTCATTAACACTTTAATATACTGCTTAAAATTATTAAACCAAGTAAATGGTAAATATTAAATAAAAAGAAGCCTATTATAAGACATTTTTATACATTTAAGAGAAGACAGTATTTAATATACATATATGTTAGCTTTAGCTAATTATACGTAGTAAGTTTTTCGGTTACCCGAAATAATCAACATATGCATGTGATATAAATTTTTGTCTAAAATTTGTTAATACATATTTTTCGATATTATACCTAAAAAAAGAATTATTGAAATATTCGAGATTATTTTCGAAAAGGTGTTTTTTGAATAGATCAAATAAGTGAAAATTTTTTCGAACCCTGAAAAAACGAGGTCCTTTAAATTTTTGCATGACAATATTCCACTATTGTTTCTCTTGGTAACTGCTTTCCATTTGTTGCCTTCGTTTTCTACCCATAATATGTAATATACTAGTATTTAATATGAAAATAGCTGTATCATTTTAAAAGACATATCTAAGGTCAATTAGTATTTAATACAGCTTTTCATCTTATCCCATTTAATTCCTATCTGCTGTTCATTTCATATTCTCCAAAGTAATTTTCCAAATAAGTCGGCGTCTATATTTCGTATTTATGTTCTATGGTAGGTACTATCAGAGGGTATATTAGTTTTGTCACTCCATTTGTAACACATCGAAATAATCGTCGTAGAAAGGTTTTAATGGTATGGTTGTGTCGGGAATCAAAAGTTATAACGATTTATGCATGTCCGTTCGTCCGTATACAAGATAACTCAAAAACGCGTTATCCGATTTTGATGAAATTTAGAATGTGAGTTGCTTAATCCTTAACTTGGTTTCGTATTGCATTTGAGCAATCCAGCGATCCAGGGGGAGCAAAGTTATAAACGAAAAACCAGGGTGACCAGAAAGTTTTGTCGTTTTTTTGTTTATGGTTTTTCGGATTTAATTGGAAAATTTGTGAATGAATTTTGTTGAAATTAATTACATAGGTGGTCAACTACATAAATAGACGATACCATGTTAAATTTAAATGAAATCGGTACAAGGATAAAGGAGAAAGAATTAATCCTAGGAGAAAATAACTCTCTTTATAAAGTTTTTTTGATGTAATTTAAAAGTTAATGTACCGATTTGAATAAAATTTACAGAATGGACTTACGCTAGCAGGGTTTAGGTTGCTTGCAAATCGGAAGAAATTTTCAAATAAAACGAGCAGGAGTAGGAAAAAGCTTTAATTCAAATGTTTGTAGCGCTGCAACCATATTGTAATTAAATGAGAAACTTTTAGCTAATACACCTTTTATGGTAGAAAACTGAACTAATTTCGGTGTGAGAGCTAGCCCTGGTCTGAAAGTAGTGTAGGATTTGCACTTTTGTTGTTTTTGTTTTCAATATAAAAATTTGCTCTACCCCAGAGCAAGTGGCAAATAAAACAGACCTTATATGTTTTTAATTCATTTCAATGAATTAGATTGAAGTAATGAATGCTGCTTTTGGAAACACATTACATGACAGCAACAGTAAAATTCGACAGTTGAAGCAAAAATAGTTTATAATTTTTTTCTCTTTTGTCGAATAAAAACGAATTTTTTCATGAATTCAATTAACCGCTTTCCCATTTTTGGAAACTGTTTAAAAACTAATTACAAACCAAAAAAAATAATTTATATTTTCAAGGTTTATGCACTGAATTATAATCATGGTGATGTTGTCCGCTCGTAGCAGCAACAGCAAAATTATAATTTGAAATCAAGTTGCTGCTGGTAATCTAATTCAATCCATTAATAGGCATGGTTTATAAAAGGTTTGCTGTTGCTGTTGCTCCTTGAATCTAATTCAGGCAATTTTGTTGCATTTATTATTGGTTCATCATGTACCCCTTATACATTAGAATTTTAAGTGTACTTACAATAGACTTGAAGTACATGTGTACACGTGTCGACTTCAGCTCACATCGGAAAAACTTTTCTGATCGACTTGAAAAAAACAAATATTACTTCAAAAACTTAAATGATTGCTGTGTGTTCATCCAAATTTTTACTTTCCCGATAAACGAATGTTTATAGGAAAGTACTATAATCGTGCGAAAATCTAACTTCTGATCTAAAAGGGTTAGGAAGATGAAAATAAGTGCAAAATCAAAAATAATTGGCCCCATGTCCGTCCGTCCGTCCGTCCGCACGGTTTAGACTAAACTGGTGGGCCAATTTCGATAAAATTTACACAGTTCATGTATTTGACCCTAACTTAGAACTGAATAGTTTTTGGGCCATATTCGACTATGGCAACACTGTCTAAGAATGCGTTTTGTCCAAATATAGTGCATTTTTGCACTAGTTGTAAAACCGAAACTTCACGTCCAATTTTGATGAGATTTGCACAATTTATGTACTAAGGTCGAAACCGGAACATATTAGCTTTTCAACGGAATTCACTTTTGGTAACGCTAATGCGCAAAACTTTTTAAAGTGTTGTGGTGGAAATATAGAAACTTCCCTAATTCGGCCAATAACAGTCGGATTTTAATGAAACTTCGAGCGTACGTTTGGTGTGGACCAACTGAAGAGATAAAATATGTCTCCCCTCGTTGGGGAGTTGTGGGGGGCTAAAATAGAAAAACTTCAATAATTCACTTAATAATGGGCGGATTTTCTTAAAACTTGGTGTGTACCATCTGAATGGGCCATTTGAAAAGATACAATGCGTCTCCCCTCGGTGGGGGTTGCGGGAGGGTGATATAAAAAAACCTTAATAATTCGGTCAATAACCATCGGATTTTAATGAAACGTGGAATGTACGTTTGGGATGAGAAAACTGAAAAGATAAAATGTCCCCTCGATGGGGGGTTGTGGGGGCTAAAATAGAAAAACTTGAATAATTCACTCAATAATGGGCGGATTTTCTTAAAACTTGGTGTGTACCATCTGGATGGGCCAACTGAAAAGATAGAATGCGTCTCCCTTCGGTGGGGGTTGCGGGAATGCAAAATAAAAAACCTAAATAATTCGGCCAACAGTAGTCACATTTTCACGAAACTTGGAATGTACATTTAAAAGAGGAGAACTGAAATGAATATTTTATGACATTATCGGGAAAGTTCCATAGTGGTCCAACCGATATAGAGAAAATGTAAATTTCCTACTATGGTTTGCTTTGCTCATTTTTTTTATTTCTTTTCGATGGTAAAAATCATATAAACATTTCTAATGTCATTCTTAGGATTACCTGGCGCTTTAATATGTTCTGCTGCATTTTTTTGTACTAATATTATTTAATTTTAATGTCAATTTAAAATCAGTTTAAAGCTGATTTGAAGTCAAGCTGAAAATTCGGTAACACTAAGAACCTAATTTCAAATCTCAAGTCGATCTTTCATAACTTCATGTATACGTAGTTATGTATGCTTTCGATCAACTTTGTATATTTTTCGAGTTACGGTTAAAACATAATGAAAGGAACTCAATAAAATGCAGCAACAGTGTTGCACTAGATGTTACCGAAAAAACGCAATGTTCGCAACATGTGGCAACTTCATAATAAATTGCTATAACTGAGAAAAATTTAACAGAATTGCAATTATAAGCAACAAATTTAGAAATTTAGCCATAGCAACATGTTCTGTTGATCATAATGTATTTTAGTTCCATACTACTAGATATAGTTCAGAATTGCATTTGTTGCCGTATTTGTTGTGTTGCTTCCACTGTGTTTTCACCATTATAAAAAAGTATGATCAAGTTTATAATACCCTACATGGAGAGTGCTTGCCCTTTTAGTTTGAACTATAATTTATCCGTGAAAAATTGTATTATTCCTTTTTTAAATTGAGTTAAAAATGAACTCTGTTTCTTAAAAATGGCTCATTGCATAATTTCTTTTTAGAAAATAAAAATGGTATGCCCTCTACATAAAATACACATTTTTACCGAAAAGAGGGTTTCTTAAAATTCTAATATACCATATTGTCGCTTCATTAATTTCCTTCCATTAAATATCATAGAATTCACTGCTAAGTCTTTTTTATTCAAACTCTTGGATGTTTGGTTAATATCTACAATTTTACCCGAAGGAGGCATTACTTTGAGTTTTTACAGAAGGCCTAATTTGACGGTTTTAAAACAGTTCACTCTCGTATTTTGTCTCCATACCCGATAACAACAAAAGGGTATAAATATTTATCTTATTTTATCTTAGATTCTTTTTATATCGGTATACCGTTTTTCAAGCCAATGCATTAATTTTAGTATTTCTATCTAGTCGTTTTGGATACGGTAAAATTAAGCGGTTAAATGACTAATAAATATATCGTTATTTATGATGAAAAAATCGCGCTACTTATCCTTAGGTAATGAACACTTATTAATAATATTCCATAGGAATAAATCTTTTGTGGTGGTAAAAAATTGCCACCAACAGATTTCCTCACTTTTTGAGTTATCCTGAGTTCAATAAACCTCTTTTTTGGAAAATTTCCATTCGTCTGTCTGTCTGTCTGCCTGTCTGCCTGTGTGAAAATATTTACTTCACATGGTATCTCTCTAAAGCGTTAATAGATGCAATAATTGAAATTTGGAGAATTGGTTTCTTATTAGGAGGTTTTATTACCGACGGGGAAAATGGGTCGGGCGATTGAGAATGCTCTTTGAACTTAACATTTTTATTTGTCTTGGAAATTTCTTAATCGATTTTAATGAAATTTGATATTTTAAATATGATATTTCAGGAATTTAATGTAGAAAAATGTATATGTATGAAAGCATTGGCAGTGTTTTTTATTTGCATGAATTAGATTTTAGCAAAATTTAACACGCTTTAATAACAGTCGACAAAACATACAACTAAAAAATCATTAGTATTTAAAAAAAAACAACGAACTAAAAATTATTATACATAAAAAAATTTAACTAAAAATTATTATACATAAAAAAAATTGATTTATCGCATTTTTTTTCCTTCCAATTTAAAATTTAAACATTTTTTTCAGGTGAAAATGTACAAAATGGCGATCATTCCGAAACTCATTTGAGCACATTTTCACATAGCAGCAAGGAGGTAAAATTTTAATTAAAATATTTTTTTATTAAAATTTTTCTATATTTTAATTTAATTTTGTAGGATGTATCAACAGAAGGTTCTCCGAAAAAGGACAAGAAAAAGAAGAAGGGTTTAAGAACGCCATCATTCTTAAAGAAAAAGAAAGAAAAGAAGAAGGTTGAAGCTTAAAAAAAATATACAAATATTAATTGAATTATTAATAATTAATAAATAATAATATTAAAAAAGAAAAAATAAGAAATTTATTATAATTAAACTTTTTATCGCTTTAAAAAACATATACAAATCCAGGACACGATGGGAAAAAAAATTAAGAAAATTTGCGCTTCGTTATTTTTTTTTTTTAGTTGTAAGACAGGATAAAAACATTTTTTAAAGAGAAAAATCCTATTTTGCGATGGTTTTCTTGTTTTTTTCTTTAAGAAAAAATTAAAAATACTCTAGAGAAATGCAACAACACATAAACACAAACACGAATTATTAAAAATAAAATAAACACAAAAAATTTTTTTTATAAAAATTCAGAATTTCGTTTAAAACATTCAAAATAAGTTTTAATAAAATCAAAATATTTTATTTTTATTTAATTTTTTGTAAAATTTCATGTTTTAATCTAATTTTAATTTTTTATTTGTCAAAAAAAAATGTGTTTAAAAAAATTGTTTTTAAAAATGTTTTGTTTAAAAAAGAGAAAAAAACACATTATTTTTTTTTAAATATTTTATTTTATATTTTATAAATAAATATAAATATAACTATTATAAAAATAAAAGAAGAAATCATATTTTTAATTATAATTAAAAGAATTTTTTTTTTGCTATTCGATTTCCGAAAATATTAACTTTCGTTTTTCACTGAAAATTATCAAAAAAAGAATAAGATAAAATGATATTTACAAAATTTCACGTTTGCAAAATAAAAACAAATATGTATATGTTTTGAAATTTTTTAATTACTGAATTTTTTATTTAATTTATAAAATATTATAATTCTTACAGGTAAATTTTGCTTACCGCGAAGGATACATTCCTATGCAATCTGCGTTAAACGAGCTAATTTTATATTTTAAGTTCTGAATGAATTCTTAAAAGTTATTTCTATAAATCCCCGAAAAATGCAAAATTTAGCGAAAACAATATAGTCATGTAAACCGAAATGGGTTTCTGTTGAGAAATATCTACTATGGCAAAATATTCAAATGTATACAAAATAGATTAATTTTCTTATTGTATCATGCTTCTTTAAAATAGTAAAAAAAACATCTGCACGTCCATTCTGGTTATTGCTATATATTAATCTCGGCCGCTTATTTCCGCCAAATTGAAGTCCGCGGTAATTTAGCGACAATTGGTATTCTGGTTTATATAATTTTTAGGCAGTAGTTATAGAACTACTAATTCCCAACTTTGAGGCTAAAAATAAAGGAAAAATATTCAATGAGGGCAAGAAATATACAGTTTTCATTGGAATGAATGGAAATTGAGACACTGTTAGAAAATAGGTGATCAAGTAAAATATTTTTCATCATTACAATTATAAAAACAATTATTTAAAAAATATAATACGTTATATGGATATGTAAGATTTTTTATCTGAAATCAATTTATTAAACTATTTTCCATGTTTGTATTAATATTATTTTTTTTTTCTAAGAAATAATATGTTAAATTTCCTTTGTAAAATTATTTCCTTCATTCTAATAATCGTGTCCCATATCTACTCTCTTAGGACGATCATTAGAATGAAGAAAATTTATTTTTTTTCAGAATGATTTCATAACGATTTGGAAAAATGATTTCGAAAAGAATTGAACAAAATTAGGGATAATTGCATAGAACAGAATTCGTGATGATTTGATGAATGAAATCAAGTCAAATTGAACCTAGCGGATTTTTTGCAAATAATTCAACTGTATATATGTTACGGTTCAAGTAATTAATTGGTTTGTACTAATAAAAACTAATTATAATACTAACCATTTAGTTATCAAGTGATCGATCAAAGTGACTAATTTGTAAGATTTTTTCACATAAACGGGTACTTATTAATAACTGTCTTCGGTAAATGTAAGGAAAGGAGTGGAAAAATACCATGCATATTTCGCACCTCGTTTTCCACTATAATTGGCATTGTGCTCACTGCATTGATTAATCCTCTTCTAGGTCTAGGTTCTCTACGTCGAGTGCGTTATTGGCATCCAAACCATGCGTACCATTAGTGTCTTTAGGAGTGTTTAGTGTTTATTTTATTTCATAAGTTGCTTTTTTTATTCATGTGGATCATTACTATTTGAGTATACTACATTTTTTCGACATTTTAATAATTTTACTCTTAGGTATAATGGCTAATTTAGAAGAGATGAAGACACGATTTAATTATTAGATTATTATGTTAAAATCTAAGAAAGGAGGTAAATAATCAATTATTTACAAGAGAAGAGTATTATTCATTTCTTATCAATAGTTGAAGAAAATAAAGAGAAGAGGTCCAGCAAATCACCTGAAGAATTTCAACGATTAACAAGATATGAAATTATAAAATTTGGAAGTGTTAAAAAACTCATCCCGCCCTGGAGGACGAAAAAGAATGATAAACGAAGTTAAGGCAAAATATAAGAACATTATATCAAAGTAAATTTAGTTTCAATTTGATCGAGTTATTGAAGTTTTTCTATTTTAGCTCTTCCGAACCCGGAAACATATCCTATACTTTTCAGTTGGCCTATCCAGAATATACCTTCCAAGTTTCATGAAAATGTGCCTCTTGGTGACTGAGTTAGGGACGTTTTTCTATATTGGTCCTCCTCAAATTTAAAGTTGGCCTATCCTGAATTTATATTCCATTGACCGAATTATTTGTTAGTTATATAAAGTGGAAATTGGTAGCTGCCGGACTAGAAACAATAAGACGAATTGAAATTCTTTGTTTTCTCTACAACGTTTTATTATGTCTAGAAAAAATATGAAGTCAAACAAAAAATATTCAATTTACATAGGTTACTTGAATATAATGAAAACTAAATATAAATTAATAAAAACAAGTAGAATGTAATAATTCAACATTCCTCCTCATTCTACCGAATCCCACAGCGTTGTCTAATATTCTTGATTCTTTGAGCTGATAAAGGCTTGGTCAGCATATCAGCAAGCATATCATTAGTACAAAGATACTTGCATTGTACCAATCCTCGTTCGACATAGTGCTTGACAAAATGAAATTTCGTATCAATGTGCTTAGATCTGTTGCTAAGTTTTTCTTCCTTTATTAGCTTTAGGCAGCTCTGATTGTCTTCCCATATTAAAATTGGTTCCTTCAGTATAATTTCAAATTCAGGTAGGATTTTCTGCAACCAAGACGCTTCTTTACATGCTTCGACAAAGCTATGAATTCAGCTTCTGTTGACGAAAGAGCAACACAGTTTTGTTTTCTACAGGCCCAACTAATTGCTCCTCCATTTAGAAAGAAGATATAGTATTTGGTTTTCTATCAATGTCCTCTGCCCAGTTTGCATCTGCAAAACCACATACTGTTTCTTCATTGCGACAACTGAGTACCAATTTGAAATTACTTGTTCCCTTTAGATATTTTAAAACACGATTAGCTTCATTCCAATCAATGTTCGATGGTGTACTTACTTTTCTAGGCAATATGGAGACGCTTGCAGCTATATCTGGACGTGTATTTACAGCGATCTATAATAAACATCCAATTAACTTTTGATATTTTTTATTATCTATTAACATATTTTCTTTATTTCAATTTTTACCATATCCTGGATCAAGTGGAAAATTTGATTTCTTTGCGTTTTCAATTCCAAATTCCTTTATAATTCTTTTAATATAAACTTCCTGACAAAATTACCAAGTTCATCTTTATTTACTTCTAGTCCTATATACTGTTTGATATCTCCCAGATTCTTAATTTCAAAACTGTTGTTTAAAATCCTTTCGGTTTGTTCAATTAGCTCCGCTCTCTTATTTGCCACTATCAAATAGTCAACATAAATGAGCACAAAGCAACTAACTCCATTAACGGTTTTTGAGTATAAACATGGATCTGCCTTGGCTTGGCTGTATCCACCATCAGAAATTAAAACTTTATGTATGGCTTGATTCCATACTGTTGCAGACTGCTTTAACCCATACAGGCTTTTATTTAGATGACATACTAAATTGCAATCACCTTCTTCAAAGCCAGGTGGCTGCTTAATGAAAATTGTTTCCTCTATATCTCCATTCAAAAAAGCTGTCTTCGCATCTAAATGTTTCACTACCCAATTTTCTTTTCCAGCAATTGACAACAATATTCTGAAAGTTGCCTGCCTTACAACTGGCGAAAACCCCTCGTCATAGTCCTCTCCATATTTTTGACTAAAGCTTTGAGCTACAAGCCGAGCTTTGAATCGCTGTACTTCATCATTGGCATCAGTTTTTAGTTTAAATATCCATTTTGAACCAATGACTTTCCGATTTTCTGGTAAAATTGATAATGTCCATGTATTATTTGCCTTTAATGAATCAATTTCCTCCTGCATAGCAATCTTCCACTCTTTATTTTGATCACTGTTCATTGCTTCTTTATAACTCTTGGGCTCGATAATATGATTAACTTTGTTTACTTGATGACCCAAACGCTTTGGAGGAATTCCTTTATTTGCTTTTTGTGATTGTCTGGGCTGAACGTTATCTATTTCTTCATCGACTTTTTCATTGAAGTCCAAATTTTCCAAGCAGCTACTTTTATTTTTATCTTCAAACCAATTATTATCTGAAATAGAAAGCTCTTGTAATTTTTCTTCATTAATTAGGTTTGATTCCACAAATTTGACATCACGAGTAACTACCACCTTCTTAGTTACTTTTTCCAACAAACGATAGGCCTTTGAGTGTTCATCATACCCAATGAATATCCTTAAATCAGCTTTCTTGTCTAGTTTCTTCCTTTTTTCTTTTGGAACATGAACATATGTTTTTGTTCCAAACACACGAAGATGTTTGATATCGGGCTTTCTTCCCTCCCAACTTTTATACGGTGTTGATTTAATTGCACTTGATGGTAATCTATTTTGTAAGTAGTTAGCTGTTACTACAGCTTCGCCCCAAAATTTATGATCTAAATCTGCATCTAACAGCAAACATCTCGCCATTTCAACCAAAGATCGATTTTTACGCTCAGATATACCATTGTGCTGAGGAGAATAAGCTGTGCTATATTCCGATAAAATACCTTCGGCTTTTAAAAAGTTTACCACCCTTTGTCCAATATATTCTCCGCCATTATCTGACCTGATAATTTTGGGTTTTCTTGGAAATTTTGTTTTTTTACCATTTCGACGTATTCCTTCAACTTGTCATAAACTTCTGACTTTTCTTTAATTAAGTAGTAGACTGTAAATCTGCTATAATCATCTATGAAGGTTACAAAAGATCAGTTGCCCCTAGGAGTTGCTGTCTGCATTGGTCCACAAACATCTGTAACTACCAAATCCAAGGGTGCCTTAGTCTCGCTCATTGATTTCTTAGGAAAGGGTGTTCGTGTCATCTTACCTTCAACACAAACCCCGCACGTTTCTCTTATGTTGCAATCAACTATTTTCATTTCATTTGCCATACCGTTTGCATACATGTCTTTTATTGCATTAACATCTCTATGCCCAAAGATACGTTACCAATAATGCTGACAATTTCTTGTATGACCTGTAACGGCCACTGCTCTTGATATTTCCTTGTCTTAACATGTACAGATTTGAAGATTGTTCCGCCTCTGCTATTTCCATTTTTCCACTAAAAATGTTGCATTTGCCTTTACTGAAAATTATGAAGAATCCCTTTTGTGCAAGTTTCTTTACTGAAAGCAAATTGCCTTTAATAGATGGTATAAATAGAACATTTTCAATTTTTGCTGTCATTTCCTTATTTTTACTATTTAAAAACTTTATAACGCATGTACCTTTCCCTTCAGATACTATTTCTTCCCCATTGGCGATGAGTACCTTTTCTTGAATATTCGAATTCATGTCAATAAAATTAGTTCGTATACTTGTGATGTGACATGATGCTCCGGAATCAATGATCCAATCATTATTATTGCTAGAAAAAATACTGAAACAAAATTGATTTACATTTGTTACTTTACCAGCCTTTTCCTTTTCTTGATTTGACTTCCAAATTTTATATTTTCTGCAGTCCTTTTTCATATGACCCTTTTTCTTGCAATAGAAACAAGTGATTTCTTTCTTTTCTTGTGATATGATTTTTTTCGATGCAGATTCTGTTGAAATATTTCGTTCTGAACCCACTAGACGCTTGTATTCCTCAATTAACTTCAGTTCCACAAAGTTAAACGTTAGATCTTCCTCTTTTCTAGTTTCTAATGTGGTAATTAGCGTATCATAAGTTCTACTAAGCAGCATTGCAATTATCCAATTTTCTGATAATTGTTCTTCACCGAGAGAAATCAACTTGTCAAATAAGATTATAATATTTTGAACATGTTCGACCATATTACCGTGATTTTCTAATTTCAGATTACATATTTGTCTCATTAATTGCACTTTAGTGCTCAATGTTGCTTTCTCATGATGAGATTGTAAATTATCCCAAGCTTCCTTCGCAGATAACGCTTTTCTTATGTAATTTAATTGATTGTCTTCAACTGAAAGGCCAATCAATACTTTTGCAGCGCTATCCATTTTCTTCCATTCCGGAGTTACTGGTTTTGGCTTCGGTTCTGAAACAACGCTCCACACTGATTCTTTAATCATAAGCAGCTTCATTTTGTACTTCCAATTGTAATAATTATCATTATTCAATCGTAAATTACAAAATTTAAAAATATCTGGCATTTTCTTTAAAAACAAAAAATTGAAAAAATTCCTTTTGATCTAGATTCTTTATGCAGCTAGTAATTCTCTGGGCCCATAACCTGTTAGTTATATAAAGTGGAATTTGGTAGCTGCCGGACTAGAAACAATAAGACGAATTGAAATTCTGTGTTTTCTCTACAACGTTTTATTATGTCTAGAAAAAATATGAAGTCAAACAAAATAATATTCAATTTACATAGGTTACTTGAATATAATGAAAACTAAATATAAATTAATTAAAACAAATAGAATGTAATAATTCAACATTATTAAGACTTCTTTTTTGGCCCCCGGAACTCCCACCGAGTGGAGCCTATCTTTTCAGTCAGAGTATACATTCTAAGTTTCGTGAAAGTCTGCCTATTATTGACCGAATTAAGAAGGTTTTTATATTCCCCTACCCTCCGTGCAACCCCCATCCAGAATCCAAGAACGCCACACTCTTTAGTTAGAAGGCTTTCTACACATGTACCAAATTTTATTAAAATTGGTTCAACGGTGTATATGTAGATGAAGTACAAGAATACATTCATGCATACGTTCAGTTTTATATATATAGTTATAGAGAGATTGCGGTAGAAATTGTTATGATATATTCAAGGCTTTGTGCACCTTGTCAAAAAAATTGGTCATTTTGAAAAAAGGGCTTCTTAAGCCAATTAAAAGCAATAATTTTAATTCAAGATGCCAGGTTGATCTATTAGATATGCAATCACAAGCAGATTGTGACTATAAATTTATAATGGCTTATAAACCCCACCTGACGCAGTTTGTTAAACTCAGCATTAAAAGCAGAACAGGCCAAAGGAGGTGCTTATCATATTCTGCGCATATTCACAATTCTTGTAAGCAAAATCGACCGGGGGAGGGAAGTTATTAAGCAAAAACCAGGGTGACTAGAAAGTTTTTGTCGGTTTTTTTATATGGTTTTTCGGATTCAATTCGAAAATTTGTCAAGCAATTTTGTTGAAATTAATTATGTTGGTTAAATACATAAATAGACGATACTATGTTAAATTTGAGCAAAATCGGTCAAAGGATAGTGAAGAAAGAAATAATCCTAGGAGAAAATAAGTTTTTTTGATGTACTTTAAAACCTA
The DNA here is from genome assembly GCA_963422695.1 of Xylophagus ater. Taxonomy (NCBI): domain Eukaryota; kingdom Metazoa; phylum Arthropoda; class Insecta; order Diptera; family Xylophagidae; genus Xylophagus; species Xylophagus ater. The sequence continues at coordinate 40,041,637 of OY730478.1, forward strand.
ATTCACCGATTTGGATAAAATTTGCAGACTAGATTTATGCTAGTAGGGTCTCAGTTACGTGCAAATCGGAGAAAATGTTGTAAAGAAGAAACAAAGTTATGAAGAAAAAACCTTGAAATATTGCTAGTTTTGACTGTTCTTCTGTTCCATTTCTACCACAGGACCTCAAAAAATCGACTATAGGCCGATTTTAAGTTACTATATGTTTCTAAAATAGGAAACATCGATTAAGAAAACAAAGTGAAACATACATCAAGTATTGAAATAAAAAATTGCTTGGAAGAGAAGGATGATTCGCACTCAATAAAATATCAAAAAGTATTCAAGAAGCTCGAAACTCTTCAAAGCAGTCACTAAAAATGCAAGCTGATAAAATGTTACGCATTTTGAAAGCAAAATAATCAATTACTATTGTAGGAGAAAGCGTACTTAGCAGTTATAATCTAGCCTATTCCAAACTACGACGGAATTATATTCTGTCGGACAAAAAAATTCCGAACGAATTTTGGTAGCTATTCCAAACTACGATGGAATGTATACAAAGGTTCCCATATGACTAAAATTTCGAACGAATTTCGAGCTGCCAAAAGTAGGCGATCTGAAATATTTTCTGTTGAATATTTTTTTTATTTTTAATAAATTATTAGAGTTTACATGGATTCGTTTAATTATTGCCCTACATACTTTTTTTCTGGATATTCGCTATGGAATTCAATCAACCTTTTGTATTGCTTTTTATTTGATAAATTTAACGACCTACATTTTAATAACATTTAAAAATATTAAAATTTACTTAAATAAAACTAAATTAATAGCAAATTTTTTAATTTTATGTCCACAATTCAAAAATTCCTACAAAATATTTTTGTCGGAGAAAACAACCTCCATTTTTCGATTCCTACGGAGTTTGGAATAAAAAAATTCCTACGGAATGAATTTGAAAATCCCGTAGGAGTCTAGAATAGAAATTTTAATTCCGTAGGAAAATTCCTAGTCCGACGGCTTCAGATTTACTGCGAAACGATACTTGTGTTGAATTAGAAAATGCAGAAAATCTCCTTCTAAATACTCTTAGGGCCTATTTCTTCACTCTTGGTCAACTTTAATCCATGATTATTCCAGTGGTTAATCATAGATTGCGTTTGTTCACCAAAATTTTAATCAGAGAATCCATGGTTTGGTTAGTTAATCCATGATTTCGTTAATCACCCGATTTTCCGTGATTAACGCCATTTAACCCATGATTTGACTGGAATTTCGTTTGTTCATGCTTGGTTTTCAGACTGCGTTTTACTTTTGACATTGTATTTTGACATTACATTTTGACATTCATATAACAACATTCAGTGAAAATATTGAGTGATACAAAATTAATAATAATAAAATTATTGTTAAAATACCGATGATATGATTGAACATTTTTTAAGTTAATTTCATTTTATTGTTTTAAATAAGTACTATTAAATTCATAAAATTGGATTCATATCGTCTAATCAATAAGAATATAAACGAAATAAATAAATCAGAAACAATTTCGCGATATTCAACAAATCGCCAATTCTAACAAGTCATTAATCATTCGACACGGATTTTTGGGTTCGAAATCCCTTTTATATACTTTTCACATATTATCCAGATTTGCTGCCCATGAATTTAATGAATAATGCGCTCAATTAAAAAAGATTATTTTGTCTCCTTATGTCCTTTCATTTCATTTTCATGCAAAAACCATATCATGAACATTTTATAAAATATGTAAACAATTTTATTACACAAATTCAAATTTATATTAAACTCAAAATAATTAATAAATAATAAAAACATTTAAAATAATTACCGAAATCAATTATTTAAAAATTCAAAAATTTAAATTAACCATGGATTACAATTTGACAGATGCATTGGAAAACCACTGGAAAAATGGAAAAATCCTTGGGTTGGTTACCAAGGTGAAAAAAAGTGAACAAACGCATTTCGTTAACCACAGATTCATAATCATGGATTAAGCAAAATCTGTGATTACCTAATCACAGATTTGATCAAGAGTGAACAAACCGACCCTTATTGTTATTAATAATAATAATAGTAGAAAAATGATGTTTTCTTAAAAGCGCATTGCATAGTATTCATGAAAATACATGCATAAACGTATTTAGTCGATACAAATTTTTGAACTTTTTATATAGAAGTCGTACACGATTGGAATGTTCGGAGAGTTCTGGAGGTTTTTATGGGGATTATTTTCGTCGAAGACCCAATAGTCCTATCTCCCACCACTTCGGCACTGTATTCAATAACAATTTTTTAACTGTGGCGAAACGTCACATAACAAAACATCTTATTATATGGACGCCCTAGACCAGTGATTGCCAAAGTGGTCTATATCGACCCCCAAGGGTCGATTACAACCCGCAAAGGGTCCATGTCAGCGAGAAAAAAAATTGGGGGTGCATAAAACGAAAATGGGTGTCAACATTAGTGGATCTCACATAAGCAGGTCGTGACATTAATTTTGGCATTCCATGAATGGAATAATCCCCATACACAGATAGTACCTATTTACTTACATAATACTATCTTATAATATAAAGAAATATAACTATTTACATTCTACATAAATTAAAAAAGTACCTATGAAGTAAAAATTTTCAAAACATAAATGTTCTTGAAATGTGAAGAAGAATTATATTAAAATTTAAGTAATTAGGTATATTTTGTGATATATATGAAACTGTTTAAGAATTACACACTACTACGGTTTTGTAAGTTGTTGCCCTCCGCTTCGTGGTCGCCATACAATTTGAACTTGTAAAAATTTGCACATAATGGTATACCGGTATCATCATGTTACACACATATGCGCAGTAGAAATTCTTGTCTATTCCAATATACAATTTACAACGTTGCATAGTATCTTACATAATATTTATGATCTTGGAGTGGTATACTCACTTTTAGCCCTTTCAAAGTGAGTAGCACTATACCAGCTGTCAAAAATACATTTGAATCAACAATTTCGAAAAGGGCTCATGTCGGTTTTTTCAAAATGTTCAAGAGTCAGAAAAAACTGAATTTCTGCCAAACTATATGGAATTTAAGACCGCAAATTTTTTGGAAAGTGCTAACCATTGAACTGCGTCATAACATACTGAAATGGTTTTTTTTATTACAAGAGTGCCGAAAAAATAGCTGTTAGAGTTTTCCGAGATGAGCCCTTTTCGGAATTGATTGAAGAACGCAGGTGGTTTTAGTAATAAAATGGCAAATAAAGAATGTTTATCATAAGATAGTCAATTTATTAATCAGAAACCATTATTATCACAATCATTGTACGAGCCTCTGCGGAAAATAAAGAAAACTTTGAACTTTCGAGTGACTAATTGTTTTTGTTTTGTCCCGAACATTCGTCGCAGAACAAGTGGAGCACCTTTATTTCTTCAGGGACGTTTTTACGAATATAATCATTTAAACATGATACGACTTCGTTGGGTCATTTGAGGGCTTGAACCTCGTGGTAGGAGTAGAAAGTTGTATTCGCCATTGTCATAGTTGGCGGAAATAAAATACTTCCTGGACGGGCAGTGGGAGTTTCTGTATATAATCAAACTCCAAACCCATGATAGTGGTACCAACCATTTGAGAGTTTTCAGTGATTTCTTTGATTTCAGAGTAAAATTTGGACGCCCTTATGAACTGGTAGTTAATTTCCTAACTATTAATTAATTTCTTCGCATTTTGAGCACACTTCAAATTGTGGTCTCCAAAATGACAAATTAAAATTGACCTTGAAATAGTTCGCATAGGCTAGATGTCTTGAATTAGTTTCGAAAAGGTCTCTTCTCCAGAAGGACATGCAATTTTTTCCACTTTGGAGAACACACTATGAGTCCTTGTTTCTCATGGAACATGCGTCTATATGTGAAGATAAAAAAACGGCAAAAAAGTACATTTTGAAAAAAAAACAGACATGAGCCCTTTTCGAAATTGGTCATTCATTTGATGTTGATGAATTTGCAAAAAATTTATATAGGTAATATAGGGGGTCTACCCAAAACCGAAAAACATGGCAAGTGGTCCACGAGACAAAAAAGTTTGGGAACCTCTGCCCTAGACGATTACATTGTTCGGCAATATTGCGGAGGTTATAATGAGGATTATTTCCGTCGAAGAACAAACAGTTCTATCTGCCACCGTATTGGCACTGTAGTCGATACAAATTTTTGAAGTTTTTATATAGAGGTCATACATGATTCAAATGTTCGGGAAAGTTGTGGAGGTTTTTATGGGGATTATTCCCGTCGAAGGCCCAAAGTTCTATCTCCCACCACTTCGGCGCTGTATTCAAAAAAGCTCCTCTTTCACTTCTACAGTGAAATCAAAAGCACACTTACGTTTTTTTTGTTAGAAAATCTTTGCTAGGCATATTATGTTCTAACATTTCATTTTGTTGAGCTGGAAGCAATAGCAAGCAATTGATTTAAAATGTGTCTTAAGACGCTTAGGGCCGGTTTGTTCACTCTTGATCAAATCTGTGATTAGGTAATCACAGATTTTGCTTAATCCATGATTATGAATCTGTAGTTAACGAAATGCGTTTGTTTTTTTTCACCTTGATTACCAAACCATAGATTCTTCCATTTTTCCAGTGGTTTTCCAATGTTTTCCAATGCATCTGTCAAATTTGAATCCATGATCAATTTAAATTTTTGAATTTTAAAATAATTGATTTCGGTAATTATTTAAAATGTTTTTATTACTTATTAATTATTTTGAGTAAATTTAATATAAATTTGAATTTGTGTAATAAAATTGTTTACATATTTTATAAAATGTTCATGATATGGTTTTTGCATGAAAATGAAATGAAAGGACATAAGGAGACAAAATAATCTTTTTTAATTGAGCGCATTATTCATTAAATTCATGGGCAGCAAATCTGGATAATATGCGAAAAGTATATAAAAGGGATTTCGAACCCAAAAATCCGTGTCGAATGATTAATGACTTGTTAGAATTGGCGATTTGTTGAATATCGCGAAATTGTTTCTGATTTATTTATTTCGTTTATATTCTTATTGATTAGACGATATGAATCCAATTTTATGAATTTAATAGTACTTATTTAAAACAATAAAATGAAATTAACTTAAAAAATGTTCAATCATATCATCGGTATTTTAACAATAATTTTATTATTATTAATTTTGTATCACTCAATATTTTCACTGAATGTTGTTATATGAATGTCAAAATGCAATATCAAAATACAATGTCAAAAGTAAAACGCTGTCTGAAAACCAAGCATGAACAAACGAAATTCCAGTAAATCATGGGTTAAATGGCGTTAATCACGGAAAATCGGGTGATTAACGAAATCATGGATTAACTAACCAAATCATTGATTCTCTGATTAAAATTTTGGTGAACAAACGTAATCTATGATTAACCACTGGAATAATCATCGATTAAAGTTGATCAAGAGTGAACAAACCGGACCTTAAAATTTTTCCAAATTAGAGAAATAAAGTGAATTTGATGAAAACTATATTAATGAGTTAAAGCCTTCTTTATTAAAACACGATAAACATTATTTAACATCGCATCGCGTTGACTTGAATTTCGCTATTTTGAATTATAAATTATATTAGACATTTCTGTTAGGATTTTTTCCTAACAGAAATGTTAGAACAAAAATTTCTGTCTAACATATGCGGTCTACACAGGATATTTGCCAAATAGAACAGTTTCGTTAACAGAAAAAAGTCGTGTGTAGGCCCTATGATAACCGCTTATGACATTTCACGCGTCCGTTGCGTATCTCGAGATTGTCTCCATTGTAAGACTTTTCGAATTATGATCCTGATCGTATCAAGTCAAATTTCTATTCTTTAAATTTCAAAAAAATTTTGAAATTTATATTTTTATAGTAAATATTTTATTTCCATTTTTCCGTTAATTTGAGAAGGAATTTTAATACTCTTGAAATGTGTTCACTGCAATTATTAAAAGTAACTCGAAACAATTTCAGAAAAAAAATAATCATAAATTTTACACAATAACAAATCAATTTTTCTTAAAAATTAAACTCCAAAAAATTAAAATAATCTTAAAAGCAAAAAATATTCAATTTACTGTTAAAATAAAAGTAAGATGAACATTTTTCTTTCTTCCAAAATGTTTTAAGGAATAGGAAATATTAAAAATTAAAACAATAGTAAAGAAGAAATAACACATAAACTGCCATTCAAAAATCATATTGAAAAAAAAAAATTTTTTTTTAAATTATAAAGTATGCAAAAGAAGTTTGAAATTTTCTAAATTTTTTTAATTACTTAAAGTGTCTGCAACAATACCTTGTTTTATTTGAGTTATATGTAAATTGGTTTAAATTTTAAAGAGATAAAAATGATGTGAAATTTATATAACTTTTGAATTGCAATCTTCTGTTTCCGTTTTTGATGATTTTCCAACATCGCTTCAAAGTGACTGATGAAATACAATAATAGTAAAACCTTTTAATTTAAATGCCAATTATTTATATTAACTATTAACTGCTTCATGACCAGTTTTGTGACATATGGCAGCGTTTACTTGCAAGTAGTTTCATTCAAATAGATTTGTCCAATTTTGGAAATTTCACGAACTATTTGTTTTCCTCCTTCTGGTAAACGGGAATACAAATAATTCCATCACAAATCGTTCTATACAAAAAAATTCGAAAAAGGCGAATTTTATATACTTGTATATTTTAAATTTGTTTTTTGGAAGAATATTTTTTATTAAATTGTGTGCTATATGTAAACATAATAGGGCTCGTCACAAGCTTTGATTAAATTTGTGAAATTTTTTGGTAATCTTCCTTATTTAAGGAATGTTATTTATCGAAATCTAATTTAACGCCAGTTATTTAATACTATATCCCAGATAATCGATTGAACGAATCAAAACTTTTGTTTTTAAAATTAACAGAAAATTGGTTTAAATTTTGAATCTTACCTGATTTTAGTTTTCTTTCTACAATTTTTATTGGTTTTTGTTTTGTTTGGTTAAAACAATACTTCAAATAGCCGTTATTTTAATTTAACTATTTGAATAATTGAATTTTTTATTTTTTCTAACCTCAAAAGACATGACTGAAGTTTGCTGTGTGTTCCATCAGATAATTTCAGTAGTACCAACATCCGATAAGAACAAATTAAAAAATCATTTTGTTGAACTGACGTCCGAAGTCACCATACATGGCATCCATAAAGATACCAAAATGCGTCAGGTGGGTGCAAGTAAATGTGTGTTTAGTCATTGAGTTCGAAACACATGTTTTTATTATTCGGAGAATAAATTGTCATTTTTTGTTGGTTTTTTTTTCTTTTAATTAAAATTTTTTATTTTGGTAAAATTAACGAAATCGTTCATACAATTTACTGACGGAAAAATACTGACTAGCTCGAGAGGACGTCAGAAAAATTGGTGACAAAAAATTTCCCGACAGTATAAATAATTTCCTTTTCGAAATTAAATTTTGTGAAATGGCAATACTCTTTTAAAATGTAGGGAAATTTTTCAAAAAAGGTGAGAAATGGCAGCTATAATCGCTATCCTGGAGTGGAATCGTGTTTTTCGATTTAAACTAATTGCGTCGTTTATACGATTCGACCAACCAGTTTGGTATCGGCTAAGACCGGATCGAAAACATTTTACACTGTGATTGTACTAAATTATTGTAGTTTTCACTAAAAAAGAGAAAAAAATATTTTTTTAAAAAAAATTTTTTTCACTTGAGTTCATGCAGGAAAATCCCAAGCTTGCAAAAGTTATCTTGAAAGTATTGAATTTAAAAAAAATGTTGAAGATTTTGATGAAATTACAACCAAATAAAATGCTCTAAGAGCGAAGTGAAAATTACCATTATAACAAAATAATAAAACGCCACCGTATAAATTTAGGACCGAAAACACTTGAAGATATTTTGTTTCATTGAGACCAATAATTACAATATTTATTATTAAATAATAATTTTAAAATAATTCAAAACTAAAAACGAAACTAAAACAAAAAAATTTTAAATTAAGTTTTTCAAAAAAAAACTATCAGCTGTCAAAATTTCATGAAATTTCATCGGGAAATTTGAAAATTTATACCATTTGCGTGGAATTTTGAACAGCCACACTAATTACCATACAATCATGTTAGACGATGCCAAAAAGAATTCAAATCGAATATTAAATCGAAAATTCAGTCGGATCGAAATACAAGATTCCATCCCTGGTGGCAACGGCTCATAGCGAACAATCTCTTTCCAATTCCACCATATACACAGTGAGATGCATCTTTGACATCAAAATTTCCAGATTGAAAACTCTTTAATCAGCTTTGTGCCACACGTATTAATACTTCATCAAGTCCATCATAAATCTTTTTAGCAGCCTGAATCGTATTCTTACCTTTTTTCTAATAGAATTTCAAAATGTACCGAAATTTTTCTTTCGTTTCACTCTTTTTCAAGACACAATAATTTTTGACTGAAGAAACAAATACACTACAACTTTTCTTTTAATATTCCTTGACATCTCATCTATTAAACATGTGCAAGCATTGCTACTTCTGTCTAATATTACCAGAGTTATACGATCTTAAACCCATCTACTGAGAGAATACGAAGAAAGTTTTTCCCCCCACCCAATATTTTCCTTTTAAACAGCTAGCTGTTGTGATCAGTTCCTTGCTATTAACACCACCACAACGCTTGTGAAATAAATGGGGCTTGGAATTGAAATCAATTCGAATTTATTAGACACATTAAGTTATTAAAATTGCATTTAAAATGCTTTGCAATGGAATTAAATAATTAATAAGAATTAAACAAAACTTTGATAATTTTAATAGATAAATTCCATAAAAATGCAAAAATATATTTTGCGAAAAATAGAGAAAAATATTTCAGAAATTGAATTACTAAATTACATAAAATTAATCAATTAATTTTTAATTACATATATCTATTTAAAATTAAGAAACAAAAATAACTGCCATCAATCTTTTGAAAATTATTTCTTATGCAACAAAATAAAAATAAAACACAATTTAAAAATAAATATTCAAAAAGTTTGAGTGTTAAAAATATTCTACGTGAAAATTTTTCAATAAAAATTTAAAATCAAAAAATATGAATTTAGGTCAAAGAAAAACAAAACTAATTACTGTTGATATAATTTAAAGTAAGAGCAAATTAACAAAAAAAAAATACCATAAATAAATAAATAAATAAATATTGATTAAAAATAAAAAGTCTAAGTTTATTTTAACATTATTAAAACAGAAAATATAATGCCTAGAAATTAATAAATATTTTAATACTTTGTTTCTTAAAAATATCTAAAAAAAAAAAAAAAATTTAATTTTTGTATTGTAAAAATAAAAATTGTGGTTCGCCTTTTAAAAATCCAATTTAAAAAAAAATGTTCTTAATTGAAATGAGAAGAAAATAATAAAATGTTTAAAAAGAAAACCAACGATAATATGTAATAAATAAATTTTTAGGAATTTTATGGCTTTTTGTGATTTAATGAATATACAAAATTAGAAAATTATATTAGGCATTTAATTTCTTAAAATATTTTTAAACTAGTAACATGCAAAAAAATTAAATAAATACAATTTAATTTCGTGTAACCTTTAGTAAAGCGAAGAAAACAGAAAGGATTCGATCAATCAAGAGGAAATTCATTTTCACTCGTTCTCCGTTATCAGATGTACAAAATGCAACTTGGCATTTGTGATGAAATTCAATTATTGTCGTTATTACCTATGATCTTTTACCAATTATCAGGTAACTTTTGGATTGAATCTCGATCCATACACGCAGAACTGTTTTATCGAAAACAAACTGTCCAATAATCTGCTTTCCATAGTTCAGATATTTCTTAATTGTCTATTTAATTCGAAATTCTTATATGCTACCGAAACTTCTCGCATAATATCAAAATTCTTACACAATACAATGGAATTCCCTTGTATAAACACTAATTTCCCGAAATTTCTCGCACAATCGAAATTTTAATGCGACACACTGGAGTATAATCCCAAATTTCGCACAATCGCAATTTTTATATAACACACCAAAGTATAACCCAAAATTTCTTGTACGCTGCCGAAATTTCCCGTACCGTTGAAATTTTTATACGCTCCCCGTAATTTCTTATAAAATCAAGAATTTCGAAATTTCTTGCAGAAATATTCACACAATTCTCCCTTTCGCACTGATTCACAATAAATAATGCCACTTTTGACACCACTGTTGCGTGCTACCCCTCTGGTTCGAATGTTATGAAATGATAACGCTTTTTATTTCTGTGAATTCGGTGTATAAATTATATTTACAATTATTTATCCGTTTACAATTGGTCTTAAAAATATTTGTCTATCAATTATTATTAATTTATACAAAATTAATTTATCCACAATTTATTTACAATGGAAAACATTATCAATTCCTTATTACTTTACTAATTTACTAAATCACTTTAATATTTCACTGTTGTAATCGCTTTCCGAAATCTCTCTCTGATCATCTAGTTCTGAATAGAACTGTGTCAATTCTTTCGGTGTTTCCAATTTATATGCTCATTGTCCAATTTCGAGAATATGCATGGAAACGTACTTCTAGAAACGTCAAGAAACATACTCTTTTAGCAAACGTCAAAACGACAAAACGACAATGTGACAACTTGTGTTTTCTTAGAATCTTTCAAACCATGAAAAATTCTAATTTATTCATTTTAATTGATAGTGTGTTTCCTGTGTTGTGTTTTTGGAAATATAGTAGGGTTTGTCACGCGTTACTTCGCAAACTTGCGAAATTATTTGATTATTTTTGACAATTCGTTCAACCAATCAAAATAGTTAAAAGATTTCGCAGATTTGCGAAGCTTATGTCAAAAATATACATGCCCTGGAGTTGATTATTTTCGCAAACTTGCGAAGATGAATTTTTCATGTTTGACAGCTGCCATTTTGAATTTACTTTAACGCGTTTTTCTTTTGGAAGTGAATACCGAAAACTGTTAAATTGTATAAAATGTAAGGAAAAAGGGAATTATTAGAATTTTTATTCTATATTTCATTTCATATTCAAAATATTTATCATTTCTACTGAAATGAAAAATTATATTTGCGAAACGTTGTGCAGATTATTTTAAGTTTTACCTGACCAATCAGAATGAGCTGTCAAACCTTCGAAAAATCTTCGCAAAAATAATAAAGTCGCGTGACAAAACCTAGTGAAATATTAATCGCTTTTTTCTCTCAATTTTGACACAGATAATATGATATCATTTGAAACACCATTCTCAAAACTAACATCTGAGATTTTGCCATTTTAGTACGAAATTGATAAATTTTTTTAAATTTTTGAATACTTTAGATTAAAAAATCATAATTTATTTTGATACCTTACTTTATAATGAAAGCATGGGTGTAAAAAAGTTTTAATTATTCAATAAATTTCGATGAATTTAATTCAAATTTCTTCATACCAATTTGTCATATAAAATTAAGATTTTGAAATTTTCCGGCGAAGTATTTTCAATTTTTTAGTAAAATTATTTAGATTTAGAAGCTCAGTAATACCATAAAATTTGTTTTATTCCACTGCGTATATTATTAATTAGAATATCAAAATATCAATGTCAGTTTGTTATTACTCGATTTGGTATTGCATTTCAGCAAACAATTTCAGTAAAATCCATCCAGGATTGTGGGGAGCAGTAATATTCGCTAAACAAACAGCACAAAAAATATGGATTCGCGAAGAAATCAAACAATTAAATAACGTCCAACTGTATAAATAATAAAAAAATTTTTCAACTTTGTCGACCGATAAATGCATCTTTTAACCAGTTGACGTTCAACCACCTAAACATACATTCCTTTTATAGTTTTGACTTACATTTATTAATTAAATGTTGAAATACCTAATAATGACGAACTAATTAATTATAAACTATTTTGACTATACCTGAAGATGAGAATTTAATGTTCTCGAAACGCGTAGAGAATTAATAAAATACACTTAAAAAGTTGCAAGATTGAAAAGATAATTACTATATTATATATTTTTATATTTTATAATAAAATAAATATTTAAAGTTATTAAATTTGTATAAAAAAAAGTCTGTTCATAAAGCTTTTTGATATACTTTTACTTACTTTTACTTTACATATATCCAGTGATTTGGATTATACAACTGGATCCAAATTTTGGATGGGACTCTGGTTTCAATTGCAGAGCTAGCAGGAAGTGTTTGCTGATGGTTTAATAGACTCAGTTCGCATTGATCTTGTCCTGCTTCATGGTTATGAATAGCATACTTCTGTTTGCATAAATACCTTTGTTTTTGATGAATTATACAAGCAGACAACTCGTCGTCAGACATTGAGAAGTCTTGGTCTCGATGCAGGTTTACCACTATGTATTCAGCAGTCGGTTTAATTAGGATCAGTTTTCCCTCCACAACTGTAGGTACGGGAATGACCTTGAATATTTCATACACTTCCTTAGCTGGAAGTGGAATATTTATGCTAAAAATTATGGATTTAGATGCTACTCTGGCCCTTGCAGACATTAAAAGATATAATTCTAGTAGACCTTGATGAGAGAATTGTCCAGGAATCGTCAAAGTTGCTGACAGATTTTCCCTTATTACATTTAGTTGTTTCCGAAGTTGTTCAGTGGTAAGTAGTAAGGGACTTAGTTTTCCTTTCCCGTTACCACATCTATGAAGGCAAAGGTAGATTGAATTCCTTGGTAGCTGACTATAATCAGTGTTGCATGAATTGATAGTGAATTAAACAATTGTACTGTTTTTTCGTCGTTTAGTAGGTTACTCATGTTTTTGATATCTAGAAAAAGCTCGGTTATGTAGTCGGTAATAACTCAAAACTGTTTGTCTATGTGTTGTTCGTCCTTTTTGATGATATTTCTTGCTGAGTCGATGATGGATGTTTCGTCTTTATAAGTTCGAGTAGATGCTCTTCATTTCTTTTAACCTTTTGTATAGTTATAGAGAGTTGAGTGGCATATTCTTGATCTAAAATTCCGAAAAATGTAGTGGAACTAGTCCTAACGATGTCGAATGAAGTTCGTTTGGATCTTAACGCTAAGCTACCATCATTTCCTTGGACGAGGATCTGGTTATTATTCTCAATGGTTTTAAGTTGATATCAAATCAGTACGAAACACTTTTTCTAGGTTTATTGATTTTAAATCTACTTTCACCTGCTAGACATTTCAGGTTTAATACCACTGTGTTCAAAACGTAAGGTGAATTTTGTTTTAAAATTAAAAATTTTTATTTATTCTTCCAAATCGATTTCGTCCCCGTCAAAATAATGCCCCCCAGCTACAATACACTTATGCCAACGTTTTTTCCAATCTTTGAAGCATGCTAAAAAGTCGTCCTCAGGTATAGCCTTGAATGCGCGTAGAGATTCACGTTTGATCTCTTCAATCGACTCAAAACGATTTCCCCGGAGTGGTCTCTTGAGATTTGGCATCAGCCAGAAGTCACACGGTGCTAAATCAGGCGAATACAGTGGTTGTGGAGCGACATGAGTGAAGTTTTTAGCGAAAAACTCACGCTCTTTTTCGAAAAAATTGAGAAATTTTGGCACCAAACGCGATTTGACTCTTCTGAGGCACAAATGATCCTTCAAAATTGCTCGCACTGATCCAATTGATATTGCAAGTATGTCGGCAAGGTCTCGAATTGTTAATCGACGATTTTCGAGCACCAATTCTTTGATTTCCTTGATGTGTTGCTCATCAATTGACGTCGATGGTCGTCCAGAGCGTTCCAAGTCATCAACACGTTCTCTGCCTTCTTTGAAGTCTTTGTACCACTTGTAAACATTTTTATCTGACATAGTCTCGTCACCGAAGGCCTTTTGTAACATTCGATACGTTTCAGCGGCGGCGTTTCTTTGCTCAATAAAATTCGACATCGTAAAAATCGCCAAATTCACTTTTCTTTGTTCACAAAACCAAGCGTAAACTAAAAACTAATGATGATATTGACATGTAATTTGTCACAGATGTTACTAACATTCCTACCTGTCCAATTCGGTTAACGCGGGAAGTTTAAATTAAAAATTCACCTTACTTTGTGAACACAGTAGTATGTACGACTTTATACTTTCTACAAACTTTACTTCGGAAGAATTTCGTCTAAATTCTCGTCGATCATTTAAACAGTCAAATAGTTTATCAATTTTTTCGATAAACTTTGCTGTGGAAAGTGCGATTTCATTTAATTCCACTGTATATTTATTTAAAGCTAAGGCTGCACGAACACCTTTAGTAACACTGCGACTTAAAACCTGAGTTGCTACACTATGCGCCGGTTTGTTCACTCTTAGTTACATCTTTGGTTAGGTAATCACATATTTTGTTTAACGCATGAGTATGAATATGAGGTTAACGAAATGCGTTTGTTCACATTTTTTTCACTTTGGTAACCAAACCATAGATTTTTCCCTTTTTCCAATGGTTTTCCAATGCATCTGTCGAATTTTAGTCTATGGTTTTTTTGAATTTTTAAATAATTGATTGTAATCTTCGTCACTATCGTGACTACTTCAAGAATCCCAAATGCAATTCCCGAAAGAACTGAATTTGTAAATAAAACAATACAGATGCTTGTATAAATACAAGAAAAAAGAATTAAAAAAATCACTCTATTTGATGTTATTTTAATATTATTAATTTTGTATCGCTCAATATTTTCATTGAATACTGTTAACGCTGTCTGAAAAAAAAGCACAAACAAACGAGATTCCAGTAAATCTTTGGTTAAATGGCGTTAACCCAGTAAAATCGATTGGTTAACGAAATCTTTACTTAACTAACCAAATCACGGATTCTCTGGTTAAAATTTTGGTGAACAAACATGGAATAACCATTGGTTAAAGTTAACCAAGAGTTAACAAACCGGCCCTAACACTTATTTTTTGAAAATCTGTTGTTCTTATGGGATTTTATGTCAACTTTGTATAAATTTTAGTGGTCTCGTTTTTTTCCATTTCATACAATAATTTTATTACAATATTTTCCAATTTACTTCAATTTTTAATATGCCCAGGTACAGATCCTGGCGACGTAGTATAAAACCATTCTGAGTTTTCCACATAAGCTTCTAGTCATGAAAACACACACGTGTACCATCTTTTCCAGAACCCTCGTAATCGACAAAATTTGACCCTTACCTTACCTTAGTATTACACCACAGATAATACAGATTTCCATCGTGAATAGGGCAAAGTGATGTTCGAACGGAAAAAATCGTAGAAGCTTTTATAAATATTTCTCTTGAGCTTTATAAAATTCTAGCTCTCATTCTCATTTAATTTGTGTACTGAATTTTGCTTTTTAAATGAAAGCTTACCATATCATAGAATTGAATTTTGTTTGGTTTGTTTTTCATCATATTTGCCAATAAACTACAAAGCCTGCTTTACGCATTTAAAATATTATATATTTTTTTATTATTTGTCTTTGGCCCTTTCTTTTCATTTTTTCTTAACAGTGCTGAGATAAGGAATTAAAAGATTTGGAGATGATGAATTGAGCACTCATTTTTTTCAGTAAACAATACAAAATGACGTATATTGGAATCTACAATACAGTTTTTGATTTTTGCAGATACTTTGAACACACCGTTAAAAATTTCTCTGTGGCTTTTATATAATTCAAAATATACATCTGACGGTTCAATTTACCCATTTTCATTCGTGCAATTCTCATACTGTTTCAATGTTATTAAAATTGAACTCGAATGAATAAAATCTTGTCAGCTCGCCATCAACTTATTCGAAGATAATCTCTTCATCAATTTCATTTTCAATTTCATTTTTCGCTTTCACGTTTGAGAAATTCAAAAAATCTTTTGATTTCAAATTTGCTCGATAGCCTGGAATCACACACATACTTGTATTCCTTTGCCAAAGCACATTTAATAAAACGGTTCGAAACCAATAAATAACCTAAATGAAGAATCAGCAGAAAAATCAATGGGAAAAAAATAAGTGTCAAGTATACTTCACAAAATTTCAAAATGAATGACGAATGACTTAAATCATCCCTTTACCTAAGATCATGAATGCAAGTTCATATTTCAGTTCTTTTCAATAATATACACAAAAAATTATCAAAACCGAATATTAAACATATAGTAACTTAAAATCGGCCTATAGCCGATTTTTTGATGCCCTATGGTAGAAATGGGGCAGAAAAACAGTCAAATCTAACAGTATTTCAACTAATATACCCTCTGGTAGTACCTATCATAGGGCATAAATATAATATACATGTTACAGTGGGTGACCAAAATTTCTTATACTCAAGTTCAAAACATTAGTTAAAATTTTTCTTTAAAACTTTATCCTAGATTAAGTATTCAATAAAAAGTTGGGTTTTTGATAGTCTTATTAAAATAAAATAGCAAAAATAGACAGTATTTTCAGCACATTTACTATGCATTTCGTTTTTCTTGGTCATTAATTTTGGTAGCCACTGTATGAAATATTTGAAATTAGACAAAAGCAAAATCAAACGAAAATTTGTATTCTTCCATGTACACTGTTGCATTGAAAAGTTATAGAGAAAATCATAAACAAAATCTGTTAACCAACGAGAAATTTGGCAACATACTATTGAACAGAAAGAAAGGGGATATCATGATAATATCACGTGGCTTAAGTCAAATTTCAGACGACCACGACATTCTTCCTTCGAAGATGAATTTAAACTGACCGCGAATAGCTGGTTTTACACTGGTCTTCAAACGGGCGCATTCTTCAAAAATTGATACGCCAGAAGGGTGCGCGAATGCCGGGGAAATGCGCCAGCTTTAGCTTGAGTGCAAAATTGAAGAAACGCACACATAAACACTTCCCATTGGTTTTCTGCTCAAATCAACTAGAAAAATTCCCCCACGTGACACACACACATTGATCTGACGTATACAAATTCACAGTGAAGAAAGGCGCATGGAAGACCAGTGTAGCATTATCAGCATGGATATACCCGAGTTACTTAGGCGCATGTAAGATCAGTGTAAAACCGGCCAATATTAAACATTTTGTATGCCATAGAAAAAGCTGTCGGTTAGAGAAAAAATCTTTGTAGTTTCTTTAGAGTAAATTTGTCGGTTCCCAGTTGTCGGTTAGTAGAAATTTTCTTCCTCACTTTTGACTATTGAGTTTATTCATCTGGTTATCTGTGATTATATGAAAGGTTTTCTTGTATGGACATTTCATCGAACATTAATATTACTTCTTTTTCTTCAGATTTTAATTTTCATTCATTATTTTAATATCACAGATTTTTAATTTACCATACGATTTGATGTCCTTAAACGGGCAGCATTTTTTCTAAATTTTTCTGTTTCCTTGGCAGTAAACTTTTTGCTTTATTTAACTTTTTTATAGTATTTTTGAAGTTTTGGATTTTTTTCATGTAAGATCTAATGTTCTTAGATTTCCTTATATTCATTCATTGCAAAGCGCATTATTTATTTCGATATAATTTTTTTCAGATATAATATCATTTAAGCGCGATTTAAATTTGTTGAAATATTTCTTTTTGGATACATATTTTAGACTTTAAATGGAATGCACTTTTCAAATTTGTTTTCTCTAAATCGTTTTTAAAAGGAACGTCTAAATGAAGTGCTGGGTATCGAAAATAACTAACCCGAGATAGATATATTTCACCAAAATGCTCTTCTTCAAAGTGTATATTGCATATATAGGGTCTTTTGTTCTCTACTTCGTAATGACAGTATGGATTCACACAGCCATTCCTTTTCCAAGGCATACTAAAATCGACAAGCAGAAGAAAAAACATAAAGTAATTTAAAATCGGCCTATAGCCGATTTTTTGATGCCCTATGGTAGAAATGGGAGAGAAAAATTGTGAAAACTAACAATATATCAAGGTTTTTCTTCATAACTTCGTTTGCCCTTGTCAAAATTTTCTCTAATTTGTAAGTAACTCAGACCCTGGTAGCATAAGTCTAATTTGCAAATTTCATTCAAATCGGTGCATTAGTTCTGAAAATACATCAAAAAAACTTTCTGAACAGGGTTATTTCTTCCTACGACTACTTCTTTCTCCACTATCCTCTGACCGATATCACTGAAATTTACAATGGTATGGTCTATTAATGTAGTCAACCAATATAATTAATTTAAACAAAATTGCTTTACCAATTTTCCAATTAAACCCGAAAAACTATATAAAAAGAAACGACAAAACTTTATGGTCGCCCCTGTTTTTCCTTAATAACTTCGCTCCCCTCAGTCGATTTTGCTGAAATGCAATACCAAAACCACTATAGAAATAACCAAGCAGCATTCTAAATTTCATCAAAATTGGATAACG
This sequence comes from Xylophagus ater, assembly GCA_963422695.1. Taxonomy (NCBI): domain Eukaryota; kingdom Metazoa; phylum Arthropoda; class Insecta; order Diptera; family Xylophagidae; genus Xylophagus; species Xylophagus ater. The sequence continues at coordinate 40,060,073 of OY730478.1, forward strand.
CGTTTTTGAGTTATTTTGTCAACGGACGGACGGTAGTACCAAACATGGAGCATTAATATAGGGAATTTTTTTTCAGAATTTTGGCTCATTTTCAAAACCCAATTACCCCAATTTTTTCTGCCAGAATTTCACAATTTTTTTTTCAAAGTATTCTATAAGATGTCACCTTTTCAGCGCGCTATAATATAACTTGATAGGATTAGAACTACTAAAGTTATATGATTCTAAAGCCAACTATTGGAAAAAAACGCCACGAACTTTCTGCTTAACTGAATATTTTAAGGTTTTTCTCTCCATAACTTCGTTTCTTCATTCTCAAATTGGCCCAAATTCACAGGTAGGCTGGCGTCTAATAGTATAAACACGTTTCGTAAATTTGATTGAAATCCGTATATAACTTTTTAAAATACATTGGAAAAACTTTATGAACAAGCTTATTTTAGGCTACAACTATTTCTTTCTCCACTATCCTTGGACCGATTTGACTGAAAATTAATTCGGTATCGTCTATTTATGCAGTTAACCTACATAATTTGAACAAAATCAGGTCACAAATTTTCCAATTACATCCGAAAAACCATAACCAAAAAAACGACAAAACTTTCTGGTCACCCTGGTTTTTCCTTTATAACTTTGCCCCCCGTGGATCGATTTGGCTCAAATGCAATACCAAACCAAGTTAATAAGCAACTCAAATTATAAATTTCATCAAAATCGGATAACGCGTTTTTGAGTTATCTTGTCTACGGACGGACGGACGGACGGACGGACATGCATAAATCAATATAACTTTTGATTCCCTACACAACCATACCCTTGAAATTTTTCTCCGATTATTATTTCTATGTGTTACACACTTAGTGACAAAACTAATATACCCTCTGGTAGTACCTACCATAGGGCATAATCAATGGAAAAGCACCAGCCAAACTGAATAAATTACTTAATTCAGAATCAAAAATTAAATATTACATCCACCAAAAATATTGGTGCCTGTTCTGATATCCGACGTTACGTTAATTTTATTCGATATTACTCACTGACTACTCGATATTTCATTTTTGGTGTTCTGGAATACGCATCGTTTCATTTCAGTTCAATGCGTAGCAACGTATTCGATTTTTGATGTTCTGATATTCGCCGCCGGGAAGTCGATTTTCAGGTTAAATTACTCACTTCAGTTTTCGCGCGTTCGAATGAATATTTTTGTATGAATTTCCTTTATTTCTAAACCCACCCACACTATGCACCATAATATCAATCTCATTTTAGGCCTGAAATGGCTTTTATAAGGGATATATTCATTAAAAAAAAATATTTTTTTTTCCATTTTTAAATTTTTTAATGATTAGTGAATGGAAAAAATGTTACAAAAATACAATTTATATTTTGAAATAAACATTGCTGAAAAATATATGAATATATTTTAATAATGACAAGAACTTTATTTTGTAAAACATTTATTGATGAAATGACTTACAAAAAACACAACCAGCTGATTTTTGACATGCGATGATTGCCGTTTTTTTAAATGGAAAACGTAGTTTTTCAGAACACTGATCGCGTTGCGAATCGAATCGAACGCGTTACGTTTACTCACCTAACGCCGTAAAACAGAACAAGGGTGATTAACTTGAACTCACAAAAATTCGAAACGAATGACGAATAACTTAAATCATATCTTTACCTCATCTAATATTATGAATGCAAGTTCTCTATTCAGTAGGTTAAATTCTGCAATAACAAAATAGCAAACGAAAAATATTCTTCTTTGATGTGCACTGTTGCCATTAAAAATTGCATAGAAAATCAAATCAGCAAATTATACAAAAGAAGCAAAGAGCATAATATACAAGTAGTACGATGATATCACGTCGTTGAAGTCAAATTTCAGACGACCCAATGACTTAAATACTACTGGACTAGGATTCGCTTACTCACTCATGGCTAAAATGTTCCTTAGGGCGCAGAAACCATTTTTTACCCTAAATTTTAAAAACACCCAATAAAATTAACATTAATTTTTAAACACGGAAAAATTAAAATTAAAAATTATTTTTAAGTTTTTCTGTATATGAATTATTAATAAAAATGCAAAATTAATTATAAAAACCAAAAAATTATTAATTTTTTTCCTTTTGACAATCCCTGGTTAGTTCCAAATTGTACAACTATCTGGCATTGTCGCCATAGTCGCACTTGTATAATTTTCCAGGTTTACCAACTTAATATCAAAATCTCTAATATGTTGCCTCCAAATTTAAAAAGTTTGTTTTGCATGGTGAAGAAAATTTTTTTAGCAAAGTTTTGTTTAAAACTATGGGGTTAAAAACCGTGTTTCAAATTTTATTTTATTTTAAATATTTTTAAAAAAATGCCTAAGCAGTATTTTATAAAAAGTTGTGCTTGGAATAGTAAATATTCGTTATATAATGAAGTTTTATTATTCACGTAAGTAAAATGAATTTCCAAAATAAATTTTTTTTTAAAGAAATTGGATAATTTAGATTTCCAAGAAATGAAAATCGTTTCAAGGAATGGTGCAATATACTGCAAATAAACCTAAATAAATTACACAGAAATGTACCAGAATTTGCAGTCATCACTTCAATTCGGTGGACATAAGTCGAGTTGGTCTCTTTTTTTTTTAACGGGAGTTCGGAAAGGCACTTTACGCACAAAGTGTGGGCACATTAACCATATCCACTAAAACCCATCTCCCTCCAGGCCTTTCAACCACCTCGGACCCGTGTTAGCATTACTTCGAGATGGAGCCTATACTAGACATTATCTGCCGTAAGTTACTCACGTAACATTCTGAGACGTACTCCTTCTCTCTCCCTGTCTCAATTTATCCACGATTTCTGTTATAGCTCTGCAAATGTCATCCCAATTCGCTAAAGAGCCACATATAGTGCTAATGAGGTTGCTAGTATTCAACTTATCACACGTATCACTCTCATTAATTGCTCTCCTTTCTTCAACAAAGCGTGGGCACTTGAACAGGATGTACTCGGGGAGTTCGTCTGTATATTGTCGAAAGTCTTTGTTAATCCTATGCAGGTAATTGCGAAACACTTCATGTCCACTGAGATCCCACGTCAACTGGAAGTTTACTTCGCCATGTCTTCTGCTGATCTAATCGTTGACGTTCGAGATTAGCTTGTGGGTCCATCGGCCGTTTGGGCTATCATTCCACTTAGCCTGCCATGTCTCGATTGAGCTCCTCCTCTCTTTATTTAATTTCTTTGCGAGAGATGTTTGTCAACCCTGCGGAGAAATTTCAGAAAAACCGCATAGCAATACGAGCGCACAGAAAGAAACAGAACCTTCGCAGAAAGGAAAAGAGTCAGATTATTACAAACCGCCGTCGAATGCAGTCGATGTATAACCGCCGATGTATATCCATCGTCACCGCATGTTATTTTAAAACGATTATTACTAATTTTCCGCCGAATATAAGCAACGTTCTATTTTACTTGTATTTTCCATTTCTTTATTATTGTGACGTGCTACCCGTTTGGTTCGATGTTATTAAAATGATAACACTTTTTATTTATGTGAATTTAGTGTATAAACTTTATTATAATTATTTCTGCGTTAACAATTGTCTTAAAAATATTTGTTTATCAATAATTAATTATTAGAATTAATTTATCACAGTCTTAAAAATTCACTATTTTTACTTTTAAATTCAAAGTTTCTGTTCTGCGCTAGGCTTTACTAATAATATTAGAAATACATAGCTTGACTTCTCGATTTGAATTAATTCTCAGACTCAATCCTCAGCTGCTTTTATACCAAATTGGTGTGTGTATCTGGAGAGTGCTCGAAAAGTCTAGATTTTCGCTGGCTTTTGTATACTAGATGACAATACTTCTCGAATGCTCTACAAATTTTAAATATTTCTAGGAATTGTTTTTGACATTGTTTTGTTTATTCGAGAAGTGTCATTATTGTTTTGTCCTATGGTGTTTTCTGTGTGGTTTTTCCAGAAGTATTTCATGATTTAATTAATATAAGTAAATCATAAAATACTTCTGGAAATTTCTAGTGATTCTTTTCTTTTGTTTTCGGTTAGTGTTTAGTGCACTACCTCCTCCTTAAATCTGTTCGTCCCGAACAAAATCTTCCGGATTTGTCTCGTGATATTTCGCTAATCGGTTTAAATGAACCACTTTCATTTTTGCCCTTGGAGATCTTCGTATGCGATATACGACGTCATTTATCCTTTCTATGACGGCATATGGACCCTCCCATTTCGGCATAAATTTAGGTGACATTCCTTTTTTTCGTTGTGGACTGTAGAGCCATGCCAAGTCACCATCTTGGAATCTACAGCTGTTCGTAGCAATGTCGTACCTTATTTTCATCCGATCGCTAGCAATTTTTATCCGATTCCTTGTAATGTGATGTATCTCGTCTAGACGATCCCTCAGTTTATCGGTGTAGTCACTAACTTCCATTTTGTCACATTCGGGTCTACCAAATATTATATCCACAGGAAGGCGTATATTGCGTCCAAACAATATTTCCGATGGAGTATGTTTTGTACTGTCGTGATCTGCAGTTCTATATGCCATTAGGAACAATGGAATATGTTTGTCCCATTCGCTTTGGTCTGATGTTACCACCTTTGATAAATATTCCTCCAGGGTTCGGTTGAAACGTTCCACCATACCATCAGATTGCGGGCGCAGGGGTGTTGTTCTGGTTTTATGTTTTCCCAGCAATTGGCATACTTCCTGGAATACAGTTGATTCGAAGTTCCGCCCTTGGTCCGAGTGTAGTTCTAGTGGAACCCCGAATCGACTTATCCAATTTTCCATTATAACTCCTGCCACTGTGGTAGCTTCTTGATTCGGAATCGCGTACGCTTCCGGCCATTTGCTGAAATAGTCGATGACAACCAACACGTATCGGTTCTCTTGTTTAGACTGAGGGAATGGTCCAGCTACATCAATTGCGATCCGTTCAAATGGAGCGCCAACGTTATATTGCTTCATTGCTGCCCTAGTTCGTCTCTGTGCTCGATGCACATGTGTCACATTTTCGACACCAACTTTCAACATCAGCTCGGCAATTTATCCAATAGAATCGTTCTCGTACTTTCGCTAATGTTTTGTTGAGTCCCAGATGTCCCCCTGAAGTCCCACCATGTACTTCACTAAGTACCTCATGTATTTTGGACTTGGGCACAATCAACTGCATTAGTGTATCTCTACCATCAGAAGATTCCCATCTTCTACTGAGAACGCCATTTTCTATTTCCAGCGAGTCCCACTGAGCCCAATAACTCTTTGTTGTGCTACTATAAGCTGCAATATCGTTCCGTCCCGGACGCTGATCTTATTCTTTCCATTCAAGGATTGGTCCAATATCTTTGTCCTTTAGCTGTTCATTTCTGATGCCAGTCTCGTCATCATTACATATTCTTGTTGTCTTGACCATGATTATTTCCTTCTCATCTAGCCTACCACAGTGCTTACAATTCTCACCGCATGGTCTTCTAGATAAGGCGTCAGCATTACCATGAGAAGTCCCCTTTCGATGTTCTGTCTTGAAGTGGTATCCTTGTAGTCGCTCAATCCATCTTGCCACTTGACCTTCTGGATTTTTAAATTGTAGCAACCATTTAAGTGCCGCATGGTCGGTTCGAAGTAGGAACTCCTGCCCGTAGAGGTATTTGTTGAAATGCCTGACAGTTTCAACTACTGCCAAGAGTTCTTTCTGGGTGACGCAGTAGTTTACCTCTTGTTTGGAAAGTTTCCTACTGAAGTATGCGATGTCTTTTTCTTCACCTTCGATCTGTTGAGAGAGTACCCCAATTCCGATATTGCTAGAATCCGTATCCACTATAAATCTTTCTCCAAATTTTGGATACGCCAATATCGGAGCAGAACATAGTCGATGTTTCAACTCCTCAAAAGCTGACTGGAATTTTTTGGTCCACTCATATGGTTTTCCCTTATCCGTTAGCTTGTGTAGACAACCGGCTATATTAGCAAAATTCTTTATGAAACGTCGGTAGTAAGTACACAAGCCTAAGTATGATCGGATTTCATGCTTATCTTTTGGTACTAGCCATTGTTGAACTGCTTTTATCTTGTCTTCATCGGTGGAAATTCCTTCTGCAGACACAACATGTCCTAAGTATTTCACCTCATGTTGAAATAGTTCGCACTTCTTCGGACTTAACTTCAAATTAGCTGCACGAAGACGTCCAAATACTTCTCGTAATCGCTGGAGATGTTCATCAACAGATTTTGCGATTACGATGATATCGTCCAAGTACACAAGGCACGTCTTCCATGTTAAGCCCCGTAGGACATGTTCCATCAGTCGCTCGAATGTTGCCGGTGCATTACATAATCCAAATGGCATCACTGTGAATTGCCATAGGCCTGTTCCCACTGTGAACGCTATCTTTTCTCTGTCTTCCGGTTCAATTCCAACTTGCCAATAGCCACTTTTTAAATCAAGTGTTGAAAACCAAGTTGCTGATGAGAGTGTATCTAACGTGTCATCTATGCGAGGTAGAGGGTAACTGTCCTTCTTAGTTACGTCATTCAGTCTTCGGTAATCTACGCAAAATCTTGTAGTCCCATCCTTTTTCCGTACCAGGACTACCGGAGATGCCCATGGACTGTTTGATTGTTCAATTACTCCCTCCTGATGCATTTCCTCGATCATGTCAGCAACCTCTGTTTGTTTCGCTAATGGTAGTCTCCTTGGTGGTTGACGGTAAATAATTCTATGCTTCACTTGGTCCGTTCGTCTAAAGTCCCCTTTACTGCATACAAAGACGTCTTCAAACTCCTTCAATAAACCTGTAGCCTTAACTGCTTCCGACTCTGATACTCTTTTAGTGATATCAGAGACAAGTGGTTTCAAGGCTTCCGGAAGAACCCGTTCCTCCCGTTGAGTTTCTTTGTCTCTGCAGTCCTCATTTGTTATTGACGAAACCCCTCAGCACTGCCGACAATGGTTCCCTTTTTCAATTTCTTGTTAATTTTTGAAAAGTTCGCCACTCTGACCGGAATTGTCCCTTTCTCGTTCACTTTCACTATTGTTGTTTGTATCATCAGTCCATCCTTTAAGTTTTGAATGTCAGGTTCTATAATTTGTATTGCTGGCCTCCCAGTACCATCGACCAGTCTCGCCTCTACAACAGCTTCAATAATCGCCGCAATTTTTTGGTCTTGTAGAATTTCTACTTTGGCACTGGAACCTGCTTCCTCCAACGTTAGCGGGAAATCAATATTTCCACATCGCAGAACTTCCTCTTCAACATTTACACTCACTCCATTCTTTTTCATGAAGTCCAGGCCCATGATACAATCGTCCATTATATCAGCCACCAAAAATGTATGCCGGAACACATACCCATCTAGCTCCAATGTTAGATCGACTTCGCCAAGAATCGGAGATGATTCACCCGTAATGGTTTGAAGCACCCTGTTACTGCTTTCACTGATGTGTTTATGATTGATGAGTTTCTTGTTAATGATGGATTTTCTTGCGCCTGTATCTATGATAATTCTGCACTGATGACCAGCTATTACACCCTGTACCGTTAGACTGTTGTTGTTGTGGTGCATAAGCGAGACAGATACAACGATGCTGGGGGCATTATTCTTTGGAGCTAACTTGTCCCCCTTTAAGTTAGCTCCTTTTCGTTTCCCGAACCTTTTTGTTTTGTTGTTTGGTTCGGGCACTTATGTTGTACATGCCCCTTTTTTCCGCAGCCCCAGCATGTGATTTTCCTGCGCGTGTTTCTGTCCCCATCTTTCTGGATTGACCGCAGTACTTCCTCTATCTGCTCCCTGAGGTCTTTGATATCCAGTTGCGGCGACCCTTCAGTAACTGTAGCAGCCCTGGTCCGTGGGGCTGATCTTGTGGCTTTCTTTGCACCTTCTAATGTTAAAGCGAACGCCAATACTTCTTTTAGCGTTCTCTTTCCGCTAACCCGGACGCTATTTTGTATGTCCGTATCCCGTATGGCGCTAACGAATCTTTCTCCCGCCATCTCGCACCGCATCTACACAGGGTAATCGGGATAGGACATGTATACTAGACGTTCAATCTCCGCTGCTAATTCTTGAAGCGTTTCCGCCGATTTCCGCGTCCTGTTGATAAGTTCGATCCGGTATACATCCTTCATGTGGTTGTCCCCAAACCGATTGTCCAATTGCATTACAATGTAATTGTAATTTTTCTCATTTTCCGGTGAGATTGTCGGCAATAAATCGGCTGAGTTACCCCGTAGAGCCAGAATTAATGCTGTGGCTTTTTCTTTATCGGACCAGTCGTTCGCACCAGCAGCCGCTTCAAACTGTCGTTTGTATACTGGCCATGAAGTTTTGCCGTCAAATATTGGTGGCTTCATCCTTCTACTCGATGACTCAATATTTGGTTTGGATTCCTTTATTTCTGCTACTTTTGCTGCTATTTCTGCCACTTTTTGTTCCAACTTCTGGTCCAATTTCTGCTCAACGTTGCTGACTTCGGTAGTTATTTTGTCTTCGAATTTCTGCTCAACCTTGCTTACTTCCGTTCGAACTGCAGAAACTTCCGTACGAACTGTAGAAACTTCCGTGGTAATTTTAGTTTCCAGGTCCGCAATACTGGATTCTACCTGAATTTTTAAGTCACCCATGCTGGATTCCATTTTGTTCTGCATATCCGCCACAGTTGCAATTTTATTTTTAAGACCGGAAACACTTGATACCATTTTATTCTCGAGTCCGGAAATATTTGATTGTAGACTGGAAGTATTCGATTTCATTTCCTTTTGTAAACTGTGTAGACTGGAATTAGTTGAATCCATTTTGTTCTCGAGTCCGGCAGCATTTGTTTTCATTTCGCCTTGCAGAGTAGAAGCAGTTGAGTCCATTTTAGTCTGAAGACCGATCATCATGGCCATAAGCTTCTCGAAGTTATCATTTTCTGTTGGTTTTGCACCCTCCTTGTTGTTGATTTCTTCTTGTTTTGCCTCATTCAGAATTTCACTAAAGTCGAACTTGTCACTGTCTAGTTCTCTTGCTGCACATTTAGCGATTACTCTTTTCTTTTTTTCTGTTTTACCTTCCGTGGAAGCTAAATTCCACACACACAGAACTGTGGATAGTTCTAATGTAGTCAAACTGTCCAATAATTTACTTTCCATTGTTCAAATATTTTTAATTGTTCACTTAACACGAAATTCTTATGTTCTATCGAAACTTCTCGCACAGTATCTAAATACCACGAAATTTCCTTGTATAATCAAAATTTCCACGAAATTTCCCCTACAATCGAAATTTTCACACGATACACGACGTATATCCTCAAATTTCGCACAATCGAAATTTTTATAAAACACACAAAAGTACACAAAATTTCTTGTACGCCCCTGAAATTTCTCACACCGTTGAAATTATTATACACTCATAGAAGTTTCTAGTTTAATTTCGAATTTTCTTGCAGAAATTTTTAGAACAATTCTCTTTTCCGCACTGATTCACAATAAATAATTTCACTTCTGACACCAATGTGACGTGCTACCCGTTTGGTTCGATGTTATTAAAATGATAACAGTTTTTATTTATGTGAATTTAGTGTATAAACTTTAATATAATTATTTCTGCGTTAACAATTGTCTTAAAAATATTTGTTTATCAATAATTAATTATTAGAATTAATTTATCACAGTTTTAAAAATTCACTATTTTTACTTTTAAATTCAAAGTTTCTGTTCTGCGTTAGGCTTTACTAATAATATTAGACATACATAGCTTGACTTCTCGATTTGAATTAATTCTCAGACTCAATCCTCAGCTGCTTTTATACCAAATTGGTGTGTGTATCTGGAGAGTGCTCGAAAAGTCTAGATTTTCGCTGGCTTTTGTATACTAGATGGCAATACTTCTCGAAAGCTCTACAAATTTTAAATATTTCTAGGAATTCTTTTTGACATTGTTTTGTATATTCGAGAAGTGTCATTATTGTTTTGTCCTATGGTGTTTTCTGTGTGGTTTTTCCAGAAGTATTTCATGATTTAATTAATATAAGTAAATTATAAAATACTTCTGGAAATTTCTAGTAATTCCTTTCTTTTGTTTTCGGTTAGTGTTTAGTGCATTATTATTATTATTGTTTTAAATAAAGTAATCAGTTATTTTTCTTATTAATTACAATTTAACAATTCACGTGTGTATCTATTTCACTGCACGCCCCGCTCATCCATCCACCAGAATTCACTCCCGTTCTTAACAGTTCAGAAGTGCGATAAACTTGTGAAAAAAGTGCTTTCGTGAATGGCTAGATTTTAATTCGTGCCTGTGAAAAAAAAGGAATGTATTCTGAAGGAAAAAACATTTGAACGCGCATTTCAAAATATTTTCAAACAACGCAATTCGAACGATTGTTTTCTTTAAGGAGAAAAAAATTGCGCAGTGAAAAAAAAACAACACAAAAACCAAATATCGAGTGCTTTGCGTTTTTGTTAGTTTTTTTTCCGAACGATTCTGTCGCGCAGTAAAGTTAGAATCAAAGTATAGAATATTCTGAATTATTATTAACCGCTGCCGAACTAACAAAAAAAAAAATCATGTGTGCTGTGCACACGCGGTAGAAGTGAAGCCTTCGGAAAACTAAACAGCGAGAGAATGAGACGAATGCAGGGATAGTTATAGGGTTTATTTATTAAAATATTGGTACCAAGTTTAAAAGTTATTTTACATTTTATTATTCACACTCTTTGTTTTTAATTTCAATAAATGACACGAGTGGCGTATGATAACTAAAGTATGAAATAAATGCTTTGGTTTGGATTTGAACAATATATCTTTAAAATACAGCGTCAATTACTGTTTTCGATCTTGTTGTCGATTCAGTGCGACTACTGCACATTTTTAAATTTCATTTGGTGTTGAGGAACTCAATCAAAGGGAGCGCTGTATCCAGTGCAAAATTAACAATTAAATCCACACTTAAAATAATCGAAATTTTATCGTAATATTTCTTATTTCTGGTGTGTACTTTAGCAAATTCTCGTGGATGAATTCAATAATTAAATTTATTGATTGTTTGGGAGAAATGTAAATTGCCACAATTATAACTGATTTATTATAGTCCAATCTGGTTTCACAAGCAGATATTTCTCGCACTTTAGAAAGCTGAACAGACAATGATTCTAATTGTTGTGCATTGAAATCTATTTGTGGAGTAACAACACGGGCTCCGTCATTTATATTATTATGGTGTATTGCAACTCCGCCTGCTCTCGTATATTTTCTTTTCTATTGAACAATAATATCAAAATTTGGAATGTCTACAAGAGAAATTAGACGCGACCGTCCCAATACCTCTTTTGAAAATGACAGAAACAAAAAAATCCGCACAAAAGAAAAGAAAAGAACATATAGTAAATTAAAATCGGCCTATAGCCGATTTTTTGATGCCCTTTGGTAGAAATGGAGCAGGAAAACAGTCAAAACTAAGAATATGTCAAGGTTTGTTCTTCATAACTTTGCTTCTCCTTTTCAAAATTTTCTCTAATTGGCAGGTAACTGAGACCCTTCTAGCATAAAACTAATCTGTAAATTTTATCTAAATCGGTATATTAGTTTTTAAAGTACATCAAAAAAACTTTATGGAGAGAATTATTTTCTCCAAGGATTATTTCTTTCTTCACTATTCTTTGACCGATTTTGCTCAAATGGCATCGTCTATTTACGTACTGAACCAACATAAATAATTTAAACGAAATTGATTGACAAATTATCGAATTATATCCGAAAAACCATATAAAAAAACCGAGAAATCTTTCTGGTCACCCTGGTTTTTGCTTAATACCTTCGCTCCCCCCGATCAATTTTGCTGAAATGCAATACCAAATCCAGTTAAGGAATAAGTAACTTATATTCTAAACTTCATCAATATCGGATAACTTTTGATTCCCTACACAACCATACCCTTGAAATTTTTCTACGATGATTATTTCTATCCTTTACACACTTAGTAACAGAACTAATATACCCTCTGGTAGTACCTACCATAGGGCATAAAAATTAAAATTTTTCATTAGAAAGTATGAAGAAAAATTTTTTGTTATATATTTTTCAAATATTTCAAGTGCTAGTTCCTGTATGAATTGTTATTTACATAAATGCTAGAACTGATTGATATTTTGTGCTCGCATACCGTGTATAATATCATACCATCCATCCCCATCCATTTGCCTACGAATCATCGCACAAAGAGGAGACGAAGATAATAGGAAATACTGTATTCTTTATTCTATGCAAGCGTAGGCATTAAATCGTTTTTACGATATCTGTGTCTGAAGCAACGATTTTCAAGCCGCACTGTCAAATTTTGGAGGGGAAAAAATTGCATTTTTCTAATTTCTAATTTTTAGTACGTTTCGGATTCCAAACCAAATTCTTTTGAATTAAATAATCAAAGTTAATAAATTTCCTATATAAAGTGTTTAATTTCTGGGTGTAATAACAAACAACATCCAAAAATTCGTGGAATTTCCTTTCACAACTAAGTTTGACATATTTTTTATTAAAATGTGCGAATTTTCGTTCTTGCCGTATAAAAAAAAGTTTTTATGGTGTTTATTTACTTATTGGTAATCAAATAGAAATTATGTTAATTCATAAATTAGTAAAAAATTCGTTTTTTTTTGAATCCTCGTCGAAACGTCAAATACCACTTTTTTTATTTTGATTTTAACGAAATCTACCAGTGACAGTCATTTTTTGCATAAAATGGGGGCAATTCTTAAAATTCGTCGAAATTTTTGAAAATTCAGCATTTTCAGTTTTAAATGTTTTTTTTTTGGTTTTAAAGTTTCCAGTTTCCAGTTCTACGTATGAAATGGCTTTCGGCTGTTGGTTTACGCAGGAAAGGAAATATATAGGCACATACATGTTTATAATTATTTTTTAATAATTTAATTTTGTATGTTTAAGAAAAACTTGATTTTTTTAGCAATCAAACGCAAACATTTTTTGCAATTCGGATATTCCAGAATGCATGAGCTTTTGGCCCATTTGCAATGTTGCCCCTCTGAATTCATGTTTTTAACGCCACCACTACGCCGCACACATAAGCAATAAAAATGCAAGTGTATTCCAAAAGTGCTTCAATTTCCCCTGCGAAAGGCCTAATCTAAGATTCTATGCTCAGGAATCAGAATAATAGCAAGGCAAGAAAAAATTTTTTTTCTGATATAAGTACGCATAGTTATCTGCAAAAATTTTTGTATACAAAATTTTTGTTGCTATTCATTCTGATCGCCTGGTATTTTAGTTTGGTAAAAAAGTGTCGCCTTTTTAGCGTTTCATCGAGTTTCAAATCACTTCCAACGCGGCTAAAGAAGTTTTCACTTCAAAAAAAATAATATTGCCGAATTAACAAAGATACTATTGCCGAACTAACAATAATATTTTGCCGAACTAACTTGAAACAAATCGTGTTGTGTATTTGCAAGTACACTTAAAAAAATCTGCCGTACAATTTATGAAAAAAATTATCAACTTAACTATTGTCTGTGAGAGAAAAAAAATTTGTGCCGTGAATTTAAAATCATTAAATTCAAAACATTACACTGAGAAAAACCTGCCGCAAAATTAATGAAAAAAAAAAGATTATTCATTTAACTATTGTCTGTTAGAATAAAATTGTGCCGTGAATTTTTAAAATCGTTGAGTACACTGAAGGAAATTTATCGTACCGCGAGTTTTAAATACTGCCCAGTTAACAAAAGTGTTATTGCCGTGAATTTTAAGATCGTGAATTAAAATATAACTACACTGAACAAAATTTCTTGTGTCGCGAGTTTAAAACCTAGTAGTATAAGTAAAATTTTATCGTGCCGCGAATTTTAAAATCGCGAATTCGAAAGATTTAAAGTACACTGACGAAATTATTGTGCCGTGAATTCGAACATTGCAAATTCTAAAAAAAAAAATTTGCGTCGTGAATTTAAAATCCGTGAATCTCTACACTGAAAGGAATATTTTCGTAATGGCAAACGATTTGAAAAATTTTTCAATACCAAAATTGAAGGAAATCCTACAAAAGGCCGGACGCTCTGTGGCTGGTAATAAATCGCAACTGGTTTTAAGAGCACAACAACTAACTAATACTGGTGAAACGAGTGAAACGACCAATGATGAATCAAAACGAAACTCAGAATTTCAACAATTGCGGGATGAAATCGACCGATTGAAACAACAATTAGAACAAGCACAATCACCAAGAGAAACCAGCAATGTAAGTGAAAGACAATATTTATCGCCTATAAATAATCACGTTCAGGTTCGTGACATTATCAAATTGTTACCTGAATTTGATCCATCAGCCGAAAGATCGCTAAACAGCCGTCAATTCATCAACAGAATAACCCGATTGAAAGAAGCATATACTTGTAGTTGGGATGAAAGAACATTAATATTTGCAGTGCAAACGAAATTAAAAGGAATTGCAAAGTTTTGGAACGACGGACTATTGGAAATATTCACTACTTGGGATGAATTTAGTTCACGTTTACTTGAAGATTTTCCGTGCTTACAAAGTGATGCTGATGTACACATAAGTATGATGAATAGTATAAGACCATCAACAGAACGAATAGAAGAGTACATGCATAAAATGTGTTCTAAAGGCAGAATGGGCGGATTGGATGATTTGTCAATCATAAAATATATTCGAAACGGAATACCTCATCCAAGTTTGCAACATGCAATAGCCGGAATACATTTTAATTCTTTTAATGAATTGTTGACAACAACGTTACGATATTTGAACAATGTTCAAAGAATTGAACTTCGAACCGCATCAACGACCGATAAACACCCAACAAACGTCAAATCAACTCTAAATGCGAATACTACATTCAATCAAAGAAATGATAAATCCGGATCCAGAAATAACGCTAATTCAAACATTAGAAGATCAGATAAACTAATGTGCTATAATTGCTTCGATGTCGGACACATGGCAATAAATTGTCCCAAACCACAACGCCGAGTTAGATGTTCCAAATGTTGGAGAACGGGACAGGATATGGAATTTTGTCCTGAACCGCAATTAAAGTTCTCAGTAATGTGCGACAAATTCAGATTGAAACATTGAAAACTATAGTCAAGGATATTCGCGTAAATACTACTCCAATGACAGCAATGATAGATCCTAGTAGCGAACGATCACTGATCCGTAGAAGTAATGTAAATCAGGTGAAAGGTACGACCGAATATGTAAAAATTCATCTGAAAGGTTTTGCTGGAGGTGTGTTTGAATGCAGAGAAAAGTTGATTTGTTAAGTATTTATAGACAATGAAGAAATAAGTGCTGAACTATTCGTTGTCAATGATGAGATGTTATCCGAATCTGTTCTATTAGGAGCCGATGTATTATGCAACGAGGAAAAACGATTAACTATTGAATCGGGACAATGCAAATTAGAATCAATTGCCGCAATAAATATAAACAGTGAACTGCCGGACGTTACGAGAGAAAAATGCTAAACGACATGATAGAAAAGAACGCCGAATGTTTCGCCGAGAATTTATTACAGCTAGGTAAATGCAATTTATCTACTATGTCATTAACGTTGAATACAGCTACACCAATTAATCGCAGACCAAATAGAATACCTTTCCAAAAAAGAGAATAAGTTCGAGAAATCATTTCTGAACTTTTACAAAACGGAATTATTAGACCGAGTAACTCATCATATGCATCTCCGATCGTGTTAGTAAAAAAGAAAAACGGGGAAGACCGACTTTGTGTCGATTATCGCGCGCTAAACGCTTTCACCATAAAACAACAATTCCCGATGCCAGTTTTAGAAGAGCTGTTGTCATCATTAGCCGGTAACAAGTATTTCACCACACTCGACCTAATGGTGGGCTACTACCAGATTCCGATTGCCGAAGAATCAAAAGTTATACAGCTTTCAGCACTAATGATGGACATTACGGGTACAACTGTATGTCGTTCGGATTAGTTAATGCTCCGAGTGTTTTCCAGAATGTCATGAATCAGTTAATAAACAAACTAGGACCGGGAGAAGCAATTGCTTATTTAGATGACATTATTATACCCAGTTCTGACGTAAAGCAAGGTCTCGAAAGATTATTGAATTTTTTGCAAGTAATACGCGAAGCAGGACTTACACTTCGACTGAATAAATGTGTATTCCTAGCAACCGAGCTGACATTTTTAGGTCACCGAATTAGTAAAAATGGTATACAGCCTGGAGAAGAGAAAGTAGAATGTATTAAATATTTTCCTAAACCGACCGATGTACAGAGTGTTAGAAGATTTTTGGGACTCTGTGGATTCTTCCGAAAATTTGTGAAAAATTTTGCAGTCATATCAAAACCATTGACAGATTTATTAAAGACTAAGAACAATTCAACATTTAATTGGTCAACGGAACAAGAAAAATCATTTGAATCGCTTAAAACAATTCTGTGCACCTAACCGATTTTGCATACATACTGACGCCAGTGCGGATGGACTTGCTGGTATTCTAATGCAGGAAATGCCTGACAAGCAGTTGAAAGTTATTTTCTACTACAGCCGAAAGTGTACAGAAAATGAAAGATCATACCACAGCTATGAGTTGGAAGTATTGGCAATTGTCGAGTCGCTTGCAAGATTTTGAATGTATATCTTGGGGAAACCTTTCCGAATCATTACTGACTGTTCTGCAATCGCCACAACGAAATCAACAAAGCCGCTAGTACCGAGAATCGCTCGCTGGTTTTTGAAACTTCAAGAATATAATTTCGTCATGACGACTGGTTAATTAGTATGCAGCAACAAGATACGAAATTAATTAACATTATGAAGATATTGAAGGGAGAAATCGAATGCGAACAACGACCGCAAATTCAATACGCTAAAAGCCGGTAGACTCTTTCATAAGGAAGAAAATAAACACAAATGGACCGTTCCAACCTCTATTCGATGGCGTATTGTCCTCGTAAAACTGCAGTTTCTACTCCGCGCGCAAATAGACAAGTCGAAAGAGTGAACCAATCAATTCGACTGTATTTACGAACGACTACAGATAATCCGAGAGATTGGTATACACAGTTGAGAAAGTTGCAATGGGTGTTAAATACGCAAAAGAACGCTACTACAGGGTTTTGTCCAAACGAAATAATATTTGATTTCCGTTTAAGAGATATCATCACCAATCGTTTACTTGAAGCATTAACCGAAGAAGAAGATCAGAATAAAGAATTACCTATTGAAGAAAAGAGAGCTGAAGCCGAAAGACGTATTAATGCCGAAAAACAAAAGTGGAAAACTAGATTTGATTGCTCTCATAAAATGCCAGCTATCTACAATGAAGGAGAGCTTGTTGTAATCAGAAACGTACCGTCTGCAACAGGTGAACCTAAGAAATTAGAGCCAAAATTCAAGGGTCCGTATATTGTCCGTAAAGTCTTAGATCGGGATCGATATTTAATAGAAGATCTGGAGACTATGCCTAGAAATCAACGAAAGTTTAGTTCGATATTTACTTCCGACAAAATGAAGCCTTGGTGCAAGTTATCGCTGGATTTGGATGATTTTGAAGCCGATGATGATTCTGTAGACGAACGCGAAACCGAGACGGTTTCATATCAGGAAGGGCCGAACTGTCAACCCTGCGGAGAAATTTCAGAAAAACCGCATAGCAATACGAGCGCACAGAAAGAAACAGTACCTTCGCAGAAAGGAGAAGAGTCAGATTATTACAAACCGCCGTCGAATGCAGTCGATGTATAACCGCCGAAGTATAACCATCGTCGCCGCATGTTATTTTAAAACGATTATTACTAATTTTCCGCTGAATATAAGCAACGTTTTATTTTACTTGTATTTTCCATTTCTTTATTATTATTATTGTTTTAAATAAAGTAATCAGTTATTTTTCTTATTAATTAAAATTTGTTACGTTGTCGTTGGGCGCCATATTTTTGTTACGTTTCATATGGTTATGGGTCTGAGACTTGACACGGGCCTTGTTCACTACCGAACATGTTTTGTGACACATTTTATTCGTTACCGGATCGCAGGTACCGGGCGCCAGTGCGTGTAGTTTGGAAAGTGTCCACTACGTTTCGTCAAGAACCCAAACAACAACGTCACACCTTTCATCCCCCATCGCTTAAGGGGTTTAATCCCAGCCTGCTCAGGGAAAGGGGTCGTGGTCCTATAGAGGACGAAAGGTTACGCAGCGCTGGCTGCACGAAAACAAAAAAAATCAGTGAAGAGCAACAATACAAAAATTTGTAATTGCGGTCGCAATTATATACCAGATGGGCCTCAGATGTTGAGTGAGACCTTCACCACCCACGACGATGCAGGATCACTCGCTAAATCACGAATGCCCGCACACATCTACCACCCATGTACAATACACGCTTCTCTCTCTCTCTACGAGTACCACTCTAGCCAACCATACTGCTAGTGCTGCTTGACAGACCACAAACAAACAAAAGAAATTAAACAAAATTAAACAAAACTTGGTTCGATATTACTATTTGTCCTTTTATTAGCCAGCCATAGCGAATAAAACAATGATGCATAATGTCAATGCTGAGTTTCTTATTTGATGTAATCGCAGTTACATTGACAAAAAAAATTGATTCTCTTTTCGTGAATTATGTATTTAATTCAATAAAATCCTAACTTCACGATGTTTGTATATTTCTTAATAAATCAAGATTTTATTTATTATTATTTTTCAAGATTTGAACGTGTTATATTAATAAAAATAAATTAAATTGATCCAATATGATTATCAGAATTTAAATTCTCAGAAGTTGTCTCATCAAGATGCTTTTAAAAAAAATGTTATAGGATGCCGATGCATGTAATAGTATACGAAATTCGGACAATAGCCTGGAGATCAGGTTTGAGATGTTGACGTCTCCATAAAATTTTAGGTTATATTTTTTTTCTTTCTTTTCAATATTGATAATTAATTATTTCGGTCCATGTATTCGCACACGAGTTAATCCATCCTTTGTCTGTTCCTTACGTATGCAGGATTCTAACTCCTTAATCTTTTTATTTTTTTATTTTTCCTTCTTTATAATTTCCGGTTACGGCGCGCGCACGAATTTAAACACAACAAGAAAAAAATATTGTCTCAAGAAGAAAACACATGGTAAAAAAAAAACCAAAATATAATGTAATACAATTCTTTTTACTCATCCGCCAATTCCGCTGAGGCCTCTGCTTTGTTGGGGGAGTTTGATATTGTCCGCCAGTGGGCAAATCAAACAAATCTAAATTTTTAACAAAAAAAAGGTAGGTTATGTGTGTTCTTCTTTTTTTTTTTTCTTTTTCTTGGTTGACTTTTTTTTTCGTTGTGGCTTCCGCCGCCGTGCAAAACCAAAGAAGATTCCATGCAGCTTAATTACGCGACCTCGTGTTATATTATCAGGTTCTTGTGTTTAAGCTGGTATAGAAAAAGGAAATTCATTTTCATTTTATAATGATCTTGATTTGGGTTCTACATACTTACTTGGTCGATGCCAATTTTATTCTTATAATCTGGTTGAGAAATACTTCACCACTTCCTTTAATTTTTATTTTTTTATTAATTTCGATGTTAGATTTTCCTTGCTTGCTCCTTTTTTTTCTTTCTTTATTCTTTTATTGCCTCGCGGTGGAACGTGTGACGACGGTGGTTCTTTTCATCCAAGTGAATCAAACAACATGGCTGCCTCTAATCGGAAACAGATTGCCATGTTCGCACTTAGTGTTATTTTCCATGTTCGACACCAGAGGCGGGTAATTCTTTGTGTGGGAAATTGTTAGTGTGGTGTATTTAAATTCAAATGTTCTTTTTGTATGGAATACAATTGAAAAATAAAAAAAAGGTTTAACATAGCACTCGTAACAAATTTAACAATTCACGTGTGTATCTATTTCACTCCACGCCCCGCTCATCCATCCACCAGAATTCACTCCCGTTCTTAACATGCTTGCATTCTGTTTTACACTCGTATGGATTCGGTAAGACTCATCCACCAGAATGTGGAACGGAAGGAGACATGCGATTATATGTGCCGCATCCGAGGATACTGTTCTGAATGCGCTGATTACTCTCAAAGTGCAACGTCTGTGTATCATTTCTGGTATTTTCCGATACGATTTGGTCTACAATGCCTTAGCCCAGATAGGCGCTGCATAGCGCATAATTAAGGTGACCAGTAGTACGCGCTTTTTTCTTCCACCTATATTTGACAACATACGGGATATTCCCGATAGTTTCTTTGCCGACTTTGTTATCATGTATCACAGGTGTTTTTAAAGGACAATCTATCGTCAATCATAACGCTCTCCCTCCTCCTTCGACCACTGACAAGGAACATCTCTGTTTTCTGTTTAGCGAGTTCTAGTCCCATAGACTCTAGCCAACTGCGCACGGTTGTTACTGCTTCACTGACCTTATCCTTTTGCCAGGCCATTACCATAACCGTCACGTCGTCAGCAAATCCCACAATTTCGGAACCATCCGAGAGTGCCAACTCGAGCACGCCATTATACATGAAGTTCCATAAGATTGGTCCCAGAACCGAGTCCTGTGGGACATCAGAGGTTATCCTGTACACAAATGTGTTAAGAAATCATCTGTAATCTTTAGGAGGAAATCCGGCACTCCCAAGTTTCGCATTGCTTTCATTTATGCGAATCCAACTAGCCAAGTTATAGGCATTATTCATGTACAATGTTACAATGGCACAGTATCGCCTAGTTCCGACGGGCATTGTGATCGCGCTACGTGCAACTGACATTACTTTATTGATGGCATCGACGGTAGATCTGGCTTTACGAAAACCGAATTGGTTGGGCGCTAAGCCATTTTCGTCCTCACTGACATGTGCCAACCTCATCTGTACCACGCTCTCCAGGTTTTACCGACTGTATCTAATAGGCAGATAGGCCGATAAGCGGTAGGCTCGCCTGGTGCTTTCCCAGGTTTTAATAGCGATACCAATTTCTGCTTCTTACACAGTTTTGGAAAGCTCCTTTCTCTGAGACATTCTTGAAAGGTGTCCTGGAAAAAGTCAGGGCTTTCCTCCATGGTTGCTCTCGCCACACTGTTGGGGATGGCATCTAGACCTGGTGATGGATTCAGCCTTCCTTGTAGCTGCTCTTAGCCTATCAGTCGTGATTGCGGGGATTTGCTCGGGATTTAATCCGTCGATCATAATTGCCGGTTTTAGGGTATGCTCCGGGAAGACTGGTTACAATTTCCCCCAACACAATTGGGCATAGGTCCTTAGGTCCGCTATTTTCTCCGGCTACCGTAATCTTATATGCTGTGCTCGACGGATTTTCCTCTTCAGCGTCAATCAGGTCTTTCAGACACCGTGGTTTGCTGGATTTGATGGCTTTCTTTAGCTCTTGAGCTACATTGAAGAGCCTAATCTTCTCCGCGTACTGAAGCTTGCCGATGGCCCTTTACGCCTTTCTTCTGCTTTGTAGGCATTTCGAGCGCAGTTTTCTAATATTATCATTCCACCAGTAGGCTGCCATCCGATTTTTCGCATATTGGGGCTTCCTCCTCATGGTGACGTCATATGCGATTTTTATTTGCTTGATCAGGAAGGCAACCTTCTCCGTTGCTGAACCTGGTATAGTCCTGGTCCTACAGAAGCTTGTACGGATCAGTTGTGTATCGAAGCTGGTGACATCAAGACTATCAAATATCTCCAGCAGGAACTGCTGCCCCAATCTACCGCCCAGGCATTGAAGTCTCCTGAAATGACTAGTGGTTGCTTTTCTCGTGCGGTCAGCTCCAGATACCCAATAACCTGTTGGTACTTCTCAAGTTCCCACCTTGGAGGAGCGTAACAGCTGAAGAAGAAGATACCATTAACTTTCGGCGATACGAATCCTTCTCGGATATCTGATATCTTCTAGTCGTTGGAAGGGGTAATTTCCCTTCACAATGATTTTAAATAATTTGTATAACTCTCATTATGGTCTGGTTGCTACAGCTCTCCTAAACACGGGGCACCTACTCCTACCAGATGCGTGGTTTATATTGACGGCTCGAATCCCTGATTCTGCGTATATCATACATTGCGCATATCTAGTACACCCTTTCGCACGGTGGTTTCCGTCTTCACATTTCCAGCATCTGCCTGTGTGAACGGTGTTCGTGCACTCTCTGGCATTGTGGTTATATTCGAGGCACCTATAGTATCTTTTC
Organism: Xylophagus ater; assembly: GCA_963422695.1. Classification (NCBI taxonomy): domain Eukaryota; kingdom Metazoa; phylum Arthropoda; class Insecta; order Diptera; family Xylophagidae; genus Xylophagus; species Xylophagus ater. The sequence goes on from OY730478.1 coordinate 40,082,304, forward strand.
GGGAGTGACAATTCTTTAACCCGGCAAACGGTCCAACCTATCTTGACCTAGCCCACCTCCAGGACTTTGTTCGTTTGGTCAATCGGAAAGCTGACGCCAGCGATTTGCGTGCCACCATTCCCTTTTCGTATCCATTTTACCGACCTTTAGCTTTCCAAGGGAGAACTGCGTGGATAAGGCAGTCTGGACATCTTCCTCAGTGGAAACCTCGTCCATATCTCTGATTATCACCATTCTTTCTTGCTTTAATGCTTTGACGCTAAAATATCCACTTACGACTCTCGCTATTTTTTCCTTGTTACTAGTAGTACTGGAAATGGCTTTTTTTTTCAATGCAAAGAGCATGCCGCCATTTTGAGTGCGTCTGATCTTATTGACGTTCTTCCCAATTCCTTCAGCGATACGTCGCTTTTAATTTTTTTAGGACGTCCGCATAGGGAATATCGATCATCTTCTCAATCATTACAGCCCCTAGGATCTTTCGAGGGTCTAATGTTTCTCCTCATTGCTCGTTTTTTAGTACTACTTTCCCACTCTCCGTTTTCCTGTGCCTGGTTCTTGCTTGGTGTCGGGATTGAGGTCCTTGTTTTGTCTTTTACCACTTTTTTCGGCAATCTAGTTCCTCTCGGTTTCTTAGTAGACTTGCGTAGGACAGCTACTGGTGTCTCTTCGCTGTACTCTCTTACCCTTTTCGGCCTTATTACTGTCTTTCCGTTACTGAGCGGGATGACAGGCATTGCGCTCTCACTGACAGATATTGGCGTCTCTTCTTGGTTTGGAAGAACCTTCATTATTTCCATCGCATGATGAACATTGTTCCTGTCCTTAACGTAGTCTTGCAGGTCAACAATGTTCTTTAACTCGTTCATTCTTTTATGAATTCCGTATTTTTTCGAATTCACAGTGACTCTCCGGGTTTCCGAATCCATGCAAAAATATTTTTAGGCTTCTTATTTTCCATATTTGGTTTTTTTATCGGGGGTTCCTTCCTCTATCAGGTTTTGGTCCACGAGTGGTATTTGATTTCCCACTTACCCGTCGGCAAGCCGGTGAGGGCACCTCCTATCCACCACCTGAGGACGAGCCTTGTAGGAGACCTGCAACCCCCCAAGGAGTCGAGTTGGTCTTAAGAATTACTTGCATCGCAGTGCTCTTCCAGTCTTGGATTCTTCCGAAGTAATCGTCCCCAAGGTATGTGAATACTTTTTTTTGCAAACACACCTTAAAAAATAATTAATTTCACTCTTGTAATGCCATTATAATAAGAAGAAGAACCAAAAAAACTCTCAAAATGGATTCAATTACAAAGGTAATTAAATAAAATTTTGGATTTTAAATCACATTTCAGCAAATAACGGTCGCACATGAACTAGATAAGTATGTCGACCAAATTGATGAGGTATCTTCTGATCACATCAATAAAGACACTGAAGTAATTTTTAACTATCAATTTTAATACTACAATAATGTTGAATTTTGAATTATATTTCAGCACAGGGTGAAGTGGAAACTCACATAATCTCTAAAATACTTTAATTCATTAAAATGTTTTCATATATTATACTTTCAATTACAAATTGGGCAATCAACTGCAGAGAAAAATATAGAAACACAGGAATGAAATCGATTGGTAAAAATTAACGAAAATCGATAGACAGAAAAGGGTCAAACACTGATTATTTAAATAAAATAAATTTAAAAAGAATTAAGTTTTCAAATATATTTATTTATATTGGAATAATTATCACAATGTTGCAATCCGAAAATGTAAAAAAATGGTATTGCAAATAAAATAAATTGAACAAAAACAATATATTTTTTTTTTATTTACCTTACTTTCAAATAAAAAATTTATATTTCCAAGAAATTCAAAAATTGAATAATTTCCGTTATAATTGTTTTTCATTTCGTGACAAAAGAGTCAATCATTTCCCATGTTGGCAGAATTGTGAAATTTCTAGTCGACGCGAGAAAGAGAAGTCCGAAAATTTGCCATTTGCTTCTGAAGGAATTTATTGCTTCGAGTAATCTAGTAATATATGTATATATCTATGAGACGAATTTAAACTGATCGTGGGATATCACAATGTTTGCATAGTACAGAAAAAGATGTCGGTTCTAAAAAAGCTTTGCAGTTTCTTTAGAGTAAATTTGTCGGTTTCCAGCTGTCAGTTGTTACAAATTTTCTTCCACACTTTTTACTATTCATTTAGTTTGGTTATTTGTATACTTATCTGTGGTTGAAGTTTTTAGACTCTGTGAATGAAGAATGTCTAAGGGCCGATTTCACAGTGGTGGCTTAAGCTCAGCTTAAGCCTAAGCAAGATTCTAAGCTTAAGCTCAGCTTTTTTATTTTTACATTTCACAGTGTAGGCTTATATGTGAAAATTTCTTCGTAACTTGCAATCATGAATGATTTTTTTCGCGGTAAAAATTTCGAATTTAAATAAAACAAATTTCAATGAAATTAAAATAATAAATTAAAAATTTACAATCAATAAAATGGACGGAAGAAATAAAAGGAGTGCGAAATTCGCACACAATAACACTTCTTTTACATTTAGTTAAACAAAAAAAAATATATAATAGAATGTAAGAGAACAGATAGGACGACAATGAAAGATATTTTCCTCGTCAGATGACATTTCTATAAACAATAATTTATGTCTATTACGATTATTTTATTTTTTTATTATATAATTCAAGTGAACTCACCAAATTTTTTCGGCAAATGAAAATAAAATTTTTTCGTTTTGACTTTTATGCATTCGCTGTCAAATTGAAAAAATTGAGCTTAAGCTCTCGATATTGGTGGCTTAAGTTCTACTTAAGCTCTGAATAATCCGCACTGTGGAATTCGCTTTGTAGTTTAAGTATTGCTTAAGCAACAAACTAGGCTTAGCCTCCACTGTGAAATCGGCCCTAAGACTTAAGGGAACTTACTAATTAAAAGTTGTAGTTTAGTTGTAAAAAAAAATCAACACTTCATTTAAGTAACTTCTGCATCACCAAGAAATGAGAGAATTGGACATGCATAAAAATTTACTATAATACGTAGATCTAAGCCAGAGGTTCCCAAACTTTTTTGTCTCGCGGACCACTTGCCATGTTTTTCGGTTTCATATATAAGAAAATATACCTAATAACATAAATTTTAATATAATTCTTCATCACGTTTTACTCTATAGGTACTTTTTTAATTTATGTAGAATGTAGATAGTTATATGTCTTTATATTATAAGGTCGCAACCTGCTTATATTAGATCCGCTAATGTTGACCCCCATTTTCATTTCATGGACCCTCGAATATTTTTTTCGCTGACATGGACCCCTTGGAGGTCGTCGTCGACCCTTGGGTGGTCTATACTTTGGGAATCACTGATCTAAACGAACGAAATCTCAAAATGTTAATTTTTAATTCATGTTAGAATCTATGGGATTAATTAAATTGCAAATCTATAGAAAAAGATATTTTAAGTGAAAGTTCTATAGAGTGTAGTGATAATATTTTTTTTTGAGTTTAAGTGGCGTTTTGAAGGTCTTTCGTAGGTTAACTTCGCTTTTTAAATGAAATTCATTATTTTTCTTCATGGCATCTTATTTTAAGTAAGGGAGGAAATAATCTTAGTTTTAATCTGACTTCTGCTTTTCAAGATACAGTTAGGTGAAGTAGTTCAGTCTGCTTAATTCTGACGCTCTTCATAATAAATGTGTGTACCAAATTTTGTTCGAATTGGTGGTGTAGTTTTCGAGTTTATCATTTCCATACAAGTTAATCTAATTAGTACATATCCTTGTTACAGTCTATATTTGAACCAAGCTCTAAATTGAATAAGGCCCTCTCGATTTATCGTGTTTATATAAAAACTAACCGCACACACAGACGTACATACAGACATTTTATATCAAATTTTAGCACGATCAATACTCTTAAGGCCTAAGAAAGCAAAAATGTAGCTAATGCGAGTGAAGTTGGCCCACCCGGAATATACACGTTTCATGAAAATCCCCTAACTGTATGTTCCCGTTATTTATATTTTTATCAATTATCACTGTACGTAAATAAATTTCAATAAAAACATTTACTGCATTTTTACATCAATATTTAAATTTTAATATAATATATTTTTGCGTTTAAGCCATTATTATCACTTCGAATTCCGTTTCTCTTTTCTCCGCATACAAGTTGACTACAGGAATAGAATGGAAATTTTATTGCAAAATATAATCTGACAAAAGATATTACATTTATATGGCTACAATTTCACTTGAAATGGTCAGGTCATCTATGAATACGCAAGAAAGCACTTAAGATCACCCCATTTAATAACGATTCCCCAAGAAATTAGATGTTTATTATAATAAATCATGAAATCAAGAAAGGATGACCAAAGCATGATCAACATTTTCAAAAGGTGAGCCGATATTATTTTTGTTCTTAATCTTACGAGAAGATGATGGATGGATAGGATAGATTACATTGTAGTAAAGTTATATACGATATGAATTCTCTTCAGTCCTTAAGACAAGATGCTGAATGAAATCATAAGATTTTATTAGAATAATGTGCCACGGAAGTAATGGAACATGATAGAAATAACAAGATTTATAATCATTTGATTGAATTTCGGTCTTGAACCTGTTGCACGAAAATCATAATTTTAACATACAAGAGATCCAGATCAACAATTTTTCTCCTTTAAGAATATAAAGAATTAAATTAGGCTGTATTTCACTTGTTGAGCTTTAACTTAAGATAAAAAAAATTGTATCCGAAGGGATAAAGATTATCTCAACTACAATTACAATCTTTCGAAGGGGATGTGTATGATTCTCCGTATAAATGGGAACGCCTACAGACTGTTCTAGCGCAAGTCACAACTTTTCTATATTATTAACTTGAATAAGATATATGAATGACAGCATCAGTTGGTTAATGGACATGATACGAGATAGGACATTACAAGTTTTATAGATCTTGAAATTTATCATTGGTTAAAATCATGTCTCTATAAGGAGCTTCTGTTTTTTGAAAATCTGTTGTGATAGAATCATATACTATAAAATTAAAACTATAATATTCCTTTTTAATTATTACTTTGGTCATTTTCTAAAGCGATGGCTTCAAAGTAAGGCCAAACCCGTTAATAAGGAAATATCTGTAAAATTACCTTTGCCCACAAATTTCGACTTAAAAAACTAGATGAAATATGAGGAAAAAATATACAAGGACAATTCGTTCTTATTTTTACATTTCGTTCTTAAGCTTTGGTTTTTGTACTGGATAAGAAATTTAAGCTTTGAATTCATTAATCTTATGAATGCCGTGGATGAGTATATTTTGTTGTTGGTTTTTTTTTCTAACTTTAGAATTAAAATATTTGATGGTAGAGAGACTTTTGTTCAATTCATGTGCGCATATAAGGAATTTGTAAAAACCTTCGCAAAATGGCGAATTAAAGCCGACCTTACGTGCATAACCGTAAATTGGCTCTAGAGTAACATCTAGTTTAACAAAACTAGAACTCAAAAAAAAAAAAAATTCAATCCCCAAATTGCCTTACGAAATGTATAAAAACGACAATCGCCTTTCGTATTTCATTTTACAGAATTTCACTGCTGATTTTGCTAGACTAAGTTTGAAAGTGTGGTTTGAAATGGAATCAAAATGATTATAAGATAAAATAAGATTATTGATTAATTTAATAACCTTCTATCTTTGCTTATTCACCCGAAGTGAAGAAGTATTAAAAATCCCAGTGGGACGTGGGTGCACACCAACAAACCTATTGAGCTCTAAACTACGAGTTAAAAAGAGACATTTTTATCAATATAATGGATTTAACTATTTAGCACTTCAGCAAGAAGAAAGTCGAGATATGTCCATTCAAATGAATTTAATAGTGGGAAGGGTGTGTTGTAAACAATAGCATAGATAAACCAAAGAATTGGCATACTTTATACGTTTCAATATCTAATTAATTTGCCTTTTCTTTCTATATAATTATTTGCTTTCGTTAACCCGTATATTGTTACTTTCGAGCTACAACTAGATAACACGAAAAATAGACTTTAGAACAAAAATAATTTAAAAATTTCATTTAAAACGTACGTATGTACTACAGCATACAAAGATTGCGTACGAATGCTGAACTGAATGGAGTAAAAATAAAGTAACATACACGTCATTTCCATTTACAATTTTTTGTCGTAGGCAAGTTTAATGTAGCGATAACTCAGAACTGATAAAGTCGAGTTACCTACACGGTTAAAACTTTTGGAAAGATTTAATACATTTTTTGAATATCTTGTATACTTGGCGAAAGTGTACACCAGAGGTTCCCAAACTTTTTTGTCTCGTGGACCATTTGCCATGTTTTTCGGTTTTGGGTAGACCCCTTGCTTACCTATATTAATTTTTTGCACATTCATCAACATCAAATGAATCACCAATTTCGAAAAGGGCTCATGTCGGTTTTTTTAAAATGTACTTTTTGGCCGTTTTTTTATCTTCACGTATAGACGCATGTTCCATGAGAAACATGTTTTCAAATGTGGAAAAAATGCATGTCCTTCTGGAGATGAGACTTTTGGAAACTAATTCAAGATATCTAGCCTATGCGAACTATTTCAAGGTCAATTTTAATTTGTCATTTTAGAGACCACAACTTGAAGTGTGCTCAAAATACGAAGAAATTAATTAATAGTTAAGAAATTAACTACCAGTTCATAAAGGCGTCCAAATTTTATTAAATCAAAGAAATCACTGAAAACTCGCAAGAGGTTGGTACCACTATCATGGGTTTGTAGTTTGATTATATGCAGAAACTCTCACTGCCAGTTTTGCTCGTCCAGGAAGTATTTTAATTCCGAAAACTATGACAGCGGCGAAAACAACTTTCTACTCCTACCACGAGGTTCAAGCCCTCAAATGACCCAACGAAGTCGTATCATGTTTAAATGATTATATTCGTGAAAACGTCCCTGAAGAAGTAACGGAGTTCCACTTGTTCTGCGACGAATGTTCGGGACAAAACAAAAACATTTAGTCAGTCGAAAGTTCAAAGTTTTCTTTATTTTCCGCAGAGGCTCGTACAATGATTGTGATAATGATGGTTTCTGATTAATAAACTGACTATCTTATGATAAACATTCTTTATTTGCCATTTTATTACTAAAACCACCTGCGTTCTTTAATTTGGAAAAGAGCTCATCTCGGAAAACTCTAACAGCTGTTTTTTTCGGCACTTGTAATAAAGAAAACCATTTCAGTATGTTATGACGCAGTCCAATGGTTAGCACTTTCAAAAAAATATGCCGTCTAAAATTCCATATAGTTTGGCAGAAATTCAGTTTTTTCTGTCTCCTGAACAATTTGAAAAAACCAACATGAGCCCGTTTCGAAATTGGTGATTCAAATGTATTTTTGACAGCTGGTATAGTGCTACTCATTTTGAAATGGCTAAAAGTGAGTATACCACCCCAAGATCATAAATATTATCTAAGATACTACGCGACGTTGTAAATTGTATAGTGGAATAGACAAGAATTTCTACTGCGCGTATGTGTGTAACATGATGATACCGGTATATCATTATGTGCAAGTTTTTACAAGTTTAAATTGTATGGCGACCACAAAGCGGAGGGAAACAACTTACAAAACCGTAGTAGTGTGTAATTCTTAAACAGTTTAATATATCACAAAATATACCTAATAACTTAAATTTTAATATAATTCTTCTTCACATTGCAGGAACATTTATGTTTTGAAAATTTTTACTTCATAGGTCCTTTTTTAATTTATGTAGAATGTAAATAGTTATATTTCTTTATATTATAAGATAGTATTATGTAAGTAAATAGGTACTATCTGTGTATGGGGATTATTCCATTCATGGAATCCCAAAATTAATGCCACGACCTACTTATATGAGATCCACTAATGTTGACCCCCATTTTCGTTTTATGGACCCCCAAATTTTTTTCTCGCTGACATGGACCCCTTGCAGATCGTAATCGACCCTCAGGGGTCGATATAGACCACTTTGGGAATCACTGGTGTACACGATATTTCAGCACGATACAACTTTTTATTTCCCAACAAAATGAATGTTTTAGGTAAAGTATTGCATTCGTGCGAAAATTTAACTTTTTTTGTAAAGGGGTAGAAAAGTGGGAGTAAGTCCGTCCGTCCGCTTTTTAAATCGTTAATAAAATCTAGTCGGTTAATCAGATTTTCACGTGTTGCACACAATGTTAGGCGATAGTAGTTCTTGGGGGAAATTTATATAAGGAAACACTATTATGTTACCTATTTGCTGTCAAAAAACGACAAAAGTTTGTATGTGGGGTGCAAAACAAATCGCTGCACCAATTTCGACAAAATTCATGCAGAACTGATTTTCTAGCCCACTTTCGAGTATGCCGAAACACTTTATATCCAAATATAACCTAGTTTTGCACTCGGTGTAGCCGGTCGTCAAATTTTGCTGAAATTTGCACAGTTTTCATATTAAGGTACAAGGTCCAATCTGATAACATTTTCAAAGAAATTCATTCATGGTAACACTAATTCACAAAATTTCTTGTAAAAATGTTTGTGTACGCATAATCTACGGCAGATTTCAACGAAGTCGGGCGGAAGCAGAACGGTTGACAATTGAAGCGGGTCGGGAGTGAGATGAAAGCGGGACCAAACGAGACAAATGCAGAAAAGAGTAAAGTGGGGCAAAAGCATCGTCAGACGGGCGGAGTGGCATGAGATCTGAGCTGGTTTCGAAAAAAGAGTGCGGAAGGGATTGAATGACATTATCAGGAAAATTTTATAGTAATGGAGCCGGAATAGAGTAAAGTGTAAATTCACTGCTATAGTGTGATTTACTCATTTTTTTTACTTTGCGAAAGGGTTTAAATTTTGCAAGTGTTTTTAGGTGTAAATTCTGTTCTTACACAAGGTGCGATCATAGGAATTCTAAACAAACATTAATTTGATAATTTTGTTTATTATTAACTCTTCCAAGTTTAATTTTCAAAACAAGTTAAAACGTGTGCGTTTCCAAAAAGTTTAAAATTTAAAAGTTTATTCCTGTTTCTAGTTAATACTATAGGTTTAAACGTTTTCAAGAACCGATTATAAGTATCGTGTTGAATGTTCGAGGTCGATTAAATTTCGTTGTTAAACCTAGAAAAATAATTCACTTGTCCCAACTGAACTTTTAGAAAACTGAAATACATTGGCGTTCAACGTATTCGATATAACTCAGTTGTTCCAACTTAAATCATAGTCATAATAAGTAAAACAAATTTAAAATTTGGCGGATATGCATTATAAGAACTGAACTGTCTTGCAGCAACTGAAGTTTGAGCTGTTAGGAATGAGTTTCTAATTAGATTAATATAGACTTTTGTTGAAACAACCAAAGTTGAGTTTTAGCATTTCTTTTTAGATGCATTTCTCGTATTTTGAATGTATTTTATTTTTTATGGTGTTTAAAAGAAATCATTCATTACAAATAAAAACATGAAGATAACAAAAAAGAGATAGAAATATTTTTAATGGATGAATTTGAACGAAAATTGTAATTGGAAGTAAATATTTACTAGGTGGGGTAAAAAGTAATCTCCTTGGGAATGAAAAAAAATTTTTTTTTAAAATGTTTTTTTCTTTTATTCAACATAGCCCCCTTTTAGCTCGATACACTTATTCCAGCGATTTTCCAACTTCTTGATCCCGTCCGAAAAGTAATTTTCCATAAGGTCTGCAAAATACTCCTCCGCGGCGTCGATGATTTCCTCGCGTGAGCTGAAATTTTTATTGATGAGCCATCTTTTGAGGTTTGGGAAGAGATAATAGTCCGAGGGAGCCAAATCGGGCGAATACGGTGGATGCGACAGCAATTGGAGCCGTAAGTCATTGATTTTAACCGTGGTTGCGATGCTCTTGTGCATTGTCTTGCAAAAACAAAATTTTTTTTCGCTTCATGTGAGGCCGTTTTGCAGCGATTTCGACCTTCAATCGCTCCAATAATGCACAGTAATACTCGCTGTTGATGGTTTTTCCTTTTTCGAGGTAGTCCACGAAGAGTATGCCATGACAATTTCTCTGTAACCGCATCGGAGGGCCTGCCGCTGCGGACTTGATCGGTACTGGAGTTGCGACCACCACGAAACTCTCGAAACCAATATTTGACGGTGTAATCTGACGGAGCATTAGCCCCATAATATTTATCCAACTTTTCTTTTGTTTCCTTCGCCGTTCCGCCCCTCAAAAAATAATGTTTTATGAGAGAACGAAAACATGATGCCAAACACGTCAACAACAGTCGGCTGTCAAAACAAAACTAAAGACAGTATCGCACTGAAATTTGGCATGACTGCCTAAATATGAACGGGCTTCAAGGCACCATAACCTTTTTCGCAGTAGCAGCGCATTCTGGTGGTCAAGGAGGTTACTTTTTACCCTACCTAGTATAATCATGTTTTTTGGGTTGTTATAACTAAAATTTCATATGCGAAAAAAATTTAATCGACTAATTTTCAATAAAACATAAAAAGGAAACAACGCGCCTTAAAGATAAAAATGATTTAGTAAAATGTATTAAATATTTAATAAAATGTAGTTATTTATGATTAAATGTTACGTTTTTGGAAAAAAAGAACAAAAAGACATACTACGATTTTCACTCCATCTCCATTCGCTCTAATATGGATGCGGTTTATTAAACTTTGAAAGCTCTTTTCTATAAGTTCTTGTAGATCTCAACTGATTATTTCAGTTTTGCAAACATAAAATTTGTTTATGGCAATAAGAATTTGGGTTGTCCCAACTAAACAATTCCACATTTCTTTTGTTATAACGCTTCATTTGTGATAAATGAAAGTTTAGTTAGAAGAAGTAAATTTTAGTTGAAACAACTAGAATTTATATGAAACTAGCTGTACCCGGCCACGCGTTGCTGTGACTCAGTCTGGTTAAATGGAAAAGAGAAAGTACATGTTTCTAATATGTTTAATTTCACAGTGTTTGTGGGTATACAATATTTTTTGTTGTTCCAATCTCTATGCAGACTGTGCCGACTCTAGAACACTCAACATATAATTGTCCATGTGTCTAGATATAAAACGCACAATTCTAAAGATTGGTCCTGAGCTTTGTTTATGGTGATTGCAAACGCCAATCGAATTGGGAATTGCAATCTCTTAAATCGAAATGGCACTTCCGTTGGAATCATATGAATGCGAGGAATGAGGACATATTCACCTTTGAAAGCTCTGCGGTGGCAAATCAAATGAATTGAAAATTTCGGTTCATCTACTTCCACAACAGTGTCGACTGACTTGTACGTAACTACCTCGCTTTGAATGTTAGACTAAATAATATTATAAAGTTCGTAGACGTCTTTGTTCTTGGCCGCAAGAATAGGTCATTTATTAACCCAATGGTGATCCTTGTAATTGGTTTGGATATTGGGAAATGCTTTTTCAAACAATTCTTCTTTTGACGTCACTAAATTCCGTTATGCGGCAATGAAATTCTTCCTGAGGTCAGATCCACCGGCATCTTTGCGTTCCCAGTTTCCAGCAATTGTTGTAAGAATATCTCAGCTAATCGGTCGTTTTGCATTTGGACACGCATATTTTTAGTTAATTTATATGTATTTACGTGTGGCCACAAAGTAGAGTATTTTAGGCAAGCATTTATTTCATCCGCTGATGTCAGTCGAGGAATTACAGTTAATGTTTGTCTGAAATCTACTGCAAACAATATTAATGCGTTCCCAAATTGTCTGATGTTTCCATGCAAATCGTGCAATGATCGATCAAGAGCCTCGAGAGATTTTTGGTGCGCCATTGCGCATTCAGCCCAAATAATAGGTTTTCATTTCCAAAATACTTTTCCCATGCCGGATGCTTTGGAAATGTTGCACGTGGGAGTTTCAATGAATTGTATGTTCAATGGTGATTTCAAAGCGGAATGAGTAGTTCTTCCACCTGGTAGTAATGTCGCAGCTATTCCGGACTACGCAAGAGCTAAGGCTATGTAATTTTCGGATCGAATTGCAGCCAGAATCATTCTAATTGGGAACGTTTTACCAGTTCCTTCTTGCGCTTCTAAGAAGAAGATTTTTCCAACCACGTTATTGATAGTTTGCATTATTTGATCGTAAATGCTTTTTTGCTCAAAGGTTAGCATCCGTATTGCAATTTTGTTCACGACGCATTTCTACATCGAACGAAGCAGCAGCAGATCGATTCGGTGTTGGCATTTCCAATTGATTGAGGGCTTTGTCCGCGATTTCTCAGCACAGATCTTCAATCATTATCAACACTTCGTTGTAGATTTTCGCTGTGAAATCCATGTTCATATTTGAATTTTCCATGCGTATTCGATGGAAAATATCTTCAGATATGTGGGTTTTAAATTTCTCAAATAACTCTGTTGCAGTTGAAGGAGAGCAGGCGGTCAGTATGATTGTAAACAATGCACGAATTCGTGTGTATATGACGTGTGCAGGCATCATTAATGCATATATCCCAGTGTCGTTCGTTCTGCAATAAATTCAGAGCTTGACATGCACTCTGGAAAGTGGCATGTGTATCCCAATTCTCAATTAGTGGAAAGACCACATTTATCAATAGCGTGCGAAGAAAGAAACATTCATCTTGATTGGGATGCACGGTGTAGACTTTGCCTATCGTAGTTTCATTGAATGTGCTAGGGGTTGCTAATTTACAGCCATCTTCTACTGATCTTCTTCTGTATAAAGGATATTCATCGTTTCCTGTAACTGTGTTGGATACTATCATGCATGGTGAATTTGGATTCAGTGTACCGCAATGTATCATATTTTTCGTCACAACTTCATGCAAAACCTTATCGACATCGGCATCGAGTATTTCAGCGCATATCACATCGTCGATTTCGTTTGAAGTGAATTTGTTATAGAGCCAGATTAGTATATGTACGTTTGGGAATCCCCTCTTTTACCATTCCACTGAGTACATTCAGCTGCGCCCAGACCCAAACTCTTCTTGATTATAATTTTATAATTTCATTTTGTAGGTCTGTTTTATTTGCCACTTGCTCTGGGGTAGAGCAAATTTTTACCATGAAAACAAAAACAACAAAAGTGCAAATCCTACACTACTTTCAGACCAGGGGTAGCTCTCACACCGAAATTAGTTCAGTTTTCTACCATAAAAAGTGTATTAGCTAAAAATTACCCATTTAATTACAATATGGTTGCTAAGCAGCGCTACAAACATTTGAATTAAAGCCTTTTTCTACTCCTGCTCGTTTTATTTGTCACTTACCCTGCACCGGTGTAGGGTATGGCAAATAAAACAAACCTTGTATGTTTTAAACAAACTTGATTTTTGAAATAAAAAACGCAAACATTTTTTCAATTCGAATGTTACCCAATACATGAGCATACAGCCCATTTAGAGTATTGCGCCCCCGAATTCATATTTTCAATACCTGTAATAGAAATTCAAGCTAGCGGAGGCATAAATCCTCTTTTTACGATATCTTTTTAGCTCGTATTATCAATTTCAGAGGGGAAAAAAATTTATGGAATTTCCTTTGTTTGTTTGTTAAGTTTGATATATTTTGTATTAAAATGGGCGGCTGATAATTAAAATTCAGTTGTCAGAACTAGATAATAACTGCACAATTATTCTGAGCGTTGTGACTGACAAGATCCTAAACTCCATATTTCGGGTGTTCATATCTTTTGACTGTTTTACATTTGATAAGTGTATATTTTTACACATTGATAGAAAGATAAGTACACTGAAGATATATAATTTCCTTTACCCTACAAAAGTATTAAAAACTGTAGCAATTAAACTGACGCTTTCATATAGTGTAACAATTTCACTTTTTCGGTGAGGACTTATATGTTCCAGTAGAAATGGGAATTTCAGTGTACATTCAATTGTCAATGTATACATATTCATTTCACGAACTAATGCATTTATTGCTCGATCAATCACTGAGGGAATAAATGCATTACCTGAATTCAGACATCAACACAAAAAGTGTCAAATCTATACAAAATTTCTAACCGTGTAGTATAGTACTAGAGTAACGATGTAAAATTCTTCATAGTTCTTCAAGAATATAGGACTATGACCACCTAATGATCCATTAAATATCCGTTTCAGTTGACATATACATATGTATCTGCAAATCTTGTTGACCGTCGTTTTATTTAGTAATCAACTTGTTATATATTTTCATAATAATGAAACTTTACATCCTTTCATGTTTTCCTTCCTTATAGTTAGGATTGTATTCAAGAGGCTGCAAGTTCTATCTTATTATAATGAGTTTTCGTAATTTTTTGATAAAAAAATCTTTTCGTTCTAATTTCTGAGCTTGAATAAATACTAATTTTCCTTTTACTCATTTCGTAATTTAATCACTGTCAAATACAATTCATTTAGAAAGAAAAAAAAATAATGTCCGTAGAAATTTTTAAATATTTTTATTTAAATACTTTTAAGGTTTATGAGCTTAGTATTTTGATCCATTTCAAATAAATAAAATGAGATTCAGCAAAAACAGTAAAAATGGGTTTATGTATAGTGAGAGTCAAAAGTGAGTCAGCACCACAAAATTTCACTTTTCTGTACAAATTAAGTAGGTAATAAAAGGATCTGTAAATTTTTTTTTATACTTAAATGAAAGACTTATCTGACCGTAGTACTGCTGGAAAAAAAATTTTTTGATATCATAAATAGTACAGCTTTTACACACAATAATATAAAAAAAGTCACAATTTTATGAGTCAAAAGTGAGTCAGCACTTGTAGATTCTGAATGAAAAATAACGGTAATTTGTATTAAAAAAAAAATTAATATTTTGTTTGTAAGCCTTTAGCTTTTATCACTGCTTCCATATGCCGTGGCATTGGTTCTACCAATTTGGTAGTCCTCTTGCGCAGTTGGCAATCAAGATACTCCCACAAATGCTCAATTGGATTGAGGTCCGGTGATTGGGCTGGGTCATCCATTTCTTTTGGCCTTTTATAAAGCAGTCATTCCTTCACCAAGCGTGAGGTATGCTTCGGATCATTGTCCTGTTGGAAGATCGATGAGACAGACAGCATCAATTTATATACACTAGGTGAAAGGTTTTGTCTTAAAATCTCAAAGTAGCCTTCTTTGTTAATTGTGTTTTCAATAAATACCAGATTTCCCACACCGGATACCGCCATGCACCTCCAAACTATCAACGAACCCAAGAAAAAAGCCACACATTTCAGAGAAGAATAAAATGAAACGTTTTCAATACGCGCAAAAATACCGTAACCATAATATGTCCTTTTGGAAAAACGTTTTATTTTCGGGTTAGAGTAAATTTGACATTTTTGGACAGGCTAGGTGTGCAAAAATATGGCGAAAGGCAAATTCGGCCTTTGAGGAAAACAATTTTCTAAACACTGTAAAACATGGTGGGGTTCGATGATGGTTTGGGGATGCATGGCGGTATCCGGTGTAGGAAATCTGGTATTCATTGAAAACACAATGAACAAAGAAGACTACCTTGAGATTTTAAGACAAAACCTTTCACCTAGTGTATATAAATTGATGCTGTCTGTCTCATGGATCTTCCAACAGGACAATGATCCGAAGCATATCTCACGCTTGGTGAAGGAATGGCTGCTTTTCGAAGGCCAAAAGAACTGGATCACCCTGCCCAATCACCGGACCTCAATCCAATTGAGCATCTGTCGGAGCATCTTGATCGCCAACTGCGCAAGAGGACCATTATTAGTACAGAATCGCTTAAGATGACACTTCGCGAGGAATGGGAGGAAATAACTTCAGATACCACTACCAAATTGGTAGAACCAATGCCACGGCATATGGAAGCAGTGATAAAAGCTAAAGGCTTACAAACAAAATATTAATTTTTTTTTTAATACAAATTACCGTTATTTTTCATTCAGAAACTACAAGTGCTGACTCACTTTTGACTCATAAAATTGTGACTTTTTTTATATTATTGTGTGTAAAAACTGTACTATTTATGATATCAAAAAATTTTTTTTCCAGCAGTGCTACGGTCAGATAAGTCTTTCATTTAAGTATAAAAAAAAATTTACAGATCCTTTTATTACCTACTTAATTTGTACAGAAAAGTGAAATTTTGTGGTGCTGACTCACTTTTGACTCTGACTGTATGTACATGTATGCCACCCATGTACGATAAGAAATATTTTTTGGAACTTCAATTTTTTCATCAAATTAAATTCGTTATATTGGGTTGCTCGGAAAGTAATTTCGTTTTTTTTGCTGGAAATGAAAGACGATTTTCTTATAGTGTATAAATATTTTATTGAATTATTTATTCTCCATTTTGGTCCCATACCTTTTGCCATCTTTCTGGTAGTAGCATGATTCCACGCTCATACAACCTCTGATCTTTGCTGGCAAAAAACTAAGTCATTTTGACGTCCTCATTTGAAGTAAAGGTTTTACCGTCTCTAAACAATTTTCTAGAGAGCGGAACAACTAATGATCCGAAGGTACCAGATCTGGAGAATATGATGGGTGTAGTAGTGTATCCCTTACAAGCTGCAAAAGCTTTTGGCGGGTTGCCAAACTTGTATAAAGTTTCGCATTATCTTGGTAGAGCACTACGCCTTTTCTATTGATCAATTCTGACCTTTTCTGTTTAAGTGAATCATTCAATTTGTCCAGTTGATGACAGTACACTTCAGAAATGATCGTGGTATTGACCGGTAGAAACTTAAAAAAACGATTCTCTTGAAATACCATCAAACAGATAAATATCGCTTTCGAAGGCCTTTGAGTCGGTTCATCTTTTTACTCCACGATCTTTTGCGTTTAACATTATTGTAGACAACTCATTTCTCGTCCCCGGTGATGATTCGCTTTAAAAATGGATCATTATCTTGACGTTTGAAAAGGGAACGCAGACGTCAATGCGACGAAGCAAATTTCTTTCTGTAAAAACATGTGGAGCCCATATGCCGAGTTTTGAAACCAAGCCGTTTCACGTGATCATAAACAGTCGAATTCGATAAACTTAATCTCTCAGTGATCTCACGAGTTGTTATTCGGCGGGTTGTATCAATTAATGCCTTTATTTTGGCTTCATCAGCTTCAACTGGCCTTCCAGAACGTGAGGCATCTTCAACATCAAAATTGTCGGAACAAAATTTTGCAAACCAATTTTGGCACTAGCGTTCTCTCAATACATCTTCTCCATACACATCGAATAATTTTTTTCTTGTTTAGACAGAATTTTTACTTTTCGATAGTAAAAAAAAATGTTGCAAACAAAACCAATTGCGCAAAATCAGTCAAACTTTTTCACAAACAACCCTTGCTATATCAGCTGTCAAAATATATAATGACAATGCGACTTAAGTGCGAAGTTGACTGTGAAAAAATACAATTAAATTCTCTGTTAGGAGTCAACGAAATTACTTTCCGAGCAACCCAATAGCTTCTGGAATTTTAATTTTAAACAAGTTACGAAATATGTGCATTCAATTAGGCGGCTTTTTTCACTATAGAAAGTTAAAAATTATAAATATTTGAGCCCTCTAAGGCACAACTCCGCAATCGGTGTGTCGGCCGGCTCATGAATATGTTTAAATATTTTAATTCCAAAGAAACAATTATGTGCCGATTAAATGTTTATTACTTCTGACGTTTGGGACAGAAAAAATTCTACGAAGCTAAATGAAGTTTGCCATGCTCGAACAACATCAGCTCTCAAAGATTGCGGTTTCCAAACTTGCTTGCAAACATGGTCGGCCTATTTGAACACCTCAATGAACTCAATTAAAAATGCAAGTTTAAAATGAAACTGCAATTCGATTTGAAACCCTTTTGCAGCATAAGAAAAAATAGACCTTGGAAACATACAAGTAGTATAAATTTATTTCTAAAATCGTGGTACAGTTCGCGAAACTTTCCGTGCGCTTCGTGCATTTCATGGTCGACATTATCGTCCATCGGAGCAATGGAGCAATGGACCTGTGATCGTGTAATTTATCACCTTTGGATTATTTTATGCGGGAGTATGTGAAGTCGCTAGTCTACGCCGATAAACCATAGACGATGGACGATTTGGAAGCCAATATTCGCCGTGATATTGGCGATATACGGCTTATACCTAAGCCGATCAAAATTTGATTTTCGCTTTATTCGAGTAAGCCTCCCATATGCCCTAAGTATTTAAACACTAATGGCATAAAATTATCTTTCCAATAGAGTCAATTTCATGGCCATTACCACGATTTGTGTTTTATTTCATTTTAAAATTCTATACCTCTAAAAAAGCACCCTAGATATTATTTCCCCAATTAATATTTAGAATTAAACGAAAACGGTGTAACTGCTTTAGAATGCTTTTTTTTATTAATTTGGATATTATCTTCTATCCATTTCATCATGCCACTTTTTCTATTATCAATTCTTCCCGGAATCGTGATTAGTAGAAACCTGAACTAGAGGAAGCGCAAATTTCCTAAAAAAATACATTACGGTAGATGAAGATTTTTTCTAAAAATTATCCCAATGAAATATCGTTATGAATATGTCTAATATTTTGGCATAAAACGATATGAATTTTAAACAACATTTGTCTTAAATGAAAATTATGGTATATACTTTCATTTGCGGTCGGTATAAATTTAAAGGCGCCAAATTCAATATGTCAATAAAAGGTCTAGAAAAAAGTGTTTCTCAAAGTTTTTGTCGGGCTTTGCATCCGACTGAAAAAAGTTAAATTTTTAGCGTCTCCGCAAGACTTTTTTTTCAATCCGACTGAAAATCAGTTTTGAAATAAGTCCAGTGGAGATCATATCGTATCGTATCGTGGGTGAAAGCCACTGATGGTGCCAAACATCGCAACCGAATATCACAGATATTCGAAAAGAACACAATCTGTTCCGATGTTTCCGAGAAAAAATATCTGTGATTAAAAGAACAGTTCCAACCAATAAACTCTTTAAGAAGTAAATAGCAAATGTTTAATCCTGCTCTTTCGCGCATTTACTTCCAGTTTAAAAGGACTGCCAGAATATAAACAAAAAACCAAGTGAAAATTCTCAAATATTAAATTTTCAACCTAAATTTTAAGTTAAATTTAATTTACTTTAATAGTTTACCAGAAAACTGTTATAAAATCTTATAATTGCTTAATTTTTATAAAAAATTCTTTTAATTTTATGTAATGGTAACCCTACATGAAAATTAGAACTCCGAATGAGACATCTGAAAAACAATTGTAATATCTTGAACTAATCAGTGATAGACAACAGTAAAAGAAATAGCAAAATTGTTATTTCTTATATCGCGTCTTTTCTATTATATTAATGGATTGGATGTAGTAGGCTTTAAGACTAAATGAAACACAAATTTAAAACTTGCCAAACGTTTCGTCTGTATTCCAGACTTGTTCACTGGCTATACAAAAGTACATATTTTATTATTATTATTTATTTTTCTATATTATGGTTAATTATTCTCACCTGATTTATTAAGTGTTTTAATTTACAATTAACATCAATATCCAAGTATACATATTTTAGAAACCAATGTCTCTTTACAAAAGTTAGACAAATACTAATTTTAAGAAACAAAACCAAAAAATTAAATTATTTGAAAAATTATTTAAAAGAAAATATTCCCAACGCTAATACCGACTTCCGACCAACGGTCGAATTATTAAATCTAAAATTCTTTTTGGAACGGTTGTATTTTAGTGTCTTGTGTTGTATATTGACCTGTAATTCATTAGAAGTCCGCTATAAATATTACTTAAATTTTGAGTGTCCGTTCTTAGGTTTACTGTGTTATTTAATGTTATAAAAATCATTTCAGATATATTTCTTCTAACCAGCATTTTTTCTTGGTCCAAAATTTTTATATCTTCAAAGTTAAAATTATGTTCTTCATTGAAAAAATGTAAGGCTAAGGCTGTTTTTTCCAGTTTGTCAATTTTATCTGGTTTACAACTATTTTTATGTTAGTTAACTCTATTTTTAATATATTGTTTAGTTTGCCCAATATAACATTTATCACACATTCTACAATCAATTTTGTACACGACCTCCAATTTTTGTAGAAGGGGTATTGGATCTTTTAGTCTGGAAAATAACATATTTACTGTTTTAATGTTATAAAAAGCTAATTTGTCCGTTTCCAAAATTTTTTGCATATTATGTGACAAATCCACTATGTAGGGAAACTTGAAAAATAGTTTCTTGTTTGAATTTACTAGTCGTCTCTCATCTCCACCCATTCTACTATCTATCACAGATTTTATAATTTTATTACTAAAGATACTGGGATAATTGTTATTTGCTAATATATTTCGTATTGTTGTAACATTTTCCTCTAAGAAACATTCATGGCTTAATTTTATACTTCTATCTAGTAAGCTTTTGACCGTGTTAATATTTTGAAATATAGGATGATTCGAATGAAAATTCAAGATCCTTCCGGGACTCGTATGTTTCATATACCACTTTGTTCTAATAGAATTATCCTCATTCCTTATTACCAACACATTTAAAAACGCTACTGAACTATTTTGTTCACATTCCATAGTAAATTGGATTTTTTCATTGTAGCTATTTATTGCTTGTAACAAGACATTTTTTCCTTCTTTAGGGATAACCATAATACTGTCATCAACATACAATTTTATAAAAGGAACGAAAAACGGCAAATTTTTTGATAATTTTGTAAAAATAACAAACATAACCAGATTGGCAATAGAAGGGCTAGCTGGATTACCCATTGCTGTGCCATCTAATTGTCGATAAAAACATTCGTTAAACATAAAATAACTAGACTCAAAAATGAATTCTAACATTTCTAGAGATAAATTCAAGGGAATATCAGTATAGGCACTTATAAAAGACCAATATCTTCTAATAGTATCTAAGACTAGATCCTTTGGGATATTTGTAAAAAGTGATACTGCATCCATTGATACTAGTATGTAATCTGGTGGAAGAGTAACACTGTTCACGAAACTAACAAACTGGTACGAATTTTTTACTGTAAACTCAAAAGTTGAACATACTTGTGTAAAATTAAAGTCCGAATTATAGTTTAAAATTAATATATTTAGACTTCAAGTTATACAAATAAAATAATGAGTTTAATACAGTTAAAATGTTAGAAATTAAGAAAATTGACGTTCGTCGTTCATCGTTCGGTTCGTTCAAAAGGTCAGACAAGACTAAAAGCTAATGAATAGAAGATGGCCTCTTCGTTCCTTTCTGGCTTAATTTAGTGTTGCCAGTCGTTTGTTTTCCGCTTACAATTCGGCTATTCTGACAATTGGAAGTGTCCTCACTTCCTTCTTCTTGTTGTTCGTCTTCGTCATTTGCGTTATCATCCGTTGGGTCGTCTTCATCAGGAGGGGGTGTACACCAATATTTCATTTTATCGGATGAGAAAACTCCGGAATATTGACGCTGTTTTCGAGGAGCACCAGGGATGTCTTCGACCAGATACCTATCATTATTTAGAAGTCTCGTTATGATATATGGTCCTTTGTACTTTGGTTGCAGTTTCTTCGGTTGTCCAGTGGCTGCTGGTTCGTGTTCTACCATTACGAGGTCATCAATTTTATAAATTGTTGGCTTTCGATGACGTTTATCAAATCTTTCTTTCCAATCTCGTCTTTTCTTATTAATTTCATCTGCTGTTTCCGCTCGAATTATCGACAATTGTTCTCGATCATCATCAATTTCATCATGTAGATGTAATATAACTTTATTTTTAAGTATATGACGCGGTTCGAAATCAAAAACTATTTCATGTGGACTTCGTCCGGTGGTAGAAGATTTCATTGTATTTAGTGACCACTGAATATTTCGCAAAGTTTCGTCCCATTTACGTTCGTCTTTCGTTGAAGCAGCTATAGCGGAAGCTATAGTCCGGTTTACACGTTCAATTTGTCCGTTTGCCCTAGGCGTACGGACAGCAATTTTGATGTGCTGTATTGCATGGTCCTCGCAATAGTGCTCAAAAGATTTGGACGTGAAAGCTGTCCCTCTGTCGCTTATTATTCTTGTGGGTGTACCAACGTAACTGAAGAATTCATCAAAAATCTTTAAAACTGCTGCAGTATTTGTAGCTTTCACTGCTCGCAATAGAACAAACTTACTAAAAGAATCAGATAGTCCCAATACGTGTATGTTACCTTTACTGCTTTTTGGGAATGGTCCCAAATGATCAACGTGAATTGTTTTAAATGGCACCGATTCGATCTCATCAAAATGCAATTCACCCTCTATTTTGCCACCAGGCTTCTTGTAGTAGCAACATTGAATACACGATTTTATATATTTGGAGACATAGTCTCGCATTTTTGGAAACCAATACCATCTTTGAATTCGCTCTAAAGTTTTCTCCAATGCTAAATGTCCGACCAGATCATGACATTCTCGAACTATTCTCCAACGTACCATTTTGGGAACTATCCACCTTTTGTTTCCGTTAATTTTTTTATAAAGCCGACCATTTTCAATACAATACTCGTTCTGGATGTGTTTATCAACGTTCGTTTCTTGTAATTTACTGACAATACCTTTTAATTTTTCGTCCTGCAGTTGCATAGTGAGTAACCAATCTACATGACTTATTTCAATATTCAATATCTTCAATGATGCAGTCTCCATTTCATCGTTAACAACTTCATCCGGTTGTCGGCTTAAAGCATCAACGTGACCCATTCGATTGCCGCTTCTATGCTCCAAACTAAAATCAAAATCTTGAAGAGTTAACCACCATCGTGCCACACGAGGTATCAATTCTTTTTTCTGCATAGTAGTCTTAAGAGAAGCACAATCTGTTACAACTTTAAACGTTTTTCCAAGAAGATAATATTTGAATCGTTTTAATGATTCCACAATTGCTAAAGTTTCAAGTTCATAACTATGAAACTTTTTCTCTGATTCGTTTGTCGTTCTACTAAAATAAGCTACGGGTTTAAATAACTTATTTTCCTGTTGCAGTAAAATTCCGGCAAGCCCATTTGCGCTTGCATCCGTATGAACTTCATGCAATGCGTTCTTATCGTACGATGTCAATACTGGGGAATCTGTTAATTCTTTCTGAAGTCGATAAAAAGCAGCATCCTGGTCTGACTTCCAGACGAATGGTTGATCTTTCTTTAACAGCATATTTAATGGTTTTGCAATAATTGCAAAATCTTTCACGAATTTCCTGAAGTAACTACATAAACCCAAGAACTGTCTTATCTCGGTTAAATTAGTTGGCTTTTTAAAGTTTTGTACAGCACTCGTTTTTAATGTTCCAGGACTAATACCTTTGGGTGATATTTTATGACCCAAATATTCAATTTCTTGCTGTAGAAATGTACATTTTTCCAAATTTAATGTTAAATTAAATTCTTTCAAACCGTTGAAGACAATATTTAATTTCTCGAATCCTTCTTCGACTGTATTACTTCCAATTAGAATATCGTCCATATATATTTGGATTAAATTATTTAGATGCTTTTTAAATTTTCCCATCAACTTTTGAAAAACTGCTGGGGCATTCTTAAGCCCGAACGGCATTCGAACAAATTCATACAACCCATTTGGTGTAATGAATGCTGTAAACTTACGAGAATTTTCATGGTATTTGATAGTAGTCGCTATTTAAATCCAATGTCGTAAAATATTTAAAAGAACTTGCGATCTGTAATTCCTCTTCGATATTAGGAGTTGCACACATTTCTTTTTTAGTAATTTGATTCAAGTGTCGATAATCAACACACAATCTATCCGTACCGTTCTTCTTCTTAACAAGCAATACTGGACTGGCGTAATTTGAATTTGATTGCACTATTATACCATTGTCGATTAGTTGTTGAACCATTTCATCAACTCGTTCTCTTTTCGCATAAGGTACCCGAAATGGTTTTTGTTGAACTGGTTTTTCACTTTCAACTTCAATAATTATTTCAGTTTCGTTCGTTAAGCCGATTTCAGTTAAATCTTTTGCAAATAATCCTTTATTTTCGTTCAAGATTTTCACTAAAGATTTACGCTCTTCGTTCGTTAAATCACCACATTGAATCTCGTTATCATCAATTGGATTACGATTTCGATTATTCTCGATAATGGTCTTACTGACAGATATGTCATTTCGTTCTAAAATGAGTTTTCCATTTTCTTTTATCATTCTCATACCAGGCGCATCAATAATATCACGTCCGATTAGCAATGGAACTGGTAAGAATGTACTTTCAATTATGTAGACAAAAGTTTCAACTTTTAACCCATCAATATTCAAATCTAGATTCATCATTTCGGTTGCAATATGGGAACCTCCCAAAAATCCAATAATATTCATTTGACATTTTATACGTTCTTGCTTTAGATTTCTTGCATCTTCGGCTCTAATTATCGTACAAGGACTACCGCAATCGATTTGTCCAAGGATTTCGTAATCACCATTTTTGATTAACTTGTGATACTCTGTGTCAAACTTTTGGCATTTAACCAATCCGATTTTTGCTTCACTAGGACACTCAGTTGGTTCACCTTTCCGATGTACTCGTTTGCACGTGTTACATCTCGGTTTTCGAGGAGGTTCAGTGCAATCGCGTGCATAGTGACCGGTTTGAAAACAATTGTAACATTCGTTAGAGTTTTTCTTTTTATCTTTTGAAATTGGTACCAAAATATATTTCTGAACTGTTGCGTCTTTATGCCCTTCATTACTTTGTAAATTTTTTGTCACCTTTTTCTCTTTAACGTTATATTGCGCATTTCTTAAACTTTGACACCATTCAATTTTATCCCGCAATATTTCCAAACTTTCGATTCTTTGACCTTGAAAAGCAGAATATAATTCATCGTCTTTCATACCCATAATGAAGTATTTTGTGATCGCCCTTTCTGTCAGTTTTCCTTTTAAGCCCATAGACGAAATTTCATCGAAATATTGCATCAGACTCTCTGTAGGTTTTCTTTTTCTGGCCATCATTGCCATGTGAATATCTGCTTCATTAATTTCTGGAATAAATTTTGTTTTAAATGCATTCGAAAAATTTAACCAATTTGTATAAATTTCATCAGTTCTATCAAACCATATTCTCGCATTTCCTTTCAATTTAACTGGTACAACAATTAACAACAATTCGTCGTCCTATTTATAGTACGATTTCAATTTTTCCACTCTTTTAATCCAACATTCTGCAGTTAAATCTCGTTCATCACTTGGATTAAACTCTGGTAACAAATCTTGAATGTCTTTCGGTGCAAACTGTATTTTTCTATCTTGTATTTGCGGCTGTCGAACAATATTTGGTTGAAAAAATTCATGATCAGACATGTCGTTGGTTTGCAGCTCAAAATTTTTTAATCGGTTTATAAGTACGCGTTTGTTACCGACACACGATAAGTTATGTCTTTCTAAAATTTTCTTTAATTCCTTTACCGACACGTGACTGTAGTCACTCATTAGAAAATGTATTGCGAAATTCAAAGTAACAATAAAGAATATAATTCCCGGAATTATATACCGTTCCCGTTCCCGTTCACTGTTTGTTTGTTTTCTTACAAACACAACAATTTTTGTTTGTTCACTTTTTTTCCGCAGCACTTTTGTTTTTTTTTTTTGAGTAAACTTTCCACTTCTGAATTGTAAAATTAAAGTCCGAATTATAGTTTAAAATTAATATATTTAGACTTCAAGTTATACAAATAAAATAATGAGTTTAATACAGTTAAAATGTTAGAAATTAAGAAAATTGACGTTCGTCGTTCATCGTTCGGTTCGTTCAAAAGGTCAGACAAGACTAAAAGCTAATGAATAGAAGATGGCCTCTTCGTTCCTTTCTGGCTTAATTTAGTGTTGCCAGTCGTTTGTTTTCCGCTTACACTTGTATTAAAATTGAGTGTATAAAACATGAAATATTAGGGGTATTCATGAAAACGCGTAAATCCCTCGTAAATCGTGTAAACTGCATAATTTTCCCACCTCGTAAATGAACTGTCAAAATTCCTATAGAAACTCCAATACACAAACCTGGGAAATTTCCGCGACAATTTTGGTGCGTAAATAACCTGTTAAACTTACACATATGTTACTTTGGTAATTACTATAGTAGGAAAAGAGAAATACTACTAATTTTTTGTTAAAAATATCGGAGTTAAGTCGAAACTAATCAAATTTAACAATTAAATTGACAAAATTATATTTATGGGACAAGATTTACACAGTTTATATACGAAACATTTAGTGTGCGTTCATGCAACACTCCTCGGAAAAATATACATTTCCGCAATCGTTAAAATTCCCACTTGAAATCTGAGTGTGCATGAACGGGTTCGTGTATAAACTGTATAAATCTTGTCTCATAAATATAATTTTGTCAATTTAATTGTTAAATTTGATTAGTTTCGACTTAACTCCGATATTTTTAACAAAAAATTAGTAGTATTTCTTTAGTTGTCCAAGAAAATTCTTTTTTCCTACTATAGTAATTGCCAAAGTAATATATGTGAAAGTTTACCAGGCCATTTACGCACCAAAATTGTCGCGGAAACTTCCCAGGTTTGTGTATTGGAGTTTCCATAGGAATTTTGACAGTTCATTTACGAGGTGGGAAAATTATGCAGTTTACTCGATTTACGAGGGATTTACGCGTTTTCATGAATACCCCTATTATATGCTGGAGAAATAATACAACTTACCCCCGGTTTAAAGCATTCTGTACCTTTATGTACCTTCCTTAATCCATACATTTTCGGTGGTAGAGAGTTGGTTTTAATCATGTATTTCTTATTCATTTCGGTAATTATATTATTATTATATAATGAAATAATAAGGTTATTCGCTCGTGTTTAATGTTTTAGTGTAGGATCTTTTTAAATTTTTAAATATATATTGTCTTCTAACATTCTATTTATATTGTCAATATACCTGTCCTTATACATTACTACCGTCGCATTACCTTTATCTGCTCTTATTACTATAATGTTGTCATTTTCTCTTAAAACCTTTTTGGTTTTGTCATAATCTAATAATTGTGTTATACTTATCAAATATATCTAAGTTATTAAAATAGTTCGTTATCTTGTTCAATGCTTTGCTTCTTATGATGTTTTTTTCCTCGTCCAGAACATTCATGCTATATATACAATGTTCTAAGTCCTTAATTATCGTAGGGATGGGAATCTCTTTCTTAGTTATCGGGACACCAAACTTCGGTCCTGCACCCAATATTTTGTTAACTTCTAAGGGTAAGTGAGTATCCGTATAGTTCAGAAGGAACTTATCATTTGCTCTATTTCAGTAAACTTTTCCTCTAATCATCTCATTTTGTGCAAATTTGATTTCTTACTTTGTCCAAATAATCGTTCGTAACTGGTTTTGTTACGCTTATTGAATTTGTTATAAATTTCCATGCCAAATATACTCTTGGCACTTGATTTGATAAAATCTACGAGTTCCGGAAGGATCTTGAATTTTCATTCGAATCATCCTATATTTCAAAAAATTAACACGGTCAAAAACTTACTAGATAGAAGTATAAAATTAAGCCATGAATGTTTCTTAGAGGAAAATGTTACAACAATACGAAATATATTAGCAAATAACAATTATCCCAGTATCTTTAGTAATAAAATTATAAAATCTGTGATAGATAGTAGAATGGGTGGAGATGAGAGACGACTAGTAAATTCAAACAAGAAACTATTTTTCAAGTTTCCCTACATAGTGGATTTGTCACATAATATGCAAAAAATTTTGGAAACGGACAATATCAAATTAGCTTTTTATAACATTAAAACAGTAAATATGTTATTTTCCAGACTAAAAGATCCAATACTCCTTCTACAAAAATTGGAGGTGGTGTACAAAATTGATTGTAGAATGTGTGATAAATGTTATATTGGGCAAACTAAACAATATATTAAAAATAGAGTTAACCAACATAAAAATAGTTGTAAACCAGATAAAATTGACAAACTGGAAAAAACGGTATTAGTATTTGTCTAACTTTTGTAAAGAGACATTGGTTTCTAAAATATGTATACTTGGATATTGATGTTAATTGTAAATTAAAACACTTAATAAATCAGGTGAGAATAATTAACCATAATATAAAAAAATAAATAATAATAATAAAATATGTACTTTTGTATAGCCAGTGAACGAGTCTGGAACACAGACGAAACGTTTGGCAAGTTTTAAATTTGTGTTTCATTTAGTCTTAAAGCCTACTACATCCAATCCATTAAATAGCAAAATGTTCGTTTTGTATGACCTATGGTAGGCACTACCAGAGGGTATATTAGTTTTGTCGCTAAGTGTGTCACGCATAGAAACAATCATTGTAGAAACTTTTTAAAAGCATGGTTGTGTAGAGAATCAAAAGTTTTATCGATTTTTGCATGCCTATGGGGGGTTGTTGTTGGTGTAATAGGTTAGATGTTGAAGATGATTATGAAGGATGATTATCCTGGTGCTGTTAGATGATCCTTTTCCCCATTTAACTTAATTTTTTTTGGGCGTCACGATTTAGATGAAGAATTCTTCAATTACTAACCTTACGAGTATTTCTTGCTTAACGAATAAAACCCGTTAATTAAACAACATTTATTAAATTTTAAAATAGATTTTCAAACCAAAAAAATTAGTAATGATGAAAATACATTAAAAAGAAATTAATTTATGAGAATTGAATTTAATGAATTTAAGTTTTTTTTTTTTTAATTATTTTATGCAATTAAAAATGATATGGTGAACTCCAGCCTGGGACAACCATCCCGAATTACGATCAGTGAAAAACTCTTTTCTTTTTTGTTTTTTACTAACCAGGAAAAGTAAGGACGATAATTTGATCAAAAAAATTTAGAATTTCGGAGTCATGCAAAGTGTTTGAACAAAGTGCAACTTTACATGACTAGGGTTTTTATGCAAAATGGAACCGATATAATTTATTATGAAACATGATCGCCACATGTCCGTCCGTCCGTCCACCCATGTACCAGATAACGCCTTATCCAATTTGAATGCAATTTGCAATGTGAGTTTGATAATCCTTAGCTCGACTTGGTATCGAATTTCAGTATCATCGACCGAAGGGGAGTTATAAACCAAAACCAGGGTGACCAGAAAGTTTTGTCGTTTTTTTATGATTTTTAAATTTAGCAGGAAAGCTTATCTCGACATTTTTAAAAAATAATTTACATACGTTGACTTCATCAATAGGCGATATTATGTTAAATTTAGATCAAGTTGGTCAAAGGGTACCGGAGAAAAAAATAGTTGTAGGAGAGAAAAGCACGTTTAAAAGTTAAAAGTTTCTTGATGTATTTTAAAAACTAATAAACGTATTTGAATTACAGAATAAATTTACGCTATTAAGGCCTAGGCTACCTGCGAATTAAAACAAATTTCAAAAAGAATAGACACAGTTATGCAGAAAAAAACTTGAAATATTAGGTGTGCTTTTTTAATCTGTGTCTGGTTCCGGGTCTGCTTCATAACATACTATATAAATGCAATAAGAACATAACCCAAATATTTATCGTGGTCAGGGCCTGTGATTGCAAAAGATGGCGCGCCGTAGTTTTTCATATATAAAATATAAATGTAAAATGTAATTGTATTTGTGAAAAAAATTATTTTTTAATAGCAAATGGACTGAAAAGTTCGTATCGTTTCTATGAGAGGCCGCTAGAATTAAATCCATTTCATTTTTCGTTAGTACCTACCTTCAAAAGATACGTGTATAAACTTGACAGCTGTCGGACTATTAGTTTGTGAGATATAGCATATTGAGTGAAGCAACTTTTGTTATTTTGAAGAAAATGGATAAAAAGGCATTTCGTGTATTAATGAAACACTGCTTTTTGATGAAAAAAAATGCTGCTGATACCAAAAAGCGGCTTAATGAGTGTTATCCGGACTCTGCGACAGGCGAAGCAACCATTCGTAATTGGTTTGTTAAGTTCCATACAGGCCATATGAGCACCGAAGACGATGAACGCTGTGGACGTCCAAAAGAGGCTTTTACGGACGAAAACATCAAAAAAATCCACAAAATAATTTTGGATGACCGTAAAGTGAAGTTGGTCGAGATAGCTGACACTCTAAAGAAAGCAAAGGAACGTGTTGGACATATCGTTCATGAATGTTTGGGTATGCGAAAGCTCTGTGCAAAGTATGTGCCGCGCGAGCTCACAATCGACCCAAAAACAACAACGAATTAATGATTCTGAGCAGTGTTTGGAGCTCTTCAATCGTAATAAACCGAATTTTTTGCGTCGATATGTGACAATGGATGAAACATGGCTCTATCATTTCACTCCTGAGTCCAAACGACAGTCAGTGGACGCGATGAACGCCTATTTTCAAGCAAAAGACAAATCTTACTACAAAAATGGTATCGAAAAGTTGGAAGATCGCTATAATCGGTGTATCGCCCTCGATGACAACTATGTTAAACAATAAAATCGAGTTTTGTTAAAAAAAGTGTTTTTCTTTAAAACGATACGAACTTTTCAGCCCATCTCGTATCATTCAATAAAGATATTTGAGAATTTGCTACTATTTATTTTATTTTGCACTTAATTTATTTTTAAAATGAACGAAAAAACTGAATTTTTTTCATATAAAATGTTTTTTTCTTCTCGAGACCCAGATCGTTTTTATCAAAGTTGTTTGTGTGCCCTGAGGATCACATTTAGCCCCGAGTGAATAAACGAATCCAAGTTCATTTTATATTTGCTGCGTTTTATTTGCCACTTGCTATGAACCAGAGCAAATTTTTACATTGAAAGCAAAAACAACAGCGAAGTAAACTCCACGCTAATTTCATACCAGGTGTAATATTTGCTCCAGAAGTGAGTTAAATTTGTTATTACAGAACCAGTTGGCAGGGTTTCACCGAAATTTCCAACAATGCTAACAAGTAGCAGTTTTCAAGTAATTTCAAATGATAGTGTGACTTTACTTTGTCCAGCTCAAGCTTTTCCAGTTGCTATTTTTAGGTTGGATATTTTTTTTTTTTTAGAGCGTGTTAGTAATTTTTTTTTTAAACGATTAAAACCGAAATATTAGTAGGATTATAGAGGAAAAACCAGGGTAACCAGAAAGTTTTGTCGTTTTTTTGTTTACGGTTTTTCGGATTTAATTGAAAATTTGTGAATTAATTTTGTTTAAATTAATTATATAGGTTAACTACACAAATACTCGATGTTAAATTTCAATCAAATCGATCCAAGGATAGTGGAGAAAGAAATAATCCTAGGAGAAAATAACCCTCTTTATAAAGTTTTTTTGATGTGCTTTAAAAACTAATAAATCGATTTGAATAAAATGTACAGATTGGACTTACGCTATCAGGGTCTAGGTTACCTGCAAATTGGAAGAAGTTTTGAGAAGAAGGAACAAAGTTATAAAGAAAAAACCTTAAAATAATGTTAGTTTTGACAGTTTTTCTGGCCCATTTCTACCATAGGCAGGGCATCAAAAAATCGGCCGTAGATTTTAAGTTACTATATATTTTTTATTTTTATTTTAGAGATATATATTTTTCTTTTTATTACTGACTTGAATTTTTAACTTCTATACAAAGTATATAAGTTACTGGAATCATGTTTTAGAAGATTCTTAATGGTTTGAAATCATTTTTATCCAATGTCTGTCAGTCTATTCATCTGTGGTATGCTAAATTGTGGCCGTATTTTTGAAGCGATTTGAACGAAAATTGATAGTAGCAATTTTTTTCAACAGTTGGGTTCGATCTTACTAAAAATTCGGGTAACTATCGAACCCAACTTAGGTTTTTTGTGTTTTTAAATTGCATAGTATTGTAACGTCATTTATAGACCGAGTTCAATAAAAAAGTTGGTACAGGAAACTTTTTTGATGAAAGGACAATTGTGTCCGAAAATCAATTGAATCCGTGTGTTTGATTTTAAATAAAACTGGAATAATAAAAAAAGGTGTAATGGACTATTAGTTTCATTTCCTAAGTTTCCAACAAGAGACAAAAATTAGTGACAATTCTGAAAATATGCTTTTGTGAAATTAAATAAAGTTTTGTTATTCCATTTACAAAAAATTAATTTTATTTCAATACCATTTTATCTAAATAAAAATACTAAATTTTACACATTTCTGATTTTTTGTATTATTTTTGAAGCCAATTTTTTTTTTTTTGTTTAATTAAAATTCGTTCAAAATATGAAAAAACATATAGTAACTGAAGTTTTACATTTACACGGACGTGTGTGTGTGTAATATAACTTTGAATATTTTTTTTGTTTCTTTCTTTCCCTGCTTTTTTTGCAGAATAATTAATAATTATTTAGAAATGCATTTTATGTACGTCATTTCCAAATATTTAACACGGGCTATAGAAAATTTTCAATTTTATTGTTTATTTGCGCTACAAGCCTAAGTTTTTCACAATTTATACAAATATCACTCTTACCTTATTATATTTTTACTCCACTCACTTTAAGTTTTTTTAAATTAATTGATATTTTATTTTAATCAAAACAAATTCTAACTGTAAACATATGTACAATGTCTCAAAGTAATAATGGAACAAGCTGAGATTAATGATATTCGAAGTATTTTTAGCCAGAAATAATGTATTAGAAAATCGGTCTTATTTTTTTTTTAAACTTTTATTAATATACAATAAAAAAATAAAAAAGTTTAATTCAAAATATGCAATTTAAAAAAAATAAAAGAAAATATTAATGCAAAAGTAAAAATTAGCCTCAAAGATATAATGGAACATAGTCATAAATTAACTTTTTTAACTTAATAATAATAATATTTTTTAAAAAATTTATATTTATTTTTGTCTTTTAACTGCCTTTAAACGACTTGGCATTGACTCGACCAGCTTGCGACAGACGCAAGGCTCAATTTTACCCCATTCGTCCTTTAAATTACGTTAAGTTGATTTCTGTTAGAGATAGACAGCTTTTTCAATTTTTCTTCCAAATGACTCTATAAGTGCTCAATAGCATTTAGATCCCGAGACTGGGTGGTGTCTCCAAAGTATGTGGGCAGTTATACAAAAGCCAATTTCTGACTTTATAGGCCTTGTGTTACGGATCGTTGGCTTGGTAAAAGGCAAAATTATTGTTTATTCCCAATTTTTCGCTACTCTGGTTTCACATTGGATTTCAAAATTTCTATATACTTCATTTTATATATCATACCATCTATTATGAAGAGATTGCCAGGACCTGCTGCAGACATAGCACCCCAAACCATATCTGAACCTCCACCGTGTTTACCGCTTGACTTTAAGTTTTTTTTCTTTACGCTCTCCATTTGCCTTTCTGCACACATAGGAATGTCCATCTGATTTGAAAACATTATATATGCTTTCATTCATGAATACAACTCGTTCCCAGAACGATAAGTCATTGTTGCCATATTTCTTAGCAAAATCAACCCTTCTTTAGCGATTCACTTTGTTTATAAAGAGCTTTCTCCTGGCTACCCTTGCATTGTACTGGTGTTTCCTTAGAATAATTCTTACAGTTTCGGGAATAACTTTCCTCCATAGATATTTCTCTACTTCTGCCCATAGTTTCGGTGCACTAAGGTAGGGACTCTGCCTAGTTTGTTGAATTATCCATCGTTCGTCTGCGTCCGTGAAAATTTTCCTTCACTGAGCTTGGCCTTATTTTAATAGTTGGTGATGCTTTCGCATCGTTTTATTATATTAAATATTGTAGTGGATCCGCGATTTACAATTGACGATATTTCCCTAACCATTTTACCACTTTTTGAATAAAGAACTATAAATTTTCTTCAGTCAACTGTGATTTGAGGACCTTTTAGCGCCACACTATAGCTTTTTGCTAAACCGCTCACTCCAGAATCCTACAAATAATGCCAAAATCATAAAAAGGTATACCCCTGAATTTTCATCGAGATCAGTCAAATTAGCTGCAATTCTACTTAACAATTTCACGACTTTAATGACGTGTTCCATTATATCTTTGAGGCTAAGTTTTACTTTTGCATTAATATTTTATTTTATTTTTCTTTAAATAGCAGATTTTGAAATATTGGTTTTTATTTTTTTGTTGCATATTAATAAAAGTTCAAAAAAAAAATAAAACCGATTTTCTAATATATTATCTCTGGCTAAAAACACTTTGAATATAATTAATTTCAGCTTGTTCCATTATTACTTTGAGACACT
This sequence comes from Xylophagus ater, assembly GCA_963422695.1. Lineage (NCBI taxonomy): Eukaryota > Metazoa > Arthropoda > Insecta > Diptera > Xylophagidae > Xylophagus > Xylophagus ater. Next base: position 40,116,523 of record OY730478.1, read on the forward strand.
GTATATAGTATAAACAAAATTGCTTCACAAATTTCCAATTAAATCTGAAAAACCATAAAAAAAACTGCAAAACGTTTTTGAGTTTTGGTGTACATGGATATGCATACATCAATATAACTTTTGATTCTCGACACATCTGTAGCCTTGAAACCTTTCTACATTGATTCTTTCTATTTGTTGCAAATCTAATGACAAAACTAACATGCTCTCTGGTAGTTCCTACCCCAAACATAATTTACTTGAGCGAAAAGGCGACGAGCTAAAAAAAAATCGTCATTATTCGCGTTCACGATGATTTTGCAACGTTTTCCTGGATAAATTTTCGTGGAAATTTGTCCTTGTCCCAGAAAGAACACCACGAGCGTACATATACCATATACGTGCTTTAAAAATTTATGATGATAAAAGCAAATTAGTTTCTCAGAAAAGTTTTGTTGTCGAGATGGTAATTTGTTTCTATATCCGTAATGTTTTTGACTGATTTGGAACCCTTTAATTTAGTTTTGTATTCCTTCAAATCTACAAGTTTGTAGCGTTGGCTAATCTGAAACAGTTTGTGCAAATTTTCATATTTATCGCCTAGAACATGTGTAAATTCATTATTGCATGTCCTTCTAAATTGCATTTAGTGGAAATTAGAAACTTCCTACACTTTATCGGCAACCCTTACGAGTTACCAATGGTAATTATCTAAATTGGAAGATAACGCTACTGCAACAAGTATTTGCATTAATTTTTATTTTATGAGCCATTGTAACATATTCGAGAAAGTTCCATGGTGGTCAGACGAGAATAGGGTGAATTCCAAATTTGCTATCAAACCGTGATTTGGTAATATTTAAAATATTTATATTTATATAAGTTAACACCAGCATCATGCAGATCATATTTTAAACATTTTTTATTAAACCATTATTTTCCCATTCCCATGGATTTGCCGACGAAGCATTTTTGTCAAACATCAGACAAAAAACATGCAGGTAGGTAGAATTACCTGAATTTAAATATTTCAATTTTACTAATTTTAGAATTTTAAGTTTAGGTTTAGTCTGATTGTAATATCCAATTTCAGAAGTTCAAAATAAATAAAGTTAAAACTTAAAATTAAAAATTAGTTTTTTTTAAGTCAGCTCTTAGAAAAAACGTTAACTGGCGCCCGATCAGGAGCCGTTGGATTGATATAGTGAAAAGTCCATAAAAGCTGTTTGAAAATAAAATCAGTGTAATCATTCACAAAAAATATTTCCTTTTTCGAAATCAAAGCTGTGTTTTTTTTAATAAAAGAAAACTACATCAGTGTAACCATAAACATTTTTATTTTCAAGCAAGTTTTTAAAATAAAATTAGTGTAACCATTCACTTAAAATATTTTAAAAAGAAATAAAAATTAGTGCAACCAAACAATAATTCTCGTTCTTGTGGAACTAATCTATCACTTATCACATAGTGGCAAGTAAATTGGATAAGTCCCTTCAATTCTTCACAACTACAAAGGGTTAGGAAACGAGGCCCCTGAGTCACCTCACTGAGGAAAAAAAGGAGTTGCTGAATAGAACCCTTAGATCAGAGGTTCCCAAACTTTTTTGTCTCGTGGACCACTTGCCATGTTTTTCGGTTTTGGGCAGACCCCCTATATTACCTATATAAATTTTTTGCAAATTCATCAACATCAAATGAATGACCAATTTCGAAAAGGGCTCATGTCTGTTTTTTTTCAAAATGTACTTTTTTGCCGTTTTTTTATCTTCACGTATAGACGCATGTTCCATGAGAAACAAGGACTCATAGTGTGTTCTCCAAAGTGGAAAAAATTGCATGTCCTTCTGGAGATGAGACCTTTTCGAAACTAATTCAAGACATCTAGCCTATGCGAACTATTTCAAGGTCAATTTTAATTTGTCATTTTAGAGACCACAACTTGAAGTGTGCTCAAAATGCGAAGAAATTAATTAATAGTTAGGAAATTAACTACCAGTTCATAAGGGCGTCCAAATTTTACCCTGAAATCAAAGAAATCACTGAAAACTCTCAAGTGGTTGGTACCACTATCATGGGTTTGGAGTTTGATTATATACAGAAACTCCCACTGCCCGTCCAGGAAGTATTTTATTTCCGCCAACTATGACAATGGCGAAAACAACTTTCTACTCCTACCACGAGGTTCAAGCCCTCAAATGACCCAACGAAGTCGTATCATGTTTAAATGATTATATTCGTAAAAACGTCCCTGAAGAAATAAAGGTGCTCCACTTGTTCTGCGACGAATGTTCGGGACAAAACAAAAACAATTAGTCACTCGAAAGTTCAAAGTTTTCTTTATTTTCCGCAGAGGCTCGTACAATGATTGTGATAATGATGGTTTCTGATTAATAAATTGACTATCTTATGATAAACATTCTTTCTTTGCCATTTTATTACTAAAACCACCTGCGTTCTTCAATCAATTCCGAAAAGGGCTCATCTCTACTACTGCGCGTATGTGTGTAACATGATGATACCGGTATATCATTATGTGCAAATTTTTACAAGTTTAAATTGTATGGCGATCACGAAGCGGAGGGCAACAACTTACAAAACCGTAGTAGTGTGTAATTCTTAAACAGTTTCATATATATCCCAAAATATACCTAATTACTTAAATTTTAATATAATTCTTCTTCACATTTCAAGAACATTTATGTTTTGAAAATTTTTACTTCATAGGTACTTTTTTAATTTATGTAGAATGTAAATAGTTATATTTCTTTATATTATAAGATAGTATTATGTAAGTAAATAGGTACTATCTGTGTATGGGGATTATTCCATTCATGGAATGCCAAAATTAATGTGACGACCTGCTTATGTGAGATCCACTAATGTTGACCCCCATTTTCGTTTTATGGACCCCCAATTTTTTTTTCTCGCTGACATGGACGCCTTGCGGGTTGTAATCGACCCTTGGGGGTCGATATAGACCACTTTGGCAATCACTGCCTTAGATCAACCAAATCAAGGTCCCAAATATTCATCAACAGCCGCTTGACCTGTTGCTGCAGAAAGACCACAAGTGGTCCCACGTACAGGAAAAGGACATAATTACCCGAGCTCCTGTATGATGCTTCCCAAAAAAGACTCAACTATTATCCAGATGCCCGTCCTTCATCTGCTTATTTTAATGTAAGTATTAAAAAAACATTTTTAAGTGAAAAAAAAGAGAATTTATGAAAATTGAAGCAAATAAAAAATAAATCACATGAAAAGAAGAAAAAATTTAAATATTACAAGGAGGTTTCCAAAGTAATCAGGACTTTAAAAAAAAAACAGAAGAAATGGTTTTTTCGGCAAAATCAATTGATTTTATTCAAAATAGTCTCCTTCTGCTTCAATAGAGCTTATTGCACGGTCCAAAAGCATGTCGAACGAGTGTTTTAGCTCGTTGGCCTGTATGGCCGCCAGTATGCCGGTGCAAGCCTTTTGAATGGCCTCTACGTCTGCATAACGCTTTCCTTTCATCGGCAAATGCATTTTTCCGAAAAGGTAGAAGTCGCACGGTGCCATATCCGGTGAATACGGGGAGTGGTTGATGGATTTATGGTGAGATAATCGGTCACAAGCGTCGATCGATGAGACGGCGCATTATCGTGCAACAAACGCCAACTTCCATCTTCGCGATATTCGGGCCACACACGCCGAATACGGCGCACCAAACGCTTCAAAACTCCTAGGTAGAATACCGCATTAACGTTTTGACCGGGTGGAACAAATTCTTTGTGGACAATACCCTTGGAATCAGAAAAACAAATCAGTATTGTCTTCACTTTTGACTTCTCCAGGCGCGATTTTTTGGGTTTCGGCTCGTCCGGCGCCTTCCATTCAGCACTCTGGCGTTTCGTTTCGGGATCATATTGAAAACACCACGTTTCGTCACCAGTCACAATGTTATAAAGGAAGTTTTTGTCCTTTTTGACCTCTTTAATGATGTCCTTCGAATGTTGAATTCTGAGCAATTTTTGGTCGTCAGTCAATTTGTGCGGAACAAACCGCGCACACACCTTTTGTAAACCCAAATGTTGGGTCAAAATGCGATAAATCGATGTTTTGGAGATGTTCAATTCCATTTCCATGAATTTCAATGATGATTTCGGCTGATTTTTGATGAATTCACGCACAGTTTCGATGGAATTTTCGGTGATCACGGATTTTGGTTGGCCCACATGTTGATCGTCATTTATGTCCTCACGACCACTTTGAAAACGTTGAAACCACTCGTGCACTCTGTTACGGGATAGGCAATCATCGCCATAAACTTGTTTCATCAATTGAAACATTTCGGTAAAAGTTTTACCAATTTTAAAACAAAATTTAATGTTGGCTCTTTGTTCGAAGCTCATTTTCGCACCGATGACACAAACATACTGACACTTAAAACGCAATAACTTCACTTTCAATAGATGAAATGTCATGAAATTCTCACAGGAAGTCGATAAAGGATAGCAGATTCTAACGCACCAGTCGACATATAGATGGCGCCACTAGGGCGCTAGATTCAAAAAGTCCTGTTTACTTTGGAAACCGTCTTGTAGTTAATAAGTAAGAAACAAAAACGAATAAAAATGTTGGCAAAATTTTGTTATTAAATATAAAAAAAATCATGTGTGCTGTGCACACGCGGTAGAAGCGAAACCTTCGGAAAACTAAACAGCCAGAGAATGAGATGAATACAGCATCAGGGGTGGGATAGTTATAGGGTTTATTTATTAAAATATTTGTGTGTGAACGATGCGTGTTCACATGTGTAAAAAAAGCTTGAAGGACCAATAATTATTTTTTGGTGGAAAGTTGAAGTGGATTCGGTTTTTGGTGAATTCAGAAAAAACGTCTGTATTCCTTGATGGTTAAAATACGAATATAATTTATTTGTGCTGTACAAGAGTACAGTTCTTTCGTTATACAAAATTGTACATTAAAATTAACAGTAGTTTAATTCGTTTTCAAGTAAATAAAAAATACAATGCTTTTACGAGATATAAAATAAATTGAATTTATAGAAAATATATTTATAGAAAAATGATACGTTGGAAGGCGACAAGGTTTAGTGATGGAACGCTTAAGAATCGCCTTTGACGTTTTAAGAGTTACAACTTGCACCAATTCGTCACTACCGGGATGAGTATGTACGACTCGACCAAGTGCCCATGTGGAGAGAGGAAGATTGTCTTCCTTAATAACAACTAAATCACCGTCCTTGATGTTTTCTTGAGTCTTGCACCATTTTGACCTTTGTTTTAATGATGTGAGATATTCTTGATGCCATCGTTTCCAAAAATCTTGTTTCATTTTTGAAATTAGCTGCCATTTGACTAAACGTGATGCATTTACGTCTAGTAATGAAGGTTCAGGAATTGCTTTTAACTGCTCTCCAATAATGAAGTGACTATGTGTTAGAACATCAAGAGAATCGATGTCTCCTTCATTAATTGCTGTTAGTAGCCTGGAATTTAGAACAGCTTCGATTTGTATTAATAGCGTGGACATTTCTTCGAAGGTCAGCTTTGTTTCACCAAAGACCCTTTTTAGATGACCTATTTGACTCCAGCCTCCCAGAGGCCTCCAAAATGTGGTGCTGAAGGTGGAATCATGTGCCATTTGATAAACATCTGTGATAGAAAATTACCAATTAAATTATAATCAATAGAACTTAACTTAAACGAATTAGCAAGTTGGCGTTTAGCACCAATAAATTTGGTTCGATTGTCACTGAAAAGGTCGGAAGGAACACCTCTTCGTGAAATAAACCTTTTTAATGCCGCTATAAATGCATCTGACGTAAGATCACTGACGAGTTCGATATGAATTGCCTTGGTAGCGAAGCATACAAATAACGCAATATACGCTTTACCTATTTTTACTATTGCGACCTTTGTGCAATCGCAGGATGACAGGATTGAGCCCAGCGAACACAAAGGTATAATGTGTCAGAAAGCTCTTGTGAAGTGATATAACTTTCTTCATAACATAATCGTTTTGATTTAGAGATAAAACGCTTGCAATAACAAATTATACGAAAAATTTTTGTTAGGGATGAAATCGATGTGAATAATTTATCGAGATTATCATTTGATGTATCAGCATGATGTGATACTAAAACTGTTGTCCTTTCTTCAACTTGAACTTGGATGGAATCAGCTGAAGTGCTGACTGTTTTCGGCCAATCAGATTTACTTAAAGACAACCATTTAGGTCCTCTCCATCATAAGTCAAAATTTACCAGTTCTGATGGTGAGATTCCCCGTGATGCACAATCGGCAGGATTATATTTGGAACGAACATGATTCCATGCAGGCCGTGGAATTGCGTCAATAATCTCTGACACCCGATTTGGAACATAATTTTTCCAGCGACGTGGGTGAGATGATAGCCGTGATAGTACTACGGTAGAATCTGTCCAAGCACAGCATTTGACTTCCTTCAGTTGTAGTGCATCTTTGACAGCAGCAAGAATTTTATCTGCTTCAGAAAGAATGCTTCTTTTTGATGGAAGACCAAGATTTTGCAATTGAACTTTGAATGAAAAGTAATCATCTGAAGGCTGCCAATTGAGTCCAAGAACTTTTATTGATTCAGTTGATTCGCCAATATCAACGGAAGTGGCACCAAGTTTGTAAATGGATATGTTCTGCAATAATTCTTTTGAATTAGATGTCCACTTTCTTAATTGGAAACCATGAGATTCTAGGATACTATCAATCTGTTGCTGTAACTTAAATGCTTGTGATACATTGTCTGTACCAGAAATAAGATCATCAACATAAAAATCTTTTTCAATAATTCTCGCTGCTTCTGGATATTCATTTTTTGCATCAATTGCTGCTTGGAGTAATGATCGTGTTGCCAAAAAAGGAGCAGACGCAGTGCCATATGTGACAGTGAGAAGCTTGAAATGATGAATAGGTAAAGATGCGTTTTCGCGCCATAAAATTCTTTGGAAGTCACCGTCCAGTGAACTCATTTGAACTTGCCTGTACATTTTCTCAATGTCAGCAGAGAATGCAATTTTATGAAGTCGAAAATTAAGAAGAATCGTGTAGAGATCCCTCTGAATAGTTGGTCCTACACACAACATTTGATTGAGTGAGCTGCCAGACGTGGTTCTGCACGACGCGTCAAATACTACTCGAAGCTTCGTTGTTGTACTGGATTCCTTAACAACAGCATGGTGAGGAATGTAATATGATTTGGTACAGTCATTTAACACTTCTTTCGGTTGTATTAATTCCATATGCCCCAACTTAAGGTATTGCTTCATAAACAGGTTGTAGTCTTTGCGTAGTTGATTATTTTGATTTAAACGGTGTTCAACAGAAAGTGGACGAGATGTTGCTGTCTTTTCAGAGTCACCTAGAGTTGGTGCATCAGCTCTGAATGGAAGCCTGACAACATATCGACCAGTTGAATTACAAGAAAATGTTTTGGTGAAGTGTGATTCACAAAATTCCTCTTCTTCAGTTAAATAATTGCGACATTTCGCAATTTCTTCAATTTCCCAGAAACGTCTGAGAGCTGCATCTATATCTGAACCACTTACTTGGTCAATAGATGTAGAAAATGATTGCAGAGTCGTATCACTATTTGACAGCTGACCTGCCACTACCCAACCGAACATGGTATTTTGCGCTATTGGCAATTTATCAGGTCCCATGACCCGTCCATGTCGAAGGATGTCAAAGAAATAATCAGCTCCAAGAAGTATGTCAGTCTTCCTTGAGTGATTAAATTTGCTATCTGCTAACAGCAATGTTTGTAAGTGACACCAATGAGATATATCAATGTCGACTGTAGGAAGTAACGATGCTAACTTGTTGAGAATCAAAGCATTTACTTTGATGACTGCAGAATTATCATGCTGCGATGATAATTGAAGTGATACTACGCCCTTTGTAGTAACAACACCAGTAGAAGATAATCCAAATACAGGAATCCGAGCATTCTGTCGTTTTAGATGGAGCCGTTGTACACAAGTTTCGGTGATAAAAGAAGCTTGTGAGCCGGAATCTAATAGAATTCGACAAAGTTGTTGTCTCCCATAACCATCCATGACAAATACTTCAGCAGTTGGAAGAAGTGACAGTATTTTCAGATTAGATGATGAGAACGAGTTGAGCTCAGATTTATTTGCAATTATTTTTTTTGTGTTTGAGGGTTCATTTGTGTTGAATGATTAACATGTAGGTTGCGGTTGATTGAGGCTAATGTTGCTATTTTGGGCACCATTGTGTGCACCTGTTGATTGAAGATTGTGTTGATTGGAGTTAGTTGAACTGTTGTTCAAATTCGATTGTGTCTCAAAATGCAAACTGGAATGATGTTTTGCTTGACAATGAAGGCAGTTACGCTTGGATGTACATAGCTCAGATCGGTGTCCGATACTTAGACAATTGAAACATAATTTATTCTTGGTAACAAAGTCTCTGCGACGTGAAGTGGTCATCGGGTTGAACTTGAAGCATTTATATAATGGATGTGCTTTTGAGCAAAGAGAACAGCACAATTGAGATGTTGTGTGATGACTTTGCACCTTACCACTTCTTGAAACACTTCGTTTTTTATTGGATACATCTTGAACGGACTCCAAGGCCATACATCGAACGTCAAGAAATTTGAAAAGTTGGTCTAATGTAGGAAAATCAACTTCTGCCGTTTTTTCAGCCCTTAATTGTCTTGTTTCAGCATCAAATTTATTTAATATTAGATGATATAACCACACATCTCGATTTTGTGCTTCATGACCCAATGCCTTAATGCCACGAATAATTTCATCAGAGGTATCAGCAAGTTTACGAAGTTAACTCGCTGTCAGCTGAGTGACAGGTTCTTGTGACAAAAATGCTTTAACATATGAAGTAACTATATGCTTCTTTCGATCGTATCGATCGTTAACCTTTTGCCATGCTTCTGTATAATTATCGTTAGTAAGATTGATGTGTTTAATTAATGCACCAGCATCACCCTTTAGTAGACCTTTTAGATATTGAAGTTTGAATACGTTTGATAAATTTTGATTATTGTGAACGGATGACTCAAACATGTCTTTAAATGAAGGCCAATCCTTATAATTGCCATCAAATGGAGTGATATTTAACTTTTGCAAACGAACATCTGAATTTTGTATACTAGTTCTTTCGAGAAATGACCTTTGTTGTTCTGTAAAACGATTCAGCGTTATGTTCAAACTATTGTCGCTACCATCAGGATTATCTGAATCATACCTAGTTAACGCACGGGTATATGAACTTTTTATTTCAAAATAGTTTTCTTCGAAATCTCCAAACTCAGTAGTTTCATTTTGTGCAGCTATTTGATCATCAATCACAGAAAATTCAGACCATATTTCATCCAATTTCGATAATTTTGATTGAATGATTTCTTTGGGTGTACTATCGGTTATGGTAGAAGCAAAGCTTCGAAATCGAGAAACATGATTTTATGTTGCAACTCTATTCATCCAAAACATATAGTATTTTAATGGAGCAAATACAAATTGATTGCCTAATAAAATCACTTTTCACAACTTAAATCGTTTATTTAGACTTTAGGTAGAAACAAGCACAAAAAAATTTAAAACAATAGTTTGATTTTTAAATATAATATATTTTTTTTTTTTATTTCAATAAAACAAAGAAATTTGAATTTATGATTCGTTCAAATTCTCAAAAATTTAAGTCTAACAAAGGCTTTAAGGATAATTGGAAAATAACGGTTGAAATACAGAACCGTATCAGAATTTCAAGCGCCGTAATTTAATTGCGATTTGATAGTTTGATATGAGTCATATTCATGTTTACAATCTGTTTTAAGAATATGTATAATTCCTATTCTACCGAATCACTTTATTTACACCAAAAAATTCACTTTATAAGAATGATATTTAACTAATTATGTTCTATGTATGCAAAAATTTACAACTTTATGGTAAATGATTAAATGTAGCACAAAAGAATCTTTTACTAACTTAAATATTTCTTATATATTCCAATGTATAATCACGTATTTATTATTTAAGGTTTATAATGTTAACAACGGTGCACAAAGAGTTAGTGCTTAGGATAACAGTACAGTATAACTCAAGAAAACAATGCCAGCCAATTGTTAAATTAAATATTTTATAAAATAAATTCATATAAGTTAATACTTAGCTTGATATGTGAAGAATCCGGCTCGAAGGACCAAAAATGTGTGTGAACGATGCGTGTTCACATGTGTAAAAAAAGCTCGAAGGACCAATAATTATTTTTTGGTGGAAAGTTGAAGTGGATTCGGTTTTTGGTGAATTCAGAAAAAACGTCTGTATTCCTTGATGGTTAAAATACGAATATAATTTATTTGTGCTGTACAAGAGTACAGTTCTTTCGTTATACAAAATTGTACATTAAAATTAACAGTAGTTTAATTCGTTTTCAAGTAAATAAAAAATACAATGCTTTTACGAGATATAAAATAAATTGAATTTATAGAAAATATATTTATAGAAAAATGATACGTTGCCGATTTTATACAATATTGGTACCAAGTTTAAAAGTTATTTTACATTTTATTATTCACACTCTTTGTTTTCAATTTCAATAAATGACACGAGTGGCTTATGATAATTAATGTGTGAAATGAAGGTTTTGGTTTGGATTTGAACAATATATCTTTAAAATACAGCGTCAATTACTGTTTTCGATCTTGTTGTCGATTCAGTGCGCCTACTGCAGATTTTTAAATTTAATTTGGTGTTGAGGAACTCAATCAAAGCGATCACTGTATCCAATGCAAAATTAACATTAAAATCCCCACTTAAAATCATCGGAATTTTATCGTAATCTTTTTTAAGAATCCGCTATATTTCTGGTGTGTACTTTAGCAAATTCTCGTGGATGAATTCAATACTTGCATTTATTGATTGGTTGGGTGAAATGTAAATTGCCACAATTATAACTGATCTATTATGGTCCAATCTGCTTTCACAAGCAGATATTTCTCCCACTTTAGAAAGCTGAACAGACCACGATTCTAGTTGTTGTGCATTGAGATCTATTTGTGGAGTAACAACACGGACTCCGTCATTTGTATTATTATGGTATATTGCAACTCCACCTGCCTTCGTATATTTTCTTTTATATTGAACAACAATATCAAAATATATCTTTACAAAACAGCGAACATAGAAGAGACGAAGAAAATATGAAACACTGTATTCTGTATTCTATGTATACGGCGCTCAGGAATCAGACAGAATAATAGCAAGGCAAAATTTCAGAAAAAAATATTTTTTCTGAAATATGGGCATATGTATTTATATGCAAAATTTTTTTATGCAAAATTTTTGTTGTTATGAATTCGGATCGACTGGTATTTCATCTTCGTAAAAAAGTGTCACTTTTTTAGTTTTTCATCGAGTTTCAAATCACTCCCAACGCGGCTAAAGAAGTTTTCAATAACTAAATAAATATACAGAACGAAAAACAAATTAAAAAAATACATTTTAATTAAATCGAAAAATAAAAAAATTTAAATATTAATAAAGACGAAAAATAGTTAAAATATAAATTTCATCAGAAAAATAATAAAAATAAAATAATAGAAAAACATAAAGTAATGTAAAATCGGCCTATAGCCGATTTTTTGATGCCCTATGGTAGAAATGGGAGAGAAAAATTGTGAAAACTAACAATATATCGAGGTTTTCCTTCATAACTTTGTTTGCCCTTTTCAAAATTTTCTCTAATTTGTAAGTAACTCAGACCCTAGTAGCATAAGTCTAATTTGCAAATTTCATTCAAATCAGTGCATTAGTTCTGAAAATACATCAAAAAAACTTTCTGAACAGGGTTATTTCTTCCTACGACAACTTCTTTCTCCACTATCCTGAGACCGATATCACTGAAATTTATAATGGTATGGTCTATTAATGTAGTCAACCAATATAATTAATTTAAACAAAATTGCTTTACCAATTTTCCAATTAAACCCGAAAAACTATATAAAAAAAAACGACAAAACTTTATGGCCGCCCCTGTTTTTCCTTAATAACTTCGCTGCCCCTCAGTCGATTTTGCTGAAATGCAATACCAAAACCACTATAGCAATAACCAAGTAGCATTCTAAATTTCATCAAAATTGCATAACGCGTTTTTGAGTTATTTTGTCAACGGACGGACGGTAGTACCAAACATGGAGCATTAATATAGGGAATTTTTTTCAGAATTTTGGCTCATTTTCAAAACCCAATTACCCCAATTTGTTCTGCCAGAATTTCACAATTTTTTTTTCTAAGTATTCTATAAGATGTCGCCTTTTCAGCGCGCTATAACATAACTTGATAGGATTAGAACTACTAAAGTTATACGATTCTAAAGCAAACTATTGGAAAAAAAACGCCACGAACTTTCTGCTTAATTGAATATTTTAAGGTTTTTCTCTCCATAACTCCGTTTCTTCTTTCTCAAATTGGCCCAAATTCACAGGTAGACTGGAGTCTAATAGTATAAACACGTTTCGTAAATTTGATTCAAATCCGTATATAACTTTTTAAAATACATTGGAAAAACTTTATGAACAGGCTTGACTGACTGAAAATTAACTCGGTATCGTCTATTTATGCAGTTAACCTACATAATTAATTTGAACAAAATCGGGTCACAAATTTTCCAATTACATCCGAAAAACCATAACGAAAAAAACGACAAAACTTTCTGGTCACCCTGGTTTTTCCTTTATAACTTTGCCCCCCGTGGATCGATTTGACTCAAATGCAATACCAAACCAAGTTAAGGAATAAGCAACTCAAATTATAAATTTCATCAAAATCGGATAACGCGTTTTTGAGTTATCTTGTCTACGGACGGACGGACGGACGGACGGACGGACGGACATGCATAAATCGATATAACTTTTGATTCCCTACACAACCATACCTTTGAAATTTTTCTCCGATTATTATTTCTATGTGTTACACACTTAGTGACAAAACTAATATACCCTCTGGTAGTACCTACCATAGGGCATAAACATTAATACTAGCCAATAAGTAATTAAATATATTTTATTTCTTTCTCTTTTTCAAATTTCAAATTAAGTCTACTTCAATAAGTTTATCAAAATTTAAAATAAAATTAAAAATAAAAAAATTTAAGCACATTTAAATAAACTGGAAAAAAAAAGAAAAACTGAATTTCTAGGGAAATTAGTAACTTTTAAATAGAATAAAAAAGAAAAAAAATCATGGCTCAAGAAAACGTACTTAAACCAAGTAGATTAGGGTAAGTTAGTGAAGAAACTAGAAATATTAGTTCCTCTGCCTCTACAAACTTTCTCAACAGTTTAGACTTAAATGGTTTAACGTTTCTTATATCAGAAATTATAAAGACGGAAAGTAAAGAAATCTTTAAATCTATTATAAACCCAGGAACAGATATCAATAACGATGTAGATCAAACTATTGATGCGGGGCAAGATAGAAATTTGTCGGATATGGAGAAAATACCAGATGTAGTAAAAAGTTTAAGAGATTTTTCAGGCCAACCCGGAGAATTTAGTTCTTGGAAAAAAAGTGCTGACAGAATATTAGGAATCTATGAACATTTAAAAGGCACACCAAAATATTATGGTATTTTGAACGTTATTCGAAAGAAAATTACTGGTTGTGCAGATATTGCATTAGAATCGTATAACACACCTCTAAATTAGGAAAAAATTGCTAAATGTCTCACTCTGCATTACGCTGATAAAAGAGATCCAGGTACATTGGAGTACCAAATGACAACCCTTATACAACGAAATACGACAATTCCCGAGTTTTATCAAGAAGTGTATTATCACCTTTCATTAATTTTAAATAAACTCTTATCTATGGAGATGAGCCGAGAATCTCTGAATATAATGACCCAAGCATACCGCGATAAAGCATTAGACACGTTTGTAAGAGGACTTAAAGGAGATCTTCCACGACTTCTTAGTATGAGAGAACCGCTCGACCTACCGCAAGCCCTTCACTTATGCCTCAAACTAGAAAATGTCGATTATCGTGTTCAACACAGCCATGGAGTTGTTAAAAGACCTCAACAGGAAATGACTCCCCAAGAAATAACTTTCGTTCGCACCGCGGTAATCCGATTCCAATACCCAGAGCGAACTTTCATCCTGAATTAGTTCATAATCCTCAAAGATCTCCTATACCTAACTTCTCGAGACAAATTCCATTCTTTCAACAAACACAAAGGCAATATTTTAATAATCACCATCCCATACCTCCTAAACCTTTCCCAAAAGCAGACCAATGGAAATCGGCCGTTCCTTGCGTACCCGTGTAGTGAGCTATCCAAATAGACCTCAAATGCAGGAACTGGGAAATAAAAGACTTTCTTCTTTCGCATCAAATGTACCAACCAAATAAATCTCAAAGAGTTTTCCATACCGAGCAAGTTATTAACGAGCAGAATGATACGGAATTATACGGACAAGAACTTAATAACGCAGACCAAAATTCCGACCAAACTTTAATCGATTATATCGATTCCCAAGACAATCCAAGCATTGAACACGACTTAGATGAGGAATCAGATAACATTTAATTTTTAGACTAAAGAACTCTTCGCTTCAATATATCGAGCACCAAGCGAAGAGTGGAGAAATACTTAAATTTTTAATAGACACAGGTTCAAATAAAAACTATATCCAATACCATTATATCAGAAATGCTATTCTTAACGAAAAACCATTTTATGCTAATTCCGTTGGAGGCAAAATAAGAATAACTCATCATGCTCTAATAAATTTATTCGCACCCCAAACTTAGAAAATGAAAAGGAGCTTCGATCATATTTAGGTATGTCAGGTTATTACCGACGTTTTATTCAGGATTACACAAAATTAGCAAAACCTCTGACATCGCTTTTAAGAGGGGAAGATGGACGAGTGTCCAAAAACGCATCTAAAAATAAACTTATTAGTCTAGATAATGATGCACTGGAATCATTCAAAAAAATTAAAAATTCACTAATGTCTAATACCCCAATTTTGAAACAGATTTCGAACTCACAACTGATGCTTCTGACTATACTATCGGTGCAGTCTTATCTCAAAATAATAGACCAATTACATTCTTGTCTAGAACACTGAATAAAACAGAGAAATCTTACGCAACAAATGAAAAAGAAATGCCCGCCATAATATGGGCTTTGCATTCTCTTAGAAATTTCCTACACGGATCAAGAAAAGTTAAGATATTCACAGACCAACAACCTCTCACGTATGCACTTAGCAATAAAAACACAAATAGTAAAATGAAGCGTTGAAAAACCATTCTCGAAGAATACAACTATGAACTGAAATACAAACCAGGAAGGACCAACGTTGTAGCCGATAACCTATCAAGACCCCCACAAAGAACTGAAGTAAACTCAATGACTTCAACCCAACATAGTGATGAAAGTTCATCGCACAATTTAATTCCTTTAGTAGAAACCCCTATTAATATCTTTCGAAATCAGTTAATTTTAAAAAAGGGTAACGAGACTAGTTATCAACTACAAAATCCCTTTCAAAATTACACTAGACACATTATGATACAACCAGAATACACAGAAAATGACATAATAAGAATTTTCAAGAGATATCTCAACCCGCACACCATAAATGGGTTAATGACCATAGAACATATAATGGGTAAAATTCAAGAAATTTATCCAATCCATTTCAAAAACTACAGAATTCGCCATACGCAAATACTCGTTACAGACATACCAAACGAAACCGAGCCAGAAGAAATAATATTGAATGTCCATCGTAGAGCTCATCGCAATCCGAAAGAAGACAGACTACAAGTTTTAGAAAAATGTTACTTTCCAGAAATGAGTAAGAAAATTGGAAATCTCACAAAGCGTTGCACCATTTGCAAGGAAAATAAATATGAAAGACACACCAACAACCAAATTATCAATCCAACTCCCGTTCCAAATAATCCAGGTCACGCTCTCCATATCGACATTTATTCGACGGAAAAGAAACTAATTCTAACAGCGATGGATAAATTTACAAAACTCGCTCAAGCTAAATCTAGCAAATTCAGGTCAATTGAAGACATAAAACGACCATTGGGAGATCTATTGTTTTTCTTCAGCGTACCAGAAGTAGTAGTCATTGATAACGAGAGATTTCTTAATTCCACTTCAATAACTTCCATGATGGAAGACGAACTTAAAATAAAGATCTTTAAGACACCTCCATGCAAAAGCGAAGTCAATGGACAAATAGAACGCTTTCATTCCACTCTCTCAGAAATTATGAGATGTCTGAAAGCAGATGGAGTAGTTCGCACATTTGAAGAACTTCTCGAACGTTCCATAAATGAATATAATTTTAGTATTCATTCTACCACCGGGAAAAAACCTGTTGAACTATTTTACGGTAGAAACCTAAATATAGTCCCTGTAGATTTCAAAAAAAGCCGTTTGAATAATATCGAAAAATTAAAACAAAAACAACAAAAAGATATTAAAAACCATAATAAGAACAGGCAACCAATTAAAACTTATGAACCCGGACAAACTATTTACGTCAAACATAATAAACGTCTTGGGTCTAAACTAACTGTTAGGTACAAATCGGAAATAGTTAAAGAAGATAAAAATGCGGTCTTTATAACTGAATCAGGGAAAACCGTTCACAAAAGTAATATTAGAAATTGAAAAAACTTTCCATTTTAGGTATGTATCTCGCTTCGTTGCAAGCTAGGTTCAAATTCTGGACTATTTAAATTCTCAAGTAATTGCTATAAGCACTGGTAAAGCACAGGTACGGGATGGACATTTTAAATTAATACATGTTATCGAACTAGGAAAGTACCAACAATTCATAAACGAGCTGAATCCAATCCTCGATCAGGAAATTACTAAAATACATTCTTTATTTCCCTATCTTAATCATGAGTTACTCCAAATTCAAGATCTATTGGACAATTTAAAACCTTACACAGCTAAAAGATCTTTAAACTTTATTGATAGCGCTTGGAAATGGTTCTCGGGAAACCCTGACCACGAAGACTTTCGAATAATCGAAGACAAAATGAAAAATATGTTAACAAACAATAACAAACAAATTATAATTAACCAATTGTATAATGAGAGAATAAATAACATAACTAAGGTGACTAACGAAATTCTAAATATGGTCAAAAAGGATCACAAAGTTATCGATCAATTAGCTTTCAACGTCCAATACAAATTAAAACTGATTAAGGAAGAATTAACTAACATAAAATATGTCATTCACTGGGCTAGATCAGGAATAATAAATTCGATGATGCTATCAAAATCAGAAATAAAGTTTACAACTGATACTTTAGATAGAGAGAAACTTCCTTATGCCACACCAGAGGAAGCCCTAGACTTTGCTAATATTAAAATCATAACTAATAGTTCTTGTTTATTCTATGTTCTTAACATTCCAATGACAACAGAAGAAGTTTTCGAAAAGTTACTAATCAAACCTGTCAAAAGAAATAATGTAATAAACGAAATTCTTTATAATAATGTTTTAAAAAAGTAATGATAAAATTTTTGGAATTATAAACAATTGTAAAACTTTTAATTATTTATCCATTTGTAATCAAAATAACATAGTAAATGTTAGCAATTCTACCTGCATTTCGAATTTATTAAAAAGTCACAATTCTTCATGTAACAAAGTAAATAACCAGCACGTACGTACTATAGAAGAAATATCAGAAGGAATTTTATTGCGTAATCAATACAAAGGCATCATCAATATTGAGAATACGGCTCACAGCCTCGATAGAACATTTCTAATCAAATTTCATAACACAACCATCAGAATCGGTGACAGATCATTCATCTCAAAAGAAACATCAATCCTCCAGGTTCTTCCTGCTATCCTACAGCCAACTCCCTTAAAAAAGGACTTGTGGCGGCTTTTAACAAACTAACAATTTTATAGAAAACTACTAGTCTAAATTTCAGAAAAAATACTTGTTACTTTTTTAATGAATTTCAGTACCCTGAATTGAAATGATTTTTTCTTACTAATTAGGTAGGCTGAACGAAAAAATATAAATTAATAATTAGTTTTCCAATAATATTAAAACGACACGAACCTAATTTTCTCACACAATATTAAATAATTAAAATAATCTTAATAACTTTTATTTGAGGATAACATAAATTGTTTCCAATAAATTGTAACTTTTAATTCCTACATAAATAAGAATCTTTATAACATAAATTAAAAGCATTAAATTATTAATTAAAATAAAGTGTAACCAATCCATATAAATTCTTACTGAATCCTCCTACCAGTAAATCCCTATAGACTATCGAGAACTCTTGTCGCTGGAAATAATGAAAGAAATCCAAATCAACAACACCAACGAGATTGAAGAGTTACGAACCGAAAAGAACACACACCAATCAATCAGCTATGGGTTAATCATCACAGTTGCTATCATATTAACGATCATACTACTATTCAAAGCAATAAACAGGAACAACACAAGAATTGTCATCCAGCAAAAGAGGAGAATACTATACAAAGCAATACAACTATACCCGAAGCGAAAACATCAGGAATACCTCTAGAAGTACCAAATAATAAAGAGGAAACCGCCCGCAAGAAAATGATTGTTCCAGACAGAGTTCAAGAAAAAAACATCACCAACAACAATACAATATCA
This sequence comes from Xylophagus ater, assembly GCA_963422695.1. Classification (NCBI taxonomy): domain Eukaryota; kingdom Metazoa; phylum Arthropoda; class Insecta; order Diptera; family Xylophagidae; genus Xylophagus; species Xylophagus ater. The sequence goes on from OY730478.1 coordinate 40,135,232, forward strand.
AACAACTAGCAGACGCAAATTCTACGAGACATCATTTTTTTAACTCGGCAAATGAGGACATTTGCATTTAAGAAGGGAAGAGTTAACACCGGCAATATGATGCAGATCATACTGCACTATACATCACTAGAAATTGCTGGAAATATTTTGATTTAATAAATAAATCAAAAATATTTCCAGAAAACTCCAAAATTAAATTGTTCACACGACCGAGACAATACAATACACTTCTCAATAATGTGAACAATAGCAATGAATCATGTCATAAAACAAGAAAAAAAGCACATACAAACGATATTTTCCAGAAGGCTCCGAGCCAATACAATACATTTCTCCGAAATAATAAATCATTGTCACGAACCCAAAACAATGATTCACAAACAAGAGCTTTCGAGAAGTATTTTTTTTGTTGTGTATTGAATAAGAACTTTCGAGAAATATTCTTTGTGTAAAAGTTGCTATCTAGTTTTAGAAAGCCAAACGACCAGGCTTTTCGAGAAAATTCCGAAACACACCAATTTTGTATAAAAGCAGCCATAGGGTCGAGGTTAGAATTAATTCAAATCAAAAAGCCGAGCTGTGTACTTGAAACATTCGGAGTAAAACAGAAGCTTTGGTTTTAAAAGTAATTAAAATAGTGAAGCTCTAAAACTGTGATAATTAAATTATTGAAAGACAAATATTTTTAAGACTAATTGTAACGCAGAAATAATTATAAATAAACTTTATACACTAAATTCACATAAATAAAAAGTGTTATCATTCTAATAACATCGAACCGAACAGGTAGCACGTCACATTGGTTTCAGAAGTGGGATTATTTATTGTGAATCAGTGCGGAAAAGACAATTGTGCTAAAAATTTCTGCAAGAAAATTCGAAATTAAACTAGAAACTTCTGTGGGGAAAATTTCGAAGAAATTCGTTATTAAGAAATTTGAGTGTATAATAATTTCGACTGTGTGAGAAATTTCAGGGGCGTACAAGAAATTTTGTATGAGTTGTATAAAAATTTCGATTGTGCGAAATTTGAGGTTATACGTCGTGTATCGTGTGAAAATTTCGATTGTACGAGAAATTTCGTAGAAATTAAGATTATACTAGGAAATTTCGTGGTATTTAGATACTGTGCGAGAAGTTTCGATAAAACAAGAATTTCGTAAGCAATTAAAAATATTTGAACAATGGAAAGTAAATTATTATACAATTTGAGTGCATCAGAACTATCCGCAGTTCTGAGTATGTGGAATTTTCCTTCCAAGGAAACTAAAACAGAAAAGAAGAAAAGAGTAGTCGCTGAATGTGTAGAAAGAGACTTAGACAGTAGCACATTCGACTTTAGTGAAATTCTGAAAGAGGGAAACGAAGAAGAAATTACCAACGAAGACGCAGCTGAAACAACAGCAAGTGTTCAGGATGATTTAAAAACGCGTATGACCATGATGATCGGTCTTCAGACTAAAATGGACTCAAGTGCTTCTAGTCTACAAGAAGAAATGAAAACAAATGCTTCCAGTTTACAAGAAGAAATGAAAAAATATGCTTCTAGTCTTCAAACCAAAATGGATTCAACTGCTTCAAGTTTACAGAGTAAAATAGATTTGACTTCTGCAAGTCTTGAAAGTAAAATTACGAACGTGTCGGATATGCAGAATAAGATGGAATCCAGCAAGGTTGAATTAAAAACTCAGGTGGAATCCAGTATTGCGGACCTGGAAACTAAAATTACCACGGAAGTTTCTAGAGTTCGTACGGAAGTTGCTGCAGTTCGAACGGAAGTAAGCAAGGTTGAGCAGAAATTGGAAGACAAAATAACCACCAAAGTCAGCAACGTAGAACAAAAATTGGACCAAAAAGTGGCAGAACTCGAAGCAAAAATGACTGACATCAAAGAAAATAAACCAAATATTGAGTCATCAGGTAAAAAGATGCAGCCACCAATATTTGACGGCAGAAATCCGAGGAAACGCTTCAAGAATTAGCAGCGGAGATTGAACGTTTAGTGTACATGTCCTATCCTGATTACTCTGTGGAGATGCGGTGCGAGATGGCGGGAGAAAGGTTTGTTAGCGCCATACGGGATACGGGCATACAAAATAGCGTCCGGGTTAGCGGAAAGCGAACGCTACAAGAAGTATTGGCGTTCGCTTTGACATTAGAAGGTGCGAAGAAAGCTACGAGATCAGTCCCACGGATCAGGACTGCTACAGTTGCTGAAGGGTCACCTCAACTGGATATCTAAGACCTCAGGCAGCAGATAAAGGAAGTACTGCGGTCAATCCAGAAAGGAGGGGACAGAAACACGCCAAGGTAAATCACATGCTGGGGCTGCGGAAGAGAGGGGCATGTACAACATAAGTGCCCGAACCAGACAATAAAACAAAAAGGTTCGGGAAACGAAAAGGAACTAACTTAAAAGGGGACAAGTTAGCTCAAAAGAATAATGCCCCCAGCATCGTTGTATCTGTCTCGCTTATGCAACACAACAACAACAGTCTAACGGTACAGGGTGTAATTGCTGGTCATCACTGCAGAATTATCATAGACACAGGCGCAAGTAAATCCATCATTAACAAGAGACTTATCAATCATAAACACATCAGTGAAAGCAGTAACAGGGTGCTTCAAACCGTTACGGGTGAATCATCTCCGATTCTTGGGGAAGTCGATCTAGCATTGGAGCTAGATGGGTATGTGTACCGACATACATTTTTGGTGGCTGATATAATGGACGATTGTATCATGGGCATGAACTTCATGAAAAAGAATGGAGTGAGTGTGTATGTTGAAGAGGAAGTTCTGCGATGTGGAAATATTGATTTCTCGCTTACGTTGGAGGAAGCAGGCCAAAGTAGAAATTCTACAAGACCAAACAATTGCGGTAAATACTGAAGTTGTTGTAGAGGCGAGACTGGTCGATGGTACTGGGAGGCCAGCAATACAAATTATTGAACCTGACAGACAAAACTTAAAGGATGGGCTGATGATAGCGCGAACAATAGCGACAGTGAACGAAAAAGGAACAATTCCAGTCAGAGTGGCGAACTTTTCAAAAATTAACAAGAAATTGAAAAAGGGAACCATTGTCGGCAGTGCTGAGGGGTTTCGTCAATAACAAATGAGGACTGCAGAAACAAAGAAACTCAACGGGAGGAACGGGTTCTTCCGGAAGCCTTGAAACCACTTGTCTCTGATATCACTAAAAGAGTATCAGAGTCGGAAGCAGTTAAGGCTACAGGTTTATTGAAGGAGTTTCAAGATGCCTTTGTATGCAGTAAAGAAGACTTTGGACGAACGGACCAAGTGAAACATAGAATTAATACCGGCAATGCAGATCCTATTCGCCAACCGCCAAGGAGACTACCATTAGCCAAACAAACAGAGGTTGCTCACATGATCGAGGAAATGCATCAGGAGGGAGTAATTGAACCATCAAACAGTCCATGGGCATCATCGGTAGTCCTAATACGGAAAAAGGATGGGACTACAAGATTTTGCGTAGATTACCGAAGGCTGAACGACGTAACTAAGAAGGACAGTTACCCTCTTCCTCGCATAGATAGACGTTAGATACACTCTCAGGAGCAACTTGGTTTTCAACATTTGATCTAAAAAGTGGCTATTGGCAAGTTGGAATTGAACCGGTATGTAATGCACCGGCAACATTCGAGCGACTGATGGAACATGTCCTACGGGGCTTAACATGGAAGACGTGCCTTGTGTACTTGGACTTTATCATCGTAATCGCAAAATCTGTTGATGAACATCTCCAGCGATTGCGAGAAGTATTTGGACATCTTCGTGCAGCTAATTTGAAGTTAAGTCCGAAGAAGTGCGAACTATTTCAACATGAGGTGAAATACTTAGGACATGTTGTGTCTGCAGAAGGAATTTCCACCGATGAAGACAAGATAAAAGCAGTTCAACAATGGCCAGTACCAAAAGATAAGCATGAAATCCGGTCATACTTAGGCTTGTGTACTTACTACCGACGTTTCATAAAGAATTTTGCTAATATAGCCGGTTGTTTACACAAGCTAACGGATAAGGGAAAACCATACGAGTGGAGCGAAGAATGCCAGTCAGCTTTTGAGGAGTGAAACATCGACTATGTTCTGCCCCGATATTGGCGTATCCAAAATTTGGAGAAAGATTTATAGTGGATACGGATGCCAGCAATATCGGAATTGGAGGGGTACTCTCTCAACAGATCGAAGGTGAAGAAAAAGTGATCGCATACTTCAGTAGGAAACTTTCCAAACAAGAGGTAAACTACTGCGTCACCCGGAAAGAACTCTTGGCAGTAGTTGAAACTGTTAGGCATTTCAACAAATACCTCTACGGGCAGGAGTTCCTACTTCGAACCGACCATGCGGCACTTAAATGGTTACTACAATTTAAAAATCCAGAAGGTCAAGTGGCAAGAAGGAAATAGTCATGGTCAAGACAACAAGAATAGGTAATGATGACGACACTAACATCAGAAATGAACAGCTAAAGGACAAAGATATTGGACCAATCCTTGAATGGAAAGAACAAGATCAGCGTCCGGGACGGAGCGATATTGCAGCTTATAGTACAACAAAGAGTTATTGGGCTCAGTGGGACTCGCTGGAAATAGAAAATGGCGTTCTCAGTAGAAGATGGGAATCTTCTGATGGTAGAGATACACTAATGCAGTTGATTGTGCCCAAGTCCAAAGTATATGAGGTACTTGGTGAAGTACATGGTGGGACTTCAGGGGGACATCTGGGAGTCAACAAAACATTAGAAAAAGTACGAGAACGATTTTGTTGAGTAAATTGCCGAGCTGATGTTGAAAGTTGGTGTCGAAAATGTGACACATGTGCATCGAGCACAGAGACGAACTAGGGCAGCAATGAAGCAATATAACGAATCGCAATTGATGTAGCTGGACCATTTCCTCAGTCTACACAAGGGAACCGATACGTATTGGTTGTCGTCGACTATTTCAGCAAATGGCCAGAAGTGTACGCCATTCCGACCCAAGAAGCTACCACAGTGGCAGGAGTGATAATTGAAAACTGGATAACTCGATACAGGGTTCCACTAGAACTACACTCGGACCAAGGGCGGAACTTCGAGTCAGCGGTATTCCAGGAAGTATGCCAATTGCTGGAAATACATAAAACCAGAACAACACCCCTGCACCCGCAATCTGACGGTATGGTGGAACGTTTCAACCGAACCCTGGAGAAACATTTATCAAAGGTGGTAACATCAGACCAAAGTGAATGGGACAAACATATTCCATTGTTCCTAATGGCATATAGGACTGCAGACCACGACAGCACAAAACATACTCCATCGGAAATATTGTTTGGACGCAATATACGGCTTCCTGTGGATATAATGTTTGGTAGACCAGAATGTGACAAAATGGAAGTTAGTGACTACACCGATAAACTGAGAGATCGTCTAGACGAGATACATCACATAACAAGGGATCGGATAAAAATTGCTAGCGACCGAATGAAAATAAGGTACGACATTGCTACGAACAGCTGTAGATTCCAGGATGGGGACTTGGCATGGCTTTACAATCCACAACGGAAAAAGGGAATGTCACCTAAGTTTATGCCAAAATGGGAGGGTCCATATACCGTCATAAAAAGGATAAATGACGTCGTATATCGCATACGAAGATCTCCAAGGGCAAAAATGAAAGTGGTTCATTTAAATCGGCTAGCAAAATATCACCGGACGACTTCAGAAGATTCTGAAACTAGAAATTGCTGGAAATATTTTGATTTAATAAATGAATCAAAAATATTTCCAGAAAACTCCAAAATTAAATTGTTCACACGACCGAGACAATACAATACACTTCTCAGTAATGTGAACAATAGCAATGAATCATGTCATAAAACAAGAAAAAAAGCACATACAAACGATATTTTCCAGAAGGCTCCGAGCCAATACAATACATTTCTCCGAAATAATAAATCATTGTCACGAACCCAAAACAATGATTCACAAACAAGAGCTTTCGAGAAGTATTTTTTTTGTTGTGTATTGAATAAGAACTTTCGAGAAATATTCTTTGTGTAAAAGTTGCCATCTAGTTTTAGAAAGCCAAACGACCAGGCTTTTCGAGAAAATTCCGAAACACACCAATTTTGTATAAAAGCAGCCATAGGGTCGAGGTTAGAATCAATTCAAATCAAAAAGCCGAGCTGTGTACTTGAAACATTCGGAGTAAAACAGAAGCTTTGATTTTAAAAGTAATTAAAATAGTGAAGCTCTAAAACTGTGATAATTAAATTATTGAAAGACAAATATTTTTAAGACTAATTGTAACGCAGAAATAATTATAAATAAACTTTATACACTAAATTCACATAAATAAAAAGTGTTATCATTCTAGTAACATCGAACCGAATAGGTAGCACGTCACAATACTTTAAACAGTTTTTATTAAAACATTATTTTCCCATTCCCATGGATTTGCCGACGATGCAATTTTGTCAAACACCAGACAAAAAACATGCAGGTAGAATTACCTGAATTTAAATATTTCAATTTTACTAATTTTAGAATTTTAAGTTTAGGTTTAGTCTGATTGTGATATCCAATTTGAGAAGTTCAAAATAAATAAAGTTAAAACTTACAATTAAAAATTTGTTTTTTTAAGTCAGCTCTTAGAAAAAACGTTAACTTATACTAGGGAGCTTCGCCCCTGCTCGCTGCGCTCGCCAACCCCGATCATTACTTATACAAAAGCTAAAAATTAGTATACTTTCATATACTTTTTTCATTTGTTCCTTTTTACGTAAAATTCTAAGGAGCCCCCTAGTCACGTAAACGACGCAAAAGGCCTAAATAATATTCTTGATTAACTGTTTGGCCAGTTGGAAGGAACTCTTTGTGGACACCGCCACGGTAGTTGAAAAAACCGTCAATATGACCCTGGTTTTGGACTTGTTTTGATGTGTTTTTTTGGTTTTGGTTCACCTGCAGTACGATATTCACTGGATTGTTGAGCCGTTTCAATACGACGTTGTTTTTCAAACAAATTCAATGTTTTTGGGACCAGACGACAACACACGAGATAAGCCCAAATCGTCCTTTAAAAACTTTTGATCTTGATAAACACTGATCACTGTAACATTTTTCTAACATTCTTGATGTATACAAGAAATTTCGATTTTTACACAAAATTTAATGTTAATTCTTTGTTCAATAGGTTTATCCATTTTAAAAAAAAGCCCCAACAAATTTTTCACAATTGCGAAAGACGCTGAAATTTTGAAACTAACAAAGCAAACATCATGGGATCTCTAGCTGTTCCCAACAGTCATACCAATCTAACAAATACATATAATGATTCATATTCATTGCGCGCGTATTTTTAAAAACACAATCTCATTACTTTTTGCCCTTAGCAGTATATTATTTTTGCTGATGCTTAATAAACTATAACTAAAAGAACAATTTCAGGAAACAAGATTTTTCAAAAATGGTTATTCCTTAGATTGACAGGATGCAACGGAAAAGTTTGCCTAGGGCGCGGGGTTTTAAAAGAGTTTTTGAGCCACCCCTGAGTATGAAAGTACTAATTTTTAGCTTTAGTATAAGTAATGATGGGGGTTGGCGAGCGCTGCGAGCAGGGGAGGAGCCTGTTTTTTCTTCCTTTCAGTACAATTTCAAGTACAATTATATATTCGATATATTTTAAACCCTTATTATACATTTTGCGTGACACGGCGTCATAAAACTATTTTATAAAATAGAGAGATATTTATATAACCAATGTGTAATGCTACGCCTGAATGCAAGCTGTGACAATATCCGTGCGGGCATCTACATTTCAAATCCGTTTTTCTCCGCTGACAACATTCATATTTTCAGGGTTATAAATTTTATTCTTTATTCAAGTATGCTGGTAAATTTATTTCCTTTGAATTTCCCCAAAACTTTCCTATGAAAAATAAATAAAAGTAATATCCGAATAAGTTCTATTAATATCATAAATACAAGTATGTAATTGATTCATAAATATTTGATGTGAGATCAAACGAATTTTATCATCTTACTTTTTTTTCCTTTTATGATTAATCAAAATTTTAACAACAAATATAATTTATTTTTTCTAAATAGGTTTCTCAAATGGATGTTATCCGATTTAATACTTTAGGGGTAGAGTTAGAAAAATGTTCCATTTGTATTTTCTTTCAGTTGTGTTCAGTTTGTTCGTATGCTCGATAACTCAAGAAGAATAGGTTTGGAGAACTATTGCTAAACCGAAAATAGGTCATTTGTGGCTGCCCTAACCGCAGAGCTGATTATAAATAAATTAACCCGCTTTTTCTGACATTGTGACAGTTTTGCTGTCATAAATATTTATGACAATAATATTCTGATTGAAATTATGACTCCTGCGAAAATTCGTATTCTAGCGAACGCGTCATAATTATGTACAAAATATGAATTTATAACAGTTTAAACTGTTATAATTCGAGCGAGTTGTCATGGTTATTTGAGAAATACTCTCAAAAATGTTATATGGGGGTTAATTTGGTAGTTCCTTGGTTCCAGTCTTAGTTCGGCCGGAACGCTTTTTTCTAGAAAAAAGAATTTCAGTAAATTTCCGAGATTTTCCAATTTCAGGAAAAAAATTATTTTTTAAAAAATTTTGCAAATTAAAAAAAAAGTAGTTCAATCGCGGGGAGTCGAACCAAGATCCCAGTAAAGATGTTTTTATATATCTTGAAAATACATCCAAAATACATCTGTAAGCCGGTCATAAGAACATCTAGGAGATATCTGGAGAACATCTTTAGACGTTATGAAATACCTTATAGATATCTCGTAAATCGCACTTAGATATCTTTTAGACATCTTTGAGATGTAGTTGTGCTGTTAGGGGATATACAAATATTTTAGTTATTTATAAAAATTCAATGAATTTAATTTAAAATTCATCGCACCAAATTTTCTTATAAAATTAAAATTTTGAAATTTTCAAATGTATTAAAATTTTCAATTATTTAGATTATTTGGAAGGTTAATAATTAAATTTTTCCATTCCTTTGTGCAAATTATTAAATAGAATATCAAAATATTAATGTATCAATGCACCTTTGAAACGAATGTACCGATTAAAATAAAATTTGCAGGCAATCTGTGATTTAGAACAAATTTGAAAAGGCTATACAGAAAAATTTTTAATTTTATTAGTTTTTTGGCTGTTTATGCTCTATGGTAGCTACTACCAGAGAGTATATTAGTTTTGTTACTAAGTGTCCAAAGGCCAATCTCCACACAGCCGACATCCTATTGTGACGATAAAAATCAGAAAACTGGAAAGAGATGGACTTTTGCAATTCTCGCTAGGATTGATCGAATAAAAACATTAGAATGTCCCCACACAATTTAGAAAAATTGGTAGTGTGCGACGGTATCGTGTGTGATTATTGTGAGAGTATGCACCCGCAGATGAAGTGCCATATAAATCAGATAAACATGTTTATCTGATTTTGAGGGAATCATCTGCAGATCGAAAATCAGATGGGGAAATCAGAAATGCAGAAGCCGACAAAATTAGTGGGATGATTGTTTTCTCCCTTTCTGTTGAACTAGCCTTTGTATAGTGTTATCCCATACTTGCATCAGATATAGGTTGTCGGCTGTGTGGAGATTGGCCTTAACACATCGAAATACTCATTGCAGAAAAGTTTCGAGGGTATGGTTGTGTAGGGATTCAAAAGTTATATCGATTTATGCATTAAAATGAGAGTTGGTTATTCCTTAACTGGATTTGGTGTTTTCAACAAAATCGACCGAGGGGAAGCGAAGTTGTTAACCAAAAACCAGTGTGATTAGAAAGATTTGTCTTTTTTTTATACGGTTTTATCGGTTTTTCGAATTTAATTGCAAAATTTGTGAGTGAATTTTGTTTAAATTAATTATGTTGGTTAACTACATATCATGTTAAATTTGAATACAATCGGTCTAAGGATAGTGGAGAAAGAAATAATCCTAAGAGAAAATAAGCCTGCTCATAAAGTTTTTTGATGTACTATACTTTAAAAACTCATACACCGATTTGAATAAAATTTTCACATTAGATTTATGCTATTAGGGTCTAGGAATTTTGAAAAAAAAACCTTGAAATATTGTTAGTTTTGACAAAAATCGGCTATAGACTGATATGTTTTTTAGTGTCATTCGAATTAGCCAATTTTAAGTTACTATGTTGGTTGTTGTTTCGATAATGTTATGTCGGCTACATACTTTCGTTGAAAAGTATTTGTTGAACAGTTCGTGTTCGCAGACAAATATGTATAAAATATATGTGTTAAACTTTCCGCGAATGCTGTTTCATTGGCTCAGAAAGCGACATTCTGAGCGCAGTAAAAACTTGTTTGTTTTCATTTGGATTTCAAATGACTTAATGATGATGATTATTTTAGCTTGTCAAAAACTTTCTCAAACTCAAAAGCTGTCATTTAAAAAAATATTATGATTTATGAATAGCGCCATCTGTTAAAAATGGCTTAAGTCATACATTACCACCTAATAAAAACATTCGTAGCTGTTTAAGTTGATCTTAAAAATTATTATTTTGAAAAAGCGAAAAGTATTTTCGTCTTAAATAAAAATATGTTACGTTTTAAAAGGATTTCATTTGGTTTTTTCCTTTTATTTCCAATTCAATGATATAAGTTATAAAAGGACAACATTCTTTAGTACCCAATTCACGTGCCCATAAGTTCCTTTATACACTTACTTACTCCTTTTCTAGCTTAAACCATAAATTTTCCACTTGATTTGTCCATTTTGTGGGTATTACTGAACAGTTTTCGAAATGCTTTCATAATAAAATGTGTGTATTTTTTATTTTTATATTTGGATTTACTATAAAGTAAATTTATATACGTTTGAATCTTTGAAGTCAGTTTCCAACTGCTATGAAGATCAAACCAGAGAAAAATAAAAATAAAAAATTATTTTCACATATTTTGAAGGAAAAGTTAATGGACCAGAAATTGAAACCATGAAAATCGCCTTTAATATAATTCTCGCTCCTGCCTATAGAGAAGAATATTTAAAAAAAAATACTTTCTATCCATATAATAGAAAAATATCTAATGTAAGTTGTACACAGAAATAAACAGCAAAAGCTGAATTCACATACAACGATTTAATATAAATCCATTGTAACAGAAGTAATAGTCTAACTTTTGGCAGCGTATCCAACGCCTTCTAGATATCAGGAAGTCCAGATTGTAATCGGTAGTGACGTCTTAAATCCCATCATGGATAAAACATAATCAGGAACGAATTTATAAAGGAATTATTGGGTAACCACAAAGTTTTGTTTCTTTTCCGTTTTTCTGATTAAATTGGGAAATTTGTACAGCAATTTCTTTTAAATTAATTACGTTGTATAAATAATTGGTACTGTACCGAATTTCGGTAAAATCGGACTAAGGATAGTGTAGAAAGAAATAGTTGTAGAGAAAAATTGGTCGGGTCATAAACCTTCATCGTTCTTTTGTTTAGTTCTCCAGATATCAGGTGTGTGAATTAGTTTCCGAATTTCACACATAGATGACGGTGCGCACAAATAAAATGAATAAAAATGGCTAATTTTTTTTGTTCGACAGATATGACAGAAGAAACAAAATATTTCTTTATTTCATTAAAATGGAAATTTTTATATCAACTAAAGAGCATTTGCGGACATTATTACTTTTTTGTTTTCATTTTTAAAAAAACTGCTGCTTGAGCACGTCGTTTGATTAAAGAAGCTTATGGTGAATATGCTCTGTCGAAAACAACTTGTGAAGACTGGTTTAAACATTTAAAAATAGAGATTTTGATGTGAGAGACAAAGAACGATCAGGACAACCAAAAAAGTTTGAAGACACCGAATTGCAAGCATTATTGAATGAAGATGATGCAGAGACTAAAAAAGAACTTGCTGAAGCATTAAATGTTGATCGAACAACTATTTCCAAACGTTTAAAAGCAATGGGAAAGATTCAGAAGTGTGGCAAATGGGTACCTTATGAATTGACTGAAAGGCAACAAGAAAAACGAAATATCACCAGTGACTTGTTGCTTGGACGATACAAAAGGCAGTCTGTTTTGCATCGAATCGCGGTTAGTGATGAAAAGTGGATATATTTTAAGAATCCTAAACGCAAAAAACATGGGTTACACTAGGTCAACCATCAACAACAATTGATCGAATTAAACCGTGCTATGCTCCAAAAACGACCAGAATATCAAAAGAGACAACGCAAAGTAAAACCGGTCCAGGAAACGATATAAGTGCTTAACTGGGAAATTTGACCGCATGTCGCTTATTCACCAGACTTGGCTCCTTCCGACTACCACTTATTTGCATCGATGGGCCACGCACTTAAGGAACACAATTTTAAACACCTGAAGAATTTTTTGGAGTGGTATCCACAAATTGCCTGAAATGTGGTTAAAATGATGGAGATTACTTTGAATAAAATATTTTTGGTTTTTCTATATAAAAAATAATGTTTTTTTTAATTTTAAAAACCCGGAAACTAATTCACACACATGGTATATCTGATTGTAAAATCTTAATAAAACTTGCAGAATAGTTTTATGCGATTGGGACTGAGTTTATTTCAAAATTAAATCAAATTCGCGAAAGAAGGTACAAAGTTATGAAGAAAAAACTACGATATATTTATTATTAGTCTGGGTTGTTTTTCTGTTAAAGTGGATTCATTGAACTATAGATTTGTTATTTTGATATATCAATATTTCTAAACGACATGATTTTTTCAGAATTAATAGCGTGTTTATTTTTATTGAAAACTAAATTATAAATACTAGTAGAAAGCATCACAAAATGAAGGAATTTCATTTCTGCTAAAAATAGTCTAAAATATTCGTGTTGTAAAAAATTTGAAGTTTGTTCGGTTTAAATAAATAAAATAAAATTCTATGTTTCTGACTTAAAGTTATGAGCATTTTTGTTTTTGAATTTATTTGATTCGTAAATTTAAAAAAAGGGAAGTAAGGAAAAAGCCTATGTATTTTACAAGTATTTATTTTCAATTAAACTTCATCTATTTTGTTTATATTTGTTCACATTTCGGGTTTGTACATACAGTGACTCAAACATTTGAACACATACATATAATTAGAAATTTGAAAATATGTTTTTACTCAAATTAAAAGGAAGTAGCAAATAATACTTATTTTTTTTATTCATGAAATGGTTTTATAAAATTCAGTTCAATTAAAAAAAATGTCGAATTTCTTTAATTTTTCCAGAAAATTACGTACAAATACGTAGTTTAAATGGTATTCGGCTAGTATTCGACGACACACATATGGTATACGACATGGTATCCTTAAACTATGGTATGAATACCCTATGCGTGCCTCTAGTATTATCTAAACTATTCATCAGGCTTTTGTCCCCCCGCGTTCCATCTGACCTTGACTTTCATTTCATTTGACTATACTACTCTGCTTAAATCTTATAGAGTGTAATTTAAGTATTTTTACAATCATCTGGTTAGCTACTGTAATGTCATAGAAGAGAATAGGATATTCGTCACAGCGAAACATAATTAAACATGCTAGTACCATAAAGTACTAGATTCATATGCATAACATGTGATCATTTATTTGAGTCACTGTATATTGTTATCTGTGATATCGGCAAATTTATGGTTCACTAATTTTATCGATTTTTATATTTTGTGACAATTGTAAAAAAAACACTTAAACAAGTAATGCTAAGACATAAGTTATTGCAAAATTCGTGTTTCAAACAAACCCAAAGTGGTTTCAACTTTGATTTGGTAGCAAATATGCTGAAATGAGTTTCTGTTTTTCTCTGACACAAAATATCTAGTAGACTTCCACAACTGCAGCTGTCAAATCTGTTTTTAATTTCAAAATTGAATTTTTAACCAAAAATGTTGAATAAGTTAGCGTGTTGCAATGATTTTCTTTAATTATTATTAGGACAACATCTATTATGTACGTAATACCCCTTTGAACGCACTCACCTTGGCTCCTTCTTAAAATTTGATTTGTGAATGAATTTAAATGTACCTGTCAAAACTTACGAATCAAAACAAAATAAAACACACAAATTTAACGAAATATACTTTAATTATTTTGTTAATCAGAAATGATACATATTTCATTAATTACGAAAAATAATATCAATTAAATGGCCGTATCTTCTGCAGCAGCCAATTCTTTAGAGGTAATTCTCGATGACTTTTTCCTAAATTTCGGGCTCGCGTTTGTTGGTGTAGGCACGACTTTTAACGTGACCCCATTGAAAGAAATCCAAGGGTGTTAAGTCGCATGATCTTGGCGGTCAGTTGACGCCACCAAAACGTGCGACCTGGGAGTTTTTCACGCAAACAACTAACGTTGCACTCCCTCTGTGGTAAGTTGTGCCATCTAGCTGTAACCACACGTCTTCTACATCAATATCTTCGATTTTGTGCCAGAAATAGTCGGTTATTACCATTGACTGTTACAGTCTGACCCTGATGGTTTTCAGAAAGGTAGGGCCCAATGACGACGCCTGACCACAATGCGCACCAAACAGTCACTGTTATGGTGCCTCAATCTCATGAGGATTTTCATTTCCCCATATGCGGCAATTTTGATTATTAACGCAACCAGAGAGGTCAAAATGTGCATCATCAGAAAAATCAGAATTGTTATTTCTGTAGAACAATTAACCAATTTCAACGCTTTGAGCGATAGTTAAGTGATCCATTTCATATATGTGTTGTTGCAAACTGACATTTGACACTTTGAAATCAAGTGTTTATCGACAGCTACTTGATTTACAGTCCCGCCAACATAGGAAGCTCAAATTGGATGATATTATATATTACAAAAAAAGTTACAAACAAACAATCGTAGTGACTTGATAATGTGTTTGTTCTGTCTTCCTTTTTTTCTTTTTATATGAATGAACAGGTTATGTTCTACAATTTCTCCTTTTGATCACTTTTGATTGAAACTTGTGTATTCCTGCAAAATCCTTTGATTCTTTCAAGTGTTTCTAACTCCTTTTTTTTTTCTTTAATAGTAGAAAATCGGTCTACTGTGAGTAGCAGAAATTCACATTCAAACTTCGTTACAGTGGTTGCATGGTCTTCCATATTGATTTCCCTTGTTTTCGCCATTTTGAAAGTTTTTCCAATAAATTTTTTTTTTAAGTACTAAAGATTAAATATTAAAAAATAGTTTTCTTCAATAATTTTATCATTATTCGCAAGTAAACGGACCATACTGATCAAAGCGCAAAACTACCGACACTTGTACTATGTGTAAAAATACCTATGCCGCACGCCAATAAAAGTTTATACTGGCGTGTATAAAAAACCTCCAAGCCTTTTTGCCCCTTTTTTTGGTATTGGATTTTGAACATATCCTCGCTATATCTAAAAAAAAAACAAATTTTGGAAATTCTAATTACAACCCAATAAAATCGGTATGCAAAGAAACGCTTCCAAAAAAATTTCATGTGTTAAAATAACGTGTGATTCAAACCTTACTTTTTTTCAATAGGGTTTTTTTGACAGATCACGCGTGACTATACCTTTTCAGCTTCAAAATGAGAATAGTAAACTTCAAAGTGGAATAGTAAACTTCAAAATGAGAATAGTAAACTTCAATATGAGAATAGTAAACTTCAAAATGAGAATAGTAAACTTCAAAATGAGAATAGTAAACTTCAATATGAGATTTTTTATTTTAATTTAATTTAAAACAATTAATATTAATTCAAAATATTTTAAATTAAATTTATTAATATAGCATATTTTCTAAGTTAAGAGCTGCAGTGAATTTTCTTTGAATGCTTGCGATGCAATTGGCACATGTTGTTGGTATAATTGTCTGCAGACCTTCTTCCATAAGGCTTTCTAAGGCTCTTAGTCTCTGTTTTTTGACGGATAATTCGTTTCTGATGTTAAGAATACTTGACAACGTTCTTGAGAGTTCTCTTTTTATTATTCTCATATTGAAGTTTACTATTCTCAAATTGAAGTTTACTATTCTCATTTTGAAGTTTACTATTCCACTTTGAAGTTTACTATTCTCATTTTGAAGTTTACTATTCTCATTTTGAAACTGAAATGGTATAGTGTCATTCTGATTTGCCATTTTTGTTCAGTATTGTATGGCAATTCATTATGTCAAGACTTACATCTGAGCAACGTTTACAAATCGCTCAATTTACGCATCGAAGAAAATCCAGAATTTTCAAGCCAAATTTTGTTCAGTGATGAGGCTCGTTTCTGGCTTAATGGCTACGTTAATAAGCAAAATTGCCGTATTTGGGATGATGAGCATCCACAAGAGTTTCAAGAGCTACCATTACATCCATTGAAAACAACAGTTTGGTGTGGTTTATGGGCCGGGGGCATCATCGGTCCGTATTTCTTCAAAAATGCGGCCGGCGGCCACGTTACCGTCAATGGTGAGCGCTATCGTGCCACGATAACGGACTTTTTGGTACCTGAAATTGAAGCCCGTGGTCTCGACAATATTTGGTTTCAACAAGACGGTGCTACGAGCCATACAGCCCGTGTTACAATGGATTTATTGCAAAATCATTTCGGTGAGCAATTAATTTAACGTTTTGGCCCAGTGAATTGTCCAGCAAGATCGTGCGATATCACATCTTTGGACTTTTTTCTTTGGGGCTATGTAAAGTCAAAAGTCTTTGCCGATAAACCAGTGATAATTGAAGCATTGGAAGCCAACATTACACGTGTCATTCATGAGATTCCGGTCGAAATGCTTGAGAGAGTGATCGAAAATTGGACCGCCAGACTGCCGAACTGAAACGTAGTGCCGGCCAATATTTGAAGGAAATTATTTTCAAACATTAATTGCCATACTATGTGCTTGAAGTTGATAATAAAGATTTGATATTTGCACTTAATTCTAAATGTTTTATTTTTATTTAAAAAAAAAAGTAAAGAATGAATCACGCTATACTTATGCCCACCTCTGTATATTACATTCTTTTCAACTAATTCTAATCAGCAAACAATAATAAAATAGAATGGCGTTTCATATGCGTACCTTATTGCGTGGTGTACGCTATCGTCAAAACAGAACACAAAAAAAAATTTCAAAAATACATTGAAAACGAATTAACCTCAAAAAACTTAAACAAGACGAAATAAATTAAAAGTTAACAATCCACTGACTTACAAGAACACTAAAATAAAATAAATGCAACAGAATTGATAACTGTCATAAATTTAAAAACAACATTATCTCATACCGGTTAGGCTGGAATAGGGTAAATTGTGCATTCACTGCTATTGTGTGTTTTGCTCATTATTTGATGTATTTTTAGAGACATTAGGTCATATGCATAAAAATAAGACTTTACTCTACTTTGCTACATTTTGACATTTTGGAGTAAAGTTTCGCATTCGTATGCTAAAAAGTAAGTCTCTAAGTAAAGTCAGTGAGTATTGAGTATTCGGACTACGAATTTCGTATGCATAAAAGTTAAAAAAGTCGAAGTTACTCACAAAATTTTGAGTTTGGTCTACACCATGCTCAACAGCTTTACTCATGCTAGAATTCAGTTTTTTCAATTTATTTTCAATTAGTTGTCGACAAAAGTGAACGGATTTCTGTGCGTTAAACAATTAAAATGCATTTGATTGCGTTTTCTTTAACGGTAATTGCTCGAATGAATGTGGAAAATGAATCCAGTAGTAGCTTGATGTTGGCATACATTTCAAAAAATTTCGATATGCAAGGGTCGCAAATTATATATTTTTATACCGTACTAGCATGGGAAGCATACGTGTCCAACGTTGGGCACGTTGGTCTACGTTGGACTTTACACAAAAACGTTACATAAAAACATTGCAAATTTGAACTAATCTTCTTGTATTGTAGAGAAGATAATGTAAAATATCTTAATTCCAAATATTTATCGAAATCGGATCAGTTATTACTTGGAAGATTATTTTATACTGACACAGTGGAGGAGGAAAAGTGTTTTATTGTATTAGATATAAATTTATCTCGTAATAAAATTTTAATTCCCTTTTAGTAGAGATGCTAGTAGATTCGTAAATCGGTCGGCCCAGTGTTATGATATGAAAACTTTGTCGAGAAAACAATTTGCATAAGAAAAGGCCGAATCACAACTTTTTCTAATTATAATTATTAAAATCTAATTTGTTTATTGGATTTTTGAAAATAAATTTTATTTGTAATCATTTTTATTATGAAATCATTAATTTTAATTTTTAATCCATTTTAATTGACACGTCTTGATCCTAATTAACCGTAATGAATAATAACTGAAATTTTAAATCACATGAAATCACAACTAAATGACAGAATGCTACTCTCTCCGAATTTCGGACTAAACGGAGTAAAGTACAGTTTTTAGAATACCATATTGAACAAATACTCAATTACTTTACTCTACTCCAAATTTAGCAAAGTAGAGTAAAGTCTGATTTTTATGCATATGACCTATTTTCTTAATTTTAGTGAATTTAAAAACAACATTGTAAATTAAGTGAATTTGTTTACAAATCACACTTTCTTTGTTGTTTTGTATTGTTATAAATCGTTAAAGTTCATTGAGTCAACTGAAAAAACTTTTATATAATTCCTAACAACTAATGACTTTATTAGGTATTAATTTTTACCTTTAGGTTCGATACGAGCTGTTATTGTTATTATTATCATAAGAGCTTTTTCTATCAAGACATACTACTCGTATTAATCACCTTGAATATTTTTACTTTCACGACAAATCGAATGGTTTTACTTGAAGTATTCGGTCTGAAGACAGATCTGGTAAATTTTTAAACCGAGGGGCGGGACGGAAGAGGGGTAAGAGGAGCAAACTCGGGATGTCAGGAAGTGAGGAAATATATCTGTAAGAGGGGAGTGGCACGAGAGCTGACTGAGGTTTTGAAACGATGCGCAATAATGAGCTATTGAATACAATGGCATATTCTGAAAAGTTCCATAAATGTCCTTTAGTTAGTTTATTAACATTTAATACAAAAAACTATTTTATTCTTTAATTTTTAATATTTTTTATTTTTAAGGAGCAATAAAATAATCTTGCTGTTTTCAGCAACGGAACAAAAATTACCTTTTTTTTATTATATAACAACTCAAAACTCACTTGATCAAAAACAAATATAAATTTACAATCTATGATTAAAATAAAATAAAATTATGCAGTAATTATTAAAACTAAGTATTTTATTTGTGAACTCCACAGTCAGCCCAAAATAGAGTGAAATGTAAATTCACTTTTACGGTTTGTTCTGCTTTTTTCTGTTCTATTCAATGGCATTATCTGGTAAGTTACATAATGGTCAGGCCAAAATAGAGTAAAGTGTAAATTCACTGATACGGTTTGTTTTGCTTTATTTCTGTTATTTTGATTGTTTTCAGATTTATCTAGTTAAAATACTTCAAATCTCCATCTGGCTAAGTATTATTTGTTTTCATTTCACTATTTGTCTAAAAAAAGAATTTTTAATTTTTTTTCAAACGTCCAAAGCCATAAGTAAAGTTGCCTGCGCTATCTAGCAAATAAAAGTATGTACATAAATAACCAATAGTCGTTTTCTTTAGAAAGTGAAATAATTGTCGATAAAACTTCTCAGAAAACATACCTATGGTATAAAAAACTGGTAGAAGCAAATAAAATTGGGAAACTTAAAATTATTTAAAATATTGTATTATTAATTGAAATTTTACGTAACTTTAATTGATTATTACACCATTAAGAAAAATATATATACAGAAAAATTATAGAAAAGAATAAAAATCCTACACGAATTTTCTAGGATCTGAAAAATCGAATTGAATTTTCTCACGAATTTTCTTCCGATGGAATTTTACTAAGTTGATAACGAAATTGATGATGAGAGTACGGAGGGAAAAAAAAGTTCCACAAAAGAATTTCTTAATGAAATCATTTTATATTGTTTAACGGCGTCATTTCTGTGGTGTCCTTTTGTATACCAAGTATGTTTATATTTAGATCGATTTTCAAGGAACTGACGAAAGAACCTCTTTAAGGATGATGATGTCTTCGTTCTTTTTTGTTATACTTCTTAACGGAATGGAATGGAACAAGAACACTTAACTTAGGATAGAGCTTCCTTATATCATTCCCCTTCCATCGATATGATTGCTTTTTGTGTAAAAAGAGTAGTATGAAATGACGCTGCTGTTAACCTCAATCCCTTAAGATTTTTATAATACATCACTGATAGGATGTGAGCCATCAAGAACAATTCCATATCGGAAAAGGAAGAAGGAAGTTATAAGGGGTGATAAAAATGGACCCATATTGAAGGATAATCCAAGATATATTTGTCTATATCTACGAAAATATGTAGATGTAGATGGAAAGAAAAATATTTAACATTAGTGTGAATTCTCTTATGATGGATGAATAAAACCTGATGGTATGGGGTCATCCTGAATGTTCTATAAAGTGTTTAATGGAATTTGAAAAATTTAATATTCTTCGAAAGTTGATGATATAATTTTTGACTTTACATTTAAACGTACGTGACCAATATTTTCTTCCTTTTTTGGAAGACGACTAGTTTTAAATTTAAGCAATTCTTGGAATAGCGATTGTTTACTGTGATCTCACAAAATTTGTAAAAGTAAGTTTATAGTATAGGATTCGAATCTTATATCAATAGAGAAATGTAACAACAGTTGTATATCAACAGTTGTCTGTGAGTACTTAAAAAAGGGAAAATAAAAAAAAAATCTTAGAACTAAGTAAATAATTTAGCCATAGATTTCAGTATAATAATTAGCAGATAGATCTAGCAAAATTGAATAATACTTCATTGCAATTATAAAACTCATATTAACAAAATTGAGGGCAAAGCGAATAGTGAAATGCTGGGAAATTAAATTTTATTTTTCATTTAATGTCACTTTATTGCACTAAATACGAAGAAATATAACTCATTAAATATAGTAGGATGTAAGACAGAAATAAAACACAATTCACATAACTGCCAAGCATTTTGTTTGTATTTCAATATTATGATAATTCTCGAATAAAATTCGATAATGGACAAGATTTTCTCAATCATTGAGTATAATTATTCGAGTATTTTCAATTCAATTATTGAATAATCGGGAAACTTTCGCCCCCTCATTGTGAAAAAATGCTATAGAAAGTTATGAGGAATGTTATAAAATAATTGAGAATGAATTTTAATTCAAAAAACAAAATGCGTTGCATGGTTTTACTAATCTAGATTAAAAAAAATTGACTGGATTATTATCCAAAACCATTAATTTATAAACGCTGCACATTACAAAAAAAAAAAATCAATATTGTACTTTTTATGAACGGTTTTTAAGTTTTGCTACATACTTATTGCGTTTTAAAAATTGGCTCTGTTCAGGGGCAAATGGCAACGCTTGCTTTAGAGTCTAGAGCACAGCTAATTCTTACATAGAAAGGAAAAACAATAACGGAGCCAATTCCACGCTAATTTTATACCAGGTGTGACTTTTGCTCCAGAAGTGAGTTTACTTTTCTCACGTGCGGAGTGTGTTAGTTGCCAATTTTCCTGCGCGATTTGAAATGTTTATTTGTTATTTTGCGAAGGTTGAAAAAATATAAAAAAAATTTTATAATTGAAATTATATTAATTTTTAACCTAAAAATTTCGCAAAAGAAATTTTATTTACTTCTTATTTTTCACAAAATGTTCCTTTTACAAAAGCTTGACACGTGTTACAGGGCAACTTCTCAGCATATTTTTTTTACAAAGGAGCTCTAAATCGCCTTCAATGGACAGGATACCACTTTTTTATTAGCTATTATATTATTAATTATAATTTTTAGGAAACAGAACTCCAGTCAGTGAAAACTCGTTCAGAAATGCATTCAACGATACAAATAATATGTTATTAATATTTCTAGAAATTTTTATATGAAACAAAATCATTTAAAAATAATGTTCATCATTTCCTTTTATATGCGATAATTAGGGCCTGTGCGAATAGTAACTATAGTAATTTTTCAAAACTGACTATCAAACTTACCCCTTATAATTCATAGATGTCATTTATTTGACAAGTTTTTGCCATGTGAATAATAATTTTAGTTTCCATAGTGTTTATTTAAGCAAATATGCAACCGAAGCCGTTAATAAGGAAAGATCTGAAAATTACTTTTGCCCACAAATTTCGACTTAAAAAACTAGATGAAATATGAATAAAAAAATATACAAGGACAATTCATTCATATTTTTACATTTTGTTCTTAAGCTTTGGTTTTGTACGGGTAAGGAATTTATGCATTGAATTCATTCATCTTATGAATGCCGTGATGAGTATATTTTGTTATTGTTTTTTTTTCTAATTTTAGAATTAAAATATTTGATGGTAGAGACACTTTTGTTCAATTCACGTGCGCATAAAAGGAATTTGTGGCTTTGAATTAAGGCATGGTTTGAACAAGCAATTACTTGAGTAAACAAAATTAATCCAAAATTTTGAGTATTCAACGCCAAAAAAATTTATTCTTTTATTTAAGAGCAGAATTAATTTCAAAGGAGACAACTATACCTTTTTAGTTTCAAAATGAGAATAGTAAACTTCAAAATGAGAATAGTAAACTTCAATATGAGATTTTTTATTTTAATTTAATTTAAAACAATTAATATTAATATAAAACATTTTAAATTAAATTTATTAATATAGCATATTTTCTAAGTTAAGAGCTACAGTGAATTTTCTTTGAATGCTTGCGATGCAATTGGCATATGTTGTTGGTGTCATTGTCTGCAGACCTTCTTCCATAAGGCTTTCTAAGTCTCTTACTCTCTGTTCTTTGATAATTTGTTTTGCTGTTAAGAACACTTGACAACTTTCTTGAGAGTTCTCTTTTTACTATTCTCATAATGAAGTTTACTATTCCCATATTGAAGTTTACTATTCCACTTTGAAGTTTACTATTCTCATATTGAAACTGAAAATGTATAGACGCGATTTTCCTTGTTTGAAAATGACAGAAACAAAAAATACCGCACAAAATAAGGAAAGAAAACTACAATTTTTCATTACAATGAATGAAATCTACCTATTATAGAAAAAAGTTTCCTCCGCACATCATTTATAAATTTTGTAGTAAAAAAACTTAATAAATAATTTATAACTGAAAAAATATTCGCCATCGATTGAATTTGAACTCACGCACAGTTGTTCTACTAAATAACGCGCTTTCCCACTACGCCATCGACAACAATTTTTCAAGCAGCTCATATTCGTTAATATCTAATCAGGACTGAATAAATAATTATAACTGAAAAAAAATATTCGCCATCGACGGGATTTGAACTCACGCACAGTTGATCTACTGAATAACGCGATTTGCCACTACACCATCGTAAATACAAAATGTGTATCAGTTCCTAATAAAATTACATTGTTCTTTACCAACTACACACTCGAGAGGGTGGGGCGAGGGTTGGTGAGCGAACCGAGCAGGGGGCGGAGCCCCCTAGTAACTATAAATCAAATATATTCTATCGCCCGACCTATAAGATAATTGTAGAAGCGAGAGCATAAATAGTCTTATAATAGCCTTATGAATTTTGGACTAAGGAAAGAATGAAACAAAGAAATCAATTGTAAGGCAAAAAGTAGAGAAAAAGTGAAGAACCGAGACCTGGATTCGAACCAGGGTCTCTTCAGTCTCATGAGGCGAGGTCGAGGTCTTAACCAACTAGACCATTCTACACTGTCTCTACCAGTCTGTTCATTTGCCTTTTCCTCTACTAACAACAATATTATTCAAATCATTACAACTGTTTTTGTCAAACCTCTCAATTATTTTATCAAATTCAGTTGTATCCTATTTTTAACTCTTACACAATCGAAATTTTTTTCGACTCAATTTTTGTAAACAGAAACCGCCATCTTTCCATACCTTTCATGAAAATGACAGAAACAAAAAATTCCACACAAAATAAGGAAGGAAAATTACCATTTTTCATTACGAAGAATGAAATAACTACAAATCAAATATACTCTATTTTACAGCGTGGTTCCTACAAGATAATTGGAGGAAGGGAGAGCATACATAGTCTTATAATAGTCTTATGGATTTGGACTAAAGAAAGAATGAAACACAGGAAGCAATCGAAATTTTTTTAAACTCAATATTTGTAACCAAAAACCGCGCGTTTCATTATAAATATTGTATTTTCCCAACACATTTTCAAGTATTGGTTCATGTACGAATAGTGATTCCTTTTTTTATATAAGTGTTAGTTTATTAAAGTTAAATATATTTCTATCTCTGTTGTACTGACATAATGTAATTTGAAGAAAATGATAGCTAGCTTAAGAGAACGATATGTATTTTTAAGAGAATATATCTTGCTTTATTTTCATTTCTTTTCCTTCCATATAATAATTTAGTTCTCTTCGTAATCAGTCATTTTTCCTTAAACATTTTTTTAACATAGGAAGGAATTAATTACCTTAAGCCCTCAATTACTCAATTGTTCACAAACCTCGAAAAGTAATTAATTAAACCATGCCCTACTTTGAATATATCTTATGGAGAAATATGAATGGCATGATTGACATATTTGTTGTTGGTTTGTAACGTGTGGCTAATGCAACACGCTTACTTATAATTTTATGCCTACACGGCAACACTATTTAAATATTAGCGTGGTCAGTTTTTGCGAAACCGCATGGTCTTTAAAAAAAAATTCTTCCAGAAACTTCTTTTCACCCCATATCCGTGGTGTAAATAAGCTGATAAAAGAGTCTCCTTCCCCTCCCCCCCGCGAACGAGAACGAAAGAATGTATCGAAAGAAAATGAGAAAAATGAACGTGGCGTAATCTGATAGGTGGGATAAAAATATGAAATTAGAAAAACCGGTTGTTTTATCCAAAACAGAAAAATTGTGCGAACAGGAGATAGCAGAGATGAAAATCAGTCGATGATGGGAGACGAGCTTGAGAAGTCGATGATGAGAGGCGAGCTTTACAAGTTGATGTTGAGAAGCCAGTTTTTTAAAAAAAAAAAAGTAGATAAGTCTGGTTTAAAAAAAAAAAAAAGGTCGAGAATAGTGGGCTGGTCCGAAAAGAAAAAGAAAAGGTTTTTTTTTTTTTTACAAGTTGAGATGTATAAAAGGTGTTAGAAATAAATGATGTTATAAATATGAAAATGAAACCAGTTAAAAAAAAAAAAAAAAACAAATTAGCTAGTGAAACAATTTAAATAGTTTTTTTTTATTAATTTAGTTCAAAAAAAAAAGAATAAAAAAATAAAACAAGAGAAAAATTCACTTTTGTTGGTGAAGTGTTCATATTACAAAAAAAAAAAAGGGGTTATGGCGGTTTTTTTTCATTAATTTCACCTCAATTTAATAGATTTCAAAAAAAAAAAAAAAAAATCATTTTAAAAAAAAATATAACATGTTCATATTTATATTCACGTAGTTATTCCATAGCATAAAATATGAGAAAAATACAATTTCCAAAAAAATCAGAAATTTGGAAATCTTTTAATAAAAATCAAAAATTTAATAATTATAAATCAAATTCGTTTAATATCGAATACAAATCATATAAACAAAAAGATTTATCGAATTCATCGAATCGACCAAAACGTAGTATACCACAAA
The DNA here is from genome assembly GCA_963422695.1 of Xylophagus ater. Taxonomy (NCBI): domain Eukaryota; kingdom Metazoa; phylum Arthropoda; class Insecta; order Diptera; family Xylophagidae; genus Xylophagus; species Xylophagus ater. The sequence goes on from OY730478.1 coordinate 40,160,932, forward strand.
TAATGGATTTCCCAGAAATTCTGTGGCCATCAATATTGAAATCAATTAAAAATTGGATATTAATAAATTTCAGAATTCGCCCATATTTTGATCGTGATTTTACATTAGCAGATTTTGTGGTCAACATCAATTGTCATCTCAACCGTTCTGTGGCAGGAAAAAAAAAATATAGGGGGTAACAACAATCTCCAGCTATACTGACGTTTACGGAACTCAGAACATCACCTTATTTGCTATTTGAGGTCCCCATTTCGGTATCACAAAAGAAAAATCTTCAACAAAAAAAAAAGGGGAGGAGAAACGACAAAAACCAGAAAAAACAAAATAATAAGGTAATTTAGACAAAAAAAAATTCTATTCGACGCAACAAAAAAAAAAATATGGAGAAATCATATAAGATTGGACTGTGACCAATTTAAAATTGTTTTAATGACAAAATAGGATAATTTTTTTATATAATTGGCTTTTCTTATGCATTTGTTTTATATGTATATAAAAGAGAAAAAAAAGGACGCATAAGTGTATACAAAAAAGAAAAAAAAAAAAAAGAAAAGACAAAATAACAAAACAGGCGAAATCAAAGCTTATTAATGTATCTCTACTGTGTCAAACGAGAAAGAAAGAAAATAAAAGAAATCTAATTATATTTTTTTTAGTAGTAAGAAAAGAGGGAAATCAAAAAACGAAAATTTATATATATATATATTTAAAAAATGCTTTTATCTAAAATGAGTGTACCTTTGCAAGAAAAAAGGAGCTGTCAAAACTAGAAAGACACCCAGAAAAAAAAACTAAAGGAAAAATTCAACTATATAAAGTTTCTAAGTTTTGATTTCTTTTCTTTTATAGTGCACTATAGTAATTTTAGACATCAACCACGTATATATATATATAAATGTGTATAATTTACATTGCAATATCTACTGTATATTGCAAATTACAAAAGATTTTATTTTATTTGTAAATAAATCATGTTCTGGAATATTTCAAATTTAAAATGATTTTTTTTTGTTCTCTTTTGGGTTTTCTTGATTAAAGAAAAAAAAAGAAATTTAAATAAAACAAAGAAAAAAAAAAGAAGAAAAAAACAAAGGCTTCATTCGTGGGGTTTTCATAACCTCGGACAGAAGAAGGAGTTATATCTGAGGAAGGGCTAATGGCTGTAGGAAAATAAATAACGTGGGTTAGGGGAGAGATGGGATAGGTGATACGGCGTGAAGAAGCATAAATAAATAAGGGTCCATACTCATTTGTAGGGGCGAGTATGGACATACGGGGATCGGCATTCTGCTGTCGATCCAAGTGGGAGGGTAGTGCCCCAAAGACCGATTGGCATTAACACCATTGCCAATCGGCCCCGACATGCCTCGCAAGGCTTTCGTGGATGGCTGGTCAAGTTCGGTGACCAGCAAATAAACGAACATCCCCCTTATTCGGTTTTTTTTTTCTCGCGAAAAACCGAAATTCCTTGCTTGATAGCTCGCGCTATCACTATAAAGTCTTAACGACGTTTTCACACATCTTGCACGCATATAATTTATGTGTAACGCGATGACAGATGGTGGTGAGCAGCGACCCGCCCCTCCGGCGAGCTAGCTAGTGCGATCAGCTAGGCGTGCAGCCTTTTAGCTGCTCACATTGCTGCACCATCTCATATCTTCTCCTCGCAAGGAAGAAGATATGCTACATAGGTCATCAGGGGATTGCTCCTTCAACAGAATCCCTAAATATGTGCAACCCCCCTTGTTACTTATATGGCGCCCAACGAAGAGGGGTGTAATTTAACTTTGGTTAAATTACATATATGGCGCCCAACGTTCCGTTGGTTCAGCCAGCGGATTTGTTAAATTTTGTTTGCCATTTGTCTTTTCGACTTCGGTTGAAATTACAAATGGAGTTCAAACAAAATTGTTTTGACACATTTTCGAACGAGTTGATGTTTGAAAATGGTGTTTTGGTTGTTACCTTATGGTAAACCAAGTTTTTTCAGAAAAACAAATTTTTTTTTGAAAATTTGAAAATTTGACTCAAAACTTTTTTTCGAAACTTTCGAAACACCCTGTACTCTATAAATATTTTTCAATCTTTTTTTATTAGTCAATTTTTTTTTCTGAAGGTGTGTTCACATCATCAAAATTTCTAAACGAAGTTTTGGTGTGAACATAATTTCGGATGTTCGTTTTTTTGTGCTATTCGCGATTGCGTTTATATTGAGTCCAACTGTCGTCATATTTTATTTACGGTTGCGTAGTAGCAGTACTTCGGTTTTTTTTATTGAATATTCCGCTTGCCGCAAAAGCGTTTGAAATATGGATTACGTGCTACATGAATGTTGTAGTCATTGCAACACTTTATGTTTCAATGCAGTTGAGACTCCGGGAAATGAAATAGATGCGGATGTATGAGCTTTAGTGTGCCTTTTCGCACATTCTCGTGCTTAATTAAGCCCATGAATAATGCGGTGAGGACACGAGAGTCATGCAACCACATCAAACATAGTGATCCGGGATTGTGCCAGTCGTTTGGATCGGATCACATGCTACAGGCTTGGTTGCCATTGCAGGTGTCCGATCACTCGACTTGGTACCGTTCGCGGGTCACCCATCAACATCCAAATTTTCGTTTCGTGAGTGCATGTCGGGTTTATGTTTTCTTCGTGTCGTCCACCTGTTTCGTCTCTCTCTCTCTCGCTCTTACGTTATTACGTTTGATTTATTTTGTAAATTGATTTGTGCGGAGTTTGTATGATAGATTAGTTTTCTTACCTTCACGAGAAATTCACGTTGATTGATTTTTTTTTCTCTCTTCGGTTGTTTTCTCGATTCGGTTAGCTTTAGTTTAGTTTATTTAGTTCAGTTTATTATAGTTTTTTTTTATCATTTTTTGGTTAAGTTTTCAGTTTAGTTTATTGGGTTTAGGTTTCTTAAATTTAATTATTATTTGAACATTTTTTTTTATTATCTACATTTTTATAAAATATATTTTGGTGGGGGAGTTTTTATTTTTATTATTTTTTTTACATATATAATTTTTTTTTATTACTTTTTTATTATTGCATTTTTTTTATTATTACTTTTGTCCTTGTTCGGTCCGATATTTCTTTTTTTTTGTCCCTGAAAGATTCCGTAAGAAGGAATAGATCTCTAAATACCCGATTTGACTTTTGATAGTACTGAGTTTCTGGCTTTGTTTTGAGAATTTGATTTTGTGCGATTGTAATTTTGATTTTGGGAATTAAGGTGTGTTTGCAAAATGGAGAACACAAATACAGGTACAACGCCTAAAACCAACTCCACAGTTGTACCAAATGCGTCACCGGAGCCACCTACAAATGCTCAAGGTGCTGCCGTGGATGTATTGACAGGTCGAGATGAATCTCGAGTTACTCCAGGGCAATCACAGCTTTCGCTGGATTTTCCATCAGCGTCAAAATCAGTGGCTTCCGCTACAATGACGACTCGCAGTCGTAGTGGCAGAGGACGAGGTGCGGCAAACCCAACTATCACACGATGGGGTTCTAGTGATGGCGCCTCCTTCCTCTCTCCGTCAGATCCAAGTGCCTCAACTGAAAATATAGGCACTATGATCGAAGCGGCTGTGAGCAGTCAGATGGCTAAGATCCAGAGTGAGTTGCTCAATCAAATTAAAAGAATGACCTTAAATGCACCACCGCAAACACAATGTTCAGTGGCTCCGCCAAAATCCGTTGACCAGTCTGCTAACTTCAATCTTTTGAACGAAAATTATAGTTTGAACGTTCCTCAGAGACGAAGTCAACCAGTATTAAACCAGAATGTAAACAGACCACCTCCTTTGTATAGTGCCAATAACCAAAATCCTAATTACAACGTGAATGCTATATCAGCTTCAAACGATAGTCACCATGTCGACCCCAGTCAGGATCCGAATCCACGCCCGCCTTTTAACCCAAATAACAATCAAAGGCGTAGCCCAAGTAGGAATTCAAATCTTAACTCAGGCACGAATCGTAATGGTCAGGAAGTTAGACACGCTAGTTTACGACATGATACCCGAATCGACAAATGGGGATTCAGGTTCAGTGGAAAGGCTCAAGATATGTCAGTGGAAGAGTTCATATTCCGCATAGAAACCATGCAATCGCGTGGGGATAATTCGTGGTACGCCATTTGCACCCAATTTCATACCCTGCTCTCCGATAAGGCTGAGCAGTGGTATTGGCGACTACTGAAAAGAGAACCCCACATCGATTGGCATGGCCTAAAGGCGGCCCTCCGACATCAATTCAAGAGCCTGGACACTGATCATGAAATCATGCGTCGGATGTTACAAAGAAAACAATCCAACAGTGAGACTTTTGATGATTTTTACGATTCGGTGATGTCTTTATACCATCGGTTAAGAATTCCTATGACGGAAATAGAATTGGCGGACATTATGAGAGAGAACGTCAAAGATAAGATCGCAAATCTTATTTTCGGAATGCCTGCAATGAGTCTGAGTCGCTTTCAGGAAGTATGCCGCAAAGCGGAACGCCATCTTTCTGACAGAGAACCAAGACGAACTTGGCAAAACCCAACACGGCCCATCCATGAATTGGATGATCTTGACGAACGTAATCTCTCATATGGACCTGATTCGGCAAATAATGGGATTGACTTGGACTATGATAGACTTAGACCCGCAAAGGAAATGTTGCGCACCACTGATTTTCGTCAGAATGTAAACGGTCAGGAATTCAGTACAAATAACTCACCTGCTGGAACCAACTTTATGCCAGACTCTCGAATCAGACAAGAAAATGATTCTCATCTCCCATACCAAGATTTTAACAATGTTTGCGACCCAAGAAATTATGCGTATAACCACCAACAATACACCAGAGGTGGCCAAACTTTTCCTCACGAATCGGTATCGAATCGCTATAATATTAATTCATCCCATTTCGGTGGTAGTTTACCATATCAACCTGCCGAAATCGATAGTAGTATTCGAGGTTATGTGAGCGAAAATATGTGGTCAAACGGAATGCAAGATCATTTAGAAGCTGTAGATGCTAATGGTAGATCACGGTTCAAGTGTTGGAACTGTGACAATATTGGTCATGGGTTTTTCGAGTGTACTATACCACAACGGTCCTTCTTTTGTTATCGTTGTGGTAGAAAAGATGTGTCGTTACCGATGTGCCCAAAATGTAATCCGGGAAACGCACAAAGGCACCGAGAGACGCACGGAATCCCCGGTTGCCAATAATGCCCCCGGACCAAACAAAATAGAACCAACCCTGAGTCCAAATCTACCATTACAACCAAATTCTCCGTCTGTCATTAAAATTTTAAAACGAGAAACGTCAACTAAAATCCCATCGAATAACAATATACTGGAAAGGTCGAATAAATCATTACATCAACGTCAAATGGAATATGACGAAGCTAGGAATAGAATAATCGGTGCTTTACTAAACCCGAGTAGAGTTAGTAGGTTTAGAGAAAGATGTAAGCAAAAGAAGTTGTTAGGTAAAACGGTGGAATCTGCTTTTGTGAAGCGTAAACATGACGATCGACCATATGCTAAGGTGGAAAACGATGGCGAATCCCTTTTTGGCCTTTTGGACAGTGGTGCAAGTGTGTCCTGTCTAGGCGCTGGCGCTTTAGATTTCCTCGAAAGTCATAAAATTCTAATTACGGGTCGCCCCACCACAGTCAAAACGGCTGATGGTAAAGCTCAACCTGTACATGGGCAAATAGCAATTCCAATTACCTACAACAACAATACAAAAACACTTTCTCTATACATCGTACCAGGACTTACCCAGAATCTATATCTAGGTGTAGATTTTTGGATAGAATTCGATATAGCTCCGACTATATTTTCTAGAAACGAAACCACAGTATAATAAACAGTAAGAAAACTGGCGAACAAAATGTGAAAAATTACGAATGACCTCGCCAATTTTGCGTTTATTTTTAGAATTTTACACCCGCTTTTGCCACCCATTCTTGTTATTTTCCATGCATGTGTGCTTTTTCTCAATAAAAAATGTATATAAAAAAAAACCGCTATCTTTTTATGTTCTATCATTTTTTTTAGATTACGCTATGTTGGTGGAACAGAGATGAATATGCATTCAGCTTTAATAAACAGTTCTAACATTTATGTAAATAATAATTCATACAGGCACTAACACCAAAAATATTTGAAAAATACATAACAAAAAATTTCTTCTACTTAAAAAAACCCACGTGCTTATCAAAACTGCTGTTAAATAGGCACTAACATTTGAAAAAAACTTTAGTACAATTTGAAAAAAGTGTCAGGACATGGATTAGGCGCTTAAGAAGCACGCGGGGTTTTTTGCTTTCTTCGTTTCATCCATTCTTTTGCCGAAAACGCATAAGACCATAATAAAACTATTATTTGTCTCCCTTGCTACAATTATCTTATAGGGAGCACGTGTTAAAATTTAATATATTTGATTTATAGGTTACTTCTTTCTTTCTAATGAAAAATTTTAATTTTCTTTCCTTATTTTGTGCGGAATTTTTTGTTTCTGTCATTCTCAGAGGAAGTATTAGGAAGATCGCGTCTAATTTCTCTGCATTTCCTAGTCAAATTACTGTCTGTTTATTATACTGAGACGAAACTTTAGATTGTTTGTCAATTGACGATCCCAACACACACGCGCTAAATACGGAACAACGCGCGCGTCTTGAAAGCATCTTAACTTTATTTCCTTCCTTCAACCAAGTCGGTTTAGGAAAAACACATTTAGAAGAACATGTTATTGAGGTAGAAAACGCGGAGCCTGTAAAGCAACGCCAGTACCCTGTTTCCCCTGCGGTGCAAGCCCTCATGTATGCTGAGTTGGACCGTATGTTGGAATTGGGTGTTATCGAAGAAAGTGTCAGCGCGTGGAACTCTCCTGTAGTCTCGGTGCGCAAACCTGGAAAGGTTCGCCTCTGCCTCGACTCCAGGAAAGTGAACACCCTTACGAAAAAAGACGCTTACCCACTTCCACATATAGAAGGCCTTCTCAGCAGGCTTGAGAAGACGTGTTTCATTTCAAGCATTGATTTGAAGGACGCCTTTTGGCAGATACCGTTGGAGAAGCAGAGTAGGGAAAAAACTGCTTTCACAGTGCCTGGTAGACCGTTATACCAGTTTACAGTGATGCCATTCGGGCTCTGTAATGCTCCTCAAAGAATGTGTAGACTGATGGACAAAACAATTCCAGTCGAGTTAAGAGAAAACTGTTTCGTCTATTTGGACGATCTGTTAGTAGTTTCTGAGGATTTCGATTCTCACGTTAAACTTTTGGCAACCATTGCACGTTGCTTGTCCACTGCTGGACTTACGATAAATTTGGAGAAAAGCAAATTTTGCATGAGAGAAGTTAGATATTTGGGTTACATCGTTGGAAACGGATGTTTAAAGACCGACTCAAATAAAGTATCTGCAATTTTTGACTTTCCTGCACCTACCACTCCAAAACAGGTTCGTCGATTTTTGGGTATGACAGGATGGTACAGGCGGTTTATTGCCAATTATGCCTCCTTGTCTTCTCCAATTACCGACTGCCTAAAGAAGAGCGCCAAGTTTGTTTGGACAGCGGAAGCTCAAGTAGCGTTTGAAGCCTTGAAGTCTTCATTAACTACGGCCCCGGTATTGGCCAACCATGATTACACCAAACCCTTTATTATACAGTGCGACGCGAGTAAGACCGGTGTCGGCAATGAGAAACCCATCGCCTATATTTCTCAAAAGCTGAACTCTGCACAACGCAACTACAGCGTGACGGAGCTGGAATGTTTCGCTGCGGTATTGAGCGTTAAAAAGTTCAGAGCCTACGTCGAAGGTTTGCCGTTCAAAATAATCACCAACCATGCGAGTTTAAAATGGCTCATGAGTCAGCGCGACTTGAGTGGACGTTTGGCTCGATGGAGCTTAAAGCTTCAAGCCTTTGATTTCGCGATTGAACATAGGAAAGGTTCAGAAAATGTGGTGCCAGATGCGCTTTCACGTGTTTACGTGGACGCGATTTCGGAAATAGTTTCGGCACCTAGCATAAACTTGAATTCTGAAGCCTTTAAATCAAAGGAATATCTCGACCTGATCGATACAGTGCAAAGCAACGCGGAAAGGCTGCCTGACACGCAAGTGTCAGATGGCTACGTGTATTTCAGAACAAGCTTTAGCACTGGCAACATCTTTCAGGAAGATCGATCGTGGAAGCTTTGGGTTCCATCTAGCCTTACGGACGAGCTAGTTCGCCTGGCGCATGATCCTCCACAAGCTGCGCACGGCGGTATTACCAAAACCTTATATCGTTTGCGGCAAAGATACTTCTGGCCTGGTATGGCTAGCGAAGTACGTAAATATATCGTGAGTTGCATCGTATGTAAAGAGTCTAAGGCTCCAAATAGCGTGTTGAGGCCGCCAATGGGCAAACAAATTGAAGTTGACAGACCATTCCAGTACCTGTATGTTGACCTGTTAGGACCCTACCCTCGGTCTAAGCATGGTAACACTACTCTCCTGCTTGTTTTGGACAAATTTTCGAAATTTGTTTTGTTCAAGACACTACGTAAGGCGTCTGCCGTGCAGATCACCGATTTCTTGGAGGAAAGCGTCTTCAATTTATTCGGCGTACCCGAGATTATATTTTCAGACAATGGACCGCAATTTATATCAAAAGAATTTCGCAAATTAGTTGAAGCGTATGGTGTGAAACACATTCGTACAGCTATCTACTCACCACAAGCTAACCCATCAGAACGTGTAAACCGTTCATTACTGGCGGCCATCCGCTCTTATGTTGGCACCGATCATAGGGATTGGGATCAAAATTTGGGAAGCATCGGCTGTGCTCTTCGGAGTACAATCCATGCTTCTACGGGGATTGATCCATATTTTCTTGTGTTCGGTTCCCACATGATCACACATGGCTCGACCTATGAACGGATGCGGAAGTTAAATGGTTTGAATGATGGTGAATTGGTTGTGTCCTCAAAAAAAGACCTGCTTGAACTAAATCGCGAACGCGTCAAAAATAATTTGTCGAAAGCTCACCAACATCATGAGCGGATTTATAATCGTCGAACCCGAGTAAAGAGATTTATTGTCGGACAAGAAGTCTACCGAAGAAATTTCACGCTTAGTGACTTCGCAAAAAATGTCAATGCTAAGCTAAATCGTAAATTTCTGAAGTGTCGGATTGTTCGTGCGATTGGCGATTCCCTCTACGAGGTCGAGGATTTGCAGGGTAGAACCATAGGGGTTTAACATGCCAAAGACTTGAGGCAATAGGAGGAAAGAACCGACACCCACTGCCGCGGGTTATGACGGATCATTTCCTTTTCTTTCTTTCATTTTCTGTTGCCCGGCTAGCTCAGTCGGAGAGCAACGGAGACTCTTTTGGGTGTGGTCGAGCCCCACGTTGGGCAGTACAAGATTTCACGTACCACTCAAACCACCCACACGCTTTTCAGTTACGTCCGGGTTGATAGATCAATCCCTGACGTATCTGTGTTGTAACGTGTGGCTAATGCAACACGCTTACTTATAATTTTATGCCTACACGGCAACACTATTTAAATATTAGCGTGTTCAGTTTTTGCGAAACCGCATGGTCTTTAAAAAAAAATTCTTCCAGAAACTTCTTTTCACCCCATATCCGTGGTGTAAATAAGCTGATAAAAGAGTCTCCTTCCCCCCCCCCCCGCGAACGAGAACGAAAGAATGTATCGAAAGAAAATGAGAAAAATGAACGTGGCGTAATCTGATAGGTGGGATAAAAATATGAAATTAGAAAAACCGGTTTTTTTATCCAAAACAGAAAAATTGTGCGAACAGGAGATAGCAGAGATGAAAAATCAGTCGATGATGGGAGACGAGCTTGAGAAGTCGATGATGAGAGGCGAGCTTTACAAGTCGATGTTGAGAAGCCAGTTTTTAAAAAAAAAAAAAAGTAGATAAGTCTGGTTTAAAAAAAAAAAAAAGGTCGAGAATAGTGGGCTGGTCCGAAAAGAAAAAGAAAAGGTTTTTTTTTTTTTTACAAGTTGAGATGTATAAAAGGTGTTAGAAATAAATGATGTTATAAATATGAAAATGAAACCAGTTAAAAAAAAAAAAAAAAACAAATTAGCTAGTGAAACAATTTAAATAGTTTTTTTTTATTAATTTAGTTCAAAAAAAAAAAGAATAAAAAAATAAAACAAGAGAAAAATTCACTTTTGTTGGTGAAGTGTTCATATTACAAAAAAAAAAAAAGGGGTTATGGCGGTTTTTTTTCATTAATTTCACATCAATTTAATAGATTTCAAAAAAAAAAAAAAAAAAAAAAATCATTTAAAAAAAAAATATAACATGTTCATATTTATATTCACGTAGTTATTCCATAGCATAAAATATGAGAAAAATACAATTTCCAAAAAAATCAGAAATTTGGAAATCTTTTAATAAAAATCAAAAGTTTAATAATTATAAATCAAATTCGTTTAATATCGAATACAAATCATATAAACAAAAAGATTTATCGAATTCATCGAATCGACCAAAACGTAGTATACCACAAATAATGGATTTCCCAGAAATTCTGTGGCCATCAATATTGAAATCAATTAAAAATTGGATATTAATAAATTTCAGAATTCGCCCATATTTTGATCGTGATTTTACATTAGCAGATTTTGTGGTCAACATCAATTGTCATCTCAACCGTTCTGTGGCAGGAAAAAAAAAATATAGGGGGTAACAACAATCTCCAGCTATACTGACGTTTACGGAACTCAGAACATCACCTTATTTGCTATTTGAGGTCCCCATTTCGGTATCACAAAAGAAAAATCTTCAACAAAAAAAAAAGGGGAGGAGAAACGACAAAAACCAGAAAAAACAAAATAATAAGGTAATTTAGACAAAAAAAAATTCTATTCGACGCAACAAAAAAAAAAATATGGAGAAATCATATAAGATTGGACTGTGACCAATTTAAAATTGTTTTAATGACAAAATAGGATAATTTTTTTATATAATTGGCTTTTCTTATGCATTTGTTTTATATGTATATAAAAGAGAAAAAAAAAGGACGCATAAGTGTATACAAAAAAGAAAAAAAAAAAAAAGAAAAGACAAAATAACAAAACAGGCGAAATCAAAGCTTATTAATGTATCTCTACTGTGTCAAACGAGAAAGAAAGAAAATAAAAGAAATCTAATTATATTTTTTTTAGTAGTAAGAAAAGAGGGAAATCAAAAAACGAAAATTTATATATATATATATTTAAAAAATGCTTTTATCTAAAATGAGTGTACCTTTGCAAGAAAAAAGGAGCTGTCAAAACTAGAAAGACACCCAGAAAAAAAAAACTAAAGGAAAAATTCAACTATATAAAGTTTCTAAGTTTTGATTTCTTTTCTTTTATAGTGCACTATAGTAATTTTAGACATCAACCACGTATATATATATATAAATGTGTATAATTTACATTGCAATATCTACTGTATATTGCAAATTACAAAAGATTTTATTTTATTTGTAAATAAATCATGTTCTGGAATATTTCAAATTTAAAATGATTTTTTTTTGTTCTCTTTTGGGTTTTCTTGATTAAAGAAAAAAAAAAAGAAATTTAAATAAAACAAAGAAAAAAAAAAGAAGAAAAAAACAAAGGCTTCATTCGTGGGGTTTTCATAACCTCGGACAGAAGAAGGAGTTATATCTGAGGAAGGGCTAATGGCTGTAGGAAAATAAATAACGTGGGTTAGGGGAGAGATGGGATAGGTGATACGGCGTGAAGAAGCATAAATAAATAAGGGTCCATACTCATTTGTAGGGGCGAGTATGGACATACGGGGATCGGCATTCTGCTGTCGATCCAAGTGGGAGGGTAGTGCCCCAAAGACCGATTGGCATTAACACCATTGCCAATCGGCCCCGACATGCCTCGCAAGGCTTTCGTGGATGGCTGGTCAAGTTCGGTGACCAGCAAATAAACGAACATCCCCCTTATTCGGTTTTTTTTTCTCGCGAAAAACCGAAATTCCTTGCTTGATAGCTCGCGCTATCACTATAAAGTCTTAACGACGTTTTCACACATCTTGCACGCATATAATTTATGTGTAACGCGATGACAGATGGTGGTGAGCAGCGACCCACCCCTCCGGCGAGCTAGCTAGTGCGATCAGCTAGGCGTGCAGCCTTTTAGCTGCTCACATTGCTGCACCATCTCATATCTTCTCCTCGCAAGGAAGAAGATATGCTACATAGGTCATCAGGGGATTGCTCCTTCAACAGAATCCCTAAATATGTGCAACCCCCCTTGTTACTTATATGGCGCCCAACGAAGAGGGGTGTAATTTAACTTTGGTTAAATTACATATATGGCGCCCAACGTTCCGTTGGTTCAGCCAGCGAATTTGTTAAATTTTGTTTGCCATTTGTCTTTTCGACTTCGGTTGAAATTACAAATTGAGTTCAAACAAAATTGTTTTGACACATTTTCGAACGAGTTGATGTTTGAAAATGGTGTTTTGGTTGTTACCTTATGGTAAACCAAGTTTTTTCAGAAAAACAAATTTTTTTTTGAAAATTTGAAAATTTGACTCAATACTTTTTTTCGAAACTTTCGAAACACCCTGTACTCTATAAATATTTTTCAATCTTTTTTTATTAGTCAATTTTTTTTTCTGAAGGTGTGTTCACATCATCAAAATTTCTAAACGAAGTTTTGGTGTGAACATAATTTCGGATGTTCGTTTTTTTGTGCTATTCGCGATTGCGTTTATATTGAGTCCAACTGTCGTCATATTTTTTTTACGGTTGCGTAGTAGCAGTACTTCGGTTTTTTTTATTGAATATTCCGCTTGCCGCAAAAGCGTTTGAAATATGGATTACGTGCTACATGAATGTTGTAGTCATTGCAACGCTTCACGTTTCAATGCAGTTGAGACTCCGGGAAATGAAATAGATGCGGATGTATGAGCTTTAGTGTGCCTTTTCGCACATTCTCGTGCTTAATTAAGCCCATGAATAATGCGGTGAGGACACGAGAGTCATGCAACCACATCAAACATAGTGATCCGGGATTGTGCCAGTCGTTTGGATCGGATCACATGCTACAGGCTTGGTTGCCATTGCAGGTGTCCGATCACTCGACTTGGTACCGTTCGCGGGTCACCCATCAACATCCAAATTTTCGTTTCGTGAGTGCATGTCGGGTTTATGTTTTCTTCGTGTCGTCCACCTGTTTCGTCTCTCTCTCTCTCGCTCTTACGTTATTACGTTTGATTTATTTTGTAAATTGATTTGTGCGGAGTTTGTATGATAGATTAGTTTTCTTACCTTCACGAGAAATTCGCGTTGATTGATTTTTTTTTCTCTCTTCGGTTGTTTTCTCGATTCGGTTAGCTTTAGTTTAGTTTATTTAGTTCAGTTTATTATAGTTTTTTTTTATCATTTTTTGGTTAAGTTTTCAGTTTAGTTTATTGGGTTTAGGTTTCTTAAATTTAATTATTATTTGAACATTTTTTTTTATTATCTACATTTTTATAAAATATATTTTGGTGGGGGAGTTTTTATTTTTATTATTTTTTTTACATATATAATTTTTTTTTATTACTTTTTTATTATTGCATTTTTTTTATTATTACTTTTGTCCTTGTTCGGTCCGATATTTCTTTTTTTTTGTCCCTGAAAGATTCCGTAAGAAGGAATAGATCTCTAAATACCCGATTTGACTTTTGATAGTACTGAGTTTCTGGCTTTGTTTTGAGAATTTGATTTTGTGCGATTGTAATTTTGATTTTGGGAATTAAGGTGTGTTTGCAAAATGGAGAACACAAATACAGGTACAACGCCTAAAACCAACTCCACAGTTGTACCAAATGCGTCACCGGAGCCACCTACAAATGCTCAAGGTGCTGCCGTGGATGTATTGACAGGTCGAGATGAATCTCGAGTTACTCCAGGGCAATCACAGCTTTCGCTGGATTTTCCATCAGCGTCAAAATCAGTGGCTTCCGCTACAATGACGACTCGCAGTCGTAGTGGCAGAGGACGAGGTGCGGCAAACCCAACTATCACACGATGGGGTTCTAGTGATGGCGCCTCCTTCCTCTCTCCGTCAGATCCAAGTGCCTCAACTGAAAATATAGGCACTATGATCGAAGCGGCTGTGAGCAGTCAGATGGCTAAGATCCAGAGTGAGTTGCTCAATCAAATTAAAAGAATGACCTTAAATGCACCACCGCAAACACAATGTTCAGTGGCTCCGCCAAAATCCGTTGACCAGTCTGCTAACTTCAATCTTTTGAACGAAAATTATAGTTTGAACGTTCCTCAGAGACGAAGTCAACCAGTATTAAACCAGAATGTAAACAGACCACCTCCTTTGTATAGTGCCAATAACCAAAATCCTAATTACAACGTGAATGCTATATCAGCTTCAAACGATAGTCACCATGTCGACCCCAGTCAGGATCCGAATCCACGCCCGCCTTTTAACCCAAATAACAATCAAAGGCGTAGCCCAAGTAGGAATTCAAATCTTAACTCAGGCACGAATCGTAATGGTCAGGAAGTTAGACACGCTAGTTTACGACATGATACCCGAATCGACAAATGGGGATTCAGGTTCAGTGGAAAGGCTCAAGATATGTCAGTGGAAGAGTTCATATTCCGCATAGAAACCATGCAATCGCGTGGGGATAATTCGTGGTACGCCATTTGCACCCAATTTCATACCCTGCTCTCCGATAAGGCTGAGCAGTGGTATTGGCGACTACTGAAAAGAGAACCCCACATCGATTGGCATGGCCTAAAGGCGGCCCTCCGACATCAATTCAAGAGCCTGGACACTGATCATGAAATCATGCGTCGGATGTTACAAAGAAAACAATCCAACAGTGAGACTTTTGATGATTTTTACGATTCGGTGATGTCTTTATACCATCGGTTAAGAATTCCTATGACGGAAATAGAATTGGCGGACATTATGAGAGAGAACGTCAAAGATAAGATCGCAAATCTTATTTTCGGAATGCCTGCAATGAGTCTGAGTCGCTTTCAGGAAGTATGCCGCAAAGCGGAACGCCATCTTTCTGACAGAGAACCAAGACGAACTTGGCAAAACCCAACACGGCCCATCCATGAATTGGATGATCTTGACGAACGTAATCTCTCATATGGACCTGATTCGGCAAATAATGGGATTGACTTGGACTATGATAGACTTAGACCCGCAAAGGAAATGTTGCGCACCACTGATTTTCGTCAGAATGTAAACGGTCAGGAATTCAGTACAAATAACTCACCTGCTGGAACCAACTTTATGCCAGACTCTCGAATCAGACAAGAAAATGATTCTCATCTCCCATACCAAGATTTTAACAATGTTTGCGACCCAAGAAATTATGCGTATAACCACCAACAATACACCAGAGGTGGCCAAACTTTTCCTCACGAATCGGTATCGAATCGCTATAATATTAATTCATCCCATTTCGGTGGTAGTTTACCATATCAACCTGCCGAAATCGATAGTAGTATTCGAGGTTATGTGAGCGAAAATATGTGGTCAAACGGAATGCAAGATCATTTAGAAGCTGTAGATGCTAATGGTAGATCACGGTTCAAGTGTTGGAACTGTGACAATATTGGTCATGGGTTTTTCGAGTGTACTATACCACAACGGTCCTTCTTTTGTTATCGTTGTGGTAGAAAAGATGTGTCGTTACCGATGTGCCCAAAATGTAATCCGGGAAACGCACAAAGGCACCGAGAGACGCACGGAATCCCCGGTTGCCAATAATGCCCCCGGACCAAACAAAATAGAACCAACCCTGAGTCCAAATCTACCATTACAACCAAATTCTCCGTCTGTCATTAAAATTTTAAAACGAGAAACGTCAACTAAAATCCCATCGAATAACAATATACTGGAAAGGTCGAATAAATCCTTACATCAACGTCAAATGGAATATGACGAAGCTAGGAATAGAATAATCGGTGCTTTACTAAACCCGAGTAGAGTTAGTAGGTTTAGAGAAAGATGTAAGCAAAAGAAGTTGTTAGGTAAAACGGTGGAATCTGCTTTTGTGAAGCGTAAACATGACGATCGACCATATGCTAAGGTGGAAACCGATGGCGAATCCCTTTTTGGCCTTTTGGACAGTGGTGCAAGTGTGTCCTGTCTAGGCGCTGGCGCTTTAGATTTCCTCGAACGTCATAAAATTCTAATTACGGGTAGCCCCACCACAGTCAAAACGGCTGATGGTAAAGCTCAACCTGTACATGGGCAAATAGCAATTCCAATTACCTACAACAACAATACAAAAACACTTTCTCTATACATCGTACCAGGACTTACCCAGAATCTATATCTAGGTGTAGATTTTTGGAAAGAATTCGATATAGCTCCGACTATATTTTCTAGAAACGAAACTTTAGATTGTTTGTCAATTGACGATCCCAACACACACGCGCTAAATACGGAACAACGCGCGCGTCTTGAAAGCATCTTAACTTTATTTCCTTCCTTCAACCAAGTCGGTTTAGGAAAAACACATTTAGAAGAACATGTTATTGAGGTAGAAAACGCGGAGCCTGTAAAGCAACGCCACTACCCTGTTTCCCCTGCGGTGCAAGCCCTCATGTATGCTGAGTTGGACCGTATGTTGGAATTGGGTGTTATCGAAGAAAGTGTCAGCGCGTGGAACTCTCCTGTAGTCTTGGTGCGCAAACCTGGAAAGGTTCGCCTCTGCCTCGACTCCAGGAAAGCGAACACCCTTACGAAAAAAGACGCTTACCCACTTCCACATATAGAAGGCCTTCTCAGCAGGCTTGAGAAGACGTGTTTCATTTCAAGCATTGATTTGAAGGACGCCTTTTGGCAGATACCGTTGGAGAAGCAGAGTAGGGAAAAAACTGCTTTCACAGTGCCTGGTAGACCGTTATACCAGTTTACAGTGATGCCATTCGGGCTCTGTAATGCTCCTCAAAGAATGTGTAGACTGATGGACAAAACAATTCCAGTCGAGTTAAGAGAAAACTGTTTCGTCTATTTGGACGATCTGTTAGTAGTTTCTGAGGATTTCGATTCTCACGTTAAACTTTTGGCAACCATTGCACGTTGCTTGTCCACTGCTGGACTTACGATAAATTTGGAGAAAAGCAAATTTTGCATGAGAGAAGTTAGATATTTGGGTTACATCGTTGGAAACGGATGTTTAAAGACCGACTCAAATAAAGTATCTGCAATTTTTGACTTTCCTGCACCTACCACTCCAAAACAGGTTCGTCGATTTTTGGGTATGACAGGATGGTACAGGCGGTTTATTGCCAATTATGCCTCCTTGTCTTCTCCAATTACCGACTGCCTAAAGAAGAGCGCCAAGTTTGTTTGGACAGCGGAAGCTCAAGTAGCGTTTGAAGCCTTGAAGTCTTCATTAACTACGGCCCCGGTATTGGCCAACCATGATTACACCAAACCCTTTATTATACAGTGCGACGCGAGTAAGACCGGTGTCGGCAATGAGAAACCCATCGCCTATATTTCTCAAAAGCTGAACTCTGCACAACGCAACTACAGCGTGACGGAGCTGGAATGTTTCGCTGCGGTATTGAGCGTTAAAAAGTTCAGAGCCTACGTCGAAGGTTTGCCGTTCAAAATAATCACCAACCATGCGAGTTTAAAATGGCTCATGAGTCAGCGCGACTTGAGTGGACGTTTGGCTCGATGGAGCTTAAAGCTTCAAGCCTTTGATTTCGCGATTGAACATAGGAAAGGTTCAGAAAATGTGGTGCCAGATGCGCTTTCACGTGTTTACGTGGACGCGATTTCGGAAATAGTTTCGGCACCTAGCATAAACTTGAATTCTGAAGCCTTTAAATCAAAGGAATATCTCGACCTGATCGATACAGTGCAAAGCAACGCGGAAAGGCTGCCTGACACGCAAGTGTCAGATGGCTACGTGTATTTCAGAACAAGCTTTAGCACTGGCAACATCTTTCAGGAAGATCGATCGTGGAAGCTTTGGGTTCCATCTAGCCTTACGGACGAGCTAGTTCGCCTGGCGCATGATCCTCCACAAGCTGCGCACGGCGGTATTACCAAAACCTTATATCGTTTGCGGCAAAGATACTTCTGGCCTGGTATGGCTAGCGAAGTACGTAAATATATCGTGAGTTGCATCGTATGTAAAGAGTCTAAGGCTCCAAATAGCGTGTTGAGGCCGCCAATGGGCAAACAAATTGAAGTTGACAGACCATTCCAGTACCTGTATGTTGACCTGTTAGGACCCTACCCTCGGTCTAAGCATGGTAACACTACTCTCCTGCTTGTTTTGGACAAATTTTCGAAATTTGTTTTGTTCAAGACACTACGTAAGGCGTCTGCCGTGCAGATCACCGATTTCTTGGAGGAAAGCGTCTTCAATTTATTCGGCGTACCCGAGATTATATTTTCAGACAATGGACCGCAATTTATATCAAAAGAATTTCGCAAATTAGTTGAAGCGTATGGTGTGAAACACATTCGTACAGCTATCTACTCACCACAAGCTAACGCATCAGAACGTGTAAACCGTTCATTACTGGCGGCCATCCGCTCTTATGTTGGCACCGATCATAGGGATTGGGATCAAAATTTGGGAAGCATCGGCTGTGCTCTTCGGAGTACAATCCATGCTTCTACGGGGATTGATCCATATTTTCTTGTGTTCGGTTCCCACATGATCACACATGGCTCGACCTATGAACTGATGCGGAAGTTAAATGGTTTGAATGATGGTGAATTGGTTGTGTCCTCAAAAAAAGACCTGCTTGAACTAAATCGCGAACGCGTCAAAAATAATTTGTCGAAAGCTCACCAACATCATGAGCGGATTTATAATCGTCGAACCCGAGTAAAGAGATTTATTGTCGGACAAGAAGTCTACCGAAGAAATTTCACGCTTAGTGACTTCGCAAAAAATGTCAATGCTAAGCTAAATCGTAAATTTCTGAAGTGTTGGATTGTTCGTGCGATTGGCGATTCCCTCTACGAGGTCGAGGATTTGCAGGGTAGAACCATAGGGGTTTACCATGCCAAAGGCTTGAGGCAATAGGAGGAAAGAACCGACACCCACTGCCGGGGGGTATGACGGATCATTTCCTTTTCTTTCTTTCATTTTCTGTTGCCCGGCTAGCTCAGTCGGAGAGCAACGGAGACTCTTTTGGGTGTGGTCGAGCCCCACGTTGGGCAGTACAAGATTTCACGTACCACTCAAACCACCCACACGCTTTTCAGTTACGTCCGGGTTGATAGATCAATCCCTGACGTATCTGTGTTGTAACGTGTGGCTAATGCAACACGCTTACTTATAATTTTATGCCTACACGGCAACACTATTTAAATATTAGCGTGGTCAGTTTTTGCGAAACCGCATGGTCTTTAAAAAAAAATTCTTCCAGAAACTTCTTTTCACCCCATATCCGTGGTGTAAATAAGCTGATAAAAGAGTCTCCTTCCCCCCCCCCGCGAACGAGAACGAAAGAATGTATCGAAAGAAAATGAGAAAAATGAACGTGGCGTAATCTGATAGGTGGGATAAAAATATGAAATTAGAAAAACCGGTTTTTTTATCCAAAACAGAAAAATTGTGCGAACAGGAGATAGCAGAGATGAAAAATCAGTCGATGATGGGAGACGAGCTTGAGAAGTCGATGATGAGAGGCGAGCTTTACAAGTCGATGTTGAGAAGCCAGTTTTAAAAAAAAAAAAAAAGTAGATAAGTCTAGTTTAAAAAAAAAAAAAAGGTCGAGAATAGTGGGCTGGTCCGAAAAGAAAAAGAAAAGGTTTTTTTTTTTTTACAAGTTGAGATGTATAAAAGGTGTTAGAAATAAATGATGTTATAAATATGAAAATGAAACCAGTTAAAAAAAAAAAAAAACAAATTAGCTAGTGAAACAATTTAAATAGTTTTTTTTTATTAATTTAGTTCAAAAAAAAAAAGAATAAAAAAATAAAACAAGAGAAAAATTCACTTTTGTTGGTGAAGTGTTCATATTACAAAAAAAAAAAAGGGGTTATGGCGGTTTTTTTTCATTAATTTCACATCAATTTAATAGATTTCAAAAAAAAAAAAAAAAAAAATCATTTTAAAAAAAAATATAACATGTTCATATTTATATTCACGTAGTTATTCCATAGCATAAAATATGAGAAAAATACAATTTCCAAAAAAATCAGAAATTTGGAAATCTTTTAATAAAAATCAAAAGTTTAATAATTATAAATCAAATTCGTTTAATATCGAATACAAATCATATAAACAAAAAGATTTATCGAATTCATCGAATCGACCAAAACGTAGTATACCACAAATAATGGATTTCCCAGAAATTCTGTGGCCATCAATATTGAAATCAATTAAAAATTGGATATTAATAAATTTCAGAATTCGCCCATATTTTGATCGTGATTTTACATTAGCAGATTTTGTGGTCAACATCAATTATCATCTCAACCGTTCTGTGGCAGGAAAAAAAAAATATAGGGGGTAACAACAATCTCCAGCTATACTGACGTTTACGGAACTCAGAACATCACCTTATTTGCTATTTGAGGTCCCCATTTCGGTATCACAAAAGAAAAATCTTCAACAAAAAAAAAAGGGGAGGAGAAACGACAAAAACCAGAAAAAACAAAATAATAAGGTAATTTAGACAAAAAAAAATTCTATTCGACGCAACAAAAAAAAAAATATGGAGAAATCATATAAGATTGGACTGTGACCAATTTAAAATTGTTTTAATGACAAAATAGGATAATTTTTTTATATAATTGGCTTTTCTTATGCATTTGTTTTATATGTATATAAAAGAGAAAAAAAAAGGACGCATAAGTGTATACAAAAAAGAAAAAAAAAAAAAAGAAAAGACAAAATAACAAAACAGGCGAAATCAAAGCTTATTAATGTATCTCTACTGTGTCAAACGAGAAAGAAAGAAAATAAAAGAAATCTAATTATATTTTTTTTAGTAGTAAGAAAAGAGGGAAATCAAAAAACGAAAATTTATATATATATATATTTAAAAAATGCTTTTATCTAAAATGAGTGTACCTTTGCAAGAAAAAAGGAGCTGTCAAAACTAGAAAGACACTCAGAAAAAAAAACTATAAGAAAAATTCAACTATATAAAGTTTCTAAGTTTTGATTTCTTTTCTTTTATAGTGCACTATAGTAATTTTAGACATCAACCACGTATATATATATATAAATGTGTATAATTTACATTGCAATATCTACTGTATATTGCAAATTACAAAAGATTTTATTTTATTTGTAAATGTTAAATCCCGAAAGGATTTAATGAAAAAACACAAAAAAATAAACACACAACGGAAAAAAACACAAAATGTTTTATGAAATTAATTATCACAACTTTTATTTAAAATTATTACAAAATTGGGTTTTTTATGCAAAAATGTAACGCGACATTTAATAACGGTTGCACGGTTATCGGGAGAAAAAAACTAACTAACAAAACATTTTACAAAATTAATAATTATAATTATTCCGATTTGCAAACTGTACAAAAATTGAAAACTTGACTTTTTTTTTTTTTTATATTTCCCGGATGGGAAATATCATATTGAAATTATTAAAATTAAATTTGTTAATTAATCAAAATTAATTGAAAAATTCATTCACCGGATGCAAATATTTTATTTCAATTTATGATCAGGTGAATGAATTTTTCAATTTTACAAATGTTACTTTTTTTTAAAGAATATAAAAAAAAAACATATTTCAACAAAAAATATTTTTGTTGAATTCCAACATTCTCCCGGCCAGTGAAACGTTGTGGTTTCAACGCTAAAATCCATTTATGGTTGTGAAGTAGTACCTGAAAAAAAATCATTAGTTACCCGAATCAAACGGCATTTCCTCCATGTTTGACATCGTGATAACTCTGGAACAAGAGGTTTTTGTTTTAAAAACAAATAGGCGCCTCAACTCGCCTAATAGATGATGCTGCGTGAAGTATATAAATAGGTACAAATTATTGACTTACTTTGGGATAAGGAGGATAAATAGGAATTTATATTCTTGGATAAACGAACGGTGTTTGTGGTTCTGTTGATACCATTGATTGTACTTGATTATCTTCGTTCACTTTAATGCTTGGCAATTCAATCTGTGGTCTTTGATCATGATTTGTCACAACTGTCAATTCAACGTTGGACTCTTCATTTCTAGCATAATGGTATTGATGTAAAAGACAATTAGTTACCGAATTCCAAAAAGCTGCACAAATTCTCCAACTCCATCCAAAAGTCCCTTGAATTATTTTTATATTAATGATAGTGTCGATTAAAAATTTTATTATTCGGATACACATGAATATTCCTACAAAGCCTGAACAAATATTTCCAAGCCAACTGAATGCTCCCCAAACACGTTCTCCAATTGAATTGACTAACACGTTCATAGATTCTGGAGTTAAAAGATGCAAAATATTCACGTTTTGGTTGTCGACATTTGCTCCTAGCACTCTTTGTGTTAAAATATTACTAATTGCCTGACGTTCCGAGGGATACATAATTTGTCTCCGCAATTCTTCAATGGACTCCATGGTGTAAATACCTGCTTTTATGAGAGCTCCAGGATCCTCATACACCCAGTCAGACACACTTGATGGCTTTAGTACATTTGGCGTTTTCAGGCGGTGTATATACGGATTGAAACCATACCATTCTCCATTTATAAAATATCCTGGACTCATCATTGTTGAACAGGGTATTTCGGTTCCGTGTTGTTGAATTAGATGTGTGGTTGGTGACATAAAAAAATTCCGTTCATCATATGTAATTGGTAGTTCCATAAAGCATCGATCTGACTTTCGAATCATAACTTCTACCGGTTGACATTTGACCAAATATACTAGTTCTCCCCGAGGTAAGGCAGTATAACCGAACTCTTTCATGCTCATTAGAGCAAATTCTGCTGGATGATGAGGTGCCATGCTGATTTGTGTGCGTAGCATATCTCTTTCTAATTCGCACTTTTTTTTCAAGATATTTGTATACAATCGTTCCACTTGAAGTCTGATATGGCGCTCGGTGTACACAAATTTAGAATTTATGTATGTAAACAAATCTAAATTTTTAGTATTTACAGTTCTCTTCGAAAACCAATAATTTTCCGAAGCCTTTGGTACAATTACCAAACGAGGGTGTTCAGTTTGAAATCCATTAAAACGGCATACTGACACAGGTTTCTTAATTTCTAATGCGAAGACGGTGTCACCAGAATTGACAGTGTAAACAAGATTTCCAATTGGTGCACTGTAGTTATTAAAGTTTCTAATCTTCATTGCACTTCCTTGCCACAAAACATCATATTGTAATGCTTCGCAAGAGGCATCAGCAATCATGTTCCAAAAGCTCATCCCATTTTCAGGATCGGTACATTTTCCTTTTAAATATGGGCAGGTAATATCCTTTCTTAGTATGACTTGGTTGTCCTCTAATCGAACAGTACTCATATAATCGATTATGGTGATTTCCATTACATGAGTGACTACAACACTATCCCAAGATATTGCCCCAGAAGTATAAGGGGCTCCGTTGCAGTTGCCATCAATATCAATGGTTCCAGAGACTGTTTCTGTATAGGATGACGATGAGTTAGCTTTAATATCAGCAATTACTCGGCTACTTTGTAATTTATATATTCCAAGTTCATGTACATTCATGCATTCTTCTCTGGATATATCTACTATATATGTGCTTAGACCGCCACGAACCAGACTAAGGTGACTAAACATTCCACATTTAAAGACAGATTGAATAATATTGACCTTGCACTGGTACACATGTACGCTGGCCACTTCGCTGACTTGAAGAAGTTGAATATCTTCCTTTTCATGAGTTACATTTGTGTCTTCGAATAGACACTTCCCAACGTCTAGTAATGAAATAGCACTAAAATTTACTCTCTCATGGCCGCAATCGTATGAAATTAAAGTTGTTACTACTGTTGTTTTGTACATTAATATTATTAATACAGAAATTGAAACCGTAAGTAACCGTAACCGTAAGTCCATGATTATGATATGACGTTGTACTGTAGGATTTTAAAATTTTTATAAATACATTAACTAGTTATTAACTTATATTAAAATGTTGTCTATCAATTTTAAATTAATTGGTTAATATTCTTAGACAGTCTCTATTTTATTAACTTCATTATCTTGTATAGGAAGCATACAAATTTTGGTGATAGGGCGTTTGAAAATGCTATTTTCACATTGAACTGTGACAACTCTCACTAATGAATCCGCACCTTGTTGTAATTCAATGACACGACCTAATAACCATTTACATGGAGGTAATCTTTCATCTTTAACTAACACCAAATTTCCCTTTTGTACATTTGGTTGCTTTAAGATCCATTTTGGGCGCTGTTGCAATCTCGATAGGTACTCTGAAGACCATCTTTTCCAAAATTCTTGTTGCATTCTTTTGATGATTAACCAGCGTTTAGTCAATGGTACATTTTTATCAATTAAATTCGGATGTGGTGAAGAAAGCAACATGTCACCAATTAAGAAATGACCAGGAGTTAATGCTGTGCAGTCCTCTGGATCTGCTGTCATTGGACATAACGGACGAGAATTTAAGCACGCTTCAATTTGTGCCAATGCTGTAGAAATTTCTTCGAACGTAAGTAATGCATTGCCCAATACGCGTTTTAAATGGTATTTCATGGATTTAACTCCAGCTTCCCACAACCCACCAAAATGTGGAGATGCGGGCGGAATAAAATGCCACTCTGTTCCTTTTGAACTTAAAATATTTCTCACTTCTTCTGCAATCTCTTTTTGGTACTTCAATTTGTCTCGAATCAGTTGAGCATTTGCTCCAACGAAATTTGTACCACAATCACTGTACAAATCTGTACACAGACCTCTTCGAGACGTAAACCGACTGAATGCTGCCAAGAAAGCATCAGTTGTCATGTCACTGACTGCTTCTAAATGAACTGCCTTTGTGGTTAGGCAAATAAAGACCGCAATGTAACCCTTCGAAGTCTTTACTCTACCTCGACATTTTGATTCTTTTATAGTAACAGGACCACTGTAATCAATTCCCGTGTGGCAAAATGGTCTAGTTACTTTAACTCTTGGTTCGGGAAGCTCTCCCATTAATTGATTTTTTGGGATGGCTGCATGTCTATAACATTTCACACATTTATGGATTTGGAGCTTTACTATCATTCGAGCACGTAATATCCAATACTTTTTCCTAATAACATTTAACATTAATTGCATTCCTCCATGAACAGTATTGCGATGGGTATCATCAATTATTAATTTAGTCAATTGGCCTTTATCTGATAGAATTATTGGGTGCTTTTCATCGTAAGATAAATATGCATTGTTAAGACGACCCCCCACTCGCAAGATCGTCTCCTGGTCCAAAAATGGGTTTAGATTCTGTATCCTGCTCCTTTCAGGTAAATTTTCGTTGTTTTTTAAACAAGTGATTTCGGAATGAAAGTCAATATGTTGAGCAATTTTGATAATAGTTTTAGTGGCGTTTGTTAGTTCACTTACGTGCAAATGCAGGTATCTTCTCTCACTCGCACAAACCCGCAGATTATGACAAAACCGAAAGCAATAGGCGACTACTCTTATACATCGTCTAAGACTAGAATATCTTCCTAAAATATCAACATCTATTGCTGCCAAATTTGACGATATTCGTGGTCCCTTTTCTTCTAGTTGCGTTTCTCCGATGTCTAATAACCCGGTGGGCCACATTTCTGAAGACGATTTTAGCCACTCAGGACCAGACCACCATAATGTATGTTGTTTTAAAATAGGTGTTAAGCCTCTTGAAGCACAATCGGCTGGGTTGTCACTTGAAATAACATGTCTCCATTGACTAATATTTGAATTTTGTTGAACCTCGCTTACCCGATTGGCGACAAAGGTTTTCCATTTATTTGGTAAAGCACGCAACCATGCCAGTACGATAGTAGAATCTGTCCATGCATGTATTGTCATTGACTCTATTTGCATGGAGTCTTTGACTTTCTTTAATAATTTACTGAGCAAAACCGCACCACATAATTCCAAACGAGGTAGACTTATCTGTTTAATTGGAGCAACTCTAGTTTTTGATAGCAGTAATGACACGTGAACAGTTCCTTCTTTATCTACACAACGAAAATAAACTACAGCAGCGTATGCATGTATGGAAGCATCGCAAAACCCATGTAATTCGAATTCACTTATTTCTTTCTTGTAATTAATCCACCGTGGTATTTTAATGTTTTGTATATCATGAAGCTCTTTACGAAACTTTTCCCATTGTAATGCTAATAGATCAGGAAGTACATCATCCCAACCTATTCCTCTTAACCAGAGTTGTTGGAACATTATTTTAGCAACTATTACAGTTGGTGCTAACCAACCTAAGGGATCAAATAATCGAGAAACTTCTGCTAAGAACAAACGCTTTGTAACTGGTTTATTCGCAGATTGCAATTTTATACAAAAACCAAATTCATCATTCACAGGATTCCAGTGGACTCCAAGGGTTTTTACGGTTTCATTGAATTCAATATCAAATGGCTCCTTCAATTCTCGATCTTCATTTGGTACATTTTTTACAATTTGTTCATAATTACTAGTCCATTTTCGTAAATAGAACCCTCCTCGACAAAGCATACCGCGTAATTGGTTTTGGATCTCCAAAGTCTCTTCTACACTATTGGCTCCTGACATAACATCATCAACGTAGAAATCTTTTAAAGTGATTTTTGATGCCACGGGGAAATCGTCTTTTTCATCAATCGCCAATTGTCTTAGTGTACGAATAGCCAAATAAGGAGCACATGACATTCCATATGTTACTGTTTTCAATCTAAATTCTTGTATAGGTTGAGCAGTACTATTTCGCCATAATATTCTTTGGTAATCTTGATGATCTTTTGCCACTAGTATTTGACGGTACATTTTCTCAATATCAGCTGTAAATACTACTTGGTGTTTTCGCCACCTAAGTAGAATTACACTGAGTTCATCTTGTAAGGTAGGTCCAATATGAACATTGTCTTTCAAAGATTGTTGCCCTTTATTTTTACTTGAAGCATCAAAAACTACTCGTAGCTTTGTAGTTGTGCTGTCTTCTTTAAGTACAGCATGGTGTGGCAAAAAATATGGTGTGCTTGTGGTATTTTTGGATTTAATGTAAGACTCGCTAACTTCTTCCATGTGGTCAAGGTTCAGGTATTCTTCCATAAACTTCACGTATTTGATAAGTAGGTCTGAGCTTTGTCGAAATCTTTTTTCCATTTGTAACAAACGAATGAAAGCATTTGTTTTAGAGTTCAGAATTCTTGGTGAACCTTCCCCTTTGAAAGGCAATCTAACGATGTATCGGCCATCATCATCTCTTCTATGAGTTGTTGCATATTGTTTCTCACAATCTTCTTCATCAGGACTAAGCTTGCGCTCTGATGAGATGTTTTCAAGCTCCCAGAACTGTCGTAACAGAAATTCCAAATTGTCATCAGTTACAGAAGAAATCTTGACGTGAAACGAAGATTGATGTCGTCTTGTGGTGAAGAGTTGGCCTGATAAGATCCACCCTAATGATGTTTCTTGTGCTAAGGGTGTACCAGTAGGTCCCTTAATAACACCTTCCTTTATAATATCAGCATAAATATCTGAACCCAATAAAATATCGACCTTTTGTGCAACATAATAATTTGGGTCAGCTAACTCTAATCTCTCGATATGAGGCCATGGTTGTCTCGTTACATTTTGTGCTGGCAATAAACCTGTCAACCTTTTAAGTACAAAGGCATCTAATTGACCTTCATAAGAAGAACGAAAATGGGATGTTATTTTGCATGAAATCGAACTGTGAATAACATCAGCTTGTTTTGTTCCAAGTCCACTTACTACTGCATGCGTGGGTTTTCTAAATAATTGCAGACGTTGAACTGCGTCTTCTGTAATAAACGAGGCTTGGGACCCTTGATCTATTAGAGCTCGTAAAACTGCTATCTGGAACCTTGGTGTATAAATGTGGATCAAAGCTGTAGCCAATAATACAGTTTTAGAACACATATCCTTGGTAAAATGGGAAGCAAAATGATTCGTATCACGAAATACATCATTGTGAGTTGAGTTTACATTTGATGGCTGAGAATTTTGACTCGGTGTGACATTTAAAAAATTCACCAAATTCGAATTGTCTTGAATACCTCGTGGACCTGCTTGACCTTGAGGTGATTTATTTTTGTTTAATTCACGATCAAAATGCAAAAGCGTGTTATGTCGTTTATTGCATTTCTGACAATTCATCGGGTTTTTACAATCTTGTGAAGAGTGAGACAGTGCCAAACAATTGAAACATCGTTGATGTTTTTTTATAAAATCATGTCGATCCTTTATCGACATATTAAGAAATTTTGTACAATTTCGTAATCGGTGATCATCTGAACAGATCGGGCACTTGGTTGTGGTCACGGCCACATGAGAACGTTTTACAAGTGGCTTCTTATTTCCACGCAGATTTTTATCAATTTGAGAATTTGTTGTATTTGAAGCTGAAATTGCTTCTAACGTACGAAATCTGCTTTCTAAAAACACTTTAAACTCTTCTATTGTAGGTATAGCGCAAGCATCAACTCTCGCGCTCAATAAAAGTTCCCAATGAGAAATAGTTTCTCTGCTTAATTTCTGCGACAAAATAAAAATCAAAAGTGGATCCCAATTATCAATGTTTATTCTTAAGCCTTTAAGTGCTTCCAGAACTTCGTTGGTCACATCCAACATTGTCTTTAAACCACTTGTGGATTCACCTGATTGAATTTGCAAAGTCATAAGAATGTTTAATTGAGCATTAACTAGTGCTCGATTATTTTGGTATCTTTTCACTAAAATTTCCCACGCTGATAAATAGTTCACATCTGTTATTTGCACATGCCGAATTAATTGTTCAGCTTCACCAGATAAGCTAGTCTTGAGATAGTGTAGTTTTTGCACATTTGAAATTTGTTTGTTGCTATGAACGATTGCAACAAATAAATCGTAGAACGATGTCCATGTTTGGTAATTTCCCGAAAACCGAGGAATTGCAATTCGTGGTAACTTTAATTCAGAACTTTCACAATCACTTTTTTTATTGTCTGAATTATGACTTCCAGAGGGTACTTTAAATAGTTTTAAGTGGTCAAAAATGAAACTAGAAGCCGTACAATAGTTTTCTTCGAGATCAGAAAATGTATCTAGTTTAAAATAAGGCAATGTTTCATCTGATTTGGAAAAAATCTCAAGTATTTTTCTGTTTGTTTCTTTTATAGTAGTCCACAACTCATCTAAGCATTCTTGTTTTTTCGTCAAAAATCCTTCAGATCTTTTATCTTTGGATGTTTTCTTTAGGTTGATTATGAATTTGTCAAATTCATGTTTATTGATGAGTTGTGCATTGACTAAATCCTCCATTTGCTTAATAATAGAACACGGAAACACAAAAATTGGTTACAAAACGCACAGAAAAAGGGAAACTGAATACTCTGACAATATGGGAAAATAGTCAATAAATTTAAAATAATAATATATACTTCACTTACCGCTTTAATGTTCTTGTAGCACTTGATTTAATTTAATAATAAAACTCACAAAACACTTTAAATCTTATTATTTTATTTGCAAGTACAAATGTGGTTGATAATAAAAAGTAATATCCTATAATATCCGGCTTGAAGGACCAATGTTAAATCCCGAAAGGATTTAATGAAAAAACACAAAAAAATAAACACACAACGGAAAAAAACACAAAATGTTTTATGAAATTAATTATCACAACTTTTATTTAAAATTATTACAAAATTGGGTTTTTTATGCAAAAATGTAACGCGACATTTAATAACGGTTGCACGGTTATCGGGAGAAAAAAACTAACTAACAAAACATTTTACAAAATTAATAATTATAATTATTCCGATTTGCAAACTGTACAAAAATTGAAAACTTGACTTTTTTTTTTTTTATATTTCCCGGATGGGAAATATCATATTGAAATTATTAAAATTAAATTTGTTAATTAATCAAAATTAATTGAAAAATTCATTCACCGGATGCAAATATTTTATTTCAATTTATGATCAGGTGAATGAATTTTTCAATTTTACAAATGTTACTTTTTTTTAAAGAATATAAAAAAAAACATATTTCAACAAAAAATATTTTTGTTGAATTCCAACAGTAAATAAATCATGTTCTGGAATATTTCAAATTTAAAATGATTTTTTTTTGTTCTCTTTTGGGTTTTCTTGATTAAAGAAAAAAAAAAGCAATTTAAATAAAACAAAGAAAAAAAAAGAAGAAAAAAACAAAGGCTTCATTCGTGGGGTTTTCATAACCTCGGACAGAAGAAGGAGTTATATCTGAGGAAGGGCTAATGGCTGTAGGAAAATAAATAACGTGGGTTAGGGGAGAGATGGGATAGGTGATACGGCGTGAAGAAGCATAAATAAATAAGGGTCCATACTCATTTGTAGGGGCGAGTATGGACATACGGGGATCGGCATTCTGCCGTCGATCCAAGTGGAAGGGTAGTGCCCCAAAGACCGATTGGCATTAACACCATTGCCAATCGGCCCCGACATGCCTCGCAAGGCTTTCGTGGATGGCTGGTCAAGTTCGGTGACCAGCAAATAAACGAACATCCCCCTTATTCGGTTTTTTTTTTCTCGCGAAAAACCGAAATTCCTTGCTTGATAGCTCGCGCTATCACTATAAAGTCTTAACGACGTTTTCACACATCTTGCACGCATATAATTTATGTGTAACGCGATGACAGATGGTGGTGAGCAGCGACCCGCCCCTCCGGCGAGCTAGCTAGTGCGATCAGCTAGGCGTGCAGCCTTTTAGCTGCTCACATTGCTGCACCATCTCATATCTTCTCCTCGCAAGGAAGAAGATATGCTACATAGGTCATCAGGGGATTGCTCCTTCAACAGAATCCCTAAATATGTGCAACCCCCCTTGTTACAGGTTTTTTGCTATTCTGATTTTAGAATTAAAATGTACTTTTAGAAATATTTTGTATGTTCGATTGTGTATGTAGCTAGATAATGTCGAATGCATTATATGTCTTTTTTCTGAGAGTTTCTCGTGTACTTTCAGATAATGCTAAATAAACAATTTGAAATCTAGAACTTGGGCCAAGAATTGAATTGAATTTTGTTTTAAATAATGTTTCATATACAGGGCCGAATTTCCCATTAGGCAACTTAGGCTGCAGCCTAGGGGCCCGCGCCACAAAGGGGCCCGCACCACAAAAAAATACTTTGTTTTTGTGGTATAAATTTATAAAATTTCTTAAAAGAAATTTCCTCTCCACTCCAACTCTATTCCCTTTACGTCACATATCTAAAAGAATTTCAATCTTAAGAACGAATATTTTCAGAGAACAGAGGGACAAAATAGGAAACAAATCTCATTTAGGCTGCTTTTATCAAAACATAAATTCCCTCTGTAACGACAAAGATCCGATCAGTACTGAAATTGTTATTCCGAAATTATATGTATATGTAACTGTTCTATAAGTTACTGTCAAATCGTCTGAATATTTACGAC
This sequence comes from Xylophagus ater, assembly GCA_963422695.1. Lineage (NCBI taxonomy): Eukaryota > Metazoa > Arthropoda > Insecta > Diptera > Xylophagidae > Xylophagus > Xylophagus ater. Next base: position 40,192,559 of record OY730478.1, read on the forward strand.
AGGGTTTGAAATATCGGAATTCTTTAAAAAGTGACATAAAATTCCAAATTATGTGTTTATAAAAGGAAAATTTGAAGTGAAAATTATTTAAAATATGTTGAAGCAGATAAAAATTAAAGTAACTCCGTTTTCTTTAAAGAGAAATTTTTAAAATCTTTCGACGTAATACATTCTTAGAGAAAAAAGATTAGTTTTAGTACAGATTCAGAATAGCAATTTGGGCATTTATGTAAATTTGCTTAAAGAATTCTTTCTATGGAAAGTTGCAGCGTTGGTACTGGCAGAAAATAATTTAGCAATATGGGTGCCTGGCACTGGGCATTCACTCAATCTTGTAGTGGACGCTATTGCCGAATGCTGTCTGAGGGCAGTAAGTTTTTTGACTCCTTGGAAGAACTTTACGTACAGTTTATAGCCTCAACAAACCTATATAAAATTTTAACAGATTGCTTGAAAAAAGCAAAAACTGACAAACCAATTCTCGTGCCTAAAAGGACAACAACTCCATGTTAGAAGACAGGCACAATGTTTTGGCTTTGCTCAGCATTGAAAGTGTTATTTTAAAACAACTGACTTATGAAGATATTATAAGTAGTTTCATGAGTTTGAAGTGTAGGCACAAACCAATTAGCCACTAAGATTATTTGACTTTAATTTCAAGTCTGCTCGTTTCGGAAAGTATTGTATTTGAATTACTAATAAATAAAATTTGTTTGTTTGTTAAATTCCTTTTTTTATTTTATGGAGATTTGTATTCAAAAAAATCCTCACTGGTAGGGCCCGCACCACAAGTTCAGCCTAGGGGTCCACAGGTCCTAAATTCGGCCCTGTTCATATCTTTGAAAATACAATTTGCAAATTTGGAAAAAAAATTGGAAGGATTTTGTAGAAAAGTCCTTTCAATAGTTTTGTCGAAATTTTTGTGCTTAATAAGTTGTTCCGACGGTAAAAGAAAGTCGAATTCGTCTTTATTCATTATCATGGCATAATTTGGCCAGTAAATTTTTTTCAAAATAATTTTGAAAATTCCATAGCCATAGACAATATATATTTTTGCTAGATCTGCGACGTCGGAATTTCCATTGAAATTTAACGTTTCATTTATTTTCGAAACTTTTTCTATATCATCCAAAACAATTTCAGAACTTTGTGCCAATAATCTGGATCTAATTTCATTAGATTTATCAATATAATATCAATATATTATCTTCTAATGGATTATTCCAATTAAGTAAAATGTCTTCATCAGTTTCACAATTTTTATTTGCGTATGAAAACGTTATAATTCTCATTGACAGTAGGCGTGCAGCTATTCCATTGAACTCGTGGACACTAGGATATCTGTTATTACCACCTTATGCCCAGATTTGCGCAAACATATTTTCTAATGGATCCTCATTTAGTCGAGACGTTAATATTAAGTTAATTTTTAAGTATTTATCCGAAAATATATCTGTACTTAAATTTAAAATACCATTAATTATTATTTTATTAATTTTCTTATTTGAAAGTTTTCGAAAAACGAATAATCTGCTGCCACTTGAATTAACTGGGATGGAAATTACATTGTGATTTAAAGTTCCGTCCAGCTAGAAATTCGCACCAGAAAGTGGAGTAAAAATTTCATATCGTTACACTATTCCATTCACGAGCCTTTCTGAACCGAACATTCCTATTATTTTTTATTTATTTATTTATTGTTACTGATGACTTAATGCTTGCTCGCTAGTCCCACTTAAAAATGTAAAAATGAGGCTGGTTGGTTGTTGTTAGGTCTGGAGATATACACCAAACCGAAATTACTCGGTTGATATATTTCATCCGCGATATTAATTGTGGAAATTTTTAATTTGATTCTGACCCACTGACAAAAAATATAAATGTTCAAAAAATTGAAAATTTATTTTGTAATCTTTTCTGTTGGTTGAAGCCTAATCCTTGCACACCAAAAACTCGATTTGCATTGTTAATAGGGACTGAAGAAATACGACGCAATCCAAAATGACGCAATGACGAGTTTAACGTACTTATACACTGCGCGGCACTTGGATAGCACCATTTTGATTTTTATCGTCATTTATGGCATAACGGTGCAAATTCTTAGAAACTTTTTCCATAATATTCATTGCCAATTATTGTATTTTATCTGCTGACCCAGATGTGGGAAAAACCCATGCTTGAGTGGAAATTCCCATTTTTGTCTTTTTCGGCTACTTGCACCGGGGCACTAGGTTAGCACCATCAGTTTATTTCAAGCTTTCAAGGCGATCTTCTAAAAACAATTTATCGTTAAAAAACAATTGTGTGATTTGCTGCTTTACCTTAGTGAAGTTATTGTTCCACATGGACAAAAATTGGACGTGGAAAATCACTAACCGAAACAGAAGTTCGCAAAATCACTTTATTGAAAGAAAAAAATTATTCCAATAGCGATATTGGCATGCAAATTGATCGAGATCCTTGGACTACAAGTAGATTTGTCAAAAATAAAGAAAATTACCGAAAAAATCGGAAAGGACGCACATCCAAAGCAACTTTCGAACGAGAACATAGGGCCATCTTACGGGAAGCATCGAATTCTGTGGAAACTGCTCGTAAAATAATGGAGTAAGTGGGTGGTAGGGCTAGTGTCCATTCTGTTTGTAACATGGGGTTTACATATTTTGGGGTATTATCGAAGAAGCAAATCCCCAGATGACCTTTTCAGCATATATTCTTCCTTGCGAGGAGAAGATATGAGATGGTGCAGCAAATGTGAGCAACTGAAAGGCTGCACGCCTTGCTGAGTTGCACAAACTAACTCGCCGGAGAGGTGGGTCGCTGCTCACCACCATCTGTCATCGCGTTGTAACGTGCAAGAATTTGTACATTACCATAATGCCTGAACGGCGTAAGTCCGCGTTTGACTTAGCGTGTTTCACCGATCATATAAGCTGGAAATTAATCCATTTTTAAAATTTCAAGGGATTCCTATCACAGATTTATATGATCTCGAATGGTGAAGAAGAAAAAAAAATTTTTTTTTTAGAGAATGAAAGAGGCGGGGTTTATTATTTTTATAAGTAAATGAAATAAACTGAAAAACCTGTTATTGCCAAAAAGCAACGTGCTGAATTTTTTTTTGAAAGGTTCTAGAAAAAAAAAAAACAGTTAGATCGCCTGATCGATGGCGAGATATTTTTTTTGGGGGAACGTTTGTCTTTTCTTTCTTTTGAAGCGACAGTCTGGTTCGAAATGTGATACAAAAAAGTCTAGTTTTGGAGTCTAGATAGAGGATTTGGGAATAGAGAAGAAAAAAAAAATTTAATGAAATAAAATGAAGAACGAAAATGGAAGTTTTTAATTGAAATTATAAATATGAGGAAATTTGAAATATAAAAGTGGGAAAGGTCGGAAAGGAAAAAAAATAATTTAATGAAATTTTAAACGAAAATCGAAGTTTTTTTTTATGAAATTATAAATATGAGAAAGTGAAATATATAAAAATGGGAAAGGTCGGGAAAAGGGAATAAATCAGAATTTAACACGAAAATGGAAGTTTTGAAAATAGATAAAATAAAAGTGTAAAATTAAAGTGGAACCCCGAGTGCATATTGCACAAAGGTACCAGGCAAGCATAATCCCAGGATATATCCTGCACTTGAGTGCACAACGTTCGGCCCCAACACATCCGGCGGCAACAAGTAATAACCCCGGCTGCCTCAACAACAACAACAACCACAAACAATCATCCAACATCGAGTATCACCAACATCTTCTATAACATCATCATTCTCAGCATCGACGACAACCCCAACATAAGATATCAGATATATATATATATAAATTTTCTTTTCTTTAATTTTTTTCAAAAAAAGAAAAAGCAACAAAATCTTTAATTATAGAAATTCTTGAAAAAAAAAAAGAGAAAATTCGCTTTCGAAAATGGTTTTGCCATAGTATGCATTTCGTTTACATAATTTTGATTTTTTTTTTAGGACAGGGGGGTTCATCAAAGGCCTTTGAGGAAACCACGTAAGTTCTTTTTTGATTATCCTGAAATTATAAAATATCTATATATATGCAAATTTTCTCCTTTTTTTTCTCAATTAAATAATTCATTATCAATAGAAAAAAAAGAAAAAACAAAAAACTTGTCTTGGGAAAGGAAGCTTTGTTTTACTGTTAATATAATTTTTCAATTTCCCGTTGTTTTATGTACACGAATTTTTTTGTTGTTGTTTTGAATATTGGTGTATAGCCTATTTGCGGCTTAATAAAGGAAATTTATATAAAAATTCGTCATTGCGACACTAGACTTTTTGGAGTTTTTTTTTTGGAATGATGGCTAAGTTCAGATAGTGAAATCGCAAGAGAGGGATAGAGAGAGAGCTCGAATGGGGTGAATGTTATGAGGAAAACATGAAAAAAACTAAGGGTCCATGCTCATTTGTAGGGGCGAGCATTGGACATACGGGGATCGGCATTCTGCTGTCGGTCCATGTGGGAGGGAAGTGCCCCAAAGTCCGGTTGGCATTAACACCTTTGCCAATCGGCCCCGACATGCCTCGCAAGGCTTTCGCGAACGGTTGGTCAAGTTTCGGTGACCGGAAATTAACGAACACCCCCTTTATTCGGTTTTTCTCGCAAAACCGAATTTCCTTGCTTGATAGCTCGCGCTATCACTCTAAAGTCTGAACGACGTTTACATTCATCATGCACGCATAAATAACTATGTGTAACGCGATGACAGATGGTGGTGAGCAGCGACCCACCCCTCCGGCGAGTTAGTCTGTGCAACTCAGCAAGGCGTGCAGCCTTTCAGTTGCTCACATTTGCTGCACCATCTCATATCTTCTCCTCGCAAGGAAGAAGATATGCTAAAAAGGTCATCAGGGGATTTGCTTCTTCGACAACAATATCCCAACATATGTAAACCCCTTGTTACATGTTCTCATGGTAATCAAGCAGTATGCAGACCTCCATCTTTTCCATCTTTTTTGATAATACAAGTATATAATATAATATAATCTATATAAATAAAATCGTATCTGTACGTTTGTACAAAACCGATAATCTCCGAAACTTCTTGATCAATTGATTTGAAATTTTTATAAAATGTTCCTTAGGAATATGAGGTGGTTCTTACATACTTTATTTAACTATGTTGCACCTGAGAGTTTTAAAAAATCATTTAAAAAAATTAATCACGAATACAAAGCCACAAGCATCTCTGAAGTCAAACACTTCATGCGAGAAAACATGATTACTCTACTCACACGCGCATATAGTATATATATATAGTATAATACGAAATCATAAGCTTACATTATAAAAAATTAAGATGGGCGTAGTGGCGGCGTTAAAAATATTAATTCGGTGGGGCAACACTGTAAATGGGCTTAATGCTCATGTATTCTGGAACATCACAATTGCGAAAAATGTTTGCGTTATTTATTCCAAAAAATAAGTTTCTCTTAAGCGTACAAAATTAAATTAGATCCTCTTTATTGAAATGTGACGAGCAAATTATATCTCTATTAAATGGCCCATAGCGAAAAGCCATTTCATTTCTCATTTTTTGGAAAGTTTAAATCAAAAAAAAAAGGTATTTAGAATTGATAATGCTGAATTTTCAAAATCTTCGACGAATTTTAAGAATTGTCCCCATTTTCACCAAAAATATTACTGTCACTGATAGTTTTAATAAAAAAAAACGAGGGGTATTGGGCTACGATCTAGATACAAAGTTGATTCAAAAAAACGAATTTTTTACTAATTTATGAATTAACATCATTTCTGTTTGATTAATTATAATTAAATAAAGCCTATAAAAACATTTTTTTTGTACAGCAATAATGAAAATTCGCCTATTTTAATACAAAATATATCAAACTTAACAAACAAACAAAGGAAATTCCATAAATTGTTTTCCCTCTAAAATTGATAATAGGAGCTAAAAAGATATCGTAAAAAAAGGGTTTATGCCTCCGCTTGCTTGAATTACTAAATGGGCTGTATGCTCATGTATTGGGTAACATTCCAATTGAAAAAATGTTTGCGTTTTTTATTTCAAAAATCAAGTTTGCTTAAATATACAAAATTAAATTTTAAAATTATAATCTACTCTACTAATTGGCGTAACATTTTGAAAACCCAAAGCCGAAAGACATTTAATACGTAGAGTCTCATTTTTGGAAACCCTAAAACCAAAAAAGGCATTTAAAAATGAAAATGCTGAATTTAACAAAATCTTAGATGAAATTTCCAGCCTTGGACGAGTTACAATACAAAAGCTCTTACTTCCTGGCCAATCGCCGGTGGATAGGCACGACATTACAGTACGTGTTTTCAGACAGAAGCGGAAATGGCTGATTGAATTCATGGTAAAACATGAAGAGTTTGGGTCTGTGCGCTGCTGGATGTACTCAGTGGAATGGCAAAAGAGGGGATTCCCAAACGTACATATACTAATCTGACCCTATAACAAAATCACTTCAAACGAAATCGACGATGTAATATGCGCTGAAATACCGATGTCGATAAGGATTTGCATGAAGTTGTGACGAAAAATATGATACATGGACCTTGCGGTACGCTGAATCCAAATTCACCATGCACCATGCAACACAGTTACAGGAAACGATGGATATCCTTTATACAGAAGAAGATCAGCAGAAGATGGCGGTAAATTAGCAACCCCTAGCATATTCCATGAAACTACGATAGGCAAACTCTACACCGTGCATCCCAATCAAGATGAATGCTTCTCTCTTTGCACCCTGTTGATAAATGTGGCCGGTCCAACGTCTTTCCACCAATTGAGAATTGTGAACGATGTTACACATGTCACTTTTCGGAGCGCATGTCAATCTCTGAATTAATTGCAGAACGACAAACACTGGGATGTATGCTTTATTGACGCGTGCAACACGTCACATCCACATCTAATTTGTGCATTGTTTGCAATTATATTGACCGCCTGCTCTCCTTCATCTGCAACAGAGTTATAGGAGAAATTTAAAACCCACATGGCTGAAGATATTTTCCGTCGAATATGCAAGGAAAACTCAAATATGAACATGGATTTCACAGCAGAAATCTACAACAAAGTGTTGATAATGATTGAAGATTTGTGCTTAGAAATCGCGAACAAAGTTCTCAATTAATTGGGAATCGCATCACCGAAGCGATTTGCTGCTGCTTTGTTTGATGTAGAATTGGGTCGTGAACAATATTACAACACGGGTGATCTTTTGCCCTATATGCAATCAAATATTCCTAAGCTAATGTTTGAGCACAAGGGCATTTGCGATTAAATAATGCAAACTGTCAATAACGGAGTTGGAGAAATATTCTTTTTAGATGCGCCAGGAGGAACTGGTAAAACGTTCCTAATTAGATTGATTCTGGCCACAATTCGATCTCAAAATGACATAACCTTAGCTCTTGCGTCGTCCGGAATAGCTGTGACATTGCTACCAGGTGTAAGAACGGCTCATTCCGCTTTGAAATTACCATTAAACATTCAATACATTGAAAATCCCACATGCAACATTTCCAAAGCATCCGGCATGGGAAAAGTATTTCAGAAATGCAAACTTATTGTTTGGGATGAATGCACAATGGCGCCCAAAAAATCGCTCGAAGCCCTTGATCGATCATTGCAAGTGTTAAGTCCTCAACTTAACATTTATAATGATGAAATTGTGTTGGCGTAACTTCGACACAATCTAATCACTAATTTTTAACGGATAGGTTGTTGGAAAAATAATAAAATTGTTTTGTTTGTAAATAGGAATATTATTTAATTTTTTATTTAGTTCAATATTACAATATTTAAAATTCATATATATATCTTAGTTCTCTAATAAAATTCAAAATAAAACATCAATTTAATTATTAATTTTATAATTCTAAACAAGTAGTCTGGCGTTTGTTGCCTTGGTGAAATCTTTTGAACGAATCTCCGTGTTGGTTCGCTGAGTGATGATATATCATCTGTGATGATAGAAAATCAGGCGATCTGTCCGTGATTTTGTACAGAGAAATCAGGCGAAATTGTCCGTGATTTAATGTGAGATCAATTAGGCGCTAGCGTCCGTAATTGTCTCAAAGAAACATCAGGCGGTAATATCCGTAATTTTATAAAGGAATAAACAGGCGAAAGTGTCCGTGTTTATGTGCAGATAATCAGGCGTTAATATCCGTGATTGATTTGAAGAAAATTAGGCGATATGTCCGTAATTTTATAAAGGAATAAACAGGCGAAAATGTCCGTGTTTATGTGCAGATAAGCAGGCGTAAATATCCGTGATTGAATAATATTGTCTATGGGTGAAACTTTCTCGATTGTATTTATCAAGCTATTTGATTTTACGTTAATTCGGCAACGATATCCAGAATTAAAATCCCGATTAAAAATAATAAGGCAAATTATCCGTCACCATTCTTAATATGAAAATTGATAAGGCTACGAATATCCTTTATCAATGCCCGATTGAAAATTTGCAAGGCAATATGTCCGTTGAAAATTTTCAATTTAACTTTTTCTATGTTTCACCATAGACGACTTAGTTTGAATTTTTACTCACCATTGCTTGGTAGTTGATCCCTTCTCGTTCAGTTGAAAAAACTAAGTGATTATATTTCGATTTGATTCCCCTTTTTATACTAGATGTTTAACGGATTTTTCAAATAATACGGGATCGATTGACTTCTGAGTCAAGTTGTCGACCTTATGACATTAAAAATTAAATATGTTTATGATATGTAGCATTGATGCTCTAATTCTTGTATTACTTTATTCGAATTTATTTCTTGCGAATTTTACTAACGCACCTGTGTCCCCCTGATAATTTTTTGTACAAAAATTAATAAAAAAACTTCTTCATAATTTTAGGGGTGTGTAAAAACCCAAGATACAGTTTTGGATCTTATTAACTTATTTTATCGTATGTTCTTCTATTTTGACGTCATTAGGTGTGTAAATGGTTTCTTTAAGTTTTTTTGCTATCGTTTTGAATTTTCCAATTAAATTGGATTAAAAAACTTAAATAAAAGTAGCAAAATGCAGGGGTGTACAATTGTGAGGATGTGGTTAAACTTATTGTTGAATCAAATTCACAACTGCTGTGTTGGTTCTTATTGAATACTAGCTGTACCCGACCACGCGTTGCTGTGGCTCAGTCTGGTTAAATGGGAAAGAAAAGAAAAAGCGCACATTCTCGTATGTTTAATTTCACAATGCTTGTGGTTATACAACATTTTTAGTTGTTCCATTTTCTGTGCAGATATAGAGATTTTCTGGTTTGCTGACTGTGGAACACGCAACATATAATTGTCCATGTGAGAAGCAATCCGTGTCTAGATCTAAACCGCACAATTTTAAAGATTGGCCCTGAGCCTTGATAATGGTGATTGCAAACGCGAATCGAATCGGGAATTGCAATCTCTTAAATTGAAATGGCATATCCGTTGGAATCATAGGAATGCGAGGAATGAGCACATCTTCGAAAAAATCTCTGCTAACCGATCGTTTTGCAGCTGGACTCGCATATTTATAGTTAATTTTAACGTCTTTACGCGTCGCCACAAAGTAGAGTATTTCAGGCAAGCATTTATTTCATCCGCTGGTGTCGTTCGAGGAATTACAGATAATGTTTGCCTGAAATCTCCCGCAAGCAATATTAATGCGTTCCCAAATGGTCTGATATTTGCACGTAAGTCTTGCAATGATCGATCAAGGGCCTTGAGCGATTTTTTGTGCGCCATTGTACATTCATCCCAAACAATAAGTTTGCATTTCTGCAATACTTTTCCCATGCCAGATGCTTTGGAAATGTTGCATGTGGGACTTTCAATGAATTGAATGTTTAATGGCAATTTCAAAGCGGAATGAGCCGTTCTTCCACCATTTTTGAATCCCCTCTTTTACCATTCCACTGAGTACATCCAGCAGCGCACAGACCCAAACACTTCATGTTTTACCATGAATTCCATCAGGGATTTCAGCTTCTGTTTGAAAACACGTGCTGTAATGTCATGCCTAACCAACGGCGATTGGCCAGGAAGTCAGAGCTTTTGTATTGTAAATCGTCCCAAGCTGGAAATTTCATCTAAGATTTTGTTAAATTCAGCATTTTCATTTTTAAATGCCTTTTTTGGTTTTAGGGTTTCCAAAAATGAGACTCTACGTATTTAATGTCTTTCGGCTTTGGGTTTTCAAAATGTTACGCCAATTGGTAGAGTAGATTATAATTTTAAAATTTAATTTTGCATGTTTAAACAAACTTGATTTTTGGCGTAAACCCTATTTTTATGATATCTTTTTTAGCTCGTATTATAATTTTTAAAATTGGCGAATTTTCATTATTGCTGTACAAAAAAATTTTTTTTATAGGCTTTATTTAATTGTTAGGTTGTAACCCGTCCTAAGACGGCTTCCTCAAAATTTCGGTTTACAAATCGCTGTAAATTAACAAAATGTATTCAAGCGTAGGATCTTAATTCGGAACATAATAAATCTTTTACCCCGTTCTCGTAGCACCACTGGTGATATATTTCATGTCTTAAGTCGATCTGTTCAGAATACACATTATTTACCCCGCCACACCCCGAGCGAAGATATTAAATTGATCCCATTTCTCCGGTTCGTAAAATAGCTCCCGTCAAACATATATTACGTAAAGGCAAAAACCTCTATTGAGTAGGGGCCTAAACAACCGCCGCGCCAAAGTGGTGAGAGATAGAACTATTTTATCTTGGACAGAAAAAATCCCCATGAAAACCTCCGAAACTTTGCCGAACACTGTAATCGTGTGTGACGTCTATATACCAAGTTCCAAAATTGTATTGACTCCAGCGCCAAAGCGGTAAGAGATAGAACTATTTGGTCTTCGACGGAAATAATTCCCGTGGAAACCTGCATAACTTTGCCGAACATTGTACTCGTGTGTGACGTATATATACGAAGTTCAAAAGTTTGCATTGACTGCAGCGCCAAAGCGGTGAAAGATAGAACTATATGGTCTGCGACAGAAAAAATCCCCATGAAAACCTCCATAACTTTGCCGAACATCGTAATCGCGCGTGACCTCTGAATACGAAGTTCCACAATTTTATTGACTCCAGCGCCAAAGTGGTGAGAGGTAGAACTATTTGCCCTTCGACAGATATAATCCCCATGAAAACCTGGACAACTTTGCCGAACATTGTAATCGTGTGTGACGTCTGCATACGAAGTTCCAAAATTTGTGTTGATTCCTGCGCCAAAGTGGTGGGAGGTAGAACTGTTTGGTCTTCGACGGAAATAATCCCCATGAAAACCTCCACATATTTGCTGAACATTGTTATTGCGTGTGACGTGTATATAAAAAGTTCGTAAATTTGTATTGCCTCCAGCGCCAAAGCGGTGGGAAATGGAACTTTGCCGTGTGCGTTAGAATGTACGGCATAAAAATCTTAATAAGATTGCCTCAGGTCAGAATCATGTCCGATGTATATTTCAGATTATAAATGAAGTTTTCCGAAATAAGCTTTCAAGTCCTCCTTTGTAACCCCTCCGACCCCCAATCTACCCGGAAACAAAATTTCTCCACGTTTCAAGTAATTCTCTACAACATATCAAAAGTGTTTTTTTTTTTTTGCTCAACGAATTTTCTTTCCGGACAATATAGGAGGGACAGAGGGAAAGAAAGAAGGATTAGCTTTTTACATATATAATAATTAATCAAACAGAAATGATGTTAATTCATAATTTAGTAAAACATTCATTTCTTTGAATCAACTTTGAATCCAAATCTAAAAACCCGTCGTTTTTTTTTAAATTAAAACTACCAGTGACAGTAATTATTTAGAGAAATTGGGGGATAATTCTTAAAATTCGTCGAAGATTTTGAAAATTCAGCTTTGTCAATTATAAATACCTTTTTTTTGGCTTTAAGCTTTCCAAAAAATGAGAATTGAAATGGCGTTCGGTAATGGGCTTACAAAATTTTACGCCATTTAGTAGAGATATAATTTGCTCATTACATTTCAATAAACAGGATCTAAAGCGAATAATTTAATTTTGTAGGCTTAAGAGAAATTTGTTTTTTGGAATAAATAACGCAAACATTTTTCGCAATTCTGATGTTCCAGAATACATAAGCATTAAGCCCATTTAAAGTGTTGCCCCTCCGAATAAATATTTTTAACGCCGCCACTACGCTCATCTTTATTTTTATAATATATATATCTGATGTATGCGTGTGTGAGTAAGAGTAATCACGTTTTCTCGCTGGAAGCTGTTCAATTTAGACATGCTTGTGGCTTTGTATTAGTGATTCATTTGTTTAAATCAATTATTACTTGACTCAGGTGCAACATAGGTAAATAAAAAGTACATATAAACATGGTCATAATCACGTAGGACATTCTGTAAAAATTTCAAGTCAATTGATTCAGAAGTTTCGGAGATTACCGGTTAGGAACAAACGAACATTTACGATTTTATTTATATAGATTTAATCAAATATTCCTATTTGTTAAAAACTAATTACATGGTAATTCGTCACATTACTTATAATGTGGTAATTAGTTGAATGTACGAATTAATTGTTAAAAAAAAATTATAATTCATTCTGAATAATTCTGTTCAGTGGATTCAAAAAAATATGGTCTCATTTCAATCTGGTGTAATGGGCATGGCTGTCGTTTGACAGTTCAAATGTAAACAAGGTATTTGTTATTTCATATTTTTATTCATATATTTTAATTTGTATTTTTTTCTTTCCATAGAAAAAACAGCAAGACTTACGTGCAAATATTAGACCATTTGGGAACGCATTAATATTGCTTGCCGGAGATTTCAGACAAACATTACCTGTAATTCCTCGATTGACACCAGCGGACGAAATAAATGCTTGCCTGAAATACTCTACTTTGCGGCGACGCGCAAACCAGAAAATCTCTATATCTGCACAGAAAATGGAACAACAAAAAATGTTGTATAACCACAAGCATTGTGAAATTAAATATACGAGAAACGTGCGCTTTGTCTTTTCTTTTCCATTTAACCAGACTGAGCCACAGCAACGCGTGGTCGGGTACAACTAGTATAATATAATATCTGCCAGAATGTAAGGGGACTTAGAACTAAAACGCGCGATCTTTTGCTCGCTACCATTTCTTCGGACTATGATGTCATTATTCTGACCGAAAGATCGCTAAATTGCAGTTTCCACAATAATGAGCTGTTCTGCTCCAGCTATGAGGTTTTTTGTAAGGATCGCTTTACAATTCATTTGAAGACGCTTGGAGGAGGTGTTCTAATAGCTGTCCGTACTAACTTTGAAAGTTCTTTGATTAGTTTTCCAAATTCTGATGATCTAGAGTTAATCGGCGTTAAAATAAAATTGGCACAAAAAAGCATTTATGTCGCGAATTGCTATATTCCACCCGATAGTACTGAGGTGAAGTACCAATTACTAGCTAACGCGATTATATCGATTTCCAATATCATTGAGCCTACAGATGATATCAGACTCCTTGGAGATTTTAATCTTCCGGGTGTGCATTGGTCTTGCCCGAGCGAAGAAGTGTTTTCGTTGCTCAGAACGCAAATTCCGAATCCGAGACTTTGCTTCTTGAAAACTTGATGGCTTGTGGCCTGCAGCAAATCAGCGGTGTTCAAAATTCGCTAAACAGACAACTAGACATAATTTTTACTTCCGACTCCGCTAATTGTGTTGTTCAGACCACTGATAATCTTTGCAGAAATCAACCCCCACTAAAGGTATTATTCTCTCAACTTTCGGAAAACTAATTTTGAGCTGCTCAACAACCTTTTAGAGCAGGTTAATTTTGATAGTGTTATTTTAAGGCGAATATTGAAATGTGCATCGCCGATTTCTACAAAAAAAATTTCGAGATCTTTGTTTTAGCCGTTCCTTATACCTGCCACAAAAATTCATCTTCCCCACCTTGGTTTAATAAGGACTTACGGTCTTTACGCAATAGAAAGAATAAAGTCTGGCACAAATACTTAATATCACGTGAAGATAGAGACTTTTCCACCTAATCTGCCTTGCTTAATAAATTCAAAGTACTTTCTATGGAGCTGTATAATTCCCACATTAACAAGATGAGATCCAGTCTTTCCATGGACCCTCACTGCTTCTGGAAATTCGTTAATAGTACAAAGAAAACGGATGGATATCTGTCTTCGCTAAATTATTAGGATAGTTCATCCAATGATCCATCAGTTATTGCTAATCTCTTTGCTAATTTTTTTGCGGAAGCTTTTAACGAGGACAATTTTGATTCCTTAATATTATTTTAATTTTTGCACAACTGTGTAGTCTTAAATACTTATAGGTAATCAAATAAAATGCCTTTATAGACTCACAAATTTAAACATTGTTTATTGAACGCGTTTCAACTCTATTTTAAGAGCCATCATCAGCGTGAAACTAAAAAACAATAAACGAAGATTTTATAAAATTTTTTACATTAATTAAAATAATTCTTAAAAGGTATTATGAACTATTACCAATAATTTAACTTAATACGAAATACATAATTATTTTTACAAAAAATTTTCTTTTTGGTTTGGGAAACTATTACTTTTCTTATTTATTAACCGACTAACATATTTTCACAGACTAAATGTCGATATATAACATTTAAGATTTTCAATTTAAAATTAAACGGTATTCCTGCCATCTTCTTAAAAAAATGCTGTAACATCCTTGCACGTCCTCTTTCGGCTCTTTTCCAGAAATCTCTCGAGACGGGAATATTTCCTAAGCTCTGGAAAGTCTCTTATATTATTCCGACCCACAAGAAAGGCAGTAGAGGTGATATCGGAAATTACAGACCAATTGCTAAATTATCTTGCATTCCAAAACTGTTTGAATGCATCATTCAGCAGTTTGTGTGCTTTGGTTGTAAACCGTTTATTTCCAGGAATCTACACGGTTTTTTGAAGGTAGGTCTACGATCACTAGCTTAGTTGAACTCGTCTCTTTTTCGACGTGCTCCATGGAAAATGGCAATAATGTTGATTGTATAACTACAGACTTCAGCAAAGCGTTTGATAAATTGTATCATCAAGTGATTTTGTTTAAGCTTAGTGCCCTTGGTTTCCCGGGTTTTTTTATCAATTGGATTCAATCCTATCTTCAGGGAAGGAGTTATCAAGTACTTTTTCGTTCTTCCAAATCTGAGCTTTATACTGCAACATCTGGCGTCTCTCAAAGCAGCCATTTTGGACCAATTTTGTTCGTTCTTATAATTAATGATGTGTCCTCCGTAATTAAGTACTCTAAAATTTCTAACTTTGCGGATGATATGACGATCTATAAAGAAATAAGTAACTTACAGAGGGTCAGTATCTCCAGAGCGATTTAGATAATTTTGTATTCTGGTGTTGTAAAAATAATTTGGCGCTCAACAGCGACAAATGTGAGGTTATCACATTCTCCAGAAAACTTGAAAATTGTCTATGTGTATATAATATTGGCAATGCACCTCTACATAGAGTGACTAGCATTAGAAATTTGGGGGTGATTTGTGACAGTGAACTTAACTTCAAGCTACATATTAACTCACTCGTTCATAGAGCTAACTCTATATTAGGTTTTATTAAAAGATGGTCTAAGGAGTTCTCGGACCCTCATATAACTAAAGCACTCTTCATTACCTTGGTTAGACCTATTTTGGAATATGCCAGTCAAGTATGGTCTCCCTACCATAAAAGTCTAATTAATAGATTGGAGTCTGTACAACGTAGATTCATACGTTTTGCATTAAAAGATCTTCCCTGGAATGACCCTTTCCAACTACCCCCGTACTGTGATAGGTTAAAACTGATTGACCTGCAATCCTTAGAAAAGCGTCGCAGGTGGCTGATATTGTTTTTGTCCATCAAATTTTCAATGGCGCTATTGATGCTCCTATACTATTAGAAAGGATGCCGCTAAATATAAATGTACGTTCCTTAAGATCAGTTGACTTATTTAAAGTTATGTACCACAGAACGGATTACGGGAAAAACGAACCAATTTCTCGAATGCTACGTGCAGTTAATATAAATGATTTTAGTTTCGATTTCTGCTTTAGTAAAATCAATTTAAAGAAACTCTTATATAATTTTAACGCTTGAAGTAAGCAATTTCAAAAAAAAAAAAAATATATATACATATTAAAACCACGAAAATTTGTGAAGATTTATGAACTTCGAAAGGACGCAAATCGGAAATTGGTGTATGTATTTTGTTTTAGTTTTGAAATTATTTTGCTACATTTTATTTTCCAAGTTTTTGAATTTAAAATTCAAATTAAGAGTTACTTGAAAACGAGAGTAGAAAATGTAGGCTAGAAGGTGCCGATAAATTGAAGAACGTTCGTTATAATAACAAAATATGTTACGCATACATTTTTCATCAATTTCATAAAATTATGCTTGAAACAAAAAAAAGTTTTAAATTAAATAACAAAATAAATCTTCCATTTTTTCCGGATTAACTAAATTGAAGAAGAAACACGTCTCACTATTTATTATCTGATTTCTTAAGGTGTTAAATGTGAAAATTTATCTCCGGCATGCTTTTTTTCGAATCGTAAGAAAAACGCAATAAATTGTCTATCTATAAGTATCAAAAGTGGTAGAATTTTTATTATACTTTTCTTTAAATATAAATTATCATATAAATTATTATAGAAATTTCTGTGAAATAAATCCATACATACATCACAATACAAATGAGAACGAAAATTTCCTGCTCTTATCATCTAATAAAGTCTATTATAGTAGTTTGGGATTTTGAGGAAATACGACTAGTTTAATAAGAACAACTTTAACTGTGGGTGGCTACTGGCGAGACCAAATTCGAATTTTGAACTAATTTTATATTGAAAAACATTCGACTGTATTCGTATAAAAACCAAAGTGAAAATCCTTTTAAAACTTTTCAAGCTGTTTCTGACATTTCAACTCGACCGAATTTGACAAAACAAAGTGATAGCTTTCTATATTTTGATATTGGATTATGGAAATATCATCGTGATTAAAATAAGGGAAAAATATTTTATCTTGGACTTTCCGGTCAATTATTTCATTGAAGTTTGACATATAAAGTAAAAATTATCCAAATCAGTTTTTTATTAAATTTAAATTTCGTGTGTTTTGTGTCGAAATTAGTATCTTTGGAACTTAATACGAACAGCAATATTATGGTAAACTACGAACAACGTAAGTTGAAATCTTTTTTACAACAATTTACCTTTCCACATTTGCATTGCTGGATATTATCAGGAAAATGTGTTCTATAGAATGACTAGCTTTGCTACCTGCCTTCGCATGAGATTTCGATTTTTACATATAACCACTTCATATTTTCTTTATATTACGCTGGAAAATTTGAATAAAATAAACGTTGAAATAAATCAATATCGCTAAATCGTTTATTACAAACTTATAATTCAGATTTTATTTTAAAACTTGACTGTAAATAAAATTTTTTGTTTATCCTTCATCATCTGCAAGAATGTATAAATTAAATAAAAATGGCAAATCAGCTGAAATTAATGGGATACTCAGAATGAAGACGAGTTCACCTTCATATGGCACAGTTAAAATGGATACCCCAAACACATATGTATTCAAAGCCTCCACTGCCAGACTGGAACCCTTGCACAACTTGGGTGAGTCCATATTTCGAAGTAGCATGATGGTCTTCCAACTTGCTCTCATGTCTCCCGACACCTTGGTCTCATGCGGATGAAGTTGAGAATATATTTAATCGATTTGACAGAGTTACAGCACTCAACGTTGATGTGGGCTTCAAATATTTTTAACACCATGGACGGTATAGAAGAATTCAGCGGTTGTCACTCATAACATCCTCCCACTTTATTTTGATTCCTGTTTGTCAACCTTCTTCTGATTTTCGTCATCGGTGGAACTGATAACGACTCGTCTCTTCAAATAATTGCCGTTGATATACATCTTGCTACAGATTTTTCTTTTCAAACATGGTGTCTGCTAATTCAATGCGCCATATGCTTAAAGTGCCCCATCCACGACATATAGTACATGTATGTAATAAATTGGTTGTTTCCACATTGATCTGTGTATGCAAATATCCCATCGAGAGTGAATATATCAATTTGTCAAGGTCTAATTTTGAAGTTTACTATTCTCATTTTGAAGTTTACTATTCTCATTTTGAAACTAAAAAGGTATAGATAAAAGGGATAAGGATTAACCGTCATGTAATCAAACTACAACTTTTTTTGTAAATTTAGCCAACGTTTCGGACTTTTTTCCGTCCTTCTTCAGGGCTTTATTCTGGAATTGGAGATTATAAATATATTTAACATGAATTTAATTGAATCTTACACTAATCTTTCTTAAACTTTCGGTAGTTTTTTGTCATAATTAAAAATTTATTTTAATAATATAATTATAATTATTAAAAAACATTTAGACAGGATCCCAAAATACTTTAAAACAAAAAAAAAAAAGAATTATGATATAAATTTGACATCTGGAATGCAACAGTTTTTTCCGGTGACCGGTCGATTCCACTCGCCCAATTCCACTCGGGCACAATTCAACTCGGAATAATTCCAAACAAAATTTTAAAAAAAATTTTTTTTTTTTTGTGTTTCCTTTGGTATAAAGCCTCAGGCAGATAGTAAATGTGGTTGACTGATGAGCAGTTGATAGACGAAATTATTTGTTGTTCTTTTGATCGAATACTCTGGAATAAATATTACTAACATTCGAAGATTCCTTACTTTTAAAATTAACACAATTATCAGTTGCGTTAATGTAAAGATCCTTTAGGAACATACGTTTTTTGTAGATGTCATTTCTTGCAAGAATGTTGAAATTGTTGCCAAAGCATTTTTTTCGGAACGGCGGTTACAGACTGGTTCTACTTTGCACGGGGTCATTTATCATATTTTCTCATCATTTTCCGACTCTGCCTTTGTATAATATATCATCAATTGCCTTTTTGGTAAATATTTGCTGCTTTTCGGACATTTTCCTATATTCCGAAGCCCAGAATCTGTTACATATTTCGGCGTCATCATTTATATTACGAAGATGTTCCACGGCTTTTCTTAAAATGGATTTTCGCTACACATAGTCATCATACTTTGGTTATCCTTTTGGTGAGATTTCCAGGCCGCTGTTGAAGTCCGAGCTTATTTCATCCTTAAAAAAATTTTTTTTTTAAATGTTTTAAACAAAGTTCATAAATAATATTTCCATTCTGTTGCAGTTGCCACAGAACGAAGATGAATGTGAAAAAATATCTAAAAACTTCAAAGTAAACATTGTGATAATCATTGGAAAAAGCTATTGTTGTATTGTAAATAAACTGTGATAAATTAATTTTGTATATATTAATTATTGATAGACAAGTATTTTTAAGATTGATTGATAACGCAGAAATAATTGTAAATAAAGCTTATACACAGAATTCACATAAATAAAAAGTGTTATTTGTACTATATTATGAACGCAACCTATTAAAAACTAAGTGGTTTAACTATTATACTATCTATTGTAAAAATGTGGCTCCCTCACTTGATTACTGACCGTGGGATTAAACACATCTCTCTCTGGTATCATTTATATAAGTTCACAGAGATTTGGAATATTACTGCATGAATTTAATAAATATTAATTGTTATTAAACATCCAGTTTATTTAATCGAATTAATTAAATTGAAACTATTGTAGAACACAAGACTATTATTTTATGCAATCGAATCAGAGAGGTAGCACGCTACAGTACGGTTGTGTAGAGAATCAAAAGTTATATCGATTTATTTATCTTCGTTCGTCCGTCTGTCCGTGTACAAGATAACTCGAAAATTTGTTATCCGATTTTGTTGAAATTTGGAATCTGACTTTGTTATGCCTTAACTGCAATTGGTATTGCACTTCAACAAAATCCACCGAGCGAAGTTATGAACCAAAAACCAGGGTGACCAGAAACTTTAGTCGTTTTATTATATAATTTTTCAGATTTAATTGAAAAATTTATGAAGCAATGTAGTTTGAATTCATTACATTGGTTAACTACATAAATAGACGGTATCATGTTAAATTTCAGTAAAATTGATGCAAGGATAGTGGAGAAAGAAATAATCCTAGAAGAAAATAAGCAGGTTCATAAAGTTTTTTCATGTACTTTAAAAATTAATACACCGATTTGAATAAAATTTGCAGATTACATTTATGCTATTACGGTCTGGGTTACCTGCAAGTTAGAGGAAATTTTGAGAAGATGAAACAAAGTTATGAAGAAGAAGCCTTGAAATATTGTTAGTTTTGACAGTTTTTCTCTCCCTTTTCTGCCATAGTGCATCAAAAAACCGATCATTTCAGTTAGTATATGTTTTTATAAAAAGTCACTCTTTTTATCTGAAATTTCAATTTAATTGTATTTTAATAAATCTTACATAATATATATTTATTTATGATTTGTCGTCTATTCTTGAGAAAACTAGTAAAAAAAAATTTCCATATTTTTTTCATATCAAAACTTACAAATATATTAGGATGCATTAGTAAACATATTTGCTTTAACATTTAAAAAAAATTTAGGAGTAAAATCTGTGAAATTTTTTCTTATAGAGTGGCTTCAAAAAATAACCAAAATAGGACTTCGAGTGAAAAAAATGTAAAGAACGCTTTGGAAAAGTTTTGAAGTATTTGGTTGATTTGAATAATAGTGCTAAAATATGAAAATAAGAAAAAATCTCGTTTGGAACAGAATTCGCATTACGAAATTTCAATCTGAGTACAGATATTCCGAGTAAGACCAAGGTAAATAAAAGTTTCGGAGGACGCATGCCGTACTTTTCTAGTACAGTACATTTGCTGGAACGCCAATTGGGTTCTTCCACGGACCACTTTTGATGAAATTTTGTACCTGGATACGGTGATTTGCACCAATTAAAACCCAGAGGTTAAAAAGGGTAAAAGGAGCTATCGCACTGAAAACTTCCTTTATAAATAAATACATTAAAATAACTTTTTAAAAAAGATTTGCTTTAAATAGCGCCCAAAGGAAAAAAATTAAATTTTATAAAATTACATAAAGGCAAATGGACAATATTTTCTTCTTATTGTTTCTGTTTTTATTCATACTTTAATATTGCACCAAAGTGCTAATCTATTTTTATATTATAGTTCGTAAGGCATGATATTTTATACTATAAATTAGAAATGTCAAATCAACACCATTCTAAAAGAACTGATAGTTAGATGAAGTTTGCAAAGTTGTGAGCTTATATTGAAACTTAATGTGAATTGATAAGGACACAAAAAAAGAAGTTTAGGTTTTTGGATGATATTTGTATATTGTCCAAATATGACCACGCGAAATATATATATTTGATTATACTATATGTATAGTGCATGTGTACAAATTTATTTAACGTACAATTATAAATCTGTATCTCAAATTGTCTTCACGGCGAAGAATTATGATATCAATTTTTCCAATTTCCTTTCCAAAGATAATAAATTGAATATCAATTGCCTTACATCTGCAATCTTAAATTTGTAAGAAAAGAGCCTCAAATCAAAATAACTGATTTAAACAGCAACTTTATTTATTTATTTAACTCAATAAACTTTAGTTTAATTAATTAAAACACATAACTCTTATTCGCTTCAATAGCTTAGCATTTTGATTATACTATAAATAAGTATAATTAACATAAAAATCCTTTTAACATAAGACAGTCCTTTTCTTATTGAAAATCGAGTATTTAATAAGGAAAAAAAAATTCTTGACACTTGTTGAGTTGCAGTATACAAGGACAGGTTCCACCCAGAAAAGGGATATTCAACAGGTTTTATAATTTTGTTTTTCACATTTTCTTAAAATTTATTATCATGCGCTATAAGGACTGTGATAGAGAATTTCCCCAAAATATCCTCTTATCCATAATATACAATTCCCCGAAAACTAATTGTAAAGGTCGTGCGCATAATATTGGTAAAAAAGAAGGCCAACTATGATTAATTTTGTATGTTAGTGAAACCAAAGTGAATTCATTCAATTAAATGGATGATGAATTTGAAAAGAATCTCTTAAATTTTACACATACTTAAGATTCTTTATGGATGATGATGATTTCAGTATTCAATATTTTATTCAGTACGAGACAGGATCTCGTAGCTGATGGAAGTGTTCTAAAGCACACAGTTTTCAACAGAAAAAACGTTTTCACCAACAACTGTAAAATCCATCAAAGAAATATTGTGTATTAATAAAGTAAGTGTCTTTTTTTTCTTCAATTTATTTAAATAAGATTAATTATAAATATTGATTAAATATATTATTTAAATCAAACCGTTTTAATAAAAATTTCATTATATAACGTGATAGTGTTGAAAATAAGTGTTTAATAAAGTTATTGCGTGTAAATATAATTAATAATAATATAAATTGTAATAATAATTTTAATAACAAAAAGAATTAAAAATAATTAACTTTTTACAAGGAAAAATAGATCTACCAATCATTTTACTTTCTCGTAAATAATATCAAACTCTCAATACACATTTACAAATTTACTTTTGAAATCTTATTCATTCCCATTATTCAATGTATTTCAAAGAATTACTATTGGAAATAATGAAAAAACACGAAACAATAAAACGACTACCATACACTCACATATCACATTTGATTGCTATCGAAAACTCCTAAAATATAGAAAAATATCAACTTAATATCAAAACCATTCGGAAACCCTTGACCAACCAATGTCATATTTATTGGAAGTTTTGAAGAATGCTATACATGAAATACCTTCGAATACTTATGTTGTAATACATTTTTGGAAACGGGCTCATCCAAAAACAAAAATCACTCTTTGTCTTCTTGACATTATTTTTACTATTCAATAAATTTTACTTATAGTTTATTAAATAAATATTATAAATAATACAAATATCATTGTGATATATTTTGATGATGGTAGAGAATTATATCCTTTTTTATTTTACAGATCACAACAAAAGCACGTCTATCAACGAACAAAAGGATCAAATTAATATTGATAATAAATCAATTAAGAAAAGTGAAAAATATCGTAAATTCTTTGAGCTATAAAGGTTTAAATTTTGAAGTGTTCATTTTCTGTATTAACTTACATTTTTTAAAAAATGTTTTCCATAATAAAGAATTAAATCTTAAAAATTTTGCTAATAATGAAGTGACACAAATGAATCGAAAGCCGTTATCTTCTATACACCCACCGGAATAACCACCAAAGGTAAGTGTTTCTCATTTACCTCGATTAAAAATTATTTTAATTAGGATTATTGCATATGTTATTTTAAAATGTCTTTCATATTTATAGTCTTAACATACAAAAATATAAAAAAGTTCCAGACCTTTTACAAAATGAAATATTGTATTTACAAAACTAACTCGTAAAACAAAAATTTGATTTTAATTGACGTCAAACATAATAGTTTTTTTCATTTACTTTTTTACAGCCAAGAAATTTTAAATTCCACTACATATTTTGCATAATCTAGTTTTAATCTTACGATTGATAAATTGAATTTTGCAATTGGAGAATAGAATTTCACACAATTTTTTGTGAAATCATATGAAATTTGTATGCCTTATGGTAAGCACTACCAGAGGGCATATTAGTTTTATCACTACATTTGTCACACAGCGAAATAATCATCGTAGAAAGGTTTCAAGGGTCGGGTTTTGTACAGAATCAAAAGTTATACCGATTTATTCATGTCCGTCCGTCCGTCCGTGTACAAAATAATGAATTTAATTGGAAAATTTGTGAAGCAATGTTGTTTAAATTAATTATACGCAAATAGACAATAAAACATTTAATTTCAATAGAATGGGTTCAAGGATATTGGAGAAAGACATAATCTTAGGGGAAAATAATCCTGTTCATAAAGTTTTTTTCATGTACTTGAAAAACTAATACAGCGATTTCAATAAAGTTTATAGATTAGATTAGGGTCTATTAGGGTCTGGACTCTGGGTTACCTGCAAATTAGAGGAAATTTTGAAAAGAGGAAACAAAATTTTGAAGAAATACTGTGAAATATTGTTAGTTTTGACAGTTTTTCTGTCCCATCTCCGTCAGCCGATTTTCAGTTACTATATGTTTTTAAGAAAATTTCTACACATTTAGTAAAATTAACATTAAATCTTCCGAAAATAATTTTTCGTAATTTGAAAAAGAATTTTATTTAAAGAAAAACGTAACGAGTTGTTTCATTAATAGTTAGTTTATTACAATAGAGAAATAACAAAAACTGATCCTGCTAATTTTTAGGTTTATCTCATATCCTGCAAATTCTACATACGTATGAATTAAATTTTGAATATTCAAAGGATTTTTCTCAGTCATACGATTTCACACAAAGGTATTGATGAAAATATTTTGGAAGAAAAAAGATCAAAAATAAAAGTATGTGTGAAAGTATGAATTCATTTCTCTTTTTTCAAAATGCTAATACCGAAAATTCTTATAAATTTATAACATACAGTTCAATCTTATAGAATTAGTATTATTTTACCTTTTTTAATTGCAAATGAATACAATTTAAATTTGCGATTTTATAATTTAGATGTAGATAAATTACACAATACCATATTTAAGTACAATATTTACATAATCGCTTTCAAGTGCAATATTTAATTTTTAATTCACAAATTTAATAAATATTTGCATTGTATTTTTACAACATCTAGTATCGAATTGCTAACTCTAAATGTGGTAAAAAATTTTTACTGTGTAGGTATTCAACTCAATTCTCTAAACTATGTTAAATGACTTAATATTCAAAAGAAAACTTTTTAAACTTTTAGGTTGAGTTCTTTAATGCATTTTAAAATTCATTTAACACAACTTTATTTCAAAATTGATTAAGAACACTAGATAGTCAAAGTATCAATTTTTAAAGTACAGTGCATTTTTATGAACTAGATCAGTAAAAATGCCAATGAAATCAAGCCAGTCAATAGGAGATCCAGAAAAAGTTGGCAATTCTATTTTCGGCAAATTGATTCTTGTAGATAATGTGGGTGGTGATGCAATAAAAACAGGATTTGCTGGTGCTTTGTTATTAATTAGGCACAATAATTTTGATTTAATGTCAAAATAATTATCTTCAAATGTGTCGGTTTCTGTAGAAATTTCATCGGAAGGTTCAAGCTGCTCCAATTCTTCTTGTATTGCATTGAAACTTTTGAAGTAACCTTCCAACAGACCCAATTTTGTTTTAATTTCATATTCGGTTGCACTATCTCCATACTTTTGCAGATATGTCTGCATTTTTGTCATCCGACCTTTAAGACTTCCACGCTTTACCTTTAAGCTTTTAATAGGTTCCATTTTTTTCTCGAAATACCGTCACCGACACCAAAGTTTTTACAAGTTTAATTTATGTTCGAAACTGCGTGTATAAATTGGCAAAATGTTTTGTATAAGTGTTACCGATTGTATCCGGCTCGAAGGACCAATGGTGAATCTTTAAGCTTTTTTAAAGATTATAATATAGCGATAAAAGCGAATTGATGGTGTTAACAAAATTTTAAAGTCAAAAAAACGACTCTTTAGTTTGTTAATGCGATGTTTTATTTTAATGAACTGAATTGAACAAAATGCGAAAATTGAATGAGAAATTATATAAAACAAAATAACTTATTGAAAAACAATGAATACTAGATTTAAATTTAACAAAAAAAGTCGGTTCAAAATTATAGTAGTATTTTATGCAAAGTATATTCTTGCAGTTTTAAATCTAAACATTCCGCCCCACTTGAAAGGATCCACTTTCAATGTTGTTCAGTTTCTTCAGTTTGCCTTGGAAGCAAACATATATTGGAGATGGCTCTAGTAAAAGTTCCACCGGCGGTTTGAACTGCTACCACTCGAACACGATTATCTCTTCCGTGATGTATTTTGACGATTCGGCCTAGATGCCACTTTAATGGTGGAAGAAGATTGTCCTTTAAAAGGATTAGATCTCCTACTTCGATGTTTTTCTCTGGAAGATGCCATTTCGATTTTTGTTGTAAGTGATTCAAATAATCACGCTGCCAGCGTTTCCAAAATTGTTGTTGCAAAAATTGAAGTGTTTGAAATCTATTTAGACGATGTATGTTTAAGTCGAGAATATTTGGCTCATTAAACGAATTGAGTGGTGATCCGATCAAGAAGTGACCAGGTGTGAGTGCTTCTAGGTCATTAGGATCGTTAGACATAGGTGAAATTGGACGTGAATTCATAATTGCTTCGATTTGGCACAGTAGAGTTGAGAATTCCTCAGATGTTAAAACAACGTTTCGTGTCATTTTAATTAAATACTGCTTAGCGACCTTTACAGCTGCCTCCCATAGTCCACCGAAATGGGGAGATCGAGGTGGGATAAATTTCCACTCTATTCCTTCTTGTAGAAATGAATTGCTGACAATGTTGTTATGCGTTTGACTAAGGAAGAGTTGTCGTAACTCGCGATGACTGTTTTTAGCGCCCGTGAAGTTAGTAGCATTATCAGAATATATTTTACTGCATTTACCGCGGCGGGATATAAAACGTTTTAGCGCCAGTAAAAAGGCATTAGTTGTAAGTTCTGATACCAATTCAAGGTGTGACGCCTTCGTTGAGAAGCATATGAATACTTGTAACAAGGGGTTTACATATTTTGGGGTATTATTGAAGAAGCAAATCCCCAGATGACCTTTTCAGCATATCTTCTTCCTTGCGAGGAGAAGATATGAGATGGTGCAGTAAATGTGAGCAACTGAAAGGCTGCACGCCTTGCTGAGTTGCACAGACTAACTCGCCGGAGGGGTGGGTCGCTGCTCACCACCATCTGTCATCGCGTTACACATAGTTATTTATGCGTGCATGATGAGTGTAAACGTCGTTCAGACTTTAGAGTGATAGCGCGAGCTATCAAGCAAGGAAATTCGGTTTTTGCGAGAGAAAAAAGACCGAATAAAGGGGGTGTTCGTTAATTTGGTGGTCACCGGAACTTGACCAGCCGTCCGCGAAATCCTTGCGAGGCATGTCGGGGCCGATTGGCAAAGGTGTTAATGCCAACCGGACTTTGGGGTACTTCCCTCCCACATGGACCGACAGCAGAATGCCGATCCCCGGTTGTCCATACTCGCCCCTTCAAATGAGTATGTACCCTTAGTTTTTTCATGTTTTCCCCACAACACTCACCCCATCCGAGCTCTCTCTCTATCCCTCTCTCGCAATTTCACTATTTGAACTTAGCCATCATTCCAACAAAAGAACTCAAAAAAATCTAGTGTCGCAATGACGAATTTTTATATATATATATTTTCTTTATTAAGCCGCAAATAGGTTATACACCACTATTCAAAACAACAACAAAAATTCGTATACATCAAAACAACGGTAAATTGAAAAAAATTATATTAACATTAAAACATAAAGTAATTTAAAATCGGCCTATAGCCGATTGTTTGATGCCCTATGGTAGAAATGGGAGAGAAAAGTTGTGAAAACTAACAATATATAAAGGTTTTTTCTTCATAACTTTGTTTGCCCTTTTCAAAATTTTCTCTAATTTGTAAGTAACCCAGACCCTGGTAGCATAAGTCTAATTTGCAAATTTTATTCCAATCGGTGAATTAGTTCTGAATGTACATCAAAAAGACTTTCTGAACAGGCTTATTTCCTCCTACGACTATTTCTTTCTCCACTATCATTAGGCCGATATCACTGAAATTTACAATGGTATCGTCTATTTATGTAGTCAATACAATTAATTTAAACAAAATTGCTTTACCAATTTTACAATTAAATCCGAAAAACTATATAAAAAAACGACAAAACTTTATGGTCACCCTTGTTTTTGCTTAATAACTTCGCTGCCCCTCAGTCGATTTTGCTGAAATGCAATACTAAATCCACTATAGCAATAACCAAGTAGCATTCATTTTCAAAACCCAATTACCCCAATTAGTTCTGCCTGAATTTCACAATTTTTTTCACAAATATTCTATAAAATGTCACCTTTTAAGCGCGTTATAATATAACTTGATAGCATTAGAAATATTAAAGTTATACGACTCTAAAGCCATCTATTGGAAAAAAAACGCCACGAACTTTCTATTTAACTCAATATTTCAAGGTTTTTTTCTCCATAACTTCGTTTCTTCATTCTCAAATTGGCTCGAATTTACAGGTAGGCTAATATCATAAACACGTTTCGTAAATTTGATTGAAATCGGTATATAACTTTTTAAAATACATCGGAAAAACTTTATGAACAGGCTTATTTGAGGCTACAACTATTTCTTTCTCCACTATCCTTGGAGCAATTTGACTGAAATTTTACACCGTATCGTCTATTTATGTATTTAACCAATGTAATTAATTTAAATAAAATTGATTCACAAATTTTCGAATTAAATCCGAAAAACTATATAAAAAAACGACAAAACTTTATGGTCACCCTTGTTTTTGCTTAATAACTTCGCTGACCCTCAGTCGATTTTGCTGAAATGCAATACCAAATCCCCTACAGGAATAACCAATTAGCATTCTAAATTTCATCAAAATTGGTTAACGTGTTTTTGAGTTATCTTGTCCACGGACGGACGGTAGTAGCTAACATGGAGCATTAATATAGGGAATTTTTTAAAGAATTTTGGCTCATTTTCAAAACCCAATTACCCCAATTAGTTCTGCCTGAATTTCACAATTTTTTTCATAAATGTTCTACAAAATGTCACCTTTTAAGCGCGCTATAATATAACTTGATAGGATTAGAACTACTAAAGTTATACGACTCTAAAACCATCTATTGGAAAAAACGCCACGAACTTTCTACTTAACTCAATATTTCAAGGTTTTTTTCTCCATAACTTCGTTTTTTCATTCTCAAATTGGCTCAAATTCACAAGTAGGCTAGAGTCTAATAGCATAAACACGTCTCGTAAATTTGATTGAAATCGGTGTATAACTTTTTAAAATACATCGAAAAACTTTATGAAGAGGCTTATTTTAGGCTACAACTATTTCTTTCTCTACTATCCTTGGACGGATTTCACTGAAGTTTCACATGGTGTCGTCAATTTATGTATTTAACCAATGTAATTAATTTATATAAAATTGATTCACAAATTTTCGAATAAAATCCGAAAAACCATATAAAAAAAACGACAAAACTTTCTGGTCACCTTGGTTTTTGGTTAATAACTTCCCTCCCCTTCAGTCCATTTTGCTGAAATGCAATTCCAAACGCAGTTAAGGAATAACCAACTTACATTCTAAATTTCAACAAAAGCCGATAACGCCTTTTTGAGTTATCTTGTCCACAGACGGACGGACGGACGGACGGACGGACATGCATAAATCGATATCACTTTTGATTCCCTGCACAACCATACCCTTGAAATTTTTCTGCGATGATTATTTCTATGCATTACACACTTAGTGACAAAACTAATATACCCTCTGGTAGTACTTACCATAGGGCATAAACAAAGCTTCCTTTAACAAGAGAAGTTTTCTTTTTTTTTTCTTTTTTCTTCTATTGGTAATGAATTATTTAATTGAGAAAAAAAAGGAGAAAATCTGTATATATATATATATATTGTTATAATTTCAGGATAATATAAAACGAACTTACGTGGTTTCCTCAAAGGCCTTTGATGAACCCCCTGTCCTAAAAAAAATCAAAATTAAGTATCAGAAATGCATACTATGGCAAAACCATTTTCGAAAGTGAATTTTCTCTTCTTTTTTTTCAGGAATTCTATAATTAAAGAATTTGTTTTTTTTTGTTTTTTTTTTGATTGAAAAAAAATTAAATAAAAGAAAATTTATATATATATATGTATCTGATGTCTTATGTTGGGGTTGTCATCGATGTTGAGAATGGTGATGTTATAGATGATGTTGGTGTTACTCGATGTTTGATGATTGTTTGTTGTTGTTGTTGTTGTTGAGGCAGCCGGGGTTATTTCTTGTGGCTACCGGATGTGTTGGGACCGAACGTTGTGCACTCCAGTGCGGATATATCCTGGGATTATGCTTGCCTGGTATCTTTGTGCAATATGCACTCGGGGTTCCACTTTAATTTTACACTTTTATTTTTATCTATTTTTCAAAACTTCCATTTTTGTGTTAAATTTTATTTATCCCCTTTTCCAACTTTTCCCATTTTATATATATATATTTCACTTTCTCATTTTTATAATTTCAAAAAAAAAACTTCCATTTTCGTTTAAGCTTTCAGTAAATTAATTTTGTTTTTCCTCCGACCTTTTCCACTTTTATATTTTTTTATTTACTCATATTTATAATTTCAATTAAAAAAAAACTTCCCGTTTCGTTTTAAATCTCATTAAATTAAATATTTTTTGTTTTTTTCCGATCCTTCCCCACTTTTATATTTTAAATTTCTTCATATTTATAATTTCAATTAAAAACTTCCATTTTCGTTCTTGATTTTATTCCATTAATTTTTTTTTTTTTTCTAGACTCCAAAACTAGACTTTTTGAATCCCACTTCGAACCAGACTGTACCATTTAACATTTCAGACCAGACTGTATACGTAAACGTTTCAAACCAGACTGTCGCTTTTCAACTAAATTTTTCTATTCCCCCATCTCCTGTTCGCAAAAATGTTTCCCCAGTTTAAAATTAAAACCGGTATTTCTAGTTTTATATTTTTATCCTGCCAATCAGAATAGTACACGCTCAACTTTTCTTTCTTCTTTTTATCTCTTCTTTCGTTTTTCAGGGGACTCTTTTTTTCCAACTTATTTCCACCACGGATGTGGGGTGAATCGAATTTTCTAGAAAGAATTTTTTTAGAAACATGCGGTTTTCGCAAAAGTTGACCACGCAGATGTTCACAATAGTGTTACCGTGTAGGCTTAAAAATATAAGTAAGCGTGTAGTTTTTAGGGCACACGTTACATACTGCAACATACGATTTTATTGGTGATCTGCTACGAATTTTTTGAGTGATATAGAATGGACCACAATAGTCTATTCCAACGACAGAAAATGGTCGTGAAGATTTAATGCGATCAGGAGGAAGATCCCCCATTATTTGTCTGCTGATCAAAGGTCGAGTTCTGAAACATAGGATAGATCTGTGAATAATTTTCTTGAGTGCATTTTTTCCGTTTATAATCCAAAAGCGTTGGCGCAGAATATTCAAAAGAGTTTGACAACCAGCATGTAAGTGTGTATTATGAAAATGATGGATCAAGGCAGTAGTAAATGGGTGCGATTGAGGTAGGAGCATCGGATGTTTCTTGTCAAAAATTAAATTCGAATGTGATAATCTGCCTCCTACTCTAAGTATACCTTCATTGTCTATAAATGGTGACAAATTTCGTAAACGGCTTGTATGTTTCACAGATTTCTTCTGACACAAACTCTGATAATCTTCCTTGAAATAAATTCGTTGAATATGCAGCACAATCATATTCAAGCTTTCATTTAGTTCTTGTGGACTTATTGGACCATGATATTTGATATGAATCTGTCCCTTTAGTTTAAAGATGAAGCGACGAACGTATGCAAAAACTAGAAGTAAACGAAAATATGAATTAATAAATTTGTTATTTATTATAAGATCTTCCAAATTGTTAGCTGAAGTGATAAATGAAAAGCTAATCGCTTTCATCTCTGGTAGTTCATCATTATTGAATCCCTTTTGAAGTGGCCAGTCTGAATGGTGCTGCCGCAGAAATGACGGTCCATTGAACCAAAGTGCTGAATTCTTAAGTTGACTAGGTTGTAAGTCTCGAGAGACATGGTCAGCAGAATTATTTTCCGACAAAACGTGATTCCACGTGTATGATTCTGTCAGATGTTGGATTTTGGCAACCCTATTGGCGACAAAAGTGATGAGTTGATATGACGCAGTGCCGATCCATGCCAATACGATTGTGGAATCCGACCAGCAGAATACCTTATTGATCTCTATGTGAGTAGATTCCAACGTTCTCACTAGAAGTTCAGATAGAAGAAGAGCCGCGCACAGCTCCAGTCTCGGAAGAGACGTTTGTCGAAGCGGTGCAATTCTTGATTTCGCACTTAAAAGATAGGAATTGTTATTTCCTGATAAATCTACGCTTCGAAGATATAAGGAAGCTCCATACGCCTTTTCACTAGCGTCCGCAAAACCATGAAGTTCTAGATTTGATCCAGGTACAACTGCATATCGAGGAACTCTAAGATCATTTAGAAGCTCTAATTGCTGTCGAAATGAAGTCCACTGATTCTGCAATTGCTCAGGCAAACTTTCGTCCCAAGCAAGTTGAATTTTCCACAAATGTTGCAAGAATATTTTTGCCAAAACTATCACAGGATTTATAAGCCCGAGTGGGTCAAAAAATTTGGCAACTTCCGAAAGAATGGAACGTTTGGTGAATGATTGACTCTTTGTGCCCTTTTGAGAGTACACGAATGAAAAGTTGTCCGTGGTAGGATTCCATATTAATCCTAAGGCCTTTATGACGTTATCGTTATTGATTAGCATGAATTTCTCTCGATCTTCTTGAGGTGTATGAGAAAGAATATCTGGATGATTGCTGCACCATTTTTTAAGTGGAAATTTACCGAGCAGCAACAACGATGTTACTTGATTCTTAATTTCCTCAAGTTATAATAAAGAATCTGCACCAGTCATCAAATTGTCAACATAGAAATCACTGCGAAGAACTCTTGATGCATTGGGAAACCTACTTGATTCATCCTGTGCCAATTGTATCATCGAGCGAATAGCGAGATAGGCAGCAGGTGCAGTACCATATGTAACTGTAGATAGTTGATATATCTTGATTGTATCTTCAGGATTGCTTCTCCAAAGAATGCATTGAAACTTTCGATCACGAATATCAACCTGAATTTGGCGATACATTTTCACAATGTCTGCAGTAAGTACGTATCGATATACAAGGAGGAGTCCAAAGTAATCAGGACTTAAAAAAAAAAACAGAACAAATGGTTTTTTCGGCAAAATCAATTGATTTTATTCAAAATAGTCTCCTTCTGCTTCAATACAGCTTTTTGCACGGTCCAAAAGCATGTCGAACGAGTGTTTTAGCTCGTTGGCCTGTATGGCCGCCAGTATGCCGGTGCAAGTCTTTTGAATGGCCTCTACGTCTGCATAACGCTTTCCTTTCATCGGCAAATGCATTTTTCCGAAAAGGTAGAAGTCGCACGGTGCCATATCCGGTGAATACGGGGAGTGGTTGATGGTTAAAATGTGATTTTTGGTGAGATAATCGGTCACAAGCGTCGATCGATGAGACGGCGCATTATCGTGCAACAAACGCCAACTTCCATTTTCGCGATATTCGGGCCGAACACGTCGAATACGGCGCACCAAACGCTTCAAAACTCCTAGGTAGAATACCGCATTAACGTTTTGACCGGGTGGAACAAATTCTTTGTGGACAATACCCTTGGAATCATAAAAACAAATCAGCATTGTCTTCACTTTTGACTTCTCCAGGCGCGATTTTTTGGGTTTCGGCTCGTCCGGCGCCTTCCATTCAGCACTCTGGCGTTTCGTTTCGGGATCATATTGAAAACACCACGTTTCGTCACCAGTCACAATGTTATAAAGGAAGTTTTTGTCCTTTTTGACCTCTTTAATGATGTCCTTCGAATGTTGAATTCTGAGCAATTTTTGGTCGTCAGTCAGCTCATTTTCGCACCGATGACACAAACATACTGACACTTAAAACGCAATAACTTCACTTTCAATAGATGAAATGTCATGAAATTCTCACAGAAAGTCGATAAAGGATAGCAGATTCTAACGCACCAGTCGACATATAGACGGCGCCACTAGGGGCGATAGATTCAAAAGTCATGTTTACTTTGGAATGCGCCTTGTAGTCGAAAGCGTAAAATTATTGAAAATAGATCATCTTGTATAGTTGGCCCCACCATCAGAATGTCATTAAGAGAATTGCCTGTGGTCGTTTTACAGGAACCATCAAAAACAACACGAAGTTTTGTACTGCTACTCTCTTCTTTAAAAACTGGATGATGAGGTAAAAAGTAAAATGGTGACTGAAGACTCTCATGTGATATTTCCTCTAAATGATTTAATTGTTTATATTCTTCAATAAACTGATTGTAGTCATGTTTCAATTGATTATTTAACCTCTTCTCAATATTGTAGAAACGTTTAAGAGCGATCGAATAAGAATCTCCTAAAATGCTTGGAGTCTTGCGAAAGAGTAAACGAACAATATAACGCCCTGACTCAGATCGTTTGACTGTCTGCTTGAAAAAGTCTTCACAAGCAATTTCTTCAGGCGAATTACTAATTTCAGGACCCTTAGGATTTTCTAATTGCCAAAATTTTGAAACGATTTTGCTTGTTTCTTCATCTGGATCTACATTACTAAGTAGACTAGTGCAAAGTGAATTATTGTTTTGTGTTGAAATTGTACCTGACACGATCCATCCAAGAAGAGTTTTTTGCAGAACTGGAAGATTTTTTCCGAGCTTTATTTGTCCAATACAGAGCAGATCGAAAAATAAGCTCGCTCCTATAAGTAGATCAATCCCATGCGGTTGATCGAAAGTTGGGTCTGCTAGTCTTATATTTTTAGGTATGTTCCAATCCGCAATATCAAAGTAATGATGAGGCTGATTACCAGTAATCCTTTTGAGGATCACAGCATCCAAATTTGTTGAATAATTGTTTTGCTGAGATTTTATCGAAATAGTGGTGCGATATTTTGCATTTACACTGGCATTTCCTATACCAGAAATTGGAAGCTCGGATCTTTTCTTATCAATACCCAGTTGCTAAACGAGTCGATCTGATATGAAGTTGAGTTGAGATGCTGAATCTAGAAGTGCTCTACATGTTACCATGTTACCAGAACCTCTGGAGTCTAGAATATCTACACGAGCTGTAGCTAAAATAATATGTTTGACTTGTGATGCTTTTTGTAATATTGCTTGAGTGGAGCTACAAAGAGCATTATTATGATATTGTAATAGGATCGAATGTACCTGTATTGTTATGACGATCAATAGTATTTTGAAGTGGTGCTGTAATATTTTGAACTGCGAGTGATCGAGTTCCTAACGAATTATTACCTCTTGTTTGGTTTAATGTGGCATCAACATTCATGTGCAATAAAGTGTGATGATTTTAATAAAATTGTTGACACTTGCGGGATTTACATGTGTGCATCATATGTCCAGGTTTAAGACAGTTGATACATAGTTTGAGCCCCTTCACTTCTTGAAGTCTAGAGATTGGAGTCAAACTTACGAATGTTGGGCATCGAAAAGGCGAATGTTGACCTTGCGAACAAAAAATGCAAGAATTTGTAGATACTGTTGGAGTAGCTGCTATGACAAATGCTGATTTTGATGTTTTCGACTTCGAATTCGAGATTTGGTTGTGGGATTTGCCAGCTCGCATTGGTTGTAAATGTTGTCCATGATTGGCTTCAATGATTTCCATAGTCTGACATCTCCTTTCTAGAAATTTCGAAAAATCTTCATATGGTGGAAAATAACAAAAATCATCTTCGATATTAGTATTTTGTTCATGTGATTGGCTTGCTTGTGATGATTTAGATGCCACTTCTTCTTCCCACTTGTTGAAAGTAGTAGCATCTAACTTACTGACAACGAAATGGAGTAGAATTGAATCTGCAATCTGTTCCTTGTTGCCTAAAGGAAGTAACGATCTCATATTTGAATTAATCATATCATTTATTTCACGTAAGTTGTTGGAATCAAATTTAGATATGCCCTGTAACTTGAAAAGTTCGTTTAGATGTGCTTGAACAATATACCTTCTATTGTTGTAACGTGCTTTCAACCATGCTAATGCCTTATGATAATTTTCAGAAGTATTTTCCATACCTTTGATTCCATCAGAAGCCTTTTCGGAAAGGCATTTTCTCAGATGCTGGAATTTCTCAGAGTCACTAAGAGTTTGATTTTTATGAACTAGATCAGTAAAAATGCCAATGAAATCAAGCCAGTCAATAGGAGATCGAGAAAAAGTTGGCAATTCTATTTTCGGCAAATTGATTCTTGTAGATAATGTGGGTGGTGATGCAATAAAAACAGGATTTGCTGCTGCTTTGTTATTAATTAGGCACAATATAATTTTTTAAATAATTTAATTTTTTGGTTTTGTTTCTTAAAATTAGTATTTGTCTAACTTGTGTAAAGAGACATTGGTTTCTAAATTATGTATACTGTGATATTGATGTTCATTGTAAATTAAAAACACTTAATAAATCAGGTGAGAATAATTTACCATAATAGAGAAAAATAAATAATAATAATAAAATATGTACTTTTATATAGCCAGTGAACAAGTCTGGAATACAGACGAAACGTTTGGCAAATTTTAAATTTGTGTTTCATTTAGTCTTAAAACCTACGACATCCAATCCAGTAATATAACAGAAAAGACGCGATATAAAAAATAACAATTGTTAGTTTTGACTGTTTTTCTGTTCCATTTCTACCACAGGGCATCAAAAAATCGGCTATCGGCCGATTTTTAAGTTACTATATGCTTTTCTTTTGTTTTTATAACACTTCAGATATGCTTTAATACAAGCACAGCAAGATATCATTCACAATCATATCGAATAAACGATAAATCGAATGTATATGCTATATCTCATCATTAGTGCCGGGAAGGAGGAGGAGAAAAGAAATGTTAGTGCGGCAGTGGTAAAATAGTCGGAAGGAGAAAAAAAAAAAATTCCATCACCTAACCGCCACCTTCAAACCACCACCATCAATCCACCATCCATTCACCAACACAAAATAAGATAAGTACAAATATATCGTTTTAGTATCTGTTAAAATTAAAAAAAAAAATACATATGGTCAACAACCGGTAGTAGAACATGGAAAACGTTGACCATAAAGGTTACATGCGCGATGATACGGCTGAGTCGTTAGCCAGCAGGCGCTTTAGTCTCTCCTTGTTCAGCGAGAAGTCAAAGTGACCAGAGCTGTTATTTGCGTTCATTAACTTTCTGGTAACAGGTTCAAACCTTCCATAGTCAGTACGATGACAGTCGATCTGAATAAGTTGACACTTCGTAGGGAGTGAGCGTTAACTTTTAATTTTATGCGTTCGAGAATACTCGAAGACTCAATAGCACCAAGAAGAATTTGATGAATATAAACTATATCAGCTACCTCACGGCGCCTCTGCAAAGTCTGAAGATTAATCAGTTTTAGACGATTGCAGTAAGGAGGAAGATTGATAGCATCGCTCCAAGGAAGACCTCTAAAAGCAAAGTGAACAAATCTACGCTGAATAGCTTCAATTCTCTCAATGTGTACTCTATGATACGGCGACCATACTTGACTAGCATATTCAAGTACCGGTCTAACAAAGGTAATGTAAAGGGATTTAGTAATATATGGGTCGGAGAACTCTTTAGACCATCGTTTTATGAACCCCAACATTGACGACGCTTTGTTAACAATATTGTCAATATGACAACGAAAATTGAGCTCGTCATCACAAACAACACCTAGATCTGTAATAAAATCAACTCTTGAAATAGAGTTGCCTAGTAAAGTGTAGTCAAATATGATTTTGCTACGTTTCCGCGTAAATGTTATTGTTTGACACTTACTAGTATTAAGTGACAAGTCATTATTTGTGCACCAAGAAGTAAATTTACCAAGATCAGCCTGAAGCATATGACAGTCCTGCGAAGAAGAGATTACTTTGGAAATTTTCATATCGTCAGCGTAGATTGTAATCTCAGAGTTCTGAATAATGGACGTTACATCATTAATAGAGATGATGAATAAAATAGGTCCCAAATGACTACCTCGCGGAACTCCAGAATAGGCAATAAAAGGATCAGACTCAATAGCACGGAAGAGAACCCGATAACGCCTACCAG
This sequence comes from Xylophagus ater, assembly GCA_963422695.1. Taxonomy (NCBI): domain Eukaryota; kingdom Metazoa; phylum Arthropoda; class Insecta; order Diptera; family Xylophagidae; genus Xylophagus; species Xylophagus ater. The sequence continues at coordinate 40,230,488 of OY730478.1, forward strand.
AAAGGTAGGAATTAATCCACTTTATAAAAAAGGGAGGGAAGCCAAGAAGTCGTTATTTTAGTACAATAATACTGTGAGACAACTTGTCGAAAGCTTGACTGAAATCAGTAGCAATCACATCCATTTGTTTGCCCTGCTCCATCGTGTTAATGGCGGCAGGGACAAACTCGGTCAAATAAGTAATTGTTGACTTTGCTTTGAGAAATCCATGTTGTTTTGGGGATATGAATGGTTTGCAGTGAAAGTAAAAAGAGTTGTAGACAATACTTTCAAAAAGCTTTGGTGTGCAGGATAACTTAACTATGGCTCTATAATTATTAATTACGGCCTTAGAACCTTTTTTATAAACCGGGATAATAAAAGAGTCTTTCCAAGCATTTGGAAAAATACCCGAAGTCAAAGATTTTTGGAAAAGGGTAGCTAACGATCCTCCGTTTATAACGAACTTCCGCTTATAAAAACCGATTATTTGAGGGAACTTCATTTTTAATTATTACGGATTGTTCTATCTAATTCGCTTCTTCTGATTTTTGTTCTTTTGAATTTCTCAGATAAGATTATAAAATACGTCGAATTGCTTATATAAATAATGGGATATATTATATACCAGAAGGTATATAGCATACCGCATAATATATGTATTATTTTTGCATAATCATTGTAGAACGATGTGTAGAGAATCAAAAGTTATATCGATAGCTATGTCCATCCGTCCAAAGCATTGTCTGATTTGAATGAAATTAAGTTAATGAAGTTATAAACCAAAAACTAAGGTGACTACAAAGTTTTGTCCTTTTTTTCGTTTTCAAAACTTAAATGGATAATTTGTGCAGCAATTACATTTAAACTAATCATTTGAATAAAATGTACAGACTTACTTTACGTTATTAGTAAAGACGGTAAGTTTTTTTCTTTAAAGGACTGTACAAGCTGGAACCCAAAGTCGACGGTTTCCGGAATTGATAATTTTATTTCACACTAGCAACTACGAAAATGCTCCAAATTCTATAGAATGACCTTTTATTTTTATTTCGAAAATTGAAAATCATATGACATATCTTTCAGCTTCCGGCGGTTTTTTTTCGAAAATATTTCCAATTTCTGGAATATTAGTCATTTTCAAACTACTCGAACATTTATGATCACATTGATATAATAAATATTCACTTACCATAAAACATTCTTTAGCAATTCAACTATAGTCTGATTTTAATTTTCTACATGTGTTTACGAATTTGCAAAAAACAAAATATTTGACTTCAAATAAATTCGCATAAATTTTAATTGTAAACATAAAGTAATTTAAAATCGGCCTATTGCCGATTTTTTGATGCCCTATGGTAGAAATGGGAGAGTAAAATTGTGAAAACTAACAATATATCAAGGTTTTTCCTTCATAACTTTGTTTGCCCTTTTCAAAATTTTCTCTAAGTAAGTAACCCTGGTAGTATAAGTCTAATTTGCAAATTTTATTCAAATCGGTGTATTAGTTCTGAATGTACATCAAAAAAATTTTCTGAACAGGCTTATTTCCTCTTACGACTATTTCTTTCTCCACTATCCTTAGACCGATATCACTGAAATTTACAATGGTATCGTCTATTTATGTAGTCAATACAATTAATTTAAACAAAATTGCTTTACCAATTTTACAATTAAATCCGAAAAACTATATAAAAAAACGACAAAACTTTATGGTCACCCTTGTTTTTGCTTAATAACTTCGCTGCCCCTCAGTCGATTTTGCTGAAATGCAATACTAAATCCACTATAGCAATAACCAAGTAGCATTCATTTTCAAAACCCAATTACCCCAATTAGTTCTGCCTGAATTTCACAATTTTTTTCACAAATATTCTATAAAATGTCACCTTTTAAGCGCGTTATAATATAACTTGATAGCATTAGAAATATTAAAGTTATACGACTCTAAAGCCATCTATTGGAAAAAAAACGCCACGAACTTTCTATTTAACTCAATATTTCAAGGTTTTTTTCTCCATAACTTCGTTTCTTCATTCTCAAATTGGCTCGAATTTACAGGTAGGCTAATATCATAAACACGTTTCGTAAATTTGATTGAAATCGGTATATAACTTTTTAAAATACATCGGAAAAACTTTATGAACAGGCTTATTTGAGGCTACAACTATTTCTTTCTCCACTATCCTTGGAGCAATTTGACTGAAATTTAACACGGTATCGTCTATTTATGTAATTAACCTATATAATTAATTTAAACAAAATTGATTCACAAATTTTCCAATTACATCCGAAAAACCATAACCAAAAAACCACAAAACTTTCTGGCCACCCTGGTTTTTCTTTTATAACTTTGCTCCCCGTGGATTTTGCTCAAATGCAATACTAACCCAAGTTAAGGAATAAGCAACTCATATGATAAATTTCATCAAAATCGGAAAACGCGTTTTTGAGTTATCTTGTCTACGGAGGGTCGGACGGACATGCATAAATCGATAGAACTTTTGGTTCCCTACACAACCATATGCTTGAAATTGCTACGATGATTATTTCTATGCGTTACACACTTAGTGACAAAACTAATATACCCTCTGGTAGTACCTACCATAGGGCATAAAAATTAATGAAAATCTATAACTGTTGTTTTTATTGTTTAATTTGTAACGAGCCTCTCTTATTTAGACGAGTTGCATGCAATTTGAGCATGAGTTCATTCCACTAGCATTCTCTGAGCAGAATGTCACCTAGTTTATATCGAAATTCGTAAAATTTCAGGATCTAGCACTGTATTAACACATGCATGTATTTCTGATTGGAGAAGCAAAATCAAAAAGTCTATAAGTCCTTTTAACTTTTAATATTGCAATACAAGTACATCATGCCCACTAAAATACACTATTCTGAAGTAAATAAATTCCATATACAAAAATATTTAAGTCCTTTGATAATTAATGGCAGTGTTTATTTCCAATGCAAAAACTCGTTGTTATATTAAAAGTAAGTAAGTAATTAACTTAAAAACTTATTGCATTGGCGCCTCCGATTGTACTTTAAATAATTTACACAGTTTTTTTTTTCAAAACTTTGTCATCTCTTAAATTTGCACCAGAGCTATAGATGAATTTGAAAATTTTATGGGATATTTGAAATAAGTTTCCTTAAGAAACGGTGTTTGCATTGCAAAACGAAACGCTTAAAAATTATCTGGAAACTTTTTTAGACGAAATATTCAAGTCTACATCGAATCAGTTCATCACCTGATTATAACCTAACTTTGTAAGAAATTTAAACAAAATTGTGTTGAGTTCTTAAACTTTTTACATTCACGACCCCATTTTTCATTATTAGAATTTTCGCTGCCCCAGGTATTAAAAATGAAAAAAGTGTTAATATTTATAACGAATAACGAGGTAACAATATTGCGCGTTTGTGAAATAACATATAAACTGGAATTGAAATATTTGACTTTAATTTTCGCGATTTTCGCGAACGCATAGTTTAGGAACCGATGGTGTATTTAAAAGTGACCACAAAATAAAAATACAGCACACAAAAAAGTAGCATAATTTCTGTTTGGCATTTGTTATTAATTTCAATATCGCCTCTCAATAATAAACAAGTTATTAATTTCATACATTTGTTATCAGTTTTGTTTATTTAACATTTATTAAATTTATAACTCTGAAGTTTTTGGGGTGATATCCACTGACTGATTGCTGACCTTGTTTTTTTTATAATTACCTATTAAAATATGTAATAATAATAATAGTAAAATTTATACCAGCCTTTTCCATAAATCCAAGCTAGTCTAGTTATTAAGTTAAGTAAATTTGTTTTAGCAATTTGTAAAACTCCAAAATTATATGAAATAAAGCAAATTATTTCAAACAGAAATTTCCTTCAAACAATAAAACATAAATAAATTGACACTCTATCTTTTACGTGACAAAACCGAAATCGCACAATGAACGAAAAAAATAGCCACAATGTATTGTGGATATTCATAAACGTAATGAAATTAATAAATTCTTAATTTTTTCGGTTATATAGTTATATCTTTTATTAACAATTATTGTTTTAATAACTATTTATTAATCATATTTTTGGCAATTAGTCTTTAGATAATCAGTTTTAGGGCCGGTTTGTTCACTCTTGGTTAAATCTGTGGGTAGGTTACCACAGATTTTGACTAACCCATGGTTATGAATCCGTGGTTAACGACATGCGTTTGTTCACATTTTTTCACCTTGGTAACCAAACCATAGATTTTTCCATTTTCCCAATACTTTCCGAATGTTTTCCAATGCATATGTCAAATTTTAATGTAAGGTTAAAAAATTGATTGTGATCTTTGTCACTATCGTGACTACCCCACGAATCCCAAATGCAATTCACGGAAGAACTAAACCTATATAAATAAAATCGTAAATGTTCGTTTGTTCCTAACCGGTAATCTCCGAAACTTCTAGACCAATTGCTTTGAAACTTTTACAGAATGTCCTATGTGATTATGACCATTTTTATATGTACTTTTTATTTACCTATGTTACACCTGAGCCAATTAATAATTGATTTAATAAAATCAATCACTAATACAAAGCCACAAGCATCTCTAAAGTCAAAAACTTCAAGCGAGAAAACGTGATTACTCTTACTCGCATGTGCATACATCAATTGTAGTATAATACGAAACCATAAGCTTACATTATAAAAAATTAAGATGGGCGTAGTGGCGGAAACGTGATTTTTTATACTCACACACGCATACATCAATAAGCGTATATTATAAAAATAAAGATGGGCGTAAATATTAATTCGGAGGGGCAACACTGTAAATGGGCCTAATGCTCATGTATTCTGGAACATCACAATTGCGAAAAATGTTTGCGTTATTTATTCCAAAAACAAGTTTCTTTTAAGCGTACAAAATTAAATTATTCGCTTTAGATCCTCTTTATTGAAATGTAACGAGCAAATTATATCTCTACTAAATGTCGTAAAATTTTGTAAGTCCATAGCCGAAAGCCATTTCATTTCTCATTTTTTGGAAAGCTTAAAGCCAAAAAAGGTATTTTGAATTGGCAAGGCTGAATTTTCAAAATCTTCGACGAATATTAAAAATTGCCTGAAAATGGGGGCAATTCTTAAAATTACTGTCACTGGTAGTTTTAATTTAAAAAAAAACGAGGGTCTTGGGCTACGATCTAGATTCAAAGTTGATTCAAAAAATCAAATTTTTTACTAAATTATGAATTAACATCATTTCTCTTTGATTAATTATAATTAAATAAAGCCTAAAAAAAATTTTTTTTTGTACAGCAATAATGAAAATTCGCCCATTTTAGTACAAAATATATCAAATTTTCGAGTGAAAGGAAAATTTTTTCCCCCCGAAAATTATAATACGAGTTAAAAAAGATATCGTAAAAAAAGGGTTTATGCCAAAATTCAAGTTTGTTTAAACATACAAAATTAAATTTTAAAATTATAATCTACTATCTACTAATTGGCGTAAAATTTTGAAAACCCAAAGCCGAAAGACATTTAATACGTAGAGTCTCATTTTTTGGAAACCCCAAAACCAAAAAGGCATTTAAAAATGAAAATGCTGAATTTAACAAAATCTTAGATGAAATTTCCAACTTGGGACGATTTACAATACCAAAGGTCTTACTTCCTGGCCAATCGCCGGTGGATAGGCATGACATTACAGCACGTGTTTTCAAACAGAAGCTGAAATCGCTGATGGAATTCATGGTAAAACATGAAGTGTTTGGGTCTGTGCGCTGCTGGATATACTCAGCGGAATGGCAAAAGAGGGGATTCCCAAACGTCCATATACTAATCTGGCCCTATAACAAAATCACTTCAAACGAAATCAACGATGTAATATGGGCTGAAATACCGATGTCGATGTCGATAAGGATTTGCATGAAGTTGTGACGAAAAATACGATACATGGACCTTGCGATACACTGAATCCAAATTCACCATACATGATAGTATTCAACACAGTTACAGGAAACGGTGGATATCCTTTATACAGAATACGATAGGCAAACTCTACACCGTGCATCCCAATCAAGATGAATGCTTCTTTCTTCGCACGATGTTGATAAATGTGGCCGGTCCAACGTCTTTCCACCAATTGAGAATTGTGAACGGTGTTACACATGCCACTTTTCGCAGTGCATGTCAAGCTCTGAATTTATTGGAGAACGACAGACACTGGGATGTAGCCATTAATGAAGCGTGCAACACATCACACCCAAGTCAAATTCGTGCAATGTTTGCGATTATATTGACCGTCTGCTCTCCTTCATCTCCAAAAGAGTTATGGGAGAAATATAAATCGCACATGGCTGAAGATATTTTCCGTCGAATACGCATGGAAAATTCAAATATGAATATGAATCTTACAGCAGAAATCTACAACGAAGTGTGGACAATGATTGAAGATTTGTGCTTAGAATTCGCGAACAAAGTTCTCAATCTATTGGGAATACCGAATCGATGTGCTGCTGCTTTGTTCGATGTAGAATTACGTCGTGAACAAAATTACAACACGGGTGATTTTTTGTCCTATGTGCAATCAAATATTCCTAAGCTAACGTTTGAGCAAAAGGGCATTTACGATCAAATAATGCAAACTGTAAATAACGTGGTTGGAAAAATCTTCTTCTTAGAAGCGCAAGGAGGAACTGGTAAAACGTTCCCAATTAGATTGATTCTGGCCACAATTCGATCCCAAAATGACATAGCCTTAGCTCTTACGTCATCCGGAATAGCTGCGACATTGCTACCAGGTGGAAGAACTGCTCATTCCGCTTTGAAATTACCATTAAACATTCAATTCATTGAAAATCCCACATGCAACATTTCCAAAGCATCCGGCATGGGAAAAGTATCGTTCGAGGCCCTTGATCGATCATTGCAAGACTTACGTGCAAATATCAGACCATTTGGGAACGCATTAATATTGCTTGCAGGAGATTTCAGGCAAACATTAACTGTAATACCTCGATCGACACCAGCGGACGAAATAAATGCTATACTTTGTGGCGACGTGTAAAGACGTTAAAATTAACTACAAATATGCGACTACAGCCGCAAAACGATCGGTCAGCAGAGATATTCTCACATCAATTCCATCAATTGAAAGGTGCCGGTTGATCTGACGTCAGGACGAATTTTATTGCCTCATAACTTTTGCAATTTAGTGACGTCAAAAGAAGACATGGTTGAAAAAGTATGTCTTAATAATCAAACCAATTACAAGAATCACGATTGGCTAAGTGAACGAACTATTCTTGCGGCCAAGAACAAAGACGTCTACGAACTTAACAATATTATTCAATCTAACATTCAAAGCGAGGTGCTCACATACAAGTCCGTCGACACTGTTGTAGGAGCAGATGAAGCGATTAATTATCCAACAGAATTTTTGAATTCACTCGATCGCCAGGGATGCCACCGCACGTACTGCAATTGAAAGTCGGTGTGCCAATTATCATGTTGCGAAATATCAACCAGCCAAAGCTTTACAACGGCACGCGGCTTGCAATAAAAAAATTAATGAGCGACATCGTAGAAGCAACAATCTTGATAGGACCTTTTAAAGGTGAAGATGTTCTCATTCCTCGCATTCCTATGATTCCAATGGATATGCCATTTCAATTTAAGAGATTGCAATTCCCGATTTGATTGGCGTTTGCAATCACCATCAACAAGGCTCAGGGCCAATCTTTAAAATTGTGCGGTTTAAAACTAGACACGGATTGCTTCTCACATGGACAATAATATGTTGCGTGTTCTAGTGTCGGCAAACCAGAAAATCTCTGTATCTGCACAGAAAATGGAAAAACAAAAAATGTTGTATAACCAGAAGCATTGTGAAATTGAATATACGAGAAGCGTGCGTTTTTTCTTTTCTTTTCCATTTAACCAGACTGAGCCACAGCAACGCGTGGCCGGATACAGCTAGTTTGTAAATAAAACAGTAAAGATATTTGTATAAATACAAGAAAAAAGAAATAAAAATAAAAAATAAATCACTCCATTTGGTGCTATTTATTGCTCAATATTTTCACTGAATGTTGTTATATATATGTCAAAATACAATGTCAAAAGTAAAACGCAGTGTGAAAACCAACCAAGAAAAACGAAATTCCAGTAAATCATTGGTTAAATGGCGGTAACCAACCAAAATCGGCTGGTTAACGAAATCTTTCGTTAACTAATCAAACCATGGATTCTCTGGTTAAAATTTTGGTGAACAAATGCAATTAATGGTTAACCACTGTAATAACCAAAGTTAACCAAGAGTGAACAAACCGGCCCTAAATGTTGCCATTTTTCGGTAAAAAAAAATACTTAAGAAGAATCCAAACTTCTGTCGAGTAATTATTAAGATAACTTTGAATGCGAGTAACACACCGTAAAAACAAAGAAGATTTGTCAATGAAATAAATAATTAACCGCTTTGAAACTAAAATAAAATGGTATTTTATTTATTAAATATGCATGATTAACCCAAAAAATATCAAAAACAAAATTCCGCCATGCTTCAATATTCATTCCATTTAAGCTAAATAAGTTCAAATTTGAAACTTTTTAGGTTTATGTGCGTCTTTTTGTCTGGGTCAATTTTGAAAAAAAGGATCTGGGTCCCGAGAAGAAAAAAAAATTTTTTTTTTGAAAAGAACTCAATTTTTTCGTTCAGTTTTAAAATAAATGAAGTTAAAATAAAATAAATACAAGCAAATTCTCAATTATTGAGTGATATTAAAAAATAATTTTTTTCAAAAATTTAGAAGATTTTTTATACTACGATTCATATTTTCTATATGAAAAACTATGGCAACGCCATCTCTTGCAATTTTACGTAACTAAAGTTTATCGGGGTCACAGGCCCTAACTCCAATATATATTTGGGTTATGTTGTTGTTGCTTTTACAGACCCTGACCCAGACCCAGATGATCAAAACACAACTTTTAACTATTTCTGGGTTACGTTCGCTTGACCACACCGGTGTAAATAAATATCAAAAAAGTCGGTGTCGAAAGAAGTAAATTTGTTGCTAGTGTCATTTCGAAATGGCACTTGGAGAAAATGCGCATTTATAGGTTAATTAATGTATTGTAATTATTAAAATTACTATATTTTTATGAAATCTATTTATTTTTAATATTTAATTTAGTACTAAATTTTTATATAAAAAACATGTTTCACATTTATATCTTTAACAATTAAATTTTTTTTTTAATATATTTTAGCGAATTAAATATAAACTTATTATTAAAATTATAACTTTTCTATAAATTTGCCAAATAATAAAAAAATCTATTTTGAATTCAAAATCAAACTAACGAAATAGAAATGACTTTAATCGACTACGCCCCATGACATTGGACGAAAAAACAAACTCAAATCGACACCGGTAGCAAGCAGTGAACGATAGTGTCGTCGTAGTCAAATATTGGTACGCAATGAACGCCAAAGTGTAACTTTTAGTCGCTTTTACTTACACTTAAGTTGGTAAGTGAACGCAACCCTGAAGTTTAAAAATGAATAAATTTTTCCCTAAATTACTTTTGGCAAACTTTTCATAGCTTTAACTTATATTCAGAAATGGTTTCAAATTTCAGTAAGGTAGAAAAAATTAAATTATGAACTCGGTCTTGTTAACATATCCGTATTAACAAATTGTTATGAATTGTAAAGAAATAACTTGTAAATTTACTCAATGTTCAAGAATTTCTGCGACCCATAATTGGCGGAATCTAAAAAAATATATATTTAAAATAACTCAGCAAAATTCGTATAAAAATATATGAAACTACAATAGCTGGGGTTACCATAATAAAGAAGAAATATACAAACTTACGGTCGTTTTATATCTATATATAAATAGGCAAACACAAAACTTTGCCTCCCTTTTATTCGTATTATAACAAATGATGTGGCTTAATATATATATCAATCAAAAGCTATTGATGAAAAGATGTGTTTAAGCACAGAAAGTATGTTGATATCTGATCGTTGAGCCAGGTTAGACAGGTAAAAGATTTCCATATATTTATATGGGTTCAACAACAAAATATATGGCACACAGTTGTGTGCTCTATGAATTTGTGTAATGAAGGAATGGAAATAACTGAAGGTTTTAGAAGTGTTTTTGATTCAGAATTATATAGAAAACAGCTGTTTATTTTTCTGGACCAAATTCACGAAAACCATTGAAAACATAAAGTAATTTAAAATCGGCCTATAGCCGATTTTTTGATGCCCTATGGTAGAAATGGGAGAGAAAAATTGTGAAAACTGGCACTATATCAAGGTTTTTTCTTCATGTAAGTAACCCAGACCCTGGTAGCATAAGTCTAATTTGCAAATTTTATTCAAATCGGTGTATTAGTTCTGAATGTACATCAAAGAAACTTTCTGAACAGGCTTATTTCCTCCTACGACTATTTCTTTCTCCACTATCCTTACACCGATATCACTGAAATTTACAATGGCATCGTCTATTTATATAAGCAACCAATGTAATTAATTTAAACAAAATTGCTTTACAAATTTTCCAATTAAATCCGAAAAACTATGTAAAAAACCGACTAAACTTTATGGTCACCATTGTTTTTTGCTTAATAACTTCGCTGCCCCTCAGTCGATTTTGCTGAAATGCAATACTAAATCCACTATAGCAATAACCAAGTAGCATTCATTTTCAAAACCCAATTACCCCAATTAGTTCTGCCTGAATTTCATAATTTTTTTTAGCAAATGTTCTATGAAATGTCATCTTTTAAGCGCGCTATAATATAACTTGATAGGATTAGAACTACTAAAGTTATACGACTCTAAAGCCATCTATTGGAAAAAAAACGCCACGAACTTTCTATTTAATTCAATATTTCAAGGTTTTTTTCTGCATAACTTCGTTTCTTCATTCTCAAATTGGCTCAAATTCACAGGTAGGCTGGAGCCTAATAGCATAAACACGTTTCGTAAATTTGATTGAAATGGGTATATAACTTTTTAAAATACATCGGAAAAACTTTATGAACAGGCTTATTTTAGGCTACAACAATTTCTTTCTGCACTATCCTTGGACCCACTTGACTGAAATTTAACATGGTATCGTCTATTTATGTAGTTAAGCTATGTAATTAATTTAAACAAAATTGATTCACAAATTTTCCAATTCCATCCGAAAAACCATAACCAAAAAAACGAGAAAACTTTCTGGTCACCCTGGTTTTTCCTTTATAACTTCGCCCCCCGTGGATCGATTTTGCTCAAATACAATACCAAACCAAGTTAAGGAATAAGCAACTCATATTATATTTCATCAAAATCGGATAACGCGTTTTTGAGTTATCTTGTCTACGGACGGACGGACGGACATGCATAAATCGATATAACTTTTGATTCCCTACACAACCATACCCTTGAAATTTTTCTGCGGTGATTATTTCTATGTGTTACACACTTGTAAATAAATAAGTGTGAGAATAAGAATATCATATTTAAATTCACAAGTTTAACTTTTAATTATTGCAATCTATATTTTAATTTTAGTTTATTAGGTCGAATTTCGACCAATAGTAAATGGTAATTTTTAGTGAGATGGGTGGGCTTGCTGATTGGAGCAGAGAAAATTAAATCTGGCTCGATTTGCGCCAGACTCATAAACTCACCAATATTACTTATTCGATTGATATACTACTGTGTTCAAAAAGTAAGGTGAATTTTTAATTTAAACTAAAAACTAATGATGTTATTGACATGTAATTTGTCACAGATGTCACTAACGGTCCTGACAACTTGAAAAAAAATTCATTTGTCCGATTCGGTTAACGCGGGAAGTTTAAATTAAAAATTCACCTTACTTTTTGAACACAGTGGTACATATAATAAAGTTGAAAAGGCGCATTCAGACAGACAGCAAAAATTATCAACTGTTTGTTTTGAAAATAATAATTTTAAAATTGAGTCAGCAGCAACGTTCCCTCTAAGCTGGGCGCGCGGGCGGCCGCCCAGGTATAAATTGGCATTAGCCCAGTCATTATTTTTATTTGCCCACTAAAAATATTGCAAAAACTTTTTTTTTGCGAAAATAGTTTGAAAATTTGTCACCATTTTCATTGCGAAAGCGCACACATTTTATAAATACATGTAGATTTCCACAATGAAGTCATGTTCATGGTTGCTGGCATGTTTCTTTTTATATGCCGTAGTTAGTAATATGGAAATTAAATATCAATTGGCACTTCTTTGGATTGTTTTTTTTTGTTAAATTTTGCCCGATTTATTTTAAATTTAAAACGGTTGCCCACATTGTCCTTTATACCGCCCATCGATTTTAAAAATTAGAGGGAACGTTGGTCAGCAGACATTTCTGCTAATTCTTGTCGTGCTTAAATTTCGAGATGCTGGAAAGTTTTGCAGTCTATATTGAATGGTTGTAGTATCCATTCGTAATTTGAGATAAATTCATAGAGAAAATATTGCTCAAACTGTGTCTCAAGTGCTGAAAGATCACCAACAATTATATTTTTTATAATGAATACGCATAATTCATTTTCGTCTATAAACTCTTTTCTCTATTGAAATATATCAGTATTGTTTTTGTCAATAGTTAATTTTCACATTTGTATTTTTTAACAAATCCATTTATTTTACCATACAAATTCAAAATACTATATTCACATTTTCACCCTGCAGTGTTAAATTCAATTCGCTACGTTTATCAAATATGTCGGCCATATAACACATATATCACAACTTCAACATCTAACTGTCGTCACAAAAATAATTAGCCGTGTCTTGATTTTTTTGGTAGTTCGTGTTTTGAGTGAGCAGCAAAACATAAACTCCTCAACCAAATTACCTTCGAAACAATATTTTGCGTACGTTGTGCCATATTTAAACATATTAGTAATTAGTGTTATTTAATTGGAAATTTTCAAAATTTCCTGCGACCCTACTTGGGTCGCGACCCATAGTTTGATAGCCGCGGCTATAGAGTGCATACATGTACGTTTTAAAAATGAAGATATAGTAAGTAGAAGAAGTTGAAAACACAACAGTTTTTTCTTTAAGTAGTTTTCAAGTAGCCTTTTGCCAATTTCGAAAGAAATATAATGGCATTTTTGCACAGAAAAATGCAACAAAAAATCTCCTAGTCTACTTACATTAGGTCTTTTAAAACCATCTCGTATATAGACTCATTACACCGAGACTGAACTCTGAATCTGAGCTAGTCACAATTTCGTATGGTTCGCTGAGTGTCCTTTCTCAAAATTGTTTCAACAGTATTTTTTGGGCTTAGTTTACGTGGGCTGCTGACATATCATATACATACGTTGTTCTTCCTTTACTCCCGCATTTTTAAACATAATAATTAGTCTGAATAAATCTGCAAATAATATTTTTTATTTTATCCCCTTTTAGCTGGCACTTTTGAAAATACATGTTCAACTTTTAAATAAATCTCAAAAGTACGAGATCGTACGTGGATTTTAGTTTTAACATCACTCACTTGAGTGAATTAAAACATTTACTACGTTCTACAATATTTTCCTTCTCTTCAATGCTTATAAAAGACATCAGTTAGTTTCAAGCTTATCTTTGAGAAAGTTACTAAACAAATTTAATTATTTATTTTCGAAAACATTTTGGTCGAACGAAAAACGGTTGTCATATGAAAATTTAAATTAATGAATTTATGTTTAAAATAAAAATATTATTTTATATTTAATAAAATACAATTGACTACGTCAATTTTGATAAAATTAAAAAGGATTCATGATAAGAATGGATAATTAAATAATATTTAAGTGTTAATTGATCAGATGATCTACTAAAGAATATTATTCGTCACAAACTTTTTTTTTTATTGTCGGTTTTTAGTCTATACTAAAATTTTAAATTGAATTTATTAAATCAACTTATTTTGCTGCTATATTCATTAAGTGTCAACCATAAAACAAAATAAAGTAAGTTCCTAATTAAGATGATACTAATTGACTAAAGTAAACAGAAAAAGTAACAATTCTTATCCATACTGATTATAATCTTGAGGTCAATCGGATTTCCTTTATTCTTTCCATACTATGTTTGCATTTTCAATTAAAATTTTAAATATAATCTAATAATAAGTTTAAGTATAATATAAATTTCTTTGTTACTGTTAGAAATTTTCTTTAAGTGAGATATTTGGATTAACAATATGTATTCATAAGAACATTTCGGACAATACATTAATTTGTTGGGATAATAAGTAAAGTTGCCTAATTTGTTTAAGAACTTCCTCAATTTTGGGAATTAAACAAGTAAAACTGGTATAATCTGAAAGTTTCATATCATACTAGTGTTAAACAGGCCCTATCCAGGTTAACACGTTGTCACACAGATTCTCCTCAGTTTTGCTAAGTTTTTAGCCGCATTGACGCTCTACAAATTACTCATTCGCGTGGTATTCACATCGTGTATACGACTTGTACGAACGCTTTAGATTTATTCGTATGAATGCAAAAAATTTCAAGTAATAGCCAAAATATTCAAGCGCATAGACTAATTCAAAATAGAGTCAATTCACCTAACAGATGAAAATGTAATTTTATTAAAATTTTGTAAGTTTACGTGTAATTTTGAACATGAACATTTTGAAAATTGTACATATTTCTCGATTTTTGCATTATAATGATTTGATTTTCGTATTTTCATTTCATTTTGAAAAGAAATGCATGATATCGTATAATCTTCACATTTTATTTGTACATAATTTTGCAATTCGTGTGAGTAGTTCATATGGTGCCAACACGACTTTATCGTATAATCATTCGATTTAAACTATTATTTTATTCATTGCGTCCGTTGCGTCCGTCGAGATTGCCTCCAGGGTAACCATGGAGGAACGCGTGAATTGTCAAATCGTTAGTGACGGTATAAATATTTTTGTGCAGGCAAACTCGACGCCGTCGACGCCGTCGATGAAATTTGTAACTTTTATTATTATTTGATATAATCTTTGTGTTATAAATTAAAATAGTTTTTTAAGTAGTGTAAATTAATAAAAAAAAACTAAAATATCGTTTTTAAATGGAATTTTCACAAAATAATTCCCACAAAAAATTTTAAAATGATATTTGAACGCGTCCGTCACGTAAAAGTTGAATACAAATCAACTTTTCAACGTCTGAACCGTCGCGTCCGTCACGTCCGTCGAGATTTCCTCCAGGGTTAGACTCTAATACGTTTGTTTTTACTGAATTATCCCTAACTTCCTAACCCTGCCGTATTAATTTTTTGCGGATTTCGACTCGAATAGACTTAGAATCCTTAGTTAGCATGTTTGGGCGTAATGAATAAAAATACCGCAGCAAAGTACAAAATTTGAGAAGGAGTTTATAGATATTTGGAAAGAGTCGATCAATTGGACAATATTGAAAAACTAATTACAAGATTAGAAAGTGACCTAAAGAACAAATAAAATTATATTTTAGACTGAAATTTAAATAAGTTTAAGAATGAATAAAACAGTTTCTTGAAACTAAAAAAAAATGTATTTGTTTCCGATTCCCTAGTAAATGATATTCGTATATTCGTTCAAGAACCAAAAAGAATTTTTTATAATACAACGTGTGACAACAGCTTTGATAACCTTGTAAGGAGAAATATCTTACCCTTAAAGTTGGACGGAATATATTGGGAGGTACACAGCATACCTAACCTTCGATCCGGGAATATTTCGTTTTAGTGTTAATAGACCTGGCTTCAATGTCTCTTTCCTTTGATTCGTATTTTACCCAATTTCCTTGTTTTTGAATCATTCCAATTGGAAGTAGACTTTCGAAACAGTTGACTTATCAACATAATAGCTGTATTTTATTGAGAGTGCTATCCGCGCCTAGCATACAAATATTTAGTGCCGGATAATATTGGAATATTTAAAGTTAACAGAACATTGGTTTAAATCTTGAATCTCGTAGCTGATTTTGGTGAGTTTTTTCTATTTTTTTATTGCTTTTTGTTTTATTTAGTTAAGACAATACTTTAAATAGCCGTCTCGCGAAATATTTGTTTTAATTTCATTATTTAAGTTTTAGTTCTTCCTCTAAATTTCTAGTACATTGGGATTGAAAATTTTAAATTGTTATCACGTGATCTTTGTTTAAAAAATTATTTTATATTTTTCAATTTTGTTTATAAACAAAAACATTAATAATCAAAAAGAGGCAAAATGAATGTGGGGACAAAATCTTTTTAAGAAATCCATTGTAGAAATTAATTTTATATATTTTTTATACATGAAAAGATATATTCCTAACAAATTTACCACGATATTTATCAATCAAAATTTCATTTTTCTTTTGAAAATGTAATCGCAATCATGAATTAAAACAAATTCAAATGACAGAAAATTTTAAATATGTCCTCTTTTTAGTCAATGCTCGGACAAATTTCTGAAAAATGTTCTCAAATTGTTCATAAAATTTTGCAACAACACAACAACACCCAACACCTATTTAGATCCTTTTAATTTTAATCTGTAAGAAAATAGCATACCGTAACACGTAATTGAAAATTGCGTTATATAGAAAAGTTTTCTCCGCACATCATTTATAAAATTTTGTAGTAGAGAAAACTAAATAAATAATTTATAACTGAAAAAATTTTCGGCACCAACAGGATTTGAACTCGCGCAGTTGGTTTTACTAAGCAAATCCGTTGCTGCGTGGTTAGCAACGGATTTGCTTCAATTCTTAAAGTAAATCAGATTCGTTAATATCAAATCACAACTGAATAAATAATTATAACTGAAAATAAAAAATATTCGCCATCGACGGGATTTGAACTCACGCAGTTGGTTTTACGAAGCAAATCCCTTGCTAACTACGCCATCGAGTTCACTTCTTAAAGTAAGTTAGATTCGTTAATATCAAATCAGAACTGAATAAATAATCTATCTATTATCACATATTATCATTTCTATTCAAACATGGTCAACTGTATGTCGTTCTATCACGATGTATGTAGAAGCAGAGGAGGTATAAAAATAGAGTGCAAGCTAGAACAAAAGGTCATAAAAACATTGTATTTGAAGAAGCCATGAAATAAATTACAAAAGCAGTTATTTTTTTGCTTCTTACTCTATTATGCTTCATTTTTTACCATTACATTACAATAAAACTAAAATCTACTTGAAGTCCACTCCGGGGCCCCGGGTTGGCGAGCGAAGCGAGCAGCGGCGCAGCCCTCTAGTTTGACAAAAACAATATTTTATGATGTGATATTTAACATGACATAATATAAAAATGCAAATAGATGTCATTATATTATACATATATGTAAATAAAATCTTGTCAAAGACTGGGAACAAGGAAAGTAATTATATTATCCTGTTGGAAAATTTAAAATGGCCAATTGAGAAAATTCTAATAAGAATATGAAAAAGCATTCATAGTTTTTAGTTATATCGCCTGTGTTTTAATTCTAGTAATTTACAGGGCTAGTTATCGAATGAAGAAACTATAAATGTAGTACCAGTATGGAAATAAGGTAGATTTGCCCTATTTTCTAGTAGGATTAACAACAATTCTCAATAATAGTTAGACTGTAACTAAAGGCCAATCTCCACACAGCCGACGTCCTATTCTGATAAAAGTATAGGATGCACTTTTGGGATGTCTTTTAATAAATAATAAATATGAGTTTCTATTAACTTCCAACAATGTATTTTCAAATCCCAAATAATAATAATCAATTTTTAATATTCTAAAGTAATTAGAATAATTCAATGTTAACTAGATCGAATATAATAAATTCAAAAAAATGTTTAACAAAGTACTCTCCACAGTACTCCCCTTCCAGTGAACAAGTAAACGAAATAAAATACAATAAAGTTAATTAAAAATCAAAAATGTTGAATTTAATGAGTTATTATAAAACGATCAGGTACTTTAATTTTTCTTCCCAATCTGGTAATTTTAGTCTCTGGTATTGAAAATCTTACTTCTTTGGTTCTTGATTGCTCATTTGAATCCTGCCCTTCCTTAGCCGAGGGCTTAGGAATTACTGCTGCCGGCTTATTAGATATCTTTGTGGAAAGATGACTGTTTGAATTCATGGAGTCTCCGGTGGTATAAGCAGCCTTCAGTCGGTCAATTGAAATTGTTACTTTCTTACCATTCACTAATAATACGAAATTCTTTTCGGTACGATCCACAATCTCATATGGACCACAAAACGGAGGTGTCAATGAAGTACGAACAGTGTCGTTACGGATAAATGCACGTTCACATGTTTTCAATTCAGGCTGAATAAAAATTCTCTCTTTGCTATGATTTGATGGTGGCGATGGACGAATGGCTGTCATGTGTTTAATTAATGATTTAACAAATTCTGATTGAATTCCTTCAACCTTACTGTCATTAAGAAATTGACCAGGTAGAGAAACTGAAGATCCATAAACCATTTCAACAGGCGTTGCTTTTAAATCTTCCTTGTAAGTTGAACGTAGTCCTAAAAGAATCGTTGGTAATACAGAATGGCAATCTTTAGTTGAATACGACATGATTGCTGCTTTTAAAGTTCGGTGCCAACGTTCAATTAATCCATTAGCCTGGGGATCGTAAGCAGCAGTTCGAATATGTTGGGTTCGAAGAATTCTTGATAGCTCTCGGAAAAGTATCGATTCAAATTGTCTTCCTTGGTCGGTTGTAATTCTTAGTGGAACATCGAATCGTGCAATCCACCCAGAAATTAATGCTGATGCAACATTTTCTGCAGAAATGTCCGTCAACGGAAATGCCTCTAGCCATCTTGTGAAACGATCGATGCAGGTAAGTAAGTAACGATAGCCACCAGAAATAGGCAATGGACCAACAATATCCACATTGATATGCTCAAAATGGCGATTAGGTAAAACAAATGTAGAAATTGGTGTTTTGTTATGCTTGAAAACTTTTGCTCGTTGACACGGTATGCACTGACGAACAATTCTCGCAATATCTTTATTGATGCCAGGCCAAATAAAACGTTGAGTAATTAATTTCACTGAACCTTTAATACCTGGATGTGACAATTGATGAAATTTTAATATGATGTCATGACGGAACTTTTTCGGTATGAAAGGTCGAATTGTGTTGTTTGATACATCACAGTAAATTTCTGAAGTAATTACATCGTTCAAATGCTGAGATAGTTTCTGGCGTCCACACAACTTGAGTGTTGTCGTTCTTTTTGTTTCCAGGAATTAGTTTTTGTAGCAACATTTGATTATCCACGGCATGTGGTATAAAACGACGGTAAAAATTTATAATTGCTAAAAATCTTTTTAACTCTTTAGCTATTTTAGGAAGTTGAAATAGTTGAATAGCATGAATCTTTTCTGGAAGTGGTTCAATTCTTTCTGCAGTAATATGATGTCCAAGGAGATTAATCTCTGTTTTGCCAAACTCACACTTAGAAACATTAATCCGTGAGTCATATTCACGAAGACGTTGAAAAACTATTCTTAAATGCTGCAAATGCTCTGTCACATTTGTAGACGCAATGACAATATCATGGATATAAACGAAAACAAAATCCAATTCAGCAAGTACCTCATTGATGAAGCGTTGGAACGTTTCAGCTGCATTCCTGAGTCCAAATGTCATGAATAAGAACTCAAATAATCCGAATGGTGTAATAATTGCTGTCTTCGCAATATCGGGCGGGTGAACAGGAACTTGATTGAAAACTCTTCTGAAATCGATTTTAGAAAAAATCTTCTTCCCATGTAAGATACTCGAAAAATCTTGAATGAATGGTATCGGAAAACGATCAGGAATAGTCTTATAATTGAGCAATCTGTAATCTCCGCACGGACGATAAGAACCATCTACCTTTTTAACTAGATGAAAAGGACTAGCCCAGCTAGATTTTGAAGGTCGACAAATTCCCTCTTTAATTAGATAGGTGAATTCTTCCTGCGCCGCTTTAAGCTTATCAGGTGGCAGCCTTCTAGGTCTAGATGCGACCGGTGGTCCATTTGTTTCGATAAAATGTTCAGTGCTGATGGAAACGTTAGGGCCATTATTTTCAGCCGCTAAATCGCTGAGTTCTTTTAATAACTTTAAAAACAATTGACAATTGACAATTGATTAAATGTTTTAATGCCAATGGATTGGACTGATGTTGCAGTAGCCGTTGCATGAATTTGAGTAACATTGTCAATGATTCTGCTACGTTTGACATCTAATAAAATATCAAACCTTTTGAGAAAATCGACACCAATAATTGGAATTTTTACGTCGGCAATAATAAAGTTCCATTCAAAGTCTCAACGTAATCCAAGATCAACCTTCAAACGTTTCGAACCATATGTAAAAATTTTGGAACCATTAGCTGCAAATAAATAATGGTTTTTGTTGGGATGCCTAATGTTGAATGAATTAACTGGAAGTACTGATATATCTGCACTAGTATCTAGTTATTAAATAATTGATGGACGATTTTCGATCGGAAACATATAAATGATTAATTTGCACAGTTTAAACGTCCTTCTGAAACTGTATTACTGGTTTTTTTGTTGTTGGTTGAATTTACAGGGAGCAATGCATTATGACGCTTTCTTGCCGAAGTTATGATGATACCAGCATACTCCTTGGGTGTCCTCATTGGAACTGCTGGCACGTGAACTTGAGCGTGAACAGAAACCGGAGCGAGATATTTTAGTAGATAACTTCTCAACACTCTTTGCCAGTTGACGAACTTCGTTTTGCAATTCTTCAAATTTGACTTTAGAAACCCTTGAAATTTCTAGTGTTTCAGGACTTTCAACTCGAGAAATGTTATTAAATTCACTCATTTCCAAAATTCTATCAGCTATAGTTGCTAACTTCTCTAACGGATCATTACTTAATTGTAGTAATTCACGAACATTTTGAGATAATTCTTTAAGCCACATTGTGGTGAGTAGACCAGTATCCTTCGTATCGACTAAATCCTTCATTTCTGATAATAGTTGAGACGGTTTTCTATTTCCTAGTTACAAACCAGAAAGAAGTCGGAGTTGTTTTCTTTGCTGAGATTCAGCAAATGTATCCAGCATTCGTTGTTTAAGTGCCTGATATTTATTAGCACTTGGAGGAGTTAACACAATATCCTTGATTTGTGTTAAAATGTTGGCCTCAATTGAACCAACGACAGTATGAAATTTAGTATCGTCAATCGTAATGCCTGCCGTTATAAACTGTGATTCAAGTTGAGCAAACCAGATCTCTGGCGCGTTGGGCCAGAATGAAGGAACTCAAACTGCGACTCTCATGACGGTAGGATTAATAGGATCACTTCTCTGGGGCGATGATGAGCGAGACATGTTCGATTTTACATCAAATAATTATGAAAAACAAAATTCACAAAATTAAATCGGAACGCTAATTAAAATATGAACTGAACTGAAATGAAATGAATTGCTTGAAAAGTTCATATTTTCTTGAAAAATGTTATAAAAATTAAATATTTTCAAAATTTGATTTAACGCCGCTAATAATTATGTTCCGGTCCTTCCAAACTCTTGCGTTGTAATCGGGGTCACCAATTTGGGATGTCTTTTAATAAATAATAAATACGAGTTTCTATAAACTTGCAACAATGTATTTTCAAATCCCAAATAATAATAATCAATTTTTAATATTTTAAAACAATTACAATAATTCAATGTTAACTAGATCCAATATAATAAATTCAAAAAAATGCTTAACAAAGTACTCTCCACACACTTATGCAAAATTTAGTTAAACAGAAAGGGAGAAACAATCATCCTACGAATTTTGTCGTCTTCTACAGTTCTAATTTCCCCATCTGATTCTTCATCTGCCAGATGATACAACGCTATCGTTGTACACTACCAAATTTTCTTATAGGAAGTTTTTCTATGACGAATTGATTTTTATGGTTTAGTGATGAAATTCGCAAGTTAAATTTTTAACTTCTATACGAAGTATGTAAAAAATAAAAAAAATTGTTTATCAAATCTCCACGTTTTATAAGATTCTAAATGGTTTGCAATAATTTTTATCCAATGTCTGTCTGTCTGTATATCACAACAAATGCTGTGATTAACTAAGGACTACGTTCACTCTGAATTCCCATATTCATATAGCTTTCTTTTAGAAAGGCTTTCGGAAGGTAACGTGATTTGAACATACGTATAGAAGTTTCGTCGTTTTGCACTATAGCTTGCTTTTAGATGTGATAGGAATTTAAGCCTTATGATAAGGTCTGAAAACACAATTTGGTACTACATTTTCCTATAAAATGGAAGGGAATGTTCTTAATTTTCCCATAATATTATAAATTGTGTGGGGAGAGACCCTGATGTTTCTATTCGATCAATCCTAGCGAAAATTGCAAAAGTCCATCTCTTTCTACTTTTCTTCATCTGGCAGATGAAGAATCAGATGTGTAAATGACTTTTAAGGCCAATCGCCACACAGCCGACATCCTATTCCGATAAAAGTATGGGATGCACTTATGCAAAATTTGGTTAAACAGAAAGGGAGAAACGATCATCCTACTAATTTTGTCGTCTTCTGCATTTCTCATTTCCCCATCTAATTCTTCATCTGCCAGATGATTCCCCTCAAACGCAGAAGAACATGTTCATCCGATTTAATGGAACTTCATCTGCGTTTGCATACTCTCACAATAATCTTACACGATACCAAAGTGTAACTAATAATAAAAACGCGAAACTTCCTATCCTTACCGTACCGCCGTTTTTCAAATTTTGCCTCTTCTTTTTGAAACAATTTTCTATCCACTGCTGACATAGATAGAACTAAAAATTTTACGTATGGGTGAAAGAGACACAATATTTTAAAAAACATCCCATTTCTCGCTTTTTTAATTTTAAAATGTAAACAATGAAACACAGGCGGAAATTAATATACAAATGCACACACACCAGAAAAAAAATTTGGCGCATATTTTTTTTCTGGTATGTGTGAGAAATTTATAAAATTTGGTCCCATATTTTAGATTCCAGGGGTAATTCATAAGATTCCATCTGATTTTTAAGAACATTTCATTCTCTCTCTTGCTGATGGATTTTGCCTATGAAAAGTATATGTACTCTTGCCTATTCTTTCCCCCGTATTGCCACGTGCTTTTTCGAGCTACTTCGCTGGCTTTCGAGACTTTGACGATTCCGTCACACACTACCAATTTTTCTAAATTTTGTGGGGAAACTCTGATGTTTTTATTCGATCAATCCTAGCGAAAATTACAAAAGTCCATCTCTTTCTAGTTTTCTGATTTTTCTCGTCAGAATAGGATGTCGGCTGTGTGGAGATTGGCCTTAAGAGCTTACTTTGATAATTGCAAACCTCTTTCGTATTTAGTTTTCATATAAGCTTCTACCTGTCAACACGGCTTATAAATTAATAATTTATGCAGTGCTAAATGGATTTTCTTCGTTCCAAATGCGAACATTTTGACTATTTCCTGTTCCATTTAACATTGAATGCGCTGAAGAATACTTTGTGGCTTCAATTTTGCTTTTTTTCATATTTGACAACAAAATCATAATCGTTTAAATTTAGATTATCTAGAAACTAAATACTACATCCAGATTGTTGTTAAAAGTTGCATAAATTTAACAATTTAACGAGAGGAAAGTCCACTTCTATTTCCATCTAATTAAATTCGCAAAACGTGAATGAATTATATATAAATTATATATAAATTAATTATATATTAAATTGTAAAATTAGTTAATATTAGCAAAAAAATTTGAATTACAAATTCGAACGAAAATATATTATTTTATAATTGCGTGCGAAAAGGCACACATAATTTACAATTCAAATTCTAAGCTATACCTATAGTGTTAGACTTCCCATGGCAAGTTTTCAATAAAAAAACATAATTAAACCCATATAATCCAAACTAAGATAATAACTTCATAATTACTGCGAATTGTGTTTGTACATGATATTGTATTACAAGATTTTGATTTAATATAGTCAGGAAAAACAAAATAAGATTTAAATGATTTTTTTTTTGATTTCACATTGGTAAAAGAATTTCCTTTTCTTTTTTCATATGGATTTTACTTTTACACGTGCATATGTACATATTTTTCTACTATATTTTGTTTATGAATTTTTAATATAATTTTCTTTATATTGTGTCCATCTCATAGCTTTATCCCTCGTACATTGGAAAAGAATTTTTTTATTTGCAAAGTTGTAAATATAATTTAAAGTTTCTTTTTATTTCAAAAGAAAACCGTAATAATTCCTTAAATTAATTCTTAAATATTTCTTTTCCGTTTCATCCACTTTCTTCTTTTCGTTTTACTTTTTTCAGAAGTACTGAAAATATTCTTTTAAGAAATTCTAATAATTATATTTTAATTAGAAGTCAAGTGCGTGTAGAAAATTTAATTAAAACAAAAATAAGGTTACTTCAGAGATGTTTATCTGATTTAAATTTGTAATAAGTGTTTTGTTGTTTAAAAATCAGAATCTTGCATCTGTTGAAAATATATAATTAATTAAAAATTCATTACATTCATTTGATGATAACCGAGCAATTTAGATTTTTATTCCTAGGAATATTTGAAAGGGTTTTTCAATAAGGGCGCTACAAATATTGTTTTAAATAAAACAAAACCGGTTTGAGATATCAATGAATTTTTTATTTCATGTTAAAGCACATTCTATGTCAATATGTATGGAATTCAATTCCCTTCACACGGGCCCGTTTGCAAAAGTCCAGTCGTGGAACCCAATTTACGACCACTTTTTCGCATAAATCGGCCGATATTGCAGTAATTTCGCGTTGAATAGTTACTCTGAGCTCTTCTAACGTTGAGACGTATAGACCAATGACTCCACGTGATCCCAACGAAAATAGTAGAGAGGCGTCAAATCGCATAAACGAGGCGGCCAATTGACGGGTCCATTTCTGGAAATAACATGCTGAACAAACTTACTTTTCAACAAATCGATTGTAACGTTCGCTGTGTGGCAAGTGGTACCGTTCTGTTGAAATCTCTTATTGTCCAAGTCCATATCACGCAATTCATTCCAAAAATAATCAGTTAGCATGGTTCGATAGCGATTTCCATTAACTGTAACGTGGCGGTTTTCAGCATCAACGAAAAAATATGGCTCGATAACACCTCCAGCATGTAATCCACACCACACAGCTATTTTCTGGGGATGCAATGGTGTTTCTTGAAGAATGTGTGTGTTGCTGCCTGCCCAATAACGCATATTTTGCTTGTTAACAAATCTGTTTAGCCAAAAATGAGCCTGATCACTGAAGATGATTTTTCGCTGAAAATCGGCATCATTTTCAAATTGAGTCTGACCCCAATTTACGAATCGGCGACGCAACAAATGATCAAGCGGTTTTAGTTCTTGCATCAGCTTGATCTTGTATGGATGTAAGCCAATATCTTTTCACAAAATTCTTCACAATGGCGTTACAGAGATGCCCAATTCTTAAGAACGGCGTGTAAGCGAACGATTTGGGTCTTCTAGAATTAAAGTGTCAACGGCCGCGATATTTTCGCTTCTTTGTCTCACTGGCACTGGAACATTTTGTAGCGACTATGTCAATTCAAATTTTCGCACTCATAACTCTAAATCAAAAAAAGTGGACTTAGGCTACTTTCAAAATAAACGGCTCAAATATGTGTGCACTCAGTTAGAGATTGCGGGGTCTGAAATATAAAAACGTCAATAATTCGGTCTATAATACCCAGATTTTTGCGAAACTTAAATCACACATTCAGGATAGGCCAACTGAAAAGATAGAATATTCATATCTCCACTCTGTGGGGAGTTACGGTGTAACAAAGTAGAAAAGTATCAATAATTCTGTGAATAATATGCGGATTTTCATGAAAGTTGGAACAACATTCTGGATAGGCCAATTGAAAGGATGGGGATTTTCAGTGGATCAAAGTGCAAAAAAGTGTGAATTGGGGCAGTGGTGAAGTCCGCATAGTCGCATAGCCTGCCGAGCTGAGGGCAACAGAATTTAACGGGATTTGAAACGAGAGCGCAGTGAAGTATTCAGTGACATTGTCGGTAAAGTTTCTTAACGGACAGGGCGGAATAGAAGAAGGTATAAACTCACTGCTATGGTTTGCTTTGCTCATTATTCTTATTCTTTTGAAGCTGATGGATGTTCTCGATTCCCTTTTTCTCTTACAATTTTTGGGTGAAGCTTTCGATACGTTTCTTTGTATAGTGTTTTGCTGTTAGAGTTTCTGATAGTAAGGTATTCGATTCATTTTTTTTTTTAAATAAGAAGGTAAAAGGAAAGTTTTACTCAATTTAAATTTTATAATATAGCTTTTCATTTAATTTTCCAAGATATTTTAAAAATAAGTTTTCATTGAAAAATTTTATTTTTGTGAGGCATAGCATAGCCGCGCTTGGTAAATCTGGTTTATATTCAAATGCATTACCTGGAAGTTATATCTCTTCTTCGATTTTTTGGGGCCACTGTCTTCATCAATATTCGAAATTTTGGGGCTAACACTCTCGTCAGATTTGTATAGCATTTGAAGTCTTCAATTTAAAGTTAGTCAAAAACCAAACTTTGAATGTTTTTCCTGAATCCATTCGTAGTAACCACTTTTTGCCCAAATCACCCTCCTTCGCCTTCGTTTTCTTTTAATTATGACTGCAACAATCTCGGCATTGAATCCACTTATTGTTAATAAATTCTCATCAATATTCATTATATTACAAAAATTTTCAAAATTATATTCAATTTTCACCGATTTTGATAATTACTTTTTAATTTTGACTTAACTACAGTGATGACTGAAAGTGATAAATCTGGTCAAAATGGCGGTGAATTTTTCACCAAACATGTTGTTCAGTACAACAAGTATAAAATGATTGGTGTTGTGAACGTATTTTAATTCACAGCGTTTTTGAAATATTCCTAATTTAGTTAGTTGTCATATCCCTCAAATTCAGAATTTTTTCTCAATCCATCTTTTTACATATAAGCACTTTATATAAATATTTTTCAAGCCCATTTATTCCGTATATGTGCTGAAATGAAATGTATCAACTCTGAAACCTTCCAAAATTAAATTAAATTGTTGAATACGTTGCCTATGATGATGTAGTCTTTTATAAAACGAACGGCACTTTGTCACTTTTTCACGAGATCTTCTTCTATATTATATATTAGATTTGTTTCTTTTTTCATGTTGCTTATGCCATGGTATCAAAGAACCTTCTAAATGGGGCATCTAATTGCCTTTAGAGTATTTCATAGAGTGATAAATTTTCACAAAATTTGTAAATTGATTAGCGAACTTTTCTCAAAAGCAATTCAACAATTTATTGGTAGGAGCATAAATTTCATTTATATTTGTTGACTTAGTATTGATATACAGTATATAGTATATAGTATTGAGGCACAATATTTCGAGTATTAGGAAAATTATTAGTATTTTTAAGATTTAATAGAATTTGGGAAGTTAGTTTGGAGTAACTTTACAATAAATGTTTTATTTCAAATTATATACTCTCTTGGAAAGTGTTGCTTTTATATTTGTAACTGTTTGTCTGTATTGATAGTCGAACTAGCTTTTACTTCAGATCTGTTGTTTTTCATAATGTATTTAAACATTTTTTTTTTTTTTTGAATTTTGATTTTATTAAATTTGTGCATTTAAAAAACTAATAGCGATAGTTCACTCCTAAAACATAACTGATAACCATTTTTAAACTAAGGGTCACGACTAGCGACACAAAGCGAGGTCGTCAAATTTTCTGAAAATTTCATAATTATTTGGTATATAAATAAGCGAACATAGCCCACTTATTGCGTGGATAAATGCTTTTAGTATTAGGGAGTAATAATCTCCATTCAAACGTTTTTTTCTATTTCATTACGCTATTCAATTTTCACATTTTCATTTATTTTTATAGAATCTTGCTTATTTATTCAAATAACCGAGCCAAAAATTAAAACATAAAATAGTAGTATTTGGTATGATAATATATATGTTGTAATATACCTATAATTAATCCAAATTTATGTTTGAAATTAAATTTAGTATACATTTATTGCATTATTATATCAACATTTTTTATACACTTTTAAATATCTTATATAATAAATTCGTAACTATGTTTGTTTGTTTGTCTGTTTGTTCTCTATATACTCGAAAATTGCTGAACTAATTTAAATACAATTTGGTACAACTTAGGGTATAGAATAATCGAATTTTCGATGGGTTGCAGAGGGCAAGGGGAATATATAAACTGCCCTTATTCAGTCAATAATAGGCATAACATATTTTCATGAAACTTAGAATATGCATTCTGGATAGGCCAACTAAAAAGATAGGATATGTCACCACTGGTTGGGGGTTTCGGGAGCCAAAATAGAAAACGTCAATAATTCGGTCAAATTTAAATTAAATTTACTTTTATTTTCTAGGAATAATGCGAACAGGGCCGCGGATACCTGCTAGTATAATATAAAACAACAGACTGAACAAATTTAACAGCTTAAAAAATGAGAAATTTTTGAATACCACTGAACACTGAGCAACCAACTAAAACCGCTAGACTAGCAAGCACACTTATTGAATCAGTTTTATCGCCACTACTTAAACTATACAGAAAGAGAAAATTAGGGGCGGTTTGTTCACTCTTGATTAACTTTAATCCATGATTATACCAGTGGTTAACCATCAATTGCGTTTGTTCACCAAAATTTTAATCATAAAATCCATGGTTTGGTTAGTTAATCAATGATTTCGTTAATCAGCCGATTTTCTATGATTAACACCATTTAACCCATGATTTACTGGAATTTCGTTTGTTCATGCTTAGTTTTATGACAAGTTTTGTGATATGATGAATATGTTCTCATTCAAAACAATGATTTGTTAATGATAAAAAAAACATTCACTTTCAGTACATTTTAATAAAATTGAACTCAACAAATATTATTTATGTTCTCTCTTTAACGAACGTGAGCTATTACAATACACAAAAAAAAAACATTATGACATATTAATATGGATAATAGGCTTTTAATTAAATAATTTTCAATTAATTTTATTTTTATTGAAAGAATTTTATTAAACTAATTCAAATTTATATTAAATTTAATCAAAATAATTAATAAATAATAAAAATTCAAAAATTTAAATTAATCATTGATTGAAATTTGACAGTTGCATTGGAAAACATTGGAAAACCATTGGAAAAATGGAAAAATCTATGGTTTAGTTACCAAGGTGAAAAAAATGTGAACAAACGCATTTTGTTAACCACAGATTCATAATCATGGATTAAGCAACATCTATGATTACCTAACCACAGATTTAACCAAGAGTGAATAAACCGGCCTTTATGCCCTAGACATACTACACGATTTAACGCAGTCGATTATTTTTAATCCAGATCATGCGACACATTCTGTTTTTCTGGATTAAAATTAATTCTCAATTATTCTTTGACATTTCTCAAAGCTTTCTATAAAATCTTTTTTGGTTAGGAAATTTTGGAAGTAAAAAAAAAAATTATTTATGAATACGCGAACATCTAAAATATAAAAGAAAAAATTTAAAAATATTATATTTGAAAAAAAAAGAGTCATTTCCTTCGAAATACAAAAAATTAGAACCGCCAAATTCAAATCTGTGATTTTGTACTGTGTCTTCTTCTTATTTATGCTTTTTCAAGGTTTATATCTATAAATATGAGCGGTATTATCAGATTTAAAAGCGAAAGCTTTAAAGCTTTTCATACTCAGAAAGGTTCTCAATTATTCAATAACTGAGATCAAAATCTGGTCCGTTATCGAATTTTAACTAAGAATCGTGAGATAATCGAGATTATCGCTGCTAATATGTCTTTAGTATTAGTCGTAGCTCAGTTAAAATTATATTGCCTAGTGTGATATAATTGCTGTATTTGATTGGGAATTCTATCGGGCACTAATTTACTTTCTCAAAAGAACGATTTTTTTTAATCAATGTTCTTATAACATTTAATTTCGGATGTTGGTACTACTGATATTATTTGACAGCAGTTGAATTTAAACAAAAAAATTTTTTTTTTTTTGTAAACGACAAATAATTCGTTCTTCTATACTGCGGTTCCATTTCAAACTCACATTGAATTTAATAAAATTTGTACAAAAATCTCTTATATTTTTTGTGTAAATAAATTTGACATTTATTTTGTTTTTATTAAAAAACATGCAAGGCCGCCAATTTATAAAAAACAAAGTTTTGATTTTTAGTACATATTTTCTATCGATCGCTAATTTAGCGCCCAATTTTATCCGGCGCTAATTAAGAACATATAAATGTATGGTAAGCACCGATAGAATTCCCAATAAAATACAGCAAATATGTCTATCACAAGAATATTATCTTTCTAACAAATAATTGTACAGGGGTGGGCATAATTATTTTTACACTTGAAATTTTTTGAAAAACGTTCTTTGCATGCCGATTTTATTGGGTTCGAATTAGAATTTACAAAAATTTTTTTTTGGAGATGTAGCAGTGATATGTTCAAAACTCAATAGCAAAAGAGGGAGTGTAAAAGGCTGGAGGTTTTTTATACACAGCAGTATAAACTTTTATTGGCATAGGGCATAAGTATTTTTACACACAGTACCAGTGTCGAAAGTCTTGTGTTTCGGTCAGTATGGTCCGTTTACTTAATAAAATTATTGAAGGAAATTATTTTCTAATATTTAATCTTTGGTATTTTAAAAAAAAAAATTTTTGGAAAAACTTTCAAAATGGCGAAAACAAGGGAAATCAATGTGGAAGACCGTGCGACCATTGTAACGAAGTTTGAGTGTGAAATTTCTGCTACTAAAACCGCGGAAACTTATCAAATGTCACGGTAGAGTGTTTATCTGCTATTAAAGAAAAAGAAAAAGTTAGAAACACTTGAAAAGATCAAAAGAATTTGCAGAAATAGAGTCACAAGTGACCACAAAGGCAGGCGTCTTGTCGGTTTTATTAAAAAAACTCGTCTATTGCTCCATATAAAGTAGCAGTAAATTCAAATTAGGTAGCTGGAAGAAACACAAGTAAATGGACCATACCTAGAAGATGCACCAAAACCGTATTAAAGACCACCGTTACCCGAAATATGCCATACACTTCTGTCGCAAACGAAGTAAATCGCGACAAATAAATGAAGCCACGCACATTATATACCTAATATTTTATTTAGATAATTTCTTCAATGGATATAGGTACATATGAACGCAAATATATAAAATATCGCTTGTTATAAAAAAAAAAAGAAAAAGAAATTGAAAATTAGACTTCCCGAGAGAATTCCATTCAAAGTCTTAACGTAAGAAAGCAAAAAATAAAACAAAAGCAAACAAAATTGATTGAAAAAGATGTACATGCAGAACAATTTCAACTCGAAAGAATAGCAAATAATGAAATTTCTAGAGGAATTATACCATTAGCTACGCTAATCATCATTTAAAAATAAAGAACTCAATACTGCTTGACGTGTCTTATTGTAGGATATTATAGGATCTTTGCTGATACATTTTGTCTTTGAAAACTGTCAGTGCTCTCTTGTACTTATTCCAACGTGAATTTCGTTTTTTTTACTACTTTGTTCTGATCGAAGTTTGGTCGATAACTTTGGGTGTTTCGTAATTAGTCATACTTTGTTTTTGACATAAACTAACTTCATAAGGCTGTGTAATCTAACCACAACGAATTGTTAAAAATAATCAAAATAATTTCATAAGTTTACGAAGTATCTTGTGACAAGGTCTATTGTAAAATACTATTTTGAGTCTAATCTGAATCCACTGTTTTTGTCAGGTTAAATTTCAAAACAGTATTGTTCATAAAATTGGTATTCTGAACCTAATATTGTGGTTTTGATTAGTTCAAAGCCTGCTTAAAACGGATCTGATTTCGAATAACCTGCATTTTACGCATAATTTCATTTTAAATTAGCTTAGACTCCATGTATAAAACTTGCAAACCAATAATTTAATTAACGATAACGGTGCGAGCGAATTGTATTCAATTAGGACTGAAGCTCTGGTGCAAATGTTAACTCTAAATGCGCTAGTTTGAGTGCGATACACAGTTATGTTACTCATTTAACATATTTTATGAAGTATTTGAAAACGTTTTTCAAAAAAAAAGGTTGCTTTGTATATTGGAAACTAGTAAAATACTAGGTGGTAACCCGTCCTAGGATGGCCTCCTAAAAATTTCGGTTTAATAATCACTGTAAATTATTGTAACAAAATGTATTCACGCGTAGCATCTCAATTCGGAACATAATGGATCTTTTACCCCGTTCCCGTAACACCATCGGAGATATATTTCATGTCTTAGGTTGACCTATTCAGAAAGCACATTTTTTATGACGCAACATCCCGAGTGGGGAAATAACTCCCGTCAAACATATATTACGTAAAGGCAAAAACCTCGACAACCGCAGGGCCAAAGTGGTGCGAGATAGAACTATTTTGTCTTCGACAGAAAAAATCCCCGTCAAAACCTCCACAACTTAGCTGAACATTGTAATCGCTTTTGCCATCTATATAAAAAGTTCAAAAGTTTCTATTGACACCAGCGCCAAAGCGGTGAAAGATAGAACTATATGGTCTTCGGCAGAAATAGTGCCAAATGAAAACTTCCACAACTTTGGTGAGCATTGTAATTGCGGTTACCCTTGTAATCGTGTGTGACCTCTATATAAAAAGTTAAAAGTTTCTATTCACTCGAGCGCCATAGTGGTAAGAGATAGGACTATATGGTCTTCGGCAGAAATAGTGCCCAAGGAAGACTTCCACAACTTTGCTGAGCATTGTAATCGCGGTTACCCCCATATAAAACGATCCAAAGATTTTATTGACTCTAGCGCCAAAGTGGTGACTCATAGAACTATCTGGTCTTCGAGAGATATAATCCCCATGAAAATCTCCGAAACTGCTGAACATTATAATCGCGTGTGACCTCTAAATACGAAGTTCCAAAATTGCATTGACTCCAGCGCCAAAGCGGTGAGAGATAGAACTATGTGGTCTTCGAAAGAAATAGTCCCCATGAAAAGTTACACAACTTTGCTGAACATTGTAATTGCGTGTGACCTTTATATAAAAAGATCAAAAGTTTGTATTGACTCCAGCGCCAAAGCGGTGAGAGATAGAATTATATGGTCTTCCACAGAAATAGTCGCCATGAAAACCTCCACAACTTTGCTGAACATTGTTATTGCGTGTGACTTCTATATAAAAAGTTCGTAAATTTGTATGGCCTCCAGCGCCAAAGCGGTGCGAAATGGAACTTTGCCGTGTACGTCAGAATTGTTATATATATAGATATCATTTTAACTAAAATTATTGTTTGAATAATAACTGTTATCAATTGGGCAGTTATCAATTATAAAGTCAGTCAGTAGGTAACAGCCTAAACAGAAACTCGTGATCTCGGAATTATCTGTATTAAACTCAAATTGTATTAAACACAAATTATATTAAAGTATTAGTATTATTATAAATTCGGACTTTGATTAAAAACACTTTATTGGCGACGAGGATAAATCGTATTTTTTTTATAATTTTAAAACGAGTTATAATACAAATAATGTCAGAGTCAGTTTTAAAAGAATTAATGTTGCAACAACAGCAATGGGCATCGCAAATATTAGCTGACCAACAAAAGTGGATGAATAATGCTTTAGAGATAACTCAGAAAAAGTTAAAGGAAGCATTAGTTATTTCAAGTGATGAAACAAATAGGTTTTCTAATATTCCGCCTTTTCAACAGTTTGTCATAGGTAAGAATATGTGGGAAACATATCTTTCGCAATTAGAGCAGCATTTTCAAGCATATAATGCAACTGTGCCTGAGAAAAAACGGGAGTGGTATCGAATTGTTTGAATTATTAAAAAAGCTTTTCGGTAGTGAAGACATTACTCGAAAATCATTCGATGAACTAACGGTAAAACTCAGTGAACATTTTAAAGCAAAAATTCATATTTTAGCGTCGCGATATGAATTTAATAAAACAAAAATGAGAATTAACCAATCTTATGCAGATTGGATAGCCGATTTACGTGGTATTGCACGGAATTGTAATTTTGTTTGTGGCAATGGCGACTGCAATACAGAATTTGTGGATGAACTCATTCGGGATATGATTATTTTGCATACTCCACATGATGCAGTTCGTACAGCTTCTCTTCAAAAACGAAATCCAACATTAGTGGAAGTGTTAAATGTAGCAGAGGCATTCGAAGCAACACAAAAAACTGTGGCAGCTATAAAAGAAAATAGTATAGAAAG
Organism: Xylophagus ater; assembly: GCA_963422695.1. Classification (NCBI taxonomy): domain Eukaryota; kingdom Metazoa; phylum Arthropoda; class Insecta; order Diptera; family Xylophagidae; genus Xylophagus; species Xylophagus ater. The sequence continues at coordinate 40,264,825 of OY730478.1, forward strand.
TCCATCGGTAGTTAACCAGGTGGAGAAATACAAAAGGAATTTCGGTGGTAAGGCTAAAAAAAAAATTGTTAAAGCAGCATCTACGGAATGGAAATCATGTTCGGGTTGTGGCGTTAATCACGAGCGGAATAAATGTAAATTTCGCAAAGCAACGTGTTATAAATGTAAAAAAATTGGTCATATAGCACATGTCTGCAAAACTATTAAAAGCTCAGAATCGAATAATGCACACAAATCCGAAACTTCAAATGCCGTTGAGCAAGTTTTCCTCAACGAAATTCAATGTTACCAAGCCGAGAAAAAAGTTTTTATTGATGTTCTTGTCAACAGACGCGCTTTAAAATTTCAATTAGATACTGGAGCCACGTGTTCCATGGTGGGTCTAAAAGGGTACGAACAGTTACAAAAGCCAAAACTTGAACCTTGTTGCAAAATTTTAAGAGCATATGGTGATGTTAGTATACCTATTTTGGGGTCTTTGAAAACAAAAATCCAAATTGGTCCACAAATACATACGCTAGAGATTTTGGTAACTAATACAGCACATGGCAGTAATATTCTGGGTTTAGATTGGTTTAAAGTATTTGGGTTCAAAATTCAATATCAACAAGTAAATTCAATTAAATTGTTGCCTAAAATAGATAATCTATGCAAAAACTACTCTAAAATATTTGAAAATTCATTGGGAATATGTAAAAATTTCAAAGCAAATTTAATTCTAAAACCAGATGCCAAACCAAAGTTTTTCAAGGCTAGACCTATTCCATTCTCGCAAATGCAAAATTTTAAAGATGAAGCAGATCGACTAGTATCGGAAGGCATATGGAAACCCATCCAATTTAGTGATTGGGCAGCACCAATTGTTATTGTGTCAAAGCCTAGCGGAAAGATTCGTATTTGTGGTGATTTTAAAGTGACAGTCAACGCACAAATAGACATTGACCAGCATCCTATTCCTAGGATTGAAGAACTTTTTCACAAGTTACGAAAAGGTCAATTCTTTTCGAAAATTGATTTGTCAGATGCATATCTACAAATGCAACTGGATAATAAATCCAAAGAGTTTTTGGTAGTAAATACTCCATTAGGACTATTCCAATATCAGCGCTTGCCATTTGGTATAGCTAGTGCACCAGCAATATTTCAGATATATTTGGAACAAGTCATTAGGGGAATTAAGGGAACTGCTAATTATATTGATGATATTGTCATTACAGGTGAAACTATGGAAGAACATTTAGAAAATTTAGAAGAGACATTCAAAAAACTTCAACAGAACGGATTACAGTGTAAGCTAGATAAGTGTCAATTTCTGCTTGCAGAAGTACAGTATTTAGGACACATTATTAGTGCTAGCGGAATACGACCGACAAATACGGGAATCTTAGCTGTTAAAGAACTTCCTCGACCTAAAAATATCAAAGAGTTAGAAGCATTTATTGGTAAAATAAATTATTACCATAAATTCATTAAAAATTTTTCGCAATTAGCCGCCCCTCTTAATGGGTTACGTCGGAAAAATGCGCATTTTGTTTGGAAAACTGATCAAGAAAATGCTTTTGAAGAATTAAAACGTCAAATTGTGGATGCAACACAGTTATCGCACTTTCATGACGACTTTCCATTAATATTAGCAACTGATGCTTCTTCACATGGAATCGCAGCAATTATTTCACATATTTATCCAGATGGATCGGAGCGACCTATTGCTCATGCATCTAAAACCTTAGATGTACATCAATGTAAATATAGCCAGATTGAAAAAGAAGCGCTTTCAATCGTGTACGGTGTGAAAAAATTTCATCAATATTTATATGGCCGTCAATTTACGTTAATAACCGATCATCAACCTTTAGTTTCATTGTTTAATCCGAGTAAACAATTGCCAACAATGACTGCTAATCGTATTCAGAGGTGGGCAATAATTCTAATGGGATATCGCTACAAAATTCAATATAAGCCAACAAAACAGCATTGTAATGTTGATGCCTTATCTCGATTGCCTAGAGGACCAGTTGACCAGTTCGACAAAGAAGATTCTTGTTTGCATTTAGATTTAAAAATTCAAAATGATCTAGATTCTTTTCCAGTTGACAGCAACAAAATTGCAAAACATACTGCTGAGGACAAAATTCTTCAGAAAGTTGTAAATTATATTCAGAATAGTTGGCCTACATATTTATCTGAATCTGAAAAGATGTTACAACCATATTTTATTAAGAGATGTTCGCTTATTATAATCAATGGAATTATTATTTTACAAAGCAATAATAACCGAGTCATAATTCCTACAGATTTACGAAATAAAATTTTAAATATGCTGCACAAAGGACATTGGGGCATAGTACGAACAAAGCAACTAGCAAGGAAATATTGTTGGTGGCCAAAAATCGATCACGATATATCAACATTGATTGCCACTTGTCAGGCGTGTCAAGTAAATGCATCCGGTCCAACTAAACAATTTCAAAGTTGGCCTGAAGCAAACAAACCTTGGCAAAGAGTTCATTTTGATTATGCAGGACCATTTTTAAATCATATGTGGTTGATTTGTATTGACACGTATTCGCAATATCCATTTGTAGTTGAGATGAATTCAACATCGTCAAAAGCAACAATAGAAGCAATGAACAATATTTTTTCTCTAGAAGGTTTGCCTGAGACAATAGTGACCGATAATGGACCACAATTTTGCTCAAGTGAACTTCAAGAATTTTGCAAAAGTAACTGCATTGAACATCTTACGAGTGCACCATTTTACCCAGCATCTAATGGTGTAGCAGAAAGATTTGTTAGAACGTTTAAAACTTCTATGAAAAAAATTATAGAGGGAGGAGAAAATGTAAGAAGTTCGTTACGAAAATACTTGACGTCATATAGAGAAACACCAAACTTAACGGGTAAGTCGCCTGCTGAAATATTACATGGTCGTCAACCAAGGAATTTGTTATCAGTAATGTTGCCAGAAGAAAAAACTGAGATTAACCGGAAGACGAAAAGCAAGTACATAGAAAATCAACCCGTATTCATCAAGAATTACGGAAAAGGAAAAATTTGGCTTTCTGGTGTTATATTTCAAATTTTGGGACAAATGGTTTATCTAATCAAAACTGAATCAGGAATGTATAAACGGCATCAAAATCAAATTCGCTCAAGAGAAATAGATAATAGTAATGCATCTAATGATCTTGATTTTACATTAGCTCGCGCTTTAGCTGATACTACAGTTATTAGCCACACTCATAGTAATCAAAACTTAGCTATTCGCAAGAGAGATGAAGTGATCAACACACCATCTAATGAGACGGAACCTATTGTTCAACTAAGAAGGACGACTCGCATAACTAGACCAGTACAACTATTTCAATCAGCACCCTTGAAGAAAAATTAAAGGAAGGGATATGTTATATATATAGACATCATTTTAACTAAAATTATTGTTTGAATAATAACTGTTATCAATTGGGCAGTTATCAATTATAAAGTCAGTCAGTAGTTAACAGCCTAAACAGAAACTCGTGATCTCGGAATTATCTGTATTAAACTCAAATTGTATTAAACGCAAATTATATTAAAGTATTAGTATTATTATAAATTCGGACTTTGATTAAAAACACTTTAAGAATGTCCGGCATAAAAATCTTAATAAGATTGCCTCAGGTCAGAATCATTTCCGATGTATATTTCAGATTATAAATGATGTTTTCCGAAATAAGCTTTCAAGCGACCCTTTGTAACTCCTCCGACCCCAACCTCCCCGGAAACAAAATTTCTGCACGTTTCAAGTAATTCTCTACAACATATCAAAAAATGTTTTTTTTTTTTTACTCAACGAATTTTCTTTCCGGACAATATAGGACGGACAGAAAGATAGGACGGACAGAAAGAAAGAAGGATTAGCCTTTTGTATATATAATTTCGTGCTATGACGGGTGAAATAGCAATCTATATAAATAAAATCGTATCTGTACGTTTGTACAAAATCGATAATCTCCGAAACTTCTTGATCAATTGACTTGAAATTTTTATAAGATGTTCCTCAGGAATATGAGGTGGTTCTTACATACTTTTTATTTACCTATGTTGCATCTGAGTCAGGTAATAATTGATTTAAAGAAACCAATCACTAACACATAGCCACAAGCATGTTCAAAATGATTGTTCTCCAACGAGAAAACGTGATTTTTTATACGCACACACGCATACATCAATAAGCGTATATTATAAAAATAAAGATGGGCGTAAATATTAATTCGGAGGGGCAACACTTAAAATAGGCTTAATGCTTATGTATTCTGGAACATCAGAATTGCGAAAAATGTTTGCGTTATTTATTCTACAAAACAAGTTTCTCTTAAGCGTACAAAATTAAATTATTCGCTTTGGATCCTGTTTATTGAAATGTTTTTTTTTTTTTTTATTTAAGTATCTTTACAAGCTATCTTAAGTTAGTCTCGACTAACGATATTAAGTAATAAGGTGTGACATTGAAATTTGGCTCGTAAGGATCAGATCCAGTGGTCTAAGTTCCTGTGTTGTCCTACTATTTATATTATGGTTGTTGTTGGTAGGATGCCATTAATCCGTATCAATAAATCTTGATGATAGGTCTGACGGTTTAAGTCTCTTAAGTCTCCGGACTTCTTCGTTTGTCGATATTAGTTGTGATACCAGCTGATTTGGGTGGTCAAGCAGTCTGATAAAGTATTTTTCACTGTTTTTGGATATTACCTCCTTTACAGTGCAAATGTTGAGGTCTTTCCTTATACGGTCGTTCCGCACGTACCAGGGCGCTTTTGTAATTGATCGCAGAACTTTTGCCTGAAATCTCTCTAGTATTTCTATATTGGAGTTACTGGTGGTTCCCCATAATTCCATTCCATAGGTCCATATGGGTTTTAGAATGGCCTTGTACACAATTATTTTGCATTCCAGAGATAATTGGGATGAGCGTCCCAGAAGCCAATAAAGTTTATTGTATTTGACTCTTAGTTGTTTGTTTTTGTTTATTATGTGTGTTTTCCAGTTTAAGCGTCTATCCAGATGCATACCAAAGTATTTTACAGATGTAGCATGAAGAAGTTCTGTGTTGTTTAATTTTACAGCAGGACAGTTTTCTATTCTTCCGGTGAAGGTGATGTGCACTGATTTACTTTCATTTGCTTTGATTTTCCAAACCTTAAGCCAGTCTTGTATTTTTGTCAGGTTTTCCTGCAGTCTCTTTGATGCTATACGAGGATTTGTGTGCGATGACAATATGGCTGTGTCATCAGCAAAGGTTGCAGTAACAGTGTTTTCTGTTGTTGGGAGGTCAGCGGTGTAGATCAAATAGAGAATAGGTCCTAGAACACTTCCCTGCGGTACTCCAGATTTTATTTGCCTTGTAGTTGTATATTCTTCCTGGTGTTTCACAATAAATTGACGGTTGCTTAAATATGATTTTAATATTTGGTAATAGTGATGTGGTAGCTGTTGTTTTAGTTTATACAAGAGGCCATCATGCCATGCCTTGTCAAAAGCTTGGGCAATGTCTAGAAAAGCTGCCGAGCAGTATTTTTTCGTCTCTATTGCGTTGTTGATTTCGTGTACAATTCTGTGAATTTGTTCAATTGTTGCATGTTTTTGGCGGAATCCAAACTGATGAACCGGTATTAAATTATTTTTCGTCAATACTGGTTTTAGTCGTTTTGCAAGTAGCTTTTCAAAAACCTTTAATAATACTGGTAATAGACTAATCGGCCTATATGATTTAACTTCATGATGGTTTTTTCCCGGTTTTAATAGAAGGATAATTTGAGCTTTCTTCCATTGCTCCGGAAATAGACTCGTTCTTAAAACGGAGTTAAATAGGGATGTTATAAATTTCATACCTAATAAAGATAATTCCTTTAGCATTTTTCCTGTTATACCATCATATCCTGGTGCCTTTTTTGGGTCGACTTCTTTAACAATTGTTGCTATTATTTCCTTTGTGTTTAACTTCCTTATCGGCAAGTCTAATTGCAATGGTGTGTCAAGGAAGTTTATTATCTCTTTGTGTTTCTCAACTGTAGTTTCCGATGGATAAATGTAACGAGCAAATTATGTCTCTACCAAATGGCGTAAAATTTTGTAAGCCCATAGCCGAAAGCCATTTCATTTCTCATTTTTTGGAAAGCTTAAAGCCAAAAAAAGGTATTTATAATTGACAAGGCTGAATTTTCAAAATCTTCGACGAATTTTAAGAATTGCCCCCAAGTTCTCAAAAAAAATTACTGTCACTGGTAATTTTAATTAAAAAAAAAACGAGGGGTTTTTAGATTTGGATTCAAAGTTGATTCAAAAAACGAATTTTTTACTAAATTATGAATTAACATCATTTCTGTTTGATTAATTATTATATATGAGCCGTTTATTTTGAAAGTGGCCTAATTCCATTTATGTTACAATCGAGATATTTAAGGGTTTGCGTTTTAGAGAATTTAAAAATATTGGTAACTAATAAAGTGATAGTGTAATGTTTTTTTGTTTCTAAGAGTGTTTAATTTATCAACCCACTTAGCATTATTGGCATTCTTTATAAACAAATATGTTTTTTGTGTCTATATATGGAATTAAGCCACTATCAAAATTAATGAAATGAGCAATTTATTTTGAAAGTGGCCTAACTCCACTTTTTTTGATTTCGAGTTATTAGCACTTTTGTTATTTAATAACTTTTCTAGTTCACTAAAAAGCACAAGAGCATGAAAAAATAAATTTCCCTTGAAATAAATTTATTTCTTTAAAATTAATAATACATTATTGAAACAAATTAGTCATTTTTCTTCAATTTGTGTATGCGGGAGGGATTTAAAATAATTATGGTGTACCGGTGGTATATAATGCAATAAATCCATTAAATCTTTTGTACTTTGTTGAGTTTTGAATGGAGCATCATCATCCATTAATGTCTTGTAGAATATTTTGTATGGTTCAGTTCTCAAAAATCGCATCGAAGTTCTTTTTAACCAGTTTACCTTTTCTCCGTTAATATTCTTCAACCTACTATAAATCGCATTTTCAAGAGGGTTAGTTGAAATGAAATCCTCTCGTTTCATTTCATTTAGCGTAAACATTATTTTCCACACTTTTTTATGACTTCATAATATTCCTCAGGGACAAACAATGAATTATTTTTTCGTAACGCCATTTCTACTACTGCGAAGTCTGTCATTAGGAAGAAATGAATGCCCTGATAATATGTCAATAACATCAATATTATATTCGGCAGATTGGATAAACTTTAACCATGTCAAAGCTACTTTTATATTCCTATTTTGTCCTGAACACATATCGCTGTAAGCTACAATCTCCAGGGAGTTGACTAAAAAAACTGAAACCGAATTCAGATCGAGATTGCTACTTGTATAACATACTCTGTAACTCTTAAAATTGGAATTAAGACACTTTCAAAATAAATAATTTGTCATTTTATTAATCAACTAATATTTGTTATAAGAAATCTTAATGATTTTAAACAAATTTTATACAATTTGCTGCAAAATGTAAAGATAACGTGAAAATGTAATTATTTAAATAGCTAACTTAATTTTTTTGGAAAATGGAATTAGGCCACTTTCAAAATAAACGGCTCATATGTAAAAGGCTAATCCTTCTTTCTTTCCCTCTGTCCGTCCTATATTGTCCGGAAAGAAAATTCGTTGAGCAAAAAAAAAAAACTCTTTTTGATATGTTGTAGAGAATTACTTGAAACGTGGAGAAATTTTGTTTCCGGGTAGATTGGGGGTTGGAGGGGTTACAAAGGGGGCTTGAAAGCTTATTTCAGAAAACCTCATTTATAATCTGAAATTTACATCGGACATGACTCTGACCTGACGCAATCTTATTAAGATTTGCATGCCGGACATTCTAACGTACACGGCAAAGTTCCATTTCCCACCGCTTTGACGCTGGAGGCAATACAAATTTACAAACTTTTTATATAGTCACACGCAATAACAATGTTCAGCAAAGTTGTGGAGGTTTTCATGGGGATTATTTCCGTCGAAGACCAAACAGTCCTATCTCTTACCACTATGGCGCTGGAATCAACAAAAATTTTGGAACTTCGTATGTAGACGTCACACACAATTACAATGTTCAGCAAAGTTGTGGAGGTTTTCATGCGGACCATTCCTCTGGACGACCATATAGTTCTATCTCTCACCGCTTTGGCGCTGGAGTCAGTACAAACTTTTGAACTTCGTATATATTAGTCACACAAGAGTACAATGTTCGGAAAGTTATGCAGGTTATCACGGGAATTATTTCCGTCGAAGACCAAACAGTTCTATCCCTTACCGCTTTGGCGCTGGAGTCAATACAATTTTGGAACTTGGTATGTAGACGTCACACACGATTACAGTGTTCGGCAAAGTTTCGGAGGTTTTCATGGGGATTTTTTCTGTCGAAGATAAAATAGTTCTAACTCTCACCACTTTGGCGCTGCGGTTGTTTAGGCCCCTACTCTATAGAGGTTTTTGCCTTTACGTAATATATGTTTGACGGGAGCTATTTTACCAACCGTAGAAATGGGATCAATTTAATATCTTCGCTGAGGGTGTTGCGGGGTAAATAATGTGCATTCTGAATAGATCGATTTAAGACATGAAATATATTACCAGTGGTACTACTAGAACGGGGTAAAAGATTTATTATGTACCGAATTAAGGTGCTACGCTTGAATACATTTTGTTAATTTACAGCGATTTGTAAACCGAAATTATTAAGAAGCCGTCATAGGACGGGTTACAACCTAGCAATTAAATAAAGCCTATAAAAACATTTTTTTGTACAGCAATAATGAAATTTCGCCCATTTTAATACAAAATATATCAAACTTACGTCTGAAAGAAAAAATTTTTCCCCCCGAAAATTATAATTCGAGCTAAAAAAGATATCGTAAAAATAGGTGTTTAATCGCGAGCCTTTTCGCGATGTGGGGAACGACAAAAAAGTTTGAAAACAATAAAACCAAAAAATTAATCGTTATAAAATTTAGTTTTATTTTATTGAATTGAAAGTGTTCACAATCGAGATTCTTAAACAAGAAAAATTATACAAATTAAAAAACAAGGAAAATGTTCTAAGGTTTCTAGATTAAAAATTTGATTAATAAATTATTTTCGACGAAAAATTCAAGGTAGAAAAAATCCTGGCGAAAATATCAGCCTACTGCGTTAACATGCCGGGCCCCTTGAAGATATCTGCGTATTTTCCACTGCTAATGCTAGAGGTGCCAATTTATGAATTGCTCGACGAATGATCCCATTTTGGGTACGAACTTCAGCAACTCGGACATTGCCATCTCGACCCTCAAATGTACGTGTAATCCGTCCCATGAGCAATTGTTGTGGAGGTAGTTGGTCATTTGCAACTAAGACCAGCGTATTTATCTTGATGTTGGGAGATTTAGCAATCCACTTGACGCGCTGCTGTAACTGTGGGATGTATTCCTTTGTCCATCGCTTCCGGAAATGTTGCTGAAGGGCACAAGTTCTTTGCCAACGGGATAATGATGACAGCTTCGAATCACTAAAATTAGATTTAGAGCATCGCCAACGATAAAATGACCAGGTGTTAAAACTTCTTCATCATTTGGATCTGAAGACATAGCAGCAATAGGACGTGAGTTAAGTATGGCTTCTATCTGTGCGACAGTTGTGCTGAGCTCTTCAAACGTTAAGTAGGCGTTCTCTAAAATGCGACATAAATGGTATTTAGCGGATTTCACGGCGGCCTCCCAGAGCCCACCGAACTGAGGAGCACGCGGTGGAATTAAACGAAACGTGATACCATTTGCTGAACACATTTTCAAAATTTCATTTTGACACTGCTGAGTATAAAAATGTCTGCGAAATTCCTCCAGTTTAGATTTCGCTCCAACAAAATTTGTGGCATTATCACAAAATAAGGTATTGCAGATACCACGGCGACTGATGAAACGTTTCAAGGCAGCTATAAAGGCTTCTGAAGTCAAATCTGAAACGACTTCCAGATGTACGGCCTTTGTTGAAAAACAAACGAAGACTGCAATGTATGATTTATGTGGCCGTTTTCCTCGAAGTTTATACGATGTCCAAATAGGTCCACAGAAATCTACATCTGCATTTGAAAACGGACGTGTCCGTTGAAGTCGTTGCGCCGGAAGATTTCCCATTATTTGTTTTAACATCTTTGGGCGATAATGGTAGCAATGAACACATCTTCGGACAACATAGTTAGCTGCTGCCTTTGCATTAATAACCCAAAAGCGTTGACGTAATGTAGCGACTAATGCCTGGCTCCTGCATGAAGAAATTTTACATGTAAGTAATTCAAATAAGTTAGAACAAATGTGTGCCCTTTTGGCAAGAGAGCAGGAAACTTAGCTTGATAGGGTAAATCAGCGTTCTGTAGCCGACCACCCACTCGTAATAACTGAGGCGAATTATCATCCAAAAACGGACATAGATTTTTGATATTACATTTTGATGAAAGCTCTTCTTTTCTTTTTAGACTTTTGATTTCAGATGCAAATCTTCCCTTTGAATATTGTAAACGATGCTGGTGAGTGCTTTGTCTAATTCTTCAGCAGAAAGTTCGACTGCAGTTCCACTTGAAGATGTGTTTAATTTCCATCTAAGAATAAAAGCAAAGATTCAACAAAGTTTTGAAAAATTATTAATATATTTGTGGTCCTCAATAATATCGACAATGATTTCATCGTGTGCCGCTAACAATATGGTCTTCATTTTCCGACGATCTGGTACATTATCCGCGTCTAGACTAAAATGTTGGTTCTTAGGCCAAAATTCGCGTGGTTTTTTTAAAAATTCAGGACCAGAAAACCAATTCGAATGTATTAATTCTTGTACGAGAGCGCCTCTGGAACAAATATCTGCCGGATTAAATTCCAGCACAATGACAGGATTGATTAATCCCAATGGATCAAACAAACTGGCGACATCTGATAAAACAGTACGTTTGGTAATGTGCTTGCGAGAAGTCTTTAGTGGACACCTAAATTGAAATTCGTCATTTACCGGTTCCCAAATTACACCTAATGTTTTGATGATGTTGACGCCATTTAGTTGTAATGGTTTTTCTCGATCTGCCTCATCTATTGTTTCTAAGAATTTAGAGTGATTTGAAAACCATTTCCTCAATTCAAAATTTGTTTTTAACAAAACGGATTGAACCTGTTTTTTCATTATTTGTAATTCCTCAATAGTTCAGCGCCGGTAACTAAATCATCTACGTAAAAATCGGATTGAATGACACGTGATCCAATAGGGTATTCCTGAACATTTTCTTCTGCTAAAAATTTTAGACAGCGAGTTGCCTGATAAGGAGCAGAAGATGTACCATAAGTTATTGTATTTAGCAGATATGTTTTAAGTTCAGCTGATGAATCTTCTCTCCAAAATATGGCTTGGAATTTTCTGTCCTCTGATGATACCCAAATCTGTCGGTACATTTTAGAAATGTCGGCAATTGCTGCATATTTGTGACATCTAAATCGAATTAATATAGAATAAAAATCACTTTGAACGGTGGGCCCAACCATGAGGATATCATTCAACGATAAGTTTAAATTGGTTCGACAAGAAGCGTCAAAAACAACTCTAAGCTTTGTCATAGAGCTTTCCGGGCGGAGAACACAATGATGCGGAATAAAATATTTGATTGAAGACAAATCATTTGGATGGACTAATTGCATATGTCCAAGGACTTCATACTCTTTCATAAAGTTAATATACTGCGCCTTTAACTCCGAGTCTTTGTTTAATTTGCGTTCTAAATTCAAGAATTTTTTGCGACTAATTTCCAATGAACTTCCTAGAGAGTTTGGATTCTTTTTGAACGGCAAACTCACCACAAATCTACCATCTAATTCACGTGAAACACTCTTCAAAAAATGAGTTTCACAACCAATTTGTTCTTCTGTCCAGGAGTGTAAAGGTTTCTCAATATTTTCTAATTTCCAGAATTTTTCGACTTGCTCAGATAAATAACCATCACTGGAAACTAACGGTGAAACAGCAACGACATTGGAGAGACTTTTGTAAGTGGGTGACGATTTGCATCTGCCGGAAACTATCCAGCCAAAAACGGTTTTTTTTTTTTTTTACACTTCAGATATGCTTAATACAAGCACAGCAAGATATCATTCACAATCATATCGAATAAACGATAAATCGAATGTATATGCTATATCTCATCATTAGTGCCGGGAAGGGAAGAGGGGGAAGAGAAATGTTAGTGCGGCAGTGGTAAAATTAGTCGGAAGTAAAAAAAAAAAATTCCATCACCTAACCGCCACCTTCAAACCACCACCATCAATCCACCACCCATTCACCAACACAAAATAAGATAAATACAAATATATCGTTTTAGTATCTGTTAAAATTAAAAATAAAAAATACATATGGTCAACAACCGGTAGAACATGGAAAACGTTGACCATAAAGGTTACATGCGCGATGATACAGCTGAGTCGTTAACCAGCAGGCGCTTTAGTCTCTCCTTGTTCAGCGAGAAGTCAAAGTGACCAGAGCTGTTATTTGCGTTCATTAACATTCTGGTAACAGGTTCAAACCTTCCATAGTCAGTACGATGACAGTCGATCTTGAATAAGTTGACACTTCGTAGGGAGTGAGCGTTAACTTTTAATTTTATGCGTTCGAGAATACTCGAAGACTCAATAGCACCAAGAAGAATTTGATGAATAAAAACTATATCAGCTACCTCACGGCGCCTCTGCAAAGTTTGAAGATTAATCAGTTTTAGACGATTGCAGTAAGGAGGAAGATTGATAGCATCGCTCCAAGGAAGACCTCTAAGAGCAAAGCGAACAAATCTACGCTGACCCACCGATAATTACTGAAAGAATGAGTCTGCTCCGAGTAACAAATCGATTTTCTTTGGAATGTTGAAGTTAGAATCAGCAAGCTGAATGTTGTCTGGAATGTTCCAACCGTCAATATCTAATCGACTTTCAGGCTGAATGCCAGTAATACTAGATAAAATACATGCTTCTATGTGTGTTACAAAATTGTTAATTCGAGATTTAATCGTTGCAGTAGTGGAATATTTAACACTCGAACTAATATCTCCAATCCCACTAATTTCCACTTCGACTCTTTCTCGTTTTAATTGAATGACTTGAGATAAATTTTCAGTTATAAAATTTAGCTGGGAGGCTGAATCTAATAAAACTCTTATTGGCATAAACTTATTTGGACCACATTGAATATCTACCATAGCTGTAGCTAAAATCACTTGATCCGTTTTGGAAGCAAACGAAGATGAGTGCAATGATGTTTGGTTGATAGCTTGATCGAATGTATTTCTTGAGATCAGAGGCGTACTTGGAACATTAGAACTTTCTGAAGAATCAGATGGTTTGTAACGATGAAGTAACGTGTGATGGGATTGAGTACACACTCTGCATCCAGACGATGAACAGTTCTTCATTGAATGACCTTTACCAAGACAATTTAAGCAAAGATTTAAATTCTTTACCTTCTGAAATCCTTTCAAAATAGAAAGATTCAAAAACTGCGAACACTTATATATTTTGTGATCAACAGAATTACAAATAATACAACTTTGTTTGGTTACATTTAAAGATGTTAACCCAGAGTTACGGTGAGGTAATCTTTGAGATTGCTTATTAACAGCCGGCGAATTTCGCTTGCTGTTTCCTTCTCTTGTTTCGAGGTGATGGCATCTTTTGTTCAGAAAGACCGAACATTCTGTCCAAGTTGGTAATTTATCAAAATCTAGAGAATCTTCCCATTTGGCATACGTCTCCGTATCTAACTTTTTCTGAACTAGATGTAGAACCATACCGTTTACAATGTCTTCTAATGAACCTAATGATTTAAGTGATTGTAAATTAACATTTATGTTGTCAACTAAATATCTTATTGCTTCTACCGAAGCCTTTGGAACTGCAATAGTTTCAAACAGTTGCCGAATATGAGTTTGAAATATAATACATTTATTGTCATATCTTGCCTTTAACAAATTCAAAGCTTCAGCGTAATTAATATCAGCTACCTCTAATGATTGTATTGTGCGAATTGCTTCATGTGATAGACAGGACCGAAGATGTTGAAATTTCTCAACATTGCTCAAATTTTGAGCAGAATGCACTAAATTGTTGAAAGAGTTTATGAAATTGGTGTATTCAGTGTAATTACCTGAGAATTGTGGTAATTTGGTTTTTTGAAGGTTAGCTTGAATTACTGGAGGCATGCTGCCCGTAGCATTATGCTCCTTATTGATTTCATAATTTGAGTTTCTTCTTAACTTACTCATTAATTGCAAAATCGTGGATTTTACAGCGCAATATTGGTCTTCAATATCACCGCGAATCTTCAGATTGGCCTCGTCACCTGGTTCTAAATCATCAATATTGTCTTGAATATTTGAAATTTGTTTAAAATATGCTTCTAGTAAAGCAAGTCGACATTCTAAATCCTCCAATAAAGGGTTCTTTATTTTACTGATGTAATTGGTGATTCTGGTGATGCAACCTCTTACGGATGCTCTTTGTGCCTTCAAACTATCGACAGTAGCCATTAGCGATATTAGGCTAATAGTTTCCAATACAGTTCACCAGGCCTGATTTCAAACAACTTGTACTTACAAATATTAAATGTCACTTACCGGATGAAGAACTCATGCGGGAGTTCAATTTTCAGAAACAGTTACCAAATATCTTACAGCAAACAAGATATGTAATTGGCATAAAAAGTCAAAGTTCACTTCACAATTTTCAGCGAACTGCTTGCGAAAATTTGTTCAATTAAAGTTAGCAAAATTCAACAAATGTCAAATTGCAATTTGCACAACGAAATCGCGACGAAAGTTTCAAACGATTGTACTTTCTAAACTCAAGACACAAGTTCCCGAAATTCACTTTTTATAGTTTCACATTAACCGAACTTTCAAATTGGTCTTCAGTAGACACAAGGTTTAGTTAAAGGAATTCTCACGAAACAACGATTGTACTGCCGATTGGAAATTCCTTAAATTTCACTCGTAGAAATTTCACAAACCAACAAATTATACATTTTTTTTAAAAAACAAACTTTTTATAAAAATGTCTCGAAATATTCACACTTACGATTAGAAATTACAATAAATTTCAATCGTGGAACTTTCGCGAATCAGCGAAATTATTGTCCAAAATTTCCTATAGAAATTTCTCGAAATATAAACACCGAATTACGAATAGAAATTACGATAAATTTCACTCGTAGAACTTTCGCGAATGAACGAAATTATTGTCCAAAATTTCTTATAGAAATTTCTCGAAATATAAACACCGAATTACGAATAGAAATTACGATAAATTTCACTCGCAGAACTTTCGCGAATGAACGAAATTATTGTCCAAAATTTCTTATAGAAATTTCTCGAAATATCGCGATTATTTTAAAAATTTCGAATCGAATTTTCGCGAAATATTTACTGATGGCGATTAGAAATTACCATCAATTTCACTCACGGAACTTTCGCGAAACCAACGAAATTATTGTCCAAAATTTCCTATAGAAATTTCTCGAAATATGAACACCGAATTACGAATAGAAATTACGATAAATTTCACTCGTACGCGGCTTGCAGTAAAAAAATTAAAGAGCAACATCGTAGAAGCAACAATCTTGACAGGACCTTTTAAAGATGAAGATGTCCTCATTCCTCGCATTCCTATGATTCCAACGGATATGCCATTTCAATTTAAGAGATTGCAATTCCCGATTCGATTGGCGTTTGCTATCTCCATCAACAACGCTCAGAGCCAATCTTTAAAATTGTGCGGGTTAGATCTAGACACGGATTGCTTCTCACACGGACAATTATATGTTGTTTGTTCTAGAGTCGGCAAACCAGAAAATCTCTATATCTGCACAGAAAATGGAACAACAAAAAATGTTGTATAACCACAAACATTGGGAAATTAAATACACGAGAAACGTGCGCTTTGTCTTTTCTTTTCCATTTAACCAGACTGAGCCACAGCAACGCGTGGCCGGGTACAGCTAATTTAAAATATAAAATAAAGCTATGGAATATATTCTTAATTTTATGACCCCCTTGAAATAGAATTTGACAACTCCTTGGCTCACTCGGTCAAGTGAGTGGTTAAGTGATCGTACTGCACTCACAAAATAACGTAAAATAGGTAAGCGAAGCTTCGAAATATGGTTTGAATAAAATTCACCATTTAATTATAAATTGCCTATTTTTAGGAGCATATACAAATGGTTTTTGTTGCGGGCAGGCAGACACTGGGTTGTTACTTGTATAACTATCACGCTATAATATTTAAAACATCATGGTTATTATTACTATTATTATTTACTATAATTATTACTTACTATTGTAAAACGTGGTGTATCGTTTTATCATTTTATGATTCGATATTTTTCTATATAAAGAACCGAATCACACAACCGATATAACAATACACCACGATTTACATCACTAAGAGAATACGCTTATTATATGAATTTGAAATTCTTCCAATGTAAAATAGTATTTCCCGAATACAAAATTTAAAAAAAAAACATATAGTAACTTAAAATCGGCCTATAGCCGATTTTTTGATGCCCTATGGTAGAAATAGTTCAGAAAAACAGTCAAATCTAACAGTATTTCAAGGTTTTTTCTTCATAACTTTGTTTCCTCTTTTCAAAATTTCCTCTAATTCGTAGGTGATCTAGGCCCTAATAGGATAAATCCAATATGTAAATTTTATTTAAATCAGTAAATTAGTTTTTAAAGTACATCAAAAAAACTTTATGGGAAAACTTATTTTCTCTTATGATTATTCCTTTCTCCGCTATCCTCGGACCAATTTTGCTAAAATTTGACATGGTAACGTCTATTTACCTATTTAACCAATATAATTAACTTAAACAAAATTGATTTACAAATTTTCCAGTTAAATCCGAAAAACCGTATAAAAAAACGACAAAACTTTCTGGTCACCCTAGTTTTTACTTAATAACTTCCCTCCCCTTCGGTTGATTTTGCTGAAATGCAATATCAAACGCAGTTAAGGAATAACCAACTTACGTTCTAAATTTCAACAAAATCGGATAACGCGTTTTTGTGTTATCTTGTCCACAGACGGACGGACGGACGGACGGACGGACATGCGTAAATCGATATAACTTTTGATTCCCTGCACAACCATACCCTTGAAATTTTTCTGCGATGATTATTTCTATGCGTTACACACTTAGTGACAAAACTTATATACCCTCTGGTAATGCCTACCATAGGGCATAATTATATGAACCATTTTATGAACAAATAAAGGAACATAAAATAAAGCAGCATAGAAAATACTAGAATAGACCCCATTTTCAATGGAAACTTAAATTGACCTGGTTCTGAATGTCTTCCGTCGTAGAAGACGATCAAAGCCGGATTGAAAAGATTTATATTTCATTATGACTTTTACATTGTGATCCGCTTTGGTACAACTAGAATAACATTTTTTTTAAATTGAAAATATATGAGAAATTGTTGCCAAAGTGACAGAAAGAAAATTTGTTGGAAGTTATCTAACCACAATAAGTTACATGCTCAGAATACAAGAAAAAAAAATACAATTTTGATTTCTTCATTCTTATTATTTTGTTATATTTATTCCCATAGGAATCTCAAGCAAATTATCTGATACGCCTTCCTCTTATTTCTCGTTCAATACTTGAACTTATTGGGAGTTAC
This sequence comes from Xylophagus ater, assembly GCA_963422695.1. Lineage (NCBI taxonomy): Eukaryota > Metazoa > Arthropoda > Insecta > Diptera > Xylophagidae > Xylophagus > Xylophagus ater. The sequence goes on from OY730478.1 coordinate 40,282,582, forward strand.
AATTTAATAGGATTAAGCTGGCAACCATCCGCATTTAAAGCTACTTAACTCTAATAAAATTTATATAATAATTTGTTTTTGGTAATTATGTCTTATGCATATCTGACTAACTTCGTATTTTTAATAAATACTACTTTTTTTGAAATTATATTATGTAAATATCAATGAATGAAAATCATAAATATAAAATAATAAATAGCAATTACTACAATATTTTTTTAAAAGTTAGTTTTTATTTTGTCTATTAGTAAATTGTGGGTGGCGAAATGCAATCAAATGATCCCGGAGGCGGACCGAAACATAATACCAACAATAATACCGGGGGTAGCTCATCAATTTATCCAAATTTGAATAATCAACAATATCAAAATGAAACAACTAATATCAAATCACCACCACCTCCGATACCGCCTCCACCGCAAACCCATCCACCATATCATTATCCGCCACAACAACAACAGCAGTACCCACAAATGACAATGGGAGGAATGGGGAATAATGAAGATAAACCAACTCGGTCCTTTGCTTCCTTTAAGGCATGGATGATAGGATGGAGAGGATCAAGACGATTAGTTTTAGTGATCGTTGCAATCGCTTTACTTTTGGATAATATGCTGTTGACAGTAGTAGGTAAGTGAGCTATTTATTTTTCAACACGATAACTCGCGCGAGAACAACTTATTCAATTTTATTGAAACTTGGTTTGGATTTTGGCAAGCATATCCTGTGCTAAACGAGAGAACTGAATTTAATTTTACCAGGAATGCCATACCGTGATTGGATTAATTTTTTTTTTAAGTTTCCACATTTTGTAAGCACGATAACGTAAGAACAAATTTCGTCTAAGGAAGTTGAGTAGTTTCCCATTCCAAATATTTTTTAACGGTTTTGATTATGATAAATTTAAACTTGAAGTATTCTGCATAAAAAAGTTACTTAAAACTTATAAATGAATCTTCTACTCGTATTCAGTATTTCACTATTCCCCATAGTCATATAATTTCAATAGACTTGTACTGCAGTAGTCAACGAATAGAAGTAGTATATTCCTGCAAACTACAAAAAAGAAAAGAAATTCTTCATCTCTATCCTTTTAGCTGAAAAGATGTCCAAGCGGAAAAGAACGATAAAAATAAGTGAAGTCTTGTACTGAATCAACAAGTGCTATAAAACGTTGTCACAATGAAAAAGAAAGCGGAATTTTTTATTTCTCCTTCGGTACACATTTTTCAATGAAGATGTGTATTAGTATAAGAAAATTGAAAAATGAAGCCAATGCAAAATAATGGCTTTTTACATTTTGTCGTTCAAAGGAAAGTACATCAAGTGATAATAGTCAGAAGCCCAAAGGATTTCTAACAAAATAACATAATAAAATTCTTTGTGTAATTTGAAATAGTGGACCAATAAAGTTGGCTTTTGTTGAATCTTCTAGAAAAAAAATTAGAAAACAAACGAAAAAAATTGAAATATTAAAAGATTTTATTTGATTGCGTATGAAGGTTTATTTTAAAAGGATTTTACAATGAGTTGAAAGTAAAATATTTAAACTGGTTATCTTGGTATTCTTTTTAACTTCTATACGTAGTATATAAGTTACTGGAATCATGATCGAAAACGTTTTATAAGATTCTAAATCGTTTGCAATCATTTTTATCCAATGTCTGTCTGTCTGTCCGTCTGTCGTGTACAAGATTGCGGCCGTATTTTTGAAGCAATTTCCATGAAAACTGGTAAAAGCGAGAACCATTCTATTAGAAGTTGGGTTTGATCGGACTAAAACTTCGGGTAGCCGCCGAACAAAAGTTCGGTTTTTTGTGTTTTTACATTACAGGGTATTGTAACGTCCTTTATGCACCGATTTTAATGAAATTTGGCATGAGACACTTTTTCAATAAAAGAATAATTGTGTCCAAAAATCAATTGAATCCGATTACAACTTCGGGTAGCTGTCGAACAAAATTCAGATTCTTTTGTATGAAATTTGGAGCATAACTTTGGGTGTTTGGACAAAACTTCGATATTTTTGTACAAAATAAGTCATAAATTGTTATATGAAATAATTTGGTCGACATGTATAGAAGTTCCCATAGTGGTTTGCGCACTATAGCTTGTTTTGTATTGTATTTTCTGTTTTTTTACCCAAATTTCTTCAAAAACTCTGTCCAATATAGTTATATCGAATCTTTCCATTCTTTCGTCATCGTTTTAAAATGTACATTTATGATTTGCCATGTTTTTGTGTTTCTTTTCGATGCCAAGTAAACGATTTTCTAGTGATTTGAGCAATTTATAGATGTCATTAAGATTATTATTATTTAAATTAGTGCTCAGGCTTTGTTAGGGGTGGTGATTTGTGTGTTCTTAGTTGTTACACTAGTACTTTTTGCATTAGGGTTTTTAATTATTTTTGAGAAACTTACGTTAGATTGAATAAAATTATTCATAAATCTTGCGTTCTGTTGAGCTTTGCTTTGTTTTTCAGAAATTTTTGGCGAATCAATTTTTTCATAGCTATATATTTAAGACATCCTCTGTATGAAGCAGGATGTCTATTGCTTTGGCAATGCCAACTCGAAAAACAAACCTCTAAAAAAACACCCTACACTTACGTCGCAGATCTTAATAATAATTTCACTCACAGAAAAAACATAGCTACTATAATAATCGATTTCTTGGATAGTTATTGTAATTAAAAAATTAATAATGATCGCACTTTATTACAAAATCAGGAAGAGGTTCGTAAATTATTTCAAGAACATTTATATCATACTTTAGTTACCACAAACTCATTGTCTCATTTTTGGAATATAAACACATGGACAATACTTAATAATAAACTCCAGCGTTCGATCAATCACTTTTACCAAAAACTCCTACAACTTAAAGACGAGATGTGTGTTCATGTACTATATGTTAGTAAACTGCACGATTGCATCAATATGCATGGAAGTTATGATTTTTTCCCTTTTATGCAATTTTTTAAAACTTTTTTTCCTCATATGTTCTCATCAGAGGATTTAAATAAAAAGATTTAGGAAAGTCTAGTCTAGAGTCCGTTATTTTATTATCATAGTAATTGTTAAGTACAATTCCAAAAAGCGATAATATTTTAAATTGAGTGAAATTGAATTGCAATAAAGAAAAATTATCTGCTATTAACCAATAATAAACCTGAACACAATTTACTTTACTGAAACATTAAATAAAACATATAGTAACTTAAAATCGGCCTATAGCCGATTTTTTGATGCCCTATGGCAGAAACAGGACAGAAAAACAGTCAAATCTAACAGTATTTCAAGGTCTTTTCTTCATAACTTTGTTTCCTCTTTCCAAAATTTCCTCTAATTGGCAGGTAACATAGACCCTAATAGGATAAATCCAATCCGCAAATCAGTATGTTAGTTTTTAAAGTACATCAAAAAAACTTTATGGACAAACTTATTTCCTCCTAGTATTTCAAATTTAACATGGTATCGTCTATTTACGTATTTAACCAAAATAATTAATTTAAACAAAATTGATTCCCAAATTTTCCAGTTAAATCCGAAAAACCATATAAAAAAACGACAAAACTTTCTGGTCACCCTCGTTTTTGCTTAATAACTTCCCTCCCCTTCGGTCGATTTTGCTGAAATGCAATACCAAATCCACTATAGCAATAACCAAGTAGCATTCTAAATTTCATCAAAATTGGATAACGCGTTTTTGAGTTATCTTGTCCACAGACGGACGGACGGACGGACGGACGGACGGACATGCATAAATCGATATAACTTTTGATTCCCTGCACAACCATACACTTGAAATTTTTGTGCGATGATTATTTCCATGCGTTACACACTTAGTGACAAAACTAATATACCCTCTGGTAGTACCTACCATAGGGCATAAAAAATAATAATTACAACCTAGTTTTTATCGTTGTTAATAAAAGAGTACAATATAAAAGGATCATATTGGAATTGTAGTATTCTTTTTCCCATTTACAAATATAACAATCCATCCGAGATGAAAATCAGGACAAATGAGTCCAATCATTATTCTACAACCACTTTCTTAAAATTATACTCAATCACCTGGAAAATGATTTTATATCCCGCGAGAAATCGTTGAGTGACGAAGGAAGAATAAAAAATAAAAAAATAAAACACTCTGATAAAATCCGGTGAAGCCACTTAACTAAATGAATGTATTTCCTGATAGTATGATGGTTATGCATTAGTAACTATTTTCAACATTCTCTATGATTCTGGAGATGAATCTTTTTTATCATTCCAAAAAAAAAAAGTATATATATGTATATACATATATAATGTACCCTATTTATACAGACACATTTTATCTAAACTACTTAACACAAAAGGTGAAATATCTTCTCTAAATCCTAAACTAATATAGGATTCGTATGAGTTCTAATAATATTCAGTGTGTTTAAATGTATGAGAAGTTAGATAGAGGGCATCTAGAAAAAATTATAGCATAAATAAATGGTCATGTTTTATTAATCAGTGTGACTATTAAATTGAGTAAAAGGAGCAATCTTTTATTCATAGTTTGTGATAATTTTTCCTACGCAGATTCGTTTAAATTCTAACAAATTCTAATCTATAGTTTTCATCCTTTTCAGTACGTATTTGTTATCTCAGTGAATTTGATTTTCCTAAGTGGTTTTTATTTATACATATAATATTGAGCGAGCCTATTTTACAATTCTAATATTAATCTATTTCATTGACTTAACAACTAACCTGATGATTAGTTTATATCGTCTAAACAGGAATAGTAAATAGTAATATTTATAAGGAGTTATATAGGTATGAATATTTCTACAATAGGTCAGATATAGTCATGCTTATTGGTCCAATGTATATTACATATTTATTTTGGTAGTGTCATAAGATTTTAAGGTTTAATTGGACACTCTAGATATTATTCAAATAGTAGAATAATACCTACAGGGTCCCTAGTTAAATTTTAAAATCTTACAATACCATATAAATAAAAATTTAATAAACTAACCCCATATACTAAATATATGCACCACACATGAATTTGCCGACTTTCTACTTTCGAATGAAATTACTCATTGACATTTTTGAAAATATTAAATTCAATTAAAGATTCCAGCTTCTGAGAAAAATTTCAAATAGGGGAGATTTTGGTAGTTTGTCCTATCAGCTATGGAGCAAAATTGGCATAAATAAAATAAATAATAAAAAATGTTGTTGTCGATGGCACAAAAGGTGCCCTAGCACATGGCCGGCCGCAGACTGTTTTTTATACATATTGCATGCTACCCCCCTGGTTCGAATATTATAAAATGATAAAACTTTTATTTATGTGAATTTAAATTTAGTGTATAAACTTTATTTACAATTCTTTGTGCGTTTACAATTAGTCTTAAAAATATTTGTTTATCAATTATTATTAATTTATACAAAATTAAATTATCCACAATTTATTTACAATGGAAAGCACTATTAATTGCTTATTACTTTACTAATTTATGAAATCACTTTAATATTTCAATGATGTAAACACTTTCGCTGTTTGATATCAACTGTATGTCTGATTATCACTGGTCAAGTTCTGAAGTTGAACTGTATCAATTCCTTCGGTGTTTTTCATACTAATATTATAAAGAGGAAATTTTTGTATGGATGTTTGACACGAATAAACTCAAAAACTACTGGACCGATTTCAAAAATTCTTTCACCATTAGAATGCTACATTATCCCTGAGTAACATACGCTCTATTTATTGCTAGAAAAAATTAGGGATCCCTACTAAAACTTAAATAATTTGCATTTTTATATGTTTGTAACGAATAAACTCAAAAACTACTGGACCGATTTCAAAAATTCTTTCACCATTAGAATACTACATTATCCCTGAGTAACATAAGCTATATTTATTGCTGGAAAAAATTAGGGATCCCTACTAAAACTTAAATAATTTGTATTTTTATATGTTTGTAACGAATAAACTCAAAAACTACTGGACCGTTTTCAAAAATTCTTTCACCATTAGAATGCTACATTATCCCTGAGTAACGTAAGCTATATTTATTACTAGAAAAAATTAGGGATCCCTACTTAAACTTAAATAATATAATCTATAGAAATATTATAAAGAGGAAAGATTTGTTCCGCATACATCTGTATCCAATGATCCTCACATTCATGTCTGTCGCGTCTAATATTCTCTGTAGTCTAACTTCATGCACAAAGACCCTTCTAATGTTTAAAAAATAAATGTCCACCAGTGCGAAGCCGGGACGGGCCGCTAGTACATTATAAACTCATCGTCCAAGTTCAAGAATATGCATGGAAACGTACTTCTAGAAACGTCAAGAAATTATTCTTGGAATTTGTTTGAAACTTCAGAACGACATAATTTTGTGTTATCTCGGAATATTTGGTTGTTTCTAGAATAATCCAATCCGACTTATTCCATTTTTAATTAGTAATGTGTTTTCTAGTTTGTATAGTTGTATAGTCTGAATAGTGAACTAGATGAAATATGTAATTTAATTAATTATTAATACCTAAGTTTTTCTATGTTGAAAGTAGACGTTGGCTGCAAAACTAACAATATCCAAAGAAAGCACTTTATAACAGATAACAGCCAGCAAACTAGTATTTTCAAATGAAAAGTTGCGACGGAATATTGTTGACAAGGACCAAAATTGACCGTTTTCTAGCCCTAGGTGAAAGTACTTACAATAACTGGCAAGCTGTGCCAAATAATATTTTGAAGAGAGGTAAAACTATAAATAATCTTGCGCCAGATATAGTCCAAATTTAAAATATGGTCAAAAAGATGAAAAATACATGTTTTACAGCTATTTTGTAAACATTATGGACCATATTGTAAAGTAATTAAACATCTGAAGTTTTATAAGAACATAATAGACGCAACAACTGATCCATCTAAAAAAAAAAAGACTAATACGATGGGGACGATGCAACTTGCCAATTTACGGAGTAATTGGAAGCAATCGTATTGTAAATTTCTAAAAAAAAAAATATTTTCGTGAAACCAACGATTTAAAATATATAATATAATATATAATATATATAATATATATATAATATATGTGGGAACACCAGTCTATAATTTAAGAAGAAGAAGAATCAAAACACTGGAAGTATAATATTAAGTAGTAGGCAGGGCATAATTATTAAAATGTATAAAAGTAGTAGGCAGGGCATTCAATATATAAATGTATAAAAGGAGCTAGATTGTTCTTTTCAAATCTCTCTATCAAGCTGTTCACATCGAATAATAAACGAAAAAACTTATACTATTGTTTTATTTTACGAACAAACCACATATATATATATATATAATATATAATATATATAATTTCTAAAACAAATTTAAATTGTGAATAAAATCTCAACTTTCACACTTTGTGTGAATGCTAGCTGATACGCCGAACACTATTTTGTAACCCTTTTTTGTCAAAAAACGACAAAATGGTGTAAGTGTAGTGCGGAACAAGCCGGCAAAAGGGACTTTGACAAAATTCATACAGTTTATGTACTCGATCCTAACTTAGAACTGATTAGTGTTTGGCCCACATTTGGCAACACTGTCTAAGAACACTTTTGTCCAAATCTAACGTGTTTTTGCACTCGTTGTGGAACCGAAGTCGCTTGTCTTATTTTGGTAAACTTTGCAGTTTGTATATAAGGGCCCAACTCATTTCTTCTTTTAATTTTCCACGAAATTCACTGATGGCAACACTAACTCACAAAGCTGTTTTTAAAAGTATTTGTGTATTCCACGTTTGTCGTCCGAATTCAATGAAATTTTCACAAGTTATGGTAGGTGTTTCAACTTATTTTAAGCCGATTGGATTTTTCATCAGAATATGACTAAACTATTGGACCAAATTCAACGAAATGGACATAATTGAAATAAACGGACTTATAGCAGGTCTGCACGTATTTGAGATGAGAGTAGTGAACTGGGGCAGTAGCGAAGCATAGCCGGACGAGCAAACCGCCAAAAGAACTGAGTGGGTTTTGAAACGAATTTAATGAAATTGTCGGTAATATTTCATAGCGGTTAGGCCGGGATAGGGAAAATTGTAAACTCACCGCTCACTTAAGTTTACACTCACTTATTAAATTCTGTTACCTTTCCTATTGGAACTAGGTGTGAAGAAACCCCCAACTCTTGTTGAAAGATCTCGAACCTTTGAAAGTATTTTTTTTTATTACAATATATAGCCACCGAATTGAAGACATTTGAATAATTACTATTTCCAAATATATTTTTATTACTACAAGAAATATAGAAATATTAATTTCGTTTTGGTTGTCGATCGTTCGAATAGGAACGAATAATATCAAAAATGCATTAATTTTAAATTATTACATACTATTATTTTTATTTAAATTTTTTTAACAATATTTTAACATTTACGATTTAATATAAATTGAAAATTAAGAACAATTTTGTAAGTATTGTAATAATTAATAATTTTGGTATTGATCTTATTCTCATTGCAAATTATTCTAAAGATGTATACAAATTTTAAATTAATCAAACCACTTCTTTTTTCTCTTCAATCTCCAAATTATTATGAATTCGCAAGCAATCAATACTTTCCTTTGAACTATTCTGCTTGTTATCAATATCACTTTTCTCACTGTCCTCATCAACTTGTACTGCTTCAACACCAGTGAATATTTCATCTTTATTATCTTCAGAATTTGCAACAAATTCACTATTATCCTCATTTTGTTTTTTCGGAAATGGGATGAATATATTCAATTGCCTTTTAACTTCTTGTGTGTTGCATGAATTTTCTAAAATGTTTTTATGAATTATTTCGCAATATAATTTCTCAAAACTGTATTGACGAAATTCAGGCGTTAAGCTACGACGTCTTGTTCCGAAATCAGGTTTTACTATGTTATTTTCATTCGAATCACTCATTTTGTATAATTTTAATAATTATTTTAAATAAAAACAGAATTAATATAAATTTTTCAAATAACAATATTTCTACTTTCGCTTTCTTTTAAGATCCGAATGTGAAAGTGGCCAAATGTTTACTGTCGCCAAAAATATATCTCGAAATAAAAATGTTGATATTCTCATTTTACGACGAAAATCGCATGTCGTTGACTTTTTGTATCGACAATTTATTTGATAATAATGATAATAAAACACGCAGAAAAATACTCCTACAATTTAGATTTTCGTTCGAAATGTGAATTATAGTAAATGTGAACCCTATTTTTCGTAACATAACTAAAGAGTATTTATCAATAAAATATTTACTACTTTTTAGTATTTGGTTGTCCCCAGGACAGCGGAGCATTACACCATGGACAAATAGGTCAAAATTCCGCGTGAGTATGTTCCTGTAAATCTTTAAATAATAAAAATAAGGGCCCTGAATATAAAAATTACCTAATGCCAGGCTGTGAAATTGCGCTACTGCGTCATATGGAAAATTCCCTAGCCTTTTCATATACAATGTTTTAAAGTTAATTTTATAATAAACTATAGAAGATACTGGGCACAAAAACTGTGCAAAATCTAAATAGGATTCAACGTCAAAAATGCTATATGTGGGAAGTTAGCAAACTACGTACATTACAAAACTTCTTTTGGCCAAAAACTAAACTTTTATGACGCGGTTAGACGTACGAGTGCTCCCAAATTTGAGCAGGTAGTTTAGTTTTGATTTAGTTTCTAATCTGTAAATTAAGAAAAATGTTAGTCCTTTGATAGATTGGTACTTTGAATAATAATCCCGAAAATAGCCAGATACATACAATTCTACAATTCTGCGAAATCGGCAGTGAGATTATGTAACGCGATAGTGACCATCGCCACAGTAATTTTCATCGCCAGCTTCAAATTTAAATAAGAATAAATCATAAATCTTTTGTATTTACATTTGTCTTTTTTTTTTTTGCTTCAGTGTAAAAACAATATATTAATAGAAATAATAAAATATGTAAATATTTTGTTTGGGAACACAGAAAAGTCAGGTGAAACGACGCCATATGTGTAGAATGTTACAAAACTGCGTATAAAAAGTTTCTCATCTAAGAGTATGTCATCGATACTTTTAAGAAAAAATACATACTATGTTAGTTATTTATTCGGAAAAGACTAAATACAAACCGAAATACAAAGGTTTCTTGGTTTAAATTTCTTGTACCTGGTATAAAATAGCACCATACATCAAAAAGAATGTCCTTAATAACACTATTTTTTGTTTTTAAAATGTTCTCCAAAGTCTTCAATGAAATAACGTCATAACAGTATAAATGAATGCGGTAATTTCCATATTCTTCCAATATAATACAATAAATAAATTAGCATACTTATTTTATAGAAGTACGAGTCGAATTGTAACGTACAATATATTTACAATATATTGGGGAAGGAAAAAAGTTTCTTCGTATTTTAGTGCAAAATTGAAACAAGTTTTTTCATATTTTAAATGGTTTTAATTAAGTGAAATATGTGCCATTTTGTTTGACCACTTTTAGCTATTTTCACTGTAAAACTTGATATCTTAACGAAAAACTGCGTCAACTGATTATCACAGGCCTTTTTTGAAATCAACTTTACACCATTAAGTGAGTTCTGAAGTGACCGGAACAAATGATAATTCGATGGTGTAATGTCAGGACTATAGGCTGGGTGCATGAAAACTCTCCAGTCAAGCTCTCTAAATTTTCCACGTGTCGCTAAAGATGCATCTGGTGTGGCGTCGTCGGGAAGGAAAACGACGCCTTTCCTATTTATCAATTCTGGTCAGTTTGTTTCAATTGGTTGCCGTAATATTATAATATCCCATCACAAATACAGCGAGGTGTATTTGTAACATCAAAATTTGCAGTTTGAAGTAATCCACACGTTCGGATACTACATCATATTCACAAACATCATAAACTTTTTTAGCAGCCTGAGTCGCATTCTTCCCTTTTTATTAACTCGCTTTCTTGTTTGTTTGACCAGTACAAATCTTGTAATCGATTTTTAACTAATTTCCCAACTAACTAGACATTTGAAACTTTTAGAATAGCTCAGATCACGATGACAATGCATTCTTTTAATACTTTTAGCCATCTTTAAGCAAAATTGAATTCATTTGCAGTAAATTTTGTTTTCTATGGATAGTTAGTTCGGAAAAAATCGACAAAGATCACATTCAATGCTTGCACTTTTGCGTAACGGCGTTTGACGATTTTCAAAACAGAATACATGTGAATTTACTTTTTTTTACTGACAAAACTATAGTGAAATCTATCGAATTTCTTCTTTTGTTTCACTGATTTTCACTACACAATAAATAAACAACTATATTACAACTTTTTTTAAAGATATTTTCTGATATGTCATCTGCCCATATGCAAGTATTGCTAATTCCGGCTAATATTATCGGAGTTATGCTATCCTAAAACCATATACCGAATGAATACGAAGAAATTTTTTCCCGCACACAATATTATATATTTAATTGCACGCAATAATACAGTACATAGGTATTATAGGTATTTGTCGAATTCAAATTAAAACAAAATTTATGATATTCAAACAAGTGTTACGTATGAGTAAGTGTTACGATTCATATTATTGATTAGTTAACCCTCGAAAATTTGACTAATATGTAATTCAGTTCCTGGTTCCCAAATCAAATTGGGTGACATAATTCCATACAAATTGTTGCATTTCGGTTTATTACGTCTTTATTTGGAAATGGGGCGAAATGGAATACTTAAGGTTTAATGAGGAATAAAATACAGCTTTTTATGCCCTAGACATACTACACGCTTTAATCCAGTGGATTATTTTTTAATCGAGAATTGCGACACATTCTGTTTTTCTGTATTAAAATTCATTCTCAATTATTTTTTGACAATTCTCAAAGCTTTCTATAAAATCTTTTTGTGGTTAGGAAATTTTAGAAATGAAAAGAAATTATTTATGAATATGCGAACATCTAAAATCTAAAAGAAAAAATTTAAAAATACTATATTTTTAAAAAAAAGAATCATTTCCTTCAAAATGCAAAAAATTAGAACCGCCAAATTCAAATCTGTTTTTTCCTCTAGTTCTTCTTCTTACTTTTTGCATTTTGAAAGTTTATATCTATAAATATGAGCGTTATTACTAGATATAAAACCTAAAGCGTTAAAGCTTTTTACAATCAGAGAGCGAAAATTCTCAATTATTCAATAATTAAACTGAAAATACTGGATTAACTATCCTCAATAATTGAGAAAATCTGGTCCATTATAGAATTTTAACCGAGAATCGTGAGATAATCGAGATTATCGCTGCTAATATGTCTTTAGTATTAGAGATTAAAGTTTTTAAACCCGGAACAACAGAACAGATACTGTTCTTTTAAATACCTGCAATTTTTAACACCATTTTTATTACTACTCGAGTTTTTGCGATCCAGAGAAACAAACAAGTACAAAATCCAGCTTGGTCGGTAAATGTGAGTCTAAAACTCAGAACCGCTTTATATCTTGTTTTACTTGTAAATGTACACATTTTCCAACGTATATAGGTAAAAGTTAAATATATGTCATATATTTGTGACAAGCCAGTATAAGTTCTTAAGTGGGGTTAGCGAGCGGAGCGTAGCACGACGAGCATGCATTAGGTCACTAGTAATAATAAAAATAATAAAAAATGCAATAATATTGTAATCAGTTTTATATTTGTTTATATGCGGAAATGGTTGGTAAATGTAAGTTGAACTTATTAAGGGTATTCATGAAACGTGGGAATTTTACCGTTTGCGTAAATGTATATTTTTCCGAGGAGTGTTGCATGAACGGGTTCGTGTATAAACTGTGTAAATCTTGTCTTATAAATATAATTTTGTCAATTTAATTGTTAAATTTGATTAGTTTCGACTTAACTCCGATATTTTTAACAAAAAATTAGTAGTATTTCTTTAGTTGTCCAAAAAAATTCTCTTTTCCTCCTATAGTAATTACAAAAGTAACATATAACAGGTCAATTGAAAAGTCCCCGGCCTACCATAGTAAAACACATTTTGTTGGCAAAATTCGTTTTTTTTATTCAACATAATTCCCTTCCAGGTGGATACACTGATTATAGCGACCCTCCAACTTTTTGTAGTACGATTTGTCCTTTGCTTCAAAATAGGCCTCAGTTTCGGCGATATCTCTTCATTCGACGAAAATTTCTTCCCAGCAAGCATTCTTTTGAGATCTGAGAACAGGAAATGGTCGCTGGGGCCAGATCTGGAGAATACGGTGGATGCGGAAGCAATTCGAAGCCCAATTCATGGATTTTTGCCATCGTTTTTATCGACTTGTGACACGGTGCATTGTCTTGGTGAAAAATGACTTTTTCTTCTTTAAACCAGGTCTTTTCTCACGAATTTTTACATCCAATTAGTCCAAAAGGTTTCAGTAATAATCTGAGTTTATTGTTTTATCAGTTTGGAGGTAATCCACCAACAAAATTCCTTTTGCATCCCAAAAAACTGATGCCATAACATTCTTCACTGATCTTTGGGCCTTAACCCGTTTTGTAGCCGAATTATCGGTTTTTTTATTTTGCTTTCGACTCAGGATCATAGTGATAGACCCAAGTCTCATCCATAGTGATGAATCCGCGTACAAAATCCTTTCGAAAATGCTCCAAATGTTCTTGAGAAAGTCGCATTTGCATGTATTTTTGTTCCATTTTTCGGAAATGCGGCAGCCACTTTGCACAGAGCTTTTTGAAACCTAAAACTTCAGCTGAGATGTGATGTAGTGGTCTATATGAGATGCCTAGGGTGTCAGCTACCTTATTCACAGCCACTCGTCTGTCTTCCGAAACCATATCCTGTATTTTTTGTATCTTTTCTGTTGTTGGTACACTTTTTGGATGTTCTTGACATGGATCGTCTTCAAGGCTTGTACGACCAGATTTAAAAAGGCACCCCATTTTCCAACGGTGGATTTCGAAGGTGAAGAGTCCGGATAATAATTATCAAGCCAAGTTTTCGTTTCAACGGTATTTTTTTTTGCCATAAAGCAATGTTTAATCAACACGCGAAATTCCTTTTTATCCATTTTCTTCACAATAACAAAAGTTGCTTCACTCAAAATGCTATAATTCACAAACTAATGATCAGACAGCTGTCAAATTTATACACGCGTCTTTTGAAGGTTAGGGCTAACTAAAAATCATAAGGATTTAATTCTTGTACCGCCATCTATGTGTCAGGCCGGGGACTTGTCAATTGGCCTGTTATGTAAGTTTACCAGGTTTTTTACGCACCAAAATTGTCGCGGAAATTTCCCAGGTTTGTGTATTGGAGTTTCCATAGGAATTTTGACAGATCATTTACGAGGTGGGAAAATTATGCAGTTTACACGATTTACGAGGGATTTACGCGTTTTCATGAATACCCCTATTAAAATTAAGCAGTAATAAAGTTTAGTTGAGATAGAATACTTTAACCAAAAATCGTATACTACCATAGGATTTTTGCTTTAACCTTTTCGAATATTGCCATTTGATAATAGTTTTTTAGGAACAATACTATCAAAAACCAATTTCTTTTCTACTGCCGTTTGTTATTTAGTCAATACACGAATTCAATATTTTTCTTGAACATTTATAATGAACAGACAGAGAAGAAAGCAATAAAATTTTGATAAGTTTTTAGCTCATATAACTTTCGAAATTTGTATTTCTTCCCATTAGGGTGGAGCGGGATTAAATGAAGCCAGGGGTTAAATGGAACGTCTACGAATTATAGAATTTGAGAACTATATAGTATACGTTGTGAGGATTATTCTTTGAAAGTTTTGATCGATTTTTGCATTTGCCTCAATAGTACTACAAACATTTTTGTAACGTACCAATATTTAAGCTGTCAGAAGTTATTGTCAGAAAACTGCAAATTGTAGCAATTACGAACTTCTGTTTTCTGTAGGGTTTATCGTTTTTTCGGTTGTAAAAATGAGAGTTCGAACTTCTGTTTGTATTTGAGTATTTAATAGTTAAGGTAAGTATGCACTTATTATTCACTTCAAGTGAAAGGAAATGTACCATACAAATTTCACGTTTGCGAAATCCAAATGGAAAATTTCGTTTTGCCAGTATGCAGTTCACCAGCGAAAAATTTTATATTGAGATATATGGCGTTATTCAACTCTCCCAAGTTTTTCGATTCAAATAAATGTTTTTATCATGGAATTCTGACCGGAAAAGTTACATTCCTTTGTAATATTTATAATATTTCGCGTGGACTTAGTTAATTTTTAATTTAGTTCAGGCGCACAAGTTAAGACGCAATTTTAATCTTTTTTATATCCAAATTGTTTTCTTTTTTAGTAAGTCTACGTATTAATATTTCGTTTCGTTTTTTAATGTGCAATTTTTAAACATAATAATAAATAATCAAAGTCAAAACAAAGAAAATCATTGTGGAGTTAAATGGGACAGTTATACCGGAGTTGTCTGAGAAATATAAATAAAGGGTCTAAAAATATATTCGTGATAAAGATGTACATTACACGGTACATTACAGCCGTTCTATCTTTTGGATTTGGACTTAAGATCAAGGGGTTATTTACCCCTACACCTTGGCCCATTTGACCCCGCAGTTTTGCAGGTTTAGCAGTTTCGAGTAAAAGAGGTTTCCCAAAAAATTGAAATTAAGTTAGGAGTTCTAGCCAAAACCAAAAAATGGCCCATTTTGCCCCGATCTACCCTACTTTGCATTTCATACATTTCAAATCCAATCGTAATATTCTCTGTTTTGCTAATTTGGAATTCTTATTTTCCAGACCGTCATTTTGTTATTACGAGTATATTTGGGACAATAAACATGAGAATTACTCTTTCATGAGATTGCAACCACCCATGAGTAAACCTTTTTCATATAACCTGAATAAATTCCAGCACCATTCTGAACATTTAATAACAATATAATTCTTCAAACTTTTTTAGTTGACAGTTTTACGAGATTCCCTACTTAAGTTCCCGATGTTCTTAATATACATATGTATGTATAATTCCTTTTTCGTTAAGGTTTCGTGTAAGGATAATATGAATTATTAACTATATACATGAATTGCGCCCACAATATAGCCCTGTCTGTTCATATTGAAAAACGACAAATTATTGTACATTAAAAATTAGTAAAACTATAAAAATATATTAAACGCAGGAAAATGAAAACAATAAAAAAGTATTGTATTTTGAATTAATAGACATTTATTAAGTCCATTGTGTTCAGAGTATTGTTTGGAAATGTGCAGTATGTATGATGTGAATGTTAGTCCTAAATAGAAATGATTTTTTAGGGATTTTAATATACATATTACAAAAGTGATTTATAATACAAAGTCTTGTATGATTTGCAATAACATATATGATAAAGTTGTTTTTCTTCTAGTAATGACAGCGTGACAACGGATTTTGCATGGGAATTTTTGTTTTCCGTTTTAAGCTTTTCATTTCTCGTTATAAAAAAGTATATAATACTACGGGGTCCGCCCCTGGCTAACTGTTTCTACTAATCTTCGCTTTTATGAAAAAAAACTTAAACTTGAATTTTATTACAAAAACTTGGATCCAATCAACTAAATGTATAATTAAATTTGCAATAAAAACAATTTTTTTAGTAAAATAGTACAGAATTAGTCATGTTTCATATTTCGATTAATAAACATTATTTAAAATATAAAGAAAACTTGTTTCATTTTTGCACTAAAATGCGAAGAAAGTTTTTCTCTCACCAATATAAATAGTCGTTGGTAAAAGTTAGTTTTGCTAAAATCAAATCCACTTAAAAAAAATGAGCAAGGCAAACCATAGCAGTGAGTTTATATACTATATTTCTCTATTCCGGCCTGATCGTTACGGAACTTTATCGATAATGTCATTGATTAGCTCACTGCGCTATCGCTCCGCTCTCTTGCTACTCCACTCGTCCGGCTACGCTTCCCCATCTCGCCACTCACTCAGTTTGTTCCTCTCATCTCATATCTATCTCGTTCCATCAGAATTCGGTGCAAGACCTGCTATAAGTCCGACTATTTCAAGTGTATAAATTTCCTTGAATTTGGTCCACGAAACACACCAAAAAATGTTGTCAAATTCTGACGAAAAATCCAATCGACTTTAGATAAATTAAAACACAATTTCATTGAATTCGGACCATATATTTTGAACTAGCTTGTACCTGCAGCTTTGCTTGCGTTATTCTTAGAATAGGATTGAGGAATTCATATCTTTAGAGAAAAATACCTTTTTTTAGAGACATATTTCAACTTCTATATTGGCCAGAATATACATTCCCTACTACCTTTCGTTTTTATATTTTCTAGTGGAGGCATATTTTTTTTTTAAGTTGGTAACCAGAATGCATATCCCAATTTTCATGGAAATCCGCCTATCATTAACCGAATTATTTACGTCTTTCTATATTGGCCCCGCAACCTTTGAGGGGAGACATGTCTTTTTTTTAAGTTTAAGAATTTACGTTTCAAGTTTCATGAAAATATACCGATTATTGACCGGATTATTGACGTTTTTCTATTTTGGCCCCCGGAACATTAACACCCAACGGAACACCAATTGGCCTATACATAATATATACATATGGTATATCAACTTTCATGAAAATCCGCTTATCATTGACCGAATTATTGACTTTTCCTATACTGGCCCTGCAAGTTTCATGAAACTCTGCCTATTATTAACTGAATTAGGGACGTTTTTATATTCGAAATAGGTTATATTCGGACAAATAGTGTTCTTACACAGTGTCGCCATACTCGAGTGTGGTTCGAATCAGGTCCAAGTTGGGGTCAAATACATAAACTGTATGAATATTATGAAAATGCGCAAAGCGGTTTGTTCTACACTGCACCTACAAAATTTTGCAGTTTTTTGAGAAATGATGGGGTTTTAAAAATGTGTTACCATATGTAAATTTTAGTGCAACACACAAACTGTGAAGGTTTCGTGAAAATCAGTCCAGTTGTTCAGATTTTATAACCGATCTAAAGAAGCGGATGGACGGACGGACATGGAGCTAATTATCTTTGATGAAACGGATTTTACACTTCTTTTCATCTTTCTACCCGTTCTAGAAAAAAGTTAGGTTTTCGCACGAATGTAATATTGAGCACTAAAACATTTGTTTTGTCCGTAAATTAAAAAATTAAAAAACTGAAATTTTGTCGGACAGTATTTACGACACAAATTAATTTTTACCAGTTCACAACAACTTTTTTCATATAGATATGTAGTTTTATTAAAGTAAATTCAAAAAGTTAACAATTATTTTGAAAAGCGTAATACACTAATTTTTATAAACTATTTTATTGGAAACTATTTTAATAAATTATACAATCAATTTAATACCTTTTTTACACATCACCTTGCAATATTTCTAGTAAGCTAAGCAAAAATTAAAAAAAAATTTTTCTTTATATGTACAAGAAGTTTTCGTACATACAAAAACAATTTTTAGATTTGATGGTTGAAAGACACATACTACAATATTTAAAACAAATAAAAATTTTCGCGTTTGTGAAATAACATATAATCTGAAATTCAAGTGCTTGACTTTATTTTTCGCGATTTTCGCGACCTCACCATTTCGCTTTCGAACCCATTTGGGGTCCCAACCCATAGTTTAAGAACCGATAGTATAAACTGATATCTCACCATTATTTTACATGCGGACATGATGTACAATAATTTTTTTATTGAGGATAGTGAATGTAAGCTGGATGTTCCGCAAATGTTTCGAACTCAAAATTTCTTTTTTTTTTATAAATTTTAGGAGGAAAAATCTAAAAAAAATTATAATTTTAACAACTAACTATTTTCATTTCACTAATGTGATAGTGAGTGTAAATAGTTTGATCACAATCCGTAGCTATTTAAGTCGTGGCTTACTTAATGATTCATTTCACCATCATGATTTATATAGCGCATACATAGTAGTAGGAAAGATGTAAATCATAATTCAGGTCTGAAATATTCCAAATTTCAAGGAAGCCACTCAGACCAGAAATTAAAATAGCCTAGGTATAATAATGATCTAATTATTTCTTAGGCGTATTGAAAGCTTATTTTGAAAATAAAAAGAGTTATTTTTCTGTGCCTTGACACTCATCACTTAACACTGTACTAAGGCAAGTACTTTCACAATCAGTCTGTTGTTGTTGCGATGTTGTTAATTGTGGTACCGTCTGTACTTTTTTCGGTAAGTTCGGCATAAAAATATGTAACTGCTTCTTCATTTCATTCATATTAATGGATTCGTCGAGAATTTGTTTATGAATTATTGGCCTATAAACACTTTCAAAATGTCGTTTTACATTATTTGTTGTGGTTCGTCCTTTTGATTTTTTCAGATCCATTGAAGCTTTATCAAATGCCGATGTTCCAGGTCCAGTTGTTTGATTCGCAGATGGTTCTCTAATATCATTCAAATCTACACTATCTGATAGTTTCGTATAACGAGCTAAAGTTAAATTGTTAACAAATTTTCGCGTTGCATTATAACCACTTCGAAATAAATCACTAAATCTTATAGGTCGATTGTAACGAACTGGTATACCTTCTTTATTAAATATAATTGTTATATGTTTTACGGAATCCGGTCGTTTAGTCACCGAATTAATTTTTGTCTTTCTACATGACGATGATGATCGATTCCTAGATGTGGATGCAGATTGTGATTGCAGTCCAGATATTGGTAATGTTTCTGATTCAATTAGGTTCGTATTTCCTCGAAATATTGTTGTTTTACCAGCCAAATCCAACCAATTCAGTACACGTTCAGCCAGTTTATCATGACAATTATCAGTATTTAATGGTTCCGTATTTAAGTCTTGTAAGGAACTACGTTTCGATGGGGACTCTTCACGAATTACTGCTCCACGTTGTTTCAAAATATCCAGAAACGTTTTTTGTGGGGAAGAGTTTGATGATTTAACCACTTTTTGCGCAGGCAATGATTGCTTACAGACTTTTGCTGAACCGACTAATTGTAGATTAAAAGGTTTACGTTCTAATTTTTCATAAGATGATGATCTTAAAGTTCCTAGAACAAAAGAGGAAATTTGCTTTTGATACTGTTTTATAATTACTTATTTTTATATCAATTCAACAAAACCTTTTGCTACCATATTTTCAAGTAAATAATACATTTTAAAAGGGCTTTTTGTTTGTTCCTTGATTTATAAAATACGAATTACTACTTTGTCCGGTAACACACGCATTTACAACTATTTCGTAAGTAATGTGCTTAAAAATACTTAAGCAAAAATATTTTCTCTGTACCAGCGGTTCTTAAACTTATCTCATCGCGTATCACCTATTAAAAATGTGAACCCCTTAAAAATGTTCTCCTTTTTTTTAGTTAAATAAAAAAATTCGTCGCGATCCACTTGAAAATGGTCTTTGGACCATATTTTAAGAACCGCTGTTCTATGTGTTATATAGTTAATTTCAAACCTTTTCTTGGTTGTAAATTAAAATCCCTTAAACGTCTTTCATTTTCATAATCTAATATAAAATGACGATGCCCACCATCATTTTCAATCCACACTGATTTAATAAATAGTGGACGATTAGCCGATTCCCATATCGTGTGATTTTTCATCAGTGCCAGGAATTTTTACAAAAGTTCAGATTCAACTCATCTCACTTAGTTTCAAATTTTTGTACTATTATATTTTCTTCCAATGAACTGTTTTCACGATGAAATAAAATTAAATACTGCCGAATCAGTCCTGAAAAAGTAAACTAAACATATTGTACAAAAGCCAGTACAGTCTTTGCACGCGATTTTTAAAAAACAATTCTTCCCTACTTTTGCACCACATTCCGGTTCAAACAAAACGTAAAAAGAGATACTAAAGGAATTTTCAGTTTCAAACATTAAAGAAAGAAAAGGATTTTCACTCCCATAACAAAAGACTAAATATTTATGTATAGTATATACCTACTTTAAGTTGTCGTTTGTGGGTTTTCAAGCAAAATATCCACCGCAGAAAAAAACAAGTTAAAAGTATTCCTCGTGACTTATTTCATTTCTTTCTTATCTCAAACCAATAAACCACCCACCGTAACGCGACCCATAATCACAATCACTACTACTTCCTAAAATTGAACTTCTTGTATATTTTACGTGAAGGGAAAATGCAAATCAACATACCCTAAAACCTTCCCACAACAATTCGGATTTTAGGTTTTCCTCATAAATAAACCTTTTAAAGGGATAATAATTTTCTTCGTTCCTAACTTTGTATGTATATATGAGAACCATTCGCAAAAGTTATCCATCAAAACCGACTTTTGAAACCGTTTCTAATTGATTCACTACACAAATTCTGATAATGTAAATAACACTTGAACATTTGAAAAACGAAGGTGCTATGAATGAATAGCCAGGAAACCCACGCAACTAAGGGCTGTGTGATGGGGAAAGACCAAAGATGAGAAATAATTAACCAAAACCGCGTATACAACCACATAATCAACCGCATAGAAGATTACAATGTTCATGATTTTAAATAACTGTAGAACAGGACTCTATGATTTTATCTTGTTCTATTTTCTATTGTGATATTATAATCAAACAAAAATCGGCCTGTAGCCGATTTGTAGATTTGTGGATAAGTTTGTTTCGTGTTATTATATTTTTCTCTAATATTTTGCTAATAATCTGATCCCTGGCAATGTAAATATATTTTGTAAATTTGTTCAAATCAGTTAAGTAATACCTTTATTTTCCTAGGCTACCACACTTAAGATGATCATGATACAATACTTTATGTTACGTTCGAACTTTCATTTATTATTGCATGATGAAACGTACATTTCCATTTACTAGTTTTAAATACTTGCAAGAGCTTGGAATTGTGAAGTTAGAGGTAGATTCAGTAAAAGGGGACCTATTCTCAAAAGGAAAATGTGTTTATGTGTCAACAACATGGCAAACATTCTACTATGTTGTGTTTTTTTGGAAATATTTTATTTTATTGCATTTTGCATATGCTCTGCTTCGGATCAAAGCGGCATCTGAAAAAAACGGCAAGGAGGAAGAGCAATAAAAACTTAAATGCTGGTAGCATGTATTCAAACCACATGCAAAAAATCATTTGATTACCAAATTGTTTAGAAAAAAGTTGAAGGTAGAAAAAACAATTTAAGAAAATCTAAATTTATGAAAGTTCAAATCAATTTGAAAGTTTTTCAATTTATATTTTTCAACAAAAACTGTCATAATCGGCTCCCATATATTGGCAAGATAATAAATTATAAATTATGAAAAGCAACTATTTTGGTTTTGAACTTTAAAATTTTAAAAGAAACAGTTGTTATAAAAGTTTTGAGCTTAATTTTTTTGTGAGCAGTAGCGAGTTTTTTAATTAAAATCAGTCATAGCTTTCTCAAGTTAGCGTATAAACGGACGGACATCCAAAAATCTCAATGACTTTTGATCACTATACATATAGTGTCCTGATATTATTCGCCGAAAATTATTTTAAAATATACAAATTTAATGTCAAAACTAACATACCATACATACCTTATTGGCATACTACTGTAGGATATAATGAGAAATCCTATTAACTGTTTTTTGCTTTGCTTGTTTTTCGAGGTAAATCCCACGAAATGTTGTATAGCAGACAACCAACAGGCTATATTATACTGGCCTGATTGAGTAACTTTGCCGACTGACACGCAAATATTGAAATAAATATGTATAGTATTAAAGTTCTTGGAGTTTGAGACGAATATACAGAAAAGTTTTAAGGGTCTTCACTTTTGAAACGAATTTATAAAACAAAACCGGAAATTCAATTGAAATTTGCATGCAAGAAAATTTTCCCAATTTTATGTAGACTACGGTTTAAATAAACTTATTTGTTTGTGGTTTGATTGTTTATTATTGTTTCTTTTTCTGTCATTGATTAGGTACGATATATCATTATATTTTCCAAATGATTTTAGGTAAAAAGAAAAAAGTTATACAAATCGGCAATTATTCCTATTTTTGTTCTTATTCCGAATTTGGTAGGTACTACCAGAGGGTATATTAGTTTTGTCACTCCATTTGTAACACATCAAAATAATCGTCGTAGAAAGGTTTTAAGGGTATGGTTGTGTCGGGAATCAAACGTTATATCGATTTATGCATGTCCGTCCGTCCCTATACAAGATAACTCTAAAACGTGTTATCCGATTTTGATGAAATTTACAATGTAAGTTGCTTATTCCTTAACTTGGTTTGGTATTGCATTTCAACAAAATCGATCCAGGGGGAGCAAAGTTATAAAGGAAAAGCCATAAACAAAAATCGACCAAACTTTCTGGTTTTTCGGATTTAATTGGAAAGTTTGTCAATTACCTGCATGTTAGAAGAAATTTTGAAAAGAAGAAACAAAGTTATGAAGAAAAATCCTTGAAATAATATTAGTTTTGACAGGTTTTCTGTCCCATTTCTATAATAGGGCATCAAAAAATTGGCTATAGGGCGATTTTCAGTTGCTATATGTTTTTCAATAACTTTGACTACTTTCCAGGGTAATGTGTTCTGAAATTTCGTTCAGTGCAGAGGAAATAGCACTTTTCCATCTTCTCTCTGGCTTACTTTAAAGTCTAAACGATTCAAACCTAAGGTCTCCAGGATTCGGAGATATCCATTCGCTATTCAACCAATGAAATAAAATAACTGAACTTAGTTTTCTCGCATGGAGCATTTCAAATCTGGGATGTTGTTGATTTCCACATATGGTACATTTAACGCTAGGTTTTATATTTTCATTTGTCGGCCCAATTAGGGCAGAAAATTAATTTCTCCACTAATACAGGATTATTCAACTCGTGCAACGAATTTGTTTTTTTTTAAATAAAATATACATGTGTGGTCAAACTAAAGAAGCAACCATAAATAATATTGTTGCGTGCTACCCGTTTGGTTCGATGTTATGAAAATGATAACACTTTTTATTTATGTGAATTTAATGTATAAACTTTATTTATAATTATTTCTGCGTTAACAATTAGTCTTAAAAATATTTGTCTATCAATAATTTAATTATTACAAAATTATTTATCACAGTTTATTCGCAATGGAAAACAGTATTAATCACTTCTTAAACAAATTACTTTCACAATCCCTTTGTAAACCAACCACAAAATAATCATGTTTCAAATCTATGTTTTCATACAATCTCGGACGAAGTTTAGACTTCAACTATTTTTGTTTCAACGATGTTTCTCCTTATATACTCATCGTTTTTCAACTCGAGAAGCTTCTCAATCTTCATCGAAACGTGTTGCGACAAACGTCAAGAAATTTCTTCGAAAGAAACTTGAAAGAACGAATGTCAATAAATTTGTTGTTTTTCTTAGAATGTTTGATGATTCTCGAAGATCATCAAAAATTCTAATTCGTTCTTTTTTTAATTATTTCGATTAATTACGCGTTAAAGTGTTTAAATAAGTGAAATGTAGTGCAATATTGATTATAATTTTTAAATCAAATACTTGTGAGACCCTGTATATTTAACGAAAAATATGTAACGTAAGTTTTGAAAGAGAGATAAAGTTAAAAACTACTGTAAGGCAAAAAAGTTTAGGGTTCTATTGAGTAAAGTCAGTTTTTTTTCTGCCTAATTTTTTCAAGTAACGTAATTCATTTTTTTATAAAAGTAAAGTTTTAATTTTGAATATTAGAAATAACTACTTATATTTACACTTAATTTTTTTTGAAATATTAAAAAAATAATTTTTATATTAAAGTATTTAATCTCATGTTTTTTTTTTTAAATGGGCATTTTTTATAATTGAATTTCCCATAAATTGGGGGCTCAACCGGGATTCCTACCTTAAAGTGACAATAAACAGTATTACCAAAAAAAAAGAACAGACATAAAAGCAATTTAAATTTTAAAACAAATTTTGAATGTTAAAAAAAAATTAAGCTTTGTCTAATGCAAGTGCAAAAAGTATAGTTTTTTTTTGGTTTTGTTTAAGCTTTTACAAACAAATTTTTAAGAAAAGCGAACAAAAAATTTGCATTGCGAAGTGTCTAATATATAGAAAAGCTTAGAGAATTAACAGTAAAGAGCCTTCAAGTATTATTAAAGGAATTCGGTACAACACAAAAATTTTTGTTAAATTTCATTGTTGCGTATTCAATTCAAATGAAATATATTTCGCCTTCATATTCAAAAATTGAGATTATTTGAGCAAACTCTCATAATCCAGGAAAAAATCCAGTCCTGTAGCTAAATGCAGCTCTTACACTCTTTACAAGATCCAGCTAGTGTGAGAATTAAAGCCAAACGATAATTTACTGTGCGTAGGTCATCAATTTGAAATTGTTTGTTCCCAATTTGAAATTGTTCATTCCAAATTTGAAGTTATAAAGGTATAGTCAAAACTAGAAATGACGAATTTCTAGTTTCTACTAACACATATGCAGATTCATAAAAACGCATAGTCATGCATAGAACCGTGCTTATATTCGTATAGGAATAACCGGACACCAGAACATTTTTAGGTTTAATCGAAATTCAAGAAGAGTGATGTTGTTGTTTTCACGTGTTTATTCCAATATGATTCTATTATTGTATTTTGCACTAATCGTTTGTTATGCCCTATGCTAGGTACTACCAGAGGGTATATTAGTTTTGTCATTAAGTGTGTAACGCATAGAAATAATCATCGTAGAAAAATTTCAAGGGTATGGTTGTGTAGGGAATCAAAAGTTATATCGATTTATGCATATCCGTCCGTCCGCCCATCCGTCCGTAGACAAGATGAAATATATAATATGGGTTGCTTATTCCTTAACTTGGCTTGGTATTGCATTTGAGCAAAATCGATAAAGTTTTTCCGAAGTATTTTAAAAAGTTATATACCGATTTCAATCAAATTTACGAAACGTGTTTATGCTATTAGCCTACCTGTAAATTTGAGCCAATTTGAGAATGAAGAAACGAAGTTATGGAGAAAAAAACCTTGAAATATTGAGTTAAATAGAAAGTTCGTGGCGTTTTTTTTCCAATAGATGGTTTTAGAGTCGTATAACTTTAGTAGTTCTAATCCTATCAAGTTATATTATAGCGCGCTTAAAAGATGACATTTTATAGAATATTTTTGAAAAATATTGTGAAATTCAGGCAGAACTAATTGGGGTAATTGGGTTTTGAAAATGAGCCAAAATTCTGAAAAAAATGCCCTATATTAATTCTACATGTTAGGTACTACCGTCCGTCCGTGGACAAAATAACTCAAAAACACGTTATCCAATTTTGATGAAATTTAGAATGCTACTTGGTTATTGCTATAGTGGTTTTGGTATTGCATTTCAGCAAAATCGACTGAGGGGCAGCGAAGTTATTAAGCAAAAACAAGGGTGACCATAAAGTTTTATCGTTTTTTTATGTAGTTTTTCGGATTTAATTGGAAAATTGGTAAAGCAATTTTGTTTAAATTAATTATATTGGTTGACTACATAAATAGACAATACCATTGTAAATTTCAGTAATATCGGTCTAAGGATAGTGGAGAAAGAAATAGTCGTAAGAGGAAATAAGCCTGTTCAGAAAATTTTTTTGATGTACATTCAGAACTAGAACTAGACTTATGCAACCAGGGTCTGGGTTACTTACAAATTAGAGAAAATTTTGAAAAGGGCAAACAAAGTTATGAAGAAAAAACCTTGATATATTGTTAGTTTTCACAATTTTTCTCTCCCATTTCTACCATAGGGCATCAAAAAATCAGCTATAGGCCGATTTTAAATTACTTTATGTTTTTATTTCCAAATTGTCCCTACTTTACCATTCTTTATACCTGACCTTCAATATATGAACGCTTGCATCCTGGAAGCTACTGAAAAAATGGGTATTCTTTAAATTATTAGTGTAGAATACAAGACATCATTAAAATCCAATTGGCGGCAATTTTAAATAGATTAGCAAATAAATGAAATATACCGAGCAGATTTTACAAAATTGTAATCTTGAACATTATTTTGTCATCAATTTTCTTACGATTTAATCTAATATTATTAACTTCGTATTTCTATATAAATTAGTTCAACTTTAAGGTTCACTTAATTCGATCCAAACTTGTCTTGTCATGCAAATATTTCATGATGATGATGATGTTTCACACAACGACTAAAATCTTCGGCCATACCATAAAATGAACTACAAATTCAATTATATCTTGTTATTAATTTTGTCCTTCAATTAAAATAACAAAATTTTCAAACTAAACCAGTTTCATTCTACGAAAATAATGAATTTTTAAATTAATATTCGAAATATTTCGAAGAGTTATACGATATTTTCTAATTTTTCATTAAATTGTTTCTGGATATTATATTTAACAATATTTTCGATCAAAAATTTCTTTTATTTTCAGTTCCTATTATACCAGAATTTTTGTATGATATTCGTCATCCGGATGCACCTTTAGATAGTTTATCCCGAGCACCATATACTACAACTCAACTACCTCCTTCAGCATGTGATAATAGTCAACCCACAGCACTACCTGGCACAGGATCATTTCAGACTACAACTATTGGAAATGGTAATGCGTAGTTCCTATACTATAAACTCTTTATAAAACTTGTCAGCAACTGGATTACATTTTTTTCCGATTCCGGATCATCAGATTTAAAAGGATTTAATCATACTTTTGTTACTATTACACGTTTAGTATTTAAAATTAGATCAATACACACTCCATATTCAAAAGCGAATCTAATAAAAAATCCTTGTACGCACTCCTTCGTCTGGCTTAGTTTCTAAATGACACAAAAATAAAATTTTTTTTTTCAAGTTTTTTACCGTAAACGATGTTTGTATGTGGGATCTCATTCTATTCTCTCTTTTAATGTTCATTTTTGTATTAACGGTTCAACTAAATTTCAAGGCTATTTGGTTGTATTCAATTTTTGATCGGATTGAGCACTTTTTATAAAGCCGTGGACGTGGTAAGAACTCTAAAATCTCATTTCATTTATATAACCTTTTTTCTAAAACCAGAAAATTCGAAAATATTTTTATATTTTAAAACATACAATAAAAAATTATTGAATTTGGGTCGGTATTTCCATTAATAATCCCACATGTATAGCCACCGAGAAAAGAGACTTTGCGCCTCCTCTTTAATATTATTTGTAAAAAAGACTCTAAATACAAGCGTTTTTATATTACACATGGTTTTTTTAACAAATACTATTAATGACGTGGCATGAGCCCAAATTAAAATCCAAGTTGAATACTCTATTTATTGTATGCTTTTTGTTATAGCACAGGACGACTCTCTAGGGCTTATATCAAGACTATTTAGAGTCGGTATGTAAAAAAGTCTACTGAAGACTCCCAAAATCGGCTTTTTTTTCTCTCTTTAGAAAGATTTTTTCAAATTATGTTCTCACATTTTAAAATTAACAAGCTATAGTGCAAAACCTCTATTCAAACTTCTATGCAAATTTCCAAATCAATTTACAGTTCAAAAAACTTTCTAAGAAAACTATAAAATATGCACAAATCCTTTCCATTCGATTTTATAATGTTGCTTCAACTCGATCTCTTTATTTATCCTTTTCGTCCTTTTCAAAATTCTCTTCATTCGGTCCCTATCAATTTAATCTTAATGCATTTCATTTTGAAAATTACTTCGAGACCAAGTTTTAACTTGATTTCCAGTTTTATCCGTTTCGTGCTTAATGATACTTTCGGGTAATGGGTCGTCATCACTTGAATCCTGATGCAAGATTTCATAAATATTATTTGAAAATTTACTTCTGCCGAAAACAATTTCCTTTTGCAAGATCCTTATCCTTTCTTAGATCCTGGCGAGAAATAACGGACATCTTACTCTACGTACAGCCAACGAACTCGCCAAATTTCCCTAAAAGCGGGTAATACATTATCTGAACTACAATTTATGAAGATAATGTGGAAGGAAACTTCGAAAATCATTTCATTTCATACAAAAATCCGAATTTTTTTCGCCACCTATCCGAAATTGAATTCGGACTCTAATGCTTTTTGATTGAACTTTTGTTCGGCAGCTATTCGAAGTTTTAGTTCGATCGAACCCACCTTCTGACAGAATGGTTCTCATGTGGAAAAAACCGCTCCTACCTATTTTCGTTCAAATCGCCCCAAAAATACGGCCGCAATCTTGCCTACCACAGGCACACGAACGGACGGACAGAAATACGGACAGACAAACATTGGATAAAAATGATTGCAAACGATTTAGAAACTTCTAAAACGTGGAGATTTGCAAGAAAAAAAATTTTTAACTTACATACAGTAACATATACATATGTTACTTTGAAAATAAGTTAGAAATGCTGGAAATTAATTGAATATGCATAAAGTAGTTAGTTTGCACTTCAACTTGTTCATCATTAGATCGTATGAAAGATATATAATTTGTCTGGAGAAGTTGGAAGAAAAGCAAATTAATTTATAAATTTTTAATAAAAGACTGAATGGCATTAAAAAGTGTTGCTTAGGAAATTCGAGTTCTACCAAACAAGTAGTTCGATGTCCAAAAACTTAGGGTATATACGCAGTGTGTCGTTTAGAAAATGTTGATTTCTATGATTATATAAGGTAATCGGTAGAAATCTAATTCTGTGTAGCTTTGTATGAAGTTTGTTTGTTTTATATTTGTTTATACTTGTGATGTGAAGACTGGAAATCTATTTTCAAATTTATATCTGCCATATCTCGCAGCAAGAAGTAAGGACTTATATTCAACAATTACCGAACACCCTCTATAGACTTTGAAAACATTTAAAACAATTCAAAGACATTGCAGTTAAATTTGTTGAAAAAAATAAAGATATGTAAATAAATTTTTTTTTAAATCCTTTAGAAAATGCTAGCATTTTTGAAGAAGAGCGTCATAAAGAATTGGCAGGGGAAACAGTTGAAGTTGGTCTCATGTTTGCATCAAAAGCTTTTATACAGCTTTTAATAAATCCAATTGTAGGACCGCTTACACATAAGTAAAATAATTAAATAAATTATATATAAATGTAGAATTAATCTTTATTTTTTTACTTTTTCCAAGAATTGGTTACAGTATTCCCATGTTTGCTGGATTCGTTATAATGTTCATTTCGACATTAAGTAAACTATTTAAAAATAATTTAAATTTTTAACAGAAAATCTTAACGAATAATTTTTTAAATATAGTTTTCGCCTTTGGTCGTTCTTATGGAGTCCTATTCTTGGCTCGCGGGCTTCAAGGAATTGGCTCATCTTGTTCTTCTGTTTCCGGAATGGGAATGCTAGCTGATCGTTATACCGATGATAAAGAACGCGGCAATGCGATGGGTATAGCTTTGGGTGGTTTAGCGCTTGGTGTTTTGGTTGGACCACCATTTGGTGGTGTTATGTACCAATTCGTTGGAAAATCAGCTCCATTCTTAGTTTTATCAGCACTGGCATTGGGCGATGGTTTGCTACAATTATTTATGTTGCAACCATCAATTCAGCACGCGGAGACTGATCCACCATCTTTAAAAGCTTTGATCATGGATCCATATATTATCATTGCTGCAGGTAAGTAAAGAAAATTAAACATTATTAAAGATACATATAAAGATATATGAATAGAGGTAAATAGAAGGCCTTTCAATAATATTCAATATTTCCCACCATTGCTGCTGGGATACAATTTTCTTAAATAATAGCATGCTTTTTTAATGTTTCTATATATCCTATATAAATGTTAGACAGGATGTGAACTCGGGAAGTTCTAATTGAAAACAATTTCAGCCTTAAACTGTTGATACTAACCAGCATACTATCGATTCTGTTTTTATTTTAAATAATTTTACTTTTCAAAAAAATGTTTAAAACAGCTTTAAAATGTGGAAATTCAGCGCCAGTTCTTTTCATCCTTTTATATAATGTTGCTTAAACTTTTGTCTTATTATCCTCAATTTTCTGATAATTGCTTGAAAACAAAGTTTTTAATTGCATATACTTGTAGCTTGTACTTGTGGCGGGCCTAATGTTCTAGCTTGAACAATCCTGAAACGACTGTAAATATTACAATTAAAATTAACAAAAAAACTAGGTTTAAAAATAAAAATACAAAGTAAAACATTAAAAATATAGTGGATCTTGACGATACAGTACTCCCCTCCTAATGGAACGTTAACTCTTAAATCTGACTGGAATTCTAATCTCTCCTCCGTATCTTGTTGTGCTTGTTGGTAGATTAATTAAGTTTGTTTCTTCTTGACAAGGTTCGGCTGGTTTAACAATTAGTGCTTCATCATAGAGTTATATTAACTAGAGATATTATCTCATGTGGGCCGACAGAGGAGAATATGAAACTTGGGTTTATTTGTATGGAAAATAGAAACAACGCGAATTTTATATGCTAATTGAGGGGAAACCAAGTTAAATTATTATATCATAGTCGTTGTCTCCGAAACTTGGAAAACTTGGGCTTCTATCGTATGGAATAAGCGAGCGAGAAGATAAAATAGTGACCATTTCTCCTCCATAATTTTGTATGAAAACGAGATAAATGAAATCTCCAGTTAATGTAACTCTATGTGCTTCATCTTCTTTGACAACAAACATTGGTTTCAATCTGCCGATAGAGATAACCTTTTCTTTGTTCTTAATTTTGACCACAAAATATTTTTCATGTCTTGATACAACTGGAAATGGATTATATGGAGCTTGCGGCGGACGCTTAATAAAAACCTTTCTTTAAAAAACGTGTGTACAAGAATTTAGTTCTCGATGAATGAAGAATTTTCTTTGCGTATGACTTGATGCTAGAACTAGTTTAAGTTGTTCCATAACTTCCTTGAGGTGTTGAACGAATCCGGATGGATCTTTATTCTGATCAAGTTGAGATGAAATGAAGAAATCGCCAGGAAGTTGTAAATTTGTTTCATAAACTAATTCGGCAGAAGAAGCACCGATATTATCTTGAATAGCAGCACAAATTCCAAGTAAAACTAGTGGTAGAATTTCGACCCAACGATCTGTTTGGTGACATTTAATTGCAGTTTTCAATACTCGATGCCAACGTTCGATCACTCCATTTGCCTGGGTATGATAAGCAGTGGTTCGCAAATGTTTCACTCCCAGTAAGTTTGATAAGGCTTGAAACAGTGATGATTCAAATTGCGGTCCCTGATCCGTGGTTAATTTATCTGGAACACCAAAGCACGATTTTTGCTTGGGACGAATCGTTTCCACTAAGTTTAGTCTGGCAAAAGGACTGTGTGAAATAGTTTTATAATATTTTAATAAAAATTGTATTTTTTTTTAAAGAAATATTTTTAATAATTGAAAATCAGAATTCAGTTTCACTTTTTTTTCTTCTCAAACCCTCAAGGTGCCATCACATTTGCAAATATGGGGATTGCTATGTTAGAACCATCACTCCCACTTTGGATGTTGGGTAATATGGGTGCAACACGTTGGGAACAAGGTATAGCATTTTTGCCAGCTTCAATTAGTTATTTGATTGGCACGAATTTATTTGGACCGCTTGGACATCGAATTGGAAGATGGTTGGCAGCACTAATTGGTTTAGTTATTATAGGATTCTGTTTACTTTTGGTGAATTTAAACACATATTAATTTTTATTTCCTTCTTTTAATTAAATAATGAATTAAAAATATAGATTCCATTAGCAAAATCAATAAATCATTTGATTATACCAAATGCTGGTTTGGGTTTTGCCATCGGCATGGTAGATTCATGTATGATGCCAGAATTAGGATATTTAGTCGATATACGTCATGGAGCAGTTTATGGTAGCGTTTATGCATTGGGTGATGTGGCATTTTGTGTTGGATTTGCAGTTGGACCAGCGCTTAGTGGAACTTTAGTGAACACAATCGGGTTTGAATGGATGCTAGTTGGAATTGCAGTTTTATGTTTTGCATATGCACCTTTATTGAGGTTTTTGAAATCGCCACCGACAAGAGAGGAGAAAAAGGTTGGTATCGATAATCCAGCATTGCAAATTTCTGATGAAAATGTAAATTAATATTAATCCAGACAATAAAGTAACT
The DNA here is from genome assembly GCA_963422695.1 of Xylophagus ater. Taxonomy (NCBI): domain Eukaryota; kingdom Metazoa; phylum Arthropoda; class Insecta; order Diptera; family Xylophagidae; genus Xylophagus; species Xylophagus ater. The sequence continues at coordinate 40,315,692 of OY730478.1, forward strand.
AGTTCTGGTATTTAGTTTATTTTCTTTTTATCATATTACATTATTTAAAAAATTATTATGGATTTTGGTTTATTTTAATTATGTACTTTTCTCCTATTTTATAAATAAAGTAATTATTATTTTTTTCAGTATTTTAATTTATGTTTTTTTATATTTTTCGTTAGCTTGTAGTATATGCTGTTAAATGTAGTATTGTATCTTACGTTTTTGCTAAATATAAGTGCGTAATTATTATTTAAGAAAAAGTATACTATAGTACTATATAACATAACTATATTGTACTTTTTTAACAATTGGACGTGTACAACTTTAAAAAAAACGGGTCATATATCATTTCAGGTGTAATCCTCCATTAAATGTATCTGACGCAGTTGTGTGTAATAGCATAATTCGTGTACAATCTATTTCTCCTTTGTAGTAATTATTCGATTCAAAAATTAATCTTTCGTTTTGAAAGATTGGTTTTTGACAATTTGACGTTCATACACTACCTGAAATCAAATTCGCATACAATTGATATTTGAATATACTATAGTCATTTTTTTTATTAAAAAATCGTTCTAAATAATTTCAAACTTTTATACTTTGATTTCTTTGATAAATAACGTTTTAGTAAAATCTCTCTTTGATAAAATTTTATTATAATAAATGTAACCGAAATTCATACATACAGACACACAGGCTTTGCAAGCAAGTACTTGAAAATTACTTAAAACAAGGACATTTCCAGTTGCTTTGCAATTTATAGTACTATGTGTGTCAAAAAGTTCTCAGCCTAAATATGCAAGACTGTGTTTTTGTATTTTAAATACAATGTATTTTCAGTATAATCTCCTGAAAGCTCAATAAATATACGACAGAAAGTGCAATACTGCTTTTCAAACGACACGAAACTTTCTTTACAACAATTTTAGGTCAGTGAAATGCACAAAAATGAAGTTTCTCGCAAATTTTCTGCAAATTTAAAGAGAAATAACATTTTTTAATTTTTTTTTTTTTGTAAAAGTTGCTGTAAGTAATATGATATTGTCGTAAAACACCTGGCAAACTTCCCTTGTTATTCCAATGATATTCAAGATTCTTTATGCCTTCCATGTAATATCATTCGTCAAAGTCTGCAAAATTGGCATTTGCTTCTTTTACAATTTCAAAACTGGATCCAAATCTCCTTCGAATAAAGCATTTCTTCAAGTTTCGAAACAGAAAATAGCTACTAGGGATCAAATCTGAAGAAAATTATGACGATTCGTTTAAGTTTGCATTTGCCATTCATAATGTATGAGTCGATGCAAGATAATTGATGAATTTTATTCTTTTTACTATATATCTCAAAAAACAGTGGCCATATACTTCTCAGCCGATATTCTTTTCTCTCGTCGGAACCTTTTCACCAGGAAAAATCCACTTTTTGACTGGTATTTTCTTTCAAGAGTGTGGTGAAGTATACATATTATGCATCGAATCGAAAAATCATATCATATTTGAATTTACGATATCAAGAAAAACCCCGTTTTCATTATTTGATAAGCCCCCATATGTTGGATCTCGGTTGGCATAACTTTGTACCAGGATAATTAACAGGTTTTACTCAACCTACTATACTGAACTTCAAAATGTTTTGCAAAATAAACCTACGACTTTTCAAATCAATAAATCTAAAACCATGTGTTGATTATTCAATACCGAACTAAACACGTTTTCACACACGTTTCAAAATACGCAATTATTTAGTACCAGCATTTATAATTAGATTAAAATTATTTCTCAAAACTAAAAAAATAATACTTTTTATAGTCTTTAATTATTGGAGAAAGATCATCGGTTCGATATGTAACTTATCAGAATGAGGACGATGACGAATAGTTAAAATATTGGTAAGTTTATTTTAAAAGAAATATTATTATTAATAACAATTTCATCCTCGAGTTTAAAAATAAACATTTCTAATATACATAAATAAAGAAAAATATTTATCATTCTAAAACAAAAATCAAGCGAAATATAATTCAGATTTTATAAAAACTAATTGTTCAAGACAAATAAACTTGCTTACAAATTTTCTTCGAAAAACATGACATTTTGGATAATAATCAACCAAAAATATCAAGAATATCATATTCGATTAAATGTTTATTCACATTATGAATAATGCAATATTTGTCTTTCTTATTTGAAATATTCATAAATATTAAATATATATATTAAACAAAAAAAAATGAAAATGAACATCTAATTATACCTAATTCTCCTATGTGAAAAATTAAAAAATTGTTTCCATGGTGCCTATTCTCAAACTTAATCGAATTTACTCGGGATGATTCGTATACTTCATATTCGTACCGGTTTTGAATAAACGAATATGTCGTATTCTCATACCACGAGTTTCGTATACGAAAGAGGTAAGAACCATATCATGAAACCCAACTGCGAAAATATTATCATTCTTCATATCTAACTTGTAGATATAATAAAAAAATAATATAATATACTTGTACTACTATGGAAAAAAACTTTAAAAATACAATTTTATTACTTTTTTCCATTGTAGTATATCTAACAAATTAAAAACCAAACTAACCTAAAACTTTATTCTTTTATTTTATTTTTGGAGGGTTTATAATTAGTTTTTTTTTTGGATAATTATTAAGTACAAACACTCACGAGAAGTAAAAATTGCGTGTGGTCAAAAATACTGTAAAAATACACGTTTCCGTAGGCGAGAATTCATTTTCAATTGATTAAATTTTTCGAGTGGTTTCCGAATTCATTCACTCTCATACGGATGACCAGAATACCAATTTTTTAAAAGTCGAATCGATTTAGCATACTTCCTTATACGAGTAAACTTAATTGAGTTTAAGAATAGGTACCCAGCCCTACAAAATCGGCAACAAAATACAATAAAGTATATAAAAATTTATGTTAGAATCGTGTTTTAAATTCGTGTAATAGCAAAACTGGGTGTATTGCTTGGAGCAATATTCCAACAAATTTTCCTGAATATTAATAAAAAAAAAATAATGAATAAATATCTTTTATAGACTTGAAAAATAAATTTAAATATAAAACCAACACCTAAGAGAAAACAAAATATTGGTAACGAATATAGGACCAATTTTTGTGGAATGTAAAAAATTAAATATAAGAAACTTAATTAAACACTTATTAAAATTATGCACTTATGGAAATTTAATTAAAATATTTTGATAGGAATAAATACAAAACCAAATAATAACTTTAATTATCATTAAAAAAGACAAGTTTGATTTGATAAAGAAGAATCGAATGATTTCAAAGAAAACCAGAAAAATAAACGGTTTTTTTGCACCTGTCAAAGTGCTAAGCTTAACGAAATAAAACAATAACCCTGGAGTCAAGCTTGATGGACAGGCGCTGATGACGGTTATACGTTTAGATGTAAAATAAAAAAAAATCCTTTATGACAATTTGCAGCAATTATTATATTTGAGAAGAAAAACTAACTTGAAAAGTTGAAAAAGTTGGATCGAAAGTAGAAACTAGTCTATTATAACTTCAACTTAACCGTTAAAAGATTTTGAACATAAAACTCGTCGTTAACGTGAAGGACACGATGCATAGACATAGAACATTGTGAAACTGATTCAATTTCATATTTTTAATATTCAAATGATTTTAAATGTCATTCTTATTTTTTTATTCAGATTTTAATTTATCAATTAATATTTTACTAAAATATAAATATTCACTATTTAAATTAATAATAGAAGAATTGATGTAAATAATAAATGTAACAAATAGTTTTGACCCATTGAGTTTTCCTAGGCTAAAAAAATTCGCGGCAGTATTAATGTCATTGATACTTCATACCGTTACTAGTGTGTCACGTCCGTCTAGATTGACTTTACCAAAAAAAAAATGTATTAAAATTAGAATAGAAAATCCAAAAGGAATCAAATGTAATACAAAAATAGAGAGAATTTCATAATATAATTACTCCCTGCAACCGAATAGTCAATCGTTCAAATCATTGTTTTTGATATTTGTCATGAAATTTGGTTAGAGAATTTTATTATTATACGTATTTACATTCAAACTTAACTATATAGAAATAATCAAGAAAATTTCATATTAATATCGAAAACAATAATTTGAACGTTTTAAAATGGCCGCTAAAAATCAAAAAACGAAAATTTTACTGAAAAGTATTTTTCATTTATAAAACTGTAGTAAATAAATAAATAAAAGTATTTTTGAAACTGTAGTATTTATAATGTGTCGAGCAATTATGAAGGACTGATTAAGTGGTTAGTCTGGTTAGATAATTCGCAAATTGATTAAACATCAATTCTTTTAGTCGGTTGACTTAATCAGCTCGCTTAGTTGATTTACATTGAAATAAATACATACATCATTAAAGTTTAATTTTTAATTTTTGATTTTAAACTAAAAAATGTGACCATTTGCTTTCGAAACAAATTCAATTGAAAAAAAGAAAAAACAAAAATTTAAAACAACATTTAAATTTTTTTCGAAATTAATTAATTAAAAACTCTTACAAAGAGTGTAATTTAAAATAAAATAAAAATAACTTTGAAAACTCGTAATATTTATCAATTTAAGAACAAAAGTAAAAGTTTCAAATATTTAAATTTTAAAGTCATTCAAACAATTTTTCTTTTGTTTTTAGTTTAGTTAATTTTTAAGTGTGAAAAATTTTCGATTTTAAAAATCTGACATTATACGGGAACAGAAAAAAAAGATAAGAACTTTGAAATGAAATTTCTTGAAATAAATTAAATGAAAATTTTTTAATTCAGTTTACTTACTGCTTCACATTAATTAATTAAAATAAAATTAATTAGATATAAATATTAAGCTTTCAAAATTTTATGCTAAAACATATATAAAAATGTTGGAACAAGTTGTTTTTCAGTTAATTATAATTTCTGTTTTCAATTCGAATATACGTCGGCTCGGGTGAATTAAAATCGCGAAAATTTGAATGGCTGCAAATTTTCAATGCGTTGTTTTAGCCGAAATCGTGAATTTCTTAAACGTAAAACCCATTTGACATTTTTTTCGTTTGTGATTAGCAAAAGTGATAAAATTAATACAACTTTTTCCGGCATCAAATTCCTTTTTAATTTTACAAAAGGGTTTTTTTAATACAATATTTTAAGATGTGAAAGAATTTAAAAATAAAATAAAACAGAATAGCTGTACAAAATTAAATAAATAAAGGAAATAAAATAGAAAACATTAAAAAATTCAAATTTCTTCCTTGTATTAAAATTAAACTGTATTAGGAACATAAAAATGTCAACTTGGGTGCAGAGAGCATAAAATTGAAAAATTCAAAAAAATAACAATTTTTAAAAAGAATTTAAATGCTAATATTTCTTTTTTATTTTGCAAAAATAGAAAAAAAAACGAAAAGTGAGAATAAGGAAAGGAAATGTTATTATTATTAGTTTTTTGAATTAAATGTGTTTTAAATAATATATGTACTAAAATTATTATGAATGTTTAATAAAACCTGAAAAAAAAAATACTAAAATAAAAAATCTTTTCAAAAAATATATTACTATAAAAACCTTTTGAAAAAAAAAATTGAGAATTGCAGACTCAATCACTAAATTATTATTTTTAACCTTTCGAACATTCTTAAAACTACTAATTTTATATTTAAAAACTTAGAATTGATGCTCATATAAAGAAAAAATTTAGTTAAAAAACTAAAAAGAAAGTAATAAAATGTATATGTATATAAGCGCTGTACAGGGTAGGTATGCATAAATCTTTATTTAAAATATGACAGTTTATCAAAATTATTTTGTATATTTTCTATTTTTTTATTCTGTTGTATGATTTTCAAAAAATTTAAAAAAAAACACTTCTTGAAGACATTTAGTTTTCTTTTTAAAAATCATAGTGGTTCTCAATTTGTAACTAGGCACTACATCTAAACTAAATTTGATTAGTGCCATTAATTTTTTTTTTAATTGATTTTAATTCATATTTACGCATTCAACATTTTCTGATTTCCCTTCTTTTTAATAATTTAAATTCTTTTCAAGTTATAAAATAGCTTATATAAACATTTTGCTAGGGTATTTTGAGTTTCAACTTATTTTGCTTAAAACTTGTGCTCTAAAGATACATGACAAAAGAATAAATTAACACAACTTTCTGTTTTTTAAATTTTCATACCACTATACATAATTGTAACTTCTGTTACAAAAAGGGTTTATAATGAAGTGGAAATCTTTTTAAATATGGTAAAATGTTTGGAATCAGAAAATTAATCTTAGTAAATGAAAAAGCAATACATATTATCCTAAAAGATACGGCATTGCACAGCGTAATCAAAATTATCTAATAAATTGGCGAATTGAAAAAAATGTTGAGAACTACTTTTATAATATATATAACAAAACGCCTGAATTTCTAGTAAATGTCGATTCCCAATTTTTCCAATCTATAGTATTTGTATAATAAAGTTAAAACTTATAAAATATAGAAAAAAAAATAATTATCATTTTCTGAATGAATTTTAAAATAATTTAAAAAATTTGTTTTTTGGTTTTTAATAAAAAAAAAAAAACACTCAGTTGGAATTATACAAAATAGTTCCGCAGTTATTGTGTGTGAGTTAGACAATAACTGAAATAAATAAAAATATTCTACAATAAAAAAACTTGAGCATAAAAATTAAAAAAATATAAATAAATTATTTAAAAAAAAAAATCCCTAAATAAAAAGATATGAATTTTATGTAGTAAAATTATTCTCAATGCAAAAATAGAAGAAATATTATTCAAATATAAAATAAAAAATAAAGAAAAAATGTTTAATGAATCAAGATAACATATTTTAAAAAAATGTTTTGAATAGGCTGGTATGGGGTCAAACAAACAGTATTAAAAAAAAAAAATAGCCAAAACCTTCATTTTGTTAGTTTTGAAAAGTTTATAAAAATTTAGCCTGGGTGTCAAATAATAAAAAAAAGTAAAGTAAAAAATAAATAATTAATAAATATTTAAAAATATAGCCAAAATTTAAAATAGAAAGTTTATTAATTCTAAAAAGAAAAGCTTCTCACAAGAAAGAACTTCTTAAAAAAAAATATTTCTTTGTTGTTTTTAAAAAAAGGAACAATATTAAAATTGAATTACAACTAATAACCACAAAAATAAAAGCTTTAACCGGAATTTTAAGTGTAATTTTTAATGTTATTAAAAAAAATTTTTTGAAAATATATCGAAACTAACTAAAATTAAAAGTATTTTTGTCCCGTAGTAAATATTTACAATTAATAAAACTCAAAAGAAATGAAATTAATATATATTAAAAGAATTAAATGTCTAAAAAAAAAAATTATACAAAAATTCTTCTGTGACCAAAATAAGCATTAAAAATAATATTATGTCCAAATTAAATTATTAGTCAAATTTTTTTTATTAATAAAAAAATCACTTGCATACAAAATAGTGTATTGGAAAAACCAAACAATCGAAATGGGGGAGCGTTATTTGGAATAAATCAAATATATTATACAATATTTAATATTTAAAATTATGAAACGTAAAGAAGTTAAAAAGTAATCATTATACATCAAGTTACGTATTTTAAAAAACAACAAAACATATATATATATATATATATATAAAATTTTATTGGAAAAAAATTAAAATAAATATTTAAGTATATAATAAAGTAATATATTATACAATATTTAGAAAGAAAAATATTCAAAGACCTAACGTTAATGTGAACAATTTGTATAGAAATGAAAACTTATGAAGTAACTTATTTAAAAAAATTTAAAAATTAACAATAAGAAATATTATAATTGGTAAATGGAAATACAGATAACAAAACAGTTGTTGGTGAAAATGGCTACGTAAAAAAAAATATTCGGTGTTTTATTTCAAATAAATGTATTTAATTTGTTTTTGTGGTTCTGCTTCCGCTCCATTTTAAAAACTGGTGTCTTGATGAAAACATTCCTTACAAAATCCGAACAGATCGAATTTTTTACAAATAAATTTGTTGCTAAACTTGATAAATACCTATGTCCCAAAATTGAAAAAAACAGCCACATTTACGAATGTCCGCAAAACATTGTGGTTTTCTTTCGCTTCAACATTTGCATGTGTATTCAAACAAATATGAGCAATAGTTATTAAATTTAAATATACTGTGTAGTATGTGCAACTATTTGTGGCGAAGAATGTTGTGGTTTACTTTCAATTGTTAACACCGATGTCTATTTTAGTCTACGTAAATATTATAAATGTCAAAATGTCCAAATAGTAACTTTGTTGCTAGTGAACCTAGTCGTAATAATAGTGGATTAATGTCCTTTGTAAACGGTATGTGAAGAAAATACACTTGATAGGTAAATTAGGCTGCTAGTGACAAATTGTAAATTCGCTATGTTACCATAAAGATCCGATCAATGCCTAAATTGCTATTCTGTATTTATATGTATTCGTAAAGTGACCAGACGTACTTTTTTTTTCAGTACAGGTACTGATTTTCATGGCTATGTACTGATTTAAAATTTGTACTGAATATTGTAGTGATTTTGAAAATATTTCTAAATATGATATTGAAATTCTGTCAATTTAACGGTAAAATGCATGGAGTTGAGTTATGTATGTAAAAAATTCTAATGTAGACACGCTGCTTGAGTGGCAGTGTGGTGTTTCAACATTAATCTAAACCAAGGGTGTCCAACCTTTTTGTTTCCCTGGGCCACATTGGAAGAAGACATGATGTTTTGGACCACAAGTATATTACTATGTATAAATCCATATTATAAAATTAATGTGATACTTGGCATTGAAGTTCAGAAACTAAAGCGTCAATATCTGGTTCGATTGACGTGGTTGCAATTCTCAGGCAGTTCTCAAGGTGTTCATCAAACATGTTGGTTCTAATTTTACACTTAGTATGTTTCATTCTTCACTTAAGCCACTAGATGACAAACAACAGAACAGTGTAGCTGAGCGAGCAACGCAAACAGGTAGAGAATTTACTACAGAACGAAAGAGCTTTCTGTTCTGTTCCTGTTTCTGTTGTTTGTCACTTGGCAGCTTTAGCACGAGAGCTCACACAACACACAAATCATTCCGAAAAATGGATATGCTTCAGTAACTTTGAATATTTTCGGGCCGCATTGATACTTGCCTTGGGCCGCAGGTTGGACAGTCTTGATCTAAACCTAAATAATGTGCGCTATGAAGTCTGCTCTGTATTTCTTATATCGTAAAATATTCTCATATAAAATGTTGTCTGCCCGCTGATTGGTTTTAGAACTTGATATTTTTTTAGATCTTTATGTTATTTTTTTAATTTTATATGGAATAATTAATATAAATATATGAAATAATTTAATTTTGTTGTTTTATTTCATTAATAGCCCAAAATAAAAAATGTACTGAATTTGTGCTCAAAAAATCTGGGCGATTTACATATATACCCCTCCAAAGTGTTCCACTCCAAAACAAAAAAGGATGAAGTTGCTGATCTTATTAACCTTCAGTAAGGAAACCAAAAAAAGTTTTAACAAACTATTTATATGAAGTTTAATAAATACCAACAAAAACTTGAAGAAATTTCTGAGAACACAAAAAATATATGTAGGGCAATAAGTTAACGAATCCATGTAAACAAATAATTTATTAAAAATAAAAAAAATATTCAAAAAGCAACAGAAAATATTTCAAAGCGCCAACTTTTGGCAGTTCGAAATTAGTTTCGAAATTTTTGTTCACATGGCAACATTTGCACATATTTCGTCGTAGTTTGGAATAGCTACCAAAATATAATTTGGAATAGGCCAGATTATTAAAAATGGCAGAAGAACCGTCAGTCACTTTTTTTGGGTGATAGAAAATTTACAAGTATATAGGCATATTCGAAATTTTCATAAACAGGACAGACAATATAGGTGTGCCGAATGTGGATTAAGTTTTTTTGAGCCACGTAGACAAATGGAAGAAAATTTGTTTATAATATGTGCAAGAAAGGGTAAGGTACTTGATGTGTTGTACCAAAGTGTAATTAATAATAAAGTCTGGAAAGCTAGCGAAGTAGCCAGAAAAAACACGTGGCAAGCGGGGGAAAGAATACGCAAGAGTACATATATTTTTCAAAGGCAAAATCCATCAGCAAGAGAAAGAATGAAATGTTCTTAAAAAAACACATGGAATCTTATAAATTACCCTTGGAATCTTAAGTTTGGGCACAAATTTTTCATACATACCAGAAAAAATAATATGCGCCAATTTTTTTTCTGGTATGTGTGCATTTGTATATGAATTTCTGCCTGTGTTTCACTGTTTACATTTTAAAATTACCCAAAAGCGAGAAATGGGATGTTTTTTAAAATAATGTGTCTCTTTCACCCATACGTAAAATTTTTAGTTCTATCTATGTCAGCAGTGGATAGAAAATTGTTTGAAAAAGAACAGGCAAAATTTGAAAAACGGCGGTACGGTAAGGATAGGAGCTTTCCAGACTTTATCATTAGTTACACTTTGGTTGTACTCTACCCAGTTTAACCTAGATTACTCGTATAAGCAGATAATAAACTGATTCGATATTGTCTAAAAATATTGAATGGTTTGCCATCCCAGATATTTTAATATATATATATGTATAAAGCGCAAATTACAATTTTTGTTACAACATTTTTCATTACTTTCGTGGACCTTAAACGCACAAAAATTCGACATATCATTTTCAATGGAAGTGCATGTTTTAGGTTCCCCGAAATTCGAACTGACTATTCCATTTTTCTGCCTGTGTGCCTGCGGTCACTTTTTCTTTATGCCTTACCTTTAAACCTTACTCAATTTTAGTTTCAATTTTTCTTCAAACATAGGCTGTAACAAGGAGGTTAACTGATTAAATTTCGGTAGGAAATGGTTAACCTAAATTAGTCTTTTTTGGCAAACAATTTTTTGAATTTTTCTGCGAAAAAAAAAATTTTTTTTACATTCTTGCCGGATAATTAGCATGAAGAATAATAGCATGAAAAAGTTTTAGAACAGGTTTTTGTAATAATAGTTTAACAAGTTGGGTATTCTGATTCTTCCATCGTTCAAGAGATTTAATGGTACTTAAAGAGATATTCTTTATTTTACTATAAAAGGAAAACTTTTTCAAGTTATTTTACGAGAGTTCAGAAATAGTGAAAAAACTTATTTATTCTTACGTAGAATTCTCGTTGACGGTTTAAACTTTGAAGAGATTCTCTAAATTATTTATATCAATTTTCTATAAAGTTGTGGCATCATTTTGAAATACACCAAGTATTTAAATATTTTATTTGACTTTGTAAAGCGTTTAAAAATCATATTTTAAAGTCTTCAATGTTCAACTTTTTTTGAAATTCAATCATCAAAAACGATTCAGTATTCTTTTTGGACTGTTGAGATTTTAAATCGTATGCTATTAAGTCCGTGGAGACTCCGCCCCAGTCTCGATATCGTTGGTAGCACCGTTTTTATGAAACTTTCAAAAAGTTATTTTTCTAAAATTTAAAATTTGAAATTTTGATCAGATAATTCCGTTTTATATAATTTTTTTTTTTTTTGTATAATTCATAATTTTATTATCTTGCTGGTCATTTCGGTGTTTCGATTGAGGAAAATTATAGTAGGGTTATAAATGGTTGTAGCGAGTGTATCATGTTTCATATACATTCTAGTTCACTAAACTCAAAATTAAAAAAAAGCAAATAATTAAATGTGTGCCAAATGCGACATAGATAAATGTGGACGTGGTACACAACAGCATTACTGCACTCGATAAACGCTTTATGCCCTAGACATACTACACGATTTAACGCAGTCGATTATTTTTAATCCAGATCATGCGACACATTCTGATTTTCTGGATTAAAATTCATTCTCAATTATTCTTTGACATTTCTCAAAGCTTTCTATAAAATCTTTTTTTGGTTAGGAAATTTTGGAAGTAAAAAAAAATTATTTATGAATATGCAAACATTTAAAATCTTAAAGAAAAAATTTAAAATATTATATTTTAAAACAAAAAGAATTATTTCCTTGAAAATACAAAAAAATTGGAGCCGCCAAATTCAAATCTGTGATTTTATAATGTGTCTTCTTCTTATTTGCGTTTTTTCCCGGTTTTATATCTATAAATATGAGCGGTATTACCAGATTTAAAAGCGAAAGCTTTAAAGCTTTTAACATTCAAAGAGCGAAACGTTCTCAATTATTCAATAATTTAGATTAAAATCCTACGTTATCTATCCATAATAATTGAGAAAATCTGGTCCGTTATCGAATTTTAACCGAGAATCGTGAGATAATTGAGATTATCGCTGCTAATATGTCTTTAGTATTAGAAGCAAAACAAAATTCGATTATCGCCACGAATAACCACAAGCGAAGGGTGGGCATGGAAATACTTTGCCCGAACAAACATTTTAAATGTCAAAAAATAATTTCAATGAATTTTAATCCAGAAAAACCGAATGTGTCGCAATTCTAGATTAAAAAATAATCCACTGGATTAAAGCGTGTAATATGTCTACGATATACAATTTATTTTATTTCAAAGATTTAAAATTTTCCATATTTTAAAAGCAAATCTAGCTCAAACGATTTTTTTGAAAGAATAACATTTTGTATTATTGGTAACACCAATAATAGATAGTTTTAAAATGTAAACAAAGAAACTAAGTCAGAAATTTATATACAAATGCACACCTACCAGAAAAAAAAAGAGCGCCAAGGCAAATTTCATAAGAATTTTGGAAATGTTTAAGATTCCAAGGCAATTTTATAAGATTCCGTGTGTTTTTTAAGAACATTTAATTCTCTCTCTTCCTGATGGATTTTGCTGTATGTACTCTGGCCTATTATTTCGCACTTATTGCCACGTGCTTTTCTGGCTAATTCGCTAGCTTTCCACACTTTATCATTAGTTACACTTTGCTGTTGCTATGGTGTTATGTGAGAGTCACAAAAAAACAAGGTGCAGCACAGGTGATGGTTCGGGCAGCTGTCACTGGTCGCTCACAGCTAACTTTTCTTAAAGCTGCAAGTCGTTTTACATAGGTATGTAGTACTAAATGGCAAATGAACATGTAATGCCATTTGAGAAATTGTAGGAAATTCAGCTTTAGCTCCGATCTAGAATTCAGTCAAACTTTTCTTTGTAAATTAAACTTTCAAGTTTGATTCACTCGATAGCTCAGCGAATTCGTCTTGTGCTTTACACGACATATGTTTAATATCATCAATGTCAATTGAAAATGGTGAATTATATAAAAATCCATATTTTAAATAAAAACATTTGAATTTACAATTGTAGGAACAAAAGGCTTTTCAGTGAAAAAGGCATTAAAACAAATTATATTATTTACGAACTATCACTGGTCAATTCTATATTTCGACTAAGTTACAATAGTTAGGATTGAAAATCCTATTAAAGATAACGGTAACCGTTTAACTGTTTTAATTTAATACAATGTTCTTTTATATACAGGGTGTTTCATTAAGCCTACACAATAAACTCCTGATTTTGTTTTGTTGATACATACAAGTACTAAATTTGAATATATGTTATTACCCTCGCTTTATGTACTGAAAAACAAGAAAAAAAATTTGTTGGAACCAATTGTCGTTTTTTTTATGTGTTTCGATTAGTCCGGTTTCTAACAGTACGGCCAATCAGTGGAACCAATTAGCCGGACTATGCGAGGTATTAGTGTACACCGAATTCACATAAATAAAAGGTGTTATTATTTATAGCGAATCGACGTAACAATATTGTGCATTTTTGAAATAACATATAAACTGAAATTCAAGTGTTTGACTTTTATTTTCGCGACCCCAACATTTCCATAGTTTCAAAAGCGATGTTTTAAATCAATATTCAATATCATTACACAAGATGTCAATTAACTTTTAATAATTAAGAAAAAATGACAACCTTTTCCTATTCTGCCTCCCTTAAGTGGCAATCTTCCGTTAAATAAAAGATGAAAAACGAGAAGAATACTTATCAGTCTGGTAAAAAAGATTGGGATGGTGTCAAGGGCTTATTTAACACAAGTTCACACTTTACGGAAGTTAATTTAATTTGTTTCTCGTTCTTATTGCGGGTGATATTGATAGGTGATGTGAATTTCCCGTCATTTCCGATCATAATTCCTTTAACTGACTTCATATTGCTGCGTGTGTTTCGTACAAATTTGTATTTGTAGTAAAGCAATTTGTCTATAAATTTCCCAGCTGGGTTTTTAATCGAATACCAATTCTTTTCGTTGGTATCAATCCTGGAATGAACTCTCATCGTCTTCGTTTCTTTTGATTATATGTAAAAGAAAAATGAAAAAATAATAATAAATATTCTCATACTTCTAATGGACAAAACTGATTTCTATATTTGATAACTGAAAAGAAAAGGAATGGTCGGAAGTAGTAATAGCAAGGCCTCCTCGATTTGGGTGGAAATTTAGTCTTCATTTTTTTTTGTCCATGATAGAGAATGTTGATTTTGCATAGATGTTGTGTAAATGACATTTGAATAGCATCAATTTCATCCAATTAAGCTTCAAAGAGTGGGTTTCATTCTTCTTCTTTTTTTTTTTAACACAATCCAATTTTTTCTGAACGTTTTATAAATTTAACGAATTTTGAATTTATCTTAAAGTAAATTTATTTTCTTTTTTGGGTGATTCCATGTTAAAGCACATCTTGCTTCATTCCTTCTATTTCCATATTTTTATTTTTCAAAATGAATTACGTGATGGAGAGAATTATTTTCACGAAGATTTCCAATTTTCTTTCCGGATTTATAACTTTAACTTTCCTGATGATTTGAATTTCGATTTTATTTTTGACCTTTCTAAATGTTGTATTCAATTTTCTTAATTGTTAAATTTTTTTAGTTTTCAATAACAATTCCTTTGGATATGAAGTAACCCCTACAATGTCAACGACTTCTACTGATATAATATTGCTACGAAATTATCGATACTAAACGAATAACAAATTTTGTTTAATAGTTTTTTGTTTAATTAAGGTAGGGTGGGAACATGGCAAGGGAAGAAACGAAACGGTAAAGTAAAAGGTAAAATATCTTTCAATGATATAAACATGGAATTATGTTAGGAGGAAGTAACATACGCCTTTAAGGAATTTTCATCAAAAACAATCCGTTTATTTCGTTTATTCCGTTTATTTGTTTGCTTGATCAAACAAATATTCTAACATTGTGATCCTTTGCTAAAAAGGCATATAACTGACTGGTATCAGTTATATGTAGTGGTAGTAGAGCCGAAAGTAACCAAGAAAAGGTACACCTAGCTTCTTTGCTGTAACTAGCTCGTCGGAGGGAAGTGGGCGGTTACCTTCTACCACTAATCACGGTGTTACACAAAGTTTCATGTGTACCATGATTTGGGCTGACGAAAAGGCTGGAGAAGTGGGTTTATTACGTCCACACCTTTTCATGTCATCAGCGGGTATCTAAAAAAAAGTTAAAACTGATTTTAATAAAACTTGGAGATTTAAGTGAACTAAAAGTTCAAACAAGGTTTACCAGATAAAGGAAAGAGGGTAATCAATTAAATGATTACAAAACCTTCAACGGACAACGGACGGATTGATCTATGGCGTCAAAATTGCGTGACACGCCGATACTGTCATCGGAGGGGGTGAACCGATGATATTCTTCACCCCTGGGCTAAATATATCCCACCCATGGAGTCCAATACAGAACTCCCCATGACCATGTTTTTGCCCAAAAAATATAACATGGTCCCTTTACTCTCTTTGGTGGATTTACCCTATCTCACTAGTCTCACGTTACTCTCCTCTCCCACTATATTTCTCTAGTCGATCATCACAAAACAAAACTTTTCAGAGGTGCAAACCAAAAGAAAAGGATCGGAAAAGAAGGAAAAATAAAAATGAAGAAAATGTTTACCTAAATAAAAAGTAACAAACGTTTCATCGGTTAACTAACATTTTATTTTTATTTATTGATATTAAATATTGAAAATAATGGAAATATGAACTTCAAGCATAAAAATAAAAAGCATAATATGAATGAAAAAAACTAACACGAATAAAGTAAAGAAAAATAATATAGATCCAAAATATAATAATACCAAAAAAAAGTCTTACTTAATAATAAAAACAATTTCATGCAAGAAAATTAATTATAAGAAAATCAAAAATAAAGAAACCGTATAAAGACAGAAAATTACTTAAATGCACACGAAATTCTTTAAAGATGAATATAAGTAAATAATGAAAAAAAAATAAAATTTATAATTATATAATTGAAGGAAAATTTAATTACATAATAAAAAATGAACTTACGGCTGTTTCGTTGAGGCCTCCACGGAACACCCTGTCCTAAAATTAAAATTGTAACCAAAACCTAAGCAATAAAATTAATGCAAAGAAAAAAATTTGTTTTTAAAATTTCCAAAAAAAATTGAAGAATCCTGTGTTGCAATTGTAGGCACCCCCTTATGGAATTTGTTGGTTGTGGCTTTTTTGTTTTGTTGTTGTATTTAAAATTTTTATATATGATTTCTTTTTTTTATATTATTTGTATTTAAATTACTTAATTATGTAGATATTTAGCATATATATCCAAAGAAATTCTGTTTGAATTTCGTATTCGTATTTTTTCTGAAATTTGCCAGGATATCATTGAATAAAAAATGGTATCCAGTTTTCATTTAGTTCCACTCCACTCAACAAAAAAAAAATTTTATCTTAAAATTTATATTTTTCGAATTCAAGAAAATATCGAACAAAATTCACGAAAAAACCAAGAAAATCTCCAAAACTTCCAGCCAAAAAAAAAAAAAAATCTCTTCCAAACCAAATTTTTAGGTCCGTTTTACTTTTCTTTCAAAACCCAAGTCCCCGTTTTTTTTTCGTCTTTGACCTCTCCCAGTTGTTAAATTAAAAAAAAAGTATGTAATATTATATACTTTTATTAACAATAGCTTTTATTTTAAAATTGAGTAAAAAAATCAATGCAATTCTGCCACCAGCTGATATTTTAGGATTTAAAAAAAAAATCAAAATACAGTGGAGGCACCATTGCACGGCACATGTTACAACACAGGTTCTCAATGAAGTAGGCCACCATTCCTTGAGAAGCTGAAAAGCGTGTGGGTGCAATTGGAGATCAGTGTAATCTTGAAACAGCTCAACGTGGGACTCGACGACACCCTGGAGAAGTCTCGTGGTATACCATGCTAGCTAGCCGGGCTATTGCCTTAGGTCCTTTGCATGGTACATGCCAATGTGAGTGCCGCGAAGATCCTCGATCTCGTACATGGAATTACCTACGGCTCGGACTATTTGGCACTTTAGGAACTTGCGATTTAGCTTAGCGTTGATATTTTTCGAGAAATCGCTAAGTGTGAAGTTCCTTCGGTAAACCTCTTGACCGGGCACGTAGGTAACATGCCTCACCGCTTGTTATATTGGTTTCCATGGTATTCATGTGCTTTCTGCAAGTTCCTCAGGACACGCTCGTATACCAACTTACGGTGATCATTCGGCGGTAATATCTCAAAATCTTGTTCCGCAACGCAGTCAAGCTTTCGGAGGAGTTTGTAGGTGCTCGCGTGCATCACCATGTGCATACCGAACACCATGGAATACGGATCCGAACCAGTAGCCGCATGGACAGTGCTCCTAAGGGCACTACCAATGCTTCCAAGGTTCAAATCCTATTCCCGGTGATCGTCACGCACATAGGATCTTATTGCGTCCAAAATTCACCGATTTACGCGTTCTGAAGCATTGGACTGCGGAGAATATGCCGCGGTACGAGTATGCTTTACACCATAAGTTGGCAACAATTTAGCGAATTCCTTTGAGAGGAACTGGGGGCCATTATCGGAAACCATTTCTTCCGGTACACCAAACAGTTGAAACACGTTTTCCTCGACGAAATCGACGATATTGGCCGCACTCGCACGACGCAACGCTTTCAGGAAAACGAATTTCGAAAATTTATCCAAGATGATAAGGGGGGTTGTATTCCCTCGCTTAGATGGTGGATAAGGACCTAATAAGTCTATATATATATGTTGGAACGACCATTACACATGTGGTACGTCGAGGGGGAAAATTTTTAGTGTAATACATATCTGATCGACAGGACGTATTTTTTTGCGACAGCTTTTATGGACCTTTTTTTAAAGCTGTATGTTTAATCGTGAGCGTTTTCACAATCGAAAGAATTGTCTTACAAAAATTTCCTGACCAAGAAAACTGAAAAATTATCGAACCTTAAAACAAATTAAAATAAAACTCCGATCTCAATACAAGAACAACGATATTTATTAATTCTAATAAATTACAAAAGAATCGACAATTAATTCACCGGTCAAATTAAACAATATAATAATAAGAGGAGAATAAAAAAGAAAGACCCGATATCAACGATGTACAAACAAATTCTATTCTATTATTACTTTTTCCCTAAAAACTCGATCCAAAAAATTTAATTTATATTTTTTCAATGCCTTGACAATTATAAAAAAAAAACTGTATCACCAAATTCAGTTGGTTACCGTTTTTTTTTTTTTCTTTTTTGTTTGTGATTACAGTAGTTTTGGCTTCAACACTGTATTACAAAATGAATTTCGCATCTGGTTACAATTAATTTTTCGGAAAAACATTTGATTCAACTGCAATCATTGAAAAGCCGAACGTCGCGTGGGGTGGGGAAAATGTTTAAAGGATTTTAATATCTGATCATCAAAACGCAGGTAAAGGGATAAGTGGACAAGAAATTTTGGTATAAAAGGGCCGAATTATCTGAAGATCAGTGATTTATTAAAAGTGTTTTTTATGGATATTTAGAAAATATGTGCACCAACTGTCATCATCAAATTGACATGTTGTGGCGTCATTAGCAATGTGCACAAAGCATGGTGTGTATTCCCACGAGGCATAATATTTATGCACCTAGTTGTTATTAAACCTACTTTGTTAATATTTTTGTTTATTATATAATTCGTAGTTCTTGTTATCATTTCGTTATATATATACATATTTATTTCCGTTAATAGTTCTGTTCACACATTGGATTTATTAAAAAGAAATTTGAATAGTACGAACGAAAGTAAAATGTTCCAAATAACCAGTGAACGTGAAGTTTTTGTGCGGAGGTTCAATTTGACCGGGTATAAAATTAATTTTCGAATTAATTCGATACCCGAGAATGAAGATCCAACCCGTTGGATTAAATCAGCGATAGAAGGTGTTGTTGAGAAAGCCACGGAAGGTTTGGAACCAGGTGATTTTGTAGGTTTCACATTCTGTGGGAAAAACTTTAATGAAAGGGGCCCTGGCTGGGTTACTTTTAAACCAGTGAGTGAAGTTAAATTTGAGGACATTTGGGGAATGATTTCCAAAATTTTTCAGAGTAATTCTGAAGGAATGAGTACCTATCGATTTTGCTTAACTGCAACATCGGTAAGAATGCCTGTGGGAAGAGGCCGAGAACGGAAATATAATAGTTTCGACGAGGAAAGTGCAAATCGGAGAGGTATAGTCCAAATTAAAAATACAGACAACCTGTGTTTACCGCGCGCAATAGTTGTTGCAATAGCAAATGCGGAAAAAAGTGTTCAGTATAAAAAAATTAGAGAGAAAGACGGGCAAATACAAACACAAGCCGTTGAGAAACTATTGGCGGAAAGTCATACCTACGGAAGGTGCTGGAATACCTGAATTAATCAAATTTCAGCATCATTTAAAAAACATTAAAATAACCGTCTATCGATATATCAATAACAAAAGTGGTACAGATGTATTGTTTGAAGGAAGTAATGACGGTAAACGAATAAACTTATTGTACCACGACGGACATTATAATGTGATTACCTCTCTAACTGCAGCCTTTTGTTGCAGCTATTATTGTGAAATGTGTCATGTGAGGTACGAATATAAAACTGAGCATCGATGCGTTGGAACCTGCCCATGTTGTCAACAGACCCCGGCCTGTGAAAAAAATGTTATAAATAAATATTGTGTAGCGTGCAATCGGTATTTTAGAGGAACTACATGTTACGAAAATCATGTAAAAAGTGTTTGTGAAAAACTAAAACGGTGTATGGAATGCCTGAAACTGCGTAAAAGAGACAGAATTCACGTTTGTGGAGAAATTTTTTGTAAAAACTGTCAAAAACATATCGCAAGTAATCACCTGTGCTTTATAAGTCCAAGTTCGAGTAAAATGGATCAAAGTGACAATTTTTACGTATTTTGTGACCTAGAAACGCGTCAAGAAAAAGTTCTAGGTGACGGGGAAGCAATAAAATTGCATGAACCAAATTTGTGCATTTTCTCCAAACGATGCTGCGTATGCATTAATAGGGAAGGACTACAGTTCTGTCAAAACTGCGAATATAGACTCGAAATTTTCAAAGAAAACGTTATTGGAAGTTTCTTAAAATATTTATTAAATGTGCGAAAATTCCATAAACGCGTTATAGTGCTTGCACATAATGGGCATAATGTGCTGCAGAAAACAGATATCACACCGGAACTGATCATGTGAGGTACAAAAATCATATTGATGATGATTGGGAATATAAAGTTCATAGATTCCTTGAACTACTTCCCCATGTTACTGTCAAAAATACCACAAGCCTTTGGTCTGGCAGACAAATTTAAAAAAGAATATTTTCCCCACTTATTTAATACAATAAGTAATGAGAAATATATCGGAAAATTGCCAGCAGTTGAATTCTATAGTCCAAATACTATGAATGTCGATGATCGGAAATGCTTTCTACAATGGTATGACGATCACAAAAACGACGAATTCAACATGCAGCGTGATCTAATAGATTACTGTAAGAGCGATGTAGATATTTTAGCAGAAGGCTGTCTCAAATTTCGAAGTTTGATGCTGAGGGAATGTAATGTATGCCCATTTGCGGAAGCAGTAAGGATAGCGACTGCCTGTAATCTGGTATTCAGACATAATTTATCGTAAAGACAAAATTGCATCGAAGGTTGCTATACAGTGGTTGCTTTGGGAGGAAAAACAACGTAAAATAAAAATCCTGCACGCGTACAACCAGAAAGAAGCTGTTATAAAGGGGGTAAAAGTTGATGGCTGCTGCGAGGAGACGGGGCAAATTTTTGAATTGCACGGCTGTTTTTACCACGGTCATCCCGCATGTCTCACAAAAAATAGAGATCATTGTCTGTATGGAGACGGAGGTGATACATTAAATTCTCGATATGATTCAACAGTATTTAAAACTGAACGGCTTCGATCGTTGGGATATGAGGTTATAGAAAAGTGGGAATGTGAATTCCGAAAAGAAATGTATGCTAACACGGAAATGAAAAGGTACGTCAGTAACCATTCTGTACTTGTTAGGCTCCACTTAATCCTCGCGATGCATTTTTCGGTGGTCGGACGGGTAACGCCAGATCTTATTATAAATGTAAGTCAGGAGAAAAAATTAAATACACTGATGTATGCTCTGTCTATCCGTGAGTATGTAAAAATAGAAAATTCCCCATTGCCCATCCGAAATTATATGTTGGTAACCTGGAGTGCTCCAAACTAAATTTAACAAAAATTGATGGTCTGATTAAATGCAAAATTTTACAACCACAAAATCTGTATCATCCTGTCTTACCGATGAAACAAAACCAAAAGTTAATGTTCTCATTATGCTTCACATGTAGTTTGGAAAAAAGTCAAGAGGATTGTAATCATGAAGAAAATGACAGGGCATTAACTGGAACATGGGTACTGGATGAAGTAAATAGGGCCATTGAAAATGGCTACCAACTGCTGGAAATTTATGAAATATGATCTTATTGTTGAATTATGACATTCTACTTGTTCTAATTAATTTATATTTAGTTTTAATTATATTCAAGTAACCTATGTAAATTGAATATTATTTTGTTTGACTTCATATTTTTTCACACATAATAAAACGTTGTAGAGAAAACACAGAATTTCAATTCGTCTTATTGTTTCTAGTCCGGCAGCTACCAATTTCCACTTTATATAACTAACACTTATGAGGTGGGGCAAAAAACAAATGGCCTCATCATAGAAATGATGAACAAATTCCTAAAAATGAAACAGGAAGCTTCTGGGTGGCCTATTACATGTGTTACAGAGGAGGAAGAACATGAATTTGTTAAAGAATTCTTTGAAAATGAGGACATAGTATTAGAACCGGAAAAAATAGAAAAAAAAACCCTGGTTTAAGATCCACTGCTAAGCTGATATTAAATTCATTTTGGGGTAAATTTGGTCAGAGGGAAAACCAATCGAAAACCTCTTGTGGAAAATAAAATAAAAGGGGAAAGTTGAGACTTGCTAAGTAAATCGACGTTCCGTTCAAATATTTAAATGCAACTAACTTTTATTAAAAATTCAAGTTAAAAGTGTACAATTTAAAGTTACGGTAAACAAATTCAATACTACTAAACAATACTATACAATATTATACAATAGTATTGTTTCAATTATGATGTTAGTTAACGTTATAAATTCAATATTACTAATACTATAGAATACTAGAAAATAGTATTATTTCAATTATATTTTTAACACCTCTATAATAATACAACCAGCTGAATTATATACACTTTTATCGGATCCATCTAAAGCAGTTAACCATCTTTTACCAGTTAACTCTGATTGTGAACTGGGAGTATAAGGAAGGGGCTGCAGATACTCTGACTACAATCAATGTATGTATAGCAGCCTACACTACTACACAAGCACGGTTTAAACTGTATTCATATCTGGAGATATTGGTAGAAAGAGTATTATATTACGATACCGACTCTGTTATATACATAAGCAGAGAGGGTGAATATGAGCCACCTGTTGGAAATTTTGTTGGAGATATGACTGATGAATTGGAGTGTTACGGCACTGGTAGTTATATTGAAGAATTTGTGAGCGGAGGGCCAAAGAACTATGCATACCAGGTATTTTCAACAAGGGATGTTGAGTCTCCTACTCAATATTTATGTGACGTAATTGTAATTGTTTATGAGCTGTATACTCTTAACGAATTACAACCTAATCACGCTGAAAATTAATGTTGGATAGGTTCATGGTAAAAATAAAAAGATTGAGTTGTCCAAAACTCTGTTTTTTTTATTAATTTAATATCTTAATTTTATTTCATGTACTTATTAATATTTTCGTCTTATAACTATATAATTTTATCCGCAATCTTCGTTCGATGTTTCTCCTAATATCAGCAACTCTACCCCGTTCGACAGTTCTCTCCAAATAAATGCTATTTCTACTCAAAAAAACTACAATCAGACAAAATGTTAGTGATTCTAATTGGTACAAATCAGGCAAACGCTGTCCGTGATTTGAGTTAAGAAAAAATCAGGCAAAACGATGTCCGTGATTTAATTGGGAGTAAATCAGGCAAACGATGAATTGAAAAAAAATCAGGCAAACGATGTCCGTGATTTAATTGGGAACAAATCAGGCAAAAGTTGTCCGTGATTTGAATTGAGAAAAAATCAGCCAAACGATGTCCGTGATTTAATTTGAAAAAAAAAGAACAAAACAACACTATATTTCGTTTGAAATTGCTTTTGGCTATTTACGTTATGTTGATTCGGCAACGAATGTCCAAAATCAATCCCGATTGAAATTAATAAGGCAAATATCCATCACTAATTTCAATGTATTTCAAACAAGGCAACGAATGTCCTTTGTTTGGTAACCCGACATAAAATTGACTGGGCAAATAATGTGCACAATTAATTTTATGATTTGAAATCAAAAAATGAGCAAAGCAAACCATAGTAGTGAATTTACATTTTCTCTATATCGGCCGATAATTCCCGATAATTATTATTCATTTCAGTTCTCTTATTCTAAATGTACCTTCCAAGTTTCATGAAAATGTGACTAGTATTGGCCGAATTATAAGGGTTTTTTTATTTTGCATTCCCGTAACCTCCACAGAGGGGAGCCGCATTCTATCTTTTCAGTTGGCCTATCCAGAATGTTTACACTAAGTTTTAAGAAAATTTGCCCATTATTGAGTGAATTCTTCAAGTTTTTCATTTCAGCCCCCACAGCCCCCCTCGAGGGGAGACATTTTATCTTTTCAGTTTGCTCATCCCAAATATACATTTCAAGTTTCATTAAAATCCGACGGTTATTGACCGAATTATTAAGGTTTTTTTTATTTCAGTTAGGTTTTCGCACGATTATAGTACTTTCCTATAAACATTCGTTTATCGGGAAAGTAAAAAAGAAAATTAAGTTCAAACGAAATTTGTTTCTACAAAAAATACCTTTTTTTTGTTTGATGAGGTCCTGGATTTGGTTTATGGCGTATTACTCTCACTGATGATTCAAAACGAGTGACTTGTTACTGAAACGACACCCCCTTTTATACTCCGATCGTAACGGATCCTTGAAAATTTCAGTACTTTTCTGTCGTTGTATGGGAAAAACGGAATTTTGGAACATCAAATTTCTGGATTATCTGATTGTGCGATGTTTCCATGATCTAGATTTCGTTTCTTATTGTTGCTTACCTTTGAGGTTATTATTTTTCTCAACGAATTTGTATTTTTCTTACTTAATTTTTCTTCAAATTTGAGAAAACTTTTCTTTATACGCATGTATGTGTGCATCTGGATTTTATTGTTTGTAACATGATTATGTCGTTGTCCTCGCTAATTTGATGACTGATTTACGTTATACTATAATTTATGCTGCGATATTTTGTTTAAGAATTATGTACCCATATTGGATAAATTATCCCTTTCATATTAACTTATAATTTATCCTAATTCTTACCAAAAAAATATAATTATTGAAAAAAAACATCTTCGTTAAGTTTATATTCGAACCATTTGAAATGATATTATGGATGTCCTAACTCTATCCATTTTATTGACAAATCGTTGGTGGAAATGATTATGACAGTTATACTGTCAGCGATCTAGAGGTAAACAATGATTTTTTTGTTTTCAATTTGTAATTCATTTTTATTTTAGATTCTTAATTAACAATGCGAAAAAAAATGTTGAGAGGACTCAACATATTCCGCCCACCATACTACCCCCTAGGACGTTTTACTGGTGGTTTTTGGTCTGGTTGGTTCCTGTATGGTCCCTATACCCAAACCAACTGATTTGCCAGTTATCATTTTCGCTTGGTCTACCTCAGTTGTCGTCAGATGAGGATTTTGATTTGAACTTTTCTTCCATTCCACACGCATACACCATGCAATAATTCTCACTATTTTTGTGAATAACGAATAGTTCGTAAATAAGTCGAACTGTGGTTCTATTTGACAGGCAAACCTTTCACCTGTTTTAAATGCCTCTGATGAAGAAGAATTTTCAGTGGGCCAACATTCTTCTTCGTTTGCTAACCATGATGGCCCATGCCACCATGATTCTAGATCCTTTATTATACTTGTATCTATGGATCTAGAGGCACAATCAGCGGGATTTTCCTTGCTCGGAATGTACCGCCACTGGCTAAAGGCATTGTTTTCTTGGTTTTGAACTGCTTTGTTAGCCACAAAGGTTCTACATTTGTTTGGATTCCCTTTGATCCAAGCGCGAGTAATTTTGGAATTACTCAACAATATCGATTTTTCTTCGGTAATGTCGATTCGTATCTGTTTCCCTAGCCTACTTAAAACA
Organism: Xylophagus ater; assembly: GCA_963422695.1. NCBI lineage: Eukaryota > Metazoa > Arthropoda > Insecta > Diptera > Xylophagidae > Xylophagus > Xylophagus ater. The sequence continues at coordinate 40,341,398 of OY730478.1, forward strand.
CTGCGACACATAATTCTAGCCGAGGAAATGATACCGGTTTAAATGGAGTAACTCTGGTTTTGGTTGTAAATAAGTTTGCATAAGTTCCTACACCTTTATCTATTATTTGCTGGTACACCACTGCTGCAAATGCTTTTGTTAAAACATCTGTAACACCATGAATTTTATATCTAGTATTGTTGGGGGTCTGAACCCACTGAGGAATTTTTGTTAACTTCAAATGCCTGATAAGCTGGCTCTTTATGTTTTCCCACTCATTTTCTAAATTGGATGGGACTGGTTCGTTCCACGAACAGCTGGTCATCCATAATTGCTGCATCAAAATTTTTATTTTGTTGACGACTCTTGATTTGCTAAGCGCTGTGACTTGCAAATCAATTTTGGAGCAGTTCAACTTCCACCCTTGAATGGCTCGCTCTGTAGTGGAGGGTACTTGGGAGCCAGAGTTTCCTAGGGCTCGCAGGACAAGTAATCTCCAATATGATGAGGTTAAGCATTAATGGTTTTATACTTAGCGCAAATTTGGATTTGTTGAGTGACTTTATATCACAAGTCACTCGTTTATCCCCTGTTGCGACTCTTGATTTGCTAAGTGCTTCGACTTACAAATTGCCTTTGGAGCTCTTCAACTTACCTTGTTGAATTACTCGCTTTGTGATGGAGGATACTTGAGAGCCATAGTCTACTAAGGCTCGCTGAACAAGTGACCCCCCATGTGAACTACCTACTCATACCATTGTGGAGACGAGTTTAAGGAATACTGTTTCTATACCTAGTGCAAACTTGGAATTGGAGAGTGACTTTATATCACAAGCCACTCGTTTATTAGCTGTTGCAACTCTGGATTTGCTAAGTGCTGCGACTTGTAAATCGGCTTTGAAGCTCTTCAACTTACTTTGTTGAATTACTCGCTTTGTGATGGAGGATACTTGGGAGCCATAGTCTACTAAGGCTCGCTGAACAAGTGATCCCCATGTGAAATACCCATTCGCACCATTGTGGTGACGAGCTTGTTTCCTATTGGCATTGTTTGAAATGGTCTACTTGTTGTAGATAACATGGTTGCCATCTTAGGAGAATTGATAGTGGATTCCTCCGAACTGGAGTGCACCCTTTTGCTTTTGTTTGCCGTTGTAGGCGTAACTTGGTCAGAGTGAAGTAATGTGTTGTGCCTTTGACTACACATCTTACATGTGACTTTACTCTGACATTTTTTCAACTGATGCCCCTTTCTGAGACAGGTGTAACAATAACCTTCCTGGTATAAATGCCTTCGTTTCATTTGAAGATTCATACCGAGGAATTTCTGACATGTGGCTGATCTATGTGATTCCACGCACAGCGAACATCTAATGATCTGTACATGATGGCTGATCGTTCTGATGATATTAGGTCTTGCATATGACAAAGCCTCTAATGTTCGATACCGCGCTTCTAAAAACTTCATAAGTTCTTCTAATGACGGTATTTCTACTATATTAGCTAATGACTGTTCCCACAAAGTTCCAGTTTCGATAGGAAGTCGCTGTATAACTTGGTACGCTATTATTGGATCCCAATTATTGATCGGAACCTGCAATGCTTCTAACTCTTGCAGACATTCTGAGGTTTGATAAATTATTGACTTGATGCCGTTTACTAATTCGGCCCTTAAACTATTCTGACTACACATAATTTTCAACTGAGTATTGACTAATACTCGTTTGTTGTGGTACCGTTTGACTAACGTATTCCACGCAGGACTATAATTGTTCCCTACTGTTTGGTATTATCTTAAAAGCCTCTCTGCTTCGCCGACCTGACTCGTTTGTAAGTAATGAAGCTTTTGAACGGAGGGAATTCCAGAGTTGGAATGAATTAATTATATGAATAGATCATGGAACGACCGCCATGATCCATAATCCCCATCGAATTTAGGTAGATTTATTTTTGGCAAATTAATCTCAGATCGGTGCTGATTTCTACCTTCACCATTGTTCAAATTGAACGAATCGTTAATAGAGACAGGGTTTGTAGGCCTACTTGTGATTTCAAGTGCCTCTTGAAGGTCCCCAATGAACTCGAAGTATGTTCCTTCTATTTCATCAAACATCCCATTACCTATATACTTGGTATCCTTTAATGCTTCACCTTGCATTGAAATCAGCACCTGTTTATTCGAAATTTCCCGCCATAATTTTTCTACTGCAGCTATTCTGCTAGTTAGATACCCTACCGTTCGTCTTGATTCTCCAGTTTTCTTATGATTTATGATCGACTTTTTAACTTGGTCGATCAAATAACCCTGTTGTAACGGCCACATCAAAATCATAATGGCCTGACGAGTTCTTTCAAGAAGTTCTCTACATGTTTATGTTCTCTTATCCTTTGTTATAGACCCTAAAGAGATAGGAAGAATAAAATTTCATGTTCAAGTAAAAAGAAATAATAATAATGTGTACCTATAGATGTACGGTGATGTCCAGAAATGTCCATGTCACTTAATGTTTATCAGAAAAAAAAAAAAAAAGGAAAACAATTACTGCCTGATTAATTTATTTCAGGAAAGTGATACGACAACTGAATTGATCCATGGGATGGATCCTGTTTGTATCATCCTGACGAGCATGAAATGGAGAGAGATCTATGAAACGCCACAGAAAATATATATATGGAATTTTTATTAAAATTATAGTTACCTGAATTGCTTTTTACATTTTTTTTATGATTCAGAGCTAGAATATGTAAAAGAATTGGAATCGCGAGAGGTGACGGATACGTGAAATACGTGAATTTACCTTACTTAAATCTTACCTGTCAGATCCGGTCGGAAGTCGGTTGTGGTGTGTGCTTCATGTTTTGGATGCATTGTGATACATCATTCTGATCGGCAAACGTTGGCGAAATGGTCTACCTAAAAATAAAATAATAATATTGTAAAATTTAAAATTTTTTGTTAAATTGGGTGGATATAACCTCAATTTTTATCCGATGATTTTTCTTCGATTTTTTGCCCTTAAGAAGGCCTAATTAATTAAAGTACTCGGATAGAACGAAAGGGAAGCTTGAGATTGGGGTATTGGTCGGAAAAATGACGAATCAAATTTTTTTTGATTTTAATAAAATTTGAATTTTTGCGAAAAAAAGGAAGAATGTAGTAGATTTTTTTTTAGCGGTGACATTCACCCTGCAAAAAAAAGGGGAATTAAATTTAAAATTTAAAAGAAAGAAGAATTATTAAAGAAATAAAAAGCTGAATGGACATTAAAATCATAAGCGAATATGTTGTAGTGATAAATGGATTTTTTTATTATCATATAACACATATCCTGTGAAGTCCAAGCAAGTGCCTAAACTTTGACTCAATACCGTTAATCTCAAGCCTATAAAAAGAGGAGCGCATTAATGCAAAAGGTCAGTTAGAATTATAATTTGGGCGTGTAAGGCGAAGCCCTGCTCAAAAAAAAAACAAATAAATTGATTTTTTTATGGTTACAAGAAAAAAAAAATAAAAAGACAAAAAAAAAATTGATTTTTTTTGTGTTCTGGCCATAAAGATTTTTTTTTGTGAGGTTTCTGCAAAAAGGGAGAAAGAGCGGAAGAATCATCGGGCGGCTGAGGAAATAAAACCCAAAAAACAAAAGAAAGAGAAACAACATTATATATGGAAGATCATCACTTACCAAATTGTCAATTTGCTGATCAGCTGATGTTTCGGGTCTGGATAAAGGAACACACACACACACCACACCAAGCTAAGTTCTTTTTCTAATTTTTTTAGTTTTTTTGTAATTATTTTGATGTCACAAAATTTAAAAAGAAAAGAATTTCAAAGTGAACTTAGAACATAAAGATAAAGAAAAGAAAAGAAAGTTACATACATTGGAAGTCACTATTCGACACCTTTTTTTTGCGGGTTTCAATTCTTATTTCGTGAAGTGTTTTTTTTCTAATTCTTAATTTAAACAAAAAAAAAAAGAAAAAAAAGTAAGATACATATTTGAATCAACACTTTTTCACGAGTTGTATTTTTTGATTATTGTGAAGTTTGTTTTTTTTAATTATTAATTAAATCAAAAAAAAAGAATTTTCTTTGTTATTTCCACCTTTTTTTTTTGTCGTGTGGTATATCCTTTTGCTATAGTACCAGTCAAAATGATGTGGTAGATTAAGGACACTGGGAGGGGGGTGAGACCTGTGGACGTAAGATGAGGGGAAGTTTTTTTTTGTGTGTGAGCTGGTTAATAATATTTCGATTTTTTTTTTGGTAATATTGGTGCGGTTTTTTTTTTTTTTTTTTTTGTAGTTTTTATTTAATCCACGCTTAACAAGCATTCTGGTCGCTGGTGGGAATCCTGGAACGAGGCCAACTGAGAAACCCGGCAATGCGTGGCCACCAGCAAACCAGAATGAGAATCTAATAACAAACCAATAATTTTGTTACAAAATGGCGCCCGAGCAGGGACTTGACGGTAACCAACTGTCAGTCCAAATACCTGAAAATTTTTATTCAGCTTTCATTAAAGTAGATCTTTGTTTTTTTGATTTTTTTTTATTTTTTTTTCTTTTGTTATGATGGTTATTCAAGTTTAGAGAAAATATCTTGAACTCAATTCCTTTATTGTCGAATACAGTAGAACTGTTTTTCCATTAAGTGATTGTGCTAAAGGTGATATCAATAATGTGATCATCATATTGATTTTGGATTTTTTTTTCTCTTTCAAAGTTTCCTTTTGGGTGATACTCACATAAATGTTGAAAACTAAAGTTTATCCATTGTTGTAGTGTACAGTTAGAAGAGATAACCTGGAAGTGCGAAAGTTCAGGTCAGGGAAGAGAAGAAAAAGAAAAATAAATAAATAAATAATAAACTTTTTTTATTTTCTTCTTTTGTTTTATCCGTTTTTTTTTGATAATAAATACAAGGTGAGATTCCTACAACTATAGAATCTCATTGGAATTATCCCTCCCTCATCTTCTTCACAGGGCTTAACCAAACCTTCCTTATTTTTCGCAAATTGTTTTGATTCATCCCGAAAAGAATATATATAGGTATATATAAAGTAGTTACTTTTATTGAATTTATTTAGAGATTCGTTTCATTTTTGTTTGAATTTACCTCCTTGTCAGATTATATTCTGATAATACGGTTGTAGTTTCCCATTAAGCCTACGGGGAGATATATTTGTTTATTAAATAGAAAAATATACATATATAACATTTTTTTTTTTTACAGCACTTTGAATTTTTTTTTTATAAATAATATTGTCGTTTTATTTGAACTATATTTTTTTATTGTTATTATATATTTTTTGATAAATATTGGGTTACCAACATTTGGTATTATTTCTTAAAATTTTTTTTTTGTTTGGTGAGTTTGTCTGCTCTTCCCACGTTTCACAAGTCGGGTGATAAAATTTTAATTGCTTTCGCTTCAATACGTTTTCGGTTCGCTAAGTCGCTTTCACAAAGTATCTAGTTCTTTTTTCTCAGTAAGTAAAGTAAGTGCGTAAAATGTCCTTATTACCAACAGACGTGAAAAATCTAAGCCCTGACGAACTTAGTATAGAACTAAAATTGAGGAACCTTATGGCCAGTGATCCTGATGCAGTGTCCCAACTAGACAGATGCTTGACACTGGAGATGGAAGATACGGCCCTTGTACCCTGTGAGTCTCATAATACGAAAAACCCTGCAGCAGAAGTTGAAGTGTGTAATCGAGCAGCTAGGATTCTAGACCTTCAGGCATCTCAAGAGCCGATCCAAGAACGAACAATTGAGATTCTGTCTTCACGTGTAAGACATTGGTTAGGTAGAGTCAAACGAATACCCGCCTCGGTTTTCACAATATCTACCTGGATCACAGTTCAACCATTCCAAACCACCTAGGTGGAACATCTTGTATGATGACAGCATGCCGAGTTTTGCCGCGAACGAGTTCATATACAGGATAGAGACCTTAGCTAATGAGGATCGTGTGCCAGCAAATGAACTCAGAATATTGTTCAGGAATTTTTTAAAAGGAGTTCCTTGGGAGTGGACCTGGGTTTATTTAAGGAAGTATCCTGATGCAACATGGAGTCAGCTTAAATCCGCATTTTTGAGCAGATTTGGTAGCTACATATCCGAGAGAGAAACCAGGAAGATGGTAGAAGCCAGAAAGCAGAAGAATAAGGAAACTTTTAACGACTTCCTTTTAGCAGTGGAGAAATTAAATGTTCGTCTTCTCAAACCTTTCTCGGACTCGGAGCTAGTGGATTTGCTGAGAGATAATATGCACCCAGCTCTGCAAAGTGCAACTTTGACAAATGTGATTAGGTCCACTGAGGAACTTAGAGTCATTTGTATCAAGCTAGAAATACTATGGTCACAATCTGGTTACGATCCTCGCCAACTAATGGAGACGCACGGAAGAAGATCAGCTCCTATGGTACATTCACTGGCAGTGGTGGATTCATCACATCAGGGTTGGCAGGAAGAATCAAACGAAAATAGCGAGGTGAATGCCATAGTCCATGGTACTCAGAAAATCAGTACGTCACGAAGAACAGACCCAGGGAACGATTTTCGAGTTTGTTGGAACTGCAAAGACTTAGGTCATAGTTATCACGACTGTAAGGAGCCTTCCAGGGGGATATTCTGCTATGGATGCGGGCGCAATGGAATCCTGAAACCAAATTGTGTCTCCTGTCAAGGCTATAAAAAACCGGCGGGAAACCGACCACTGAATGCGACAGGAGTTGGGCTGCAGCATTCAGGGCAGAGGAGTCTCAACATCAAAAACACGACGGAAGCTGCCACCAACACGGAACCTGCAGCATACCGATAATCACTACAGAACCTAACATCAAGCAAACAGTAGACATTGGTACTCAGACGAATCCACGCCGAAAAAAGGAAAGAACTAGGGAATATTGGAAAAGAAGAAAAGAAGTAAGAAAGTCAGTAATTTCAGCAGTCAGTTTGGGCAAAGACGATAGACTTTTCATCAATTTGGAATTAGGGGGACAGGCATTTTGTGGTCTGCTTGACAGTGGGGCGACAATCAGTATCCTGGGCAAGAACTCCATGCAGTTCATTGCGGCTGGAAAACTAAAATTACAAAAAATGCAGGCACAAGTAAGGACTGCTGATGGGAGCCATAATCAAATTCGTGGGTATGTAGACTTGGTAACAACCTATGGCGGGAAAACTAGGGAAGTCCGATTCTATGTGGTACCAACATTACTGGAGCATTTATATTTGGGCATAAATTTTTGGCAACTGTTCGACATAGTCCCAAAAATGGTGAACGCTTTAGAGGTGAACAATGACCAGCACAACTTGTCACCTGACCAACAGATCTGTCTAGAACAAACAACAAAACTATTTCCGTCGTATAATGAAAAAGGATTGGGGCGAACTGATGTGGAAACCCATGTAATAGATGTTGGTGATGCTTCCCCAATAAAACAACGTTACTATCCAATTTCTCCTGCCATTCAAAAGCTACTCTACACCGAACTGGACAGGATGATAGAAATGGATGTGATAGAAGTTAGCCAAAGTGCATGGAGTTCGCCCGTAGTTTTGGTCCGAAAACCAGGAGGCAAAGTACGAATGTGTCTGGATTCCCGCAAGGTAAATATGGTCACCAAAAAGGATGCGTATCCGCTACCACACACTGAAGGATTGTTGAGCAGACTGCAAGATACCAAATACATCACGAGTCTCGACTTGAAGGACGCATTCTGGCAAATTCCTTTGGATGTTCCATCGCGCGAATTAACAGCTTTTACAGTACCGGGTAGACCGCTTTATCAATTTAAAGTTATGCCGTTCGGTCTTTGCAACGCAGCGCAACGAATGTGTCGTCTAATGGACAAGGTGATTCCGCACGAACCAAGAGAGAAGATTTTTGTCTATTTGGACGACTTGTTGATCGTTTCCTCAACGTTCGATGAGCACATAGTCTTGTTGAAAAAGGTAGCAAGTTATCTGGATAAAGCGGGCCTCACGATAAACATCGAGAAGAGTAAGTTTATGTTAAGAGAAATCCGATATCTTGGACATATCGTTGGGCTGCAAGGGTTCAGACCCGATCCTGGAAAAGTGGACGCCATCAAAGACTTTCCAGCGCCGACAACAGTCAGGCAGGTTAGGCGACTGCTGGGTATGACAGGGTGGTACAGGCGTTTTATCCCGAATTATGCAGCAATCAGCACACCAATAACCGATCTGCTGCGTAAGGGGATAAAGTTCTCCTGGACGATGGAAGCACAAGGGGCCTTCGATAAACTGAAGCTTGCGTTGAGTACACAACCAGTCCTCACCAATCCGGACTTCACTAAACGATTTTATATTCGGTGCGACGCTAGTACGTCTGGGATAGGAAGCGTTCTATTTCAGAAGACAGATGACGGTGAAGAGCAGCCGATTTCCTTCATATCCCAGAAGTTAAATGCTGCACAGAAAAATTACAGCGTCACCGAATTGGAATGTTTGGCAGTTGTACTCAGCATAAGAAAATTCCGAGCTTACATCGAAGGTTTCTCGTTTACCGTCATCACTGACCACGCCAGTCTCAAATGGTTAATGAACCAAAAGGAACTCAGCGGCCGACTGGCCCGCTGGAGCTTAAAATTACAGCCTTTCGATTTTCAAATAGAACACCAAAAAGGAAGCCAGAATGTGGTACCAGATGCCCTGTCAAGAGTATACAGTGAGACAACAGAAGAATTGGAACAAGAAGTAATCAAAATGATAGTAGATTCTATCGATTTGTTATCACCTGAATTCCAAGATCCAGACTACATCAAGCTGAAGGATTCGATTAACAAATGCCCCGAACAATATCCCAATTTAAAAATCCACGCAGAACACATATATATCAGGTTAGATCCAAGTAAGAAGGACCAATTATCAGACTTATCATTGTGAAAGTTATGGATTCCAGAACCATTGGTGGATGGCCTCATCCGAGAAGAACATGACGAACCAACCGCTTGACATGGTGGAATTACGAAAACTCTTGACCGATTGAGACGGTTCTACTACTGGCCAAAAATGAGGCACCGCGTGTACCACTATGTTAAGCGGTGCGACATTTGCAAAATGACGAAGGCAGCCAACAAAACTCTTAGGCCACCGATGGGTTCTCAAGTAGTATCCGAACGTCCATGGCAACGTATATATATAGATTTTCTAGGTCCATACCCTAGATCCAAAACAGGTAATACGATGTTATTTATAATTATGGACAGTCTAACTAAATTCGTCTTATTGAAAGCATTTAATAAAGCAACTGCGGAAAAAACTTGCAACTATTTAGAACATGAAGTATTTCATGTGTTTGGTGTACCCGAATATGTACACACTGACAATGGGGTACAGTTTAAATCCAAGGAATTCAACGCTCTACTGTCACAAAAAGGGGTAAAACATGTATACACGGCAGTATATTCCCCGCAATCAAATGCATCGGAAAGAGTGAATCGATCAATACTAGCAGCAATTAGAGCATACATAAAAGAGGATCATAGAAACTGGGACGTGAATCTATCAGCTGTCGCTTGTGCTCTTCGTAACTCATGGCATGAAACGGTTAAGAATTCACCATATTACTTGATGTTTGGTTACCATATGGTGACACACGGCAAGGCATACGAACTACTACGAAATCTGGACTGCATAGGAGAAAATGACGTAGAAGTACCAAGAAGAGATTATGCAATGCCTGTAGTTCACGAAAAGGTTCAGCAATTATTAAAAGAGGCATATCAACGTAATGAACGCAGGTATAATCTAAGATCAAAACCAGTGTCTTTTGATCCAGGACAACAAGTTTTCGTGCGTAATTTCGTCCAAAGTGACGCAATAAAGAAGTTCTCCGCAAAACTTGCACCAAAATTTATAAAAGCCCAAATAACTAAAAAGATAGGACAAGTTAGTTATCAACTCGAAGGTGCTGACGGCAAAAAGATGGGTATATTTCACGCAAAAGATATACGCACTTAACTAACGATAGTACAAATTCTGCAAGTTAGGAAATTCTCGCCAACTTTTGTTTGTAATACTTAAAAAAAAAAAAAAAAAATAAATAAATAAATAAAATTTATTTTTTTTTGTATCCCATTTCAATTTTTATCCCAATTTTAAAAATTTGTAATATAAAGTTTTGATATGGCCAGTAATTTTCCTCAGCTTCATTTTTTTTAACAGGTTTAAAACAATGAACCTGCCCTGTAACGGCCACATCAAAATCATAATGGCCTGACGAGTTCTTTCAAGAAGTTCTCTACATGTTTATGTTCTCTTATCCTTTCTTATAGACCCTAAAGAGATAGGAAGAATAAAATTTCATGTTCAAGTAAAAAGAAATAATACTAATGTGTACCTATAGATGTACGGTGATGTCCAGAAATGTCCATGTCACTTAATGTTTATCAGAAAAAAAAAAAAAAGGAAAACAATTACTGCCTGATTAATTTATTTCAGGAAAGTGATACGACAACTGAATTGATCCATGGGATGGATCCTGTTTGTATCATCCTGACGAGCATGAAATGGAGAGAGATCTATGAAACGCCACAGAAAATATATATATGGAATTTTTATTAAAATTATAGTTGAATTGCTTTTTACATTTTTTTTATGATTCAGAGCTAGAATATGTAAAAGAATTGGAATCGCGAGAGGTGACGGATACGTGAAATACGTGAATTTACCTTACTTAAATCTTACCTGTCAGATCCGGTCGGAAGTCGGTTGTGGTGTGTGCTTCATGTTTTGGATGCATTGTGATACATCATTCTGATCGGCAAACGTTGGCGAAATGGTCTACCTAAAAATAAAATAATAATATTGTAAAATTTAAAATTTTTTGTTAAATTGGGTGGATATAACCTCAATTTTTATCCGATGATTTTTCTTCGATTTTTTGCCCTTAAGAAGGCCTAATTAATTAAAGTACTCGGATAGAACGAAAGGGAAGCTTGAGATTGGGGTATTGGTCGGAAAAAGGACGAATCAAATTTTTTTTGATTTTAATAAAATTTGAATTTTTGCGAAAAAAAGGAAGAATGTAGTAGATTTTTTTTAGCGGTGACATTCACCCTGCAAAAAAAAAGAGGAATTAAATTTAAAATTTAAAAGAAAGAAGAATTATTAAAGAAATAAAAAGCTGAATGGACATTAAAATCATAAGCGAATATGTTGTAGTGATAAATGGATTTTTTTATTATCATATAACACATATCCTGTGAAGTCCAAGCAAGTACCTAAACTTTGACTCAATACCGTTAATCTCAAGCCTATAAAAAGAGGAGCGCATTAATGCAAAAGGTCAGTTAGAATTATAATTTGGGCGTGTAAGGCGAAGCCCTGCTCAAAAAAAAAAACAAATAAATTGATTTTTTTATGGTTACAAGAAAAAAAAAATGTGTTCTGGCCATAAAGATTTTTTTTTGTGAGGTTTCTGCAAAAAGGGAGAAAGAGCGGAAGAATCATCGGGCGGCTGAGGAAATAAAACCCAAAAAACAAAAGAAAGAGAAACAACATTATATATGGAAGATCATCACTTACCAAATTGTCAATTTGCTGATCAGCTGATGTTTCGGGTCTGGATAAAGGAACACACACACACACCACACCAAGCTAAGTTCTTTTTCTAATTTTTTTAGTTTTTTTGTAATTATTTTGATGTCACAAAATTTAAAAAGAAAAGAATTTCAAAGTGAACTTAGAACATAAAGATAAAGAAAAGAAAAGAAAGTTACATACATTGGAAGTCACTATTCGACACCTTTTTTTTGCGGGTTTCAATTCTTATTTCGTGAAGTGTTTTTTTTCTAATTCTTAATTTAAACAAAAAAAAAAAGAAAAAAAAGTAAGATACATATTTGAATCAACACTTTTTCACGAGTTGTATTTTTTGATTATTGTGAAGTTTGTTTTTTTTAATTATTAATTAAATCAAAAAAAAAGAATTTTCTTTGTTATTTCCACCTTTTTTTTTTGTCGTGTGGTATATCCTTTTGCTATAGTACCAGTCAAAATGATGTGGTAGATTAAGGACACTGGGAGGGGGGTGAGACCTGTGGACGTAAGATGAGGGGAAGTTTTTTTTTGTGTGTGAGCTGGTTAATAATATTTCGATTTTTTTTTGGTAATATTGGTGCGGTTTTTTTTTTTTTTTTTTGTAGTTTTTATTTAATCCACGCTTAACAAGCATTCTGATCGCTGGTGGGAATCCTGGAACGAGGCCAACTGAGAAACCCGGCAATGCGTGGCCACCAGCAAACCAGAATGAGAATCTAATAACAAACCAATTATTTTGTTACACTGTCTGTTCTAAAATGATTTTTGAATCACCCATTGTACCCTCTGAAAATTCAACAACAATGTATTTGAGTGAATCCTTTCCTTACAATGGCCTTTAATGTGGCAGATTCGAATACTACAAAGATAATACAAATATTTTCGCGAAGTACATGAAATAATCAAGCAAATTGAAAAAACGCGAATACTTTTTACAATCAATCTATCCGGCTCGAAGGACCAAAATATTGAGTCTCCTACTCAATATTTATGTGACGTAATTGTAATTGTTTACGAGCTGTATAGTCTTAACCAATTACCACCTTATCACGCTGAAAATAATTGTTGATGGTAAAAATAAAAAGATTGAGTTGTTTAAAATTCTGTTTTCTTTATTAATTTAATATCTTAATTCTATTTCATGTACTTATTAATATTTTCGTCTTATAACTATATAATATTATATGCAATCTTCGTTTAATATAGTTGATTGATGAATTTCAAACCACGACTTAGTCGGGGTCACCACTTATGGGGGTTGTTGTTGGTGTAATAGGTTAGATGTTGAAGATGATTATGAAGGATTATTATCCTGGTGCTGTTTGATGATCCTTTTCCCCGTTTAACTTGATTTTTTTGGGCGTCATGATTTAGATGAAGAATTCTTCAATTATTAACCTTACGGGTATTTCTTACTTAACGAATAAAACCCGTTAATTAAACAACATTTATTAAATTTTAAAATAGATTTTCAAACCAAAAAAATTAACAATGATGAAAATACATTAAGAAGAGATTAATTTATGAGAATTGAATTTAATGAATTTAAACTTTATTTTTTTAATTATTTTATGCAATTAAAAATGATATGGTGAACTCCAGCCTGGGGACAACCATCCCGAATTACGATCAATGAAAAACTCCATTCGTTTTTGTTTTTTCCTAACCAGGAAAAGTAAGGACGATAACTTGATCAAAAAAATTTAGAATTTCGGAGTCATGCAAAGTGTTTGAACAAAGTGCAATTTTACATGACTAGGGTTTTTATGCAAAATGGAACCGATATAATTTATTATGAAACGCGGTCGCCACAAATTTAAGAAAAAGTAAAGAAAATAAAGAAAATAAACGAAAGTAAAGAAAAATTTAAATAAACTAAAAATTATAAATATAAAATTCATATTAAAAAAATAATAAGAAAGAAAAAAAACAAAGAAAATAAAGAAATATTTTAAATTTTGTTACAAAATACAATTTAATAGTGAAAAATTCTAATAAGAGAAAAAGTCTCAGAATAACAACAAGAAATATTTTTTAAATAAAAAAGGAAAAGCGGAAAGAATAATAATACAGCATTACGTTAAAATAAATTTAGATTTAAGCAAGTAAATTATTCAAGTGAAAAATTCATCCTATATTGCTACCATAACAAGAATTTTTTGAAAAGTGTTACATAATTCGTAAAAAGCAGAGTTTAATAACTATATTCGTATATTCTTTATCGAGTAATTAACAATAGCAACCGTACAGGAAGCAATTGATTTGCTTAGACAAGAAATAGTGAACTTAACAGGTTCCTTAAACGCCCAAATTAATCTTACAACCGTTCTACAACGACAACTCAACTCCTTTCAGCAGGAAACACAACAAAGATTTGACACAATTAAATTACCTCCACAAATTGAAGAAGATGCTCCCTTGGTAAGACCTTCTACCGAAGCAGACTTAGTCCAACAAAATAAAATTCCTGATCCCGTTAAAGAAATTAGAACATTTAACGGAAACCCTACAACATATGCCTCATGGATAAATTCCGTGGAAAATGTTCTCGAAGATTATAAAATAATTCGAACAAAACCTCTCTACAGAGCAATAATTCGGTCTATACGACAAAAAATTATTGAAGAGGCAGACACAGCTTTAATAGCATACAATACACCAGACGAGGATTGGTTGGCAATAAAAAGATGCCTATCTCTGCATTACGCAGACAAAAGGGATATAAGGACACTTGAAAACCAATTCTATTCACTACACCAGGGCAAGGAAACGATAGACGAATTATTCAGTGAAGTAAACCACCATCTTAGCCTGATCATAAACAAAGTCCAAACTGAATGTTTAAGTCCTGAAACTGCCGCGAGTATAATTGAAAGCCATCGCAATAGAGCCTTGGATACTTTCATTAGGGAATTAAACGGTGATCTTTCCAAACTAATTGCAATCAAAACACGCAGATCTCTTCCAGAAGCCTATTCTTCCTGCCTTGAATTACAAAACATGAATCATAGGGCAACTAATTTCCTTAACAAAAACAATTTCACCAACACTATCGCCATACCGTAATTCTTTGACACCACCAATACCTCCACCGCGGAGACCTTTCCCACCAAATTCAGTACCAGTTCCAATGCCTAGAAGGTATAATCCCCGACAACTCACACCTCAACAAAGAAATATGCTTTACAACCCTCCAAATAGACCAGCGGTTTATTCTCGACCAATGCAGAATAATAAACCCGAACCAATGGACATTGACAAAAGTATACAGACTCGTCAAATCAATTACATGAACAGGCCTCAAATGCAACCTTATCCTCACCAATATCAACACAATTTATACCAACCATATAATCCAGGATTGAAAAGACCAACATATGACGCTCCACAGCAGATTGCACCACCGAAGCTCCAAAGAGTCTTCCACAATGAAACGGAAGAATGCGAACATGAATATGAGGAAAAAATGGAAGAACAATATGAAGATTCATATGATGAGGAGGAAGTTCTTGACGAAAATCAAGAACTAAATTTTCTCATGATAGGGTCAGCGCAACACCCTACCTAAGCTATCGTGCAAAGGATGGAAAGACACTTCGTTTTCTTGTAGATACAGGAGCTAATAAAAATTTTATTAACCCAAAACACGCTAAAACACCAAAATTAGTCAAAAACCCCTTCTATATCAATTCTGTCGGAGGGAAGGCAAGAATAGACAAATCAATAACAAAGGAATTGTTTTCAATATTTGGAAACAATGCCCTTTTAAAAATTTTATTTATTGCTTTCACTTCCATATTTTGATGGAATAATTGGTGATGACACCCTAAGAGAATTGCAAGCAATAATCAATAGAGAAAATTCTACATTAACCATTTTCCCAGGAATTATAATACCTCTAGAAATAAAACAATCAGTAGATGTAAATTCCATTGACAGAAACAACCATGTCACTGACACTCAACAGGAAAAATTGGACAAAATTATATCCGAATTCGAGCCAATATTTGGAAAACAAGATGATAAAATTACAGCAGTTACCAATGTCAGGGCCGAAATAAAAACAACGACAGATAGTCCCGTTTATGCAAAAACTTACCCTTATCCGGTTTGCATGAGAGAAGAGGTCAATGAGCAAATCAAAAAATTGCTAGAAGATAATGTAATACAACCTTCAAATTCACCATATAATTCACCAATATGGGTAGTACCAAAAAAATTAGACAATACGGGTAAAAAAAAGTACAAAATGGTTATTGATTACAAAAAATTGAATGAGATTACTATATCAGATAGATATCCTATACCTGACATCACCAACACATTGGCAAACTTAGGAAAAGCAAGTTATTTTACCACAATAGACCTAACTTCTGGATTTCATCAGATTCTCCTCGAGGAAAAAGATATTCCAAAAACAGCTTTTTCAACGCTTAATGGAAAATTCGAATTTTTAAGACTTCCATTTGGTTTAAAAAATGGGCCAGCGATTTTCCAAAGAATGATTGATGACGTACTAAGAGAATATATAGGAAAAATATGCTATGTTTACATCGACGATATAATCATCTTCAGTAAAACTATAGAAGACCATTATAATGATATTCGAAAAATCTTTTCAAAACTCCAAAAAGCAAACTTGGTTAATTTAAACAAAACTACATTTTTGCAAGAGGAAACTGAATTTTTGGGTTACATTGTATCTAAAGAAGGTATAAAGCCAGACCCGAAAAAGATTAAATCAATATTAAATATTCAAAAGCCTACTAACTTGAAGGAATTAAAATCATTCCTTGGCCTAGCTTCTTATTATAGATGATTCATAAAAGATTTTGCCAAAGTTGCTGAACCACTAACAAAGTTAACAGGAGGAGATTTAGCAAGGGTCAGCGAAAGTCAATCTAAAAAAATTCCCATAACACTAAATGATGAACAGACGAAACTTCCATATTGACAACCGACGCATCAAATTATGCGATCGGAGCTGTCCTGTCTCAAGGAAATATTGGGAAAGACAAACCAATAACCTATATTTCAAGAAGGCTCAATTCTACTGAGGAAAACTACGCAACAAATGAAAAATAAATGCTTTCAGTAATATGGGCATTTGACAACCTTCGGAATTATTTATACGGTGCAAAAAAGATAAAAATGCTTACAGATCACCAGCCAGTAACCTTTGCATTAAGCAACAGAAATAACAATGCAAAACTAAAAAGATGGAAAGCCAGGCTAGAGGAATATAACAACGAGTTAATATATAAACCAGGCAGAACAAACCTAGTAGCTGACGCTCTATCTAGAATGAACATAAGTGAATGCAACCCAACTACAGCAACACAGCCTAGTCCAGAAGAAGATGCAATGGATTTAATCCCAAGCACTGAAGCTCCAATTAACGTGTTCAAGAATCAAGTAATATTGATGGAAGGAAACGAGGAAGAACGTATTTATGAGTTACCACATCCCGGCTACCACAGGAAAATAATAACGAAGGACCATTTCAACGAAGAATCCATAAAACAAATACTAAAAAGTGAAATGAGATCAGACATAATGAATGGTCTTAAAGCCCCAGAACATATAATGCAATTAATTCAGGAAGTTTACAAAAAGCATTTTGGGAACCACTTGAAAATAAGATTCACACAAAAAATGGTTACTGATGTTATCGA
Organism: Xylophagus ater; assembly: GCA_963422695.1. NCBI lineage: Eukaryota > Metazoa > Arthropoda > Insecta > Diptera > Xylophagidae > Xylophagus > Xylophagus ater. The sequence goes on from OY730478.1 coordinate 40,358,629, forward strand.
TGAAGAACAATTGCTGGAAATGACTCATAAAGAACATCGTTTAGCCCATAGAGGAATTCAAGAAAATAAAGAAAAAATTTTGCAACATTATTATTTCCCCAACATGACGGCAAGAATCAAAGAAATTGTCAAAAATTGTAATATTTGTAAAGAAAACAAATATGACAGACACCCTTCAAATACTATGCTACAATCAACACCAATTCCCCAATATCCAACTGAAATTATACACATTGATATAATGGAATTGGATGGCCAACTATTTCTAACTTCAATTGATAAATTTTCAAAATTTCCTAAAATAATACCCATAGAAAACAAATCATCTCTATATCCCAAGGATAAAATCTTTGAGCTAGTTCACTATAACACCACCCCTAGATTACTTGTAATGGATAGAGACAAAGCATTAACTTCCCCAATAATAACAGAATTTCTATCAAGAGTTGGAATAGAAATTTATTTAACACCATCGTCACGTAGTGAAGTAAATGGACAGGTAGAACGAGTACATTCCACCTTACAAGAAATAATTCGATGCTTGCAAAAGGAACATGAAACATTAGTAGAACTCGCCACCATTGCAACAGATCGGTATAACATATGCCCCATATAAGTCCGGTTGGCAATAACACCTCTGCCAATCGGCCCCGACATGCCTCGCAAGGCTTTCGCGTTAGGTTCGGTCAGTTTCGGTGACCAAAATCTAACGAACCTTCCACTTATTCGGTTTTTGCTCGCGAAACCGAATTTCCTTGCTTGATAGCTATGCTATCACCTTAAAGTCTTGACGACATTAAAATTCATATGCACGCATAAAAATTTATGTGTAACGCGATGATAGATGGTGGTGCGCAACGACCCACCCCTCCCGCGAGCTAGTTTGTGCAAGTTAGCTAGGCGTGCGGCCTTTAGTTGCCCACATTTGCTGCACCATCTCATATCTTCTCCTCGCAAGGAAGAAGATATGCTGAAAAGATCATCTGGGGATTTGCTTTCTTCGTTTAAACCCCATTGCCGTGTGTTTTACACACGGCAACATATGTAAACCCCATGTTACAACACACTAAATCGTACAGATACCCACACATTCATAAAAGTGAAGTTCAAACTCAAATCAAACAAATGTTGGACCAAGATATAATAAGACCCAGTTATTCACCGTGGAGCCCAGATAAAATAAAAGCAATTCGAGATTTTCCAATACCCCGTACGCAAAAAGAAATAAAATCATTTTTAGGATTATTAGGATACCACCGCAAGTTTATCCAAGACTTCGCGAAATTAACCAAACCTTTAACAGAATGTTTAAAGAAAGGTAAAATAATCCAATTAAATGAAAGGTACACTAAAACTTTCGAAATGTGTGAATGATCCAATTCTTCAATACCCTGATTTGTCCAAACCATTCGTATTAACCACTGACGCAAGCAATTACGCTATAAGTGCAGTGTTATCCCAAGGTCCTATAGGCAGTGACAAGCCTATATGTTAAGCCAGTAGAGCTTTAACTAGTTCTGAAATTAATTATTCCACAATTGAAAAGGAATTATTGGCTATAGTTTGGGCTACCAAATACTTTTTCCCATATCTATTTGGTCACAAATTCAAAATTGTAACAGACCATAAACCACTTCTATGGTTGATGAGTTTAAAGGACCCGAATTCTAAATTAGTCCGTTGGAGACTTAAACTTGAAGAATTCGATTACGAAATAGCTTTCAAAAAGGGTACACAAAATTCTAATGCAGATGCATTAAGTCGTATAAGACCAATTATAGAACACAATTCCAATAACATTGAGCTAAACGCTAACGAATCAACCTTTAACAATAATTCTACTTCTACAATACATTCTGCCACAGAAAATCTCAATGATCATATCCCTATCTCAGAACGACCCTTACACGAATTTAATTTACAACTTATTTTCCAAAGATCAAATAGACCACCACCAGTAACTACTAATATTATATTCAGGAACAAACAAAGACGTACCATTCGAATGATAGGCTACACGGAACAAAATATAACGAATATTTTCAAAGAATATCTACCACCAAATAAAATGACAGCAATATTTACAGACGAACAAACGTTTAAATTAATTCAATCAGTTTATATAAAATTCTTTTCTAAAAGTGAAACATTCAAACTAATTCGCTGTATGGAAATATTAACAGATATTACTGAGAATGACGAACAAGATAAAATAATAAATGATTACCATGCAAAAAATAATCATAGAGGAATTAACGAAACGCTATCACATTTAAAACGAGAATATTATTTCCCTTTCATGAGAACAAAGATAACTCAAACTATTAATAATTGCGAAAAATGTCAATTATTAAAATATGATAGAAACCCACCTAAAGTACAGTTCGAAAAACCTCAAATTCCTTTAATACCTTTGGATATAATCCATATAGATATTTATACCATTCACGGTAAATCAATATTAACTATTATTGATAAATTTTCAAAATAATTTCGACGTTTCGTAGAAATAATAACAGTTCAAGAACGTTCGAGAGTGTTGCCACATAGTATAAGCCGGCGAGAATCGAACTATAATAACAATATAATAGGATTTTTCTAGTAGATTCAGGATGGGCCACTTTTACTATAAATAGGCGAAAAGAATGGTGCACTCAATCAATTGACATTAGAAATTCAGATCGTGTGTTTCAAATATTAAGCCGAGAGCAGAACAGAAACTTTGAATTTAAAAGTAATAATTGTGATCAATTATTGTAATAGTGAATTTTTAAAACTGTGATAAATTGATTCTAATAATTAATTATTGAAGGACAAATATTTTTAAGACTAATTGTTAAAGCAGAAATAATTATAAATAAAGCTTATACACTAAATTCACATAAATAAAAAGTGTTATCAATTTCATAACATCGAACCGAACGGGTAGCACGTCATATTGGTGTCAGAAGTGAAATTATTTATTGTGAAATTTTGTGTACTTTTGTGTGTTGTATAAAAATTTAGATTGTGCGAAATTTGAGGTTATACGTCGTGTATCGTGTGAAAATTTCGATTGTACGAGAAATTTCGTAGAAATTTAGATTATACAAGGAAATTTCGAGGTATTTAGATACTGTGCGAGAAGTTTCGATAGAACATAAGAATTTCGTGTTAAGTGAACAATTAAAAATATTTGAGCAATGGAAAGTAAATTATTAGACAATTTGAGTATATCAGAACTATCCACAGTTCTGTGTGTATGGGATTTACCTTCCAAGGGAGGTAAAACAGAAAAAAAGAAAAGAGTAATCGCTGAATGTGTAGCAAGAGAACTAGACAGTAGCACATTTGACTTTAGTGAAATTCTGAAAGTTTCCCTCTTTCAGAATTTCACTAAAGTCGAATGTGCAAGAAAAAATCAAAAACGAAGATGGTGCAAAATCCACAGAAAATGATAACTTCGAGAAACTTATGGCTATGATCGCGACTCTTCAAAGTAATCTGCAAGGCGAAATAAAAACAAATGCTTCCAGTTTACAAGAGGAAATGAAAACAAATGCTTCCAGTTTACAAGAGGAAGTGAAAACAAATGCTTCCAGTTTACAAGAGGAAATGAAAACAAATGCTTCCAGTTTACAAGAGAAAATGGATTCAAATGCTTCCAATTTACAAGGCGAATTAAAATCAACCGCTTCCAGTCTACAATCAAATATTCCGGACTCGAGAATAAAATCAAATCCAGCATGGGTGAATTAAAAACTCAGGTGGAATCCAGTATTGCGGACCTGGAAACTAAAATTACCACGGAAGTTTCTACAGTTCATACGGAAGTTTCTGCAGTTCGAACGGAAGTAAGCAAAGTTGAACTGAAATTGGAAGACAAAATAACTACAGAAGTTACAACAGTTCGCGCGGAAGTAAGCAACGTAGAACAAAAATTGGACCAAAAAGTGGCAGAAATAGAAGCAAAAATGGCTGACATCAAAGAAAATAAACCAAATATTGAGTCACCAGGTAGAAGAATGAAGCCACCAATATTTGACGGCCGAACTTCATGCCCAGTGTACAAACGACAGTTTGAAGCGGCTGTTGGTGCGAACGACTGGTCCAATAAAGAGAAAGCCACAGCATTAATTCCGGCTCTACGGGGTAACTCAGCAGATTTGTTGCGACCGATCTCACCGGGACAACCACATGAAGGATGTATACAGGATTGAACTCATCAACAGGACGCGGAAATCTGCGGAAACGCTTCAAGAATTAGCAGCGGGGATTGAACGTCTAGTATACATGTCCTATCCCGATTACCCTGTGGAGATGCGGTGCGAGATGGCGGGAGAAAGATTCGTTAGCGCCATACGGGATACAGACATACAAAATAGCGTCCGGGTTAGCGGAAAGCGAACGCTACAAGAAGTATTGGTATTCGCTTTAACATTAGAAGGTGCAAAGAAAGCCACAAGATCATAAATTTGTGCCGAAATGGGAGGGTCCATATACCGTCATGAAAAGAATAAATGACGTCGTATATCGCATCCGAAGATCTCCAAGGGTTAAAATGAAAGTGGTTCATTTAAATCGGCTAGCAAAATATCACGGGACGACTTCAGAAGATTCTGTTCGGGACGAACAGATTTAAGGAGGGGGTAGTGCACTACGACCGAAAGAATAAACAAAACAACGTCAAAATAATTTCGACGTTTTGTAGAAATAATGATAGTTCAAGAACTTTCGAGAGTGTTGCCACATAGTATAAGCCGGCGAGAATCGAACTATAATAACAACATAATAGGATTTTTCTAGTAGATTCAGGATGGGCCACTTTTACTATAAATAGGCGAAAGGAATGGTGCACTCAATCAATTGACATTAGAAATTCAGATCGTGTGTTTCAAATATTAAGCCGAGAGCAGAACAGAAACTTTGAATTTAAAAGTAATAATTGTGATCAATTATTGTAATAGTGAATTTTTAAAACTGTGATAAATTGATTCTAATAATTAATTATTGAAGGACAAATATTTTTAAGACTAATTGTTAAAGCAGAAATAATTATTAATAAAGCTTATACACTAAATTCACATAAATAAAATGTGTTATCAATTTCATAACATCGAACCGAACGGGTAGCACGTCATAATATCTTAAATGAGACTCTGATCACGTATAACAATGCGATACATTCCACTACCGATTAAACACCATATGAACTCTTTTATGGTAGAACTTATAAATTTATTAACAACATAAATTCCAATGACCAACATGAATATTTGAAGAAATTAAATAAATTTCAAGCTGAATTATTTACTTTAATACAAAACAAAATTCAGGAAAAAAGCAATAGGAATTTAGATAAACCAGAATAGAGAAACTCCAATTGAATTTAAAGAAAATGAAACTATATATAGAAAAGAATGTAGGCGTAACAAATTTACACCTAGATTTGGCAAACATATGGTTAAAAAGAATAATAAAGTTGTAGTTATTACCAAAGACAGTAAAAAATTGCACAAATCAAGAATTAAAAGAAAACGTAAATTATAGGTTACTAACGACATACGGACAGAAAATGGAGATACACGATCTCAACAATAATCACGGACTAGTACCAATGAACCTAGGACCAGCAAGGACAATACAGACTTACAAACGACTAATTCATATAGTTAAACTTAACAAATATGTGGAAAATATGAACAAAATAGGGCTTTCCATAGACTTAATAAGCAACAACACTAAATTCAAAGACATTATTGTGTCACCCCTGCACAGTAGCACTCTCATACTTTTCTTTTTTTTCATCGAGTAAACCATATTGCGGATAGTTACCATGGTAACACACCCCGAGAATCATCTAGTTACCAATGATGCGGTATTACGAGGTGTATATATAAGGGACCGTCCGAAGGAGATAGGAAGTCTGTGAAGAGAGTCGTACGCGCCGGGTGACTGAAAATTTAAATCTTTCGAATTTCTTTTTCCAAGTTTATTGTTATTTTCATCAAGTTTAATAAATTAAAATTGTTATTAAAAACATGTGTTATTTTCTTTTCCTTTTCGCCTCGTTACTGTGACAACTTCAGATGTGGGATCGGAACAAATAAACCGGGGAAAAGAAATGTCTGTTCGTATAGAAGAATTACATTTACCACAATTGAGGTCGTGTTGCCTGAAATATGGCCTGCCAACGAAAGGTAAAAGAGAACAATTAGTGGCGATTGCAAGTTCATGTAGATAAATCGGTTTTAAACGATGATACGTTATCTAAAGGGGACAGTGAGATTGATGAAATGAAAAGTGAAATCAATGTACTAAAAACGATGGTGGCAAATCTAATAACTGCCATAATACCGAGTCGTGAAAATCCGTCGTTACCAACTAATTCGTCGCCTATACATGCGAACGCGAGAACGGAAGACATGTCGTTCCATAATGTGCGTGATATTATCAATATTCTACCCGAATTCAATCCGATAAACGAAAGTTCTCTGAACGCGCAACAATTTGTGTCTAAAGTAAGCCGATTGTGTGAAATTTATAAGTGGAACGGGAAAATGGTGGTTTTTGCAGTCTAGGCAAAACTCAAGGGTCCAGCTAAGAACTGGTGCGACAGTCAACCATACGTAGGTGCCTCATGGGATGAATTTACCCAAAAATTGATTGAAGATTTTCCGTGTTTCGAAACCGAAGCCGAGATTCACATAAACTTAATGACCACAACGAGAAAAATTAACGAAAACGCTGAAGATTATCTTTATCGAATATGGGCAATTGCCAGACGCAATAATATTAGCGACAGTACGACAATTCAATACATTCGCAACGGTATGAAACATTCGGCATTGCAGAATGCTATTGCAGGTATGAATTTTCCGACTATCAACGAACTTTTAGCAGCAATCAAAAGATATTTCTTAAATACTGTTGAACTCCGTAAGCCAACGTCACAGCCGCAATCGCAAACGAAACTACAACCAACAACGAGTCAACGAGACAACGCGACCAAATAATTCAAAGAACGAGGTGAAATGTTTTAATTGTTACAAAACAGGCCACATTTCAATTAAATGTCCAGAGCCCCAACGCCGTGTTCGTTGCCGTAAATGCTCACGTACTGGACATAACGAGGAAGAATGTACCGAGAAAGAATTTGCTAGCGTTCGGAAAATTACAACCGTTACTGAACCACGAGATATTACGAAGACAGTTTCGATTAATAATAATAAATATACCGCTTTAATCGATTCAGGTAGTCAACGCTCGTTAATGAAGAGGTCCGTAGCCGAACTATACGACAATTTCCTCGTTCAAACGTTACCTTAAAGGGATTTGCGGGCGGATATTCTGTCTGTAACATGAAGACAAGCGTACTTATTTCTTTTGACGATCAGGAAAAATCTGCCGAGTTCCTTATAGTAAATGACGAAATGATACCAAACGACTTATTGATCGGACAAGATATTCTTTGTCAAGATGATATGAGAATCATTATTGAATCAGGCGTTTGTCGTATAGAAGATACGAAGAAAGTTATTAAAACTGGAAGCACGTTAACACGATCGGAAAGGCAAGAACTAATTCAACTATTAACAACCTTTGACGATTGTTTTGCGAGCAAGCTTATCGAAATTGGTTGCTGTACCAAAGCTTCAATGCACATTAGCCTTATGTCAAAAAAACCAATCAATACGAAACCTTATCGTATTCCATTCACCAAAAGGGTCATCGTTAGCAAGATTGTACAAGGGTTATTGGAAAACGAGATAATCCGGAAAAGCGAATCTGCATATTCAGCACCAATCGTTCTAGTAAAGAAGGCGAATGGAGAAAATCGATTCTGTGTAGACTACCGTCAATTAAATTTCGTTACCGTCAAGAACCCTTTCATGATACCTGTAGTAGAAGAACTAATCTCGTCATTGGGAGGAAGCCAGTACTTCATCACGTTGGACTTTACCACAGGGTATCACCAAATCAATAATCAATGGATGAAAGAATTTCAATTCAACAAAAACTGACTATACCGAACAAAGGACAACCGGCTTTTATTTGTTGTTCCCAAAGCAACTCGTTGGCGAATACTGAAAACGTGTCACGATGATGTTGGACATTTCGGCCTCCATAAAACTACTGAACGAATCTCTCGACATTTCTGCTTTGCAAGAATAAGGAAATACGTTAAATCTTATATTGCATCCTGCATCGAATGCTGCTATAACAAACCCGTATATGGAAAACAAGAAGGTCAACTTTATGCTGCCGATATCGCACCTATTGCTTTCCGTGATCTTCATATCGATCATTTAGGGCCATTCCCTAGATCTCGAAACGGGAACATGTATGTCTTGGGTATCACCGACCCGTTTACAAAGTATGTAATTGTGAAAGCTGTTAAAACAACAAAGACGCAACCTGTTATTTTCGTATTAACTGAACTCACCACGTATTTTGGACTCCCGAGAAGGATCATAAGCGACCGAGGGACGGCTTTTACATCCGCGGTTTTCGAAACGTTACTGTTAGAAAGCAGCATCAACCACGTAAAGGTCGCTGTACGAACTCCACGTGCTAACGGACAAATTGAAAGGATTAACCGATCAATTACTGATTTCCTACGAACATCAACTGAAGATCAAAAGAAGTGGGACTTACAGTTACTTGCTCTCCAATGGTCACTGAACACACAAAAGAATAATACAACGAAATTCAGCCCACAGGAACTCATCTTTGATTTCAATCTACGAGATATAATGCATAACCGATTGACTCAAGCTGTTCAAGACGAAGTACCTGATGAAACTTTAGCGAACATGACGAAACGCAGAGACGAAGCTGTCGAAATATCCAAAAGGAACGAGACAAATGAAGAAAAAGGTTCAATCAAAGCCATAAGCAACCCTATCTCTATCAGCCAGGTGATCTCGTAGTAATTGAAAATATGTCTCCAGCCACTGGAGAATCTCGCAAGCTCGAGCCCAGATTTAAGGGACCATACGAGGTAAAGAAAATCATTGGCAACGATCGTTATCTAATCGAAGACATAGAAGACATGAAAAGAAGTCAACGAAGCTTTTCTTCTATATTTGAAGCCGGAAAGATCAAACCATGGTGCCCGAAATCGACAATGACGATTTCGACGAAGACGCTGACAACGAACCCGATGACGAATCGCTGGGACGGCTATAAATCAGGAAGGGCCGAGTTGTCACCCCTGCACAGTAGCACTCTCATACTTTTCTTTTTTTTCATCGAGTAAACCATATTGCGGATAGTTGCCATGGTAACACACCTCGAGAATCATCTAGTTACCAATAATGCGGTATTACGAGAAGTATAAATAAGGGACCGTCCGAAGGAGATAGGCAGTCTGTGAAGAGAAGTCGTACGCGCCGGGTGACTGAAAATTTAAATCTTTCTAATTTCTTTTTCCAAGTTTATTGTTATTTTAATCAAGTTTAATAAATTAAAATTGTTATAAAAAACGTGTGTTATTTTCTATTCCTTTTCGCCTCGTTACTGATCCACGGCATCCTGTGACAATAGACATAACAAAAATTAAATATAAAGAACTGGATCAAAAACTTCATACACTTTTACCAAAATTCAAAACTAAAAGTGGTTTAATCGACGGATTAGGATCAGTAATAAAAGCAATAGCCGGTAACATGGATGCTAATGACGCTTTAAAATTAAACGAGGGAATAGAGTTAATTCAATCGAACCAAAACATTATTAAGAGTGAAGTCGATAAACAAACTGAGATTAATAACGTAATGGCAGAACGAATTAATAATATAACAGATCATATCAATAAACAGCAAGAAAACATCGAAATGCATTTAAATCGTTATCGCGAAAGAGATAATAATAAAATTAGAACAGAAGAAGAATTTTTTGCGTATATTCAACAAATAAATCAAATCAATCTCAACATTGACCTGCTTAATAATCACCTCACAAATATTATTGAAGCAATTATGCTCGCTCGATTAAGTATAATTTCTAAGCAAATTTTAAGTCCTAACGAATTAAATGAAATTTATTACTTTTCCCAAAATCAAACAATTAACGTAAAATCGGATGAGTAAATTTATGAATTTCTTGGTTTGCAAGCATATTATAATAATTCTAATATTATATTCAATATACAAATTCCTGTTATATCAAACAAAAATATTCCTTTTTCCATTTAATACCTCTTCCTATTAATAAAACCTTCACAATAATCACAAAACCTTATATTATCCTGAATGAACTTGACATTAAATATTGTAATGAAATTTGCCCAATAATAGAAGGAACATATTATTGCAAACAAAATACGTATAATGAAAAGGTAAATGAACCCAATTGCATAGCCAATATCAAGGAACGAGCCAGCAAATTGCAACCTAATGGAAGGAACAGAGATCATTACGATATATCAACCTGAAATACATTTTATTCATCAACATCCCTAATGTAGCCTTAAAATCAACATGCGGTATCGTACAAAACGAGATCAATGGAACCGGCTTAATTCATTTCGACAACTGCAACATCGAGATTAATGACATTATTTACACAAGCAAAACCAGCATTTATTGGGAAGATGTTCTAATATATCCATCAATGTTCGTGAAAATAAATTCTTCTTCAACGATTGAAAATTTGAGCTTGGAAAAACTAAAAATCCACCATCTCAAGAATCGGAAAACCATCGAACTCCTGGAAATTAGAACAACATACAAAGGATATCTCACCTATGGACTTATAGTTTTCCTGAACATCACATTAATGCTCTACATCATCAAGCAACTAAGGAAAAGGCGGTTAACTGGTAACATCGTTATAAGGGAAACAACACCCAGTATTACAAATCTTGCTGCAGAAAATAATTCAATAAGTCAACTTTTCTGGCCGACACTTCATTCCAAGGGGGGAGGAGTTATGGATAATCCCTAGACAACAGTATTATTCAACACATACACTACGGAGCACTTGGATAGCAGTTGCCGCAGAATTCGATGCATCCCATAATATGACCCTATGTTCTCGGTCGATACTTGCTTTGCACATGTGTCCTTTTCAATTTTTTCGGTAATTTTCTTTATTTTTGACAAATCTACTTGTAGTCCAAGGATCTCGACCCATTCCCATGGCAATATCGCGATTGGAATAATTTTTTTCTTTCAATGAAGTGATTTTTCCAACTTTTGTTTCGGTTAGTGATTTTCCACGCCCCATTTCTGTCTAGGTGGAACAAAAACTTCACTAAGGTAAAGCAGACAAATCACAAAATTGCTTTTTAACGATAACTTGTTTTTAGAAGACCACTGTTCGCCTTGAAAGCTTGAAATAAACTGATGGTGCTAACCTAGTGCCCCGATGCAAGTAGCCGAAAAAGACAAAAATGGGAATTTCCACTCAAGCATGGGGTTTTCCCACATCTGGGTCATCAGATAGAATAGAATAATGGGCAATGAATATTATGGAAAAAGTTTCTAAGAATTTGCACCATTATGCCATAAATGATGTGTATTATATTTGATATTTGCGTTACCTATAATCAGCACATTTCATTTAATGTTAATTTTTGTCTTTTAAATTCTAGGAATATTAATGTAATCAAATTCCATTTATTTTAACGTAACATTTTCCCATAATAAAATAAATTAGTTTTTTCTTTTAAAAATTTATTAAAATCATATTTCAGCAAAAAAAAAAATCTAAAAAATGTAATTCTATTAAAAATATAAAATAAAGTTAGTATGTTTTCGGCAGTTATTTTGTGAACTTCATTTTCCTAATAAATAAAATTTGTATTGAATAAAAGAACTTCGCTTTTTTTCAATCGGTTCGTTTCTACCGTACTCAGTAAGGTAACTAATTCTGAATATTTCTACGGATCTTAAGGACCGTGTATTAATGTTAAGATGCATTTTGTTCAACATAAAGGGGAAATCAATAGCATCATTAATGGTTTCGCTCACGAAAACTATATCCGCTACTAGGCGCCACTTTTCTAAGGATTGTAGACCTATCAACTTTAGTCTATCCAAGTATGGTGGCAGTAGAAAGGGGTCATTCCACGGAAGGTTACGTGGTGCAAAGCGTACGAACCTACGTTGAACAGACTCCAGTCAATTAATTTGGGCTTTTTCGTAGGGAGACCATACCTGACTGGGGTATTCAACCATTGGTCTGACCAGGGTGGTAAAAAGAGCCTTAGTGATAAGAGGGTCCGAGAATTCCTTGGCCCAACGTTTAATGAAGCCCAATGTAGAATTTGCTCTTTGGACCAATGAATCAACATGCAACTTGAAATCAAGTTGATTGTCGCAAATCACACCCAAATTAGTTATATTATTTACTCTTCGGAGGAGCACGTCATTTATGTAATATGTGGAAAGAGAATTATCCCGTTTTCTTGAAAAAGTGATGGTCTCACATTTATCACAGTTAAGCATAAGATTATTATTGCGACACCAAGTAGCAAAATTTTTTAAATCCTCCTGGAGGTATCGAGAGTCGTTAGAGTTTGATATTTCTTTAAAAATAGTTATGTCATCGGCAAAGTTAGAGATTTTCCAATATTTAATCATAGAGGCAACATCGTTAACGGATAGGACAAATAAGATTGGTCCCAAATGGCTACCTTGTGGGACGCCGGATGTGCCAGTGTAATAGTTAGATTTTGAAGATCGGAATAATACTCGATAACTTCACCACACAGATAAGATCGAATCCATTCAATAAAGATATCAGGGAAACCAAGTGCACTAAGCTTAAGTAGGATCACACGATGTGATAATTTTCCAAAAGCTTTACTAAAGCTAGTCGTAATCCAATCCACACTACTATCTGTCTCCAAGGCACAAGTTGAAAATGACACAAATTGAACTAAGTTTATGCTCGTAGATCTACCTTTCAAAAACCCATGTTGGTAGTTGGAGATAAAGGGTTTACAACTGAAGTATATAAATTTATGAACAATACATTCAAAAATCTTGGGAATGACTGTTGACCAAATATCCAATAAATACTGTTGCAGTGGACTGTATAAAAAACTGATGAAAAAACTCTATGTTTTAGTAAAATATCTATTTATTTAATTTCCTTTATAAATTGAAATTGAACCCTTTCGTATGAAGAAATATTGAGAACTCACAATTTTTTTATATATTTTGTTTTTTTATACAATCATAAAAGAGACTACTTAATTATAATTTTTAATCTATACACTATTTTCAACAAGTATTTGATATACAACTTGGGTGTGTTCCGATTTCAATAATTTTAAATTTGTTCATTCAACATCCTCCCGGCCTTGAAACAATTAGATTTCAACATTATCTGATTGCACAGGTAGAATGCATATTTTGTTAACAGAACGCTTAAAAGTTGTATTTTGTGTTCTTACAGTAACGACCCTGACAACACCATCTGTACCAGGATGAACATCTGTGATTGTAGGTAACATCCAACAATTTGGAGGAGTGTTGTCTTCCTTTAAAATGACGAGCATGTCAGGTACAATATTCACAATCTGTTTGAAGTTCTTCTTACGTTGTTGTAATTGTCCTAGATATTCAGATGACCAACGATTCCAAAGGTCTTGGTTAATTTTGGTTAACATTTGCCATCTTGATAAACGTCCTACCTTGATATATTGCAGATCAGGCTCTAAAATTGCGTTTAATGATCTTCCAATAAGAAAGTGACCAGGCGTGATAGCATTCAAATCTTGTGGATCATCCGATTCTGGAAAAAGTGGCCGTGAATTAAGCATCGATTCTATTCTGCTTGTTATTGTGCTCAATTCTTCATAAGTGAATTTTGTAGTCCCAGTAATTCTTTTAAAATGATATTTCATACTTTTTACTGCAGCTTCCCATATACAACCAAAATGAGGAGCTCGCGGAGGTATGAAATGCCATTGAATGTTGTTTGACAAACAAAATTCCTTGACATGAATTTGATGTGATTGTGACTTGAACAATTCTCGCAATTCCTTAAGTTGAGTATTTGCACTGACAAAATTGCTTCCATTGTCTGAATAAATGTTCTGACATTTTCCTCTCCGTGATATAAATCTATACAGAGCCGAAATAAATCGTTCAGTTGTCATATTGCTAACTACTTCGATATGTATGGCTTTGGTCGCCATGCATATAAAGATGGATATATAAGCTTTTGTGATTAGTGGCTTCCGAGGATTTCCTTCTTTAATTAAAAATGGGCCACAATAATCAACACCTACGTTGATGAATGGATGTATCAATTGGACTCTTGAAGCAGGCAATTTTCCCATGAATTGTTCAATACCTCTAGGTTTTAGGCGAAAGCATTTAATGCAGCTGAAAATAACTTTTCGAATAAGACTCTTTGCTCTGATTACCCAAAAGTTCTGTCGCAAAATAGACAATAATGCTTGCTGCCCTGCATGACCATTTTCATTGTGAAGTTTTTGAACAAGCAATGTTACAATATGATGTGTTGTTGGTAATAATACTGGGTGTTTGTGATTAAAATCAATCTTTGCATTATGTAGTCGTCCACCAAATCGAATAATTCCTTCAGTGTCCAAAAATATATTTAAACATTTTAATTGTGAAGTTGATTTTAAATAGGTTTCAGAATTTAATAATTTCAATTCGTTTCTAAATTCTTTGAATTGAATTACCTTTACCAATTGTTTCATAGCTGATGATATTTCCGTCGTTGTGAGACAATCGTATGACCTATTTTCTCTTGAATTTTGTAAGTTTTTTGTGAATCGCATAACGTAAGCCATAATTCTTTGTATCTTTAATAATGAACTGAATTTATAAATGAATTCAAATTCATAACATACCAAAAAGGATAGTTTTTGAAGTTTAAGTTCTGGTGTGTCATCTTTACATTTGTAAATTTTCAAATTAGGCCAAGTATCTTCAGACTCGTATAAGAAATGTGGACCGTTCTACCAAGTGGTTGCATTCTTCATCTCATTTGGCATCAAACCTCGTGAAATTAAATCAGCGGGGTTGTTGTCAGTGTTGACGTGTCTCCATTGACAAGAATTTTCAGTAAGTTCTTGTATTTCAGCAACTCTATTAGCAACAAATGGTTTTAACTTATTGGATTGTGTTGCTATCCAAGTAAGTGTGGTAGTAGAATCTGACCATAATATAATTCTATTTGTTTCTACTTGCATTGCAATTTTAACCTTTTGAACTAATTGTGATAACAACAATGCTGCACATAATTCTAATCGTGGTATTGTAGTTTTTTTAATTGGCGCAATACGTGACTTGCTACACAATAAATTAATTGAGACTAAACCATTTTCATTTATAGATCGCACATAGATACAGGCTCCATACGCTATTTCAGACGCATCTGCAAACCCGTGAAATTCTATAAATTTTACGTCTTCAATCAAAATTCTTCTATTGATTTCAATATCATTGACTTGACATAATAAATTTCTAAAATTCATCCAAAGTGTTTGTTCTTCATGTGGTACTTCATCATCCCAATCCAATTTTAATAGCCATAGCTTTTGCATTAAAATCTTCGCTTTAATAATTGTTGGTCCTAATAGTCCTAGTGGGTCGAAAAGTTTTGCTATTTCCGACAAAATATTTCGTTTTGTAAATGTTGTGACACTTTGTTGAAACATAGGTTTAACGCAAAATGTGAAAGTATCCGTTAATGCTTTCCAATTTAGTCCCAATGTCTTGATGATGTCACCACTGGCTATGTCATTACTATTTGACAACTTCTCACAATCTTCAGCTTTCAAGTGAGTCAATAGCGCATTAGAATTTGCACACCATTTACGTAATTTCATGCCGCCATTACCAAACATCTCAATTAGTTCCTTTTGCAACTTGATGGCGTCATTTAAATTTTCATGACCTGATATTAAGTCGTCAACGTAAAAATCTGTAAGAGATACTGCTGAAGCCGCAGGATAATTCTTTGCTTCATCTAAAGCAAGTTGTTTCATAGTTCTTGTTGCTAAATACGGTGCTGTTGCTGTGCCGTATGTTATAGTATTAAGGCGATATTTCTTAATAGATTCCATTGGATTGCTTCTCCATAATATTTTTTGAAATTGCGTGTGTGGATTGTAGACATCGATTTGGCGATACATCTTTTCAACGTCAGCTGTAAATGCAAATTTATGTTTTCTAAATCTTAAAACAATTGATACCAAATCCTGCTGTATGACTGCTCCGACACACAACCCATCGTTGAGCGATAATCCTGTTGATCCCTTTGCCGAAGCATCAAACACAACTCGTAATTTTGTAGTTGTACTGGAAGGTTTTAAAACTGGATGATGTGGTAGGAATGATTCAGATATAATATTTATATTACTAGGCTGAATTTCATCTAACTCCATGTGTTTCAGTTCTAAATATTCATTAAGAAATGCACAGTATTGTTTCTTAAACTCTGGACTTCTTTCAAATCGTTTTTCTAAATATCCAAATCTTCGTAATGCCATCTGATATGTGTCTCCGAGTTGAGATATGTTCTTTTTAAATGGTAATTGAACCTGATATTTTCCAGATTGCATTCGTTGGTGTGTTTCTTGAAAATGTAATTCGCAATACTTTTCTTCTTCAGATAATAATTTTGTGTTAGAATCACAAGTTTCCAATTGCCAAAATCTTTGTAAATCTTCATGCAAGTCTTCTGTTGTAGTTGAAAAACACTGCGGTTTTACTAACTGTTTTGCATGTGTGTCATAAACACCAGATAGTATCCAACCAAATGTAGAATGTTGTAACGTAGGTAAATTATCTGCTAATTTTAACTTTTTCGTCATCATAATTTCAAAAAATAACTCTGCGCCAATTAATATATCTATCTGATCTGGAACATTGAAGTTGGGATCAGCCAATTCAATATCTTTTGGAATTCCCCAAGATGATACTTGAATTTGTTGAGTTGGAATCTGTGACGTAATTTTAGGTAATACTAAAAATTCTAATTCAGTTTTGAAATTATTTATTCTTGATTCAATATGTGCCATTAATTTATATTTTATGTAACTTGTAGAATTATTAATTCCATTTACTGGAATAAAAACTTGATTTCTTTTTAAACCCAATGTTTGACTCAAACGTTCAGTTATGAAATTAGATTGACTACCAGAATCAAGTAGTGCTCTGTAGTGTTGTAGTATATTATTACGATCCTTGATTAAAATGATTGCAGTCGATAATAGTACCTGTTTCGTTATATTAAAATATTGTGTACAATTTACAACAGCTGATGTTTTCGATTTCAATTGAGTATCTACTTGATCACCCTTTATTGATGTGTCCGGTATAGTTCCAAGTGGAGTATTTAATGATATATTTCGATCACTATTGGATGGCGTAAATGCTGATGATAAGTGTAGTAATGTATTGTGCTTCTTATTACAAATTTTGCAACCTTTGTTCCAGGAACATTTGCTTGTAATATGACCAATTCGCAAACAATTGTAGCATAAGTTTAATTTTCTGGCTGTTTCTCTCCTTTCAACAATAGGCATTTGAATAAATTTGTCGCATCTGTAGATCCAATGATTTTCTTTGCATATTTTACATTCTTCTGAATTTGAGACAACAAATGTTTTTGAGGACTGTTTATTACTGTTGGTGCTGCGAGATTTCATTGTAATTCCAGCCTTTTGTGTCCTATGATTCTCAGTGTTGATTGTTTCCAGTATTCTACAACGTCTTTCTAAAAATACTAGTAAATCATCACACTTTGGTAACTCATCATTATTAAGTTGTGATTCACAAAATTTTAGTGTTTCAGAATCTAAACGTTGTGATATTATATAAACTAGCAATGTATTCCATTGATCAGTAGGCTCTCCTAATGATTTTAACGCTCGCAAATGTAATGAAAGTTCATCGACCATAAATCGCAAACCTGCCGATGTTTCTGAAACTAATTGCTTTATCTCAAAAATTTGTCTAATATGCTCATTGATAATTGCCCTTGTGTTATTGTATCTCCTATTCAAACCAGCCCATGCGAGTTGAAACCCCTGTCAGATATTTCAATTTTATCAATTACCTTTAAAGCTTCATCCTTTAGAGACCCCAAAAGATGAATAAACTTGATCATGTCACTTTGAGCTTGAGGATTTCGAATCACTAAAGCTTCAAATGAGTCTCGAAATTGTGTCCACTTTTCTATTTTTCCATTAAAAGTCGGTAATCGAACATGTGAAATGTTATAATTTGTGTTCTAACCATAAGGATGCTGTGATTGATATTGACGTTGTTGTTCACTTGAATCTTGATTTCGAACGTACCTGTTATGAAAATCATCTTCATTGTGTGAAATACTAACTTGTGCAAAGCGCGCTTCGTTTGTGTTGTGTTGCTCTTGTTGATTCAAAGGCTGTCTGTCCTCATAATTAATGCGTCCTTGTGTTGTGTTTCTCGGCATTGTGGTTTGTTGATTAAGTTGCCTATAATCTTCATTATCACGGTTGTGTTTTATGTTGTATTGAGATTCACTGGTATCATTTGAGTGAATTGTTTCATTTTCTTCATCATTATTGCCATTAGCAATTGTGTTGTGACTTGATGCATGTTTTTCATTGCTTAAAATCGATGCATCTTCATGTAATTGTAACTCCTTGATCAATCTTCCAAAACTTGCTTTTATATTGAAATATTGTGTCTCGATTAGATCAAATTGTTCTTGCTGTAGTTCTTGTTGTTCATCATCACATAACTTTAATATTTCTCAATGGATTCTTGTCAAATCCTTGTACGATTCATCTAACGCAGCTAATCGAGGATTTAACTGGAAAAAATCATGCTCTTTGTTAGCTCTGCTTTTTATAAAATTTTCACTTTTTGTGAATCTTTGTTTTATGTAGCCTCTAAGCTTAATTAAAAAACTTATTTGTGACGAATTGTCATCATTTCTGTCACCATCATTAGGCATATTTAATAAAATTTGATTGAATGATTATATTTGTAAAATAAATCTCTCAATCAATTATTCACCAAAAAAAGCAAACCAAATTTAAACTTTTCCAATTCAAATAATCGCGGCTTGATGGACCAAAATTTATGTTGACCAAATATCCAATAAATACTGTTGCAGTAGACTGTATAAAAAACTGATGAAAAAACTCTATGTTTTAGTAAAATATCTATTTATTTAATTTCATTTATAATTTGAAATTGAACCCTTTCGTATGAAGAAATATTGAGAACTCACAATTTTTTTATATATTTTGTTTTTTTATACAATCATAAAAGAGACTACTTAATTATAATTTTTAATCTATACATTATTTTAATAAGTATTTGATGTACAATTTGGGTGTGTTCCGATTTCAATAATTTTAAATTTGTTCATTCAACAACAGACAATTTAGCAATAGATCTGTAATTCTCTATATCGACTCTACTATCTTTTTTATGGGTAGGAATTATAAAAGATTCTTTCCAGAACTTTGGAAATTTTCCCGTTTTAAGAGATTTCTGGAAAATAACCGAGAGAGGACGTGCAAAGATATTAATACACCTTTTCAAAATTACTGATGGGATTCCATCCGGTCCACATGAGTAATAGTCCGTTAATTCATTGATATGATCAATCACCGTGGATTCGTCAATAAATACACTAGTAAGTGACGTTTTGCGGTAATCGTTAAGATACGTAAAATATTCCGAGTCCGGCTCAAAATTGTCGTCATTAAACGCTCCAGCGAAGAAGGAAGCAAACAGGTTGGATACAATTGCCGGATCATTAGATGAGTGATCCAAGTATTTTATTACAGAGGGATATCCATCTGATTTTTTCTTGCTATTGACAAACTTCCAGAAGCGGCGGGGATCGATCGAAAGACTACAACTCATTTCGTGAATGTAGGAGTCGTACAGATCCGGGGATAATACT
Organism: Xylophagus ater; assembly: GCA_963422695.1. Lineage (NCBI taxonomy): Eukaryota > Metazoa > Arthropoda > Insecta > Diptera > Xylophagidae > Xylophagus > Xylophagus ater. Next base: position 40,378,513 of record OY730478.1, read on the forward strand.
TTGAAGCCGTTAAACAAAGTAGTGTAGTTTCTGAAGTCTGTTACATCACGCGTTGTTAAATACTTTTTCCAAGCTTTGTTTCTACTATTACGTAATGATCGTAATTCCCTATTGAACCATGGTGGACAAGATGATGTATTCTTTTGACGGGTATAAGGAACCGATGAAACAAAGGCCTCAAAAATAATAGTGTAGAACTCAGTAATGCACGTGTCTAAATTCTTACCATCAGCGATGCTGTCAAAATTAACCTTATTTAAAAGGTTGGTGAGCAGTTCAAAGTTGGTTTTGCGAAAGTTAAAACTGTAAGAATTTTCAATGTCTACAACATTCAGAGCGCTTTCCTGAGAAATTAAAACGTTTAATAGAGGATGGTACGTGTGAATGTTCCGAAGCCTTTCAGAGGTCTGCTGGACTACGCAATTAGCTACGTCAGTGGTAAAAACCAAGTCAAGTTATTTATTAAACGAGTTAAGTATACCGCTAATTTGTTGTAGACCAGAAGCCGTCAAGTTGTCAACAAACAGGAATTCAGACTTGGAGTTTACATTAGAAGCCACAAAAGAAGCTTCCTCGTCTGATTGAGACCATTGTAAGTTAGGGATATTAAAATCACCTAGGAGAACAATATCGTCCATGGGTTCCGCAAGATCAAATAAATGATTAATTGCATCCGTAAGGAGCTGGTCCTTCGCCTCATCACTGTTAGGTGGAATATAGCAGTTTACTATAAAAATGCTGCCGTGCTGTAACGATATTTTAGCACAGACAATTTCCAGGTGTTCAGTGTTAGGAAAATGGATAAACGTGCTTTCAAAAGATGCACGGAGAGCTATAAGCACTCCTCCGCCCACTGATTTCAGTTCCGTTGCATACCAGTCTTTACGGAAAACCACGTAATCAGAAGAAAATAATTCATTGTTAAGGAAACTGTGATTTAGCCACGTTTCTGTCAGGGCAATGATATCATGTGGAAACGAAATACTAGCGAGCAATAATTCACGCGTTTTAGTGCGAAGTCCCCTCACATTTTGGTAGTAAAGGGACAAATAATTCAGTTTTTTAAGCCATAAGCAGACACCAGAGGCTGAGTCTCAGACTTCTTCGTTTAAAGTCTTTCACCAAGGTTCCCGCATGCCAAAAATTGTCATTGACAAGACGTGCAAAAAATAAGGCTGAAATTGTAAGTTTGAAGGACGAAACGAGACTAGACGGTTTATTAATTTTATAACACTTAAAATGCACAGAGTCAATTCCATTCGAACTTACGTAGGAGAGAATGTCGGCAGAGGAGGTCGATGGGTCGAGCCGTGAAATAAATATCAGTTTCGGAGCAGGTACCGTCTTTAAGATCGTAGTAGTCGTACTGCGTACTTGTACTGGTACTGGTGGTAGCGGTACATTAAGTGATACTGAGTTCAATTCGTCCAGCTCTGTACTAATAATATTTTCAGCAATAGCTGAGGAGAATGATTCTCGATTCTAACCTTCTTAGAAACATGGGTTTTGTTTTTAGCTTCTTCCTTTTTCCTTTTTCGATTGTTAATTGTTTTAAGAGGGTTAGAGGACGATGTCAATTCTATTGTTTCATTTTGATTTTCATTTTGATTTTGATTTTTATTTTTATTATCTAGACCGGTAGAGGTAGCAATGTCTGATGAAGAAGGCAGGAGCGAAAACGAAATGTGTGTATGATTACACTCGTCGGGGATTAGAGTGGACACCCTCAAGAGTTCAGGGGTAGTAGGAGCAACTACTGAATCAAAAACGTCAGTAATTGTAGTGGCATCCGACATAATTGGATAATTTTTAATCATTTCAAAAAATTCGCGCAATGACTCAAAGTTATTGGAGATGGCCTGGAACTTCAAGGATAATGCCGCAAATTCCTTGCCGATATTCAATAACTTAAAAGCTAAAGAATTGACCGAGAATTTGCGGCAGTCAGGGCGAGACCAGGGCGAGGAAGAATTGATTTTGTCGCCAATGGTGTTGTTAAGTCCTACACACTTGGCATGAAAAACTTTCTCACATGGCCCTGAACAAAAAATTATCGCGGAAGAGAACTTCTCACTACAATTATTTTTTTGGCACTTCCCCATATTGCCACAAAGAAAAAAAAATTGTCCTGCAAAACACTGCAATAGAAAGATCAAGGACCGCACGAAGAATTGAATAAATAATAAAAAAAAACCAAAAAAATTCATCTTTGTTGAGCCCCCAAATGTAGGAATTAATAAATTTAGTTAATACGATGTTTTAATTTAAGGTATTATTTATTATTTCTTATTGATTTATTTTATAAAAAAAAACTTAATAGTAACAATTCAAATAACCTAAAATGACTTCTAATATAACCACGTCTTTTCGTCTTGAGTCGCGTCTTCTAACTGACTTGGTGCGTCAGTTTTTTCTCACACCCACATATATAATTTTTATAAAAAGAAATATTGCCGAAGAGGCGGACTAAAGAAAACAGAGATAATCGATATAGTCAAAACAAAGAAAATTAAAAGAAAACCAAAACATTATTTTTGGCTAAGTTGTAAAAATTGGGCACCATCTTGTAATTTAAACTACGATTTAAATTACACAGCGCACAACTAACACTTTTGCTCGACCATAATCCGTTGGGCGCATTCATTTGTAATTTAAACCATAGTTCATATTACACAGCGCAAAACTAACCTCGTTTAGGCTATAACGTTGGGCGTCACATTTGTAACCGTAACAATTCGGCATCAAAGTGTTGGCAGAGCAACACTTTGATTAAACAAACACTTCTGTCTTGCGACAGAGAGTGCGTTTTGTGGTATAGCAAGAAGGTAATTAGAAATTGCACGCCTAGCTGATTGCACTAGCTAGCTCTTCGGATGGGGTGGGTCGTTACCTTCTATCATATGCCGTCACGTACAAATAATTTTTATGCGTGCAGAAAACAAAATTGCTTAGGCTAGCAAGAGGGCTGGAGATGTGAAAACAATAATTCACACCCTCTCAGGTCACTAGCGGAGTGGTTAAAAATGTTTAAAATAAAATAAAAGAGAAAAATTTGTGACTATTGTCACGAAGAAAGAAAAGAGATGAGATGGCAAGATTTTTGAATAGGTTATTTTACATTGAAAACCCACGAAACGGAATACAATTAAAATGACAGACGGATGGACAGAAGATTGTGAAGATGGGTCCATTCGAAGCAAATTGTTCACTTGGTGTCGGCAGATGTTTTTGCCAACACCGGGGCCTTTATCCCACCCAAAGGGCAAACTTTAAGATAATATCCCTTTCTGGATCGCATCCGGCCCTGGAAATACGCTTGAAAAGTGCGATCCCCACAACCTAGAACAAAAAATGGAGAAAACCAGAAAATTCCCTACGCCCCTATCAAACTCGGCCGTCACTGCTCAATTTATAATTTAGCACCTCATTTTCACAAAATTACAATAAAGTTTCCAGAGGTGCACAACCTAAAAGGGAAAACTGCACCAAAATTCAAAAAAAAAACAAAAAGCGCACGTTTTAAATTTCAATTTCACATTTTTATTAAAAAAACTAAACCAAAATTATAAAAAAAAACAGTGACAAGAAAAAAAAAGAATTATACTATGTTATCTTAGAAAAGAAAACCCAAAAGTAAAATTGAAATTTAACCCTAACTAAATCAAAAGAAAATAAATGAAATCTAATAAAAACAAAACAAAAAAATTGCTTTGAAAATATTAGATTTATTAAAAAACCAAAACTATAAGTAAAATACAATATATTAGAATTCGCTTCAAAACTTTTAGAAAAATTTAAAAAAAAGATAGCCAAAAACAAAAAAAAAAGTATATAATAAAATAAACTTTAGAAATAAATAATAATGATACTTACAGATGTCCGCAAGGCCTTGACGTAACACGCTGTAAAAACAATGAAAACCAAAAAAATATATAACTTTGGCGTATGGTTTCGCACAAGTAAGCCACTTCAAAAAAATTTGTTCTATTAGTACTATTTTCCTTTGGTTTTTTTATTTATGTTTTGTTGTTTCTAATACGTTGTTTTTTATAGATGTTTTCCTTCGTCCTACTTCTATGAATATGTTGATGGTTGGTTTAAATTTTTGTGTAATTATTATTATGTTTGTTTATCAATGGGATGTTATGTGTTATCTATATAAATAAAATCGTAAATGTTCGTTTGTTCCTAACCGGTAATCTCCGAAACTTCTGAATCAATTGACTTGAAATTTTTACAGAATGTCCTATGTGATTATGAGCATGTTTATATGTACCTATGTTGCACCTGAGTCAAGTAATAATTGATTTAAACAAATGAATCACTAATCCAAAGCCACAAGCATGTAATAATTCGTTGACTTGCAACGAGAAAACGTGATTACTCTTACTCACACACGCATACATCAGATATATATATTATGAAAATAAAGATGAGCGTAGTGGCGGCGTTAAAAATATTTATTCGGAGGGGCAACACTTTAAATGGGCTTAATGCTTATGTATTCTGGAACATCAGAATTGCGAAAAATATTTGCGTTATTTCTTCCAAAAAACAAATTTCTCTTAAGCGTACAAAATTAAATTATTCGCTTTAGATCCTGTTTATTGAAATGTAACGAGCAAATTCTATCTCTACTAAATGGCGTAAGCCCATAACCGAAAGCCATTTCATTTCTCATTTTTTGGAAAGCTTAAAGCCAAAAAAAGGTATTTATAATTGACAAGGCTGAATTTTCAAAATCTTCGACGAATTTTAAGAATTGCCCCCAATTTCTCAAAATAATTACTGTCACTGGTAGTTTTAATTAAAAAAAAAACGACGGGTTTTTAGATTTGGATTCAAAGTTGATTCAAAGAAATAAATGTTTTACTAAATTATGAATTAACAACATTTCTGTTTGATTAATTATTATATATGTAAAAAGCTAATCCTTCTTTCTTTCCCTCTGTCCGTCCTATATTGTCCGGAAAGAAAATTCGTTGAGCAAAAAAAAAAGAAACACTTTTTGATATGTTTTAGAGAATTACTTGAAACGTGGAGAAATTTTGTTTCCGGGGAGATTGAGGGTCGGAGGGGTTACAAAGGGGGACTTGAAAGCTTATTTCGGAAAACCTCATTTATAATCTGAAATATACATCGGACATGATTCTGACCTGAGGCAATTTTTATGCCGGACATTCTAACGTACACGGCAAAGTTCCATTTCCCACCGCTTTGGCGCTGGAGGCAATACAAATTTACGAACTTTTTATATACAAGTCACACGCAATAACAATGTTCAGCAAAGTTGTGGAGGTTTTCATGCGGATTATTTCCGTCGAAGACCAAACAGTTCTATCTCTCACCACTTTGGCACTGGAATCAACACAAATTTTGGAACTTCGTATGCAGACGTCACACACGATTACAATGTTCAGCAAAGTTGTCCTGGTTTTCATGGGGATTACATCTGTCGAAGAGCAAATAGTTTTACCTCTCACCAATTTGGCGCTGGAGTCAATAAAATTGTGGAACTTCGTATTTAGAGGTCACACGCGATTACGATGTTCGGCAAAGTTATGGAGGTTTTCATGGGGATTTTTTCTGTCGCAGACCATATAGTTCCAGCTCTCACCGCTTTGGCGCTGAAGGCAATACAAATTTTTGAAGTTCGTATTTAGAGGTCACACACGCTTGGAAAATTCAGCAAAATTATGCAGGTTTCCACGGGAATTATTTCCGTCGAAAACCAAACAGTTCTATCTCTTACCGCTTTGGCGCTGGAGACAATACAATTTTGGAACTTGGTATGTAGACGTCACACACGATTACAGTGTTCGCAAAGTTTCGGAGGTTTTCATGGGGATTTTTTCTATCGAAGATAAAATAGTTCTATCTCTCACCACTTTGGCGCGGCGGTTGTTTAGGCCCCTATTCAATAGAGGTTTTTGCCTTTACGTAATATATGTTTGACGGGAGCTATTTTACGAACCGGAGAAATGGGATCAATTTAATATCTTCGCTCGGGGTGTTGCGGGGTAAATAATGTGCATTCTGAATAGATCGGCTTAAGACATGAAATATATAACCAGTGGTGCTACGAGAACGGGGTAAAAGATTTATTATGTTCCGAATTAAGATGCTACGCTTGAATACATTTTGTTAATTTACAGCGATTTGTAAACCGAAATTTTTAGGAAGCCGTCTTAGGACGGGTTACAACCTAGCAATTAAATAAAGCCTATAAAAACATTTTTTTTGTACAGCAATAATGAAAATTCGCCAATTTTAAAAATTATAATTCGAGCTAAAAAAGATATCGTAAAAATAGGGTTTATGCAAAAATCAATTTTGTTTAAACATACAAAATTAAATTTTAAAATTATAATCTACTCTACTAATTGGCGTAACATTTTGAAAACCCAAAGCCGAAAGACATTTAATACGTAGAGTCTCATTTGTTGGAAACCCTAAAACCAAAAAGGCATTTAAAAATGAAAATGCTGAATTTAACAAAATCTTAGATGAAATTTCCAGCTTGGGACGATTTACAATACAAAAGCTCTGACTTCCTGGCCAATCACCGGTGGATAGGCATGACATTGCAGCACGTGTTTTCAAACAGAAGCTGAAATCCCTGATGGAATTCATGGTAAAACATGAAGTGTTTGGGTCTGTGCGCTGCTGGATGTACTCAGTGGAATGGTAAAAGAGGGGATTCAAAAATGGCGGAAGAACGGCTCATTCCGCTTTGAAATTGCCATTGAACATTCAATTCATTGAAAGTCCCACATGCAACATTTCCAAAGCATCAGGCATGGGAAAAGTATTGCAGAAATGCAAACTTATTGTTTGGGATGAATGCACAATGGCGGACAAAAAATCGCTCGAGGCCCTTGATCGATCATTGCAAGACTTACGTGCAAATATCACACCATTTGAGAACGCATTAATATTGCTTGCAGGAGATTTCAGGCAAACATTACATGTAATTCCTCGATCGACACCAGCGGACGAAATAAATGCCTGCCTGAAATACTCTAATTTGTGGCGACGCGTAAAGACGTTAAAATTAACTACAAATATGCGAGTCCAGCTGCAAAACTATCGGTCAGGAGAGATATTCTTACATCAATTGCTGGAAATTAGGAATGGAAAGGTGCCGGTTGATCTGACGTCAGGACGAATTTCATTGCCTCATAACTTCTGCAATTTAGTGACGTCAAAAGAAGAATTGGTTGAAAAAGTATTTCCCAATATTCAAACTAATTACAAGAATCACGATTGGCTAAGTGAACGAACTATTCTTGCGGCCAAGAACAAAGACGTCTACGAACTTAACAATATTATTCAATCGAACATTCAAAGCGAGGTGGTCACATACAAGTTCGTCGACATTGTTGTGGAAGCAGATGAAGCGGTTAATTATCCAACATTTTTGAATTCACGCGATCTGCCAGGAATGCCACTGCACGGACTGCAATTGAAAGTCGGTTTGCCAATTATCATGTTGCGAAATATCAACCAGCCAAAGCTTTGCAACGGCACGCGGCTTGCAGTAAAAAAATTAGAGAGTAACATCGTAGAAGCAACAATCTTGACAGGACCTTTTAAAGGTGAAGATATCCTCATTCCTCGCATTCCTCGCATTCCTATGATTCCAACGGATATGCCATTTCAATTTAAGAGATTGCAATTCCCGATTCGATTGGCGTTTCCAATCACCATCAACAAGGGTCAGGGCCAATCTTTAAAATTGTGCGGTTTAGATCTAGACACGGATTGCTTCTCACACGGAAAATTATATGTTGCGTGTTCTAGAGTCGGCAAACCAGAAAATCTCTATATCTGCACAGAAAATAGAACAACAAAAAATGTTGTATAACCACAAGCATTGTGAAATTAAATACACGAGAAACGTGCGCTTTGTCTTTTCTTTTCCATTTAACCAGACTGAGCCACAGCAACGCGTGGGCGGGTAAAGCTAGTATGTTATAAATTATTTGTTGAATGTGACATTTTAATTTTTTTAAATTTCATTTTATGTTTTTGTGTTTAAATTAGTTTGTATGCTTTTGTGTTATGTTAAATCCTATGTTTAGTTTCATTTTTAACTTTGTGTATGTTTTTCTTTTAGGTTTAATTTTCGAGTATGTGTTTTTCAATATTAAATTAAATTATATGGTGTTCTGTTCTAATTTATCAAAAAAAAATTCTATGTTTTTGTTGTATTTAAAGTGATTGTTTTATTTTATGTTACATACTGTATTTTTAGGTCTCTAAGTTAAATTACTATATGTTTTTGTTTTTTTATTTTTAACTTATGTGTTTTATGTTTTATGCTAAATTTTATGTTTTGTTTTATTTAAGTCACCTTCGGACCAACGATTTTTCTTCTTTTTTCATTTTAATTTCTTAACTTCTCGCTATTGTTTTTTTAATTTTGGAAAAAATCCAAAGGAAAATCCTGTTAGAACTTTGATTCTGCCGCCAACTGTTATTTTTATTAAAATCAAAAAAAATGAAGAAAAACAAAATGCAGTGGCGGCAAAACCAAATCCCTCGAGAATTTCACATGTTACACATTGAAAAAACTTTAAGAAACGTAAAACAAAACTTTAAACTGTACGTTATATAATTTAGGGTTTTTCTTAAACTTTTCTAGGATCTATCTCACCAAAAAAAAATTTTCTTGATTCCTTGTTTTTTTCTGATCGCCATCTCGCAAATTTAAATTCCACCTTCCAACCATTAAATTGAACTTTCAACTGCCATTTTCAAAATCCCCAAAAAAAAAAAATGTTCAAAAAAAGGACCCGTTGGCTTTTCGACCTTTAAAAAAACCGTTGGTCTTTCGATTTTCTCTTCAAACAAAAACTTCTTTACCCCATGACTCCATTGGACTTATTTCAAGACATATTTCGAGTCGGACTGACAAAAAAGTCCAAGTCCAAATTTTCGAGTCTCCATTAGACTTTTTTTCAGTCCGACTGAAATTATGTCTTGAAATAAGTCCAATGGAGACGTGTGGTTTGTTGCGATTGAAAAAAAAATACAAAAGCCATGCTTTGTATTTTCTCCTAATTGCAACTAACGCTATATTTAATTAAAAGAATTTTAAAAAAATGAATAATTGCGTATCAATTCAATTTAGCCATCCGCTATTATTAAGAAAAAAAATGCAGTGGTGGCAAAACCAAATTGCTCAGGCCTAAGTTATAGGACGATCATTGTAATGAAGGAAATAATTTTACAATGGAAAATTAACCTAATACAAAGATTATTTCTTTAAAAAAAAATAATGCAAAACATGGGAAATAGTTTAGTAAATAGATTTTAAATAAAAAATCTTAAGTATATCACGTAATTTGTTTTTTATAGTTGTTTTTATAATTTGAATGATGAAACATGTTTTAATCGATCAGCTGTTTTGCGAACTGCGTTTCAACTTCATTTCATTCCACTGGCGAACTGCCAAGTTGATTCCTTCATCAGACATTTTTCGTCGATATTCTAACCTCAAACTTCAGAGTCCCAATAAGAAAATAATTATAATATATAAAAATATATAAAAAAAATGGATAAAATTTGTGGCTCATCGGTAAAAAAAGGAAAAGGAAAAATAATCAAATTCAATTCGATGAAAAAAATATATATATTATTATACTTAAAAGAGAAATATAATTATAAATAATAATCAAAAATAAGTCATAAGATAAAATTAATTTTAATAGATATAAGCACAGTAGCCGTAAGACAGCCTTAAGCTTAAATTTTGTAATTAATTCTTTAAAAACATTTATTCTTCTAGTTTTAAGTTAAAAATAAGATTATAATGAATTGGGGAATAAAAGTATATGTAAACTAAAAAAAACTGTTTTTTCGACATATTATCTGGGTCCACTATCTTGTCATTCTCAATTTTCAGTCTTTTTACTTTCGCCGTAAAAGTTATTTCAATTTTTGTTATTAAAATCTAAAAATAAACCCTTACTTGATCTAAACTTAGTCAAGAAGCAGAATAAATAAATAATATTTTATATTTTTAATCAATTTGATTTTTCTTTTTCTTTTTGTTTTTTTCCAGCGTAAAAAATGTCGACTGCTTTTCTCAACAACTCGAAAAAAGTCCTAACGATGACTTGTCACACCAATACCGTACACATGATTTGATCGTGTGTACCGCCTGTAAAATGAAAACAAATGAAAATAACACCACATAAACAACCGCATTTCACGTGTTTTTTTGTTAAAAAACTCAAAACGGAATTTGTTTTCGTTCGGCAAGATCTGTCTGGAATTTTACAGAAAAGTCGACTTTTTTGTCCGCGTGGTATTCAGTTTTTAGTTCTTTTTCTATGAATTTTAAAATATCAATCTGCCATGTCCTATTCTAAAAAAAAAAAAAAAAAGTGTAGACCAAAACAGTCAATTGTAAAATCTGTAACAAAAAATTTTTGTGGAACTTTCACAAGTCAAACATTCTTATTGGAAAATTAATTATTTTCGTTTTGAAATATTTTTTAAGGCCTGTTCTTTTCGTAAATATTTTATTATAAATAAAGATGAATTCACCAACATTGGACTAACGATAGCAATGTCGTTTAAACAAATTGAAGAAATGATTTTTAACAATAAACAAATTCACGCTAATTTTAAAATAAAATATATTAATTCAGTGTTCAGCGATTATTTTGACGATATTAAAGAGGTAAGTGTAAGTGAAAGTGAAAGTTCTTAGTTTTTTTTCGTAATTTCAAAAAAAGTGTGTAACCAAATGTCATGGCTAGCAAAAAAGCTAATTGACAAGAGATGTTTTAAAGTTCATTTACGTCCTAAAATGGAAATTTTAAATTTTAGATTTGCGATAGAAATATCATGGAAAGTGTTGTTAAAATTCTATATTATGAATGATTTTTTATGTCGATATCACGGGACCGATTTCGACGGAATAAAAGTTAATAAGTTAATTTCATATGAATTGTATGGGAGGTGTTAAATATAGAGCAGAATGCCGTGAAAACCAGCGTATACGAATGTCAAACCGATTCAAATACATATGTTTCCTATTCGTCTACTCACATTGACGCGAAAACGACGGAACAAGTACTTGGTTTACATGACCGGATTGAAGTCGACTCAATCCGAATATCGTGCATGTATACCCAAATCGACTTCAAATCGACTTGAGTCAATCCGAACACAAAAATTTTTCTGATCGACTTGAGATTTGCATGTAAACCCAGATCGACTTTAAATCGAATTGAAAATTTTAAATGGGGTATGAAACATAACAACAAAAATTTGATTGGCAGCGCTTATGAAATTGACGTTGATTTGAAGTCGATTTCAACTCAATTTTTCAATCCGGTAAAGATAAAAAACTCTGGTTGAATTTCAAGTCGATCTCAAGTCAATTCTGAAATCGCCATGTAAACGAAGTAAAGTTTCTTAAAATCCGAAATCAAACGCAAAATAATCTAACTTCACTCTGTTTTTTTTTTGTAATAATCAAATTTTTATTGAGGGTAAAGGTTTTATATTTTCATTTGATATAAATTATTTTACAAACTTTTTCAAAAAGAAGGAATTATGCTTACGAAAATAAAATTTACTATACTTGGACACCGATTACAACGACCATTCGAATTAACGTTCGAAGTCACCATACATGACATCCATAAAGCTACCGAAATGTGTCAGCGCAAGTAAACATGCATTTTATCATTGAGTTCGAAACACATGTTTTCCTTACCCCACGACTCCATTGGACTTATTTCAAGACTTAATTTCAGTCTACGGGCGCCATTTTGAAGATATTAGATTTGTATGTGGGCAGTTGATGTCCTGATATTTTATTTGTAAAAACGCCGTTGACGAAGAAACAATGCAATTTTTGCTGCATAAATTTGTTATAAAAATATTTTATATATGTTGTTTCAACTAAAAGTGCGTTATGGTTGACAGGAATGAATGTTTTTTTTTTATAAAAAAAAGGATCCAACTAAAATCATTAATATTTCTAAAAATTTTTCATAAAAAAAATTATTTTGAAATAAAATTGTTGAAATATCAATCTTTCCCGGAATTGTAATTAGTAGAAACTAAACTCGAGATATCAGAAATTTCTCAGAAAATGCATTACGGTACGTTAATGCAATAAAGATTCTTTCTAAAATTCATCCCATGATCATTACGAATATTTCTAGTACTTTTGTCATAAAATGAATGATACGAATTTTAAACCAAATGTATTTTTAAATAAAATTCACTAAATTGTAAACATTTTATTGCTGTCGTATGAAGGCGCTAAATTAATTTTTTCTACAACAAAAAATGACAATGTGTTTACCGAATAATAAAAACATATGTTTCGAACTCAATGACTAAATACACATTTACACATTTTGGTATCTTTATGGATGTATGGTAACTTCGGACGTCAGTTCGAATGGTGAGAAATGGCAGCTATAATCGCTCCCTGGCAAGCGGGGAAAAAAATTGCGTTTTTTTAATTTATAATTTTTAGTGCGTTTCGGATTCCAAACCAAATCCTTTTGAATTAAATAATCAAAGTTAATAAATTTCCTATATAAAGTGTTTAATTTCTGGGTGTAATAACAAACAACATCCAAAAATTCGTGGAATTTCTTTCACAAATAAGTTTGACATATTTTTTATTAAAATGTGCGAATTTTCGTTCTTGCCGTATAAAAAAAATTGTTATGGTGTTTATTTACTTATTGGTAATCAAATAGAAATTATGTTAATTCATAAATTAGTAAAAAATTCGTTTTTTTTTTAATCCACGCCGAAACGTCAAATTCCACTCTTTTTTTATTTTGATTTTAACGAAATCTACCAGTGACAGTCATTTTTTGGTTAAATTGGGGGCAATTCTTAAAATTCGTCGAAATTTTTGAAAATTCAGAATTTTCAGTTTTAAATGTTTTGTTTTTTTGTTTTAAAGTTTCCAAAAAATGAGGCTCTACGTATGAAATGGCTTTCGGTTATTGGTTTACGCAGGAAAGAAATATATAGGCACATAAATATTTATAATTAATATTTAATAATTTAATTTTGTAAGTTTAAGAAAACATGATTTTTGTAGCAATCAGACGCAAACATTTTTTTGCAATTCGGATGTTCCAGAATGCATGAACTTTTGGCCCATTTGCAATGTTGCCCCTTTGAATTCATGTTTTTAACGCCACCACTACGCCGCACACATAAGCAATGAAAATGCAAGTGTATTCCAAAAGTGCTTCAATTTCCCCTGCGAAAGGCCATCCATATTTTCCCTAATCTAAGATTCTATGCTCAGGAATCAGAATAATAGCAAGGCAAGAAAAAAATTTTTTTCTGATATAAGTACGCATAGTTATCTGCAAAAATTTTTGTATACAAAATTTTTGTTGCTATTCATTCTGATCGCCTGGTATTTTAGTTTGGTAAAAAAGTGTCGCCTTTTTACAAATTGAATTATTAAATAATAATTATAAACATGTATGTGCCTATATATGTTCTTTCCTACGTAAACCAATAGCCGAAAGCCATTTCATACGTAGAGCCTCATTTTTCGAAAACTTTAAAACCAAAAAAAAAACATTTAAAACTGAAAATGCTGAATTTTCAAAAATTTCGACGAATTTTAAGAATTGCCCCCATTTTAACCAAAAAATGACTGTCACTGGTAGATTTCGTTAAAATCAAAATAAAAAAAGAGTGGAATTTGACGTTTCGGCGTGGATTAAAAAAAAACGAATTTTTTACTAATTTATGAATTAACATAATTTCTATTTGATTACCAATAAGTAAATAAACACCATAACAATTTTTTTTATACGGCAAGAACGAAAATTCGCACATTTTAATAAAAAATATGTCAAACTTAGTTGTAAAGGAAATTCCACGTTTTTCTGGATGTTGTTTGTTATTACACCCAGAAATTAAACACTTTATATAGGAAATTTATTAACTTTGATTATTTAATTCAAAAGAATTTGGTTTGGAATCCGAAACGCACTAAAAATTATAAATTAAAAAAACGCAATTTTTTTCCCCTCCAAATTTGACAGTTCGGCGTGAAAATTGATGCTTCAGACACAGATATCGTAAAAACGAGTTAATGCCTACGCTTGATACAAGTAAATGTGCATTTTTGACGCCATGTTAAAATAAAATACATTCTTTTTTGTTTATTGAATCCGATTGTGAAAAAAAAAATTATATATAAATATTTAAATTGCATATACTTGTAAAAGTTATTATTATTATTTTAATCTATAAAAGAAAAGTTTTTGTATGAAATAGATTTTAAAGGTAAATTATATAATATTAATTATAATATAATATAATATATTGCATTTAAATAATAATATATATAATATGTAATATATTGCATTTAAATAATAAAGAAATTTTTTCTGAAAATAATCCTGAATGCAAAACTGTTTAGAGTACACAATTTTTAACATAACCTCTTTTATTTTTAATAGCATTGTGTTTTTTGTTTGTTTTAGGTTTATTCAGAATACGCAATACAAATGGAGCATAGTTATTCGCGTGATTGTAAACCCATTGAAGGTGCAAATGGATTAACAACAAGAACTTTAATGGTGCATCGCCCACCGCAATGTCCTTCATGTCACATTCATCCAATTGACGAAGGAATTGACTTGGATGAAGCAAATCATCCACCAATACCTTCCTATAATGACAGTGCTGCTAAAGAATCGATGAACGAATGTTCACGTATAGCAAATAGCGTACAAAATATACATCAAGACGATCAAGACTGGGAGGAGAATGTAAATCGGTTAATTATTATTTAAAATTATTAGACTAATTCTATATTAATAGTTTTTTTTTTTTAATCACACAGAAATGGTTGGTCACAAATTCAAGAACGGCTATTTTCGCGTGTAGGACGAATACTTGATTTAGATCATTTAGCCCGTTTAGCAATGATTGGCCGACAGCATGAACCTGTGCAAAGACGTGTTACTATTGATAAGTCCGTACAAAGAATGCGACAAGCATTAGCATCGGTTTCATGGGAATCACGGTTGACACAGTGGATTCATGGACTTCTAATGGATCACTTACCACCGTCTTACATGGCATCGTATTTAGACATTTTACAAACTTTAAAAACAAAACTACCAACCCTTATGGATAAAATGTTATTTGGTAAACCGATGAATATTAATCAAGAACTTTTAACGCCAGTTATGAAAAAGCAATGGGATCCAATTGTGTCACAAAAAGTACAAAACTATACATATTGGAATTTTTAATTATCCTTAAAAATATATCTTTTTTTTTTGTAAAGAATCGTAAACTTTCGACAAATGCTGTTTTTGTTATTATTCCTTCGGGCACATCGAATGGAAATATTCCATCAAGAATACAAAAATGGTATCAACTTCTTTCAACAATCTCGCCCATTGCGCAAGTTAATATTAATTGCACCGGTTAGAAAATTTTATTTATTTGTTTCAAAATATAAAAATATTGTCATTTTTTAAGGCAATACATTGAATAAACAACCAATTGATCAACTTGCGGAGCATATTGTTTCAATATCGCGTATAAAAATTCAAGATCTTCGTAGTGAGCAACCAAGTCGCCATATAATTTTAGTCGGATTTAATGCTGGCGCATCCCTTGCCTTACAAATTGGCCTTGCTGAAAATGTGAATAGTGTTGTTTGTATGGGTTTTGCTTATAATACAGTTAATGGAGTCCGAGGTACACCAGATGATAGAATTTTAGATTTGACCACACCAGTTATGTTTATTATTGGACAAAATTCTGCTAGAACAAGGTAAAAATGATTATTACATTGGAATTGTTTGTTTCAATTAATTAGTTTCCAGTCAAGAAGAAATTGAATCCCTTCGTGAAAAAATGCAAGCAGAGTCATCTCTAGTGGTTGTCGGTTCAGCTGATGATGTTCTTCGAGTACCAAAAAATAAACGACAAGTTGAAGGTATAACACAATCAATGGTAGATAATATGGTTACGGTAATAAGTTTTTGTATGAAACTGAAAATTAAACTAATTTGACTTTTTTTAGGATGAAATCTATGAATTTGTTAGAAATTGTATTATAAATCCTCCAGGACCAAGAATACCTACAAATACAATAGTAGCAAATGCACATAATGTGATAACACAAGCACGAAGAATTGGAGGCACAATGGGTAATTCTGGTACAGTTATAGTACGAAAAAGAAAACTAAGTCAAAGTACAGATACGGATGGAGTTCCATTAAAAACGAAATATACGCCAAATCGTCAAGGATCAAGTAAGTCACAAAATTTTTCAAATTTTTTTTTATTGAAAAGAACGTATCAATTTACATGACTACATTTAAATTCAGAAACAATGAAAAAATCAAAAATTCAAAATCCCTTTCAAGTCAAACGAAAAGGTATTCTTATTTTGATTTCTTTCTGTTATTTTTTTTTTTTAGTTTTGTTTTTACACAATTGGCTTTAACATTTTTTTAAAAATTTTTATTATTAACTAGTGGGCCGCCCCAGAACACGTCCAATTTCAAATACATCCAAACAGCAATTATTATCGCAGCCATCAACCGAAGTATTGAATATGGCAATTCAAAGTATTCTTCCTGAAACGGATAAAGTAAATCCTAAAGTTGAAATTGAAGATGAAGGACAAATTATGTCAACTTACGAAATTATAACCCAACCAAAATTAGAAATACGACCAACATCTGGTGTACATCAAACCTTTACAAACGTAAATGGTGGGCAAGTAGTTCTACCAACGATACAAAGAACTGGTCAAATATCACAAGCAACAGCAACACAGAAAATCAAAATGATTCCATCAAATCAATTTGTTCAATTGAAACCGCCGGGACCGAATGCACAAAAAATTTACACAATTAAAACTCCAATGGTTGGTAATACTTCGAATTCCGGAACATCGGGAATTCTTACAGATAATTTACAAAGAACACAAAATCAAATATTTACTGTGAAGGCGACATCTGGTGGTACTACCCAATTTTTATCGACAAATGTTACACAAAATCAATTAGTGTTAAATCCCCAAAAATTCACTGTATTAAAGTCTGGTACAACAACAATAGTTGGGTCTGCTTCGTCTTCATCGTCTGGTGATATTGCAAAGAATTCAACAGCAGATTTATCATCAACAAATATTTTCGATATGCCTATTATTTTTGCTGATAATGATGGTAACATTCATGACACAGCGCCATTGTCAAATACAACAAATCAAATTGTTAGATCAACACCATCACAAATAATATTTACGCAACAATCTCAAGTGAATGAATTAAACCAACAAAGAACATTATCAACTGTTGGTGGTAATAAAAATTTTATATTTACAAATGCCATACAACAGCAAAACAAACCAAAGACAACAAATAAAGTCGTCTTTATAAATCGTAACACGATGAAACCATGTTCAAATATCATTTCAAAATCTATACCGCCCTTAAAATATACAAAAGTTGTTGTTACAAATCCAAAAACATCTACACCAAGTCTAGTTGCTCGACCAACCGGCCCAATTGACCATGATAAGACAATGACTACGATTACAATTCAAAAACCAACAATTTCTACCGGGACAATTGTAAAAACAACACAATGTAATAGTGCTATTGCTGGTTCTAGTGGTATACTACAACAGACAAGCGGTATTTTAAATAATTTATCTGGTACAGCAACTATTGGTAATAAACAATTTCAACCAATTATAATAAATGTTGATTCGGACAAAACAACAATAAAAAATATGATTAAAGTTGGTGATTCACAATTAAAACCAACAATTCTATTAAAAGCCGGTTGTGGTGGATTAAAACAAATTCCTGTTTTGAAACCCGGAATATTAAATCGCAATCTTACCGTGCGTAAAGTTAATTTAGTACAAGGTAAATCGACCAATATTGTTAATACAACTGGTTTATCACAAATGATTGCTGCAGTTACAGCCGGTAATACAGGTGATAATATTAAAAATATGATTACGAATTCAGGAAATCATCAAATTGTAACAGTTCAAGCACCGATATCTACTGTCGTTCAACAACAACGAACGCCAACAACAACTGGGAATGATAGTGATAACAATTAGAAATTTAAATATAATTTTCTGTTTAATGAAATGTTAATTATAATGTGGTAAGTTGTACAAAGTCATTTTTTTATCGCTTCAACAGCAAGCACTTAAACTTAAAATTTTGAAACAACACAAATTGTGAAAAAATATTTCTTAAATTGGATACGAAAAACTGCGTAACTAACTACCAAATAGCTATTTGTAAGATTTTGTTAAAGTAGCTATAAATATGTTTATTTGCAAGTGGCAAATGGAATGATCCAAAATAAAATGGACGAGGTTAGACTTTATTTGCAAAACTATGTAAAAGTTGCGACAGACCAGGCTCGTTTAACCCCGCGACTCCATTGAACTTATTTCAAGACATAATTTCAGTCGGACTGACAAATAAGTCCAAATTTTCGAGTCTCCATTAGACTTTTTTTCAGTCCGACTGAAATTATGTCTTGAAATAACTCCAATGGAGTCGTGTGGTTACGCAAAAAGCTGACTTAATTTTGTGTGTATGACATGAACTAGGAAAAGTTAACCACGTTGGACAACCCTGTTTTTGTGGATTTCATGTCGGTAGCTCTATATGTACCTTGTTTCAATTAACATTACCCCTACCAGCACCTATTTACAGGCTTAAATAATCAGCCGCCATTTTCTGCGTTTAAAAATGCAGTCTCATTACTTTTTGTCCTAAATAGTATATTATATAAAAATCTTTATATATAAAATAATATATATAGTGGCAGATTTCCGGAAATCCAATAATCCTTATCAATATACCTATAATTTTTTATGGAATTTAATGGAATTTTGTAGGAAAGCTGAGCAATTGACACATATGTACACTTTTTTTTTTTGAAAATTTTATTTAAAATAAATGGAAAAAGTATAGAAAAAACGCAAAATTTTATCGGTGGATGAAACCTCAAAATTTATAGATATTTGTAGGAATCATATAGAGGACTTAAGAGGAGCGAAAAGAAATTCCTATATTCTCGCTGAAATGGCAGAATTTCAAATGTCAGACAAATTTTATGTTTGATGTGTGCCATGATACAAGGCTATACTGTAGTATCGATACTAAGGTATGAATACCCTATGTGTGCCTCTACTATTAAAATAAGTGTTCGTTGTAGTATTGATATTTGGCAAGGGAAGGCAACAGTTTCACGCAGCTTGATTCTACGAGGAGAATCAAGATAAAAATATGCTGCAAGGCAGTGGTTTTCCACTGCTTAATTCTACGAGGCAAAATCAACACCAAAAATATGCAAGCTACGAGGTAGCAGTTTTCTGAATTTTCTTATTTTGGCTGAGTGCCAATAAGAAAAAAATACAATAACCAACCAAGAAATGGTAGATTGTATGTTTCCAAAGGATCTTTTCCCGGGTTTCGTTGTAGTATTGATATTTGACTGATTTAGAATGAATCCAAAAGTATAATATTTTCTTTAATTGATTTTACAATAATGTTAACTTTCTGAGGTTACTTGATATAATATTTATTTTATATATTGCACTATAAAATACCAGAAATGTCCAATTTCTTTATAAAAGAAGGAAATTGGACATTTCTGGAAAACACTACACTTTATTACTTTTTCTGGGTAAAAGAAAAGCCCAGAAAACACCATACCACAAAACAATAACAATAAATCGAATGTCATAAACAAATAAATATTGACAATTGAGATTATTCTAGAGTATTGCCATCTAGTATATAAAAGCCAGCGAAAATCTAGACTTCTCGAGCACTCTCCAGATACACACACTAATTTGGTATAAAAGCAGCTGAGGATTGAGTCTGAGAATTAATTAAAATCGAGAAGTCAAGCTGTGTATTTCAAAATTATTAGTAAAGCCTGGCGCAGAACAGAAACTTTGAATTTAAAAGTAAAAATAGTGGTCAATTATTGAAATAGTGAATTTTTTAAAACTGTGATCAATTAATTGTAATAATTAAATTATTGATAAACAAATATTTTTAAGACAATTGTTAACGCAGAAATAATTATAAATAAAGTTTATACACTAAATTCACAAAAATAAAAAGTGTTACCATTTTCATAACATCGAACCGAACGGGTAGCACGTCACATTGGTGTCAGAAGTGGGATTATTTATTGTGAATCAGTGCGGAAAAGACCATTGTGCTAAAAATTTCTGCAAGAAAATTCCAAATTAAACTAGAAACTTCTGTGAGAAATAATTTCGAAGAAATTCGTTATTAAGAAATTTCAGTGATTGTATAATAATTTCAGCGGTTTGAGAACGGTACAAGAAATTTTGTGTACTTTTGTATGAGTTGTATAAAAATTTCGATTGTGCGAAATTTAAGGTTGTACGTCGTGTATCGTGTGAAAATTTCGATTGTACGAGAAATTTCGTGGAAATTAAGATTATACAAGGAAATTTCGTGGTATTTAGATACTGTGCGAGAAGTTTCGATAGAATATAAGAATTTCGTGTTAAGTGAACAATTAAAAATATTTGAACAATGGAAAGTAAATTATTGGACAGTTTGACTACATCAGAACTATCCACAGTTCTGTGTGTGTGGAACTTAGCTTCTACGGGAGGTAAAACAGAAAAAAAGAAGAGTAATCGCTGAATGTGTAGCAAGAGAACTAGACAGTAGCATATTCGACTTTAGTGAAATTCTGAAAGAGGGAAACCAAGAAAAAATTACCAACGAAGACGCGCCTAAAACAACAGCGAGTGTTCAAGATGATTTAAAGACGCTTATGGCCATGATGATCGGTCTTCAGACTAAAATGGACTCTACTGCTTCTAGTCTGCAAGGCGAAATGAAAGCAAATGCTTCCAGCTTACAAGAGGAAAAAAAAACAAATACTTCCAGTCTACAATCAAATATTTCCGGTCTCGAAAATAAGATTGCAACTGTAGCTGATATGCAGAACAAAATGGAATCCAGCATGGGTGACTTAAAAATTCAGGTGGAATCCAGTATTGCAAGCCTGGAAGATAAAATAATAGGCAATACTACAGACCTAGAGAACAAAATAACTACAGAAGTCAGCAACGTAGAACAAAAATTGGACCGTAA
The DNA here is from genome assembly GCA_963422695.1 of Xylophagus ater. NCBI lineage: Eukaryota > Metazoa > Arthropoda > Insecta > Diptera > Xylophagidae > Xylophagus > Xylophagus ater. Next base: position 40,399,686 of record OY730478.1, read on the forward strand.
AGTAGCGGAACTGGAAGCAAAAGTAGCCGAAATAAAGGAATCCAAACCAAATATTGAGTCATCAGGTAGAAGGATGAAGCCACCAATATTTGACGGCAAAACTTCATGGCCAGTATACAAACGACAGTTTGAAGCGGCTGCTGGTGCAAACGGCTGGTCCGATAACGAAAAAGCCACAGCATTAATCCTGGCTCTACGGGGTAACTCAACCGATTTATTGCGGACAATCTCACCGGAAAATGAGAAAAATTACAATTACATTGTAATGCAGTTGGACAATCGGTTTGGGGACAACTACATGAAGGATGTATACAGGATTGAACTCGTCAACAGGACATAGAAATCCGAGGAAACGCTTCAGGAGTTAGCAGCGGAGATTGAACGTCTAGTGTACATGTCCTATTCTGATTACCCTGTGGAGATGCGGTGCGAGATGGCGGGAGAAAGATTTGTTAGCGCCATACGGGATACGGGCATACAAAATAGCGTCCGGGTTAGCGGAAAGCGAACGCTACAAGAAGTATTGGCGTTCGCTTTAACATTGGAAGGTGCGAAGAAAGCTACGAGATCAGTCCCACCGATCAGGGCGACTACAGTTGCTGAGGGGTCACCGCAACTAGACATAAAGGACTTGACGGAGCAGATAAGAAAAGAAGTGCTGCGGTCACTCCAGAAAGGAGGCTGCGGAAAAGAGGGGCATGTACAACATAAGTCCCCGAACCAACCAACAAAAGAAAAAGGTTCGGGAAACGAAAAGGAGCTAACCTAAAGGGGGACAAGTTAGCTCCAAAGAACAATGCCCCCAGTATCGTTGTATCTGTCTCACTCATGCAACACAACAACAGCAGTCTAACGGTACAGGGTGTATTGTAATTGCTGGTCATCAGAGCAGAATTATCATGGATACAGGCGCAAGTAAATCCATCATTAACAAGAAACTCATCAATCATAAACACATCAGTGAAAGCAGTAACAGGGTGCTTCAAACCGTTACGGGTGAATCATCTCCGATTCTTGGCGAAGTCGATCTAGCATTGGAGCTAGATGGGTATGTGTTCCGGCATACATTTTTGGTGGCTGATATAATGGACGATTGTATCATGGGCCTGGACTTCATGAAAAAGAATGGAGTGAGTGTGAATGTTGAAGAGGAAGTTCTGCGATGTGGAAATATTGATTTCTCGCTAACGTTGGAGGAAGCAGGTTCCAGTGCCAAAGTAGAAATTCTACAAGACCAAACAATTGCGGCAAATACTGAAGCTGTTGTAGAGGCGAGGCTGGTCGATGGTACTGGGAGGCCAGCAATACAAATTATAGAACCTGACAGACAAAACTTAAAGGGTGGACTAATGATAGCGCGAACAATAGCGACAGTGAACGAAAAAGGGACAATTCCAGTCAGAGTGGCGAACTTTTCAAAAATTAACAAGAAATTGAAAAAGGGAACCATTGCCGGCAGTGCTGAGGGGTTTCGTCAATAACAAATGAGGACTGCAGAAACAAAGAAACTCAACGGGAGGAACGGGTTCTTCCGGAAGCCTTGAAACCACTTGTCTCTGATATCACTAAAAGAGTATCAGAGTCGGAAGCAGTTAAGGCTACAGGTTTATTGAAGGAGTTTGAAGATGTCTTTGTATGCAGTAAAGGGGACTTTGGACGAACGGACCAAGTGAAACATGGAATTAATACCGGCAATACAGATCCTATTCGCCAACCGCCAAGGAGACTACCATTAGCCAAACAAACAGAGGTTGCTCACATGATCGAGGAAATGCATCAGGAGGGAGTAATTGAACCATCAAACAGTCCATGGGCATCACCGGTAGTCCTAGTACGGAAAAAGGATGGGACTACAAGATTTTGCGTAGATTACCGAAGACTGAACGACGTAACTAAGAAGGACAGTTACCCTCTTCCTCGCATAGATGACACGTTAGATACACTCTCAGGAGCAACTTGGTTTTCAACACTTGATCTAAAAAGTGGCTATTGGCAAGTTGGAATTGAACCGGAAGACAGAGAAAAGACAGCGTTCACAGTGGGAACAGGCCTATGGCAATTCACAGTGATGCCATTTGGATTATGTAATGCACCGGCAACATTCGAGCGACTGATGGAACATGTCCTACGGGGCTTAACATGGAAGACGTGCCTTGTATACTTGGACGATATCATCGTAATCGGAAAAACATTTGATGAACATCTCCAGCGATTACAAGAAGTATTTGGACGTCTTCCTGCAACTAATTTGAAATTAAGTCCGAAGAAGTGCGAACTATTTCAACATGAGGTGAAATACTTAGGACATGTTGTGTTTGCAGAAGGAATTTCCACCGATGAAGACAAGATAAAAGCAGTTCAGTCATCGCATACTTCAGCAGGAAACTTTCCAAACAGGAGGTAAACTACTGCGTCACCCGGAAAGAACTCTTGGCAGTAGTTGAAACTATCAGGCATTTCAACAAATACCTCTACGGGCAAGAGTTCCTACTTCGAACCGACCATGCGGCACTTAAATGGTTGCTACAGTTTAAGAATCCAGAAGGTCAAGTGGCAAGATGGATTGAGCGACTACAAGGATATCACTTCAAAACAGAACATAGAAAGGGGACATCGCATGGTAATGCTGACGGTTTATCTAGAAGACCATGCGGTGAGAATTGTAAGCACTGTTGTAGGCTAGATGAGAAGGAAATAGTAGTACAACGAAGAGTTATTGGGCTCAGTGGGACTCGCTGGAAATAGTAAATGGCGTTCTCAGTAGAAGATGGGAATCTTCCGATGGTAGATATACACTAATGCAGTTGATTGTGCCCAAGTCCAAAGTACATGAGGTACTTGGTGAAGTACATGGTGGGACTTCAGGGGGACATCTGGGAGTCAACAAAACATTAGAAAAATGTTGTAAACACTAACAAAATTATAATATTTAATCAAGTAAACCATGTAAATTGTAAATGTAAAATAAAAAAATAAAATATATGTCAGATGATGTAATAGAACTGGAATAAGTAGATGTATTTTCTTTCATCAAAATCTTCTCCTTCGGAATTGCAGTTCTTCCAATCACAACAAAAAAGTACGAGAACGATTCTATTGGATAAATTGCCGAGCTGATGTTGAAATTTGGTGTCGAAAATGTGATACATGTGCAGCGAGCAGCAATGAAGCAATATAACGTTTTCACTCCATTTGAACGAATCGCAATTGATGTAGCTGGACCATTTCCTCAGTCTAAACAAGGGAACCGATACGTGTTGGTTGTCATCGACTATTTCAGCAAATGGCCGGAAGTGTACGCCATTCCGAATCAAGAAGCTACCACAGTGACAGGAGTGATAATTGAAAACTGGATAAGTCGATACGGTTCCACTAGAACTACACTCGGACCAAGGGCGGAACTTCGAGTCAGCGGTATTCCAGGAAGTATGCCAATTGCTGGGAATACATAAAATCAGACAACACCCCTGCACCCGCAATCTGATGGTATGGTGGAACGTTTCAACCGAACCCTGGAGGAACATTTATCAAAGGTGGTAACATTAGACCAAAGTGAATGGGACAAACACATTCCATTGTTCCTAATAGCATATAGGACTGCAGACCACGACAGCAAAAAATTCTAGTTCACCGTACATATGTGTTTCTTTACATATTTTGTAATTTCATATAAAAAATATTTCATGAGGATAGAGTTTAAATAAAAAATATCCGATCAGACATAATAAAATAATAAAAGCATTTAAAAATATTTATTTTTTCATCACTAAAAAATATTTCAAATTTGACGGTTACATAACTAGTTTAAAAAATCTGGAGTGGAATCTTGTATTTCGATTTGAACCAATTGCATCGTATATACGATTCGGCCAACCAATTTGGTATCGGCTTAGACCGGATCGAAAACATTTTACACTGTGATCGTATAAAATTCATTCGATTAGTGTTGAGTTGTCGAAAACATTTTTTATCCTCATATTTTTAATTTTTTTAATGCAAAATAAAACAAGTACAAGTAATTTGACAATTATTTCCTTAAATTTTTACTAAAATATTGTAGTTTTCACAAAAAAAAGAAAATAAAATATTTTCTTAAAATTTTTTTTTTCACTTAAGTTCATGCAAAAAAATCCCAAGCTTGCAAAATTTAATTGAAAGTATTGAATTTAAAAAAATTATCAAGATTTTCATGAAATTACAACCAAATAAAATGTTCTAAGAGCGAAGTGAAAATTATCATTATAACAAAATAAAACAACGCCACCGTATAAATTTAGGAACGAAAACACTTGAAGATATTTTGTTTCACTGAGACCAACAATTTCAATATTTATTATTAAATAATAATCTAAAAATAATTCAAAATGAAAAACAAAACTAAAACACAAAAATTTTAAATTAATTTTTCAAAAAAAAAACTATCAGTTGTCAAAATTTCATCGGGCAATTTGAAAATTTATACCATTTGCTTGGAATTCTCAACAGCCACACTAATAACCATACGATCATGTTAGCCGATGCCAAAAAAAATTCAGATCGAATATTAAATCGAATCGAAAATTCAGTCGGATCGAAATACAAGATTCCACTCCTGGTCTGTCAACGAAACTTGATTTAAATTGATTTACGATACCCCAATTGTTTCAAACTAGTTGTTTTTGAAGTGAAATACTTCTATGGGGGCGTTTTGCAAAAATTATGTAACGATTTTGTGTGACGAAACGTTACATTACAAAATATCTCATTATATGGACGTCCTAGACGATTACAATGTTCAGCATTATTGTGGAGGTTATAATGAGTAATATTTTTGTCACAGACCAAATAGTTCTATCTGCCATCATATTGGCGCTGTAGTCGGTATAAATTTTTGAAAATTTTTCTGAACTTTTTATATAGAGGTCGTACACGATTGAAATGTTCGATAAAGTTGTGGATGTTTTTATGAGAATTATTTCCGTCGAAGACACAATAGTTCTATCTCCCACCACTTCGGCGCTGTATTCAATAACAATTTGACGAAACGTTATATTACAAAATATCTTATTATATGGACGTCCTAGACGATTACAATGATCGTCATTATTGTGGAGGTTATAATGAGTAATATTTCCGTCACAGACCAAATAGTTCTATCTGCCACCATATTGACGCTGTGGTTGATACAAATTTTTTAACTTTTTATTTGGAAAAACTCATGGAACGCTAACTTTGTAACGCAGCGTCACATGCCACATCAGTGTAAGCTGACTAACAATCGCGTCGTTTCTATGCATATGACTGGCGCGGAAAGCGGTCGCCGCATCTTACATACATTAACGGACATTGCTTCTTGCTACGGCTACAATGACTCCGGGTAAGAAACGTTTGCGAGTCGACAATTCTGCTCAATCACAACACGCTGACAATGCTTCCACGCGAACGCCTATGACTATTGCAGAACGGACGCGGGCACGTAGGGCTAGACAACAACAAGCGGAACAAAAGCAACTCACTGACAAGGCTTCGACGAGTACGGCTATGACTAGTGCAGAACGGACGCGGGCATGTAGGGCTAGGCAATTTGCTTAACAAGCGGAACAAAAGCAACTCGTTGACAAGGCTTCGACGAGTAGGTCTTCGACAGCTACGGCTATGACTGGTACAGAGCGGAACAAATGCAACTCGCTGACAAGGCTTCGACGAGTACGGCTATGACTGGTGCAGAACGGACGCGGGCATGTAGGGCTACGCAATTTGCTCAACAAGCGGAACAAAAGCAACTCGTTGGCAAGGCTTCTACGAGTATGTCTTCGACAGGTACGGCTATAACTGGTACATAGCGGACGCGGGCATTTAGGGCTAGGCAACTTACTCAACAAGCGGAACAAATGCAACTCGATGACAAGGCTTCGACGAGTACGGCTGCGACTGGTGCAGAACGGATGCGGGCATGTAGTGCTAGGCAACTTGCTCAACAAGCGGAACAAATCCAACTCGCTGACAAGGCTTCGACGAGTACGGATATGACTGGTGCAGAACGGACACGGGCATGTAGGGCTAGGCAACTTGCTAAACAAACGGAACAAATACAACTCGCTGACAAACCATAAAGAAAAGCTTCTATTTCACTTCTACAGTGTGGTCAAAAGCACACTTTCTTTTTTTTACAGGGTTTCTCCTAACCTGTCGCAACTTTTACATGATACATTTGGGTCTAAAGTATGTATGTATACATTCCCAGACACTTGATTAGCAACACTTTTATTTTTAACGTCATTAATGCCATAATGGTGCAAATTCTTAGAAACTACTTCCGAAATATTCGTTGCCCATTATTCTGTTCTACCTGATGACCCAGATGTGGGAATAACTCATGCTTGAGTGGAAATTCCCATTTTTGTCATTTTGGCTACTTGCACCGAGACACTTGATTAGCGCCATGAATAAATAAAGGCTATAGTTTCCAGATTTTAATCATTTATTTTTTATTAATATTTAGTGTTGCCACCATTATTACGAATTACATCAAAAATTCTATTTTCTAAAGAGTTGTACAATAAATGAAGGTAATTTTCTGGAATTTCTTCAAACGCAGCTACAATGGCCTCAATAAGTTCTAATTTGATGTCATACTGCCTTCCTTTCCCATAGATTTTACGCCATAGCCATCCTCAAAGATTTTATATTAAATTTAAGTCCGATTACAAAGGTGGCCAGTTCAAAACATTCATATTGTTGTCCGAAAACCACGTGTTAACACATTTCGCTGTATGGACGGATGCGTTGTTTTGCTGGAAGAAGAGTGTTTGATGCTCGAACATTTCGTCAAAAAAGATCTTCTCCATTTCCAGAAGTCAGATATAATCCGCCGACGTGTATCTTCCTTGCAAAATGACCAAATTGATTGCTCCATGAATCGACGGAATCAATACAGATGTGTGACGACGGGAGTAAAACAACTTGGATTCTCTCAAATCGTGGAAATAATGTCGAAAACCATCAGGGCCATCCAAATTAAATGTTTTCTCGTCGGAAAAAATTACTTGCTGCCATTCTGTCTTCCACTGTAAATGTTCCTGCAAAACTCGAATCTAGCATTCTTATGAGGTTGAAGTAAACGTGTTTTTTCTTGTATTTTTTGACGTCGAAGGTGTGGATACTGCTTGATCATCCTGAGAACTGTAGGGACACTCGCTCTTGTTCCCACTTTCTCCTTAATTTTACGAGCAGTTGCCGCAGAATTCGACGCTTCCCGTACAATGACCCTACCTTCTCGTTCCATAGTTGCTTTAGATGTGCGTCCTTTTCGATTTTTACCGTAATTTTCTGTGTTTTTGATAAGATTATTTATAGTCAAAGGATCTCCACCAATTCGCATGGCAATATCGCGATTGGAATAATTTTTTTCTTCCAATGAAGTGATTTTTCCAACTTCCGTTTCGGTTAGTGATTTTCCACGCTCCATTTCTGTCCAGGTGGAACGAAAACTTCACTAAGGTAAAGCAGACATGTAACACACTTGTTTTTTAACGATAAATTGCTTTTAGAAGATCACCGTTCCCCTTGAAAGCTTAAAGAAAACTGATGGCGCTAATCAAGTGTCTCGGTGCAAGTAGCCAAAATGACAAAAATGGGAATTTCTACTGAAGCATGGGTTATTCCCACATCTGGGTCATCAGGTAGAACAGAATAATGCGCAATGAATATTATGGCAAAAGTTTCTAAGAATTTGCACCATTATGTCATTAATGACGTTAATAATAAAAGTGTTGCTAATCAAGTGTATGTAGGAATTATTTAAAGTTTGTTAGACAATTTAATTAATTAAGATTAATATTACAAAGTTATTTAAATGACAAATTAAAATACCTAATTTAATAGCTGGAGCAAATTCTTCGATTTGAACACGGCCGCGGACTGTACAAGAATGAATACAAGCACGAATGTTATAACAATTCTCTCTCATCTCATTTGCGTTATATACAAACATTTTTATCACTTTCCACACATATATATATCATATAATTTAAGGGTACTTTTTATTATTTTGAATTATTTTATTATTATGTGTTTATATACTGTGAAGTATATAATAGGGCATGGTTCGAACAAACAATATTTTGATGTAATCAAACAAGAGTTGTTTGAACAATTGCTCAAGCAAATCCATCCTATGTAAAAAAAAAATTTTTAAGGAAAAATGACCAATTTCGAAGAGAAAAAAATTATTATATTAAAAACAAAAAGAAATGAAAAGTAAATAAAAAAAATTCTCTTAAATATACATATGATTCTCTTTAATAAAAAAATGATACATGGATTTTTTTCTGATTACATTATGTTAGTACAACAGAGATAGAAATAGATTTAACTTTAATAAACAATTCTAACACATATAAAAAATAAGAATCACTATTCCAGTGGCGTGCGGTCTAAATGTGCAGGGTGTGGACTGCACACCCTGCAAAAATTGTGACAATAATTTTCTGCACCCTATGTATCTTTCTGTAATCACATTTTTTATAATTCAACACATTCAGATATTGTGCCTATTCGCTTGTCTGTATTCCGGCAGTGCGTGCCTGCCCTACGTTCTGCACATCGTAGCGCGTAGAAATATCTATGAAAGTGTAATATCTTTGTAACTAACTTTGATGACGTTCGAAATAGTAGGCTGAAAAACAATTTTGTTGTGTCAGAAAAAGAGTAAACGAATTTCAACAGAACAATTTCAGCTAACAGTAGTAGAAAAATTAATAATACTACATCGTAGCCTATCTTAAACACATCGCTTTACTATCAACGAACACGAACTTATAATAAAGTTACTGCAAAAAAAGTTTTGAAATTTTAACTTTAAAGAGAGTATAGAAATAAACCTGTAAAACCAAATGACCAGTTTTTTTTTTTTTTAACCGAGATGTGCAGGAAAAATGCTGCACGTTCGTTGTTTTATTATTATTCTCTGCACACCCTGCCTGATAACCCACTGCACGCCACTGCACTATTTATACAGGAACTAACACTTCAAATATTAACAAAAATTCTCTTCTGCTTATTATTCGTACATACACCAATACTTGAAAACGTGTTGTGAAAATACAATATTTATAAGGAAACGCGTGGTTTTTGTTTACAAATATTGAGTATAAAAAAAATTGGATTGCTTTCTTTGTTTCATTCTTTCTGCAGTGCAAAACCCATAAGACTATTATGAGGCTATCTAAGCTCTCCCTTGCTCTAATTATCTTATAGGAAGCACTTTGTAAAATAGAACATAATTGATTTATAGTTATTTCATTTTTTCTAATGAAAAATTTGAATTTTCTGTCTTTATCTTGTGCGAAATTTTTTGTTTCTGTCATTTTCATTAAAGTTATGGGAAGATCGCGTCTAGTTGTCTTTTTTAAATTTATTTTTCTCTTAAATGAAAGAATTGTTTCATTTCTGTTCGAACAGTGAAAAAATAGAACATGTTCTGCTTGCTCAAATAATTGTTTGTTCGAACCATGTCCTAGTATATAAGTTACTAAAATCATGAAATTTTTTTTTTCGCGCAAGTATCAATGTTTTTAAAGCTTGAAAGTGGTTTATAAGTACTTGCTGTTGTGTCTGAAAAAATTGTGGTCGTATTTATGAACCGGTTGGATCAAAACTTGGAGTTTTTTTTTATTGGACATCCATTCTGTCTTCAATCAAACTTCGGGAGTTGTCGGTTTTTTAACTTTTCAAATGAAAAGGGTGTTGTAACTTTGTTTTATGAAGCAATTAAAATAATTTTTGGTATAAGGTTTTGTTTTCATTTGCCATTTATTTTCTCAATATTTGAACCATAGTACAATATAAGAAGAGAAGTAGGCTGGGTTTGATACACGTGACTGATGTGACGTCACTACGATTTTATTATGAAAATGTACTAATAAAATAAATTTAGGAACAAATTAATAAGTAAAATAATTAAATGAAACACAAAACTATTCAGTTTATTGTATAATGTTTAAATTTTTCGGTTTTTTATCTTCCTTCTCTTCAGCCACTCGTTCCCTTCAGAGGGCATAGTGAGAACTGAACTACCCTTAAAGGTAGTTACGGTCTCACTCATGCCATGAAAGGAATGATAACCAAAAAAAAGCTCGCACGGTTTGATGATGACTGGTTTTAGCACGACAAGTTGGCTGGCTCGTCCTAGCTCGTCGATGGGGTGGGTCATCATTCATCAAAAGTTCATCAAAAGTGCGGTGAGTCATCATAAAAAAAAATTTCGTGCTATTTTGTGTACTTTTACTCGTGAAGAGTAGACTTTCATTATCCAAATGATAATGGCTCGAAAGCCAGCATAAGTACCTGCTGGTTCGTAGTTTACAAACACAACAAAAAAAGGGAGAGGATGGTCGAAACCAAAGTCCTTTCTTCCTTTTTATCAAGGGTCAAACAAAGAATTTCTTTAGTGGTCGGCACAAAGAAAGCATGACGCCAAAACTGAGATGGATAACGTGAAGGTGGCGTTGGCAGATGTTGTGGCCAACGCTTTGAAAGGTCATTTCCCGCCCGTTAGGATAACCATATGCCATGGCTATCCCCTTTGATCGTACCGCGACCGAATTAATGGTACGATCCCTCTACGAATTCCGCTACAGCTTCTCACGCCCCTATGATAGCGATCTTGAATCCTTTTGTCTCACTCCTCCTCTATGTGATGCCTTTATTTGGCGTCACTCATACTCATCATGTTACTCAAACAACCAAAAAAAAATAACTGTGCAAATTCAAGTCTCAATTTGTAATTTCTTTCCCTTTTAACAATTTAAAAACTAATATATATCGCATTAAAGCCTTCGATACGGAACTTGTTACCCATAATCATACATATACAATTTCTTTTGTAATCCAATATGTATGGCTTTTAGACGCGCTTAACATTGAAAGTGAATGAAAATCTTCCTTCTCTTCTTTTTTTTTTTTCTCAAATTTCAAAAAAAAAAAAATGAACTCACTTCCTCTATCTTTTTTTTCTTTCTGTTGGTTTTAAAACCAAATTCTTAATTCTAAGTTTAATTTTTGTATGTTTGGCTTTTGCCTGCTTATAAATCTAATTGTGACTGCATTCCATTTCTAATTTTTCCTTTAGGCTTTTTTCTTTCCCTTTTTTTTCTTCTTTTCAATCAAAAAAAAAATTCTATTTTAAATTTACGTTAATTTTAATTTTTGTATGTTTGGTTTTGCTTGCTTATAATTTTAATTGTGAATGCTTTTTACTTTCCCGATAAACGAATGTTTATAGGAAAGTACTATAATCGTGCGAAAACCTAACTTTTGATCTAGAAGGGCTAGGAACATGAAAATAAGTGCAAAATCCGTTTCGTCAAAAATAATTAGCCCCATGTCCGTCCGTCCGTCCGCTTTTTTAAATCGTTAATAAAATCTGAATGTATGGTCCGATTTCCATGAAACTTTCACCATTTTGGTGTTGCATCAAATGCCAGATGGTGTTAGATTTTGGGCGAAATTAATATATGGTAACACTTTTTTTGTCTAAAAACGACAAAATTTTGTCCGCACGATTCAGACTAAACTGTTGGGCCAATTTCGATAAAATTTACACAGTTAATCTATTTGATCCTAACTTAGATCTGATTAGTTTTTAAACCATATTCGACTATGGCAACACTGTCTAAAAATACATTTTGTCCAAATATAGTCTATTTTTGTACTTGTTGTAAAACCGAAACTGCTCGTCCAATTTTGATGACATTTGCACAGTTTGTGTACTATATTCGAAATCAGAACATATTAACTTTTCAACGGAATTTACAGCTGGCAACACTAATGCGCAAAACTTTTTAAAAAAAAAATGTTGTGGCGGAAATATAGAAACTTCCCTAATTCGGTTAATAATAATCGGATTTTAATGAAACTTCGAACGTACGTTTGGAATGGATGAGCTGAAAAAATAAAATATGTCTCCCCGCGGTGTGGGGTTGTGGAGGGCTGAAAAAGAAAAACTTCAATAATTCACTCAATAATAGGCAGATTTTCTTTAAACTTGGTGTGTACATTCTGGATAGGGCAAGTGAAAAGATAGAATGCGTCTCCCCTCGGTGGGGGTTGCGGGAGGGTGATATAATAATAATTCGGTCAATAACCGGCGGATTTTAATGAAACTTGGAATGTACATTTAGGATGAGCAAACTGAAAAGATAAAATGCCTCCCCTCGATGGGGGGTTGTGGGGGCCTGAAATAGAAAAACTTCATGAATTCACTCAATAATGGGCAAATTTTCTTAAAACTTAGTCTATACATTTTGGATAGGCCAACTGAAAAGATAGAATGCGACTCCCCTCTGTGGGGGTTACGGGAATGCAAAATAAAAAAACCCTAATAATTCGGTCAATACTAGTCACATTTTCATGAAACTTGGAATGTACATTTATAATAGGAGAACTGAAATGAATATTTGATGACATTATCGGGAAAGTTCCATAGTGGTCCGGCCGATATAGAGAAAATGTGAATTCACTACTATGGTTTGCTTTGCTCATTTTTATTTTGTTTGTAATTTTTATTTTTGGGCTTTTTACTTTTTTCAAAATATTATAAGAAAATTTCAATTTTAAATCTACGTTAAGTTAAATTTTTGTATATTGACTTTTGCCGTCTTATAAAATAAAGTGAAGGCTTTTCTTTTCTAATTTTTCTTTTAGGCTTTTTCTCTTACTTTTTAATTTTTAAAAAAAAATCAATTTTACATTTACGTTAATTTTAATTTTTGCATGTCTGCTTTTGCCGACTTATAAATCTAAAGTGAATGCATTTCATTTCTAATTTTTCTTTTTGGCCTTTTTACTTTTTCAAAATATTATGGGAAAATTTCAATTTTAAATCTACGTTAATTTTAATTTTTGTATATTAGCCTTTGCCCACTTATGAACTAATGTGACGGTAATTTGTGTAATTTTTCCTTTTTGGCTTCCTTTTTACCTTTTTACTTTTTCCCTTTTAAATTTTATAGGTAAAACAGTTATACATAACATTTGATGATGTAAAAGATAAACATCGATGCAAATTATTTTAGAAATTTGTTGAATTTCCAAATTTGCTGATGCTTTGATGAACACATAAATGTTGAGGTTAATTTGAAGATGTGATGGATGAAACAAATTGTTAATGATTAGTTGACCATACAAAATTTGAAGTTCATTTGTAGATGTGATGGATGAATCAAGATGCATAAAATTTGTTGAATAACCAAAATATTAGGTTAATTTGAAGATGTTAACGGATGAAACAAATTGTTAATGATTAGTTGACCATACAAAATTTGAAGTTCATTCGTAGATGTGATGGATGAATCTCGATTCACATTATGTTGTTGCATCACCAAAGTTTGAATTTTAAAGATATTGCAACTCGTAAATCCATCATCCTCGTGGGGCGATTGTGTTACGTCCTAAAAAGTAAATTCGGTTTTCCCTTCCGTACAAATACTCTATAATGAAAATGTAAATTGATGGTTATATGTACTGTACATCCTTTTTTTTTTTGTAATCAATTATTTAACAATTTTCTGTTTTTATAATAAAAAAACTCCGTCCACCTCCCAAAATTTCAAAAAAAAATTTTTTTCCTTTCCTTTTTTTTTACACGCTTACAAGTTCCGTTTTTTTCTTTTTTTTTTTCTTTTGCTTTTGTTCTATTTTTAAAGAAAACTATACTCAAATAACAAAAAAAAATTACTAATCTTTGCACAATCTTTTCCTGTCTCTTTTCCTTTTCTAAATTTTAAAACTAAATACTTATCAAAACAATTTTTATTTTCCCAGAAGTCATGGCCGACCGTCACTCTCGAAGATCACCAGCAGAACCCATTTACGTCGAATTGATAAAAAAAAAAAAACCATGATGCCACGTGGGTATTTCTTTTAGTTTCTTCTATTTTCGCTTCCTTTTCCAGCAATACTTTTTACCTCCGTGATCCCATCTTCTCCCATTCACTATCTTTTTCAGAAGAACTCACACACGATCTCCCTATTTCCGACATCCATCAAAAAAAAAACTCCTTGAACCAAAACTCTGTCTAAAGAGAAAAAAAAAAAAAACCTTCAACTGCAACCAACTTAACTCCCCTTACACATTGCAGAGATGCTGCAATGGAAAGATAATCGGTTTCGTTGATTACAATTAATTATTAATAATTTATTCTGCTAGGTATTCTTAAAGTTCTTAATACTCTGTTCTATCCATAATAAAATTAAAAATCCAAGTTACATTTCTATTGAAAAATTGAAACAAAAGGATCCCATATACCATATGTCATCATGTTTTATTTCAATATCGCAATATTGAAATATAGTAGATTCTAAAAGTAACAGTTTCACGTCTGCATTTTATACGGACGTTTTTTTCTGTACCGTCGCATTTAGATTATATTTAGGCCTATTCTGCGCGGACATATTATGTTATGTTATATTAGATTTGACGTAAAATAATATTTTTCGTCAATTTTGTATTCACAAATTTTACTTTATGTTATAGTACATATTTTATTATTTGAAATAGAGCAAATCTAAAATGATCTGAATAGGTTATGACATCAACATCAGGATCAAGTATCATTAGTGAAATGAATTCAATTCATAGTATTATAAATATCCAAGTGATCTTGAAGTTAAAAACTAATGATAATTAAATCAAACTCAATGTTATTTTTTTATAAGTAAGTAATCTTGCTTAATTTAGTAAAGTTAAAGCTAATTGTGAAAAAACCCGAGTACAAGGGGAAATCAATTCGCAGTGTTAAAACAAAAATTTTCAAAATTACCAAAATCAATAAATAAAAAAAAAATTAATTATAATTGAGCAATTATCATTATTAAAAATCTTTAACACATCTGTCCTCAAAAAGAAGACAACGAACGGTTCCTGAATTTTACCGTAAAAAGTTACACTCGAGTCACAGTCATAACTGTCTTTTTTTTCTTCAAATTCAACAAAAGTACAAATGTATTCGATTTTGATAAATAATCGGTATCGAGTTGACTTCAGTCATCATTAATCAAGATCAATACAGGGAGTATTGAATCTACATTCAACATAACTAAATTTTAAAACGAGATATACGCATACAACGGCAATACAATACATCAAACCAAAATCAACTCAAAACAAAGAACAAGTAAATCTTTTTATGTTTATTAATTTACTAATCACAATAAAGTACAAATACTACTATTAACCGTCCATGGAAAAATGAATTCAAATAAAATTCTATAAATCAATGACCTGTCGGAGTGTTCAAAAGCCGGATGTCGTAGATAATTCAAACCCTAAAGTAAAAAGAAGAACAGCATCTCCAACAGTACGAATAAGTATCATTCAGGAGTTAGTAAAGGCAATTCTAATCGAACCACAAGCAGTAGAGACCCGAGACTTTCAAGTAAGAATTTGGCAAGCACATCCTCAACGTCAACTGCAAGTCGTTTCGCTTCCTTATCAGTGGACGTTGCATCGAATTTGCCAATTTATGACCTTAGGCGAAGTCTCTTAATATCCTCAATTTCAAGTCAAGGTTCTGAACAAAAGAGAGAAATCTTCAATCACAACCGATGTTTTCAAAGTTTTCATCGATCACCTTTGCCGATGAATTAAATAATAGTAGTCAGATTTGGACACTACCATCACAAAATACAATTAAATATCAAAACCATTCAAGCGACCAACGAACAAAACAGTACGACAAATAAATATTTACCTCCTTGAAAAAAGTTAACCACTCCCAATTAGATCATCTTTTTTCAAAATGATGACGATACAAGCGCGTCCATCTCGGCAGAGCTAGAAGAATGATAGCCTGTACATTCATGTATTATTGTTTTTATTTTTAATTTTCAAAAATCTTTTTAACATTATTTTAAAGTTAAAACAAAAAATTTAAATAAAGAATATTACTTTAGATAAGTTAGATTAAGTTTTAAACGTTAAGGTACATAATTTTAAGCAAGAATTAAAATTACCATTAGTTTTTATGTATACTATATACCTGTGATGAATTAGAAAAATAAATGGATTTTAAAAAAATTAATAGGTCGTGTTAAAATATTTCAGGAATAATTTGAGAACATCAGAAATTTGAACGCGCATTAAAAAAAAGAGAAATGATTTCAATAATTTGATGTTGGTTATTTTTCAAAGTTAAATAAAAATAAAATTAATTATACTCGTATATTTCATTTTAAAAAATGATATGATTTTACAATAAAATTAATAAATTCAATTGGTGTAATTAATTCGATTGTATCGTAATCCGGAGTGGAGTTCAGCAACAATAGCAAATGAATTGAACAAAAGCGATAGAAGTGTTCAGCGAATCAAGCAAAATAAGCTAAAGGTAAATTCTTTGGAAAAATAAAAGTGTCAAGAACTAACTGATGCTCATGTGGCGGTTATCAGACACTACAGTCAGTTTTGGGAAATTACTTGTTAGTAAATTCACCTAAACTACCTGTAGAAAAATTTACAAAAATTTTTCCTCAGCAGCCGAAATAAAAATTTCTCTGTGTAGTATGCTGAGAGAAAAAAGAATAAAATTATTTTAAAAAATTTTTCCTTTTTCGATTCCGATGTTCAACCTAGGAACACCACGTGAAAGGTAAAGCTTCTTACCTCTTAGAAAATTAATAGAATATTTAAAATCGTGCATCTAAAATTAAAACTATTAAAATATTTAAAATTGTGCGCCTAAAACTAAAATTAATAAAATGTTTAAAATTGTATACCAAAAAATGAAATAAATAATTATTTTAAAATTGTGTACCTAAAAATAAAATCTAATTGTACACCACAAAGTTTGTTTTAATAATTATCCTCTAAATAAAGGCTCTTGAAAAGAGAAAACTTTTTTACATAACCAAAAGTCTGCTACCAAAAATGGTGACCCCGACGTGATCTAAACGTTCTATGTAAAAAATCGAGTTCCTCCATAGGAAAAACCTAATTGTGCTTTTCTATTGCCAATTAAATTGGAATTAATGTGGACCAGGCCATAAGTTCTGGTGTGAGGCCGCACTGGGCATTTTTTTCAATTTAAAAAGGCAGTACAAACACCTATCAACCAAATTTTTTGCGGATTACGTAAAATACAAGTCAAACATCTGCAAGAATTCAAAATTCCACAACCAATTTCAAGAGCTCTATGAAAAAGCTGAAATTGATCGGCCACCGTTCAAGAACATTCCGACGGCCGAACCAGAATATCATCATTCAACACGGACGTATCTCACTCATCAGTAAGCGGAACATCTCGACCATATCAGCCTGTCAGCGGAAGCCAAAAATTCTTAAGGTACTCT
This sequence comes from Xylophagus ater, assembly GCA_963422695.1. Classification (NCBI taxonomy): domain Eukaryota; kingdom Metazoa; phylum Arthropoda; class Insecta; order Diptera; family Xylophagidae; genus Xylophagus; species Xylophagus ater. The sequence goes on from OY730478.1 coordinate 40,417,014, forward strand.
AATATTTTGTTTTAAAAATTTAAAAAACAATTGTACACATATGTTATAAGTTTTTACGTTTGTTTCATTTAGCGACATAGTTTAGTTATCCATTGTAAACGTGAGTTCTTATGTTGAAGCCGGTACCTCAATTTAAAAATTTGGTGGCTTAAATCGGATTTCACCATGCCACGCTTCTGATAACCTGCCAGGCCCTTTGTTAGTGAACACGTGTATACTCTGCCAAAGATATTAATCCACATTTTATTTAAAATAATGGTGTGTGTTATTATGGGAAAATTTCAGATACTACCAAACCAAATACATAACTTAAGTTTTGATAAAAATTTTCAGTGCCAAAAGGCTGTTTGCAAATGGTTTAGCAGAAATATATAACTAGTCAAAGTTGACATTGTAAGATAGTTCGTTAAACCACCTTGTTGGAAGAAATTTATTTTTCAACAGTACAATTGCGGCATTAGTATTTTTATATTGTTAATAATAAAACATGACAGAAAGTGATCCTATTGACTCTACTGTGTTCTCAACAGTGAACGCAGCAAGCATGTATCGGGTCGCAGTTAAACCACCGATTTTTAACCGTGAAGGTCCTGTAATCTGGTTTACACAACTGGAAGCGCAGTTCCGCATCGGTGCAATAACGCAGGATAGTACTAAGTACAGCTATCTACTCGCTGCACTCGATTCGGAAACTATCAAATGCGTCCGCGAAAAAATCATTAACCCTCCGTCAACAAATGCGTACGCGGATTTAAAGACGACTATTGTAGACAGGCTCGGAGACTCAGCACGTACAAAAATAGACATGCTTCTGAGGGGACTTCAGTTGGGTGACAGAAAACCCTCACAACTTTTGCGTGAGATGCAATCCCTAGGGGGTGGCCAAATTCAAGATACTCTCCTCCAGAACCTTTGGATGCAGCGTTTGCCCTCACACGTCCAGTAAATATTGTCAAGCATTGAAGATACTTCTTTGAACAAATTAGCAAATACTGCAGATAAAATAACTGAGATAAACCATTCGGCCAATGTTTATTCAATGTCGTGTATAGCATCTTCATCCGCGCCAGCGACTTCCGATCCGCTGTCCTCGGAATACAAATTTCTCCGTGACCAGATCGATCTGTTAACGAAAAAAATTGATTCGTTAACCCAACCCAATGCTGGTCGACATCGTTCCCACTCTCGACCCCGTTCTCGTTCGGCATCTGCTTCAAGGCAACATAAGGTATGTTGGTACCATTATAAATTTAAAGCAGACTCCCGAAAGTGCATTAAACCATGCAGTTTCGAAGACCCTCCAGCAACCAGCAATTCAAAAAACTAACTGTGACTACGCTGCCGGCGACCATCGATCATAGTCATAGCAGTAGTCGTCTCACTTTATTTGATCCCTCGTTGAAACTACAATTTTTAATTGACACTGGCGCTGATGTTTTCGTTATACCACCTACTCTCAAACTCTTGCAAACTCTTTGCTGCCAACTCCACTGTTATTGACACTTTCGGCCACAAAACGCTGAAAGTGGATTTAGGGTTACGAAGACAATTCCTTTGGCGTTTTATCATAGCGAACGTCGAAAAGGTCATCATTGGAGCGGATTTTATAAACCATTTCGGTTTGCTGATCGACCTAAAGCGGAAGAAACTAACTGATTCGCTTACAAGTTTGGAAATAGCAACAAAAATCGTCAACGGTCCTTCACAATCACTTTCAACTATAGCTCTCGACTCCTACCCACCTGAGATATTTAAGCTCCTTCAAAAATATAAGGACGTTACCGTTGAAGGCCCCACATTAAACAAAATTAGGCATAATGTGGAACACGCTATAGTAACTACAGGACATCCGTGTTTCGCCAGAGTTAGACGACTGAACGCCGAAAAATTAGCTATTGCAAAACAAGATTTGCAATCATGCTCGAGCAAGGGATTTGCCGACCGTCAAGTAGCGAATGGTCAAGTCCGTTGCACCTAGCAAAGAAAAGTAATGGAGATTGGCGACCTTGCGGGGATTATAGAGGCCTTTACTTTGTCACTAAGCCCGACCGCTATCCAATCCCTTACCTAACAGATTTTTCGTATCAACTGGATGGTTGTTCTATCTTTACCTCTCTCGACTTGGTCCGGGCATATCACCAAATACCGATTAACGAAGAGGATATTCCCAAGACGGCAATTTGCACACCTTTTGGCCTGTATGAATTCACCCGTATGACCTTCGGTTTGCGTAACGCTGCGCAAACCTTCCAACATTTCATGCACTCCGTATTACGTGGATTAAACTTTTGCTTCCCGTACATTGATGATATTCTTATTGCCTCAAAGAATACGGCAGAGCATTTTAAACACTTAGAAGCTGTCTTTCAACGACTTAAGAGTGCAGGTCTCGTTATCAACACCAATAAGTGCATCTTTGCAGTTCCTAGTATCACCTTTCTGGGGCATGATATCTCAGCGCTGGGAATAAAACCTTCAAAATCCAAGGTTGAAGCCATCGCTAGCTTCAAATTGCCGGAGCTCGTTAAAGATTTACGCCGTTATTTAGGGATGATAAACTTTTACCGAGTTTATTTGCCGCATGCGGCCAAAGAACAAGCTCTTTTAAACGATTTCCTCAAGGGTAGTAAGAAGAACGACAAAAGAAAAATCAACTGGACACTGGAATCAAAAGAGCAGTTCGAACTGAACAAGACACGGTTGAGCGATGTGGCGTATCTTGCGCACCCTTCACCTGACGCCACGCTCGCGATAATGGTTGACGCATCGGACACGGCGATTGGGGCAGTATTACAGCAACAAGTGTCCAATGTATGGCAACCGCTTAGTTTTTTCTCGAGGAAATTGACAGACACTCAAAAGCGTTACAGTGCATACGACCGCGAATTGCTAGCAGCTTATGCAGCAATTAAGTACTTCAAACACTGGCTAGAAGGACGCATTTTTACTTTATATACAGACCACAAACCCCTTATATACGCGTTTCAACAGAATTTGGACAAGGCGTCTCCCCGTCAATTTAGACACCTTGACTTAATTGCTTAATATACGACGGATATTAGACATATTTGCGGTCTAGATAACGCTGTTGCGGACACGCTCTCTAGAGCTTCTTCAACTATACTGATACCGTAGCTAACGCCATCTTTAGGGGGTGGATCTGTCGCTACGGGGTACCGTCAATCATAACCACGGATCGTGGTTCGCAATTTGAGTCCGAACTCTTCTCGGAACTGGCAAACATGTTAGGATTCACACGTACAAGGATAGCAGCGTGCAATCCAGCTTCCAACGGCATGATCGAACGTTGGCATCGGACGTTTAAAGCATCAATTATGTGTGTAGGGGATAGACAATGGAGTAAATCCTTACCCTCAATATTACTAGGGTTAAGAACCGTTTACCGCGAAGATTTTGGAGCTACCTCTGCCGAGTTAGTGTACGGTAATAACATACATTTACCCGGAGATTTTCTGCAAATGACCTTCCCAGTCCGAATTTGTCAAGCAACTCAGACAACAACTCGACATAATTCGGCCGGCACCACCGTCTCGACATACCAAAGACAAAGTCTTCGTATTCAAAAATTTGGAAGACTGTTCGCACGTGTTCGTAAGAACTGATGCTGTACGAGTTTCTCTGCAACCACCATATGAAGGACCCTTTGAAGTAATTGATCGTAAAGACAAATACTTCACACTAATTATTAAAAACCAACGCAAAACGGTTTCCATCAATCGACTAAAACCATTTTTCAGCGAATCTAACGAAACGAACTTCAAACCAAGCACTCTGATTCCCACTGTAATGCACACCAAGAATTCTAAGAGAGTCACTTTTGCAGATGAAAAAATTAAACCGACCCAAACTCGTTTCGGACGTCAGTCAAAACCTCCGGTTAGACTAAATTCGTAGCGTTCACCAGAGTTCACTGGAAGAGGAGTATTGTGGCGGTTATCAGACACTACAGTCAGTTTTGGGAAATTACTTGTTAGTAAATTCAAGTTCGATTCGAAAGATCAAAAGAATTACTTCTTACGCTCGCTCGCGGTGATTTACCAAATTTGGTTTCGGATGAGAAAACACAAAAATCAATGTCGATGTTTATCAAAAATTGATTTTAAATGGCGCTTTATTACCATGTACCAGAAAACATTTCAAAAATAATCCGTTTACATTTCAACAGGGCTCAGCGCCATCACACAAAGCACGACAAAATCAATAAAACTATGTTCCGAAGTTTATTTCGACACAACACTGCCCAGCGTATTCACCAACAACAATGGGATTCTGTACGGCGACAGGCGATTGTCGCTTGTGACCGATTTGAAAGTGATCACCGCATATTTCGGCATTACGCAGGGCGTTATAGCCGCGACTTAATTTTTCGCTCACTGTAGCTGTCAGTTTTGAAAATATCTGGGTAGGCATTCTGTATAGTGATAGGAGATTGTCGCTCGTCGCTTGTTGCTTTTCGGCATTCCGTAACGTGATATCGTCGTCAATATCTCCGCATATTGATGAATTTGAAGCGACAGCTCAAACCCTGTCATTTTCATATAATTTTATAAGTTGATGTCTATGTTTTTGGCAATTTTTTATTTTATTTTATTTTTATTTCTTTTCTTTTTAAGTGTAAGTAAATTAATTTAATAATATTATTTAAAATATTAAAAATTTTTGTTTTTTTGAATAATATTATAAGTGTTAATGTTCTTTGAATATGCAGGAAAAATTAAAGATTTTTAATGCATCTATTATCATAAGACTTTTATTTTTTATTAAAAAGAAAGTATTAATAAATACATTTCCATACAACGCAATATTTTTTTTTTGACGAACAACAATTTTGGTTTTCACAGAACATTTTCGAAACTGACAGCTACAGTGGGCGAAAAAATTAAGTTGGGGCGAAAACGAAAGTGATCGCCCTACGTAATGCCGAAATCTGCGGTGATCTCTTTCAAATTAGTCATAAGCGATAATCACCTGTCACTGTACAGAATGCCAGTCCAGGGCTTGTCACGCGACTTGATTATTTTTGGGAAAATTTTTCGCAAGTTCGACAGCTCATTCTGTTTGATCAGGGAAGACTTAAAATAATCTGCACCCGTGACAGCGTTTATATTTTTTCATTTTAGCATTTTCAAACAAACCTTTTCAATTAAAAATTCTATTAATTTCCTTTTTCCTGACATTTTATACATTTATGGTTTTTGGTATTCACTTCCAAAACAAACACGCGTTAAAAAAATTCAAAATTTCTTAAAATCATTCAAATAATTTTGCATCTTTGCGAATTAACACGTGTTCAAATTAAAAAATTGTTCGTAAAAAAAAAATATTGTGTTGTATGGAAATGTATTTATTAATACTTTCTTTTTAATAAAATATAAAAGTGTTATGATAATAAATCCATTAAAAATCTTTAATTTTTCCTGCATATTCAAAGTATTAACGCTTAAAATATTGTTAAAAAAAAAAAAACAATTTTTAATGTTTTGAAAAATATTACTAATTTAATTTATGTTACGACAGGCAAAGGGAACCTTAATTTTGCCGACAGAGAATATTTAAGGAATTGTAATAAAAACATAAAATTTAAAATTTTCACACATTTATTTATTAATGTTGGAATGTTGTTTTTTTTAAACTTTGCGGCACATCGTTCAAAGGGACCATTTCTGAAAAGATAGGTAAATAAGAGATACTTGAGAAAACATTACTCAGTGAATATTTAAAGGAAAAATATAGAAACTATCCTACACAACCAATTCTAATATTACGTACTGACATATAATGCTGGTAATACGACCAATGCTATCTTACACATGTGTTGTGACATACACTTATTATGTGTAATAAAGCCTTTTCTACTCATTACTATTTATACCAAGACCTTCATCCATACACAGGACATGCGACAAACGCTAAATTACTTTTGTCGGCGACAAACGCCTTTTATGGTGACAAACACCTTCATCCATACACAGGGCATACGACAAACGCCTAATCCCTTTTGTCGGCGACAAACGCCTTTTATGGTGACAAACACCTTCATCCATGCACAGGGCATGCGACAAACGCTTAGTCCCTTTTGTCGGCGACAAACGCCTTTTATGGTGACAAACACCTTGTGCACATTCAATCACACTATGCATTCAATACATACTCTATCTACGATACTGTCAAATACTCACAATTATTCCGGGATCCTTCCTCGCCACTGGTAAAAATCAAACTGAAGTATTATTTTCAGTTTTTATTTTCACTACCTAACAGCTCGGCCAACCTGAATTTACAAACGTCCTCGTTTGCCATCAACACCGTGGATTTCATCTTCCGAATCTGATTTTCCCCTTGAAGTATTCATCTTTTCAGATGGCCAACAGCTTCCACGTTTTCGAATAGCGCCCGTTAACTTCGGTAAGAACCTGGCAATTCCTTTACAACATACCGACCATTCATTAACCATTTAGTTATTTGGAAAGGCCCTTTATATTTAGGTAGAAGTTTTCTGCTTTGGCCGTCTCCAAATGTAGACTTTCTTACTAGACTAACCCCCTTATTCTGAACGCAGTCATAACAAGTTTTGACTGTCATAAAATGACGTCATTGTCATAACTTTTTTTTAATACTATTTGGTATTCTGACGCGCTCATAACTAACAACTGTCATAAAAACATATCATAAGTTCTGACCGACAATATTTTACATCATAACGGAATTTTATATGGGTTCTCTGAGTGATTCAATTGATAAATATGGAATAATTTCCACCATTCTTTTAGCCACACAAATAATTTTACATCTATAGAAAAATTTCAAACCCATACAAATATTTTCCAGAGTATTTCTCAAAAAAACACGAAAGCTCGCTCGAATTATACCAGTTTAAAGTAGTATATATATTTTGTATATATTTTGTACATTATTATGACCCGTTCGCCAGAATACGAATTTTCGTAGCAGTCATAATTACAGTCAGAGTATTATTGTCATAAATATTTCTGACCGCAAAACTGTCACAATGCCAGAATAAGCATGTAAATCTTCTACATGATAGTTTCTGGCTTTAAATCTTTTTTTTTTTGTCTTAATGATTTGTTTTTTTTTTGCTTTGGTACGTACTTCCGTTTCGGCTTTTGGGTTGTATATTACTAATACAGGTCTTTGGGAAAGTAATGTTTTTAATTGTTCAAATGATTCTTGTTCGCTTGTATTCCAAGTCCATGCTTCTTTTTTTCTTGTTAAGTTAGTTAGAGGTCTCACGATTCGTGCATGTCCTTTTATAAATTGCCTAAAGAAACCTATAAGACCAAAGAACTATCTTACTTGATGAATGTTTTGTGGTGTGGGAAAATTTTCAGTACTCTTGGTTTTATCTCGTCCCGGTCGCATTCCATCGTAGCTAATTTCAAATTCCAGATGGGAAATTATAGTTTGGAAGAAATAGCATTCCTTTGGATTAAGTGTAAGATTGTGTTCTCTAAATACACTTAAAATTGCCTCTAACCGTTGCATACCTTCATCAAAGTTTGTTTAAGGAATCAGTATGCATCTAAATATGCGACAGCAATTGTTCCTTGTCCCAGCATTTTGTTGACCATTGGAAAACACTAAGAGCTGTGGCAATACCAAACGGCATTCTATTTAACTCCATCTGGTGTAATGAAAGATGTTTTATATTTTGATTTTTCCTCTATCGGCATTTGATAATAACCCGAAGTCATATCTAATGTGGTAAAGTACCTATAACCGTGTAGCAGGTCTATTTGGTCATCTATTCGCGGTAACGGAAATCAGTCTTGTATCAATTTACTATCTAATTTAAGATAATCTATGCAAAGTTGTTCTTCGTTATTCTTCTTCTTCACTAAGAGAACAGGTAATGCAAATGGCGAATTAGATTCTCTAATTATATTATATTGAAGTAGTTCATTTACAATTCCTTTAGTTTTTTCACGCCCCGAGGTAGTCATTCGATACGGCCTGTAAGAAATAGGCTTTTCGTTACCTAAGTCGATCTGAAATTCAACCATTGAGGTACACCCAATTTCTTTATCGTTAATGCAAAATTTTATTTAAACTTATACAATAACTTAATCAATTTTGATCCTTGTTCTTTTGATAAACTTGTATCAACATTGACATCATCAAATTTCGCATTAAAGGAATTGTCTTCATTGATATGTAACACTTGTTCCAAATTTTGTTGACACTTTTGTCCGCACGCAAAACATATTTTTTTTTTTTATTATTTCTTTTTCTGTTGGATTTATTACTGGTACCCGGCATTCTCCTTTATCCTCAACAGAAGTTTTACATCTTGGTAAACAGTATTCATTATTCTCTTTCATTTTTATGCTGCTGGCTAAGTAAATATCCCCAATAGCATCAACTGTACATATTACATTAACAGCGTGTTTCGGAGGAATGATAATATTTTCTTTAACATTAACTAATAATTTGTTTGATGGCGAATCTATTACTGATGGCAATTCATTTGTTAACGTCAGCCTGTTGGCCCTTTTTAATCCTAAAAGGCAGGCATTTGTCTTACGACAGAGGCCTGTGAAGATGCAGCGCTGATGGTAATAGCTATTTGCGCTGACTAGCTCGTGAGTGGGGTGGGTCATTACCATCCATCTTTAATGAAAACATAAAATTTTGCGTGCTTAAAGGGGCTGGCAAGAGGGGTTGGGAGGTGATTTCTAGTTTCACACCCTCTTAGGTCACCAGCGGGCAATATACGGAAAATGAAAAAAACAATTTGGGTATCATGTGGTATCATTGGAAATAAGTTTCGAGCCAAAACCTCACATGATCTCCTTTGAAACCATGGATTTCACCTGCGCCTCCCATACCCCGTCTTCCACTCACTTCACTCTCCCATCAAATTTCGGCCTATTCTGCCATAGTTATTCCGTCAAACAAATCACAAATAAATAAAAGGATCATATAACATATTATATCATATTTTATTAAAAAAAAAAACAAAATTTATATTTAATGAAATAAAAAAACATTTATAGCTCAATAAAAAAATTAGAAAAAAAATTTAATGGATAAAGTCTACTTACAGAAATTGCTCCACTAAGGCCTTTGTGCAGCAACCTGTTCACAAAGAAAATTAAATGTATGCAACAAAATTTTAAAAGTTGTAAAAAAAAACAATTGATTCCAAATTTTAAATTATTTCCACGGTTTTCTATTAATGATATATTGGATCCATCTTTACTTTTGTTAATTTGAAAATTTTTCCTTATTTTTTTTTTGTTTTTTTATTTCGTTTCCCTTTCCTTCCTTCAAGGACTTATGTGTAGGCATCAAAATGTTGTGAGATAAATCCTATTATAGTTTGTAATTACATCAGCAGATACTTTTAGCTAATTTAAAGTTCCTTTTTTTTTGAGTAGTAGTTTTTTGTTTCCAAATTTAATTTTATATTTCAATTTTTGTTTTTAAATTTATATATGCAATTCCCAGCTTCACCGGAAAATTTCATATTGATATATTTAATTTATAATTAATCATTTTAATTTGTCTACTTTTAGGTTTTATAGATTTATTTTTTTTTTCTTTTAATTGTAAAAGCAAATTCACTGAAAATTCATATGTGTGTTAATTTGTTGTTATCGGTTTTAATTTGCGACTAATTTAGGGTTTTATTCATTTATATATCTGTTCTAACTTAATAAGATATTCAATCTTCTCAGATTTTACAATTCACCAAAAAACTATTTAATTTTAACTTTCTGTACAATTCTGCCCACTTGATACAACTCTCAGAAACTAACTCCTGGTTACTAACCGACTGCAATTCTCAAAAAAAAAAATGTTTATCAAAAAAAATCCCGGTTGACTTTTCTTTGTTTCTTTTTTTTTTTAAATTTTAACTTTTAGTAATTCTTTCTAAAAAAATTTTTATTCCGTTTTTTTTCTTTTATTAATTTTTTTTTGGGCACAGTGGCGTAGGGCATGGGGCTCACACGTCACACATTGAAATAATTTTCGAATATTTTTAAGTCATTTCCTTTCTTTAAAATGGTTATGTGTGGTTGCTCTGAAAGTTTGTCCTATTATTGCAGAAATTGTTTGTATATTATTAGGCACAACGATAAAGTTAGTTATTGCTTAAGTAAAATAGATGAAGATTTTACTTTAATGTTATTAATTTCACCCAGTGATTTTACTGTACCACCACCATAGCCTTTAATTATTCTATATTTTCCATTATGTTTAAGATTTAATTGCGATAAAAGTTCTTCCTTAATAGTGTTACAATTAGTTCCCAAATCAACAAACACTCTAACATTTAAACCATTTATATCTGCATATTTAAAATATTTCTCACCCTTTCCTTCTTGTTCCGTTAAATGCATAATTATACTAAAGTTTTGCTGCGAACATTCTCCTTGATGAAATTTTCTGCACTTATCGCACCGTTTTGATTTTTTTTTTTTTATAACGTCAAAATTATGTTGCCCTCCAATCCTTCTGAGGAATAGTCTTCTTTGTGTAACTGTTGTGGTTGACGTCTAGTATCTACTTTTTCACTAGGGATCCACTCAGCGCCTGAAAATAATGCGTAAAAATAGTGCCTGCTGTCTAAAACGATATGATTTAAAAATCAAATTTCACAATGTGCCAATAACGCCTACCTCCGCAATTGTGCGGGCCCCTCCAATACAATAAAATACAGAGTGGGAACCGGAATTTGATTGTTCTGGTTTAAATAAAACAAAAGACCATATATATATATTTTTTATTCCAAAAAACTTATAATTTTTTTTTTATCTAAACGTTTGGAAGAAAATTTTTTTATTTTGATAAACTAAAAATTGTCTTGTAATAATAAATGAAAATTTTAAAAACAATTGTTTAATTTGATTTTTGTTAAATCTGAATCATTACAAAATATAATTACATTTTGTTTATGACTTATACAATAATTATTTATTAATAAAGAAATAAAATTAAAAAATTTGGAATTATATTGTTAAATGAAAAAAAAACAAAATATACTTACAGTATAAAATAAAAATAAAGAAAATGTTTTTTTTTGGTTATTTTACATATTATAATAAATTACAAAATTAAATTAATAAATATTTTGTTTTTACGATATTTTTAATTATTTTATAAAACGATTTTTTTTCTATCAGATTCTGTTTTCTTGTCAGTTTTTTTTTTTTTTTTTGTTAAATTTCGTTTTATTATAATTCTCCCTTTTCTTCACCAGAAAACATTAGCCACGCAAAAGATAAATAATCATTGTTACAAAAAAAGAATCACAAAATATTAAGTGTTCAAAATGAAATGCGGCTCTGAAATTTATTGGTTCCATATTTAAAAACGATGAATTTTATCCCAATTTGAAAATTCATAACTTAGATGAATGAATAATATATGTCTCCATTGTTTATATGCATGAAAGTTTAACGAAATACAATCCGATAAGCGATATTTACACCATGGTATTTTATTCACTTTTCGAATGCAAAAAATATTTCCTAACGAAACGATTAAATCCGGGCCCTGTACAGCTCAACCAATCAATGCAAGAAACGGGATGGAACGTATGAGACATTTCCCAGGCTTTTTTCTTTATGCTACTTTGAATAGAAACTGCTGTTTTCCAACTTGGGCTAGTAACTTCTCCCGCCTGTAGCTTATTCTACAGACATGCCCCTATAGATTACAACTTCCTTCAATCAATGTAGAGCCAATTAACGGGAGATCGATTTTCCAAAGAATGAAACGTCCAAACTGCCAAGTTTCGAGATTTATTTCGAAGATTAGAGTTGTTTTAATTAATTTTTAAATAAACTTGAATTTCATAAAAAACAAAAGCGTTGCAGTTTGCACACCTAATATGTAGTCTAATATTTAGTCATCCCTCGATTTTACATGGTTTCTGCCAAGGGAATGCAATTAAATTTAGCAATATTTTTGATACGGTTGGACAATTTTAACGTCAAAATTATGTTGCCCTCCAATCCTTCTGAGGAATAGTCTTCTTTGTGTAACTGTTGTGGTTGACGTCTAGTATCTACTTTTTCACTAGGGATCGTTTTTAGGAATTTTAATAAGTTCTCTGGATCACTGTAATCACCCACTTTTGCAGCCGCTTCTATGGTGAGATCCGCTATGTCATCGATAATACAGGAAACTGCTTTCTCATCACAGATTTCGCAATTGTTTAACAGCGCTAATTTCTCATAATAATAATTAATCGTAGATTCATTTCGGGTATTAACACGTTTCAACATTTCTCTTAGTTGTTGGGCGTAATCAACTTGAACCGGAAATTATTGAATTAATTTTTGTTTCCACTCTTCCCAAGTATAATTGACCGAAGGAAGAAATAATTCTTAACTCTTCTACTTTGTTTATCCATTTAATAATGTTATGCACTTTGTCTTCAGGATAAAATTGTGGTATCATTCACTTCCACTTCTACCTTTAAAACTATTTCCAGTAGTTTTATTCACACTGGAAGTTAGAGTGCGTACTAATTCCGTAAGCTCACTCAAACTGTTCACTTGCGAATTGTTCGAATTTAAAATTGTATTATTTGATGATATCGAGTCACTTTGATTCGAGTTTTTCACTTTACTTCGTCTGGCTAATTGGCTTTTCCTAATATTTTCTTCTTTCCAATTTCTAGAAGCCATTTCTTTCAGAATTTTAACTTACACTTTTTTGTTTTATTTAAAGAGGTTCTATACAATATATATACTATATTTCAAATAAATGACTAATAACCGATCACCAGAAATAGTCCGTTGAACGAGTCGCAAGTTTTTTATTATTTTTTTTTTTTTTTTTTAAACTGACGATTCCAAACGACCGATGAGTTTTCTTACCCCACATCTGACTTGTTAGGACAGGCAAAGCGAACCTTAATTTTGCCGACAGAGAATATTTAAGGACTTGTAATAAAAACATAAAATTTAAAATTTTCACACATTTATTTATTAATGTTGGAATGTTGTTTTTTTTTAAACTTTGCGGCACATCGTTCAAAGGGACCATTTCTGAAAAGATAGGTAAATAAGAGATACTTGAGAAAACATTACTCAGTGAATATTTAAAGGAAAAATATAGGAACTATCCTACACAACCAATTCTAATATTACGTACTGACATATAATGCTGGTAATACGACCAATGCTATCTTACACATGTGTTGTGACATACACTTATTATGTGTAATAAAGCCTTTTCTACTCATTACTATTTATACCAAGACCTTCTCTACTCATTACTATTTATACCAAGACCCTCATCCATACACAGGGCATGCGACAAACGCTAAATCCCTTTTGTCGGCGACAAACGCCTTTTATGGTGACAAACACCTTCATCCATACACAGGGCAAACGACAAACGCTTAATCCCTTTTGTCGGCGACAAACGCCTTTTATGGTGACAAACACCTTCATCCATACACAGGGCATGCGACAAACGCTTAGTCCCTTTTGTCGGCGACAAACGCCTTTTATGGTGACAAACACCTTATGCACATTCAATCACACTATGCATTCAATACATACTCTATCTACGATACTGTCAAATACTCACAATTATTCCAGTATCCTTCCTCGCCACTGGTAAAAATCAAACTGAAGTATTATTTTCAGTTTTTATTTTCACTACCTAACATTTACTTTCTTTTAAAAAAAAAATAGAAATGAAAATGAAATAAAATAAAAAATTGCCAAAAGATAGACATCAACTTCTAAAATTATATGAAAGCGACATGGTTTGAGCCTTCGCCTCAAATTCATCAAAATGCGGCGATTTCGCGTTACGGAATGCTGAAAGGCGACAAGTGCCTGTCGCCGTACAGAATCCCTACCCAGGACGGCGATTACAATTGCCATTTGTCACCAATCGAATTAACGTTCGAAGTCACCATACATGGCATCCATAAAGCTACCAAAATCCGTCAGTGTGTGTGCAAGTATACGTGTTTTTAGTCACTATTTAAAGACATTTTTATTTATTTGCCGCAATTGCCTAGCTGTTAATTTATCTCCAGTCATTCTTCCAAAAATTCATTGAAAGCAGCCAACTTTGTCTGCAAATGACGTCAATTGACTGTTTTGCAGGCGACTGAATTCTTAAACATGCCCCACTTGTGGAAGTCAACGCTTTCAAAGAGAAGTTACTAATTCTTGGTTTACCCGATACTAGCTTTTAATACCACATTTCTTAAGAGTTCAAACGGTTTCCTGTCTTTCCACTCAGCGCCTGAAAATAATGCGTAAAAATAGTGCCTGCTGTCTAAAACGATATGATTTAAAAATCAAATTTCACAATGTGCCAATAACGCCTACCTCCGCAATTGTGCGGGCCCCTCCAATACAATAAAATACAGAGTGGGAACCGGAATTTGATTGTTCTGTTTTAAATAAAACAAAAGACCATATATATATATTTTATATTCCAAAAAACTTATAATTTTTTTTTTATCTAAACGTTTGGAAGAAAATTTTTTTATTTTGATAAAATAAAAATTGTCTTGTAATAATAAATGAAAATTTTAAAAACAATTGTTTAATTTGATTTTTGTTAAATCTGAATCATTACAAAATATAATTACATTTTGTTTATGACTTATACAATAATTATTTATTAATAAAGAAATAAAATTAAAAAATTTGGAATTATATTGTTAAATGAAAAAAAAACAAAATATACTTACAGTATAAAATAAAAATAAAGAAAATGTTTTTTTTTTGGTTATTTTACATATTATAATAAATTACAAAATTAAATTAATAAATATTTTGTTTTTACGATATTTTTAATTATTTTATAAAACGATTTTTTTTCTATCAGATTCTGTTTTCTTGTCAGTTTTTTTTTTTTTTTTGTTAAATTTCGTTTTATTATAATTCTCCCTTTTCTTCACCAGAAAACATTAGCCACGCAAAAGATAAATAATCATTGTTACAAAAAAAGAATCACAAGATATTAAGTGTTCAAAATGAAATGCGGCTCTGAAATTTATTGGTTCCATATTTAAAAACAATGAATTTTATCCCAATTTGAAAATTCATAACTTAGATGAATGAATAATATATGTCTCCATTGTTTATATGCATGAAAGTTTAACGAAATACAATCCGATAAGCGATATTTACACCATGGTATTTTATTCACTTTTCGAATGCAAAAAATATTTCCTAACGAAACGATTAAATCCGGGCCCTGTACAGCTCAACCAATCAATGCAAGAAACGGGATGGAACGTATGAGACATTTCCCAGGCTTTTTTCTTTATGCTACTTTGAATAGAAACTGCTGTTTTCCAACTTGGGCTAGTAACTTCTCCCGCCTGTAGCTTATTCTACAGACATGCCCCCTATAGATTACAACTTCCTTCAATCAATGTAGAGCCAATTAACGGGAGATCGATTTTCCAAAGAATGAAACGTCCAAACTGCCAAGTTTCGAGATTTATTTCGAAGATTAGAGTTGTTTTAATTAATTTTTAAATAAACTTGAATTTCATAAAAAACAAAAGCGTTGCAGTTTGCACACCTAATATGTAGTCTAATATTTAGTCATCCCTCGATTTTACATGGTTTCTGCCAAGGGAATGCAATTAAATTTAGCAATATTTTTGATACGGTTGGACAATTTGCTCAAAAAACTCAAAAACGAATATAACATGTAAAACTAGGGATAGATAGGGTTATTTTAAATAAACATTAAAAAATTTGGTATTTACTTTTTTCTAATTTTTAGATTGGTATCAATATTGTAGCTTTAACTTTTTTTTAAATATTTTAATAATAATTATCTTCAAATTTTAAAAAGTGAATCTTAAATTAAGGAATAAAAATAAAGTATATTTGTGTTTGTTAATAATAATATATATATATAAATAGAATGAAATATTTTATCATATTTGTTTTACTCTCTTACAAAATTTCAAAATTTTTTGTTCGTTTTTTAAATACGACATCCACAATCAGGTTGTCGGGTATTTCTTTGTTTATTTTGTAGGTTTCTTAAAGCTGCATCACCATACTGTATACCGCTACCCATTCGTTCTGGGTCCAGTTCACCAGTTTCAATTTTTGCCAAAATTGTTTTTGAACATTTTAAAAATGCTTCTTCAACGTTTTCACCAGTTTTAGCACTTGTTTCCAGAAATATCAGTTCTAAATATAAAATGAATTAATTCTCAATATATAGTATGTATATGTACTGGGTGGGCCAAAATTCACCATGCGGTTTAAAAATTTAATAACTTTTTCGTTTATATATTTTTTTTTTTTTCAGATTATATAAATAACACTCCATTATTTATTCTCCAGGTGTTATTTATATAATCTGAAAAAAAAAAAATATATAAACGAAAAAGTTATTAAATTTTTAAACCCATGGTGAATTTAGGCCCACCCTGTATTATATATAAATAATTTTTTTTATTGCATGAAAATAAATTACCATTTTCTTGTGCAAATGTACTTGCTTCCAAAAATGTATTTTCACGTGCTTCTTCTAAATCTTTTTTATTCCCAACCAATAATATTACAATATTCGGACTAGCAAGAGTTCGTGCATCATTCAACCAATTTGACAATGCATTAAATGAATCTCTTGATGTTGTATCATAAACGAGTAGAGCACCAGCTGCACCACGATAATATGAACGGGTTACAGAACGAAAACGTTCTTGTCCAGCTGTATCCCAAATTTGTAATTTTACTGATTTACCGCCAACATTAACGATACGTGAACCAAATTCAACACCAATCGTATGAGAACTATCATCTTTAACTATTTTTAAAACAAAACACAATATGGTAAAAGGGAAAAATTATATGGATTAGTCTTAGAATACATATTTTAAATATTTAAATTATAAGCTGGCTTTGTAAATTGAAAATTTAATGTTTTGTTTGCAAAGTATCGAAGATTGCCACAGAAATTATTCAAGGCATTAAAAAATTCGAAAACAACAAGTCATCAGGAACAGACGAACTACCCTGTGAACTGTTCAAGTATGCAATCTTCCAACGTCCGGTTTATACTCATGAAGACAAAGGATATTAAAAAAAAAATTCCTTGGTAAGGACAACTATGACCACATTAATATTGATAACTTCTAATCTTTTCGGAAAAAGAATCACTGAGATAAATATTTGCCCTTCATTTTGATGTAAAATATCTGTTTTAACAGAATCTAGATATTAGGAGATAATATAGGGGTTAAAGGATTTCTAAGAGATACTGTTATTCATAAATCCTGATATTTTTGTAAAGGACAGCTATTGAGTTTAAGAGAGCTTTTTCAAATAATTTTATTAATTTTTTTCCCAAAAATATTTTAAACAATTTCGACAAAATAGTATTTATCAGCAGCAAAAATAATTTTTTTTTTAATGCTTCGTTTGTATTATTAATGCGATTATTCATTTAGAAAGAAAAATATATACCACTGTGTTCAAAAAGTAAGGTGAATTTTGTTGTAAAATTAAAATTTTTATTTATTCTTCCAAATCGATTTCGTCCCCCTCAAAATAATCCCCCCAGCTACAATACACTTATGCCAACGTTTTTTTCAATCTTTGAAGCATGCTAAAAAAGCGTCCTCAGGTATAGCCTTCAATGCGCTTAGCGATTCACGTTTGATCTCTTGAATCGAATCAAAACGATTTCCCCGGAGTGGTCTCTTGAGCTTTGGGAACAGCCAGAAGTCACACGGTGCCAAATCAGGCGAATACGGTGGTTGTGGAGCGACATAAGTGGAGTTTTTGGCGAAAAACCCACGAAGAACCAGTACAAAATTGAGAAATTTTGGCACCAAACGCGATTTGACTCTTCTGAGGCACAAATGATCCTTCAAAATTGCTTGCACTGATCCAATTGATATTGCAAGCATGTCAGCAAGGTCTCGAATTGTTAATCGACGATTTTCGAGCACCAATTCTTTGATTTTCTTGATGTGTTGCTCATCAATTGACGTCGATAGTCGTCCAAAGCGTTCCAAGTCATCAACAGGTTCTCTGCCTTCTTTGAAGTCTTTGTACCACTTGTAAACATTTTTCTGTGACATAGTCTCGTCACCGAAGGCCGTTTCAGCGGCGGAAATTTCATCCCGCAAGCAAAATTTAATAGCACTTCTTTGCTCAACAAAATTCGACATCGTAAAAATCCCCAAATTCACTTTTCTTTGTTCACAAAACCAAGCGTAAACTAAAAACTAATGATGATATTGACATGTAATTTGTCACAGATGTCACTAACAGTCCTAGCAACTTGAAATTTGTTCGATTCGGTTAACGTGGGAAGTTTAAATTAAAAATTGACCTTACCTTTTGATCATAGTGGTATACCATAATTTTTCTTGTGAAAGGCGAATATCGGTTATAACGAAACGAATTTAGTGCAATTTTACGATATTTCCTTTATTAAATATATATTTGAAACATATGTTATTAAAGTTGTAGTGGTACAATCATCCAATATTACGGTTTCGCATTAATTCCAGAAACGATACTTTATAACAGAAATCGATCGTCAATATCAGATATATGTTAGTTATCAGTCTTCTGTTACTACTTCCAAAAGAGAGTTCCTCGAATACGCGCTAAACTAATTAAATAAAATCTATTGTTACCGAATAAAATTAAACTTAACTTAATAAATAATACTTTTAAGGTTTTATAACCTAAACTGTTGTTTTAATAATCACACGCTAAAAAGTTATTGTTTCTTTAATACAAATTTTAAAAAGACGGTTTATATTTTCGAATACATAATTATATCGATATGAAATGTACATACGAAAATACTCAAAACATTGTAAACTTAATTGCTGTATTTTATTGGGAATTAGGGCATGGTCTGAATAATCGATTACTTGAGTAAACAGAATTATTCCAATATTTTGAATAATCCAACAAAAACTGAATAATTATTTCATTTAAGAGAAACGAAGCAGAATAAATTTGGAAAAAGGAAATTAGACGCGATCGTCCTTCTATGAAAATGACAGAAACAAAATATTCCGCACAAAATAAGGAAAGAAAATTACAATTTTTCATTAGAAAGAATGAAATAACCTATAAATCAAATATATTCTATTTTACTTCGCGCTGCCTATAAGATAATTGTAGAAGCGAGAGCATAAATAGTCTTATAATAGCCTTATGAATTTTCGATTATAGAAAGAATGAAACAAAAAAATCAATCGAAATTTTTTTTAACTCAATTTTTGTAACAAAAACCGCTAGTTTCCTTCAAACTATAACTAATAATAAAGTCCGGAAACTTCCTATCCGCCGTTTTTCAAATTTTGCCTGTTCTTTTTCAAACAATTTTCTATCCTCTGCGGACATAGATAGCTACATATTGTACGTATGGGTGAAAGAGAAATATAATCTAAGCAAAGAAACACGTGTTGAAATTTATATGCAATGCACAAATACTAAAAGAAATATAAAGTTTTTTTCTAAGTCTTTCATGTGCTTTTTTAAGAACATTTCATTCTCTCTCTTCCTGATGGATTTTGCCTATAAAAACTAAATGTACTCTTGCGTATTCTTTCGCACTTATTGCCACGTGCTTTTTCTGGCTACTTCGCTAGCTTTCCACACTTTATTATTAGTTACACTTTGGTTTCCTTAAGGGCAATCTCCACACAGCCGACATCCTATTCTGATAAAAATATGGGATGCACTTATGCAAAATTTAGTTAAACAGAAAGGGAGAAACAATCATCCTACGAATTTTGTCGTCTTCTGCAGTTATAATTTCCCCATCTGATTCTTCATCTGCTAGATGATTCCCCTCAAACGCAGGTAAACTTGTTCATCTGATTTATGGGTTTTCATCTGCATTTGCATACTCTCACAATAATCATACACGATATCGCTTTACACCACCAAATTTTCCTTTAGGAAGTTTTTCTATGACGAATTGATTTTTATGGTTCAGTGATGAAATACGCAAGTTAAATTTTTAACTTCTATACGAAGTATATAAAAAATAAAAAAATTTGTTTTGCAAATCTCCACGTTTCATAAGATTCTAAATGGTTTGCAATCATTTTTATCCAATGTCTGTCTGTCTGTATATCACAACAAATGTTGTGATTAACTAAGGACTTCGTTCACTCTGAATTCCCATATTCATATAGCTTTCTTTTAGAAAGGCTTTCGGAAGGTAACGTGATTTGAACATACGTATAGAAGTTTCGTCGTTTTGCACTATAGCTTGTTTTTAGATATGATAGGAATTTAAGCCTTATGATAAAGTCTGAAAACACAATTTGGTACTACATTTTCCTATAAAATGGAAGGGAATGTTCTTAAATTTCCCATAATATTATAAATTGTGTGGGGAGAGACCCTGATATTTTTATTCGGTCAATCCTAGCGAAAATTGCAAAAGTCCATCTCTTTTTACTTTTCTGATTTTTCTCGTCAGAATAGGATGTCGGCTGTGTGGAGATTGGCCTTTATACTTTTTTTTAGCTGCCAATATGATTTTCTCAACACTTTCAAGTATTGGTGCATGTACGAATAATAAGCAGAAGAGATTTTTTGTTATGGATATTACAATTATTTAAGTGTTAGTTCCCGTATGAATAGTGATTCTTATTTTTTGCATAAGAATTAGAATTGTTTATTAAAGCTAAATTTATTTTTATCTCTGTTGCACTAACATAATGTAATCTGAAAAAAATGATAGATAGCTAAAGAGAATCATATGTATTTTGAAGAGAATATTTGCTCTTTTGTATTTTTATTATAATTTTTCTTTTTCTTTCATATACAAATTTATTTCTCTTCGTAAGCAGTAATTTTTAGTTAAATTCTGGGCATTTACATAGGAAGGCATTGTTTGGTTGAAATTAGACCATCAAATAATTCATGTTTGCTTACATCGAAAATCAATTAATTTTTCCATGCCCTATTGGGGATTCTATAGGGGGCTAATTTTACTTTCTCAAAAGACCGATTTTTCTAATATAAATTCTTAAAAGTTTTAATTTCGAATTTTCGAACCACTGAAAATATTTAAAGGAATTATTTGTTTGCATACCCAACTAGAGTAATTTTTTCTAAGGTTAAAACAATTAAAAATTCTTTTTTTAATAGCAAAAAAACTGACCAAAATGAGGTACGATGCAAGATTCAAACAAATTTTCTGTTATTTTTAAATATTCCAACGAAAAATATCTTTGATTTGCGCCATCTACCGTCTGGTAGATAGTACTATCCATCGCTAATTAGCGCCCGATATAATCTGGGGCTAAATATTTGTTGTATGATAGACGCGGATAGCATTCTCAAAAAAATATAGCAATCGTATGTTTAATAAAAACCTAAAAATATTGTTATCAAATATACGCATTTTTTTTATAATTTTGATTTTAAAAATCTAATGCTGTTCAGTATTTGAAATATAAAAAAAAATTTCTTTCCCTTAAAAAGTCACATAGTTATCAAAAATGTTGGCGTTACCTTCTTCTAGGAAACAGGTATTTCTTCTTGACAAAAATTGACAATTGTGAAATTAAGAAAAATTTCGATTGATTTCTTCGTCTTAATCTTAGTCTAACATCAATAAGAATATTTATGATCTAGTTTGCTACAATTATCTTATAGGGAGAACGTTGTAAAAAAAAGGATGTTTGGTTTATATCGAAATATGCGTAATTATAAAGTATCCCGACTTCCTATCTCTGCCGTGATGACGTTTCTACCGATTTCGACTGTAAATTTTCAAATAATTTTCTATTCATTGCTGACATATATAGGGCTACATATTGTACTTATGGGTGACAGAGAAATATGATATAATTATACAATTTCAAATTATAAACAAACTAACACATGCTGAAAATTATATACCAATGCGCACATGAAATTCCATAAAATGGTGCCGTCATGGCATGTGCTCCAAATTTCATTCTCCCTCTTCTTGATACATTTTGCCTTTGAAAACTGCCCGTGCCACTTTGCACTTATTGCAGTTAAAATTTCTAAAATTTTGTCATAAAAAAAATTATTTTGAAATGTTCAAAATTTTTAAAATACCAATATTTCTAGCTGCGGAATTTCGTCTGGAAGATCTAACACATTCGATTTGTCTCTTAAAATTTTTTTTTCTAATTCTTTCTGTTCTATTTTGTTGTCTTTTTTCATTTTTCATTGCAATCACGGATCTGGTGTGATTTCTCGGACCCAACAACTATCAACATTTGTTATTTAAAAAAAAAAAAAAATTGTATATTATTAGTAGTGACTTAAAGCATGCTCGCTGCACTACGCTCCGCTCCCTACCCCCACTTAAGGTTTTATACTGACTGAATATCACAATAACTTTGTTGTTGGGTCTAGGATTATACACCGGACCCCAAAGTAATGTGAAAAAACGGGCCTAATATCGTAAATTAATATAACCAAAATATATATGTATGTATGTATACGCTTGTGGTTGCAAAACACACATACGTAGTGGTAAGCTAACAACAGTCACTCCGATTGGCAACAGTTAATTCAAACATTAGTTAGACATTTTTACTGGTTTTCATTTTATTTATAGCTTTGTTGAGTGACCTTCAACGATTTTTTTGCTTTGATTTCACACGAAACAATTTCTTATCATTTTAACATCATTTATTCAATTTTTTAGCACTTGCTAGAATTGCAATTTTTTTGCATCACAGCAAATTCTCTGAACTGAGTTAATAAATTTAAACAAAGAAAATTGTATCCTACGTCACACGTATTTCAATAATTTCAAAATAGAAGTTATCGATATTTAAAATAAACAAAACTCACATTTGCTTTCAATAAAATGATGTAACAGGCAACTTTTTCCACTGCCAGCACTTCCAATAATTAAAAATTTAAATAAATAATCTAAAATGAAATAATAATGTAGAACAAATCCAAACAAATAATTTTTATTTTTATAGCTTACCATATGATTCTGACATTTTGTAGAAATGTTTTTCTTCCAGATTTCTCGATTTTATTGTTGTTTCTGTTGATATATTAAAAATTTTCAAATTATTGTAAAGAAATTAAATAAATCACATTATTAAAACAAATAACTAGAAGTGTAGGAAACAAAATAATTTATACGGAAACTTTCTTTTATTTTAGATTTTTCTGCTGCGTGATTTATTTGGCGATGTTTTGACGTTCCGTTTTCGTATGTTTTGTGCGTTTATACTATATACATAAATCAAAAGATGTAGTTTGCATGGCTGTATAGTAATGCCATATGAAGGAATTTTGGAGAATTTCTGAATTATGCTGGAAACACATGTGCACAATTTTGCTTGCAACAGAATTATAATGCACAGGCTTGTATGAGGCCGAATACATGTAAATTCTGCACGCAGCCCGCAGCAAGATGTCGCGATTTAAACTTTTGCTGCGCAGAAAAATTGTTCCCAACTTACGAAGCATAAGCTACAAATTCCAGATAAATAAGTGTATAATTCGTATATATTAATTATAGTAAGGCG
The DNA here is from genome assembly GCA_963422695.1 of Xylophagus ater. NCBI lineage: Eukaryota > Metazoa > Arthropoda > Insecta > Diptera > Xylophagidae > Xylophagus > Xylophagus ater. The sequence goes on from OY730478.1 coordinate 40,440,532, forward strand.
GATGATTTTTCCGTTTGTTACCAGCTAAAAAACAGAAAGGTGGAGAGCGTTAAGAGATAAATTCTACAAAGAAATAAAAAAATAAAATCTGGCTTCTGAGAGTGGAACTTCTTCCCCAAAGATGTGGACACCGAAAATACAAGGTATTGAGCAGTTTGTACTAATACGGAAGCATTCATACTCAAACCGATTTGTTTTATTTGAATGACTTCAGGAAATTTTCCACAGGTTTGGTCACCCGATGGCGAATGTTCCACAAGCCTCTCATTCATGTCTGATGGCCATGAATCTAAATCCACATCGTCGGACCACTTATTAGAGTCCAGTTTAAGTGATAACACAACAAGCACAACAAATGTATCCACTCCTATTAATAAAAAAACTAAAAAAGTTGATAATATGAGCAAAGAGGCAAAGAATGAAATGTGGTGAAATTATTTAAAGAGACTTTGGGGGAACCAACAATGAAAACAAAAACGGTTGCTCAAGACTTCTTTGAAATACTAGCAAAGCAAAGTGATGAAGCCAATCTATCACCATTTGAATTTCTTCCCTTCAAATAAAAATGTTAAATGTATTAAATGAAACACTTCAAAATAGACAACAAAATTAATAAATTTTCGAATTTTTATTTTTAATCACAAAATATTTAATTATTTAAATAGCTTTTTAGGTAATCTGGCATTGCGAAGGCGTTTTGAGTTGCGTTGGAATGGTTGAAGATTTTACTTTGCCGCAAAGGTGTTACTTCTTTACGCCAAGTACCTGGAATTAATTGGCCTCTATTTGAAAAGTGGTCAACATAATTGTTTGGGCAATAGCTTCCAGTATCATGCAATTTTAAAAAATTATGTATCCTCCACTTGGTCGTTAGAATTCCAAATGTATTTTTGATTCTAACTCGTGCTTTAGATAGCTTTGTATTGAAATTTTCTTTGTCAGGTGTTAGTAATCTTCCAGGGTATGGTCTCAATATATGCCGTTTGAGGGGAAAAGCTGCATGAAAGGGAATTCCATGGTTAAATTAGGCAATAGCCCGGATTTGGGAATATTCATAGTTTCTTGTAATATTTGATTCCCGAAACCGCTTGCCTTCAAGTCTTCAAATTCCCCCATCGTTGTGACTCCCGTAAGCTCCTATGTCCACAGCTCTGAATGCATAATTAAAATCACACTGAAATATTGCTTATAGTTAAAATAGAGTGTCCCCGAATGCGGAGGACACTTTATTTCAATGTGTTTATACCATCGATAGCATCTATCACATGCAGCATGCCTGTATTCCCCAAGAATTGGTCTACAATTTTTCCCCATTCACCTTCATTTGGCGGACTCAAGTAAATGTCATGTAATTCAAATGGCTTGACATGTTTCTAAAATTATTAAAAACTTACGCCAATGTGATAGTTAAGCGACATTCAGGGTTTATAGCACAGTATAATATATGTTTATGCCCTAGACATACTACACGATTTAACTCGGTCGTCCATTTGCCAATTTTTATACAGGCTGAATAGCGCGGAATAAGTTTGCAGGGTTGAAACAAAAATTTTAAGAGGTTTTGAAGGAGATTTCAACAAAATCTCATTGAAATCTCAAGATTTTGAAATCCTCTATTTGTATGGGAAATCTAGTAATTTGGATGTAGATTTGGCGAAATCTAGCAAAATCTCGAGATTTGATGGAGATGGAAACATGGTATTAAGCATTTTGATTGGTTCAACGAATTGTCAAAAATAATCAAATAATTTCTCAAGTTTGCGAAATAACGCGTGACAAGCCCTAGTTATAATTTTTCCTGCATAATTTTTTTATGTAAACGGGGGAAACGAAATCTCCAGTTAATGTATCTCCATGGTAAATACACAGCATGTAGTTCGGCTTTAATCTGTAAATCAATTTCAGATAACTTCATTCTTGTTTTGGTTTGATTTTGTGCGACGTTTTTTCTATTAATAATTATTTTAAAAAATTTGCATTTACGTAAAGTTGTTTAAATGCTTTCAGCTAAATTAATTGGTCCAGCTGTATCACCTCTGACAACAGTATTTCAACAAACCCAAAAACTTTGGGCTTATGTTGCGATTGCTTTTAATAAAGTCGATCCGGAACGTCTGAAGCTTGTTGGTTCTGATCGCCTATGTGCCGAATGGATTTTGAAAAATGGTGGTGCAGTGAGTTTTACAGTAACACCCGGCAAATATCTACGTGATTATAATTCATTGCCCCCAGAAAACGTTCGCCTACAACTAAAAGAAATCGATGCCACTAAATCATCCATAATGAAAATTGGTTTGGATCATTTGCAAAATTGTAAACGAATTGATAAAATCATTTTTGATGAATGTAAACATTTGGAAGATGGCGGTTTGGATGGATTGATTCATGTTAGAGATACTCTAAAACATCTCCAGGTGTCCAATTGTAGTAATTTAACTGACAATTGCTTGATGATAATTAAAGAACTGACAAATTTGAAGCATTTAATTATTTGTAACTTGCAATTTGTAAAAAATATTGAAAATGTCACGAAAATACTAAAAGAAAATTTACCAAAGTGTGTAATCGAAATTTCCAAATAAAAATTGGAATTCTTTACTGAGGTAGAAAGCTTCGATCCTCAAATTACAGATAAAAGGACGCCAAAGCCGAATTATTTATGTAATAACATTAATTAATTAGTATTTTATTATAAATATAAATAAATGGAATGTTATAAAATGTTTGAATTTTTTTTCAAGAACTGTACGTGATTTTTGAAATGCCATTTATAACTTGGCCAAATTTAAAGGCGTTAACAGCCATGCTTGAAAGTTTAAACTTGTTTTTCTCAAAACATTTTACGAAGTCGATATCATCTCGAAAACCATTTCAGATCATTTTGAAATGTTCTCAAAATACAATATTCAAAGGTCGATAATCCAGCTTTGTTTTTTGGATCGACGACTGCGTGGAAATTTCATATTTTTTTTTTTTTTTTGAATTCTAGTTTTAAAACTAGATGTTACTCCAGAGCCAACTTACGGTTATGCAACGCAAAGTCGAAAAAGGGCCAGAGATTTACTTGGCCAAAGCAACGCTTTAATTCGCCATTTTACGAAAATTTTTTTTTTTTTTTAATTACAGTTTTTTATTGTTTGTTACGTAAATATTTAAATTTTTTACGATGATTTGAGTTTACAGCCTTTTCCCTCACTAACTGTAAAGCCCTTTACAGCCTCCAAATGTGTGTAGAATGTTCGGGATCCAACTGCAAACTCCGAGTCCGCAACCTTTCCCCTCACTAACTGCAACGCCCTTTGCAGCCTCCAAATATGTGTGGACTTTTCGAGGTCCAATTGCAAACTGAAATTTCATATTTAAAATTGTAAAAACCAAAACACCCATTTTAAAGGAAGATCATTTTCTGTACATTTACTAAAAAAAATGAATTGCGTTTTTGAATTAATTGCTTTTTCTGTTAATTTCATGTTTGTACTTTAAAGGTTAGTATGCAGTATGCAGCGAAACGAGATTTCCCATACAAATTTGACATTAACGAAATCCAAACGAAAAATTTCGTTCATAACTTCGTTTTCCCAGTTTGCAATTCACCAGAGAAATTTCTATTTGGAGATAGATGGCGTGATTAAACTCTCCCAAGTCTCGTTCCAAATAAATATTTTGATCAATTAATTGCTTTTTTTTCATTGGTCAAGTCGACATTTTTTTACGCTGAAAAAACAAAAAAAGAAAAAATCAAATTGATTAAGAATATAAAATAGTAATTATTTATTCCACATATATCCATTTATTCCATATATATCCACCATTAAATTCGAGTAATGGAAGAGTCTAGTGCTCACCTGGACAACTCAAACTGGAAAAACACGTCGGCGAAAAATTCGGAGAATCGTTTCAAAGTACTGGAGGAGTTAGGACCTAAAAAAAATAAGAATTGTAACAATATTAACGTCAATAACAATAATTTACATAATAATAACAAAACTGCAGATAATGTTAGGCAAAAAGTAGGTTGGTGTCCTCATATTCACACCAAAGGTTCTGAAGAAGGACACTCTGCTTCTAAAGGGAATTACGTCTGAGTATACTCCTGTGGAGATACTTGCAAGTATTAAGGAAAAAGCTCCAACTGTTGCAATTTTTAAAAATTCTCCCTTCTCTACCCTAGATCTAGGGATCAAGGACTCGATTTAAATATGTTCATAGTGCAATTGGAACCCAGGCAAAATGTCAGTGAGTTGATTAATATAAAGTCATTGTTATATCAAAAAGTTACTTGGGAAAAGATAAATAGGTCGGACCCTATACTATGTATGCGATGTCAAAGATTTGGTCACATCAGCCAAAATTGTGCGTATGAGAGAAGATGCGTAAACTGCGGCACCAATCATATCAAGGACAAAATATTCCTTCGGTATTGCAAGTGTTCTTCTTCGGCAGTTCTTTGCCTGAAATCGTAACATAAATCAATTAAAATCTAAATGATATCACGCAATTAAATAATATTCTTGATTCATGAAAGTGTTCATATAGGAATCATTTACTTGTTTGGCATTTTATTTTCATAAACTAACTGATAAGTAAATAATAGATAAAATAGAAACACATATCATGTGCCTTAATGTTTATCTTATAGAACAAACAAGCTTTTATCTAGTATTAGTGTGGGAAAAAAGAAAAACAGAAGGGAATTATATTTATTTTTTATAATGTTCAGTTGGTAACGCCATGATGATCAACCCAAGATTTTTGAAGTGAAATACTTCTAAAAATTATGTCACAATTTTGTGTAACGAAACGTTACATTACAAAATATCTCATTATATGGACGTCCTTGACGATTACAATGTTCGGCAATATTGTGGAAATTATAATGTGGAATATTTCCGTCGAAGACCAAATAATTTTATCTGCCACCGTATTGGCGCTGTGGTCGATACAAATTTTTTAACTTTTTATTTGGAAAAAATCATGGAACGCTAACTTTGTAACGCAGCGTCACATGTCACATCAGTGTAAGCTGACTAACAATCGCGTCGTTTCTGTGCATATGGCTGGCTCGGAAAGCGGTCAGCGCATCTTACATACATTAACGGGCATTGCTTCCTGCTACGGCTACAATGACTCCGGTAAGAAACGTTTGCGAGTCGACAATTCTGCTCAATCACAACACGCTGACAATGCTTCCACGTGAACGCCTATGACTATTGCAGAACGGACGAGGGCACGAAAGGCTAGGCAACAACAAGTGGAACAAAAGCAACTCGCTGACAAGGCTTCGACGAGTACGGATATGACTGGTGCAGAACGGATGCCGGCATGTAGGGCTAGGCAAGTTGCTAAACAAGCGGAACAAAAGCAACTCGTTAATAAGCCTTCCACGAGTATGTCTTCGACAGGTACGGCTGCGACTGGTACAGAGCGGACGCGGGCATTTAGGACTAGGTAACTTGCTCAACAAGCGGAACAAATGCAATTCGCTGACAAGGCATCGACGAGTACGGAAATGACTGGTGCAGAACGGATGCGGGCATGTAGGGCTAGGCAACTTGCTAAACAAGCGGAACAAAAGCAACTCGTTGACAAGCCTTCCACGAGTATGTCTTCGACAGGTACGGCTACGACTGGTACAGAGCGGACGCGGGCATTTAGGACTAGGTAACTTGCTCAACAAGCGGAACAAATGCAATTCGCTGACAAGGCATCGACGAGTACGGAAATGACTGGTGCAGAACGGATGCGGGCATGTAGGGCTGGGCAACTTGCTCAACACACGGAACAAATGCAACTCGCTGACAAACCATAAAGAAAAGCTTCATTTCACTTCTGCAGTGTGGTCAAAAGCACATTTCCTCTTTTTATGTTTTGGACTCTCAAAACATGTTTTCCGGTTTTCTTGCTGCCTTCCAGTCATTTCGTGTGGGACCTATTTTCCTGACTTTTGAATCATTCCCATAGCATGTAAACGTCTGGAAGTTATTGCTTGATCAACATTTACCATTTCTGCCATTTGTTGTTGGCTTAAAGTTTCATTTTCGTCCAATATTTCTTGCAATTCGGTGTTTTCAAACTTTTTTGGCGGTGTTCCACGTTCTTCATGTCTCACATCAAAATGATTTCTGAATCGTTGAAACCATATTTTGCATGTTGCTAATGAATAGGATAGTAGAATGAATTTTCTGCTTTTTTTCGATGGCGCAACAACAGAATTTCTTGCGCTGACTCACGGACGAAAATTACCTCGTGTGACTTGAAAAATATTACATTTTACTTGAAGAATTGTTGCCAGTTTTGAAAATACAGAATTTTTGTCGAAAGAAGAAAACGCTATACGACTATAAATAAACCTTTGGTATTTAATTTGAAAATTATTTATTTACAATTAAAAATTACATTTTGTATTACAAACAATTGTTTGCTTTCCTTAAAATTATTTTCTATTTTGTAATAATTTGATTGTGTAAAAAAAACTTAAAAATTGACAAATTACACCAAAACAAAAAAATCTTATTTCCGTTAAAGAAATGAGCGTGAGCGGATGTGAACTAAAGTACTTTTTGAAATTGACTTTGTCAAGCTTACTATTCACAGATGGCATTTATTTTAAGTTTATGGGGGAAAATAAACCAAGCACTTTGCATGACATTTTATACGATTATAGTATAACTCAAATTTGTTTGTGTGCCAACCTAAAACACCCACAAAAAAAAACAATGAAAACAACCTGAAAAATAATCACTTAGGAAATAGCAATGTTCTCGTTTCAAGCCCAAAAAATTATGAGTGCTTCAGAAACGAAGTGTAGTATTTTTGCACCCCATACCACCAAAAAACAGGTTTTGCGTACACGTTATATCCGTGTCTGGCTCGAAAATTTACCCTGCGAATAATAACTTTAGTTTTCATAGCAATTATTGAAAAGAATGTGCTCGGAGTCCCTGGATTCCATATGCTTCTTGATGATTAAAAATTTCGATTTAATGTCAGCTGTCAAAATTCCATCGGACGATTTGAGAATTTGTACCATGAAATTCTGAACAACCACACTAATTACGATGCGATCATCTTACGCGATGCTAAAAAATATTCAAATCGTATATGAAATCGAATCGAAAATTCAGTCGAATCAAAATACACCATTCCATTTCTGTATACAAAATATTTAATAATATTAAATGATTTATTACGAAGCTATCGGGTAAACATCATTTCTTGCTTTGTTTTCTTTATATTCAACTGAATTTGCTTAATTGCTACTAAGCTTAAACAGCGCAAGTAATACATACTCCTAGTCACTGAGCATGGGAAAATATTTTGTATGTTAATTTTTACACATGTGTACTTTTAATCAAATGATACCATCATCGTCGAAATCGTACGATGTGAACCGATATTGCACAAACATAATTTCAGCTTTATAGGTCTATTTTCAGAATATAATTTTTAAATAAAACAAAATAATAATGGATGTCTAATTCGATGAAGATTACTCTAAAATACCGTGTTTTAGGTATTTCCAGTTTTTCGTAGCAAATTACTTCATAAAAAAATTCAAAATATTCGAAAATTAAAAAGAATTGTACGTGACATAAGACCAAATTTCTTTTTTTTTGATTTAATTAAACTCGCTTGAGATTCAAATCAGTGTATTTATAGGAGTATGGTTATTTTTACGAAGGCTTTTATTTTAACACAAGCACTTCAAAATGAAGTTTCCCCGTGAGAAAACTTTTCGTGCAACATCTCCTAGTAATAAACTGCGAAGTCAGTTTGGAGACTTTAGTTACTATTCACACAAGTAATAAATTACAAATATTTTTTTATTGATTGAATTAAGAAAAAAATTAAAAACGCTTTAAAAATTAAGTTTGCTTTTATTTACATTGCAATTCGAAGTAATAAAAAAAAATACTTTTAATAATTTTGATTCTAATTTTCTCTTTTTTATTATTTTTTGTACTTTTTTCTTGTTTTACACAAAATTATTTAAAATTAAAACAAAAACAAATATATTTCGCGCAAAATGAAAAAATTAACGTTATTTGTTTTATTCTTTATATTTGTTTACTAATTTTTAAAATTAATTTTTGTTTTAAACTATTTTTGTGGGATATTTTTATTTTGTTTTACTTAAAAAGGAAATTTTTTTTTTTAAACATTCACTTCCTATAGCATTTGCTCGATTATTTTAGTTTTTTGTTTTTAAATAAATTTAAAATAAAAGAAGACAATTTATATTAACTTAAAAGATATAATCTAAATTTAGTTGAAAGGACATTACATTTAAAAAACTAAATCTTTAAAAAAAAATATTTCTTGAATATCGCGTACCGACAACGATTTTTTTAATAAATTTACATTAAAATCGAGACCACCAAAAAATTGAATTTGTATTTGAAATTAATTCGAAAATTACCATAAATAAAAAATATGGCATAATCAATACATGGGCGATAAATAAATATCGACTTAAGCGATTCGGGCTTCGATTTATTCAAATTTGAAATTTCGGAATAAATCCTGAAACCAGATAAATCTTTTAATCTTTTTACCTAATAATATCATTTTTACTCTTTGTAAGAATTTCAAAATACAATCTTACACCAAAACTGCACATGACTTATTTCAAGACATATTTTCAGTCTGAAGTTTGAAGACACTAACTTTTTATTTGCCTTGAAATAAGTTGTGTGGAGACTACTAGTAATACTTGTGATGAACTATAATGAGAAAAATTAAAATAATTTGTCTCATTTTGAAGCTATATAAACTGCGGTGTAGTTGTTAAATCTAAAGCCTGGATATTTTGTCAATCAATAAGCGTCGATTCAACAATTGGTGAAACCTTTTTATTGGATCGCATATTATATTTCGTTATTAAATGATTGAAAAACATATATTTTATTGGCTTTTCGACACTCAAAAGAACTTTTATCCATTAATATATTACTTTTTTTTTATTAATTTAAAATATTCTCGGTATAAGAATATATCGAACCTTTGAACAATATCGTGTCCATGCAGAATCATAACGTGCAAAATTCCGTTGATTCACACGTATCGAACGATGTATTAAGAAAGCAATAATTAATATGATTGATACAAATGGTGGCCATGTAAATTTCCAATATAATGTTAAAATAAATGAGATTAATTGAATTAATTCACCAGAATAATTTGGTTGTCGTACAGTACCCCATAATTTACCTAATAATAAACGTTTACCTTGAAATGTCGGAACAGTATCGACAAATAATAAATCATATTTTGACGGATTCATACGATATTGATATTTGATTTTATTCGATGAACGTTTTATTATTAAACCAATCAAAAATATACATGTTATTAGGATAACACCCCATGTTGGAATTGTTAAGTAACGTTTTGTATTTAAAGTGTATTTTGGTAAAATTGTTAATAGAAATGGCGTTGCAGAATAACGTAATAATAATAATGCACCAACACCTTCATGTTGTAATTCAAATGATGATGTTAAATGATGTTCAAAATATATTAAATCAATTATATAAATTAATATTAATGATGATATTAACAATGTTGTTACATCATAATTAAGATTATTATAATATGCAAAGAATTGGCCAATAAATGTTTGTACTGGATTGATTTCATCGGTACTTTTTGTTTGAATTAATTCGAAATTTTTATAAAAATACGTTAAACATAGTAAATAAGTTGTTATTAATGATGTACGATATGAAACCAATTTTATATCAACAAAATTAAACCATTTCGGATTTATTTCACGACCAATAAAAGAATCTATTATGAAATTATTTGTCTTTGCGTATGGATTCCATAAATTTTGTGATATATAATTTGAACGTAAATAACACCATACCGATAAGAATAATGAACTAATTAAACTATAAATACATATTTTTAAAGAGTTCTCATAAATAAAATCAATGATTTTATAATTCATATAAAATTCGCTGAATAATAATGAAATTGTTGTTATTATTGTTGCTGAAATTGAATTAAAATAATATTGTATAATTCCACGATCATCATTATATAAACGTACTACACGACCAAATGGAATTGTTGAAATCAAAAATATACCAGTTGTGAATGATAAATAAATTCCAAAAATGTTCACATCCATTAATTTCTCCAAAAAATTCGTATTCGCCAATTTTTGTATGTTTTTAATATCCGAGTACTTAAATTCACACGATTTTTTATTACATACGATTTGTAAATATATGGTAAATAATGGTATTAAAATCATTAAAATTAATGAGCCAATAGCACCACCATATTCTCGTGGTGTGATATTTTGTCGTGATAAATTGAATTTCGATTGTAATTGTGATGCCGTTTGAATTTGGTTTCCATATGAATATTTATTACGTTCAAATTTTGGAAAATTTTCAAAATTTCTTTCATTTTCATTATCTGAATATTCCGTACGTGAATAATCATCATCGTCATCATAAATACTACGACTTATTGAACGGCTATGATGACTACGTTCGGTTGTTGCTGGTGTTGCACGATTTATTACAAGAGTTGGTGTGAAAGTTTTTGAAACAGAGCGTCGTGCAAATGATGTTAGTGATGTTAATTTTGCTATCTCCGCATCACTACTTAGGTCTACATTTTTACTCGGTCCAATATCAACGGTATCAGCAGTTTTAACTGTGGTAACTGTTGATGAACTATATTGTGTCGAAACGCTATATGTTGAGGATGAGGATGATTTTAATTCTCCTTTAGTACTTGATAAGTTTGTTTCCGTTTTCAATGGTTGTGATGTTTTGTTCTAAAAGAAAAAAAGATGTCTACATTAATTTCGCATTTAAAATATTTTGATAAATAAATCTATATTATCCAGATTTATTTTCTACGGATTAATCGGATTTGTGAATAGATCATTATTATAAAGTGCCCAAAGCGAGTAAATGAACAATTATACCAATTTGAACAAAAAAAAAATAATAATAATAATAACGTTGCAATAAGTGCAGAAGAGCACAGACAGTTTTCAAAGGCTAAATGTATCAGGAACAGGAGAACACAGTATTGTTTACAATTTGAAATGCCTCCAATTTGATGATACAAAATGGTAATTTTTTAAAAAAAATTATTTGAGTTAGACGTGTTTTTAAAATATGGAAAATTCAAAATTTTTAAAATCTAACGATGCGTTTGGTGGAATTGTATAGGCGAGCAGAAACGCACTTGCGGCACGATTTTGCAAGTATGCCATTCCCACCGAAAATGTTTGTTGCGTAGAGTTCGCGGTTAGCTCACGCACATGAACGTTTGGTATGGATTGGTGAAATATCTAGGGCATGTTGAAGCAAAATGTGTGTTCGCGACGATTTTCACAATTCAGAGATAGCAATTTTATTTAAAGGTAGGAATGAAAGTAGCCTCGCTCGATGGTTTTTAATAAAAATTTTTAAAGAGAAAATTTTGGTGTCTTTTTTTACTCTTTGGTACAGGCATCTTCTTCATAACTTTGTTTCTTCTTTTCAAAATTTTCTTCCAATTTACAGGAAACGTAGACCCTAATAGCATATATATATTATATATATTATAGCAATAATGTATTCGTTTTTAAAATAGATCAGAAAAACTTTAACAGACCTATTTTCTCCTAGGATTACTTCTTTCTCCAATATCCTTGAACCTACTTGACTGAAATTTAACATAGTATCGTCTATTATATAGCTAACCCATGTAAATAATTTGTAAAAAAATTGCTTCACAAATTTTTGAATTAAATCTGAAAAATCATATAAAAAAAACGACAAAACTTTCTGATCACCTTGATTTTTATTTATACATTATACCCCAGTGGGAGCAACCTGGGTCGGTTTTGCCAAAACCAATTCACATTGTAAATTTCATCAAAATCAGATAACGCGCTTTTAAGCTATTTTATATACAGATGGACAGATGGACATGCAGAAATTAATATAACTTTTAATTCTCTACACAACTATACCATTGAAACCTTTCTACTATGATGATTATTTATATGCATTACAAATGTAGTGACAAAACTAATATACCCTCTGGTGGTACCTACTATGGGACATAGACATGAACGAACTAATTTTAAATTCATTCAACATTAATGAATGATATTCTTGACGAATGTATTTTGACATCGGAACGATCTAGTTAAAATCTATATTCATGAAAATTTTCAACTTAATAAAATAAAATACTAACTTTTATATAACAAGTCTAATTTCCAAAATAAAAGTTCAATGATTTTTAAAATAATAAACCCAACACACATTTTCTAAACTATGACTTTAAAAGCAGCATACATTTTGAGAATAGAAAGAAACGATGCCAAGCTTTTCCCAAATATAACGTACAAATTCATCCACGTGCCGTGTCCATTTAACCAATATAATTCCTTGACAAAGGCCTTCAAGTCTTATCAAAATTATTAGAAATATCGCGTATTCATTGTGATAAGATTAAAATTCTATAAAAAAACACCGAGTACTTACAATTCAAAAATGTATAAAACAAAAAAAAAAAACGGTTTCAAACATTTTCGTAGATGAATGAAAGAAATAATAATTAAAAGAATCACCTCATTTTTTTCTTTCGTCGTAGATGTAGTTTCCTTTTTTATCGGAGAAACAGGCGTTGGGGCGTCTTGTTTGGAACCGCGGCGCACTCGTGTTGCTGGACCAACCGATTTCGGTGAAGGTTTTCTAGCCGGCGATTTCCTACGCGCAGGTGATTTCCTAGCAGGCGATTTTCGAATTGTTGGTGATTTTTTTCCCGACTGTGCCGATGGTGGCCGTCCTCTTGTACGGCGTACTTCCTCCATTTAGAACTGATTTAATTGCAATCACTATAAAAAAAAAAATTATATTATAATTAAAACAAAAAAACAAACACAAAATACTATGAGAAAAACGCGCCAAGCGGCGTCACATTCCTATCGATTATGACAAAAACAAAAAAAAAATAAAGTTGCCCAAGCTACAAGACTTACCTCTAATTTAATATTTCCTAAATTACAACAGTTTTTCAAATTTACAATTTCATAGATCTTTTTAGTATTTAAAGTATTTATTTATTTTTTTTAAATTAAAAACTTACTGCAAATGACAAGCCTGTTTAACGACGCTTCGCCACCACGAATATTGAACTTTGCGGTGGAAAGTTTGGCTTGGGTTTCGAATTTTAGTTCGACAAATTTCCAATAGATTATTCCTTCAAAATTTTCTCACTAGATGGCTTGACTATATTACAAATTTTCGAAGTTAATTTTATTTAATTTATATTATAAACAATTTAATAAAATTATTTTACTAAAATCTTCACTAAATAAAACAAAATCTATTTCTTTATATATATGAATTTTTAAATTATATAAATTATAAGAGATCTGGTATATTAATGCTGGAAACACATGTGCAGATATTCAGCATGACGCTAACGCATATCTGCACGTAAAATGAACGTACAGAATTTTTTTGACATTTCATTGGTTTGATTAATTGAAAGAAAATTTTGTTTTGAAAAATAGATTTAGAAAGGCGTCCAAAATTAAAGAAATTTATGTTGCTAAAAGCATACGAATCGTATTTAAACTTTGTAAATAAATGTGGTTTATCACGTAAAAAAATCAAGAATATAGACTCGTTTTATTTATAGTAAATACGAACGAAAACTTTATGGTTTATTTAACAAATTGTTTACGGCTATAAAACTACCGGACACCGATGAATTTAGAAAAGCCACACGAATGGAAATTGAAGAAGTAACATCATTTTATTCATTATTCATTATTTTTTAACAAACTCAATTAATTTCTCTTCCATTGTTTTTACAAAAATACAAATCTTTGTCAAATTTCAAACGTTTCTTTTTCGTGTACGAATTTAGTCCGTAATTTCTTTGCTTAGAGTCCCTTTTACCAAATACCAACACTTATAATGTTGCTTACATCAGTTAGGAACAATTTCCTGCGCAGCAAAAGTTGAAATGGAGACATCTTGCAGCGTCAGGCTGCATACAGAATTTACGAGTTCGGCGTCATATAAACCTCTGTATTCTCAAAACGTAAATTCGCTCTGTAACCACAAAGATCCGATCAATGCCGAAATTGCTATTCTGTAATTATATGTATATGTAACTATATATATAAGTTTCTGCCAAATCGTCTGAATCTTTACGATTGCGTTTGAAATATTGGAACTCTTTAAAATTCCAAATTATGTGTTAATAAAAGGAAAATTGAACTGAAAATTTAAAATATGTTTGCAGCTGCATAATGAAATTTTTAAAATCTTTGACGTAACATAATACATTATTGGAGAGAAAAAGAATAGTTTTGGTGTAAGCAAATAAAAAAAAAATTTTTAAATCATTTTGTTTAAAAAAAAAATACGCAGAGAATTATAATAACTATTACAGAGGAACTTATAGCTGACGTTATCATAGTTGAATTCGTGATTCTTATTGGAGGAGATGGTTAAATGGAACGTCATATTTATTCTGATATATTCCCTTAAACAATGCGATAATTATTATATACACCAATCAAAACCAAGTCAAAAAAGAAAAAATATCTTACAATGAGTGCGAAGAACACGGCCAGTTGTTTTCAAAGGAAAATGTATCAGGAAGAAAGAGAATGAAATATTTTAAAAACCTTCCATGGAACAGACGACATGACGTCATCGTTTTTAAAATTATTCAGATAATAAATATTTATGCCTATGGTCGGTACTACCACAGGTTATATTAGTGTTATCACTACATTTCCAACACATCAAAATAACCATCGCAGAAAGGCTTCAAGTGCATGATTGTGTAGAGATAATCAAAAGTTATATAGGTTTCCGTCCGACCGTCCGTATACAATTTTGTTTAAATTATTTATATGGATTGATTACATAAATACACGATACTATGTTAAGCTTCAGTAAATCGGTCCAAGGATTTTGGAGAAATAGTTGTAGGAAAAAATAAACCGGTTTACAAAGTTTTTTCAATTTATTTACCGGTTTGAATAAAATTTGTAAAAGGTGTTTAGGCTATTAAGCCTCCTTTCTATGAATTAGAGTGAATTTGAAGAAGATAAAACAAAGTTATGGAGAAAAACTTTGAAATATTATTAGTTTGGTTGTTTTTTCACAGAGTTAATTTATTGATATAGATTTGTTGACTACGAATCCCACGTGTAACATTTAAAAAATCGGTTATAGACCGATTTTTAGTTTCTTGGGCTCGTCACGAGTTAGTTCGCAAACTTGCGAAATTATTTGATTATTGTTGACAATTCGTTGAACCAATCAAAATACTTAAAAGACTTCGCAGATTTGCGAAGCTTATGTCAAAAATAAACATGCCCTGGAGCTGATTATTTTCGCAAACTTGCGATTAAATTGTATAAAATGTCAGGAAAAAGGGAATTAGTAGAATTTTTAATTGAAAATGTTTGGTTTGAAAATCCTAAAATCGCAAAAATAATCAAGTCTCGTGATGAGCCGAAGTATACAATTCTTTTTCTTTCGAGATATAAGAAATCTGTTGATACAAAAGCCGGGTATTTAATTTTGGACAACTTTATTTATTACAAAACGTTTTAAAAGAAAAAAAAAAATAAATGTGACTTCCTCCATTAAAATTCTAACAACGACTCAAATACAAAAACAAAAATAAAAATAAAAAAGACAATTCAGCAAAACTAAAATTAGTGTTGCCAGTGTATGCTTTGTCGATCAATTCAAATAGAAGTGACATTACTCCCCCCTAGTGCTAACTCCATGTTTGTTAGCACGATTTGCTGGAACTTCTGTTTTTATGCTCGTCCGGCAAAGTTTTGTAACTGGTCTCCTGTAGGTATTTTTCGATGTTCGAATATCTACGACTCTAACGATGTTGTCTTCTCCAGGATAAATTTTCTCAACGACTGCTATTGGCCATTCACCTCTGGGTAATTTGTTGTCTTTTAGAATTACTATTTCTCCAATCTCAATATTATTTGTATTAGATGTCCATTTCGAACGATTGATCAATGTTGGAATATATTCTTTTATAAATCTTTTCCAGAAGTTATCAATTAACATTTGAGAAATTCGCCATTGACGTCTGAGAATACTGTCATATTGATTGAATTTGCCCGGTATCCTTATTTCAGAGTTGGGACCGATAAGAAAATCATTTGGAGTAAATCCAATTGAATCATTGGGATCGCTGATTCTAATAAATACGGTCTACTGTTGACTAAGTACTTCGCCTCTGCGAAAACCGTTCTTAAGACCTCATCTGTAGGATGTCGGTCAACTGACATCACCGCCTCTAAGGCTCTTTTAAAACATCCAATTAATCTTTCCCAACAACCACCAAAATTGGGAGAGGCTGCCGGAATGAATCTCCAATCGATTCCAAAATTTACTAACTTCGTTTTCATCTTTTCTGGATGTAATTCTTCGAGCGCTTCTGAAAGCTCATTGTTTGCGCCATGGAAATTTGTTCCATTATCAGACCATAAAATCTCTATTTGACCTCTTTTTGACATTAATCGTCTTATGGCCATTATACACGAATCGGTATCGAGTGAATGGGCTATTTCCACCTGTATAGCTCTTGTCGTTAGACATGTAAATAATACACCATATCGGGATTCAATTTTTCGTCCGTGTTTAATGTAAAATGGTCCAAAATAATCGACGCCAGTAGCAGTAAATGGTTTTTTGTATGTGAAGAATCTTTCTTCTGGTAAAAGTCCCATTTGTGGTTGTGTAGGTTTAGCATTTTGCTTTCTACACCGTAAACAATTTTGCAAAGCTTGTTTGATGCGCACTGTCATTTTTGGCATCCAATACAATTGCTTAAGTTGATGTAATATTACTTGAATTCCAACATGATTTGCCTTTTGGTGATAATAAAGAATTAATTTTTTGGTGAAAGCATGCTGACCATCTAGGACCACGGGTTGTTTTGTTGCTTCTGGAACATTTGTAGCTCTCGTAATTCGACCAGATAAACGTATTACACCACCTTCATCTAGACTAAGATAATATTTGGTTAAACGACAATTTTGACATCTCTTACTTTTATTGTAGAGTTGATTCAGATCATCTGGAAAACAATCTTGTTGTACCGCTCTCCACCATTTTTGTTGTGCCCAATAAAGTTCTTGAACTGTGAGTGGACCCTTGATACGATTGCATAACTTATTTGATGAATTGTATATGAATCTGCCCATCCATGCAGTTATGCGACATAACGGCTGGTATAAAACGTAGTCGTCAATTTCCGGAAGTGCATTTCCCACAGTTGTAGTTAATGATAACGCCAGTTCTGTATTTTCGACATTTGCATGATTTTCTTTTGACCCTTTCGGCCAATTTTCAGCTGACTGATACAAAAAATCTGGACCTGTGTACCATTTATTAGTTACAATCATGTTTACAGGAACATTTCGAGTGCATATGTCGGCGATGTTACAATTTGTCGGAACCCAGTTCCATTCTTTTGCTAATGACAATTCTAAAATTTCACCGATTCTAGCTGCTTCAAATAATCTAAGACCCATTTTTGCAAGTCTGGATCCCAGTACTGCTGCAAGACATTCAAGTCTAGGAATTGACAAGTTTTTGTTTAAAGGTGCCACCCTGGCTTTAGATGCTATAAGTGTTACTTTGAAAATTGACATTCCGTCTTTTTCATATATGTACCGGCAGTATGTTGCTGCACAGTAAGCGTCTTTACTTGCATCACAAAATCTATGTAGTTCAAGTTTGATTGGATGTTCTTTATAATGTGTATAACACCTTGGAATACTAAGTTCGCTTAGTTTCTGAATTTCTTGTAGCCATTGTTTCCACGTTTTTAGCTGATCATTCTTTAGTTGATCATCCCAGCCTATTTTCGATTGCCAGATGTCTCTCATTAAAATTCGTCCCTTGACAGTCACAGGGGAAATTAGACCAACTGGATCATATACAGACATTACTGCCTTTAATACCTCTCGCTTCGTGGGAACTTTTGTGCCATTGATAATGTTTGTATCAACCCGATTAAATGTTGAGTTGAATTTGAAACAATCTTTTCCTGAGTCCCACATTATACCCAGTACCTTTTGTTGTAAATTTGCCCCTCCAATTGTAGTAATAGTATTAGGAGAAACTGATTCTGGTGGAAGACTTTCCAGAACAATTTTGCTATTTGAAGTAAAGTTTCTGATGTCGAATCCACCCTTTTGATGAACATAAATTACTTGTTTTATCAATTTCACTGCTTCTTCTTCAGTTTGTTTGGCATCTAAATAATCGTCTACATAGTGATTTTTCACAATAGCCTCGTACGCCTCAGGAAAATCGGTTTTGTTATATTTCGCATTTAAATTTTTTGCAAACTGTGCCATAAATGGAGATGAATTTAAACCAAACAACATAGCTTTCATCTGATAAATTTCTGGTTGTACTGACTGATCAAGATTTCTCCATAAGAAACATTGAACAAAAGTGTCTTCGTCATAAATACGAATTTGGTTGAACATTTCACGTATATCACCACAAAATGCGTAAGTATTTTGCCTAAAACGCAACAATATGCCAACAATTGATGTCAACCAATCGGGACCAGACAATAGCTTATCATTTAATGAAACGTTATTAACCTTTGCAGCTGCATCAAATACTATTCTTGGTTTCAATGGTTTATTTGGGTTGATCACGGCGAAGTGAGGTAGAAACCAAACACGCTTTTGTTTTGATAATTCTTCTTGATTTACCTTGCGAGCATAGCCTTTCTCTAATAATTTATTTATTTCTAACTGACAAGCAGCTGATAATAGTTCATCTCTCTTTAATTTTCTTTCTAAACATGTCAGGCGTTGGTAAGCCATAGGTTTACTATTTGGAAGCTTGCACTCATTATCTCTCCATGGTAAACGCATTTCAAATTTTCCATCATTTATAATAATGGATGACTCAGCGATCATAATTGCTCTTTTATCTTCCTGGGATTTTGTTTTGTCTTCTTTGACGTGACAAGCACCAAAACTATCTAGTGAAAAATGATTTTTAACCATTTCGTCAATCACCTCTTCACTTATACAACATGTAAAATTTGCCGTACTTCGATGTTCTTTTGATGTATGACCATGTAAAGCCCAGCCAAGTTTCGTATAAGATAAAATAGGACCATCTTCGTCTGGTTGCATTATCTTTCTTGTTATAATTAAATTTATATGTTGTTACCCTATAAGCAACAATGGTTGTTGTCTTTTGGAGAGATTAACTTCTTTTATAAATGGATATTTTGTAGTCAATTGATCTAAGTCAACATTTTGACTAGGTAAATCCAAATTCTTCATCGTTCTTACTTCTTTTATGTTGTGGAATGTGTGCCCTTTTTCAGCGCTAATTTCCATTTCAACTATTTGAGAGTTTGGTTCGTACCGGAAAATTTCTCCGGTCCATTTACAACAAAAGGGTTTAATTTTACCCTTTAGTCCGATTTTATTTGCTACAGTTGAGTCTAAAATCGTACTTGTGCTGCCTTCGTCTAAAAGTGCTGTAATAGTTTCAATTCCATTTGGACCCTTTATTTGGACTGGCAACATTTTTAATAATACTGGAGGATGATTTTCTGATACACAAGTAGTAATTTCAGGTAGCTTGTTTGCAATAGAAGTGCTTTTTTCAGTTTTGTGTAAGAGAGGATGATGGAATCGTTCACATCCAGACTTTTGACATTGTTTGCGATTTTTACATTGACCACTATGAAATCGCAAGCAGCAGAAACACACTGACGCTTTCTTTGCCAGTTCCCACCGTATTTTGGTATCAGCTTTAATAAAAACAGAGCACTTTTCTAAAGAATGTTGATCGTCATTACAAATTCTACACTCTCTCTTATTTGTTTGCTTTTGACTAGTATTGGATAAATCTTTCTCTGTATCTTTGTTGTAAACAATTTGATGTACCTTTGTATAGAACGTTACATCTGATACCAATTGAGACATTTCTTCCGTCCAGTCAGCAAACAATTTTAAATTGGCAGTTTTTGCATTGATATTTTTAGTCATCAAAAAAGTTACCCATTGCACTACCATATGTTGAGGAAGTTTTTCTATAAATATAGCTAGCAATTTTGATTGATTTATTGAAGTTTCTGATACATATTCTAAAGCAGACGTTATATTTTGAACAACGCAAGCTAAGTCTACAAACTTTTTAAGTGAATCGACGAACAATACCTTATTTGCTTTTGCAATTAATTCATGTATTACTTGTTCTTGACTGCCATAATGTCTATGTAGGATGTGAATTATTTTGTCTGGATTTGTTGCAGAAACAAGAAGCATTTCAACTTTTGATCGAGCTTCATTTTTGAGACATTTATCTAAACGCATTATATTCTCTTCCGGTGACAAGTTGCATTTGGTTGTTGTAAGCTTATATTGCATATAAAAGTGGTGCCACAGTAATGGTGAAGAACCATCAAAATCTGGAAGTCGTAAGTTGACAGATTGTCTAGCAAGCATCTGAGATACAGTATTTTTTAACTCATGCACTTCTTCGTGAACACTTTGCTTTTCAACTCGAACGCTGTCACCCGAAATTCTATTTTCCATTTTTGGATTAACCTCAAATTCATTTTCTTCAGATCTGACTGTGTTTACCCAAGATTCTACATAGTCATTTTTATTTTCGCCAAGCGATTTAATTTGAAGAAGTTGGTTTTCTTCTTTTCCCATTTCTACTATTGTTGTTAAAGAATTTCTATTACTTTGTAAACTTTTTTCCTCAACTAGTAGAATATTCACTTTTCTTTGAGTTTGATTTTTTTTAAGCATTAACTTATTTACTTCTGTTTCCAATATGTGGAGATCCATCTGTGGATTTTGTTTTAAGTTATCAATTTGCTCATCTATATTTTCGATCTCACTTTCATATAAATCAATTTTTGTTTGAATTTCCACATCTCGTTCATCAATATTTTCGATTTTCCGAAGAACTGTGAGCCTACTGCGTAGAGATGACACGTTAGAACTGTGTTCGGAAGGAACTGGAGAAGATGAGTTTCTGATAAAATTGTTAACCTCTCTGCGCTTTGGGATTGACAAATTTTTAATTATTTTCTTTGAATTATCCCGCACAGAATCTGTTTTGTTAATTTCAATTTCTATCAACTCACAAATTTCATGTAAACCATCCACACTTATCAAACGGTTCGCATTTTCCACATTTTGCTCAAATTCTTTTTCGGAAAATCCTTGAAATTTTCTTATATTTGTTTTTATTGCACTGAACTGTGGCACAAACTGATACATAATTAGATGCAAATTTTCTAATTCTTGAGATCTGCACGCTTTTATTTTTTCTAGAAGTTTTTTTCGCCCATTCCAAAATACCTCTTTGGCCATTTTAATTAGATTTTCTGTATTTCCAAACGCGTTTAATATCCGGCTCGAAGGACCATTAATGTTGATACAAAAGCCGGGTATTTAATTTTGGACAACTTTATTTATTACAAAACGTTTTAAAAGAAAAAAAAAATACATGTGACTTCTTCCATTAAAATTCTAACAACGACTCAAATACAAAAACAAAAATAAAAATAAAAATAAAAAAGACAATTCAGCAAAACTAAAATTAGTGTTGCCAGTGTATGCTTTGTCGATCAATTCAAATAGAAGTGACATTAAATCTTTGTAGTGTTGAAAAAATTGCTTTCGTTTTAAAAATAGATACAAGAGATTCATAAGAATATTTTTTATGATTTTCGTTTTGAAACAAATCTTTGGTCTATGAAATTATTTTTCTAAGCTAAGCTGTATAATTTAACTTCTAAGTGTATCTAATTACAAATTCAAAATTTTTTTAGTTTATAATTTTTATTTATTTATTTTATTTATTTTTTCCAGTTCATTTGAAATGTGATTAAAAATCCAAAATTTTATTATTATTTGTAGTTTAGTTATTTAACTGATTTTCATTCTTTGGAAATCTAAATTATCCAATTTCTTACAAATTTTTTGGCTATGTAGGCAATTTTACTTACGTGAATAGTAAAACTTCATTAAATAACGAAGGTTTACTATGCTAAACATAACTTTTTACTACACAACGCCTAGACATTTTTTTAAAATACTTAAAATAAAATAAAATTCGAGTATGGCATATGGTATAATTTATTCTGCATTTTTATTAATAATACATATATAAAACAACTGAAAATATTTTTTTTTTTTTCAGTGTTTAAAAATTAATAGGAATATTATTTTGTGTTTTTTAAATTTAAGGTGAAAAAATAGGTTTGTGTGCCCTGAGGAACAGTTTTAGTCATGAGTGAGTCAGCGAATCTTAGTCCAGTATACATGTCAAAAGTAGTTTCATTTTAACTCTTTTTTAGATGTCGAAATGTCACAAGGAAATGCTCCTCACACAATTAGGATAAAAATCTTGGCTCATCCATTTATTTCCTTAGCCAAGTTGAAAGTATACAAGTTTTTTGACAGTTTACACTTTTGGTAACAAAAAAGAAAAACCAAAATAAAAATAATATCAAATATTGTGGAAAAGTTTGCAGAAAAATACAAAAACAAAGCAAAAATGTAAACAATGAACCAATAAGACTGAAAAATATATTCATTTTTTTTTAAATCGTCATATTTTTCTTTTTTTTGTATTTCACAAAAAAAAATCCAATAAGAAAACGGGGAGAAATTTGAAGTTGATTTCGTATAAATGAAAATTTAATAAAAATGGCACTTTTACGTTTAGCCAGGTAAAATTGTTTTGATGTAAATAAGATTTTGCATGTCGAAGAGGCAAAGAAACATAAATGTTTACAAAAAATTCCATGTCAAAAGAATTACATCAGTCCCATTCGATGTGGTCAGAAAATTTATTACTTCCAAGTAAAAAAATCGAATAAAGCTACGTGTTGGGGTTTGGTGTTGAATCCATTCATAATCTACATTTTGTGCAAGAAAAATTGTGAAAATCTTAAATTGATACCGAAGGAAAAGAAAATATATATTTGACGAACATGCAGAAAATTTCAATTACGACTTAAAAATTTGTATCTTTCTCCTGAAAATGTAGAAAAAAAAAAATAAAACAATCATGTTTCTGTACAGGTTATGATATTTTTAACACCGGGTCACGTCTTTTTAATTTTAAACAATATCTTGTTTGCTTTTTTGTGTAAATAATTCTAATTTTATTTATTTGTGCTATTGTTTGAAAATAATTTTTTCACTTTTTTTTGCGTAATAATAAACAGTATTTTATTTCTTTGTCTGAAATTAGAGTGAAAACGTTTTTCCTTTCAATTAAATTGTTTTTTTTTTATTTATCGAAGTAAATTAAAATATAAAAATTTGTTACGCAAATAAGCAGATGTAAATATGTCGAAATCATATGTTACCACTTTCTTAAACAAATTTAAAAATATTAAAAGGTAAAAGAATTTAATGGCGTTTTCGTTTCTCAGAAAAAATGTAGAATTTTTGCATTTCTGATGACATTTTTCTACTGATGTCTGCAAAGTGTCATAAAAAGGGAAAAAATTCTAATTTTTTTTTTATAGAAACGAAATAGCTATAAGTAATTTAATTTGTATAAATTAGATAATTTTTAAAAATTGTTAAAAAGAAAGAAAATTAGATGTATGGCAACACTTGATTGAATTGAATCCAACTTAATTGTTATTGTGTGAGTGACATTTGAGGTTTGAGCTACTCAGATTTTTTATTTTGAAGAGGAAAATTATAAAACAAATGGACAAAACAACTTTAGTTATAAAAAATTTGCCCGACGACATAATAAAGAACCTAGACGAATTTTTTCGAATTCAATTATGTGCAGTAAAATCAAAATTTTGTGGCCGTAGGAAAGCACTTGTTCAATTTGCAAATGAGAGCTCCGCATTTTTTGCATTGCAATTTTTACATCAAAAAGAGCTTTTCAATAGAGTATTATCAGCCGAATTTCTAACAAAACAGATACTAAATACACAAACTGAAGCTAATACAGCTAAGATTGAAAATACGGAATCTATCAGTAATTTTGTTAAAAATTTATACGCAACAAGTATAAAACACGATTTTGAGCAGCCTCCACCACCTTATCTTCAATACAATTATCCAAAAATAAATCGTACCATACTAGATAGTATTTCAATAGCATTATTAACTACACCAACATTTTATTATCAAGTTTTACATTTAATGAATCGTATGAATCTCGAACCACCATTTTTATCACGTAACCAGTTAATACAACATGGGGAACTATGTAACGCTCAAACGCAAACTGATTTTCAAGAAATTTTACTAAAACCAACACTATTAGCTAGTGATGAATCCGAATTGGAGTCTGAACCCGATGAAACGGAAATAATTTCTAAAAAACGTAAATTAAATGATTATCTGCAAATAAAGAAGAAAGCTAAACAAATATTATCATCAAGAAAATTAACAAAAACTGAGACCCATCGACATAATGAAGAAAATATTCAAGATATTTTCGAAAGAAATGAAAAATTAGTAAGCGGACAAAGAATTTCTTTCAATGTTGCTGCTATTAAATTGCCAGAACTCGAAAGTGTTGAAGAAAGCAATAAATCAGAGGTTGATAATGGAATTAAAGAGAATTTATTAAACGCGAATGATTTGAAATTGAATCGAATATCAGAGAAACAATTACAAAATTTACAAATTTATAAAAATTATGTAAAAGGTGAACGAACAAATAAATTGTATTTGAAAAATTTAAGTAAAGACGTTTCTGAAAATGATTTACAAGAAATTTTTGGCAGATTTGTGAAGAATTCAAATGATATTAAAATAAAATTAATGCAATTCGGTCGTATGAAAGGTCAGGCTTTTATAACGTTCACAAAAATCAATTACGATGACCAATTGGATGTTGTTGAGAATGCTTTAAACGAAACGAATGGTTTCATTTTAAAAAATAAGCCGATGATTGTTTGCTATGGAAAACGATAGTTTTTTTTATTAGTAAAAGAATTTATAATATAAGTAAAAGGTTAATTGTAATTGTATTAATTAGTTGTTTTACATTTTAATAAAAAAAAAAAAAAAAACGCAAATTGAAAACGACCAACTACTGACTCCCTTGGATTTCCCCTTTCGATTTTTTAGTTATAAGCACGTTGAAAAACTTTAAAAAAATTGTTTTCCCTAAGCTGGTGTTTGGGGTATTAAATTAAAAAAGTTATTAAAGTTACTTAAAAAATTGCAAGGCAAGATCCAAGTATTCAGTTCCAATTCCATATTTATTATAGTAAAACCATTTTTCTTTTAATTTTAGACAATTGGGTTTATTGGAAACAATTTATGTTGACGGATCCGATCCACAAAATACATCATCAACATCAAGACAACGTGTTCAAATTACAATGCAACAATATGACTACATAATTGCAGTTGATTTTGAGGCTACTTGCTGGGAAAGTCAGGCACCACCAAAATGGAGAGAACCCGAAATTATTGGTAATAAAAATCTATTTTTTTTATTGTCGGACGTCCGATTGTAAAATCAGTTTTTCTTTTTTAAGAAAAATAATTTTTGATACGGGAAGTTTGAGTTTTATTTGATCTTAAAATTTCTTTTGTCTTACATTTTAAGAAGTATTTCTGAGATTTATCTAAAGGCTCATATTTAATAATATGTACCTGGGTTTGCGAAAAATCTAGTCATGAAAAATCAGGTCGTGAATGAAAAAGTTAAAGAACCGATGAAGTAACAAGTTTTAATAATAATAGCTCAAATCGAGCCATTTAGACTCAAGTAATTTATGTTTTAAAATTCAAATACTTTTAATTATTTTTGACCAAACTGAAACATATCAGGTTTTTTCACCAAATCGTGAAGTGGCTTTGCTATGACCGCAAAATTTTGAACTTTTTTGAATTTTAGAAAAAATACCTTCTAAATAAGAAATAAATATTAAAAACCCTTCTTTTTAAAATCTAAATTTCAATGCATTTACATTCGAATAATTTTTGACATTTATTTTATTTTATTTTCCTGTATTCTGATTGGTTAACCGAAAAAAAATTCGTTTAAACTGTGCAAATCGGTCGATTAAATTAAAGTGAATTTTAACAGGGTGGGTTACACAGGCTAAACTCAAACTGTAAAACCCAAAAATTGTTAATTCTAAAGTTAAACGTTCGTTATACAAGTAGTTTAAACGTTCACTGAAAAACTAGCTAATAATGTTTTTATTTTCTTTTTTTCATAGAATTTCCAGCTGTACTAATGAACTTAAAAACTGGTAAAATTGAGTCCGAATTTCAAAAATATATAATGCCAATCGAATCACCAAAATTAAGTGCATTTTGTACGCAATTAACTGGTATTGAACAGCATACTGTCGATAATGGGATACCATTACAAACAGCAATAATGATGTTTCAAGAATGGCTACGAAAAGAATTGAAAATTCATAATTTATTATTACCAAAAATGTCGAAAGATAATAAATTGGGAAATTGCGCTTTTGTAACATGGTCTGATTGGGATTTTGGTTGTTGTTTAAATAAAGAATGTCAACGTAAACGTTTAAAAAAACCGCCTTATTTTAATCAATGGATCGATTTAAAAGCAATATTTAAAGAATGGTATAAATTTAAACCAATCAATTTTAATGATGCATTAACACACGTGGGAATGATTTTTGAGGGTCGTGAACATTGCGGTTTACATGATGCAAAAAATATCGCAAAATTAGCATGTAAAATGATTAAAGATGGTGCAACACTTACAATTACAAAAGATTTAACACCATTTCAATTAAATATTAATTTTACAATTTAAATTATTAAAACAAAAACAAAACAAAAAGAACAAAATGGGCACACTTATTTTTCTTTTTATATACATATACATATTTATATATTAAAGTAGTTTATAAACACTTTTTTATACTGGCTTTAAAAATAAATAAAAATAATTCGAAATGATATTAATTTGTGTTAAATTTTTTTAAAAATTGTTTATATTTCAAACCAGAAAGCAAGTCGCTTCCGCACTTTGATCGGTAACCTGTACTTCCGGCGATTATATTCGTTCCTGTTTTAAATTCCAATATTTAATATTTCGCTGGGCTGTTTATTAAAATTTAATATTTTATAAAAGGTCTGGCTAATACTCGGGGCTTTGGTTGCATTATTCTTAAAATACGATTGACGAATATATATCTTAAAAAAAAAAAAAACGCTTACTATTTAGTGAGTTTGAGTGAGATTTTCCGTTTCTGGCGGAGACATGTGGAGACGTATCCTATCTTTCCCACCGGTTTGCCCAGAATATATTGTCCAAGTTTTATAACAATCTACGCACTATTGACCGAATTGGGTGGATAGCAAAGTTTTTTTGTTTATATTTTAGCAAGCGCATGGATATTGTTAAATATTTATGATTTTTAAGAGTGAGGAGAATAAAAAAATAAATACATAAAACGATAAAACTTGTTAAAAATGAAAGTTGTGTGTGCAATAATTTGTTGTAATGCTGAAAAAAAGATTCCTGGATATAAACTTAACATAAATTGAAGTTAGAAAAATTTGGCTGGTTACAATTAGACTGAAGAACTTGAAAAAGCCGTATAAAAGGAGATTAGTGATTTCTAATAAACATTTCGAATTAACTGCTTTTAAAATGAAAGGCAGAATTCAAAATATTCCTATGAAAGTTGGAAATTAATGCTAAGCTTTCCTTAGTTTTGGAAAGTGACACGAATTCAAGCCGAATCAATGTGTGTAAAATCCTTACTATTAGAGAGCTTTGCGTAAATATCATTTGGAATCCGTAGCGGATATTGATGTGGTTGCGAGTGCATCATTTAGAATGGTTCAATAGTCTCCACATATACGGATTTTTCCATTCAGTTTCTTCGCTACAAGTATGGATGCGGCCCATTCTGAAAATTTTACAGGAGTCCATGATTCCCAAATTTTGAAATCGCTCCAATTCGTTTTCGAAATGTAGGTTGAACATTTGTTTTTAATTACAGTTCGACTTTGAGCTGACTGCAAACTCCTAATTCATTTCTAAATAGCTGTGGAAATTGCTTTTGAATTTGTGCAATTTAGACCTTTTTATAAATTGATATGTTCAATTTGCAGCAGGTGGAACGTAATGTTTTGTCCCATAAATTGAACTTGTCGCATAAATCAATACCTAAAATATTAAGATCGATTAATTTTGTAACGAAAATTTTATTTGGTAAAGATACTTCCATATTTAATTCGATGTCGCAATAGCGATAATTGAATTGCGTGCTTTGATGCACTTTTAGGTTGTATATCTGAGTTAAGCCAGCTACACACCTTCAGATAAATCTGTGCGATTTGTCTGAACAGATTTGTCTGTCAGATAAATCGTTCCACGGTACTGCCTACACACCTTCAGATAAATCTGTGCTATTTGTCTGTCATATAAATCGATCTACGGTTCAGCCTACACACCTTCAGATAAATGTGTGCAATTTGTCTGTACAGACAAATCGCCATTTCATACGTAGAGACTCATTTTTTGGAAACTTTAAAACCAAAAAAAAAACATTTAAAACTGAAAAGTGTTTTGTACCTGGGTGCTTTTCAACATCTGAAAACAGTCAAGTACGGTTTTTTAAATTGCGGACTATTGTTTCAGAATTTTCCGATCCTTCGCTCACATTTACTCAATTTAAGCAATTCAAAAATTGTAGATTGATAATTGCACCACATAATTCATAATTCATAATTTCAAAACATCTAAACGATGATCTTTATAATTGTATGCTAAAATAAGAACCAAAAAAATGCTGCAAGAATTTCGACTTATCTTTTTTGTTGAATTTATTTATTAGAGTGCGGATTTATTTTACCCTTAAATATTTTCATCAAAGCAAAAAACATCTCGATAGCAGGCAAAAATATTGTACTATATTTCACAAACACAAACTAGAAAACACATTACACGCTACAGTGGTGTCAGAAGTGGGATTTACTTATTATGAATCGTGGTACGTAGTGCGTAAAAGACAATTCTGTGAAAATTTCTGCGAGAAATTTCGAAATTAGACTAGAAACTCTGGGGAAAAAAAATTTCGAAGATATTCGTGGTTTTATAAGAAATTTTGGGGAGTGTATAAAAATTTCAACGGAACGGAAAATTTCGGTAGTGTACAAGAAATTTTGGGTTATACTTTGGTGTGTTGTATAAAAATTTCGATTGTGCGAAATTTGCGATTATACGGGGAATTTCGGGAAAATCTGAGATTATACAAGGAAATTTCATTGTATTGTGTGAGAATTTCGAAATTGTGCAAGAAGTTTCGGTGGCGTATTAGAAATTTCGAGTGAAATATGTTAGAAATATTGATTTGAAAATTGAATTTGGCGGTTTAGTCGAGATACATCCCACTATATAATTAAACTTGTCATATTAACTTGGCAGCATTGTTTGGCTGTCATCCTGTTAGAATCACATTGTTACAGAAACCACGATCTCTGAAAAACTTATTAGAAATATAATCTTAATAAATAATTGTAATCAATCACGCAAATTATCTTTTATTAATTTATAACCAACAAAATAGGCAATTAAAAAAATGTTTGATCACGTTTCTAGAAGTACGTTTGCATGCATTGAAGAGCACTCTCGAGTTTGAAGCTTTGAAGTATACATATAAGGAGGAAACACCGCTAGACAGACAGTTCAATTTCAGAACTTGACCAATGATGGCCAAAGAGATTCCGGAAAGTTATTACAACAGTGAAATATTAAAGTAATTTGTTAAATTAGTAAATTAATAAGTAATTAGTAGTGTTTTCCATTATAAATAAACTGTTATAAAATAATTTTGTAATAATTAATTATTGAAAGACAAGTATTTTTAAGAATAATTGTCAACACAGAAATAACTGAAAATAAAATTTATATACCGATTTCACATAAATAAAAAATGTTATCATTTTATAACATTCGAACCAGAGGAGTAGCACACAACAATATGTATCAGTTACGGCTTTGTAATAATTTAGTTATAATGCTAGATGTAGAAATATTAATTTGTTTTATTGACATGAATTTGCTTATGTATCTATTTACCATTTTTATTATCCTTTAGTTCTTATGTTACTTCATGTACTTATTTCTGCAAATTTTTTAATCATATAAATAACTTGGGGATTAGGGCTATTGGCGATACCCTACAAAACAAAAGAACGAGGGAAGTGATTACCTCCTGGTAGCTTGGAAAAATCATTATATTTAATTTGCATTTGTCAATTTCGTAATTATTTAAGAAATCAAAGAAAATAAATCAAGACTAAAATGGCAAAGAATGTCAAAATATTAATTTCTTTTTTTATTATTAAAAAAATTCATTTAAATACTAACTCGTTTGTTAATGAGTTTTATAATTTTTTAAAAAAATTAAACAGTCCGTTAAAAAACCACTTTAATGGCAACACCATTGTGTTTAAAAAAATGGGATTAATTCTTCGAACAGAAAAATAACGAAAAAGTGGGATTTTTTTAAAATTGATATGACATCATCATCTTTCTCTTTTACACAAATTTGTTTTTGTTTTTGCTATTCGAACTTTTTTGGTATTTAAGTTGGTTCCAATACCAGTATTTATTTGAAACGCGAAATGGACTTTGCATCAAACCTAACGTAACCACCACATCAACCATTGTACTACACCAGCCATTCTCAAACTATGGGCCTGGAAGCAAGATTTCCGATTTTATTTCTGCTTTGTGGAATAAATGTAAAAATAGCTATTCCTTGAAAAAAAAAAAATATTGCTACGTGTTACTCCGGTTCGATTGTTAAAAATAATAACACTTTTTATTTATATGAATTAGGTGTATACACTTTATTTACAATTTATATGCCATGGAATCATACGTCTAAAAAATACTCATTGAAAATGTATTACCAGAACCTACATGGAACCATACTTGTTTTGGAGTCGCAAATAAACTGGTACATTGTAAATGGGGTTTCACTAAAATCAGTTTAAAAACCTCTGTACTATACTAATGTTTTTGAATATGGTAGCGCTGGGTGATGTGTGAATCCCACGAAATAAATTTCTGTATACATTTTTTTTGATTAAAATAAATTGTAAGAAAATCTAGCGCCAAGTCATCCAGCATATTTTTTTTAAAACAATGATGGCAAAACTATATAAACTCTACATCCATTGTTTTCAGTTAAATAGTGGTAATTTTACACAGCTGTTTGTTGGTTGTCTTAAGGCGTAATTGTACAATCCAAACATCAAATTACAAGGAAAGATGAGTTAATAACAGAAATAAAGTACATACATACTGGCTCGTTTTGTGCCCAATCTGTTTCTGTTGCAAAATTACTTAACAGCAGAAACTCTGACTTACTTTCTTATGTGAGAATAGTTAAAAAATTAAAGGCATAATTTTTTGCAATATTGTGGCAGTTTTTGTTTTGTCGTTTTACGAACATTTGAAGCTCTGCTTTATTTAGTAATAGTAGTGTGCGGCCCGCATAAGACGCAGTTTTATTGAAAATCACATCCGGCTCAAGTGAGTTTGCCACCGTGATTCAGTGGAATGTGGACAGTTACCGAGCTAAACAAATGCAGCTCTAGTTACTTTTGTATTTGAAAAAATTTGTTGTCGCTAATAAAACATTTTTTCCTTAAGGCCATTTCTACTACACCAAAACCAAGGGTTTTTGGAATAGTTGTGACCAATAATTTAAATATAGTTTTCGTTTTCTGAAAAAGCTATGTGAAAAAATTTTGTACCAAATTTATTGCGCATGTCCTACTTAATCTACTGCATAATATAATTAACCGCTTCTGTTTAACAGCAAAATTTCTATTGACGAAATACTAAGATTTTGGAAAGAAATTGCCAGTGAAATGGCTAAATATAAAGACATTATTGTATACATAAACAGCTTTAACTCATTTTTGTTTAAAAAGTGAATTATGTCGCTTTAAAAAAAACGGCGATCAGAAAATTTAAATTTCATGGAAATCGATCCACTTACTGATTCCATCTTACCCGGTTTTGACTTATATGTATTACCTTGCTTTGGTAATTTTTTATTTTTTTACTTTTTTATTTAATCTGATATACCAATCCAATGACCACCACTTGAATTTTTCTTTTATGAGAAATACAAAAAAATTAAAAGAAACTGTTGAACTTTTTTTTCTTTATATTTGTATTTGGAAAAGGTGGCGGGGAATTGTAAGACAAAAATCTTTAGAAAGTCGTTTTCTTGAGTATTATTGAAGTTCAGTTTGAAATTTGCCTTGGATCGCGTTTAGTAGTGTTACAAAATTTTTTTGTAAAGTGAAACCGAACAAAACAAACATTTTATAATTCGATTAAAAAAATCCAATCTAAACTTTTTCTTTGATTATAAAAAAAAAGAAATTTATATGTGATTAGAGTGTTAATAATTGCGCAAATATCGATTTTATGCTGATCTCGTTAAATCGCTATTTTGTTACTTCTCTGAACTTCCTTTTGTCTTGTTTCCTTTTGCTAATAACAAAATATTCAAATACATATTTTAAAAGTCAGTAAACGTGCGTGTATAGAAATCTTTCATTTTTTAACAAATTTTCGCCGTGAGATGTTTATTTAAAAAAAAAAAAAAATTACTTTTACGTAAAGTTATGTGAAAACCTTATAAACAGAAAAAAGAAAACATAAATAAAATAAACATAATAAATAATTAAAACGAATTTTTTTTACTTTGAAAATAAGTTCTTGTTTTTTTCTTTCTTTAAATTTGCATTCAAAAACATTAATTCAATACTAATAATTTATTTAGTGTTTGTGTTAGTGTTTTTAATATTATTAAAAAATTGCTAAAAAGAAAAAAAAAATAGAAAAAAAATAATAGAAATAGAGAATTTAATAAGTTTTTATGGTTTTAATTAAAAAATAATAAATAAATCTAAAAAAAATAATTGTGTTCCCAAAATTTCTGTTTTTCAGAAAAAGTTTTATTAGTTTATTATATTTTCTTTTGAAGTTTTAGAGTAAATAGAGTGAACAATTTTGGTGAAATTCGTCAGTTTCTATTATTTTTGATTTATTAATTATTATTTGTTTTGTGTGTTTCAATATTTGTGGAAAAGTATGAATTCTATTTAAGATCAATTCGAATAATGGTGATGCGAGATAAACGAAAAATAATGGGATTAATTAGAGGATATTCATCATCAATTTCGCCACTATGCTTTATTGTGTTAATTTTTAATGTTGGAATTGCTGAACCACAACAAGGTAAAGTTTTTTTTGCCTTTCATTATTATTCATATTTCAAAAATTAAAAGAGCTTTGTTTTTATGTGGCAAAGCTGTATTTTTATGAAATTTTTTTACGCATTTTTACTTATCAACGATCTCAGCGGTCATATTATAAAAATGATCCTGGATATATCTCATAAATGGAATATTGTTGAACTAAAATCGATTCCATACTTTTTAATATATGCATGAAAGCTTAAATGTTTAAAATATTTATTTGCTATATCTTCATTAGCTTAGCAGAGTGATTCCCAAAGTGGTCTATATAGACCCCCAAGGGTCGACGACGACCTGCAAGGAGTTCATGTCAGCGAAAAAAAAATTTAGGGGTCCATGAAACGAAAGTGGGGTGAAAATTAGTGGATCTCATATAAGCAGGTCGTGACAATAATTTTTGGCATTCCATAAATAGAATAATCCACATACATAGATAGTACCTATTTACTTACATAATACTACCTTATAATATAAAGGCATATAACTACATATCTACATTCTACATAAATTAAAAAAGTGTCTGTAAAGTAAAAATTTTTAAAACATAAATGTTCATGAAATGTGATGAAGAATTCATTAAAATTTAAGTTATTAGGTGTATTTTTTAATATATGAAACTGTTTAAGAATTACGCACTATTACTGTTTTGTAAGTAGGCATTCGCTTTGTGGTCGCCATACAATTTGTACTTATAAAAACTTGCACATAATGATATACCATTATCATCATGTTACACACGTACGCGCAGTAGAAATTCTTGTCCATTCCAAAATATACAACGTTGCATAGTATCTTACATTATATCTATGATCTTGGGGTGGCATAGTCGCTTTTAACCCTTTCAAAGTGAGTAGCACTATACCAGCTGTCAAAAATACAGTTGAAGTTGATGAATTTGCAAAAAATCAATATCGGGTAAGCAGGGGGTCTACCCAAAACCGAAAAGCATGGCAAGTGGTCCATGAGACAAAAAGTTTGGGAACCTCTGGTTAGCTAATTGTGTAAAGCGTGTAAAGCAATACAAGAGACAGCGCCGTAACTAGCTTTTTTAGGGCCCTGTGCTGAAATTATTTTAGGGCCCCTATATTTTTTGGGAAAAAGTAATTATAGTTCAAATAGATATCATATAAAAAGTTTATTGTACTGAGAATACATATTTTATTTTAAAATCTCGAATGGAAATTTTTGTAAAAAATTTGTGTTTTAAAATCTCGAATAAAATGTTGGTAAAACAAATTTGTAAAGAAAATTCAATTAACAATTTCGTTTTAGGGCCCCCTAGATCTCTGGGCCCTGTGCGGGTGCACCTGTTGCACCTGCCTAGTTACGGCGCTGACAAGAGATTCTAAATAGTCTAGTGCTAGTGGAAAGAGTTTATTTGCTTCGGATATCAACAAAAACTGATTTTAAAAGTCAGACGACTATGTTCAACTGACTTCCATGTAAAACAAATTTTGAATAAATATATTGTCTTTAGTTCAGAATCCAAACCGTGAAATTTTTTCATTCGATCATTGATTATTCATAATCCATTCTCGTTGAAAATGATTAACATATGTAAAAGTTAGTCGATAGCACACATAAACTAAATGCGACATTTTAACAGGATTTCGTTTCAAACAACTAAAAATAATTCAGAAAAAACAAGTTTTGAATTTATTAATTTTAGTATAATATAAACTTGAGCAAAAGTAAAATATTTAAATAATTTTATTTTTATTTGACTTTAAAAAATGATGAACTTCAAATGGTAGGAAATGGTTCGCTCTTTTTTAATGCTCGTACAAATTTCTGGAAAATGTTCTCAAAATATTCCTAAAATAATTAATACCACATATCAGATAATTTTACTTTTCCTATATTTAAAATAATAAAATAAATCAATATAAAATAAAATTGCTCTGCAGAATACAAAATTGATGAAAATAATATTTTATGTGTGGATATGTCAAAGTGTATAATTTCGGAATTTTGTATTTTATTTTAAACTTAGTTCACTGCCCTTTTTTCTAAAACATTTGTAAAGATTCTGACGTCATACTGTCGTCAAATTGAATTTAAATTGTACTCTATCATGAACAACATGTATAGATCCAGGATTGATGGATTCACCTTCTATTGGTAGCAAATTTAACTAGATTTAGTCCAGTTTTTGAAACACGATTAGACGTGGCGTTAAAAACTGGAACTGCAACTTTAAACCAACTGGTAGGTACTACCAGAGGATATATTAGTTGTGTCACTCCATTTGTAACACATCGAAATAATCATTGTAGAAAGGTTTTAAGGGTATGGTTGGATAGAAAATTTAAATTTATATCGATTTATGCATGTCCGTTCGCCCGTCCGTCCGTATACAAGATAACTCGAAAACGCGTTATCCGATTCTGTTGAAATTTAGAATGTAAATTGGTAATTCTTTAACTAGATTTGGTGAAGTTATTAAGCAAAAACTAGGGTGACCAGAAAGTTTTGTCGTTTTTTAATATGGTTTTTCAGATTTAACTAGACAATTTGTGAAGCATTTTTGTCTAAATTAATTATATTGGTTAACTACATAAATAGACAATACCGCGTTAAATTTCAGCTAATTCGGTCAAAGGATAGTGGAGAAAGAAATAATCCTAGGAGAAAAAAGGCTGTTCATAAAGTTTTTATTGATGTAAAACTAATAAACCGATTTGAATAAATTTTGCAGATTAGATTTATGCTATTAGAGTCTAGGCAAATTAGAGGAAATTTTGAAAAGATGAAACAAAGTTATGAAGAAAAAGACTTGAAATATTGTAAGATTTGACACTTTCTCTTTTCCATTTCTGTCATAGGGTATCAAAAATTGGCTATAGCCTATAGCCGATTTTTAGTTACTACTATACGGGAAGACTTCGCTTTGCGTCGTTTCGTTTTGCGTCGCTCCTAAAAATACACCAATTTTCATTCTGCGTCGTGAATTTTTCGAAGTTGCGTCGTTAATTTTTTTTAATTTTATTTTTTAAGCTACAAATTTACATTTTTTTGTTATAAATAATTATTTTACAATTAAAAAATATAATACTAATATTAATTTTGTTTTAAAAAAATTAATAGTTTCTTTTATTTATGTTTCTCAAATTACTAATTTTATTAGTTTCTTCTTCAATACATCACAGGGTTTTTCATACAAAATGTTAATTCACTTTGCGTTGTTTCCGACTGCGTCGCAAAATTTTGGAACGTACCTACGACGCAAACCGAGGTCTACCAGTATATGTTTTAAACCCATTTTACCGCTTCTTACGTTCGTCATTACCGCACTATTGAAAAAAAAACTCCAAGTTAATATTATTAATTACAAAAAATTATAGAAAGTAATCACGGTAGAACAATTTGAATAAAACTGAAAGAAAATTAGATTAACCCAATTTTTTAAAATAGTTGTCTGTGCTTGGCCACCCAGCAACTAAGAATAATATTTTTAATTAAAATTAATTGAACTCATGTAGAGTATGAAATTTAATAAATTAAAAAAAAATGGAAAAGTTAATGGTATCTAAATTGTATCAATCTGAATGATCAACACATAACATATACATAGTAGTTTTCGTTATTTCTTCCGGGGTTGAATTGCCTCGCCAGTTGGATTTTTGACTCCAAAATTTAGCCAGAATTATTCTTTCGACATATTTATGGTTTGTATATTTTGAATATTTCATGCGATTCATTTTCATATAATGAAATTATTATGCCCTATTGTAGATACTACCAGTTTACCAGAGTGTATTATGGTAGTTTTGTCACTAAATGTGTAACACATCGAAATAATCATCGTAGAAACGTTTCAAGGGTATGGTTGGGTGATGAAATTTACAATTTAAGTTGGTCCTTCTTTAATTTGGTTTGGTATTCCATTTCAGCAAAATCGGCCCAGGGGGAGCAAGGTTGTAAAGAAAAAACCAGAGTGACCAGAAAGTTTTCTCGTTTTTTTATTTATGGTTTTTCGGATTTAATTTGAACATTTGTGAAATTATGTTTAAATTATTTTCATGGATTGCCTACATATGGTAAATAGGCCATACTATGTTAAATTTAAGTGAAATCGGTACAAGGATAGTGGAGAAAGAAATAGTTGTAGGGAAAAATAAGCCTGTTAATAAAGTTTTTCCGAAGTATTTTAAAAGCTAATTTACCGATTTCAATAAAATTTGGAATATATATTTATGCTATTCATTAATTATTCATTAATATATTTGCTAAAAAGACTCTGTGTGACATAAAAATGCATGTATTTACAGTTTTTTTTACAAATGCTATTAAAGAAGAAGCGCGTTTTGCAGCGCTGTAATGTGCCAAAAATTTATAGACAAAATTTTCTTTCTTCTTTCCTCTATGGTAATACGAAAAAGCATATAATAATGAGAGTTTCCAACTTCGAATCTGATTTGGGCACGTCTGCCAGCGCCATCGCATTAATAGTATTGGATAAAAAAAACTCTGTGTGATATAAAAGTGCATGTTTTTTCAGTCTTTTTTACAAATACTATTTAAAAGGAGGCGCGTTTTGCAGCGATTCATTTTGAACTTTCTGATGTACCTTTAAGGGTGTAATTCTCAAATTGCAATTCGCCCTGTAGCAGCAAAGGTCCGATCAATGCCGAAATACCTATTCTGGAGTCATATATAGTGTCTTTTAATAGGGACATAAGATTTTTGTATCTTTATATGAACGCACCCTTAAACATTAATAATGACCTGTCAATGTCAAAACGTAGATTAAAGTCAACCTTTTCATCATGGTAAAGTTCACGAACGAGCAACGCTTGGAAATTATTAAAAATTACTACCGAAATTCCGAGTCGGTCGCCGCAACTTTAAGACCGAAAAATCGTCCTCAGCGATGGGCTCATTTTTGGCTAAACGGATTTGTCAACAAGCAAAAGATGCGTTATTGGACAGCAACAAACCCACATATGCTTCAAGAGACACCATTGCATCCACAAAAAATTACTGTATGGTGCGGTTTACATGCCGGAGGCGTGATTGGGCCGTATTTTTTCGTTGATGCGAACGATCGCCATGTTACCGTCAATGGAGAGCACTACCGTGCCATGTTGGAGGACTATTTTTGGCCAGAATTAGATGAAATTGATATCGACGATATATGGTTTCAACAAGACGGCGCTACAAGCCACACAGCATACGTTACAATCGTTATGTTATGTCCTTAATGAAAGACCCTTTATATATGTATGTAAAAGTTGCTGTCAAATCGTCTGTATCTGTATTTGTATCAGTGAGTTGAAAATATAGGAACTCTTTAAAAAGTGACATAAAATTCCAAATTATGTGTTAATAAAAGGAAAATTGAAGTGAAAATTATTTAATGTGGGTTTGAAACAGATAAAAATGAAAGTAATTCAATAATTCAAGGAAAACTTTTATTTTATACTAATTCTTTTTGATAGTGAAATTTTTAAAATCTTTGGAGGTAATTCATCGTTGGAAAATAAAGAGAGAAAAAAAGAATAGTTTTGGTGTAAACAAACAAAAAAAAATTTTTTAAAATCATTTTGTTTAAAAAAAAATTGCGCATGGAATTATCACAACACTACTACAAATGACTTGATTACATAGCTAACGTTGGCATTGTCATAAATGTGTTTCCTTACTGTTCCGTGACATTTTTTGCCTCTTTTTCTTTTTACAATCCATTATTATTATATAAATTATTAGTTATTAATAAATAAAAGCAAAAATTTAATAAAAATACTCAAATTTTCAAATTTTTCCCTCCCATTTTTGACATTTCACAATAGACGGCGAATTCATTTTGCGAGAGCGAAATGGAAACAAATCCAGAATAGTAATTTGGGCCTTTATGCAAATTAGCTTAAATAATATTTCCTATGGAAAGTTACGGTTACATAGACATACGATTTGAGATTTACCCACTTAATATTTAATCTAAATAAAACACACCTGAGACGACATTATGCCCTATGGTAGGTACTACCAGAGGGTATATTAGTTTTGTCACTCCATTTCTAACACATCGAAATAATCTTCGTAGAAATGTTTGAAGGGTATGGTTGTGTAGGGAATCAAAAGTTATATCGATTTATGCATGTACGTCCGTCCGCCCGTATACAAGATAACTCAAAAACGCGTTATCCGATTTTGTTGAAATTTAGAATATAAGTTTGTTATTCTTTATCAGGATTTGGTATTGCATTTCAGCAAAATCGACCGTGGGAGAGGGAAGTTATTAAGCAAAAACCAGGGTGACCAGAAAGTTTTCTCGGTTTTTTATATAGTTTTTCGGATTTAATTCGAAAATTTGTCAATTAATTTTGTTTAAATGAATTATGTTGGTTGAGCACGTAAATAGACGATACTATGTTCAATTTGACCAAAATCGGTCAAAGGATAGTGAAGAAAGAAATAATCCTAGGAGAAAAAAAGCCTGTCCGTAAAGTTTTTTTGATGTACTTTAAAAACTGATTCGCCGATTTGGATAAAATTTGAAGATTAGATTTATCTTAGTGGGGTCTAGGTTACCTGCAAATTAGAGGAAATTTTGAAAAGAAGAAACAAAGTTATGAAAAAAAAACTTTGAAATATTGTTAGTTTTGACTGTTTCTCTGTTCCATTTCTACCATAGGGCATCAAAAAATCGGCTATAGGATGATTTTAAGTTAGTATATGTTTTTTACAATATAAAAATGCTAAGAAAATGAAAACACATTATTTTAAAAGTTACGTAATACGAATACCACACAACAAAAACAAAAGTAAATATAATACATAAGTTTAATGACTTTTTAAAGAGAAACTTTTTTAAATGAAATTAAAAGTTTGAATTAGAAAACAAGAATGTGAATAAAATCAATCAAAATTCGTTGATAAAAATACTTTTGGTTTCTAATTAGATTAATATAGACTTTTGTTGAAATAACTAAGGTGATATTAGGTGATATTTCTTTTTAGATGTATTTTTCCTATTTTGATTGTATTTTATTTTCTATGGTATTTAAAAGAAATTATTCTGTCGCGTTTCAAATAAAAAGATGGAGATATCAAAAAAGTGCTAGAAATATTTTGAATGGATGAATTTAAATAAAATTTTTTAAAAAAAATATTATATTTTTTAAAAAAAAGAATCATTTCCTTCAAAATAGAAAAAATTTGGAGCCGCCAAATTCAAATCTGTTATTTTGTTCTACGCTTTCTTCTTATTTTTTCTTTTTTGAAAGTTTATATCTATAAATAAATATCTAAATATGAGCGGTATTACCAGATATAAAAAGCTGAAGCTTTAAAGCTTTTCACAATAAGAGATAATTGAACTGAAAATACTCGATTAATGCCGTAGACATACTATACGCAATTTAATCCAGTGGATTATTTTTTAATCGAGAATTGCGACACATTCTGTTTTTCTGGATTAAAATTCATTCTCAATTATTTTATGACATTTCTCAAAGCTTTCTATAAATTTGTTTGTGATTAGAAAATTTTGGAAGTAAAAAAAAAATTATTTATGAATATGCAAATCTAAAAGAAAAAATTTTAAAATATTATATTTTTAAAAAGAAAGAATCATTTCCTTGAAAATACAAAAAAATTGGAGCCGCCAAATTCAAATCTGTTATTTTATTCTACGGCTTCTATTACTTTTTTTTTTGAAAGTTTATATCTATAAATATGAGCGGTATTACCAGATTTAAAAGTGAAAGCTTTAAAGCTTTTAACAATCAAAGAGCGAAAAATTCTTAATTATTCAATAATTGAGATTAAAATTCTCGGTTAAATATCCTCAATAATTGAGAAAATCTGGTCCATTATCGAATTTTAACCGAGAATCGTGAAATAATCGAGATTATCGCTGCTAATATGTCTTTAGTATTACACTATTTGTCACGAGTAAATATTTACTATAAACCACGCAATATTTACATACAGCAGTAAATTCGCAATGATGCTAGAAGTACACCAAAATTCGAGGGGATTAAAATTCAAGCCGATAAGCTCATAATTGTAAATATGTACGAAAAGAGAAAGAAGTAGATTAAAAATTTGGTTTAAACATCGATTATTCGATTATTAAAAATGTAAAAATCGAATGATTTCCCTTCTTGGCATTCCCAATTGTATTAGAAATATTATTTTCAAAATACTACAATATATAAGAAAGCTAGGCTTAGTTTTGGCTCTTAGGCCAAGCCAATAACAGTTTTTATTAATACAAAACATTAAAGGAAATACAAAGTTGAAGTTTTCAAAAATTTAAAAATATTGAAACTTAAAAAAATTTAAGAAAAACTTTCACTGACTTGAAAATTCATCGACTTTTCTGTTTAGACCCTTCACCCTTCTATAGTACATAAGCCTAATAAAATTGACAAAAAAAACGTAATTAAGCTTAGTACTTTTTAGTACTTTTTTAAAAAGTACTAATTACGGAACAGATTGTTGCATGAAAAAAAAAAATGTATTATTAATGTGTTTGTAATTTCTTACTTTTACATTTGAGATTTTCTTTCTTTTCTAAAAATCGACAGAGAAAATGAACAGATTCAGAAATCATTGTTTTACACATGAGTCTTTATTCTTGAATCAAAAATCAATGTAATTTGATTGATCAAGTTCATATGAAAATGAAATCTTGATTTCTAGTTTAAAATTTAAATTGAGATCATTTTTGTAAAAGCTAACACAAAATGGAAATTGCACATGTACTGCAATTAATTATATTCAGTAATGTTGGGTTATACTCATGAATGAAAGAATATAAGATTGCGTCTTCCCATATTTCAAATTGGTTTTTCCTGCGCACCTACGTTTATATGAATCTTATATTCTTTCATTCATGGGTTATACTGTTAACTGCCGGGATCTAATAAGTTTCTCTAATTATCCATTTAAATCCACTCAAATTATTTTAATATTAAGTAAGTGGTCATGGGCGGTCAAAAGAGGAAGGTCGAGTGGTTGGTCTGTTTTATTTGCCACTTGCTCTGGGGTAGAGCAAATTTTTACATTGAAAACAAAAACAACAAAAGTGCAAATCCTACACTACTTTCAGACCAGGGGCAGCTCTCACACCGAAATTAGTTCAGTTTTATACCATAAAAAGTGTATTAGCTAAAAGTTTATTATTTAATTACAATATGGTTGCTAAGCAGCGCTACAAACATTTGAATTAAAGCTTTTTCCTACTCCTGCTCGTTTTATTTGCAATTACCCTGCTCCGGTGTAGGGTATGGCAAATAAAACAGACCTTAGTAAAAGAATTTGTCAAAATCAAATACTAATACCTCGGGTTTTTCCAAAAATAAATTTAACCCAAAGTGTGAATATTGTGTTACATACCAAATATTTTGCGTTCCCAGTTCCCTGTAACTTGTTATGCATCTATACAACTGTTATGTAAACCAGATACAAAGTTAACACCGATCGAAATTTATTCAAATCAAATAACGTGTTATAAAGGTGGAAAACACTGACATCTCTCAAAAAGCATGTACTTTTAAAGAGCCCTCAAGCATTTTCAAATGCCAAATAGATTTATTCTCATAATTTGATTTGGTCAAAAGAAAGAAAAATGTTTTAAAAAAAACTTGTGTAGCTAACTAGCAAGCTTTCTTATCCAATCTTATTGAACGATATAATAAATCTGTAAGTATGATATTGTGACGTGTTAGTCTTTCGGTTCGATGTTATTAGAATGATAACACTTTTTATTTATGTGAATTTAGTGTATAAACTTTATTTGTACTTATTTCTGCTTAACAATTAGTCTTAAAAATATTTGTCTTTTAATAATTTAATTATTACAATTATTTATCACAGTTTATAAAAATGCACCACAATCGCTATCTTAATA
This sequence comes from Xylophagus ater, assembly GCA_963422695.1. Classification (NCBI taxonomy): domain Eukaryota; kingdom Metazoa; phylum Arthropoda; class Insecta; order Diptera; family Xylophagidae; genus Xylophagus; species Xylophagus ater. The sequence goes on from OY730478.1 coordinate 40,483,710, forward strand.
ATTGATCACAAATTGCCCTTGTAATCGCTTTCACAAAAATAATCGCGTTTTCAATCTCTGTTTTGTATAATCTCTGACGAAGCTTTTCACTTCAACTGATCGATTAAGATTGATTTCAGGCTCGACCCTACGGGTGCTTTTATATCAAATTGGTGTATTTCGCGAACTTTCTCGAAAAGACTGGTCGTTTGGCTGTCTAAAACTAGGTGGCATTTTCTCGAAAGCTCTACAAATTTCGAATATTTCCAAGAATTGTTTTTGTCGTGTGGTGTTTTTGTGTTAGTTGTTTTACTTAGAATACTTGTATTGTGACAATGTTTTATTGTTATTGTTTGATGATTTTATGAATCACCAAGTATTCTAAGTAAAATATAGTGCAATATGTTTCTTTGTTTCCTATAGACTCGAAAAGTACTGAACGGATTTTAATAAAATTTGGTACATGTGGAGATGTCTTTTCAACTTAGAGTATAGAGTACTTGGATTTTGGATGTGTGTTGCAGGGAGGGGGACATAAAAAATGCCCGAATTCGGTCAATAATGGGCAAATTTTCATGAAACTTGGGATGTACATTCTGGATAGGCCAATCGAAAAGGTAGGACATGTCAACACTAGGTGGCGATTCCGGAGGCTGAAATATAAAAACGCCTATAAATCGATCAATAATAGGCAGATTTTCATAAAACTGGGAATGTGCATTTTGGATAGGTCAACCGAAAAAATAGAACAAGAATGAATTTTATGGAAACGATAGAATGGACGGAGTTTAGATTTAGTAATAATTATATAAAATATTTTCTTAATTCTAAAAATATTGACAAGGCAAATATTACATTGAAATGGTCGTTCTTTGAAATGTACAACTATATTCTTCTGTTATCAATCCACTATTGGATATTGGTGATCATATCTTATTTCACACTATTGGATATTGGTGGTTATTCTTATCCATGCAATTTTTAACAGACGTCGTTATGCACCTACATTTCAAATGCTTCCAGCTTATTCATGCTAGAAACCTTAAGTGTCCATGCTTCTTCCATACCAGAACTCAAAATAATTAAAAATAAACAAATGCAAAGTAAAAGATTTCTATTAAACTTTCAAACCAAAAGTACAATTAATAAATGATTTCAAGGAAACACTCTTGTCTGATAGTCCTAATTTCAAAGCAAAAATTAGTATTTTTTATGAATCTCTTTAAGAGCCTACTTTCAATCTAATCCAAGAGCATGTACAATGAAAACAATACTATAATATTTACACCGAAAAAAAGTCGAGAACTCTTCATCCATTCCACATATTATAAGAACTTCCAGACCGAAACATTATAAAACAAAGATCCGTTAAGAAAACAAAGAAACCAATGCAAAACAACATGCAACTAATAGACAATTTTTATCTCATAACTTTTATATCGTTTTTATTTGAAGAACAATTGGTCAAAATATCCGGAGAATTTCTATATTAAACGGATATTGACACACATAACTGAACTCCAAAAGTGTGATTTTATATATTGTATTTAAATTAATATCGACTTGGTCTAATTTTGAAATCTTGTAGAGGACAGGTGATGATGGTTAAAATCACTAAAAAGTAGTAGAACGGTTGTAGTTTTTTATCTAACATATTTTATGCTTTAAATTTAGTGTTATCCATAATGTTCATATAATAAATCCCCATTATAACCTCCACAATATTGCCAAACATTGTAATCGTCTATGACGTCCATATAATAAGATTTTTTGTAATGTAACGTTTCGTCACAGAAAATCGTGACATAATTTTTGCTAGTCGCCCCCGTAGAAGTGTTTTACCAAAGATCCTATAGTAGTAACAAAGACAATAAATAATGATAAGATGTGTAAAATTGGGTTTGCCCACAAATTTCGACTTAAAAAACTAAATGAAATATAAGGAAAAAATATACGAGGAGAATTCTTTCTTATTTTTACATTTCGTTCTTGAGCTTTGGTTTTTGTACTGGATTGATAACTTTTTTCAAATCATTTAAGAAAATTAAGCTTTGAATTCATTCATCTTATGAATCCCGTAGATGAGTTTTTATTTTGTTCTTGGTTTTCTTTTTTCTTTCTAATTTTAGAATTAAAGTGTTTGATGGTAGAGACACTTTTGTTCTATTCATGTGCGCATATAAGCAATTTGTGGCTTTGAATATAGGTATCTTATGGAGAAATATGAATGGTATGGGTTGATATATTTGGTGTGTTTTTTGCTAGCCTGATTTTAGAATTCAAATGTACTTTTAGAAACATTTTTTATGCTTGAAAAAATAAAACAATTGAAAGACAACAAGTCCATTGATGCTCATATCGATTCGTTACCTAGCCTAAACTTAAATAGCAAAGAATTTTGTAAAATGATTTTAGCTGAAAAGAATAGCTATAATGATATCCAAAAATATTTGTCTCAAAATGTCAATTATAAGTCTGCATCTTGTTATAATTTCTTGCGTGATGATTTAGGTCTTCACTTACCTAGTCAGTCAGTTATATATAAGTGGAGTCCTGTGAAACGACAATTCTTTTTTAATAGAACCAGAATTAAAAAATTTAGAACTTCCTTTCGATGTTCTAAACATTGGTTCTCAGCAAACCAACTGGGGTAAAATTCATTAGTTCTTTGAATGCATTCCTCGATAATTTTTGCTTTTAAGTTGGTAAAATGTAAATAATTATCAAAAAAAGTTTCATATATTTGAAAATGCAATTTGCAAATTTCGAAAAAAAGATCGGAAGGATTTTGTAGAAAAGTCCTTTCAATAGTTTTGTCGAAATTTTTGTGTTTAATAAGTTTTTCCGACGGTAAAAGAAAATCACATTCGTCTTTATTCATTATCATGGCACAATTTGGACACTTTATTTTTTTCAAAATAATTTTTAAAATTCCATAGCCGACAATAAATCATATATACCAAAGCTCAAGAACGAAATGTAAAAATAAGAAAGAATTCTCCTCGTATATTTTTTCCTCATACTTCATTTAGTTTTTTAAGTCGAAATTTGTGGGCAAACCCAATTTTACATATCTTATAATTATTTATTGTCTTTGGTAGTAATATGTATACGATTTTTGGTTTTACTTTAAAAATGCATTGAAATATGCAACAACTCTCCAAATATTTGCAATTTTGGAAGTTTTTTATTTTTTATTATGTTTTCTTATTGAAATCAGCTCTGAATTAATCACTGTATGCCCATTTTCACCTCAGTTTCGCGGGCGACTTCCAAAGGTCTTGCGATCGACCGCGGTCTACGTCTTGGGAATCCCTATGTTAGAGCATTAAATTAATTGCAAAACTTTCAATAAATTGATAGATAATCATTTTGATGACTGTAAAAAAATTATTCCAACCAAAATTCATTAAAAATTTTGTGGTTTTCATTGTTCCAAGAATATTTTATTACGAGTAATAACTATTTTTAAAGAATATGATAATTTCCAATATAACTATTTCGATTTAGTATAGTATTGATTGTATTAGATCTATTTGAAATTATGAAAATAAAAAAAACGCTTTTATTCGACACGACATGATTGAAATATTTCAATAACAAGTTTATTGCGTTAAAACTTTAGCAACATTAGAATAATAATGACAGTAACAATTACTAAATATCAAAAATTCGTTAAAAATAAGTGAAGGTGGATTATTTTTGTAATGAAGGTCATACGTCCATAAACAGATTTATTATATTTTATAATGCCACTCTTTTAACTGGTATTGTAGAAAATAAAATAACTGTCGTAACCACACCCATAAGCGTAGAAATAATTACAGTTCTTATAGAAATCCTATAAGGTAGTTTAAGTAAGAAAAATAAACGACATTGAAACAATTTTTTTTAATACCAGGGAGTTATTTATTTTGTTACATTTCATGATTTGTTACATCGTTCAAAAATGTATTTCAATAACTACCCTGTAGGAAATTCGCCTATTAATTAAAGTTTGATCCAACTTTGTAATGCATTACTATTCGGCATAGCGAACTAAATTTGTAGTAATACAAAAGGTTATGCCGAAAAATAAAGGCACACAAGTGAACATGTTCATATTTTGTCTTTGTGTTTATCTGACTGTGGTGTCAGTTTTTTTTCTATTAGATCTGTTTTATTTGCCATACCCTACACCGGTGCAGGGTAAGTGGCAAATTTGATTTAAATCGGTATATTAGTTTATAAAATACTCCTACAATTATTTCTTTCTCCATTTTCCTTGGACCAATTTTACTAAAATTTAACAGATTATCACATATTTATGTAATCAGTCTATGTAAAGAATTTGAACAAACTTTCTCCACAAATTTTCCAATTAAATCCGAAAACGATAAAAGAAACGACAAAACTTTCTGGTCACCCCAGTTATTGATTTATAACTTCGCACCCCATCAGTCGATTTTGTTGAAATGCCAAACACCAAACCAGGCTAAGAAATAACAAACTCACATTATTGTAAATTTCATCAAAATCGGATGAAGCGTTTTTGATTTATCTTGTATACAAACGGACAAGGCATCGATATAACTTCTGATTCCCTAGACAACCATACCCTTGAAACCTTTCTACGATGATTATTTCGGTGTGTTACAAATATTGTGACTAATTCTAAGCAATCTGGAAAAGAAATAGTTTCAAAGTATTAATTCTATAATTGGTTTTGGGTAATGCAGTATGGTTGCGATACAGACTCTTTCCTATGACATCGCGTTGAAAAATAAATGGAATCCTAAATGTTATTAGTTGTATTTACCGATATATAATACATCCCATTTCCTACAGGGTAAAATTTGGACACTGAGACAAGTATTTCTTGTAGAACAAAACAAGAAATGAATTTACTTTCCCTAGCAATTTACGTGTAATTGGAGCCTGTTGACAAATATTAAGCTTGGTTATTTCATTCTACCATACAAGCTACGACATTCGGGTTTTGCCGAATTCATAAAAAAAGCTTAATAACTATAATGTACTCCATGGATATATCGGACTTTCACGTAATGTTGAAGTGTGAATATTTACCTTCAAATGTAAAATTTTAAAACAAGAATAGGTTACTGGCAGATACCCAATTTGTCAGGATCCTAGCATTAATTGCAAACTATGGTATAAACAACTTTGCCATAGTGTTTGTAAAGTGTGAAGCTAATTATCCCAAAGCCATGTCATCTGTTATACATGGGAGCTCTGTGAAGACTTGCTACACTGGTCTTTGCATTAAAAATACGGACGTAACAGAATAAAAGTCAAAAATTATTATTGCAAAAAACATATATGCATACATGTATAAAAATTGTCGATTGGAATATTTATAAATAAATGTCTGTAATCATTTTCCTCGCATACCTCTGAGAATAAGAATTTTTTTGTTGTTCGATTATATAAATTATTTACTATATATTCCATTATGGAGGCACGTCTACCTGGAAGAGTAAAATCCACGCATTCTTGAATGTTTAGAATCATGTAAATCAAGGGTGTCCAACCTTTTTGTTTCGCTGGGCCGCATTGGAAGAAGACATGGTCTTTTGGGCCACAAGTATATTACTATAGCTGACGAGCGAAAAAGAACCTAAAATTTTTATGTTTAACTAAATTAAAATTTATTACTTTATTAATTTTTTCATTATAAAAACAGAACATGAAATTCAACAAAAGAGCTTTCTGTTCTGCTCCTGTTTCTGTTGTTTGTCACTTGGCAGCTTTAGCACGGGAGCGCACACAACACACAAACCATTCCTCAGAAAAATGGACATGCTTCAGGGCCGCATTGATACTTGCTTTGGGCCGCATGCGGCCCGCGGGCCGCGAGTTGGACAGCCTTTATGTAAATACTTTCGTCTAAAAAATTGCGACAGACTATATTTATGCTGTTAGTCAATACCCTATTAATATCCGGAATAAGCATTATCACAACTCCTCATTATATTTCCGAAATAAATCAACGATAACTTTGACTTGCGTTGACTTTGCCCATTTCATTTTCCGCATTATTCGAGTTTATATATAGTTTTGCAACCAGTTTAGTTTACTGCAAAGAATTATACTTTAATAATAATAATAATAATACAGGTTGAATTAAATTAATACCATATACATCTATAACTTTTATTCAAAATATGAGTACCTTCAATTTTCGAAATTTATAGGTAGTTTTACTCCCCTAAGGATTCGTGATAATAGTAAAATATTTTTAGATATCTACAACTATCTCAATTTAGATAAGCCTTTTCAAGCTTATTAGATCGTAATTTGATAATTTATAATTGTGTGGGATCGTTACTTTTATGACCTTCAATTATTTCCAGCGACTAATTTTGTTGGATTGATATTTTTTATTTGAAAATTGTCCCAAAATTCAATTAGTTTTTGTTTTCGTATGCAATGATTAGACAATGTATCTTTTTTTTAAAAATATAGCCCCAAGGCTTAAAAATTTAATTTAAAAAAATATTGTGTAAACATTTTTATTTTTTATCGATTAACTGATTGATTTGGTCGAAATTTAATCTTTGAGTGAATTGCAGAAAAATGTCTGCCTGCGTAATTGAAATATTTTGTTGATTTTTGCGAAAAAAAATTCAAATAATAAAAACTTATGATAATACAAGAATGTAGGGACTCCGATTTTCACAAAAAATATCGATCTACTAGATTTTTTTGAATCGGACAGTCATAGATTGTCCCGAGAAAAGATCGTTATAAAAAGATCAATCCGAAGAGATATATTTATTTACCACAATGTAGCTTAGTAAAAAAGAGTTAACTGTTCATCGTACTTTGGTCACACAATATATGCGTTAAGTTTACAGTTACGAAGTATTACATTTAACCTGAAAAGATTCAAGGTTCATAACGGATCCACGCCGGATTCACGACGCATTGAAATTTTAAATATATACGTTTTCAATTAGACTACATAGATCGCGACGGATTCACGACGGACTATTTTTAATACAATCTGAAAACCAAAAGTGTGGAATCCGTTGTAGATAAGTCATTCTGTTTTCCGCATCAGTTTGTTGGGTATTTCTTTTTGTCTCTTGTTCTATCTCTTTCTTTCATGTCGTTTTTTCGTTACATCAATTTAACAATTTACTCCACTCTATAGAAATATGACTTCAGAAATATTGAGCAAATTTTTTTCGTGTGAATTTTAGTTCATTTTCGAATTTCCCAAAAATTTTCATTCTTAAAGGAAAAACATGATTTGAGTACAAAAATGATGAGAGTTCATAAAAGGTCATTGAAGTACTTGTATTTTATTAAACCATTAAAGAAAAATAAAAGAGCCCGAATAAAAGAACTCAAAACTGAACTCATACACTAACACATAAGAACGATTAATAACAATTTATTGTGATACTTTTAATTTCTCTGCTTATCACAAATATCTGAAAAATGTGAATTTTGGAAAAAATAATATATGCCTTCGAAATTGTTTGCATCTTTCGAAATCGAAAAAATTGTACGTCGAAAATGGGCCAAATTTTTTGCATCTTTCGAAATCGAAAAAATTGTACGTCGAAAATGGGCCAAATTTTTTGCATCTTTCGAAATCGAAAAAATTGTACGTCGAAAATGGGCCAAATTTTTGAAAAAAAAAAACGGAGAGTTTTAAATTAAGAGAAAAAAAATGTTATCTGAGATGAAAATGCCATCAAAAAAAATTCGGAAAATTCAACTTGCATTGTTATCGAATGCTATCGAAAAATCGTGTATTTGATATTTTCTACACTCTTTATGTGTGTATACGAAAATTAAGAAAGGTGTTTTTACCATATGCACACATATATGTTCGATTTTATAATTTTTTGGACTCGAAGCGAGAACATTGCTGTAAGAATATTTTCCAGGATGTTTTCATTGTTTTTACACATGTAAAACAAATTTATATATATACCATAGTATTTATAATCGTATAAAGTGAGCATGCCAACATGTGTGGCCACGATGGGCAGGAAATTTGAATACGTGCAAACTGCCTGGTGTATTTTAGGTCTATAATACTCGCAATTTCAATTCAAGAATATATTTTTAACTTCTACACAAAGTATATAAGTTACTGGAATCATGATCAAATCTCCAAATTTTAGAAGATTCTCAACCGTTTGGAATCATTTTTATTCAATGTCTGTCTGTCTGTCAGTCTGTGAGAGGCGAGATTGCGGCTGTATTTGTAAAGCGATTTGAATAATTCTCCATATGAGAACCCTATCAGAAGTTGGGTTCGATCGGACTAAAACTTCCGGTAGATGCCGAACAAAATTCGGGTTTTTTGTATGAAATAGAACGATTTCTGAAGTTTTCTTTCATATTATCTTCGTAAATTCTAGTTCGGATAACTGACAAACGTGTTACCCGATTTAAATGAAATTTGGCAAATTCGTTGGCTGAACGTAGGATAGGATATCCGTTGTTTCTCGTTAGGATCCAAGGAAGGCGGTGGGTCCTCCCGAAGGAAATCGTTTTGGCAGAAGTAAATTTTCAACGAATATTTATGAAATCTTGCATCAGAATTCAAGTGATGAGGACTCATTATCCAAAAATATCAATAAGGACGAAAAGTATGAAACAGAACAGAAGCAATTTTGAAAGGAAATTGTATAAAGATTTGATAGGTACCGAATGAAGGGGATTGTAAAAGAAGACGAAAAGAATAAGAAAGGATATCAAGTTGAAAATTCTATTTTTAAATAAGTGTGACAAAATTCAGTGTCAGGATTGACTTGATAAGGACAGAATGAAGGACGAAAAGGATGAAATAATATGTGAAATTAAAAACTTTCAATTTGCTTCAATATGATAGCTTCTAATTATTAGAAAAATCAGTATGTTAAGTAAAACTCTGCTTTGAAGAACTGAATGCAGGACCTTTTGGAAATGGACGAAAAGCATTAAATGGGATATCTATTTGTTAGCTCCGATTTGATGGAATTTTCTGGTAATTCCGATTAAGCAACATTATATAAAAGACGAAAAGGACGAGCTGAATTTCCATATTTTATAGTCTTTTTTAAAAGTTTTTTGAAAACTTAAATGATTTTGAAACATCTATAGAAGTTTCAATAGTAATTTTGCACTATAGCTTGTTTTATCTCTCAAACCAAATTAAACTTTTTACAAACGAAATTAAATTTTTTCAAATCAAATTAAATGTTTTTCCAACCAAATTAAATTTTTTGTCATTGAGAAATTTTCGTCTATTTTTAACCTCAAAGTTAGGAAATTAAATACGTGCAATTTTGTTTTTTCTGTATTTGTTTAATTTTAGTTAGTTTTAGCTCCAAACAGATTATGAATATAAATTGTTTACGCAAGTTGAGAATTCTTCATGTAATGTGTATTGTACAATATGGTATGCTGGTTCAGTTTTTCGATAGTTAACACAGGCAAATGTGATCAACATCTTCAAACCAATAGGCATAATAACAATAAAATAAGTGTAAAAATATCTTAAAAAATTTTTAAATTAACTGATGAAAAATAAAGTAAAATTCAATATTTGTAATATATTCTGTATTTGTTTGTTTTCTTTACATGCAGTGTTTTTAATATAGGTCTCTTTTTCTTGTCTTTTTGGCCCCCATATTATATGTCCTCTATCTGTAGAACTGAAATCTGGTAAGCCTAATTTAGAGTAATATACAATTCCAAAATCATATTATTAATCGCTTCTAGTTCTTTTGGTGGCGACAATATAAAATTAAATTATTGCAAAATATTTAAACTTGTTTTTGTTTTTGCTGGAAAATAAAATATAAAAAAAGGGAAAAACTCAAAAAATTTCTAAATTTTTAGATGATATTTTAGGAGCAAAAATTAGATTTGTTTTGGTTGCCTTCCATAACAATTTAATGACAGACATTATATTTTTTCTTCAATTTTACAGTTTTTTATTTGAATATTCTCTCACAATTGTTGCAAATTTTAAACAAACAAAAAGCGCTTACACAATCCCCTGATTTTGCTTTTCTTTCTTTTCGAAAGAAAAATACTATTCAACATTAATAGGGTAAATGTACCAAATTGCAGCCAGTGATCGAATTGATAAAAACAAAATTCTTATGACGATTCTTTCAGTAAATTGGGCAATTCATTTTTGATACTCAAATGAAATTTTCAGCCTGTTTTGAAACATATTATGACTATACAAGGATATTTTTGTGATAGAGTGGATGCAATTAGGTCTTCGGCTGCAGTTTGGTATATTTACCCTATAACTTTCTAATTCCATTTTTACCATTTTTCTTTGAATGTAATTGATCCGTGATTAAAAATATGAAACAATTGTCTTGAACTTAAGTTAGATCACATGAAAAGGTGTGGAAGCAGTTTGGTTTTGTATAAAAAAGTGAATTTCTATTGGAAATAAAAATTGTGAAAAACGGAATATTTTGAAAATCGCTGGAACTGTTGGAAAATTAGAGCTATACCATCAAAACGGATGTTTTTAAGTACGATTCATTCTTCAAGTGTTTTATACATAATATCAAAACTGTTATGGGCTCTGGATATAACTAAATATTCTTGATTTTTACGTGTTTTTTTTTTTGGTTTGGAAGAACGATGTAACAACCAGTCGAGCAACAATTCTTGATGAAAACAAAAGGTGAAAACACCACGAAATTGTTACAATGGTAATAATGTAATAGCATCGTTGTGGGAGATGGCAAATATTGCAAGAAGTTCATAGAAATCAACATAAAGATAATGTACCTGATATATCGTATTGTAATTTCCACTTAAATATAGTTATACGTACTTATTACACAGTGTTTACTCCGCTACACCTCGAGCGAAGACTTAAACAGATCCTATTTCCGCGGTTGGTAAAATAGCTCCCGTCAAATACATATTACTAAAGTAAAAACCTCTATAGAGTAGGGGCCTAAACAACTGCAGCGCCAAAGTGATAAGAGATAGAACTATTTTACCTTCGACAGAAAAAATACTCATGAAAACAAATAATGACCAATTGTTTGGACAAGCTTTTCAGTTTATATTAAAAATAATGACCAATTGTTTGGACAAGCTTTTCAGTTTATATTAAAAAAAAATAGCGCTTCTTATTTGAATGAATATTTAAAAAAAGGGAGGAAAAAAAACACACAAATTAAATTGAATATAGAATAAATGAAATTAGTTAATTTTTAAAATTAATTAATTTTAAGATTAAGATTTAACTCATGATTTTTATTTACCATAAAAAGCAACCACTTTAAATTAACCACTAGAAATTACTCACTCTGTCCCAAAATATCAAAAATAATCTGCCTCTACATTAATTTATGATCAATTTAGGATCGTATTGTATTTCAAATTATAAATGCGGTTTTCCGAGTCTCCCGGAACAAAATTTCTCTACGTTTCAAGTAATTCTCTACAACATACCAAAAAGTGTTTTTTTTTTCTTCAACGATTTTTCTTTGTTGAACAATATAGGACGGACAGAAAGAAGGAAGGAAAGAAAGGCTAGTCTTTTCTCTATGCATATAATTTCAGTTGTAGTCCCGAGATGTGCCCTAAAAATTCTTTTACTTTTTTTGTTTTGAAAATCAAGTTTCAGAATTGAATTAAAATTTCTTTATTACACAAATGCAGCACTTCAGTTTTGTTTATGATTTCTCACTTAAAAAGTATGTTTTAATCATTTAATATTAAACTTTATTATTAAAATAACAATTACTGTTTACTGGAACCATTCACTTCAAAATACGCAAAAACTGTTAAAATAGTCGTATAAACCGCAAATAACTAAAAACTTCTACAATTGTTGTAGAATTTTTTTTTTAAATGTTTTGAAAAAGAATCGATTATTTGATTCTAAATTGCTTCATGAGATTTTGTATTTGAATTTTGAAATACTTTTATATATAGTATAGATATATATAATATACAATATATAGATAATATATATATACAATATATATATACATATATATAAATATATATGGCTATATAGATATATATGTAGATGTTCAGGTATGCTTGGATTTTGAGGTTAAATTCATTTAACTTAATTTTTGTATCATTATTTGCCAGATAAAAGTTTCATTATACAAAAATAAATATCTGTATATAGTATAGTATAGTATAGTGTATATATACTATATATATATACTTTATTTATGTAGCAACCAGTAGAGGTTTTAAAAAATAGTTCGATTTAAAAACGAACGGACCAGTATTGCCAAGAACATGACCAAAAATCGGCCATGAGTGTAAGATGTGTAGTAAAAGAATTTTCACTCGCATACACAAAAGTATCGCTATGAACATTCTATATTATTATTTATTATTACCATATGTAATATGGAAATATGTATTGGAAATATCAAAACATGATTGCTTTAAAGACCCAGATTTCTTCAGGTAGGGAATCCGTAAATTACCTGAAAGATGGGCGAAGGTTGTAGCTTCAGATGAAACATACTTTGAATGAAATCAAAATATTGTACAGGGTGGGCCAAAATTCATCATTTACTGTTATTCCCATATAAGATGCAATTGGCGCAAGAATTAAAACCCGCAGATCAAAAAGCATGTATGGTGCAAAATCCGTTAGAATTTACCCTAAATCTCAATGCAGGTTTGCCATTATTATTGGATGACTACCAAAACGTTTTTATAGAATTAACAAATAATATATTATATATATCTATTACGCAATGGAGCCTATTCAACCACATCCGTGTTTTACCGCGAAATTTTGGTGTTTCTGCTATGTACAATGTTACTCTTACTATTTTGAATAGGCAAATATTTTCTCTGCTGTTTTTATTGCTAATACGAAATAGGCCATTTTTATAGGACAGTTTTCCTATGTACGACGGGATAATCAGCTATTATTTTTTTCCGTGTGTAATACGAAACTATATAACTATACAAATATGGTATTAACTATGTGCTCGACAAGTTATACTAATATTGCTGTAAAAATTCGTTTCAAAATACGGGGACAAGAACGCGATCAACATAAATTTATACTTTCGTTTTTATCTGCTCAAGGCCTACTACTTGAGTCGTTCACATTTTTAATGCTGTTGTTGATGTAGTAAAAGTTGATTGCGAATAAGTTTAAAAATGCTATAAACTGGAAATTTCAAGTGACAGACACATTAAAAAAACAATCATGTTATTATTATTGGAATATGCAGTTTTTGTTTTATTCAAGCCAAAATTGGCAATTATTTATTAGAAGCCGTGACTAAACATATTTTACTAACACATTCATACCGATCAGCGAGAATAGTGTTGCCATTTTTATTATGTTTAAAATTGATATTCCTTTAAGTTTTTGAACAATTTTTTAATATTTTTGATTTAAACTAATTATGAATTGGTAATTTAATGGTTTATAATAATTCTAAAATTCGTAAAAAATTTGTTGCGCAGAATTTTCTATGTCTTATTAAAATTATTAAATAGTTAAAATTCTTTGATGACATTATTTATTCACTATTAGATTTCTTCTACTGTTTTTGGGTAATATTTTTTTTTTTTAGATATAGGTAATTGAAAAATTAAACAAAACGGAAGAAACCAATCATTCCATACAAAATTCAATGGAAATGTGCCTACTTACTTCCCTATAAAAAATTTGTTCATGGTTTGTATAAATATTAAATCCATAAGAAGTTTCGTATTCATTACTCAACCATTTAACACTCAGCCATACTGAATTAAATGCTATAATGTCGTTTTTTCATACATACCTGTTTATTATATATAAAGATTTTCTTTCATTTATGTTATTATAAATTTAGTTTATTAAAGAGATCAACGAATGTCAATACGTCACACATTACTCCCTTTAGTTTATATTGATCCGTCACCTTTGATTTCAATAGACTTTCAATTTTAAGTTGGTCTTATAAAAAGGTATTTTTCTTTTCATTGATGTTGAACTAAATATATTATGTAGTAGAACATATTTTATAGATTTATTCCTTTTTAAAAATTTCTAGCTGCATATTTTTTTAATTACGTTTTGGAATTTTAAACATTTTAAATAAAAAATATCTATTAACCTTGTAAGCCTTGTATTAATAGTGTGAGCAGAATAGTGTTAACACAGATATACTTATTACAAGCACAGTAAGATATTCATAATTATATCGAGTAAATGATAAATCGAATATATGCTATTCACCTCGATTCTGTGATCCGACGTTGCGTTCGTTTATTCGATTTTCGTTCGATCGAATAGAATTCTTATTCTTGGATTCGCCGAACAGTCGCCTTGCTCGATTGCATGAAATGCTTAGCAACGCATAGCAAAGTATTCGAATCTATTCGATTTTTGTTATTCTGTCATTCGTCGGAAAAACATTTTTGAGGTAAAATCACTCGCTGTAATTTTCTCGCGTTTGAAGTTTACGATGTATGAAGTTTTATGACGAATTTGTTTTATTAGATTTATAATGAATAATAAATAAAATGCTTTATTTAAAACCATAATTTATTCAAAAAAATATGATGAATATCACTTCTTTTTACATAAAATACAGATTTGATTACGTATCACAAAAACAAATTATGCATCACATCGAAACCCTTTCTTTTCTTGAATAAATGAAACAATTTTATTGAATAAATATGAAACTATAATCAAGTATTTGATTCTTTTTTTAATAATTCCATAACATTTTCAACAGTTAAAACAGCTTTTGTGATTAAAATAATAAAATCACTGCAAAATACGAGGAACTAAACTGTTTGACAATCCATTGGTATACGGCGCTTATCATTTATTATGCGTTGCAAATTTGAGATAAACTTCGGATTTAAGAATAGCGATTGTATGGCGAATCGAATCGAACGCGTTTGGTTTTAGCTTTTAACGTCGGATTACAGAATAAGGGTGATTATCTCATCATTAGTGCTGGGAAGGGAGGAGGGGTAAGAGGAATACTAGTACGGTAGAGATAAAGTTAAGATAAGTTAAAGTAGCAAAGTAAAAAAATAATGCCATCACCAGCCTCCACCTTCAACCCCCACCCGGAATCCATAACCCATACCCCGACAAAGAAAATATATAGGACAAATAACTATTAACTATTAACTATATAACTATATAATGTGAATAGAGATTTAGTGATATATGGGCCTGAGAACTATTTAGATGTGATGTTATGTCAATGTTACGGCGAAACTTTAGCTCGCCATCACAAATAACACCTAAATCCCTAATACAATCAACTCTCGAAATAGAGTTTTCCAATAAAGTGTAGTAAAGTTTTATTGCGTTTCCGCATAAATGTTATTTTTTGACACTTATTAATATTAAGTGACAAATTATCATTTGTACACCAAGAAGTAAATTTACCGAAATCAGCCTGAAGCAAGTTGGCAGTCCTGCAAGGAAGAGATTACTTTGGAAATTTTCATATCGTCAGCCTAAATTCTAATTTCAGATTTCTCAATGATGGATGTAACATCGGGCAATAAAAGGATCAGGCTCGCTAGCAATGAAAAATCCGATAGCGTCTACCAGAAAGGTAGGAATTAATCCACATTATAAGAAAGGGAGGAAAACTAAGAAGTCGTATTTCTACTAAAATATTACTATGAGACCACTTGTCAAACGCTTCACTGGAATCAGTTGTAATTACATCAATTTGTCTGCCCTATTTCATTGAGCTGATGGCGACAATGACAAACTCAATCAAATTAGTAGTTGTTGACTTAGGTTTAAGAATTCCATCTTGTTTCGGGGATATGAAAGGTTTGCAGTCAAAGTAAAAGCTTAGGCATGCAGGAGAACTTAGCAATGGCTCTATAATTGCTAATGTCGGCTTCAAAATTTTTTTTGTGGACCGGTATAATAAAGGAATCTTTTCAAGCATTTAGAAATACACCTGAAGTCATTGATTTTTAAAAAAGGATAGTTAGCGCTACCGGTAAAATTGGGCAGCACTTCTTTAGAACCATAGAAGGCAAACCATCTGGACGCGTGGAGAAATCATTTCGTCTATACTAATTGAAACGAGAGTGGATTTCGGGTAATCGTCAGAATAATTAAAATAGTCTTCGTCATGTATAAAATTAGTGCCCGAAACCACTTGACTAAAAAATGAGGCGAAAATATTAGTAATTGCTCTGGCATTGGTCGACGAGGTATCCAAATATTTCATAGTAGAAGGATATCTATCAGTTTTGCGTTTGCTATTAACAAATTTTTAAAATTGATTTGTATCTGCGAGTACCTAGATTATCGTGCTTGTTTCAAAGATATAAGTTATATTCTAATTTCAGTAAACATTGGAATTCTCTCAGATTCGTTAAATATTCGATGTGGTCATCATTGCTAGAATTGAAATACTTTAGCCATGCTTTATTCTGCTGATTTCGTAAACGCCAAAGGCTACTGGTATACCAAGAATCGGGCGGAGAAGATAGGTTTTTCTGTGAACAATAGGGTACCAATAATACAAAACACCCGAATATCGCGGAATAAAAATTCGTATCCGTATTCATATCGTAAGCAAAAAATAATTCCAAAGGAGGATGATAAGAATCAGTCTCAGAGAAACTAGCATCGGCATGTCTGACCAAACAATTACTAGAATCGGAACAGAAAACTAAGTCCAATAATCTATTCAAACCATTCTTAATACCGCTAAATTGCAGTAAGTCCCATGCCGTAAATCTATCAATAATGAGCATTTCTTGTGACGAAGAATTATTGGAAGCGATATCATAAATATCATCATTAAGAGTATAATACTCACTTGCTTAGAGTAAATTTGCTGTAAAGAAAAAATTCAAAATTAAGACCAAGGCTAAAACTTTCTTGGTTATTCTACTTATTATACACCAATGCAGATTAGTTTCTCACTCACTGATGAATATGGAAATAATTAGAGAGTTAATAAACAGTATAACCATAGATTAGTATACCTAGATTTCCAAGCCAAATGAGCAGCGTGATGTTCAGTGTTGTTGTTGTATGTGAACTTCAAGAAAAATGGATGAAAAGAAGTTTAATGTGAAAGAAAGAGAAGAATCTATATTGTGCCGAGATATCACGGTACAAAAAGAATCAGCTGAATCAGTCGTTGGAAATCTTTATTATTAGTGTATGGTATAACTCTTTAAACTATCTTAATCCTTTGCCCTTCAAACTAAATGAATGGTGGATTACTACTACAATTTGCAGAATTACAATCTATGATTTCAACTCAATTAGTTACACTTGCGCTTAGGTAGAATGTCACTCTATAATGTAAACGCCTCCTAATAGGAGGTCACAATGATTCGGTTTTATAAACCTATACATAAACGGTAACATGTAACAAAAAAGAATTTTACTATCGGTTTAGACCAAAACCTGTTGATTATGTTATTTCGATTACACTATGAAATATTGTAGTATAATTGTTACTAGTATGATATCACTCCTAGGATGAGTGAGATGTAGGCACCTGAAACCTGAGAAATGGAACAACTTCTTCTGTGATCCCCTTGACGACTCACCACCAAATCGTTGTATACATTAAGGTATTAAAATATTTTGCTATCTTCGGTTGAAAAAAAATTTGCCTGGCAAATTTAACTCACTTTACTTGAAAAGAAAACCTCTCATCATGAACTCTTGCAACTTCACCACCAACCTGACTAGTTGTCCGCTTACAACACCAGAAAACAGGCAAGCGCTCGCATTAAAAAAAATTAAAATTGGATAGAAACATATTTTGCACACCACTTTTGTTCCACTCTGTACTTCCAAATATTGAAATGTATATGTTGCACGTCAATACTTTTTGTTTTTAAAATTCATTTTGTTACAACCAACCAATTAGTTAAACTAATTTTCAGTGATTTTAAACATCAAAAGTCATCAATCATATTTTTTTTATTTCAATCTTAGTAATACTTTTTTGTGATTTGTTTTTAAATAAATAATTTTAGTCATTATCCCAAAAATAGAAATAGTCTAAAAACAGTAACTTTATTTTCGATTACTAAATGGAAAAATTAATGGAAAAAAAACGCAAAATTCGTGCGGTTTTGTACAATATATAAACATGAAAATTTATGGAGAACCGGTTCAGCTCATCAATAATTCCATTTGATTTCGTATAGCTAAAACCAAAAACTATATTAGATTGTTTTCTTTTAAATTAAATTATTTTGCAGAGATTTTAAATTTTGTTTGTTTTTAAATGATAATCTTCTCAGTAAAAATTGATGAGTTTCGAACAAATTTCAATAAAATAAAGGTATTTTTTGTTACTACCTCGAAGGTAACATACTAAACTAATTTTGATTGAAACTTGAAAATCTTTGAAATATTTAAAGAGAAATTTATTTGAATGTTTTGAAAGAATGCCCGGAAATAATTTTAAGAAATATGTATTTAAACTGAGTAATCTTTGAAAGACTAGTGACAGACATATGAGGAAATTCGGCAATTTCCTGTTTTCTAGATGTTATTGTTCATCTCTTTTTGGTAAGTATCAGGTGGTAGCATCATAATTATCTTTCTGAATCATGTTGGGTTTATCTGTATACCTTTTCACCTTAAGATATCGCACATAAAAACTTGGCACGAAGCTGCAGTGGTCCTGCAGAAAGAAATATTTTATTATGTCGTAATAATATTTAATTTAGTCGTTTCATAAATTCTAAACAAAATTTTTAAGGAAAAATGACTGATTACGTAGAGAAATAAAAAGAAATGAAAATAAAATAAGAAATATTTTCTTAAAAATACATATGGTTCTCTTTAGCTATCTATCATTTTAGCTTTAATAAACAATTCTAACAATTATATACAAAATAAGAATCACTATTAATACACGAACTTGTAACAAGGGGGTTGCACATATTTTTGGGATTTCCGTTGAAGGAGCAAATCCCCAGATGACCTATACAGCATATCTTCTTCCTTGCGAGGAGAAGATATGAGATGGTGCAGCAATGTGAGCAGCTAAAAGGCTGCACGCCTAGCTGATTGCACTAGCTAGCTCGCCGGAGGGGTGGGTCGCTGCTCACCACCATCTGCCATCGCGTTACACATAAATTATATGCGTGCAAGATGTATGGAAACGTCGTTAAGACTTTATTGTGATAGCGCGAGCTATCAAGCAAGGAAATTCGGTTTTCGCGAGATAAAAACCGAATAAGGGGGATGTTCGTTGATTTGCTGGTCACCGAACTTGACCAGCTATTCATGAAAGCCTTGCGAGGCATGTCGGGGCCGATTGGCAAAGGTGTTAATGCCAACCGGTCTTTGGGGCACTACCCTCCCTCTTGGATCGACAGCAGAATGCCGATCCCCGTATGTCCATACTCGCCCCTGCAATTGAGTATGGACCCTTATAATTTATGTCCTCTTCTATCCTCCCCTATTCCATCTCTCTCTTCTTCTCCCAGAGTATTTACCTACATATCACAATGGACTTCCTGTTCGGGTTTTGATCATCCTTTCCGAAGACACCCAGAATAAAAGGTCTTCTTGATTCTAATGATAGGATATACACGAGTATAGGTGCATATATACATACACATATAGATTTATTCACCTGGGAAGAGAACCCACGGGGACGAAAGTAATTGGTTGATGGACAACCCGGATTACGTTTAAAGTCTCCCTAGATTAACGGGGAAAATTACTGACAAATCCAAATCCAAGTGTTCAATACCAAAAACAATGGATTTTTCTTTTCTTTGTATTCTATTTCTTTATTTTTAAAATTTTTTTTGCGTTTGTTTTTTTTTTTTTGTATAGACCAATTCAAAATTTCCTTCCTGCCACAAGCTAATCACATTTCGCTCGTTTCCTTCATTCTTCTTTTACAATTTTCATCTTATTTAAGGTTAAATTTATTTATTCATATTTTCATTTACTTTTCTTATAATTTAATTTGAAATTGACCATATCTTATAATGAATACTTAATGAAAGAATTCTTTCCTTTTTTGGTTTTTACAAAACTAAAAATGACACTTCTCAAAATTCAGATTTCTTGCATTTTAGGCTTGATGGTATTTCTTAAAATTCCTTGATTTTTCTTTTGAAATTTTTACCTTTCTTTTTTTTTTTATATGCCGTAGTCAAGGAACCAAAATTCTGAAAAATTTCATCACTCTTTTTGCGTTTCCCAAAAGGAACCAAAAGTCAAGAAAATATTAGTGCACACACACATAGACATATATATATATATACTTTTCTTTTTTTTTTCTCGAAAACTAGACGAAATTATTGAAGCAAAGGCTTTTATAAATTTGGATTAGATCCTCCTTTTTTTTCTTTTTTTTTGTTTTTGTATAAAAATACCTGTATATATATAGATATATGTAGGAGCCTTCCTAATTTCTTTCCCCCTGCCCCTTGTTCTGTCTTCTTTTCTTCTTTTCTTTTCTACTTGCTTTTCTTAGACACTAAAAAAAATTTATTTCTTAATTTTAATAATTTCAATATAAGTAATAAAAAAAATGCAATTTAGTATATATATATTTTTGTTCTTCCTGTAATTAAAGTTATTTTCCATTATTAATAAAAAAATTTGTTTCACCCTACTAAGGTTACGAGTTCATAACTGTTGATCAGCTTTGATGTCATAAAAGAAAATTTTGAAACGGAATTTTTGGGCGTCCTCATGGTCGGTATGGGATGTCTTCGCAATATAACGGTACGGCAAGCGATTTCCATGATCTGGAAGCCTATATGTTCCGTATTCCCACTGATGCTGATGCTTTTCGATGCCACTTATTTTGACATAGAAATTAGGTACTCTGTATATTTTGAAGATATGTAAACCCATAACAGGTAGTATTCCGGGATTTTATTATAACCACATTAGATATCTATTGGATTTTAATGAAACACTTTCCCACATTCAAGCCATACAAATTTCTATATATTAATATATTTATGAATATTTTCTTTTTTTTTTTTTTTTGGGACATCTTATACTTTTGTGTAATACCAATATATAAACGATTTGTGAGCTCTTTTAACGGGTTTTATAATTTATTTTTTTTTTTTCTTTATAGTATTAGAAAAACTAGAACCTCAAATATTAAATTATTTCCTCTTTTAAATGATAAAATAATTTTTTTTTCTTTATATAATCATTTCCATTTCGGATTTATGACCACTTTACTTTGTTTAAAATTGAATTTTTTTCTTTTTCTTTTCTTTCAAAAAAAAAATTTATAAATTTTATAATTTTTCAGAACAAAAAATCACTAGAAATCCACAATTCTTCTTCCTTTATTTTTCTTTTATTATTTTTTTATCTGTTTTATTCCATCCTTTACCAAATAAAATAAATTCAAAACTGGGCCGCCATTAAAATTTCACTTTCTCTACCTCAAAATTTAATCATTCTAAGTTACACATTTCTTTTTTTTTCTTTTTTTTTCTTTCAGTCAAAAAAAAAACCTTTTTATCAAAACTTTTCTATACCCGATTTTCTTTTTTTTTTCTTTTTATTAAGAAAAAAAACTACTCGGTTTAAATTTAATTTTTCCTTTTCTTTATCTACCACATCCTATTAAACTTCTCCAGCCTCTCCATTTCGACATCTCGATCCAGAATCTAAATGCTGACTCATCTTTCTCATCTCTCCATCTCCTGTTCCAAAATTTTTGTTTGGATAAAAAAAACCGGTTTTCTAGTTTTTAATTTTTTTATCCGCCTATCAGATCATGGCACGTTCATTTTTTTTCCATTTTCTTTCGATGCAATTTTCGTTCTCGTTCGCGGGAGGGGGAGAAAGAAGGGAGGAGACTCTGTTATCAGCTAATTTTCACCACGGATATGGGGTGAAAAGAAGTTTCTAGAAGAATTTTTAGAAAAGACCATGCGGTTTTGTAAAAGCTGACCACGCTATTATTTAAATGGTGTTGCCGTGTAGGCTTAAAATTAAATGTAAGCGTGTTGCATTAGCTGCACGTTACAACACAGATACAACAGGGATTGATCTATCAACCCGGACGTAACTGAAAAGCGTGCGGGTGGTTGGAGTGGTACGTGAAATCTTGCACTGCCCAACGTGGGGCTCGACCACACCCAAAAGAGTCTCCGTTGCTCTCCGACTGAGCTAGCCGGGCAACCGAAAATGTAAGAAAGAAAAGGAAATGATCCGTCATAACCCGCGGCAGTGGGTGTCGGTTCTTTCCTCCTATTGCCTCAAGTCTTTGGCATGGTAAACCCCTATGGTTCTACCCTGCAAATCCTCGACCTCGTAGAGGGAATCGCCAATCGCACGAACAATCCGACACTTCAGAAATTTACGATTTAGCTTAGCATTGACATTTTTTGCGAAGTCACTAAGCGTGAAATTTCTTCGGTAGACTTCTTGTCCGACAATAAATCTCTTTACTCGGGTTCGACGACTATAAATCCGCTCATGATGTTGGTGAGCTTTCGACAAATTATTTTTGACGCGTTCGCGAATTAATTCAAGCTGGTCTTTTTTTGAGGACACAACCAATTCACCATCATTCAAACCATTTAGCTTCCGCATCAGTTCATAGGTCGAGCCATGTGTGATCATGTGGAAACCGAACACAAGAAAATATGGATCAATCCCCGTAGAAGCATGGATTGTACTCCGAAGAGCACAGCCGATGCTTCCCAAATTTTGATCCCAATCCCTATGCTCGGTGCCAACATAAGAGCGGATGGCCGCCAGTAATGAACGGTTTACACGTTCCGATGCGTTAGCTTGTGGTGAGTAGATAGCTGTACGATTGTGTTTCACACCATACGCTTCAACTAATTTGCGAAATTCTTTTGATATAAATTGCGGTCCATTGTCTGAAAATATAATCTCGGGTACGCCGAATAAATTGAAGACGCTTTCCTCCAAGAAATCGGTGATCTGCACGGCAGACGCCTTACGTAGTGTCTTAAACAAAACAAATTTCGAAAATTTGTCCAAAACAACTAGGAGAGTGGTATTACCATGCTTAGACCGAGGATAGGGTCCTAACAGGTCTACATATAGGTACTGGAATGGTCTGTCAACTTCAATTTGTTTGCCCATTGGCGGCCTCAACACACTATTTGGAGCCTTAGACTCTTTACATACGATGCAACTCGCGATATATTTACGTACTTCGCTAGCCATACCAGGCCAGAAGTATCTTTGCCGCAAACGATATAAGGTTTTGGTAATACCGCCGTGCGCAGCTTGTGGAGGATCATGCGCCAGGCGAACTAGCTCGTCCGTAAGGCTAGATGGAACCCAAAGCTTCCACGATCGATCTTCCTGAAAGATATTGCCAGTGCTAAAGCTTGTTCTGAAATACACGTAGCCATCTGACACTTGCGTGTCAGGCAGCCTTTCCGCGTTGCTTTACACTGTATCGATCAGGTCGAGATATTCCTTTGATTTAAAGGCTTCAGAATTCAAGTTTATGCTAGGTGCCGAAACTATTTCCGAAATCGCGTCCACGTAAACACGTGAAAGCGCATCTGGCACCACATTTTCTGAACCTTTCCTATGTTCAATCGCGAAATCAAAGGCTTGAAGCTTTAAGCTCCATCGAGCCAAACGTCCACTCAAGTCGCGCTGACTCATGAGCCATTTTAAACTCGCATGGTCGGTGATTATTTTGAACGGCAAACCTTCGACGTAGGCTCTGAACTTTTTAACGCTCAACACCGCGGCGAAACATTCCAATTCCGTCACACTGTAGTTGCGTTGTGCAGAGTTCAGCTTTTGAGAAATATAGGCGATGGGTAATTCTCATTGCCTTCGTCGTCGCCTTGCAGCAAAACACCTCCGACACCAGTCTTACTCGCGTCGCACTTTATAATAAAGGGTTTAGTGTAATCAGGGTTGGCCAATACCGTGGCCGTAATTAATGAGGATTTCAAGGCTTCAAACGCTACCTGAGCCTCAGCCGTCCAAA
This sequence comes from Xylophagus ater, assembly GCA_963422695.1. NCBI lineage: Eukaryota > Metazoa > Arthropoda > Insecta > Diptera > Xylophagidae > Xylophagus > Xylophagus ater. Next base: position 40,507,610 of record OY730478.1, read on the forward strand.
CAAACTTGGCACTCTTCTTTAGGCAGTCAGTAATTGGAGACGACAAGGAGGCATAACTGGCAATAAATCGCCTATACCATCCCGTCATACCCAAAAATCGACGAACCTGTTTTGGAGTAGTAGGTGCAGGAAAGTCAAAGATTGCAGATACCTTATTTGAGTCGGTCTTTAAACATCCGTTACCAACGATGTAACCCAAATATCTAACTTCTTTCATGCAAAATTTGCTTTTCTCCAAATTTATTGTGAGTCCAGCAGAAGACAAGCAACGTGCAATGGTTGCCAAAAGTTTAACGTGAGAATCAAAATCCTCAGAAACTACTAACAGATCGTCCAAATAGACGAAACAGTTTTCTCTTAACTCGACTGGAATTGTTTTGTCCATCAGTCTACACATTCTTTGAGGAGCATTACAGAGCCCGAATGGCATCACTGTAAACTGGTATAACGGTCTACCAGGCACTGTGAAAGCAGTTTTTTCCCTACTCTGCTTTTCCAACGGTATCTGCCAAAAGGCGTCTTTCAAATCAATACTTGAAATGAAACACGTCTTCTCAAGTCTACTGAGAAGGCCTTCTATATGTGGAAGTGGGTATGCGTCTTTTTTTGTAAGGGTGTTCACTTTCCTGGAGTCGAGGCAGAGGCGAACCTTTCCAGGTTTGCGCACCAAGACTACAGGAGAGTTCCACGCGCTGACACTTTCTTCGATAACACCCAATTCCAACATACGGTCCAACTCAGCATACATGAGGGCTTGCACCGCAGGGGAAACAGGGTAGTGGCGTTGCTTCACAGGCTCCGCGTTTCCTACCTCAATAATATGTTGTTCTAAATGTGTTTTTCCTAAACCGACTTGGTTGAAGGAAGGAAATAAAGTTAAGATGCTTTCAAGACGCGCGCGTTGTTCCGAATTTAGCGCGTGTGTGTTGGGATCGTCAATTGACAAACAATCTAAAGTTTCGTTTTTAGAAAATATAGTCGGAGCTATATCGAATTCTTTCCAAAAATCTACACCTAGATATAGATTTTGGGTAAGTTCTGGTACGATGTATAGAGAAAGTGTTTTTGTAATGTTGTTGTAGGTAATTGGAATTGCTATTTGCCCATGCACAGGTTGAGCTTTACCATCAGCCGTTTTGACTGTGGTGGGACGACCAGTAATTAAAATTTTATGACGTTCGAGGAAATCTAAAGCGCCAGCGCCTAGACAGGACACACTTGCACCACTGTCCAATAGGCCAAAAAGGGATTCGCCATCGATTTCCACCTTAGCATATGGTCGATCGTCATGTTTACGCTTCACAAAAGCAGATTCCACCGTTTTACCCAACAACTTCTTTTGCTTACATCTTTCTCTAAACCTACTAATTCTACTCGGGTTTAGTAGAGCACCGATTATTCTATTCCTAGCTTCGTCATATTCCATTTGACGTTGATGTAATGTTTTGTTCGACCTTTCCAGTATAGTATTATTCGATGGGATTTTAGTTGACGTTTCTCGTTTTAGAATTTTAGTGACAGACGGAGAATTTGGTTGTAATGATAGATTCGGACTCAAGGTTGGTTCTATTTCGTTTGGTTCGGGGGCATTATTGGCAACCGGGGATTCCCGTGCGTCTCTCGGTGCCTCTGTGCGTTTCCCGGATTACATTTTGGGCACATCGGTAACGACACATCTTTTCTACCACAACGATAACAAAAGAAGGACCGTTGTGGTACCGTACACTCGAAAAAACCATGACCAATATTGTCACAGTTCCAACACTTGAATCGTGATCTACCATTTGCATCTACCGCTTCTAAATGATCTTGATTTTCGTTTGACCACGTATTTTCGCTCACATACCCTCGAATACTGCTATCGATTTCGGCTGGTTGATATGGTAAACTACCACCGAAATGGGATGAATTAATATTATAGCGATTCGATACCGGTTCGTGAGGAAACGATTGGCCACCTCTGGTGTATTGTTGGTGGTTATACGCATAATTTCTTGGGTCACAGTCATTTTTAAACTCTTGATATGGGAGATGAGAATCATTTTCTTGTCTGAATCGTGAGTCTGGCATAAAATTCGTTCTAGCAGGTGAGTTATTTGTACTGAATTCCTGACCGTTTATATTCTGACGAAAATCAGTGGTGCGCAACATTTCCTTTGTGGGTCTAATTTTATCATAGTCCAAGTCAATTCCATTATTTACCGTATCAGGTCCATATGAGAGATTACGTTCGTCAAGATCATCCAATTCATGGATGGGCCGTGTTGGGTTTTGCCAAGTTCGTCTTGGTTCTCTGTCAGAAAGATGGCGTTCCGCTTTACGGCATACTTCCTGAAAGCGACTCAGACTCATTGCAGGCATTCCGAAAATAAGATTTGCGATCTTATCTTTGACGTTCTCTCTCATAATATCCGCCAATTCTATTTCCGTCATAGGAATTCTTAACCGATGGTATAATGACATCACCGAATCGTAAAAATCATCAAAAGTCTCACTGTTGGATTGTTTTCTTTGTAACATCCGACGCATGATTTCATGGTCAGTGTCCAGGCTCTTGAATTGATGTCGGAGGGCCGCCTTTAGGCCATGCCAATCGATGTGGGGTTCTCTTTTCAGTAGTCGCCAATACCACTGCTCAGCCTTATCGGAGAGCAGGGTATGGAATTGGGTACAAATGGCGTACCACGAATTATCACCACGCGATTGCATGGTTTCTATGCGGAATATGAACTCTTCCACTGACATATCTTGAGCCTTTCCACTGAACCTGAATCCCCATTTGTCGATTCGGGTATCATGTCGTAAACTAGCATGACGAACTTCTTGACCATTACGATTCGTGCCTGAGTTAAGATTTGAATTCCTACTTGGGCTGCGCCTTTGATTGTTATTTGGGTTAAAAGGCGGGCGTGGGTTCGGATCCTGACTGGGGTCGACGTGGTGACCATTGTTTGAAGCTAAGATAGCATTCACATTGTAATTAGGATTTTGGTTATTGGCACTATATAAAGGAGGTGGTATGTTTACATTCTGGTTTAATACTGGTTGACTTCGTCTCTGGGGAACGTTCAAACTATAATTTTCGTTCAAAAGATTGAAGTTAGCAGACTGGTCAACGGATTTTGGCGGAGCCACTGAACATTGTTTTTGCGGTGGTGCATTTAAGGTCATTCTTTTAATTTGATTGAGCAACTCGCTCTGGATCTTAGCCATCTGACTGCTCACAGCCGCTTCGATCATAGTGCCTATATTTTCAGTTGAGGCACTTGGATCTGACGGAGAGAGGAAAGAGGCGCCATCACTAGAACCCCATCGTGTGATAGTTGGGTTTGCCGCACCTCTTCCTCTGCCACTACGACTGCGAGTCGTCATTGTAGCCGAAGCCACTGATTTTGACGCTGATGCAAAATCCAACGAGAGCTGTGATTGCCCTCGAGTAACTCGAGAATCATCTCGACCTGTCAATACATCCACCGCAGCACCCTGAACATTTGTAGGTGGCTCCGGTGACGCATTTGGTACAACTGTGGAGTTGGTCTTAGGCGTTGTACCTGTATTGGTGTTGTCCATTTTGTAAACACCTTAATTCCCAAAATCAAAATTACTATTGCACAAAGTCAAATTCTCAAAACAAAGCCAGAAACTCAGTATTTCAAAGTCTAATCAGGTATTCAGAATTCTATTCCTCTTACGGAATCTTTAGGGACAAAAAAAAAATCGGACCGAACAAGGACTAAAGTAATAATAAAAAAAACGCAATGATAAAAGTAATAGAAAAAAATTATATATAAAAAAAAATAAGAAAACTCCCCCACCAAAATATATTTTAATATAAAAAGTAAAATAAAAAAAAATGAAAAAAAAATGTTCAAAATATTATAATAAAATAATAAACTCAAAGAAAACTATAACCTAAAACTTAAAAAAACTAATCCCAAATCAAAACGTAATCGAAAGTTAAATCAAAAAAAAACTAATATAAACTAAACCAAATGAACCTAAACTAAAACTAATAAAACTAAAATCAAAAGGAAATCAATTTAAATTTCCCGCAAGAGTGAGGAAGATTAGTATTGCATATACATTCCGCACAAAAGAACTAAATAAACTAAACTAGAGCTAACCGAATCGAGAAAACAACCGAAGAAGAAAAAAAAAATAAAATCATTCAACGTGAATTCCTCGTAAAGATAAGAAAACTAATTTCTCATACAAACTCCGCACAAATTAAATCTTTCAAAAAAAATCAAACGTAACTACGTAAGAGCGAGAGAGAGAGACGAAACAAGTGGACGACACGAAGAAAACATAAACCCGACACACACTCACGAAACGAAAATTGGATGTTGATCGGTGACCCGCGAATGGTACCAAGTCGAGTGATCGGACACCTGCAATGGCAACCAAGCCTGTAGCATGAGATCCGATCCAAACGACTGGCACAATCCCGGATCACTATGTTTGATGTGGTTGCATGACTCCCGTGTCCTCACCGCATTATTCATGGGCTTAATTAAGCACGAGAATGTGCGAAAAGGCACACTAAAGCTCATACATCCGCATCTATTTCATTTCCCGGAGTCTCAACTGCATTGAAACGTGAAGCGTTGCAATGACTACAATATTCATGCAGCACGTAATCCATATTTCAAACGCTTTTGCGGCAAGCGGAATATTCAATAAAAAAAACCGAAGTACTGCTACTACGCAACCGTAAATAAAACATGACGACAGTTGGACTCAATATAAACGCAATCGCGAATAGCACAAAAAAACGAACAACCGAAATTATGTTCACACCAAAACTTCGTTTAAAAATTTTGATGGTGTGAACACACCTTCAGAAAAAAATTTTGACAAAAAAAAAAGATCGAAAATTTTTAAAATTTTTTTTTTTTTTAAATAAAAAAATTGTTTTCTGAAAACTTTGGTTTACCTAAAGGTAACAACCAAAACACCATTTTCAAACATCAACTCGTTCGAAAATGTGTCAAACAATTTTGTTTGAGCTCCATTTGTAATTTCGACCGAAGTTGAAAATACAAATGGCAAACAAAATAAAACAAATTCGCTGAGCGAACAACGAAACGTTGGGCGCCATATATGTAACAAGGGGGTTGCACATATTTTTGGGATTTCCGTTGAAGGAGCAAATCCCCAGATGACCTATACAGCATATCTTCTTCCTTGCGAGGAGAACATATGAGATGGTGCAGCAATGTGAGCAGCTAAAAGGCTGCACGCCTAGCTGATTGCACTAGCTAGCTCGCCGGAGGGGTGGGTCGCTGCTCACCACCATCTGCCATCGCGTTACACATAAATTATATGCGTGCAAGATGTATGGAAACGTCGTTAAGACTTTATTGTGATAGCGCGAGCTATCAAGCAAGGAAATTCGGTTTTCGCGAGATAAAAACCGAATAAGGGGGATGTTCGTTGATTTGCTGGTCACCGAACTTGACCAGCTATTCATGAAAGCCTTGCGAGGCATGTCGGGGCCGATTGGCAAAGGTGTTAATGCCAACCGGTCTTTGGGGCACTACCCTCCCTCTTGGATCGACAGCAGAATGCCGATCCCCGTATGTCCATACTCGCCCCTGCAATTGAGTATGGACCCTTATAATTTATGTCCTCTTCTATCCTCCCCTATTCCATCTCTCTCTTCTTCTCCCAGAGTATTTACCTACATATCACAATGGACTTCCTGTTCGGGTTTTGATCATCCTTTCCGAAGACACCCAGAATAAAAGGTCTTCTTGATTCTAATGATAGGATATACACGAGTATAGGTGCATATATACATACACATATAGATTTATTCACCTGGGAAGAGAACCCACGGGGACGAAAGTAATTGGTTGATGGACAACCCGGATTACGTTTAAAGTCTCCCTAGATTAACGGGGAAAATTACTGACAAATCCAAATCCAAGTGTTCAATACCAAAAACAATGGATGTTTCTTTTCTTTGTATTCTATTTCTTTATTTTTAAAATTTTTTTTGCGTTTGTTTTTTTTTTTTTTGTATAGACCAATTCAAAATTTCCTTCCTGCCACAAGCTAATCACATTTCGCTCGTTTCCTTCATTCTTCTTTTACAATTTCCATCTTATTTAAGGTTAAATTTATTTATTCATATTTTCATTTACTTTTCTTATAATTTAATTTGAAATTGACCATATCTTATAATGAATACTTAATGAAAGAATTCTTTCCTTTTTTGGTTTTTACAAAACTAAAAATGACACTTCTCAAAATTCAGATTTCTTGCATTTTAGGCTTGATGGTATTTCTTAAAATTCCTTGATTTTTCTTTTGAAATTTTTACCTTTCTTTTTTTTTTTATATGCCGTAGTCAAGGAACCAAAATTCTGAAAAATTTCATCACTCTTTTTGCGTTTCCCAAAAGGAACCAAAAGTCAAGAAAATATTAGTGCACACACACATAGACATATATATATATATACTTTTCTTTTTTTTTTTCTCGAAAACTAGACGAAATTATTGAAGCAAAGGCTTTTATAAATTTGGATTAGATCCTCCTTTTTTTTCTTTTTTTTTGTTTTTGTATAAAAATACCTGTATATATATAGATATATGTAGGAGCCTTCCTAATTTCTTTCCCCCTGCCCCTTGTTCTGTCTTCTTTTCTTCTTTTCTTTTCTACTTGCTTTTCTTAGACACTAAAAAAAATTTGTTTCTTAATTTTAATAATTGCAATATAAGTAATAAAAAAAATGCAATTTAGTATATATATATTTTTGTTCTTCCTGTAATTAAAGTTATTTTCCATTATTAATAAAAAAATTTGTTTCACCCTACTAAGGTTACGAGTTCATAACTGTTGATCAGCTTTGATGTCATAAAAGAAAATTTTGAAACGGAATTTTTGGGCGTCCTCATGGTCGGTATGGGATGTCTTCGCAATATAACGGTACGGCAAGCGATTTCCATGATCTGGAAGCCTATATGTTCCGTATTCCCACTGATGCTGATGCTTTTCGATGCCACTTATTTTGACATAGAAATTAGGTACTCTGTATATTTTGAAGATATGTAAACCCATAACAGGTAGTATTCCGGGATTTTATTATAACCACATTAGATATCTATTGGATTTTAATGAAACACTTTCCCACATTCAAGCCATACAAATTTCTATATATTAATATATTTATGAATATTTTCTTTTTTTTTTTTTTTGGGACACCTTATACTTTTGTGTAATACCAATATATAAACGATTTGTGAGCTCTTTTAACGGGTTTTATAATTTATTTATTTTTTTTCTTTATAGTATTAGAAAAACTAGAACCTCAAATATTAAATTATTTCCTCTTTTAAATGATAAAATAATTTTTTTTTTCTTTATATAATCATTTCCATTTCGGATTTATGACCACTTTACTTTGTTTAAAATTGAATTTTTTTCTTTTTCTTTTCTTTCAAAAAAAAAATTTATAAATTTTATAATTTTTCAGAACAAAAAATCACTAGAAATCCACAATTCTTCTTCCTCTATTTTTCTTTTATTATTTTTTTATCTGTTTTATTCCATCCTTTACCAAATAAAATAAATTCAATACTGGGCCGCCATTAAAATTTCACTTTCTCTACCTCAAAATTTAATCATTCTAAGTTACACATTTCTTTTTTTTTCTTTTTTTTCTTTCAGTCAAAAAAAAAACCTTTTTATCAAAACTTTTCTATACCCGATTTTCTTTTTTTTTCTTTTTATTAAGAAAAAAAACTACTCGGTTTAAATTTAATTTTTCCTTTTCTTTATCTACCACATCCTATTAAACTTCTCCAGCCTCTCCATTTCGACATCTCGATCCAGAATCTAAATGCTGACTCATCTTTCTCATCTCTCCATCTCCTGTTCCAAAATTTTTGTTTGGATAAAAAAAACCGGTTTTCTAGTTTTTAATTTTTTTATCCGCCTATCAGATCATGGCACGTTCATTTTTTTTCCATTTTCTTTCGATGCAATTTTCGTTCTCGTTCGCGGGAGGGGGAGAAAGAAGGGAGGAGACTCTGTTATCAGCTAATTTTCACCACGGATATGGGGTGAAATGAAGTTTCTAGAAGAATTTTTAGAAAAGACCATGCGGTTTTGTAAAAGCTGACCACGCTATTATTTAAATGGTGTTGCCGTGTAGGCTTAAAATTAAATGTAAGCGTGTTGCATTAGCTGCACGTTACAAACTAACACTTAAATATTTGTAATATCTATAACAAAAAATCTCTTCTGCTTATTATTCGTACATGCACCAATACTTGAAAAAATTTTGGGCAAATACATTATTTATAAGGATACGCGTGGTTTTTGTTTACAAACATTGAGTTAAAAAAAATGTCGATTGCTTTCTTTGTTTCATTCTTTCTTTAGTCCACAATCCATAAGGCTATTATAAAACTATTAATGCTCTCGCTTGGTACAGTTATCTTATAGGAAGCATGATGTAAAATAGAATATATTTAATTTATAGGTTACTTCATTCTTTCTAATGAAAAATTGTAATTTTCTTTCTTTTTTAATAGGCAGATTTTAATGAAGCTTGGAATTTACATTTGGGATGGGCCAACTCAAAAGATAGAATATGTCACGCTTCGGTGAGGGGTTGTGGGGCGCTAAAATAGAAAAACTTCAATAATTCACTCAATAATGGGCGGATTTTCATAAAACTTGCTATGTACATTCTGGATAGGCCAACTGAAAAGATAGAATGTGTCTACACTTGATGGGGTTGAGGGGAACCAAATTAGGAAAACATTAATAATTCGGTCAATGGTAGTCACATTTTCATGAAACTCAGAATGTACATTTAGAAACTGAAATTAATATTTTATGATATTATCGGGAAAGTTCTATAGTGGTCCGGCCGATATAGAGAAAATGTAAATTCACTGCTATGGTTTGTTTTGCTCATTTTTAAAATCTATTTATTAACAGAAAAGCGAAAGCAATTTGAAAACTTTTGTAATTTTAAAATTTTTGAATTTTTTGATATTTAACACATATCTCAAACACGAGGGTTAAAAGTTTAAAAAAATTCTTGGAAGCTTATTTCAAGGCAGCCAGTCTCGGAGCTTGACTAATTTCTTATATGTATACCATAAAACTTAAAGTATTAAATAATTCCTAATTTTAACTAAAATAAATACAATTAGAAAATTAAATACATATTTTTAAAAAAATGAAAATATTTGAATAAAAATAATGATATATTCATTAGGTCAAGTATTTATATTTGATCAGCATAGCATTTCTTTTATGGAATGACCTTTATAAATCTCTATGATTGTAAATTTACTGATTGAAAATTTCTTAATTTTGAAAATAAATTTTAAAATTTTTCGCTATTGTTTTAATATGGAACAACAAATCAATCAATAGAAATGAAACAATTTTAGTCATATCTTGGCACGACTATTTTTCTGGTCAAAATATAAGATTTCATTTCATCGCCATTATATACGAAGGTCAATGAAGCCTACAGCAAATAAATAAAAAGTTTGTTAAAATGTTTGTGGATTTACAGCCTCAACCCCATTCCTACAATTCAAAAGAATTTATTATTACTTAGTCGTTAATAAAAAAATTATGAATATATTTTTTTTTATGAATTTATGGACAAAAATATAATTTTTACGCCAACTGCATTTAATTCATGAATATTTGATTGTTCACCTCACCGAAATCAAAATCTCTGTTATGATTCATTTGGGCACAAAATATTACTGATTATAAATAATATTTGTATGTTGAAGCGTTCAAATTCCTAAATAGAAAATTATTGGAAAAAGTTGATTTGGGTTCAATTTCAATAAACCAAAAACGAAAGAGCGAAAAAGCGGCGAACCCACATTTTTTGATTTGCCAATATTCTTCTCTGAATAAAGGCATGCCCGAACACTACCATATTTTTCAGAAAATTAAGAAATGAAAGGTTAAATAATATAATTGCGGTATTCGATGTCATCAATTAAAAAAATTATAAAGTTGATTTTTTTTGCTATTTTTTGTATAAAAATTTGCCGTTGCTTATCAAAACATTATTATTATTATTATTATTAGGGCCTTAGATGGTATAAATTCTATTAAAATAATACATCATCGTACATCGTACATTTTTTTGATTAAGAAAAGAAAGAAAAAACACATCTTTATAAATTAAAGTAAAACCTTACCCCACTCCATTGGACTTATTTCAAGACTTAATTTCAGTCTACGGGCGCCATTTTGAAGACATTAAAAATGTCCTGACATTTTATTTGTAAAAATGCCGTTGACGAAGAAACAATGAAATTTTTGCTGCATAAATTTATTATAAAAATATTTTATATATGTTGTTTCAACTAAAAATGCGTTACGGTTGACAGGAATGAATGTTTTTTTTTATAAAAAAAAAGGATCCAACTAAAATCATTAATATTTCTAAAATTTTTTCAAAAAAAAAATGTCTAGAAATTAAAAATATCGAGAAAACCCGATTGCAATTACATACATTCGTATGCATTCAATTCATTGTTACCATTTTTAATTTCAATACGTCAAAAATAAGTCTGGAAAAAAGTCTTCCTCAAAAAAGTCTATGTTTATGTCAGACTTTATGTCCGATTTGTGCCCAAATTCAAGATTCTGGGATCATTTTATAAGATTCCATGCGTTTTTTTAAGAACATTTTATTCTCTCTCTTCCTGATGAATTTTGCCTACGAAAACTATATGTACTCTTGCGGATTCTTTCGCACTTATTGCCACGTGCTTTTTCTGGCTACTTCGCTAGCTTTCCTCACTTTATCATAGTTACACTTTGGCCTTAGTTAACATATGTTAACGAAACGGAGACATGATGGCGACGGGAATGGAATGTGATTCAGTCATATTGACGAAAATGTCGCTTCACTTTTTGACATTTGACAAATTCATTGTCAATCACTTTTGTTTGATTGCAAATAAAAGTGTATGAATAAAATAATAAGAAATGGATTACGAGTTCTATGTCACGAATTTACTTTTAATTATTGAATTAATTTTATATTTTTTGTGACTTTATTCGTATAATTCTGGATCTTCTTAAATTTTTTCGCTTTCAATTTTAAAATTCTCACCATCCATTTTTATAGAATTTTCGAATTGTTTGACGTAGACAGCTCGTTCACAATATGAAAAAAGGAGCACAATCGTTACGATAAATACAGATGTCAAAACACGAAATGGACTCAAATTGAATTGAATCAAATTTTACGGAATACATAACAGCGACCATACAATTTCATGTATTTATTTTTTTCGTTCCGTCGCCGTCCTGTCTCCGTTTCTTTAACATAACTAAGGCTTAAATCAAATAGAAGACATTCTCTTATATATGTGTAATAGTAAACCTTAAAAGAAAAAGCGTTAAAACAATGTTCTTCTGAATTTTTATATTTCTTATATATGTTTTAAAAATTATATCATGATGAATTGATCAGATGTCATATACAACATGGTATTGATGCGCCTGTTCACATTGAACATATAATAGTTAAAGCTATATTCACATTGTATCGATCATGAAAATTTAACTAACATCTAAAAACCAGTGATTCATGTACAACTGATTTATGAAACTGAAATATATGATTTTAGATAGCTGTAATAAATGACTACGCTAATGTATTTTCGACAACCGTTAAGCATTTGATATACAGGGTGGGCCAAAATTCACAAAATTTAGACGTTGTCGATGATCTGCGGGTTTTAATTCTTGCACTAATTGCAACTTATATGGGAATAACAGTAAATGGTGAATTTTGGCCCACCCTGTACATATGCATTGGTAGAAATAATATTTGAAAGAAAAGTCAAAACTGCGATACTTTAGATTTGAGCTTTAAAATACATGTGTTGATGTTTAATATATTAGTACCGGGAGACCGAGCTTTGCTCGGTAAGGCAAGTTAAAATATGACCGAAAAATTGCGAAAAATTTAGAAATGTGAAAGTTCTTACATTTCCATATTTTTCAATTTTCGGCAATTTTTCAACAAATTTTCGGCAACCTTTTGGGAATTTATTGGTCGCCTTTTGAGCTGCTTGAATTCAGCCAAACGGGTTGGTTATAATTGTAAAAAATTGTAAATAAAATTTGCGCAAATTGCTTTGTGCGTCAGTATGCATTGCGCATAAAAATTTACACCTATAATTTTATATGCATTTTGGTATTGCGCAACAAATTTTTGCGCCAAAAAATCGCATTAAAAAAGTTGCACCTAAACAAATTTTTGTCTAAAAATATTGCACCTAAGCAAATCTTTGCCTAAAAAAATTGCACCTGAAAATATTGCGGCCTAAAAGCCCGCGTGAGAAAAATTGATTTTCTCAACTTTTTCTTATGCTTGAATTCAATCTAAAAATATTTTTGTTTTAAAAATTGCGCTAAGCATATTTTAGCTAGAACGCTTATATATTTACCCGGTTTATTTATAGGTTTACAATTTATAGCATTAAATATTTATCTTGATCATGATGTTTGATATTTCTGTACTGCGTCTAAGTGTATGAGATCATGATACAATCTGGTTGGTGTTTCTGCACTGTGTCTGTGTGTATGAGATCATGATTAAATATGTTGAGTAGTTCTCAACAGTGATTTTAAACAGAATGACAATGGCGATCTACTTCGATACGCTGATTTTGTCCGTCCTCGGTAACGGTACTTCTGATTGAGAAGTATGATTTCGGATATTCTTTCTCTACTTCTGGTCTTAGCAGCACGGTTAGAGGTTGAATTGAAATAGTCGACTGTTCATCAAAATGGGTTGAGAAATACGTCAGAGTGCGAAAGCCTCGCTCGCGATGAACCTGGCAAGTTATACTGGAGACAGTTTAAAATAGTAATTACAATTGGACATGAATTGTAATTCCTAATGCAGTGTGTCTCGGAGTAATTGAATCCGATTGTAATTGCAACATGATTCGTATAGTGAGGTTCAGGGAACCTGATTGTTTTGTATTTACTATTTACCGCTGCCGATACATATCTCAAAAGTGATATTTTTAGAATGCATATCGAAAGTCCTTAGCTCCTTAGTAATACCGTAAAGTTTCATTAAGATCGGACCGCCCAATTCGAAACCAAGCGAGGGGTATCGAGGGGAGGGGAAAACAAATTTTCTCAGAAGTGAGACCTATCTAGATCAATTTCTAGTCCCCGAAAACCTGTGACTCCAAAGTTTCGTGAAAATCGTTAGACGGGTTTTCGAGATCGTTGTGCAAACATTCCTCGTATTATGTAAGTAATAGACTAACAATAATCAATTACCAAATATGTTCTTTTAGAAAAAGTAGGTTAAGCGGTTACGACAAATATGAATCTTACACAGCAGATTTCGCATAACAGTTTTTAGCTGCAGCTGCAAAAGTTGCGGGTTCTGTTCTCATACCTAGTTCAAAGTCTCGCACAACCTACAGTTTTTATGCTGCTGCAACTCAAAATGGTACGTGTTTGAAAAAAAAAGTTGCAGAAATATGGACACAAAGCAGGTTTTAGTGGTTGTAACTACCTCGCGGTTTTTTCGTCTATATTTAGAAAATTTTACGTCCTATTTCAGTATGCGATTATGGAAATAAAATATATTTTGCGATCAGGTATTTCTTGATCTCAAAAAAAAAATTTTAAATTTTGAATTTTTAACATATATTGTTAGGAAATTTAAAAAGTGTATTCAAAGGGGTGCGACTGACTATTCTTCGTATATACATAAAGTGACCATACGTACTGATTTATTCAGTACAGGTACTGATTTTCATGGCTTTGTACTGATTAAAAACTTGTACTGAATATTGTACTAATTTTGAAAATATTTCTAAATATGATATTGAAAACTGTCAATTTGCTAAAATGCATGGAGTTGAGTTATGTACATATGTAAAAAATTCTAATGTAGACACGCTGCTTGAGTGGCAGCGTGGTGTTTCAACATTAATCTAAACCTAGACAATGTGCGCTACGAAGTCTGATCTGTATTTCTTATATCGTAAAATATTATATATATAAAAGGCTAATCCTTCTTTCTTTCTTTCTTTCTTTATTTCTTTCTTTCTTTCTTTCTTTCTTTCTGTCCGTCCTATATTGTCCGGAAAGAAAATTCGTTGAGCAAAAAAAAAAAAACACTTTTTGATATGTTGTAGAGAAGGTGGAGAAATTTTGTTTCCGGGGAGGTTGGGGGTCGGAGGAGTTACAAAGGGGGGCTTGAAAGCTTATTTTGGAAAACCTCATTTAAAGTCTGAAATATACATCGGACATGATTCTGACCTGAGGCAATCTTATTAAGATTTTTATGCCGGACATTCTGACGTACACGGCAAAGTTCCATTTCCCACCGCTTTGGCGCTGGAAGCAATACAAATTTACGAACTTTTTATATAGAAGTCACACGTGATAACAATGTTCAGCAAAGTTGTGGAGGTTTTCATGGGGATTATTTCTGTCGCAGACCATATAGTTCCAGCTCTCATCGCTTTGGCGCTGGAGTTAATAAAATTTTGGAACTTCGTATTTAGAGGTCACACGCGATTACAATGTTCAGCAAAGTTTCGGAGCTTTTCATGGGGATTATTTCTGTCGCAGACCATATAGTTCCAGCTCTCATCGCTTTGGCGCTGGAGTTAATAAAATTTTGGAACTTCGTATATAGACGTTACACACGATTACAGTGTTCGGCAAAGTTGTGAAAGTTTTCATTGGTACTATTTCTGCCGAAGACTATATAGTTCCACCATTCACCACTGGAGTCAATAGAAACTTTTGAACTTTTTATATAGAGGTCACAGGCGATTACAATGTTTAGCAAAGTTTCGGAGGTTTTCATGGGGATTTTTTCTGTCGAAGATAAAATAGTTCTATCTGTCACCACTTAGGCGCTGTGGCTGTTTAGGCCCCTACTCTATAGAGGCTTTTGCTTTAGTAATATATGTTTGACGGGAGCTATTTTACCAACCGGGGAAATGGGATCAATTTAATGTCTTCGTTCAGGGTGTTGCGGAATAAATAGTGTGCATTCTGAATAGGTCGACTTAAGACATGAAATATATCGCCAGAAGTGCTACCAGAACGGGGTAAAAGATCCACAATCCTGCGAATTAAGATCCTACGCTTGAATAAATTTTGTTAATTTACAGTGACTGAAATTTTTAGGAGGCCGTCTTATGACGGGTTACCACCTAGTTATATATATAAAAGGCTAGTCCTTCTTTCTTTCTGTCCGTCCTATATTGTCCGGAAAGAAAATTCGTTGAGCAAAAAAAAAAACACTTTTTGATATGTTGTAGAGAATTATTTGAAACGTGGAGAAATTTTGTTTCCGGGGAGGTTGGGGGTCGGAGGAGTTACAAAGGGGGGCTTGAAAGCTTATTTAGGAAAACCTCATTTATAATCTGAAATATACATCGGACATAATTCTGACCTGAGGCAATCTTATTAAGATTTTTATGCCGGACATTCTGACGTACACGGCAAAGTTCCATTTCCCACCGCTTTGGCGCTGGAGGCAATACAAATTTACAAACTTTTTATATAGAAGTCACACGCGATAACAATGTTCAGCAAAGTTATGGAGGTTTTCATAGGGACTATTTCTGTGGAAGACCATATAGTTCTATCTCTCACCGCTTTGGCGCTGGAGTCAATACAATTTTGGAACTTCGTATTTAGAGGTCACACGCGATTACAATGTCCAGCAAAGTTTCGGAGATTTTCATGGGGATTAAATCTCTCGAAGACCAGGTAGTTCTATGAGTCACCACTTTGGCGCTGGAGTCAATAAAGTCTTTGGATCGTTTTATATGGGGGTAACCGCGATTACAATGCTCAGCAAAGTTGTAGAAGTTTTCTTTGGCACTATTTTTGCCGAAGACCATATAGTTCTATCTCTTACCGCTTTGGCGCTGAAATCAACACAAATTTTGGAACTTCGTATATAGACGTCACACACGATTATAATGTTCGGCAAAGTTATGCAGGTTTTCATGGGGATTATTTCCGTCGAAGACCAAATAGTTTTATCTCTCGCCGCTTTGGCGCTAGAGTCAATACAATTTTGGAACTTGGTATATAGACGTCACACACGATTACAGAGTTCGGCAAAGTTGTGGAGGTTTTCATTGGCACTATTTCTGCCGAAGACAATATAGTTCTGCCATTCACCGCTTTGGCGCTGGAGTCAATAGAAACTTTTGAACTTTATATATAGAGGTCACACGCGATTACAATGTTCAGCAAAATTTCGGAGGTTTTCATGGGGATTTTTTCTGTCGAAGATAAAATATTTCTATCTCTCTACACTTTGGCGCTGCGGTTGTTTAGGCCCCTACTCAATAGAGGTTTTTGCCTTTACGTAATATATGTTTGACGGGAGCTATTTTACCAACCGGGGAAATGGGATCAATTTAATGTCTTCGTTCGGAGTGTTGCGGGGTAAATACTGTCCATTCTTAATAGGTCGACTTAAGATATGAAATATATCGCCAGTGGTGCTACGAGAACGGGGTAAAAGATCCATTATGTTGCGAATTAATATGCTACGCTTGAATACATTTTGTTAATTTACAGTGATTTGTAGACTGAAATTTTTAGGAGGCCGTCTTAGGACGGGTTACCACCTAGTTCTCATATAAAATGTTCGTAGGGTAGACTTGCTGATTGGTTTTAGAACTTGATATTTTTTTTAGTTCTTTATGTTATTTCTTTAATTTTATATGGAATATTTAATATAAATATATGAAATAATTTAATTTTGCTGTTTTATTCCATTAATAGCCCAAAATAAAAAATGTACTGAATTTGTGCTCAAAAAATCTGGTCGCTTTATATATATATATATATTATATAAATATATAACATCAAATTCACTTGCTATAAATAAATAATTCAGGACTAAAATTTATATTGATGGTAGCATTAGTTGAGACTAGAATTACACATGTTATGCTTACCAAGATCTGCACTTAATAATAAAATAGCAATTAAAAATATATCATGATTAATTTAAACTAAACAAGAAAAAATGGGTGTTTCGGTAATCAAGCAGGGGAAATAAGATAATTAAAAAAAGTGATTTTGAAATTCTGTCTTAGCTAACAAACATAACAATTAAAGGTTCGTTATAGTATGCTGAAAAATATGTACAGTTGAAACGAAAATATTGAGAAAATTGAAAGTAAAAATTATCAAAGAGAAATGAAAGAAATTTTATAGAAGCCTCGGTATTTTGAGTGTAGTAATGATTTCACTGTGTTAACCCGGTATATGTAAGAAACAATCTGACGTGTTATACGGGAATAGTTACGAATTAGCTTCACTGGTATAGTTTTTTTACGGGGAAAGGAATTGACTCTGCCATTGTAAATATATTGATTCTGTTATTTTGTCTGTAGTGTACAACAAATACAACAAAATTACAGTTTTAATTAAGTGCTCGTTTTGCTGTTAGTGATAGGGCATGGTTTGAAAAAGTATTTAATTCCGCAAACAAAATTAATCGAAATTTTGATTATTCAAGGCCAAAAAAATTAATTCTTTCATTTAAGAGAAGAATAATTTTGAAAAGGGACAATTGAAGGCGATCTTCCCAATGCTTTGTTTGAAAATGACAGAAACAAAAAATTCCGCACAAAATAAGGAAAGAAAATTACAAATTTTCCATTAGAAAGAATGAAGTAACCTATAAATCAAATATACTCTATTTTACAGCGTGCTTCCCATAAGATAATTGGAGCAAGCGAGGGCATTACTAGTCTTATACTAGTCTTATGGGTTTTGCACTAAAGAAAGAATGAAGCAAAGAAAGCCATCCAAATTTTTTTTAACTCAATATTTATTATAAATATTGTATTTTCACAACACGTTTGCAAGTATTGGTGCATGTACGAATAATAAGTAGAAGAGAATTTTTGTTAATATTTTAAGTGTTAGTTCCTGTATAAATAGTGCAGTGGCGTGCGGTGGGTTATCAGGCAGGGTGTGCAGAGAATAATAATAAAACAACGAACGTGCAGAATTTTTCCTGAACATCTTGCTTTAAAAAAAAAAAAAAAACTTGTCATTTGGTTTTACAGGTTTATTTCTATACTCTCTTTAAAGTTAAAATTTCAAAACTATTTTTTGCAGTAACTTTATTATAAGTTCGTGTTCGTTGATAGTAAAGCGATGTGTTTAAGATAGGCTACGATGTAGTGTTATTAATTTTTCTACTACTGTTAGCTGAAATTGTTCTGTTGAAATTCGTTTACTCTTTTTCTGAAACAACAAAATTGTTTTTCAGCCTATTATTTCGAACACCATTATAAAACGTCGCCAAAGTTAGTCACAAAGATATTACACTTTCATAGATATTTCTTCGCGCTACGAGGTGCGGAACGTAGGCCAGCAGGCACTGTCGGTATACAGACAAGCGAATCGGCACAATATCTAAATGTGTTGAATTATAAAAAATGTGATTACAGGAAGATACATAGGGTGCAGAAAATTATTGTCACACGCCACTGGAATAGTGATTCTTATTTTTTACATAAGTGTTAGAATTGTTTATTAAAGATAAATCTGTTTCTATCTCTGTTTTGCTAACATAATGTAACCTATCTATCATTTTTTTAATAAATAGAATCATATGTATTTTTAAGAGAATATTTTTTTTTTATTTTTCTTCCATATAATAAGTTTTTTCTCTTCGAAATTAGTCTATTTTGCTTAAAAAGTTTTTTTAGATAGGAAGGAATTAATTACCTTAAGGACTCAATTAACCAGTTGTTCACAAACCCCGAAAAGTAATTAATCACGCCATGTCCTAGTTAGTGAAATTCTCAATAGATTCTTTCAACGCATGAGTTTTAGCAAGTGAGCTCAATTTATTAGAGTTAAAAAGAACGTATTTCAAATCACAATATTAAAGAGTTTTCTGAATGATCAAACAAAAAATTTAATAAAATACTTAAACGAAACATAATGTGAATGTACCTTAAAATATAACACAAGACAATATCAATTTATTAAACACTTGAATTACTTGTTTAATGTTAAAAAGATGACATACATACTTGTAAATAGCATAGTCGTAAGTACCTACATGTTAAAATAATTGAAACTACATTTTTTGCGATCAAACTGTGATCGCGCATAGCGAAGAGGATTTCATGTACATGCAACTTTTTTAAGAAATCATGTTTCAAATCAGAACAGCGATTCAGGCTAGATTTGTCGACATTCGAAGTCACTTTTCCAACACACCTCATATGGTTGATAAAATGCGTCAGAATGGGTGCAAGTAAATGTGTATTTAGTCATTGAGTTCGAAACATATGTTTTTATTATTCGGAGAAAAATAATTTTATTTAGTTTAGTGCTAAATAGTACTTAAGTAAAAATTAATTTAATTGAGAATTAATCGTTAAACAGACAAAAAATTTTTGATTTAAAATTAACGAAATCTTTTATACAATTTACTAACGGAAAAATACTGACTAGCTCCAGACCACGTCAGAAAAATTGGTGGGAAAAAATTTCCTGACGGTAGAAATAATTTCCTTTTCGAAATTAGATTTAGCGAGGTGGCAAACCCTTTTTTTCATATTAGGGAAATTTTTCAAAAAAGGTGGCAATAAACGACGACAAATGTATGCCTGAATCGATGTTCAGGTCTATTTCTACCATATACTCGTAGCGTGGTGTCTTTTATTATGAAAAACAAGCACGGTCACCACATACTTTATATCTTCATATCTTCATAAATTAATATAGTATTTATTTTTATTATTTGGCACCATGGCAGTTTTTGAAATGTTTTGGCTTCTTGAATGTTATAGTAGAGGCACACATAAGGTATTCATACCATAGTTTAAGGATACCATGTCGTATACCATATGTGTGTCGTCGAATACTAGCCGAATACCATTTCCACTACGTAGCATAAATCTGGTATTTAAATTCGAAAAAGTACGTGGTATTCCCTTTTTTACTTAATTTTTTCGGCCACTGTAATCTATTCTTTAGCGATTGCGCGCCTTTTTATTGAAGCGGAAAATAGCGACTGGAATTTTGTAGGTAAGCTGAGCAACTGACACATGTTTACACTTTTTTTTTGAAAATTTTATTTTAAAAAAATGGAAAAAGTAAAGAAAAAACGCAAAAGATGAAACCTCAAAATTTATAGATATTTGTAGGAATCATATAGAGGATTTAAGAGGAGCGAAAAGAAATTCCCATATTCCAGCTGAAGTGGAAGAATTTCTAATGCCAGACAAATACTATGTTTGATGTGTGCCATGTATACCATGGTACAAGGCTATACTGTAGTATCGATACTAAGGTATGAATACCCTATGTGTGCCTCTACTATTACCTGATTTTGGAAATTTTTTTCTTTCTATTACTTTTTTCGTTTCAACACCTAATTTTGCGTTTTGGAGCAATTATCAGTAGTAGTAGCAATATCCAAAATAAAAATGTACGAGTACTAGTATATAAATTGATAAAAGTTGATTTTTGTTTGAGAAAGTAAAATAGTAGTGGATAAAATTTCCCAAATAAATCAAAAAATTATAAGATTTTTACATGAAATTCTTTAAATTCGTTTTTATTTCTTACTTATGATTTTGTTTTAAATTCAGTTATTGTTTATAGTAAAAAGTTATTTTGAATACAAAAAAATTTAGCTTTTTTTAAGATTCTACTTGCATAGTTTTAAGTATTCAATGATTTTTTGTGATATTTTCGTTTTGAATTAAATTCAATCGAAATTTTTATTTTAATTACATATTTTGTATTCTGAAATTAAAAAAAAAAACTAAATTTTTGTTATCATTTGCATAAAATTTAGTATGTTTTATTCAGATTTTTGAAGGTTTTATTTTGTTCGATCGAAATTAATTTTATTAAATTAATCCAAGCGAAACCTTTAATATATTTGCAATATTTGTACAAAAAATGTGTACAGTTTATATACATTTTTTGTCTCATTGCTGCATAAATTGCTTACATTATTTTGTGTTTCTATGTAAAGAAATTAATACCATAAAACTTGATATTCTGATGTAATTCGATCAATCGTAAATGGCCGTCTTTCACCTTTTCAATCCAAGTGTGGTGTGACGTTCATTCCTACATTGTTACTGCAATATTGAATTAAATCTAAATCAATGAGCAAGTATTTTTTTTTCATTCAGAAAATGGTAATTTAAAAATTTTAATCAAAAAAAAAAACAGAAAAATTAAATCGATTTACAATACTTATTTTTAAATTTTTAAAATTTTATTTATAATATTTTAATTTGAAATTACTTAAAAATATTTTTATTTGAAGTTTTCGTTTGGAATTTTATTGTTATTAAAATATGTAATTAATTTTTGTCTTCTTGGAAAACTGTGGAAGCTGCGGAATCTGTAAAAATATTTCCAACTTCAAATTGTGAAATTTTAGAAAAGAAAAAAGTTTATGTTGTAAGTTGTAAATTTAAAAGTCACGCTTAAACTGTTACCGACATTTCGCTTTATTTTAAAGCTTTGTTAAGGCTACAAATTTGGTCGCAGTATTACTATAAAATTATTAATTTAGCGACAATTAATAATGCATTTTAAACTGTTTTAATATCAAATTAGCAAGAATGCTACGAGGTATTAGCATTAATTCTGCACATTTTGACTTTTCGTTGAGCAAAGAGAAGCTCAAAGATTCGTTATTTACTGAATCTGACGTAATAATAGTAATGTAATTTGGTTGGTGTTCCATCAGTTGTTGACTATAGGTGGGTTTTTTTCACATTGCTCTGCTTCAGATTAAAACAAGATGTGAAAAAAGCAATAAGAAGCAAAAAACTTAGATATATATATATGTCAGTCTGTAACAACACATTTACGAAATGGATCACTTAACTACCGCTCAACAAGTTAAAGTTGTTCAATTGTTCTACAGAAATAAGAATTCTGAATTCTATTCGAAAAAAATCCTCTTTTCTGATGAGGCACATTTCCACTTCTCTGGGTGTGTTAATAAGCAAAATTTCCGCATATGGGGAGATAAAAATCATGATGAGATTCACGAGACACCATTCCATGGCCAAAAAGTGACTGTTTGGTGCGCAGTGTGGTCAAGCAGCGTCATTGGTCCTTACTTTTTTGAAAATGATCAAGGTCTGACTGTAACAGTCAATGGTGAGCGATATATGCGCATGATAACCGATTATTTCTGGCACGAAATCGAAGACATGTGGTTCAAACAAAACGTTGCATGTTTTGCACGAAAAGTTCCCAGTTCGCATTATTTCCATCCGGAGGCGGTCATTTAATTGATGTTATTTTTCATAATTAATGAAATACATAACATTTGTGATTAACAAAATAAAATATGTATAGGTCGTTAAATTTATGTGTTTTATTTTAAAACTGAAGTTGGATCACCCTTTGCTTCTATAAATAGTAAGACTTTATCTAACTAAATGTTAATTAAGTTATTCAAGAGTTTAGAAAAAAAATCATTAATATTTATAAATGCAAGCCTGAAGATTACATAATAACTAAGAACTAAATCTAATGACAATACCTTTTCTTTATCTTATTAATCACTTAAATATTACTTTATGGCATTGAAGAGTTTTCATAATTGTTGATGATGAGAAGTGAGAAGGACACTCCTTTCCTAAATTGACACTTAATCAATTCTAAATTTTTGTATGTGTCATTACTAAAAACTATTTTCCCATCATAAAAAATAATTTTTGTTAAAAAATACTACAATTTTATCCAAAATTACTACAAAATGAACAAAATAGCAAACTCAAATATTCTGAAGTTGCTGATGACATTATCTAAATCTACGTCATCCGAAGACCAATGACAACTCTTCATCAGTGTGACTAATTTTCTTTTTCCGTTGCTTCATAGGATCTAAAATTATTATTTTGAGAAGAACAAATTCTGCTTGTTTATTATTTTTTTCTTTTTTTGGACATATTTCACTGAAACAGTCACATTCGCAAATGAAACTCTGTGGAGGTGCGGATCTTTTTCAAGGTGAACGCCCCAAAATAACGACATGATCAGTATACTTTATTATTTTAATAATTCTAATGTTGTCTTTTTTCAAATTTGCTAGTTTTTGATAATTCTATGTTTTACTTTATATAGTCCACTCCTTGTATTTTTTTTTTCAAAAATGTCTGCAATTTTTATTTATTGCCTACCTTTGGCAGCTTACATGAGAAAAAATAATGAAAAAACACGAATAAAAAAAATTACATTTTCACATGTAATCAAAATGCTAAAAAATGGTAACTATAAAGCTTGAAATTGATCGTCATGACCGATTATAACTTCTTACATTCTCCAGGGCATCGAACTGAATCGAATTTTGGACTTTGTTCAGGTTCACGTCCTTTAAAATTTCATAAAATTGTATTTTTTCATTAATTAAGTCTGATGCAGTATCTCTTTTTAAATGTGATAATATTGTAAGTCGCGATGAACTGATCCATGCGGATCAAAATTCTAGAGATACATTTTCGATTGGGGTTTAGCATATTAATTGCTGGACCATTAACATAATAGTAATATATGTGGGAATGTGGGAGTATATGCTGTTCAGAAATACCTTTTATTTGTAGATATCGTCGATAGAATGATAAACACAATAATCGATAAATAACAGCTTTCTAGGACGGTAAAATATTTAAAACCCGTTTTACTCATTTCGTGTTTCAGCAAAATGAGTGGATTAAATTTAGATTTTTCAAAATTGCAAAAACTTAATCTTCTTCTTACTGTGAAATGCAACAACATAACAGCTGTGTTTTTTTTTTGGAAAAATAAGCAGGTTACCATACATTTTATACGGGCTTATTTACGCAATGTTATTATTTTTACCGCCAGTTATTTATTACTATTGCATATTTGAGATATAGATGGCACCAATTGAAACTTTTGTTTGTTTATTGCAGTATTTGAAATTAACAGGAAATTTGTTTCAATTTTTTTCAGAGTTATTTCGTTAAAGCCATACTTCAAATAGCTGTCTTCCAAAATATTTGCTTCAATTTCACTATTTATCTAAACAAAAGAAGTTTTAATTTTTTCAAACCTCTAAAGACATGACTGAAGTTAGTTGCGTGTTCCATGAAATAATATAACTAGTAGCAACATCCGGAATTAAAAATCAAAAATCGCTTTTTCCGTGTGTGACCGATAAAATTCCGAAAAAAGCACAGCTAACAAGTCTATAGTCCCTTTTTTTTTAAAATGAATTACAAGTATAATATGATGACTTTTTTCATTGGAAATAAGAACTGCCACATATTTCCAGTTTGGAGCTGAAGAAGGTGTTTGTATCATACAACTAAACATTAAAAAAAACATGTAGACTTCGTGTAAACCCGTTAAAATAAATTAAAAAAATCAGCGAAATCTTTTAATCATTTTAATTAGTTCAACGAATTGTCAAAAATAATCAAAAAAACTTAGTGAAATTCTAGCATAACAATTTTTTGGTAACTCAAACAGCGCATTTGAGGTTGTTATTCATGCTTAAAAATGCTTTGTGTAAAGGATAAATTGAGAGGCACTTTTGAAAATTGTTTCTGGATTATCTAATTTTAGCAGAGGGCAAGAAACCGCACTAAGAATCAATGAAGGTTTAATAAATTAGTAAGTAAATAACAAATAACATTATTTGACTAGGACGTTCAACTTATCTTTTTTTTTGTTTTACGCAGAATAAATGATTTTTAAAATGACTTGTTCGAAATATCCATTTTATTTTGCATGATTTCTTCCGGGTTAGTATAATATCTCTTTGGTAATTTGAATGACGATTTCGTTATACGATAACATCTCTTGTATAAGCGAATTTTAAAGTTATATTTAAAATTTAAAAGTGTAATAAATTAAATTGATGGCCAAGAAAAGAATTGATAGGAGTATTATTTAATAATTAATGAATATTTTTCAAGAAATCCGTTAAGATAAGTGACATATGGATAATATTCTGGCTTAGAGCAAAAATACTGAAATTTTCGAAATTCAATTTTTTTATGTCATAATATTTTTGTATCTTCTTCTTTCGGCCAGCTTAGATGAAAATGATCTTAAATTGTAACAAAATTCTGGGAAATTTTATGAAAAATTTCCAGAATGTAATGCCGAATTTACATCAGCTAGGCATGCAAAAATTAATTAGTGTGAAAAGTGCGGCAAACATTCAAGACAAAATTATGCCCGAGATTTTTTGTATATCGCATACTATTTCTGCCGCATGTAAATTTGAATTAAGCTATCCCACTCACATCGCTGTTTTCTTTTTGCAACAATAAAATAAAATAAGTATATTTCCTTAAATTTGTGTGTTTTATTTTGTTTTAGTTAGCAATTGTTTTGTTTAGCAATTGTTTCTGTTCCAAGATTATTCATATTTTCATTAAATTTTCATCAATATTAATATTTACTTTCTCTACATAAACGTGTGTATTTGTAAACAAAACATGGAGAGCATTCCCCTGACTTCAAATACAGGGTGATATTACTAAATACAGTCTGTTTAAGAAAAAACTTCCCTCTATTATTGTATTAGTCACGTAGCTAAAGAGAAAATCGTTATTTTAAAAGTATGAAATAATTATGATCAGCGACTATAGTGAACTCTCATCGTGTATCTTTAGTTGCCTCAAATACACCATCTTTCTAATAATATTTCTTATATGATAAACAGGATTAATTCGTCCGGAAGGATTTCAATGTCAACGTTTGGCATTATATTGTATATTATGTTTTCTGTGCTGATTTTTTTCCATGTTAAATATAAATTTTTGTACATATGTATAATAACAAAATTTAAATTTAAATATTCGTAAATGATTTTTCTTTAGATTGGAATTTAAAGATGTTATACCATATTTAGATTACAATAATAGAGACATGTATTTTCTTAAACTTAAATCATAGAGTTTTTGTGTTATTATATATTTTTCAATGTCGTTCAAGTGAGTAAAAATGCACAAATGTTATAATCATTGTTTAGTATTGTGTTTTATTTTATTATTATTTATTTTATTTTTAAATCAAAAACAAATCGTGACTAATATTATTTCTCAAATATTTATTGATATTTCACAATAAAGATTTTCTATGCATGAATATTTTCTGTCTTGAAAGATTTTTAACTTCTATCTCTGTTTTGCTAACATAATGTAATCTGAAAAAAATGATAGAAAGCTAGAGAGAATCATATGCATTTTTAAGAGAATATTTCTTATTTTCTTTTTATTTCTTATTCTTCCATATAAAAAGTTTTTTCTCTTGGAAATTGATCACTTTTGCTTAAAAAGTTTTTTTTTTTTACATAGGAAGGAATTAATTACTTTAAGGCCTCAATTACTCACTTGTTCACAAACCTCGAAAAGTAATTAATCACGCCATGCCCTACTTCGGTTAGCCGCCGAACAAAAGTTCGGTTTTTTGTGTTTTTACATGGTATTGTAACGTTATTTATGTACCGATTTCAATGCAATTTGGCATGAGACACTTGTTCAATGAAAGAACAGTTGTGTCCAAAAATCAATTGAATCCGATTACAACTTCGGGTATCTGCTGAACAAAATTCAGATTTTTTGTATGAAATGATACGATTTTCAAACTTTGCTTACATATTTCCCTCATAATTTCCAGTTAGGATAATTCAAAAACGTATTACCAGATTTTTAGAAGGTAACGTGATTTGAACATACGTATAGAAGTTTCGCTATTGGTTTTGCACTATAGCTTGTTTTTTTCGCAAAGACAAAATTAAATGAGGGTCTTAAAAGGCCTACAGAGATTTTCTTCAAATTGCGTACAAATAAAGACGGTGAACCTACGCACAAAAACATATAGTAACTGAGAATGGGGGAGAAAAACTGTCAAAACTAACAATATTTCAGGAATTTTTCTTCATAACTGTTTCCCCTTTTTTCAAATTTCCTCTAATTTACAGGTAACCCAGGCACTGATAGCATAAGTCTAACCTGCAAATTTTATTCAAATCGGTGTATTAGTCTTTAAAGTTAATCAAGAAAACTTTATGAAAAAGCTTATTTTCTCCTAGGATTATTTCTTCCTCCTTGAACCGATTTTACTGAAATAATATTGTCTATTTATGTAGTTAATCAACATAATTAATTTAAACAAAATTAGTTCACAAATTTTCCAATTAAATCCGAAAATCAATATTAAATAATTAATAATATTAAAATAAAGAAACACGTTTCTAATGTATATTTGCATTAGAAGCTTGTTTCTCTCTTTTAATCTTCGTGCTTAATAATTATTTCTCTTTTCACACACTTCAAGTTAAGACGTCATTTTCGTCTACATGCTGGCCTGATAAGATATCTAGAAGGTATTGACTGACGGGACTATCACTTTATTAGTATGGAATTGTCTGGTAGAAAATGATAGAATCATTTTCTTTGTGTATGTGATTAATCACATATTGCGATCTCCTTGCTTTCTAACCCGACGACTCCACGAGACATATTTTAAGACTTATTTTCAGTCTACGGACTCCATTTTGAAACCATTAAATTTTTAGGTGGGGAGTTGATGTCCTGACATTTTATTTGTAAAAATGCCGTTGACGAAGAAACGATGAAATTTTTTTTTGTTTGTTTTTATGTTGTTTTAACTAAAAATGCGTTACGGTTGACAGGAATGAATCAATATTTTTTATAAAAAAGGATCCAACTAAAATCAATAATATTTCTAAAGTTTTCTCATAAAAAAATTATTTTGAAATAAATGTTCAACATTTTTGAAATATCAATCCTTCCCGGAATTGTAATTAATAGAAACCAGACTCGAAATATCAAAGATTTTTCAGAAAAATATATTACGGTATGTCAATGCAATTAAGATTCTTTCCAAAATCCATCCCATGATCATTACGAATATTTCTAATATTTTTGTCATAAAATGATACGAATTTTAAACCAAATTTATTTTTAACTGACATACACTAAAATTGTTTACATTTTATTGCTGTCGTATGAAGGCGGCATTTTTCTAAGAAAAAAATATCTAGAAATTAAAAATATCTGAAATATCCGGAAAAACCTATTGCAATTACATACATTCGTATGCATTCAATTCATTGCCACCATTTTTATTTTCGTCAAAAATAAGTCTGGAAAAAAGTTTTCCTCAAAAAAGTCCTAGTTTATGACTGAAATTTTTACCACACGACTCCATTGGACTTATTTCAAGACATAATTTCAGTCGGACTGACAAAAAAGTCCAAATTTTCGATTCTCCACAAGACTTTTTTTCAGTCCGACTCAAAATAAGTCTAATGGAGATGCCTGGTAAGAAAGATTTATATAAAAACGAAAGAATGGGGCGGATTTGTTTCCCTGTGCAAAATATCGTTGCGATCGTGAACGTTTTTTTTCCAAAGCCGAATTAATAATAACAAATTATAAGAATTCTTCTTCGTTTCTTTTGAATTGTTATTTTGGGTTAATATGGTTCTGTTTTTTTAATTCCCAGAAAATTTGAATTTAATTTTGTACAAATTGAAGGATTTTAATATTTTCCAATTTATTTGTTCTAGGCGAAAATTTTTTATAGGTATAGTAGTTGTTGTTGGCTTTTAACCCTTTTAGTGCCAAGGAGCGCCGTCGCGCTGCTCTCGCTAGTTGTAAAAAATGTATGGCACTAAAAGGGTTAATAAACGATTCCAGGAATTTAATTTAAATTAAAAAAAGAATGACATGATACATATCCCATTGTTGTTAAACGAATCTCCTGATTGTACCGTTCTATCGATATCGCCAGACCAATATTAAATCTGGAACAAATACGTACTGTTCACGTTGTTTTACCCATGTTTTTATCCAGCAATAAAAGCTACATGCTGTGTGCATTTTTAGGTTGCTTTTTAGGTTGCAGCAGCATAAAAACTTCAGGTTGCGCGCCACTTTTAACCATTTGTGTGAACAACACTTACAACTTTTGCAGCTGCAACCAAAAAACTACGATGCAAAAGCTGCAGTGTCTGACCCCACCTTTAGGTGGTTTTGTTCGATTTAAGTTTGATCAATTTGATTGTATGTACTTATTTGTCAAAAGATTCCATAAAACAGTTAGTTTTTTCATATATTTTTTGCACATATTTCTGGTAACAAAACTGATTTAGGGAAAAAAAAACTCTGTTGGACTGTTTTGTATGATTCAGTGTGGGTTCAGTATAACGGGAAACTGATTATTTACTGAAACACGGCTGAAAACAAGATTATATATATTGCAAACAAATGACATTTTTAAACGTACTATTTTTTTTTTAAATAAATGGAATAAATAATTGAAAATTCATGCCGATTTAAATATAGCGATATTTTGGTATGCTCAGATTTCGATCAGTAGCATACTGATATGTATGCATATGTATGTACTACTATGGACAAAAGGTAATGAGACTGCGTTTTTAAAAATACACGCGCAATGAATATCAATATGTATCAGTGGCGTGCGGTCCATATGTGCATTGCACACCCTTCAAAAATTGTGAGAGACAATAATTTTCTGCACCTATGTATCTTTATAAAACCAAATTTTTTATAATTCAACACATTCAGATATTGTGCCGATTCGCTTGTCTGTATTCCGGCAGTGCGTGCTGCCCTACGTTCTGCACCTCGTAGCGGGTACAAATATCTATGAAAGTGTAATATCTTTGTGACTAACTTTGGTAATGTTTTCTGATGATGTTGATGAAATAATAAGCTGAAAAACAATTTTGTTGTTTCAGAAAAAGAGTAAACGAATTTCAACAGAACAATTTCAGCTAACAGTAGTAGAAAAATTATTAATACTACATCGTAACCTATCTTAAACACATCTTTCTAGTATCAACGAACACGAGATATTATAAGTTACTGCAAAAATAGTTTTGAAATTTTAACTTTAAATGTGTCTTACAGAGAGTATAGAAATTAACCTGTAAAACCATATGCCCAGTTTTTTTTTAATAAGCACTATAATTATCAAGATGTGCAGGAAAATTTCTGCACGTTCGTTGTTTTATTAACCTCTTATAAGAAGTATATAAGTTACTGGAATCATGATCACTGCACGCCACTGATATGTATATTTATTTGTTGTGAACAGCTAATAGAAATCTCATGATGTTTGCTTTGTTAGTTTAAAAATTTCAGCGATTTTTTGATGCCCTATGGTAGAAGTGGGAGAGAAAAATTGTGAAAAATAACAATATTTCAAGGCTTTTTCTTCATAACTTTGTTTCCCCTTTTCAAAATTTCCTCTAATTTGTAAGTAATCCAGACCCTGATAGCATAAGTTTAATTTGCAAATTTTATTCAAATCGGTGTATTAGTTTTTAAAGTACATAAAAGAAAACTATATGAAGAGGGTTATTTTCTCTTAGGATTATTTCTTTCTTCACTATCCTTGGACCGATTTAACTGAAATTTAACATGGTATTGTCTATTAGTGTATTTAATCTATGTAATTAATTTAAACAAAATTGGTTGACAAATTTTTCAATTAAATCCTGAAAACCATAAACCCTGGTCACCCTGTTTTCTGGTAGTACCTGCCATAGGGCATAAAAAGAAACCAATCCACTATATTAAAAAATTCAACCAAAAAAAGTAAATGAATATTTGAATTGAATTGACTACAAATTATGGTGTATTTCGGTGTAATTTCCTTTGGATTTATTTGCAGTGTACTGCATCATTTATTCAAACGATTTTCATTCCTTGGAAATCTAAATTATCCAATTTCTTTAAATTTTTTTTAATTTTGGAAATTTATTTTACTTACGTGAATGGTAAAAAGCTTCATTAAATAACGACGGTTTATTATGCCAAACACAATTTTTAACACACACTCTTAGACATTTTTTTTTTTAAATATTTAAGATAAAATACGTTGTGAAATACGTTCTGTAGTTTTAAAAAATCTTTGCTAACAATTTATTTTTTTCACGGTACAAAACAAAATTTTTAAATTTGGAAGCCACACATTAGTGATTTTAATCATATTAAGTTGGTAAAACTGAAAACTTCTAAATAATCGACTATGGCGAAAAAGCCAGATAGTGTTCAAATTTGGAACTAACCAGGGATTGTCTAAACGGAAAAATTAGTAATTTTTTGATAAAAAAAAAAAAAAAAAAAAAAATTTAGATAAACTTAATAAGTATAGTCCGATGTTAAGGGATTTTGACATCACAAAAAGATTTTTAAAGGATAATTGTGACATTATTGTTATAAGATCAGACAAAGGTAATACTACGGTTATCATGTACAAAAAAGATTATGATGAAAACATGATGGAGATGCTGAATGACGAGAATATATATAAAGTTATACAAAGAGATCCCACTAAGAAATTTCAAATTAAGTCTAACTTGATTGTGGATGAGTTATTTGAAAATAAAATTATTGACATATGGGGAAAAAGAAATATGAAGTCTTATAATGCCGTTCCACCGAAACTATATGGCTTAAGGAAAACTCATAAAGATACCATAAGTTTCAGACCAGTTGTAAGTTGCATTAACTCACCTTCATATAAAGTCTCGTCCTTTGTACATAGTATCTTATCAAAAATTTGTTCCACATTTGAATTTACGGTAAAAAATTCGTTTGAATTTGTGACTTTTACGCAGGACTTGAAAATTCCATCAGGATATATTCTTGTTTCTATGGATGCAACGTCACTCTTTACTAATATTCCGAAAGAATTAGTGCTTAATACAATATGTGGTCATTGGAGGTTTATTTCGGCATATACTGATATATCACTGGATATATTTGTGAAACTAGTGAATTTCATTTTTGAATCAAGTTATTTCACATTCAACAATGTTTTTTATCAACAAAATGATGGCACTGCAATGGGGAATCCCACCAGTCCCTCGATTGCCAATCTGATTATGTTTGTGTTGTTTACAAAGGTGACAAGTGGTTTCTCGTTTGATATACCATTATTAAAACTATATGTGGATGATAGTATTATGGCCATTCCAGAAGACCAAGTGAGTTATGTTTTCAATGAATTTAATAGCTTTCATCAAAAACTCAAATTTACCATGGAAATAGAGAAGAATAGAGCAATCCCATTTTTAGATGTGTTAGTTATTAGAAATGATGACAACACAATTATAACGGATTGGTATAGGAAACCTACCAACTCTGGAAGAATTCTCAACTTTCTTTCGAAACACCCGTTAAGCCAAAAGATTAACACAGCTAAAAATTTGATAAAAAGAGCGGTTACACTTGGACATAAGAAATTTTATAAAAAGAACATGGACATAATAAAAAGAATGTTATGGAATAATAACTATCCAACATATCTAATTAATAAATTGATGGTGCTTAAAGATTTAGATAATATGTATCCAAATACAAGGAATAATAAAGTGTTTTATAAATTTCCTTTTCTAGAAGGTCTTTCGCATAACATCAAAAGGTTAATTGCGTCAGATAATGCAACAATCGCGTTTTACAACACGAAAACGGTCAGTATACTGTTCTCTAGAATGAAAGATATAACTCCATTGATGAATAACTCCAATGTAGTTTATAAAATTAATTGCAAAGATTGTGAGAAATGCTATATTGGACAGACGAAACAACTTCTATTAAACAGAGTCAAACAACACAAATATGATTGTAAACCCACGAACTACGAGAACAAGGATAGAACTACGTTATGTTCACATCATTTCCGATTACAACATGATTTTGATTTTGACAACATATCTATATTAGATAGAGAAACACACTGTCAAAGAAGGAACATCAGTGAAATGATATTCATTTCTTTATATGACAACACGATCAACTTAAGGAGTGATGTTGAAGGCCTTAGTAACATATACTCTGGACTACTTACCGACTTTAAAGGAATATATATATATAAATAGTTGTACTTAAATTTAATTTAAAAAGATAATTTTTTCGGTTTTTCTTTTCATTTTTTGTCTTTTTGGTTTTTTGGTTTTTTTTTTTTTTTTTTTACGGTTTGTTCTGTGGTTTCTTAGTTGAATCTAAGACAGTTAATAATCCTGTTTCCATTTATTTTAATTTTTAATGTTTTAATTTGTAAGTTAGTGGATTATTAACTTTTCATTTATTTAGTTTTTGTTCAACTTAAGAAGAGTTCAATCCGTTTATAATGTATTTTAAG
The DNA here is from genome assembly GCA_963422695.1 of Xylophagus ater. Taxonomy (NCBI): domain Eukaryota; kingdom Metazoa; phylum Arthropoda; class Insecta; order Diptera; family Xylophagidae; genus Xylophagus; species Xylophagus ater. Next base: position 40,540,830 of record OY730478.1, read on the forward strand.
TGTTTTAATTTGACGATAGTGTACACCACGCAATAAGGTATACACATTGAACTATCTATTTATTTTTGTTTATATATTCTTTTATGGTTTGTTGATTATAAACTATTACCAAGTGTATCTAATGTATATGTAATGTATATTATTGTGTTATTCCAGCCTTGAAAAAGTCTAAATAAAGTAGACGAAACGTTGGCAGTAATTGAAAAGGTGTTTTTTATATTACTACATTAAGGTCCTAATTCCAACTAAATAAAAAATTATTATAAAAAAATTTATGTACTTTGTTAAGTACTCTCATATTTTTAATTTAAAATAAAATGTATTCACACATTTTTAATTTAAAAACAAGCTATAGTGCAAAACCACTATTGAAACTTCTATACGTGTGTTCAAATCACGTTACCCTCTAAAAATCTGGTAATACGTTTGTGAGCTGTCCTAACTGCAAATTATGAGGAAAATATATAAGTTTGAAAATCATATCATTTCATACAAAAAAATCCGAATTTTGTTCGGCAGATACCCGAAGTTGTAATCGGATTCAATTGATTTTTGGACACAACTGTTCTTTCATTGAACAAGTGTCTTATGCCAAATTCCATTGAAATCGGAAAAATGTACTCACAACATTTGTAATTAAAACAATGAGCGAAGCAAACCATAGTAGTGAATTTACATTTTCTCTATATCGGCCGGACCACTATGGAACTTTCCCGATAATGTCATCAAATATTCATTTCGGTTCTCCTATTCTAAATGTACATTCCAAGTTTTATGAAAATGTGACTGGTATTGACCGAATTATTAAGGTTTCTTTATATCACCCTCTCGCAACCCCCATCGAGGGGAGACGCATTCTATCTTTTCACTTGCCCTATCCAGAATGTACACACCAAGTTTAAAGGAAATATGCCTATTATTGAGTGAATTACTGAAGTTTTTCTTTTTCAGCCCTCCACAACCCCCCACCGTGGGGAGACATATTTTATTTTTTCAGCTGATCCATTCCAAACGTACGTTCGAAGTTTCATTAAAATCCGACTATTATTGGCCGAATTAAGGAAGTTTCTATATTTCATTATTATTAGAGTTTTTGTATTTCACCCTCCCGCAACCCCCACCGAGGGGAGACGCATTCTATATTCTCACTTGCCCTATCCAGAATGTACACACCAAGTTTAAAAAAAATCTGCCCATTATTGAGTGAATTATTGAAGTTTTTCTTTTTCAGCCCTCCACAACCCCCCACCGTGGGGAGACATACTTTATTTTTTCACTTGGTCCATCCCAAACGTACGTTGGAAATTTCATTAAAATCCGACTATTATTAACCGAATTAGGGAAGTTTCTATATTTCCGCCACAAAATTTTTTTAAAAAAGTTTTGCGCATTAGTGTCGCCAGATGTAAATTCCGTTGAAAAGTTAATATGTTCTGATTTCGAATATAAACTGTGCAAATCTCATCAAAATTGGACGAGCAGTTTCGGTTTTACAACGAGTGCAAAAATAGACTATATTTGGACAAAATGTATTTTTAGACAGTGTTGCCATAGTCGAATATGGCCCAAAAACTAATCAGATCTAAGTTAGGATCAAATACATGAACCGTGTAAATTTTATCGAAATTGGCCCCACAGTTTAGTCTGAACCGTGCGGACAAAATTTTGTCGTTTTTAGACAAAAAAAAGCGTTACCAAATAGTATTGCCACGGACATGGGGCTAATTATTTTTGACGAAACGGATTTTGCACTTATTTTCATCTTCCTAGCCCTTCTAGATCAAAAGTTAGGTTTTCGCACGATTATAGTACTTTCCTATAAACATTCGTTTATCGGGAAAGTAAAAAAATGTACTCACAAATCAAGAGTTGAACAAACGGGACCAAAACCGAGTTATTAAACAAACTGAATTTGGTACGGCATTGCGAACTAATTTTTCTAGCCTCTTTCGATTGGAAAACTAACCAAAGTTGATTAGACTCCTGCCCGAGTAAAAGAGGCAAACGCAGAAAGGAAAGAAGAAGAAGAAAAAGCACAGAACACAATTTTTCCTTCCTTTTAAAAACAAACATTTTTTTTTGCTTTGAAAGAAACTCAATAATTTTTTTTTTCTATATTCCTCCTCGTGGTTTCGAACTGACGAATACGATGAAAACAAACAAAACCTGGCGCGAACGAATTGAACCAACCTGCACTTCGCTCGACCATGTTCAAGAACAAGTTTTATTTTGAGAATATTGCTAGCAGCATGTTGATGAACTTTTATTTGAATACATGAAGTTATTAATATTTTATATTTTGCAAGTAAATAATCCTAATAAATGTTTATACAGCTTATAGCGGTCACAGAAATGAGCTTGACTCCAAATTTTAAGTATGTATTATATTTTAAAGTTAGTATGAAAAAGACCACGGAATATTGCAAAATCTTTCAAAATTAATTTTTTCGCTGTCTATTTATTGTTATTATGGAACATTTTTAGCATTTGTCAAAGTTGGGAATCCATATTAAAGTTCTCTGACATTTGTCATGCAAAATCAAAAAAAAAAAACGATGAGTTTTCACTGATTCACACAATTTTCTATATTCTAATGATTATTCTATAACTTAGGCCTTATTAAAAATATTTCTACATTTAATAATAAGAAAACTTTGATTTCTATGTTTTTATTATAAAATAAGGTACTAAAATAATTTATAACTAGTGATTTTTTTATAATTCAAAGGTATTAAAAAATGTGATAAGACGAAAAAAAAACCAACGATCTTATACTGGATTGACGAACCCCTTGAACAATAATATTATAGTGTGGCTTTCTAATATACATATGTACTTTTGATTTAGGCATATCTGCTATGTTTAGAGAATTTTACACATTTAAGCACATGTTATAATTAGAATGGAATAACTTTTTTAATTATAATATATAAAATCAGCATAAACGTTTTTAGAAAACTTAAAAACAACGCAACTTTTCTTTTAGGAGGAATAGCTCAATTAGTTAATATCGTTGATTTTGTACAAAGATTTGAGATCAAATCCGCCTAAGGGCTAAGCACTTTTTAATTTTTTTTTTTTATAAAATTCATCTTTCAATTATGGAATTAAAAGAATAAAAATTTAAATTCAAACTGGAATATAAGATACACACAACTTTTTTTTTACACGGTAGATACGTTCCTAAGGAATCCATGCAAAAAAAAAAATTGTGTAAAAAAATACATGCGACATATGGTAAATTTAAAGAAATGTTCCACAGCCTTAAAAAATTGTGTAAGGCCTAAGTTATACGACGATCATTGTAATGAAGGAAATTGTTGAACTAGTGAAAACCGAACGTTTTTCTTTGATTTTCAATGAAAGGTGGTTATACCTCTTTTACGAATGTCAGAGAAACTTACAGTCAGATTTTCGTTCATAGCTAAGTCGTGTAATGGTTTTTTTCATCAAATCCAGTTAGATTATTTCTTCCCTTTCCTTTTTTTACCAATGAGTCACAAATTTTCTCCATTTTTTTTATATAAATTATTATTTTCTTATTGGGACGCTGAAGTTTGAGGTTAGAATATCGACGAAAAATTCCTAATGACGGAATCAACTTGGCAGTTCTCCAGTGGAATCAAATGAAATTGAAACGCAATCCACAAAACAGCTGATCGATTAAAACATGTTTCGTCATTCAAATTATAAAAATAATTATAAAAAACAAATTACGTGATATACCTAAAAATTTTTATTTAAAATCTATTTACTAAACTATTTCCCATGTTTTGCATTATTTGTTTTTAAAGAAATAATCTTTGTAATAGGTTAATTTTCCATTCTAAAATTATTTCCTTCATTACAATAATCGTCGTATAACTTAGGCCTAAGATGAAAAAACTCTAAATATTTTCCCAAAAAACCGTGCAAAATATGTCATTATGAAATCCATATTACATATAGTACATATTTATAAAACAAAAACAATTCATTTTTAGTACAAAAAAAAATAATAAAATTCGTGATTATTTACTTGGGTTGACTGCATACATACCCTGTTAAATTTCAGTGAAAATTCTCAATAACTGAGAAAATCTTCCCCCGTATCGAATTTTAATCGAGAATCGTGAGATAATGTACATTATTGCTGCTAATGTGTCTCTAATATTATAAATATTTTTTAATCAAATTAAAAAAAATGTGTATTATTTTTATTAATAGTTTCATGTTGTATTTAGGGCGCGTTATACACATTTACTATTTTATTAAAGATTAATCGATATAGTATTATTCGCATATGAAATTGGGATTCTCAATGCCAAAAATATTTTCTGTTACTAAGTTTTCATAAATTTGCTGATATTCGCTGCGACATTTCATCTGCTGCTCATTATAGACATAATGGCAGTTTAAATATTTTTGGCTAATTCAGGATTTATAAAGATTTTCCACATTGAATGAATCTATTTCTTTGTACTTACTGTTACATTCTTCATTAGGTTGGGTTTCAGATAGAATATTAATTAATTCAGTATTGGCATGGACTACTATACCAGGGATGGCGAACCTTTTTTTGACTGCGTGCCAATAAATATTATTTTTGTAAAATGAAAATACATGCGTGCCAATAAAAATTATTTTTATTAAATGAAAATACATGCATTTTAAAAATTATATATAGATTCATTTCTATAATATGCTGACATATTTTTTAATGGGATTTTTGTTGCTGAATATTTCTCGATAATGCATCAATATCCGGATCATAGTTTGACAATTTTAATGAAATACAAGCCTCCCCACATTCATCGGTAAGTCTGTTTCGTACATCAGATTTTATATTATTCATAATCGAAAATAGACTTTCACAGCTATACGTTGATGAAAATATTGTTAGAATAGCTAAAGACAATTTCTTCATCGCATTAAATGTTTCTGGGAGCGAACACCATGTCTTCAACAACATATTATTCATGTTTTCGTATTCTTCTTCATTTAATCTTTTTTTTTCATTATTTTCTATTTCTTGCCTCAACTCTATAAATATCTGCTTCCAAATAGAACTTGATTAAAACTCTGCCAACTGCATTTCTAAATTCACCAACTTTAACCATTCTAATTGTTCCATTTTAGCAGTTTCCAAATCAAACTTGTCTGGATATTTAATAAAGTTAATTAATGGTTGAAATTTTTTGAAATCTTGAAATCTCTTACCAAAATTGTCTTGTATGTCACTTATAACTTGGCTATAAAAATTTATATTAATTTCATAGACTCCATGAATAGAAAATTTTTGAAGGTGATCTTTCAACAAAGGAAAATACTTAAAATTATTGTTGTCAATATCGCGTTTAAATATTACTAATTTGGACTCAAAACCTTCAATAATATCGAACATTACATCAATTGATTTTCCGGGACCTTGCAATTTAATATTTAATTCATTTAAATGGTTGGAAATTTCCGTTAAAAACATTAATTTGGTGATCCAGTCATTATCAAAAAGTTCAGGAAATTCGGTTTTTTTATCATTAAGAAACATTATAATTTCATCAAAACATTCTACAAAACGTTGTAACACAAATCCTCTACTAAGCCAGCGTGCGTGATTATACATTAACAATCCATGATAATTTGAACCTACCTCTTGTAGAAGCAACTGAAATTGCCGCTTACTCAGTTATCTCAGTTGTTTTTGCTGATAAGGAAACTAGTGAAAGCAATTCCTCAACTATTTTTTCTCCTTTAGCATAACGAGCAATTATGGACAAGCGAGCTGAAGATGTTACGTCGGTACTTTCATCAAGACATATAGAAAATAGCTTTGCAGAACGTATATCATTTATTTTTTTAATATTAATATTTTTATGCATTTTTAATATCCTGTCTTTAACAGTATTTCGACTTATACTTAATTCTTCAATGCGCTTAAGTATCTGCTCTTTATTTTGAAAATCTTCAAATAAATGTGGTGCACATTTAATGAAAGCTTCTTTAATATAATCTCCATCGCTAAATGGTTTGCTATGAGTAGCAATAGTCTTGGAAACCTCAAAACTAGCAGCAACTAAATAATTTGTATGTTTCAAAAATGTAGTGAATGAGTTTGATTGTATATTTTTATTTTTAACTTCACGTGCAATATATTCTTTTTGTTCTGAATCACTTTTAGATAAAAGAAATGAATGAGTAGTTTCATAATGACGTTTTACTGAGGATGTTCTGCACACTACTGTATTTCCACACAACGCACACAGGGCATTGTTTTTGCTTTTCATCATTCCATATTTATCAGTCCACCAATCTTGAAATGGTTTGTTAGAGCTGGCCTCTGTTTTCCTTTTCTTATTTTCTGACATTCTAAAGTTGAAACATATTATTTATTTATCATTAAAATTGTTAATGAATTACCTTTTGAAATCAATTATAATTGTCTTCTAAAAATATAAATAGATTTTTTTTTATTAGCAAAAAATAATACTAAAATAAGAAAACACAACTTTCAATCGCACTTACAAAGTTTCTAACTGAACTGAATTAGAATTAGTGAATTTGAATTCTGGCGAGAATGCAAATATTCATATATATATGTATGTATATATTTGAAAATCCAAAGCATACTATGTTCATTTTAATATTTTTTTTTTATATTTAAAATCACATGTTCATACTTGTACACACCTATACCTACATACGCAAATAATATAATTATATTTTAACGTTATGAAAAAAGGCGCCAGAAATCTGGAAGTTTGTTTTTAAATATCAAAATTTATGCATTAAATTTGAATTGAGTTCACAATTTTTTCAATATCAAAAATGCATTTGGATTAGTCAGTACATATGTATGAAAATGAAAAATATTATACGTGCCAGCGAAAATTTATCTGCGTGCCACTTTGGGCACGCGTGCCATAGGTTCGCCATCCCTGTACTATACCGTATCGGTTAATTAACGACCTGCTAGTAAATCATTAATGTAATTTTTGATATATTTTGTTTATTTTGTATGCTGAATTAAACGAGAGCAATGCTTTATCGTTTGCTCATTTATATAAGGGAATTGTAGGCAGGGCCAAATTTAGGACATGTGGACCCCTAGGCTGAATCTGTGATGCGGGCCCTTCCGGGATAATTTTTAAATAGTACCTATTTACTTACATAATACTACCTTATAATATAAAGACATATAACTATTTACATTCTACATAAATTAAAAAAGTACCTATGAAGTAAAAATTTTCAAAAATGTTCATGAAATGTGAAGAAGAATTTTATTAAAATTTAAGTAATTAGGTATATTTTGTGATATATGAAACTGTTTAAGAATTACATGCTACTACGGTTTTGTAAGTTGTTGCCCTCCGCTTTGTAGTCGCCATACAATTTGAACTTGTAAAAATTTGCACATAATGGTATACCGGTATCATCATGCTACACACATACGCGCAGTAGAAATTCTTGTTTAACATATTCCAATATACAATTTACAACGTTGCATAGTATCTTACATAATATTTATGATCTTGGGGTGGTATACTCACTTTTAGCCCTTTCAAAGTGAGTAGCACTATACCAGCTGTCAAAAATACATTTGAATCACCAATTTCGAAAAGGGCTCATGTCGGTTTTTTCAAAATGTTCAGGAGACAGAAAAAACTGAATTTCTGCCAAACTATATGGAATTTAAAACCGCAAATTTTTTGGAAAGTGCTAACCATTGGACTGCGTCATAACATACTGAAATGCTTTTCTTTATTACAAGGGTGCCGAAAAAACAGCTGTCAGAGTTTTCCGAGATGAGCCCTTTTCGAAATTGATTGAAGAACGCAGGTGGTTTTAGTAATAAAATGGCAAAGAAAGAATGTTTATAATAAGATAGTCAATTTATTAATTAGAAACCATCATTATCACAATCATTGAGCCTCTGCGGAAAGTAAAGAAAACTTTGAACTTTCGACTGACTAATTGTTTTTGTTTTGTCCCGAACATTCGTCGCAGAACAAGTGGAACACCTTTATTTCTTCAGGGACGTTTTTACGAATATAATCATTTAAACATGATACGACTTCGTTGGGTCATTTGAGGGCTTGAACCTCGTGGTAGGAGTAGAAAGTTGTTTTCGCCATTGTTATAGTTGGCGGAAATAAAATATTTCCTGGACGGGCAGTGGGAGTTTCTGTATATAATCAAACTCCAAACCCATGATAGTGGTACTAACCACTTGAGAGTTTTCAGTGATTTCTTTGATTTCAGAGTAAAATTTGGACGCCCTTATGAACTGGTAGTTAATTTCTTAACTATTAATTAATTTCTTCGCATTTTGAGCACACTTCAAATTGTGGTCTCCAAAATGACAAATTAAAATTGACCTTGCAATAGTTCGCATAGGCTAGATGTCTTGAATTAGTTTCGAAAAGGTCTCATCTCCAGAAGGACATGCAATTTTTTCCACTTTGGAAAACACAATATGAGTCCTTGTTTCTCATGGAACATGCGTCTATACGTGAGGATAAAAAAACGGCAAAAAAGTACATTTTGAAAAAAACAGACATGAGCCCTTTTCGAAATTGGTCATTCATTTGATGTTGATGAATTCGCAAAAAATTAATATAGGTAAGCAGGGGGTCTACCCAAAACCGAAAAACATGGCAAGTGGTCCACGAGACAAAAAAGTTTGGGAACCTCTGCTCTAGACAGATCTCCGATTTTAATTACAATAATTATTTTTTAATGATACTTCTGGATGACCCATGACACATTTTTTTTCACAATGATCATTATTCTTGTCATTCCAAAATTTCATACATTTTTTAATTTTCATTACACAATGTTTATTAATTATTATTCAATGAAGCTTAATTTTTCTTTTATTGTTTTTAACAAAATTTCTAGAAATATTTGGAATAAAAAGAATTTTCTCTCATTTTAAGCTTATGTGAAAGAAGAAAACATGTCAAAACCGGATGAAATTTTTAAAATGTTCAAATGTAGGTGGGTAAACAGTGCGAGGCAAAAATTTAGGACTTCTTCACAATTTCATTTGATAATTAAAAAAATAATGATGCTTGAAATAGATACTTAAAATTGATCTTTATTACGTAAAAAAGGTCATTATTCAGTTTTAATGACCGATTGGGCAATAATGATCATTAAAATCGGAGATCTGTCTAGGATATTAGTTGTTTTAAAATATCACTTTTAATGCTGAGCAAAGCGAAAACGTTGTGCCTGTCTTCTAACATGGAGTGTTGTCCTTTTATGCACGAGAATGGGTTTGTCAGTTTTTACTTTTTTCAAGCAATCTGTTAAAATTTTATATCTGTGTGTTGAGGCTGTAAAATGTAAGTAAAGTTCTTCCAAGAAGTCAAAAAAGCTTACAGCACTCAGACAACACTCGGCAGCAGCCTGCACTACAAGATTGAGTGAATGCCCAGCGCAAGGCATCCATATTGCTAAATTATTTTCTGCCAGTACCAACGCTGCAACTTTCCATACAAAAAGTTCTTTAAGCAAATTTACATAAATGCCCAAATTGCTATTCGGAATCTGTAATAAAACTATTCTTTTTTCTTTACAATAATGTATTACGTTGAAAGATTTTAAAAATTTCTCTTTAAAAAAAACGGAGTTACTTTCATTTTTATCTGCTTCAACATATTTTATATAATTTTCATTTCAAATTTTCCTTTTATTAAAACATAATTTGGAATTTGATGTCACTTTTTAAAGAGTTCTGGTATTTCAAACCGTGTCGTAAAGATTCAGACGAATTGACAGGAACTTATAGAACAGTTACATATACATATAATTTCAGAATAACAATTTCACCACTGATCGGATCTTTGTCATTACAGAGTGAATTTATGTTTTGAGAATAGCAGCCTAAATAAGACTTGTTTCTTATTTTGTCCCTCGGTTCTCTGGAAATATTCGTTCGTAAGATTGAAATTCTTTTAGATATGTGACGTAAAGGGAATAGAGATGAAGTGGATAGGAAGTTTCTTTTAAGAAATATTTATAAATTTGTACCACAAAAACAAAGAATTTTTTTTTGTGGCGCGGGCCCCTAGGCTGCAGCCTAAGTTGCCTAATGGGAAATTCGGCCCTGATTGTAGGAAAATATATCGCCTTTAGAAATACCGTGTAAATAGTTTTATAATTTACCGTGTAAAAAAAAGACTAAAAAAGTACCTCGTAAATTAAGGGACGAGTGTGGTTTTTCTGTGTATCACCTAATTCAAATTCCGTAAAATAAACTAAACAATTGGGAGGCTGAAAAACAACCACAAACATTAGATGAATCGTTAGCCTTTTCTCTTCTTTTTCTTCTATGTAATCGTTTTTCTTTTCTATTCAAATTCTTGAGATTTAGAAACAATTTAATTAAATAAAATTTTAAATTATTTACGATTTTTTAATTTAATATATATAACTTAAAAACACGTACCTTTGACGGAATTCCAAACTTTATAGATGTAACAAGGAGACTATTAGCGATGCATGTTACTTAATCAATCGAACCTTTTCCAAGTGGCATTTTGAAATCGAAATATATTCAATTTTATACAATATTATGAAATTTTAGTAAAATTTTTAATTTGTTTTTTTTTTTGAAATATTAATTCAAAATATAATTTCTAATTTTAATTTTCCAAATTTATGAGGAAAAGTTTTTATTTGGATTTTCTTCCAAAAATAGGTATTAAAATATTATGAAAATTTCATTAGCGAATGCGGTAATAGATAGTCTGAGACGTGGCGGGTTGAATGACGAACACAAAAAAATGCTTGGTTATAGTTGAATACCATGAAAACGGTGAAAACTTTCACTCTCGGTTCATATATGAAATTTTCAACGAAAACACAAAAAATAGTCATGATAATCGATGGTATTTTAATGATGATGTTATATCAATTTCGAGGCCCAACATTATACACCGTCATAACGGACGTAACCAATCTGATAACATTGCAGCGACTATAAAAACTTGTTTGATATTTACTTTCTTATACTTATGTTAAATGATCGAATTCGAAATCTGGTATGTACGAAATCTCATTTTAAACATTAATTTAGGAAACTTTTAGCTTGGTATACATCTACGTTAATGATGAATGAGTGTATACGTGAAATGTAATTACTGTGCCTTCAATCTCTATTGGTAGCTCTCAGTACTACACGCACTAATTTTTTCTTTCCTTTTGCTCTCCTCAGGCTAGATGATGTATATTTGCTTTATTGTTTGGTTCAGACTATGCTGCTGCTATAGATTAGATTAGATTAGATTGGTAATAGGGCTGGGCTCACAACCCAAAAACCACCGCGGCCAGAAATGACCTATTGTGGTACCCTAAGACTCCTAGAGCTCTCCCACGAACGCTGCTGCTATAAGTAAAGTTGCCCTATTTTTGGTCCTTACAATACTTGATAGCTTATACTGTTCAAAATAAAGCCAATAACAAGTTTTTGTATCACCTTTAGTTTATGAAAAAATTTAACATATTGTACAGGGTGTTTTTAAGAGTAATAGAACTTCCGAGCTATGGTCCTCATAGATTTCCTTGATTTTTATGTTAAGCATAATCTGATAAATAATCATAAATAGACTCGCGCTTGAAAAATGATCAGGAAGTATTCAAATTTAAAAATTGATCGTCGATTCGCGTGACTGATTTTATTGCAAAATTGTATATAGCAACGAGGCTTCTTTTGGCTTAATAAGCAAAATTGTCTAGAGAGACCCCATTACATCTAGAAAATGCTGTTTACACCCTGATGGCATGATTGGTCCTTATTTCTTAAAAAATGTAGCAGAAGCTCTCGTTATGGTCAATGAGATGATATTGATTGATTAATATTTGTTCGAAAATACGGATGACATTGATCGTGCCGAGGTGTGATTTCAAAGTGGTGCGATTTGACATCTTTCGACCACTTCCTATGGAATTATGTGAAGCCACTGGTTTATGCTGACAAATGACAACTTGGAAGCCAACATTGTTCCTGTTATTTATGACATATGGCCAACATTGCTTGAAAAAGGGATCCAAAATTGGACTGACAAAATGCGATGGTATTTTTGATCAAAAGTTAAATGGTTGTGTTATTTTTTACATAAGAAAGTTTGAATGCTTGCTATACTACTATCGAACTGTTTTTTATGTTATAATATTTCTTCAAACACATATACGCTAGTCATTTAAATATTTTATCCGATAATATGTACAATAAAATAATTTTATTATTTTAATAATTATTTGGAAAGAAAGAGATATTAAAATAAACGAACCTACTGAAAATACTATTAGCCAAATTTCTAATTATTGATGCATGCTTCGTGTTTCTTGAAAATTATGTAAAAAAATAACGTTTCGTTATCGGTGTCAGCGGTAACAGTAGTACTAGCCCAACTGTATAGGAAATTTTTGTTTCCCGATTTTATATAATATCTAATAAATATTCATAAATAAAATTTCAATATAAAATTTTATTTAAAAATTCTTGCTTCATAAACATGACAAATATTTCTTTAGTTTAATTTTTTAATCGTTGGATGTTTGACGAATGAATTCTCTATAAAAATACAATACGTTTATGCCAATTTGGGCCTTTTGAGTCATGCTGAAATTGCAGTTTTGATGCATATGCCGCAATTATGAAGCAGTTCAACCGCTGAGCATGAAAAACTGCAATATATTCATTCCGCATTTCTGAACAGATTCATGCAATTCTAGCCTTACCACAAGAATTCGATCTCATCTAAATTTTAAATCCTATAAATTTACCAACAACAGTATTTAGAAAACAAAATAAAATGACACAAAATGTATGACTTCTTCTTCTAGAGTTTCCATTTCCTGACACTTTTTAATTTCCCGGGATACGGGAAATTTTGAATTACATTTTCCGGGAAATCCCGGGATTTTCCTAAAAATATTAAAAGCAAGTAAAAACGATAACATTAAAAATAATATTTTATTATAAAAACATATAGTAACTTAAAATCGGCATATAGCCGATTTTTTACGACCCATGGTAGAAATGGGACAGAAAAACTGCCAAAACTAATATTTCAAGGTTTTTTCTACACAACTTTATTTCTTCTTTTCAAAATTTCTTCTAATTTGCCCTAGACCTAGACCCTGATAGCATAAGTCTAATCTGTAAATTTTATTCAAATCAGTGTATTAGGTTTTGAAGTACATCAAAACAACTTTATAAAGAGAGTTATTTACTCCTAGGATTATTTCTTTTTCCACTATCCCTGGACCGATTTTATTTAGATTTAACATGGTATCATCTATTTACGTGATTAAGCTATAGATAGTGGCAAGTCTATGACAGGTATTTATTCTGGTCTGCGCGGTCGTGTCATGAAGATAGCTCCCAAAGTTAGAGTCACTGTTGCATTCACAGGCAAAATTTGGCAACTAAGCACCTTCTAGTGCAAATAAAACTTGTTCTTGATTAAGCTACGAAATTGGTTAATTTTATAAAGTCAGGGTCAAACAAATCGAGAATTTTTAAAGCTCTTTGTGAAGATTTGAATACAAGGTGGATTCCAAAGTAAACAGGACTTTAAAAAAAAAAACAGAACAAATGGTTTTTCCGGCAAAATCAATTGATTTTATTCAAAATAGTCTCCTTCTGCTTCAATACAGCTTTTTGCACGGTCCAAAAGCATGTCGAACGAGTGTTTTAGCTCGTTGGCCTGTGTGGCCGCCAGTATGCCGGTGCAAGCCTTTTGAATGGCCTCTACGTCTGCATAACGCTTTCCTTTCATCGGCAAATGCATTTTTCCGAAAAGGTAGAAGTCGCACGGTGCCATATCCGGTGAATACGGGGAGTGGTTGATGGTTAAAATGTGATTTTTGGTGAGATAATCGGTCACTAGCGTCGATCGATGAGACGGCGCATTATCGTGCAACAAACGCCAACTTCCATCTTCGCGATATTCGGGCCGAACACGTCGAATACGGCGCACCAAACGCTTCAAAACTCCTAGGTAGAATACCGCATTAACGTTTTGACCGGGTGGAACAAAGTGGCGTATGGCGCATAAGTTTTTTTTACACAGAGTACAAGTCGGAAGTCTTGTGTTCTGATCAGTATGGTCCGTTAACTTGCAGGTGGTAATGATAAAATTGTGGAAGAAAATTATTTTTTAATGTTTAATACTTTTATCTATCTATCTATTATATAAAAAAGTTTTTTCCGCACATCATCATTTATAAATTTTGTAGTAGAAAAAGCTTATTAAATAATTTATAACTAAAAAATTTTTCGGCTCGGACGGGGATTCGATCTCAAGCACTTGGTCTTACTAAGCCAATCTCTTGCTAACCATACCACTCACTTGAACTATTAAAGAAAGTCAGATTCGTTAATATCAAATCAGTACTGAATAAATAATTTCATAACTGAAAATCTATCTATTAGCTATCTATTATAATAATAATAATAATAATAATAATAATAATAATAATAATAATAAATAATAAATAATAAAATAATAAAATTATAATAAAAAAGTTTTTTCCGGAACATCATTTATAAATTTTGTAGTAGAAAAAGCTTAGTAAATAATTTATAACTAAAAAAAAAAAATTTTTTTTGGCACCGGCGGGGATTCGATATCAAGCACTTGGTCTTACTAAGCCAATCTCTTGCTAACCATACCGTCGACTTCAATTACTAAACTGGATCAGATTCGTTAATATAGAATTAGAACTGAATGATTAATCTATCTACACGGAGTCTTTTTTACAAATATTGTATTATTAAAAATGAGGAGAAATGATCACATGTGCTATTATTTATATTATTTATACTATACGTATACTCATTTTATGTCTCCTGGAATGATTGAGAGAAAATATAAAATGTCACATGGTCAACTGTATGTCGCTCCATCACGATGTAGAAGCAGAGGAGGTATAAAAATAGAATGCAAGCTAGGACAAAAGGTCATAAAAAACATTGTATTTGAAGAAGCAGTGAAATAAATCACAAAAGCAATTACATACTTTTTTTGCTTCTTACTCTATTATGCTTTATTTTTTACCATTACATTACACGAAAACTAAAATCTACTCGAATTCCACTCCGGGACCCGGGGTTGGCGAGCGAATGGAGCAGGGGCGGAGCCCCTAGTAGTATTTAAAAAAAATTTGTTGGAAAAACTTTCAAAATGGCGAAAATAACGGAAATCAATGTGGAAGACCGTGCGACCATTTTAACGAAGTTTGAGTGTGAAATTTCTGCTACTAAAACTGCGGAAACTTATCAAATTTCACCGTAGACTGTTTGTCTACTATTGGAGAAAAAGAAAGAGTTAGAAACACTTGAAAAGATCGAAATAATTTGTAGAAATAGAGTCACAACCACGACCACGAAGACGGGCGTCTTGTCGGTTTTATTCAAAAAACTCGTCTATTGCTCCATATAAAGTAGCAGTAAATTCAAATTAGGTAACTGTTTTGATATAAAAACACCACCTTCAGCTTATTGTTCTGATATTATATGAACTGTAAGAATGGGAAGAATAATCGATCATTCATTTGATGACTTCTAACTGAACGATTGTGCATACCTAAAATAAAACAAGTAAGAATACATTAACTAAGGATTAGGATGTCGCTTGTTTATAGTAGAGGCAGACATAGGGTATTCATACCTTAGTATCGATACTACAGTATAGTCTTGTACCATGGTATAAAAAGGGGTTGGCACACATCAAACATAGTATTTGTCTGACATTTGAAATTCTGCCATTTCAACGAGAATATGGGAATTTCTTTTCGCTCCTCTTAAATCCTCTATATGATTCCTACAAATATCTATGAATTTTGAGGTTTCATCCACCGATAAAATGTTGCGTTGTTTCTTTACTTTTTCCATTTTTTTAAAATAATATTTTCAAAAAAAAGTGTAAACATGTATCAATTGCTCAGCTTACCTACAAATTTCCAGTCGCTATTTTCCGTTCAATAAAAAGGCGCGACAATCACAAAAGAATAGATTACAGTGGCCGAAACAATTAAGTAAAAAAGGGAATACCACGTACTCTTTCGAATTTAAATACCAGATTTATGCTACGTAGTTGAAATGGTATTCGGCTAGTATTCGACGACAGACATATGGTATACGATATGGTATCCTTAAACTATGGTATGAATACCCTATGTGTGCCTCTAGTATTAGAGACTAAAAACACGGGACCAGTATCTTGATTCTCTCAGTCCTTTTATTAACAAACTTACAAACATGGTATCGTTGAAAGAGTATGGGTTAGCATGACAACAATCGGTAAATGTAAAATTTTTGCTAAATTATTTGTGACTACTTTTAAAAATATGGTTAAGTAGTTGCAAGTAGATGTTGCAGCAAATATTTCTACCTTTTAACTTACAAACACTCGTAATATGTAAATGGAAAACCCTTAATAAAAGAAGACTGCCTTCCTGAGATTATGCATGAAAGCCATTTCATCTGAATCATTCTGAATGAATTTCTGGTAGAATAGAAATTGCCGCTGATTAAATACAAATTTCCCTTTTCATCAGACAGTTTGCACCCTTGTACACCACCCTTATTCTTACATCTAATATATCAATGCCCAAAATGGTTTTAAGGGGTTTTCGGTCAAGTTTTAGCAATATATTTATTGTTTTAGACTGTGAGGATCAATCATCAGGTTTCTAACTTCATCACACTGGTTCACCACTTATACTGATGACTGTAGTTAAGCTGGGAACGTTAAGTTTAGAAGGGTAAAACGTTATTTTCGTAATGCTTGACAATATGGACAAGTAGTTTCCTTGCTCTGGGAGTAGTATTTTTAAAGAGGTGAAACTAGTTAAAAAGAAAAACTAAGAATACCTTTCATTTTTGCTGAAAAAATTTCGGAGTCAATAATTTCAAGAGACGTTTACTGTATTTGATTACAGTACATAATAACATTAGGATCTTCAATGTTTCAGATAAAATTGAATCAATGATTAAAAAAATTGATTTTTGGAGGAGATGTATTGAAAATGGTCAATCAGAGGTATTTGAAACTTTGCACAATTTTCTATCAGAGAATAAACTTTGCCTCTCCAGTGAATTGAGCAACAACGTATCTGAACACTTAAAAGAGCTAAAATCAAGTTTCGAGAAGTACTTTCACAAACCTCATGAAGGAAACAATTGGATTTCAAATCCTTTCAATGAAGAATACTTTCGAGTAGCAAAATTATCTATCAAAGAAAAAGAGAACTTAATTGAACTTTCAAATGACTCTACTTTGCGAATATTTAACTTTATGCTTATAATACTTTATATTCATTATGTTGTTTTTTATTCAAAAATTATATATCTATAAAAAAATCTTTTAGTTTTCATCAATAAATCGATTCCAATTTTACAAAATCGGTATTCTGGTCATCCGCCATCACCACTCAACTGGGTTTTACTTGTTTTTTAATTTCCGTTTGAATTTATTCGGTTATTTTAGGAAAGGTTGTTTATTTACTGGCGAAGTCCCTAATATTTATATGTATTGCAGTTTTGAAAAGATTTAATTTAGCATAAGAAAATTATCATAAATCTGGAATTCAAGTAATGAGATAAAAATAATGAAATTTTTTTGACCTACAAATTGGATGTTAAGAATGATAACCCACCCTTTCTGTTTACATACAAATGTATATACTTACATTAAAACTTAAAACTTCAAGGATTTGATAACCATTAATGCAAAAACTTTATATTTTGCTAATTTAACAAAAGAAACCTTTTTTGGTTTCGTTCAGAGTTATCTAAATTAAGATATTTATTGTATTATATTTTAATTTATTCAACTTCATATTACTCCCGTTTCACAACAAAACAACTTTATAAAGAGAGTTATTTACTCCTAGGATTATTTCTTTTTCCACTATCCCTGGACCGATTTTATTTAGATTTAACATGGTATCATCTATTTACGTGATTAAGCTATAGATAGTGGCAAGTCTATGACAGGTATTTATTCTGGTCTGCGCGGTCGTGTCATGAAGATAGCTCCCAAAGTTAGAGTCACTGTTGCATTCACAGGCAAAATTTGGCAACTAAGCACCTTCTAGTGCAAATAAAACTTGTTCTTGATTAAGCTACGAAATTGGTTAATTTTATAAAGTCAGGGTCAAACAAATCGAGAATTTTTAAAGCTCTTTGTGAAGATTTGAATACAAGGTGGATTCCAAAGTAAACAGGACTTTAAAAAAAAAAACAGAACAAATGGTTTTTCCGGCAAAATCAATTGATTTTATTCAAAATAGTCTCCTTCTGCTTCAATACAGCTTTTTGCACGGTCCAAAAGCATGTCGAACGAGTGTTTTAGCTCGTTGGCCTGTGTGGCCGCCAGTATGCCGGTGCAAGCCTTTTGAATGGCCTCTACGTCTGCATAACGCTTTCCTTTCATCGGCAAATGCATTTTTCCGAAAAGGTAGAAGTCGCACGGTGCCATATCCGGTGAATACGGGGAGTGGTTGATGGTTAAAATGTGATTTTTGGTGAGATAATCGGTCACTAGCGTCGATCGATGAGACGGCGCATTATCGTGCAACAAACGCCAACTTCCATCTTCGCGATATTCGGGCCGAACACGTCGAATACGGCGCACCAAACGCTTCAAAACTCCTAGGTAGAATACCGCATTAACGTTTTGACCGGGTGGAACAAAGTGGCGTATGGCGCATAAGTTTTTTTTACACAGAGTACAAGTCGGAAGTCTTGTGTTCTGATCAGTATGGTCCGTTAACTTGCAGGTGGTAATGATAAAATTGTGGAAGAAAATTATTTTTTAATGTTTAATACTTTTATCTATCTATCTATTATATAAAAAAGTTTTTTCCGCACATCATCATTTATAAATTTTGTAGTAGAAAAAGCTTATTAAATAATTTATAACTAAAAAATTTTTCGGCTCGGACGGGGATTCGATCTCAAGCACTTGGTCTTACTAAGCCAATCTCTTGCTAACCATACCACTCACTTGAACTATTAAAGAAAGTCAGATTCGTTAATATCAAATCAGTACTGAATAAATAATTTCATAACTGAAAATCTATCTATTAGCTATCTATTATAATAATAATAATAATAATAATAATAATAATAATAATAATAATAAATAATAAATAATAAAATAATAAAATTATAATAAAAAAGTTTTTTCCGGAACATCATTTATAAATTTTGTAGTAGAAAAAGCTTAGTAAATAATTTATAACTAAAAAAAAAAAATTTTTTTTGGCACCGGCGGGGATTCGATATCAAGCACTTGGTCTTACTAAGCCAATCTCTTGCTAACCATACCGTCGACTTCAATTACTAAACTGGATCAGATTCGTTAATATAGAATTAGAACTGAATGATTAATCTATCTACACGGAGTCTTTTTTACAAATATTGTATTATTAAAAATGAGGAGAAATGATCACATGTGCTATTATTTATATTATTTATACTATACGTATACTCATTTTATGTCTCCTGGAATGATTGAGAGAAAATATAAAATGTCACATGGTCAACTGTATGTCGCTCCATCACGATGTAGAAGCAGAGGAGGTATAAAAATAGAATGCAAGCTAGGACAAAAGGTCATAAAAAACATTGTATTTGAAGAAGCAGTGAAATAAATCACAAAAGCAATTACATACTTTTTTTGCTTCTTACTCTATTATGCTTTATTTTTTACCATTACATTACACGAAAACTAAAATCTACTCGAATTCCACTCCGGGACCCGGGGTTGGCGAGCGAATGGAGCAGGGGCGGAGCCCCTAGTAGTATTTAAAAAAAATTTGTTGGAAAAACTTTCAAAATGGCGAAAATAACGGAAATCAATGTGGAAGACCGTGCGACCATTTTAACGAAGTTTGAGTGTGAAATTTCTGCTACTAAAACTGCGGAAACTTATCAAATTTCACCGTAGACTGTTTGTCTACTATTGGAGAAAAAGAAAGAGTTAGAAACACTTGAAAAGATCGAAATAATTTGTAGAAATAGAGTCACAACCACGACCACGAAGACGGGCGTCTTGTCGGTTTTATTCAAAAAACTCGTCTATTGCTCCATATAAAGTAGCAGTAAATTCAAATTAGGTAACTGTTTTGATATAAAAACACCACCTTCAGCTTATTGTTCTGATATTATATGAACTGTAAGAATGGGAAGAATAATCGATCATTCATTTGATGACTTCTAACTGAACGATTGTGCATACCTAAAATAAAACAAGTAAGAATACATTAACTAAGGATTAGGATGTCGCTTGTTTATAGTAGAGGCAGACATAGGGTATTCATACCTTAGTATCGATACTACAGTATAGTCTTGTACCATGGTATAAAAAGGGGTTGGCACACATCAAACATAGTATTTGTCTGACATTTGAAATTCTGCCATTTCAACGAGAATATGGGAATTTCTTTTCGCTCCTCTTAAATCCTCTATATGATTCCTACAAATATCTATGAATTTTGAGGTTTCATCCACCGATAAAATGTTGCGTTGTTTCTTTACTTTTTCCATTTTTTTAAAATAATATTTTCAAAAAAAAGTGTAAACATGTATCAATTGCTCAGCTTACCTACAAATTTCCAGTCGCTATTTTCCGTTCAATAAAAAGGCGCGACAATCACAAAAGAATAGATTACAGTGGCCGAAACAATTAAGTAAAAAAGGGAATACCACGTACTCTTTCGAATTTAAATACCAGATTTATGCTACGTAGTTGAAATGGTATTCGGCTAGTATTCGACGACAGACATATGGTATACGATATGGTATCCTTAAACTATGGTATGAATACCCTATGTGTGCCTCTAGTATTAGAGACTAAAAACACGGGACCAGTATCTTGATTCTCTCAGTCCTTTTATTAACAAACTTACAAACATGGTATCGTTGAAAGAGTATGGGTTAGCATGACAACAATCGGTAAATGTAAAATTTTTGCTAAATTATTTGTGACTACTTTTAAAAATATGGTTAAGTAGTTGCAAGTAGATGTTGCAGCAAATATTTCTACCTTTTAACTTACAAACACTCGTAATATGTAAATGGAAAACCCTTAATAAAAGAAGACTGCCTTCCTGAGATTATGCATGAAAGCCATTTCATCTGAATCATTCTGAATGAATTTCTGGTAGAATAGAAATTGCCGCTGATTAAATACAAATTTCCCTTTTCATCAGACAGTTTGCACCCTTGTACACCACCCTTATTCTTACATCTAATATATCAATGCCCAAAATGGTTTTAAGGGGTTTTCGGTCAAGTTTTAGCAATATATTTATTGTTTTAGACTGTGAGGATCAATCATCAGGTTTCTAACTTCATCACACTGGTTCACCACTTATACTGATGACTGTAGTTAAGCTGGGAACGTTAAGTTTAGAAGGGTAAAACGTTATTTTCGTAATGCTTGACAATATGGACAAGTAGTTTCCTTGCTCTGGGAGTAGTATTTTTAAAGAGGTGAAACTAGTTAAAAAGAAAAACTAAGAATACCTTTCATTTTTGCTGAAAAAATTTCGGAGTCAATAATTTCAAGAGACGTTTACTGTATTTGATTACAGTACATAATAACATTAGGATCTTCAATGTTTCAGATAAAATTGAATCAATGATTAAAAAAATTGATTTTTGGAGGAGATGTATTGAAAATGGTCAATCAGAGGTATTTGAAACTTTGCACAATTTTCTATCAGAGAATAAACTTTGCCTCTCCAGTGAATTGAGCAACAACGTATCTGAACACTTAAAAGAGCTAAAATCAAGTTTCGAGAAGTACTTTCACAAACCTCATGAAGGAAACAATTGGATTTCAAATCCTTTCAATGAAGAATACTTTCGAGTAGCAAAATTATCTATCAAAGAAAAAGAGAACTTAATTGAACTTTCAAATGACTCTACTTTGCGAATATTTAACTTTATGCTTATAATACTTTATATTCATTATGTTGTTTTTTATTCAAAAATTATATATCTATAAAAAAATCTTTTAGTTTTCATCAATAAATCGATTCCAATTTTACAAAATCGGTATTCTGGTCATCCGCCATCACCACTCAACTGGGTTTTACTTGTTTTTTAATTTCCGTTTGAATTTATTCGGTTATTTTAGGAAAGGTTGTTTATTTACTGGCGAAGTCCCTAATATTTATATGTATTGCAGTTTTGAAAAGATTTAATTTAGCATAAGAAAATTATCATAAATCTGGAATTCAAGTAATGAGATAAAAATAATGAAATTTTTTTGACCTACAAATTGGATGTTAAGAATGATAACCCACCCTTTCTGTTTACATACAAATGTATATACTTACATTAAAACTTAAAACTTCAAGGATTTGATAACCATTAATGCAAAAACTTTATATTTTGCTAATTTAACAAAAGAAACCTTTTTTGGTTTCGTTCAGAGTTATCTAAATTAAGATATTTATTGTATTATATTTTAATTTATTCAACTTCATATTACTCCCGTTTCGGCCCAGCTGTCATTTTATTGGGAAAATACGATACATCCATCGAAATTTTCCGAACCAAAACAAAATCCAAACAACTTTTAAAGTTATTCGGTCGGCATTATTTGTTGGATTCTGGAGTGATCAAAAAGCTGCAGTATGGTCTCAGTATAATAAACAGACAGTAATTTGACTGGGAAATGAACAGAAATTAGACGCGATCTTCCCAATACTTCCTCTGAGAATGACAGAAAGAAAAAATTCCGCACAAAATAAGGACAGAAAATTAAAATTTTTCATTAGAAAGAAAGAAGTAACCTATAAATCAAATATATTAAATTTTACCACGTGCTCCCTATAAGATAATTGTAACAAGGGAGACCAATAATAGTCTTATAATAGTCTTATGCGTTTTCGACAAAAGAATGGATGAAACGAAGAAAGCAAAAAACCCCGCGTGCTTCTTAAGCGCCTAATCCACGTACTAACACTTTTTTCAAGTATTGGTACCTGTAAGAATAAATTGTACCAAAGTTTTCTTCAAGTGTTAGAGCCTATATAACAGCACTTTTGATAAGCACGTGGGTTTTTTTTAAGTAGAAGAAATTTTTTGTTATGTGTTTTTGAAATATTTTAAATGTTAGTGCCTGTATGAATTATTATTTACATAAATGTTAGAACTGCTTATTAAAGCTAAATGCATATTCATCTCTGTTCCACCAACATAGCGTAATCTAAAAAAAATGATAGAACATAAAAAGATGGCGGTTTTTTTATATACATTTTTTATTGAGAAAAAGCACACATGCATGGAAAATAACAAGAATGGGTGGGAAAAGCGGGCGTAAAATTCTAAAAATAAACGCAAAATTGGCGAGGTCACTCGTAATTTTCACATTTTGTTCGCCAGTTTTCTTACTGTTTATTATACTGTGGTATGGTTTTAGCGCGTTCTCAAACCACGGTTGACTGAAGAGAATTAATAGTTCCTTATTCGAAAAGTGGTAAAACGGTTCGGGAAATATCGTCAATTGTAATTCGCGAATCCACTACAGTATTTAATATAATAAAACGATACGGAAACAGTGGAGGAGACTTTTCACGGACGCAGGCGAATAATTGATAATTCAACAAACTAGGCAGAATTTTCTAATACATTATTTCTGGCTAAAAATACTTTGAATGTTAGTAATTTCAGCTTGTTCCATTATTACTTTGAGACACAAAAAATAAACACATACAAAAAATAAACTAATCGTTTTTCGAAGTAATAAAAATCTCAATTAATTACTTTTTCCTTAAAAATGACGAGATTACACATACTGAGTAGGCTTCAAATTATATTTTTTATTTTCTTCACTGGTTTGATTTTATTTAATTTTTAATATATAGTACATATAATATAATACTTTTTCAAAAAATATTTTAATTGTCTTTTTTTAAATACAAAATCGAACCTAAAACATCTCTGCATCTCTGGGCACCATCAGTAATTTTTTTAAGGGAATTTTTAATCTATATAAATAAAATCGTAAATGTTCGTTTGTTCCTAACCGGTAATCTCCGAAACTTCTGAATCAATTGACTTGAAATTTTTACAGAATGTCCTATGTGATTATGACCATGTTTATATGTACTTTTTATTTACCTATGTTGCACCTGAGTCACGTAATAATTGATTTAAAATCCATTAACTAACACATAGCCACAAGCATCTTTCAAATCAAAATCTTCAAGCGTGAAAACGTGAAAACGTGATTTTTCTTACTCACACGCGCATACATCAGTAAGCTTTTATTATAACAATACAGATAGGCGTAGTGGCGGCGTTAAAAATATTAATTCGGAGGGGCAACACTTTAAATGGGTTTAATGCTCATGTATTCTGGAACATCAGAATTGCGAAAAATGTTTGCGTTATTTATTCCAAAAAACAAGTTTCTCTTAAGCGTACAAAATTAAATTATTCGCTTTAGATCCTGTTTATTGAAATGTAATGAGCAAATTATATCTCTACTAAATGGCGTAAAATTTTGTAAGCCCATAACCGAAAGCCATTTCATTTCTCATTTTTTGGAAAGCTTAAAGCCAAAAAAAAGGTATTTATAATTAACAAGGCTGAATTTTCAAAATCTTCGACGAATTTTAAGAATTGCCCCCAATTTCTCAAAATAATTACTGTCACTGATAGTTTTAATTAAAAAAAAGACGAGGGGTTTTTAGATTTGTATTCAAAGTTGATTAAAAAAAACGAATTTTTTACTAAATTATGAATTAACATCATTTCTGTTTGATTAATTATTATACACCAATACCTCGCTTTGCGTCGTTCCGTTTTGCATTTTTTCGAAGTTGCGTCGCTGCTTGATTAGTACTAATTTTCACTGTGCGTCGTTAGGTTTTCGAGGTTGCGTTGTTTTGGATTCGAGTCTTTAATTTTTTTCTTGTTTTCTAACAGATGGATTTAAAGCTAGCAAGGATAGACTGACTCTTCTTCTTGGTGGTAATGCAAATGGTGATTTTAAATTTAAACCATTTCTCATTTATCACTCAGAAAATCCAAGAGCTATGAAAGGTTATTCAAAGAATCTGCTTCCTGTCCACTGGCGTGCAAACAAAAAATCATGGATGACAACATCATTATTTCAAAACTGGGTTTTAACTTGTGCTATTCCAGAAATTAAAGCTTATTGCAACAAGGAAAACTTAAACTTCAAGGCTTTGGTCCTAGTATATAATGCTCCTACCCACCCAGTTTATGTTGATGAGTTGTCAGAAAACGTGAAATTTGTATTTTTGCCGCCTAATACGACACCGGTTATTCAGCCGATGGATCAGGGAGTAATATCGACTTTTAAAAGTTATTACCTTCGACGAACATTTAAACTTCTTTTAAGTGAGACTGATGGACAAGATAAGACTACCATGCTAGAGTTTTGGAAAAAGTTCAACATTATGAAAGCCATAGAAATTATTTCTGATTCGTGGGAGGAGGTTAAACCATCTTGCATGAATGGTGTTTGGCGCAAAATATGGCCTGAATGTGTTCACCGAATATGCGCTGCAGAAAATGACGGTACACCAGCTGTTCGTCATGAAATTTCTAATTTAGCTAGAGAGTCTAATTTTGAAGGTATGGAGGAGACTGACATAAATGAATTGCTAACCTCGCACAACCAAGAATTCTCTAATGAAGAACTATTGCAACTGGAATTGCAATTTGCTAATGAAGAAGGTGACAGTGACCGTTCAATAGAAATCTCCGAAAAACAAAATTTAACCTCAAAACAAATTTCCAAAGCGATGTGTTTGAATGACGAAGCTATGGAGATTTTTTTAAAAAACGATCCTGACAGCGGAAGGAGTTTTAAAGTGTCCCAGGCGGTAGCTACGAATATCATTATGGATTCATCAGAATGTGATTAATTTTAATTTTGTTTTTCATAAATTAATTGAATAGTTTATTTTGTTTCAATTGAATACGTTTTTTTTGTTTTTTGTATGTATGTATATAATAAAATTTTATATTATTTTTGTTTTTTTAATGTTTACTTTGTTCAATTTTCCTTTTAAAAAGTAGTATTTTCGTCACCCTGGAACCTATCTTCGATCTTTACATGGTTTGCTATAGAAAATCTTAATTCATTTTGGATCGTTTCAATTTGCGTCGTGTTTTTTTGGAACGTAACCCCGACGCAAAGTGAGGTATTGGTGTATATGTAAAAGGCTAATCCTTCTTTCTTTCCTTCTGTCCGTCCTATATTGTCCGGAAAGAAAATTCGTTGAGCAAAAAAAAACAACACTTTTTGATATGTTGTAGAGAATTACTTGAAACCTGGAGAAATTTTGTTTCCGGGGAGATTGGGGGTCGGAGGGGTTACAAAGGGGGACTTGAAAGCTTATTTCGGAAAACCTCATTTATAATCTAAAATATACATTGGATATAATTCTGGCCTGAGGCAATCTTATTAAGATTTTTATGCCGGACATTCTAACGTACACGGTAAAGTTCCATTTCCCACCGCTTTGGCGCTGGAGGCAATACAAATTTACGAACTTTTTATATAGAAGTCACACGCAATAACAATGTTCAGCAAAGTTGTGGAGGTTTTCATGGGGATTATTTCCGTCGAAGACCAAACAGTTCTATCTCCCACCACTTTGGCGCTGGAATCAACACAAATTTTGGAACTTCGTATGCAGACGTCACACACGATTACAATGTTCGGCAAAGTTGTCCAGGTTTTCATGGGGATTATATCTGTCGAAGGGCAAATAGTTCTACCTCTCACCACTTTGGCGCTGGAGTCAATAAAATTGTGGAATATCGTATTTAGAGGTCACGCGCGATTACGATGTTCGGCAAAGTTATGGAGGTTTTCATGGGGATTTTTTCTGTCGCAGACCATATAGTTCTATCTTTCACCGCTTTGGCGCTGCAGTCAATGCAAACTTTTGAACTTCGTATATAAACGTCACACACGAGTACAATGTTCGGCAAAGTTATGCAGGTTTCCACGGGAATTATTTCCGTCGAAGACCAAATAGTTCTATCTCTTACCGCTTTGGCGCTGGAGTCAATACAATTTTGGAACTTGGTATGTAGACGTCACACACGATTACAGTGTTCGGCAAAGTTTCGGAGGTTTTCATGGGGATTTTTTCTGTCGAAGATAAAATAGTTCTATCTCTCACCACTTTGGCGCGGCGGTTGTTTAGGCCCCTACTCAATAGAGGTTTTTGCCTTTACGTAATATATGTTTGACGGGAGCTATTTTACGAACCGGAGAAATGGGATCAATTTAATATCTTCGCTCGGGGTGTGGCGGGGTAAATAATGTGTATTCTGAACAGATCGACTTAAGACATGAAATATATCGCCAGTGGTGCTACGAGAACGGGGTAAAAGATTTATTATGTTCCGAATTAAGATCCTACACTTGAATACATTTTGTTAATTTACAGCGATTTGTAAACCGAAATTTTTAGGAAGCCGTCTTAGGACGGGTTACAACCTAACAATTAAATAAAGCCTATAAAAAAATTTTTTTTGTACAGCAATAATGAAAATTCGCCAATTTTAAAAATTATAATACGAGCTAAAAAATATATCATAAAAATAGGGTTTATGCCAAAAATCAAGTTTGTTTAAACATACAAAATTAAATTTTAAAATTATAATCTACTCTACTAATTGGCGTAACATTTTGAAAACCCAAAGCCGAAACACATTTAATACGTAGAGTTTCATTTGTTGGAAACCCTAAAACCAAAAAGGCATTTAAAAATGAAAATGCTGAATTTAACAAAATCTTAGATGAAATTTCCAGCTTGGGACGATTTACAATACAAAAGCTCTGACTTCCTGGCCAATCGCCGGTGGTTAGGCATGACATTACAGCACGTGTTTTCAAACAGAAGCTGAAATCCCTGATGGAATTCATGGTAAAACATGAAGTGTTTGGGTCTGTGCGCTGCTGGATGTACTCAGTGGAATGGTAAAAGAGGGTATTCAAAAATGGTGGAAGAACGGCTCATTCCGCTTTGAAATTGCCATTAAACATTCAATTCATTGAAAGTCCCACATGCAACATTTCCAAAGCATCCGGCATGGGAAAAGTATTGCAGAAATGCAAACTTATTGTTTGGGATGAATGTACAATGGCGCACAAAAAATCGCTCGAGGCCCTTGATCGATCATTACAAGACTTACGTGCAAATATCAGACCATTTGGGAACGCATTAATATTGCTTGCCGGAGATATCAGGCAAACATTATCTGTAATTCCTCGAACGACACCAGCGGATGAAATAAATGCCTTCCTGAAATACTCTACTTTGTGGCGACGCGTAAAGACGTTAAAATTAACTATAAATATGCGAGTCCAGCTGCAAAACGATCGGTCAGCAGAGATTTTCTCACATCAATAGCATCAATGGAAAGGTGCCGGTTGATCTGACGTCAGGACGAATTTCATTGCCTCATAACTTCTGCAATTTAGTGACGTCAAAAGAAGAATTGGTTGAAAAAGTATTTCCCAATATTCAAACTAATTACAAGAATCACGATTGGCTAAGTGAACGAGCTATTCTTGCGCCCAAGAACAAAGACGTCTACGAACTTAACAATATTATTCAGTCTAACATTCAAAGCGAGGCGGTCACATACAAGTCCGTCGACACTGTTGTAGAAGCAGATGAAGCGATTAATTATCCGACAGAATTTTGGAATTCACTCGATCTGTCGGGGATGCCACCGCACGTACTGCAATTGAAAGTCGGTGTGCCAATTATCATGTTGCGAAATATCAACCAGCCAAAGCTTTGCAACGGCACGCGGCTTGCAATAAAAAAATTAATGAGCGACATCGTAGAAGCACCTTTTAAAGGTGAAGATGTGCTCATTCCTCGCATTCCTATGATTCCAACGGATATGCCATTTCAATTTAAGAGATTGCAATTCCCGATTCGATTGGCGTTTGCAATCACCATTAACAAGGCTCAGGGCCAATCTTTAAAATTGTGCGGTTTAGATCTAGACACGGATTGCTTCTCACATGGACAATTATATGTTGCGTGTTCCACAGTCAGCAAACCAGAAAATCTCTATATCTGCACAGAAAGTGGAACAACTAAAAATGTTGTATAATGTGAAATTAAACATACGAGAAACGTGCGCTTTTTCTTTTCTTTCCCACTTAACCAGACTGAGCCACAGCAACGCGTGGTCGGGTACAGCTAGTGTTATTATAAAATATTAACTCGAAATATCGTGAAGATTCCATCTTTTTGATCTGAACGTGAAGTTATTGATTTTGAAAGAATTTCCTGAATTCAAATCATGAAAGACGAATAAGAGTTATTTTGATCGCTATTATATCCTTATCTACATTTTTGGTAAAAGTTTCGAAACAATAAAAGGAATACCTTTAGTTTCTAGATCGATTGACATGAACTGCATTCGGTACAAGCTTTTACGTACGAGAATTTTGTATGAAAACTATTAATTTACTGCTTCATAAAATCATTTAATTAACGCCATTCTCTTCTATTCATTTCATATCTATTGATGTGAATCTTTTGTAAAATTTGAAATAATTATATTATTGTATAATAATTGCAATTTGATTTGAAATTTCCGTGGTTTTAACTTAATTGCTTATAACAAAGAACAAGAAAAAATGAGTCACTAAAAAGAACTCATCTTCAAAAATGTAGGTTTCATACATTTTTGTTTTAAAAAGCAATTCGCAAAAAAAACATGTTTTCTGAAAAGAATTACTGAATAAAGCAAGTTATATGAGCAATTTCATGATGGAAACTTGTATTGTATATACAGTAATCCCCAGAATGACGCTACACCGCCTTACGCGAATTCGGAGCTACGCAGTTCTTAGCCACACTTATCAACCTATCACATCTCTTTTAATTGAATCTTTTTCTTTCAAGACGAACTTACTTTTTTCTACGTTAACGGTCAACCCGGCCTGCACAAAGTACTTAGCGACTTGGGATAATAGGTTGACATATTCTTCAAAAGTGGTCGAGATTAGTAACAGGTCATCCAGATACGCAAAGACTCGATCCCTGGTCTAATTAGGAATTACCGTGTTTATCTACAGGCACATGCTCTGTGCAGCATTGCAAAGTCCAAAAGGCACTCTAAAAACTGTTTTCTCCCTAGAAGAAGTTTCCAGGAGTATCTGCCAAAATGCATCACAATGAAATTTTATGCGTTCTCTGAGCGATTTAATTGATAAATATGGAATGATTTCCATCATTTTTTTAAACACACAAATAATTTTCCACCTATAAAAAATGTTTAGACCTACAAACATTTTCGAGAGTATTTCTCAAATAACCATGGCAACTCCCTCGAACAGTTTAAACTGCTAAAAATTCATATTTTGGACAAAATTATGACTGGTCTGCCAGAATACAAAAATTTTCTCAGCTGTCCTATTATTTGCAGTTGCAAATTTGTTATGACTAACAATTTGTCGCAACGACAGAATAGTCCTGTAAATACCCATAGAGATACATTAACTGGAGATTTCGTTTCCCTCGTTTTCATACAAAAATATGCGGGAGAAATGGTCACTATTTTATCTTCTCGCTCGCTTATACCAAACGATCCAAGCCCAAGTTTTCCAGGTTTCGGAGATAACGACTCGCCGCTCATCCAATGAAATATAATAATTGAACTTGGTTTTCTCTCAGTTAGCATTTAAAATTTGAGTTGTTTTTATTTTTCATACATTTACATAATAAATAATAATTACTAATAAAGATCAGGGCCGATGTATTTAATTAGAGTTTTATTATAATTAATTGTTTCTTGCAGTTAAAAAAATTATGACGAAAATAAAACTTAAAGATGAGATAAGTATCATTTTAAATAACCCGATACGAAAGTCTCTTAATTCATTTTTGAATTAAGTTACATATTATAAAATTTAAGGAAAAAATTATAATTCGATTATAAAAAAATATTTCATTTTTGGCCTAAAGGAACGTGATCAAAAACAATTTATTTAATAAGAAATGTGATTTAAAAAGCTATTTTTAATTATTTTTTTATTTCAGATTATTTTTTCCCGCAGCAAGGACAAAATCGATTTATACCATCATTTCAAAATCCACGAAATGGATTTTTCCCATCAGCAACATTTGCCCCAATAAATGTACATAATACAAATACCGATCATAGTAATAATGGAGCGCCAGGTTCATATCAAGAACAAACATTATTTAGCAGTGATCCAAAAAGTCCTTTAGAACAAAGTTCGTCATCTTTTTCCCAATTTCAAGTAAGTTTTAAAATTACACTATTCGTCTAACATGCTCCTGATAACCCACCGCACGCCACTGGTCATAAGGATACCGATTATAACGACCATTTGTTACCTTTCGCACTGACGTTCGAAGTCACCATACATGGCATCTATAAAGCTACCAAAATGCGTCAGAATGGGTGCAAGTAAACATGTATTTAGTCATTGAGTTCGAAACACATGGTTTTCTTATTCTGTTTATTTTTTTTTAACCTAAAACCAAAAATCGTATACTATTAGATCTTTGCTAAAACTTTTTGTTTTTCGTCAAAATTATTATTTTTCTTAAAGAAAAAAAGAAATATATAATTTAATTTAAAAAAAACTTTTTTTCAATTTCTCACTAACGAAATCTTTCATACAATACATATATTAACTGAAAAATACTGATTAGCTCGAGAGGACGTTAGAAAAATTGGTAACAAAAAATTTCCCGACGGTAAAAATAATTTCCTTTTCGAAATTAAATTTTGTGGGGTGGCAATACTTTTATAAAATCTAAGGCAGTTTTTCAAAAAAGGTGAGAAGGTGACAAGTGGTCGTGCTAATCGCTATCCATGTTTCTCTTTCACCCATACGTGCAATTTGTAGTTCTATCTAAAATATCAAAATATGAAAAACGTCGTCACGGTAAAGATAGGAAGTTGGGGTACTTCCTAGTTAAGCCTAGTTATGTTAACGGGAACGGTATGCGATGCGTCGTTTCACTTGACATTTGACGAATTCATTTTCAATACAATTACGGGAATTATAAAAAAGTGTGTAATGGACTATTAGTTTCATTTCCTAATTTTCCAACAAGAGACAAAAATTAGTGACCATTCTAAAAATATATTTTTGTGAAATTAAATAAAATTTTCTTATTCCATTTAAAAAAAATTTATTTTTTTTCAATATTATTATTAATTTAAATATAAATATTAAATTTTACACATTTCTGAATTTTTGTATTATTTTTGAAGGCAATTTTTTTTTTATGTTTATCTACAATTCGCAGTTCTGTTGGAACCTTGATAGAGTGCGGATGTTTTTTGTTCTTTTTCTATAAAAAAAAAAAAAAAAAATTCAAATATGTTAAAGTGGAAAAGAAAACAAAAACAGAAATTATTAACTAATTTTAAAAATAAACCAAAAAAGTGAAATTAAAATTAATAATTTAACAACCAAACAAAGGAATCCATTAGAGGTCATTTGAAGTGTTAAGATTCTCACATATAGTTAAGTTGTTTTTGCAACTAAGAGTGAGCCCTTTTAGGGCCCACCAAACCTAATAATAATAAAAAAAAACAATATAAATAAAGTCAGTGAACCTAAATTTAGGAAAATATTAACAGTTAATAAACATGAAATTGTGAAAAACATGTACAAAGAGGATGACCCTGTAACAAGCGGAAACATGTTTAATCACGTTCACAATGATGGGCATATACAGTTAGATGTACAACTACAAATAGCATCGAATAGTTTGGACCAACCAACACAGTTACAAAAAGATAATCAAACAAAGCAAAAATCAAGTATGGAAGTGCAACCTGGGGAAAATTCCTCAAAAACGCAGTCGTATAATCATAAAATACCAACACAAGCTTTTGGATTTGTACCAGTTGCTGAGAGCTGGATAACGATTCAAGTAATTTTTACGATTCACTAAGAATAGTTGAGGATGAGGGAATATCAACTCTCATAAATAGCCTTAATAATAATAATAAAAATAGTAGCAATTTAGATAATAATAATTATGAAATAGATAGTAATATGATAAATGACAAGAAGGAAGAAAATGATAAAAAAGGAAAAGATAAATTTTGCTCGCTAATAATAATTTATAACGATAATGCCAAGGAAATTAGTAAAAAAATGCAAAATCTTTATCCAAACGCTAACTATAAGTTGGTGAAAACAAGAAATGGATCGTGTAAAATCTTCATGGAAGATTATAAAACGCATAGAGACTTCTTTGAAAAAATTAAAATAAATGAAATTAGAGCATATACAATTACCACAAAAGAAAAAAACCAACTACATATCTACTAAACGGAGTAGATCATGCCTATTCTGAAGGGGAAATTAAGATTGAACTTCAATCAAAAGTGAGTGAAATTAATATTATAAACGTCAAAAAATTTTCTACGCCGAGATCTCGTAGTGAGCAAATAGATTTTGATATGTTTATTGTTCAAATAGCTCCTGGTGGTAAGACCAAAGAACTTACTGAAATAGACGGATTATTACATCAAAGGGTTAAATGGGACATCTTGAGAAATAGAGGCATGATACAATGTAGAAATTGTCAACAGTTTGGTCATATCGCATCGAATTGCAGTATTGAATATAGATGTGTAAAATGTAACAATAAACATGAGCCAGGGCAATGTGGAAGAGCAATAAATACACACGAAGATCCGTACTGTATCAACTGCAAAAAGTTTGGGCACCCGGCTAACTATAGAGGATGCTCAAGATATAAAGAAATTTTAGAAAATAGAAGGAAACAAATACATAAAGCTGGGGAGAAAAGAGAGAATCAAAGAGCTTTTATACAAGATTCCAGAAATAACTATTTTAATTCCAATAAATCTTTTGCAGACTGTCTAAACCAGACACAATCGAAAGAACAACAACAGAAATCGTTAAACATCGTGGGTAAAGACTTCGTCAATGCATCATTTAACTTATTTGGAATCAGTCTGGCGGAGTTAATTACTAAAATTAATGAATTTATTCCCGAATACAACAAACAATTATCAATGTCAGGAAAACAAGCAAAATATTTTGAATTCTTTTTCAATGTCTGCAGTCTTCGATAATTGTAAACTTAAAATAATAACACTAAATGTGAGATCGTTGATCTCCAAAGCAAAAAAAATAGCTCTAACAGATTTTTTATATGAAATGAAACCAGATATTTTACTTTTAAACGAAACACACCTGAAAGAGAAAAATAGATTAAATCTCTCCGGACATAATACAATTAGGGACGATAGTTTTCAAGGAACAGTTATAATAATCAAGAACAAGCTTAAGTTTAACGAAGTTTTTGTAGATTTTGACAATATTTCCTCGTCTGCGATTATGATCAACATTAAGGATAATGAAGCAAACCATAAAAAGCTGCTTTTAATTTCATCATACATCAGCCCAATTGGTGTAAATGCAGCTGATATTAATAATATGCTAAACAAAATTAATAATATGTATAGTAATAATGATTACGATCATATAATAATGGGAGGAGATATGAACGCTAAACACAATTAATGGGTAAACAACATAATTAACCAAAATGGTACGTTCATGAATAATTGGTACGAGCAAAATATACATCTGAACAATCTGGTAATTATTCATCCTGACAGCCCAACTTTCCCGTTAATTGGGGCTTGTATTGATTTTTACACCATCACCAACAACACAATTAATAACATTGATAGTAATTACTACTGCAAAACATTAGCATCATTTTCAGATCATTTTGCTGTAGAACTCGGAATAGACCTAAATTCATACAAACCAGAATTAGCCACTACTCAAGCATTTAGATCCTTCAAAAAAACTAAATGGGGGGAATTCAAAAAAGATATGGAGGAAGAATTTGAACATATTCAACTAACTAATTATAAAAACTTATCCAACGCAGAAATAGATGAAGCAATAGAAATGTTCAACAGTACTGTACATCGTGTTACAAATAAACATTCAAAGCTGATTACAGGAAACCAATCAAATATACAACAATTATTCCAAATTAGAAAAATATGGAGAAATAATTTAAAAAAAAGTTTTACATAGGAACCTCAACATTATCAACCAAGAATATAGAGATCTTAATAACCGTGTACAGCTCTTGTCAATTAGTATTAATAATCAAATAAATAGGCATTTTAACAATACCTTTCAATAAAAATTAAAAAAACTTAAACCCGGTCCTACAATTTATAAAGAAATTTACAGAATTATTGGTAGATAAAAAAAAATTGATATTCCAAAAATTTCCTACAATTCACAAATATATTATAACACAACTGAAAAGTTGAATATGTTCAAAAACTACTACAATACAGAACAATCACCTAGTTTTGATCTAGAACACACTAATTTAATAAACGACACAATAGACGATTTTGAGGCCTTAAATTTAAACGAAAGCAATCTTTTTACACCTCTATTGGAATTTAATATTTCTAAACGCTCAAACGAAAATACTAATTACCCATTGATCAGTCAGGCAACTTTAAAACAGCACCTGAAATCAATAAATAACAAAATGTCCAAAGGGGATGATGAAATCAACAATTATATTCTCAAAATAATTTCGCAGAAAGCAATTGGTTACTTAACAATAATAATTAATAATTGTATAAATAACGGATACTTCCCTTCAATCTGGAAAATCGCTAAGCTTATACCAATCCAAAAGAATAAAAGCTCATATGAAGTAAATAATTTCAGACCCATTTCAATGTTATCAAATATTGGAAAAATCTTGGAAAGAATTATGGCAAAACAATTTGATATCTTCTGTGAGGATGAAAACATAATACCGGATGAACAATTTTTTTAAAATAGGTCACAGTACAGAACATGCTTTGCTCACAACACACAATGAAATCACCAAAAATTTAAGGAAAAAGTCACTGTTGTATGCTCTCTTGATATAAAACAGGCTTTTGATTCTGTATGGATCAAGGGACTAATATATAAGATTATAGCTAAGAATATACCTAATCATCTAATAAGGTTATACTACAGTTTCTTGAAAGATAGAAAAACATATATAAACTTAAATGGCTAGAAATCTAGCATATTTGATATGAATTCCGGAGTACCTCAAGGATCTATAAATGGTCCCAAATTATATAACTTTTACTTATTTGACTTCCCACACAAGAATATAAATGTAAATGGCAGAACTGACTCAATGGCTAATTTATATGCAGATGATACGTTGATTCCTTCAAGCTCCAAAGATCCTGAATTAGCACTACAAAAAATTAAGAATCATCTAAATCAAGGGTGTCCAATCTTTTTGTTTCCCTGGGCCGCATTGGAAGAAGACATGATGTTTTGGGTCGCAAGTATATTATTATAAAAAAATCCATATAATAAAATTAATGTGATACTTGGCATTGAAGTTGAGAAACTAAAGTGTCAATATCTGGTTCGATTGACGTGGTTGCAATTGTCAGGCAGTTCTCAAGGTGTTCATCCAACATGTTGGTTCTAATTTTACACTTAGTATGTTTCATTCTTCACTTAATCCACTAGGTGACAAACAACACAACAGTGTAGCTGAGCAAGCAACGCAAACAGAAAGAGAATTTACTACATAACGAAAGAGCTTTCTGTTCTGGTCCTGTTTCTGTTGTTTGTCACTTGGCAGCTTTAGCACGAGAGCGCAAACACAAATCATTCCTCAGAAAAATGGACATGCTTCAGTAACTTTGAATATTTTCGGGCCGCATTGATACTTGCTTTGGGCCGCATGCGGCCCGCGGGCCGCGGGTTGGACAGCCTTGATCTAAATATTATCACTAATTATTACCTGAAATGGAACATTGAACTTAATTATGAGAAATCTAACCTAATCTGTTTCAGAAATGCAAGTGGCAAAGGACACAAAAATACACCGAGCAAAAGTAAAACACTGAAATTAACTATCAACAATAGAGAAGTTCCGCTTAGAGTCAAAATGAAATACTTAGGAAACAATTTATTTAAATTCAATAATCATTGTAAGTATGCTCTAGAAAAAGCAAATAAGGCATTCAATCTGTTGACGCCACTAATATACTGTAATAGCAAGCTAAATAAAGAATCAAAACTATTACTTTATAAGCAATTAATTCGTTCAATATTAACATATGGTTATCCGTGCTGGTTTACAATCTCAACAACTTATGCAAATAAAATGGAAAGCTTTGAAAGAAAAATTATCAGACACTGTGTGTCCATGAGATATAAAACAAGATTAAAATATTACTCAAACGAAACAATTTATAATGAAAGTAATATAATACGATTATAAACGTACATCACAAGCCTATGGAGCAAGCATATAAACAAAATAATATCTCATCCTAATACAATTATTAAAAATATTTATAATGACAACAAGGATGATAACCTATCAGATCACTACTATTTATCGCCGTTCAACATGATCAATTGCAATGAAATCCATCCCGTGGAGATGAAAAGAAATATAATTCCTCTATATAATAACAGGGATAGACTTCACCACAGAGGATAAAAAAAATAAATTAAAAAAAAAATAAATAAATAAAAATTTAACAATAATAAAGAAATTAAAATATAATTACAAAAACGGAAAAAAAGAGAAAGGGAAAATAGGAAAGAAAATCACTGCAAAGGATGAAGGAAATATAGTTCCGGCAGTGACATGGCCTGCCAAGTCGATGTGGATGCTGCGCTTTCACCTTACATCTCGTCGGAAATGTGCGATACTAAAAGCATTACAAACATTAACACAACCCCTATTGCAGTTGTAGTTACATTTAAAAAAATCTCAAATTGAAGTACAAACACGAAGTAGTCTAAACACAAAAATGTTTCTTAACTAAACAAAATAAAAAAATGTATTACTTATAAACACGTCTGCGTGTATAGTACTTAAGAACACACCAATGTAAAGTTTTGTAAAACAATCAAATGTATTTTTATAGCAATAAACTCTTACTTACTTATCTACAATTCGTTCACAATATGAAAAAAATACGATATATAATTACGATAAAGACAAATGTCAAAAAACGAAACGGGCTCAAATTGAATTGAATCAAATTTTACGAACATAACAGCGGCCCATACAATTTCATGCATTTGTTTTTGTCGTTCCGTCGTCGTCCCTGCGTCGTTTCGTTAACATAACTCATGAATAACATGCGCATGTCGGCCATTTTGAATTTTTAGTTTCATACTTTTGTGACGTCACACGAGTGAAGCTGTCAAAAACTAAGTAAATAAATAATTAACGTTTAAAAAAGTTTGTGATTTAAAAAAAAAGTTTAAATTCAAAAATGAGGTCATTGCAATAAAAACAATGAGAAAAAAGAAAATAAATGTAGGTTTTATTGTTTCCCCAAAAGAACAAACATTGAAAAAAGTATTTTTGTAAAAGTGACTGTTTTAATACCAAAACGCCGACATAAAAGTAAAAAAACTGTGTTTTCGGGAAAGGATGTATTTTCGTATTAAGAAACTAAATCTAAATCGAGAAATTATTCAAAATTTCAAATTTAAACAAAGAAAATTTAGAAAAATTGTAACATAATTTTATAATAATAAAAATTAAAATTAAAAATTAAATTTACGTTAATTTTGGTTCATTTATTTATTCTATTTAAAAAAATATAATTAGAAGTAAACACTTCCTTAAGAACTACTTTTTAGTAAACAATTGTGATTTTTCATACAAATGATTTTTCATATATGGTAAGCACCCTTGTGACGTAGGTGCGCAGAAAAACCAATTTGAAATATGGGAGGCGTAATCTGTATATTCGTTCACTCATGAACATAACTAAGGTATTATTCTCTGACTAAAGTGAATGCCTTTTGAATTTATATGTATTTATTTTTACTGAGAAAAAACACACATTCATTGAATTAAAAATCAGGGCGGAAACAAAATTGCGAGGTCTCATCAGTTTTCACATCTTCTTCGACCATTCAAGGTCTATATCTATAAATATGAGCGTTATTACCAGATATAAAGCTTTTCACAATCAGAGAGCGAAAAGTTCTCAATTATTCAATAATTGAACTGAAAATATTCGATTAACTATCTTCAATAATTGAGAAAATCTGGTCTATTATCGAATTTTAATCGAGAATCGTGAGATAATCGAGATTATCGCTGCTAATATGTCTTTAAAGACTTATTCAATTAAAAATATTTTGTATGCAAAATTAACCTTCAAATGCATTAAGTTAACACTTTTTTATACTCAATTTTAAGACGTTCTTAAGGCCAATCTCCACACAGCCGACATCCTATTCTGACGAGAAAAATCAGAAAAGTAGAAAGAGATGGACTTTTGCAATTTACGCTAGGATTAATCGAATAAAAACATCAGGGTCTCTCCCCACACAATTTATAATATTATGGGAAAATTATGAAATTTCCCTTCCATTTTATAGGAAAATGTAGTACCAAATTGTGTTTTCAGACTTTATCATAAGGCTTAAATTCCTATCACATCTAAAAACAAGCTGTTATGCAAAACGACGAGACTTCTATACGTATGTTCAAATCAAGTTACCTTCCGAAAGCCTTTCTAAAAGAAAGCTATATGAATATGGGAATTCAGAGTGAACGAAGTCCTTAGTTAATCACAACATTTGTTGTGATATACAGACAGACAGACATTGGATAAAAATGATTGCAAACCATTTAGAATCTTATAAAACGTGAAGATTTGCAAAACAATTTTTTTATTTTTTATATACTTCGTATAGAAGTTAAAAATATAACTTGCGTAAACCATAAAAATCAATTCGTCATAGAAAAACTTCCTATAAGAAAATTTGGTAGTCTGCAACGATATCGTGTATGATTATTGTGAGAGTATGCAAATGCAGATGAAAACCCATAAATCAGATCAACAAGTTTATCTGCGTTTGAGGGGAATCATCTGGCAGATAAAGAATCAGATGGGGAAATTTGAACTACAGAAGATGACAAAATTCGTAGGATGATTATTTCTCCCTTTCTGTCTAACTAAATTTTGCATAAGTGCATCCCATACTTTTATCAGAATAGGATGTCGGCTGTGTGGAGATTGGCCTTTATAATCATTTTAATCCATGTCAATCAGGCTACTGAGAAATTATTAAATAAGAAACAATATGTCAAGGTTCTGATCTCTAAATTGTAATTTTTTTAACAAGGTGTACATTTAGAAAATTAAATGCAATTACTTAATCATAAAATTTAATGCAAATAAATGTTTGTTTTATTACATTTTTTTCTGTTTTTTATTATTTACAGTCAACACGAAACCCGGATTATTTCGAAATTTCACCACGACCATTTTCAGTACCGCAACCAGCATTTAATCGACCACCACAAACAGTCCGAAGCGGTATTAATAGTTTTCTACCGCAAAAGTCTTCAGGACGTGGCAATAATGTTCCACATCAACAGAGTCAATTTTTAGCGCATTTTAATGAGCAGGTAAAAATTTCTGTTTTGATTTTCTTATATGATATATTATTGATAGTTTATTCACAAGGATTTTAATCAATTAAAATTAGGCAAAAGAATTGTACTTACCTGGCGCTGAAAAAAGTTATTACACCTGAACTATTTTTTACGCGAACTTTTTTTATTCACTCCTAAGGCTGATTTACATTTAACAATATTTTAAATTTTATTGGAATTATTGAGGGAGACAACAAATCTCTATGAGAAATTTAGCGAGAGTAAAACAAGTGGCTAGCTTTGACTGTTACAAAATATTGTCGAAAAATCTGTGATGGTGTGAGAAATATTGCTATAAAATTGTAAAAAAGTTCTATCAACTAGAACTTTTATAACAATATTATATCAACAATTTTTCTCACTATGAAGAATTTTGAATATTTATTTTTCGCGCCAAAGCCGTCCTCTAAAGAATCCTATGATAATCATATGTTTATTTTTTATGGAAATGTCAGTTTGAATTTAACATTCAAAGTGGGATTATTAAAATGAATGGTAATATGAGGACTGACAATTTGTAAAAGCTCTTTAAATTGTGCAGGCATCATTCGCATATAATTTTTGAAAAGATTTGGGTCTGAAATTGCCAAAGGATTAACTACATTCGCAAATGCACCAGAAACGCTTCTATCTGCATAAAATTTTCGTACCCACATCAAAGACAGTAAATTATGATAAGATGTGTAAAATTGGGTTTGCCCACAAATTTCGACTTAAAAAACTAAATGAAATATAAGGAAAAAATATACGAGGAGAATTCTTTCTTATTTTTACATTTTGTTTTTGAGCTTTGGTTTTTGTACTGGATTGATAACTTTTTTCAAATCATTTAAAGAAATTAAGCTTTTATAAATCCCGTATATGAGTATATTTTGTTCTTGGTTTTTTTTTTTTTCTAATTTTAGAATTAAAGCGTTTGATGGCAGAGAAACTTGTGTTCTATTCTATTATGGAGAAATATGAATTGATATATTTGGTGTAGGTTTTTTGCTGGCCTGATCTTAGAACAAATGTACTTTTAGAAATATTTTTTATGCTCGATTGTGTGTGTAACAAGTTAATGTCGATTGTATTATATGTATTTTTGAACAAATTTTTTTCTCAGAGTTTCTCGTGTACTTTTAGATAATGCTAAATAATAAAATCTTTCGAACTTGGGCCAAGAATTGAATTGAATTTTGTTTTAAGTAATAGACATATGCATGTATCTGATTGCTTTTTTAAAAATTATAGATATATTGATATTTTATGGTCAACTAAGGATTATTGGATTTCCGTAAATATTCCGTATATATATAAAGATATGAAGATTATTATATAATATATTTATTTGGAAGAATTTTGTCTAACTCATTTTAAGTACTTTCGGCAGTTAATATGTGATGATATTTGGCAACATACCTTTTTCTACAATTTTAACATCGAATGTTGACATAATTTGTTTCAGGAATGCTTTGAATAACCAAATAACTGATTTCATGATGTCGTGTTAGAAGGTTGGAGAATATATATCAGGATTATTTATTCATTTAAAATTTTTAAGCGTGGGTGTTTTGTAAAACCATTGGGTAAACTACTTCCATTTTTTTTGACCCAAGAACAATTCTTTTTTAATAGAACCAGAATTAAAAAATTTAGAACTTCCTTTCGATGTT
The DNA here is from genome assembly GCA_963422695.1 of Xylophagus ater. Lineage (NCBI taxonomy): Eukaryota > Metazoa > Arthropoda > Insecta > Diptera > Xylophagidae > Xylophagus > Xylophagus ater. The sequence continues at coordinate 40,583,033 of OY730478.1, forward strand.
CTAAGCATTGGTTCTCAGCAAACCAACTGGTGTAAAATTCATTAGTTCTTTGAATGCATTCCTCGATAATTTTTGCTTTTAAGTTGGTAAAATGCAAATAATTATCAACAAAAGTTTCATATATTTGAAAATGCAATTTGCAAATTTCGAAAAAAAGATCGGAAGGATTTTGTAGAAAAGTCCTTTCAATAGTTTTGTCCAAATTTTTGTGTTTAATAAGTTCTTCCGACGGTAAAAGAAAATCACATTCGTCTTTATTCATTATCATGGCACAATTTGGATAGTTTATTTTTTTCAAAATAATTTTTAAAATTCCATAGCCGACAATATATCTTTTTGCTGGGTCTGCGACGTCGGAATTACTCTTGGCGTTTAAGGTTTCATTTATTTTCACATCTTTTTCTATATCATCCAAAACAATTTCAGAACTTTGTGCCAATAAGCTGGATGTAATTTCATTAGAATTATCAATATAAGTATCTTCTAATGGGTTATCCCAATTAAATAAAATGTCTTCATCAGTTTCACAATTCTTATTTGCATATGAGAACGTTATAATTCTCATTGACATTAGGCGCGCAACTATTCCATTGAACTCGTGGACACTAGGATTTTTGTTATTACCGCCCTTTGCCCGAATTTGCGCAAACATATTCTCTAATGGATCCTAATTTAGTCGAGATGTTAATATAAAGTTAATTTTTAAATATTTGTCCGAAAATATATCTGTACTTAAATTTAAAATACCATTAATTGTAAGATATAATCCGTCAAAACAATAGTTTTTTTTTGCAGGGAGACCCAATTTTGTAAGATATTCCTTGAATTCATTTAAATAATTAAATTGAGTACAATTTTTTGTTAATGGCTTCCGATATGGATTTTTTTCCGCACAATTACGACGGCAGTCAAAAACTTTGTCAAAACTACGAGCGAATTAACTCGTCGCTGCTGCATATAATTTAATCGTTTGTGGAAAGGAGTTATTTTCTAATAATGCATCTATTGCGTCTGCCATACTATTGCTCAGGACTTGCACTGCAAGTCTGACATTCATTTTATCAAAAACCCCTGGTTCAATATGTTTTTTTGTTATCTTTGGACACAACCTATATTTTTTGGATTTTTGGTCTATGCTATAAACACTTTTTATAACTTCCCAACTCGCAGGTCCGTCAGGAGTCTCAATAGTGCAATCTTTGAGTGCATTTCTTATATTTTTTAATAAATGAGGAGGATCATATAATGCAATTATTTTATTCTGATTATAATAGAAATATGGCTTCTCTTTATTAGTATCTAATAGCCTGTAGCGTTTTTGATTATTCATACCTTGATCGCACACTATAGCTCTAACCGTAAGCCCTATTTCCAAGCATATTTTTACATTAGCCTCCAATTTTTGTTTTAAAATGGCACCATCTATGCTGTTCTCAGAAACGAAATAACTAATTATATATTTCCAATTAGAAAACAAGCCCCTGATCACGAAAACGCATATATGCTTTCCTAGTAATAATTTCCTATTATTTTCATCTAAATGCACTAACCCATCTACGAGATCATGAGATGTATTATAAACTAAATCTCTTCTGATTGATATTTCATCAAATAATAACACTGCCTGCTTACACTGCTTGTCCATTTTATTAACTAATTGTACCAAATTTTTTATTAAAAGATCATCAAAACCTGGTTGAAGTCGTTTCACAGGACTCCACTTATATATAGCTGACTGACTAGGTAAGTGAAGACCTAAATCATCACGCAAGAAATTATAACAAGATGCAGACTTATAATTGACATTTTGAGGCAAATATTTTTGGATATCATTATAGCTATTCTTTTCAGCTAAAATCATTTTAAAAAATTCTTTGCTATTTAAGTTTAGGCTAGGTAACGAATCGATATGAGCATCAATGGACTTGTTTTCTTTCAATTGTTTTGTTTTTTCTAACAACATTTCCTTTTCTTTCCATAATTGCATGCATTCCTCAGAAAAACTCTTAGCATTCTTTTTATAATATTCCAATGTTTAAAACATCGAAAGGAAGTTCTAAATTTTTTGATTCTGGTTCTATTAAAAAAGAACTGTTCTTGGGTCAAAAAAAATGGAAATATTTTACCCAATAGTTTCACAAAACACCCACGCTTAAAAATTTTAAATGAATAAATAATCCTGATATATATTCTCCAACCTTCTAACACGACATCATGAAATCAGTTATTTGGTTATTCAAAGCATTCCTGAAACAAATTATGTCAACATTCGATGTTAAAATTGTAGAAAAAGGTATGTTGCCAAATATCATCACATATTAACTGCCGAAAGTACTTAAAATGAGTTAGACAAAATTCTTCCAAATAAATATATTATATAATAATCTTCATATCTTTATATATATACGGAATATTTACGGAAATCCAATAATCCTTAGTTGACCATAAAATATCAATATATCTATAATTTTTAAAAAAGCAATCAGATACATGCATATGTCTATTACTTAAAACAAAATTCAATTCAATTCTTGGCCCAAGTTCGAAAGATTTTATTATTTAGCATTATCTAAAAGTACACGAGAAACTCTGAGAAAAAAATTTGTTCAAAAATACATATAATACAATCGACATTAACTTGTTACACACACAATCGAGCATAAAAAATATTTCTAAAAGTACATTTGTTCTAAGATCAGGCCAGCAAAAAACCTACACCAAATATATCAATTCATATTTCTCCATAATAGAATAGAACACAAGTTTCTCTGCCATCAAACGCTTTAATTCTAAAATTAGAAAAAAAAAAAACCAAGAACAAAATATACTCATATACGGGATTTATAAAAGCTTAATTTCTTTAAATGATTTGAAAAAAGTTATCAATCCAGTACAAAAACCAAAGCTCAAAAACAAAATGTAAAAATAAGAAAGAATTCTCCTCGTATATTTTTTCCTTATATTTCATTTAGTTTTTTAAGTCGAAATTTGTGGGCAAACCCAATTTTACACATCTTATCATAATTTACTGTCTTTGCCCACATCTTTCTTTTCTTCCTGGTGCGTGTTGATTCTGTGATTCATCCTCACTACTACTAAATATTAAAATGTAAATGTGTTCAGCGACAAAAGTGATATCCGATGTGGACACTTTTCGCTCACCGTTTTCGTTCCTCTCACCGCGTTAATATTTTTCTCACTCCGCGTAGAAAGCGCAGAACCTATGTGGCCGTACAGTAAGATAGGAAATTCAAAAACTTGTGAGAATTTTATCATCCAATTTCAGTGAAATTTGGGGTTGTATATAGGAATAGTTAAAATTTTTTGCCTTCATTATGTCATTGCTGGCATTCAATTATAAGGAAAGTGATGAACAAATTCCTTCATACATATTTTTCTATTCCAAAAGTATGAAGAATAGTGTTTTTATTGTATGTAGTGTTTAATTGTATGGTTCTCTTTTTTTAGAGATATTTAATTCAAGTGCATATAGTACATACTGGCTACGTTTACACCGAGACTTAAAAAGAGACTTAAGTGCTTAGGTCGACCTAAATATGACGGTGTAAACACGCCCAAAGTAACTTAGGTTAGGTCACTTAAATTGAAGACTTACCTTAAATTTAAATCGACTTAAAAACTTTTGACAGATAACAGCTGATTTCTTGATATCCAAGTTCTATAAATGTTCACATATGACATTGTTTTAGACTTAGGTCTAGTACGGTGTAAACACGTCTGACCCAAACCTAACTTTTAGTTAGGTGACCTAAAAATTTGTCGGTGTAAACGTAGCCACTGCCACGATAAACCTCACAATTTAACTCCCAATTATGGTAAATTGTGTTTAGCTATGTGGTGGCTCCATCCGATTTTATTATCATGTAACTTTACATTAAATTCCGATCGTATACAGCTTTATATTTTAGAATTTTTCTGCTCAGAAGGTGGATTTTCAAAAAATTTATATCACGTTCAAACATATAATATAATATAGTCTAATAAGTTTTCAAATAAAATTTCTAATCGTCATGGACCAGTAACTATTGTTTATATGCTATCTGTGCAACATGCATTTCGTTATATAAAGGTATTTCATTTTATATTTTTTTTTTACATTTTAATACTCATTCTGATTATTTTACAAAAATATTATAGCCTCCAAGGTAATACCAAATTTGATATGATTTCTGTCGTAATTTGAATAGTTTTATATGGATATTTTGTATTGTTTTTAAAGGTATTTTTATGAAGTTGTTTGGTTGGTTTATAAATGTATAGAATGGGTTCGACATAAATTAATATGTACATCAAAGACCTTTGTGAAATCTTTCTTCTAATACCCATGCGAATTGTTGAATAATTAAATTTCAATAAACCCGAATTTTAGAACCGATTCAATTCCGGTACAATTCCACTCCACCAATTCCATTTGGGCACAATTCCACTCGGGTACAATTCCACTCGGTACAATTCCGCCCGGACATAATCCAGGTCTCAATAAATTTTTTTAAAGTAATTACTTCGATTTACTTCGTCCTGATGGAGTACTCAGAAAACCATCGTTTCGTCGGAAGCTATAGAATTATTATCAATTATTATCATATATTAAAATAATAATACAACAATTCGACTAGTAAATAATTTAACTCAATGTATTTAAATTGTGCACGATTAATCCAGTCCTCGTAACACTTCTTACAAGCATTCGGTGAAATTTGTTTTATGGCTTGACTGGACTCAAAACGTCTTCCACGAAGTGGTAATTTTAACCAGGCGAACAGGAAAAAGGTACAGGGAGCCATATCTGGCGAAAACGGTGCTTGATCGATGACTTTTGTTGAGTTTTAGATTAAAAACTGGTGTACAAACATCTATGTGTGAGACGCATTATCAGTGCAAAATCTAAGAAGTCCTTTCACAAATCTGGAATTTTCCGGTGAACATTTTCTCTTAAACGCTTCATAACGCCCAGATAATAATGTTTGTAGAAAAATTTCTTGCCTCTTCAAATAATCGCATCAAAACAAAAATTGTTCAGCAACTTACCTAAAAAAATATTTTCGTTTCATTTTTTGACTAAAAATTTCGTAACAAAAAAAAAAAAAAGAAATCGCGAGTTTAATGAAATCGCACAATAGAAATTGAAATTGTATCGAATTTGTTTTTTAAAGATGATTCAAATCAATTGGCTCATTGTTATTCAAAAGTTTTGCATTATAAAATAACAATTCGTGAAAATTTCGTTTTCACTTTATTTACTGAAAAGGGAATAAGAATCAAAAAGATTGATTTGATTTCATAATTTTGAAATAAATATATAATTATTCGTGTCCGGTTCAAAAGCGTACATAAAAAAAAAACTTTCTGAACAGGCTTCTTTTCTCCTACGATTATTTCTTTCTCCATTATCTTTGGACCGATTTTGCTGAAATCGGTAATTTCTAGAAATTTTGAGATTTTGAGTTACCCCTGAATTAGATTGAAGCAGCAACAGCAACAGCAAACGTCGTGAATGCTGCTTTTTGAAACAATTTAAACGACAGCAACAGCAAAATTTGGCAGTTCAAGTTTTGAAAAATAAGTTTGCTTGCTTTCCTGTTACCCGGCAACTCCATTGGAACTAAATGCATACGGAATACACAGAGAGGTTTTTCCCAATATTATTTCCATTTAAAATATTTTTGTTTCCTAGACATTTTTTTGGAAAAGAATAATTTGGCGCCTTTATAATTTAGTCCCATTTCAGCCATAGGACATAAAAAAATCTACTATAAGCCGATTTTACGTTACTATACATATGTTCGTTATTGTTTCAATGACGTTAGGTCGGCTCCATACTTTCGTTGAAAAATATTTGTTGAACATGTTGTGTTCGTAGACGAATATTTTCCATTTTTCGCTCTAGAAAGCGTAGTAATTGATAGCAAACATTCGACAACGTATGGATTTTTGTACTTCTACCTTAAACACTTTTGGGAAACCAATCAGTGACCAGTTCGATTTCAATATCTCTAGGATGAAGTAGAAACTTGTATAAATTTGTTTACACTATTGTAATATTGAATGACCTTTTTTTAGCCAAATATTGAATTAGCCCCACCTCTGTTCGTCAACAAACGTAAAGAGGAAGATAGCGCAAGTTCTCATTTTATTTTTCCTTAGCTTTGAAAACGAAAATCTATTATAGAAAGATGCGATCAAAAATGATTCACTTTTCACTAACCAAAAAGACATTATTCTTTTTTGCTACATATACATATTTGCATTTGAGAACAATATTAAAAAGAGACGAAAAGCATTTCCATTCAGCCAACATAAATTCAAAAACTAAAAACGAAAAATCATAGACAGTGAAAAAGAACAGGTGAGAATCACCAACCATAGCAATCTGTTCCTTCTCTTTAAAATCACAGTTGAAGTCAAGGTTGTCCAACTCGCAGCCGCGGGCCGCATGCAGCCCGAAAATATTCAAAGTTACTGAAGCATGTCCATTTTTCTCAGGAATGATTTGTGCGTTGTGTGCGCTCTCGTGCTAAAGCTGCCAAGTGATAAACAACAGAAACAGGAAAAGAATAGAAAGCTCTTTCGTTATATAGTAAATTCTCTTTCTGTTTGCGTTACTCGCTCAGCTACATTGTTCCGTTGTTTGTCACCCAGTGGCTTAAGTGAAGAATGAAACATACTAAGTGTAAAATTAGAACCAACATGTTGGATGAACACCTTGAGAATTACCTGAGAATTGCAACCACGTCAATCGAACCAGATATTGACGGTTTAGTTTCTCAACTTCAATGCCAGGTATCACATTCATTTTATGATATGGATTTATACATAGTAATATACTTGTGGCCCAAAACATCATGTCTTCTTCCAATGCGGCCCAGGGAAACAAAAAGGTTGGACACCCTTAGTTTAAGTCATCTCTTGTAAGATCTAAAAATATAACACAAAAAAATTCTACGCGGTAGAAGTGAAACCTTCGGAAAACTAAGCAGCCAGAGAATGAGACGAATGCAGTATCAGGGGTTGGATAGTTATAGGGTTTATTAAAATATTGGTACCAACTGTAAAAGTTATTTTACATTTTATTATTCACACTCTTTGTTTTTAATTTCAATAAATGACACGAGTGGCTTATGATCACTAAAGTGTGAAATGAATGCTTTGGTTTGGATTTGATCAATATATCTTTCGAATACAGCGTCAATTACTGTTTTCGATCTTGTTATCGATTCAGTGCGACTACTGCACATTTTTAAATTTAATTTGGTGTTGAGGAACTCAATCAAAGGGAGCGCTGTATCCAATGTAAAATTAACATTAAAATCCCCACTTAAAATCATCGGAATTTTACCGTAATCTTTTTTAAGAATCCGCGATATTTCTGGTGTGTACTTTAGCAAATTCTCGTGGATGAATTCAATAATTGTATTTATTGATTGGTTAGGAGAAATATAAATTGGCACAATTATAATTGATTTATTATGGTCCAATCTGCTTTCACAAGCAATAATTTCTCGCACTTTCGAAAGCTGAACAGACAATGATTCTAGGTATTGTACATTGAGATCTATTTGTGGAGTAACAACACGGGCTGTCATTTATATTATTATGGTATATTGTAACTCCGGCTGCCCTCGTATATTTTCTTTTCTATTGATCAACAATATCAAATTTTGGAATGTCTACAAGAGAAATTAGACGCGACCGTCCCAATACCTCTTTTGAAAATGACAGAAACAAAAAAATCCGTACAAAATAAGAACAGAAAATTAAAATTTTTCATTAGAAAGAATGAAGAAAATTTTTTTGTTATATACACTTAGGCCTGGCTTTGCGTTATTTCATTTTGCGTTTTTTCGATATTGTGTCGTTCCTAAAAATACACCAATTTTCACTCCGCGTCGTAGATTTTTCGACGTTGCGTCGTTAATTTTTTTGATTTTATTTTTTAAGCTACTAATTTAAATTTTTTTGTTATAAATAATTATTTTACATTTAAAAAATAAAATAATATTAATTTTGTTTTAAAAAAATTATTAAGGTTTCTTTTATTTATGTTTCTCAAATTATAAATTTTATTAGTTTCTTTCTTCATACAAAATGTTAATACATTTTGCGTTGTTTCAGAATGCGTCGCAAAATTTCAGAAAAAAATTTTTTTTCTGAAATATGGACATATTTATCTGAAAAATATTTTTTTATGAAAAATTTTGTTCTTATGAATTCTGATCGACTGGTATATCATCTCGGTAAAAAGTGTCGCTTTTTTAGCGTTTCATCTAGTTTCAAATCACCTCCAACGCGGCTAAAGAAGTTTTCACTTCAAAAAATTCAGTTCAATTCTTCTATAAGAAGTCGTTGTGTACACAAAAAAATGCGATTCTAAGTTGAAAATACACACAATTTATGCTTCCTGTAGCAACATGAATGAAAAAAATAATAAATACATCATTTTCGCAAGAAAAAAAGAAAATATATCGAATTGATAAATGCAAATGAATAAGAAGATTTCAAAGATTTAAACCATCATACATCCAAATAAAAAGCAAAAACTGTTGACTAATATTTTTGATAAGTTTTATCCACCTAGAAATTAGAAAAATCTGAAAAAAACTTTCTTCTACTTCTCTACTCTAGTTAATATTTACTCAATGGTTCTGCTTAATTTCCCAAAAAAGTGATTAATTTGAACATAGTTGTTAAGTATTGAATGAAAACGTCTATAATTATAGCAAAATAATTGACCTTAAACTGTATTATCTTCTTTTTCTCTATAATTACAGTCTCATCAATCTGGAATACTAAATGAAAAAGAAACAACAAAATCAAACCGAAGACCATATAGTAGTGGTGGTTTTTCACGCAATCGTCCGGCTTCTGGTTATAGTTTAAAACAACAAACAAGTAGTGAAGAAATATTTTCACCAAATCAACAGCAATTACCATATCGTAATAGTCGTAATAGATTTCAACCAAGTTCCGAACGTACAACTTCAACTACAGTTCCCACAATCGTAACAAGCCAAACCGAAAAAATACATCATTATAATCGATTTGGATCGGGACGTACACCACAGTCACCGAAAGAATCTACATCAACATCCCGAACACGACCAAATAAATCTGCTTTTCAACCACGACGTCCAGTTTTCATTAGTCGAGAAGTTAATGAACCGGTACATGTTAAAAATACACCATTCTCTAGTAATAAAATATCAATCAAACATAATGGAACTGATAAGAATAAACGAGAATCTGAAGAATCAATTTCTGAACAAGAATCTGTTGAAACAAACCAACAAAAAAATTCAGCCGATTCTCAAATTGAAAGTTTCGAAAAACTAGAATTGCATGAACCGAAAAGTACTGAAATAATAAAAACAACATCCCAGGATCCCATATCAACAGATTCACAGAAACCAATTGAAGAACCAGTTATTTTAACATCGAATTTCTTTTTACCTGATGGAAGTGTTTATATTCCGGATTCTGTAAGTGAACAATCATCATCCGCATCATCATCTCAGGAGGAAAATAGTACAACTCAATCACCGCATGATTATGAATATGAATATGAAGATTATGAAGAAAAATCGAGTACGTTGCCAACAATCTTAACGGCTGATGATTCAAGTTCTTCTACAAAAGTGAAACAAGATTACACTACTCCACAGAATAATGATTATAAATCCACAGACTCTGTTGAAAGTAACAATGAATCTACAAGCTCTGTAGAACCAATTCCAGATATTACTACTGTCTATCAACCAGAGGGAAGGTTGGAATCAAATTCAGAACCGGAATCAGAATATCAATCAGAATCACAGTCAGAATCTCAACCACAATCTACAGAATCAAGTACGGAATACGATGAACAGTACGATAGTGAAGGTGAAATCGAAGACGATGAGGAAATTGAAGAAGGAGATAGAGACGAGGAAGGCGAACAGGAGGATGACGAGGAATATGAAACAGAATCAGAAGAGAATTCTCAACAACCTCCAGATGATATCGTTGGTAAAGCAATAATTTCAGTTGTAACAACAAAAAGCGTTATCAATGGATCAACAGCATATCCAAAGCCCATAACACCGAAAACAACGTCACAAGAATTAATGGAGTATTCTGAAAAAACTAAAACTACAGAAAGTATTGAGAAAACATTAACTGAAGACGATAGTGGTGTTGAAAATGACGGAGCTAACAACGCAACAGAAAGTTGGGTAGTCATTGCATCAATACAACCAAGTAGAAGCATTTCTGGTGCTCGCTTTTTACCATTCCCGGTTGTCGAACAAGAGGAAAAGAAACAAACATTATCAGAGCTCGAAAGAAAAGTTCACGAACAGAAAAATTCGCGATCGACAAAAAAATCATCAACAACCAGTGAGCAAGAGAGTGAAGAAAATGAACAAATTTCATCTAAAGAAAGTTTCGATAATACAACAGATAGTACCCCAACGACTAAGCCTCCAATGACTACTACAACTGAATCAACAATTGATATCATAACAACTGACAAAAATCCTATAAATCAATCGATTTCAACTGAAAGTATTATTGATAAATTAGATCGTGTTCAATCGGAACTTTCTAGTGGTTTACTAAGTGGAAAATTCCCAATTTTAAATGAAATGCCAGCTTTAGATCGTTCTACACAATCAACAATTGTAGCGACAACATCCAAATTCAATCCAGTAGTTATAAGAAAATTTACACCAAAAACAACATCTAAACCAAAAATTGATATCGATACACTTCCAATGGATGACCTTACTGGTCTTTTGCCAACTGGATTTAAACCACGGCAAAATAATTATCGAAATAAAAAGATTACAACAACAACAGAATCGCCAACTATTAAAACATTTGGATATAAACCATTACGTAATTCAACAATTGGACGTTCATTTAAAAATAGTCCATCACATAATAATAATAATAATAATAATAATGGATTTATACCAAAAGGTTATCGATCAAATACCTCAACACCAAGTCCTGAAATATTAACGACACTTGGTCAAAAGAATTTAAATGATCTTTTAAGTAACATCAAATTTGAAGATAACTTAGATAAACTTTTACCAAAAGATTATAAAGAAAAGTCACCGAAAGGGACAACAACTAAAAAGCCGGCAATTACCACAGTTGATGATATCAGTAAATTTTTGCCACCAGGGTATAAGTTTACAACTACTACAACAAAAAAACCATTATCACTATCACCAATAACAATTAAAGATGATATTAGTAATATTTTACCGCCTGGTTTTAAATCGTCCGAAGAAATTACAACGAAAAAAACACCATCAATTCCAGTAATACCGATTGCTGATGATATTAGCAAATTCCTTCCACCTGATTTTAAATCAAATAAAAAAGATGATGATAACGTCAGTAGTGCAATTGATATTTCGAAATTATTACCAAAAGATTTCAAATCATCTTCAAGTAGTAATAATGATAGTGAAAAAGTTAGCCTTCTAAAGAAATTCGAATTTAAAGATGTTTCTTCATTGTTACCGCCTGACTTTAAATTAAATTCATCATCAAATTCTAATAAAACAGGGCCAACTACAATCGCAAAACCAGAAACAGTTAAACTTGTATTCCCGAAAGCTTTAAATAAACGCCCAGGAATGCGTTTAACAACAGCTAAAACCCCAGGTGCTGATGGTCCAGCGCCACCAGCGATTGTGATTAAAAAAGGTCCACCAACTAGGTAAAGTTTTTTTTGCTTTTAATAATATTTATGAAAAAAAATTAATCATTCAATTTTTAGAGCAACAACTGAATTTACTGGATGGCCAACACCATCAACAACACCAATTTCTATTGAGAAACTTTTAGAACAACAACGTACTGCAACTATAGATATCTCAGAATTATTACCTGTAACTACAGAATTATTACCTACAACTACAACAACAACAACCACAACAACAGAACCACCAAAACCAACAGAACCAGGTATATGTCGTTCAAAATGTGATTTAGCCGGAACAATTAAGATTGTTGATGGTGTGAAATGGAAACCAGAACTTCTTGATCATAATACTGTCGAATGGAAAAGTTTAGCAAGTGAAGTTGAAGCACAAGTATTTTATTTATTAGTATTTTAGTTACTATTTTGTATATAATTTCGTTATTTTTCTAGTTAAATGAAGTCTATATAAATGCCCCATATTTAAATAAATGGTATCGTAAAGTTCGTATCGATAGTTTTAATAAAGGAAGTGTTCTAGTCGATTATTTTGTTGAATTAGCAAATATAACACGTGAAGTTGATACTCTAGAAATAAGGAAATTATTCCATGAGGCATTACAACCGGTACCTTTGCCAGTTGTACCACTATCATCATCGGAAGAAAAATCGTCCGATAATATTGATAATGAGAATTCAAATCAACGTGGTGGTGAAAAACTAGTCAAAGAAACATTTCTGTTAGGTCGTTTTGTTGTGGATCCAATTTCAACTGATTTTATTGGTATGTTAATAAATTTTATTATAAATTGTTGTATTAATTTGTTATTAATTTTAGTTATACCAAAATCAGTTTCACCAACCGTAGAATTTGCTGAAGATGATATTTTATTACCGCAATGGGCAATTGTTGTCATTGTTATTGGTGTTGGATCATTATTATTTGTTGTTATTTTTGGTGTAGCTGTTGTAAGTATTTTTAATTGAATTTTTAAAAGTTTAAAATTAAACTTGTCCTTGTGCTCTTCGGCGAAGATGAGGCGATTTGCTTTGTTTGCGACAGAAATGTATGGCATATTCCGGATAACGTAGGTATTTAATACGGCTTTGATGCATCTGCAACGTATGGTCCATTTACTTATGTTTCTTCCAGCTACCTCATTTGGATTTACTGCTACTTTATATTGAGCAATAGACGAGTTTTTTAATAAAACCGGCAAGACACCTGCCTTCGTGGTCAGTTGTGGCTCTATTTCTGCAAATTCTTTTGATCTTTTCAAGTGCTTCTAACTCTTTCTTTTTTAATAGTAGATAAAAAGTTTACCGTGAAATTTGATATGTTTCCGCAGTTTTAGTAACAGAAATTCACACTCAAACTTCGCTACAATGGTCGCATGGTCTTCCACATTGATTTCCCTTGTTTTCGTCATTTTGAAAGCTTTTCCAATTTTTTTTAAATACTAAAGATTTAATATTAAAAAATAATTTTCTTCAATAATTTTATCATTACCTGCAAGTAAATAGACCATACTGACCAAAAGACTTCCGACACTTGTACTGTCTGTAAAAATACTTATGTCCTACGCCAATAGAAGTTTATACTGCCGTGTACAAAAAAAAACCTTTACCCCTTTTCGCCCCTTTTTTTACTTTCCCGATAAACGAATGTTTATAGGAAAGTACTATAATCGTGCGAAAACCAAACTTTTGATCTAGAAGGGCTAGGAAGATGAAAATAAACAGAGATGCAAACCACTTTGAACCGAACCAAAACCACTGAACCATCGAAATTTTCCGAATCAAAACCAAAACCAAAACCAAACCACTTTTAAAATGATTCGGTCGAACCAGACCAAAACCAAACCAGTTTTAAAATTAATACTTGAACCAAACCATAAAACGAAGTTTTTCTATTGGTTTATGGTTCGGTTCAACAGAAAAAATTTGTCCTAAAATTTACATTTTCCTTTTAAAAAAACTAAAAAAGTCTACTAAATTTTCTTATAAAAACAATGGTTAATCAACATTCAACAGTTTCCCATTTTTCAAATTTGTTTTTAACGAGTAATCAAACACGACATAGTTTTTCATTTAGTGAAATCATAATTAAAATAAAAACAGAAACAAACACAAGAAGGAAGAATATACTTAAAATTAAAAGATATAGAATTCATATCTAAATGACAAATGTAACCAAGTCTGTATATTTTTGAGTTTAATAATAATTTTTTTAGTATTACCCAAAAGAAAAAAAAGATAGAAAATACCCGGTTTTTAAAAAATTTGTTTGTGATTCAATAACAAATAGCAGTAAGTGCAATTAGTGCAGTATTGTTATGACAAATAATCACCCAGAAAATTTAATGCGGCATGTTAACAAAAGCACTCCGAATCCTACGACGTAATAATAACAAATAATAACAAATAAAACAGCTGAAAAAATTTTGTCAAGCAAATCTACATAGGCTTCCTTCATTTCTGTCACAACAACTAAGAAAAATGAGCAAAGCAAACCATAGTAGTGAATTCACATTTTCTCTATATCGGCCGGACCACTATGGAACTTTCCCGATAATGTCATCAAATATTCATTTCAGTTCTCCTATTATAAATGTACATTCCAAGTTTCATAAAAATGCGACTAGTATTGGCCGAATTATTAGGGTTTTTTATTTTGCATTCCCGTAACTCCCACAGAGGGGAGTCGCATTCTATCTTTTTAGTTGGTCTATCCAAAATGTATACACTAAGTTTGAAGAAAATTCGCCCATTATTGAGTGAATTCTTGAAGTTTTTCTATTTCAGGCCCCACACAACTCCCCACCGTGGGGGGACATATTTTGTTTTTTCGGCTGGTCCATCCCAAACGTACATTCGAAGTTTCATTAAAATCCGACTATTATTAACCGAATTAGGGAAGTTTCTATATTTCCGCCACAACATTTTTTTGAAAAAGTTTTGCGCATTAGTGTCGCCAGATGTAAATTCCGTTGAAAAGTTAATATGTTCTGATTTCGAATATAGTACACAAACTGTGCAAATGTCATCAAAATTGGACGAGCAGTTTCGGTTTTACAACAAGTGCAAAAATAGACTATATTTGGACCAAATGAATTTTTAGACAGTGTTGCCATAGTCGAATATGGCCCAAAAACTAATCAGATCTAAGTTAGGATCAAATACATGAACTGTGTAAATTTTATCGAAATTGGCCCAATAGTTTAGTCTGAACCGTGCGGACAAAATTTTGTCGTTTTTAGACAAAAAAGCGTTACCAAATAGTGTTGCCATATATTAATTTCGCCCAAAATCTAACACCATCTGATGATTGATTGATGCAACACCATAATGGTGAAAGTTTCATGGAAATCGGACCATCCATTCACATTTTATTAACGATTTAAAAAAGCGGACGGACGGACGGACATGGGGCTAATTATTTTTGACGAAACGGATTTTGCACTTATTTTCATCTTCCTAGCCCTTCTAGATTAAAAGTTAGGTTTTCGCACGATTATAGTACTTTCCTATAAACATTCGTTTATCGGGAAAGTAAAAATTGAAAAATATTTGAAAATGATTTTTTCCCAAAAATATCAGAAACTAGCGTGTTGTTGTTTTTGTAATTCCGATGATATATGAATTGCAAATATAGTGTTAAAACTACCATAGGGTATATAAAAACAATTGAAATTATACTTCAAGAATCTTTGTGATTTTGAAGGAGTTAATTACTACTATTTTATTCTATTTTTTAGTTGATAAATCGTCAAAAGCGTTCTAAAAAAACACCAACACCTTTAACAACCGACATGCTAAATGAATTAAATAAAAATCACATGGGTGGAGTTGATAACTATGGTCACGATGAGTTCTATAACATAGACGATACCTGGGGAGATACAAAACAACCAATTAAACCAAAGGTATTAATATTTAATAGGAGTAAATTTTAGTTTAATTAATTTTTTACATCTTTCGAAGCGTTTTACAAATTCAGTGCATGGCAGCAGTGCGTCAAATATTTATGACAGTTGGAGATCCCAGAGGCATGGGGATTATTATTATGATAATCACAATTATACACCTCATAAAATAGAACAATATCCACCGCCAGATGCATTCCCGGATGCTCATCCCATGTATACTTACAATAGTCGACCGAGATATCATAGAGATTACGATCCAGAATTTTAGGAAAATATAACAGAAACTATATTTACATAAATAATTAATATTTTCTAATTTTATAATAAGAAAAAAAGTAATTCATATTAATAAAAGTAAAATAGAAAAAAAAGTTTTCTATATTTAATTTACTGCCACTTTTTCTTTATTAGAAGCGTTGTTTTTAAATTAAGGTAAAAAATGATTTCAAAATATAAATATTAAGGATTAAAATAATGAAATAAAATTAATAATAATTAAATAAATCAATAGAAGGAAAAATACAGAAACAAATTATTGAGATTGCCTTATTCTGAAAGTTTTTTTTATTTTAACATATTTTTTTATTTTGCTTTAAATGTAATTTTATACATTCCGTATTTTTTAATTTAATTTATGTATATGAGAATTTTTTTTTTTTAACAAAACGACAATACAAATAAATCTTTTAATTTATAACAAATAAATCGTTTTTTTGTTTCTTATTGTTGTGTAAAATGATTTGGTGCTGATTAGATATTTTACCAAAAAATGTATTTCACAATAAAATTCAATTCTTATATTAATTGATTATATGAATTGTGATATTTTTTGGATTAATTATCTCTAAAATATGTCTGCACATTTGTGATACACATATTGAATTCAATTTGATTGTTGATTCTATTGCGTTGCACAAAATGGATACCGGAAAATGCTCGTTCATATAAAAATGTGCCCTTGATGATACAAAAAATGGTTCGAAAATGTTTTAACGTGACACCATTTTTGATTTTATGTTTAATCACATCGGGGCCACCAATTTTGGGTTACTAATAGGGCTTCATGGGGCTTACGTGTAGTAACCCAAACAATTTTTAACTGGCCGAATGACATAATTAATAGAGTTGAACTTGTAAATTAAAAACGATTAAATTTAAATTTCTATATTTTTATTAGCGAGCGATACTTGGTAAATATTTTATTTTTTGTACAGAGCGGTGTGAATTAAATTTGAAACGTTCTCGTACCTACTATTTAACGACTGACTATCATCAATCAAAGAATACATATACAGATTACGCCTTTCCCTATTTCAAATTGGTTTTTTCTGCGCACCTACGTCACAGGAGTGGACTTTTGTATGAACAATTTTTTGTGTGCAAAAGGACAATTATTTACTAAAAGTGCTTCTTAAGGAAGTTTTTTCTTCTACTTATATTTTTTTAAATAGAATAAATAAATGAACCAAAATTAATGTAAATGTAATGTTTATTTTCATTTATTATTATAAAAACATATTCCAAACGCATTTACCAAGATATTTTTCAATCAAAATCTCTTAGAGAAACTAATTAAATATTTGTTTTTATTTTCCTTTTGGAAATGCAAATAAATTCAAATGACAGAAATGTTTAAATGTGTCTCTTTTTAGTCAATGCACGATCAAGTTTCAGAACAATTTTCTCAAATTGTTCATAAAATATTGCAACAGTAACTATTTAGATCGTTTTAAGTTTACTCTGTGTAGTGTCAGAAAAGAATAGAAAATTTATTTTTGTTTGTTTTAGTTTTTATGACAATATTTAGAAATTTTAGAATTTGTTCTTAACTTCCTGTTAATTTTTTTATTTACTTTATTACTTTGTTTACTTTTTTTACTATTATAATGTATGTTTATTTATTTTTTTAGCCAAACAGGAAGAGGAGGGATTCAGGTAGAATCCATGAATGTAAAAATATACAGATTATGCCATGCGCATGTCAGCCATTTTAAATATTTATTTTGATACTTTTTTGACATCACATGTGATTTGCTTTCAAATAATCGTAATTTTTCACAAAACAATGTATTTCAAGTCCCCTATGACGTGTGCGCAGAAAAAACCTATTTGAAATATGGGAAGGCGTAATCTGTATATTTTTTCATTCATGGGTAGAATCCAAAATAAGTTTTTTTTATTATTATAGTTTTCTTATTTTTAACCGGGTTCAATTCCCGGCGGATTCAATATATTTTCCTTTTTTTTTCTCACATTCATAATTTTATTAAAGTATTAAAAATTGTCTTTGAAAATTTGTTGTCTTTTTGGACAAATTTTTTCATTATGTCCTTTCTTCGAACAAATTAAACAGATTTTTTGTCCAATTTTATTTGATAATTTTTCTAATTTTGATAATTTTTCCTTTGAAATATTTAACAATAAAAATACTTGTTCACAATTTTTTTCCATATGTCCTTTTTCATTACATAACCAACAATTTAAATGTTTTTGATATTCCAAACAAGAATGATTGAATTTTTGTGCACAACGTCCACATTTATTACAATGTTGATAATTTGGTTTCACACAAATTCCACATAATTTACAATGTCGATAAGTATCACCGTTTTTTGATGGACAAGTTCTACATATTATACAATGAGCATTCTTTATATCGGTCCATCGTTCACATTTTTTGCAATAATTAAAATCATCATCAAGTTCAATCAAATTTAATGGAATATTTGTGAAAAATCTTACTGGACTTCCTAGTTTTCGTCCATTTACACTATCGGTATACAATTCATGATTTGTATAATTAATTTTATAATCGCTCATTTCCATTTCGGGCATAAAACGTTTTATATAAATCTCCATAAAATAGGGAAAAATCCAAATTGTTGGAAGAATATTATGAAACGAATTAATTTTTTGGTATTTACACATGATATCCTTAATTGTTTGTGTTAATAGTTCTGTTCGACAACCAAAAGGTGGATCAGTAAAAAGTAATACTGATTCATCACTTAAAAAGAACAAAATTATTATCTGAGTAATTGAAAATAATTATAACAATCTTACTCATTTACTTTAAGAAAATATTCGAATTTATCTACAGCGAATTTTCCTTCAAAAAAGTAATTATTAAACATATTATACCAAGCAAATTCATTTTCATTGTATAAATAAAGAAATCTATGATCTAAATCTAAAAGGAAGCTTTTGAAACCTAAATCATATTTTAAATATTCATGTAAGCGTGGAGCGCCAATGCATATTATTTTTCTAAAATGGAAGAATTTTTAAAATATTATTTGATTCTTTTCTTAAAAACATACTTTATATTTAATTTTTTAAAGAACGATCCAAACAAATGTAATGTTTTCTCTGTGAAAAAGTATTGAGCTTCAGTTTTGTCGTTACTAAGTGGATTTAAAAATTGTGTGGGCCTTTTTAACTCATCATCAGAAATCCCTAATTTGATTTTGTGATTTTTATGCAGTTTTGAACGTTTCCTATCGAAAAAAATATTGCAAATGAAACAGTAACATCGTTCTCTCGGTGTTAACCTAAAAATCTAACAAGAATTTAAATTTAATATACTCCATAAAAACAAGAAATAGAATTACTTTTTCTCTGAAATCTTTTGCCAATTTTTTATCTAACAAAACTGGTGAAACAATATTCTCAGAATCGTATGTTTTTGAATCATAATTTGCTTTATTTATGTAGAAATTACATTCATTACGGTTACGGCATGCTGAACACGCATAAAATAGTTCAGGTTCTTGTTTATTTTGTAATTTTCTCGAAAATAATATCGATGGACCATGTGCACATTTTGGATGAGTTTGTAAATCTTCTATGATTACTTCTAACTTGTCAGCTATGAAAGAATAATTTTCAAATGATACTTTTATTATTTTAATACAAATTTTATATATAATATATATTTACTCATTTTTACTGGTTTTAATTGGTATTTTTTTTTTTTTTTTTCAATATCCTAAGTATGCTTTGACATTTTGAATTTTAACATTTGAAAATTAATGGAAAAATTTCTTTAAATTGGCTATTCCGTTCCACATAATTCCAATATTTAAATATTGAAAAGTTAGGCCATAGAGATACATTAACTGGAAATTTCATTTCCTTCATTTCTATTAAAAATTATGGAGGAGAAATGGTCACTATTTTATCTTCTCGCTCGCTTACTCCAAACGATGCAAGTCCAAGTTTTCCAAATTTGAATTTGAATTCACACATTTTTATTTTGTATGATTTTTTGGTTTTTTTTTAATTTCTCAAAACAATATTCAATTTTAATTAAAATTTATATGACAATTTAATGACAATTTAAGTAGTTCTTCCAGTTACCGTAAAAGTATTCCAACAGAAGATTATAAACATAAGATTATTAATAAAAAAGTGCTTGTTTTGATTTCTAGTGAATATAACAATATATCCTCAAATATCATTGATTTTTCACTGTCACAGTCTTTTAAAAAAACTTATTATTCGAAGTCATTTTAAAAAAATAATTTTATGTTGAAAACACTAAAATAAAATCCAAAGATGTAGGAAAGAAAACACAAATTAACATTACGCATGTAACTCAATTGACCTTTTTTAAAAGAATAATATTTTGTAATATTGGCAACATCACTAATAGGTAATTTTAAAATGTAAACAAAGAAACTAAGCCAGAAATTTATATAAAAATGCACACATACCAGAAAAAAAATTTGACGCTAATTTCTTTTTCTGGTATGTGTGTAAAATTTTATAAAATTTGTGCCCAAATTTAAGATTCCAGGGGTAATTTATAAGATTCCATGCGTTTTTTTAAGAACATTTCATTCTCTCTCTTCCTGATGGATTTTGCCTATGAAAACTATATGTGCGGATTCTTTCGCATTTATTGCCACGTGCTTTTTCTGGCTACTTCGCTAGCTTTCCTCACTTTATTATAGTTACACTTTGGTTATATTAAGTAGAGATATTAATTTTCTGCCTCACGTAAGCCGACAGAGGGGAATATGAAACTTGGGTTTATTTGTATAAAAAATAAAAGCAGCACAAATTTTAAATGCTAATTGAGGGGAAACCAAGTTAAATTATTATATCCTATTGGCTGCGGCGAGTCGTTATCAGCGAAACTTGAAAAACCTGGGCTTCTATCGCTTGGAGTAAGCGAGCGAGAAGATAAACTAGTGACCATTTCTCCTCCATAATTTTGTATGAAAACGAGAGAAATGAAATCTCCAGTTAATGCATCTCCATGGGAACCACTAACACAGTGTTTCATTACCATTCTATTCTCTATTCCCCTTTTACATCAGTATCACTTGACTCAATAATTTCTTTCGTGTTTTATAGCCAGCTTTGAAATTTCTAAAATTTAAATTTAATTTGTGAAATAATACTAAAAAAAAAAAATGAACGGTTTAGCAAAAGCAACTTTTCGTCTATCATCAATTCGTGGTGTAACATCATTGAAAAATACGCTTGGAAAAAGAGAATTTACCCGGACGCTTTGGCACATGTCTAAAGTTCCGGAAAATTCTACGGCCGGAGTCGTTTCAGGGGCTGCTTTGAATTTACAGAAGCCAAGTATGATGTGCCAATGTGGTTGCGGTTCCAAGAAAATCCATACCAAGGGTGAGAATTATATTTCGATGAACGCTGTCCTTTTCTAGGACATAACCTCAATTTTATTTCTCTTGAAATCGATTTCATGCAGTTTGTTTCTTTTGGTACAGGTGAACGCGAACTTATTGAATTCTTGACAGAAGAAATCCTTGCAGAAAGAAAAGCTCAAAAAGTGAAGACCGTTCCAAGTGAATTAGATGGATTCAAAGTAAAATTGAATGGGGCCGAAGTTGAATTGACTAAACAAACAGATCAAGAAAAGTAAAAAAACTGCCTCTTTATAGATGTTTTCGTTTGACGTAAATTATTTCTTTTTTAAAGGGTTGTCATTTCCTTCAATGTTAATCACACTGTTGATGCAGATGAACAAGAAGAAGCTGAACCAGCAGGAGCAGATAAACCAAACTTTGCCGAAATGAAAAGTAAACCGCAATTTGAAATTGATATTATAAGAGGCGGAACTACAATGTCGTTTACATGTTCATTTCTTCAAGAAGAAGCGGCGGAGGGAGAATACAGTAAGTAAAATAAAAATATTTTGAGATTTCAATCTTAATTAATTTTTGTTCAGACGACATATTTGGAATTGATGAAATAACGATATTCAGTGGTGAATGGAATGACAAAGTTTATGCCGTCGCTGGAGATGTTTTAGATGGAGTAAATTTAATTTTCTTGAATTTTGTCACTGGAAAATTGTTCCTAATATTATTTTTTTTGCTTTTTCTTTTTTTTTTTAGTATCTTTATGACTTACTTATGAATTTATTGGAAGAGAAGGGTGTTAGCAATGAATTTGTTGAAAAATTAGCGGAATTAAGTACAGCTTATGAGCATTTATCATACATTGCGCTTCTAGAGCATATGTCTAAATTTGCAACTGGAAAGTAGCTGTTAAATAATTTTAATTAAAATGGAAAAGTTTAATTTAGTATTTTGTTTAAGTAAAATATAATCTTTTGTAAAATGTTTGGCTTTATTTTATAGCAAAAAAAAAAAACAAAATAACATGAAGACCATATTTTAAGTATATTTATATTCTGTTTTACAGAATTTGCAAACATTGGAGAAACAGAATTACTGGAGAAAAATAACTGATCTAAACTCAATCGAGAATATTTGTTTTATAAATTTATGTTTTACACATTGCATTTCCTGTTTTGTTAAATAAAATGAGCTAGTCGATTTCATTGAATAGGTCTTATCAATGTAGTTTTGAAAAGATAAGTCTTGCACGTATTCAACAACCTTTTATTTTATGTTTCCTGGTGCTATATTAAAGTATTTACAATATTTTCAACCATGAAAGAAGAGAAAGAAGTTTTGAATAAAAAATAATTGAGAAACTACTTTGTAAGTATGTACTTTCTTTTAGAAAATATTGATTTTTTTTGTTTTTAACAAGTTTGTGTTGATTTTTAAGCCTAAATGGTTTTGCGTCGTTCAACCGCTGGTCTCTTTTGTCAACTAGGCTCTTTATTCGTTGAACTTTTAAATTCGGTTCCTTCCATTTCTTTAAATTCGATTTTTTGATCCTTCATTGCTGTCTAAAAAAAAAAAAAAAAAAAGTATTCACAATTTTGTAACATATTTTCGTAACTAAAAAAGAATATACCTTCACACATTCTTGATAAATACGAAATAAAGGTGCACACATGGAATCGTCTGTGCTTCCTTTCAGGAATTTTTCAGAGAACCAAGTATTGAAACAGGCATCATATTGCTTTTTTAACTCGTTACAATTTTCACCAATGCTGTTCATTTCTAAAGGTTCTTCTGTATTTTTTTTTGAAAATTGTTTACCTTGTCAGTAGTTACAGCTGCTTTCTGGACAAAAATTGTTTTAATTATGCTTCTTGAATATGTTTCACACGACAATTATTTTTTCAGCTGTACCGTCTCAAGAACCTATTTCCCGCAATATTTTTAATTAATTTAAATACAAATATCTTTCTAAACCACTAAAAACTTTTTTCTTTTAGGTTAACAAGTATATTGTTATAAAAGTAACAGGAAATACTCCTATTTATCAACTAATTTATTAAATGATATTAGAATAATTTGATTTTCTTTTATAAATAAAATATTAACAAATATAAATTTTTAACAAAATGCTGTAACACAAAATTTTGATCACTCATCTGTGATGTTAACTCACTCCGACATGTTAAGCAATGCAAATCAGAATTTACCTTCTATGTGGGAAAATAATTCCTTTTCTTTTTTAATTAAAATTAAAAAAAAAATTCAGAGAATTCTGTTTAAATTATAATTTATTATTAAGAAATATTTATTTTTCCCAAAAAAAAAGTTTGATTTCATATTACAGTTATATATAATTGGAAAACATTAAAATTTCTTATTGAAGTCGACTTCAATCCGAAAATCGTACATGCATACCAAAGTGTAACTATGGTAAAGTGAGGAAAGCTAGCGAAGTAGCTAGAAAAAGCACGTGGCAGACGGGGAAAAGAATACGCAAGAGTACATATATTTTTCATAGGCAAAATCCATTAGCAAGAGAGAGAATGAAATGTTCTTAAAAATCATATGGAATCTTATGATTTGATCCCGGAATCTTAAGTTTGGGCACAAATTTTACATAAATCCCAGAAAAAAAAATTTGCGCCAAATTTTTTTCTGGTATGTGTGCATTTGTATACAAATTTCTGACTCAGTATTTTTGTTTAAATTTTAAAATTACCTATTAGTGGTGTTGCCAATATTGCAAAATGTTATTCTGTCAAAAAAATAGATAGATGCGGTTTAAAAAATGGAAAATTTTAAACGTTTGAAACAAAATAAATTTAAGTGTTTTGTGCCTGGCTGCTTTTCAACATCTGAAAACAGTCAAGTACGGTTTTTTAAATTGCCGACAAATCCGGAACGGTTAGTGCATTTTGCAATCAAGTGTTGTATTTAATAAAGATGTGTACATTAGGGTTTATCTAATTTGTTTATGCATATTAGGGTGGATCGAATTGGTTTTTTTTCAGAATTGTATAAAAATACCTATAATTCGCATAAATTTTATAGAACATGTTTTAATAGAAATAACAATTAAAGAATACTTCTACTTTTCACAAATTTCAAATTTGTTTTAATGTAAAAGTGAGAGCCACCCTAATGCTGCATTAAAACTAAAATAGCAAAGAATGGAGAAATATTACTTTTCATTTTTCATTATTAAAAAATTCATTTAAATAATAACTCAATTATTAAAGATTTTCATCATTTTTTAAAGAAGTTAAACAGTCAGTTTAAAAAAAATACATTAATGGCAACACCATCATGGGATCAATTTTTCGAACAAAAAAATGAGGGATGTTTTTCAAAATCATATGCCATCATGTTTCTCTTTCACCCATATGTACAATTTTTAGTGCTATCTATTTCAGCAGTGGATAGAAAATTGTTTGAAAAAGAACAGTCAAAATTTGAAAAACGGCGGTACGGTAAGGATAGGAACTTTCGCCACTTTACTATAGTTACACTTTGATGCATACCCAGTTTGACTTCAAATCGATTTTTTGACACAGCAATAATAAAGATTCGCACATGGTAATAAAATTGTATCAAATTTACTTGCGAAAGGAAATTCCAGGAAGTTTTCGATATTGTCTGTTGTTACACCCAAAACCTGAATAATTCATTTTACAAATTTTTAAGTGTAATACGGCTTGTCACGCAACTTGATTATTTTTGCGAAGATTTTTCGCAAGTTTGATAGCTCATTCTGATTGGTCAGGGAGAACTTAAAATAATCTGCACCTGTGACAACGTTTCGCGAATATAATTTTTCATTTTCGCAGAAATGACATTAGGCAGTCAGTTATTTTGAATATAAAATGAATTTTGAATTAAAAATTCTACTAATTCTCTTTTTTCTGACATTTTATATAATTTAATAGTTTTTGGAATTCACTTCCAAAAGAAAAATCCCTTAAAAAAACTCAAAAGTCCATTTGTGAAAAATGAAAAATTTATCTTCGCAAGTTTTTCGAAAATAGTCAGCTCCAGGGCGACATAATCTTCGCAAATCTGCAAAGTTTTTAAGCATTTTGATTGGTTCAACGAATTGTCAAAAATAATCAAATAAATTCGCAAGTTTTTATGTTTAAAAGAAACTTGATTTTTCAAATAAATAACGCAAACATTTTTTTGCAATTCGAATGTTCCGTAACACATGAACATTCAGCCCATAAATATAAATTGTATAATTAAATATTATATTTATAATAATATTAATATATTATTATAATAATATTATATTTTTTTAAAAAATAAAATAAAATTCAAGAATTAAAAAAATGAAAACAACATTTGTCAAGTTTGACATGTCAAATCAAACAGTGAAATTTGCTGAAAGCTGACAAAACATTATGAAATTTGCGAAATTGACTCAAATGTCAAAAATCAAAAAGTGAAATTTGCTGAAAGCTGACAATATTTCCGGCGGGAACATTTGAATTTCTTTTTTTTTTAAACATTTCGCGGCCTAATTTTGGCCGCGAAATAGTAATAGTAATAGTAATAGTAATAATAATTTATTGAAATATAAATTAAATTTCAAATAATATTTTTTCTTATGAAAAATTTAAAAAGAAAAGAAAAAAAAAATCAAACAGTGAAATTTGCTGAAAGCTGACAATATTTCCGGCGGGAACATTTGAATTTCTTTTTTTTTTTAAACATTTAAAAACATTTCGCGGCCAAATATATAATATATAATATATAATATAATATATAATTTATTGAAATATAAATTAAATTCATTTTATTTACAGATAATTTGACAGTTAGTTATTAATAATAATTAACACAAATGAAATGCAAGTTTATTTCAAAATAACTTCAGTTTCCCTTGTACGTGTCTATCCTGTTCTCTTTAATCATACGAATTTTTGCACGAAAAAACAGCGAATTTCATTTTACTTTGTGAACAGATTTCGTGGTGGTAATGAAAGTTGCATTTAGCTATCTTATCAAGAAAATCGTGGGAGTACAGATTAAAAATAAATAAATAATAATATTGGTATTTTTTATTATTTGAAATTGCCTCTGAGATACAAAATAACAAAAATAAGCAAGAATTAAAACAACGTTCTTATCAATAGGAAGTGTTTCTATTTTTTACCTAGTGAAAAGATGAAATTTTAATTTGTTGGAAATTTGCAGAAAATGTGTAGTTTTAGCTGAATTTGTTCCAAGAAAAGGCATTTTAAATAAAATCAAAGTGATTACATATATATATATATTATATAAAAAATGGCAAAGTAAGAAAATAAAGATTTTTTTACATTTTGCATGCTAATTTTATTATTTTCTTTAATTTTATTAAATTTTAGTTTTTCTTATTTTAATGACGGCCAAACGAAAAGGTTTGTTTTTACCTTAATATTTTCTTTTGTTAAAAATGCTTTTAGTTTATAAGTTTCCATAATTTTGTAAATTGATATTCAATTTCAAAATAAAATCGATATCATTGAAATTAAAATAAAATGCAAATAATCTAGTTTTATAATCTCGGGTAAAAAAATAGAAACAAATTGTAGCGCTAAACCGCAATCGGAACTTCTAAACATTCGGATCAACTTACAGGGCTATTCTGGCGTTGTGACAAATTTTTACCCTGGAGGCAATCTCGACGGACGCGAACGACGCAATGAACGCGATGGACGCGTGAAGTGTCAATTAAAAGTTAATTTCATATGAAATGTATGGGAGGTGGCAATCTCGACGTAGACGTGACGGACGCGATGGTTTAGACGTTGTAAAGTTCATTCGTGTTCAACTTTTACGTGACGGACGCGTTCAAATGTCATTTTAAAATTTTTGAGTGGGAATTATTTTGTGAAAATTCTATTTAAAAACGGTATTTTAGTTCTTTTTATTAATTTACACTACTTAAAAAACTATTTTAACTTATAACACAAAGATTATATCAAATAATAATAAAAATTACAAATTTCATCGACGGCGTCGAGTTTGCCTACACAAAAATATTTATACCGTCACTAACGTTTTTGACACATCACGCGTTCATTGCGTCCGTCGCGTCCGTCGAGATTGCCTCCAGGGTTAGTCATAACAAATTTGTTACTACGGATATTATGATTAAAATTATGACTTCTGAGATAATTTGACATCATTCTCCTTAACATTCGCAAATAAATATTCCTCCATAATATCTTTATAAAAACATGATTTGTCAAAATAAAATTGAAACACTTACAGGCTTTGGAGAGAAGTTTAAGTTGAAATCTTAGTGGAAGTGTATCTTAAAAAATGTTAAATATTTGAAAGTATTTGAAACGCGTATTTTTTGCTGACAGTTTTTTCCAGAATAATTTTATTCACAATTTCATTGAATACATGATCATAAAAAGTTATTCACCACAAGTGTGGCGATAAAACAGTACGTTAATTTGAAATAACAGAAATGTAATAGAAAGTAAAAATACAAAGAAAAGTAAAAATGTTATATAAGTAAATTATAATTAGATTATCTTGTTGAGGAAACATTCTCCCCACCGTTAAGAATTTTACCAGAAATATCTTAACCATCTGGTGGAACGTTTTCTAGATTAGTTGATTGAATGTTGTCGTGATCAATTGGTAGTTTAACTATTTTTGTTACTGGACGATGAAGAGAGCCTTTTGATGTGTTAATTGTTACTGATCTTACTAAACCATCGGAACCTGCATGTACATCTTGAATTCCTTTCAACCTGCCATTTCTTTCTTGATTGCAACGTGTTTAAATAATCTCATCGCCATTGATTCCAAAAATCTTGTTGCATTTTAGTAATGGTTAACCATCTGTCGCGAGCTGGTACTTTGACTTCTCGTAAACTTGGTTCAGGTAAAGATGTTAAAGCTGACCCAATTAGGAAATGTCGAGGAGTCAGAACATCAAGACTATCTGGATCACCAACATATAATGGAGTTAGAGGACGAGAATTGAGCTGAGCTTCAATTTGAACAAATAATGTTGACAATTCTTCAAATGTTAAAAGAAGATCACCAATAACTTTCTTTAAATGTTGCTTAGTAGATTTGACGCAAGCTTCCCAGAGTCCCCCTTGATGTGGTGCCCCTGGTGGAATCATTTTCCAGTTGATTGAGTTGTTGGACAAAAAGTCACCAACCATCTGTGAATCTTGCCATGCAGTATGATGAGGTGATGACAGTTTTCCTTTTGCCCCAATAAAATTGCTGCCGTTATCACTGTAAATTGTATGAGGAATCCCTCGACGTCCTATAAATCGCTTTAGAGCAGCTATGAAGGATTCTGTTGTCATGTCGCTGACCAATTCTAGATGTGTCGCCTTTGAACTGAAACAAACAAATAATGATAAATATGCTTTGTCAGTTTTGTTACTTCGTCCTTTGTTCCACTTGATTGTAAATGGCCCCGCATAATCTACACCTGTATGTAGAAATGGCCTGCTTGGAGTGATTCTTTTAATGGTAAATCTGCCATCAGTTGTTGACATGTTTGTGCTTTAAACCTTACGCACACAACGCAGTTGTTGACTATTTTCATAAGAATTTTAGAAAGGCCAAGGTGGGGCATGGCATAAAAAAGGTGGCTAAGGTGGGGCATGGCACAAAAAAGGTGGCTAAGGTGGGGCATGGCACAGAAAAGGTTGGGAAACACTGATATAGAGGAAACACGAGTGAATAACATTTCAAACAAATCAGTATTTGTTGTTATAGCTAATGATTGAATGAACTTCTTTTTTGATTCATTTTCCGCAATTTCTCCGTTTGGTTGTAAATTTGAACTTAGCCATTCTGATGTAACCTTTTTTAGCCAGTTTGGCACATGCCACCATAATGGATGATTAATTAAGGCTTCTGGAGATATGCCACGTGAAGCACAATCAGCTGGATTGAATTTAGAAGAAACATGCTTCCATCTTGCTACTGGTAAAACCTCAATTATTTGTGAAGTTTTAAAAGCAACAAATGTTTTCCAACGACTTGGATGAGATGCCAGCCACGATAGGACAACTGAAGAGTCTGTAAATGCTGTAACTGGGAAATTTTGAAGTTTTAAAGTTGAAACAATAAATTTATATAATTTCATTAGTAACCAAGCTCCACATAATTCTACCCGTGGTGTTGACATTTTCTTGAGAGGAGCAACCTTTGATTTTGATATAAGTATGTTGACGTTTACATTATTTTCATGTATAGTATTGATGTAAAATACTGCCGAATATGCTCTTTCTGATGCATCGGAAAAACCGATAAGTTCAATGTATGGTGCTGGTGTATTGACCCATCTTGGTATTTTTAAATTTTGAAATTGGATTAAAGTACTTCTAATTTTAAACCATTTTGACGACAAATCACTCGGTAGATTTTCATCCCAATCAAGTTTTCTTAACCACAACTCTTGCAGCATGATCTTGAGAAGAATAATACTTGGTGAGAGAAATCCAAGGGGATCAAAAACCTTGGACGCCTCTGATAAAATAAGTCTTTTGGTGCATTTTGTTTGAGAACTAATTTTGACCTTAAAGGTAAAAACATCTTCGTCTGATTGCCATTTTAACAGCTGTATTTTTGTTTAATTCCATCAAAGAATTGACAAGTTTGTCAGGTGAAATACTATTAGTAACTTGAGGTGAATTGGACACCCATTTTCTTATTGGAAACCCATAATTTTCAAGTATACAAGAAACTTCTTGTTGTAATTGAATTGCAGATTTTTCATTATCCGCCCCGGAGGTGAAATCATCCACATAAAAATCGTTTATTATTGCCTTGGATGCAATAGGGTAAGTTGATTTACACAAAAGACCAATCTCTTTTAATGTACGTGTAGCTAAAAACGGTGCACTTGCAGTACCGTATGTAACTGTGCATAGTCTATAATGTTCAATATTTTGATGAGGCTGACTGCGCCATAAAATTCTTTGAAACTGTTGATCATTTTCATTTACCAACACTTGGCGATACATTTTCTCTACATCACCACATAGAGCAATTTTATACCATCGAAAGTTTAGCAAGATTGATTGTAAATCACGTTGTATTGTTGGACCGACTGCTAGCTTATCGTTTAATGAAAATCCTGTGCTAGTCTTATTTGAGCCATCAAAAACAACCCTACATTTAGTTGTAAGACTGTCCGATTTCATAACTGCATGGTGAGCAAGGTAATAGGATTCTTTACAATCAATATTTATTTCATTTTTAGGGATGAGTTTCATGTGACCTAGTTGCATGTACTCAGTCATGAAACTATGATATTGGTCATACCAATTTGCATTTTTTGACATTTCATTTTCAATAGCTTCCAATCTTTTTGAAGCTGATTGAATAGAATTACCCAGTTCATCAGACGTAGGTCTAAATGGTAACCTTACAGTAAATTTCCCGTCATGATTAATCTTGATGTTTTCTTTAAAATGTTCTTCGCCAAACTTCTCCTCTTCAGTCTGTGTAAAGTGTGATTCAACGTCACACACTTGATCCAATTCCCAAAAACTGGTTAATGTGTCATTAATACTTGATAAATCTTCAATTTGAGTGTTGAATACTGAGGCAATAGTATTTTCATCATTTATATTTCCAACCACAACCCAGCCGAACATAGTATTTATAAGTGATGGACAACCATTTGAACCATCAACCTTTCCATCTTGTAAAACCTTAAAAAACTGATCTGCACCCAACAAAAGATCCACTTTACCTGGATAGTTGAATGTGTCATCAGCTAAGTTAAAACCTTCCAAATAAGACCAATCCATGTCGCGAATGTAATTTGATGGGAGTAATTCTGAAATCTTTTTTAGAATATATGCTTTTACGATTATTTCAGAATTGTTATATCGTGATTTTAATTTTATGTCTACTACCCCATGAGTAGGTATTGAGTGATCGCTTGATACTCCCGAAACTGTGATTTGAGATTTCTTTCTTTTTAACTTCATTGATTGTACTAATTCTTCGGTTACAAATGATACTTGTGACCCAGAATCCAATAAGATTTTGCAATTCATCATAACATTTCCATCAGGATGAGCTACACCGACTTGTGCAGTTGGTAATAATGAAGCACCACCTTTGGCGGCTACATTACTTACATAATTACTTTGATAATTGGATTGAGATGGCAAACTTCCGTTTCTCAATTCATCATTGCTTGGGGATGCCGACTCTTGTTGAGTAGCATGACTTGAAACAGCACTTTGCTGTGACTTAGGCTTTCCAGATGATTCTTGTTGATTTTCACTTGATATATGTAGTATAGTATGATGACTTTTACCACATGTGTAACATCTTTTTTCGTTTTTACAATTTTTTGAAATATGACCCACATTTAGACAGTTGAAACATAAAGTGTTTTTCTTGACAAGATCTCTCCTTTCTTGAACTTCTAATTTTTTGAATTTGAAGCATTTGTATAATGGATGAGATTCATTAATGCAAAGTAGGCATGCATGACTCTTATTTGATTTATTGTTGACAACATGAGATTTGACCTTAGTTTGTTCAACCCTTTTTTTGCTATTATTATTCTGATCTTGAATAGATTCAAGAGCAGCTCGCCTTTTGTCGAGGAAACATAAAAAATCTGTAATTGTAGGAAATATTTTATTATTCGCTAAATCAGTTTCATACTTATTAGTTGATGCTTCAGCCCAAAGTTCCTTCGTATGTTCATCAAGTTTGTTTACAAGTATGTAAATTAACCAAATGTCTCGACAATTAGCAGTTTCATCAAGGCCATCCAATCCTGATAAGATATTTTCTGCGTTGTCACAAATATTGCTTATTTCGTAAGCTGTACCATCTTTTGCTATTTTTTGGTTAAAAAATGCTTCTAAATATGAATTAGCTATTTTTCTTTTGTTTTCATAACGTTTAATTAATTTGTTCCAAGCAGCCTGATAATTTTCCTTTGTCACGAGCATATTTTGTATTAAAAGCAGTGGCTCTGAGCCTAAAAACTGTCTTAAATGAGTAAACTTTTGAATGTCACTCGGTCTTGTGTCTTTATGAACTAGCGTTTCAAATTGATCCTTGAAAGTTGGCCATTCTTTGTATTGACCGGAAAATTGTGTAATTAGAATTTTCGGTAGGTATGTATCACTTTATGTGATTTTGATTGATCCATTAGCAGCTTCTGATTCATCGTCAATTGATTTAAAACTGCGGTTATGTTTGGATCTATTTTGTCGACAACTTCTACAGCAGCAGTTATAGTTTCTTTTTTGCCTTTTTCCAACAATAATTTGGTCTTGACTTCTTCAAATCGATCTTCAAATTCATCAAACTCTTGTTGATAACCTGTCATACCATCCAAAATGTCGTCATAAGCAATAAATTCCCTTAACAATTCCTCCATCCGTTTTAATTCATCATCGATTTGAATAAGTGTTATTTGTTCCGTTACAATACCTACTACAAATTTTTCTAATTTTGTAAAAGACGCTTTGACCCTACCTCTTTTCCTTGCTAAACTTTCTCCGCCAGGCATACCGACTTCACTGTCTGTATCTTTACCCATTATGGAATTTGTTGTGTTGCAATTGTTTTTCCGAATAAAAATTACTTAAAGCAAACCCGGCGTTTGTATGACAATTTTGTAGGGAACCCCTATTTTTTTTCTTTATTGTGGCAACCGGCCTTTTTTATTCTTTAAAACCCGAAAAGAACTATTTGGTTCGATGGACCAAAAATGGAGAGAAGTTTAAGTTGAAATCTTAGTGGAACTGTATCTTAAAAAATGTTAAATATTTAAAAGTATTTGAAACGCGTATTTTTTGCTGACAGTTTTTTCCAGAATAATTTTATTCACAATTTCATTGAATACATGATCATAAAAAGTTATTCACCACAAGTGTGGCGATAAAACAGTACGTTAATTTGAAATAACAGAAATGTAATAGAAAGTAAAAATACAAAGAAAAGTAAAAATGTTATATAAGTAAATTATAATTAGATTATCTTGTTGAGGAAACATTCTCCCCACCGTTAAGAATTTTACCAGAAATATCTTAACCATCTGGTGGAACGTTTTCTAGATTAGTTGATTGAATGTTGTCGTGATCAATTGGTAGTTTAACTATTTTTGTTACTGGACGATGAAGAGAGCCTTTTGATGTGTTAATTGTTACTGATCTTACTAAACCATCGGAACCTGCATGTACATCTTGAATTCCTTTCAACCTGCCATTTCTTTCTTGATTGCAACGTGTTTAAATAATCTCATCGCCATTGATTCCAAAAATCTTGTTGCATTTTAGTAATGGTTAACCATCTGTCGCGAGCTGGTACTTTGACTTCTCGTAAACTTGGTTCAGGTAAAGATGTTAAAGCTGACCCAATTAGGAAATGTCGAGGAGTCAGAACATCAAGACTATCTGGATCACCAACATATAATGGAGTTAGAGGACGAGAATTGAGCTGAGCTTCAATTTGAACAAATAATGTTGACAATTCTTCAAATGTTAAAAGAAGATCACCAATAACTTTCTTTAAATGTTGCTTAGTAGATTTGACGCAAGCTTCCAAGAGTCCCCCTTGATGTGGTGCCCCTGGTGGAATCATTTTCCAGTTGATTGAGTTGTTGGACAAAAAGTCACCAACCATCTGTGAATCTTGCCATGCAGTATGATGAGGTGATGACAGTTTTCCTTTTGCCCCAATAAAATTGCTGCCGTTATCACTGTAAATTGTATGAGGAATCCCTCGACGTCCTATAAATCGCTTTAGAGCAGCTATGA
Source organism: Xylophagus ater (assembly GCA_963422695.1). Classification (NCBI taxonomy): domain Eukaryota; kingdom Metazoa; phylum Arthropoda; class Insecta; order Diptera; family Xylophagidae; genus Xylophagus; species Xylophagus ater. Next base: position 40,617,057 of record OY730478.1, read on the forward strand.
AGGATTCTGTTGTCATGTCGCTGACCAATTCTAGATGTGTCGCCTTTGAACTGAAACAAACAAATAATGATAAATATGCTTTGTCAGTTTTGTTACTTCGTCCTTTGTTCCACTTGATTGTAAATGGCCCCGCATAATCTACACCTGTATGTAGAAATGGCCTGCTTGGAGTGATTCTTTTAATGGTAAATCTGCCATCAGTTGTTGACATGTTTGTGCTTTAAACCTTACGCACACAACGCAGTTGTTGACTATTTTCATAAGAATTTTAGAAAGGCCAAGGTGGGGCATGGCATAAAAAAGGTGGCTAAGGTGGGGCATGGCACAAAAAAGGTGGCTAAGGTGGGGCATGGCACAGAAAAGGTTGGGAAACACTGATATAGAGGAAACACGAGTGAATAACATTTCAAACAAATCAGTATTTGTTGTTATAGCTAATGATTGAATGAACTTCTTTTTTGATTCATTTTCCGCAATTTCTCCGTTTGGTTGTAAATTTGAACTTAGCCATTCTGATGTAACCTTTTTTAGCCAGTTTGGCACATGCCACCATAATGGATGATTAATTAAGGCTTCTGGAGATATGCCACGTGAAGCACAATCAGCTGGATTGAATTTAGAAGAAACATGCTTCCATCTTGCTACTGGTAAAACCTCAATTATTTGTGAAGTTTTAAAAGCAACAAATGTTTTCCAACGACTTGGATGAGATGCCAGCCACGATAGGACAACTGAAGAGTCTGTAAATGCTGTAACTGGGAAATTTTGAAGTTTTAAAGTTGAAACAATAAATTTATATAATTTCATTAGTAACCAAGCTCCACATAATTCTACCCGTGGTGTTGACATTTTCTTGAGAGGAGCAACCTTTGATTTTGATATAAGTATGTTGACGTTTACATTATTTTCATGTATAGTATTGATGTAAAATACTGCCGAATATGCTCTTTCTGATGCATCGGAAAAACCGATAAGTTCAATGTATGGTGCTGGTGTATTGACCCATCTTGGTATTTTTAAATTTTGAAATTGGATTAAAGTACTTCTAATTTTAAACCATTTTGACGACAAATCACTCGGTAGATTTTCATCCCAATCAAGTTTTCTTAACCACAACTCTTGCAGCATGATCTTGAGAAGAATAATACTTGGTGAGAGAAATCCAAGGGGATCAAAAACCTTGGACGCCTCTGATAAAATAAGTCTTTTGGTGCATTTTGTTTGAGAACTAATTTTGACCTTAAAGGTAAAAACATCTTCGTCTGATTGCCATTTTAACAGCTGTATTTTTGTTTAATTCCATCAAAGAATTGACAAGTTTGTCAGGTGAAATACTATTAGTAACTTGAGGTGAATTGGACACCCATTTTCTTATTGGAAACCCATAATTTTCAAGTATACAAGAAACTTCTTGTTGTAATTGAATTGCAGATTTTTCATTATCCGCCCCGGAGGTGAAATCATCCACATAAAAATCGTTTATTATTGCCTTGGATGCAATAGGGTAAGTTGATTTACACAAAAGACCAATCTCTTTTAATGTACGTGTAGCTAAAAACGGTGCACTTGCAGTACCGTATGTAACTGTGCATAGTCTATAATGTTCAATATTTTGATGAGGCTGACTGCGCCATAAAATTCTTTGAAACTGTTGATCATTTTCATTTACCAACACTTGGCGATACATTTTCTCTACATCACCACATAGAGCAATTTTATACCATCGAAAGTTTAGCAAGATTGATTGTAAATCACGTTGTATTGTTGGACCGACTGCTAGCTTATCGTTTAATGAAAATCCTGTGCTAGTCTTATTTGAGCCATCAAAAACAACCCTACATTTAGTTGTAAGACTGTCCGATTTCATAACTGCATGGTGAGCAAGGTAATAGGATTCTTTACAATCAATATTTATTTCATTTTTAGGGATGAGTTTCATGTGACCTAGTTGCATGTACTCAGTCATGAAACTATGATATTGGTCATACCAATTTGCATTTTTTGACATTTCATTTTCAATAGCTTCCAATCTTTTTGAAGCTGATTGAATAGAATTACCCAGTTCATCAGACGTAGGTCTAAATGGTAACCTTACAGTAAATTTCCCGTCATGATTAATCTTGATGTTTTCTTTAAAATGTTCTTCGCCAAACTTCTCCTCTTCAGTCTGTGTAAAGTGTGATTCAACGTCACACACTTGATCCAATTCCCAAAAACTGGTTAATGTGTCATTAATACTTGATAAATCTTCAATTTGAGTGTTGAATACTGAGGCAATAGTATTTTCATCATTTATATTTCCAACCACAACCCAGCCGAACATAGTATTTATAAGTGATGGACAACCATTTGAACCATCAACCTTTCCATCTTGTAAAACCTTAAAAAACTGATCTGCACCCAACAAAAGATCCACTTTACCTGGATAGTTGAATGTGTCATCAGCTAAGTTAAAACCTTCCAAATAAGACCAATCCATGTCGCGAATGTAATTTGATGGGAGTAATTCTGAAATCTTTTTTAGAATATATGCTTTTACGATTATTTCAGAATTGTTATATCGTGATTTTAATTTTATGTCTACTACCCCATGAGTAGGTATTGAGTGATCGCTTGATACTCCCGAAACTGTGATTTGAGATTTCTTTCTTTTTAACTTCATTGATTGTACTAATTCTTCGGTTACAAATGATACTTGTGACCCAGAATCCAATAAGATTTTGCAATTCATCATAACATTTCCATCAGGATGAGCTACACCGACTTGTGCAGTTGGTAATAATGAAGCACCACCTTTGGCGGCTACATTACTTACATAATTACTTTGATAATTGGATTGAGATGGCAAACTTCCGTTTCTCAATTCATCATTGCTTGGGGATGCCGACTCTTGTTGAGTAGCATGACTTGAAACAGCACTTTGCTGTGACTTAGGCTTTCCAGATGATTCTTGTTGATTTTCACTTGATATATGTAGTATAGTATGATGACTTTTACCACATGTGTAACATCTTTTTTCGTTTTTACAATTTTTTGAAATATGACCCACATTTAGACAGTTGAAACATAAAGTGTTTTTCTTGACAAGATCTCTCCTTTCTTGAACTTCTAATTTTTTGAATTTGAAGCATTTGTATAATGGATGAGATTCATTAATGCAAAGTAGGCATGCATGACTCTTATTTGATTTATTGTTGACAACATGAGATTTGACCTTAGTTTGTTCAACCCTTTTTTTGCTATTATTATTCTGATCTTGAATAGATTCAAGAGCAGCTCGCCTTTTGTCGAGGAAACATAAAAAATCTGTAATTGTAGGAAATATTTTATTATTCGCTAAATCAGTTTCATACTTATTAGTTGATGCTTCAGCCCAAAGTTCCTTCGTATGTTCATCAAGTTTGTTTACAAGTATGTAAATTAACCAAATATCTCGACAATTAGCAGTTTCATCAAGGCCATCCAATCCTGATAAGATATTTTCTGCGTTGTCACAAATATTGCTTATTTCGTAAGCTGTACCATCTTTTGCTATTTTTTGGTTAAAAAATGCTTCTAAATATGAATTAGCTATTTTTCTTTTGTTTTCATAACGTTTAATTAATTTGTTCCAAGCAGCCTGATAATTTTCCTTTGTCACGAGCATATTTTGTATTAAAAGCAGTGGCTCTGAGCCTAAAAACTGTCTTAAATGAGTAAACTTTTGAATGTCACTCGGTCTTGTGTCTTTATGAACTAGCGTTTCAAATTGATCCTTGAAAGTTGGCCATTCTTTGTATTGACCGGAAAATTGTGTAATTAGAATTTTCGGTAGGTATGTATCACTTTATGTGATTTTGATTGATCCATTAGCAGCTTCTGATTCATCGTCAATTGATTTAAAACTGCGGTTATGTTTGGATCTATTTTGTCGACAACTTCTACAGCAGCAGTTATAGTTTCTTTTTTGCCTTTTTCCAACAATAATTTGGTCTTGACTTCTTCAAATCGATCTTCAAATTCATCAAACTCTTGTTGATAACCTGTCATACCATCCAAAATGTCGTCATAAGCAATAAATTCCCTTAACAATTCCTCCATCCGTTTTAATTCATCATCGATTTGAATAAGTGTTATTTGTTCCGTTACAATACCTACTACAAATTTTTCTAATTTTGTAAAAGACGCTTTGACCCTACCTCTTTTCCTTGCTAAACTTTCTCCGCCAGGCATACCGACTTCACTGTCTGTATCTTTACCCATTATGGAATTTGTTGTGTTGCAATTGTTTTTCCGAATAAAAATTACTTAAAGCAAACCCGGCGTTTGTATGACAATTTTGTAGGGAACCCCTATTTTTTTTCTTTATTGTGGCAACCGGCCTTTTTTATTCTTTAAAACCCGAAAAGAACTATTTGGTTCGATGGACCAAAAATGGAGAGAAGTTTAAGTTGAAATCTTAGTGGAACTGTATCTTAAAAAATGTTAAATATTTAAAAGTATTTGAAACGCGTATTTTTTGCTGACAGTTTTTTCCAGAATAATTTTATTCACAATTTCATTGAATACATGATCATAAAAAGTTATTCACCACAAGTGTGGCGATAAAACAGTACGTTAATTTGAAATAACAGAAATGTAATAGACAGTAAAAATACAAAGAAAAGTAAAAATGTTATATAAGTAAATTATAATTAGATTATCTTGTTGAGGAAACAGGCTTATTCCGGCGTTGTAACAAATTATAAGTCACAAGAAACTTGCAACTACCAATATTATGACTTGAGAAAATTCCTTCAGGATGATGACTGTAATGGGTTGTTTACACAGTGCTAGTACTTGTCCTTGCGAGTAGACATAACTGACAAGCAGTGGCGTGCGATGGGTTATCAGGCAGGGTGTGAGAATCTTTTATATATAAATAGGCCAACACAAAAATTTACCTTTCTTTTATTCGTATTCCAACAAAAGATGTGGCTTAATATATATATCGGTGGAAAGTTATGGTTGGGGAGAAGTGTTTAATCACAAAGTATGTTGATATATGGTCGTTGAGCCAGGTTGAACAGGTGAAAGTTTTCCATATATTTATATGGGAACAACAACAAAATATGTGTCACACAGAGCTGTTGTGTGCTATACGAATTTGTGTAATGAGGGAATAGAAAAAACTGAAATGTTTTAGAAGATTTTTGATTCAGAATTATATAGAAAACATCTGTTTATTTTTTTGGACCAAATTCAAGAAAACAATTGAAAAAAGCATTGATGTTTAGATTTGTAAATAAATAAGTGGGAGAATAAGAATATCATATTGAAATTCACAAGTTTAACCTTTAATTATTGCAATCGATATTTTAATTTTAATTTTATTAGGTCGAATTTCGACCAATGGACGGTACTAGTGATAATAAAACAACGAACGTGCAGAATTTTTCCTGCACATCTTGACAATTATAGTACTTTTTTTTTTTTTAAACTATCTGTGTGGTTTTACAGGTTCATTTCTATACTCTCTGTAAGGCATTTAAAGTTAAAATTTCAAAACTATTATTGCAGTAACACATAATATCTCGTGTTCGTTGATAGTAGAGCGATGGGTTTAAGATAGGCTACGATGTAATATTAATTTTTCTACTACTGTTAGCTGAAATTATTCTGTTGAAATTCGTTTACTCTTTGTCAGACACAACAAAATTGTTTTTAGCCTATTATTTAGAACATCATCATAAAACATCACCAAAGTTAGTCGCAAAGATATCACACTTTCATAGATATTTCTACGCGTAGCCGAAATATAGACAAGCGAATCGGAACAATATCTGAATGTTGAATTATAAAAAATTTGGTTATATAAAGATACATAAGTGCAGAAAATTATTTTTGTTTGTTATGGATCGCACGCCACAGCTGTCAAGCCAACTGGCATGCTGCCTGCTGCCTGCTGTTGTTTCTACATCTCAACAATGAATTTAGTGAAAAATTTAAACGAAAAGGATTTCATTTATACCAATTTAAATAGAGACAACATTTTTTTATTCAAAAGAATTGATGAAATGTTTCTTCTTGCATTGAATATGAATTCTGAACATGAGACTTTTTAATTGACAATATTGTATCCATCTAGTGACAGTCAGACCCGCGCCGTGCACTTCGGCTGCCTCGCTCATGGCATCAAAAGTGACATTGTCAAATGCCCCTGCTATGTCAAGAAAAGCACCAAGAGCGTATGATTTAGTGTCTAGAGTTTTTTCAATTCTGAACACTAGTTGATGGAGTACAGAATCCGTGGATTTGCCCTCTTGATACGCGTGTTGGTTTGGGTAGAGAGGGAGGATACTTGGTATCCTCTCCCTCAGGTATCTATCCACCAGCCTCTCCAGTGTCTTAAGCAAGAATGACGTGAGGCTAATGGGACGGAAACTCTTGGCCTCGGTGTATTCAGTACGACCAGGCTTAGGTATGAAGATCACACGTGCCTTCCTCCATGGCGAAGGAATATAGCCATAGGCGAGGCTCGTGCGGTAGATTTGACAGAGTGGTTTGATTAGCAAATCAGCTCCTTTCTGAAGAAGTGCTGGGAAAATGCCATCAGGCCCTGCTGATTTGTACGGGGCAAAGGTTTTGATTGCCCAGTTAGTTCTATCGTATGTTACAATCTCTGAAGCCGTTCTCCAGTCGGTTTTTTGGGGACGAGAACTTTCGGCATGCTCCGGTGATTCACGAGATTCCAGAAAATGGGTGTGGAGCAATAGCTTCAGGGTGTCCTCATTACTTGAGGTAAATTCCCCATCCGACTGGCGCAGCATCATTAATCTAGATCTCGGATCTTTGGAGAGGGCTTTTTGGAGTCTGCAAGCCTGAGGGAGTTCCTCAATTTGGCCGTAGTAGCTCCAAGCTTCTCGTTTTTTCCTCCGAACAGCCGATTTGTACTTGCGTTGGGCCGCCTTCCAGGCTTCCCACTCACTGTTCAAACCATGCTGTTTGGCTCGGTTGCAACTTTTTCTCTCCAAGGATATATCCCACCAGGGCGTTTTCTTGGGGAGCCTGTTAGTGCGTAAGACGCAATTACTCTCGTAGGAGGAGTAAATGGCTTCCGATGTTAGAGCGACTGTTTGTTCTAGTTCCGGAATATTCCGGGCTATTTTTGGTACTTCCAGGATTTTTTCTGACAGCTCTTCGTGAAAGGAGAACCAGTCAGTGGATCTAGGATTCCTATAGGAGACCGGTTTCAACGGTTCTGAGAACAGACTGAAGAGAATGTGCCTATGGTCCGATAATGAAGGTTCGGAGGACACTTTTCATCCTTGAATATCTTGAGCAATGCCCTGTGAGCACAGCGTTAGGTCCAACACTTCTTCACATGTAGAGGTGATGAAGGTTGGTGCTGTACCCTTGTTTGCAATTTCCAGGGTGGTTGCACCAAGGTATTCAAAAAGTGTTCTACCCCTTTGGTTGATGTCCGTACTGACCCACTGTGTGTGGTGCGCGTTGGAGTCCCAGCCAATTATAAGAGGTAGATTATTTGTCTCACAGAAGGACACTAAGTCGACCAGCTCCTCTGAAGGGGGAGGGGTGACTGCGTCGTAGGGCAGATATGAAGAGGACACTACTACGTCCTTTTCGCCCAATTCTGTGGAGTAAATTATTTTGACTGCAGTAAGGTCTGCAGAACAAAAGGATTTAAGAAGGACGGCATCGTCCTTCGCGAGTGGAGGAGGCTGAGATAGTCTCAGAAGTGCGCGCCTTTTCGGCGGCACTGTCTGTTCCTGCTCCCTTCCTCTTCCTCTTTTTGCGAGGTTTCGCTCCAGCGGACCCGGAACTGGTCCCTGCCACCGGTTCTAGTGAACTGGCAAGCGGTCCTTGTTCAGAGGTCAACGCCAATTGGAGTTGTGCAGGCTTCAGGAGGGGGCTCCGTATGTTTGGGGTGCCCATCCTCTCGTTGCCTGCCGGGGTTGGCATTTTAGGGGGGAGAGTTGTGGATCCTGCCGGGTCCCCTTTTGCAGGGTTACTAGCCGATGCCGCGTCTCTTGCCCTCCTTTGACGCCTTCTACTCGCTCCGCTGCAGCTTTTGCCGTCGCTGGAGGGAGTTTTCAGTTACACGATACGGTTGGTGAGTTTATTCATCAACTTCTCGGCATTTTGGAGTGGTACTCCTTTTGGGGGACCACTACCAGATTTCCCAGTGCACACCGGTTCCATTGAATTGGCCCCGGTGTGTACTGTTGACACTGTTCTCGTTGAGAACACAACAGTAGTGTCAGTTGTCATGGTCGTGATTACTGTTGCTTTCGTCTGGGCATCCGTGATCGTCGTAGTGGTTGTTATATATGCATACAAGGCAGATATTGAGAAAATGTATCGGCAGATACAAATAAATGAAAAAGATCAACTATTGCATAAAATTGTATGGCGAAATTCCGGAGAGGAAGCTATAAAGGAATACCAGTTAACAACAGTGACGTATGGTACACGATCAGCACCATATCTAGCAGTAAAGACGTTACAACAACTGGCAAGGGATGAGTGCCATAGTTATCCTACAGCATCAGACATTGTGTTAAAAGATTTTTATGTTGATGATCTCATGTCAGGAAATAATACTCTTTAAGAGGCTATAGAAACTCAACAACAACTTATAAACCTTTTATCGAGAGGAGGATTCAAACTAAGAAAATGGTCAACTCATTGTAAAGACATATTAGAACAGGTGCCAAAGGAATCAACAGAAATGGGTCTATTTGAAATAAATGAAGAAAATTCAGAATCAGTCCAAGCATTAGGCGTTCATTGGCATCCTGGTAATGACCAATTTCAATTTAAAGTAATTCTACCAATAGATAACACTGCACCAACTAAACGAAGTCTTCTGTCAGAGGCGTCAAAACTATTTGACCCACTGGGATGGTTAACACCAGTAACAATAGTAGCAAAAATTATGTTTTAAGAGCTGTGGCTAGGTGGCATAAATTGGGATCAGGCATTATCGCTTAACATGAGCAAGAATTGGCTCACATTCAAAACAGAATTACCAGCCTTAGAAAACATAAGAATACCCCGATGGATAGAATATGAAAATGGTAACGAAGTTTGTGAGCTGCATGAGTTTTGCGACGCATCAGAGAAAGCATATGCAGCAGCTGTATACATACGAACATTAAACGATAGAGGCAAGATCATTACACACCTCTTAGCAGCCAAATCAAGGGTAGCGCCAATAAGTAAGAGACTTTCACTACCCCGTTTAGAATTATGCGGAGCCGTATTATTAGCCAAACTTGTGGAAAAGGTAAAGTTTGCTATGGAGTGGAATGAAGCAATTGTTTATGCATGGACAGATTCAACAGTTGTTTTAGCGTGGCTAAAAAATCACCCTAGTAAGTGTAAAACCTTCATCGCTAATAGAGTGTCTGAAGTACACTCAATCCTTAATGCAAACCAGTGGCATCATGTCAAATCAAAGAAAACCCGGTAGACGTTGCATCGCGAGGAATTAATCCAAAGGAATTAATAAAGTGTGAAGAATGGTGGATAGGACCATCATTTTTGAGAGAATTATCATTATGCATACCTCAGATAGAAGATGCAGTAATAGATCTTCAAGCCCGGAAAATTTCAGTAAATATGGCATTTACTGCAGATGATACCATAATGGCAGAATTTTTAGAAAAATATTCAACTTTGCGAAAATTATCTAGAATAATTGCTAATTGTCTTTGATTTTGTAACAATGCAAGAAAATCAAGAGAAAAGCGAGAATTTGGACAATTAACGTGCAAAGATATTCAAGAAGGAACTAGTCGATTAATACAAGCAGTGCAATATAAAGAATTTCCTGAAGACATCCGTAGTCTACAACGCAACAAGCGACTGAAATCTGACAGCAAACTGTTATCATTAAATCCATTTCTAGACACAGAAGGAATTGTACGTGTTGGAGGAAGATTAAAAAATGCGGACATCAGCTACAATGAAAAGCATCTTATAATATTGCCCAGCAAAAACAGATTAACCCAGTTAATAATCGACGAATCTCACAAGACTACCATGCATGGGGGAGTTCAGCTAACACTAGCACAAACTAGACAACAATATTGGATTATCAACGGACATAGCTCTGTTAAACGAATCATATACAGATGTGTTACCTGTTTCCGGCACAAAGCACAAACAGGAAACCAGTTAATGGGAGATCTTCCAAAACATCGAACAACAGTAGCAAGGCCATTTACTAACAGTGGTGTAGACTATGCAGGAGCGCTAAATATGAGAATGTCAAGGGGCAGGGGTGCTAAATCATACAAAGGATATATAGCAGTATTCGTATGCCTTGCTTCTAAGGCCATTCACTTAGAAGCTGTAAGCGACTTAACAGCTGAAGCATTTCTAGCAGCGTTTAAACGCTTTACGGGAAGAAGAGGTGCAGTCAACAACTTGTATAGTGACAACGGTACGAACTTTGTACTAGCAAATAAGATACTTCAAATCAACACGGAAGACTTCAAGAAAAAATACATTGAGAAACTGTCAATGGAAATGACAAATTTGGTAACAACTTGGCACTTCATACCACCATCAGCACCTCATTTCGGAGGGTTATGGGAGGCAGGCGTGAAATCAGTAAAACATCACCTAAAATGAACTGTCGGCGAAACTATGCTGACATTTGAGGAGATAACCACAGTCCTAGTTCAGATTGAAGCATGTCTGAACTCGCGACCATTATGCCCCATTTCCACAGATCCCAAAGAATTGGATGTATTAACACCGGGACATTTCTTAATAGGATCTCCTTTACTAGCTCCACCAGTACGGGATAGAACCGCTAGTAATATGCACAGCTTAACAAGATGGCAGCTTTTGGATCGCTTACAACAAGACTTTTGGAAAAAATGGTCTATGGAATATTTAACACGACTGCAACAGCGACCAAAGTGGACGCAGAAAACTGAAAACATTAAAATCGGCGACATAGTTCTCATTAAAGATGAACTACTACCGCCGACAAGATGGGCCTTGGGAAGAATTAATATAATAATGACATCAAAAAGCCTTCAGTATCAACCACATTAGTACACACTCATCAAATTGGAGAGATACCAGAAAAGAATAAGCTCAATGCAGCAACTATATCCGTCAATAAAGGTCGACAAGCTAACGCTCAGCCACTCACCAATAAGCTTAATAATGAAGAATTAACAGATTATAACAGATTGATAAACGCAGACTTAAAAAGAGCGAGAATAGCAAGTATTCAAAGAAATCCCAAGAAAATTCGGATTCACCCTGTTTCAAGATACGATAATCTTATTCCACAAACAACACCAATTAAAGAAAGGTCAGTACGCAGAGAAGAAGCTGAGTATACAAACCTCCCGAGACACCGGAATCAAGGCACCTTAACCACAATGAAAATAAGAACTTCAACGGTTCTACTGACATTAGCCTTGTTAATGTTACCTGTTCTAGCATACGGATCAATCGAACCTATTGAGGTAACTCCTTTTGAGCACCATCCCGGTATATATTTTGAGGAACTTGGCCAAGTAAATCTTATAAATAACGAATGGAACATAATGGCATATTATAACCTTCAAGGATATTGGCTAGAATTGCTCGGAATAAGGAAATATACAGGCGAACTAGATCGACTCTGCAATACAACCATACTTAGGAAGGATTACTGCACTACTATACTTGTTCAACTTCAACATCAACTTGTGCAACTGGAGGAAAATAATGACATAATATATAGACAAGGCGGAAGCACCCAACATCTATTAACAAAGAGGTCTCCACTTGACTTAATCGGCACCATAGTTAATAAACTTTTTGGGATATTAGACTCGGAATATGTCACCCATATGGATAGAGAAATTGAAATGACTCGTATCAACGAACAAAATCTCTTAGAGTTAGTTAAAAATCAAACTTCAGTAATCGAAGCAACAGTAAACATTTTAAAGAGTGGTGACGAATCTATCAAATCCAAATTCAATGTTATTGATAATCAACTAGAAGCATTAACTAATTATGTTGAAGCAACCAGTTCAGATGTCTATCATCAACAAACATTCACATCATTTCTGCTACAGACAACAATAATACTTCACGATTATCAGCGAACACAAGATGCCATTCTTAACGTATTAACATATTTTCAACACGGAAAGATTCACCCCCTTTTGCTTACACCAACACAATTACGGAATCAACTAGCATTAATAAAAGAAAATCTACCTATCTATCAATACCAGGGCAAGGAAAAGACGGAGTGCTCAGAATCTACAATCTAATGACAGCAAAGGTTAGAGTAATGCGATCACGCATTCTATTCAGCATTAGAATACCACTTCTTCATAACGAGTTCTACCAACTATATAAATTAATACCTGTACCAACTCCCCACGACAACGAATTTATATTTATTGAACCATCCACGGACTTTCTAATAGTAAGTTTGCATCGAGATCGGTTTTACCCTCTGTCACAACTAGAGCTGGATAAATGTAAACACTTAGAAGAGGAAGAGTATCTTTGTAAACAAGGTCATCCTATTTACAACAGCAAGTCAAATGTCAGTCGTTGCGAAATAGAATTGCTTAACCACAGGAAACAATTATCATCAAGATGTAAGCTCCGTAAAACTAGCCCAACAAGAGTTTGGATCCAACTTCACAATCCAAATAGTTGGCTATATGTGCTCAATGAAGAATATACATTCAACATTGTGTGTGGCAAGAAGGTGGTCGCAAAAACGCTAAAGGGGGATGGGTTACTTAGATTGAGATCTGACTGTGTCATCAAACAGACTTCAATGACGATTAGTGGACACAATTTATACCAAACTCAATTGAAAGCATCATTTTTACAACAATAAATCTCAATCAACAAATAAAAGAACAGTTCAACATACAACCACCGCAAGTTGCTAAACCAGAACTCTACCTCCGAGACAACACCAAGGAATATAGTGATATCACGAAGGAAATTGAACGGTTAAAAAAGGAAAAATTACCCGAACAACTAGATCATCATGATATACATCAATATACCGTCAGCTACAGTATGCTGATACTCGTCCTGGCATTGATTGCGTTTCTAATTTATAGAAATTCTGACACTCTGGCCAAATGTACTTGGTGGAAGAAAGAACCACAAATAGAACTGCCCCCAATACCGGCAGCACGAACGTCAAGGTTATCAGTGGAGGACTTCAGTGTTCTACAATAGATACAACACGGTAGGGGAATATGTGCAAGCGTGCACAAATTAAAAACTTAAATTTCTCACCAAAATATGAAATTAAGAAATTATGATAAGAACTTAATATAGATATAAGAATTCTACAAAAAAACTGAATTCTTATAATCATATTTCGTTCATATTTTTTACAATATATTTTCCCACAAAAATGCACATTAATAGACACATTTTTCCCATATGAAAATGCAATAGTAGCAAAATTGTACTTTCTCATAAATATTATAAATTCAGGTAATTCAATATTAACCAAATTTACTTGTTAAATGATATTTATGAGAGAGTACAATTTTGCTACTATTATACTAATACTACTATTTATACTATTTTATAAAATGCAATATCTGCATTATTTTTGTATAAATGTGAAAATTTTATAGAATAAAGTTAGTTATCGTTCAAAACTCATCGTTTCATTATTGAGCAGGCTCGAAATTTCATATCGTTTCTATGAGAGGGCGCTACTAGGATTAAATCCATATCATTTTTCGTTAGTACCAACCTTTAAAAGATACGTGTATAAATTTGACAGCTGTCGGACTATTAGTTTGTGAGATATAGCATTTTGAGTGAAGGAACTTTTGTTATTTTGAAGAAAATGGATAAAAAGGAATTTCGTGTGTTAATGAAACTGTTTTTTGATGAAAAAAATGCTGCCGATACCAAAAAGTGGCTTGATGAGTGTTATCCGGACTCTGCGCCAGGCGAAGCAACATTTGTAAGTGTTTTGTTAAGTTCCGTACAGGCCATATGAGCACCGAAGACGATGAACGCAGTGGACGTCCGAAAGAGGCTGTTACGGACGATGAAATCAAAAAAATCCACAAAATAATTTTGGATGACCGTAAAGTGAAGTTGATCGAGATAGCTGACATATCGTTCATGAATGTTTGGGAATGCGAAAGCTCTGCAAAGTGGGTGCCGCGTGAGCTCACAATCGACCAAAAACAACGAATTGATGATTCTGAGCAGTGTTTGGAGCTCTTCAATCGTAATAAACCCGATTTTTTGCGTCGATATGTGACAATGGATAAAACATGGCTTCATCATTTCACTCCTGAGTCCAAACAACTGTCAGCCATTTGAAGAAGAAGAAAGTGTTGTTTCATCAAAATAATGCACCGTGTCACAAATCAATTAAAACTATGGCAAAATTGCATGAATTGGGCTTCGAATTGCTGATGCATTCATCGTATTCTCCAGATCTGGCCCCCAGCGACTTTTTCCTGTTCTCAGACCTCAAGAGAATGCTTGCTGGAAAGAAATTTAGCACCGATGAAGAGGTAATCGGCGCAACTAAGGCCTATTTTCAAGCAAAAGACAAATCGTACTACAAAAATGGTATCGAAAAGTTGGAAGATCGCTATAATCGGTGTATCGCCCTCGATAGCAACTATGTTAAATAATAAAATCGAGTTTTGTTAAAAAAAATGTGTTTTTCTTTAAAACGATACGAACTTTTCAGCCCACTTGGTACATAGTTAATTTTACAATTATTCGAATGGAATGTAACCGCCATTTGCCTTAACCACCAATCTCTTCTTAAACGATGCACACGATGTTCGCACGATGTCTTGACTTAAACGGTTTCATTCACGAGTCAAATCTTTTTCTAAACCGGCTAAAGTTGTGTGTTTTTTGCAATCCGCTGCTTGTAAAATTCCATAAATGAAATAATCTAACGGATTCAGATCTGGTGAATACGGTGGCCACTGTTGTGTCGAAATAAACTTCGGAACATTGTTTTGTAACCATTGTTGATTTTGTTTGTTTGATTGTTTTAGTATTACAAGATGTGCAGTTTACATTTGACAGCGATTTGAATTAGACGAACACTTCAATTGCCGGCCGCGGTATGCATTATTCTTTATTTCAATCTCAAAATATTTTCTGAGCTTTCAAAATTAAGGAAAAATTCTTTAGTTGTACGAATACGCTAAGTTTTAGGATTAGAAAATAGAATAAACAATTGTTAATTAAGGTGAAAAAAAATTCAAATGATATTAAAATAAGATTAATAATCAATAAACTACATCTTTGTATTTTATTTAATTATTTTACTTATTAATTTTTTCCTAACTCTATTTTTTTAGTACATTTCCATAGTAAAATCGTACATTTCTTCACAATTTGGGAATAGTGACCTCACATCAGTCACGTGTTTCATCTCTAGCCTACTTGCCTTGTTGTACTATGATCTGGACAAATTTTCTTAAACTAATCTAGTTTTATACCAAGCATACAGTTTTAATCTATATATTTATTAATATTTATTATGATGCTATTGCTTTATTCCATAGAATCGGTATACAATTTTTTTAATTGTGTTACTAATATTATTCGTATTTGTATAGTAAAACTAAATAAAATAAAATAAAATCAAAACGTCGTTTATTTTTAAAGCAATTAGTCAAATTAAATCAGTTGTAAATAATGCTTTCGTATTATCGGAGTTTAGCGTTGATGAGCGGAAATTCAAATTATTGTTATTTGTGTAATAGAAAATGTTTTTCTTATTTAAATCAGAAGTGAGCTATATTCACTCATAATTTCCATAATGAATAAGATTTTAATTGATAATATTTGTTATTGTTAATATTTTAGTTTCGCTTTTGTTTTCTTGTATAAATTAATTAAAAAAAAAATATGTTATTGTTTAAAATTTAATCAAATAAATTTTTGATATTTGAAAAGTTTTCAGCTGTGTAAAGTTTTTATAATTAATTGACTCATTTTTATTTTATTTTTAAGGGAAACTATGATAGTATTTGTTTATGATACAGAATGCTGTAAAGATGAAGCTGATGATCCTGTCGATGCTGTTCTATATTTTCATCCAAGTTGGGTATCTGATGTACAAAAACTTTCATTATGTGGTCAATTAATGGGAACCACACATTTTTTAAGTGAAAGCTTTTTTAAACCAAAGATTATATCACTACAAAGTGGTAAATTTATTTTGAAAGAATTTGGACGATATATATTGGTAAGTTTTTAAATTTTGATGCTTTTTGTAATGTTTAGCAAAGGCCGATAAGGTTAAATTGAATTTTAATCAGTCTACACAGGTTAAACTAGAGCAGTAAAACCCAAAAATTTTTAATCTCAAAGCTAAATGCCCGTCAGAGTTTAAATGTTCACTGAAAAACTGGCTACATCCAGGCAAATCCATTAGACTTTTTTCAAGACGTAGTTTCAGTCGGACTGAAAAAATGTCTTGTGGAGACTCTAAAAATTGATCTTTTTTTTTGTCGGATATAAAGTGGACTTTTCTGAGGAAGACTTTTTTCCAGACTTATTTTTGAAATTATCGAATTATAATTATATTATAATTGATTTATTATTGAAATTAAAAATGGTTGGAATGAACTAAATGCATACGAATGTATGTAATTGCAATAGATTTTTCCGGATATTATATATACATATATATATAAAATAAATAGCTTTCACCAATAAAATTCACTAAAAAGTAAAAAATAATTCTTCTTTCTCGGTAATATTAAACTGTAAATTTACAGCTTTTCAAGTGTATTAATAAAAGTTAGGGTATGTGTTGTTTTAAAAAAATTCATTCTCCTTCTTTCTGATACATTTTGCGTTTGAGAACTGCCCTTGCTCTTTTGCACTTATTGCAACGTGTTTTTTTGTACCTTGTTCTGATTCGGTGTAATTGTTGCTTCGTTAATTTGGGTACTTTATAATTACTCATACTTCGATGTCCATATTCAAAACTATGACCACTTTTATCACTTATGACTTAAGAAATTATCGCCATAAGTTTTTCCAATATACACGAATCACAATTCCTTCTTTCAGTTATTTTTTGGAAAAAATCGTCTTTTTGATGAAAATAATTTTAAAAATGCATCTCTAAGCAAGTTTTGCGAATTTTGATTGATACAATTTATTTATCTGTCCTCTTTTTTTAAGGCTATTGGCACTGATCGAAATTTATCAGAATATTTACTTGAACATCGTGCGGATTTATTAACATCACTTCTAAAATTTTTTCATCGTGATATACAAACGATTCATGATCAATTTCTGTCATCATCATCAGCAACAACAACGTCAAATATGGGTCAATATAAAAATTTATCAGAAAAGCTTTATCATATATTTGAGACATATCTACCAATTTTACAATATAATGGAAATGTATTCCAAAATGTGCCAACATTACGTTTACCAAAGGTAAGTGTTATAATTTTATTACTTCATATTTTTAATTAATGTGTAAAATTTTGTAGAGTTCTAGCAACATTTTTTTGGATTCAATACAAACATTACAGAGTTGTCAACAAATTAAAGGAGTTCTTGGCGGAGCAATTCTATATCATAATAAGTGAGTATATATACTTACTTGGGAAATAGGCAAATATCTTTAAAAAGAGCATGTCAAAAATATTGCCTGTAGCAGAGGGGATTTTTGTAAATATTATATACAAAACAACAAATATTTTCTGATCTTCCCTAATGATGTTTTACGGAAGGGAATAACGAAATGGCGATATCTCTTGTTTTCACTTGTGTATAAATAATTTCATATAAAACAAAAATCCCATTTTACAGCAACATGATGCAGCATGACTGTGCAGGATTTATTTAAGGAGTTTTTAGGCAGTCGTCATTTAAAATTCATTCAATTTTTTGCTGAGCATTTCATGTCTAGACTTTTTATTTATAGTATATAGAAAATATGCCGTTGATGAAGAAACAACGAAATATTTACCGCATTAATTTATTATAACAATACTTTATATATTGTAGGTATATTAATTCAACTGAAATTGTATTACGGTAGACAAACATTTAATGGATATTTTTTTCTAGAAAGTATCGGAATAGAATCAATAATATTAAAATTTACTCAAGAATAAAAAATAAAAAGACATTTTAAATTAAATGTTCATAATTTTTGAACGAACTTTATTTTAAATGAAGTACATTAAATTGTACTCATTTTATTGTTGCTGTAGTAAATCTAGACACAAAATTATTTTTTTCCAAACAAAACATTTCTAAGAAATAAAGATATTTGGAACGTAAATATTGTCGTATTCTCAAATCATATGTTTATGTAACCGTAACTTGACATATAGATAATTCTGAGAGGCAAAGGTAGATAATTGCCTAAATTGGTATGCTAAATCTACATCTATTTTGCTCAATGTCAAAAATTAATGTGGAAAGTTTGAAAATTGGTTCGTTTATTAAATTTTGACCTTCATGTATTAATCTATATAAATAAAATTAGATCTGTTCATTTGTTCAAAATCGCTAATCTCCGAAAGTTCTTCACCGATTCCTTTGAAATTTTTACACAACGGTGCTTTCGAATTCGAGCGTGTTTTATATACTTTTTATATACCTATGTCACACATGTGAAAGGTAAAAAATGTTTTATAAAATCTATCACTAGCACTATAACAAGCATCATTTATTTCATGCATTTACATCGACAATATACCACATCGTCATTACTCACACGCCATATCAATAAAGCATTAAGCATCATGTGATGTCATCCCCACACAGAATAATAACGACAAACGCTATACTAAATATTTTACCATTTCATTTCAATGTTTCTCATTTACGATCGTTGATTAAAGAGAACAAGTAGGGGAAACTGAAGCATACACTTGCATTTCTATTGCTTATTTGTTGTGAAGTAGTGGCGGCATTAAAAATATGAATTCGCAGGTGCAATACTCTAAATGGGCTGAATGGTTATGTATTGTGGAACATTCGCATTGAAAAAAATGTTTGCGTTATTTATTTCAAAAATCAAGTTTCTTTAAAACATACCAAATTAAATTATTAAATTATAATCTACTCTCTACTAACATTTCATACGTAGAGCCTCATTTTTTGGAAACCCTAAAACTAAAAAAGGCATTTAAAAATGAAAATACTGAATTGTACAAAATCTTAGATGAAATTTCCAGTTTGGGACGATTTACAATACAACAGCTCTTACTTCTTGGGCACTCGCCGATGGATAGGCATGACATCGCAGTACGTATTTTCAGACAGAAAGTGAAATCGCTGATGGATTTCATGGTAAAACATGAAATGTTTGCGTCTGTGCGTTGCTGGATGTACTCAATGGAATGGCAAAAGAGAAGATTTCCACACGTACGTATACTAATCTGGCTCTATAACAAAATCACTTCAAGCGGAATTGACGATGTAATATGCGCTGAAATACCCGATGCCGACGTCGATAAGGATTTGCATGAAGTTGTGACGAAAAATATGATACATGGACCTTGCGGTACACTGAGTCGAAATTCACCATTTGGGAACGCATTAATATTATTTGCAGGAGATTTCAGGCAAACATTACCTGTAATTCCTCGATCGACACCAGCGGATGAAATAAATGCTTGCCTGAAATACTCTATTTTACGACCACACCAAATATGTCAAAATTAACTACAAATATGCGTGTTCAGCTGCAAAATGACTGATCAGCTGAGATATTCTTACATTAATTGCTGAAAAATGAGAACGGAAAGGTGCCGGTTGATCTGACGTCAGGACGAATTTCATTGCCTCATAACGCAATTTAGTGACGTCAAAAGAAGAATTACAAAAATCACGATTGGTTGAGTGAATGAGCTATTCTTTCTGCGAAGAATAAAGACGTCTACGAACTTAACAATATTATTCAGGCTAACATTCAAAGTGAGGCAGTCACATACAAATCCGTCGACGCTGTTGTGGAAGCAGATGAAGCGGTTAATTATCCACCCGAATTTTTTAATTCACTCGATTTGCCACCGCAGACCTTTCAAAGGTGAAGATGTCCTCAGTCCTCGCATTCCTTTGATTCCAACGGGAATGCCATTTCAATTTAAGAGATTGCAATTTCCAATTCGATTCGCGTTTGCAATTACCATCAACAAAGCTCAGGGCCAATCTTTAGAATTGTGCGGTTTAGATCTAGACACGGATTGCTTCTCACACGGAAAATTATATGTTGCGTGTTCTAGAGTCGTCAAACCAGACAATCTCTATATCTGCACAGAAAAAGGAACAACAAAAAATGTTGTATACCCACAAGCATTGTGAAATTAAATATACGAAAAACGTGCGCTTTTTCTTTTCTTTTCCATTTAACCAGACTGAGCCACAGCAACGAGTGGCCAGGTACAGCTAGTAATTAATAATTTATATAATAATAACGGATTTTAAGAAGAACAAGAAGGAAAAACTCACGAAACAGTGGGAAAATATATTTTTTACAATACCAACGTCATGTACAATAAGTTCCTTGGCATTTGTATAATTCTGCGAGTAATTTTTTGGGAAAGTAAAATAATTATAAAAATCTGGGTAGGCATTATGTACGGCGACAGGCGATTATTCCCTATAATCTATTTGAAACTGATCGCCACATATTTCAGCATTATGGAAGGCGATTAAGTTTTAAAACTATATGAAAGCGACAGGGTTTCAGATGTCACCTCAAATTCATCAATATGCGGCGATATCACTGCGAAATGCCGAAATGCAAAAATCGATAATCGCCTGTCGCCGTACATAATGCCTGCCCTGGTTTCTTCTTTTTACATCATCTCTCTTAAAGAAGACATCACGTCGATGGTTTTTAGAAATTTCACCAAAAAGAAAAAATAAAAATTTTCGCGGAATTAATAAATTTACTTTCATTTTTATCTGCTTCAAACAAATTCTAAATAATTTTCACTTCAACTTTTTTATTAATACAGAATTTGGAATATTATTTCACTTTTTAAAGAGTTCCGATATTTCGAGCCCTATCATAAAGATACAGACGTTTAGACAGGAACCTACAGAGCAATTACATATACATATGATTTCGGAATACCAATTGATCGGATCTTTACGGTTACAGAACGAATTTACAATTTGTGAATAACAGCCTAAATTTTGTAAGGACACGTCATGTGAAATACATTTGCTTTTGAACGTGTTCCAGTTTTCAATTTTGAATAATTCGTAGTTTTCTTTTATTTTCAATTTCTAATTTTCAATTTAATTCTTATTTGAAGGTTACTTTTTTGTTTTAATATCTGATCAAATCAAATGAAGCGCAACCATTGAATTTCGTATAAGATCCATTGTACAAAAATAAGAACGCGTCTCTTCACTAACAAATAATTTGTACTGCTGACAGACAATATGTCAAGCAGCATTCATGTCAAATTTTAGTATTGCAAGATGTGTGGTTTACGTTTGACAGCGATTTGAATTAGATGGACACTTCAATTGCCGGTCCCGGTATAAATAGTTTTAGAAAGTGTATTCATATATTAGATAGAAAACTTAAATTACAAAAAAAAGTTTCGGTTAAGCGGAAAGAGCGTTTCAAGTTTCTGTTCAAATCAAAGGGTATTCATCATATTTCGTATATTGTATTTTTTCGTATCTTGTATTTAAATACGACCAGATATAATGAACGTAAATTTTCGTAAACTCTTTCTTTTGTCTCTTATTCCCTGCAGTTTAGCGAAGTATGGCTAATTATAATTACTCATACTTCGATTTCAACTAGGAAACTAATGGTGTTGTTGCATTTTCTTCTCGAAATGAAAAGTCAAAAAGTCAAACGTTTACAATGAATACGAAGGTTTTACGAGAGATCATGAATACCCTTAATGTGATTAATTTTGATGTGTTTGGTGTTAGTCCTTAAAAAATTCTGAATTCAAAATTATATTTTCTTACATTAAAATTTTACGAAATTCCTAAAGCAACCAACCTTGTATAGAATGAAAATTCGTCAGTTTATTTCTCCAGTACCATAAACAATACAATATCATTAATACGAGTATTTAATCTTTTAAACAATATAAATTTTGTATTATAGTAAATGATGTTTCTTATGTTTAAAATAATTTTAGAGTAGTCGCAACGCAGTTATCTTCCGATATTACAAAAAATTTAGTATTAACTGATCCATATCGAATTAAATCTACAGCCGAACAAATATCAGTTGATTTCCATGTACCAATAGGTGTACAAATGATTGTCGTTTATATCTCACAATGCGATTATCGTAAACTAATACAAGATTCACAGAAATCACAAAATGTTATAACACAAAATCTTCCAAATAATAACCATAATAATACTAATCCTCCAATACCTTATCAATATCAAAAACGTAAAGTGAAACGAGATAAATCAATAATATTTTCAAATATACCAGAAGAAGGTAGTTGCGAACAATCATCGACAGGAGTGGAAAATCAAGCGTCAACAACAGCAACAAGCTCCATAAAAATGAAACCATTAAATCGACCAAATCATTTACCATTACGTTTTAAAAATGTTACAACAAAAGATATGCCAGAAAGTGGTTTTGCATCAATAAATTTTGATGAAACTGATAGTTATCCGGAATTTATTGGAAGAACAAGTGTTTGTTCAACACCAATGACTGAAAATAAAATTTTACATGATAACATTATGTCGATATGTGCAAATCCAACCGAAAATTTAATTTTAAAAGATGATAAAAATGATAAAAATATAATAAAATGTACCAATTCAAATGTAGATATTCAACAGAAAAATAAAAGTCATTTAGTACGCATTGATTTTGAAAAATTCTTTTCAAATTTTGCTAGTAACCCATACAAATTGGAACGTCGTAATTCCTTAATGGATTTACATGATTCGTTAAAAAAAAACACAAAACGTTTATCATTACATCCATTTGGTATTGGTTTAGCAAAATTAGGTATGAATAAACAACATCAAGATCTACAATCATATAATGATGATGAAACTTCAGATTATGTAGATGATATTCATAATAGAAAACCATGTCGAACAATAACAGATCCTACGTGTCCAGTATTTAAAAGCGATGGCGAACCAATATCGAATTCTTTATTTCAAGAATTTTTACAACGTTATTCTACATCATGGAATGGAGATGATGATAAAGTTGATAAATTTATTGAAGATTTTAAAGAATTCGATTGTGAAATATCGAAAATAAATGTTAAAGAGAATGAAAATAATTTAGTAAATGAAGAAAATGAAATTAAAGAAAATTTGGATAAAATTGAAAACTTCGAAAAATCGCTTGAAACAAAACAAAATCGGAGGTCCTTATCATTACCATTAAAACCACTAAATATAGAGAGTAATGATCAAACAGTGGGAACAAGTAATATTTTTGAGCGTAAAAAATTATCTGGAATACAATTAACACCATTAATGGCGAAATTATCAATATTAGCATTAAATGAGGAAAGATCAAGTGGTTTTTGTAGTTGGGATACAACACCTGGTATGGAATTGGCTACACCCAGTGATGGTATGAAAATGTTCCGAAGACGATCTTCAATTCGTATGGAAGATACCGTTGATAATTTAGAAAATGGTTTTCAAAAAGTTGAGTTATATATCTGTGGTCAACAAAATACGACATTATTATTAATACTCGAAAATGGTGCTGGACAAAAACAAGAATTAGTACAAGCACTGGTAAGTTTTTAATAATCATAATAAGAAAGATATGCACAAAAAAAATATGTATGGAGATTGAAGATCTATAAGTCTACTTTCACATTGAAACGACTTCCTACGTTTTAGTAGTCCACCATAGACAACACGCCTAAGTTGGGTCTGAAAGACTCGTGAAACAGAGGGAAATGCCTCAATGTGAAAATATTCTAATCATCCTATTCTATGCGTTTTATGTCTATGATTTTGTTTGAATTCAAATACAATGGCATAGACGTTAGTGGTCGGAACTATAGTGTGGCATGTCCCAATTCTAAGCTGACACATATAGCACTTTAAAATTTTTGGTTCTTTTTAAAACCAGAACTATCAGGTCCTTAGATGTCTTGCTTTAAAATTATTAACATCATGTAGGTATTGTTGCAGGTATTTATAATGATTTAATAAAACAGATCATCAGTTGGATGCTCCAATTTAATTTCCATTAAACTATTTAAATTTTCATAATCTATCTATCGTATACCTAAGTATACTAAGGGTACGTTTACATCTGGAAATTATTCGTCGAATTTGTAGCTGATAAAATTATAAACAGAGAATGAAATTATCTTCTGAAAATTCTCAAAAGAGAAAAAATCTTGCGATAATATCATGAAAGAGAGATAATTATCGCAATACCATGTTTTTCGTACGCTCGTAAATATCATGCACATCAAGTTGTCATGGTGATATTTATCAACAAGATTTAAAACCGAACGATAATTCAATAAATGATTTGATAAAAAAAAAAAAATTATTTTTTGATAAATATCTTTTAAAAAGGGTTATCGTTTGATAAATATCTCTTGAGAAGAGTTATCATTTTTAAAAAATCTTTTGAAATAATTTACAATCTACATAGATACAAAGGTATTAAAACAACAGGCAACATATTATGCTAGCACCACAAGACGCATATTATAATTATATTCGGTAATTCATACGAACTACATATAAAAATGAATTTATCAATTGATAATATCCCTCTCAAAATATCATACTGATAATTATCCTCGGTAATAATTATCATGCGATAAATTTAATTGTGTTTATCACACAATTAAATTGAATTGTTTTTACTCTATTGATAAATATAAAATGTATTTCTCTTTGAGTAAAATCGTTGTGTAAAATATTCACAGAGATAATTATTATTGTGAGGAAAATAACAAAATGATAAATTTCATTCTCTGATTATAAATGCTTTTTCAATTTTTTTGTTTTTTTTTTATACTCCGGAAAAAAATTCTCTGTACAAGTCTAAACGCTATCCCAAATAATTACCCTGGACAATTCGAAAAAAGAAAAAGTTACAAATCCAGATATCAAAAATCCTTTTCAAAATTTTGGTCTATAAACTTTTAGCAATTAATACATTCAGAATTTGTCCATATGTAAATGGATCGGGTTTTTTTTCGATTTCAGGAAACATTTGGTTGCAACTCGGCTTTTGTATTGAGTTAAAAAACGATATTCATATTCAAGAGTCGAATAAATGCAACTTTCTTTTGGAAGTTTAGTTTTTATACGTTTTGTATATTGAGCTGAAAACAAATCCAATAAATATTGGATCACTCATGCATATTATAGGGAGGTTATTTTTCTTAGCGATGCACAGGTAAAGGTATTTAAATTTATTAGAATACCTTTTTATTTATGAAAATCTTCTTTTTTGTTTTTAAACATTCGAAGAAATTTAATTATCGATTTTCCCAATATGATTATGAAATACTCCCCAATAAAATTTGTTTAGATATTTACCGGTTCAAAAATAAGAAAAAATGTTTATCCTTTCCTATAAAAATGAAAGAAGGAAATAGTAATATATATTTGGAATTTTTGGGTAAATTCTTTACTAAAAATATTAAAAAAAAATCAAATAGTTTCAAATTTATTTCCATATCTGCGAAAATTTCAGTAATTCTTAATTAGAATTCATACAAATTTCGTATCACTCTAATATACACTCCCAGACACTTGATTAGCAACACTTTTATTTTTAACGTCATTAATGCCATAATGGTGCAAATTCTTAGAAACTTTTTCCGTAATATTCGTTGCCCATTCTTCTAATTCTGATTCTGGGTCATCAGGTAGAATAAAATTACGGAAAAAATCGAAAAGGACGCAAATCCAAAGCAACTATCGAACGAGAACATAGGACCATTTTACGGGATGCATCGAATTCTGTGGAAACTGCTCGTAAAATTAAGGAGAAAGTGGGACCGACGGCGAATGTACATACAGTTCTCAGGATGATCAAGCAGTATCCACATCTCCAAGGATCTCGACCAATTCGCATGGCAATATCGCGATTGGAATGATTTTTTTCTTTCAATGAAGTGATTTTTCCAACTTCTGTTTCGGTTAGTGATTTTCCGCGCTCCATTTCTATCCAGGTGAAACAAAAACTTCACTAAGGTAAAGCAGACAAGTAGCGCACTTGTTTTTTGACGATAAATTGTTTTTGGAAGACCAACGTGCGCCTTGAAAGCTTGAAGTAAACTGATGGCGCTAATCAAGTGTCTCGGTGCAAGTAGCCGAAAAGGACAAAAATGGGAATTTTCACTCAAGCATGGGTTTTTCCCACATCTGGGTCATCAGGTAGAATAGAATAATGAGCAACGAATATTACGGAAAAAGTTTCTAAGAATTTGCACCATTATGGCATTAATGACGTTAAAAATAAAAGTGTTGCTAATCAAGTGTCTGGGAGTGTATGTACATAGTTTTTTTTAGATTCAAAAAAATTACAAAATTTTAATGAACACCAGAAATTTATCATATTTAATTAAAATCATCTTTCAAAAAAAAAGTCATCAACTGAATAATTTGCAGATGTAAACGTAGCCTAAGACCCCTTAAAATGAAGGGTTTTAGGCTGGATACATACAAAACAGACAAAACAGCACAACACAATTTTTTACCAATAAATACACAGATATATGCGAAAGCCTACATTAAATTTGAATGTTTTTGCCTGATTTAATGTGTGTTTGTGCATATACTTCTGTGTAGTTATAGATAAAAAACTGTGTTAGGGTGTTTTGGTTGATTCAGTGTGTATTCGGCCTAAGGCCTTTCATTTTTGTCGTATATTTTGTACAAAATTAAAAAATTTAGCATTTTATCATAAATTTTAATCTCACTATTATTATATATAAAAATATTGTGTGTATGTTTTTTCACACTGCTCTGCTCCACATCAAAACAGCAAGTGAAAAAACGATAAAGGAATAAAAACAAGAAAAAACTTAAATGATGATCTGTTCGAACCAGATAGAAATTAAATTTAGAACGCAAAAAGTCACAATTTGTAAATAAATAAATTCTGTATGTAAAAATAACTGAAAATCGGCCTGCAGCCGATTTTTTGATGCCCTATGGTAGAAATGGGACTCATAGTTAACAAATCTATAGTTTAATGAATTAACTATGAGAAAGAAACACCAAAACTACTAAGGTTTCAAGGTTTTTTCTCCATAATTTCGTTTCGTCTTTTTCAAATTCGCTCAAATTCACGGGTAGGCTGGGACCTAATAGCGTAAAAACCTTTTGCAAATCGAAATCGGCACATAAGTTTTTAAAATACATCGGAAAAACTTTATGAACAGGTTTATTTTCCTCTACGATTATTTCTTTCTGCACTAACCTTGGACCGATTTCACTGTAATTTACTATGGTATCGTCTATTTATGCAGTCAACCCATGTATATACCCAATAATAATAATAAACAAAATTGCTCCACAAATTTTTAAATTAAATCCGAAAAACCATAAGCAAAAAAACGACAAAACTTTCTGGTCACCCTGGTATTCGCTCCCTCTCAGTCGATTTTGTTGAATGGTAGTCCTTACCATAGGGCATACAAATGTAACAAGTCCCTCTAATTTATAGAATAAAGTTTCTTTATATTTTAGTGCAAAAATGAAACAAGTTTCTTCGTATTTTAAATGAAAAAAAGAATCAAATATGTCCCATTTTGTTCGAGCCCTTATGCCATTTTTCAAACAAAAATTAAATTTTCGCACGAATGCAATACAGTGAAATCTGTTTTTACGCGATAAATACGATCCCAACAAACTCGCGTAAAAAAATCGTCTAAAAATAAATACGGTATAATTTGGTATTGCATTTCAAAACACGCAAACCACTATGGGAACTTCTATACATATCGATAAAATTATTTCATACAAGAATTTATGATTTATTTTCTACAAAAATTTTTAAGTTTTGTCTGAGCACCCAAAGTTATGCTCCAAATTTCATACAAAAAATCCGAATTTTGTTCGGCAGCTACCCGAAGTTGTAATCGGATACAACTGATTTTTGGACATAATTGTTCTTTCATTGAAAAAGTGTCTCATGCTAAATTTCATTGAAATCGGTCCATAAATAACGTTACAATGCCCTATAATGCAAAAACACAAAAAACCGAACTTTTGTCCGGCCGCTACCCGAAGTTTTAGTCCGATCAAACCCAACTTCTGATAGAATGGTTCTCATGAGGAAAAAACCGCTCTTACCAATTTTCATGGAAATTGCTTCAAAAATACGGCCGCAATCTTGTACACGACAGACGGACAGACAGACAGACATTGGATAAAAATGATTGCAAATGATTTAGAATCTTATAAAACGTGGAGATTTGCATTTTTTTTTTCGATCATGATTCCAGTAACTTATATACTTCGTATAGAAGTTAAAAATCAGCCGAAGAGAGCGCAGGGCGACTAGAAAGTTTTGTTGTTTTTTAAAATAGTTTTTCGGCATTCATTGGAAAGTTTGTACACCAATTTTGTTGAAATAATTTCCATACATTGATTATAGAAATAGGCGATATTCTGCCAAATTTCAATACAATCGGAACAAGGATAATGGAGGAAGAAATAGTCGTAGGGGAAAATAAACTGTTCATAAAGCCCGATTTTCAGTTAATATGTTTTTAAATTATATTTTAGTTTGATACTTGCGTGTCTCGTTTAACACGACTTGAAACAAATCTTAATCAAACATTAAATATTAATGTTGATGCTGATAAGAGTGAAGGAGGATACAGCTATATTTGTGTCGATCCAAAATGGGATACAGTTCAGCGTGGTGGTCCATGGTCACCATCGGATTTAATTTCATTACAATTTATGCATAAAGATTTAAATATGACATACCCAATTACAGATATGCTTTTAAGGTAAGATGAATTTGGTAGTTTAATTAGTTTTTAGAGTATTATAATTTGAAATCTTTATTTTAGAACGGAAGATAGTGTTCTTTATGGGTATAAATGCGGACGTACACAAGTATTTTATAAACAAATTGCACATTCTCAGAGTGGTTTACCACCACCAGCCGATACAATGGGAACAGTTGCGTTACGAGCTAAAAGACGATTGGAGCGTGATCATGCATTTATATTATTTTAAAAAAATATATGTACTTTTAAATAATTTAAGCTAATATTTTTAATTAACAAAGGGTGCTTTCACGAAACTTCTGTAGACAGTTGTTTTTGTCGGTAGGAAGAAAAGTCTGTGCAGACCTAAAAAATATTTATGTTCGATATAATAGATTGAGTTATAATAGGAAGAGCCAAGCTTAGACGAATTTACGGAAATGTACTAATTTTCATGAATCGTATCCTGTAATTATATGCTTTCGTTAAATTTGATGTCCGTTTCGTTGTGTTTGAGGAATACAAATCACTTAGTACATACATTCCATACCGAAATTTTGATAGTTGAATTGCAAAAACATATTTTTTCATGAAATATGACTCGATGATTTAGTTTTTTATGAAAATTTGTTTTCTGAACGTGTTTCAATTTTGTAAAATCACTTTTAACGTACTAAAAACAATCTTAAAAACACAGAATTCTTTAACGGCATAATGTCAAAGGCTTATAATAAGCACATACTACATGCTTTAATCCAATCGAGTTTTTTTAAATTTGGATTAGTGAAACAATGTGACACATTCTGTTTTTCTGTATTAATTCATTCTCAATTATTTTTTGAAATTTCCCAAAAATTTCCATAAAAATTTTTTTGTGGTTAGAAAATTTTGTAAGTAAAAAAAAATTACTTATAAATAGGCAAAAAAGGCTCGCATGACGTCTATCACAGAGACTCATCCAACGTGCAAATGGGAAAAAATTAAAGGAAACCGCAACCCAACGGAAAAGGCAGTTGGAAAAAAAGAAATTTATGCGACATCAGAGGCTTGCAAATGAAGATGTACTAACTGTACTAAATGTACTAATGTACTAAAAAGGACAAAATAAATTTTAATATCGACCTACATGGGTACCTGAAAAGAATTCCCTGATATGACTAAAAAAAAGCATGGGGCGGAAATACACACAGTTTCAGTCTCTTAAGAGGCGTCCAAACGCACAGTTTTTTACTCAATTTTGCCTGCGCAAATCAGATTTGCGCATGAAAAACTGGGCGTCTGGACAAGTCACAGTTCGTTTGCGCAGGCAAAAGTGCGCCTTGTGCGATTTCAGATCGTGTCTGAAAAATAACTGTGGTACGTGCATGCAAATCGTAGCGTGTGGACGAAAACTCATTATTTTACACAGTTTTTATGCAATGCGAAAGGCGAAAAGCACGAAAATGTCTTCAAGAGACTTTTTAGAGGAGTTAAGCTTAAACTATTCATTATTAAAAGTTCTAAGCACAATATCTTGACATTAAGAAGTTCCAAAGAAAACTGTGTAAAAATATGGAAAAGACGGTATCGTGTGGACACAAAATTTGCGCAGGCTTTCCCACAGAAAAACTGGGCAAACTACGACTGTGCAAAAAGACTGAGCGTTTGGACCGTACTTTACAGACACTTTTAAAACTCAAAATTTGTTTGGCGGTAAAAATTTTGAATTTAAATAAAATAAATTTCAATTAAATCAAAATAAATTAAAAATTCAAGTACACAAAATGAAAGGAAAAAATAAAAGGAGTGCGAATTTCTCAACCAAAGAAATAGCACTTATCTTAAACAAAAAAAAATATCACAGAATGTAAGAGAACAGATAGGACGGGAATGGAAGATAAGTTAAAAAGTTGGAAGACGATTGAATGTGAGTTTTTTTCGTTTTTCTCGCTATGAGATTGAGAAAAGTAGAGCTTAAGCTCTCGATATTGGTAGCTTAAGCTTTACTTAAGCTCTGAATAATCCGAACTGTGAAATGCACTTTGTAACTTAAGTATTACTTAAGCAACAAACTAGGCCACTGTGAAATCGGCCAATAGTGGCGGAAATAAAATTATGTATTTTCTTTGAAATTAGTGATAATTTACTTGAAACATAATGCTAGAGAATCCCAATTTAACCGAATAAATCCCAAAACAGTAAAATGTATCACATAAAACAACTATAATAAAAATGTTATGTATTAAATCAAATTGGCTCTAGCGAACAAAAGAACTGTCAACTTAGAAGTTTTGTCGAGGCCCCCATCTGTAATAATATTAATGAAAATGGATAGTATTACGGAGATTTTAACTTATGGTAAACATATAATAAATGTAATTTAATTAACTAAGGACTTTTTTTTTTGGTCCGAACTTGCATTTAGCTATTTTTTAAGTACCATAAGGTACCATAAGTACCATAAGGTGAAACTTGCGATTAGATTGCTGTCAGCATACTCATATGCGTATACATTTCCATTTGCATTTCTGAATTCATTACCTTCATTACCTTTCATTAATATAATTTAATAAAATAATAAAAATACGTTAAATAATCATTATAAGCACCTTCTAATGCTTCCATTTTTTTTTGGCGATTGTTGCTAACAAAAATTTGAAGTGCCGCAAAGGTCGTACAGCACCTCAAAAATTGTTTTTTGTCTGAGTTTTGGCCTCCTTTTTTTCAGGAAGTTGAGCTTTTAATTTTCAGATCGTGCGGATAAATATTTAAAAAAAATGTATGAAGTTTAATTTGTATAAGGGCCCTGTTATGTTGACAAAAATCTGGCGATACCAACAGAACAATTTGTCATGGGTTCGATCCTCGGTGTGGCACCCAACGAACTAAGCGTGCAATTTTCACTTATCTTCGTGCTACACAATAATGAACTATCCATCGCAATACAGATGCTACAGGTGCAGAGCTTTTCAGCTGCACAGACTACGTAATAGTTGCTTAAAAACATCGGGGAGATCGGGCAGAATGAAAGAGAAAGTCAAAACCCATAAATCCTTACTGAATGAAAATGCACGGCAATACTTTGATTTCAATTTATTTCACCATTCATTTTACATATATATGATCTGTTTTATAATAACTATAATAATAATAATAATAATAATGTTTAAATAATGAATTGACTAAATAACAATTGAACAGGCAGACTACAATATAACAAAAAATCAAAAACAAAAATAATAAAATTAAAAATTTTGATTAAGTATAAAAATCTTTAGACAATAACAATTTGTTAATTCCATATTCTAAACCAATTTAAAATGAAAAATTAATACAAAGCTAGAAGTAATTGTTTTCTGGAATGTTATTCAACAACCTAATATTTTTAGAAACAGCTGAAACTAAATACTATTTTTTAAAGTTAAATAAATGTAAATATATTTCTCCCTGTTTTAAAAAAGGAAAAAAGTTATTTTTATGAAAACGTTTTTTTTTTCTTTTTAAAATTTTATGGTTGTCCGAATAGCATTTCCGAACCGGGTGGAATAATAGTTTGATCGGCACCACTAAAATAATTAGCCGATTGAAACATATTTGAGACTCCTAAAATTGGTGTTGAATTTTTCAATTGTTTTGGATCATTTGAAATGGAAATTGTTTCATCGTTTTGATCATTTTTTGAGATTTTACTCTTATCTTCTATGTCATCAATTTTAACAGGATTATCGTGATTAACATCATTCATTGATTGATATTGTTGTAATGTTAAATTATATGGATTTTGTATATAATCCTGATAAATATCAGTTCCAGATTGTGGTAATTGAGCCTGTACATAAATTGGTGCAAAACTTTGTACAATATTTGGTGGTGGTATTTTATTTAAGCTAGGATATTGATTGCCACCTATTAAATGGCTAATTGGCACTCTTGGTATTGTTAATTCATCATGTTCTTCATCTTCGTCATATTTTGAATTTTCTAAACTTTTCATTTTAACCATTATTGGATCATTTAATGTATTCGATTGTTTTATATCTGTTAGTAGTGCTGGTGATGGTATTTCATTTGATGAATTTAAATTTTTTTTCGTTGAATCTTCATCAATTGAATCTGATATATTTGTACCACTTTTGAATTGTAAACTTGATAGATTATTTGTTTCATTTGATATTTCGATTTTTGACGATGATATATCCGAAACCTCAATATTATTTGAAAATTCTAAATTTGTTTTAGTTGATATTTCACAAGTATTATTTTTTGAAGTTGGTAATATGATATGAATTTGACTATTCTCATTCAATTTCGATGATGACATTAAAGATGAATCATTTATTGAATCTGTTAATTTATTTTCAATTTGTGAATGAATTATTTGTGAATTATAAGATGACAATTGTTCGGGTAATTTAGCAATTGACGAAGAATAATTTGGATATTGATAATTTAAAGATGAGCCAGATGCGGAATTCTCAAATATATGACTAGGCGAAAATTGTGTATTTTGCTGTAATATATTAGCTTGTGGTACTAAAATTGGTACATTATGTTTCGGTGATGTTCCCTAAGCAAACCAAAATGTATGTTATTTATATTCTTCTTTGCGTTGTTTACGTTTTTCTGGACAGAATGGCACAAAGGTTATTTATCATTCAAATATTCGTTCTAACTCACATATACCGAAAAAGTACGTTCAAATTTTTATTATTAGTATATTAGTTTTGCCACTCCATTTGTAACACATCGAAATAATGGTCGTAGAAAGGTTTTAATAGTATGGTTGTGTCAGGAATCAAAAGTTATATCGATTTATGCATGTTCGTATACAAGATAACTCAAAAACGCGTTATCCGATTTTGATGAAATTTACAATGTGAGTTGCTTATTCCTTAACTTGGTTTCGCATTGCATTTGAGCAAAATCGATCCAGGGGGAGTAAAGTTATAAAGGAAAAACTAGGGTGACCAGAAAGTTTTGTCGTTTTTTGGTTTATGGTTTTTCGGGTTTAATTGGAAAATTTGTGAATCAATTTTGTTTAAATTAATTACATAGGTTAAATAAACGATACCATGTTAAATTTCAATCAAATCGGTCCAAGGATAAAGGAGAAAGAATTAATGCTAGGAGAAAATAACCCTCTTTACAAAGTTTTTTTGATGTAATTTAAAAACTAATACATCAATTTGAACAAAATTTACAGATTGCACTTATGCTAGCAGGGTCTAGGTTATCTGCAAATTGCAAGAAATTTTGAAAAGAAGGAACAAAGTTACCCTGAAATCTTAAACATTTCCCAAATTCTTATAAAATTTGTATATAAATTTCTGACTTAGTTCCTTTGTTTACATCTTAAATTACCCAAAAGTGAGAAATGGATTGTTTTTCCTTCACCCATATGTAAAATGTTTAGTTCTATCTATGTCAGAAGTGGTTAGAAAATTGTTTGAAAAAGAACAGCCAAAATTTGAAAAACGGCGGTACGGTAAGGATAGGAAGTTTCCAGACTTTATCATTAGTTACACTTTGATTTTGATATATAACACTTGTTTATATAAAATATAATTGAATAAAAATTAAAAAATGGAAAATCTTGACAAAATAGAATCATATTCGTTCTTTTTCATGTTGTATGAGTGTAACAAATTTTTCTGAACTTGTTCAATTAATATCTCGTCAAAATCACTCATACAAACAAACTGACTTTTTAGGTTATTTTCCTTTCTTCAATTGCGTAAAAAATTTAAAGTAGAACAACTTTCTGCGTTGGTTACTTCAAAAAAATATTCGTTGTGAATAGCCAAAGAATTTTCATACATTTTAACTTTTCTGCACTGCGTTACGGTACGCTACTTCACCCATTGTGAATTTAAGGTTACGCTATGTAAAACGTAAAATTGTTTTTGAGATGGAATATATGAGATGGTCACTTCTAACAAAATTAATTAAGATAAGGAGAGCGCAAATATTGCTGGAGATATTTTTTGAGCGTGTGAGAAATCCATCCATAACAACATTTATTACATATAAATTTAAATTTTAAGTGAAATATCTCTCATATCTTATAACAGCAACGAAAATCTGTCTTGAATTCCAAAGTGAGTTTTTTGTATTCAAGTTTAAACTTTTGTACCACTCTGTTTTTAATGCGTTACAATTAAAATACCTGTCCTAGGATTACTGGTTTATTAACTAGTTCATCAATTGGTGGTTGCAAAATTATGCTCGCTTTTGGTACTTGGACTAAATTCTGATGTGATGAAACCTGTGATTGTGATGCTTGTGAAGAAATTCCACTTTCCAGTTTATTACCCTTATCTTGTTCATCGATTACTGGTCCATTTATTTGATTAGTTGAAAATTGGAGTAGAGTCTGAGAGGACGATAATGGGGGTCGCGGTGACATCATAATTCCAGAAAATTGAGACATTGGTTGAATATTAATAAATGATGGTGAAATAACTTCCTGTTGACCTGGTTGATTGTGCTCTGATAACTGCACATAATTTACTATAATATTATTTTATATAAATAACTCTTTAAAACACATTATATATTCGAATAAAAATAGTTTCTACCTTCTTCTTTAAATAATTCATCTCGTAAACTTGGTAAAAATTCTCCAATGCGTTTCCATGTTAATTGCCATAATGGTGAATGTTTCGTGCTATCATCATAATGAAATATACGCACCGAATGCATGACAAGTAACATATTTTTTAAGATTTCCAACATTTGTTCGTACAACAAATCAGAACCAACTTTCATAAATTTTTCAATATAATCTAAAATTTCGATCCATAAATCATTAAATGTCGGTAATTCGATTAACGGTGTTAAATGATGTAAAAAAACTTTCGACATTATCGTCGCTGTACGAATACGGGATTCTTCTAATAAATGTTGATCGATATGTTGTATTGAACTACTTTCTGGTAAAAGTTCATTTAAAAGCGGAAATAAAACCTAAAAAGTGTAAATTATATTAAATTGACATAATAAAAAGAAAATCTATTTTTAAAATTAAAAGAAGTATTCACAATAACTTGCCATTTTCAGAATAGGTAAACCAAAAATAAAAATGAACTGTAAAACCGATTCGAGTTAACCTAGGAATTTAATCGGGGTACTTGGATAAGATAATCTTAAATTTAAACGTTCACTGAAAAAGTGGCCATAAGACTTTCAGAAACTTCGGAATTAATCGACCGATATTCTTACAACACGAAACTTTCAGTTAATTTATATTTTTAAATAGCTTTTATAAAATTTAAAATGTGTACAAACCTGTTTAAAACAACTCGCCCATTCCGCACCTGTTAACGTTTGTAAATCATGAACTAAAAGTGCTCTCTGTTGTAAACAAGAAATAGCATAAGTTCGAACTTCTCGTCGACGATCAACAGCCAATCGAGCAATGCCCTGTAATAATGGACACCATCCTTGCGCCCATAATGCTGAACATTGTGGAACAGCACCTTCTTCGGCCCACCAACGAAATATTTGTGCTGTTCTTGTATACAAAGTATACATGAGATCTAATAATTGTATGGCAATTGTTTCATATCTTTGTATTAGTTCTTCATCATCACTATCACTACTATTTTCATCTTTTTTTGTACGGCCCTTAGCTAAATCTTTTTTGGATGATTTTTTTTTTAAATGTGCTTTACCAGTTGTTAATTTTTGACGCATTTTAATTCCACCGTTCAGGCATGATTCAACAAATGTTCGTATACATCGTACGCAACTTTCAAAATTATATGGTGTTATGTGAGCTACGTTGCGTACTATAAACGCTAAACTATCCCAACATTTGAATAATGCAAATGGGTCATTATCCATTAATTTACATGGGTAAACTAATGAACAGCCAATCGGTGATTGAGGACGAGATGTTGTTATTAAGTCTGTATCTTTATTAACAAGTATCCAATTTTCTCCTGCTGGACTTATAAATTGTGTACTTGATATAGAATTTTCAGATTTTTGATTTACAATTTCAGAATCTGAAGTATATCCACGATCAGGTAAGCTCGAATCTTCTTCACTACTTAATGCACCATCAGACTTTGTATCAATCAATGGTAGTGCCTCCTCAAATTCCGGAGGAAGAGCACCAGCGCCAACACATTCAAGTGTTGTAAAAATAATTTGCCAATCAGTTTCGGTATGAATATTTTGGGCACTAAAAAATTAAACTGATATTAATATTTAAAAAAATATATTTACGTTTATATATAGGGTAGGCCAAAGTTATATTAATGAGAAATAAAAAAGTTAGTTCGATCCTATTTAAAAAAAATTTAAAAATTAACATAACAATTAAAACTTTTTCATAATGCAAATAGTACAGTTCGTACGAGTATATCTTCAAAATTGAAACAAATAATTTTCTTAATTCAAAAGAAATTTGTACATTAAAACAAACAACTGTCTTTGTTCAAAATTTAGACGCATTCATTTAAGTTTCTAACAAAATAATGCAGAGTTCTCGAAAATTGTCATATCCAATAAAGAAATAAACACGTCCAAAGAATCAAAATTGCACATAGTGGGTTATCTAACACTAGTATTCTAATAGAATCATGCTTTTAATGGATAACTTCCAACAGCTATATTTACTTGAATTACTTCATAAATACTATTGCTACCTTTTTTGATAGACAGATCAAACTAAGTACAGGATTCCCAACTGTTTAACAACATTTGCCAAATTAGTTTTCACTATTTCTGTTTCAGTTACTTTTGGCCCACCAATACATAATTTTAATTTTAAATATTCTTACCTTGTTTTTAATAATTCATAAATACCAATTGAAATTTGCTTCGATATTCTATAAATAACGTTTGGTTTTAACATTAATAACATTTTTAAACTTTGTAATACGATTGGACATAATTCTTCGTTTCTCATTAAATAAATTGCCAATTTCAATAATGCAATTGTTGTTCGATTAAGTAAATAATCATAACCACAAGAGGCTCCACCAATTAATAATAAATAAAAATTATCTTTACATGATGACCATAAAGGCAACATTCGATCGCGATTTTGTATAACAATTCGTACAAGAATTTCCATTAGAAATACAACAATATCTTCGGAATATTGTAGTCCAACAGATTTATGAGCATTCGGAGCTTTAATCGAATTTAACATTATCTTAATTAATTCTTGCAATGATTCGAAATGTACAAATTTAGATTCGCTTATAATTTGATCAATTTGACATTCCCGAATACATTTTTTGGCAATTTTTATAATTTCCTGTTCCTCATAAGTTGGTTGACGTTGTCCTTCTGAACTTAAATACGAATATAAACTACTCAATAAACCAGCATCAGATTTTTGTAATGGTTTTTCCTGTATTAATATCGCTTTACCATTTGGTTCACAAAAATCTTCAACTTCTATTAACGTTTTTGGCAATAATCTTAATCGAAATAATTGTACAATAACTTCCAAAATATTTTTCCAACTTTCACGCATACAATCACCATATTCATGGACTAAACTGAATACCGATTTCATAGATGATTGTGCCTTTGTATTAGCACCAAAAGAAACGGAGACAGATATTTCATTAGCTTCCGGTTGAATATTAAGAAGTGTTGAAAATTTACATAAAGTTAATATAACGCCATCGAAATCTTCATAAAGACCATAAAACGCCGATATTCCAGCACATTTTGTAAAACCTAACAAAATGTTCATTAAATCATTTTTTTTTTCGTCTAAAAATTAACAATATTACCATTTAAAGTTTTTTGATAACCGTTTT
This sequence comes from Xylophagus ater, assembly GCA_963422695.1. Lineage (NCBI taxonomy): Eukaryota > Metazoa > Arthropoda > Insecta > Diptera > Xylophagidae > Xylophagus > Xylophagus ater. Next base: position 40,655,749 of record OY730478.1, read on the forward strand.
CACTACTCTTATCAAACATAAAACTTAATGCAGCTAAAGTTGAACCCCAGACAATATTAAACAAGTCTTTATCATGTGCTGAATCCTGAACATGATGATAAGAACTGCCGATGCCACGCCGCAACAAGACTTTCCAAAGATAATTTTCTCGAACGATACCAGTCTGTTCAGCTGGCATTACAATTTCATCATTTCTTTGAAAGGGAAAAAATAGATATTGCTAACAATCCGTTATACTTAGAAAAATACATACTTTATAGCATTAAAAACATTCAACAGCATATCTTGATCGAAATCTTTATTCCCGTTTAGACCTCGTAAATTCTTCAAAAAATCTTCAGGTGTCATTGGAACATTTAAACGTTTTGCATTATGATTATGTTGGTCCATATTCAACATAATAATAGCATAGGCAAGTCGAAAGGCTGCATCTGTATTTGCAAACGGTTCATTATTGCATCTCTGTACAAATAAACAGAAAACCACTTTAGGAAATTAATTTTGAACAAAGCATACAGAATCTGCCCTCACAGTTATTGGGGTAAAATTTTTTGTGTAACTTACTATCGATGGACCTTACAGAAATTTTCGTTTCTCAGAAACGGCTTTTACGAATCGTTTTGGAAAAAATAAATATATTGTAAAAGCTATGTCTGGCGCATTAGACCAAAAATTGGAACTCATAGACGATTACTAACACAGGGTCTACATTAGCCAATATTTCTGGTATACCAGTAAAATTGGTTGCTAAAAAGCTAGTGTAGACCCTGCTGGTATACCAATTTTTCTGGTGTGACAATTCTGGTACACCATTTTCGTAGACAGCATTGGTATACCAATTTTCGACATTTCGCATTTAATAAAATGGCGGAAACTAAATTTTTGCGTAGTGAAATTATCAAATTGATAAAAATGTTCGAGAAAAGTTGAAAAATATAGAAGGATTGATTTTAAAAAAAGGGGCATGGGAAGATATTGCCACAGAATTGAATTCGACGCTTTAAAGCCAATAATTTGGCTATTTTTATTTTCTGTTCTCGGTTCAACGGCATGTCAGATACTGAATTGGTATACCAGTATTGGCCCACGTAAAAAAAACTGGTAGTATTTTATTTCTGGTAAGCCAATTGGTATACCAGAAATAAAAGCTAATGTAGACCCTGTGTTAGAGTGATTTTTCAAAGCCGTCACGCTTTCTGACGATTTCATGACAGTTTTCCGTCATGAAAAATTTTCATTGCAAAAATCATATTACACGGACCATCATAGATGATTACAATATTCGACAATATTGCCCATAGAAATTTTGTAACTTTCTATATAGAGATCATACAGGATTACAATGTTCGGGAACAGTTTTTGTATGCTTGCCCGGTTACGGTCATTATCTAGTTAAAACAAAACTTACGTGCCAATGATCAGCAAAATGTTCCATAACAAGAAATATAAGTGGAGCCTCACCAGGTAAACGAAAAGTTTCCAAATATATTCGCAACGCTTGATCAATACGCATATTAGAAAAATCAAATGATTCAACGAAATTCTCTAAAATTTTACTTTCAACATTTTTCTTTTTACTTATATATTCCCCGATCATTTTCTTATCTAAACCAGGATTTTCTCGTAGAAATAAAGCAATTTCCATTGGATCAAGAATTGAATTTAAAATGCCATTTTCTTGAAGATATAAAATACCTTTATCTGGTCTTTGATTAAACAATTCTGTGCCTTGTGCTAAGACTCGTTTTTTATTCTTTAAATCAGCTAATTTTTCTTTCCAAATTTCAATATGCTGATTCTCTGGTTTTTTATTACAATTCATAAATGTTGTAATATTTTCAATAGCAGAACTTTCACCAGCGCTTATATTTAAATCAGGTTCAATTATAATGCGTTCAAGATCTGAATTATTACGTGAATGACGTGTTGATGCTTGTTGTAAAATTTGATTACCATTTTTTAAAGATATACAATTCTTCTCGATATTTTCAATTACCGTCAATAATATATCCATTGATAAAATATGTGTACTATAAATTGAATTCGTTGCTGATAATGTATTTTTTGATAATAATTTTGTAAGATTTTCAAACAAATCACTACAATATAAATTACAATCATAATTTGTGTATAATTCTGCTACAAAACCTGGTATTCGCCATAACTGTAATAAATTATCTAATGATAATTCACGCATTTCATATGGTGTACGAGGATTTTCACTAGCTATGATTTCTGTTAATTTTGTTAAATAAAATTCAAGTTGGAATTTTAAATGTGATCGTAATGATTCGAAAAGAAGAAAACAAAGTTGTAAATCAGCTGCAAATATTGTTAAACGTTCTGAATTTAAAAGCTAGAAAAATACGCAATAGTTAGCAATTTGTATCTTTAAAAAAATATATTTATAAACTTACAGAAAATAAATTTCGACACATTTCATCTTTAACAAGCGCTAATAGTGTATTATATTTTCCTATATTATCTGCTCCAACTTCCAATGCAACTGTTAATAAACTCAAACCCATATGCATCATTGTATCAGTATTTTGTTTATCCAATGGATTACAAAGTAGAATTAAAAATCGAAATAATTCTTGAATACATGGCAATCCGTATGGTAATAACGGGTTTGTGCCATCAACTTCAGCACTATTTTGTTGTGTGAAACGAACTCCAACTGAATTAATATATTCTCCATCGTTAGCACGTTTTTCTTCATCTTTCCCATCAATTATGGGTTCGTCTTCATTATCAGCATCGTTATCTAAACTATCTTCACCTTGCAATAGCTTTTCCGTTAATTCATCATTATTTTCTGGTTGATCTTCCGCTGCATTTATCGTTTGTGATTCTTCTCCGGTACTAACAATAATGGTACCTGCTTCAACATCAACAAATGCAGACGTTGGTGTTTGTGTTATTTTACCTTGCATATCAACAATATTTCCAATAGGTGTAGCTGGAGTGGTAGCTAAGGGTGGTTCTTTTAAGATATTCAAACCACCAATTTGGGGGCTGTTCAGATATTCTTGGTTAGCTACAATCGGTTTTTCTTCATTTTTGAAAACACTTATACGAGGAATATCCGATTTTAAATGATTCTGCTTTAGTATTTTCGATTTTCGTTTTTTCAATTGTTCCATACTTCCGGGAATCATTTTAAACTTTCGTAGTAGGCCAGCTTGTTGTCGATCATCAGCAAATTGTGGTAAACGCATAAATAATAAAAGCACCATATCTTTTAATGCTTGCTCGGCTGTACGACGTAATAGCTCATTAAGACGTGGTTCAAAGCATATTTTAAAACAACTGAGCATAACTTCACAAACACTTTCATTTGTTAAAGCACTACCTTCAGGACTTCGCATAAGCGTATGCAAAACTTCTACGACACGCATTAAAGTTACTCCATCAGAAGATTGATCTGTACCAAGAAATCTTGCATGTGTAACAGCATCAGCAATATTTTCAACGGTTGCTGCTAAGGTTGAATGTAAAGGATCTATTAACAAAAACATTTACATTTCAGTTCATTAAAAATATAAATATTTAAAAAGTTTTGTATACCGATTAACCCATATGATAAAAATTTATTAACAGCCGACAAAGCTAAGCTGGTTATCGCACCTGTTGTTTCTTCAGTCCGTATAACATCTAGGAAGGGTCCCAAAAATATATTAGGATCGATAAGTTTTATGTCTTCGATTTGGTTAAGAATATTTTTTAGTTCAACAAACTGTTTCATAAGAGCATCCTGCTCCTCATCCTATTTTTTTAAAAATTAGATTGTATAAAAATTAAAGTAATTTTTTCATTATGTACTTGGTATGATGTGGAACTCCAACGAGACCCTCTTCGCATCGCTGTCATAAGTGTTGACATTTCACCTCGTACAACGAAAATCCCATTCCCAGGCAATGCCATTTCTAAAATTCTGCTTTTAATTACAAGTTACGATAAAAAGTATTCTTCTCACACAATTTGGTAAATTTAAAGTTATTTTCATCAAAAAAAATGTACTATTTTATTCTATCATTTTCCTGCCTACAAAAACAAACGAAAAACCAGCAAATCTTATTAGCTGACGTGACGTTTTGACCACAGAGTTAGACATATGAAGTAGCAATTTTAGTTTCAAAGCCGTTAATAAGGAAAGATCTGTAAAATTGCTTTTGCCCACAAATTTTCACTTAAAAAACTAAATGAAATATGAGGAAGAAATATTCGAGGGAAACTCTTTCTTTTTTTTACATTCAGCACGTTTATGTGCAGACCGAACCAGTACGTTTGGACCAAAAAAATGCGCGCATAAGCTAACTTTTTATTTCAAATCAATAAATGGAAAAATGTTACTGACGCATTTTTAAGTTTTTGTTAACAAAGTGCCTTAATTTATCAAAAAAGTGAAGTGAAGCACGTTGGGGCGGGCTACAGTGAAATATGTACACTTCTTGATTTGTGCATTGAGCATATAATACAAGAACAAATGGACGGAAAAAAGTTCCGCAATAAAGACATTTTTGATAACATTTGTGAACATTTGAGTTCATACAATATAGTAAAAAGTGTAGAGCAAGTGGCTCTAAAATACAAAAATTTAAAAGCGCGCTATTTCGAAGTAAAAGAAATCACAATAAAAGTAGGGGAGGCAGAAAAGATTTTCCTTACATGGAGAAAATGGATGCCCTTGGGCTTCCTTTAGTGCAGACCATAGATATATATATTACTAGATTACTCGAAGCAATAAATTTCTTCAGAAGCGAATGGCACATTTTCGGACTTCTCTTTCTCGCGCCGAACACACAATACTGCCAACATCAGAAATGGTTGACTTTTTTATCACGAAGCGAAAAACAATTATAGCGGGAATTATTCAATTTTTTGAATTCCTTGCAAATATAAATTTTGTATTTTAAAATAAGGTAAATAAAAAAAACAATATAATTTTGTTCAATTTATTTTATTTGCAATAACATTTTTTTTACATTTTCGGATTGTAAAATTGTGATAATTTATTTTGAATATAATGAATATATTATTCCAATATATATAAATATTTTTGAAAACCTAATTTTTTTAAAATTTATTTTATTTAAAAATTCAGTGTTTGACCCTTTTCTGTCTATCGATTTTCGTTAATTTTTTGCAATCGATTTCATTCCTGTGTTTCTTTATTTTTCTCTGCAGTTGATCACCCAATTTGTAATTAAAAGTATAATATTTATATGAATTATAATTATAATATTTTAATGAATTAAAGTATTTTAGAGATTATGTGAGTTTCCACTTAATGGCATTACAAGAGTTAAATTAATTATTTTTTAAAGTCTGTTTGAAAAAAAAAGTATTCACATACCTTGGGGACGATTACTTCTGGTAACCCCAAGACTGGAAGAGCACTGCGACCTTAGATTAGGGAAAATATGGATAGGCCTTTCGCAGGGGAAATTGAAGCACTTTTGGAATGCACTTGCATTTTTATTGCTTATGTGTGCGGCGTAGTGGTGGCGTTAAAAACATGAATTCGGAGGGGCAGCATTGCAAATGGGCCAAAATCTCATGCATTCTGGAACATCCGAATTGCAAAAAAATGTTTGCGTTTGATTGCTAAAAAAATCAAGTTTTTCTTAAACCTACAAAATTAAATTATTAAATAATAATTATAAACACGTGTGTCCTTTCCTGCGTAAACCAATAGTCGAAAGCCATTTCATACGTAGAGCCTCATTTTTTGGAAACTTTAAAACCAAAAAAAAAACATTTAAAACTGAAAATGCTGAATTTTCAAAAATTTCGACGAATTTTAAGAATTGCCCCCATTTTAACCAAAAAATGACTGTCACTGGTAGATTTCGTTAGAATCAAAATAAAAAAAAGTGGGTTTTGACGTTTCGGCGTGGATTAAAAAAAAACGAATTTTTACTAATATATGAATTAACATAATTTCTATTTGATTACCAATAAGTAAATAAACACCATAAAAACTTCTTTTTATACGGCAAGAACGAAAATTTGCACATTTTAATAAAAAATATATCAAAGTTAGTTGTGAAAGAAAATTTCACGAATTTTTGGATGTTGTTTGTTATTACACCCAGAAATTAAACATTTTATATAGGAAATTTATTAACTTTGATTATTTAATTCAAAAGAATTTGGTTCGGAATCCGAAACGCACTAAAATTATAAATTAAAAAAACGCAATTTTTTTCCCTTCCAAATTTGACAGTTCGGCGTGAAAATCGATGCTTCAGACCCAGATATTGTAAAAACGAGTTAATGCCTATGCTTGACTGCGACTCAAGTAACTCCTAAGGCCAATTCGATTTATGTCTATCGAATTGAAATGATGACTGCAAATTCTGGTATATCTCGGTGTAATTTCCTTTGGGTTTATTTGCAGTATATTGCACCATTTAATCAAACGATTTTGAGTTTTTGGAAATCTAAATTATCCAATTTCTTTAAATTTTTTTTTTCTGTTGGAAATTCATTTTACTTACCTGAATAGCAAAACTTCATTGTATGACGAAGGTTTATTATTCCAAACACAACTTTTTATAGCACACCGCATAGACATTGTTTTAAAATATTTTAATTAAAATAAAATTTTGATACACGTTTCATAAATTTAAAAACAAACTTTGTTAAAAATATTTACTTCAGCACGAAAACCAAAATTTTAAATTTGGAGACAAGTCTGTGATTTCGATCATATTAAGTTGGCAGACCTGAAAAATTAGAAAAATTCGACCATGACGAAAAAGACAGATAGTTGTAGAATTTGGAACTAACCAGGGATTGTAAACAGGACAAAAATTAATAATTTTTTGGTTTTCATAATTTATTTTGCATTTTTATTAATAATTCATATACAAAACATTTAAAATAATTTTTAATTTGAATTTTTCGGTGTTTAAAAATTAATGTGAATTTTATTTGGTGTTTTTAAAATTTGTGGTAAAAAAAGAGGTTTCTGCCCCTGAGGAACATTTAAGCCATGAGCGAGTAAGCGAATCCTAGTCCAATAGTATTTAAGTCATTGGTGCAGACTTTGCAATAGAATCCAGTCATATTGAAAGTAGGCATTTTTATACTATCTTTAACACATCTGTCAATAGGTTACATTTTATCCATCTTAACATCCTACAATCGCCCCCCTCGTCAATAATGTTCGTCCCGAACATCTAATTAAAATAAATTTAATATTTTGACCTTCCAGAGACAATCATCTTTTTTTTTTTCGACCATTACCATCTGCATGATAATTGTCGCCGTGCGGACATCCTATCCACACGACATCATCTTTATTTTTTTTATTTTTATTTTTTTTAGACTATTATCATGCAGGCATTTTGTCTGCATGATAATTGTCGCCGTGTGGGCATCTTATCCACACGACATCATCTTTATTTATTTATTTATTTTTTTTAGACTATTACCATGCAGACATCTTATCTGCATGATAATTGTCATGTGGGCATCTTATCCACATAACATCATCTTTTTTCTTTCGATCGTTACCATGCAGACATCTTATCTGCATGATAATTGTCATGTGGGCATCTTATCCACATAACATCATCTTTTTTCAAGTTTCCAATTTAAAGAATTCTTGGAAACACAACAATTCTGAATGAAAAATTAATCGTACACTTTTTTCATACACACTCATTTCGATTAAAAATAATCAAGTTCGTCAAAAACTGTAAAATGTCTTCATATATTGTAGTGTATTTTGTCTTCTTCTGCATTATCCAACGATATATGTATTCTACCACTGAATACACTAAACAGAGTCTTCAACTTGGATTCTGATTTTGCCACATTTGCAGTCTTCAAACCACCCCATCTCAGTAATAGTATATACACTAATAACGAAATAGAATTCTGTGCCATTCTGCAATGGTGCCCAAAATGTATACCCAAAGAAATTTCTGTTTCTTTTCTTTGTAGTTCTACCAAATATAACTCGTATTTTCATCTATAGATATTTGACAGTCCGTTTCCATTGATTTCTCGACCGCATATCGGATAGCTGCTGATACAACGTAACTTCCTGCCCTTTTTTGATATCTGAAAACTGAAATATCACTATAATTACATCTGAATAATATACTGTTATCATATTTAACGTCTCATTAATCATTTCCTGTGAACCTCAAATATACCACTCTTTTTTCTCAGTTTGTAGCCCGGCTTCTCTTAATGCGAAATATTGTCATTGATGATTTTGTTGGCACTGGTACCGATGTCGAATGATGATCTGCCGCTGCTTCCTGTTTGTCAAATGAGTTTATCGATCCTTTGGCTGGAGTATTTGGTTCATTTTCCTGTTGTTTCTGGTATATTGAAGATCCAATTCGATTGATGGTAGTTCGATTAATTTTTCAGTAAGCAGTGCCCTTAATTTATAGTGTTGTAGACAATATTTCACTTTCTTTTCTTTGTTCAACTTCTGCTGGATTTAGTTTGCCCACTATAATACGTGCAGCTTTGTCATTTCTTCCTCCAAATCTATGTTGTTCTTGGACTGTACTTGTTTAATAGTGACGACTGTGTACCAAACATTGACGCTGTGCCACAATCGCATCGCCTTGTTTCTAACTTTAGTAACATTTGTCACTTCTTCGGCATGTCGTAATTTACGCCGTTCTAAACATAATTTTTCTGCGAAAAATCTCATTTGATCTTCGAGAAATTTCTTCTCAGCTTCATGTCCCTCGTTTCTACGACAGATAATATCTTCTTCTTCACGGTCCAATTCAAAACGTACCTCGATTTGATATAATTGCTTTTCCAACTGTTCTCGTAGTTTACGATCGTCTTTTCCACGCCGCTCTTCCATATGAAATTCCAACAGGAGTTCTTCCCGTTTATGTTTTTTTTTTTTTCGTTTTCCATTTTAAAACTTCCACTCGTTTCTTTTCTTCCATCTTCCTTATTTTAATTTCTTGCTTTTCAAGATATTCTATTAAAGACTGATCCTTTTCTTCGGTTTCTATTTCCTTGCAACCTTTCTAACTCTTTTAGGTCTCAATAAACTTTTCCATGTCTTCACGATATTGCAATTTTATTTCTTCTAATTGTTGTTCATCTAGTTTCTGGACAATCCCATCAATAATTTTCTTTTCTTTAATGAAATTTTTATCTCGCGTTGCATTGGCTTGACATTTTGAATTCATTTGTTGTTGCCGTTCTTCTCGATATAATACTTTTCGATTAGCTTCATTTTCACGGTACTGAATAGAACGATCCGTTCCCTTGCCTCGTGCTCAGTCTATAGGTTCGATTTCCTCTGGCTGTATATATATATATTTTTTTTTTTTTAAATAAAAGGATTATTATTATTTAATTGTTCCATTTATGCTTTTGTAACATAGGCTGTTCGTAATTTTATTTCGCGTTCTTTAAGCTGATTCATTTCAGTAGTGTTTTCGTCGATATTTATTTCTTCATCTCTGATGTCGATGTTCATTAAAAATGCAACATTTAAATTAATTTTCTTGATTTTTCTTTAATTTCGATTCATCAAATTAAGCTCCAGTCATTAAATCTTTTTGTTCAATTTTTAAAATTTCCAATTTTGCCCCTCTTCGATGGTTTGTTCCGCTTTTAAGCATACTTCAAATTTTAAAAAGTTACCCAAATCATCGACCTGATCCAAAATGAATTCGTGTATTTTCATAAATAAATGAAAAACAACGTTTCTTGACGACTCCTGTTGATCCATTGTTGGCTGTTAAAATCTTCTCGAGAATTTCAATTTTATTGTATTGTGATTGTTTTGGTCCAGCAACGTTTAGTCGATCATAATAGACTAATTCTGATTTTGAGTTTTCTAAATATCTTAATTTAAGATTACCATTTCTTCAATTAATGAATACATCACATTGAACAATTAATTCACCATCATTTGAGGTCAAGTTTTTCGCAATTTTTATTTTATCTTCAAATTGGGTATTCTCTCTAATTCTTCCTTTAATTTCACTATTTCTTTCGCTATCTGGTTTCACATTTCTACACTTGAAGTGTATAACATCTTTTTTATTGGATTGTTAGGACAATGTGAAAATCGGTAGTGAATTTCTTGTCATCGATTTCTATTTCTGCCGTTTTCTTTCCTTTTGTCTTAATGTTTGCTTGACCTATTCCACTTAAAGTCCGTGTTGATGATTTCACATCTGCGCTGGTTACTTTACTAAATATTCCTTCGTTTATTACATTGACGATACTTCCTGTGTCTATTAACGCTTTTGTTGCACATCCTTTGATATTTATATTTTTCATTGCGAGTTTGATATACCATACTTGTAATTAAATTTGTCTCGTTATTGTCGTTTTTCTAACATGGTTTTCATAATTGTTATTATTAGAAATGTTACGATATATGTACGAATCGGTTGTTGGGTTTATGTAATCGTTCACGTTTTTCTTGTCCATGTTCTGGACATTGAGGTGATTTGCATCCGTATCGATTACAGTTAAAACATTTTTGGTGAACACTAGCGCAGTTGTTGGCTATATGTTCTTCTGCTCCACATTGGTAGCTCATTATATTCACTTCATATTTAAATTTCCTTTTTAACTCGCCCTTACTTTGTCGATCAATTCCGTCATACTTGCAAAAGACTGTTATTCACACTATTTTCTTCGTTTTCTTCATTTGTTTTATGGGTTATATTTTCATTTCTTGTGGACTTTTGTTTCCACTGTTTTTCACATTCTTTTCCCTAAGGTATTTCCTCAATTCACTTAAAGATACTTTTCCGTATTTTCCATTGCACTTTGTATATAATCACTAAAGATTTAGCAATTTACTAACTTTAATATTATTAATGGGGATTTAATACAGGAAAAGCCCACAAAATTAAATTTAATTTAGAATTTCTAAATTTTCACTTTTTATTTAATCACTACGGTTTTATAAAATTAGTAACTGCCTTAGAATATTTGCCCACTTTTTTTTTTTTTTAAACTTTCGGTTCTTTTTTTTCAAAATGGGGATTATGTTAATGCCCGGAAGGCACACAAAATTAAATTAAATTTATAGTTTTTAAATTGTTATTTTTAGTTGAGCCCCCATTTGTAGGAAGAACGATAATTAATTTATAAAATGAAAACACTTTGCCAATTTATGTTTAGTTTAAAAGTTTATATTGACTACAGCGCCAAAGTGGTGAGAGATAGAACTTTATGGTCTTCGACAGAAATAGTCCTCATGAAAACCTCCACAACTTTGCTGAACATTGTATTCGCGTGTGACTTCTATATAAAAAGTTCTTAAATTTGCATTGCCTCCAGCGCCACAGCGGTGGCTAATTGAACTTTGTTGTGGGTGTCAGAATGTGCGCCATAAAAGTCTCAATAACATTGTCTCAGGTCAGAATCATGTCCGATGTATATTTCAGATTATAAATGAGGTTTTTTAAAATGAGCTGTCAAACCCCCCTTTTGTAACCACCCGACCCCCAATCTCCCGGGAACAAAATTTCTCCACGTTTCAACTAATTCTCTACAACATATCAAAAATCGTTTTTTTTTTTTTTTGCTCAACGATATATTTATTTCCAAGTTTAATTTTTGATGGCTCCGCCCATCTGATGATCACAGTCGATTTTTCAACTAGCCCCTACCGAGAGCAAAGATGTTTACACATCAAAAAGTCTGTTCATAAAGCTTTTTGATGTACATACTTTTAAAACGAATATACCGATTAAAATAAAATTTGCAGAATACATTTATTTCATCAGGGTCCAGACTATCTGTGATTTAGATCAAATTTGAAAACGTTATGCGGAAAAACTTTGAAATATTATTATCTTTGGCTGTTTATGGCCTATGGTTGGTACTACCAGAAGGTATATTAGTGTTGTCACTCCATTTGTAACACATCGAAATAATCGTCGTAGCAAGGTTTTAAGGGTATGGCTGTGTCGGAAATCAATTTATGCATGTCCGTCCGTCCGTATACAACAGAGGTTCCCAAACTTTTTTGCCTCGTGGACCACTTGCCATGTTTTTGGGTTTTGGGTAGACCCCCTGCTTACCTATATTAATTTTTTGCAAATTCATCAACATCAAATGAATCACCAATTTCGAAAAGGGCTCATGTCGGTTTTTTTTAAATCTACTTTTTTGCCGTTATTTTATCTTCACGTATAGACGCATGTTCCATGAGAAACAGGGACTCATATTGTGTTTTCCAATGTGGAAAAAATGCATGTCCTTCTGAAGATGAGACTTTTGGAAACTAATTCAAGATATCCTATTTCAAGGTCAATTTTAATTTGTCATTTTGGGGACCACAACTTGAAGTGTGCTCAAAATACGAAGAAATTAATTAATAGTTAAGAAATTAACTCCCAGTTCATAAAGGCGTCCAAATTTTACTAAATCAAAGAAATCACTGAAAACTCTCAAGTGGTTGGTACCACTATCATGGTTTTGGAGTTCGATTATATGCAGAATCTCCCACTGCCAGTTTTGCCCGTCCAGGAAGTATTTTATTTCCGACAACTATGACAGCGGCGAAAAGAACTTTCTACTCCTACCACGAGGTTCAAGCCCTCAAATGACCCAACGAAGTCGTATCATGTTTAAATGATTATATTCGTAAAAACGAAAATCATTTCAGTATGTTATGACGCAGTCCAATGGTTAGCACTTTCAAAAAAATATGCCGTCTAAAATTCCATATAGTTTGGCAGAAATTCAGTTTTTTCTGTCTCCTGAACAATTTGAAAAATCCAACATGAGCCCTTTTCGAAATTGGTGATTCAAATGTATTTTTGACAACTGGTATAGTGCTACTCACTTTGGAAGGGCTAAAAGTGAGTATACCACCCCAAGATCATAAATATTATCTAAGATATTATGCGACGTTGTAAATTGTATAATGGAATAGACAAGAATTTCTACTGCGCGTATGTGTGTAACATGATGATATCGGTATATCATTATGTGCAAGTTTTTACAAGTTTAAATTGTATGCCGACCACAAAGCGGAGGGCAACAACTTACAAAACCGTAGTAGTGTGTAATTCTTAAAGAGTTTCATATATCACAAAATATACCTAATAACTTAAATTTTAATATAATTCTTCTTCACATTTCAAGAACATTCATGTTTTGAAAATTTTTACTTCATAGGTACTTTTTTAATTTATGTAGAATGTAAATAGTTATATGTCTTTATATTATAAGGTAGTATTATGTAAGTAAATAGGTACTATCTGTGTATGGGGATTATTCCATTCATGGAATGCCAAAATTAATGTCACGACCTGGCTATATGAGATCCACTAATGTTGACCCCCATTTTCGTTTTATGGACCCCCAAATTTTTTTCTCGCTGACATGGATCCCTTGCAGATCGTAATCGACCCTTGGGGGTCGATATAGACCACTTTGGGAATCACTGGTATACAAGATAACTCAAAAACGCATTATCCGATTTTGATGAAATTTACAATGGGGGGGAAAGTTTTGTCGTTTTTTTGTTTATGGTTTTTCCGATTTTATTGGAAAATTTGTAAAGCAATTTTGTTTAAATTAATTATATTGTTTAACTACATAAATAGACGGTAGCGAATCGGTCAAAGGATAGTGGACAAAGAAATAATACGAGGAGAAAATAACCCTCTTTATAAAGTTTTTTTGATATACTTTAAAAACTAATTCACCGATTTGAATAAAATTTGCAGATTATACCTATGCTATCAGAGTCTATGTTACCTGGAAATTAGACAAAATTTTGAAAATAAGAAACGAAGTTTCTTTATAACTTTGTTTGAAATAATGTAAGTTTTAACAGTTTTTCTGTCCGATTTCTACCATAGCGCATCAATTAGCCGATTTGGCTATAGGCCGATTTTCAGTTACTATTTGTTTTTTAGTCCCATTTCGTCCATAGGATATAAATTTACTATAAGCTGATTTTACGTTACTATATGTTGGTTATTGCTTCAATGACGTTAGGTCGGCTCCATACTTTCGTTGAAAAATATTTATTGAACATTTCGTTTTGTTAGAAAATTTTTTCCATTTTTCGCTCTAGAAGCGTAGTAATTGATTGCAAACATTCGTCAATGTATGTATTCTTGTACTTCTACCTTAAACTATCATTATATACTTTTGGGAAACCAATCAGATAAAACTCGGTGACCACTTCGATTGCAATACCTCTAATATGAAGTACAAACTTGCATAAATTTGTTTACAATATTGTAATATTAAATGACCTTTTTTAGGCAAATATTGAATTAGCCCCACCTCCGCAGATAGTCACGAGCCGCCACTGCTTAGACTATTTCAGAAATAAAAGTTATTTCATACTTCTGGACTTAAAAAATGGATTCCACCAAGTACATATGGCCCCCAATTCTGTTAAATATACTTCTTTTGTGATTCATAATGGTCAGTTTAAATATGTCAAAATGCCTTTTGGTCTTACTAATGCTCCTTCTGTATTCCAAAGATTTATTATATCAATCTTAAAACAATTTGTCCACAGCAATCAGATTGTCGTTTATATGGATGATATTTTGCTGGCTACGACTAATATGTATATCTGAACATATTATTTTGTTGCAAGATGTTCTCAGATGTTTGACTCAAAATAAATTGGAATTAAATTTAAGTAAATGTAAATTTTGCTTCAGTAAAATCGACTATTTAGGTTATACTGCCGATATAAGTGGCATTCGCCCAAATGAACACCATAAAGAATCCATCATGAAATACCCAATACTAAAAAATATAAAGAATGTGCAAGCTTTGATAGGCCTCTGCGAATATTTCAGGAAATTTATCCCCAATTCTCACGAATAGCCAAACCTCTATATGATTTATTAAGGAAAAACTCTAAGTTCAATTTTGATGATGAATGTCATTTGGCCTATGAAGACTTGAAAACCAAATTAATAAACGCACTAGTACTCGCAATTTATGACCCTGAAAAAGAAACGGAATTGCACTGTGATGCTAGTGCCACTGGTTTTGGCGCTATATTACTACAACGCCAATCGGACAATAAATTTCATCCCGTATCATATTTTTCTAAGCGAACTACTTCGGCTGAATCACGCTATCATAGTTTTGAACTCGAAACCCTGGCTATAATCTATGCGCTGCGTCGATTTCGAGTATATCTTGATATCCATTTAAAATAGTAACTGTTTGCAGTTCTTTGACACTTAAGCTGAAGACACACTGTATGAGACAAAACAGCCCAACACAGTTTTTTAGCACTAAATCAGTTTTGTTACCAATAAATACACAGAAGTATATGCGCAAACCCACATTAAATCAGGCAAAAACATCTACGAAAAAACAAAATATTTTCTTGAATGTTTCGACATATAAATACACGCAATCAAATCGGTCAACCCTCACTAAATCGAACAAAATAACCGCAGTCAAACTTACCAATATTTTCGTCTTAACAGAAAAATGCATGAATTTAAAGGAGGCGACGCACACTGAGAAAACAAAACAAAACAGATGTTATGAGTGTTTCGAAACGCCAAAAATCATGCTTGGTACTGTTCGATGGTATCATGTTTTTATAGTCAAATATCAAATTTCACGTTTAGAAATGAAAAAAAAAAATTGAAATTATTTGAAATTTAATTTACAATAATTAATTAATTAATTTTTATTTACAAAATTTAAATTTTCTAAATCTAAACTTTGCAATAGAGTGTAATGTGGAAAAATTATTTTAAATTTTTCCTTTTTTATATCGAAAATGTTAAAATAAATTCGGTGCTCGATTTTTGAAAATCTTGTGTGAATTTTAAAATTTATTGAAACATGTCATCTAATGGAAATTAGCCCAGTCAATAGAGCATAAAAAACGGCTCCAGCTTGCAAAAGGTATAGGAAACTTTATATTTGGCATGATTGTTCAGTTAGGTGAGTTATTAAAAATTCCGAGTTTTCGACCTTGGGGGGGTGCCGCTCGCACCCCCACACCGGGCTAAAGGGGTGGAAATCGCTTTTTCGCGATTATCTCGTTACCGGTGTAAGATACGTTAATTGAGGTCAATATAAAAATTGTAGAGCATGCAATTCTCTACATCTTTTACTTGAAACTTTTTTTTCTAAAGTTTATAGTTTTGAAGCTACAGCGCGTGGAATGTAAGCATTTTCCTAAATTTTTTAGAAAATCTGTTTGCGATAATCCACCCCTTTAACCCCATGTGGGAGTGCGAGCGGCACCCCCCAAGGTCGAAAACTTGGAATTTTCAATAACTCACCTAACTGAACAATCATGCCAAATATAAAGTTTCCTATACCTTTTGCAAGGTAAAAGTACCCATTGACTGGGCTAAATGGTATATCCATCTAAATTTGAAATTTAGATTCTAATTAATTTTGTTTTCTGAATGACACTGATTAGGCAAAACAACCAAAACACTTAGTTTTGTGTTATTAATGTGTGTTAGGTTAAGCCAAATCGTTTCGATAAATTTGACATATTTGTTTTTGGCTGTTTTGTCTGATTCGGTGTGTTATCAGCCTTACTCTTAACAAAAGAGACGTCAACCCCCGAATCTCTCGTTGGACACTTGAATTACAGAACTACAACTATATCATACAATAATGGGGGGGGATCCAATATAGGGTGGCCATTTATTTCTGCGGTGAATTCAGTACAAAAAATTTTGTAACTTTTCACGTAAACTGTAAAGGCTTAAATCTTTATAGACATTAGTGAAACAAAAAAAAAAATCATGTGTGCTGTGCACACGCGGTAGAAGTGGAACCTTCGGAGAACTAAACAGCGAATGAATGAGACGAGTATCAGGGGTTGGATATTTATAGGGTTTATTTATTAACACATTGTTGACCGGTCACTTAACTCGTTAACTCGTGTTTTCATGCCCAAACGTTGTTGACCGATCACGAGCTAACTCGTGCCTGCACTTGCATTAGCAATTTCAATTTGTGAAACCCAGGGCAATATAGAATACTGCAAAAGCTTTACTGTAACTCTAACTTACAAAATAAACTTAGATTCAAAAAATTTCTATTAGAAGTAGCTAGGGAATGGATACCTGTAGATTCAAATGAATCCAGCTTTATACCTGGCACTTCTTCTCGTACTTCTAAAAGGGCTCCGTACAATGATCCATCTTCCAGGCTGTCAGGACAACTAAAGGCCAATCTCCACACAGCCGACATCCTATTCTGATAACAGAAAGGGAGAAACAATCATCCTACGAATTTTGTCGTCTTCTGCAGATCAAATTTCCCCATCTGATTCTTCATCTGCCAGATGATTCCCCTCAAATGCAGATAAACTTGTTCATCTGATTTATGGGTTTTCATCTGCATTTGCATACTCTCACAATAATAATACACGATATCGTCGCACACTACCCAATTTTCTTATAGGAAGTTTTTGTATGACGAATTGATTTTTATGGTCTACGCAAGTTAAACTTTTAACTTCTATACGATGTATATAAAAAATAAAAAAATTGGTTTTGCAAATCTCCACGTTTTATAAGTTTCTAAATGGTTTGCAATCATTTGTATCCAATGTCTGTCTCTCTGTACAAGTATATCACAACAAATGTTGTGATTAATTAAGGACCACGTTCGCTTCGAATTTCCATATTCATATAGCTTTCTTTTAGAAAGGCTTTCGGAAGGTAACGTGATTTGAACATACGTATAGAAGTTTCGTCGTTTTGCACTAAAGCTTGTTTTAAATGTGATAGGAATTTAAGCCTTATGATAAAGGCTGAAAACACAATTTGGTACTACATTTTCCTATAAAATGGAAGGGAATGTTCTTAATTTTCCCATAATATTATAAATTGTGTGGGGACAGACCCTGATGTTTTTATTCGATCAATCCTAGCGAAAATTGCAAAAGTCCATCTCTTTCTACTTTTCTGATTTTTCTCGTCAGAATAGGATGTCGGCTGTGTGGAGATTGGCCTTAAAAGACCACGTTTTAGAAAAAATAGTCAACTGTGTAAAAATAAATCCAACTAGAACGTGTAGAGTATGCTCTTCAAAAGGAAAGCGCAGCGAAACAAAATGTATTTGCAAAACCTGCTGTGTACCATTACACGTAGGTGATTGCTATACAGCATTTCATACAAAAAAAAAAAGTATTAAAAGTTATCTAAAAGACATGTACAAAATTTCATTTCAATTCATTATGTATACATAAAGTTTATTGAAGGTTATTTATATTGTTTCAGTTCCACATTGAATTACGAAATAATAGCCGGTGACATGAGATATCTTCAGCGTAAAATTGGCGGTCAACAATGTGTTAAAATATTTACTTCGTTTACATGGCGGTTTCAGAATTGACTTGAGATCGACTTGAAATTCAACCCGAGTTTTTTATCTTTACGGGATTGAAAAATTGACTTGAAATCGACTTCAAATCAACGTCAATTTCATAGACGCTGCCAAACAAATTTTTCTTTTTTAGGTTATGTTACCCCTCTTTTCATACTCCATTTAAAATTTTCAATTCGATTTGAAGTCGATCTGGGTTTACATGCAAATCTCAAGTCGATCAGAAAAATTTTTGTGATCGGATTGACTCAAGTCGATTTGAAGTCGATATGGGTATACATGCACGATATTCGGATTGAAGTCGACTTCAATCCGGTCATGTAAACGAAGTAATTGTTACCAACTTTAAAAGTTATTTTACATTTTATTATTCACACTCTTTGTTTTTAATTTCAATAAATGGCACGAGTGGCTTCTGGTAACCAAAGTGTGAAATGAATGCTTTGGCACAGTATAATGAACAGTAAGAAAACTGGCGAACAAAATGTGAAAAATTACGAGTGACCTCGCCAATTTTACGTTTATTTTTAGAATTTTACGCCCGCTTTTACCACCCATTCTTCTTATTTTCCATGCATGTGTGCTTTTTCTCAATAAAAAATGTATATAAAAAAAAACCGCCATCTTTTATGCTCTGTCATTTTTTTTAGATTACGCTATGTTGGTGTAACAGAGATGAATATATATATGTATTAATAAACAAATTCTTACACTTACGCAAATAAATCATGCGGTATCTAAAATGTTTTTTTACGAGAACCAGCTGTGCTATTTACGCTGTATTCCAATTTACAAAATTTAAAAAAACAAAAACATGATTTTTGTATATTTTATTTGAAATTATATTCTTTTCAATTTTTCTAGCGACAAAAATATTTTAAACAATGTCATAGAAATAGAATTTTCCAGCGTCAAAAAAACTTAAATATTTCTCTCGAAATGGTTAAATTGTAATTGTTAATGATAATCCATTTAGAATAAAAAAATCTGTAATGATTTTTATTTTACAACATATATGTAAAGAATTTAATGCAAGTTCACGATTCTTCATTCATATAATATGTATTTAAAACATTTTAAACTAAAGTTATTGTTTCTTTAATTCAAAACTTTCATAAAAATGTCGATTTCTGTTTTCGAATACATATAATTATATTGATGCAAAATGTTCAAATATTTCAAATATCTTAAATTAATTGTGTGTTTTATTAAAACCTTAAAAATAATGATATCATGCGCAATTTTTTCCAATTTTAATGTTAAAATGTAATTTCTGAAATTAAAATAGTGTTTTCCAATTATTGAAATATAAAACAAATCTGCAATGCTGTTTTCCAATTATTGAAATATAAAAAAAAAAAAAATTTCCTCTGTTTAAAAAAAACCCACGTGCTTATCAAAAATGCTCTAACACTTGAAAAAAACGTTAGTACAATTTGAAAAAAGTGTCAGGACATGGATTAGGCGCTTAAGAAGCACGCGGGGCTTTTTGCTTTCTTCGTTTCATCCATTCTTTTGCCGAAAACGCATAAGACCATAATAAAACTATTATTTGTCTCCCTTGCTACAATTATCTTATAGGGAGCACGTGTTGAAATTTAATATATTTGATTTATAGGTTACTTCTTTCTTTCTAATGAAAAATTTTAATTTTCTTTCCTTATTTTGTGCGGAATTTTTTCTTTCTGTCATTCTCAGAGGAAGTATTGGGAAGATCGCGTCTAATTTCTCTGCATTTCCTAGTCAAATTACTGTCTGTTTATTATACTGAGGCTTTGGTTTGGATTTGATCAATATATCTTTGAAATAAAGCGTCAATTACTGTTTTCGCTCTTGTTGTCGATTCAGTGCGACTACTGCACATTTTAAATTTAATTTGATGTTGAGGAACTCAATCAAAGGGAGCGCTGTTTCCAATGCAAAGCTAACATTAAAATCACTACTTAAAATCATCGGAATTTTATCGTAATCTTTTTTAAGAATCCGCGATATTTCTGGTGTGTACTTTAGCAAATTCTCGTGGATGAATTCAATAATTGTATTTATTGATTGGTTGGGAGAAATGTAAAATGCCACAATTATAACTGATTTATTATGGTCCAATCTGCTTTCACAAGCAGATATTTCTCCCACTTTGGAAAGCTGAACAGACAATGACTCTAGTTGTTGTGCATTGAGATATATTTGTGGAGTAACAACACGGGCTCCGTCATTTATATTATTATGGTATATTGCAACTTCGCCTGCCCTCGTATATTTTCTTTCATATTGAAAATATGGGCCAATTTAACTGAAAAATTTTTTTATGCAAAATTTTGCTGTTTTGAATTCTGATCGACTGGTATTTTATCTTGGTAAAAAAGTGCCGCTTTTCTTCGAGTTTCAAATCACTTCCTACGCGGCTAAAAAGTTTTCACTTGAAAAAACCTTGATAAACTAGTAACAAAAACATTTTATTTATTTAAAAAAATCACATTTTCTTTAGAAAGCTTTAGGAGATCGTTTCATTCATTTTGGGATTTCAACTCGAATTCATAAATAATTAAAAATGAATATTTAATTGGAATTTGCGTTGAACGAAATGAACGAAATTTCACAGTATTATCAAATAATCAGTACATTCAGTACTTGGAAACAAAATCAGTACAATTTCAGTACAACTTTTTTATTCAGCACAGAAGCTGAAAAATCAGTACTGTACTGACAAAATCAGTACGGATGGTCAGCCTAATCCAATATGAGCCACGCCGACGCACTCAGTCGCTGTAACCTCATTTCAGTCTTTGATGAAGATGATATTGACTTTCAGCTTCGGGCTGCACAAAATAGAGATGAGGAAATTGTCAAAATACGGGATAAAATGGAAATCGGACCAGTTAAGCTTTTTGAATTGAAGAATGGCATAATTTACTGGAAAGACTTGCGTAGTAATTTATGCTTTTATGTTCTCAAAGAAATGGAAGATAATGTTGTTAGATCCATCCATGAGAAAATTGGCCATATGGGAATTAATAAGACCTACGATCAAATCGAAATGCACTATTGATTTCCGGATATGAGACCTAAAATTGAAAATTTTATAAAAAATTGTATTAAATGCATTATTTATTCAGCACCATCAAAGACAAACGACCGTAATCTTTTTCCTTTTGATACACTCCATATTGACCATCTCGGTCCCTTGCTATCAGTACAGTCTAAGCGTAAATATCTGTTGGTAGTGGTTGATTCTTTCACGAAGTATGTGAGACTTTATGCTGTTCTGTCAACCAGCACAAAGGAAGTTATCGCTAGTTTGACCGAGTATTCAAGACACCAGTCGGCCGCCTCGGATCGTGGCAGCTGCTTTACATATTTCGAATTTGCTGACCAAAATATTACACATGTTAAGGTCGCCACTGGATCTCCACAAGCCAATGGCCAGGTTGAACGTGTCAACAGAACCCTCATACCAATCTAACCTAATATTATAAAGAGGAAAGGTTTGTATTTTTGTATGGATGTTTGATACGAATAAACTCAAAAACTACTGGACCGATTTCAAAAATTCTTTCACCATTAGAATGCTACAATATCCCTGAGTAACATAGGCTATATTTATTGCTAGAAAAAATTAGGGATCCCTACTAAAACTTAAATAATTTGTATTTTTGTATGTCTGTAACGAATAAATTCAAACTACTGGGCCGATTTCAAAAATTCTTTCACCATTAGAATGCTACGTTATCCCTGAGTAACATAGGCTATATTTATTACTAGAAAAAATTAGGGATCCCTACTAAAACTTAAATAATATAATCTATAGAAATATTAGAAAGAACAATACTGGAGTGGAATCTTGTATTTCGATCCGACTGAATTTTCGATTCGATTTAATATTCGATCTGAATTCTTTTTGGCATCGCGTAAAATTATCGTATGGTTAGTGTGGCTGTTGAGAATTCCACGCAAATGGTATAAATTTTCAAATTGCTCGATGAAATTTTATGAAATTTTGACAGCTGATAATTTTTTTTGAAAAAATTAATTTAAAATTTTTGTGTTTTAGATTTGTTTTTAGTTTTGAATTATTTTTTTATTTAATAACAAATATTGAATGTGTGGTCTCAATGAAACAAAATATCTTCAAGTGTTTTCGGTCCTTAATTTATACGGTGGCGTTTTTTTTATTTTGTTATAATGATAATTTTCACTTCGCTCTTAGAGCATTTTATTTGGTTGTAATTTCATGAAAATCTTGATAATTATTTTAAATTCAATTGGGCTTGTCACGAGACTTGATTATTTTTGCGAAGATTTTTCGCAAATTTGACTGATAATTCTGATTGGTCGGGGAAAACTTAAATGTCATTTCCGCAGAAATGACATTAGGCAGTCAGTTATTTTGAATATAAAATGCATTTTGAATTAAAAAGTCTAATAATGCCCTTTTTCCGACATTTTATACAATTTAATAGTTTTTGGTATTTATTTCCAAAAGAAAAACCCGTTAAAATAAATTCAAAAATGCATTTGTCAAAAATAAAAAATTTATCTTTGCAAGTTTTTGAAGATAATCAGCTCCAGGGCATGTTTATTTTTGACATAAGCTTCGCAAATCTGCGAAGTCTTTTAAGCATTTTGATTGGTTCAACGAATTGTCAAAAATAATCATATAATTTCGCAAGTTTGCGAACTAACGCGTGACGAGCCCTA
The DNA here is from genome assembly GCA_963422695.1 of Xylophagus ater. Taxonomy (NCBI): domain Eukaryota; kingdom Metazoa; phylum Arthropoda; class Insecta; order Diptera; family Xylophagidae; genus Xylophagus; species Xylophagus ater. The sequence continues at coordinate 40,678,777 of OY730478.1, forward strand.
TAACTTTCAATTAAATTTTGCAAGCTTGTGATTTTTTTGCATGAACTCAAGTGAAAAAAAAATTTTTAAAAAAATATTTTATTTTCTTTTTTTTTGTGAAAACTACAAGAATTTATTAAAAATTTGAGGAAATAATTGTCAAATTTTATTTTGCATTAAAAAAATTAAAAATATGAGGATAAACATATAAAATTAAGTTTTTCGAAAAACTCAACACTAATCGAATGAATTTTATACGATCACAGTGTAAAATGTTTTCGATCCGGTCTTAGCCGATACCAAATTGGTTAGTCGAATCGTATATACGATGCAATTGGTTCAAATCGAAATACAAGATTACACTCCTATTCATAGTACTACTAACTTTATGCCCAGGCAATTGTTATTCGGCGTAAGGCGAAAGGCTCCTACAGTAGATCATCTAACGGAATGTTTAGAAGAACAAAATTCCTGCGAACGAGATCTAACCAAGTTTCGGGAAGTCGCTTCGGAATTAATTTCCGAATCCCAAAAAACCTCCCAGAATCATTTTGAATTAAAAAATAAGCTAGCCCAATTATTTGAAGTCGGAAATGTTATAGTTGTTCGGAATGTTGATGTGTCTATCGGAACGAACAAGAAACTTATTCCAAAATTCAAGGGACCTTATATAATTCACAAACAATTACCTAACGACCGATATGTTATTCGTGATATCGAAAATTGTCAGATAACCCAACTGCCGTACGACGGAGTTGTCGAAGCATGCCATATCCGAAAATGGAAAGTCAAGGAAAAGTCTGAACTTTAATCACAGCAATTAACTTAACTACGCAACACTCAAATCTAGTTTATATTATTATTTAATCATATTTTATCGTTTAATTAAGATTAAGAATTTGTAGAAAGAAATATCCTTGGTCGGGTCGCCTAAGATTGTCAGGGTTGGCAGAGCTGTTGCGATATTATCTTTGATCAGCCCTTGATATTTCAAAAAGAGCGCCTATCAAAGATAATATCGGCTAGATGGCGTAAAATTAGTTAAGAAGAAAGAGGAGGTAAAATTGTTTAACGGTATAACACTGTTCATTCTGTTTCGTCTAGGATTTTGTAAGAACACGTTTTTGTAAAAAATTAACTTTTGAAGACCGAACAAATAAAGAAGATTTGAAATAATATTTTAATAAAAGAAAAACGTTTTTCGATTACCAAATTGAGGCCATAACAGAATTAAAATGTATTTTAGGAAATAATTTGTATGTTCGATTGTGTGGGTAAATATATAATGTCGAATGTACTATATGTACTAGTACCGAATATTGGTCGAAATTCGACCTAATAAAATGAAAATTAAAATATCGATTGCAATAATTAAAATTTAAACTTGTGAATTTCAATATGATATTCTTATTCTCCCACTTATTTATTTACAAATCCAAACATCAATGCTTTTTTCAATGGTTTTTGTGAATTTGGTCCAGCAAAATAAACAGCTGTTTTCTATATAATTCTGAATAAAAAACCTTCCAAAACCTTCAGTTATTTCCATTCCTTCATTACACAAATTCGTAAAGCACACAACTGTGTGGCATATATTTTGTTGTTGTTCCCATATATTTTGTTGTTCCCATATATTTTGTTGTTGTTCCCATATAAATATATGGGAAACTTTTACCTGTCGAAACTGGCTCAACGAACATATATCAACATCCTTTTTGTGTTTAAACACTTCTCCACATTAATAGCTTTAGATTGGTATATATATTAAGCCACATCTTTGGTTAGAATACGCATAAAAGGGAGGTAAAGTTTTGTGTTTGCCTATTTATATATAGATTTTTTATGCGAGTTTCTCGTGTACTCTTAGATAATGCTAAAAAAACAATTTGAAATCTTTAGAACTTGGGTCAAGAATTGAATTTTTTTTAAAATGTTTCATATATTTAAAAATGCAATTTGCAAATTTCAAAAAAAAACTCGAAAGGATTTTGTAGAGAAGTCCTTTCAATAGTTTTGTCGAAATTATTGTGTTTAATAAGTTGTTCACAGACAGTAAAAAACTTTTTTTTATACAGCAATAAGTAAAATTCGCACAGTTTAATAAAAAATGTATCAAACTTACGTGTGAAAGGAAATTCCAGGAAGTTTTCGATGTTTGCTGTTAGACCCACAAATTCATTTAACAAATTTTTTAAGTTTAATTGTTTAATTAAAAAGAATTTGGTTTGGTATTTGAAATGCACTAAAAATTGGAAATTAAAAAAACCAATTGAGACTTCCTTTTCAAAAAAATGCTTCTTATACATGGGTTGTAAAAATGAGTTTTAGCCTATCCTATCGTCTTTAATCAAAGGTTGTTGAGAAATTCATGAAAATTGTATAAATTCTCAAATTGCCTCATGAAATTTTGAAATTTAATAATATTTTGTTTAGAAATTAATTTCAATTTTTTTTTTGCAAATCTGCATGTTTTAGAAGATTGTAAATCGTTTGCAATCATTTTTAATAGAATGTCTGCAATGTTTCACCATGATTTTGTATACCAATTTTTAACGATTTTTTCGACGGACATTTAGAGATCGGAGTTTCAAAGATTTTTTTATTTCATTGTACTCAAACGCTCGTAGAGAACAGGTGCATTTTAGAAACATGATCTATTGGAACTTTATTTTCGCATATCTTTTTGTAGAACATCACATTTGAAAATTTTCTTCGATGTCATAGACGGTCGTTTAAAAATATATTACACATCCACGTTTTCTTCAAACAAAACATTTGAATTTTTGAAAGCGTGGTCCATCCAAATTTTCCAATCGCCTAAAATGATCCTTTTTCTCAAAAATATATTTTTATGTCTGGATTTTTAATTTTGGGTCGCACGTGTATTACACAAGAAAGTTTGAACATATTCGGTACGTTTTATTAACTTCTGAATTCATTGCGCACTTTTTTCATAGTAAAAATCCTGCCTTATAAGTAGTTCCCTACGGTTGACCGAGATACCAGCGTTACAGCCAAAGCTGCCCTCTGGCATAACCATAGATATATATATTACTAGATTACTCGAAGCGATAAATCCCTTCAGAAGCCAAAGTGTAACTATAATAAAGTCGCGTAACTTCCTATCCTTACCGTACCGCCGTTTTTCAAATTTTGCCTGCTCTTTTTCAAAAAATTTTCTATCCACTGCTGGCATAGACAGCTTCATATTGTACGCATGGGTAAAAGAGAAATATAATGTAAGCAAAGAAGCACGTGTTGAAATTTATATGCAAAGCACAAATACTAGAAGAAACATAAGGTTTTTAAGAGTTTTTCATATACTTTTTAAAAACATTTCGTTCTTTCTCTTGCTGATGGATTTTGCCTATGAAAAGTATATGTACTATTGCGTATTCGGATTGTAACATTGTGATAATTATTTTGAATATAATGAATATATTATTCCAATATAAATAAATATTTTTGAAAACCTAATTTTTTTAAAATTTATTTTATTTAAAAATTCAGTGTTTGACCCATTTCTGTCTATCAATTTTCGTTAATTTTTTGCAATCGATTTCATTCCTGTGTTTCTTTATTTTCCTCTGCAGTTGATCGCCCAATTTGTAATTAAAAGTATAATATTTGATAATATTTTAATGAATTAAAGTATTTTAGAGATTATGTCAGTTTCCACTTCACCCAAGAGCGAGTATGGGTAAATATAAACTACCCAAAGTTAGCGAAGCAGCCATAATACCAATTAAAACAAAGTACAAAAAAATAAAATTTTAAATTGAAAATTTACGGCTGACATCTGGAAAACGTCGTCACGGCAGAGATAGGAAGTTGGGATTCTTTATAATTACTCATAATTCTTATCCTGCTGATCTAAATCCTGATATTTTAAATTCTTATTTTGTCTCTAATCAGAATGGTCCGTCATGTTCACGTGTTCACGAAACTATAGCCGAAGCTTCTAACTCCTTTGCCTTTGCGAATATTAATGAATATGAGTTATATCACAGAGTATATAAACAGAGGAATTTTCATATATAAAATTTGTGTACGCTGTGTTTTCCTATCCGTGTGTAAAAAAAATCATTAAAGTTAACATAGTAGAAAGCGTGATTTTTATTGGAGGAATGGGACGCGATCTTCATTGTGATTTATTCCCCCAAAAAATTTCTGAAACATTTTGAAGCACCAATTAACTACAAAAGAGCATGGCTGGTTTTCAAAAGGAAAAAAAAATTTATTTATAAAATATGGTCTTATACAGGGTGACACAAAATGAACGTTTTGTATTATATAGGAGCCATTAAGTCCATTGCAGTATGCGCTGTGGCTCCATCTTGTTGGAACCAAAAGGTGGTTTTCCACAGCTGGCCTAAAAATTTTCCAACATCTTCCGATATTGAGCACTATTAATGGAAATTGCAACACCGTCTTCATTTTCGAAGAAATTTGAACCAGTGATCCTCCCAGACGATACACCGCACCAAACAGTACACATAAGTGGGTGTAACTGTCGTTGATGAATTGCTCTTGGATTCTCTGTAGCCCATATCCTGCAGTTCTGCTTGTTTATGAAACCGTTTAATTGGAAATGGGCTTCAATGCTCATTATCAAATTGTTAAAACAATGGACCGTTCATGTTCAAAATAAAGTTGGATGATTTTGGTTCGTTGCTCGATTATGTATTGTTCCATTTCACATTCCCCATTACAAAATCCTGTAATAACATTTTTAAAAAAATTGAACAAAAAATTATCAATAATTCACTCTACAACATTTTGCGCCACCCTGTCTTTTTTCCAAACATGTAGATATAATTATCGAGAAAAAAAATAGAACTATGCTTCTAAGCTACATAGTTTCTACGAAAAGAGACCACGGGAAAGGGTTCGACACAAATGATTTTTTTCCTTTTATTTGATCTATATTTCTATTAAATCCAATCTCAAAGACGAGGGGGACAACGTTTACGGAGACAGGTGTTTGATTTTTTGGCAATATGAAAATATTAGGTTTAAAATAAATTTTTCTTCTACTTACTTTCAATTTGTTGTGATTTGATTCCATGAAATATATAAATATATTATAATACAATTTCTGCTAGTTTCTGGACAAGTGATGTTTTGAGGCAGAGGGAAATACATTTTTTCTGTTGTATTATCACAGATTGTGTGGTTTTTTTTAAAGAAATTTTAAAATCAATGTGCCGATCTGTGAATACATTTTCTATAAAACAAAATTATGAAAGGTCAGTTTTTTAAGCGATTTTATGATTTTTGTTTTTTTTTGCTAGCTAAAAATTTTTTTAGGGAATGCATATAAATTGCAATATCGGGAAATATATAGTAAATATTTTTCTTAGGGCTTATGAGGAAAATCTCTCTCAAAAATGGATTGATTATGTTTTCAGTTTTTTTAATTTGTTTTGAGAAGATTTACTTGAAGACTTTTTTGAATTATTCATTTTAAAGGAACAGTGCTTTCTGAGGAGAACTAAGATCATGTAACTAAGCACTTTTTTTCTATGATCAAAACACGGGTTTTCTTCACAGAACCAATGCCCGTATAAAGAATTGGTTTCTTCAAAACATTTAGCTTCTATAATTTTTTTAATGTTTTTAACCTCCGCGCTTTCTTCAAAAATGATATTAAAAACATTGAAATGTAGATTAAAAATCTCGGCACACATATCAGTCGGATTAATTAATTTGCTAAAATTTTTGAAAAAAATTAAGGCTTCGGAAGCTTTTGTCATTGAAGATTCTGACTTAATCATGCATGCGCAACAGTCTAGACATTTCAATTTCGCAAGAACTTTAAATAAAATAAAACCAGAAAAAAAGCGTTGAGCACCTGTGTCATTAGGGCTATCAAAAATTTTAAAATCTTCGTGTTCAATTTCCGGGTCGTCTAACGGAGAAAAGGTGCGAGAAGTTAAATCTGATCCAGTTGTGTCTTGGGTAATATAAGATTCTTCTGAATTCAATATTGCCTTCCAATCCAAATTTAGAAAATCGTCGTCATCTGCTTCGCAATTGGTAGCGTTGGACGAATACACCAATTTCATAGCCGTTATTTTGGCAATAATGAAATTAAATTCAAATAAGGATGGGTGTGTATTATTGCCTCCATGCGCCATTCTTTATACGGGCATTGGTTCTGTGAAGAAAACCCGTGTTTTGATCATAGAAAAAAAGTGCTTAGTTACATGATCTTAGTTCTCCTCAGAAAGCACTGTTCCTTTAAAATGAATAATTCAAAAAAGTCTTCAAGTAAATCTTCTCAAAACAAATTAAAAAAACTGAAAACATAATCAATCCATTTTTGAGAGAGATTTTCCTCATAAGCCCTAAGAAAAATATTTACTATATATTTCCCGATATTGCAATTTATATGCATTCCCTAAAAAAATTTTTAGCTAGCAAAAAAAAACAAAAATCATAAAATCGCTTAAAAAACTGACCTTTCATAATTTTGTTTTATAGAAAATGTATTCACAGATCGGCACATTGATTTTAAAATTTCTTTAAAAAAAACCACACAATCTGTGATAATACAACAGAAAAAATGTATTTCCCTCTGCCTCAAAACATCACTTGTCCAGAAACTAGCAGAAATTGTATTATAATATATTTATATATTTCATGGAATCAAATCACAACAAATTGAAAGTAAGTAGAAGAAAAATTTATTTTAAACCCAATATTTTCATATTGCCAAAAAATCAAACACCTGTCTCCGTAAACGTTGTCCCCCTCGTCTTTGAGATTGGATTTAATAGAAATATAGATCAAATAAAAGGAAAAAAATCATTTGTGTCGAACCCTTTCCCGTGGTCTCTTTTCGTAGAAACTATGTAGCTTAGAAGCATAGTTCTATTTTTTTTCTCGATAATTATATCTACATGTTTGGAAAAAAGACAGGGTGGCGCAAAATGTTGTAGAGTGAATTATTGATAATTTTTTGTTCAATTTTTTTAAAAATGTTATTACAGGATTTTGTAATGGGGAATGTGAAATGGAACAATACATAATCGAGCAACGAACCAAAATCATCCAACTTTATTTTGAACATGAACGGTCCATTGTTTTAACAATTTGATAATGAGCATTGAAGCCCATTTCCAATTAAACGGTTTCATAAACAAGCAGAACTGCAGGATATGGGCTACAGAGAATCCAAGAGCAATTCATCAACGACAGTTACACCCACTTATGTGTACTGTTTGGTGCGGTGTATCGTCTGGGAGGATCACTGGTTCAAATTTCTTCGAAAATGAAGACGGTGTTGCAATTTCCATTAATAGTGCTCAATATCGGAAGATGTTGGAAAATTTTTAGGCTGTGGAAAACCACCTTTTGGTTCCAACAAGATGGAGCCACAGCGCATACTGCAATGGACTTAATGGCTCCTATATAATACAAAACGTTCATTTTGTGTCACATTGTATAAGACCATATTTTATAAATAAATTTTTTTTCCTTTTGAAAACCAGCCATGCCCTTTTGTGAATAAGTAAAATATTTTTTTTTTAATCTCTGTTTTGATTCGTCCTTCATAATTATTTAGAAATTTTTTGGGAGAATATCAGAATAAAAATGGCGTCCCATTTAATCATTTTATTCAAATTATTTTGAAGAGGTGGTAATGCGACAAATCACACACACACTCTCAATTTTGACCGTTCAATACTAATGAAACTCCCGGGGCAAACTGTTCCCATACTGATATCGGATTTGGATCTTCTATGACTTCCATCTTTTTTGGTTATATAGAGCTCTCTATGATATTAAGTCTAATGCTATTGGTCTAGATGAAATCCCGATTCGGTTCATCTGCACACCTGCTGCATTTCTTAAATACTATTTTGACAACTTCCCAATTTCCGTCAATGTGGAAATGTGCTAAGATTATTCCTATATCCAAAATTTCCAATCCTTCAACAGCTTCTGATTTTAGACCAATAAGTATCTTGCCCGCCTTTTCCAAAGTTTGTGAAGTCATAATTAAAAATCAGATTAAATCCTCTCTTGCTATTGATGACGCGAGAATTCATCCAAACCAATCTGGGTTCCGCGAACGCCATAGCACAGTCACAACAGTTCTGGACATTACTGAGGAAATTAGATCAAATTCAGAAAATAAAAAAATCTCCCTTCTTGTATTATTGGACTTCAAAAAGGCATTTGATTCGGTCGATCATAGCATCTTATGTTCTAAACTTAAACGATTTTTTTGTTTTTCCAATAGTGCATGCAATCTAATTTTTTCTTATTTAACTGGCAGGGTACAGTGTGTCAGTATGGGTGATAAACAGTCATGATTCTCCAATATTTGTAAAGGCGTTCCCCAGGGATCAATCCTGGGCCCCCTTTTGTTCTCTCTCTTCATTAATAATTTACCGTCTTGTGTGCCTTACTCTTTAATGCATCTGTTCGCTGATGATGTTCAACTACTCCACTCCTCAACTACTGATAACACTACTAATGTGATTACACAGATTAATAACGATTTAAAGGATATTTCTGACTGGTCAATGGAAAATCATCTTGATCTAAACCCAGTAAAATCACAAGCAATTATTTTCCACTCTGGTTTCCTTAATCTCAGTTTGCTTGCCCCTATTATCCTGAACGGAACTGTTATTCCCTATCTTGATAAGGTCAAAAGCCTTGGAATTATCTTGGACTCTCGCCTTTCCTTCAATGATCATATCTCTGGTGTAGTTAGTAAAGTTCGCATGACTCTCCGTAGACTATATAATATTAACTATTATTTACCACTTCGTGTTCGGTTTCGGTTTTTATCTATGGGCTTGAAATTTTTTCCGGCATCAGTGGATAAAACATTCGTAATCTAAGGAAATGCTTTAACAGCGTTTTGCGCTTCGTGTTTGCACTAAAAATTCGTGAGCATGTGAGCCCGTATGCTCCGCGCCTACTGGGTACTAGTTTTGAGAGATTCATATCCATACGTATGCTTCTGTTATTTTATAAAATTACTCTGTATCAATGTCCTGATTACTTGCTCCCGCGTTTCAAATTTTCTAATTCTACTAGAGCCAGAATGCTGCTTTCTCCAATCCATACTTCTCTTCTCATGTCTAGGTCATTCATAGTTAGAGTTAGTCAACTCTGGAATCATGAAATTCCTAGGCCTCTTAGAACCTTTAATTCTAGTGTACTGACGTTTAGAAGGGCTATACAGGATGTGTTCTCAATCTCATAAGTTATAATCTGACAAATTATAGTCTCTGCTTTGGGTGGTTGTCGGTGGCCTAGCTCTTATTTCTCTTTTGTTATCAAATTTATAGCGTTGTGGTAAGACTTCGGCTGGGGATTGTTATAGGGAGACAGAATGCAAGCAGATAAATTTAATTTATTTAATTTTGGTTTAAAATTTTTTTTTTTTATTCTTCTTTTTAATTTTAATTTTTTTTTTAAATTTAAATTTTTTATTCATATTACTTTTGAACAATTTGTGAATTCCTTATCAATCTTGTATGGGCTGTGGCCTTGATTGTTTCTAATAAATAAATAAAATAAAATAAAATAAATAAATAAATAATTCGCCCAAGAGGTAGCACATTCGAAGCGTTACCGAGTTTTTTGTGTTCGGTTCCCCAAAGTATATTACAATAATGAAGTAATATTTATTAACTTAAAATAATAAATACCACTACAAAAAAAAAGCTTATTTTAAAATACCAACCTTTTAGTATTAATAGAATTTTAAAAAAGAAAAATTGAAAAAAGCGTGCCATATTAAACAAAACAACACTAATGAAAAAAAATTATAAACTTATTTAAATAATATAGTTTATGTCTATCGAATTGAAATGATAACTGCAAATTCTGGTATATCTCGGTGTAATTTCCTTTAGGTTTATTTGCAGTATATTGCACCATTTAATCAAACGATTTTGATTTTTTGGAAATCTAAATTATCCAATTACTTTAAATTTTTTTTTTGTTGGAAATTCATTTTATTTACCTGAATAGCAAAACTTCATTGTATGACGAAGGTTTATTATTCCAAACACAACTTTTTATAGCACACCGCATAGAAATTTTTTTAAAATATTTAAAATAAAATAAAATTTTGAAATACGTTCCGTATTTTTAAAAAAAAAAAACTGCTACAAATTTTTTGTTCACCATTCAACCAAAATTTTAAAATTTACAGGCAACACGTCTGTGATTTTGATCATATTAAGTTGGCAGACCTGAAAAATTAGATAAATTCGACCATGACGAAAAAGACAGATAGTTGCAGAATTTGGAACTAACCAGGGATTGGAAACAGGACAAAAATTAATAATTTTTTGGTTTTCATAAATTATTTTGCATTTTTATTAATAATTCATATACAAAAATATTTAAAATAATTTTTAATTGGAATTTTTCGGTGTTTAAAAATTAATGTGAATTTTGTTTGGTGTTTTTAAAATTTATGGTAAAAAAAGAGGTTTCTGCCCCTGAGGAATATTTTAGCCATGTGCGAGTAAGCGAATCCTAGTCCAGTAGTATTTAAGTCATTGGGCATAACTCACTAACCATTCGCCATCTTGATTAGTACGGTTTTTGTATTTTTTTTCTTTCAGTGACATTACAGTTCATTCTTTCTGAATTACAATTGACGCCTTCTGAATTACAACTGATGTTTTCTGAATTCTAATTGACTAATATGAATTACAATTGGTGTTTCTGAATTACAATTGACGCTTTCTCAATTACAATTGACTAATCTGAATTCCAATTGACGCTTTCTCAATCACAACTGGAAAAGGTGTAGCTGTAGAACATTCCTACAATCGCTACACAGAATCATGAACAATATATCCCATGATTATATTTTATTAAAAAATCTGCAATTAGACGAAATGTCCAATAATATTGAAGTTAATGAATCTCAACCTGGAACTTATACCGACGTAGAAATATCAGATTTAGATACTTCAATGTTATCAATTGATGGTGCATTAAAAATAGAACCCACCCCTCTAAAGTGTTCTAAACCTGCCGAAACTTAATTAACCTTTAATTAAGAAACCAAAAAGAGCTTCAAGAAACCATTTCTGTGAAATTTAATAAACAGTGGTGGTGGCCAACGTTCCCTCTAAGCTGGGCGCGCGGGCGGCCGACCAAGTAAAAATTGGCATTAGCCCAGTCATTATTTTTATGTGCCCACTAAAAATATTGCAAAAACTTCATTTTTGCGAAAATAGTTTGAAAATTTGTCACCATTTTTTTTTTTTTTTTTTTTTTTTTTTTTCATTTATTTCAAGAATAATTCAGGTACAAAAATTATAATGTAGAATTAGTGCTCCAGAGTCGTGAGACATATAAAGGAGCTAATCTGGCTACGCCATTAAGAAATGGCCTAATAAAGTTCTTTTTCTTATATCTAAATTTTAAATATTATAAATTCATAAATTCATTTGCTTATAACTAAGTTTTGGGTAATTCTTTTTCTATAACTAAGTTTTTAACAGGTTTAATTCAGAATGATTATATCAACTTAAACTAATCAAATTAATAAAATTCCTTTACTTATATCTAAGTTTTGATAGTGTTAATGCAACAAAGTTTGTATCACGGATTTTTTGCTTACAACATGGGAAATGTACAGTAGTAAAGTAAACTTAATATTGTTGAAGCTTATGCATATAATGAAAAGAATTCACTGAAGAGGAAAACACTCCTATTTTATAGTATGAAGTAGATAAACTTTGCAGAGTTAGGTAGGTACTACAATCGCATTCAGTACATCGTGCCTGTTGTTGCTGATCCACTGTTTTAGTTTAAATTTAAAAGTTGGGAAAGAGTTGGCCGACCTGATTGAAGTGGGAATGAAGTTGAAGATCTTGGGTCCAACGTAAGACATGGACTGTTTGGTTTGTTCCAGTCGAACATGTGCTGGAATGAGATCGCCTCTTGCTCTTGTGTCATGATCATGTTGGGAGATCGACAATACCAGAGTTGAGTATAATTGTTTTGTTTGTAGTTTGTACATGAAAGCTCCTACTTGGTAAAAGTAAAGGAGCTTTAATGGCAGTATGTCTTTTGCAATATCAGTATATAGTTGATGCGTACTAAACCTTAAACATAGGTTGAACACCGCCTTTAAGGCTTTGTTTTGGAAGACTTGCAGCGAGTTCAAGCTTACAGTCGCACGGTGGGCCCATATAGAAGTCAGATACATTAGTCGAGAGTGTACAAGTGCAAAGTAAATCTGTTTTTTAACGTGGGTGGGTAATGATTTGCGAAATTTACAAAGGATGCCGATAGCCGGCGAAATCTTAGATTTGATAAGGTCAATGTGTTCGTACCAAGTCAGATGTGGGTTTAAAACAATACCTAGATATTTGATCGACGTGGACTCAGATACGACAAAGTTCTCGATGGGAAAAGAGACAGGAGGCACCGAACATCTTGCACTTCTAAAGTTTAGAAACTTAGTTTTTTGTACATTCAGTTCGAGTTTATTTAACTTTAAATATACAAGAATTAGTGCCATGTCATGTTTAATATTTTCAATCATAGTTGTAGTGTCTCTACTTGGATAAAACAGAGCTGAATCATCGGCATAGAGTACTAGCTTCCCTCTGAGTTTAAGTTGCCCCATATCATTCAGATATACAAGGAAAAGTAGTGGCCCTAGTACACTGCCCTGGGGTACTCCTATTTTAGAGGGTTTAAAGCTACTTTTCGCGATGCCAAGAATGTCGGTGTACTGGATACGGGAAGATAGGTAGCTTTTGATAATGTTCAGAGCAGAGTCTCTAATTCCTGCATAACCTAATTTTTCACACAGGATACCGTGGTCGACGGTATCGAATGCTTTCCTCAAGTCTAGAAAAAGGCCCCCTACCATCTTGCCTTTATCGATCTCAGGGAGTATATTATCTAGGATATCAATTATAGCTGTTGAAGTGCCAGATCCGGGCCTAAACCCATATTGTTTATCATAAAGGAAATTACTCGTGTTTAGAAATGTAATTAGCCGGGAATGGATGACTTTTTCAACTATTTTGTTGATTGTAGGGAGAACCGAAATTGGGCGATAATTGTTTACATTAGATTTATCACCTGCCTTGAAAATGGGTGTAATCTTCTGTATTTTTAGTCTCTTAGGGTACACTCCAGTATTGAAAATGAGATTGCAGAGCCTGACTAACATTGGGGTTAGGATGCTACCGCATTCCTTTATTGTACGGGGAGATATCCCATCATGTCCTGAGCTTTTGTTGATATTGAGATTGGCTATGATGGTTGCTATCTCTTCCGGGGTGACTGGAGCAAGATCAAGCGTACTAGGATTGTGTTGCAAGGTTTGAAAGTGGTTAATATCATTATTCAGTCCAGAGTGATCACACACCCTGGGCCATAGACTGGAAAAGTGATCATTGAATGCACTAACGATGTCCGAAGGGCTTTCAATTGTTGTGCCAGAGGCGTCGATAAGTCTAGGAAGATTGGCCGGGGCCATCCTTCCCAGTAATTCAGAATTGATCACACCCCAGAGCTGTTTAGAGTTACTTAAATCTTTGAATCTGCGTGAAAGGTACGAGTCCCTGCATATCTTAACACAATCCTTAACCAGTTTATTGAGTCTGGTGTATTTAAGCTTCGCGAGACTGTCATTTTGGTGTTTTTTTAACTTTTTATATGCATTGTTCTTGGTGGCTATTAGTTTTCTCAACGTCTGCGTGATCCAGGGACAAAGAAGGTGTTTTTTCTTAATTCTTACTGTTTTCGAAGTTGTATATTTCTTCGTGATTACCTGGATTGAGTCGTCAATAAAGTTATACAAGTCATCGACACCATTGTCGCCTATGACAGAATAAGAATTGGAAAATATTGACGCCAGGACTGGTCTAATCAACTCGTAGTTCACTTTATTAGTTTCAAAAACTACAACTTTATTATGTTTGATTTCATTGCAGATTCTCAGGAAGAGAAAATTATGATCACCTAGGTCGTTTCCCACTGTATCGATACAGAGCTTGGTGTCGTTGGTGATGTTGCTGAAGGCATGGTCGATTAATGTTCTCGAGGATGGTCGAGTTGCATGGTGGTTGCAGATAGCATACCCACTGGACTCAAAGGATTGAAGTAGTTCATGTGAAGTTTTAGTTTTAATATTCATGTCTATATTCGAATCGCCCACAAATATACACGGAGAGTTAGCCAATACATCCAATTTGTTTTCAATGAAGACAAAGAAGCTACTAGAATCGCATTTCTGGGAACGATAGTAAGCCACTAGAGATAAGGGTTTAGATTTAATACGCACATCATTAAACGTTAAATAAATAGAGTTAAGAAAGCCTGTGTTAATTTCGTGGACTGTAAACTTGTGGTTATTGGCGGTGTATACAGCTAGACCTCCATATGAGTCTGCTCTGCATGAAAAGGTTCCAGTGTAACCGGGTATTGTATAAGTGTCGGTCAACTCATTATTGAACCACGTCTCTCCGATGACAACGACGTCAACTTCGAGTGTGATATCTCTTATTAACTCTTTTAATTTGTAAAATTTCCTTATCGACTGTACACTCCTCGCGTTTATGTTAAGTATGTTGAAGGTAGTGTTTTCCCCTTTAGCACTATCTAGAAAGAAATTAAATTTATCTAAGTGTTCAAAATAATAGTTATTGATACCGGTAGAGCCCATTCCTAGTGACATGTTGTTTATGCGAATACAAGGCCTGAAGAGTACTTCTTTCTATTGATCACTTTGACGATGACAGTGATCCTTAACCATTTGATCCACTTCATCCATACTGCTGACTATACGTGGTGCACTGGTATCTAACTGCTTCACAAATATTCTTCCGTTTATTGTGAATATATGCTTGAAGTTGCAGTTGGATTTCAATAACTTCGCATGTTGGAAAAGTTTCATAGTTGCTGGTGTCAGTACGTCCAGAATGAGGGTTTTGTTGAGATTTTCACTTTTGTCAAAACGTAGTGCCTTCTTGTTTGACATAATTTTTACTTTTAGAGCTCTATTTGCCAGCTTCACAAATATAGGTGGACTGCGGTTTTGGCTATTGGAAGTTGCACTGGTTGACTTACTCCTTTTCGCTACATTTATTGATTCAATATCAGACTCAGTGATTGAGACATTTATTTTAGATAGCAGATGAATTATATCTTCTTTGGTACATATGTCACTTTCCGGTTGAAAGTTTCGGATGACTATTTGGTCTTGGAGATTTAGTTGCTGTAGTTGCACGATGTCGTGTTTAAGGTCGTTAATTTCCTTGCACATTCTCCGATCACTATTTTTTAGTAAGTCGATTTCTTTTGTGTTTACATTCTGTTTGATCACGAGGTCATCATATTTTTCGGAAAGGAAATCGACAGATCGACGGAGTTCCTTCAATTCGGAAACTATTGTGTCCAGTTTGCACATTACCGCATCTTGGCCATATTTTGTAGGATTGCAATCTTGACAGATCCATGGGCTGTTCTTCTGAGAGATTTCTAGAAAAATTTTTTTGTTGATGGCGACACACATGGCATGGAACCATAAATCGCACTTGTCACAACATACTGCATCCTCTGTACCAACAATAAGCGAACAAACTTTACAAACACACTCATCATATTGGTCTGGTTTTCTTTGTTCTGTTTTGCTGTTGTTGTTGTTTTTTGTGGGTGAAACCCTTTGACGACGACCACCAGTTCTATATGACATTGATTGTTATTCTTAATTATGTCTAAGGTGTTAACTAATATATATAAGCGATCTAAATTATCTTTTGGATTTTATACTTAATTAAATTAACAAAAAAAGAGAAATAAATATCGACTTGAAAAAAAAGATTCTAACTTGACAGCGCAGTGTTGCCAGATCATTGCGAAAGCGCACACGTGTAGATTTCCACACTGAAGTCATGTTCGTGGTTGCTGGCTTGTCTCTTTTTATATGCCGTAATTAGTAACATTGAAACTAAATGTCAATTGGCACTTCTTTGGATTGTTTTTTTTGTTAAATATTGCCCGACTTATTTTAAATTTAAAACGGTTGCCCACATTGTCCTTTATACCGCCCGCCGATTTTAAAAATTAGAGGGAACGTTGGTGGTGGCATGTTCATATGGCCAGTCATGGATTGTGTCAGAGAGTAACTCTTGGCCTCAAATTCTTTACGAATTGAGTCACGAGTACTCGCTTCGTTTTGTTTCACCGCAGCACGAATCCACTCCTGGATTGTTTCCATGCTGGGTGTGGTAGATGGTGGTTGAAAAGCCGGCACATTAATTATGGGCGAGTAGTCAGAGTTCAATCCTTGCAAATTAAATAAGGTATTCAAACTTTTCTGACTAGGTAGGGGAGGAGGGGGCAAACCTAAATTAATGGGAACCTCTGGATTATTTTGTGCAAGCAAAGATGGTGCACCGACGACGTCATTAATTGGTTCCAATTCCCTAACCGGAGAATGTTGGACATTACCCGTCTGCTGTGAAGGGTAATCGTTATGCTCCATTATACTTGGCGTATTAGGAGCTGACTGATAGGGATAACGCTTATTTTGTGATCGGGTCGTTCTTCCCTTCCTACGTATCACAATCTAAATATAATAAATTAAATTTCCACTCCGGTAGCAGAAAAAAAAGACAAATCAGGTGATAAATATTAGTTTTTGTTTTACTTTTTCTTCCTTTCGAATTGGCCTAATAATATTTAGTAATTCCCTCAAAATAAAACAGGAATTTTAACTAACAAAACCACTAAAGAGAAAAAACCAATTTATTTATTTTTGTTCTCCTTTTTCAACGTATTTGAAATATTTGAAAGGAAAAGAAAAACCCAAGAAAATAGAAAACTACTAAAAATGGTAATAAATTCAAAATAATATTATAAATTTGTTTAATTTATTTAATTTATTTTTAATTAATTTAATTAATAATCTATAATCAAATTATTATCAATTATTATTATTTATTTTTATTTATTTTGTATGAAAAAAGGAATTTACAAAATAAGTATACACATTGTGGTCCAAATATGTAAAAAAAAATGTTTACGCCAAATTCCTTTTGTTCAATACAAAGAGAAAACCGTTGAATGAAATGTACAGGGAGGGAGCGCAGCGAGAGCAGCAACGGGAAAAATCCACCAAATTCAATGACAACACAGCGCAGCATATGGGTTAATTTAATAATTAACCAAGTGATGGTAAAAGGTGGAAGCTGACTGCGCTTGATAAAGAAGAGCGCAAAAAAAAATATTTCAAATTGTGTTTAAATCCGAAATACCATTAATTTATGGGTGAAGAACCCATATACCGCGAACCATACTAGTATTCAAACACAGCCACCTTCCAAAAAAAGTTTTCCGTAGGCACAATTGATCCATACGAGTAGGTCGCGAATTACGGGGGTGTTCAACCTTTTTAGTGTTGCATCCCATAATACTCGATGGTATCAATCGGGTCTACTTCCTGACCAACTATCTGGTGCACACGGCAAAATTTCAGGTGATGTTACCTAAAGTAATTATTTTGCCAAGTCCATCCAGTGTTCGATCATACCTTTGCTGATCATCATCCGATTGAAACAAATTCCAAATATCACGACAGTGTGAGTTCCAACACTTCTCCCAATCAGATGACAACCACACGCAATTTATCTGCCACAAATCATATACAAAATAAAAAAAAATTTAAAGCTAAAATGGTAATGAATAAATTGGACGAACGAATGTGCATCTACACCAGAAAAGATTCATTTAATTCAAATAAAAGGAAGTTTAATGGACAATCAAAATTGCCAATACTTAAACGAAATAAGGATATACGCCACTTTTGTGTAACATAAAACATGCAGATTTATGTTGCACCGCGCACAACCAGAAAAAAAACTTACTCGGAAAAGCTGCAAAGCTTTAAAGTTGGGCGCTATTTATGTAATTTAAACCGTAGTTTAAATTACACAGCGCACAACCAAAAGTCTTAAGCCATGCCGTTGGGCGCCATTTATGTAACAACCGGTGTTGGTTGTATGTTAGGAATTTGTTTGCTTGATCAAACAAATATCCTAACATTGTGATCCTTTGTTAAAAGGCATATAACTGACTGGTATACCATGATTTGCGCTGACGAAAAGGCGGGAGAAGTAGATTTATTACGTCCACACCTTTTCATGTCATCAGCGGGTATAAAATAAAAAGACAAAACTGATTTTAATGAAACTTGGAGATTTAGGTGAACCAAAAGTTCAACAAGGGTTACCAGATAAAGGAAAGAGGGGAATCATTTATATGATTACAAAACCCTCAACGGACAACAGACGGACTGATTTATGGCGTCAAAATTGCGCGTGACGCCGATGCTGTCAACGGAGGGGGTGAACCGATAATATTGTTCACCCCTGGGCTAATTTATATCCCACCCATGACCATGTTTTTGCCCAAAATATATAACATGGTCCCTTGACTCTCATATTGGTGGATTCACCCTATCCAAAGTGTAATTAATAATAAACTCCGGAAAGCTAGCGAAGTAGCCAGAAAAAGCACGTGGCAAACGGGGGAAAGAATACGCAAGAGTACATATATTTTTCATAGGCAAAATCCATCAGCAAGAGAGAGAATGAAATGTTCTTAAAAATCAGATGGAATCTTATAAATTGATCATACATACATACCAGGAAAAAAATATGCGCCAATTTTTTTTCTGGTATGTGTGCATTTCTATATGAATTTCTGCCTGTGTTTCATTGTTTACATTTTAAAATTACCCAAAAGCGATGGGATGTTTTTTAAAATAATGTGTCTCTTTCACCCATACGTAAAATTTTTTGTTCTATCTATGTCAGCAGTGGATAGAAAATTGTTTGAGAAAGAACAGGCAAAATTTGAAAAACGGCGGTACGGTAAGGATAGGAAGTTTCCAGACTTTATTATAGTTACACTTTGCTCTATCACTCTACCATCACCTCACTCACCTCCCGCACAATAAGATATTCAGCACATCATTTCAAACCTAGAATCTTCAGGGATGCAAACCAAAAACAAAAACCAAGACAAGAAATAAAAAAAACCAAACGTTTCATCCGTTCGACATTATTTAACATATTTCGACAAATTATGTATAGAAAATATGCCGAATCAAAAATAAAAAGGTAATTCATACATTTGCGGTTTGTAAAAATAAAAAAAAATTAGTCAATAGAAGAGAGTAAACGGAATCAAAATTATTTAACAACCAAAAAAAAGAATATAATAGAAAAATTAGAATTGAATAAAATTATACCAAGAACAATAAGAAAATCAAAAATAAAAAAAAAATCATGTGTGCTGTGCACACCCGGTAGAAGTGAAACCTTCGCAAAACTAAACAGCCAGAGAATAGACGAATACAGTATCAGGGGTGGGATAGTTACACAGGGTCTACATTAGCCAATATTTCTGGTATACCAATTGGCTTACCAGAAATAAAATACTACCAGTTTTTTTTACGTGGGCCAATACTGGTATACCAATTCAGTATCTGACATGCCGTTGAACCGAGAACAGGAAATAAAAATAGCCGAAATATTAGCTTTAAAGTGTCGAATTCAATTCAGTGGCAATATCTTCCCATGCCCCCTTTTTTGAAATCAATCCTTCTATATTTTTCTTCTTTTTCTCGAAATATATTTATCAATTTGATAATTCCACTCCGAAAAAATTTAGTTTCCGTCAAAAATTGGTATACCAGCACTCTACGAAAATGGTATACCAGAATTGTCATACCAGAAAAATTGGTATACCAGCGTGGTTTACACTAGCTTTTTAGCAACCAATTTTGCTGGTATACCAGAAATATTGGCTAATGTAGACCCTGTGTTATAGGGTTTATTTATTAAAATGTTGGTACCAAGTTTAAAAGTTATTATTCACACTCTTTGTTTTCAATTTCAATAAATGACACAGTGGCTTATGATAACTAAAGTATGAAATGAATGCTTGGGTTTGGATTTGATCAATATATCTTTGAAATACAGCGTCATTTACTGTTTTCGATCTTGTTGTCGATTCAGTGCGACTACTGCACATTTTTAAATTTAATTTGGTGTTGAGGAACTCAATCAAAGGGAGCGCTGTATCCAATGCAAAATTAACATTAAAATCCCCACTTAAAATCATCGGAATTTTATCGTAATCCTTTTTAAGATTCCGCGATATGTCTGGTGTGTACTTTAGCAAATTCTCGTGGATGAATTCAATAATTGTATTTATTGATTGGTTGGGAGAAATATAAATTGGCACAATTATAATTGATTTATTATGGTCCAATCTGCTTTCACAAGAAGATATTTCTAGCCCTCTCGAAAGCTGAACAGACAATGATTCTAGGTATTGTACATTGAGATCTATTTGTGGAGTAACAACACGGGCTGTCATTTATATTATTATGGTATATTGTAACTCCGGCTGCCCTCGTGTAGTTTCTTTTCTATTGAACAACACTATCAAAATTTGAAATGTCTACAAGAGAAATTAGACGCGACCGTCCCAATACCTCTTTTGAAAATGACAGAAACAAAAAAATTCGTACAAAATAAGAAAAGAAAATTAAAATTTTTCATTAGAAAGAATGAAGAAAATTTTTTTGTTATATACACCTAGGCCTGGCTTTGCGTCGTTTCATTTTGCGTTTTTTCGATATTGTGTCGTTCCTAAAAATACACCAATTTTCACTCCGCGTCGTAGATTTTTCGAAGTTGCGTCGTTAATTTTTTTGATTTTATTTTTTAAGCTACTAATTTAAATTTTTTTGTTATAAATAATTATTTTACAATTAAAAGATATAATAATATTAATTTTGTTTTAAAAAAGTTATTAAAGTTTCTCTTATTTATGTTTCTCAAATTATTAATTTTATTAGTTTTTTTCTTCATACAAAATGTTAATACACTTTGCGTTGTTTCAGAATGCGTGGCAAAATTTTGGAACGTATCTACGACGCAAACCGAGGCCTAGGTGTATTTTTTCAAATATTTTAAGTGCTAGTTCCTGTATTTATTGCTATTTACATAAATGTTAGAACTGATTGATATTTTGTGCTCGCATACCGTGTATAATATCATACTATCCATCCCCATCAATTTGCCTACGAAACAGCGCACAAAGAAGAGACGAAGATAATAGGAAACACTGTATTCTGTAGTCTAAGTATCCGGCGCTCAGAAATCAATAATAGCAAATAGCAATGATCGAATATTAAATCGAATCGAAAATTCAGTTGGATCGAAATACAAAATTCCATTCCTGAATTCTTTTTGGCATCCTGTAAAATTATCGTATCGTAAATTAGTGTGGCCTTTGAGAATTCCACGCAAATGGTATAAATTTTCAAATTGCCCGATGAAATTTAATGAAATTTTGACAGCCGATAGTTTTTTTTTGAAAACATTAATTTAAAATGTTTGTGTTTTAGATTTGTTTTTAGTTTTGAATTATTTTTAAATTAATATTTAATAATAAATATTGAAATTGTTGGTCTCAGTGAAACAAAATATCTTTAAGTGTCTTCTGTCCTAAATTTGGTGGCGTTTTTTATATTTTGTTATAATGATAATTTTCACTTCGCTCTTAGAGCATCTTATTTGGTTGTAATTTCATGAAAATCTTGATAATTGTTTTAAATTCAATACTTTCAAGTTAACTTTTGCAAGCTTGGGATTTTTTTGCATGAACTCAAGTGAAAAAAAAAATTTTAAAAAAATATTTCATTTTCTTTTTTTTTGTGAAAACTACAATAATTTAGTAAAAATTTAAGGAAATAATTGTTAAATTTCTTGTACTTGGGTTTTTGCATTAAAGAAATTAAAAATATGACAATAAACATAAAAAAAAACATGTTTTCGACAACTCAACACTGATCGAATGAATTTTATACGATCACAGTGTAAAATATTTTCGATCCAATTTTAGCCGATACCAAATTGGTTAGTCGAGTCGTATATACGATCCAATTGGGTCAAATCGAAATACAAAATTCCATTCCAGAATGGGCAGCAACACCTATCTTTCCAAAAACAACACAAAGGAAATTCAAAACTTAAAGGACGCCATAAGAATTATAAAAAAGCAAGAAATACTTCCACAAGCCATTGACTCCACGGACACTCATCATTTCTCAATCAGATATTCCTCCTTATTAATTTCTCTTCTCATAGCATCATACGTTTTGACCATAATTATAAAGAGAAATGTACCAGAAAACAGCATCCACCTCAACGGCCACCTCGAGAAAGAGATTTTCAACATGACTCTATAAGTATATCTTGAAAGGGCAATTTTCAAGGCGGGGGAGAATGTTAAGTTATATCAAATATTTGGTCTTTTTTGTCGTAAAAAAATTCCCGTGGAAACCTGCATAACTTTGCCGAACATTGTACTTGTGTGTGACGTATATATACGAAGTTCAAAAGTTTGCATTGACTGCAGCTCCAAAGCGGTGAGAGATAGAACTATATGGTCTTCCACAGAAATAGTCCCCATGAAAACCTCCAAAACTTTGCTGAATATTCCAATCGTGTGTGACCTCTAAATACGAACTTCAAAAATTTGTATTGCCTTCAGCGCCAAAGCGGTGAGAGCTGGAACTATATGGTCTGCGACAGAAAAAATCCCCATGAAAACCTCCATAACTTTGCCGAACATCGTAATCGCGTGTGACCCCTAAATACGAAGTTCCACAATTTTATTGACTCCAGCGCCAAAGTGGTGAGAGGTAGAACTATTTGCCCTTCGACAGATATAATCCCCAGGAAAACCTGGACAACTTTGCCGAACATTGTAATCGTGTGTGACGTCTGCATACGAAGTTCGAAAATTTTTGTTGATTCCAGCGCCAAAGTGGTGGGAGATAGAACTGTTTGGTCTTCGACGGAAGTAATCCCCATGAAAACCTCCACAACTTTGCTGAACATTGTTATTGCGTGTGACTTGTATATAAAAAGTTCGTAAATTTGTATTGCCTCCAGCGCCAAAGCGGTAAGAAATGGAACTTTGCCGTGTACGTTAGAATGTCCGGCAAAAAAATCTTAATAAGATTGCCTCAGGTCAGAATGATGTCCGATGCATATTTCTGATTATAAATGAGGTTTTCCGAAATAAGCTTTCAAGTCCCCCTTTGGAACCCCTCCGACCCCCAATCTCCCCGGAAACAAAATTTCTCCACGTTTCAAGTAATTCTCTACAACATATCAAAAAGTGTTTTTTTTTTCCTCAACGAATTTTCTTTCCGGACAATATAGGACGGACAGGAGAAAAGAAAGAAGGATTAGCCTTTTACATATATAATAATTAATCAAACAGAAATGATATTAATTCATAATTTAGTAAAACATTCGTTTTTTTTAATCAACTTTGAATCCAAATCTAAAAATCCCTCGTTTTTTTTTAATTATAACTATCAGTGACAGTAATTTTTTTGAGAAATTGGGGCAATTCTTAAAATTCGTCGAAGATTTTGAAAATTCAGCCTTGCCAATTATAAATACCTTTTTTTTGGCTTTAAGCTTTCCAAAAAATGAGAAATGAAATGGCTTTCGGTTATGGGCTTACAAAATTTTACGCCATTTAGTAGAGATATAATTTGCTCGTTACATTTCAATAAACAGGATCTAAAGCGAATAATTTAATTTTGTACGCTTAAGAGAAATTTGTTTTTTGGAATAAATAACGCAAACATTTTTCGCAATTCTGATGTTCCAGAATACATAAGCATTAAACCCATTTAAAGTGTTGCCCCTCCGAATTAATATTTTTAACGCCGCCACTACGCTCATCTTTATTTTTATAATATATATATCTGATGTATGCGTGTGTGAGTAAGAGTAATCACGTTTTCTCGTTGCAAGTCGACGAATTATTACATGCTTGTGGCTTTGGATTAGTGATTCATTTGTTTAAATCAATTATTACTTGACTCAGGTGCAACATATGTAAATAAAAAGTTCATATAAACATGGTCATAATCACATAGGACATTCTGTAAAAATTTCAAGTCAATTGATTCAGAAGTTTCGGAGATTACCGGTTAGGAACAAACGAACATTTACGATTTAATTTATATAGATTAAATTTGATATTTGGATAATTTTTATAAATGTACGATTCCCACATTTAGAATATAAGAATTTTTTGTATACTCAACATTTAAATTGTATAAATTCCAGAATTTTTGTCAAATAAATTCAGATTAATTTTGAAGTCCAACAAAGCCTTTTACTTCAACTTAATAAGCGTGAGGCTGCGCTAATAAAACAAACTTAAGCGGCAAAATAAAATAATTTTATCGCTATATCAACAAGGAACAAACAGAAAGCTCTTTCGTTCTGTAGTTAATTCTCTTTCTATTTGCGTTGCTCGCTCAGCTATACTGACGTTTATGTTCTGTTTTTATAATGAAAACATATAGTAACTAAAAATCGGCTTTTTGATGCCCTATGAAATAAGACAGGAAAACAGTCAAAACTAACAGAATTTCAAGGTTTTTTCTTCATAACTTTGTTTCCTCTTTTCAAAATTTCCTCTAATTTGCAGGTAACCTAGACCCGAATAGCAATCTGAAAATTTTATTTAAATCAGTATATTAGTTTTTAAAGTACATCAAAAAAACTTATTTTCTCCTAGGATTATTTCTTTCTCCACTATCCTTGGACCGAATTTGCTGAAATTTAAAATGTTATTGTCTATTTACGTATTTAACCAATGTAATTAATTTAAACAAAATTGATTCACAAATTTTCCAGTTAAATCGGAAAAACTATATGAAAAAAACGACAAAATTTTCTGGTCACCCTGGTTTTTGCTTAATAACTTCCCTCCCCTTCGGTTGATTTTTCTGAAATGCAATACCAAACCCAGTTAAGGAATATCCAACTCACATTCTAAATTTCAACAAAGTCGGATAACGCGTTTTTGAGTTATCTACCACAGACAGACGAACGGACATGCATAAATCGATATTACTTTTGATTCCTTGCACAACCATACCCTTGAAATTTTTCTACGATGAATATTTCTATGCGTTACACACTTAGTGACAAAACTAATATACCCTCTGGTAGCACCTACCATAGGGAATAAAAATTCATAAACTAATAAATTTTTAATTACTTAAACATGAAAACTGTATATATTTTACATTTTTTTCGCTCGTCGGCTATAGTAATACACTCCGGGACACTTGGATAGCACCATTTTAATTTTTAACGTCATTAATGCCATAATGGTGCAACTTCTTAGAAACTTTTTCCATAATATTCATTGCCCATTATTCTATTCTATCTGATGACCCAGATGTGGGAAAAACCCATGCTTGAGTGGAAATTCCAACTTTTGTCTTTTTCGACTACTTCACCGGGGCACTAGTTAGCACCACCAGTTTACTTCAGGCTTGCAAGGCGAACGTTGGTCTTCCAAAAACAATTTATCGTTAAAAAACAATTGTGTGATTTGTCTGCTTTACCTTAGTGAAGTTTTTATTCCACCTGGACAAAAATGGGGCGTGGAAAATCACTAACCGAAACGGAAGTTGAAAAAATCACTTCATTGAAAGAAAAAAATTATTTCAATCGCGATATTGGCATGCAAATTGGTCGAGATCCTTGGACTACAAGTACATTTGTCAAAAATAAAGAAAATTACCGAAAAAATCGAAAAGGACGCACATCCAAAGTACCTTTCGAACCAGAACATATGGCCATCTTACGAGAAGCATCGAATTCTGTGGAAGCTGCTCGTAAAATTATGGAGGAAGTGGGTAGTACGGCTAGTGTTCATTCTGTTCTCATGGTAATCAAGCAGTATTCAGGGTAGGCATTATGTACGGCGACAGGCGATATTACTCATAAAGAAAACAAATATTTTGAATGTTTCAAATAATATTTTTAAATTAATTTTTTTGCATTAAGAAAAAAGAAAAGAAATAAGAATAAAGTAAAATAAAAAATTGACAAAAACATAAGCATCAACCTTCTAAAATCATATGAAAGCAACGAGCAACAATCGCCTGTCACCGTACAGAATGCCTACCCAGACCTCCGACGTCAAAAAATACAAAAAAAACACGTTTACTTCAACCTCACAAGAATGCTAGATTCGGGGACATTTACAGTGGAAGACAGAATGGCAGCAAGTAATTTTTTCCGACGACAAAACATTTAATTTGGATGGTTCGGATGGATTTCGACATTATTTTCACGATTTGAGAGACTCCAAGTGGTTTTTCTCCCATCTGTTAGTTCCGCCATTTCATGGAGCAATCAATTTGGTCGTTTTCGAAGGAAGAAACACGTCGGAAGTGCTCGGAGGTGTGGATACTGCTTGATTACCATGAGAACAGAATGGACACTAGCCGTACTACCCACTTCCTCCATAATTTTACGAGCAGCTTCCACAGAATTCGATGCTTCTCGTAAGATGGCCCTATGTTCTGGTTCGAAAGGTACTTTGGATGTGCGTCCTTTTCGATTTTTTCGGTAATTTTCTTTATTTTTGACAAATGTACTTGTAGTCCAAGGATCTCGACCAATTTGCATGCCAATATCGCGATTGGAATAATTTTTTTCTTTCAATGAAGTGATTTTTCCAACTTCCGTTTCGGTTAGTGATTTTCCACGCCCCATTTTTGTCCAGGTGGAATAAAAACTTCGCTAAGGTAAAGAAGACAAATCACACAATTGTTTTTTAACGATAAATTGTTTTTGGAAGACCAACGTACACCTTGCAAGCCTGAAGTAAATTGGTGGTGCTAACCTAGTGCCCCGGTGCAAGTAGCCGATAAAGACAAAAGTTGGAATTTCCACTCAAGCATGGGTTTTTCCCACATCTGGGTCATCAGATAGAATAGAATAATGGGCAATGAATATTATGGAAAAAGTTTCTAAGAAGTTGCACCATTATGGCATTAATGACGTTAAAAATAAAATGGTGCTATCCAAGTGCCCCGCAGTGTATACTTGTGGCCCAAAACACCATGTCTTCTTCCAATGTGGCCCAGGGAAACAAAAAGGTTGGACACCCTTGATGTAAACTCTCATAATCTCTCTATTATATATAATAGTTTTGGGACGTGATAGTAATATTTTATTTATTTTTTTTTTTTTTTTTGAAAGTAATATTTTATTTTTCTCTCTCTCTCTATCTCTTTTCTCTATTATATATAATAATTTTAGGACGTGATCGTAATATTTTATTTTTCTTAGTTTTTTTTCTTGTTTTTTTTTTGTTTTTTTTTTTTGGAAAGTAATATTTTATTTTAATAAGGCAAATAATAAATCGAACATAAAAAGTAAATTTGTAATTATGGGTCGCAAAAAATTGAATTTATCTGAAGAGGATAGAATTTTATGTAAAACTAGGGGGCTCCGCCCTCCGCTCGCCAACCCTCATCATTATTTATACAAAAGCTAAAAATAAGTATACTTTCATATACTTTTTTCATTTGTTCTTAGAATTTTACGTAAAAAAGAACAAATGAAAAAAGTATATGAAAGTATACTTCCGTCGGAATGGATTTGTCCTACGGAATATAATTCCGTCGGAGTTTAGTATAGGCCAGATTGTTATTATTGCAATAAAACACGGCACACCCTCATTTTTTAATTTAAACTTTTTTTTAATTCACAAACTTTTTTAAACGTTAATTATTTATTTATTTAGTTTTTGACAGGATCATTGCCTGTGATGTCATAAAAGTATGAAAAAAAATATTTAAAATGACCGACATCCGCATGACGCAATCTGTATATTCTTTGATTTATGAGAAAGGATAGTATTTTAGTTATAAGTCATTGGTTTTAAAATGTTTTAAGCAGAAATTAATTTTTGGATAAATGTACCTCTAATGCATTTTGACATTTAAATTCTTATGTTCTTAACTACATTCTTACATTACTTATTAAAATTTTTCTCAAATTTCTTACCATAGTTATAAACCACGTATTTAGATATCCGGTTGGAATAGAAAATGTATGTAAAAAAAAAAAAATTAAATCAACAGTAAAATAAAATCCACAAAAAAAAATTTCCATCCAACAAATACTATACGAAAATAAAACATTATTAATTTTAGTAAATATATCTACAAAATATATAATTTTTATCATTATGTTACTGCCCATATTATGTTGTCTAACTTATTTTTGTATACCAATAGTAATATTTTCTTTTTTTTTTATGTTAATAGTTATAATTTCTTTGATATAATTGAAACACAAACGAAAGAATATATTTCTTTTGTAAAAAAAAAAAAAAAAAATAACAATAATATATTTATATTTTAGACCAAGTATATTTAAGCAGAGCTTTCATTATTGTTATTTCTCGGTTTTAAATTTGAATCATTTGAAATCATCATTGTTGGCCCTTGGGGCTGTAGCGATGTTGTTTGATTGTAAGGAGGTGGTGGCAATGTAATATCATTTTCAGCACTTCCAACAGCTACATCATCGATAATAACATCATTATTAGCAGTTGAATTTGATGTAGCTGCGGCTGTTACATTAGTCAAATCTACATTTGTATTATCTCCAATTACTGTGGAATTATTATCGTTATTTGAATTTTCTGTTTCTGTAATAGGTGTTTGCGTTGTTTCAACTTGAACATTTGACATAGCGACTTGATATGATGGTGGTGGAGGTTGTTTCATACCTTGTGCAATTGCTTCTTCATAATCTGGTAAAAGGGTTGAATAATCACGTTCCTGTCCATGATTTGATGATGATACATGCGGTATTATATATGGTAGCATTGAACGTAAATTATGTTGGCGCATTGTTAAATATTTATAACAACGCCAAACGATTCCAATTGCATACGCTTTTAATAATACAATACTTACGAATGCAATTAATACAACCATAACGAGTGCATCTGGTGATAATTGTAGTAATTTTTCACGCCATGGTAAACGATGACTTTCAGCAATTAAACGATGTACAGATTGTAAATAACAAAGATAACCAGCTGCAGTTAAACTGAAATAAAAAGCATATTTTATATAATTGCATTTAAAGCTGCCTTCAGCCTATGCTTTGTTATATGTCCTCTAATAATATACATCAAAAATGTCCACTCAGATAGCGTCCACTAATAGGGAACACACACTTTGGTACAACGACTTATGACAAAGTTTATGCATTTTTTTACATTAGAACATTAGACATTTCCAGTGTCCAATTTTTATAAAATTTGGAAAGGCAGAAATAAAGATTTAATAAATATACTTACGTTGTTATTGCAAAATCAAATAATTGTAAGCAAAAGAATGGTAGAAGATGCGATGGCTTCCCTTTTACAGCACCATAAATCATCATCAACGTAATTGCTATCATACAAATACAAACTAATCCACCCATATCGACATTATCTTCAAACAGAAATAATTTCAGTACTTAGAATGATAAAATATAATTGAAAATTATTCACTTACGATAATTTAAAGAATGATCTCTATAGGCATATGGTGGGTCAATTTTACTTAATGGTGTTGGTAATGCGGGAGCATCATGATCAACAGAATCTTCATAACTACTTTCGAGTTCATGCATCATGTGCGGATTTCGCATAATAACAGCCAATAAACTTAAAGCTACGATGTTGAGAAACTGTAAATGTTAATAAAAGAAACAAAATATTTTTTTATTTTCATAAAACAGAAAGCAGAAAACTTCATTTTATTCATAATCTAAAAGTTGCGACAGACCAGGATATATATCTATACTAATTTATGGCGAGTTCGGATTGGATTTAAAAGTCAAAAAGTGTAATTTTTTAAATAAGTGTTAATATACATTTATATAATAACAAAAAATAATAATAATAATATATTAGCAATCCCGACAGACCCGTGAACCGTGAGTCCGCCCAAGTTATGCCTGCACTTCAACTATAGCATGCAGTAAAAAACTTTAAAATATGCAACAAAATAAGTACCAAGTAAATTATATCAAATAAAAAAAAGAAGTATTAAAGTATTTTACAATTTATGCATACAGAAAACGTAAAATTATTGCGGCGTAATAAGTTTTGGTTATTTTTGCAAAGTTTTTACGCAAGTTTGACAGGTCATTGAGGAAAACTGAAAATAATATACAGAAAAAGCCTCTAATTCGGTCAATAGTGGAAAAATTTTCATGAAGCAGGGTTCCGTTCATTCAATCACACCGGTGTAAGTTAATGTCAAAAAAGCCGGTGTCGAAAAATGTAAGTTGTTTGCGAGTGAACGGTCGTAGTCGTAGTCGTAGTCAATTAGTGTCATTTCGAAATGTCAATTGGAGAAAATGCGCATTTATAGGTTAATTAATGTACTGTAATTATTAAAATTACTTTCATGAAATCCATTTGTTTTTAATATTTAATTTAGTAATAAATATTTATATAAAAAACACATTTTATGGTTTTACTTTTTTTATAAATTTGTTATTTTAATTTTTTTTCGAATATAATTCAACGAATTGAATATAAACTTATTACGAAAACTATAATTTTTCTACGAATTTGCCAAATAATTTAAAAAAAGTACTGAATTCATAAAAATTTGTTTTGAATTCAAAACCAAACTGACGAAATAGAAATGACAATTAACAACTACACCCTATGACATTGGTTGAAAAAAGTTACTTTTTTTTACACCGGTGTTAATGAGTGAACGACAGTGTCGGTGTCATGACGTCATCGTAGTCAAAAAAAAGTTGACCAGTGAACGCAAAAGTGTAACTTTTAGTCGCTTTTAGTTACATTTAGTTGGTGAGTGAACGCAGCCCTGGAAATGTATATCGTAAATATGAATTTAAACTAAAACCGTCGAAATAGCTATGACAATAGTCGAATACGCCCAAGACATTGTTCAAAAAAAGTTACTCAAATCGAGATCGACAACTTGCAGTGATCGATGGTGACAAAAACATCTCTAAATTCTCTACTTTAACATATTTTTTTCAAATAAATGTGAGTAGTGCAACATGGAAAAAACATTAAAAAACATGAACGCTAATGAGAATTCTTCGTTCATGATTTTTAATGCAATAAGATTTACGACGATCGATAAGTTAGGTTAACTGAACTCGGTTAGTACTTGAATGTAGTTCCATCTGTACTGCAACTGTACCTCAGTATAATAAACAGACAGTAATTTGACTGGGAAATGAAGAGAAATTAGACGCGATCTTCCCAATACTTCCTTTAAGAATGGCAGAAACAAAAAATTGCGCACAAAATAAGGAAATTAAATTAAAATTTTTCATTAGAAAGAAAGAAGTAACCTATAAACCAAATATATTTTATTTTACCACGTGCTTCCTATAAGATAATTGGAGCAAGGGAGAGCATAGATAGTCTTATAATAGTCTTATGTGTTTTAGACTAAAGAAAGAATGAAACAAAGAATGCAATCGAAATTTTTTTTTGGCCAATTTTTGACAACAAACACCACGTGCTTTTGAAGCGCGAAATCATTTGGCCAAACTTTTTACCTATACAAATAAGCTGGGCCAAAGTTTTTTCAAGTGTTGGTGCCTGTCTGAAAAAGCCCTCGTGACTATTTTTGATAAGCACGTGGTTTCTTTGTAAGTAGTAGAATTTTTTTTATTTTATATACATATTTCAATAATTGGAAAACGTCATTGCAAGTAGAAGAAACTTTTTTTGATTTCAATAATTAGAAAACAGCATAACTTCAAACTTGGAAATTGGAAAAAAATGCGCATAATACTTGAAAATTGGAAAAAAATGCGCATAATATCAATATTTTTAAGCTTTTAATTAAATATGCAATTAATTCAAAATATTCCAAATATTTGTACATTTTGCATCAATATAATTATGTATATTCGAAAACAGAAACCGGCGTTTTTATTAAAGTTTTGAATTAAAGAAACAATAAGTTCACTTTAAAATGTTTTACATATTTAATCAATAAAGAATCCTTAAATCGCATAAATTCGTTTCTTTATTACCTTGACAAACTTGTTTGTTAAACTTCACTTTTTCAGCGCAAATAATCAAATTGTTTGACAAACAAATTTATCAAATTTGCTCGTAATTTCGATTTTCGGCGACGTTCGTGTCATACGATTTATCATGCACAATTAGTAATACAAGCGACGACTGTTTGTCAAACACGCCATCAATCAAAATTTTCATCAAACACGTCAAACACAAAAATTGTTTGTCAAACAAGCCCGCAAACGATCAAATTGCTTGACAAACACTGTTGAGTCTTGCTCAACATTTTCTATAAAATATAAAAAAAATTAATTAAAATAAATGAAAAAAAATATGAATTACCAAACTCTTTGTTTACATTTAAACTGTCAAACGACAGCCATGCGCAGTACGCCATGTTAAAATAAGACCATATTTTTATGTATCCACTGAACAGAATTATTCAGAATAAATTATAATTTTTTAAAATTTAATTCATACATTCAACTAATTACCACATTATAAGTAATGTGACGAATTATCATGTAATTAGTTTTCAACAAAAAGGAATATTTGATTAAATATTCAATAAAAACCAACACATCAGTTGTGAATTTGATTCAACAATAAGTTTAACCACATCCTCCCAATTGTACACCCCTGCATTTTGCTACTTTCATTTAAGTTTTTTAAACCAATTTAAGTGGAAAAACCAAAACGATAACAAAAAAACTTAAGAAAACCAGTTACACACCTAATAACGTCAAAATTAAAGAACATACGATAAAATAAGTTATTAAGATCCAAAACTGTATTTTGGGTTTTTACACACCCCTAAAATTTTGAAGAAGTTTTTTATTAATTTTTGTACAAAAAATTATCAGGGGGACACAAGTGCGTTAGCAAAATTTGCAAAAAAATAAATTCACATGAAGTAATGCAAGAATTAGAGCATCAATACTACATGTCATAAACATATTTAATTTCAAAGTCGTAAGGACGACAACTTGACTCAGAAGTCAATCGATCCCGTATCATTGAAAAAACCGTTAAACAGCTAGTATAAAAAGGGGAAGCAAATCCAAATCAAATCACTTAGTTTTCTCAACCGAACGAGCAGGGATCAACCAAAAATGGTGAGTACAATTTAAAATTAAGTCGTCTTGGTGAAACAAGTAAAAAATTGAAAATTTCCAACGGATAAATTGCCTTGCAAATTTTCAATCGGTCATTGATAAAGGATACTCGTTGCCTTATCATTTTTTCATATTAAGAATGGTGATGGATAATTTGCCTCACTATTTTTAATCGGGATTTAATTCTGGATATCGTTGCCGAATTAATGTAAAATCAAATAAGCTTGATAAATATAATCAAGAAAGTTTCAACCATAGACAACATTATTATCTTTACATAAACACGGACATTGTTGCCTGTTTATTCTTTTTCACATAAACACGGACATTTTTGCCTGTTTATTCTTTTATAAAATTACGGACATATCGCCTAATTTTCGTCAAACAATCACGGATATTTACGCCTGATTACCATCACATAAACACGGACATTTTTGCCTGTTTATTTTTTATAAACACGGACATTTTTGCCTGTTTATTCCTTTATAAATTTCAGATATTAGCGTCAAATATTTCCTTGAGATAATTACGGACACTAGCGCCTAATTGATCTCACACCAACCACGAACAATTTTGCCCGATCTCTCCGTCCAAAACCACGGACAGACCAGCTGACTTTCGTCAAGAGTTCACCAAAGCCACAGCCAGACTACTTGCTTCGAGTCATAGAATTAATAATTAGATTAATATTTTTCTTGAATTTTTCTAGACTAAGATATATGAATTTTAAATATTTTAAATATTTTTAAGTTGAATTAAATAAAATTAAATGTTATTTCCTACTTACAAATAAAACAATCTTTTTATTTTACCACAACAACCTATCCGTTTAAAATTAATGATTAGATTGTGTCGAAGTTACGTAAGTTACATCAACACAATTTCATCATTATAAATGTTAAGTTGAGGACTTAACATTTTGGTCCTTCGAGCCGGATAGATTGATTGTTTGTAGTAGGAATTCGCGTTTATTTAAAATTCATATAGAACCACGAGTAATAACGCATTTGTGTCTTCTTGGATAGATAGAATCAGATAAGGGTTAGTGTAGGTGACTTGCATTCAATTTCGTTTGTTTTCTTTTTTTTTGTAAAAATTGCAGAGGGTTACAATGGGTGATCCAAAAATCATATTAACGCAAATGGGGTTGATCGACCAAATTCGAAGGGCGATTATAAATCATCGAAAAACTGGGGAAGCCAGAAAAACGGGAGGTTATTTAAGTCGAAGAATGTCTGCCGTCGAGAAAGTATGGGAAGATATAACGAAGAATCAGGTTCTCATTTCCATGGAAGAACAAACACTAAAGGACACCGACTATATAAAAAAGGGGGTTTTTGACGACATAGAAGGTGCATATTTCGAATTCATTGGTGAACTCCAAGAAGCTTTCGAAATCATCAATAAACCAACGAACCCGGTGCCTTTTAATGAGTCGTTCAACCAAACCAGCGGAGAATCAAGAATTCAGAATAAATCGGAAATACATTTACCAAAAATTAACCTCCCAAAGTTTAACGGCGATTACGAATCATGGCGGTCGTTTCACGATTTATTCGTCTCTTTAATACATTCAAATTCTGGAATTCCTTCAGTGCAAAAATTGCACTATTTAAAAACAAGTCTAGTCGGCGAAGCAGAAAGGCTGCTACGACAGTTCCAGACCATTGGGGATAATTATGGCCCAGCCTGGAACACGTTAGTTAAACGTTATGACAATAAACGAGTATTAGTACACACTCAGTTAAAAGTACTATTTAATCAAAACATTCTGCGAAACGAAACGGTCAATGGCATTAAAGCTATTATCGACCAAACTTCTGAATGCCTTCATGAATTAGAAGCATTGCAAATCCCCATCGGGGAATGGGACCCAATCATAATTCATTTAGTAAATCAACGATTACCTCTCGAAACGAGGAATCTATGGGAGCAATCATTAGGAAACACGTCAGAGGTGCCTTCTTTAGACGAATTTTTCAAATTCTTAGAGTCAAGGTACCGAACGTTGGAAGCTTTAGCCGATATAAAGCCCAACAACGGAAAAATACAAAATCATCATGTGGATTGTAAAAGTGGATGCCCACTATGCAAGCAATCACATTATTTGCATGCGTGCAACAGATTCTTGAACATGGACATCTCCATGAAAAGAAAATACATATTAGATAATCGGATGTGCTACAATTGTCTAAGGGTAGGACATCAAATAAAGAAGTGTTTAAACAAATTCGGGTGCAAGAGATGTGGAAAAAGACACCACACTTTGCTACATACTGACCACACATCTTCTAAAGGCGAAGATGTGAGTCATACGGAGGGTACAGACAAAGTACCAGCCAGGGTCTCTACATCGACCATGTTCGCACAGAACAGTAAGGGTCAAAAAACCATCCTAAGGGATAATACTCAAGGGTTGCTCGCTACCGCAATGGTACGGATAGCCAACTTAGAAGGCAATGCTGTAACATTTCGAGCATTAATAGATTCGGGATCACAAGTATCCTTTATTACGGAAAAAGCAGTTCAACAATTAAATTTGAAAGGCGCACGAGTTGATATTCAAGTCACGGGACTTGGTAAATCGAGAGTAACAACAATCAACAAAAAAGTAACTTTTAACATAAAATCAATCAATTCCAATTTTTCACTAAACTTAGAAGCTTTAGTATTAAAAAGAATCACTGGATTAACCCCAGCTGACACTATTACTAAAGAAAAATGGTCACATCTTCAGGATCTCAAGTTCGCAGATCCACAATTCTCTCAACCAGGAAAAATTGACATACTGTTAGGAGTCGAAATATATTCGGCAATCCTGCTGGATGGGTTAAGGAAAGGACCGATTGGATATCCAATTGCCCAACGAACACATTTGGGTTGGATCTTATTTGGGGGCATCAATAAATCCAATCAAACTACCTCATTCAATATAACCATTGAAAACGAACTTAATCAAGCACTGAGAAAATTCTGGGAGATAGAAGAACTTTTACCAACACGTAAACACACTTTAGAAGAAACCCAATGTGAAAAATTTTTCGGAGAAACTCACAAACGTTTAAAAAATGGACAATATCAAGTTCGTCTGCCATTTATAACACCACCAAATCTCGGCCATTCAAAATACATCGCTGATAAATGTTTTCAACAAATAGAAAACAAATTTGCAAAAAACAAATATATGTTGGAAGAGTACACAACGTGCATAAATGAATACATAAACTTAAAACACATGAGACCCTTAACGCAAAGTGAACTTTGTACACAACAAACATCCAGTCATTGTTATTTACCACATCACGCTGTGTACAAAGACAGTAGTACAACAAAAGTAAGAGTTGTCTTTAACGCATCTGCTAAAACATCAAATGGGAAAACCTTAAACGATTATTTGATGACTGGTCCCACAATCCAACCAAAACTCGCTGCAACACTTCTCAAATGGAGAAAATATAAATACGCCTTAACGGCCGATATCGAGAAAATGTACCGAATGATACAAATTGAGC
This sequence comes from Xylophagus ater, assembly GCA_963422695.1. Lineage (NCBI taxonomy): Eukaryota > Metazoa > Arthropoda > Insecta > Diptera > Xylophagidae > Xylophagus > Xylophagus ater. Next base: position 40,715,348 of record OY730478.1, read on the forward strand.
CAGCAGACCAACAATTTCAAAGGATCTTGTGGAGAGATAATCCAGAGAAACCAGTAATCGAATACCTTTTAACGACTGTAACCTTTGGTACAACATCAGCACCCTATTCAGCTATAAAAACACTACAAACCTTAGCAAAAGACGATGGGACAAAATTTCCGGCAGCAGCTCAATCAGTAATGGACGACTTCTATGTGGATGATTTATTAACCGGGGCTGACTCAAAACCAGAAGCATTAAACATACAAACCCAATTGATATCATTATTAAAAGGTGGAGGGTTCAAATTAAGAAAATGGGCTAGTAATAATCAGGAGTTACTTAGATCAGTACCAAAAGAAGATAGAGAGGTAAACCTTCCTTTAACATTCGACCACAAGGATCAAATCAAAACTTTGGGTATTCGTTGGCACCCAGCTTTAGATTATTTTGATTTCAATATTAAATTTACAGAAAATACTTCAGAGACATACTCAAAAAGAAGAATTTTATCCGAATTGTCTCAACTTTTTGACCCACTAGGGTGGATAGCTCCATGCATAATAAAGATAAAAATATTAATGCAACAGTTATGGTTGACCGGCTGTACTTGGGACGAACCTGTTCCAATTAATCTCGAACAAGATTGGAAAATTATGAAAAAGCAACTAGTTTCAACTATAAAAGAAATTAAAATTCCTAGGTGGGTCCAAACATTGAGTAATTGTAACAAAGAAATTCATGGCTTCGCGGACGCCTCCACCAAAGCTTATGCAGCAGTAGTTTTCATACGAACAGAAGATGAATTTGGAAACATTCATGTAAATTTACTAACATCAAAAACAAGAGTAGCTCCACTCAAACCAGTGACACTCCCAAGATTAGAATTATGCGCTGCAGTATTACTTAGTCAATTAATTAGACAAATTCGATTGGATATGCACATGAAGGATATTATCACAACATCATGGAGTGATTCAAAAATCACCCTCGCTTGGATCAAAGGAAACCCAAATAAATATAAAACTTTCGTAGCCAATCGAGTGGTAGATATACAAGAAAACAATGCTTTTAATCAGTGGCGATACATTCCCACCAAAGACAATCCAGCTGACTGCGCATCAAGAGGAATTGAACCAGTGTTATTAAAGAATCATGACTCATGGTGGCATGGACCGATATGGCTAACAAAAACCCAAGAACATTGGCCATCAGAAAGCACAGAAGTTATTGAAACAATACCTGAATTAAGACCTCCAAAAAGTTTAATGACACAAAAAGTCAGTTATATCGAATTATTTAACAAGTACTCTTCATTTACAAAACTAGTTAGAGTTATAGCATGGTGCATGCGATGGAATCACAAAAATCTTGAATGTCGGAAACAACCGCACTTAACCTCAACAGAACTAATTCAGGCAAAAATCATAATCTGCAAACATATACAAAAAGTAAACTTTACACAAGAAATAAACTGTTTACATAAAAACATGAGATTGCCAAAAGAAAGCAAGTTATCAAATTTACATCCATTCATAGGAAATGATGGTTTAATACGAATTCACGGTAGATTGACCAATTCAAATCTCTCTTATGACCAACGGCATCCAATCATTTTACCAAAAGGACACCACGTGATAGACACTCTCATCGACGAAATACACAATCAAACGTTTCATGGAGGAACTCAATTAGTACTCAACACCATACGTTCCAAATATTGGATTTTGGATGGACGAAATACTGTAAGGCTCAGAATTTTTAAGTGCAATCGATGCGCCAGATTTCGTTCTCAGATTCCGTCTCAACTAATGGGAGATTTACCATCCCCAAGAGTGAATGTTTCTCGACCTTTCACCCATTGTGGAATTGATTACGCAGGCCCAATTGAACTCCGAATGTCAAAACATCGTAAAGCAAAAACCTACAAGGGTTATTTTAGTATATTCATCTGTTTAGCAACCAAAGCCATCCACATAGAAGTCGTATCCGACTTAACCTCAGAAGCATTCTTAGCCGCTTTTAAACGCTTCATCAGTAGACGAGGAAAACCATCCCATGTATACTCGGATTGTGGAACAAACTTTGTAGGAGCAAATAAAATATTGTTACGCGAATTCACTAAAAACATAAGGAATGCAAATCAATCAGCAATCACATGGGCTGCCAATATGAGCATAACATGGCATTTTAACCCACCCGCTTCACCTCATTTCGGGGGATTATGGGAAGCCGGAGTCAAGTCAATTAAATACCATTTGAAAAGAACTTTGGGAGAATCATGCCTAACTTATGAAGAATTGAGTACAGTCTTAACACAAATTGAAGCATGTCTTAATTCAAGACCACTATGCCCAATGACCACTGACATAGCAGACTTGGAGCCCCTAACTCCTGGTCATTTCCTAATAGGAACAACATTAATAGCACTTCCAGAACAAAATTTAACTATAGAAAACACACATATCCTTTCAAGATGGCAATACCTTCAACAACTACAACAAATTTTTTGGAAAAAATGGTCAACCGATTATTTACATCGACTGCAACAACGACCTAAATGGCTAACGGCAACACCCAACTTGGAGATCGGAGAATTAGTACTTCTCAAAAGTAATACCCTTCCACCCATCAAGTGGCCCTTAGCAAGGATAATTGATATCCATCCAGGCAAGGACAATATAGTTCGAGTAGTTACAGTTAAGACTAAAGAAGGCACATTCAAACGTCCAATCACAAAACTCATTAGACTCCCATCCAATAAATAAATGAATCCCAAATCTTTGAACAACAATATTAACAATTAACACAGTCATAACAAAAAAAAAAAAAAAATAAATTTCCAGATGGATATATTGAATATTGATGATGATGAAAACTGCAATTTCACCGACGGAGAGCTACCACCAACACCAGGGAGAAGCATCAACTTAGACAAAATACTCAAAGAAACAGCAGCAAAGAAACCAAAACCACGACGAAACCATAAAATTCGACCAATCACATGGGGCCGTGAACAATTATCACCCAAACCACATATAAAGGCATCAACCACCAGTCAACAAGCTGGAAGCTTGAGTTACTGGAGACGTCACGCTAAAGAGGTGCCTACACCAGAATACACCAAAAAACAGCGGGAACGCTTCAGAGACCTTTTTGGTACAGACTCGGATACAGAAGAACCGAAAAAAGAACAGAAGAGCATACCAAAAACAATCAAAAAAACAGTCAAAAACAACTCCAAGGAGGTAATAAAGAAAAAACCTACTGAAGACACCAGCACAACAGTGCAAACAACCGATGGAATCCAGGTGGAATTGTCAAAGGAAGAATTTGAAAGCATACCATGGGATACATTAAAAGTTAATGCGCGCCATAAAAAAGTAATCAACCTTAGCAACGGCCGAATTATAAAAGTAAAATTATTAAAATCAACAGACACTAACAATATAACCAACTGGAAAATTATATGGTTCGGGTATCGCGATCATCCAATCGGTCAACAGAAAACTACCACAAAAGGGAAAATTGTTTAAAAAAAAAAAAAAAAAGGGGGGGGAGTATGTTGAGTCTTGCTCAACATTTTCTATAAAATATAAAAAAAATTAATTAAAATAAATGAAAAAAAATATGAATTACCAAACTCTTTGTTTACATTTAAACTGTCAAACGACAGCCATGCGCAGTACGCCATGTTAAAATAAGACCATATTTTTATGTATCCACTGAACAGAATTATTCAGAATAAATTATAATTTTTTAAAATTTAATTCATACATTCAACTAATTACCACATTATAAGTAATGTGACGAATTATCATGTAATTAGTTTTCAACAAAAAGGAATATTTGATTAAATATTCAATAAAAACCAACACATCAGTTGTGAATTTGATTCAACAATAAGTTTAACCACATCCTCCCAATTGTACACCCCTGCATTTTGCTACTTTCATTTAAGTTTTTTAAACCAATTTAAGTGGAAAAACCAAAACGATAACAAAAAAACTTAAGAAAACCAGTTACACACCTAATAACGTCAAAATTAAAGAACATACGATAAAATAAGTTATTAAGATCCAAAACTGTATTTTGGGTTTTTACACACCCCTAAAATTTTGAAGAAGTTTTTTATTAATTTTTGTACAAAAAATTATCAGGGGGACACAAGTGCGTTAGCAAAATTTGCAAAAAAATAAATTCACATGAAGTAATGCAAGAATTAGAGCATCAATACTACATGTCATAAACATATTTAATTTCAAAGTCGTAAGGACGACAACTTGACTCAGAAGTCAATCGATCCCGTATCATTGAAAAAACCGTTAAACAGCTAGTATAAAAAGGGGAAGCAAATCCAAATCAAATCACTTAGTTTTCTCAACCGAACGAGCAGGGATCAACCAAAAATGGTGAGTACAATTTAAAATTAAGTCGTCTTGGTGAAACAAGTAAAAAATTGAAAATTTCCAACGGATAAATTGCCTTGCAAATTTTCAATCGGTCATTGATAAAGGATACTCGTTGCCTTATCATTTTTTCATATTAAGAATGGTGATGGATAATTTGCCTCACTATTTTTAATCGGGATTTAATTCTGGATATCGTTGCCGAATTAATGTAAAATCAAATAAGCTTGATAAATATAATCAAGAAAGTTTCAACCATAGACAACATTATTATCTTTACATAAACACGGACATTGTTGCCTGTTTATTCTTTTTCACATAAACACGGACATTTTTGCCTGTTTATTCTTTTATAAAATTACGGACATATCGCCTAATTTTCGTCAAACAATCACGGATATTTACGCCTGATTACCATCACATAAACACGGACATTTTTGCCTGTTTATTTTTTATAAACACGGACATTTTTGCCTGTTTATTCCTTTATAAATTTCAGATATTAGCGTCAAATATTTCCTTGAGATAATTACGGACACTAGCGCCTAATTGATCTCACACCAACCACGAACAATTTTGCCCGATCTCTCCGTCCAAAACCACGGACAGACCAGCTGACTTTCGTCAAGAGTTCACCAAAGCCACAGCCAGACTACTTGCTTCGAGTCATAGAATTAATAATTAGATTAATATTTTTCTTGAATTTTTCTAGACTAAGATATATGAATTTTAAATATTTTAAATATTTTTAAGTTGAATTAAATAAAATTAAATGTTATTTCCTACTTACAAATAAAACAATCTTTTTATTTTACCACAACAACCTATCCGTTTAAAATTAATGATTAGATTGTGTCGAAGTTACGTAAGTTACATCAACACAATTTCATCATTATAAATGTTAAGTTGAGGACTTAACAAACACGCATGTTTGACAAACAAATTTGATCGTTTACGGGGTACTTTATATAATCAAAACACTTGCATCCATATTTTAACATGTATGCGTTGACAACCTTATGTAAAAGTTGGGAAAGAAACGAATTCAACAATTCCTTTGTTTCGTCATAGAAAAATTATCCACTCTTTTAGACCTGTTCGCGCATATACAAGTAAGAGGATTTTTAAATAAAAAATAAAAAATGTAAGGTAAGTAAAAATGCAAATACGAATTTTGGATATTTGATACCAATGATAAACAATTCTACTAAAAATCTCTATTCATGCGAAAGAGAGAAAACATACGTGTAATAATCAGTAAAAATGCAATAGATGATATAAATATGTATGTATTCATATACACGAAGTATATAACGTAATATTTTCCCAAAAGCTAAAATCATTAATATTTTTAAAATTTTTGTCAAAAAGAATCATTTCAAAATTTTTTAAACAATTATTTGTTTCTGTAAATCTAACTACCTTATTTATAATCTGAAATATACATCGGACACGATTGTGACCTGAGGCAATGTTATTAAGATTTTTATGCTGGACATTCTGACGTATACGACAAAGTTCCATTTCCCACCGCTTTGGTGCTGGAGGCAATACAAATTTACGAACTTTTTATATAGAAGTCACACGCGATTACAGAGTTCCGCAAAGTTGTGGAAGTTTCCATGGGGACTAGTTCCGTCGAAGACCAAATAGTTCTATCTCTCACCGCTTTAGGACTGGAGTAAATATAAATTCACGAATGTTTTATATAGAAGTCATACACGATTACAATGTTCAGCAAAATTGTGGAGGTTATCATGGGGATTATATCTATCGAAGACCTTCTAGTTGCGCTTCTCAGCGCTTTGGAGCTGCGGTTGTTTCCACGCTGTTTTGGCCCCTACTCTATTGAGGTTGTTGCATTAACGTAATATATGTTTGACGGGAGCTTTTTTACCAAACTCAAATTTTTAGGAGCCTGTCTTAGGACGGGTAACCCCCTACTTTTAAAATAATATTACATTCACAGAACATTGTCGTAGCAGTTATAACATGACATCGAAAACGCAGCTAATATTTGGTTTGTGCGATCAAAAATAAAAAAATTTCAACTTTCAAATTTTTTCCGCACTTTTGACCAAACATTTGAACATACATTTGATTTTTACGTTCACATTATGAGACAAAACATTTTGTGTGAATTGTTGCGCGAAAAAAGTGGTAATGCGAAAGTACTTTAACACACATTTCCGTAGCCAAGAGTTCATTTTCTCGGCTAGTTAAACCCGTTTGAGTGGTTTCCATATTGCAGCGACACGAATTCACTAGCATACGGATGACCAGAATACCGATTCTGTAAAACTCGAATAGATATAACATATTTCGGCTATAGGCCGATTTTACATTGCTATTGGTGCGTTGTTTTCACAATTTGCTCCAGGGTAGAGTAAAGTTTTACATTAAATACAACATCATACACCTTTTTTTACTTGAACCATAGAGTAAATATAACTTTTATAGAGTGTAGAAGTAGAAGCAATTTTTTTTCAGATTTTTCTGATTTCTAGGTGGATAAAACTACGCCATCTCTTATTAAAAATATTATTCAAAAGTTTTTGGTGTTTGTATTCGTATAAATTCTTTAAAATTTAAAATTCTTTTGAATCTTCTTATTTTACTGGCATTTGTCAATTCAATATTTTTCTCCTTTTCTGGCGAAAATGTATTTGATATTTTTTTCATTCATATTGCTATAGGAAACGTAAATTGTGGTATTTTCAACTTAGAATCGCATTTTTTTTGTGTACACAACTTCTTATAGAAGAATTGAACTGAATTTTTTTTTGTTTTTATGAAATTCCAAATAATGTGTATGTGTGTAATATTTTTCAATATTTATTATCAGGACTCTCTGCTGTGTGCAATTGGGTTTAATAGCTATGATTTTAACAAATTCAATTTCAATAATAACTTCTTGGCAGCATATAAAATTTTAAGCCCATCGAATGTTGCCAAATTTTGAAAAAACAAATAATTGATTTCAGTATGGAAATGTAAATGCGTTGTGTACTTTTAATTTAGAATTTCGATTTCTTATTTGAATGAATGAAAATTTTTACGATAAGATTCACTATCGGCGATAAACTTCCATTCTTCTTATTGCAGTTTTGGATACGTTGTTTTGATCATTTATCCAAATACAATTTTTTCCAATTAATAATAAAAGTAGAAAATCAAGAATTTTAATTTTATGTTCTTTAACCAATCCGGGAAATGTTGATTAGTATATTAATATTAGTATTAATATTAATATTTAATGTTAAAAGCAATAACGCCAGGTATTTATTACGATATTTTGCATCAGCTGAAAGAAGTTTTCAAATATAGTGATCCAAAAGTAAGGCAAACATTGTTTTTGACGAAGTCCGCGTTCGTCGAGGTATGGAATATAATTGCAAACAAGACCTAATTGAAGGTGTTATAGACAATGGATCTGAAAGGAAAAATATTCAAACAACTGAGGTGTGTACGTTTCTAATCAGAGGCTTATTGTCCAATTGGACCTATATAATAGGGCATATATTATCGGCAGGTCCAATCCATGGATCGGATTTGAAAAAATTGATTCTGGAAATTTTAAAAGAATGCAAAAATTCCAATATTGAAATATCAGTTCTTGTATGTGATCAAGGATCTAACAACAAAAAATACTATACATTGCTAGGAATTTCTTCAGAAAACCTGTTTTTTTATTTTCCAAGTATAACGTATTTTTGCATTATTTGATATCGTTCATCTAATAAAATCATTTAGAATCATTCTTTATAATAAACATATAGTAACTTAAAATCGGCCTATAGCCGATTTTTTGATGCCCTATGGTAGAAATAGGACAGAAAAACAGTCAAATCTAACAGTATTTCAAGGTTTTTTCTTCATAACTTTGTTTCCTCTTTCCAAAATTTCCTTTAATTCGCAGGTAACCTAGGCCTTAATAGGACAAATCCAATCCGCAAATCAGTATGTTAGTTTTTGAAGTACATCAAAAAAACTTTGTGGACAAACTGATTTTCTCCTAGGATTATTTCTTTCTCCACTATCCCTGGACCGATTTTGCTCAAATTTAACATGATATCGTCTATTTGAGTATTTAACCAATATAATTAATTTAAACAAAATTGATTCACAAGTTTTCCAGTTAAATCCGAAAAACCATATAAAAAAACGACAAAACTTTCCGGTCACCCTCGTTTTTGCTTAATAACTTCCCTCCCCCTAAGTCGATTTTGCTGAAATGCAATACGAAATCCGCTATAGCAATAACCAAGTAGCATTCTAAATTTCATCAAAATTGGTTGGCACGTTTTTGAGTTATTTTGTCCACGGACAGACGGCAGTACATTTAGCATTAATATAGAGAATTGTTTTCAGAATTTTGGCTCATTTTCCAAAACCAATTACCCCAATTAGTTCTGCCTGAATTCCACAATTTTTTTCATAAATATTTTATAAAATATCACCTTTTAAGCGCGCTATAATATAACTTGATAGGGTTAGAACTAGTAAAGGTATACGATTCTAAAGTCATCTATTGGAAAAAAAACGCCACGAACTTTCTATTTAACTCAATATTTTAAGGTTTTTCTCTCCATAACTTCATTTCTTCATTCTCAAATCGATTGACAAATTTTCCAATTACATCCGAAAAGCCATAACCAAAAAAACGACAAAACTTTCTGGTCACCCTGGTTTTTCCTTTATAACTTTGCCCCCCGCCGATCGATTTTGCTCAAATGCAATACCAAATGCAGTTAAGGACCAACCAACTTACATTCTAAATTTCAACAAAATCGGATAACGCGTTTTTGAGTTATCTTGTCCACAGACGGATGGACGGACGGACGGACGGACGGACATGAATAAATCGATATAACTTTTGATTCCCTGCACAACCATACCCTTGAAATTTTTCTGCGATGATTATTTTTATGCGTTACACACTTAGTGACAAAACTAATATACCCTCTGGTAGTACCTACCATAGGGCATAAAAACTTATCAACTCAAGATGGTGAAGTTTCATGGGACGTTATCAAAGAATTGCACGAATTTGATAAAAATAAAACCACGAAATTGTGTTGTAAACTTAAGGAAGAGCATACACAGCCAAATAATTTCCAAAAAATGATTGTTAAACTGGCTGTACAAGTCTTAAGTTGGTCTGTGGCTGCAGGAATTCGAGCAATAAATTCATTAAAAACGTTTAGCGAAAAGAGTTCTTTGATAGCGGAATCAACAGCTGCTTGTTGCGAAAAAGAAATAATTTTTTTGATGTCCCTAATGTAAATTTTTTTGGCTCGAATAATCCATTTAAAAAACCATTGAGCAAAGGTAATGTCGGGTCTATTAATATACAGAAAAAAATGTTAAAATATTTTCAAGATATTTCAGTAAAATCAAAAACCGCAGCGAAAGTTTATGCTCTTGATGATTTGGTGCAGTATGCAAATGGAGTTTTGTTGTTGATTGACACAATTTCCGAGCTTGAAGGATTCAAATTTCTATTAACAGCTAAGCTACAACAAGACGTTTTAGAAAATCTGTTTTCTGTAATAAGATCCATGGGTGGATTAATTAGATACCCTTCAGCTAAATAGTTCTCAATACATGTAAAGTATCTCATTTCATAAAAGTATATTCGAGCAGAAATGGTTGCAGAATATTCTAATTGTGAACCAGCTTGTGACTTCATTTATGATGAGTGCCACGCTGAAACGTTTAACAATTCCATAGATATAAAATAAAAGTCCACAAGCAATACATTGGAAGAGGATGACGATCGGATACAAGAGGTGTCATATGTTGAAAACTTTTTAAAAACTGACGTTGTACAGCAAAATACAATTTCATACTTTGTATAATATATTGCTTATAAAATGACATCGAAAGTTTCTTGTCAGGATTGTCATGATTTGATAATGCATAAAGAAAAAGTCCTGGACATGCTAAGGCAGTACTTAATTTCGCATAAAAATTGTAATCATGGTACTTATTTGAAATGCCCTACAGAGACTTTCTTTCTCGTATGTGAAGTGCAAATAAAGTGCTTCGAGAGTTATTTTAAAAACAATCTTCATAATAAAATGTTAAAAAAGAATTTATGTATAAAATGTATCGAGCACACTAATCAGCATTTCCCGGATTAGTTTGCACTAAATGATTGTAGAGAACATCATATTAAAATTCTTGATTTTCTACTTTTAGTATTAATTAGAAAAAATTGTATTTGGATAAATGATCAAAACAACGTATCCAAAACTGCAATAAGAAGAATGGAAGTTTATCGCCGATAGTGAATCTTATCGTAAAAATTTTCATTCATTCAAATAAGAAATCGAAATTCTAAATTAAAAGTACACAACGCATTTACATTTCCATACTGAAATCAATTATTTGTTTTTTCAAAATTTGGCAACATTCGATGGGCTTAAAATTTTATATGCTGCCAAGAAGTTATTATTGAAATTGAATTTGTTAAAATCATAGCTATTAAACCCAATTGCACACAGCAGAGAGTCCTGATAATAAATATTGAAAAATATTACACACATACACATTATTTGGAATTTCATAAAAACAAAAAAAAATTCAGTTCAATTCTTCTATAAGAAGTTGTGTACACAAAAAAAAAATGCGATTCTAAGTTGAAAATACCACAATTTACGTTTCCTATAGCAATATGAATGAAAAAAATATCAAATACATTTTCGCTAGAAAAGGAGAAAAATATTGAATTGACAAATGCCAGTAAAATAAGAAGATTCAAAAGAATTTTAAATTTTAAAGAATTTATACGAATACAAACACCAAAAACTTTTGAATAATATTTTTAATAAGAGATGGCGTAGTTTTATCCACCTAGAAATCAGAAAAATCTGAAAAAAAATTGCTTCTACTTCTACACTCTATAAAGGTTATATTTACTCTATGATAAAAGTTATATTTACTCTATGCTTGGACCAAACAATTTCTGATCCCTTTTTTTGTCAATAGATGGCTCTGTTTAGTGTTTTTGATACTTGAATGTTGTCCTCCTGATGATTTTAACAGTTTCTGTTTGCACATATGAAAATCATAAATTGAAAAGCTCTCAAATCGATTTATACTTTATATACTTTATAAATTTAAATTTTCTTCAACTGTTTTTTCTACCTTCAACTATTTTCTACACAATTTATTTATAAATTCTGATTTTTTGTTCGATCGAAGTTTAATTTCCATGCGGTTTGAATATATGCTACCAATATCTAAGTTTTTTGTTGCTCTTACTCATTTATCGTTTTTACACATTCCGGTTTAATCCGAAGCAGAGCAATGTGAAAAGGCACCTTACCCCACGACTCCATTGGACTTATTTCAAGACATATTTTCGGTCGGACTGAGAAAAGTCCAAACTTTACAGTCTCCACAAGACTTTTTTTTAGTCCGACTGAAAATAAGTCTTGAAAAAAGTCTAATGGAGTTGCCTAGTTATGTCTCTATTATGAACTTTTATACTGACTAATGACAAATATATAGGATATATTATTTTGTTGGGTCCGAACCAGATCATGATTTTTCTGCGAGCTTACATTTTGTCTTCCAAAAGATTTATTTATGAATCGGAAGCAAATTTAAAGAAAATGCTCACAAAAATAAACCACTTTCGATTTGTTTATGAATATTTTTGATTCTTATTTGTTTACTTTTAACTTACCAAATGCCAAAGTCCAATCATGATAGTTGCAGTATGAACATGCAATCCGAAAAGACAGGTCCATTCTTTGCTTCTTGGTGGTCCCATTTTGACTCGAATCCTTAGCATTTCATTTACAGAAAACAAAAAACCAAACGAAATTCCTCTGTCGAAAGAAGCTCACACAATAAAATTCACTACAAACAGAGAAACTGGAAAATATTAAAGAAAAACCACAATGTTATTAGAAATCGTGATCAAAATAAAATTTTTTTTTCTACTTCAATGACATTTCGTAATTCCAAAAAATTACTTTTCTTTCTTTGACGCGATGCAATGTTTTATTAAATGCCTTGAAAAGAATACATATATTATGGAAGGAAATGAAAAAAGAATTTAAATTAAAAAAAAAGAAAAAACATTTTATTTGGCTTTAAAGTAGTTTTATGTATTAATTTTAAATGGCAGCAGAAGAGAAAAAAAAATTTTCCACTACTCACTATTTATATTTTGTTAAAGTCCAATTCTTTTACACAGTTCTATACCAAGTGAATAACAAATACAAAAAATAAATATTTTCGGATTTAAGAAAATCACTTTATCTGTCGTTGCACTTTTAATTTTTTGCCAATGACGTCGAAAAAATATATTTCCAAACCAAGATTATTTGCAGTTCACTTCTAACTAGTTTCTTCGCGATTTCCCGACTACGATGTACGAATGCAACGCTGCTGATAATGCACCTATGATTAAAGAGAACAGGATAGGCTAAAACTCGTTTTTACGATATTTGTGTACGTAGCATTTTATTGAAAACGAACTGTCAATTTCGGAGGGGAACAAAATTGCATTTTTTTAATTTGTAATTTTTAGTGCGTTTCGTATTCCAAACAAAATTCTTTCAAATTAAAAAAGTAAACTAAAAACATTTCTAAAATTAACATTAACATTAACGACATCGAAAACTTCCTGGAATTTTCTTTCAGACGTAATTTTGATAAATTTTTTATTAAAATGGGCGAAAAAATTCCAATTTTTTGAGTCTCCACAAAACTTTTTCTCAGTTCGACTGAGACATAGGTTACGGTTGGTTGGGGGTGAGGCAGAAGATCTACCTCTCGAAATGTTGGCGCAACGGAGTTTTTTACGCACACAAACAAGTCACTGTTTGTGTCGGTTTCAAAAAAAATTGAAAATTCAAGCGCGCCATTCGCTTACTGACCGTCAACATGTAATCATAATCTAAAAGTACATAGGAAATAGTAAAATAGTAGATCCTAACAGTTTAACGGTTTAAGCACGAGTGATGCTGGCTCACACATACTAATACACTCCTTGTGTAGATTGTATAAAAGACTGTGGTATAAACATTCCACGGTTTGGTAGTTTCCTACCCAAAACTTGACGGTAGATTTCTACCGCGTGTAATCCGGCACTTAGTTCGCAAACTTGCGAAATTATTTGATTATTTTTGACAATTCGTTGAACCAATCAAAATGCTTAAAAGATTTCGCAGATTTGCGAAGCTTATGTTAAAAATAAACATGTCCTGGAGCTGATTATCTTCGCAAGTTTGCGAAGATAATCTTTCATATTTGACAAATGCATTTTTGAATTTATTTTAACGGTTTTTCTTTTGGAAATGAATACCAAAAACTATTAAATTGTATAAAATGCCAGGAAAAAGGGAATTAGTGGAATTTTTAATTGAAAATATTTTGTTTTAAAATGCTAAAATGAGAAATGAAAAATTTTATTTGCGAAACGTTGTCACGGGTGCAGATTATTTTAAGTTTTCCCTGACCAATCAGAATGATCTGCCAAACTTGCGAAAACTCTTCGCAAAAAAAATCAAGTCTCGTAACAAGCCCATATATAAAAATTTGTTACTAAATTAAATATTGAAAATAAATGGATTTCATGAAAAAAATTTTAATGATTACAGTACATTAACTAACCTATAAATGCGTATTTACTCCAAGCACAATTTCGAAATGACACTAATTGACTACGACTACGACTACGATCGTTCACTCGCAAACAACTTGTATTTTTCGACACATTAACTTACACCGACTTTTTTTTACACCGATGTGATCGAGTGAACGGAACGCAGGTAACACTAAAAAACTAAATTTTTTTCTCTGCTGTAAAGTACTCTGTAAACGATCAAATTTGTTTGTCAACATGCGTGTTTGAATAATCAAACCACGCGACAAGCCCTACTATAGTCGTATAAAGTGACATCACACATGCAAACCTGTGTGGCCACAATGAACAGTAAATTTGAATACATCCAAACTGCTTCATGCATTTTCGCCCTAACGCAATATCCATCGCAAAACAAGTTCTGTGTTTATGAGAACTGTCATTTCGGTGTGGTGTTCTATTTTTCTTTCATGGTTTTAGTTTTCGATCGTTTCGTACGTGATTATTTAACCAAATTTAATTAAACTACAAGTTCACAAATAAAAATAATGGTTTTAACTAAAGAATATCGAATTTGTATGCCACTTACTGTTGATGAGGTAAATTTTGAATACGCATGAAATGAAAAATTTTTTTGGTTATGGGAAGTTTAATTTTAAAATTTATTTTTTTAAATTAAAATTCAATTGAATTGTATATTCAATTAAATAGTATCGTGTTGGACAACTTTATATGATTGCTCGGCATAGTCATGAGCAATCTGGTGAAGAGGAAGGCGTTGAAGTAATTGCAAATCGTGAGTGTGAAGATCCAGAACATGGAAAAGGACAATTTACTGAAAAACGAATTCATTTATCAAGGTAAAAATTAATCGAATTAATTTGTTTATATAAGTTAAGAAAATTCTCATTCATAGTCGACTTCCGTATTGGTTACAAGCAGTTTGTCCACGTGTTTTCTACGTAACGGAAAAATCATGGAATTATTATCCTTACACAATTACAGGTAATTATTTTATTTTTCTTTATATTAATATGAAAGCGAATTATCTTTTTGTTTTTTTTTTACAAGTATAGATCTAATTACATTCATTTTTTTGTTAAATAGAAATGATTAATATCTTAACTGTAAAACATTAAGTAATTTAAAATCGGCCTATAGCCAATTTTTTGATGCCCTATGGTAGAAATGGGAGAGAAAAATTGTGAAAACACTCAATATTTCAAGGTTTTTTCTTCATAATTTTGTTTCTTCTTTTCAAAATTTCCTGTAATTTATAAGTAAACCATACCCTGATAGCATAAGTCCAATTTGCAAATTTTATTCAACTCGGTGTATTAGTTCTGAAAGTACATCAAAACAACTTTATGAACAGGCTTATTTTCTCCTACGACTATTTCTTTCTCCACTATCCCTGGACCGATATCACTGAAATTTACTAGGGTATCGTGTATTTATGTAGTCAACCAATATAATTAATTTAAACAAAATTGCTTTGACAATTTTTCCAATTAAATCTGCAAAACTATATAAAAAAACGAAAAGACTTTCTGGTCACCCTAGTTTTTGCTTAATAATTTCGCTGCCCCTCAGTCGATTTTGCTGAAATGCAATTCCAAATCTAGCTACGCAATAACCAACTAATATTCTAAATTTCATCAAAATCGGATGACGCGTTTTTGAGTTATCTTGTCCAGGGACGGACGGTAGTACCTAACACAGACTATAAATAAAGGGAATTTTTTCAGAATTTCGGCTCATTTTGAAAACCCAATTACCGAAATTACTTCTGCCTGAATTTCATAATTTTTTTCTTAAATATTCTATAAAATGTCACCTTTTAAGCGCGCTATAATATAACTTGATAGGATTAGAACTACTAAAGTTATACGACTCTAAGTCGTGATGGACTCTATTGGAAGAAAAACGCCACGAACTTTCTCCTTAATTCAATATTTCAAGGTTTTTTCTCCATAACTTCGTTTCCTCATTCCTCTCAAATTCACAAGTAGGCTGAGGCCTAATAGAATAAATATCTTCTGCAAATTTTATTGAAATCGCTTTATTAGTTTTTAAAATAAATCGGAAAAACTTTATGAACAGGCTTATTTTACCCTACGACTATTTCTTTCTCCGCTAGTTTTGAAGTGATTTCAATGAAATTTACCATGATATTGTCTTTTTATGCCAACCTATGTAAATAATTTAAACAAAATTGCTCCATAAATTTTCAAGTTAAATCCGAAAAACCATAAACAAAAAATGACAAAACTTTCTGGTCACCCTAGTTTTTCCTTTATAACTATGCTCCCCCTAGATCAATTTTGCCGAAATGTAATACCAAACCAAGTTAAGGAATAAACAACTCACATTGTAAATTTTATCAAAGTCGGATAACGCATTTTTGAGTTATTTTGTATACGGACGGGCGGATATAACTTTTGATTCCCTACACAACCATACCCTTAAAACCTTTCTACGACGATTTTTTCGTTGTGTTACAAACGGAGTGACAAAACTAATATACCCTCTAGTAGTACCTACCATAGGGCATAAAAAGGGTTTGAAATGAATGACGAACCCCTTATCGTGTGCATTATTTAATGAGTTTCTGTTTTTCTTACTATTCGTCGTGCGTGACAAATACCCAAAAAAAAACTTTACATTCAATGGATTTAGTAGAACTTTTCACATTTAATTAAAATCAAAAATTTCAAACAAAAAATGAATATAAGAAACATTTTCAAAATACTTCAGTTCTAAAAATATTTTCTAATTTGATATATATTAAGAATATCTTCACTGATGTGCTGCACGAGGAGAATAACTATTTCAAAATTTATATTTGTAGAAAATGAATCAGGACAAAATGAAATTAATGCTTCTCAATTTTTAAGTATCCATTTTTTGGACACAGAATTGTTTTCATTATGAGAACAAAACATCTGAAATTTTACCGTTCAATTTTAAACAAACAATAATAAAAAAAAAACCCATAGAAAATCATTTACGTTTAAACTATAAAAAAAAATATTTTGATTACGATTGTTTTTTTGTTTTTTTTTTTTTGTAACAAACTCATTAAAATTGTTATTTATTTTAGAAAACATTTCATACCCTCTGTACTCTATTAGAAGTTTATTTCTTTACGAAAATAATATGTAATCATAAAAACAATTCTAACTGTTTATGAATACATAATACGTTGTAAATATTCGCGTAAATAAAATATTGACTATTTGATAAAAAAAGCGATAATTCTGTCTTATCAAAATTTTTACTTTATTTTAATTATACTTTAATTACAGATATTTTCTTGTTCTTTGCTTTTAAATTTTAATATTTGCCCTCTCATCAAGATTTTATATGATTAGGATTGAGTGGAATCAACGATTGTATACGACACTCTATGCCCCATTTTGTACTATAAGTTTTTCCAAAGAGAATATATTATAATATAAATACAATATAAGCAAAATATGGGTAATGATAAAGTATGGAAATCTAGCGATGTATACAAAATAAGCAAAAAAAGGCACGTGCCAATAAGTGCGAAAGCATACGCAAGAGTACGTGCAGTTTTCATAGGCAAAATCCATCAGGAAGAGAGAGAATGAAATGTTCTTAAAAAACGCGCGGAATCGTATGAAATTACCCTAGAATCTTATACAATTTCCCAAATTCTTATAAAATTTCCCTTGCCTCTAATTTTTTTTCTGGAATGTGTGCATTTGTGTATAAATTTCTGCCTGTGTTTCTTTGTTTACATTTTAAAACTACCCATTTCATATTTTTGGTATTGCAAATAATACAAAATGTTATTTAAAAAAAATCGTTTGAGTTAGATGTGCTTTTAAAACATGGAGAATTTTAAATCTTTAAAACAAAATAAATTTAAGTGTTTTGTACCTGGCTGCTTTTCAACATCTGGAAACAGTCAAGTACGGAAATTGTTTCAGAATCATCCGATCCTTCTTCGCTCACATTTACTCGATTTAAACAATTCGAAAATTGTAGATTGATAATTGCACCACAACATTTTGTGGAATATATAAGACAATTAGAAAATCAATTCCAGATAATTTCTTCATAATTTCAAAATATCTAAACGATGATCTTTATAATTATACGCTAAAGAAGAACCAACAAAATGCTGCAAGAATTTCGACTTATCTTTTTTGTTAAATTTATTTATAAAAGTGCGGATTTATTTAAATAGTGGGGCTCGTTACGCGTTAGTTCGCAAACTTGCGAAATTATTTGATTATTTTTGACAATTCGTTGAATCAATCAAAATGCTTAAAAGACTTCGCAGATTTGCGAAGCTTATGCCAAAAATAAACATGCCCTGGAGTTGATTATCTTTGCAAACTTGCAAAGATAAATTTTTCATTTTTGACAAAAGCATTTTTGAATTTATTTTAACGGGTTTTTCTTTTGGAAATGAATACCAAAAACTATTAAATTGTATAAAATGTCGGAAAAAGGGAATTATTAGACTTTTTAATTCAAAATGCATTTTATATTCAAAATAACTTACTGCCTAATGTCATTTCTGCGAAAATGAAAAAATTTATTTGTTAAACGTCACGGGTGCATATTAAAAAGTGGAACTTTTTTGAAAATAATATGACATCATGTTTCTCTTTCACCGATACGTACAATTTTTAGTTCTATCTATGTCAGCAGTGGAGAGAAAATTGTTTGAAAAAATCTGAAAAACGTCGGTACGGTAAGGATAGGAAGTTTCCATACTCTCTCATTAGTTACACCTTGCTCTCAACATTGGCAAAACTACTCCTAACGAAAAGTGGAACAATAATAATCCTTAGATTAGGGCCTTTCGCAGGGGAAATTGAAGCACTTTTGGAATACACTTGCATTTTTTTGCTTATGTGTGCGGCGTAGTGGTGGCGTTAAAAATATGAATTCCGTGGGGCAACACTGTAAATGGGTTGAATGCTCATGTATTCTGGAACATCCGAATTGCAAAAAAATGTTTACGTTGTTTGTTCCAAAAATCAAGTTTCTCTTAAACATACAAAATTAAATTATTAAATAATAATTGTAAACATGTATGTGCCTATATATTCTTTTTCCTGCGTAAACCAATAGCCGAAAGCCATTTCATACGTAGAGCCTCATTTTTTGGAAACTTTAAAACCAAAAAAAAAACATTTAAAACCGAAAATGCTGAATTTTCAAAAATTTCGACGAATTTTAAGAACTGCCCCCATTTTAACCAAAAAATGAATGTCACTGGTAGATTTCATTAAAATCAAATTAAAAAAAAAATGGGATTTGACGTTTCGGCGTGGATTAAAAAAAACGAATTTTTTACTAATGTATGAATTAACATAATTTATATTTGATTACCAATAAGTAAATAAACACCATAAAAACTTTTTTTTATACGTCAAGAACGAAAATTCGCACATTTTAATAAAAAATATGTCAAACTTAGTTGTGAAAGAAAATTCCACGAATTTTTGGATGTTGTTTGTTATTACACCCAGAAATTAAACACTTTATATAGGAAATTTATTAACTTTAATTATTTAATTCAAAAGAATTTGGTTTGGAATCCGAAACGCACTAAAAATTAGAAATTAAAAAAACGCAATTTTTTCCCCTCCAAATTTGACAGTTCGGCGTGAAAATTGATGCTTCAGACACAGATATCGTAAAAACGAGTTAATGCCTACGCTTAATGCCTACGCTTGCTTTAATCATTCGTGTTAAGTTCACAATTTTCGAGTTATTCTTATATTTATGCCCTATGGTAGGTACTACCAGAGGTTATATTAGTTTTGTCACTCCATTTGTAACATCGGAATAATCGTCGTAGAAAGGTTTTAAGGGTATGGCTGTGTCAGGAATCAAAAGATATATCGATTTATGCATGTCCGTCCGTCCGTAGACAATATAACTCAAAAACACATTATCTGATTTTGATCGAATTTATAATGTGAGTTGCTTATTCCTTAACTTGGTTTGGTATTGCATTTGAGCAAAATCGACCGAGGGGGAGCAAAGTTATAAAGGAAAAACCAGGGTGACCAGAAAGTTTTGTCATTTTTATGCCCTATGGTAGGTACTACCAGAGGGTATATTAGTTTTGTCACTAAGTGTGTAACGCATAGAAATAATCATCGCAGAAAAATTTCAAGGATATGGTTGTGCAGGGAATCAAAAGTTATATCGATTTATGCATGTCCGTCCGTCCGTCCGTCCGTCCGTCTGTGGACAAGATAACTCAAAAACGCGTTATCCGATTTTGTTGAAATTTAGAATGTAAGTTGGTTATTCCTTAACTGCGTTTGGTATTGCATTTGAGCAAAATCGATCTACGGGGAGCAAAGTTATAAAGGAAAAACCAGGGTGACCAGAAAGTTTTGTCGTTTTTTTGGTTATGGTTTTTCGGATGTAATTGGAAAATTTGTCAATCGATTTTGTTTAAATTAATTACATAGGTTAACTACATAAATAGATAATACCATGTTAAATCTCAGTCAAATCGATGCAAGGATAGTGGAGAAAGAAATAGTTGTAACCTAAAATAAGCCTGTTCATAAAGTTTTCCCGATGTATTTTAAAAAGTTATATACCGATTTCAATCAAATTTACGAAACGTGTTTATGCTATTAGAGTCCAGCACACCTGTGAATTTGAGCCAATTTGAGAATGTAGAAACGAAGTTATAGAGAAAAAAACCTTGAAATTTTGCGTTAAGTAGAAAGTTCGTGGCGTTTTTTTTCCAATAGATGGCTTTAGAGTCGTATAACTTTAGTAGTTATAAGCCTATCAAGTTATGTTATAGCGCGCTTAAAAGGTGATATTTTATAGAAAATTTATGAAAAAAATTGTGAAATTCAGGCAGAACTAATTGGGGTAATTGGGTTTTGAAAATGAGCCAAAATTCTTTAAAAAAATTCCCTATATTAATGCTCCATGTTAGGTACTACCGTCCGTCCGTGGACAAGATAACTCAAAAACGCGTTATCCAATTTTGTTGAAATTTAGAATGCTACTTGGTTATTGCTCTAGTGGATTTGGTATTGCATTTCAGCAAAATCGACTGAGGGGCAGCGAAGTTATTAAGCAGAAACAAGGGTGACCATAAAGTTTTGTCGTTTTTTTTATATAGTTTTTCGTATTTAATTGGAAAATTGGTAAAGCAATTTTGTTTAAATTAATTATATTAGTTGACTACATAAATAGACGATACCATTGTAAATTTCAGTGATATCAGTCTAAGGATAGTGGAGAAATAAATAGTTGTAGGAGGAAATAGGCCTGCTCAGAAAGTTTTTTTGATGTGCATTCGGAACTAATACACCGATTTGAATAAAATTTGCAAATTGGACTTATACTACCAGGGTCTGGGTTACTTACAAATTAGAGAAAATTTTGAAAAGGGCAAAAAAAGTTATGAAGAAAAAATCTTGATATATTGTTAGTTTTCACAATTTTTCTCTCCCATTTCTACCATAGGGCATCAAAAAATCGGCTATGGGCCGATTTTTAATTACTTTATGTTTTCTTTATGGTTTTTCGGATTTATTTGGAAAATTTGTAAATCAATTTTATTGAAATTAATTATATAGGTTAACTACACAAATACACGATATCATGTTAAATTTCAATCAAATCCGTCCAAGGATAAAGGAGAAAGAAATAATCTTAGGAGAAAATAACCCTCTTTATAGAGTTTTTTTGATGTACTTTGAAAACTAATACACCGATTTGAATAAAATTTACAGATTAGATTTATGCTAGTAGGGTCTAGGTTACCTGCAAATTGGAAGCAGTTTTGAGAAGAAGGAACAAAGTCATAAAGAAAAAACCTTAAAATAATGTTAGTTTTGACAGTTTTTCTGACCCATTTCTACCATAGGGCGACAAAAAATTGGCTATAGGCCGATTTTAAGTTACTATACAAATATGTTTTTTTTATAAATTCAAGTTAACAGTTTTATTTTTAAAAAACTTCTGGTTTTTTTTAAATTACCAACTCTATTAAAATTGATTGATTTTTTAAAAAATGAAATTAAAAAAGAAATACAAACCAATTTTATTATTTTCATGTCTGTCATATTTTGTGTTTCAAAAAAACAAAAATTACTCTAAAAAAAGAGTACACTGTAAGTAATTTGAAATATAGTAGACACTCGAAAATGTGAACAAGCAAATTTTAAGAAGTTTTTCTTTCGAAAATATGATTGAATAAAATTTTAAATGGAATTGATTTAATAAGAAAAGAGTAGCAGTCAATGACGATGGCGAAATTAATACCTTCTGGATTGAAATTTACATAGGATTTACACACGACTTTTTTTCTGGTAGTGAATGTCAGAATTGAAGAAAACGGGATGCCATGTTAGTAAATAATATTTATCGTGTTTAATTAAAGAAGGATTTAACCCAGTAATATAGTTTTCATCAAATTGTCTTTATTTCTTTAATTTCGAAAAATTTGAAGCCTCTTACGGCATATTTTAAATAAATAACGTGTTTTTGTTTCTCGCTAAACGAAATCTTTCCAAATGAAATATTATAATATAATAATATTATGTTTTTTTGGGATTTCTATCCGCCACTATTTCACTTTTTTAACAAAAAAAAAACGGTTTTTTCAACTATGTTCTTATAACTTCTAATTTCGAATGTTGAAATTATTTGATGGAATTGCAGTCATCTTTCTTGAGGTGAGACAAATACTGAAATTAAAACCAATAATATTTTGCGAGACGGCTATTTGAAGTATTTTTTTAACCAAATAAAACAAAAAGCAATAAAAATAATAGAAAAAAAATGATCAAAATTAGACAGGATTCAAAATTCCAACAAATTTTCTGTTAAGTTCAAAAACTGTAATACAAAACAAAAGTTTTGATTCGCGCCATCTATTATCTGGTATGAATAACTGTCGTTAAAATTACTCTCGATAATAATTAGGCTTATTAAAGCCCGTATAAAATGTATGTTAAACGTGCTTATTTTCCCAAAAAAACAGCTAATATGCCCACCAAAGAATTTCTAAAATAAAAATGGTGTTTCTTTTCACGTTTTGGATAACAGAAAAAAAGTTGTGTTTAGTCACTATGTCAAGCGCAACAAATTCCAACATTCTTTAAAATATTCCTAGTGTATTCTTTCAAAATAATGTCGCAACTCTTTGTTCTTGAGTTTTATTGTTATAAATGATTTACATTTAAAACTTGTAAAATGTTTTGTTCAAATTATTTCGAAAGTCTGCACTTTATTGAAATGTTTCCAATTTCGAGTCTATTGTATTTTGTGAATATTCTAAAAAAATTGTAAATTTTTTTTCAATTTCAGTGTTCATTCATTCCAAAATTTAATGTTTCAATACAAACCAAATACGAAAATAATAATGGTTCTACAGAAAATGTATAACATTTTTTTAAAATATTTATATTTTTGTATTAAAATTTTGTTTCAACATATAGTGCTTAGGTCTACCTGATGATAAACTTAAAGAACGTACTGTGGAAGAAATCGATATCGGATTTGATGAGTTATATTCTCCGCGACATTATAAAAAGGAAGAAGATCCAAAATTTTTTTCATCAATTAAAACAAGTAAGATTTATCACTTTTTTAGCCACTTTATTGATTATAGAGATGCGATATTATTCAATGAAAGAAAATGAATTTTATATGTATAGACAACATGTTTAGGAAAATACAGGGGTGAATCACCCCTGTTCTGAAATACGACGTTAGGCGAGTAAACGTAACGCATTCGATTCAATTCGCAACGCGATCAATGTTCTCAAAAATGGCGAATTGGTTGCGTGTGTCGGTTAAAAAAATTGCAATCATCGCATGTCAATGAAATAGAACAAAAATTTAATAAATAAATTTTTCAGTAATATTTATTTCAAAACAATTGGTGGATACAAATAAGTATATGAATCACTAAAAAAAGGAATGGAAGCCTCTCTGACTTTTAAAAGAGTTTAAAATCACTAAAAATAATTTAACTTTCATAAATCTTTTTGAATTGTTTTGAATCTCTTAGAGAACTTATTTCTCTGTATATTTTTTTAACATTTGTTTCATTCTCTTCATTTTGGTGGGTGATGAGTTTTACTTGCTTTAACATACAGTAATATTTTCCTTGCATTTCTACTTGTTTCTCCAGAAGTTCATTCAGTGGTTTCGCACACATTTTCGCTTCTGTGGAATGGGATTTTCAATAGAATCGTTTGGAGAAATATTTCCTTCTTTCTTTTCCAATGGGTTGTCGTGTGAATTAATGCATCCACCCATACTTGGGGACTTGGGAAGTGTTGTGCATGCGATCCAAATTCTTGTACGCCCTTTTGGCCTTCGACAGCATCATTTAACTGCACTAAATCAATGACCTCTTGCTCCATTGATGAAATTAATTTTTCCTTCACGGGACCACCACCGGTTCCGTGCATATACTTTTTGTTTGCAACCAATTTCTTTTTCATTTTCAGCTTGCAGTCAGTCCAAACCTGAAATTCCTTTAAATAAATAATTACACTTGAGATAAGCACATTTTACCAACCTCTCATAGGTGGTCCTGGGATGTTTAATTGTTCTGTCATCGACTGCCAAATTTTCTGGGCTTCTTCCATTGGTATTCGTGTGTAAACCTTAGCCAAGTCAGAGTGCTCTTTCATTGTATCGATTAGTATGTTGAATTGGGCAGTAGAATTTTTATTTCCTGACGTTAAAAATAATATCTTTTTCGAAATTAAATTTCGTGAAGTGGCAATACTATTTTAAAATTTAGGGAAAATTTTTAAAAAAGGTGACAAATGGTCGTTATAATCCCTATCCTGATAATTAGCCCTATTCTGTGTACACATTTTATGTTATGTTATGTTAGATTTGACGTAAAAGAATATTTTTCGTTAATTTCGTATTCTGCACGCAAATTTTATGTTATGTTAGAGTATTTTCTTGTTTCACATAGAGCGAATCTAAAATGATCTGAATAGGTCATGTTAGAATATTTTAGGGATAATTTGAGAACATTTGTCAGAAATTTGAGCGAGTATTAAAAAAAGAGAAATATTTTCTATACTGCGCATGCGCTGTTCTTCATTGCCGATTAACTAGAGTTGAAAAAAATTGTAGTTCATTTATACATATTTCTTTACATATTTTGTAATTTCATACAAAAAATATTTCATGACAATAAAGTTTAAATAAAAAATATCCAATCAGACATGTTAAAATAATAAACGCATTCAAAAATATTTATTTTTTCATCACTAAATATTTGAAAAAAATTTAGCGTCACTTTTCAAGATTAGATAAATTTTTCGTCATATTTTCTTTTATTTAACTATTAGCATAGAAGAAGGAATAAAAAGAAAAGGTATTCTCAATGTATAAGTGGGAACAGTTTGTAGCTCTGAATACATTAGTATTGTTCGGTCTATATTGAGACTGTGTGTGTCATTTATCGCGTTACCACCTTTTAAAAATAATTTCAATATAGTAATGCGAAAATGATTAAATGGACGCCATTTTCATTCTGCTATATTCCCTCAAAACACTATTAATTATTAAAACTCACCAATCAACACAAATCTTAAATAATAAAATATCTTACAATAAGTGTAACTGAAACGGCCAGTTGCTTCAAAGCCAAATATATTAGGAAGAAAGAGAAAAAAAATTTCTAAATAGTTATGAAGCACGAACCATAGATACAAAAAAAAAAATTCTTAGAATCGCGGCTAGTTTTCAAGGGCGAAATTTATCAGAAAGGCGAATGAAATTTTGTTTTAAAAAAATATTGTATACAGGGTGGCGCAAAATGAACGTTGTGTTATTTATTAAAAGAGCCATTGAGTCCCTTGCAGTATCTTCTTCGAACCAAAGGGTTAGATGGTTTTTCACAGCTGGCCTTAAAAAATTCTCCAACATCGTCCGATATTGAGCACTATTAATGGAAACTGCAACACCGGGCCAATGGGTGGCGCAAAATGTTGTTGTGGAGTAATTTATTTATAGTTTTTTGTTCAATTTTTTTTTAAAAAATTTTATTTCAGGATTTTGTAATGGGGAATGTGAAATGGAACAATACACAATTGAACAACGCACCAAAATCATTGAACTTTATTTTGAACATCAACGGTCCATTGTTTTGAAAATTTGATAATGAGCGTTGAAGCCCATTTCCAATTAAATGGGTTCGTAAACAAGCAGAACTCGAGGATATGGGCTACGGAGAATCTAAGAGCAGTTCATCAACGACAATTACACCCACTTATGTGTACTGTTTGGTGCAGTGTATCATCTGGGAGGATCATTGGCCCAGTGTTGCAGTTTCCATTAATAGTGCTCAATATCGGACGATGTTGGAGAAATTTTTAAGGCCAGCTGTGAAAAACCATCTAACCCTTTGGTTCCAAGAAGATACTGCAAGGGACTCAATGGCTCTTTTAATAAATAACACAACGTTCATTTTGCGCCACCCTGTATAAAATTTTTTTTAAAATAAAATTTCATTCACCTTTCTGATAAATTTCGCCCTTGAAAACCAGCCGCGATTCTAGGAATTTTTTTTTTTTTGTATCTATGGTTCGTGCTTCATAACTATTTAGAAATTTTTTTTCTCTTTCTTCCTGATATATTTGGCTTTGAAACAACTGGCCGTTTCAGTTACACTTATTATAAGATATTTTTTCTTTTTGACTTACTTTTGATGGGTGTATATAGTAAATATCGCATTGTTTAAGGGAATATGTAAGAAAAATGGCGTCCATTTAATCATCTCCTCCAATAAAAATCACGAATTCCACTGTGATAAATTAGGCGCTTTCTATTACACACGGATAGGAAAATAGACGAAGCCAAAAATTAACCATGGTTGGAAAGTCTATTAGTATTGGTATTGTTTTTGCTATTAGTTAACTAATTTTTATTTTTCTTTGAAAATTTTCTTAAAAAGGACCTTAAAAACTTTTAAAAAGCACACAAATTAAAAAAAATATTTGAACTTCAAATACTAATATACTAGAAAAGTAAGAAAATCTTGTACGTTTTCTAAACCTAAAATATCCCGCAAAAGAATTTTCGCAGAATACGAAATCTCAAAATATTTTAGAAATCATTTCAGAAATAAGGGGAAATTAACATAACATAATATAACTTACAAAATCGCAGAATAGACCTAAATGTTAACAAAAAATCATAAATTCTTATTTTGAAATCGTCATTTAATGAATTGCGACCATCCGAATAGTAATTACTACTTGTATGTTAATAAGATTTTTTTATATGTTAATAATAGTTGATTCCTTTCTACAGAGCGTGGGCCGTTAATTGAAGGATGGCGTCAAATGGATAAACCAATTATGTGCTCTTATAAAGTTGTGGGTGCATCATTTGAAGTTTGGGGTTTACAAACACGTGTTGAAGATTTTATTCAACGTGGTATACGGGATATTTTATTATTGGGCCATCGTCAAGCATTCACATGGATCGATGAATGGTACGATATGTCAATTGAAGATGTACGTGAATATGAAAAACAAAAACAAGAAGAAACTAATGCTAAGCTGCATACAATAAATGAATTAGTAACACCCGATAAAATAAAAACACCAACAACACCAACAGCACCTATTTGTGATTAAATCTCATTAAATAATAGTAATACTTAGTTGGTTTATAATTTTTAGATAGTTTATATAAACAAGAAATCAAAAGACGACAATTTTGTTTACTTTTTATTTTAGAGTATGTATAAAATTTTAATGTAATACTTTTGTTGTACATATAGAAATGTATTACACAGAGAAAAAAATGAAATCAATTTGAAATTAAAAAATTATTGTTGGTGTTTATTTTCTTTAATGAAATTTTTATAAATATAACAAACTCTCAGGAATTTTTTAATTATTTTGAACACAAGAATAATGTATAAGCATACGCATTCGGAATGTAAGAGAAAAATAGAGTTAAACTAACGTGTATTTAGTATTCTTTTAAAAAACATTTAGTTACTTAATATTTATTTAAAGCTATTTGACGAGTCAAACGGATACAACTATTTTTATTGCATATTAGTTACGTGTGATTTTTAGGAAGAAAGTAAACCGGCTATAGGGCGATTTTCAGTTACTATATGTTTGTTAATTGTAAATGCATTATGAATAAATCTTGTTTTGAAAATTTGGTTTTCTAAACTTTTTGCGGCCTGTGGAATTCTGTTTTTTTTTTTGCTTTGGCACATTATTGAGTTTCGCTTGCGTAGGTCTGTTTTAGTGAAATAAAAATGCATACCATTAATTAAGCAAGTAAAATGAAAGAAAGTTATAGTCATCCCAAAAAACAAGTAACATCAATAAGACAGGCAAATATTTCCCGACTTTTGCTGATTTGTTCATTATAATTTCTGGTAAATAATGGACATCAAATCTTTGCTATTTTTTTTCGTTGTGCACTGAAATTGTATTGTGGCGTATTTTACCAAGCGCCACATATGTATTTTCGATAAAGAATTAAAATGAAATACAAATGTTCTTTTGAATATTTATTTAAACAAAGAAACCCTATTTTGTATGTATTTTGGATATATAATTTTTATTATAGCTTTTGTTTAAGATTTATTTAATGTAATAATTATTTTTGATTCTTGAGCTTTTTGTGCTTCTCCAAGTTTAGGTTTTTTATTAACTGAAAAACATTTTTCATCACGAAAAATAATTATTATAAAAAAAGGTAACTCATGATAAAAAATATGTTATTTTAAAGTTTATTTACAAGTATTATAAATACTAGATTACCAATTAAAACTAAGTAAAATATTGATGAATTTAGACTAAATAAAAATGTAGGTACTTCACTTCCAGTTAATTCATTACGAAATTTACCCTTTTCTTAGGTTTAATATCTTCGGACGGAGAGTTTATAATATGTGCGGGTTTAGTTCTACTGATGTGAATTTGAATTATTTTTTCTTCTTTCCTGATATAAACATGGTCCCTAGTACGTCGAATAATTTTGTAAGGCCCTTCATAAGGAGGAATTAAAAATGTGCCTTTTCTTAGGTTTAATATCTTCGGACGGAGAGTTTATAATATGTGCGGGTTTAGTTCTACTGATGTGAATTTGAATTATTTTTTCTTCTTTCCTGATATAAACATGGTCCCTAGTACGTCGAATAATTTTGTAAGGCCCTTCATAAGGAGGAATTAAAAATGTGAAATGTGAAAATGTGAGTACAGGTATTCTGATTTGGATGTAAAAACGTTTTGCCTATATCACTAGAGCGTGTTTCAGTCCTTTTAATGTCTTTAAATATTTTTTAAAGTTCCACTATATTATTTGTGGAGTATCCAGAGTGGATTCCGATGTTGTTGAAAACTCTCCTGGGAATCGAAGATTCTGCCCATAAACTAATTTCGCTGGAGAACAACGAAGGTCCCCCTTGAAAGCTGTACGTATGCCCATTAGAATGATAGGCACTTCCATTTTCCAGTTTGAACAATTATGTCGCGCTGCTTTTAATGTCCTATGAAACTTTTCTACCATCCCATTACTTTGGGGATGATATGGATGTATGCATTTTATGCGCACCCAGGAAATGTATTAGTTCTGTAAACAATCTTGATTCAAATTGTCTAGCTTGATCCGTAGTAATTGTGTATGGAACTCCGAATCTAGATATAAATTGTGTGAAGAATGTTTCGGCAACAGTTTGTGCCGCAGTATCTTTGATCGGGAATGCTTCAGGCCATCTAGTAAAATGATCTATTTAAATAAGGATATAGTTGCATCCACCTGAGGAATAACAAATTGGCATTGATATTTTGCTGTTCTATTTAATAATATACACAGAGGAATGAAAAAAAATTTAATTATTGAACTTTCAAATAATTTTACTAAATAATTGAAAATATTCCTCTGAAATTTTAATACATAATTGAAAATTTCAAACTCCTAATTTTATATGGAAATTTAATGCGAAGAAATTTAAATTAAATTCATCGAAATTTATTGAATAATTAACATTTTTTTACATGTATGCTTTCATTATAAAGTAAAGTATCAAAAAAAATACGATTTTTTTTATCTAACGTATTCAATAATTTAAAAAAAACGATTTCATATAAAAATGCCAACATCTCGGCATGTGTAAAAATTGAGAGTTTGATTCCGAAATAGAGAGAATAACGAGAGATGATATTATGGAGATATTCACTGAAATGGTGACGGTTTGAACTGCATACCTTTTTATGCAAACAATGCCTCCACTAATCATCTCTTTTGGGGCTGATTGAAATTAGCCCAAAATTCACGAAATTTTATAAGCCAAAAAACAAAACAAAAAAAAACTTTGTAGTGTATAATGATTTTCTTGTTGTTTCGGGACTAAATCGAATATATAGTAATATAGCTTTTCGTTTATATTTTAATTTTCCAATAACAAAGCTTGCGAAACCTTACATGAATATACAAATAAAGTAACATTTCGTTACAGTTATTTGAACAATCAGTGGAACCATCACGTTCTATTCAACATTTGATGAAATTGTTAGCGTTCTTGGAATACAGATTTCAAATGCCAGAGATTACGGGAGAAACCACAATATGAAAAATAAAATACAAGTAAATATCCAGCTTCCATTACATCTGCAAGAAATAGCAATTAAGGCTTGAACATCTTTTTTTCAGCATCAAATTTTGCATCCATTGTTTAGGCGAGGAAAATTCTTCAAGAATCGCTTATCTAAAAATTGCTTTGTATGTCATACACGACATCACACATTGCTGCATACTGAAACACTGAATCATTTAAACCAGTTACCTGGTACGCATCAAAGTGTAAGTAATGATAAAGTATGAAAAGTTCCTATTACTACCGTAACGACGTTTTTCAAATATTGACTGTTCTTTTTCAAACCATTTTCTCTCCACTGCTGGCATAGATAGCTATATATTGTACGTATGGGTGAAAGAGAAATATAATGTAAGCAAAAAAGCACCTGTTGAAATTTATATGCCAATGCGCAAATATTAGAAAAAAAAAAGATTTTTAAGAGTCATTCGCGTCTTTTTGCTTATTCTGGCTACTTCACTAGCTTTCCATACTTTATCATTGCTTATACAGTAATACCCCGTGTTACGTACACTCGCACTTACGTACATCTCATTTTGTCCCCATTTGCCCATTATACGTACAATGATTCACACTTACGTACAAGTACATTTTTTTACTTACATTTTTTCTGGTTTTGCAATTTATAGAAAAAAAAATTATGTACTAGAATAACAAATTATGAAGGTACACTTGTAACAACGTATTTTGTATGTATATTTATTTATTTTATTTATATATTTATTGTTTTAGTTTGTTTCAAACATATTATTCATCAATAAAAGTAGTAGATTCGCTTTACGTACTTTTTTGTTTTACGTACACGCTCCGGTCCCAAAGTGTACGTAAGTGCGGGGTATTACTGTACTTTGCAAACACCCAACTAGCACAGAAAAACATATCTCGTATTGCTCTTTAAAACAACGTTTCAGACTATTTCTTCTGGGTATTGAATCGAATGTAGGGTAATTCTAGATTCCGTATCTCAGCTAAACTTTATATATGAACGAGTGTACAAGATGTTAGGGATTATGCGATACAATCAACACTTAAATGTGGAAAAGTATTTTCGAAAAAAAAAAAAGTATGTATATGATTTACTCGATATATAACAAATATAAAAGACAAACAAAAGTTTTAAAAGTAATTTAATTTAAAAATAATAGAATATTTGAAAAATTATTAGAATGTTTTAGGTTATGGAATTTTAGTAACAATCCATGGTAAGCGTCCATAATTCCGATAATAATAGAAATCATAAACTAATTTACCTAAAACTAATATAATCAAAGTTGCTAAGACACCATTTAATAAATCTAATGGTTGTATTTTTGAATCGATTGGTAATTTACAAACATCACCACGATCTAATGCTAAAACTTGTGTCATAAAATTATCATCACCTTCGATATATTTACACGTAACATTTTCTGAATCCTTTATAACCGTATGATATTTCATTAATAATTCACGAAATCTCATTGTAAATTTACAATCGCAAACCCATGGATTGAGGCTTAAATGTAATTTAATAGCATTTGCATTTTTTTCAAGTGCATTATCTAAAGCATAAACTGGAAGCTGTAAAAACAAAATTGCTATTAAGTTTTACATTTTGATTTACATATAGGAATAAAATAAATAAAAATAAATAAAAAAAAACTATGAATTTACATTATATTTCAATAATATACTTTTTTTCTTGTAAAAATAGGGTTATACTATATGTTGCAAATGTTTATTTTTTTGTTGTTCAAATCCAACGTCATAATAATTAAAAGATATTTATAAACTTACTCTTGTTATTTTATTTCCTTTTAAACTGAATACTCGAAAATTGTGTAGCCAAAAACCAGCCTCCAATACATCAATTGATTGAATTTGATTATAATCTAAATAAACATCTTGAACATGTCGATAAACTGGATTATTACGAAGTGATTTTACATTTGAAATCTGCAAAAGAAAATTTATTGAAGCTCAATTTCCGATTTGTGCTCCCATTCTATTATTTTGCGCTTTTATATATATTTATAGTTACTTATTCTACTTACTCTTACTCTTACCTATCCTAAAATCCAAAATCAATAATTGTTTGATAGCTATGTAGGTATAATTTACTATAAATCCAACTATAAAAGTTTCTAATCAAAAATCTTTTAACCATTTTTTATAGAAGAATGGTTCATTTATAAAGTAAAGGGGACTCAAAAAGATGATTTAATTCGCATATGCTTATATCTCCCATCTCGAATATTCTGAGTGCTACAACAAACCTATTTTCAAACCTTTTTTTCAAACATTTTGTCCTTTTCTAAGTCTGTAAATATAACAACTATTACATAGGAATTTATTGTAGCTCACGTTGGAATTGTCATAAATATATTTTCCAATTGTAACGGGACATTTTTGCCTGTTTTTCTTTTTAAAATCCCACCAAAGTCCCACCAAACACTAAAGACAAGGTGTTTAAGTAACCGTGCTGAGGGCTGAATGCTACCAGGTGTTTAAAATTGATATCGCTAACGGTCTCCTTAGGGCACCAGGCGCCACCCCATTGTATCTAGCCTTGCGTCTGTAAGGGAGGTCTGCGGATGTGGACCTTTATTTCTCGCCATACTCGTGGGATCCAAAATGAATACCGAACAAAGAAAAAATACAAACAAAAAACGAACTGAAGCTGAGACAGTAGAATCAGCTGACGTATTGAGCACGGATGAACTGATAGCTTCAGATGTCGAAAATGACCTGTTGGTAACACCACCAGAAATTGTCCAACTGGAGGAGCTGCTCACCTCCTCACCCCAAAAAGGTGATAAAGCCAATGAAGTGCTTCTAGGCAATGACAGGAACAAGGAGCCGGAAGGACCAGTTCTTGATGAAGCTGCCGAAGCACCCGGCAAACTGGCACTCAAACACAAATTTGAGTATTTCTCGGGTGCATCTAAAAGATGCATCAAAGTCATGATTACGAAAGGCATGACGCTGTCAACCGATGAGCTTGAAAAAATAAAAGTAGCTCTGTTGGATGAGATCGATAAGCTAGATGAAGAAAGTGGGCCACACGCACAATTCTCAGCTGCATCGCAAAAAACGGCAGGATGGCTGTCGATCCATTGCAATGACAAAGCTACTAGGGACTGGCTTCTCAAACTTGAACAGTCTCTTAAGCCGTGGGAAGGTGCGATGTTGAAGGTGGTTCAAGGTGACAAAATGCCCAGAACCACTCTCTGCAAAACATTCGTGCCATTAACTACAGCTGGAACTTTATCTAGCGATAAATTCCTGCTGAGGCTTAAAAAACCAAATGCAGGCCTGAACACAACACCGTGGCGGGTCTTAAAAGCGTTGCCAGAAAGTAATGAGGGACAGACGTTTATCTTCAGCATAGACAGTGCCTCTGAGGCAATACTGGACAAGCTGAAATATCATCCACATCTGAACTTCTCACCCATCCGAATTAGGAAAGTCACTGGTAGGAACACCAGTAAGCAAGGGAGCAAGGTAAGCACCAAGATTCAAACGTCAAAGGTTAGGAGACATAACGCCCTACCGGAGACAACCGTAACTTCAGCAGTTTTACCTAAACAACCAACAGAACAGGTTATGCTGGAGGAAGGTACTGTAAATACCAGTAAGTAGTCATGGGCATTTTCAAGTGTATCCAGATAAACCTACAACACGCCAAAGCAGCCTCGGCAGTTTTGGCCAGTACGTTTAGCAAGGATCACTTGGAGGTAGCTCTTATCCAGGAGCCTTACTTACAAAAGGACCAGATAAGAGGACTAACTACAGGTGAGTTATTATATAATTCTGTTGGCCTTGGCAAGCCCAGAGCATGCATTATGTTTAAAAAGGCCATTAAATATCTTCTGATTTCAAGGTACTGCACGAAAGATCTGGTAGCAGCACTGGTGAATATACCATCCGAGGGGGGTAGTATAGAGATAATCTTATGCTCAGCCTATCTTTTTGGTGACGATCTGAAGGACCTCGAAAACTTCTGTAAGCTGAACAGCAAGCAGCTTCTACTTGGTTGTGATGCAAATGCACACCATACCATATGGGGAAACTCAAACATCAATGATAGGGGTGAGTATCCTCTCGAATTTATTAATAGTAATAGCCCAGAGATCTTAAATAGGGGCAATATGCCGACATTTATAAATAAAATTAGGCAGGAAGTCCTAGATTTAACTCTGGGTACTCCTTTTATCAGTACCAAAATCTATGATTGGCACGTCTCTCAGGAGACATCTATGTCCGATCATAGACAAATCAGGTTCAATATTGAATCTTGTAAAGTAGTATCTGAGACATTTAGGCAACCAAGTTCAACTATTGTAATTGGGCTGATTATAATCAGCATCTCAAGGAGAGCTTGGTTGATTTCAAACCAAATGTCAAAGATATCATAAGTATAGAACTAGCTTCTGACAAACTTCGGGAGATAATAATAGATGCCCACCATCATTCGCAAACTTGCTGTTATGCAGGACAAGAAAGCTTTTCAATAAAGCCAAGATAAATGGTGGCTGGGAACCGTATAAAAACTCCCTAACTGAGTACAATTTTGAAATTAGAAGGGCCAAAAGAGCATCTTGGAGGAGGTACTGTGAAGAGATTGATGATCTCTCCACTGATGCAAAAATTCACAAGGTGTTATCAAAACGGCACACTAATAGGATATGACTATTAGAAAAACCTGACGGCGCAGTTACTAAGAGCTGTAAAGAAACGCTGGAACTCTTAGCTAAAACCCACTTTCCAGACTCTATAATAGTTGAACAAGGTAACGTTAACTCTCAACCTGAATCAACTTCTACCAAACCAAATATGGTAGACTGGAAGAATGCTTCCAGGATATTTACAACAAATAAGGTTAGATGGGCAATAAACTCATTTAAGCCTTTTAAATGCCCCGGAGATGGCGGCATTTTCCCTGCCTTACTCCAGAGGGGAATTGAAACTGTAATACCCCTAATTCTAAAACTTTTTAGAGCCAGCCATGCATGGGGTTACATACCTAATATATGGAGAATAGTGAAGGTGACGTATATACAGAAGCCTGGGAAACCATCTCATATCCAACCCAAGTCATTTCGTCCAATCAGCCTCACAAATTTTCTACAACAAATCATGGAAAAGATTCTTTTGATAGGCATATAAGAGATAATGTGCTGAAAAGCAATCCATTACATAAACATCAATATGCCTATCTGCCGGGTAGATAAACTACACTTGCGTTACAGAATCTTGTTTCTAAAATTGAGGATTCACTCAAAAACAAGGAGCTGGCAATGTGCAGTTTTCTGGACATTGAAGGAGCTTTCGACAATACCAGTTTTGACTGTATAACGCAAGCTTCCTTACGAAAAAGTGGACCCTAGAACCTGTAGATGGATTGATTCTACATTGAAAAACAGGCTTATAAAATCCACGATGGTACAGGAAACACTAAAGATTTCAGTAGCTAAGAGTTGTCCACAAGGAGGGGTACTGTCGCCCATACTGTGGTCGATTGTAGTAGATGGACTATTGCTTAAGCTAGCGAATGCTGGCACATAAGTCCAAGGCTATGCAGATGACATAGTCATTATAGTCAGGGGAAAGTTTGAGGACACTATCTCAAGCATCATGCAGCACGCACTAAATTTAGTTGCGGCATGGTGTTTAGAAGTGGGACTCAACATCAACCCTAAGAAAATCGTCGTGGTTAACTTCACAAGAAGAAGGAAAAGGGAAAATCTTATTAAACCTACTCTTTTTGGCCAAACCATTAGCTTTAGTAATGAAGTTAAATTCTTAGGGGTAACCCTAGATGACAAATTAACATGGAATAATAATGTCATCAAAAAAGCGAGAATAGCTTTATGGACCTGCAGAAGTCCGGTAGGCGGTACTTGGGGTCTTCAGCCCAAAATTACACACTGGATTTACACTTCCATTGTCAGGCCCATTATAACCTATGTCGCACCGACGTGGTGGCAGAAAACTGAGCAGAAATCTGCTCAGTTAAAGCTACAAAAACTGCAAAGGTTGGCATGCGTAGGTATCTCTGGGGCTATGCGCACCACCTCTACAGCTGCTTTGGAAGTTCTATTGAATATTCCACCATTGTATTTACAAATACAAAAAGAGGCCAGAATAGCAACCTACAAACTCCTTACAGATGAAGATTCGGAGAAGCGTAGAGCTGCACATGCTGACCTGCGTAATGAACTAGGGAAGGACCCTATCCATAGCATACCCATTACAGATAGTATGCTAATTAGATACAATTTCGAAAAGCCGTTCAAGGTAATTATACCAGAACGGCATGAATGGCAGGCCAACCCTCCAAAATTTGACTCTAACTCCTTAGTCTGGTACATCGATGGATCTAAAACTAGCACAGGGGTTGGTGCTGGGGTCTACGGTGTTCAAGCCAGAATAAACTTATCAATCAGCCTAGATGAACTCTCAACTGTCTTTATAGCGGAAACGCATGTTATAGAGCTGTGTATACGTGAGAATCTCAGGCTGGGGTATAAGCATAGGGAAATCTACATCCTATCGGACAGAAGAGCTGCCATACTAGCTCTGCATTCGTACCAGATAAAATCAAAACTGGTATGGGACTGTCTTAACATCCTTAAGGCATTAGCGCGCACAAAAAGTGTTACTCTAATGTGGGTCCCGGGACGCACTGGCTTAGAGGGCAACGAACAGGCTGATCAAGTGGCCAAAGAGGGCTCAGATAAACCATTTCTACGACCAATCCCTTTTTGTAGTATCCCATTGAGCACAGCAAAAGCAGCCATAAATAAGTGGCTAGATAGAGGAAGAATGAACCACTGGAAGACAACGCCCGGTTGTCTAAAAGCCAAAAAATTCACTCCTTCTCTGTCAAGAAAGAGAACTCTTGAGCTTCTGAACTTCAGAATTAATCAAGTCAGGCTCTTAACAGGCTTCCTCACAGGCCACTGTCGTCTTAATTACCACCTAAATAAGCTGGACAGATCAATATTTTCGATGTGCAGAATCTGCGGTAAACACGGGGAAACGGCCGAGCACATTCTTTGTGAATGTGATAGATTCAAAATCCTCGGGCAAAGTTTTCTAATACCCGTCGATATCACATCTAGCAAGGACGTTTCTAGGTTTATTGGCAACCTAGCATTCGTGGGAGAGCTCTAGGATTTTTAGGGTACCACAATAGGTCAGTTTTGGCCGCGGTGGTTTTTGGGTTGTAAGCCCAGCCCTAGTACTAATCTAATCTAATCTAATCTATGTTACATAGACATACGATTTGAGAATACAGTAATTTCCAAAGCAAAAATAATTAAAATGTGCGAACACAAATACATTTTAGTTAATTTTCACTACTTTTTACTAAGAATCTGAATTTTGACTACAAACGCAATTTTCGACGCTTTTTTCTCACATTTTTGAAAAATTTCCCTAAGTTTTAAAACGGTATTTCCACTTCATAAAATTTAATGTCGAAAAGGAAATTATTTTAGTCGACGGGAAATTATTGTCAGCAATATTCCTCTAGATCTAGTCAGTATTTTTCCTTTAGTAAATTGTATGAATATTATCAACTTACATGATTATCGGTTGCGTAAAAAATTGTTGTATTCTCTGGTAAATATGATGGAAAATCATATAATTGTAAATGTGAACAATTTACTGAATAGATTGGTATTAAATATTTTTCATCTTCACTACGTCGTACATAATGCAATGAACAGGAACAATTCCGAATCTCTGGATGTGACTGACATTCGTGCTTTAAATTCTATTTAATTAGAATAAATAAAATGTTTACTTACATATATTTCTTGTCATTTCTAAATAAAGTTTATACTAATTTGAACTGCATCACAGTAAGAAGATTTCGTTGAAAATATTTTGAATCTACACATTCTAGAAGATCACGATCAATAACAGACTGACCTTTAGTATTAAGAAGCCATTTAAGATTAGTTGTGCAATTCCATGGATTACCTACGAAAATATTAACGTAGTCAATACAATATCAAATTTATTTACCAAACCTGTCAAATACAGTTCTTCAAATATTTTTGACGTAAATAATGGTACTTCCATGTGCTTTATGTGATTCCAACGTAAATCTACAGTTCTGAGATTGGGGAGCCTTTCAAATAATGTTGATTGAACAAAGGAAAATTTTGTCCAGGAGATATTTATATTCTGCAA
Source organism: Xylophagus ater (assembly GCA_963422695.1). NCBI lineage: Eukaryota > Metazoa > Arthropoda > Insecta > Diptera > Xylophagidae > Xylophagus > Xylophagus ater. The sequence continues at coordinate 40,754,163 of OY730478.1, forward strand.
AATTTAAGTAATTGATTAATTTGAACATACATATGATCTTAACTTTAAAAATTTTTTTCTCCAAGACCTAAGTTCGCTCACGACGGTAGGTACCTTGACGTGGTGTGGGGGCTTAAGTTGTGAGGACCATCTCGAAAGGCTCAACCTGCAGGACAGTCCGAGCAACTTTCCAAGAACAACCCGCCTAAGTCAAAGGTGTTATGCGACCCGTGCCCTGTCCACTGGTTGGTAGCCTAGGGGTATACCGACTACCGCGAACGGAGCCTCTCTGATACCTGGCGACCTCAGAGAGTATTCAGCCTTACCATGGTATGCAGGGCTTTGGCATGGCCGACCTATTTTCCCGTGCTTTTCGTGGGATTCACATGAAAAAGCATAAAAAATAAAAAAAATATGCGGTATATCACCGCTACACAGGCAGTGAATCGAATGGAGCAAATCCTCCGTCATTATGATCCAAAGCCTGGACAGTCTAGGAGGGAGTCATTGGCTAAGAGTATCCGAAAGGGTACTCCTACAGTCACCAGTACTCCCAAACCAAGCATCTCTAGCGAATGGCATGGTCCTAAAGATCGGTATGGACCAAAAGTCCGTAGACGCAGGTGGATGTTGAGGAGGAGAAATTTGACATAACTCCTCTTCATCTCCTCTCTGTCCGGCAAGGGCAATAGCGCCAGAAGAAGAGATTGGCGTTGGTAGAAGATGCGGTACCAACTTCCAACGCAAAGAACTCACCATAATAGGCAAAAGAGGAAATACTAGGGTGGCCCAAGTGAATCTCCACCACGTTAGAGCTGCATCTGCAGTGATAGCGGGGCATTAACAAGACAACAACTTGGGCTAGTGCTTATCCAAGAACCCTGGCTCTGTAGGGGACAGATTAAAGAACTGTCAGGCAGTAACACAAAAGTAATTTATGATGTAAGGCAGGACAAACCAAGAACCTGCATTCTCATAAAATATAGTAGAATTATATTTTACTTACAGTATACGCGACCAGAGACCTAGTCCTGATTAAGATCTCGGTGTCGATAGAAATTTTTGAAATTTTATAGAGGTCATACACGATTGCAGCGTTCGGTAAACTTGTGAAAAAATTAGAAAAAAACTTGCGGGACACATGGCTGCGAATGACATAAGTGGATCGGCTGTTCCAATCGGGAGAAGATCATCAACAATAGCTCTCAATAACAACAAAACCATCAATGCGAAAGGGTGACATTTACCATTAGTTTGTGAATGTGCCACCACTATACATAAGTCTCAAGGAAGTACATATTCCGAAGTCTTCCACGAATATCATAAAAAACGCTCGCAGTCGATAGTGTATGTCGCTTTGTTACGTGTAACTAGTATCCAAGGATTATGGATTAGTACAATGGGTGATGATCGGTCCTTTCATCATGGCCGGAGAGCAGCAATGATAATGGTACACTTACAAGATGGATCTCGAAGACTTTCAACGAATTGTTTAGAAACTATTGATAAACAAATACTTGATTTCGTTCATAAGAGGAGAGGATTATCGACATGCACTTGTGGCGACACTCACAAATAAATTAAAAACAATTGCAATAAAGCACACTGATGGAAGCCACCTCAATGTGAATGAGCATGCAGAAAAAGCACTATATGAAAAATTCGAAAATGTATGCGAAATACAGTATTTTTGGATCGAGTGGGCTGTGGTTTTTTCTAAAACATAAGGATAGATGGAAAATTCTCGTTGCTGAACGGTGTGTTTTAAAGAGAGTTAAAAAAGCTGTGAATATTATCTATCGTTCGATTTAATTTAAACGATACCAAATTAAAGTATAAAAATTATTTTCACTTTATCAATTCTTGCGAACTTTATTAATTTTTTATAGATTAATAGCTTTAACAGAAGTTTCAATTAATAAAAAATTTAAAAACCTTTGTTCAAATAATTTAATTTGTATAATAAGGATTGAATCAATTGCTTGTGTATTAGTTACAAATATACTTTTCTTTACTTCTTTAGTTCTTTTGACGTAATGATCTTTTTAGTATTTACATGCAAAACCTAAAACATAATAGTGTTGCCAGCAACTAAACTTTAACTATATAATTGAACTTAAATTAATGCACTGAACCTTAACACACAAATATATTACACGCTTCCTGTTTAGGACTTGTGTCGCCATATCTATGAGGTGGTTTTACTGACCGACCACTTTTCGTGTTATATGTTTGAGTTGCGGCTGAACTATTCTCTAAACCTCTCATCACTGCAGAGCTGTCTTGATCAGCAGGTTCACAGCACTCTGATGCACTGGAAGTCACACCTAATCGCTCGGCATCTGCAGTGTTACAATTTTGATCTGAGCTGCTTTGTAACAAATTATAATTATATGGATTACTAGTGACATGTGTGTCAGTAAGTGGATTACTTTTCTCACACAACATGTTGCTAGTATTAATTTCATTATTTTTTGTTATACTTGTAGATATGAATTTACGATTGCGACGGAAATAATCGTTGAAATTTGCGTTAGCCAAAAGGACTATTGTCGGATCTTATTTCCGTGGGGTAACCATAATGCGTAAAAATGTTGTGCAACACTTTAATTATGCATTCTGATGTTTTGTTATTTAATTGTTCTGAACATAAAAATCCGGAATAAGCATCAATTAACGCTATAAAATCACGACCGGCATATTCATACAAATCCATAGACACTTTTTGCCATGGATACTCGGGTTTTTCGTCTTGAACAAGTGTCTCTTTTTGGTTGTTAGGTTTGAATGGTTCACAGACAACACATCCTTGAATCATGTTTGTTATATTCTTAGTCATACCAGGCCAAAAGAATTGCATGCGCGCACGAGCTAACGTCTTTTCAATGCCTAAATGTGACACATGAACCGATTTACAGATTTGTGATTGTAATTGTTTGGGGACAACTAGTTTGTGATCCTTGAACAATAATTGATTTTCATAGTGGAGTTGATTTTTAATTTTATGGAATGCCTGGCTGAAATAATCAAGTTGATGATATGATGGCCAGCCATTAACAACGTACTCAACTATACAACTGTATTTTTCATCATTTTTAAGTGCTTCAACGTGTAGTTCATAATTATCTTTCGATAAACAAACTTTTCTGGTTAGTACGTGTATCATTCCCGTCAGTTCTTTGTACTCTGAATCGGGCTCGTTTAGAGCGTCAGCAAGCAACATTTCGTTGCCTGGAGTATATTTAATGGACATCCGTGGATATTTCAATAATTGTAAAAACATTCTTTGCAATCGAGCGGATACATTATCAATTTCACGCTTAAACAATGCTTCTAATGGTTTGTGATCAGATTGAACTGTGAATTCACGGCCGTACAAAAATTGATGTAAGCGATCACACGCAAAAACGATAGCCAATAATTCTTTTACTATTTGTGCCCATTTTTGTTTTTGTGAGACTTCGTGATGCATAAGCAATTGGCTGACTGTTCTGGAGTAATACACAACCCAATCCATCTTTGGAACTATCAGTTTGTATGACCGTTGCTTTATTGGGGTCATACGTTGCGAGAATCGGTGTTGTACTGATGGATGTTAATAGATCATTTAGCTCTTGGTTGTGACGTAGTGACCACGCTTAAACTGAATTATTTTTTGAGCTCCCGCAGCTTAGCTGATCTTTGAGACAGATACGGAATGAATTTTGCTAGATACTTGAATAGACCCAACAAACGCATAAGATCAGCTTTGTTAGATGGTTTTGGCATATCAATTATGGCTTCTGTGTATTTGGTATCAGGTTTGATGCGACCTTCGGTGATAACATAACCCATGAATTTAACCTGCTTTTGACGGTATTGTATTTTGGAAGAGTTAAATTTAACGTTATTTATTCTTGCACGCTCTAGTAATTTTATTAAACTTTTATCATGTGATTCAATGCTGCCACCAAATGAAGATGTCATCAAAGTAAACTTCCACACCCGGTATATCTCCGAATATTTGGACCATTTTCTTTTGAAATATTTCCAGTGCATTATTGAGTCCAAAGCGAACACGGTTCCAACGATATTTACCAAAAGGTGTCATGAACGCTGTTAAATCAGCACTTTTTTTATCTAATTCCATTTGCCAAAACCCGTTACTACAATCCAATACCGTAAAGATTTGTTGGCCAAACAAACGACTGAGAATGTCTTCCACTTTTTGGAATTAAAAAGTGTTTTGGGTGCTAGCAAATGCGTAGGGAGCCGTTTATTTTTTCAACAATTTGCAAATTATTTACCCAATCGGTTGGATAATCAATTGGTGTTATGATTTTTGATTCTACCATGCTATCAATTTGTTCTTTTAGCCTTTCTAGTAAACTTGATGGAATACGTTTTTTGTAATGCAATGTGGGAACAGAGTCCTGCTTGAGTGTGATTGAACACTTGCCAGGCAACTTGCCTAGACCTTTAAAGACGTCTTTATTAAGTTCGATAAATTCTTTCGATTCAGATGGTAAAGATTGCACAGTAGAAATTCGCCTAATCAGTCCCAAGGAGGTGCATTCTTTTAACCCAAGTAACGGTTCAAATGCATCATCAACAACATAAAATGTAACGCTATGCTCTGTGTTTTGCTCAACTTCAAGACAATTTAGTTTAATTGCGCCATGTAAGGTTAATTTATTTGAACTGTAATCAGTCAATACATCGTTAGTTTTTTGAATATGGTAATTTGATAAATTTTTAATAATATTTATTGGTATGCAGTTGACGTCAGCACCCGTGTCAAGTTTGAATTTAATAGCACAATCCTGAATGAGGTATGTTTTAAACTAACCATCCCTACCTAATTTTTTGGACTTTTGGTGTATTTTTACTCTACAAAATTTATATTTTAGTTTATCTTTGTTACAGTTAATTTTAGATACATTATCCATTAATGCTAAATTATTATTATTACCTACTTCCTTTACATTGACCTCAATCGAGTTCAATTGTGGTTGGCTTCTCTCCTGTTGCGATTTATTGAATGCTGTTTCCCAACTTTCTGTTTGTCTACTACCAGACCGACAATGTCCTTGTCGTCCACAGTTGTTACATTCAACGGCCCGTGCTGTACAGTGAAGACGGTGATTGCTATTGTAATGTTGAAGCAGCTAATTTTTTTCTTGGTTGTTTTAGTTGAGGACTGTTGGTGTTCACTTGCTTCGACTGTTTTAACTGCTATTCTCTCTTGTTTTGTGGATAAAGCTTTATGCAACAATTGTTTGTGCACTCCTGCCGCTTCAAACACTTTGCATACATCGATTATTTCTCCAAGGGTTCATCTCGACTATCAAGTAATTTTAACTGTAATTTTTCGTCTTGTACACCGACAATTATACGATCTCGTAACATGCGATTAGCATATGATGTTTGACAATTGCGTTTGTACATTGAAATTCACAGTATTGAAGTTGTGTTAGCAATTCCGTTTCGAATTCGCTGAATGCTTGTTTTTCTTTTTGTATGATTGTATGAAATTTGAATGCTTCCATAGCTAAGTTTTTCCGGGGTACGCAATATTCATCAAAAGCTTTGATTACTATTGCGAGTGTGCGTCGAGCGTCAATTTCATTATTTCATGGTGGTGCCCCATCACTGTTATTATTTGCAGGCTGTTGTTCTTCTTGTTGTGTAGGGACTTGTCCGAACATGCTTTCGATATCACCATTGTTTGGGAATAGTGAGTTGAATATTTTGACGCCTAATGTCACATATTAGCCACAAGAATGTGGCGATCTTAATTTCTTCAGGATCATTTATGCGATTGTTGGCTCGCAAATATATTAAGAATGTTTGTTTCCATTTTGGCCATTCATTAGCTATGTTCGCACAGTCTAATGCAAGGGTGTCCAACCCTTTTCTTTCCCTGGGCCGCATTGGAAGAAGACATGGTGTTTTGAGCCACAAGTATATTACTATGTATAAATCCATATCATAAAATGAATGTGATACTTGGCATTGAAGTTGAGAAACTAAACCGTCAATATCTGGTTCGATTGACGTAGTTGCAATTCCCAGGCAGTTCTCAAGGTGTTCATCCAACATGTTGGTTCTAATTTTACGTTTAGTATGTTTCATTCTTCACTTAAGCCACCAGGTGACATTCAACAGAACAGTGTAGCTGAGCGAGTAACGCAAACAGAAAGAGAATTTACTACATAACGAAAGAGATTTCTGTTCTGGTCCTGTTTCTGTTGTTTGTCATTTGGCAGCTTTAGTACGAGAGCGCAAACACACAAATCATTCCTCAGAAAAATGGATATGCTTCAGTAACTTTAAATATTTTCGGGCCGCATTGATACTTGCCTTGGGCCGCGGGTTGGACAGCCATGGTCTAATGGTTTCGGTAATCTAAATTCCATCTGAGATACCGCCATTTTGCTTTGGTTACGCTTGTACAATTTCCGTTTTGTGTATATTTTTTTTTTCTTCGATATGTTAATTAGTTACGATAACTATTTATAAGTTCTTAACTTCTGGCACCATGTAATAAGTTCTGTGAACTTATTAGAAATAAAACAATTACTTTTTATTATTCAGCTTTATTTAGTTCTTTACTCCTTTAGTTCTTTTGACGTAATGATCTTTTTAGTATTTACATGCAAAACCTAAAACATAATAGTGTTGCCAGCAACCAAACTTTAACTATATAATTGAACTTAAATTAATGCACTGAACCTTAACACACAAATATATTACATTAACTACATCTGGAACCCCTGAACACGCTCAATTGTCAAAGTCTTCGAGCTCATTCCGAGGATCTCACAGAGGCTGTCATTTGCAAATCAAATGTCGTAATATTATCCGAGACTTGGTTAAATGATAATGAGAATATTATAATATAATATATAATATATAATAATAATATAATATATAATATAATATAATATATTGTTTTAATTTAGTCATACACTCGTGCAGGAGTGGCAATTTATCATAATCAATTTGAAACAGTGAACATTATCACACCAAAACTCTATATGACCACTACACAATCCAGTTCATATACATCAACTTTATCGCCAATTGGTGATGATTATATTGCTGAGTGTCAAACTTTGAATGGAAAAAATTGTTATTGTAGGCATCTATATATCCCGAAATGAAAAACTGTATGGCATTATATACTTTCTACACCGTTCGTTGCTAATATACAGTCATGCAGGTGCTGCAGCTCTTGGCAAGACCATTAATTCTTGGCGGTGATTTTAACGTAAATTTCGTATCAAATGATTCATTACTAGTCAACTTTATTCGTGTAAAATTGAATCTACATTAAAAAACGATTCAAATTTCACAACGACTAGATCTGGAACTACGATAGATTGAATTTTTTCTAGATATTTAGAAAATATGGAATCAAGAACATATGTCTCATATTTTATCCATAGTAGAAGAATAACTCGAAGGAATTGTAAAAATCGATGAAATAAATTTAATATTGAATTTACATTTATACATTTATATATTGCACTATAAAATTCTAGAAATGTTCTATTTCTTTATAAAGAGAAAGAAATCGAAACGTTTCTAGAAAAACACTACACAAATTCACTATTATTAAACACCACATGAAATACGGCAGAATAACAATTTCAAGACATTTCCCGAATTTGAAACGTCAAAGACATTGTTTACATTATGTAGACCATTCGAGAGTACATAGTATAAACCAGCGAGAATCGAACAATAAGACATTTTCTAGTAGAATCCCGAAACACTCTGACTGATATAAACAGCCGCCGGGATTCAAGTAGAAAACATTTGAAGTCTAAACTTCGTTCGAGATTGTATAAAAACAGTGATTTGAAACGTGATTATGTGTGATTGGTTTACAAAGGGATTGTAAAAGTAATTTGTTTAAAAAGTTCCATTGTGAATAAACTGTGATAAATAATTTTGTAATAATTAAATTATTGATAGACAAATATTTTTAAGACTAATTGTTAACGCAGAAATAATTATAAATAAAGCTTATACACTACATTCACATAAATAAAAAGTGTTATCATTTTCATAACATCCAACCAAAGGGTGGTGTCAGAAGTTGAATTGTTTATAGTGAATTGCGATAGTGTGAGAAAACAATTGTGTGAATATTTCTGCGAGAAAATTCGAAATTATACTAGAAACTTCTGCAGGAAAAATTTCGAAGAAATTCGTTATTAAGAAATTTCAGTGTGAGTGTATAATTATTTCCACGGTGTGAGAAATTTTAGGGGCGTACAAGAAATTTTGTGTACTTTTGTGTGAGTTGTATAAAAATTTCGATTGTGCGAAATTTGAGGTTATACGTCGTGTATCGTGTGAAAATTTCGATTGTACGAGAAATTTCGTGGAAATTTGGATTATACAAGGAAATTTCGTGGTATTTAGATACTGTGAGAGAAGTTTCAGTGGAATATAAAAATTTCGAGTAAAGTAAATAATTACAAATATATATTTGAATGATGGAAAATAAATTATTAGACAGTTTGAGTGTATCAGAACTATCCACAGTTCTGCGAGTGTGGAATTTATCTTCCACGGGAAATAAAAATGAGAAAAAGAAAAGAATAATCGATGAATGTGTAGCAAGAGAACTAGACAGTAGCATATTCGACTTTAGTGAGATTCTAAGTAAAGTAACAAACCAAGAAGAAAACACTAACGAGGGAGGTGCTAAAGCAACAGCAAGTGTTGAAGAGGATAAATTCGAGAAGTATATGGCCATGCTGATGAATAAAATGGATTCAAATGCTTCCAATTTACAAGGTGAATTAAAATCAACTACTTCTAGTCTTCAAACCAAAATGGATTCAACTAATTCCAGTCTACAAAGTCTGCAGGACGAAATGAAATCAAATACTGCAAGTATCGAAAATAAAATTGCGAGTATATAACTGATATGCAGAATAAAATGGAATCCAGCATGGGTGAATTAAAAACTCAGGTGGAATCCAGTGTTGCGAACCTGGAAACTAGAATTACTACGGAAATTACTACAGTTCGCACGGAAGTTACTACCGTAGAACAAAAATTGAACCAAAAAGTGGCGGAACTGGAGGCGAAAATGGCGACATCAAGGAAAATAAACCAAATGTTGAGACATCGGGTAGAAGGATGAAGCCACCAATATTTGACGGACAAACTTCATGGCCGGTGTACAAACGACAGTTTGAAGCAGCTGCTGGTGCGAACGGTTGGTCCAATAAAGAAAAAGCCACAGCATTAATTCTGGCTTTGCCCGGAAATTCAGCAGATTTGTTGCGGACAATCTCACCAGAAAATGAGAAAGACTACAATTACATTGTAACACAATTGGACATTCGATATGGGGATAACCACATGAAGGATGTATACCGAATGGAGCTCGTCAACAGAATGCAAGAATCTGGAGAGACACTTCAGGAGTTGTCAGCAGATATTGAGCGGTTGGTATACTTGTCATACCCCGATTATCCCTTGGAGCCGCAGAACGACTTGGCTGTAGAAAGGTTTATTAATGCCATTTGGGATGCAGACATTCAGTTCAAGGTCCGGATTAGTGGAAAGCACATGTTGCACGATGTGTTGGCTGTAGCGTTGACAATGGAAGCTGCAAAGAGAGTAAGAAGGGCAATTCTAATGGTACGAGCTATTATGTTTGATGAAGACTCAACAGGATTAACAATAGGCCAACTAACCGAAAAGATAAAGGCGGATGTGCAACAAGCTATCCAGGAATTGGAATTGACAGACACTAAAAGAAGACTAAAATGCTGGGGCTGCGGTAATGAAGGACATTTAGAACGGCAGTGCCCCAAGCAGACAAAAGCACCGATTATGGTATCTGTCTCTCTCTTACAACAGTCTAATGACAGACTAACAACGCAAGGAGTAATTGCTGGTCATAGATGCAGGATCATCGTAGATACTGGCGCAAGTAGATCCATCGTAAACAGGAAGCTCATTAGTAGGAAACACCTGAGTAGAAGCGGTAATAGTGTTCTTCAAATGGTTACAGGGGAATCATCTCCGGTTCTGGGCGAAGTGATTCTAGCATTGGGGCTAGATGAGTATGTGTTTCGACATACGTTTTTGGTCGCTGATATAATGGACGATTGTATCATGGGCCTGGACTTCATGAAGCAGAATGGAGTGAGCGTAAACATTGAAGATAGATTATTGCGATGTGGAAATATTGAGTTCCCGTTAACGTTGGAGGAAGCAGATTCCAGTGTCAGTAAATCGAATCTACGAGACCAACAAGTTACGTCAGATGCGAATGCTGTTGTAGAAGTGACACGGGCAAACGACATTGAAGTGACAACGGGAGTTTCAAAGTTGTTAACAAGTAAAAATAAATCAAAAAGAAGGAAATCCAGTGTCGTAGATGCTGAAGGAGCTTTTGATGAAACGAGTAAGAACTGCAGGAATGTAAATAAGGTAGTAGCTGTCCAACCATTGAGGATTGGAACAGAGAACGTGTCGGGCATCCGAAACGAGCAGGTAAAGGATGAAGATGTTGGACCAATCCTTAAATGGAAGAAAAAGGGTCAGCGTCCAAAATGGAGTGATATTGTAACACGCAGTGACACAACAAAAGGTTATTGAGCTCAGTAGGACTCGTTGCAGATAGAAAATGGCGTTCTGAAGAGAAAATGGGATTCTCCTGATGGAAAAGCCAAACTAATGCAGTTGATCGTGCCCAAGTCCAAAGTACATGAGGTACTTGGTGAAGTACATGTTGGGACTTTAGGGGGGCATTTGGGAGTCAACAGAACATTAGCGAAGGTGCAAGAACGATTCTATTGGGTACACTGGCAAGCTGATGTCAAAAGTTGGTGCAGAAATTGTGACACCTGCACAAAAAGTGGAAGACATAAAAAAGAAACCGAAACTGCAGTGAGGCAATATGTTGACGCTGAATTGGAGCAAGATACGAGCGAACCTGATAGCACCGGACAGACCCAACGGAAAGATCATCTGGACGGCATATACGGGTTCCGGTGCACAATATATTTGGGGAACCTGCAAACAACAAATGCAGAGTTAGTGACTACACCGACAAGTTAAAGGGACCTTTGGACATGATATGGCGCAAGCGGAAATCACCGAGGGTGAAAATGAAAGTGGTTCATTTAAATCAGTTAGCGAAGAATTACGAGACGACTCCGGAAGATTCTGTTCGGAACGAACAGATTTAAGGAGGGGGTAGTGTACTATAAAATTCTAGAAATGTTCTATTTCTTTATAAAGAAAAAGAAATCGGAACATTTCTAGAAAAACACTACACAAATTCACTATTATTAAACACCACATGAAATACGGCAGAATAACAATTTCAAGACATTTCCCGAATTTGAAACGTCAAAGACAATGTTTACATTATGTAGACCATTCGAGAGTATTGGCACATAGTATAAACCAGCGAAAATCGAACAATAAGACATTTTCTAGTAGAATCCCGAAACACTCTGACTGATATAAACAGCCGCCGGGATTCAAGTAGAAAACATTTGAAGTCTAAACTTCGTTCGAGATTGTATAAAAACAGTGATTTGAAACGTGATTATGTGTGATTGGTTTACAAAGGGATTGTAAAAGTAATTTGTTTAAAAAGTTCCATTGTGAATAAACTGTGATAAATAATTTTGTAATAATTAAATTATTGATAGACAAATATTTTTAAGACTAATTGTTAACGCAGAAATAATTATAAATAAAGCTTATACACTACATTCACATAAATAAAAAGTGTTATCATTTTCATAACATCCAACCAAAGGGTGGTGTCAGAAGTTGAATTGTTTATAGTGAATTGCGATAGTGTGAGAAAACAATTGTGTGAATATTTCTGCGAGAAAATTCGAAATTATACTAGAAACTTCTGCAGGAAAAATTTCGAAGAAATTCGTTATTAAGAAATTTCAGTGTGAGTGTATAATTATTTCCACGGTGTGAGAAATTTTAGGGGCGTACAAGAAATTTTGTGTACTTTTGTGTGAGTTGTATAAAAATTTCGATTGTGCGAAATTTGAGGTTATACGTCGTGTATCGTGTGAAAATTTCGATTGTACGAGAAATTTCGTGGAAATTTGGATTATACAAGGAAATTTCGTGGTATTTAGATACTGTGAGAGAAGTTTCAGTGGAATATAAAAATTTCGAGTAAAGTAAACAATTACAAATAGATATTTGAATGATGGAAAATAAATTATTAGACAGTTTGAGTGTATCAGAACTATCCACAGTTCTGCGAGTGTGGAATTTATCTTCCACGGGAAATAAAAATGAGAAAAAGAAAAGAATAATCGATGAATGTGTAGCAAGAGAACTAGACAGTAGCATATTCGACTTTAGTGAGATTCTAAGTAAAGTAACAAACCAAGAAGAAAACACTAACGAGGGAGGTGCTAAAGCAACAGCAAGTGTTGAAGAGGATAAATTCGAGAAGTATATGGCCATGCTGATGAATAAAATGGATTCAAATGCTTCCAATTTACAAGGTGAATTAAAATCAACTACTTCTAGTCTTCAAACCAAAATGGATTCAACTAATTCCAGTCTACAAAGTCTGCAGGACGAAATGAAATCAAATACTGCAAGTATCGAAAATAAAATTGCGAGTATATAACTGATATGCAGAATAAAATGGAATCCAGCATGGGTGAATTAAAAACTCAGGTGGAATCCAGTGTTGCGAACCTGGAAACTAGAATTACTACGGAAATTACTACAGTTCGCACGGAAGTTACTACCGTAGAACAAAAATTGAACCAAAAAGTGGCGGAACTGGAGGCGAAAATGGCGACATCAAGGAAAATAAACCAAATGTTGAGACATCGGGTAGAAGGATGAAGCCACCAATATTTGACGGACAAACTTCATGGCCGGTGTACAAACGACAGTTTGAAGCAGCTGCTGGTGCGAACGGTTGGTCCAATAAAGAAAAAGCCACAGCATTAATTCTGGCTTTGCCCGGAAATTCAGCAGATTTGTTGCGGACAATCTCACCAGAAAATGAGAAAGACTACAATTACATTGTAACACAATTGGACATTCGATATGGGGATAACCACATGAAGGATGTATACCGAATGGAGCTCGTCAACAGAATGCAAGAATCTGGAGAGACACTTCAGGAGTTGTCAGCAGATATTGAGCGGTTGGTATACTTGTCATACCCCGATTATCCCTTGGAGCCGCAGAACGACTTGGCTGTAGAAAGGTTTATTAATGCCATTTGGGATGCAGACATTCAGTTCAAGGTCCGGATTAGTGGAAAGCACATGTTGCACGATGTGTTGGCTGTAGCGTTGACAATGGAAGCTGCAAAGAGAGTAAGAAGGGCAATTCTAATGGTACGAGCTATTATGGTTGATGAAGACTCAACAGGATTAACAATAGGCCAACTAACCGAAAAGATAAAGGCGGATGTGCAACAAGCTATCCAGGAATTGGAATTGACAGACACTAAAAGAAGACTAAAATGCTGGGGCTGCGGTAAGGAAGGACATTTAGAACGGCAGTGCCCCAAGCAGACAAAAGCACCGATTATGGTATCTGTCTCTCTCTTACAACAGTCTAATGACAGACTAACAACGCAAGGAGTAATTGCTGGTCATAGATGCAGGATCATCGTAGATACTGGCGCAAGTAGATCCATCGTAAACAGGAAGCTCATTAGTAGGAAACACCTGAGTAGAAGCGGTAATAGTGTTCTTCAAATGGTTACAGGGGAATCATCTCCGGTTCTGGGCGAAGTGATTCTAGCATTGGGGCTAGATGAGTATGTGTTTCGACATACGTTTTTGGTCGCTGATATAATGGACGATTGTATCATGGGCCTGGACTTCATGAAGCAGAATGGAGTGAGCGTAAACATTGAAGATAGATTATTGCGATGTGGAAATATTGAGTTCCCGTTAACGTTGGAGGAAGCAGATTCCAGTGTCAGTAAATCGAATCTACGAGACCAACAAGTTACGTCAGATGCGAATGCTGTTGTAGAAGTGACACGGGCAAACAACATTGAAGTGACAACGGGAGTTTCAAAGTTGTTAACAAGTAAAAATAAATCAAAAAGAAGGAAATCCAGTGTCGTAGATGCTGAAGGAGCTTTTGATGAAACGAGTAAGAACTGCAGGAATGTAAATAAGGTAGTAGCTGTCCAACCATTGAGGATTGGAACAGAGAACGTGTCGGGCATCCGAAACGAGCAGGTAAAGGATGAAGATGTTGGACCAATCCTTAAATGGAAGAAAAAGGGTCAAAATGGAGTGATATTGTAACACGCAGTGACACAACAAAAGGTTATTGAGCTCAGTAGGACTCGTTGCAGATAGAAAATGGCGTTCTGAAGAGAAAATGGGATTCTCCTGATGGAAAAGCCAAACTAATGCAGTTGATCGTGCCCAAGTCCAAAGTACATGAGGTACTTGGTGAAGTACATGTTGGGACTTTAGGGGGGCATTTGGGAGTCAACAGAACATTAGCGAAGGTGCAAGAACGATTCTATTGGGTACACTGGCAAGCTGATGTCAAAAGTTGGTGCAGAAATTGTGACACCTGCACAAAAAGTGGAAGACATAAAAAAGAAACCGAAACTGCAGTGAGGCAATATGTTGACGCTGAATTGGAGCAAGATACGAGCGAACCTGATAGCACCGGACAGACCCAACGGAAAGATCATCTGGACGGCATATACGGGTTCCGGTGCACAATATATTTGGGGAACCTGCAAACAACAAATGCAGAGTTAGTGACTACACCGACAAGTTAAAGGGACCTTTGGACATGATATGGCGCAAGCGGAAATCACCAAGGGTGAAAATGAAAGTGGTTCATTTAAATCAGTTAGCGAAGAATTACGAGACGACTCCGGAAGATTCTGTTCGGAACGAACAGATTTAAGGAGGGGGTAGTGTACTATAAAATTCTAGAAATGTTCTATTTCTTTATAAAGAAAAAGAAATCGGAACATTTCTAGAAAAACACTACACAAATTCACTATTATTAAACACCACATGAAATACGGCAGAATAACAATTTCAAGACATTTCCCGAATTTGAAACGTCAAAGACAATGTTTACATTATGTAGACCATTCGAGAGTATTGGCACATAGTATAAACCAGCGAAAATCGAACAATAAGACATTTTCTAGTAGAATCCCGAAACACTCTGACTGATATAAATAGCCGCCGGGATTCAAGTAGAAAACATTTGAAGTCTAAACTTCGTCCGAGATTGTATAAAAACAGTGATTTGAAACGTGATTATTTGTGATTGGTTTACAAAGGGATTGTAAAAGTAATTTGTTTAAAAAGTGATTAATAGTGTTTTCCATTGTGAATAAACTGTGATAAATAATTTTGTAATAATTAAATTATTGATAGACAAATATTTTTAAGACTAATTGTTAACGCAGAAATAATTATAAATAAAGCTTATACACTACATTCACATAAATAAAAGGTGTTATCATTTTCATCACATCGAACCAAAGGGGTAGAACGCAACAATACTATATTCCTTTTACAATATTCTCTCGCTGTCATTCTTTTCTCTCTCTTTTATAAGATCGTCAAAGAAGTTTCACATCTATTATGCACAAAGAGTTGCACGCGCTGTTTTTTTTTATTTATTTTAAATTAATGTTTTTTTAGTTAAAAATGGTAAAATGAACAATAATAGGCGATTTCCTACTGTCGGGGTTTTGTTCTGGTTTAAGGAAAGCAAAATGTTCGGGATTTTTCTCAATTTTTGTTTCCGATCTGGCAAGCCTAGTTTAATCGCACTCCTTATGAAATATTTTGTGCAAAAATTAGACAATTATCTTAAAATTTGAATACATTTTCCTATGTAAAAAACATAGTTACTAATATTACTAAATTATTTACTTCTTATTATGTAACACTTAAAAAGGGGGTCTCTGTACGCAGTCATTCTTGTAATATATTGTAGCATTGAAAATATTTGTCGCATGGTAACGAATACACGACTGATCTTATTGTAAGTACCATGATTTCAAACAACACTTTAAGTAGAAAGCTCTAATTAACGTCACTAGCATCGCTTATAACTAGTCCCTAATTTAAATATGTAAGAACGCCGCTCCTTTATGACTAAACCCAGGAGTTAGTACAACACTTTCACGACTGCCTTCTTCGCATGATGCTGATTGACTGTTTTGTAAGGGCAAAAATATACTAACTCAATCTGATTCTGGGTAACCAGAATCACAAACTATATCCTACCTCAAGAGTGAACTGCCTGTTATCACAATTAATAGCAAAAACCCGAAAATTCCAAAAATTTAGATTTACATGCGAATATATTATTTGTACTTATCAAAACTTCGTTTGTAGAAACGCCTAATATTTGGGATTCGAGAAAAAAAACACTTGGTGCCATCTCGAAATTAAATGTATTGAGCTTGTTTGCTTTTTGGTATCAACCCGCTACCCTAATAAATATTCGTTCGAAGTAATGAAATTTACTTTAAATTTATATTTCAATTCTTACCTCTAAATGTGGTGAAAATGGAAAATCATTATAAATATGTGTCAAATTACTATATTCAATTCGTAGTTTTCGTATTTTTGGGAAATGGCCCATCATTGCAAGCGGATCAAAGCTAGTATTTGGCCAGCCACATAAAATTAGCTCCTCAACTTTTTTTAATTTCAACGACCTAAAATTTAAGCCATTTTCATTTTCATTATTTTTTTAATTGAAAAATTTTATTTTATACTAACTTTAATTGATCGATATTTCCCATGCCACCAAAACAATGTAAAATATTTCCATGTTTTATACAATTTCCAAGAAATGCTTCATCGATATTTGTCCAATTTTGGCAAGTTCCACCATATTCAACGAAAATTTCTGAACTACTATAATTTACGGAACTTGTCGCACTAAAATATAGTAAAATAATATAAATTAAGTTTGTCTGTTATATCACGCTGAAACGGCTGGATATACTAAATATTCTTTACGGTATAAGTTTGAATCCTAATCGTTATTCGGAGTTTTTACCACTGGCTATTCTACAGGCTGTTAGAAGTGGGAAAAATGAGTTTTTGCCAATTATTTCATTTTTTATTTGTAACAACATACAAATATATACATATGTGCAGAGAATAAATTGCTAATAGGCCATTTCTTATTGATATATCTGAAATCACGTGTTTTGAATAAATATGAATTTATGACAACGGTTTTAACTCAAATTTTTATTCGATCAATCACACCGGTGTAAAAAAAATCGGTGTAAGTTAATGTCAAAAAAGCCGGTGTCGAAAAATGTAAGTTGTTTGCGAGTGAATGATCGTAGTCGTACTCGTAGTCAATTAGTGTCATTGCGAAATTGTATTTGGAGAAAATGCGCATTTATAGGTTAATTTATGTACTGTATAAAATTACTTTCATGAAATCCCTTTATTTTTAATATTTAATTTATTAATTAATATTTATATAAAAAACATATTTAATGGTTCCACTTTTTTAACAACTTTAATTTTTTCCGAATATATTTCAACGAATTAAATATAAACTTATTACTAAAATTATAACTTTTCTATAAATTTCTCAAATAATAAAAAAAAATACTGAAATCATAAAAATTTGTTTTAAATTTAAAATCAAACTGACGAAATAGAAATGACAATAATCAACTACGCCCTATGACATTGGTCGAAAAAAGTTACTAAAATCGACACAGGTGTTAACCAGTGAACGATAGAGTGTCGGTGTAATGACGTCATCGTAGTTAAAAAAAAGTTGACCAGTGAACGCATAAGTGTAACTTTTAGGCGCTTTTAGTTACATTTAGTTGGTGAGTGAACGCAGCCCAGAATTTCTTTATTGAAATACTTGCTGTACCCGGCCACGCGTTGCTGTGGCTCAGTCTGGTTAAATGGAAAAGAGAAAACGCACGTTTCTAATATAATATTTAATTTTACAATGTTTGTGGGTATACAATATTGTTTCTTGTTCCATTCTCTATGCAGACTGTGCCGACTCTAAGTGGGTAATTCTCAAATCGTATGTCTATATAACTGTAACTTTCCATACGAAGAATTGTTTAAGCCAATTTACATAAATGGCCAAATTACTATTCTGAATTTGTTTCCATTTCGCTGCTGCAAAATCAATTCGCCGTGTTTTGTGATATGTCAAAAATGGGAAAAAAAAGTTTGAAAATTTGTGTTTCTTTATTAAATTTTAGCTTTTATTTATTAAAAATTAATAATCTATAAAGTAATAATGGATTTTAAAAAGAAAAACAGGCAAAAACTGTCACGGAACAGTTGGAAAACATATTTATGACAATACCAAGGTCAGCTGTGTAATCAATTTCTCTGTTGTGTTGTGATAATTCCGCGCGTAATTTTTTTTTTAAATAAAATTATTTAAAAAAATTTTTTTTATTAGTTTACATCAAAACTTTTCTTTTTTTCTCTTTTTTCTTTCCAACGATGAATTTCGTCGAAAGATTTTAAAAATTACACTATAAAACAATTATTAAAAAATTAAAATTTTCTTGGAATTATTGATTTACTTTCATTTTTATCTGTTCCACACACAATTTAAATAATTTTCACTTCAATTTTCCTTTTATTAACACACAATTTCTAATTTTATTTCACTTTTTTAAAAGTTCCGATATTTTTAACCCACTGGTAAAGTTATAGACGATTTGACAGCAATTTATAGAACAGTTACATATACATATGATTCCAGAATAGGAATTTCGGCATTGATCGGATCTTTGTGGCTACAGGGCGAATTTACGATTTGAGAATAACACCCTAAAACACTCAACATATAATAATCCATGCGAGAAGTAATCCGTGTCTAGATATAAACCACACAATTCTAAAGATTGACCCTGAACTTTGTTTATGGTGATTGCAAACGCCAATCGAATTGGGAATTGCAATCTCTTAAATCGAAATGGCATTTCCGTTGGAATCATATGAATGCGAGGAATGAGGACATATTCACCTTTGAAAGCTCTGCGGTGGCAGATCGAGTGAATTGAAAAATTCGGGTGGTTAATTAACCGGTTCATCTGCTTCCCCAACAGTGTCGACTGACTTGTATGTGACTACCTCGCTTTGAATGTTAGACTGAATAATATTGTTAAGTTCGTAGACGTTTTTGTTCTTGGCCGCAAGAATAGCTCATTCACTCACCCAATAGAGATCCTTGTAATTGGTTTGGATATTGGGAAATTCTTTTTCAAACAATTCTTCTTTTGACGTCACTAAATTGCGTTATGAGGCAATGAAATTCGTCCTGAGGTCAGATCAACCGGCACCTTTGCGTTCCCAGTTTCCAGCAATTGTTGTAAGAATATCTCAGCTAATCGGCCGTTTTGCATCTGGACACGCATATTTGTAGTTAATTTATACGTATTTATGTGTGGTCACAAAGTAGAGTATTTTAGACAAGCATTTATTTCATCCGCTGATGTCGATCAAGGAATTACAGTTAATGTTTGTCTGAAATCTCCTGCAAACATTAATATTGTTCGTTCCCAAATTGTCTGATGTTTCCATGCAAATCTTGCAATGATCAAGAGCCTCGAGTGATTTTTTGTGTGCCGTTGTGCATTCATCCCAAACAATAGGTTTTCATTTCTAAAATACTTTTCCCATGCCGGATGCTTTGGAAATGTTGCACGTGGGGGTTTCAATGAATTGCATGTTCAATGGTAACTTCAAAGCGGAATGAGCAGTCCTTCCACCTGGTAGCAATGTTGCAGCTATTCCGGACTATGCAGGAGCTAGGGCTATGTAATTTTGGGATCGAATTGCAGCCAGAATCAATCTAATTAGGAACGTTTTACCAGTTCCTTCTTGCGCATCTAAGAAGATTTTTTCAACCACGTTATTGACAGTTTGCATTATTTGATCGTAAATGACTTTTTGCTCAAAGGTTAGCACCCGTATTGTAATTTTGTTCACGACGCATTTCTACATCGAACGAAGTAGCAGGTCGATTCGGATGTGTTGGATACTAATGCTCGAGGATATCGAGCATTTTCCGTCTATCATGCATGGTGAATTTGGATTCAGTGTACCGCAAGGTATCATATTTTTCGACACAACTTCATGCAAATTCTTATCGACGTCGGCATCGGGTATTTCAGCGCAGAGTACATCCAGCAGCGCACAGACCCAAACACTCAATGTTTTATCATGAAATCTATCAGCGATTTCAGCTTCTGTCTGAAAACAGGTGCTGTGATGTCATGCCTATCCACCGGCGATTGCCCAGGAAGTAAGAGCTGTTGTATTGTAAATCGTCCCAAGCTGGAAATTTCATCTAAGATTTTATTAAATTCAGCATTTTCATTTTTAAATGCCTTTTTTGGTTTTAGGGTTTCCAAAAAATGAGGCTCTACGTATTAAATGTCTTTCGGCTTTGGGTTTTCAAAATTTTACGCCAAATAGTAGAGAGTAGATTATATTTTTATAATTTAATTTTGTATGTTTTAAACAAACTTGATTTTTGAAATAAATAACGCAAAAATTTTTTCAATTCGAATGTTCCACAATACATGAGCATACAGCCCATTTAGAGTATTGCACCTCCGAATTCATATTTTCAATGCCGCCACTGCTTCAGAACAAATGAGCAAAGAAATAGCATAAACCCTTTTTAGCTCATTTATAAATTTCGGAGGGGAAAAAAATTTCTGGAATTTCTTTTCACATGTAAGTTTGATACATTTTGTATTAAAATGGGCGAATTTGCATTATTGCTGTACAAAAAAAAGTTTTTATAGGCTTTATTTAATTAATTAATCAAAGAGAAATGATGTTAATTCATAATTTAGGCTTTCGGCTATGGGTTTACAAAGTTTTACGCCAATTAGTAGAGATATAACTTGCTCGTTACATTTCAATAAAGAGGATCTAAAGCGAATAATTTAATTTTATACGCTTAAGAGCAACTTGTTTTTTGGAATAAATAACGCAAACATTTTTCGCAATTCTGACCTGTGGTCGTGGCCACTGAGAGGCTCTCGATATTTTTGTCAGTCTTTCAGAGCGTGTTACGTTAACTCAGACAAAAGATGTCTTACTAGTTACTCTTCACGTTTGTGTAGCTTTATTTTTTTGGGGAACTGTTTTCGACTTTTATTCTCTTTTTATGTTGAAGTTAACAGTTGAAAATTATATGGAATTCGAGATATTTTTTTACACGCGGTCTGAAAGGTCTATGGAACGACATTTTAAATTAAAAAGCCGAATAATAAACACACAAAAAGAATATTATTCAACGCTTACTAAGAAAATCAGAACTGTTAATGTTTAAAAGCAATTGCACTTGTTATTTCTTCGCGCATATTAATCATATTCAAAATCATTTATGCTCACTTAGTTTGTACAAGAAAGTAAAAATACATAAATGGATTTTTTTTCCCCTTGATACGAATTTGTATTTAAGGGTTACCTAAAATAGATACGCGGTCGACGTCTTTGCCATCCCTGCTATAGTGTATGCATGCAAATCCATCAATTTCTTGATGCTTGTGGCTTTGTTTTAGTGATGCATTTTTTAAAACGATTTTTTACCTCTCTCAGGTGTGACATAGGTATATAAAAAGTATATATACCTGGTCATACATAGGATATTCAGTAAAAATTTCAAGCCAATCCGTCAAGAATTTTCGGAGATTATCGATTTTGTACAAACGTACAGAAACGATTTTATTTATAGAGATAGATGTTGGAGAAACTCTACAATTTATGAATGGAATATAGTTTCACAGAATGCCCATTTTCATAATGCATTTGAATTATTTTGATGGGATTTGCGAGCGAAATTGAATTCATTGTAATAAAATCCAGATCCTCTACTGCAATTATGTTAAAAAATTTAATGACACAATTGTCATCATAAGCAAATTCGACTCTATTGAAAAAAAAAACAGCGCGTGCAGATTTGTACGCGTGATAGAAGTGAAACTTCTTTGTCGATCTTATAAAAAGAGAAAGGGAAAGAGAATATACAAATATATGTTACGGGAAATGTACAAAATAAATGTAAACATTTCCTAATATGATAGGTAAATGTGAGTTTAAATCTGAGATTGGCTTCATATATCTATATATATCTTTTACCGGTAAATATAGGTAAAAGTTAGAAATTATAAAAATATATGCCATGCATTGGTGACCAGCCAGTATAAGTTCTTAAGTTGGGTTAGCGAGCACGCATAGTCACATAGTCTTCTTTCGCTTTGGCGCTGGAGTCAATGAACACTTTTTAACTTTTTATATAGACGTCGCACGCGATTACAATGTTCCGAGGGGAATATTCCTTTCTCAGACCACATAGTTGTATCTCTCACCGTTTCGGCGTGGGGGTCAATAAAAACTTTTTAATTTTTTATATAGAAGTCGCACGCGACCATTGTAATCGTGTATGACCTGTATAAAAAAAATAAAAAATTGTTATCGAATACAGCGTAAAAGCGGTGAGAGATAGAACTATTTTATCTTCAATGACGGAAAACCGTCATGAAAGATCAAAGATTTGTATTGTCCACAGGGCCAATGCGGTGGGAGGTCGAACAATTTGGTCTTCGACGGAAATAATCCTCATTAAAACCACCACAATATTGCCGAACATTGTAATCGTCTATGATGGTTCGTATAATATGATTTTTCGTGAAGGCCTTGAAAAATCACTCGAATGCGCCAAAAGAAGTTTCACTTCAAAAAATGTCTTATTGAAAAACTCTTTATGAAGTAAGAAAGAGTTTGATATTACTATTTTAAATACAATATGATATTATTTATTTTAAATACGAACTTTTTTTGTACATTACAGACAATGTGCTAATCAAATTAACGCCTTTTAAAAAAAAAAACATGTTTTTGAATTTGTTGTTAAAGTGACATATTTACAGATTTTATTATGATAATTAAATAGATGTCATCGTAGTCAAAAAATGGTACCCAGTGAACGTTAAAGTGTAACTTTTAAGGCTGAACTGCAATGGCAAGAGCCAAGCATAGCCAAACATACGGAAATGTACTAATCTTCATAAATCGGATATTGCGATTACAATGTGTATAGCCAAGCTTTCGTTAAATTTTATTTCCGTTTCGTTATGTTTAAGCAATACAAATCAATTTTTACATTCCGTACGGAAATTTTGACAGTTGAATTGCAAATATTTTTTTCACGTGACATGATTCAACGATATGGGTATTTTGAAAATTTGTTTTCTAAACGATTTCCAATTCTTTAAAATCACTTTTACATTACAAAAAACAATTAAAAAAACACAAAATTTTTTGAGTCAAATGGTTATTCTTGCTTATACACATTGTAATTGGTTCTACGGATTTGACGTGCATAAGCATTCGATTAGTTTTTTTATCTTTCCTTATTCTCTGCTCTGGCATTGTAATTCAGCCTTTAGTCGCTTTTCGTTACATTCAGTTGGTGAGTGAACGCAACCCCGGTATACAGCGCATGATATTTAGAAAAATTCCCCTTTCATATTTTCGGTTACTTTGAATTTGAAAGCAGGACGGCGATTATAGCTGCCATTTCTCACCATTCGAACTGACGTCCGAAGTCACCATACATGGCATCCATGAAGATACCAAAATGCGTTCGGAGAAGTTGACGCGATTTACTTTGTTTGCGACAGAAGTGTATGGCATCTTCCGGGTAAAGTAGGTCTTTAATACGGTTTTGGTGCATCTTCTAGGTATGGTCTATTTACTTGTGCGTCTTTCAGCTACCTAATTTGAATTTACGGCTACTTTATATGGAGCAATAGACGAGTTTTTCGAATAGAACCGACAAGACGCCTGTCTCCGTGGTCACTGGTGACTCTATTTTTGCAAATTCTTTTGATCTTTTTAAGTGTTTCTAACTCTTTCTTTTTCTCTAATAGTAGCCAAACAGTCTACCATAAAATCTGATAAGTTTCCGCAGTTTTAGTAGCAGAAATTTCACACCCAAAATTCGTTACAATGGTCGCACGGTCTTCCACATTGATTTCCCTTGTTTTCGCCATTTTGAAAGTTTTTCAAAAACAATTTTTTTTAAATATTAAAGATTAAATATTAGAAAATAATTTCCTGCAATAATTTTATTAAGTAAACGGACCATACTGACCAAAACAGACGATTTCCGACACTTGTACTGTGTGTAAAAATACTTATTCCCTACGCCAATAAAAGTTTATACATTTTTGCCCCTTTTTTTGTTATTGCATTTTAAACATATCATTACTAAATCTCATTCTGGTTATGTGCATACGAAAGATTTGTGGAAAACTACATCACATCCATTATATCGTGCTGCAATGAGTGTACGACGATTTTGGGAAATAAGCCGCTTCATACGTTTTGATAATGGAAACACACGCAAGCAACGCAAACAAACTGACAAAGCAGCAGCAATATCGGACGTTTTGATGCTAAACAGCTGTCTATGTAGATATTACGTGGCAGGAGCCAACGTCACCGTAGATGAACAATTGTATGCTTATCGTGGTGGAACTGGCTTCACGCAATACGTACCATCAAAACCTGCCAAATATGCGATAAAAATGTGGTGGGTGTGCGACTCCATTTCGTCCTATCCATTCCACGTACAATCAATATTGCTGAAAATTTTTGAAAATCTAAATAACTAAATTTAATTTAATTTTTCAATGCAGGGACAAATCTATACAGGAATGGCACCGTCTGGTGAACGTGAAAGAAACGTTGGCGAAAGAGTAGTAAAGGATTTATGTCTAAACCTTTTTGGTGGAAGTGGAAGAAATATTGTATGTGACAACTTTTTCACTAGCTACAACTTGGCAAAATCTTTGATGATAGACAACAATTTATCTATATTGGGTACTTGCAACAAAAGGCGTACATTCGTGCCAGCAGAATTTGCCAACCCCAAACGACGTGAGGCTGAATCATCAATGTTTGGGTTCTATAATAACGTTACGATGTGCTCGTACGTGCCCAAGAAAAACAAGGCAGTTGTAATGTTGTCCACTACTCATTATACAACAGAAACGGCCGGTCCTAAGAAGAAGCCATTGCTTATATTGGACTACAACAAAACCAAAGGTGGCGTTGATAACATGGACAAGTGCTTGTCCGAATTTAGTACCAAGCGACGCACAAATAGATGGCCTTTGGCTTTCTTTTATAATATTGCGGACGTTGCTGCGTTTGCTGCATACGTAATATACGTTGACAACAACATTCACCTGAAGGCATCTACAAGCCGCCGTAGGATGTTTCTCCATTAGCTAAGCGAGCAACTATGCAAGCCAGAAATGGAGACAAGGGCGAATAACAGCAGAATATCCAGAGTTTTTTCAACGCGCAACGCCATTGAAGCCATGAAAGGTGGGCCCATCGAAGTTGTGGATGCTGGAGCACATAAAGCGGGGGAAGGTGATAGTACGGGCCGCCTAAAAATAAAGGGGAATTGCTACATCTGCTCGAAACGACGCCCTACTCGTAAAGCATGCACATTTTGCAACAAACCAGTGTGCGCAGAGCATTCGAAAGACTTGCTGCAATGCGATAGATGTATTTGAATTTCAATAATTTTAAATTTTTTCGTAGTTTTTTTAATATTTTGTTCATAAATATTTTATAATTTATAATAATTTCTATACCATATATTTCATATATTCATATATTTCATATATTTTCATTTCGTTTTACTATACATACCCATGCTGTTGCCGTAAAGGTGCAACTTTGTAAATGGGCTTTATCTTCCAAACGGATGATCCAATCCTAACCAAACTTGGGACTTTTGCGAAGGCTATTACGAAATTTCAAGTCGATCGGATTATCCAGTTCAGAGCTACAGCGTTTTGAAAACGCAAAACATACCCAGGTATCTTGCCGTTGACATAAAGGTTAAATGACGGCTTCGGTATAAGGTTTAAATTGACATTTCCTTGGAGAAGTCCCAGAACTGTATTGTAGATCGTGTCGTGTATATTTTTCATAAACTAAAAAATACAGCCCAGCGCGATAGGACAGCAGTAAATTGGTGAGTTAACTGACTGATAAATTAGAAGAATTTTTTCAAAAATGATGAGAATTTTTTCTGAGTGTCGTCAGAGAATTCTGTTTTAATCTGTTATAATTTTATTATTACTGAATTATGCATGACATTTCATGAACACGCAATAAATTTCATCGATACTAATTAAATGCACGCAGCATTGTTTTTTCTTTATTAAAAATTCAAAATTACTAAAAAACTTAAAAAGAAAACCGTTTTCACAATTTCAAAGACTTTACAAACCTTGTGGATGTTAAAAATCCAATTAATAATATACACGAGAAGTTATTAAACCACATTTTCAATAGCATTTTTAATAGTTTATAAAAAAAATGAAAATTTTACACAATAATTGTTTAGCACGACCAACTTTCTATAAATTCATAATTTTGAAGTAATATTTAACAACATTTAACTTCTCCAGTAAAAAAAATAATCTTTTTATCTCATCATAAAGAAAAAGACACATTAAATTCGTTTATAACATAATTAAAAATTTATTTTATTTATATATTTTATAATGACTGAATACCATATTATCTTTTCAAAATGGAAAGTAAAACAAGTACAAGGGTTCCGTTTCATTAGATTCCCAAATGTGTGATATATAAAATTGAAAATCTTGTCTAAACTGCTTTTAATATTTACTATGGAATCTTCAACGAAATAATGTATATATAAAATAAATAAATATTTTCGGAGCCATAATAAGTGTGTTTTTTTCATCAGGGTCTAGGTCAGGGTTTGCTTCATAACATGTAAAAGCAACAACAACGTAACCCAAATATTTATCGGGGTCAGGGCCTCCGGTAGATTTTAGTTACGAGATGGCGCAACCATAGTTTTCCATACAACCGTACCAAAAATGTCACAATAAATCTCGTAAATTTATGAAAAAAATTATTTTTTAATATCATTCAATAAAGATATTTGAGAATTTGCTAGTACATATTTATTGTATTTATGGATAATTTATTTGAAAATTCATCGACTACGTTGAATTTTTTCAAAGAAAAAATTTTTTTTCTTCTGGAGACCCAGATCGTTTTTTCAAAATAGACCTAGATCCCGATGAAAAAAACGCACCTAATATTGTATACGAACAAGTTAACATCTACTAAAATAAAGTTGTATAATCGAGAAAATTTGTTAACTCTATTTACACTATTTCGAAAATATACACTCAATTCTGTTTTTACGCGAATTTGATTAAATGCGATAAAAAAATCTTTTCGTCCACTTTTTTACGTGATTTTTTCTGTAACTTAAATTTTTTTATGCCATATGGTAGATACTACTAGCAGGTACAATATAATAGTTTTTTCACGACATTTCAAACGCATAAAAATAATCATCGAAGAACTGTCTCAAAGCTGCATCGATTTTCGCATTCCCGTCCATCCGTCCGTTTAGAGACGGTTCATTGTTCTAATGGAATTATTTGTGATTCTAATTTTGTATTTAAAGTGAGTTTTTGGTGGATTTTGGTACAAGTCATGGTACCTCTTCTATTAATGAGGTGGGAGGAGCTAAATTCGTTGAAACAGCAACGACATTTTTAAAGAGATTCTTCGGATGTTACGAAGTTAACTGAAGAAGCGTAAGTACATACATATCTAAAAAATATAAATCCTAAGTAACTATCTCCTTAGTTTAGGAAGAATTTTCGGCTAAGTAAGACTGCTTTTCAGTATATTTTAAACAGATTGATTTATGGTCTTATTCCTACAGTCGGGAGGTTTATATCGCCTCAAATAAAATTAGCTAGTTGTCTTCATTTTTTTGCTGAGAGCTGAGGTTAATATGAAGGAAGGAAACCCCTGATTGGAATGCATACCATTTTCTTGCGAAGATATGGTATGACATGGAGCAGCGCTTGTGAACAACTAATTTGGCTGCACGCCTAGCTGATTTCGCTAGGAGGTAGGAGGTGATTGTTGTTCACCACCATTTGTCATCGGTTTACATATAAAATTATATTCGTGCAAAAGGTTTATATGTCGTTAAGACTTTATAGTGATAAACCATCAAGCAAGGGAAATTCGGTTGGAGCGAAAAATAACCGAATAAATGGAGGTTTCGTTGAATTTCTTTAGGTCACCGAATCCGTTCCCCTCTACCGAGTGCCTTCGCGAGACATGTCGGTGCCGATCGGTTTGGTGTTGTTTCCGGTCGAACTTAAGGGCTCTTTGTCCCGTCCTATGGGTCAAATACGAATTTTAACCCCATTCGACCATATCACCGACCCCGAACGATGAGATATGATCCCTTATTTGGTTCATGCCAACCTCGCATCAACCACTCATCATCCCTCTTTCCCTCCCTCCGTGGTAACCCTATCTAGGGTTCAACGCAATTACGCCTAACTGTCGAATTCCTACATTTTACTTGTTTTAGTTAATTTATATTTAATTTTTATTATGTTCAAGCCACCTCTGTACATTGAATATTATTTTGTTTCACTTTATATTTTTCGGTACATAATAAAACGTTCTAGAGAAGACGTACAATTTGAATAACCATTGGTTAAAGTTAACCAAGAGTGAACAAACCGGCCCTAAGTGTGTTCCACGTCGTAATAATCATTGTAGAAAAGTTTTAAGGGTATGGTTGTGTAGAGAATCCAAAGTTATATCGATTTAAACATGTCTGTCCGTCTGTCCGTTCGTCCGTACATCCCTCCGTTCGTCTGTCCGTTCGTACGTACGTCCCTCCGTCCGTCCATTCGTGTACAAAATAACTCAAAAACGCGTTACCTTTTTGTTGAAATTTAGAATATGAGTTGGCTATTCCTTAACTGGATTTGGTATTGGATTTCAACAAAATCCATCAAGAGGTAACGAAGCAAAAACCACGGTAACCAGAAAGTTCTGTTTTCTTTTATATGATTTTTCGGAATTCATTGTAAAATTTGTGATTTTGTTTAATTTAATTATATTGATTAACTACATAAATAGACGATACCATGATAAATTTCAGCTAAATCGGTCCAACGGTAGTGGAGAAAGAAATAATCTTAAGAGAAAGTAAGCCTGTTCATAAATTTTTTTTAATGTACTTTAAAAACTAATATTTCGATTTGAATACAATTTGAGGATTGGATTTACGCTATTAGGATCTAGGTCACCTGCAAATTAGAGGAAATTTCGACAAGATGAAACAAATTTATAAAGAACAATACACCTAATTCTGTTTTTGCACGATAGATACGTTCCAGACAAAACCGTGTAAAAAAAACAGTGTAAAAAGACATGAAGTACATACATAGAAAAAAAGGGGATTAGTTCCATATTCTTCAACCCTGTAAAAAATCATAAAGTAAAAGTAACATAAATATAAAATTATAGCAGTTCACCTAAAAGATTACGGCTAATGAAAGTATTTTTCTTTAAAATTTCAATCAAACAGCTTTTCTTAATCGTGCTAAATCGAATGAAATCGTGTAAAAACGGAATCAATCTTTTTTTCTAGACCGTGTTAAATCAATACCGTGTAAAAAAGACCGTGTTAAAAAAGAATTGGGTGTATTGTTAGTTTTGACAGTTTTCTGTCCTATTTCTGCCATAGGGCATCAAATATCGGCTATAGGCCGATTTTAAGCTACTATAGGGCTTGTCACGCAACTTCATTATTTCTGCGAAGATTTTTTGCAAGTTTGATAGCTCATTCTGATTGGTCAGCGAAAATTTAAAATAATCTGCACCCGTGACAGCGTTTCGCAAATATAATTTTTCTTTTTTCATTTTAGCATTTTAAAACAAAGCATTTTCATTTAATAATTAATATTTGTTATAAATACAATGGGACTGAATTAAATTCATTTTAAAATCATGTTAGTAAAGCATTTTCAATTAAAAATTCAACTAATTCCGTTTTTCCTGGCATTTTTAAAACGTAAAATTTTGAATCTTTGAAACAAAATTAAATTAAGTGTTGTGTAGCTGGCTACTTTTCAACATCTGAAAACAGTCAAGTACAGTTTTTTAAATTACCGACAATTGTGTCAGCATTTTCCGATTCTTCTTCGCTCACATTTACTCAATTTAAACAATTCGAAAATTTTAGATTGACAATTGCGCCACAAAATTGTGTGGAATATATAAGACAATTAGAAAATCAATTCCAGAGGACATTTAATTCCTTCATAATTTCAAAGCATCTGGTAAACAATGATCTTTATAATTGTATGCTGAAGACAGAACCAACAACGAATTTCGACTTATCTTTTTTGATCAATTTATTTATTAGAGTACTTATTTATTTAAATAGTAACTCGTTTACTATTGATATTTATCATTTTTTAAAAAGTTAAACAGTCCCTTAAAAACACAATGGCAACACCATTATGTTTAAAAAGGGGATCAATTCTTCGAACAGAAAAACAACGAAAAAGTGTGAATTTTTTAAAAATAATATGACCCCATGTTCCTCTTTCATCCGCACGTGTAATTTGTTGCTCTATCAGCAGTGGAGAGAAGATTGTTTGAAAAGGAACAGTCAAAATGAAAAACGTCGGTACGGTAAGGATAGGAGCTTTACCGAAATTCCTGTTCCACGAATAAACCAAATCAACATGAGCAATTTTGAACGCGGATACCACCGACGTGACGCTATTGCAAGTCACATAAGGGGTTAGAAAAAAACAATGAACTAAAATTATGAAATTATGTGTTTTAATAATTAAATTTACCTTTAAGTTTATAAATTGTTAACAACGTTTCTTTCACTCAATTTTTCTTGTTCTTTTAAGGCTAGAATTTTCATTTCTATCGCATGCCTTTCTTTTTGTTGCTTTTGTTGTTAGGTTAAACATGTAAATATGTTAAATATGTTAAATTTCAATCAAACCGGTTCAGGGATAGTGGAGAAAAAATCATAGGGGAAAATAACCCTCTTTAAAAAGTTTTTTTATGTACATTAAAAATTAATACACCGATTTGAATAAAATTTACAGATTAGACTTATGCTAGTAGGGTCTAGGTTACCTGCAAATTAGAAGAAATTTTGAAAAGAAGAAATAAAGTTGTGTAGAAAAAACCTTGAAACAATTTTAGTTTTGATAGTTTTACTGTCCCATTTCTAACATAGGACATCAAAAATCGGGTACAGGCTAATTTTAAGTCACTATATGTTTTTATAATAAAATATTATTTTTAATGTTATCGTTTATACTTCCCTATAATATTTTTAAAATGTAATTCAAAATTTCCCGTATCCCGGGAAATCAAAAAGTGTCGGGAAATGGAAACTCTAGAAGATTTGCAACGGACCATGTTTCCAGCTGCCTGGAAATACTTAATCTACAAAATGAAGTTCTTCAACAAGGTGGTACCTAACATAGGACATAAAAATAACAATCTCAGTACAGCAATTCTGTTCGGATTCGATTGAAAAGAAGAAACAAAGTTATGAAGAAAAAACCTTGAAATAATGTCAGTTTTGACTGTTTTTCTGACCCCTTTTCTACCATAGGGCATCAAAATATCGGCTATAGGCCGATTTTAAGTTACTATATGTTTTATATTTAATAAAATAACTTTTTAGGAAACATAATGCATTCAGTGAATGGTCGCTTAATAACGACCTTTTTTTGG
Organism: Xylophagus ater; assembly: GCA_963422695.1. Lineage (NCBI taxonomy): Eukaryota > Metazoa > Arthropoda > Insecta > Diptera > Xylophagidae > Xylophagus > Xylophagus ater. Next base: position 40,785,818 of record OY730478.1, read on the forward strand.
TTGAAAATATAGAAGCTATTGAGAAGACTCTTTTACTCTCAGTCTTATTGTTTTTAAACAATTATATAATTTTTTTAAATTTTCACACCTTTCACCAGTTAATTCAAACATTTTTATTTCCTTTTGAAGATTACTGCCATAATTTAAGTTAATCGGCATTTTTTTGAAGCAATCATTGACTGCAAGATCTCTTTTAGTTTCAATTCAATGAAAAATTTGTTGCCCAGCAAATAATTTGTTATTAAAAATTTTTGTAAATCATAATTTTCCTTAGAATTTTATTAAATTAAATTTCCCGGGAAAAGAAAAAAAATTAAAAATTATATAAATTTCCCGAGAAATCCAAACTCTAAAATCTTCTAAATCGCACTTCCGTTTGCTTGTATCACTCTGTAAAAGATAATTAATTTTACCGTAGCAATAAGTCGTTATAAAATAATGTAATTTTTAAATAATTTACCATTTTCGCAGCCAATTCTTTTTTACTCTTTGCGAGCGGTGTTTGGGATTTTTCCACAAGAGCCTCACTAAACTCCTTCAAAATTTTTACAAGTTTCGAATCCCCATCTGTTTTCTTATAACAGCGTTTCCCTTTTATGGGGACATTTTTGCTGGCAAAGCAATCTAACAAAACAAAACAATTAATACTGGCCATCAATACAAAAAAAAAATTACACACAACGCTTACCTTCATCGTCCAATTTATTATACAAATATTCTGCTTCTTCACAAAAATCCATTTTAATTGACACGCCCATATCCTAAATAACCGTAATGAATACTAACTGAAATTTCAAATCATATGAAATCACAACTAAATTACAGAATGCTGCTCACTCCGAATTTCGGACTAACCCAGGGTCTACACTAGCCAATATTTCTGGTATACCAATTGGCTTACCAGAAATAAAATACTACCAGTTTTTTTTACGTGGGCCAATACTGGTATACCAATTCAGTATCTGACATGCCGTTGAACCGAGAACAGAAAATAAAAATAGCCAAAATATTGGCTTTAAAGTGTTTGGAGGAAGAAGAGGTAAGAGGTTTGAAAAAATGGAGACAATACTGGGTAAATCCATTTTTATCATTACGGGATAAATATGATATCGAAACGAGGCTGTTGAAAGATTTACTTTGGGAAACCAATGATGCTGAATATAAAAATTTCTCTCGGATGAACGTTCACCAATTTGAAGAAATCCTCGGATTGGTAATATACTATAAAAAATACATATATACGTACATACTTAATTTTATTTGAATTTTTTTCAATAGGTGAACATTTCAATTACAAAATTGGACACAGAATTTCGTCATGCTATTAAGCCAAGAGTTCGTTTGGCAATCACACTAAGATTTATAGCATCCGGGGATTCATATCCACCTCTTGAATTCCTTTCAAGAATTTCACGCAAAACTATAAGCATATATAATTGTCTATAATTGTCTACAGCCAACTGAATGAATTTTTTGTTGTTTATATTAATTCATCATATAAAATTTTCTTACAGATTCCCACAACTACTATTGAGTGGTTAGAAATTTGTAAAGATTTTTACGCAATTTGGGATTTTCCAAATACATTAGGTGCCATTGACGGAAAACATATAAGAATTAAAGCACCAGCACATTCAGGATCATATTTTTACAACTACAAAGGATTTTTTAGTATCATATTATTTGCATTAGTTGATGCTCATGGACGCTTTCTTTTTATTGATGTTGGAACAAATGGAAAAGCGTCTGATAGTACAATATTTAAAAATAGTTTTTTGTGTGAATCTCTACAAAGCAATCGGTTAAACATTCCGCAAGCTAAGCCACTTTTAGGACAAACAATATCTACACCCTATTATTTTATTGGAGATGACGCTTTCCCTCTAGACGTACACCTATTAAAGCCCTTTAACAAAAATATGGATCTATCAGTGGCACAAAAGGCATTCAATTATAGAATAAGTCGTGCTAGGATGACTGTTGAGATGGCATTTGGAAGGTTGGCCAACAGATTTCGAATTTTTCAGCATCCTATCGAAGTTTTACCTGATATATGTGACAAAATTGTGAAGTCCTCGTGCGCTCTTCATAATTTTTTAACAAAAAAAATTCAAAAAGCCCCCGATTGTGAAACTACAAGCGAGAAAATAACCGAAAGTTTTTCAAACTTGTCACCACAAAGTTTAAATACATACAAAAATGCGTGCCAAATTCGAGAAAGAGTCGCACTATTTTGTATTACTGATGGTGATGTTCCTCACCAATGGAATAAAATAAATATTTAAATAACAACACTGTTTTTTATTAAAAATCATTTATTGCACTTGAATTTGTATAACATATCACTTCATTACTTAATACAATAACCTTTGAAGACGTTAATGATAAATTACTTTGAATTTCCTGCATATCTTCAGTGGCTTCTAGAAATGGCAATTTTTCAAGTTGCATTCCGATACTTCCACCAATGGTGAAAATCATTGACTCATTATTATTTTCTTTTAAAATGTTTTGAATTGCTGCATCATATTTTTATGAAATTCTGTTTGCATTGGATGTCCCGGGATTCCTAACCCTTTTTGATTGTGCTGGAGTACAATTTTTTGGAGTTTCGACAATATCCAAGGGAGAGTTTATTATGGTGTCAACTTCAAAATCTGTAATGCCTGTATCTACTTCATTCGCAGTGGTGTCATCAAATTCCTGCAAAACATTTAAATCAAACAAAAAAAACCATTTTTAAGTTCAAGTAACTTACTTCCTTTCCATTGTGTGTACTCTTCCGGTGTACTATGGTTTCATCCAAAAAATGCATATCGTCAAAATAAAACAAATTTGAAGCAGGTTCAACTGCCGCTGAACCCGATTTTTGTGTTTTTTTCATTTTCGCTTTTTCTTGGACGTAGGTGGACCTAAGTCCTTTTATTTTCTTTTTTATATTTTCTACAGTAGAATTAAATTCTGTGGCAATATCTTCCCATGCCCTCTTTTTTAAATCAATCCTTCTATAATTTTTTGACTTCACATTCCACAAACATTCTTTTTCTCGAAACATATTTATCAATTTGATAATTTCACTCCGCAAAAATTTAGTTTCCGCCATTTTATTAAATGCAAATGTCAAAAATTGGTATACCAGCGTTGGCAACGAAATTGGTATACCAGAATTGGCATACCAGAAAAATTGGTATACCAGCAGGGTCTACACTAGCTTTTTAGCAACCAATTTTGCTGGTATACCAGAAATATTGGCTAGTGTAGACCCTGGGTAAACGGAGTAAAATGCAGTTTTTGAAATACCATATTGAACAAATACTCAATTAGATTAGATTAGATTAGATTATTTATTGAGGCTTTGTAGAATACATAAATTTACAGGAAACATTAAGTTTATTAATATTACTATTGATAAGAGTGGATTGTGCTGGCTTATAATATGCCTAGCTTACAGAATTAAGTAATTAACGGTGAACTGATATAGTTTAAACATTAATATTTAGTTATTTTATAGTATCAAAGAAAATGCAAAATTTAATGGTGCTTGCTCCCGGCACTACTTTTCTAGCTATGCTTCAAATTATTAGTATAAAACTTAAAAGTAGCTAAAGATAGAAAAAAAAAAAAAACAATAAACCACCTTAATGGCTTATATTTTAAAAATAAATTTTAAACCAAACTATAGTATTATTTTTATATATTTTCATATGTTATTAGTAATATTATGAAGTATGAAGGTGGAATACAAAGCGATAACTGAATCCATCATTGTGTTTGTTGTTTACTTAGATTAGTTTAGAGTTTGATGCTTTCCAGAGAACTAGAGAAGTAGATAAGGGTTAGTCCCTATAGATATCAGGAGAGGTTTTGTTATAAAATTTTAGCGTGTGCATATTCTCCCCAATGGGACTCATCAAGTCAACTTGGGTTGAGTATATTGACTGGAGAGGCGTAATATTCAGATCCCAGTTGAATGGTCGAATTCCTTTGAGAAATGCTCCTGACTAACGGGTTAGGGTGGTCTTTTAGCTTTTCAAATCTATTAAATGCAAGCCGCAGCATATATAAAATGATAGGCGTAATTTTTGATTGTTCATAAATAGTATTATTAGGAGACCACTTCCCATACGCTCTTCTGTATTTTGATAGGCAGTGCCTAATTAATTTTGTCTCAAAGGTTTGGAGTTCTGAGGCGACATTTGGTGTTATAAAAAGCCAATGACTGGTCTAATTAGTGATTTATATATTAAAAGTTTGGTCCTAGGTTCCATCTCCTGAGAGTATAGAAGGGGTTTAAGAATAGCAGTGGCTTTTCTTGCTTTGTTAAGAGCAAATCTAGCGTGGGGATTATATTTCAGTCTGTGATGCATTTTCACCCCCAGATATTTAATTTCAGTTTTAAGAGGAATGTCATGTCCTCCGATATTTAATCTTAGGTTCTTACTTTCCCCTACTGCCAAGTAACGACCCTTCCCACTCGCATTACGGAAGCAGATTAGATCGCATTTTCCAAGATTGATTTTAATTCCCCATTTATTGCAAAATACCAGTGCTTTGTTTAGGAAAGATTTTATCAGCCACAGAGATTCGCGAGGCAGGGCAGAAGGCGCAAACAGGATAGTATCATCAGCGTAGAAAATTGCTTTTGCAGTACTACCGGATAATGGGAAGTCCGATAAAAAGATGTTAAAGAGTTTAGGGCCAAGGATAGAGTCTTGAGGCTTGAGCTCAACAAAGTCAGAATTTTCGTTTTTAATTTGTACAAAAAGTTTCCTGTTATCAAGGAAACTTTGTATGATTTTCAGCAATTCTGTTGGGCATTTCAAAGAAAGTAATTTATACAGTAGACCTTTGGACCATACATTATTAAAAGCTTTTTCAAGATCAATTGCGCAAGCCACGGTGCATTTCTTTTGGCGCAGGTTCTATATGATCGAATCTTGTAAATGTAACAAAGCGTGTTCTGTAGAATGGGCGCGTTCAAATCCGAACTGGCAATTCGGAATTATGTTTTTAACTTCGCAAAAAATTTCAAGTTTGGCCAGTAAACATTTTTCGAGATCGGTCTAAAGTTGTTGACGTTATTTGAGGCTTTACTTTTCGCAATGGGAATTAATTTAGCAATTTTCCACGCATTAGGAAAGTATCCATTATTTAGGCAATTATTGACGATAATTGTTAAAAAAGGGCATATCTGTTGAGGGCACTTGACCAAAATGAAATTAGGAATCCCATCTGGACCGAACGATTTTTTCCAGTTTAGAGTTTCCATAATAGAGCATATGTAATTAGGTGAAACAAAGAATTCAGTATTTGATGGATCGGATGTTCGATTGTTCTGGTTGAAGCAGGATATGGGGTTCGTTTTATTAACAGAAAGTGAGTTCATTTTCTTATGTACTTTCTGATTTAATAATGAATTGTACTGGGGGTTTTTTTTACCGTACAGCCCAGAGTAAAAGTGATTAAATGCTTTGAGTTTATCAGGAATGGAATATAGATTGCCTCCTTCATCAACCAAACATGCGTTAGACAAATGCAAATGGGAAGAATTCCTCCCAGTTAGCCTAAATATTTCTTTGAAAGCGTGTGGGGATGGCTTAATTATTTTCAGTCTATTGCGAAAATTTTCAATTACTTCGATCCGGATCCTTTCCCTAATGAGCTTACTTAAACAGGCAATGCGACCGGACCATTCTTGGTAGGCACTGTTAATTCTATTTAGGTTGTTGTGAAATAGATTTTTTAGAATGCGGAGCCAGAGGAAGCATTGCCGATAATTTAGATCCGATTTCTCTTTGAAACTCGTTCCATTTGGTGTGTTTGTAGGACCGGAAAGAGCAAGGTTCCGATCTGAATAGATCAAGTCTCGAGAAGTTAATATTCAGTATAAGCCCAAAGTGATCAGATATAAAAGGAATTGTATAGCACGCAAAACTTTCATAGTTTGCCGAGTTCAGAACTGAAGAGGAAACAATGAAAAGGTCAATGTGTGAGGAAGATCTGGGAAAAGAGGGTCCTGCATTCAAAATCTCCATATCCACGAAAGGCCCATTCATAAACCATGAGTGTAAATGCAATCCATTAGAATTGCGTTTGGAGTCACCCCAGAATTCATGCCTGGCATTAAAATCTCCTCCGATAATGGTGCCATTAAACTGTCCGGATAGACGGTACAATTTGTCCAAATCGTTTTTTGATGTTGATACCTATGTTACAAGGTATGTAAACTGCTGCAAACAGCAGCTTTTTGCTAATACCCATGTGGTCAACATATGGTAGACTAACTATAGTGACTGAGAAAAATTCGAAGTCCGAACCAATTGTGTCAAATCTGATTCCCTTTTTAATTAATATTGCGGTGCCCCTGCTGCTATCATTTCTAAATATTTCATACCCCTCAAAAGAAGGTTTGTGGCAATTTTCTAGGCAAGTTTCGGTTATGAAAGCTGCTAAAGATTTTGTTTCTAATAGTTCTCTTGAGAGAGACAATCTTTTTTCATGGAAAACCATTGAGTTTGTGTTAATATTAAGGATTTCAATATTGAACATTTTTATTTATTTTTAATGGAGATACAGAAATTTAAGTAAGCCTGCGCTTTCTCTTCAAGGCTCGTTAATTTTAGGTAATTTGGCCGAAATTCATTGATTTTTATTCGTAAGACTACGAAAGGGAGCCCGAAAAGAATATTGGATTCATCCATGAAATCTTGCAGAAAATTATTACCTGCTGTATTAGTAATTTCTGAGTTCTTAGTTTCTAGCACTTTCGCATATGAGATTTTGGGGTCTGTGTAATTATTAATTACATTACCAACAAATTTCCTTCTATTTCCTGTTACCTTTTTTGCTAGTAATCTATTCCTTTCCATTTTATCGATATATCTCCTGTATACAGTGCATCCTCTATAGTTAGCGATATGTCCTTCTTCCTTGCAGTTGGCACAAACTGGTTTGGGGGGATTCTCCCCAACATTATTCAATGTACAAGCTTCTTTTTCATGGTCTAAGCCGCATTTTACGCATCTTCTGACGAAGTTGCAGTTTTGGCTAATATGTCCAAACCTTTGACACCTAAAGCACTGTATGGGACCTGTTCTAATAATCTTTTCCCACCATACTTTTTGATGGAGGAGATATTTGATACTAGCTAATCTAATTGATTTCATACCCGGCTCTAGCTGAACAATAAATATATTCAACTTGGACCCCTGCGCTCGGGATCTAGCCGTTGAAAATGGAGTAATACTAAATATGCCTACCTCAGGAGCAGCTTGTTTTAATTCAGCCAAAATTTCCTCAGGGGTATACTCGCACATAACTCCCTTTAATAAAATGGACTCCCTCTTTAGCTCTCCGGGTGTAAAAGTGAAGCTTTTCACTTTAAACTCTCTATGTTTATCAAAAATTGCGTTGTGTAGGTATTTCCACATCAGCAACAAAGATTTTCAACTTACCTAGTCCAGCATTAACGACTCTCAGGTTTACATTATTTGGATAGGCTCGCTTGATAGATCCGATAATCGCTTTTGCATCCCCTCCATTCACAAATATGGAAGGGCACCAATTAATTTTTTGTTTAATCTGGTCTGAAATTAAATTACTATTAATATTAAATTCATTATTTACATTTACATTGCTTGGATTGTTGGTATCTTCACACCGTTTGTTGTCGTTGTCATCAGTGGGTTCATCATTCTCTAGGGTGGAGAAGCGATTATTGTGTTCTTTAGTACCGTTCGTAGTTGCGGCTGAAAGCTTTCGTTTCTTTTCTGGGTTAGAAGATTTTTGAATTGTTTTAAATTTGAAAGGCACAAAATTCCAATCTCTTGTGTCGGAATCGCTCAGTGCCTTGTTTGGTAGTCTATGTCGCATCCCAATCTCCATGGGAGATTCTGGATCATCTGGGATTGGCTTGCTTTTAGTTTTATTTTTGTTTTTAGTTTCACTACAAGTTTTAGTAACACTTTTACTTTTACTTTACTCACGGCTTTTTAGCATACGAATGTGAAACTTTACTCCAAAATGTCAAAATTTAGCAAAGTAGAGTAAAATCTGATTTTTATGCATATGACCTAATGTGTTTTTTTAACAGATTGTTTAATTTTTTTAAAAAATGATAAAAATCAATAAACAAATTACTATTTAAATAAATCCACACTCTAATAAACAAATTTAGCAAAACAGATACGTCGAAATTCTTGCAGCATTTTGTTGGTTCTATCTTTAGCATACAATTATAAAGATCGTTGTTTAGATATTTTGAAATTATGAAAAGTATTATAAAAATTATGAAATTATGTATTCTTGAATTGATTTTCTAATTGTATTATATATTCCACAACATTTTGTAGCGCAATTATCAATCTACAATTGTCGAATTGAGTAAATGTGAGCGGAGAAGAATCGGAAAATTCTGAAACAATTGTCGGTAATTTAAAAAAACGTACTTGACTATTTTCAGATGTTGAAAAGCAGGCAGCTACACAACACTTAAATTTATTTTGTTTCAAAGATTCAAAGTTATCCATATTTTAAAAGCGCATCTAACTCAAACGATTTTTTTGAAAGATTAACCTTTTATATTATGGCCAACAATAAAAATATGAGATGGGCAATTTTAAATTGTAAACAACGAAAGACGTACTAATGTACACATATCACATATGTATAATTTGGGAAGTTGTATAAGATTCTAGGAAAATTTCATAAGATTCCATGCTTCTTTTAAGAATATTTCATGCTTTCTCTTCCTGATGGATGTTGCCTTTGAAAACTGTCCGGACTCCTTCACACTTATTGCCACGTGTTTTGTTTTGTTTTTGTGCTTATTCTGGTTATTTGGTTAGCTTTCCATACTTTACCATTACCCATATTTTGGTTATTCCCAAGCTTGGGCATTAATTCGTTTTTACGATATCTGTGTCTGAAGCAGCGATTTTTGACCGTACTGTCAAATTTTGGAGGGGAAAAAATTGCATATTTCTAATTTATAATTTTTTAGTGCGTTTCGCATTCCAAACCAAATTCTTTTGAATTAAATAATCAAACTTAAAAAATTTGCAATATAAAGTGTTTAATTTCTGGGTGTAATAACAAACAACATCGAAAAGTTCCTGGAATTTCCTTTCACAACTAAGTTTGACATATTTTTTATTAAAATGGGCGAACTGTCATTATTGCCGTATAAAAAAAAGTTTTTATGGTGTTTATTTACTTATTGTTAATCAAACAGAAATTATGTTAATTCATAATTTAGAAAAAAAATTGTTTTTGAATCAAGTTTGAACCTAGACCGTAGCGCGAAACCCCACTTTTTTTTTATTTAAATTAAAACGAAAAATATCAGTGACAGTCATTTTTTGGATAAAATTCGTCGAAATTTTTGAAAATTCAGCATTTTCACTTTTAAATGCCTTTTAAGGTTTCCAAAAAATGAAACGTATGAAATGGCTTTCGGCTATTGGTTTACGCAGGAAAAAAAATATATAGGCACATACATGTTTATAATTGTTATTTAATAATTTTATTTTGTATGTTTAGGAGAAACTTGATTTTTGTAGCAAACAAACGCAAACATTTTTTTGCAATTCGGATGCCCAGAATACATGAGCTTTTAGCCCATTTGCAAAGTGGCCCCTCCGAATTCATATTTTTAACGTCACCACTACGCCGCACACATAAGCAATAAAAATGCAAGCGGATTCCAAAAGTGTGCGAAAAGCTCATTCATATTTTCCATAATCTAAGGTTATTCCCCTAAGAAAAAAAAATTACCTTTAATTTAAAAAAAAAATTCCCATTACCGATCTTTCATTTCTGTACAATACAAAACATCAAAAACAAAACTTTAATTTTTATTCGTAAACTGTCTATTTGATTTTAAACAGAATAGCGCCTTAAAGTTGGAATGTTAAAATATTTTCAGTATATTTTCATTTTGTTTTTGTAAAAACTCTTAAAATTTATTAATTAAAAGCTTCAATAATAAAATAGAATAATGTAATAATTTTTTTTTATTTATTATTATTATATTATTTATTATTTATTATTATTTATTTATTATATTATTATTTTATTAACTCAATTTTTAAATAAAGTAAATGAAATAATACTTCATTTTATTATATATTATACTGTTGCGTGCTACCCCTCTGGTTCGATGTTATTAAAACAATAACACTTTTTATTTATGTGAATTCGGTGTATAAACTTTATTCACAATTTTTTCTGCGTTAACAATTAGTCTTAAAAATACTTGCCTATCAATTAATTTATTACAGTTTATTTATAATATAATAATCACTATTTCCAATAATTATTAGGCTTCGTTCCCGCAGGCAACAATCTTATGTCCACCTTCCCAACCAGCGCCATCAAAGAGCAATTTCTGATCTTCGGCAGCTGACTCGTAAAAAGTCAGCATAGCCATCTGGACCTTTTCTTCGATTTCTTGCCATTGGTCGCGAGTTAGTTGCCCATCTGACTGTTGCTCGTTAACTACAGCAACACGCAACTTATCCAGCTCTACATTCCCAGACCGGTTACGTGAAGGTGCCTTTTCTTTAGGCTTTTTCGCCTCGCTGTGACAATCCGGCAGCTTCCTTCTTCCCTTCGAGAGTGGATGGCATTTTTTCACCCATGCTTGAAGGCTTGCTTTTAGCAGAGCCAGACGGAATATTTCCAGTCTGAACCTTAACCACATCTTTTTCGGCTCAAAGAGCTCATCCTCCTTTTCCAGAGAGAGCGTTTTGCTGAAGATGACTTCCACCGAGCGAGTCGAAACGACCCCGCTATTCCGGCTCCCATATTGTACAGAAGACTCACTATTCACAAATAATGGTCCACATCGGCAGAGCTCCCTTACCTATGCGAGGCAATTGTACACTCAGAGGTCGCCCAGTATCTGAGGCCTCCGTTCATGACAGTATATCTCTACTGCCATTCATCCCTTCAGTACGAATTGGTTAACACTTTGAGATTGGGGTTGTTTGTCGAGGTTGTCTCCTCTAGATCCGTAAAATATATTATAAAGCAGGGGTACTACGTGCTGGACGTAGCTCTTCACTACGAACAAAATGTTTGCAACATCTTGAATCTAGTCGGTCTTGGAAACATGACTTCCCTAGCGATAAACTACTTTCACTTTGCCCCTCAATTATTTAATAAATGTCAATGAATTTAATTTAAAATTTTTTGCACCAAAATTTCATATGACATACGAATTTTGAAATTTTCAATTATTAATTAAAATTTCCGGCAAAGTATTTTCAATAATTCATTAAAATAATTTGGAAGCTTAATAATTAAATAGAACGTCAAAATATCAATGTGAGTTTATTAGTCCTCGATTTGGTATTGCATTTCAACAAACAGTTTCAGTAAAACCCATCCAGGACTGTGGAGAAAGAAGTAATCATAGAAAAAAAAAGTGTTCATAAAAGTTTTTGATGTACCTTTAAAACGAATGTAGCGATTAGAATAAAATTTGATGAATTAATGTATGTCGTCAGAGGCCAGCCAGGCTATCTGTGATTTAGAGTAAATTTGAAAAAGTTATACCGAAAAATTTTGAAATATTTAACCCTATGCTGCGCACACATTTTATGTTATGTTATGCTAGATTTGACGTAACTCCACGACTCCATTGGACTTATTTCAAGACTTAATTTCAGTCTACGGGCGCCATTTTGAAGACATTAAATTTGTAGGTGGGTCCTGACATTTTATTTGTAAAAATGCCGTTGACGAAGAAACAATGAAATTTTTGCTGCATAAATTTATTATAAAAATAATTTATATATGTTGTTTCAACTAAAAATGCGTTACGGTTGACAGGAATGAATGTTTTTTTTATAAACAAAAGGATCCAACTAAAATCATTAATATTTCTAAAAATTTTTCATAAAAAAAATTATTTTGAAATGAAATTGTTGAAATATCAATCTTTCCCGGAATTGTAATTAGTAGAAACTAAACTCGAGATATCAGAAATTTCTCAGATAAATGCATTACGGTACGTCAATGCAATAAAGATTCTTTCTAAAATCCATCCCATGATCATTACGAATATTTCTAGCAGAGATGCAAACCGGTTTCTTTGAACCACTTTGAACCGAACCAAAACCTCAGTATAATAAACAGACAGTAATTTGACTGGGAAATGAAGAGAAATTAGACGCGATCTTCCCAATACTTCCTTTGAGAATGACAGAAAGAAAAAATTCCGCACAAAATAAGGAAAGAAAATTAAAATTTTTCATTAGAAAGAAAGAAATAACCTATAAACCAAATATATTAAATTTTACCACGTGCTCCCTATAAGATAATTGTACTAAGGGAGACCAACAATAGTCTTATAATAGTCTTATGGGTTTTGGACTAAAGATGAAATGAAACAAAGAAAGCGATCGAAATTTTTTTTAATTTGTCAAGTCCCAAATTTTGTAAACAAAAATCATATGTTTTTAAGCGCCATTTGGATAGTCCCGGCACTTTTTCAAGTATTGGTGCCTATATGAATAAGAGTTCATCGTAATTTTTGATAAGCACGTGGGGTTTTTTAAGTAGAAGAAATTTTTTGTTATGTATTTTTCAAATATTTTAGGGTTAGTGCCTGTATGAATTATTATTTACAGAAATGTTAGAACTGTTTATTAAAGCTAAATACATATTCATCTCTGTTCCACTAATATAATGCAATCTAAAAAAATGACAGGTAGCTAGAAAGATGGCGGGTTGAATTTATATGGCTTTTACTGAGAAAAACCACACATCCATTGTATTTAAAAATAGAGGCGGAAACAAAATTGGGCATAACTATACAAAAAAAGAAGCAAAAAAAGCGAGGTCACTCGTCAGTTTTCACATTTTGTTCCCCAGCCTTTTTACTGTATATTAATACTGTGCCAAAACCACTGAACCGTCGAAATTTTCCGAACGAAAACCAAACCACTTTTAAAATGATTCGGTCGAACCAAACCAGTTTTAAAATGAATACTTGAACCGAACCATAAACCGACGTTTTTCTATTGGTTTATGGTTCGGTTCAGCAGACAAAATTTGTCCTATAATTTACATTTTCCTTTAAAAAAAATGAAAAAGTCTACTATATTTTCTTATAAAAGCGATGGTTAATCAACATTCAACAGTTTGCAAGTTTTCAAATTTGTTTTTAACGAGTAATCAAACATGACATAGTTTTTCACTTAGTGAAATCATAATTAAAATAAAAACAGAAACAAGCACAAGAAGGAAGAATATACTTAAAATTAAAAGATATAAAATTCATATCTAAATGACAAATGTAAGCAAGTCTGTATATTTTTGAGTTTAATAATAATTTTATTAGTATTACCCAAAAGAAAATGTCAGGCAGTAAAGATAAAAAATACCCGGTTTTTAAAAAATGTGTTTGTTATTCAATAACAAATAGCAGTAAGTACAATGAATGCTGTATTGTTATGACAAATAATCACCCAGAAAATTTAATGCGGAATCATAAAAAAAAGCACTCCGAATCCTACGACATAATTGACAAATTTAATTAACATTTAATTAACAAATAAAACAGCTGAAAAAAATTTGCCAAGCAAATCTATATTGGCTTCCTTCGTTTCTGTCACAACAACTAAGAAAAAAAGACATATTTGTTCTGAACCAAAACCAAAACCAAAAAATTATGTAGTCTTTAAACCAGAACCAAACCAAAACCAAATTTTGAAATATTTAGAAACCAAAACCAAACTAAAAACCAAAAAGAAGATTTATGCTTAAACCAAAACCGAACCAACTTTAAAAAAGTCTTGGTTTGCATCTCTGATTTCTAGTACTTTCGTCATAAAATGATACGAATTTTAAACCAATTTTATTTTTATATGAAATTCACTAAAGTGTAAACATTTTACTGCTGTCGTCAAATTAATTTTTTCTAAAAAAAATTGTCTAGAAATTAAAAATTTCTGAAATATCGAGAAAAACCTATTGCAATTACCTACATTCGTATGCATTCAATTCATTGTTACCATTTTTAATTTCAATACGTCAAAAATAAGTCTGGAAAAAAGTCTTCCTCAAAAAAGTTTATGTTTATGTCGGACTTTATGTCCGACTAAAATTATGTCCAATTTTTAGAGTCTCCATTGGACTTTTTTTCAGTCCGACTGAATATATGTCTTGAAATAAGTCCAATGGAGTCGTGTGGTAAAAGAATATTTTTCGTCAATTTCGCATTCTGCACACAAATCTTATGTTATGTTAGAGTATTTTCTAATTTCACATAGAGCGAATATAAAATGATCTGAATGGGTCATGTTAGAATATTTTAGGGATAATTTGAGACCATTTGTCAGAAATTTGAGCAAGTAAGTGTTCTTCGCTGGCGATTAACTATGTGAGTAAAAAACTCCGCTGCGCCAGCATTTCGAGAGGTAGATCTTCTGCCCCACCAACCACCGAAACCTCTTGGCTGCGGTAGAATTCTACCCAAAAAACACCGCGTGTAATCCGGCACTATGGGACGTGTTAATCTCGACGTGGACGCGACGGCTCAAGCGTTGTAAAGTTGATTCGCATTCAACTTTTTACGTGACGGACGCATTCAAATATCATTTTAAAATTTTTGTGTGTGAATTATTTTGTGAAAACTTTATTTAAAAACGGTATTTTTGTTTTTTATTAATTTACACTACTTAAAAAACTATTTTAATTTATAACACAAAGATTATATCAAATAATAATAACGGCGTCGAGTTTACCTACGCCAAAATATTTATACCGTCACTAACGTTTTTGACAATTCACGCGTTCGTCGCGTCCGTCGAGATTGCCTCCAGGGTAAAGTTTAAATAAAAAATATCCAATCAGACATGTTAAAATAATAAAAGCACTTAAAAATATTTGTTTTTTCATCACTAAATGTTTGGAAAAAATTTAACCTCACTTTTAAAAATTAGATAAATTTTGCGTCATATTTACTTTCATTTAACTATTAATTAATTTATCTTTATTTTTATTTGAAAATTTTCTGGGAAATGGCTGCTTGAGCTCGTCACGAGTTAGGTCGCAAACTTGCGAAATTATTTGATTATTTTTGGCAATTCGTTGAACCAATCGAATTGCTTAAAAGACTTCGCAGATTTGCGAAGCTTATATCAAAAATAAACATGCCCTGGAGCTGATTATCTTCGCAAACTTACGAAGATAAATTTTTCATTTTTGACAAATGCGATTTTGAATTTGTTTTAACGATTTTTCTTTTGGAAGTGAATACTAAAAACTATTAAATTGTATAAAATGTCAGGAAGAAGGGAATTAGTAGAATTTTTAATTGAAAATATTTGGTTTGAAAATCCTAAAATGAGAAATGAAAAATTATATTTGCGAAACGTTGTCACGAGTGCAGATTATTTTAAGATTTCCCTGACCAATCAGAATTACCTGTCAAACTTGCGAAAAATTTTCGCAAAAATAATCAAGTCTCCTGACGAGCCCAACTAAAATATTTAAAATATTTTAGGCCCGGTTTGTTCAATCTTGATCAAATCTGTGATTAGGTAATCACAGATTTTGCTTAATCCATGATTATGAATCTGTGGTTAAGGAAATGCGTTTGTTCACTTTTTTTACACCTTGGTTACCAAACCATAGATTCTTCCATTTTTCCAGTGGTTTTCTAATGTTTTCCAATGCATCTGTCAAATTTTAATCCACGATCAATTTAAATTTTTGAATTTTAATTGATTTCGGTAATTATTTAAAATGTTTTTATTATTTATTAATTATTTTGGGTAAATTTGATATAAATTTGAATTTGTGTAATAAAATTGTTTACATATTTCATAAAATATTTATGATATGGTTTTTGCATGAAAATGAAATGAAAGGACACAAGGAGACAAAAATCTTTTTTAATTGAGCGCATTACACGCGGTAGAAATATACCGTCAAGTTTTGGGTAGAAAACTACCAAACCGACTAGACGTGGAATATTTATACCACAGTCTTTTATACAAGCTACACAAGGAGTGTATTAGTATGTGTGAGCACAGCATCACTCGAACTTAAACCGTCAAACTGTTAGGATCTACTATTTTACTATTTCCAATGTACTTTTAGATTATGATTACCTGTTGACGGTCAGTAAGCGAATGGCGCGCTTGAATTTTCAATTTATTTCGAAATCGGCACAAACACTGACTCTTGTTTGTGTGCGTAAAAAACTCCGTTGCGCCAACATTTCGAGAGGTAGATCTTCTGCCTCACCCTCAACCAACCGTAACCTATGTCTGCGGTAGAATTCTACCCAAAAAACATAGCGTGTAATCCTGCACTTTAAATTCATTTTCTAAACACATTCATGGGCAGCAAATCTGGATAATACGTGAAAAGTATACAAAAGGGATTTCGAACCCAAAAATCCGTATTGAATGATTAATGACTTGTTAGAATTGGCGGTTTGTTGAATATCGCGAAATTGTTCCTGATTTATTTATTTCGGTTATATTCTTATTGATTAGACAATATGAATCCAATTTTATGAATTTAATAGTACTTATTTAAAATAATAAAAAAAATTAATTTAACTTAAAAAATGTTCAATCATATCATTGGTATTTTAACTATAATTTGTCGGAAATTCAATATCAAGTCGAATTTTCGAGGCTTCGTATAGAAGGACATAATTAATAATAATAATTGCACGCCATTTCTTGCTATTTTATTATTATTACTCAATCTTTTCACTGAATGTTGTTATATGAATGTCAAAATGCAATGTCAAAATACAATGTCGAAAGTAAAACGCAGTGTGAAAACCAAGCATGAACAAACGAAATTCCAGTAAATCATGAGTTAAATGGCATTAATCATGGAAAATCGGCTGATTAACGAAATCATGGATTAACTAACCAAATCATTGATTCTCTGATTAAAATTTTGGTGAACAAACGCAATCTATGATTAACCACTGGAATAATCATGGATTAAAGTTGATCAAGAGTGAAGAAACCGGGCCTTAAAATTCAAATACTAATGTACTAGAAATGTAAGAAAATCTTGTACGTTTTCTAAACCTAAAATGTCCCACAAAAGAATTTTTGTAGTATGTATACGAAATGTCAAAATATTTTAGAAATTATTTTAGAAATAAGGGGAAATTAACATAACATAACATTTTGCAATTTTTTTAAGTGTAATTAATTAATTCAAGAGAATTTTCTTTGGAATTCAAAATACACTAAAAATTAGAAATTAAAAAATGCAATTTTTTCCCCTCCAAAATTGACACTTCGTTTTCGAAAAAATGCTTCTTATACATGTATCGTAAAAACGGGTTCTCTATAATCTTAGATTAGGGAAAATATGGATAGGCCTTTCGCAGGGGAAATTGAAGCACTTTTGGAATACACTTGCATTTTTTTGCTTATGTGTGCGGCGTAGTGGTGGCGTTAAAAACATGAATTCGGGGGGACAACATTGCAAATGGGCTAAAAGCTCATGCATTCTATAACATCCGAATTGCAAAAAAATTGTTGCGTGTGATTGCTGAAAAAATCAAGTTTTCTTAAACATACAAAATTAAATTATTAAATAATAATTATAAACATGTATGCGCCTATATATTTCCTTTCCTGCGTAAACCAATAGCCGAAAGCCATTTCATACGTAGAGCCTCATTTTTTGGAAACTTTAAAACCAAAAAAAAAGCATTTAAAACTGAAAATGCTGAATTTTCAAAAATTTCGACGAATTTTAAGAATTGCCCCCATTTTAACCAAAAATGACTGTCACTGGTAGATTTCGTTAAAATCGAAATAAAAAAAAAGTGGGATTTGACATTTCGGCGTGGATTAAAAAAAAACCAATTTTTTATTAATTTATGAATTAACATAATTTCTATTTGATTACCAAAAAGTAAATAAACACCATAAAAACTTTTTTTTATACGGCAATAATGAACATTAGCCCATTATAATAAAAAATAAGTCAAACTTAGTTGTGAAAGAAATTTCCAAGAATTTTTCGATGTTGTTTGTTATTACACCCAGAAATTAAACACTTCATATTGCAAATTTATTAACTTTGATTATTTAATTCAAAAGAATTTGGTTTGGAATCCGAAACGCACTAAAAATTATAAATTAAAAAAACGCAATTTTTTTCCCCTCCAAATTTGACAGTTCGGCGTGATAATAAATGCTTCAGACACAGATATCGTAAAAACGAGTTAATGCCTACGCTTGTCTATAATCAAGAATTTGAGAAGATAATGAGGTTATGTTTGTATTTACTGTTATTGGCGTTGTGGATACCGCTCTAAGAAGTTTGTGGAAGAATTTTTACGTTTGTTTTTTTTTTATTCACATTATAAAGTGATTATTATATCAAAGATGGACACGAGCCTGTTGCAAACGACTAAAAGTATTTTAAAATCATTGGTAATTTCTTGCCCACATGGAATAACAATAAATGAATTAAAACGAGATTATAGAAATATGATAGGCCAAGATATCCCTTTTGCGAAGCTTGGTTTCACTAAACTTGAAAATTTCCTAAGGACTTTGAATGACACCCTAGTTGTAAGTTACTTATTTAATGAGGAGCGGAGCTGTACTAATTAATTATAAAATTTAGGTTACTGGTTCGGGTCAGGATGCTATGGTGCGCGTTATACTATCGGATAACACAGTACATATGAGCAAAATGATTGCACGTCAAAAGAATTCGTCCTCATCGCAAAATACGCTTGCACCGATAAAGTAAGTTTTATTTTGTTATTGAGATGGTTTATATATATCAAGTGAATTACACAATTAATGCTTTTTAAGTTAACACATATGGTAATTAGATGCAGTCTGAGAATATGTTTTCTTTCTGAATACATTTTTTTTTCGGGAAAAGGCATTCCAGTGTTTGATTTCATGTTCGATGAAAGTGATGAATCCATCCAAGGAATAGATATTGTACAGTATTTGCAAAGATTTTAAATTCCTTTTCCTCTATAAGATATTCCCATAGAAAGTTAATTTTTAACCAATTTCGAAATTAGTCGTTTGACAAACAAAAAGAATTGAGAGTAACACTAAAAAAAAAAACTTCTTAAAATAAAAACTATCTTTTTTGTTCAGAAGGAAGAATACTTCGCCTAGAGGCTATATTAGTTATGCCCCTAAGTTTTTAACGCATATAAATAATTAGCGGTTTCAAGACTATAGATGTGTAGAGAATTAAAAGTTATATCGATTTATGGTCCGGCGTACGTCTGCCCTTGTACAAGATAACTATAAAACACGTTATTCGATTTTGTTTAAATTATTATGTTGGTTAAATACATAGGAAGACGATACCATGTTAAATTTGAGCAAAATCGGTCAAAGGATAGTGAAGAAAGAAATAATCCTCGGAGAAAATAAGTCTGTCCATAAAGTTTTTTTTGATGTACTTTAAAAACTAACTCACCGATATAGATAAAATTTATAGATTAGAATAATGCTAGTAGGGTCTAGGTTACCTACGAATTAGAGGGAATTTTGGAAAGAAGAAACAAAGTTATGAAGAAAAAAATCTTGAAATATTGTTAGTTTTGACTGTTTTTCTGTTCTATTTCTACCACATCGGCTATAGGCTGATTTTCAGTTATTATATTTTTTTCACGCATTTCGTGGCTGCTGTCCTACATTCAATAAGTTTATTCGATTTACTTGATAGAAAAGGGAACTGGATAATAATAAAAATAATGTAGAAATTTCATGGAATTTTTCTTTAGACGACAACCGCTTTTGCCTACACCGGTTTCAAATAATTCAACTGTAAATCATAATCGAATACATCCAGTTTTAAATCAACGACCCTTAAATATGGGAACATATAATTGTAATAGTTTATTAAACAATCCATATTATTACAATTTCAACAGTTACATGCCAGGTCCATATGTCAATTATAATGTTTTTCCTAATCAGAATGCGTCACATTATGTCTACAGACATCAAAGTTATGGGAATTTTATAAATCCAAATTATAAACACAATACATATCAATCATTTCGTAAGGAGCCACTCTATAAAAATGATATAAAGAAGGATTTAACTACTAATAATAATGATACACCATATGAAGGAAAAGGGAACGTTGATATCAATGCTAAAAATCCACATGATATATGTTCGAATAATGTATCAAATAATAAAATTGTATCTGTCAAAGAACAAATAAGAACAGATGAGAACAATGAAAACATTCCTACAGTTGAATCGCAATTGCAAAATATGTCTGTTGCAAATTCTGATGATCAGAAAAACATTTCTAGATTCGAAACAAAAGAAAAAAATATGTCCAATGAAAATATATATAATACCAAATGTAATAATATAAGGAATAAGAAGACTATTGAAGATTCGGAAGCACTACCAGATATATCGCAAGTATGTTATAAATGAACAAAATTTTATGTGATATTTAAATATACATTTTATTCTCTAGAATGATCTTGTATTTCGTTTGGACTTTCCTCAGGAAGCAGTAAAATATGGTCAAAAAATTCCACAAGCAACTATTCCTGAAGGTATTACTGCTGGGAAGTTTTTTCGATTATTTGTCACAGAAGTAATTATACATACATATATATACCATATGTATTTATATTATTTATTTATTTTTTTTTTTTTTGAATAAAACGGTTGCTTTCAGATTCATAATCCATATAAATTTTGGTTTCATGTATATAAGGAAAACAATGAATTAGACATTCTGATGGAGGATATAGAGTTAAAAACTTGCTATTTCATTGCTAATATATGCGTATTTATATATTTTTTATTTTTAGAAATTACTATACTAGCCTTTCTTCAGCAGAGGAAATGTGTCTTCATTATTCAAATGTAAAACCAGGTCAAGTTTGTGCTGCTTTATTTTTAAATATTTGGCATCGAGCAGAAATTTTAGAATTACTAACAAATAATAAGGCCAAGGTTAGTTTTCTTTTTAAATAAAAATTAAATTTACTTATTATTTTCCGCTCCAGTAGTGAAAATTCCAATGCAATCACTTTCATTTCTTTACTCTTTTTCAATCGAAAAGTGTTAGGTCGGTAAAACTAGGGTTGTGGAGTCGAAGTCTAATTAATTATTTAAATAAATCCGTAATATGGTGAAAACCAAACTAAGGCCCTTATTCTCCAACCGTATCGACACCGCCCTTACGTCGTTATAGATTTATTTTTCATTCTTACGACATAAAACAAAAGATGTTATTCTAGTAGAAAAAATTCATTCACATTCCGGAAACCGGTTCATTTCTACCGTACTCAGTCCTATGATACATTATTTTAAATAGTTCCACAAATCTTAAAGAACGTGTATTAGTCTTTAAATGCATCTTGTCCAATAAGAAGAGCTGGTGAACAAAAACAGTATCTGGCACCTGACCCCTCCATTCAAGAAAATGCAATCCAGTCAATTTTAATCTATTCTTTTCAAAAAAAAGTAAAGCCCTATGACGCCGCCTGACCACAATGCGCAACAAACAGTCACTTTTTGGCCATGAAATGCTGTTTCGTGAATCTCATGAGGATTTTCATCTCCCCATATGGGGCAATTTTGCTTATTAACACACTCAGAGAGGTGGAAATGTGTCTCATCAGAGAAGAGGATTTTCTTTGAAAAATCACAAATTGCATTGAAAATACGATTCGACCAACTAATTTAGTATCGCGTAAGATGCAATCGAAAATATTTTTCACTGTGATCGTATAAAATTCATTCGAATAGGGGTCGGTTATGGCTTCATCAGCGGCGGCTCGTGACTATCTGCGGAGGTGGGGCTAATTCAATATTTGCCTAATAAAAGATCATTCCATATTCTAATAAAATATTTGTCTGCGAGCACGAAATATTCAAGAAATATTTTGCAACGAAAGTATGGAGCCAACATAACATTATCGAAAACACTAACCCACACATAGTAACTTAAAATCGGCTAATCGAAATGCGACTAAAAAACATATATAGGGTGATTTTTTAACGTAATGAATTTTAAATTCAACAAAATAACACAAAAAATTAAGTTTTAATTAAAATTCTTTTTTTATTCGAAAGACCTATTCATGGCAATAATATTTAAAAACGACTTTGGGCATATGGCCACCGTGACTGTTCTTGACAAAGCGCATACTGTCAGTTCAATTCTGGATTTTATTTTCGATCAATGGCGGCCATATGACACGAATAACACGAATAATGTTGGCCAATTTTTGGTAGTTTATCAGCCCAAACCAGTGACTACACGTAAACTCATAGAAAATGTTTTAGAGATGGCAGATCACACCACCTTGAAGGCCAATTTACAGGTATATTTCTCAAAATCACATTATCGCTAAATTGCGATTTCAATAAATCGATAGTTTTTGTCGCTGTATGGCATGTAGCACCTTCCTGTTAAAACCACATTTCAGTCAATGTCACCCGTATTTTCGAATCAATATTCATTCATCATGGTCCGGTAACACTCTGATTAACCGTAACAAGAGCTCCCGCCTTATTTTTAAAGAAATAAGGACCAATGATGCCCCCAGCATGTAAACCTCATTTTTTTTGGATGTATTGGGATCTCTAGTCTCTTCTAGGTTGATCCTACTCCAGAAATGACAATTTTGCGTATTAACAAACCCATTGAGCCAGAAATAAACCTCGGCACTGAACAAAATTTAGCGATAAAATAACGGGGTCGATTTTCAAAGCAAATTTGGATAATCCTTGATTATTCCTCAACCGTCAGTTTATTCATGGTGAAATGGCAAACCAAACTGAGCATAAATTATCTATCAGCTGTCAAATTGAATACCACTGGAAAAAGTCTGCCCAATTCGAAAAAAAACCTCTAAAGAAATCAATTAGAAATCGGCCTATAGCCGATTTTTTGATGCCCTATGGCAGAAATGGAACAGAAAGGCTGTCAAAACTAACAATATTTCCAGGTTTTTCTTCATAACTTTGTTTCATCTTTTCAGGTTACCTAGACGCTAATATCATACATCTAATTGCAAATTTTGTGCAGTTTTTAAAGTACATCAAAATAACTTTATGAACAGGTTAATTTTCTCCTAAGATTATTTTCTCCACTATCCTTGGACCAATTAAGCTGAAATTTAACTTGGTATCGTTCATTTATTTAGTTAACTAATATAATTAATATAAACAAAATTACTTCACAAATTTTCCAATTAAATCTGAAAAACCATATAAAAAACGACAAAACTTTCTGATTACCCTGGTTTTTGCTTAATAACTTCCTTCCCCTCAGTCAATTTTGCTGAAATGCAATACCGAATCTAGTTGAGGAATAACTAACACATATTCTAAATTTCAAAGAAATCAACAAAATTTTATTCCAATCGGTACATTCGTTTTAAAGGTACATCAAAAACTTTTATGAACACTTTTTTTTCTACGATTATATCTTTCTCCCCAACCCTGGATGGATTTTACTGGAATTATTGAAATACAATACCAAATCGAGGAATAATAAACTCACATTGATATTTTGATATTCAGAGGAATAAAAAGAAAAAATTAATTACTGAGTTTCCAAATAATTTCAGTAAATAATTGAAAATACTTCACCGGAAATTTTAATAAATAATTGAAAATTTCAAAATCTTAATTCTATATGAAAATATGGTGCGAAGAAATTTAAAATAAATTCATCGAAATTTATTGAATAATTAACATGTTTTTATACTTATGCTTTCATTATAAAGTAAGGCATCAAAATAAATTACAATTTTTTTATCTAAAGTATTCAAAAATTTAAAAAAAATTATCAATTTCATTAAAAAATGGTAAAATCTCGGTTTTGATAATGGGGTTAGAAATATTATATCATCTGTATAAAAATTGAGAGTTAGATTTCCAAACAGAGAGTAAAGAGAGATATAAATATGTTTTCCAACAGGGCTTCAATTTCCATTCATTCTAATAAAGAGCTATCTATTTGTTGCTTTCATTAAACATTTTCCGTCTATTTTTAACCTCAAAATCGGAAATTAGTTATAAATTTCACTGTTACTCGTATAACTAACTGCCTTTCACGCAAAATCAGAAAACATGTTAGTTTCCATTTATTCCACAATTTGCTTCACTATAATGATGAAGCTATAACCGACACCAAAGCTCGTTACGTTACACAGGAGTTTTATTATAGAATGGCAATTTTAGTTGTCGTTGCATAGCAATCACAAAACTTGTGTCTACGTTAGAGAATAAGGCTGTTAAGCTGAAACCCAAATTAACAATGGTAATATTTATGGATTTTGATATTTTTTTTGTTGAGTGTTTATAATTAGTTTTATCAAAAAATTATTAATTACAACGACACATTAGGAGACATGAGCCGTTTATTTTGAAAGTGGCCTAACTCCACTTTTTTTGATTTCGAGTTATGAGCACTTTTGTAAAATGATTGCAATACAAATTGCACTACACAGTTCAAATATTATTAATTTTTTCGGCATTTTTGCGATAGATAACTGACTATTAAACTATTTTAAAAGAAGGTACTACATATATATCTATATGACTATAGTGCGCTCAACTAGTTTTTTTTAAAAAGTGGAATTAGGCCACTTTCAAAATAAACGGCTCATATAACATTTTTAGTTTGTGTGCTCAAAAATCTACAAAAACACTTTTCTGTAGTCATTTTGGATTTCCAAAAAATTTCGGTTGATTTCATACAAACAATTCGAATTTTGTTTGACAGCTCCTCAAAATTCTAATCGGGTTCAATTGGGTTCTGGACGCAATAGTTTTTTCATTGAAAAAATATCTTGTACCAAATTTAATTTAAATCGGTCCTAACGTTATCCTATAATTTTAAAACACCAATAACTGAACTTTTGTTCGACAGATATCCCAAGTTTTAGTCCGATCTCTCTCATGTAGGATGTAGGAAAAACCGCTCCTATCAATTTTCGTTCAAATAGCTTCAAAAATAAGGGCGTAATTTTGCCTAGCACAGGCGGAGGGACAGATAGACAGTGGATACAAATGATTGCAAACGGTCTAGAATCTTTTAAAACGTGGAGATTTTGATCATGATTCCGTAACTTATATTCTTTGTATATCAGTTAAAATTTATTTTTTTTTCCTTCCTCGGTGCTCAAGAAAAAAAAAAACAATTTCAAATTAGTTTGACCTATTACTTTAAAAACATATATTAACTTAACTTTCAAGTTTTTTTTTTTTTTCAAATTTTCTTTAATTCACATGTAGCCTACGATCTAAATATTTTCTGTAAATCTTATACAAATCGGTTTATTCTTTTTCAAAGAACATCGAAACAACTTTATAAACAAACTTACATTCCCTCGAAAAAGTATCCGGAATTGTTCATTAAAAAAGCCCGCGTAAAAAGTATGAAACATGTATTTTGCAGTTAAGTTGGTACAAATTCGCGCAAAAATTTGTCATGATCAACTATTTTCTTTTTTTTTACAATTGTTTATTCAAGTGCTCTGCGATTTTTCTTAAATTTTCTTGAAAAAGAAGTTATTAGAGACATGCTTCAAAAAGCCGATTTGGACTATACATTCATGAAACGCATCATAACGGGACGTGGGTTTATGAGTTTGGCATGCAAACTATACAAACGGGAATGGCGTTTCGATAACAAGCGGAAACTGTAAAACACATCAACGTCACTCGGAAATCATCATGTTGATGGTTTTCTTTACCGTGGTGTTGTTCCTACGAACTTCCTCCCAGAGGACCAAACAATATACAGACAATATTGTCTGGGCGTTATGAAGCCTTTGGGAGAGAATGTTCGCCGGAAAAGGCCAGGTTCGTGGAAGAAACATTCTTGGATTTTGCTCCGATAATGCGCCGTCCCACAATGTTATCGATCAAACACCGTTTTCGGCCAGATATGGCTCCGTGTGACATTTTACTGTTCCCCCGGTTAAAATTAACAACACATTTTGAGCCCATTGAAGCCATAAAACAAAATTCGCAGAAGGTGTTGGAGGCTATAGCGGACAATGCCTGTAAGAATTGTTTCGACGACTGCATTAATGTGGATATGTGTATCGCATCAACTGGAACTATTTTCAAGGAGACAAAATAAATTTTGATGATTAATTGAACATATTGTGTTTTATTAACAAATTCCGGATAAGTTTTGGAAGTAATGTATTTTTTACTACAACTATTTGTTTCTCCACAATCATTAGACTGAAATTTATCGTCTATATATGCAGTCAACTCATGTAAATAATTAAACATACAATTTTGGACGACTAAATCAACCCGAAAACATTTATTTTGCTTGAACTACTGGCTACATCCCAATTCGATATAAATTAAGTACCCGTAAATGTGCCCCGAATATCCATCTGTTGGGTTCACGCGAAATTACGTTGGGAACTCGCCCAACATAAAATCGGAATTTTCGTATCAAATGGAATATTGGGTCATTATTTACAAAGTTATTTTGTATATATATTATATTATATTTATGAAATAAGTTATATTAAGTTATGTGGTTTGGCACTGTAGCTTCTTTATTTATTACAATGCAATTTTTGTTATATATGTACTTGAAATTCCTTTATTAAGAGGAACATCTTTATTCTTATTCTTACTATTTATTTTGACGACATTTTTTAACTGGTTCTGGGGAATATTCTTCCATACCATTCTTATGGCATTTTTTAGGTTTTCGACGGTATTAAATTGTCTGCCGTTGGCATAATTTCTCTATCGGGTTTAGGTTCGGGTTTCTACCGCGCCAGTACAACGCAGTTATTTTTTGCGTTGAACCAGCCTTTTACCACTCGGCCGATATGTACAGCAGCATGTCGAAATATTTTTCCGTAATTGGCCCCTGGTTTCATGAAATTATCAATCACCGTTGATGAACGATCCAGTTTACGAGCGATTTTCCGGTTAGACAAATTGACGTATAAGCGCGAATTTTTACCTGCTCTTCGGTTTACAGAACCTTACCTGGGGGCATTTTCCATAAATCTGCAAATTGCAAATAATATTTTTATATTTCACTATACGAGTGCTTTATGATTTTGTAGTTTACCAGAAGATAAAAAAATAAATAAATTTTTTTTTCGTCACTATACACGCCAATAAAGATAGATCCCTTTATATAAACTTTATATATCAGAACTCAATAATGAATCACGCCCGCAATACCAACTTGTAATATACTAGAATGCAGTTAAGTCTAGAAGGATCTGTATTCTGAACAAAAATTTCCAAAGCAACGGACCTCTAATTATTATTTTTATTATTATAAAAAATTTCATCTCAAGGTATTTTTCGTCGATTACGGAACGGTGGCTGATGTTAATCTTAGAGACATGAAATATTTACTTCAAGAATTTTCGATATTAAACAGCCAGGCATTACGAGGAAGTCTTGCATATATTCAACCAAAAACTCATAGATGGTCAAGAGATGCAACTTTTGCATTTCTAGATATGGTGGTTGAATTGCTTTTATATGCTAAAGTTATCGAAGTTACCCAAGAGGTATAATTACTGTTGTTTGGTTTTGTTTTTAAATCATTTGAATTTGTAATTCTAGAATAGGGTAGTAAATATGATTCTAACAGATACTAATCAGGATATTGACTTTCAAATTAATGATGCTTTGATAAAGAAAGGTTATGCTAAATTCTGCAAGCGGGAACCATGCGAAGAGGTAATTATTAAGAAAATAATACTGTGTTTAAATTGTTGCTTCAATTCATTTTTAATTAGTGTGTTACTTATTTGCAGCGTCTATGATACATCCTTTGACCAAAAAGAAATATGGTGGGAAAACCAATGTTGGGCAATATATAAATTTAATTTAAATATATGTATATACTTTCATGCAGAGGTTTTTTTTTTGCGGGAACTTGACGGAACGTAGTTTCGGAAATTATAAACATAAAAATTAAAATTCATATATTTAAAATAAGCAAATTAATTTTATTTTATTATTTTTCATACTGAAGACGAAAGTATTCTTTTATTTTGGAAATGTTTATAGAGTGTATGTTTTATTGTTAAAAGATAATAAATAAATAATACCAAAGAATATGAAGCTTGATATTCTTTAATAATACTCAATAAAAAAAATTTCTATAAAACTTACTGAATTCATAATTCGCCGTATACTTGTCTAATATAGAAATAGTCTTAAATTTGCGCATTTGGACGCTGTTTTTCAATTCCAATTCTCTGAAGTTGGCCCCTTGGGACCTACAAAAAAAGACCTGTTTTTATTTATATCTGTTTCACAATACTTTGACTCAAAAATGTTTTGAAGCAGCAACTTTTTTTTACATTAAATATATTTTTATAATATACTTTTTTTATTTTATATTTTTTTTGTTAATTAATTTTATAGTTAAATAATTCTAGAATAAAGCACTTTCAGGAGAAATATCCAACGTAAGAAAATACGATTTTTTTCCCCGTTAAATCATGTTGATTTTAAACAATTCTAAAATTACAGATTCGATATGTTGGAAAAAGGCTTATATCCATCATTTGCTGATATAGGAATACTATTAGCTAAAGGTATCGATTTCGAATTAATACAAGATGAAAACATTATTCCGGATATTGATGGAGATTGCACTATTGAAGAGTTTTCGAAACGACTCACATTTCATCCCACCACAACAGAATACTCTCAGAGTATAAATAAAGAAAAACATAATACTAAGGAATTTGTTAATTCATATGAACCGATAAAATCATCAAATCCATTCTTTGATTTGGATGAGTCAAATTTAAATATTTTCAATGAAAATAAGTACAATTCTGATCCTATCATACGTAAAGAAGTAGTTGAAAATGTCAAGCTATGTGATAGTGATCCTTCAAATATAAACGATAAAATAAATTTAATGTGTACAACTAATCCTTTTATTAGTGAAACCTATAGTGAAAGTAATACAAGGGTTGGTGTATTAAGGAATGTAAATTCCCATCAATTGAGAACTTTACATCCTCCACCAGGATATGAAAATTTTATACCTACAAGAAAATCTTTTAGTTTGCATTGAAATACATAGATTATTTTATATTTATCGACTTTGGTATAATCAGAAATTCATATTTTTTAGTTTTTGGATTTAATTATGTTTTAAGCTATTTTAGTATTTGAAATAAATAAACATATTTTTAATTAAGTTTTCTTTCGCAACTTTCGTATTAAGTACTTGTAACACATCTCGGGTAACAATCATATGAGCAATTTTGCATCGGTTGTGAATCTTCTGGATAACTATATCAAAACTGACATTTTCTTTTTCAACCATTTTAATTACTATATAAAGACATACAATATATTTACAATATAAATAGACCCGTCAATTTATATTCTTTTATGGTACATTTTTTATGCAAAGCGTACCACCTCCAATACTATTTGTAAGTAACAATAGTAATAAATGTATTATTAAAACTGAAATTCTGTTTGTTTATTTCTTTGCACATATCGGTTCATATTCGTATTATTTGATTCAAATTACACATTTGTGATCGAGTTCCAAACAAAACATCGTTCCCTACACCTTTCGTTTCTATGTATGTTTGCCACGAGAGTAACATTGCATCTCTAGAAATGATAAATCTAGGGAACATTCATATTTCTCTTCAAAACGTGGACAATTATACAAAAGCCAATTTCTGAATTTATAGGCCTTGTGTTTCGGATCGTTGGCTTGGTAAAAAGAAAAAATTATTGTTTATTTCCAATTTTCCGGCTCTCTCGTTTCATATTGGATTTCAAAATTTCTATATTCTTCATTTTATCCATTATGCCATCTACATATTATGAAGAAATTTCCAGGACATGCTGCAGACATAGCACCCTAAACCATATCTGAAGCTCCACCGTGTTTAATGCTTGGCTTTAAGTTTTTTCCTTAAGCACCGCATTTGCCTTTTTGCACACATATGAACGTCCATCTGATCTGAAAACATTATATTTGCTTTTATCCGTGAACATGACTCGTTCCCAGAACGATAAGTCCTTGCCGCCATATTTCTTAACAAAATCAAGACTTCTTTTGAATTTACTTTGGTGATAAAAAGTTTTCTCCTGGCTACCCTGGTATTGTACTGGTATTCCTTAGAATAATTCTTAGTTTCGGAAATAACTTTTCTCCCTATATATTTCTCTACTTCTGCTCCTAGTTTCGGTGCATTAAGGTTGGAATTCTGACTGGTTTGTTGAATTATCAATCGTTCGTCTGCGTCCGTGAAAATTTTCCTCTACTGAGCTTGGCCTTATTTTGATAGTCAATGATGTTTTCGTATCGTTTTATTATATGAAATACTGAAGTGGATCCGCGATTTACAATTGACAATATTTCCCGAACCGTTTTACCACTTTTCGAATAACGAACTATAAATTCTCTGCATTAATATTTTGTTTTATTTTTTTTAAATAGCAGATTTTGAATTAAAGTTTTTTATTTTTTTGTTATATATAAATAAAAGTTTTTAAAAAAAAGACCGTTTTTCTAATACATTATTTCTGGCTAAAAATACTTTGAATATTATTAATTTTAGCTGGTTCCATAATTACTTTGAGACACTGTAGATTTAATTTTTCTCGCATAAAGTTGAATAATGGTAATGAATCATTTGCTAAACTAGACAATATAATTCATTTTAAAAATTATTTTCCTACTTCCTCCAAGATTTAAATTAAATTCAATTTTCATTTATAATTTCAGACTTTTCAAATATTCTTTAATTTATTGTATATTCGACCATGGTTTCGGAAATATTTGCCATACTGAAATCAATTACATATTTGGTTATTCAAAGCATTCCTGAAAAAAAAATATATAGTAACTTAAAATCGGCCTAGAGCCGATTTTTTGATGCCATATGGTAGAAATGGAACAGAAAAACAATCAAAACTAACAATATTTTAAGGTTTTTCTTCATAACTTTGTTTCTCCTTTTCAGAATTTTCTCTAATTTGCAGGTAACTGGCGACCCTTCTAGCGTAAATCTAATCTGTAAATTTTATCCAAATCGTTGTATTAGTTTTTAAAGTACATCAAAAAAACTTTACGGACAAACTTATTTTCTCCAAGGATTATTTGTTTCTTCACTATCCTTTGATCGATTTTGCTCAAATTTAACATGGTCGTCTATTTACGTACTGAACCAACATAATTAATTTAAACCAAATTGATTGATAAATTATCGAATTAAATCCGAAAAACCATATAAAAAAACCGACAAAACTTTCTGGTCACCCTGGTTTTTGCTTAATAACTTCGCTCCCCCCCGGTCGATTTTGCTGAAATGCAATACCAAATCCAGTTAAGGAATAAGTAACTTATATTCTAAATTTCATCAAAATCGGATAACGCGTTTTTGAATTATATTGTCTACGGACGGACCGACATCCATAAATCGATATAATTTTTGATTCCCTACACAACCATACCCTTGAAATTTTTCTACGATGATTATTTCGATGTGTTACACACTTAGTGACAAAACTAATATACCCTCTGGTAGTACCTACCATAGGGCATAAATATGGCAGCATTCGACAACAACAAAATATACCAATCGATGCCATCCATATTTCTTCATAAGATGTATTCAAAGCCACAAATTCCTTATATTCGTATAGGATTTTAAACAAATGTTCTGTACTATCAACAAAGACAGTAAATTATGATAAGATGTGTAAAATTGGGTTTGCCCACAAATTTCGACTTAAAAAACTAAATGAAATATAAGGAAATAATATACGAGGGGAATTCTTTCTTATTTTTACATTTTGTTTTTGAGCTTTGGTTTTTGTACTGGATTGATAACTTTTTTCAAATCATTTAAAGAAATTAAGCTTTCAATTCATTCTTTTATAAATCCCGTATATGAGTATATTTTGTTCTTGGTTTTTTTTTTTTCTAATTTTAGAATTAAAGCGTTTGATGGCAGAGAAACTTGTGTTCTATTCTATTATGGAGAAATATGAATTGATATATTTGGTGTAGGTTTTTTGCTGGCCTGATCTTAGAATTCAAATGTACTTTTAGAAATATTTTTTATGCTCGATTGTGTGTGTAACAAGTTAATGTCGATTGTATTATATGTATTTTTTGAACAAATTTTTTTCTCAGAGTTTCTCGTGTACTTTTAGATAATGCTAAATAATAAAATCTTTCGAACTTGGGCCAAGAATTGAATTGAATTTTGTTTTAAGTAATGGACATATGCATGTATCTGATTGCTTTTTTAAAAATTATAGATATATTGATATTTTATGGTCAACTGAGGATTATTGGATTTCCGTAAATATTCCGTATATATATAAAGATATGAAGATTATTATATAATATATTTATTTGGAAGAATTTTGTCTAACTCATTTTAAGTACGTTCGACAGTTAATATGTGATGATATTTGCCAACATACGTTTTCCTACAATTTTAACATCGAATGTTGACATAATTTTTTTCTGGAATGCTTTGAATAACCAAATAACTGATTTCATGATGTCGTGTTAGAAGGTTTGAAAATATATATCAGGATTATTTATTCATTTAAAATTTTTAAGCGTGGGTGTTTTGTAAAACTATTGGGTAAACTATTTCCATTTTTTTTGACCCAAGAACAATTCTTTTTTAATAGAACCAGAATTAAAAAATTTAGAACTTCCTTTCGATGTTCTAAACATTGGAATATTATAAAAAGAATGCTAAGAGTTTTTCTGAGGAATGCATGCAATTATGGAAAGAAAAGGAAATGTTGTTAGAAAAAACAAAACAATTGAAAGAAAACAAGTCCATTGATGCTCATATCGATTCGTTACCTAGCCTAAACTTAAATAGCAAAGAATTTTTTAAAATGATTTTAGCTGAAAAGAATAGCTATAATGATATCCAAAAATATTTGTCTCAAAATGTCAATTATAAGTCTGCATCTTGTTATAATTTCTTGCGTGATGATTTAGGTCTTCACTTACCTAGTCAGTCAACTATATATAAGTGGAGTCCTGTGAAACGACTTCAACCAGGTTTTGATGATCTTTTAATAAAAAATTTGGTACAATTAGTTAATAAAATGGACAAGCAGTGTAAGCAGGCAGTGTTATTATTTGATGAAATATCAATCAGAAGAGATTTAGTTTATAATACATCTCATGATCTCGTAGATGGGTTAGTGCATTTAGATGAAAATGGTAGGAAATTATTACTAGGAAAACAAATATGCGTTTTCATGATCAGGGGCTTGTTTTCTAATTGGAAATATATAATTAGTTATTTTGTTTCTGAGAGCAGCATTGATGGTGCCATTTTAAAACAAAAATTGGAGGCTAATATAAAAATATGCTTCGAAATAGGGCTTACGGTTAGAGCTATAGTGTGCGATCAAGGTATGAATAATCAAAAATGCTATAGGCTGTTAGATATTAATAAAGAGAAGCCATATTTCTATTATAATCAGAATAAAATAATTGCATTATATGATCCTCCTCATTTATTAAAAAATATAAGAAATACACTCAAAGATTGCACTATTGAGACTCCTGACGGACCTACGAGTTGGGAAGTTATAAAAAGTGTTTATAGCATAGACGAAAAATCAAAAAAATATAGGTTATGTCCAAAGATAACAAAAAAACATATTGAACCAGGGGTTTTTGATAAAATGAATGTCAGACTTGCAGTGCAAGTCCTGAGCAATAGTATGGCTGACGCAATAGATGCATTATTAGAAAATAACTCCTTTCCACAAGCTATTAAATTATATGCAGCAGCGACGAGTAAATTCGCTCGTAGTTTTGACAAAGTTTTTGACTGCCTAAATAGTCGTAATTGTGCGGAAAAAAATCCATATCGGAAGCCATTAACAAAAAATTGTACTCAATTTAATTATTTAAATGAATTCAAAGGATATCTTACAAAATTGGGTCTCCCTGCAAAAAAAAAAATATTGTTTTGACGGATTATATCTTACAATTAATGGTATTTTAAATTTAAGTACAGATATATTTTCGGACAAATATTTAAAAATTAACTTTATATTAATATCTCGACTAAATCAGGATCCATTAGAGAATATGTTTGCGCAAATTCGGGCAAAGGGCGGTAATAACAAAAATCCTAGTATCCAACGAGTTCAATGGAATAGTTGCGCGCCTAATGTCAGTGAGAATTATAACGTTCTCATATGCAAATAAGAATTGTGAAACTGATGAAGACATTCTACTTAATTGGGATAACCCATTAGAAGATACTTATATTGATAATTCTAATGAAATTACATCCAGATTATTGGTACAAAGTTCTGAAATTGTTTTGGATGATATAGAAAAAGATGCGAAAATAAATGAAACCTTAAACTCCAAGAGTAATTCCGACGTCGCAGACCCAGCAAAAAGATATATTGTCGGCTATGGAATTTTAAAAATTATTTTGAAAGAAATAAACTGTCCAAATGGTGCCATGATAATGAATAAAGACGAATGTGATTTTCTTTTACCGTCGGAAAAACTTATTAAACACAAAAATTTCGACAAAACTATTGAAAGGACTTTTCTACAAAATCCTTCCGATCTTTTTTTCGAAATTTGCAAATTGCATTTTCAAATATATGAAACTTTTTTTGATAATTATTTGCATTTTACCAACTTAAAAGCAAAAATTATCGAGGAATGCATTCAAAGAACTAATGAATTTTACCCCAGTTGGTTTGCTGAGAACCAATGTTTAGAATATCGAAAGGAAGTTCTAAATTTTTTAATTCTGGTTCTATTAAAAAAGAATTGTTCTTGGGTCAAAAAAAATGGAAATAGTTTACCCAATAGTTTTACAAAACACCCACGCTTAAAAATTTTAAATGAATAAATAATCCTGATATATATTTTCAAACCTTCTAACACGACATCATGAAATCAGTTATTTGGTTATTCAAAGCATTCCAGAAAAAAATTATGTCAACATTCGATGTTAAAATTGTAGGAAAACGTATGTTGGCAAATATCATCACATATTAACTGTCGAACGTACTTAAAATGAGTTAGACAAAATTCTTCCAAATAAATATATTATATAATAATCTTCATATCTTTATATATATACGGAATATTTACGGAAATCCAATAATCCTTAGTTGACCATAAAATATCAATATATCTATAATTTTTAAAAAAGCAATCAGATACATGCATATGTCCATTACTTAAAACAAAATTCAATTCAATTCTTGGCCCAAGTTCGAAAGATTTTATTATTTAGCTTTATCTAAAAGTACACGAGAAACTCTGAGAAAAAAATTTGTTCAAAAAATACATATAATACAATCGACATTAACTTGTTACACACACAATCGAGCATAAAAAATATTTCTAAAAGTACATTTGAATTCTAAGATCAGGCCAGCAAAAAACCTACACCAAATATATCAATTCATATTTCTCCATAATAGAATAGAACACAAGTTTCTCTGCCATCAAACGCTTTAATTCTAAAATTAGAAAAAAAAAAAAACCAAGAACAAAATATACTCATATACGGGATTTATAAAAGAATGAATTGAAAGCTTAATTTCTTTAAATGATTTGAAAAAAGTTATCAATCCAGTACAAAAACCAAAGCTCAAAAAAAAAATGTAAAAATAAGAAAGAATTCTCCTCGTATATTATTTCCTTATATTTCATTTGGTTTTTTAAGTCGAAATTTGTGGGCAAACCCAATTTTACACATCTTATCATAATTTACTGTCTTTGCTATCAACATATTTTAGTTCTAAAATTATAAAAAAAAGAAACCCACAACAAAATATACTCATCCACGGGATTTATAAGAGGAATGAATTAAAAGCTTAAATTCCTTATATGATTTGAACAAAATTATCTCTACTATCAAATCCGGTACAGAAACCAAAGCTTATAAGCTTATCGTATATTAATTCCTCATATTTCATCTAGTTTTTTGAGTGAAAATTTGTGGGCAAAAGCAATTTTACAGATCTTTCCTTATTAACGGCTTTGATTTTACTATAAATACTAGGATTTTTAGTTTAATAAAACAGGAGTGGAATCGTGTAATTCGATTGTAGTAAATCGTATCGAAAATACATTGCAATTCCCCTCTTAGCAATATCAATTTTACGTGTGAAAGGAAATTCCAGGAAGTTTTCGATGTTATTTGCTGTTACACCCAGGAACTAAACACTTCATTTTGCAAATTTTTTTAATTTAATTTTTTAATTCATAAGAATTTTGTTTGCTATTCGAAAGGCATTAAAAATTACACATTAAAAAATGCGATTTTTTCCGCTCCAAAATTGACACTTCGTTTTCATAAACGCATATCGAAAAAAAAGTTTTTATCTTAGATTAGGGAAAATATGGATGGGCCTTTCGCAGGGGAAATTGAAGCACTTTTGGAAACCATTTGAATTTTATTGCTTATGTGTGCGGCGTAGTGGTGGCGTTAAAAATATTAATTCGGAGGGGCAACACTGTAAATGGGTTGAATGCTCATATATTCTGGAACATAAGAATTGCGAAAAATGTTTGCATTATTTATTCCAAAAAACAAATTTCTCTTAAGCGTACAAAATTAAATTATGCGTTTTAGATCCTCTTTATTGTAATGTAACGAGCAAATTATATCTCTACTAATTGGCCTAAAATTTTGTAAACCCGTAGCCGAAAGCCATTTCATACGTATTTTATGGAAACCTTAAAACAAAAACTAAAAATTTAAAACTGAAAATGCTGAATTTCCGAAAACTTCGGGAAATTTTAAGAATAGCCCCCCATTTTAACCAAAAAAATGACTGGCACTGGTAGCTTTAATTTTAATTGAAGTAAAAAGAAAGTGGGATTTGACGTTGGGATTTACGATTCATCCTTGATTCAAAAAAACAAATTTTTTTTCTAAATTATGAATTACCATAATTTCTGTTTGATTAAACAACATAAAAACTTTTTCTTATACAGCATTAATGAAAATTCGCATATTTTAATAAAAAATATCAAACTTACGTATGAAAGGAAATTCAAGGAATTTTTTGATGCTGTGTGCTATTACACCCAGAAATTAAACACTTCATATTGCGAATTTTATAAGTTTATTTATTTAATTGAAAGGACTTTTATTTTCTATTTGAAACACACTAAAAATTAGAAATTAAAAAAATGCAATTTTTTTCCCCTCCAAAAATTGACAGTGGGATTTAATAACGCCGCTTCAGACACAAACATCGTAAAAACGAGTTAATGCCTACGCTTGTCTACGCTTGATTTAACCCTGCAGGCAATCTCGAGGGACGCGACGATCATGTGAACTGTCAAAAACGTTACCCTGGAGGCAATCTCGAGGGACGCGAACGACACAATGAACGCGACGGACGCGTGAATTGTCAAATAAAAATTAATATCATATGAATTGTATGGGAGGTGGCAATCTCGACGTAGACGCGACGAACGCGACGGTTCAGACGTTGTAAAGTTGATTTGTATTCAACTTTTACGTGACGGACGCGTTTAAATGTCATTTTAAAATTTTTGTGTTGGAATTATTTTGTGAAAAACCATGAATGAAAGAGTATAAAGATTACGCCACGCGCTCGTCGGCCATTTTGAATTTTTATTTTCATACTTTTATGAATCCCGCTTGACGTCATAAAAGTATGAAAATAAAATTTCAAAATGTCAAAAACTAAAATAAATAATAAACGTTTAAAACAGTTTGTGAATTAAAAAAAGTTTGTGAATTAAAAAAAAGTTTAAATTAAAAAATGAAGTGTGCCGTGTTTCTTTGCAATAATAACAATAATAAAAAACAAAATAAATGTTGGTTTTATTGTTTCCCAAAAGAACAAACATTATTACAAAAATGGGTTCATTTTTGTAGAAGAAGTGACTGTTTCAATACGAAAACGTTGAGAATTTGTAGCGATCATTTTCCAGCAAATGATATGGAGAGGAATTTACAATTTGAAATTTGTAAATAAAAAATTTTGTAATACTATTGTAAATTAAATTTTTTCATAAAAAAAAATTTCATACAAAAATTTTTTCATACAAAAAAATGTTCATATAAAATCTCGGAAGGTGTAATCTTTATATTCTTTCATTCATGGTAAAAAACGGTATTTTAGTTTTTTTTATTAATTTACACTACTTAAAAAACTATTTTAATTTATAACACAAAGATTATATCAAATAATAATAAAAGTTACAAATTTCATTAAGGCTCGTGACAACCCCAATTCTTTTCCTGGAGGGGAATCTTGTATTTCAATTCGAATCAAATATCAAAATTACGATTCGGCCGTAAATTTGGTATCGGCTAAGACCGGATGGAAAACCATTTACCCGGTGGTCATATAATATTCATTCGATTAGTGTTGTGTTGTCGAAAACATGTTTTTTTTATGTTTATTGTAATATTTTTCATTTTTTTAATCAAGAAAACGCAAGTACCAGTAATTTAACAATTATTTGCCTTAATTTTTACTAACTTATTGTGA
This sequence comes from Xylophagus ater, assembly GCA_963422695.1. NCBI lineage: Eukaryota > Metazoa > Arthropoda > Insecta > Diptera > Xylophagidae > Xylophagus > Xylophagus ater. Next base: position 40,824,346 of record OY730478.1, read on the forward strand.
TTTAAAAAAAAAAAAAAAAGAAAAAATATTTTTTTGAAATATATTTTTTAGTTGGATTCTTGCAGCAAAATACCAACTTTGCAAAAGGTATCTTGAAAGCATTAAATTCAAAAAATTATCAGAATTTTATGAAATTTCAACCAATTAAAATGCCCTACGTACGATGTGAAAATTATCACAACAAATTAATAAAAAAGCGCCACCGTATAATTTTAGGACCTAAAAGACCAAAGATTTTAAAATTTATTATTGAATAATAATTTAAAAATACGTCAAAACTAAAATTAAAATTTCATCAGGCAATTTGAGAATGTATACCATTTGCATGAAATTCTCAACAACCACTATTTACGATACGATCATCTTAAGCGATGCCAAAAACAATTTAAATCGTATATGAAATCGAATCGAAAAATCTTTCGAATCGAAATATTATTTATATATTATTAAATGCAAAAATTAATGGAAAAGAGGAAACTATTGCAGTAGTTTTTTTAAAAAAAATTGTATATAATAATTATATCCCAATGTCACCTCTGACAAAATAAAAATCATATTATATAAACGAGTTGCAGATTATATTCATTTTTCCTTTTTCAGCATAACTTGTTCAAATTTCGTAAAACTTCGCAAAAATAATTCAAACTCGTGACTGTTGTTGGTAATCTCTTTATTAGTTTCATTTCTTCTCCAAATATCTATCTCTATAGGATGCAATGAGATTTAATCTGAAATTAAAAACGATTGTACCTTTTCACTCTATCCAGTAGAATTTGAAGATTTATTGTTGCTAAATGCTTCTTCAATTGGTTTTTTTACGCTTGGGATGTTTATATGTTTGCGTATGTAATTTTCGGATAATACGGTGTGATTAATTAAAGTCAATTAAATGTAAACATAAATTGAGTGAATATTATTTGAGTCTTAAAAAAAATTGTTGTCAGATTTGGATTAATTTCTGCATAATTGTTAAATAATTAAAATTAAGAAAGCTCATAATTTTTAATGCATCGCTTGAACATGAAATTTTATATAACAAAATTTGTATGGACTGACAGTCGAAAAACTCAAAATAGAATTATTGCACTGCAGTAAGGAAATCTCAGCTTTTGTTTGTGACAGTGATAAACATTTGAGATATTAAATATTTTATGCTAAAAAAGTATTTATTAATTTATTTTTAAATTGAATATTAATTGTACTAGAAAAATGATGCCTCATTGAAAACAGCTTTGGAAACCAAAACTATCTTAATGCAGTGGACAATTCTATTTGCCTAGAACAATTTTTCTTAAGAAAGATTGCGCAGAGCAAATTATTATAAAAATTGTAAGTCAACTTGAATTTTTTTATATACCTTGTTTGTTTAGGGCGTAGTTAGGTGTACAAAAAAAAAACAAAATTAGAAAAATAATTATAAGAAATTGTAAGTCATTTCTAGAACTTCATAGATTTTTAGAAAACTTGTAACAAATTTATTCAGGTGCTCAATTTTCAACTAATTATTGTATGTACTCTTAAAAATTTTTAGTTTTTCGTATTGAAATAAACAAACTGCAAGTTATGTTAAAATCATAAGTTCTGTTTTAACAATGTTTTATTTAACATCAACCAGTTATATTTCAATTGGAAAATCAACTTTATTACTGCAGGGCACAAATTGTTTCTGTCACATTTTGAAAGCAACTTTTCTTGTCATCGAGAAAAACATATTTCTATTTATAATGCGAGAAAAATTTTGGTAAAAAGTTGCGAATCTATTTCTTCTTCTTCGTCAAATTTGGGCACATTTGTTTAAAGAGATAAATAATTCAAGAAAAGACTGAGGCGCGTTATCCTAAGAGCATAATGGGCATTTGCTTGGTGTCCCCGAAAATACGAAGCCGCAATTCAATCTCTTGTAAAAGTTAGAATATCGAAATATTAATTTGACGCATTATAAAGGGTGATTTTTTCAGCGTAATGAACTTTAAATTCAAAAAATAGCACAAAAAGCTAACTTTTAATATAAAATTTTTTTTTTATTCGAAAGACCTTTTCATGCCATAAATATTTAAACATGACTTTGGACACTATGACTGTTCTGGAGGAAGCGCATATTGTTAGTCCAATTTTGGTTTGTATTTTCGATCAATAGTAGTCGTAGGTCACGAATAATTGTTTGCGTTATTATGTCAGTCAATTATTGATGGTTTATCAACCCAAATCAGGGACTACACGTAAGCCCATAGAAAATGTTGGAAAGATGCCAAGTCATCACCATTTTGGAGACCAATTTAAAGGGATATTTCAAAATCACATTATCGCTAAATCGTGATTTCAATAAATCCATGGTTTCTGTCACTGTATGGCACGTAGCGTCTTCCTGTTTAAAGTACATCTCAGCAGGATCAATGTCATCCATATTTTCGAACAAATATTCATTGATCACGGTCCGGTGACGCTCTGATTGACCATAACACGAGCTACCGGCTCATTTTTTAAAGAAATAAGGGCCAACGATGCCATCAGCATGTAAACTTCATTTTTCTGGATGCAATGGGGTCTCTAGGGTCTCCTAGGTTGGTCTCACTCCAGAAGCGATAATTTTGCTTATTAATGGAGTGAAACATGAGCCTCGGCACTGAACGCAAATTTGCGATAAAATAACGGGACTAATTTTCAAAGCAAATTTGGATAATTCTTGATTGTTTCTCAACCGTGAGTTTATTCATGGTGAAATGGCAATGCTAACTGAGCATGTTTGACTGTGACACATGTCACGAATCACGGGCGAAATATCAATACGGCAACACTGAAAAACCAAACGCCTAAAAAATCACCCGTTAGTATGTGACGCATAATCACATTAGGTTAATTTGCTTCGCCTGTACAGGAAAATTCAGTATTGTTCATGGATCTGTTAGATGCAAAACAAGTCTATTTCGTTCTATATGCTTCAGTGATAATCAAAAAAAAAATAAAAAACTATTATTAGTAAATTCGCCAAATAGCCTGCCACGCTGCATCAAATCAATAGTTTATAAGTTTCGTATATTAATATTAACTGTTTTACATATAAATATTTGTATGCCCTATGGTAGGTACTACCAGAGGGTAAATTAGTTTTGTCACTCCATTTGTAACACATCGAAATAATCGTCGTAGAGAGGTTTTAAGGAAATGGAATCAAAAATTATATCGATTTATGCATGTCCATCCGTATATGCTCAAAAACCCGTTATCCGATTTTGATAAAATTTACAATGTGAGTAGCTTATTCCTTAACTTGGTCTGGTATTGCATTTCAGCAAAATCGATCCAGGAGGGGAGCAAAGTTATAAAGGAAAAACCAGGGTGACCAGAGAGTTTTGTCGTTTTTTTATATGGCTTTTCGGATTTAGCTGGAAAATTTGTAAATCAGACGATACCACATTAAATTTCAGCAAAATCAGTCTAAGGATAGTGGAGAAAGAAATAATCCTAGGAGAAAAGGAATCTGCTCATAAAATTTTTTTGATGTATTTTCAAAACTAATAACATATACCGATTTGAATAAAATTTGCAGATTAGATTAATGCTGTTATGGTTTAGGTTACTTGCACATTAGAGGAAATTTTGAGACGGGGAAAACAAGTTATACCATGTTTCCATCTCCCTGAAATCTCGTGATTTTGAGATTTCAAAATGTTTCCATCTACCTGCGAGATTTCATTTGACGTTTACAATTCTGAAAACTAAAATTCGAAAAAAGGAAATTTAGAATGGAAAGATCCCAACAAATAATTCTTTTAGAGCATCAGCTGTTCATATTGAGAAAATTTATATTTTTCTGTGAAAGTAGGCGAAATTATTCATGTTTGCTAAAATATTACAAAAAAAAGATAGCACATCATTTGAATAACAAAGGCAAATTCAAACACCGAAAGAAAACGCGCAATTCAAATTATTGAAAACAATCAGTCAGGGTCGACAATTTGCCAATTTTGATATATGCTGAATAGCGCGTAATAAATTTTCAGGATTGAAACAAAAATTTTTCGAGATTTTTAACGAGATTTCAACAAAATCTCAATGAAATCTCAAGATTTTGAAATCCTCTATTTGTATGGGAAATCTAATAGATTTGGATGTAGATTTGTCGAAATCTAGCAAAATCTCGAGATTTGAGGGAGATGGAAACATGGTATTATGAAGAAAAAACCTTGAGATATTGTTAGTTTTGACACTTTTCTGACCCATTTCTGCTAAAAGGCATCAAAAAATCGGCTACAGGCCAATTTTACGTTTCTATATGTTTTTACTTCATATTCTCGTTGTTGAGTTGAAAGTTTATGCGAAAAAGTGGTCGAAAATTGGGTTCAACGACTGGACTTTTGAAAACGTGCCCGTGGTGGTCATACGAAGGAAATTGAATTTCATACATAATAGCATAGAATCCTTTAACATGAAATAAAAAATTCATTGATATCTCAAACCGTTTTTATTTTATTTAAAAAGTATTTGTAGTGCCCTTATTGAAAAACCCGATACTATTGTAGATTAAAAATTAATAATAGAGACACCACATGGAAGCTGTGTTTTTTTGAGAAAAATAAGCGCGGATACCATACATTTATAAGTGCTAATAGATAGTAGATAGGTATTAAGTACTATCTGCTAGACTATCCAAAAGACGGCGCAAATCAAAACTTTCTTTTTATTGGAATATTTAAAATTAATAGAAAATTGGTTTGAATCTCAAATCGTACCTGATTTTGGTCAGTTTTTTTCTATTTTAATTGTTTTTGCTTTATTTAGTTAAAACTAGTCACTATGTGTCTAAACTAAATAAACATAGCATCAAAAAAATTACTGCAGTTGGTTCTAACATTTGAAATTATAAGTTATAAGAACATACATGTGTTAACATCCGTATGTTAACGTTACTAGTTTATATAATTTGTCCACTTTTTAATTCGCTACTACACTTTTACTTTGTTAGCGACCAACTCACCGCCGGGCCCCACGTAAAATTACACCCGGTCTTTCTCCAGCGTAACGCACTTGCTGGAACAGTTGTAATATACATTGCGCGCGACCAAACTAGGGCATGGTTTGAACAAGTAATAATTTCCGCAAACAAAATTAATCCAAATTTTGATTATTCAAGGCCAAACAAATTAATTCTTTCATTTAAGAGAAGAATAATGTTGAAAAGGGACAACTAGACGCGATCTTCCCAATGCTTTGTTTGGAAAAAAAAAATTCCGCACAAAATAAGGGAAGAAAATTACAAATTTTTCATTAGAAAGAATGAAGTAACCTATAACTCAAATATATTCTATTTTACAACGTGCTTCCTATAAGATAATTGTAGTAAGCGAGAGCATTAAGAGTCATATAATACAAGATGGTTTCCAAAGTAAACAGGACTTTTTGAATCTAGCGCCCCTAGTGGCGCCGTCTATATGTCGACTGGTGCGTTAGAATCTGCTATCCTTTATCGACTTTCTGTGAGAATTTCATGACATTTCATCTATTGAAAGTGAAGTTATTGCGTTTTAAGTGTCAGTATGTTTGTGTCATCGGTGCGAAAATGAGCTTCGAACAAAGAGCCAACATTAAATTTTGTTTTAAAATTGGTAAAACTTTTACCGAAACGTTTCAATTGATGAAACAAGTTTATGGCGATGATTGCCTATCCCGTAGCAGAGTGCACGAGTGGTTTCAACGTTTTCAAAGTGGTCGTGAGGACATAAATGACGATCAACATGTGGGCCAACCAAAATCCGTGATCACCGAAAATTCCATCGAAACTGTGCGTGAATTCATCAAAAATCAGCCGAAATCATCATTGAAATTCATGGAAATGGAATTGAACATCTCCAAAACATCGATTTATCGCATTTTGACCCAACATTTCGGTTTACAAAAGGTGTGTGCACGGTTTGTTCCGCACAAATTGACTGACGACCAAAAATTGCTCAGAATTCAACATTCGAAGGACATCATTAAAGAGGTCAAAAAGGACAAAAACTTCCTTTATAACATTGTGACTGGTGACGAAACGTGGTGTTTTCAATATGATCCCGAAACGAAATGCCAGAGTGCTGAATGGAAGGCGCCGGACGAGCCGAAACCCAAAAAATCGCGCCTGGAGAAGTCAAAAGTGAAGACAATGCTGATTTGTTTTTATGATTCCAAGGGTATTGTCCACAAAGAATTTGTTCCACCCGGTCAAAACGTTAATGCGGTATTCTACCTAGGAGTTTTGAAGCGTTTGGTGCGCCGTATTCGACGTGTTCGGCCCGAATATCGCGAAGATGGAAGTTGGCGTTTGTTGCACGATAATGCGCCGTCTCATCGATCGACGCTTGTGACCGATTATCTCACCAAAAATCACATTTTAACCATCAACCACTCCCCGTATTCACCGGATATGGCACCGTGCGACTTCTACCTTTTCGGAAAAATGCATTTGCCGATGAAAGGAAAGCGTTATGCAGACGTAGAGGCCATTCAAAAGGCTTGCACCGGCATACTGGCGGCCATACAGGCCAACGAGCTAAAACACTCGTTCGACATGCTTTTGGACCGTGCAAAAAGCTGTATTGAAGCAGAAGGAGACTATTTTGAATAAAATCAATTGATTTTGCCGAAAAAACCATTTGTTCTGTTTTTTTTTTAAAGTCCTGTTTACTTTGGAAACCACCTTGTAGTCTTATGGATTTTGGACTAAAGAAAGAATGAAACAAAGAAATTTCTTTTAACTTAATAGGTCTGTTTTATTTGCCACTTGCTCTGGGGTAGAGCAAATTTTTACATTGAAAACAAAAACAACAAAAGTGCAAATCCTACACTACTTTCAGACCAGGGGTAGCTCTCACACCGAAATTAGTTCAGTTTTCTACCATAAAAAGTGTATTAGCTAAAAATTTCCCATTTAATTACAATATGGTTGCTAAGCAGCGCTACAAACATTTGAATTAAAGGTTTTTTCTACTCCTGCTCGGTTTATTTGCCACTTACCCTGCTCCGGTCTAGGGTATGGCAAATAAAACAGACCTAATATATGTATAAATATTGTATTCTCCCAACATGTTTTCAAGCATTGGAGCGTGTATTAATAATAATTAGAAGAGAAATTCTGTTAATATTTTAAGTGTTAGTTCCTGTATGAATAGTGATTCTTATTTTTTACATAAGTGTTAGAATTGTTTATTAAAGATAAATCTGTTTCTATCTCTGTTTCGCTAACATAATGTAATTTATTTATCATTTTTCTAATAAAGAGAATCATATGTATTTTTAAGAGAATATTTTTTTTTTTTTTTTCTTCCATATAATAGGTTTTCTCTCTTGGAAATTAGTCGATTTTGCTTAAAAAGTTTCTTTTACATAGGAAGGAATTAATTACCACAAGGCCTCAATTACTCGCTTGTTCACAAACCTCGAAAAGTAATTAATCACGCCATGCCTATTTTCTTACTATTTATTGTAATGGGATCACATAAACCAAAAAACAAAATTTGTCATTTTAAATAACTCCAAAACCGGTATGTATGTCATTACATATGACTTTTTAACACAAACAAAACACAAATGCGTGGTATGTAAACAAGAACACAAATTATTTGAGTGCACGAATTTTAAACAAATGGATGTAAATCAAAGGCTAGACGTCGTGAAAAAGCAAAAATTATGCTATAATTGTTTGCACCCATCACAATCTAGTAAACAATGCAAAAGTAAATTTAGATGCAAATCATTCATGTAAAAAATCTCATCACTCATTACTGCACTTTGAACAAACAAAGAAAACCAATGAAAATAAAGCAGAAGCAGAGGTTCGTACTTTTCATAGCGATACAAAGGAAGACAATAACTGTAATGTCTTATTAGCAACTGCAAGAATAAACGTATTTGCTGCAGATGGAAGAAAAATATCATTTCGAGCCTTATTAGATCAAGGATCGCAAGCGTCATTTATAAGTGAGCGAGCCGCGCAAACATTAAAAATTAAACAAACTGGTTCACATATTGTCATTGGGGGATTGGGAAGCGATAAAACAAGCATTGCCAAAAGAAAGGTGTTAATTAATATAACAGCACAATTTAAAACAAATTTTAAACTTACAACTGAAGCGCTTGTAATTTCCAAAATAACTAACTTAATTCCAGCTCAAAAAATTGAACGTCATTCAGAACAAGTCAAAGGCATAAAATTAGCAGACCCTGCATACTTCACCCCAGGTGGAATAGATTTACTTTTAGGAGCAGAAGTTTTCGCACAAATTATTCTCGATGGAGTAATACGTGGGACTTCACAATTACCAAGTATACAGAGGACAGAATTGGGATGGATTGTATCTGGTCGTATCAGCAATACAACTGAAGCCAGTGCAATCTGTTTATATAATAAAATTGATCTGAATAACGATATACAAAAATTTTGGGAAGTAGAAGAAATACCACAAGAACAAAGCCGAACGTCAGAAGAATCGGAATGTGAAGAAATTTATAAAGAAACAACAAAACGCGGAAAGGATGGAAGATACATTGTTAAAATTCCATTCGACACAAGCAACAAAATGCAGTTAGGAGAATCTAGGTCAAGAGCGATGGTAAGATTATTATCTATGGAAAGAAAATTTTCGAGCAATCCACAACATAAATTTGAATATAGCAAATTCATGGCCGAGTATCTTCAGCTAAACCATATGAAACCGGTTAAAAATTTAAAAATCACTGATTCAAGCAACACGTATTACATGCCGCATCACGCAGTTATAAAGGCTGACAGTCAGTCAACCAAACTTCGAGTAGTGTTTGATGCCTCATCTAAGTCAACTTCAGGAGTTAGTTTAAATGATAAAATGCTTAATGGTCCTACACTTCAAGAAGATTTATTTTCAATTATATTACGCTGGCGTAAACATAAGATAGCAGTTTCAGCTGATATTGAAAAAATGTATCGCCAAATTTCTATAAACGAACAAGACCAGCAGTATGAAAGAATACTGTGGAGAGAAAATACCAATGAACCCATAAAGGAATTTCAACTAACCACTGTTACATACGGAACCAAATCGGCTCCTTATCTCGCAATAAAAACGCTAAGAAAATTAGCACGAGATGAGCAGCACACATACCCGAATGCAGCACATACAACACTCAATGACTTTTATGCGGACGACCTAACAAAAGGGTGTGACACAATTGACGAAGCCATACAGCTTCGAAATCAAATGATTGAACTATTAAAATCGGGAGGTTTCACATTAAAGAAATGGCTCAGCAATTGCGAACACTTGTTAAAAGGACTACCTGAAGACTCGACTAATATAAAAGCTATATTACCAAATGAAACGTTCAAAAGTTTAGGCGTTAACTGGAAACCTGCGAACGATGCATATACAAACTCAACATTTCTCAGGCAGACATCATAACAAAAAGAAAATTTCTCTCTGAAGTATCAAAAATTTTCGATCCATTAGGATGGTTATCACCCACAACAATCAAAATTAAAATTCTATTTCAAGAATTATGGGTAGCAGAAATTTGCTGGGATGGCATACTACCAGAACATCTCAAGAAAGAATGGTTAAAGATAAGAGAAGACTTGCCATTACTTGAAAATTTACAAATACCGCGATGGATTAATTATACAAATGATTCGTTTATTGAAATTCACGGTTTTTGCGATGCCTCAGAAAAGGCGTATGCTGCTGTAGTGTATTCTCGAACGATACATAAGAATAATACCATCAAAGTATCATTGCTAACTGCAGAAACAAAGGTAGCTCCGTTAAAAGCTAAATTAGCAATATCTAGACTTGTTTAAGAAATCCACTTGAAAAATATAAGATTTTCGTAAAAAATCGAGTAAATAAAATTCTTAGCCACTCTACCAGTACACAATGGCAGCATATCGTATGATCAGAAAATCCTGTTGACTGTGCCTCAAGAGGACTCTCGCCGAAGTCATTAATCGAGCATAATCTATCACATTGGCTAGAACAAACAAATGACAATTGGCCTAAGGTGTATGATCCGAATCAAAACATGAAAATTGAAACAAAACGGGTTATGTTCATTCCAACTAAAATAGAAGATAAAATTACAATTGCTCGATAGGTATTCAAACCTGACGAAACTTAAAAGAGTCACTGCGTATATTTTACGATTCTCAAAGAAAGGTCGAGAACTACATTCGACTAAAGAAATATCCCCAGAAGAACTACAAAACGCTACACAAGTCCTAATCAAGCTAGTTCAAGGTAACGAATACTTTCAAGAAAACATGATCTTCACACGAAAAAAGAAATCAAAGCAAAAAGTAACATACGTAGCCTGAATTCATTCCTCGATGAACATGGAATTATTAGAGTAGGGGGGAGATTAATAAATTCAAAATTGACTTACGAGGAAAGACATCCAGTCATTCTGCCATATAAAGGTAACTTTACGACATTAGTAATTAACGCAGCTCACAAGAAAACGTTACATGGTGGAACAAATTTAACACTATCATGTATTCGACAACAATTCTGGATCATAAAGCATCAAACGCCGCACAACAATTCATAAGCAGATGTGTTTCTTGTCACAGGTACAACGAGAAGATGAGAAAACAATTAATGGGAAACCTGCCTTCATCTAGGGTATCAATGTCTCATCCGTTTACTCATACAGGAGTTGACTACGCAGGTCCCATTGAAATAAGAATGTCGAAAGGTAGAGGATCTAAAGCAGAGGTTCCCAAACTTTTTTGTCTCGTGGACCACTTGCCATGTTTTTCGGTTTTGGGTAGACCCCCTGCTTACCTATATTAATTTTTTGCAAATTCATCAACATCAAATGAATGACCAATTTCGAAAAGGGCTCATGTCTGTTTTTTTTCAAAATGTACTTTTTTGCCGTTTTTTTATCTTCACATATAGACGCATGTTCCATGAGAAACAAGGACTCATATTGCGTTTTCTAAAGTGGAAAAAATTGCATGTCCTTCTGGAGATGAGACCTTTTCGAAACTAATTCAAGACATCTAGCCTATGCGAACTATTTCAAGGTCAATTTTAATTTGTCATTTTGGAGACCACAATTTTAAGTGTGCTCAAAATGCGAAGAAATTAATTAATAGGTAAGAAATTAACTACCAGTTCATAAGGGCGTCCAAATTTTACTGAAATCGAAGAAATCACTGAAAACTCTCAAGTGGTTGGTACCACTATCATGGGTTTGGAGTTTGATTATATAGAGAAACTCACACTGCACATCCAGGAAGTATTTTATTTCCGCCAACTATGACAATGGCGAAAACAACTTTCTACTCCTACCACGAGGTTCAAGCCCTCAAATGACCCAACGAAGTCGTATCATGTTTAAATGATTATATTCGTAAAAACGTCCCTGAAGAAATAAAGGTGTTCCACTTGTTCTGCGACGAATGTTCGGGACAAAACAAAAACAATTAGTCAGTCGAAAGTTCAAAGTTTTCTTTAGTTTCCGCAGAGGCTCGTACAATGATTGTGATAATGATGGTTTCTGATTAATAAATTGACTCTCTTATGATAAACATTCTTTCTTTGCCATTTTATTACTAAAACCACCTGCGTTCTTCAATCAATTTCGAAAAGGGCTCATCTCGGAAAACTCTAACAGCTATTTTTTCGGCACTCATGTAATAAAGAAAACCATTTCAGTATGTTATGACGCAGTCCAATGGTTAGCACTTTCCAAAAAATTTGCGGTCTTAAATTCCATATAGTTTGGCAGAAATTCAGTTTTTTCTGTCTCTTGAACATTTTGAAAAAACCGACATGAGCCCTTTTCGAAATTGGTGATTCAAATGTATTTTTGACAGCTGGTATAGTGCTACTCACTTTGAAAGGGCTAAAAGTGAGTATACCACCCCAAGATCATAAATATTATGTAAGATACTATGCAACGTTGTATATTTTGGAATAGACAAGAATTTCTACTGCGCATATGTGTGTCACATGATGATACCGGTATACCATTACGTGCAAATTTTTACAAGTTCAAATTGTATGGCGACCACGAAGCGGAGGGCAACAACTTACAAAACCGTTTCATATATATCACAAAATATACCTAATTACTTAAATTTTAATATAATTCTTCTTCACATTTCAAGAACATTTATGTTTTGAAAATTTTTACTTCATAGGTACATTTTTAATTTATGTAGAATGTAAATAGTTATATGTCTTTATATTATAAGATAGTATTATGTAAGTAAATAGGTACTATTTGTGTATGGGGATTATTCCATTCATGGAATGCCAAAATTAATGTCACGACCTGCTTATGTGAGATCCACTAATGTTGACCCCCATTTTCGTTTTATGGACCCCCAGTTTTTTTTCTCGCTGACATGGACCCCTTGCGGGTTGTAATCGACCCTTGGGGGCAATATAGACCACTTTGGGAATCACTGATCTAAAGCATACAAGGGATTCATAGCTGTTTTTGTATGCTTATGTACAAAGGCAATTCACATCGAAGCAGTAACTGATCTTACAACAGCAGCATTTATAACTGCTCTTAAGCGTTTCATTGGTAGAAGAGGAATGGGGTCGCATTTGTATAGTGATAATGGGACAAACTTCGTGTTAGCAAATAAACTTCTTCAAAAAGCCTCTAAAGACCATCAAAAACAATTTGATGAAACAATACTTGACATGTGCACAAATTTAAATATAAAGTGGCATTTTATACCACCTGCATCACCTCACTTTGGGGGCATGTGGGAAGCAGGTGTTAAATCAATAAAACACCATCTCAAACGTGTTACAGCAAATCATAAATTGACTTATGAAGAACTATCAACTTTACTGATTCAAATTGATGCCTGTCTCAACTCGAGACCACTATGTGCATTATAAAACAACATTGATGACATGACAACATTAACACCTGGACACTTTCTAATAGGGACATCACTATTAGTACCATCAGAGAAAAGCTTGCTAACTACAAATGAGAATCTATTGGTAAGATGGAAGATTTTGGACAAACTACACCAAAAATTCTGGAAAAAGTGGTCGTCAGATTATTTACACCACCTGCAACACAGACCAAGATGGTTGATTAAAACCGATAACGTAAAAATTGGAGAGCTAGTTTTAATTAAAAATGAAAACCTACCACCTAGTAGATGGGCGTTGGGACGTATACAAAACACTCACCCTGGTTCAGATGGGTTAATTCGAGTTGTAACAGTTAAATGCTCTAATCATGCAACTATGAAACGTCCTAAAAGCAAAATAAGCCCATTACCAATTGATTACAATGATGAAACAAATGTTATTAGTAATAACAATAGTAACAACCTAGCGCCAATACCAGCGAAAGAAGCACCAATTAAAGATTCGCCAAAACGGAAACATTATAAGGAAGTCAACTCTAATTCGCAACAAACCTTTCTTATTGCAACAAACCACAATCTTAATAAATCGACCACATCAAATATACCGGAAGATTTAGTGAAGAAATTTAGAAGTATCAGCCAAACAAAGGTGCGTTCAAAAACAAAAATTAGGCCTACATCAATACCACAAAGACCAGATGTTGAAGAATTAATATTAGCTTGTATAAAGAAACCAAGAATAGAAAAATCTATACTCGAGACTTCAAGTAAACGCACTCTACATGCAACAAAATTAACGGGGTTAACACTAATGCCACTAGTACTATGTACACTACCTATAACCTCATACGCCGAACAAGAGCCAATCGAAATCACTCCATTTACATATCATCCAGGTATATATTTTGAGGGACTGAGACGCGTGAACTTGACTAACAATGAATGGAAATTAATTATATATTACGATCTCAACAATTACTGGCATGAGCTTATAAGTTTCCGAACTATGATAACCAACATAGATAATATATGTAATCATATAATTTAAAATATGTAATCATACAATTTAAAATGTTACAACAATTCATAAATAGGGTGAAAACGGAAGCAAACTCGCAAATAGAAGAACAACGTCAATTACAAGAACTGAATAATGTAGCCATTTTCACTATATTAATTATGGAAAATTATCAGCGAACTCAATAAGCGTTAATAGAAGTCATAAGTGACACACAACACGGAAAAATTAATCCTTTATTATTAAATCCAGAACAGCTTCGTGAACAACTGAATGTTATTAAAAACAATTTGCCATCAAATTTAAGAATACCAACCGGCACATCACCATCTGAAGAATTGTTACAAATATACACAATATTGCAAGTCCGATCAAGAATTACTAGCCAAAACATTATATTTTACATCGGAATTCCTCTTGTGTCAAATGAACAATATGAATTATTCAGAAGCATTCCAGTACCAACACCTCAAATGGGAGAATTTGTATTTATAGATCCATCAAGTGAATTTTTGGTAGTAAGCCTCGATAGAGAACACTACTATCCAATGAACTCCAATGATTTACAACAACAGATGAAAGACTTATTTGTAAACAAAGTCACCCAATTCACAATGTCTTATCAAATGTAAGCCGTTGTGAGATGGATTTACTACAATACAAGGGAGGCTTACCACTAACATGCCAGGTTAAGAGAATGAAACCAGAACAAATTTGGATTCAACTGAACAACCTCGACGCCTGGATATTCATATTGGATAAGGAATATACCTTCAACATTATTTGTAAGGAGCAAGTGATACCAAAAACTTTGAACAGTGATGGGATAATAAAGTTAAGTTCTGGATGTATTATAAAACAGCAAACAATTACGATAACTTCTCATAATACATTCACGAAACGGTTAAATTCGTCATTCTTTCCATCGCTCAACATTACTGATCATTTAACCGCTACACATAAAAACAGTATAGTAATGTTAAAACCAGAATTCAGCTTCACTGGCAACACAAAGGATTTGGAGTCACTAGACAGTGCTATTTCATCAATAAAAAAAGATTTGGAATTACCAAAAGTAACAAGCACACATGACATTCACCAATTTTCGCTGATATACGCTGTGATTGGAGTTTTACTTTCCTTAATATCATATAAGGTATGGAAAGGATATAGCTAACAACCAAGTACTGCCAACAACGACGTTAGCAGTTATCATGTCCCGCCTGTAACACCAACACCTGCAAAGCGAAAGGGACGTCAAGATTCTTCCATTTCTACCTCAGGAGAATGATCATTTCATCATCAAGTAGATATAATAATTTCATTTATTAAATGATCGTGTTATCATTTAATAAGTTCAGTGTTTGTTAACCAATAAATTTTTTATTAAAATTTTTTGTTTTGGAGTTATTTCATTTAAACGAAATCAGCATAAAATTAATGTCTTGTAATTAATAATGAAATAACTCCAGACGTCGTATTTCCGTTACGACAAAATTTACAAAAAAAATGAATTTAATGCAAATGAAATTATTGCTGCGTTAACAATAATTTTACCTTTAAAATATTTGTTTTTTGTTAATCCACAAATTTTTTAGAATTAATAATTGTTATTATTGATTAATCATCAATAATTTAGTATAAATTAAGTAAATCTTGTATCAATAAACCAGAATAAATGTAGCGTTCTAACCAGAAGCATCTTATTTCTCTGCCTTCGACAAACATGGTTAGTGGTATATCCTTGCGCTTGCGAGTCAGTCAGTCGTTCGGTAATCGTCGAAGGGTTTGGTCTAGGGCATGGCGTGATTAATTACTTTTCGAGGTTTGTGAACAAGCGAGTAATTGAGGCCTTGTGGTAATTAATTCCTTCCTATGTAAAAAAAACTTTTTAAGCAAAATCGACTAATTTCCAAGAGAGAAAACCTATTATATGGAAGAAAAATAATAAAAAAAAAATAAAAAATATTCTCTTAAAATTACATATGATTCTCTTTATTAGAAAAATGATAAATAAATTATATTATGTTAGCAAAACAGAAATAGAAACAGATTTATCTCCAATAAACAATTCTAACACTTAAAATATTAACAGAATTTCTCTTCTAATTATTATTCGTACACGCTCCAATGCTTGAAAACATGTTGGGAGAATACAATATTTATACAAATATTAAGTTAAAAGAAATTTCTTTGTTTCATTCTTTCTTTAGTCCAAAATCCATAAGACTATTATAAGACTATTAATGCTCTCGCTTACTACAATTATCTTATAGGAAGCACGTTGTAAAATAGAGTATATTTGATTTATACTTCATTCTTTCTAATGAAAAATTTGTAATTTTCTTTCCTTACTTTGTGCGGAATTTTTTGTTTCTGTCATTTTCAAACAAAGCATTGGGAAGATCGCGTTCAGTTGTCCCTTTTCAACATTATTTTTCTCTTAAATGAAAGAATTAATTTTTTTGGCCTTGAATAATCAAAATTTGGATTAATTTTGTTTGCGGAATTAATTACTTGTTCAAACCATGCCCTATAAGAAAGTGATTATTATTTTTTTTTTAATTTTTTACTCTACAATTGCACCTTCATTTAAGTAATAATTTTAAAATGCATGTTTGTATATTTACATTTGAATATTGTCCTGACTTTCAGGAGATACGATAAATATGGTATATGAAATTTAGAAATGAAGTAATCATTTAAGTGCTTATTTTTATATTTGTTTTTAGAGAGGAACATAATGCACAGTGCAGGGAATGGTGGTCGTCCAATAATTTATGATGGAAAAATAGCTGGACTATACGATTTAGAAGAAACATTGGGATCAGGCCATTTTGCTGTAGTCAAACTTGCTAGACATGTATTCACAGGCGAGAAGGTTGCAGTGAAAGTGATTGATAAGACAAAACTTGATGAGGTATCTAGAGCTCATTTATTTCAAGAAGTTAGGTAAAAATTGTAATTTTTGTATTTTATTTTCAATTTAATAAAAATTATATTTTTAGATGTATGAAATTAGTTCAACATCCAAATGTTGTCAGGTTGTATGAGGTAATTGATACACAAACAAAGCTCTATTTAATATTAGAACTTGGCGATGGAGGCGACTTGTATGATTATATTATGAAACATGAAGGTGGATTAGGAGAAAATGTAGCTAGGGAATATTTTAGACAAATTGTGCGAGCTATATCATATTGTCATCAACTTCATGTAGTACATAGGTAAATAAAATAAGAAATTTCAGTAATAAGTACAACAGGTCAATTCTGGTTATCGCTATCTACGACTTCCATGGCTAAACCGCTAATTCAGAATTGGGGACTATTTCATGGAGATTAGGAAAAAAGTATATTGTGATTCGTTAGTCGTATTTCACATTTTACGAACTTCCAGTAAATTTTCTTGTGGTGCCTGTTCTAATATCCGACGTTACGTTAGTTTTATTCGTTACGTTTACTCACCTAACGCCGTAAAACAGAACAAGGGTGTGTGTATTAGATTTCGGTATTTGTAATTTTCTTCATTTATAAATGAATAAGATTTGCAGATTGTTATATATATATATGTATTGGTTGCATTTTATATTTTTATAATGTAGAAGTATATGGTATACTATTAAATGGACTAATTGTTGATTGATATCGTTGGCCTTTTTTGTTTCCTTAGCTAGAGGACACACACGGATATTACGTGTACACAAAAACTGTTTTTTTGGTGGTGGATGGTGCATAAAAAATGCTCCACTTCACGTTCTTATAGCACTGAAGTAAACTAATACACGTAAGAAAAGGTGTGCACACATAAATGTTCAATATTATAATTTTTTGGACTCCAAATGCTTTTAAGGAATTTTCATTGTTTTTTTTCCTTACAATTTGGAAATAAATTGTATGAGGTGTTTTTTTTAAAAAGAAATTGGAATATAATACGAAAAACAAAGAAATACAAAAAAAAATTATATATTTTGTTATAGCTAAATCTTACAGTAGAAGTTCTACACAAATAAAACAAATTTAATTTATACTATAATCGTATAAAGCGATCTCTAACCTAGGAACACGTGTGACCACTATGAGGAGTAAATTTGAATACATGCAAACTGCTTAATGTATTTTCGTCCTAAGAAATATTTTTCTCCTTTGTTTCTTCATTTACTTTTCATACGTCCTTCGCCGGACGACTACAGCAGCCTGAGAAAACGACACTGAAATTATTAATTAAAATAATTTATGAAAGTGAGTTGTTATCGTTATCATTTTGATAATCTAATGAAAGCAGTTTAATTATTTATTCTATTTATTTTTTCGATCGAATACAATTTTTGGTGATCAAATGTTATATTAGTTCAAATAAAAGTCAATGATTTATTGATTTCTCTTATTCATAATCAGTTTCGCGTAATCAATAAACCCTAAAATATTTTAGTACTAATGAAATTTATTCCAAAATTTCAGAGATCTCAAACCAGAAAATGTTGTATTTTTCGAAAAACTGGGGGTGGTTAAATTGACTGATTTTGGATTTAGTAATAAATTTTGCCCTGGCCAAAAGTTAGAGACATCTTGTGGCAGTTTAGCTTATTCGGCTCCGGAAATACTTCTCGGTGACTCATATGATGCTCCCGCTGTTGGTTAGTTAATTTATTAATTTTTATTTAAGAAAAATGATTCATATATAAAATTATTTTATTTTATTAGATATTTGGTCGCTCGGGGTAATATTATATATGCTTGTTTGTGGACAACCTCCTTTTGAAAAGGCGAATGATTCAGAAACTCTCACAATGATAATGGATTGCAAATATATTATACCAACGCATGTGTCAGCAGGTTGCCGCAATTTGATTTCGACAATGCTTGTTCGCGAACCTGATAAGCGTGCTACATTAGGACAAATAGCAGAGGATACATGGTTGAGAAATGGTGTTCAACAAAGTTCTGCCCCTGAATATCTACCACTTGTTAGCAGACAACAGGTTAGCGACGAATATCATTCACTTATTATTCAAAAGATGATAAATGGAAATATTGCTACTAAAGAAGAAATTTTGGAGTAAGTTTATCCATTATTTGCATATTTTCACCTTATAAATAATTTGTAAACAGTGCTTTAGATCGGAATGAATACAATCACATAACAGCAACATATTTTCTTCTTGCTGAAAGAAAACTTCGGCAACACCGACAAGATCAGTTACAAAAACGGCGACCGGAATTGTCATTGCCAGTGTCAGCATCGTCATCAAGGTAGGTTGAAATCATTATTACAAATTTTACAGTTTTTTGTTCTCGATAATAGGAGTAGGTTTTTGAAGTAACTATTCATATTGTTTCTCGCATGAAAGTTCTGTCCTGAAAAATGTAACTTGTTGCATGCGACTACATTTTCATGGTGAAAAATAATTTTACCGTGTCTACGAACCCATTTTGATAACTTTTCGTTCAAAGCGCGATCAGTTGTTGTCTGTAACGATCAAGGGTGACCGTTAACCCCTTTTCCAAAATTCATGGTAGACTATACCCTTCTAGTTCCATCAAATGCAGAGAAAAACGTTTTCATGGATATTCGTCTTCACAGTCAATGTTGAAGGCTGGGATCGCATCAAGGTTTTTTGGATTTGGGATTGTTATAAACAATCCATTTTTCATCATCAGTAAAAATTTGTTGCAAAAACGATTTTCTTTTGAACCTTTCAAGCAACATTTCCCACATCGGCAAACGCCTTCCAATGTCTCTTTCTTTTAGTTCATATGACACCCACTTTTCTTCCTTTTCAATCTTTCCCATGGCATTTAAACATATAGAAATCATCATCCGGCTAAAGGCCCAATTACAATGGGAAGAGCCAAGCAATGGGGAAATACTAATCTTCGTGAATCGTATACTTCGATTACTTTCGTGAAGTTTGATTTCCGTTTTGGTATGTTTAAGTAATACAAATCAATTAGTACATTCCGTACGGAAATTTTGACAGTTGAATTGCAAATATTTTTCTGATGAAACGTGACTGGACGATTTGGTTTTTTTTGAAAAATTGTTTTCTAAACGATTCTCAATTTTTTAAAATCACTTTTACATAATACAGAACAATTAGAAAAACACAAAATTGTTTGAGTCAAATGGTAATTCTTGCTTATAAACATTGTAATCGGTTTTACGGATCTGACATGCATAAGCTTGCATTCGATCAGTTTTTTTTTTTTTGTCTTTCCTTATTCTCTGCTCTGCCATTGTAATTCAGCCTTTACGTTTAATTCTGTTGCGAATTGTTCTTCTGTTTCATATGAATCTTCGTCTAAGCAAAATGGTTTTGATGAAAAAATTTGTCTATCGTAGTCGTAAGCTAACCCTTTTCTTTGTTAATATTCTCTTTTAAAATATTGCACCGGTGATGAACTACATTACGATGAATTTCATATGAAATTAACCCTGGAGGCAATCTCGACGGACGCAATGAACACGGCGGACGCGTGAAGTGTCAAATAAAAGTTAATTTCATATGAATTGTATGGGAGGTGGCAATCTCGACGTAGACGCGACGAACGCGACGGTTCAGATGTTGTAAAATGTGGAGCAGAATGCCGTGAAAACCATCGCGAAAACCAACGCATTGGAATGTCAAATCAATTCAAATACATATCTTTTCTATCCGACTACCCACATTGACGTGAAAATGACGGAGCCATCGCAACAAGTTTGTTAAAATCCGAAAACCGACGCGAAAACCAAAATATTCTAACCTCACTTTGTTTTTGTTTACATTTTTTGTGATAATCAAATTCTTATTGAGGGTAAAAGTTATATGTTTTAAATGGTTATTTCATTTGATATAATTAATTTCACAAACTTATTGAAAAAGAGGCAATTTATTTACGAAAATAAAATCAATTTACACTATACTTGGTTACGCTAAAAAAAATTTGAATACGATTTTTGACATTCGAAGACGTTGGTTTTCGCGATGGTTTTCACGGCATTCTGCTCTAAGCATAAAGTTTACTTTTTACGTGACGGACGCGTTCAAATGTCATTTTAAAATTTTTGTGTGTGAATTATTTTGTGAAAACTCCATTTAAAAACGGTATTTTTATTTTTTATTAATTAACAATTCCTGAAAAACTATTTTATTTTATAACACAAAGATTATACCAAATAATAATAAAAATTACAAATTTCATCAACGGCGTCGAGTTTGCCTACACAAAAATATTTATACCGTCTCTAACGTTTATGACAATTCACGCGATCGTCGCGTCCGTCGAAGTTGCTTCCAGGGTAACTCCAATGCAAAGTCTAACTATAATAAAGTGAAGAAAGCTAGCGAAGTAGCTCGAAAAAGCACGTGGCAATACGGGGGAAAGAATAGGCAAGAGTACATATACTTATCATAGGCAAAATCCATCAGCAAGAGAGAGAATGAAATGTTTTTAAAAAGTACATGAAAACTCTTAAAAACCTTTTGTTTCCTTCTAGTATTTGTGCATTGCATATAAATTTCAACACGTGCTTCTTTGCTTACATTATATTTCTCTTTTACCCATACATATAATATGTAGCTATCTATGCCAGCAGTGGATAGAAAATTTTTTGAAAAAGAGCAGGCAAAATTTGAAAAACGGCGGTACGGTAAGGATAGGAAGTTTCGCGACGTTATTATAGTTACACTTTGCTCCAATGCGATGAATTCCATTTCCGACCTCGCCAAATTGATATGAGATTAATTTCTTAGCTTTTTAAATGGCAAAATATACAAAATTCACTTTGAAAACTTGCCGACATTACTGGGTGTGACTTTTAGGAAGTTGCTTATAGCGAGGCGCTGCATCTAATTAAATTTTTAAAGTTACAAGTTGCCTTTGGCCTTTTTTAAAATTAATCTTTATTTTTGAATAAATACTAAAAAAGAACATGGTTATGCTCTCTTCGTCGCGATTTTATACAAAAATGTATTTTACAAATCGACGGTCGTCAACGACCCGTCGATGTTATTGATTTCAATAACCAGTTTTGAACGCTTAGGGCTGAGCAGGTGTAAGATCCAAATAAACGCCTTGATTATTTTTTGTTCCAGTTCCAAAACTAAAACTCATATAACATAACATGACAAAAATGTAACTTTTTATTTTCTATTTTGAATACATAATAACCTTGCATACAAATTAATTTAAATAAACTTTTTTTTTAAGGTTATGTCGACGCATTTAAATAACTGTTAATGTGATTATAAAAGAAACATCAGTTAAAACACAGTCAAAAGTGCATGCTTCTGCCATCTATGAAAATCGAAAACACCCTGATACAATTTTTGAGCCTTCTATCGAGTGTTCCTTATAGAAAAAATTTCTTATATCGGCAAAATCGACTACTTTTTAGTAAATAATTCTATTTCAACCAATACTTTCTTAGAAAAATAAATTCGAGTTTAGACCTTTTTTTCAGTAATCTAGGTAAATATAGCTCCTTAAGTAGATGCTAGCGCTTTTTTCATCAAACATTTTTACTTTCTACTTGCAAGTACCTTAAAGTGGCAAATGGACAGACTATTATTTAAAGTCTTAATAAAGTTTATGTATCTATCTTATATCGGGTTTTTTAATAGGGGCACTACAAATATTTTTTTAAATAAAAAAAAAACGGTTTGAGATATCAATGAATTTTTTATTTCATTTTAAAGCACATTCTATGCCATTATGTATGGAATTCAATTTCCTTCGCATGACTACCACGGGAAATAATACGCTCACCATAGTTACTTTTCAATAAATCGATCGTAACGTTCGCTGTGTGGCAAGTTGCACCGTCCTGTTGAAACCACATATTGTCCAAGTCCATATCACGCAATTCATTCCAAAAGTAATAAAAATGAGCGTCATCACTGAATATGATTTTTCGATGAAAATCGGCTTTTAAAGTTGCGGCGACCGACTCAGAATTTCGGTAATAAATTTTAATAATTTGTAAACGTTGTTCAAGTGTGTACTGCTCCATGATGAAATGACAACTATTCACGAGTATAAATGTCAAAAGAACAAAAAAAGATATTACGCGGTTCGCCGTCCCTGGAAAATATTTGTAGTATCCCATTTGAAAAACCCCGTATGCAATATTATAAAATATATATCGGTACGTGTTACCTGAGTTCAAATATTAAAAATAATAATTCTTTATTTGTAGTGAATTCGGTATAAATTTTATTTAAAGTATTTTTGTTTATTATAATTAGTCTTAAAAATAATCGTTTCTCAATAAGTAATTTCCAGGAAATTAATTTAATCACCATATAAAAAAATGCTACTTCAAAATATTCAATGTAGCCACAATTGCTTTTATATCATTCAATCACTTTCAATGGGCGCATCCAGCAGTTCTAAACGCTTAAAGCGCTTTACAGCGCTTAAATCTAGCAAGAGGACTGGATGCAATTCTAACTTTAAGTGCTTAGTGAAATTCTAGCATAAAATTTTTTTGCTAACCCAAACAGCGCATTTGAGGTTGTTGTTCACGTTAAGAAATGGTATGTGCAATGGATAAATTGAAAGGAATTTTTGAAAATTATTTCTGGATTATTGAATTTTAATTCCAATGAGTTTGTTAAAATTTTTCCACTTTCCTATAAAATTTTTATTTCACTTTATTCTCAATTTTTATTTACTTTCGGCATTTATTTCGTTAAAAAAAAATATATTTTTAGAATTTATTCAATTAAAACTAATTTGACGTTTAGCACAGACAATAAAATTATTTTTCGCTTAATTCAAGCAAAGAAAACGCATCCAGGAGTTCAAAAAATTCTAACTGCTTAGATTAAGAATTTTGACTAAGCGATTAGTAGTGCTGGATGCAGCCAATGTTTAATTCGAATTGTAGTGTGTTACCTTACATTCTCGGATTATACAATCCTTTTAAATTAAGGTTAAAGTATCTTCATTAAATTACATCATTACATCATGTATATGTTTAATGTAAATGGTGTACTAGTTTTTGTGTTATTTCTAGAACGTTCCATTATTAAGTGGGTTTTTTTCATCTGGGCCTAGGTCAATTTTGAAAACAAAAAACGATTTTCTTCGAAAAAAATTCAACTTTTTCGATCATTTTTTAAATAAATAATGCGTAAATAAAATAAATACTAGCAAATTCTCAAATATCTTTATTGAATGATATTAAAAATAGCTTTTTTTCACGAATTTATGAAATTGATTATGACAATCTTACAATCTTACTGTGAAATGCAACAGAAATTTAAGCAGAACTTAATCTGAATCTAGTTCAACTTAAATTAGGGTTTAGCTTTCACTGTGAAATTGAGAACTTATTGCTAATTTGAACAAATTTTTTGTAGACTTGCACCAAAATTGCGTATCCAAGGAGTGAGCGACGATGGGGAAACAACATTAGATGACACCCATGATTTTCATGTATGTGGAAGTAATCAAATCACAGTTCCACGTATAGCTGCCGTAGATACCAATGTTGTAGATATATATATATATATGCTGTCATAAAATTGGTTTACTAATAATTTATTTCTATATGAAGGGTGGCCGAAGCAGAAAGTGTAGTATTGTTCAAGAGGAGGATGATGAGGATGAGATGTCTGGTGGTAATGATGAGCTTACAACACCCTTTAATAGAAGAGGATCACGGTCTGAGGGTCGAATTAATGTTGCTATTCAAGAGAGGGTCGTTGATAATGAACGTGTAAAGAACACGTCTTCAAATCAAACTAAAACCAAGGGGCTAGGAGATATTTGTGGTGTAAAAGTAGTTACAAATGAAACAAATAATGTAAGATCTCATTTGGGTGCCGCTGGAAATTCAAGACCAAATTATGAGAAATATATTGCTAAAGAAAGAAATATGTATAAATTAGGCGAATGTAGCCAAATTCCTGTTTTAGAAAAAAACAGTTTAAGATCTGACGATACCAATACAAACATTTTGACTGATTCTTCTATATCAATTCCGATAAAATACGTATCAAAAACTGGAACTACGAATATAATTGCAAAATATAAAATATTGCCATCTCCAACGATATTGCCAGCCGGTTCATGTGCTTTAAACGAAATTTTTGAGGAAGGCACCGATATAGGATCATCTGATAGTGCTACAACTACACCGCAACCTGTAGTTCGAAATTTTATACGTAATAGTAATGTTACAGCCGTTAGTCATCGACGACCAAAATTTCACAAAACAAGAACTTCATCATGCAGTAGTTCTGATGCATCTGATGACGATTCCGAATCACGAAAAAAACGAGTTCAGAAAATTACTGATGTATCGAAACCTTTACAACAATATCGACGAGATTCACATGATGATTCTAGTGATTCTCAAGATCCAGGTAATGCTTCCGCTTCAGGAAGCGGCACATCATATTCAACTCATATGCTTTGTTCAACAAATCTCGGTGCTAATCAAAGCACGTCTGGTCAAACAAGTGAAACAAGTAAAAAAACGCAAAGCTCAACTAAAACACATAGCCTTCAAAAGATTGAACAACAAATCACATTTAGAAGGCACCGAGCTAGTCGACGAAGGGCTGGTGAAACAAGATTACGTGAAAGTCAATCTCTTAATAGGATCACAGAAGTTCAAGAATCAGATTTGCCAATTATAAATACAAGCTATAGCAATAATACTGATATTAAGATAAATAATGTTGCAATTTCATCCGTAAAGCCAAAAGGATTAGGCGCGCGTTTATTTGGCAAAAAAAATGATGTAATACAAACGTCATATGATGATAATACGAAACCAAAATTACACCCTATATGTAATGAAACTAATGATACGGTAACTGGAGTTGAATTAACTAAAAGTTTGCATGTTGCAGACACGAAAAGTTCATCAGCAACGAAGAAGTTTAAAATGCTTGGGAAATATTTTCAGGTAACTAATTTTATTTATTTTATAAAGTTATTAAATAAATACATAATAAAACACATAACATCTCAAGTTTCGAGCAAAACTCGCATATATTAGGCAAATAATCTAAATAATGTTATAATTTCAGAAAGGCTGTAAAATTTTGTAGATTATTGTCCTGCGTAAAAAAATATGAAAGTTTACAAACATCTGTTTAAGGCGGATAGAATTAAATGTTAATTTTTTCCATATTAAATGATTTGGATAAAACACCAAACATTTTCTGTTTTTGCTAGAAATAATTGAGTTTTCAATCGAATTTGAAATCAAAATTTCAATAAAATTAAAATAGTGTCATACAATGACTTAGCTTGTCAAATGAAGTAACATTCGAATGTTGGCACCGCATTGACGATACAAGTGGCTTTTGGCAAAAAAGTTACATTCATTAAATTGCATTTTATTCCCAATCGTATTGGATTGGGATTTGTGACATTCTTAGTGCCAGATTAGCCGCGGTAGAAATCTACCGTCAAGTTTTGGGTAGAAATCTACCAAACCGCTTAGACGAGGTATATTTATACCATAGTCTTTTATGGTATACAAGCTACACAAGGAGCACAGCAATAATCGAACTTAGTGACTTGTTTGTGTACGTAAAAAACTCCGATGCGCCAGCATTTCGAGAGGTAGATCTTCTGCCTCACCTCCAACTCACCGATACCTATGTTTGCGTTAAGCATTGATAATAAATATAAAAAAAATAACGAATTCATGTTAGTATACGTTATCAAATGACTCTATCTGCATATTTCAGTATCGAATATTAAGTTTTAATACTTTCAAGCAGTTTTTGTTGTTTTTTCTCTGGGTTATAGATTTATTATGAGTCCCATTTCTACCATAGGGATAAAGAAATTGGCTATAGCCCGATTAGATTCGGCGATTCAACTTAACCACAATTTTGACATTTCTAAGATTTTTGTAATAGCTGTGTTTTTTCGTCTGGGTCAGCGTCAGGGTCTGCTTCATAACATGTAAAAGCAACAACAACATAACCCAAATATTTATCGGGTTCAAGGTTTGAGACCCCGATAGATTTTAGTTATCTAAAATTGCAAAAGATGGCGCAGCCATCGTTTTCCATATAATGTGGATATTGCAATATAATCAATTTCATAAATTCGTGAAAAAAATTATTTTTTAATATCATTCAATAAAGATTTTTGAGAATTTCCTAGTATTTATTTGATCTACGCCTGATTTATTCAAAAAATGATCGAAAAAGTTGAATTTTTTTCAAAGAAATTTTTTTTTTCTTCTCGAGATTCAGATCGTTTTTTTCAAAATAGACCCTTAACCCGATGAAAAAAACAGCAAATATTGTATAGATATTTTTTAATCATTGATATCTAATAGAAATGATTTATTTTAATGCTCTTTCTAGATTAATAAAAGGATTTGCATTCCACTAACCAGTTTTTTTCAACGAGGACGACTTTATAAAGCCCAATCTTGCGGATCTATTGTTCGTAATAAAATCAATATTAATAAACATAATTCTGCAAATGGGAAACATGCAGTATTATTTACCGAAAGGAGGAAAATTCTACGTAACTGTTTAGATGCAAAACTTTTACTAAAAAGTGACAGTGATATAAATCAGAATAATGGAGATGTTAATATAGTGTTTTCCTCGCCATCTTCTACAGTAGAAAAATGCAATATATTTAGTAATCAATCCTGTATTATACTTGGAGAAAAATCTTCACCGCGGCCCCTATGTGCATTGAATGATATTCCAACGTGTAATAGTAAATGTTAATAATTTATTAGTGAAAAAATAAATGTTATATACAAATGTATATATTCTATATTGTATAATAATAAATTCAAATAAATTACTTATAATACTTATTATAGTGTTAGTATTTAAAATAATTTTTTTGAATTTGTTTTAAAAATTGAGAACGTTTGAACAGATATTAAGTCGTAAAGAAATAAATGACGGGTTTGTTTACTTCAATTTTCATGGATTCATCGATGGGAATCTTTTGAAGCCGATCCGCATACATTTGTTGGAGCGCTTGCTTCTAAACTAGCCATATCAGCCATGACTGTTTTCAACCACTTGCGAGCAATTGTGAAGTCAGAGAAACTCAACAAATAAATACCCCACAAACTGAATGAAAATCAAAAAAATCGTCGTTTGGAGATGTCATCGGCACTTCTGTCCAACAAAAACGAGCCGTTTCTCGATCGGATCTGATTCATCACAGCTTCTTGAATCGTGGTGAAACAAGATGGTCATTATTTATACCAATGCTCATATTTTCTATCGTTAGATATTACTGCTCGGAGAGAATGGTTTATATTTTAATTGTTTAAAATCCAAAGATAACCCATCAACGTGCTCTTCTAAATTTTCTTGTAAAACTTATAAAGGACGTCAATATTCGTTAATCCATTTACAAACATCAACTTTCAATCAATCCAAAGAAGATAAACTTCCATGTCAACCGAATCCAGTCAATTCATCAGTCGGTTCCACTAATTTAGATATCAATCAGTTTACGACAGCATTTGCTACTCATTACAGTGCAAACAGTTTGGCTAATGTTCCGCAATCATTATTACCTATAGCTGTTGCTGACGCTAAAGATAGTGCTGGAGTGGTTCATTTAGTACGTTTGTTAGATTCGGGTTCACAATTCTTTCGTAACCGAATCTTGTGTTCAAAAACTGGGATTGCTTCGTAAAAATGGGAGACTTCATATATCGGGACTAGGTTTAAGAAATGCAGGAATGACACGTGGAAAGGTTACTTTAAAATTATTTTCTAAATGACAGAAATACTGTTGAGATACAGTATTTATTTCGTCGACACTGACATCATTACCAGGAAGTTTATTGGAAACTACTAATTGGGATCACATTTCACATTGAAAAGTTGATAATCCGACCTTTCACATATCAAGTAAAATTGTCATTATAGTATTGTGGGTGCAGACTTTTTTAAATAAACAAAATTGGACCTAAGACTGATCCTTGTGGCACACCAATGTTAGTGAGCTTTAGATCACTTAAAGAATTGTTAACGCTTTGATTATGATTCTGCAGATATGAATTAAACCAATCATGAATAAAACCTTTAAATACCGCATTATACATTTTCTTTGGTAAAAAGTCATGATCCACCATATCGAAGGTTTTTGTTATATCTATAAATAAAACAGCTGAAATTTCAGAGTTATTTAAAGAACTATAAAGTTCACTGTATAGTTTTAATAAGGCATCTTCAGTTGATTTGCCGTTTCTGATACCGAATTGGAATTCACTGAAGAAGTTAATTTTATCCAAGAATGACAACAATCTAGTCCTGAGACCTTTTTCAAAAATGTTAGAGAAAAATGATAACAGGAATAGGCCTGCAATTATTTAGAGACAAAGCATAATATTTTTAAGGACAGAATTGGAAATTTTGTCAAAACGATGAGATTTGAAGTTTTTAGAGATATTATAGTTTGATAAATTTCCAATCACCATATCCTAATCCTGGAATGACATTCTGTATGCCGATAGGAGATCGTCGCTTTTCGGCATTCCATTCATATAGTTGTAGAAGTTGATGTTTATGTTTTTGACAATTTTTAATTTTATATTATTTTTATTTCTATTTTTTTAAAATGGAAGTAAATTAATTTAATATTATTACTTAAAAAATTTTAAATTTTTGTTTTTTTTTTAATAATATTTTAAGTTTTTATGTTCTTTGAATATGCAGGAAAAGTTAAAGATTTTTAATGCAGCTATTATCATAACACTTTTATTTTTTACTAGCTGTACCCGACCACGCGTTGCTGTGGCTCAGTCTGGTTAAATGGAAAAGAAAAGAAAAAGCGCACGTTTCTCGTATATTTGATTTCACAATGCTTGTGGTTATACAACATTTCTTGTTGTTCCATTTTCTGTGCAGATATAGAGATCTTCTGGTTTGCCGACTCTAGAACACGCAACATATAATTGTCCATGTGAGAAGCAATCCGTGTCTAGATCTAAACCGCACAATTTTAAAGATTGGCCTGAGCCTTGTTGATGGTGATTGCAAACGCCAATCGAATCGGGAATTGCAATCTCTTAAATTGAAATGGCATATCCGTTGGAATCATAGGAATGCGAGGAATGAGCACATCTTCACCTTTAAAAGGTTCTGTCAAGATTGTTGCTTCTACGATGTCGCTTATTAATTTTTTTATTGCAAGCCGCGTGCCGTTGCAAAGCTTTGGCTGGTTGATATTTCGCAACATGATAATTGGCACACCGACTTTCAATTGCAGTACGTGCGGTGGCATCCCCGACAGATCGAGTGAATTCAAAAATTCTGTTGGATAATTAACCGGTTCATCTGCTTCTACAACAGTGTCGAGGGACTTGTATGTGACCACCTCGCTTTGATTCTTAGACTGTATAATATTGTTAAGTTCGTAGACGTCTTTGTTCTTGGCCGCAAGAATAGCTCGTTCACTTAGCCAATCGTGATTCTTATAATTGGTTTGAATATTGGGAAATACTTTTTCAACCAATTCTTCTTTTGACGTCACTAAATCGCAGAAGTTATGAGACAATGAAATTCGTCCTGACGTTAGATCAACCGTCACCTTTCATTTGATGCAATTGATGTGAGAATATCTCTGCTGACCGATCGTTTTGCAGCTGGACTGGCATATTTGTAGTTAATTTTAATGTCTTTACGCGTCGCCACAAAGCAGAGTATTTCAGGTAAGCATTTATTTTGTTCCCTGCTGTCGATCGAGGAATTACAGGTAATGTTTGCCTGAAATATCCTGCAAGCAATATTAATGCGTTCCCAACTGGTCTGATATTTGCACGTAAGTCTTGCAATGATCGATCAAGGGCCTCGAGCGATTTTTTGTGCGCCATTGTGCATTCATCCCAAACAATAAGTTTGCATTTCTTCAATACTTTTCCCATGCCGGATGCTTTGGAAATGTTGCATGTTGGATTTTCAATGAATTGAATGTTTAATGGCAATTTCAAAGCGGAATGAGCCGTTCTTCCATCTGGTAGCAATGTCGCAGCTATTCCGAATGTCGTAAGAGCTAAGGCTATGTCATTTTGGGATCGAATTGTGGCCAGAATCAATCTAATTAGGAACGTTTTACCAGTTCCTCCTGGCGGATCTAAAAAGAATATTTTTACAACTCCGTTATTGACAGTTTGCATTATTCGATCGTAAATGCCCTTTTGCTCAAACGTTAGCTTAGGAATATTTGATTGCACATAGGACAAAAGATCACCCGTGTTGTAATTTTCACGACCCAATTTTATATCAAACAAAGCCGCAGCAGATCGATTCGGTGATGGCATTCCCAATTGATTGAGAACTTTGTTTGCGATTTCTAAGCATAAATCTTCAATCATTATCAACACTTCGTTGTAGATTTCTGCTGTGAAATCCATGCTCATATTTGAATTTTCCTTGCATATCCGACGGAAAATATCTTCAGCTATGTGGGTTTTAAATTTCTCCTATAACTCTGTTGCAGATGAAGGAGAGCAGGCGGTCAATATAATTGCAAACAATGCACAAATTTGATGTGGATGTAACGTGTTGCACGCGTCATTAATGCATACATCCCAGTGTCGGTCGTTCTGCAATAAATTCAGAGCTTGACATGCGCTCCGGAAAGTGACATGTGTAACACCGTTCACAATTCTCAATTGGTGGAAAGACGTTGAACCGGCCACATTTATCAACCGCGTGCGATGAAAGAAGCATTCATCTTGATTGGGATGTACTGTGTAGAGTTTTCCTATCGTAGCTTCATTGAATATGCTAGGGGTTGCTAATTTACCGCCATCTTCTGCTGATCTTCTTCTGTATAAAGGATATCCATCGTTTCCTGTAACTGTGTTGGATACTATCATGCATGGTGAATTTGGATTCAGCGTACCGCAAGCTCCATGTATCATATTTTTCTTCACAACTTCATGCAAATTCTTATCGACATCGGCGTCGGGTATTTCAGCGCATATTACATCGTCGACTTCGTTTGAAGTAATTTTGTTATAGAGCCAGATTAGTATATGTACGTTTGGGAATCCTCTCTTTTGCCATTCCACTGAGTACATCCAGCAGCGCACAGACCCAAACACTTAATGTTTTATCATGAAATCCCTCAGCGATTTCAGCTTCTGTCTGAAAACAGGTGCTGTGATGTCATGCCTATCCACCGGCCATTGCCCAGGAAGTAAGAGCTTTTGCATTGTAAATCGTCCCAAGCTGGAAATTTCATCTAAGATTTTGTTAAATTCAGCATTTTCATTTTTAAATGCCTTTTTTGGTTTTAGGGTTTCCAAAAAATGAGACTACGTATTAAATGTCTTTCGGCTTTGGGTTTTCAAAATTTTACGCCAATTAGTAGAGAGTACATTATAATTTTATAATTTCATTTTGTATGTTTTAAACAAAGTTGATTTTTGAAATAAAAAACGCAAAGATTTTTTCAATTCGAATGTTCCCCCATACATGAGCATACAGCCCATTTGGAGTATTGCGCCTCCGAATTCATATTTTCAATACCTGTAACAGAAACTCAAGCAAGCGAGGCATAAACTCTTTCTTTACGATATCTTTTTAGCTTGTATTATCAATTTCAGGGGGGAAAAAATTTATGGAATTTCCTTTGTTTGTTTCTTAAGTTTGACATATTTTGTATTATTTCATTACTGCTGTGCAAAAAATATGTTTTTATAGGCTTTATTTAATTATAATTAATCAAACAGAAATGATGTTAATTCATAATTTAGTAAAAAATTTGTTTTTTTGAATCAACTTTTAATCTCTAGATCGTAGCCCTCGTTTTTTTTTTTAATTATAACGAAAACTGCCAGTGACAGTAATTTTTTTTTTGAAAATGGGGGCAATTCTTAAAGTTCGTCGAAGATTTTGAAAATTCAGCCTTGTCAATTCTAAATACCTTTTGTTTGGCTTTAAGCTTTCTAAAAAATGAGAAATGAAATGGCTTTCGGCTATGAGCTTACAAAATTTTACGCCATTTAGCAGAAATATAACTTGCTCGTTACGTTTCAATAAAGAGGATCTAAAGCGAATAAATTAATTTTGTGCGCTTAAGAGAAACTTGTTTTTTGGAATAAATAACGCAAACAATTTTCGCAATTCTGATGTTCCAGAATACGTAAGCATTAACCCCATTTACAGTGTTGCCCCTCCGAATTAATATTTTTAACGCCACCACTACGCCCATCTCTATTAATATAATATAAGCTTATTGATGTATGCGCGTGTGAGTAAGAATAATTACGTTTTCTCGCTTGAAGATTTTGATTTTAAAAATGCTTGTGGCTATGTGTTAGTGATTGGTATTTTTAAATCAATTATTACCTGGCTCAGGTATAACCTTGGTAAATAAAAAGTACATATCAACATGGTCATAATCACATCTGGACATTCTGTGCAAGTTTCAAAGCAATTGGTCAAGAAGTTTCGGAGATTACCGGTTAGGAGCAAACGAACATTTACGATTTTATTTATATAAATACATTTGCATACAACATACTATTTTTTATCATTACCGAACTAAAACCAAATAATGCTGACAATTATACAGCAAGACTATTAGCCCAGTCAATGGGTAATTTTACCTAGCAAAAGGTATAGGAAACTTTATATTTGGTAGGATTGTTCAATTAGGTAAGCTCTTCAAAATTCCAAATTTTCGACCTTGGGGGTGCCGCTCACACCCTTATACTGGTTTAAAGGGGTGGAAAATCGCTTTTCCCGATTATCTCGTTACTGGTGCGAGATACGTTCATTGAGGTCGGTATAAAAAATGTAGAGCGTACGATTTTCTATATTTTTGCTTAACACATTTTTTTCTAAAGTTTATAGTTTTGAAGCTACAGTGCGTAGAAAGTGAGCGTTTTCATCAATTCCTTGGAAAATTTCATTTTATAACGAAATTTCTCGCAGTTTATTAATTTTTTACCCTTATATTTTACCCCTTTGCACACCACCTTACAGGTAGAGTAATATGGCGCATTTTTTTACCGCGGTATCCCCAGTATGCATAATCCACGAAGCATTCATCATGTTGTTGAAGATAATTAATGATTTGACTTCTTCAAGCTTCTTGTATTTATTGATGTTCTGGATCAGCTAATGTTGAAGAATATTGTTCGTCAGAGATTGTGGACTCTCCCTGAGAATTTTCCTCTTGTTCTTCAGGATCATAACCATAATCATCTGGCATTTGTAAAGTCAAAAATTGATTGATTTCAGGTGGTTCACCCCGCAATTGGGTATTATTTCCGGAATATTATTACACTAAATTTTTGTGCAAGTGACGCATATAATCGAACATTTTAAGCCTGCCTTTCTACAACAACATGTTGTCCAACATCCTTTTTTACACTTACATGAAATACCTTTTAATAGAACTTCGGGTGCAGGATCGTTCATCATAAGTATTGGAGTAAGGCCAAATTTACTACTTTTCCATCCCCAATCAGCTGCATTCTTATATTTGTTGTACCATAATCGAACTTGATGGTACGTCCGTAAAGACTGATATCGTGCAGCATCGCTTTCAGGACGGAAAGAGACCTACGTAAATTTATTTATTGTTATGGATTTAATAAAATGTTGGTAATGCAAAGCATTTAAGGCAACGTCATCAATATTTATTTTGTAAAGTGCAACCAAACATTTTCCCCAGCATAAATGGTATTTTCACTGTAAGCAATCTCATCTTTGAATACTTGTATTAATTCACTCAGTGACTTATTGTTCTGAAGCAGGCTGATAAATATAACTTTACGTTAATTAGCTACAATGTCACTGTATTTCAAGCTTCGATGAGAGTAAATACAGTGACGTTATAGCTAATAATATTCTATTTTTACACGCATTCAGTGGTTTCGATACCAAGTCTTATCTCTATGATAAAATTTGGAATTTTGAAGAGCTTACCTAATTGAACAATCCTACCAAATATAAAGATTCCTATACCTTTTGCAAGCTGGAGCCATTTTTTACTCTCCATTGACTGGGCTATATCACAAAGAATGTTTTCTAAAATTTTGAATAATTGAAATTCAAACGTTTTTTAAATTACTCAATTCAAATTTCTGGCCAGCGGTTTTAATTTTGGATTTTTTTAATTTGATTCTGGGTTACGTTCACTCGATCACACCGGTGTAAATAAATGCCAATTAGTGTCATTTTGAAATGACAATTGGAGAAAATGCGCATTTATAGGTTGATTAATGTACTGAAATTATTCAAATTATTTTCATGGAATCTATTTATTTTTTAATTTAGTAATAAATTTTTATATAAAAAGCATATTTTATGGTTTCACTTTTTTTTATACATTTAAGAATTTAAATTTTTTTCGAATATATTTTAATGAATTAATTCTAAACTTACAGAGAATGAAATTTTCTTCTGAAAAATCTCAAAAGAGAAAAAATCTTGCGATAATTATCTCCCTTTCATGATATTATCGCAATACCATATTTTTCGTACGCTCGTAAATATCATGCACATCAAGTTGTCATGGTGATATTTATCAACAAGATTTAATACCGAACGATAATTCAATAAATGATTTGTTAAAAAAACAATTATTATTTGATAAATATATTTTGAAAAGGTTTTTCGTTTGATCAATATCTTTTGAGAAGAGTTATCATTTTCGAAATATCTTTTGAAATAATCTATAATCTACATAGATACAAAGGTATTAAAATAACAGGCAACATTTTACGCGAGTACGAGCAGCAGTCAGTGTAATGAAGTCATCGTAGTTAAATATTGGTACGCAATGAACGCCAAAGTGTAACTTTTAGTCGCTTTTAGTTACATTTAGTTGGTGAGTGAACGCCACCCTGATCCAGCAGTATTTAAATAAAAACGTCTTTTTCCAGAAATTGCATTTTATTCCTGTAATAAATTAAATATACATTATTATTGAGGGATGTGAATAAGTATTATATTCGTATATTTCCGCACATCGTCATTTCCTTATTTCCTTTTTTTTAAAGTTGTCTTTATATACTTTCAACTTCTGGTAATCGTACTTCTACCAAGTTAGGCGAATAATGTTGTTTGTTCGTCTTACTTGGATATATTTCTGAGTTTTCTGATGCTGATGTATCATTGTTTAATTTGAAATAAGAAATGACAGATTCATAATTAAAGTCCTCTAAAAGCGTTAGTAATTTTGGAACTTGATCTTTCACAAAAATTCCATTGAATTTGAAACGATCTATAAAAAAATCGGTCAAAACAGCAAAAATTCGGTTTAACATTAAGGGTTTTTCTTGATAAGTTTCTTTGATTTCATTTTGCCTCAACAAAATTGAGCGATATTCAGGCATTAAGTAGTTTAAATCATCAACGTCTTTAAAATCAATTTCAAGGAGTGCTTGAAGATATTTATATTCTTCCCTCAATTCAAGATACTTTAAAATAATTGGTTCTATTATTTTAAGGACGTGTACTACGGACTCTTCAGAAATATCTGAAATATTGGAAATTTATTATATATATAATATTGGAAATAAATTTACTTACTTGATTTAATTTGCAAACCAATGCGCTTCTTAGTTGCTTCTTTCGTTAGGAATTCTTTCAGAATCGAAATTGTAGACAAATTGTCGCTTCTAAATTCTGCTGAAGATTTGCTAAAAAAATACACAGAGAAATATTAAATAAATAATTTTAAAAATATGCTATTTTACTAACATGAAAAATCCACGCTTGGTTGCAATATATATATAAACTAACAAATTTTATTAATTTTTATATGTATTAACTACTTTCTCGTGAAAAAAGAATACATACAAGTGTATTGCTTGAAAGTTATGATTTAATTCAGTCGCACTGTATTTATAACAAATAAATATTTGTTTCATGGAAAATTCGAAAGAATTTTTCATTAATTTAAATAAATTTAGCTCTAATCAGGCAATAATGATTGACAAAAATTATAAAGGTTTTGTGGCACTAAAACCTGTACTGATAAATTTTCGGACAAAAAAAATTCAACTCGTAATGCCAACAACAGCTATAAAAAAGGAAAAGGAAAAGTAAAAAATCATTAACCAAAAAATTTTCATTAGAATAAAATTCGTAGATCTTAGTTTGATTTCGATTTGAATATAATGATAAATGATTTATCCTTCTAATGTATGCTTAAAAATAGTTAAAATGATTTCGTTCCTGAACAAACAAATGTACAAGTTCAGCTGATGAGTCCGTAAGTACATTTGATGCGGCGAAAACAGTCATTTTAAAAAATAACTTTCAAGCAATACACTTCTATGTATCCTTTTTTCACGAGAAAGTACTTAATATATATAAAAATTAATAAAATTTGTTAGTTTATATATACATATATTGCAACCAAGTGTGGATATTTCATGTTAGTAAAATAGCATAATTTTAAAATGATTTAATTCAGTCCCACTGTATTTATAACAAATAAGTATTTGTTTCATGGAAAAATTCGAAAGAATTTTTCATTAATTTAAATTAAATAAATAATTTAATTCAATTTTAAATTAATATTTTTAGGCCTCTTCAAGTATTATTATAAATATTTTTAGCAGGATTCACACGCACAATATCATATTTATAATTTATTAATTTCGTAGCCTGTGTGATATAGGAATACAAATAGTATAATATTATAATAACCCTCTAATCGTACTTTCGGTAGTTCTTATGTAACGAATATAATTGAATCACGAAATTCGAAAAGGGCTCATATCGGTTTTTTTCAAAATGTACTTTTTCGCAGTTTTATCTTATAGATATAGACGCATAGACGTATAGACGCATGTTCCATGAGCAAAAGGGACTTATATCTGCTTTAAAAAGTGGAAAAAATGCATGTCTTTCTGGAGATGAGACCTTCTCAAAACTAATTGAAGACATCTAACTTATGTGAATTATTTCAAGGTCAATTTTAATTTGTCATTTGGGAAACCACAAATTGACGTGTGCTCAAATTGCGAAGAAATTACCTAATAGTTAAGAAATTAAATAATAGTTCATAAGGGTATCCAAATTTTCCTCTAAAATCAAAGATATCACTGAAAAATCCCAAGTGGTTTACTAACCACTTGAGATTTTTCATGGGTTTGGAGTTTGATGATTTGCAGAATCTCCCATTGCCATTTCTGCCAGTCCAGGAAGTATGTATTTTATATCTGCCAACTAAAAAAAATTTTTTCATATAAAATGTTGGTAGGGAAGACTTGCTGATTGGTATTAGAACTTGATATTTTTTTAGTTATTTATGTTATTTTTTTAGTTTTTTATATTATTTTTTTAATTTTATATGGAATAATTAATATAACTATATTAAATAAATCAATTTTGTTTTATTTCATTAGTACCTAGCCCAAAATAAAAAATGTACTGAATTTGTCCTCAAAAAATCTGGTCACTTTATGTATGTATACCGTGCTAGTGCGCGTCGACACACTATGTAAAATCGCATATTTCCTTTATTTTGGATTAGATCAATTTCATTCTGGCATGTATGTATATATTTTTTACTATAGATGAGTTTTCAAAATTAAAAAAAAAAAAATTAATATTAAAATTAAAAAATATGTTGCATATTTAACGCTAATATGTATGTATTTAAAATCCAAAATACGTTTGAATCTTAACAATAAATTTTTGTATACTAATATCTTCCCTTTCCCTCCTCTCCCCACCACTAATGATGATAATATTAATTTATACTGCAATCGATGCTTCGTTTATTCGTTGCCTTATGGATGATAATATGGTATGTTATGCTTCCTTTAAGCATAGATCTGAAGTGTTAAAAAATTACTTCCCTCTAAAGATCCTGTATCGTCCATGAATGCTTCAATGCCCTCAGTAAACTAGCTGAGAACAAGAGAGTTGTACTCAACTGGATACCAGGGCACATAGGGCTTGTAGGCAATACGACGGCGGATGCACAGGGCAAAATAAAAAAATAGAAAAAGTTTTTTCCCAAAAGCTTTAATTGTTGCACCATGTCTTCGATATAACTATTATTAATTATTTTATTTATATTTATGCTGATAAACCAGCAAGAATTGGTCAATATTATTCATACTATTCCTAACATACGGCCGACATTCCTCACAAAAGTGATCCAAAAGTGAACTGAGAGAATGCGTTTCGTCAAGAATAATCGCGATTGCCATATGCCCAAAGTCATTTTTAAGTATTAATGCCATGAATTAGTCTTTCGAATAAATAAAATTGTTGATTAAAAGTTAACTTTTTGTGTTATTTTTTTGAGTTTAAGATTCTATCACGCTTAAAAAAACATCCTATACTTTTAATTTCCTCAGGAAACTGACTTGGATCATTAGAAATATTACAAATAATTAACTTCATTTGGAGATTAGAAAGTAAAGTAAATTAAAATATTTTGACGCCTCACCTCATTCAAGCATTACTAAAATTACCCAAGAAATGAATACATATTTTTGAATATATTACCTGAATTTACACTCTAGCATTGTGTTAAGAAGAACATTCCGGAAATATAATATTGAAGATTCTTCATTCGAGCAGCGTTTAGGAACTTCAGGTATACATTGATATAGCCAACCATGCATTTCAACCAAAGTGAAACTGCCTTTCAAAAGCAGAATATTTAACGGCCTGAAAAAACAGTTGAAATTCGTAATGATTTCAAAATTAAACGTAATTAATTGCATATATTTAAAAAAAAATATATAGTAAGTTAAAATTGGCCTATAGTCGATTTTTTGATGCCCTGTGGTAGGAATTGGGCAGAAAAACTGTCAAAACTAACATTATTTCAAGGTTTTTTCTTCATAACTTTGTTTCTTCTTTTTAAAATTTCTTCTAATATGCAGGTAATTGGCAAACTTTCCAATTAAATCCGAAAAACCAGCAAGTTTTGTCAATTTTTGTTTATGGTTTTTCCTTTATAACTTTGCTCCCCCTGGATCGATTTTGCTGAAATGCAATACCAAACGAAGTTAAGGAATAAGCAACTCACATTGTAAATTTCATCAAAATCGTTTTTGAGTTATCTTGTATACGGACGGACGGACGGACATGCATAAATCGATATAACTTTTGATTCCCGACAAAACCATACTCTTAAAACTTTTCTACGACGATTATATCGATGTGTTACAAATGGAGTGACAAAACTAATACATCCTCAGGTAGTACCTTCCATAGAGCATAAAAAACATAGGCAGTATTCAAAGATTACCATGATTAACATAAAACATAAAAAGGGTAATTAATAAAACATGAATTTAACATCTCAAAAACGGTGGACAGTTTGGTGTCATCTTTTTGTCTGCCTGAGAAACTGCTGCTCACCATTCACCGTGTAAATTGATTTATTAGTATAAACGATTATTGACATATTATATTTTGTGTTTTTTCTATTTTCGGGTTTTTAACTGACCCATTTCATTCCCTCGATAGAAAAAAGAATAGTACAATTTTTGTATTAGTATATTCATAGTTGGTAAAATATTTTTGATATAGCAAACGTTAATAAATAATTACATCTCGGTAAATTTTGCTGCTAGTTTACATTTTAGTTCTCTAAAAGGCTTATTTATGGCAGGCGAACCCAATTTTGAAGATAACACTCGGTAAAATAAATCATTTTCAAATCGTTTATGAAACAATTTGCATGGTAAGAACATTTATTTTTCAAGTACACACAATCTAGTAAAGTGATCAACAGGTATATAGGATTTGGAATAAAATAAAACGCGAATTTTTATTTTATTTCAAGTTTATTATTCGAAAAAATAATATATTTAATAATAAAAATGCGAAAAATGAAATACAATTGTAGAAATGTGGAAAAATGCATTCAAAAAAAAACTTGGCTTTAATTTTACTTTACTTTGCTTTACCGAATCCAAAAAAAGACTAACTCTCGAAAAATATAATTCAATAAGTATTTTTTAGTTAATTGTACAATAATTGATAACGGTTGAATATTCGTATTGTAGGATTGTGCATCAATATTATCCGACATGTATTCCGTTTTCGTAGAACGTCCTCTTTTATAAACACTTCCAAATTAAACATGTCCCGACGTTAGTATTTGTATTTCGCCATCAGAAATAACACCTAAACCCCTAATAATCGAATAATTTTGTTTGCGTTTCCACGTAAATTTTATAATTTGAGACTTTATTAAATGACACTTGAACATCAAAAAATAAATTTACCGAAATCAGTCTGAAGCAGACAGTTATGCAAATCAGACCTTATTTCGGAAATTTTCATATCGTCAGGGTAGATTCTAATCTCAGTGTTCTCAATAATGAACGTGTAAACATTAATAGAGATCATAAATAGCTCCCCAGTCACTACAATAAAAGGATCACACTCGATAGTACGGGGAAGAACTCGATAGCGCCTACCAGAGAGATAGGAATTAAACCATTTTATAAAAAAGGAAGGATATGAAACGTTTGCAGAGAAAGTAAAAGAAGCTGTAGACATTAATT
Organism: Xylophagus ater; assembly: GCA_963422695.1. Classification (NCBI taxonomy): domain Eukaryota; kingdom Metazoa; phylum Arthropoda; class Insecta; order Diptera; family Xylophagidae; genus Xylophagus; species Xylophagus ater. The sequence continues at coordinate 40,865,679 of OY730478.1, forward strand.
TCAAAAAGCTTAAGCGTGCAAGATCTTATAGCATCAATGACATCAATGGTCATATAATTGTAGGCTTTAGTACCTTTTTTGTGGACCGAGATAATAAATAAATCCTTTTACCGATTTTTTCAAGTTAGAACAAAGATTCCAAACACTGGAGGCGTTGGAGTAAACTCGAGAGACAATCAACAAAATAAGTCTAATTTCAAAGGTTCCCGAAAATCAAAACATAGCTTCCATATCATAAATAAAAACAATGATAATGAGTCAACAAAAGACAACAACAAATCAAGAAATTGAAATTGGACATTTCAAGAAAAAGAGGAATAGCAAGATTACTACAAATCGAAAAGAAATTTCGAACAAAGAAACAGGAACAAATTACAAACGATTTATGAAATAATATCTAGAAGTTGGACACATGCAGCTCAGCACCATGGGCACCGAAAATGGAGAATATTTTCTGCCACATCACTCTGTAATCAAACCAGATAGTTCAACAACAAAACTGCAAGTAGTTTTCAAAAACAAGTTCAGAAATCAGTCTAAATGATAAAATGCATACAGGTCCAACATTACAGCAAGATTTAATAGTAATACTGCTACGTTGGAGGAAGCACAAAATTGTTTACAAAACAGTTGTTTACAATACGTATGGAATATACGAATTAAAAGTCATCGTGCGAGCAAAACATCATTTGCAGCAAGCGAAACTTCTTGCTTCAGCTTAAAAAACTTGCTGCTAAAAGTTGGTGTTTGCTTGTGGAAGCTTGTGTTTAAGTTGGTTTATCTGAACCAACAAGCGAAGAATGGCTTTGAAACTTTAGAAATAGTGATAATGTACTGTAATTTTTAAGTAAACTTGTTTTTTTTCTTATAAAAACGGTGACATTCCCATTATATGTATTGTAATTGCAATCATACAAAGAAATAACCACTTACCTCCGCGAATCGAAAGAATGGCTCCTTATATGTAACGATAATGGTCGAATATGATACGTCTTTAAAGGAATGCAGTTCCTTGCATTGTTTGCTAAAATGTTCAATTGTATCTTTCCATACTGTCCTTCAATTGTTAGAAATTGCAGCTCGAACTTTTTTGTATCAGCTTTCATGTCAATTTTCATTGAACTTCTATATCCATCCTAAAATATGTTAAATGATATAAGCTGACTTTAAAAAATATACATCCATATGAATATGAACAGGTAGGATATTCCTATGTGTATATTTGTGCTTACCTTGCCCGACTGTCCTTCGGAAACTTTGATGGAGTTTGTAATAGGTTTGAACAATTGAATAACCGGTTCACTCTCCAAAAGTAATTCTTTTAGTGATTGCGCATCTTCTAATATAATGCAATAGCTTGCGATTTCCTGATGAAAAATCAACTGAAAAATAAATTTTTTTGACATAAACAAATATTGCTTCAGAATTAGTAAGAATAAGGCAGTTTAACGTATCGTATAGAGTGAGAATGCCTAGTCTTAACCCAATTTACTCAGTTTTCAAATAAATAATAGTTACTAGGCAATTCTATCTCAAGTAATACTATGTTTCCATCTCCCTCAAATATTGCGATTTTTCGAGATTTCGCCAAAAAAACATACAAATCTACTGGATTTTCCATACAAATGGAGGATTTCAAAATCTTGAGATTTCATTAAGATTTTGTTGAAATCTGGTTCAAAATTTCGAAAAATATTTGTTTCAACCCTGAAAATTTATTCCGCGCTATTCAGCATGTATCAAAATTGGAAAATTGTCGATCCTGACTGATTGTTTTCAATAATTTGTATTGCGCGCCTTTTTTCGGTGTTTGAATCTGCCTTTTTATTCAAAAGATGTGCTCGCTTTTTTTTATAATATTTTAACATGAATTTCGTCTACTTTCACACAAAAATATAAATTTTTTTCAATATGATCAGCTGGTTCTCTAAAAGAATTATTTTTAGGGATCTTTCCATTCTAAATTTTTTTTTCGAATTTTAGTTTTCAGAATTGTAAACGTCAAATAAAATCTCGCAGGCAGATGGAAACAGTTTGAAATTTCTTTCTCAAAATCACGATATTTCAGGGAAATCGAATACCATGTTTCCATTTCCCTGAAATATCGCAACCGGCCTGTGAATGCAGAGCTGCACAAAATGCGTGTGGCTGTAGTTAACGAGCAGCAGTCAGATGGCCGATTAACTCTCGACCAGTGGCAAAAAATCGAGGAGAGGTTCCAGATGGCTATGCTGACATTTTACGAGTCAGCTGCCGAAGATCGGGAATTGCTCTTCGATGGCGCTGGTTGGGAAGGTGGACATAAGATTGTTGCCTGTGGAAACGATGCCTCGGCAAAATTCTTTAAAGAATTCCTCAGCGGCCTTGGCGGTATCTGGGAGGGTGCCAAAATTACAGCAGTTGCTGTGAAGAACCTTCACAGGTACGTCATACCGAAGGCATGGGTTTGGGTTTCCAAGCCTTACACCACCCCGGATAGGTTCTTAGCCTTGCTAAGAAATCAGAAAAGGGAGATGAAAGCTGAGGGATGGAAGGTACTGAAGGTGGGACCCCAGAGGGAACACGGCTAGAATTATCTTCTATCGCTTAGCCGTGAATCACTTCCCTATCTTGAAAAGGTATAGCACGGTGCAGTTTGGGCAGGGTGTTGATAAAACCACCTGCCCACACTAAGGGGACCGAAGACGAGCAGCCGGTAATCAGTGATAGAGGTGGTACAAATCAACCTCCATCACAGTAGAACGGCTACTGCCTGCCTAGCAGAATTACTCTCTAGGCAGAAGATCACAGCGTCTTTAATCCAGGAACCCTGGATCAACAACAGGAAACAATTATCAGAACTAAAGGTAAAAAACTTTACTCTTTTCTACAAAAAATCGGAAGGGAAGGTCAGAACTTGTATCCTTCTGAGAAATACAGTTAAAGCTTTTCTTTTGGAAAATTACAGCTCGGAAGTATTACAGCAGTGGTATGCGAATTGAAGCAGCAGAACGGGAAACCCATGTACCTGGCTTCGGCATATTTACTTTACGACGGGCAGATGGCGGAGTTGCCACCAATACAGAAAACAGAGTAAAAAAGGCTTACAATGCTCTGTATGTATGCAGAAAGGCTGTAGGCAGAAATTGGGGGCTAAAGCCTAGCATAATGCTCTGGCTTTATACCGCGGTAGCGAGGCCAATTCTAACCTATGGGGCACTAGTTTGGCGGGAGGCCACCAACAAAAAACATATACAAGGGAAACTCACTAGGGTTCAACGGTCTGCTTGTATTGGTGCGACAGGTGCGCTTCGAACAACACCAACGGCAGCCCTGGAAAGGATTTTGCATTTGTTGCCGATCGACTTGTACATTAAACAAGCGGCGGGTAACAGTGCTCTGAGGCTAAGAAACCATGGGTTTCTCAAGAGACTGGATAAAGGTCATGGAAAGATCCTAAACTGGACACTAGGTGGTGGTACCAAGGTGGCAACGGACACCATAAAGGAAATATTGGACTTTGATACCCCTTACAGGATGTCATACCCGGACAAAACAGACTGGTATGACAATAAGGTCCATATCGAAGGCGAAATTGGAATCTATACAGACGGATCTAAAACAGAGTACGGCGTAGCTCGGGGGTATTCTCGGAAGAACTCAGTATAGCGAAATCTTTCCGACTTCCACTGGAATGCAACGTCTTCCAGGCGGAAATATTGGCAATTCAAAAGGCTGCAGAAACATCTAGTCTGGAGATATCTCGATCTACTCAGACAGCAAGGCAGCCTTGAACACGCTTAGTTCGGTAGCTGTAAACTCGGGAATAGTCAGTAGCTGTCGCAAGGTGTTGAAGACACTATGCGTTCAGAATAATGTTAGATTATGCTGGGTTCCAGCCCATTGCGGAATCGAGGGAAATGAATCGGCAGATAAGCTGGCAAAGGAAGGAGCAGACGGTTCAGAAAACGAAATCACTGACGTACTGCCTTCCCTCTCGGCGTTTAAAGCACGTATCAAGGATAGAATTTTCGGGGAAGCCAACATACGATGGTACAATCTTAGTGGGTACGAAGTGTCAAAAAGTTTGTGGCCGAAAATGAATCAGAGAAAGTCGAGTCTCATAATAGACTGGAATAGGAATCATCTACGGACAATTATTGGGATACTGACGGGACACTGTCTGTTGAGGAAGCACGCTAAGAGACTGGGCTTAGTGCAAACAGATCTCTGTCGTTATTGTGGAGACATAGGAGTGGCTGAAGACATCAAGCACATTTTATGCGAATGTTCAGCTCTCTCTCGAGATCGCAACAACTTTTTGGATAACCATTTCTTCGAGAATTTAGGAATGCTTCAGGCGACTGACATGGGAAGTCTAATGAAGTTTTGTAGGAAAATTAAATGCTTTGAAGAGGAATAGGTTTTCCAACAGGGTAACTCCTGGTCTCGTAGGGATCACAATGGACCCATTAAGGTGCCTGGTGTTGTACGTAGTACCCCTACTCTACCTACCTACCTATATGGCTTAATGTCAACTTTGTACAAATTTTAGTATTCTAGTTTTTTTTCATTTCATACAATAATTTTATTATTTCCCAATGCAAATTGTATTTAAGCAAATTAGTTCTTATGCTTTTATATATAGCAAACATTTTGTTTTTCTTTATGTATGAAAAAGGGTCTGTTATAAGAAATTTTTTGGATATTAAAAAATTTTCCATTGGTAGGTAGGTCATTGGTTACATACATTTACTTTTAATTCCAAATTCTCGCAAATTTCAAGACATTTTTCTACTTATATTTTTAATATGTCAGCTGGTATAGATCCTGAGCATGCCACATATTTTAAAACTGTTTTGAATTTTCCACGCAACCTTCTAATCATGAAAACACATACCGATTTACCATGCGTACCATCTCTTCCAGAACTCTCATAATCGGCAAAACCATCAATTTGATATTCCTTACGTTATTATATGTAAGGTTTTCTTTTATGTCAAATTTTAATTTCCATTAAAACTTCATGGTTACATCCAGGCAACAGGCTTTTTTTTTTAATCCAATTGTGTATGGTAAATGAAACCCAACAGTTTCCCTTAAAAATCTATAACAAAAGAAGATCTAAAATATACATGTGTATTGACATAACAATTTTTCAATTCCTGCGTAGATTTTTGAACACTTTCCAGAAATAATATTTCTAATAAATGTTTTTGAATTGCCATTCACGTTTCCAAAGAATCCAAATTTCCTTCCACACATTTTACTATTGAGTTTGGTCATATGTATACATACTTATCTGTGCCAATATTCTGATTTGAAATTTGCAGATTTATATTAGGCCACCTATGAATTAGAGCGAATTTGAAAAAGCAAAATTCTACAGAAAACCTTGAAATAATTTTAGTTTTGGTTGTTTTTTCTCAGAGTTAACTCATTGAACCATAGACTTGTTTCCTACGAGCTCATTTGCACCATAGGGGATGGAAAAGCTGGCTATAGACCGTTTGTATAGTACTATAGATTAATCTCTCTATTATATAAAATAGTTTTACGACGTGATCGTAATATTTTATTTTAATAAGGCAAATAATAAATCGAACATAAAAAGTAAATTTGTAATTATGGGTCGCAAAAAATTGAATTTTTCTGAAGAGGATAGAATTTTATGTAAAACTAGGGCGTGCTGTCCCCTACTCGCTGCGCTCGCCATCCCCCATCATTACTTATGCAAAAGCTAAAAATTAGTATACTTTCATACTAGGGGGCTCGGCCCCCTGCTCGCTGCACTCGCCAACCCCATCATTACTTAGAATTTTACGTAAAAAAGAACAAATGAAAAAAGTATTTGAAAGTATACTAATTTTTAGCTTTTGTATAAGTAATGATGGGGGTTGGCGAGCGCAGCGAGCAAGGGGTGGAGCCCCCTAGTTATTTATATTATAATAACGATGATGTTATGGAAATAATAAATATAAATAACTGTAGGTTGGCAACACTATACACCAGTTAATCGTATACAATCGTTAATTTAAATTGTTAACGAAATCGTTTATTAAAATTGTTAACGAAAAAGATTTGACTCTCGCTAAGTTTTTTGGCCAGTAAAGTCATATTTGAAAATATAAGAAAAGATTTATAATAAAGAGTTCAAAAGATAAGTTAAATATAAAGTAAAGTTTCCAGTTAAGTTTTTTTATATTTTCATAATTACTTTTGTTTGTTTTTTTTTTAATATAATTTTTATATTATTATTATTTTTAATAATATTTTTATATATTTATAACTATTTATTATTTCAAATAAATTTTTATAGTCTTTTGAATTAAAAGAAGTGTTCGTTTACTTAGAACCTAGTGAACCCACATAAATAACGAAAATTAATAAGCTTTGGAGAGCTTAGTCAATATTCTGAAAAATGCTCTCAAATAATACATGAAATGTTTTAATACCACCTACTCAGTTATATTAACTCTTCTCTAAATAAGGTAAGAAAGTAGCATGCAATTTCCCTGTAGTACATCAATTTGACAAAAGGTAAAATACTATTTTAAATGCAATTTAACATAACATAACATAAAATGCGCATGAAAAATACACTCTAATATATACATACATACCTCGTCATTAATAGAAGATACAGATGGTGAATCTGGTAGCAGTTTTGATACTGACAGATCAACTGACTTTGATACATTTTTACTCTCCACGTATTCTTCCGTGTTGTTTGAAAGTTTATTCACATCAAAGTGAAGGGTTTCTTTTTTAATTTCTTTGTCCTTCAGATTATTATTCCAAAGATGCGACGTTAAGCCAAATATAGTACCACTATGCGATATTCCAAGAATTTCACTAAGGCCATTACTTGAACTGTAACACTGGATGCCTGCTATACTCTCTTCAAAGCACTAAAATCATTGAATTATTTTCGTAGACGATTAATAAGGGAAAGACGCAGGTGCAGCAAGACTTTTAAAATGAAACTACTTTTAAATTATTGTAGAATCTACAATGTAGGTGGATGATACCTACCCTAAAAATTTAGGATGTATCAACTGTTGTAATTCAACTGTATTTGCAATACTTCATGTAAAACAAATTATAGTACAAATCCGCTTTTACCATATACATATAAATAAAAAATGTTTAATTAAGCAATATGTATTTTATTTTGTACGAAAATTCCGATATTTTGAGCGAACACACAAAGTGTTCAAGTTAGTCTTTTGTTCAGATATCCTTACTTACTCTATCATGGAATTTATTGATCGGAAAAATGAGAATAAATTTCTCATAAGCTGAATGTTTGTTATGTAATATCACAGAGTATATAAACAGAGGAATTTTTATATATAAAATTTGTGTACGCTGTGTTTTCCTATCCGTGTGTAAAAAAAATCCCTAAAGTTAACATAGTAGAACGCGTGATTTTTATTGGAGGAATGGGACGCGATCTTCATTGTGATTTATTCCCCCAAAAAATTTCTGAAACATTTTGAAGCACCAATTAACTACAAAAGAGCATGGCTGGTTTTCAAAAGCAAAAAAAAATATGGTCTTATACAGGGTGACACAAAATGAACGTTTTGTATTATATAGGAGCCATTAAGTCCCTTGCAGTATGCGCTGTTGTTTCATCTTGTTGGAACCAAATCATGGTTTTCCACAGCTGGCCTAAAAATTTCCCAACATCTTCCGATATTGAGCACTATTAATGGAAACTGCAACACCGTCTTTATTTTCGAAGGAATTTGGACCAGTGATCCTCTCAGACGATACACCGCACCAAACAGTACACATAAGTGGGTGTAACTGTCGTTGATGAAATGCTCTTGGATTCTCTGTAGCCCATATCCTGCAGTTCTGCTTGTTTATGAAACCGTTTAATTGGAAATGGGCTTCAATGCTCATTATCAAATTGTTAAAACAATGGACCGTTCATGTTCAAAATAAAGTTGGATGATTTTGGTTCGTTGCTCGATTATGTATTGTTCCATTTCACATTCCCCATTACAAAATCCTGTAATAACATTTTTAAAAAAATTGAACAAAAAATTATCAATAATTCACTCTACAACATTTTGCGCCACCCTGTCTTTCCTTTTATTTGATCTATATTTCTTTTAAATGCAATCTCAAAGACGAGGGGGACAACGTTTGCGGAGACAGGTGTTTGATTTTTTGGCAATATGAAAATATTTTTGGTGATTTGATTCCATGAAAAATATATTTCAATATAATGTCTGGTAGAGTTTCTGGACAAGTGATGTTTTAAGGCAGAGGGGAACACATTTTTTAGAAATACTCTTTTTGTGTTGTATTATCACAGATTGTGTGGTTTTTTTTAAAGAAATTTTAAAATCAATGTGCCGATCTGTGAATACATTTTCTATAAAACAAAATTATGAAAGGTCAGTTTTTTAAGCGATTTTATGATTTTTGTTTTTTTTGCTAGCTAAAAATTTTTTTAGGGAATGCATATAAATTGCAATATCGGGAAATATATAGTAAATATTTTTCTTAAGGCTTATGAGGAAAATCTCTCTCAAAAATGGATTGATTATGTTTTCAGTTTTTTTAATTTGTTTTGAGAAGATTTACTTGAAGACTTTTTTGAATTATTCATTTTAAAGGAACAGTGCTTTCTGAGGAGAACTAAGATCATGTAACTAAGCACTTTTTTTCTATGATCAAAACACGGGTTTCTTCACAGAACCAATGCCCGTATAAAGAATGGGTTTCTTCAAAACATTTAGCTTCTATAATTTTTTTAATGTTTTTAACCTCCGCGCTTTCTTCAAAAATGATATTAAAAACATTGAAATGCAGATTAAAAATCTCGGCACACATATCAGTCGGATTAATTAATTTGCCAAAATCAGAATTTTGACTAAAATTTTTGAAAAAAATTAAGGCTTCGGAAGCTTTTGTCATTGAAGATTCTGACTTAATCATGCATGCGCAACAGTCTAGACATTTCAATTTCGCAAGAACTTTAAATAAAATAAAACCAGAAAAAAAGCGTTGAGCACCTGTGTCATTAGGGCTATCAAAAATTTTAAAATCTTCGTGTTCAATTTCCGGGTCGTCTAACGGAGAAAAGGTGCGAGAAGTTAAATCTGATCCAGTTGTGTCTTGGGTAATATAAGATTCTTCTGAATTCAATATTGCCTTCCAATCCAAATTTAGAAAATCGTCGTCATCTGCTTCGCAATTGGTAGCGTTGGACGAATACACCAATTTCATAGCCATTATTTTGGCAATAATGAAATTAAATTCAAATAAGGATGGGTGTGTATTATTGCCTCCATGCGCCCTTATCTGACCGAATAAGTTTTCTATTATATCTTGGTTAAACCTGGATGTAAACAAGAACTTAATGTCTAAATTATCCACGCACTCGTCTAGCAAACATAAAATGCCGTTAATGGTTTGCAATAAACCTGATTTCCAATGAATGTGACCCGGAATATATACATTGGAAATATAATCCTTCATTTCTTCTAAAAATATACGAGGTGGATTGTCTTTCTGGAGCGCTGAGTTGAAAACATTACGATTAGAAAGAAATTTACTATTTAGACAATCGAAAAGCTTATTCATTTTTCCTATAAATTCAGCTGTAGGGAGGGCCTTTTCTTTAATATCACCGCTAAATTTATTTATATGATAGAAATATCGAATCCCTGCCGATACACTGTGGCTAAAGACTTGCGTAGCCAATTTAACAGACATTTTTTGAAAGCTATTGGGATTCACGTGGGCTTCTGTAAGTTTAGGGCAGGCTTTGACAATCGCAAACTTCTCCTGCAGATATAAATCAGTAATTACTGACCAACTTGCAACGACGGTTCTATCGGGATTTTCTGAGCCGGAATTATAAAAATCTGTATTCATTAGCTTTGTTCGTGCGGATTTGAAAATATGGGGTATGTCATAAAACCCATATATTTTTTCCCCCGAATAGCTAAAGGAAGGATTATTTTCCGAAATTTTTTTATTGACCTATTTCAGTTTTAATTGTTGACTAAGAGAGATTTTCCTCATAAGCCTTAAGAAAAATAGTTACTATATATTTCCCGATATTGCAATTTATATGCATTCCCTAAAAAAATTTTTAGCTAGCAAAAAAAACAAAAATCATAAAATCGCTTAAAAAACTGACCTTTCATAATTTTGTTTTATAGAAAATGTATTCACAGATCGGCACATTGATTTTAAAATTTCTTTAAAAAAAACCACACAATCTGTGATAATACAACACAAAAAGAGTATTTCTAAAAAATGTGTTCCCCTCTGCCTTAAAACATCACTTGTCCAGAAACTCTACCAGACATTATATTGAAATATATTTTTCATGGAATCAAATCACCAAAAATATTTTCATATTGCCAAAAAATCAAACACCTGTCTCCGCAAACGTTGTCCCCCTCGTCTTTGAGATTGCATTTAAAAGAAATATAGATCAAATAAAAGGAAAGACAGGGTGGCGCAAAATGTTGTAGAGTGAATTATTGATAATTTTTTGTTCAATTTTTTTAAAAATGTTATTACAGGATTTTGTAATGGGGAATGTGAAATGGAACAATACATAATCGAGCAACGAACCAAAATCATCCAACTTTATTTTGAACATGAACGGTCCATTGTTTTAACAATTTGATAATGAGCGTTGAAGCCCATTTCCAATTAAACGGTTTCATAAACAAGCAGAACTGCAGGATATGGGCTACAGAGAATCCAAGAGCATTTCATCAACGACAGTTACACCCACTTATGTGTACTGTTTGGTGCGGTGTATCGTCTGAGAGGATCACTGGTCCAAATTCCTTCGAAAATAAAGACGGTGTTGCAGTTTCCATTAATAGTGCTCAATATCGGAAGATGTTGGGAAATTTTTAGGCCAGCTGTGGAAAACCACGATTTGGTTCCAACAAGATGAAACAACAGCGCATACTGCAAGGGACTTAATGGCTCCTAAATAATACAAAACGTTCATTTTGTGTCACCCTGTATAAGACCATATTTTATAAATAAATTTTTTTTTTCCTTTTGAAAACCAGCCATGCCCTTTTCTGAATAAGTAAAATATTTTTTTTTTTAATCTCTGTTTTGATTCGTCCTTCATAATTATTTAGAAATTTTTTGGGAGAATATCAGAATAAAAATGGCGTCCCATTTAATCATTTTATTCAAATTATTTTGAAGAGGTGGTAATGCGATAAATCACACACACACTCTCAATTTTGACCGTTCAATACTAATGAAACTACCGGGGCAAACTGTTCCCATACTGATATCGGATTTGGATCTTCTATGAATTCCATCTTTTTTGGTAATATCCTATTTTATTCCTTTCGAAGGAGAATTTTTTTTTTTAAGAAAAAAGAATTAGACTAATAAGAATTTTCAGCGATACAAGAAATTTTAGAAGGCATAAAGTAAAATGGCCACTAAAATCAAAACATGTTTTGTATATTAAATATTAGATTATATTATTCTTAAATGTAGAAAATCCATTTAAATTTCAACAATAAATTTTATTTTCATGTTTCTCTTTTGTTTTTCATTTAAAAAATGCGTCTATCATCCATAAAGTCATATTGTAGAAAGCAATGGTTTTAAGTTAAAGAATAAAGGAAATATGGAATTCTTTTTGCTAGCGATTTTTACACGCTAGACCGGTAGACACGAATATTATCTGAAAATATGGATGCAAGTGTATTGCTAAGAACCCTGAAATCTTCTCCAAACGCATTTTCGCTACTTTTGTGATTTTGGTTTTATTTTTGGGACTAAACAAATTGAGTTCTTTTTGATATATTTTCTATGCTTTTATTGTCTGTGTTATGCCTTAGTTATGTTAACGAAACGGCGACAGGACGGCGACGGGCACAGTATGCGATGGTGTTATGTTGACGAAAGCGTCGTTTCACTTTTTGACATTTGACGAATTCATTTTCAATATATTTTGTCTTTGATTTTAAATAAAACTGGAATAACTACACCGTTCCTAACAGCTATTTAAGTATTTATGATGTCCTAAATTTGTTGTTTTACTGAAAAGTCTTAAATCAACGTTTATGGGTTATAGCTATAAACAAATTTTTCAAACACACTGTATCTTGGTGCAATTTTTTCGGGCTAAAAAAAGGGCTGTAAATTTCAAATTCTCTTATTGGGAACAATTACAACAAATTAAAAATATGCTCGTTTTGAAAGCCTTGTTACATCTGGGAACGTTCTCTATAAATGAAATTATAATATGTTTGTAGAACTCATACATACTTCACAAAATATTTGCCTTGCTTCCAAATCTTCAGCGTTCGAAGGCATAATAAATATCCCAACCGTTCCATCCTTTCTTCCATATACAATGTTATATCCATTTCCTGCTACCTCATATGAATCGATACATGTAATAGCACTTAATGTTAATTTCGGTTTTAAAAGTGAAAATTGTTGAACTGAAAGATTTAATTTGTAATTTCTTTTTTAAATATGAACTCGTACTTATTATACATTTTCCTGTAGAATAATCAAAGTTATAAATTCCTAGGCTCCCCCCAATAAAACCACATATGAATTTTTCGGATGAAGTGTCTTTTTTAACATATAAAACAGTTGGTATATCGAGCAATTCTATAGTTTGACGTACACGACAATGTTCCAAAACTCGGATTACTCGACCAGTACAGGCTAGTATGATAAACATCTTTTTTATCTGAAATTAATGAATCTTTTATTTTATCTTTACTATGGGGTAGCCCAATAGACAAATTAGTTTGAATAGCAGTGAGGTTTCAATGGGATCATCGGGAAAGTTTAATAGCAGTCAGTCCGGAAGAAAGAAAAGCGCTATAGTTTGCATTGCTCATTCTTTTTTTTACGGTTTTTTATTTTGATGCTAGTGAAGTTTATAATGCGCCTCTTTTATATGGCGTTTTGCTGTATTTACTTATGATAGCGAGGCTTTGGATTATATACATAGTACGCAGTAAATAAATAATAAAAAATTTAGATTTCTTACTTATCGTCAAGTGCGAACATCCTTGAGCGTATAATAAAACTTACATTTTTCGGCCACATTGCTATGACATCTACAATTGAATCCCCACATATATATGTTCCAATAGCTTTACAATCTCTATAATGGTTACAGACGTGATCTCCACAAGTTATAAGTTCTGCACCAGTGACAAACCTAGAAAAACATAATTTTTGTAAATATATAATATGTACATTCATTTATATTTTATTACACGTCCGACTCAAGGTGGCCTAATAGAAAAGAAATAACCTCCTTTATTCAGAAATCTTATATTCAAAAACTGGAACAATTTACTATTTTGCACGAAAAATATTTCTTTGCATTTTCCAGTTTAAATCTATGAAAACCTATAATACATATACTATAATATTTACATGTTCAATTGATCTTCTCGAACGTTATATACACCACAAAATCCGTGAAATAAAGAATTAAAAATCCGTAAATACATAAAATAAAGAATTAAAAAAGGAGAAAATAAATTGTGTTTCGAAAACCGGGCTAAGCTTTTTATTTGAAAAAAAAAAGAAATCAAAGAATTGTTTCGTTTAACAAAAGGAAATAAGAAAATTGTTTGCTAATTAATTTAACGAAATCCAAAAAAGAAAGAAAAAGATAGTGAAGACCAAGGGAAAAAAAGCACAAAAAATGTGCAATTTATAGAGGCTGTAAAATGTATGAACTTTATCATAAAACTTTTTTTTTGTTCTTTGTATACGAAGTATAATTTCGCGTTTTAATCGAAAGAATCATCACGAAACAAAATGGAGGGAACAAAAGTAATTCAAGATTGAGAACTATGTTGAACCTCATGTATTCTGATCTTCCATTTTTTTCTTGTCATCTTCAAGTTTGGTTTATTTGTGATCATTTAGGGTGGATTTATTATTCACGAGTAAAATCATCAACGGATTCAGGAATCATAGTTACATTTGTTTTTATTTATATACATATATATAGAATCTGATAATTTTGATTTAGGTTAATAATAATTTCAATATAAAATAATTTATTTTTTTCAATTTGCAGACTTTGATACAGGATTTAAACTAAAATTATACATTTAAAGTAATATTTTTTCCGTATATAAAATTGAAATAATATAATCTATAAAAGCTACCTGAAATTTTAAAAGGTTACATACCTATTTCCTAGGGGTAGGTACGGTCATGGGATTCAGGATTTTGCTTCCTGATCCATCGCGGGGGACAAAGACCTATAAGACCGATTGGCATAACATTTAGCCCCGACATGCTTTGCGAAAGCAATCGTGAGAAGGAGCCCGATTCGGTGATCTAAAATCTTGGCAAATGACGACCGCCGACGATCAGCCAGGCACGCAGTCTTCAGTCATTCGCATACACTGAACCACCTCATATCATATACTCGCAAGGAAGATGATATGCATTTTGGTCATAAAGTGATTTACTCTTCGTTTTTACCCCAATAGCAGTGTGACTTTGCGTCACATCGAAACATATTCAAACCCTGTTTGTTACAATATAAGAATTGTCATTGGTGTATATTGATAAAATTTATCAATGAAAAAATTCACCATAGTTTGTGGTACGGAAATTCAATGGAAATAGTGAAAATATTTTCAAAAGTACCTGAATATTGGTAGAGGCTTGGAAAAATATTCAGTATTTATTTATTCTTTGGCCTTTTCACATTGTTTCAAAAGCAGAGTCGGGCGAGAATGTATTCAGTATATAACGACTTTCAAAAATAAACTTACATGCATTTGATACATTCCGTTAAATTTGTGTCAAATGACAAAAAGAGTTTTCCTTTCCTATTGTAGCCTTTTACTATGTTCCTTGTAGCTAGGAATATGGTGTCATTTTGGGAGCCTTTAAATTAAAAAATTTTAATTGAAAATATTTCTTTACCGAATTTGTAAGATATACCAGAAATTCCTCCAAGTTCTAAACATGTAATTTCTCTGTCGAAGCTTGTATTGTAATCCAAAATTAGGTCTGAATTTTCTATACAAAAAATCAAGAAGTTACCATTTACATCAGAAGCAGCTATCTGCAAAATCAATAGAATTAGGAAATATAGAATGCTTGTTTGTTAGTCTTTAATGCATTACTTTTTGCTGCTTCCTTTCATTTCCATGTAAAATTTTGAAACAATTGGACAAAGCTGGCCCAATATTGCCATAATTATTACGTCTGAGTTGAATATCCATTCCCTAGCTTTGTTTATAAATTCCGTTACCATGCCAAAAATCAATATGTTGCCCGTACATTTATTTAATAACCTTAACATAGTCTATGCGCGACTTTTTCTGCTAACGAATCTTTTAAGGCTTAGTTATACAAAATACATATGAAGCAAATAAGTTGTTAGAATTGTTTCACTAACTATGGCCATAAAAGGAATAGTATGAGAGACAACTTATATTTAATTACTTTCTCAGTAATAAAGTGTACAAATTCGGCATTCGATTTTAACGGAAATATATATTTTTGAGTCCTTATTGCTTTATTTTTATTAATTATTACTTGGTTCAAAGATAAGCTGTGAAAGGAATGAACTGGTTAGATTTTGGCCAAAAATGCGTAACCCGGCTATCTCTCAAGTTTTACAATATTGCACTAGAAATTGCTGGAAATATTCTACTTTCTTTATTAAATAAAAAGAAATCAGAATATTTCCAGAAGCACCAAATTAATTTATTTTCACACGACCGAAACAATAACAATGACATTTCTCCGAATTTGAAATGTCATAAACAAAACAATGTTTACATTTGGAGATTGTTCCGGAAGTGTTGCCACATAGTGTAAAAAGCCAGCGGAAATCGAACAACCAGACCTTTCGACCACTTTCCCGAGACACACTAACTGCTATAAAAAGCTGCCGAGGGTCGGGTCTCGGATCAGTTAAAATCAGAAATTCAGACTGTGTGTTTCAAATATTAAAGCCGAGAGCAGAACAGTAATTTTGAATATCAAAGTTAAAATAGTGATCAATTATTGGAAATAGTGATTGTGTATTTTTCTATCTGTGATAAATTAATTTCAATAATTAATTATTGAAAGACAAATATTTTTAAGGCTAATTGTTAAAGCAGAAATAATTATAAATAAAGTTTATACACTAAATTCACATAAATAAAAAGTGTTATCATTTTCATAACATCGAACCTAAGGGGTAGCACGCAATAGTGGTGTCAGAAGTGAAATTATTTATAGTGGATTGCGATAGTGTGAGAAGACAATTGTGTGAATATTTCTGCGAGAAAATTCGAAATTATACTAGAAACTTCTGCAGGAAAAATTTGGAAGAAATTCGTTATTTCAGTGAGTGTATAATAATTTCAACGGTGCGAGAAATTTCAGGGGCGTACAAGAAATTTTTGTGTACTTTTGTGTGTGTTGTATAAAAATTTCGATTGTGCGAAATTTGGGGTTATACGTCGTGTATCGTGTGAAAATTTCGATTGTACGAGAAATTTCGTGGTATTTCGATACTGTGCGAGAAGTTTCGGTGGAATATAAAGATTTCGAGTTAAGTAAACAAGTAAAAATATTTGAATGATGGAAAATAAATTACTAGACAGTTTGAGTTCAACAGAACTATCCACAGTTCTGCGTGCATGGAATCTATCTTTCGCTGGAAATAAAACAGACAAAAAGAAGAGAATAATGGACGAATGTACAGGGAAAGATCTAGACATTAACGAATTCGATTTTAGTAAAATTCTGAAAGAAGGAAAACAAGAAGAAGACGACAAAGAAGACGGTGCGAAAGCAGCGGAAAGTGATAAGTTTGAGAAGTATATGACCATGCTGACGAATAAAATGGATTCAACTGCTTCGAGTTTACAAACTAAAATGGATTCAGCTAATTCCAGTCTTCAAAGTAGTTTGCAAGGCGAAATGAAAGAAAATGCTTCTAGTCTCGAAAGTAAAATTGCAAACGTATTAAATATGCAGAGTGAAATGAAGTCGACTGTTGCTAGTCTTGAAAATGAAATTAAAACAAGCGTTTCTGGACTAGAAACCAAAATGGAGTCTAGTATGGGTGAATTAAAAACTCAAGTTGAATCCAGTATTGTGAACTTAGAAAACAAAATTACTACGGAAGTCTCTATAGTTCGCACGGAAGTAAGCAAAATTGAGCAGAAATTGGAAGACAAAATAACTACAGAAGTCAGTAATGTCGAACAAAAATTGGACCAGAAATTAGAACAAAAAGTGGCACAAATAGAAGCAAAAATGGCTGACATCAAAGAAAATAAACCAAATGTTGAGACATCGGGTAGGAGGATGAAGTCACCTATATTTGACGGCCAAACTTCATGGCCGGTGTACAAACGACAGTTTGAAGCGGCTGCTGGTGCGAACGGCTGGTCCAACAAAGCAAAAGCCACAGCATTAATACTGGCTTTACGTGGTAACTCAGCAGATTTGTTACGGACGATCTCACCGGAAAATGAGAAAGATTACCGCTATATTGTAATGCAGCTTCACAATCGATTTGGGGACAAACACATGAATGATGTATACAGGATCCAACTCATCAACAGCACGCAGAAATCTGGAGAAACGCTCCAGGAATTAGAAGCGGAGATTGAACATGTCCTATCCTGATTACCCTGTGAACATGTGGTGCGAGGTGGCAGGAGAAAGATTTTTCAGCGCCATTAGAGACACGGACATACAAAATGGCGTCCGGGTTAGCGGAAAGCGAACGCTACAAGAAATATTGGCGTTTGCTTTAACGTTGGAAGGTGCGCAGAAAGCCACGAGATCAGTCCGACGGACCAGAGTACTGCGGTCAATCGAGAAAGGAGGTGATAAAAATACGCGCAGGAAAATCGCATGCTGGGGCTGCGGAAAAGAGGGACATGTACAACATAAGTGCCCGAACCAAACAACAAAAGAAAAAGGTTCGGGAAACGAAAAGGAGCTAACGTAAACGGGGGCAAGTTAGCTCCGCAAAATAATGCCCCAGCATCGTTGTATCTGTCTGACTTATGCAACATAAGGACAATAGTCTAACGGTACAGGGTGTAATTGCTGGTCATCAATGCAGAATTATCATAGATACAGGCGCAAGTAAATCCATCATTAACAAGAAACTTATCGATCAAAAACACATCAGTGAAAGCAGTAACAGGGTGCTTCAAACCGTTACGGGTGAATCATCCCCGATTCTTGGCGAAGTCGATCTAGCATTGGAGCTAGATGGGTATGTGTTCCGGCATACATTTTTGGTGGCTCATATAATGGACGATTGTATCATGGGCCTGGACTTCATGAAAAAGAATGCAGTGAGTGTGAATGTTGAAGAGGAAGTTCTGCGATGTGGAAATATTGATTTCTCGCTAACGATAGAGGAAGCAGGTTCCAGTGCCAAAGTAGAAATTCTACAAGACCAAACAATTGCGGCAAATACTGAAGCTGTTGTAGAGGCGAGACTGGTCTATGGTACTGGGAGGCCAGCAATACAAATTATAGAACCAGACAGTCAAAAGTTAAAGGATGGACTAATGATAGCGCGAACAATCGTAAAAGTGAACGAGAAAGAGACAATTCCAGTCAGAGTGGCGAACTTTTCGAAAATCAACAAGAAATTGAAGAAGGGAACCATTGTCGGCATTGCTGAAGGTGTTTCGTCAATAACAAATGAGGACTGCAGAGACAAAGAAACTCAACGGGAGGAACGGGTTCTTCCGGAAACTTTGAAACCACTTGTCTCTGATATCACTAAAAGAGTATCAGGGTCGGAAGCAGTTAAAGCTACAGATTTATTAAAGGAGTTTGAAGATGTCTTCGTATGCAGTAAAGGGGACTTTGGACGAACGGACCAAGTGAAACATAAAATCAATATCGACAATGCAGATCCTATTCGTCAACCATCAAGGAGACTACCATTAGCCAAACAAGCAGAGATTGCTGACATGATCGAGGAAATGCATCAGGAGGGAGTAATTGAACCATCAAACAGTCCATGGGCATCTCCGGTAGTCCTAGTACGGAAAATGGATGGGACTACAAGATTTTGCGTAGATTACCGAAGACTGATTGACGTAATTAAGAAGGACAATTACCCTCTTCCTCGCATAGATGACACGTTAGATGCATTCTCAGGAGCAACTTGGTTTTCCACACTTGATTTAAAAAGTGGCTATAGGCAAGTTGGAATTGAACCTGAAGACAGAGAAAAGACAGCGTTCACAGTAGGAACAGGCTTATGGCAATTCACAATAATGCCATTTGGATTATGTAATGAACCGGCAACATTCGAACGACTGATGGGACATGTCCTACGGGGCTTAACATGGAAGACGTGCCTTGTATACTTGGACGATATCATCGTAATCGGAAAAACATTTGATGAACATCTCCAGCGATTACGAGAAATATTTGGACGTTTTCGAGCAGCTAATTTAAAGTTAAGTCCAAAGAAGTGGGAACTATTTCAACATGAGGTGAAATACTAAGGACATGTTGTGAGGGAATTTCCACCGATAAAAACAAAATAAAAGCAGTTCAACAATGGCCAGTACCAAAAGATAAGCATGAAATCTTAGGCTTGTGTACTTACTACCGGCGCTTCATAAAGAATTTTGCTAATATAGCCGATTGTCTACACAAGCTAACGGATAAGGGAAAACCATATGAGTGGACCGAAGAATGCCAGTCAGCTTTCGAGGAGTTGAAACATCGATTATGTTCTGCTCCGATATTGACGTATCCAAAATTTGGAGAAAGATTTATAGTGGATACTAGGGCATGGCGTGATTAATTTAATTACTTTTCGAGGTTTGTGAACAACTGGTTAATTGAGGCCTTAAGGTAATTAATTCCTTCCTATGTAAAAAAAACTTTTTAAGCACAATAGACTAATTTCCAAGAGAAAAAACTTATTATATGGAAGAAAAAAAAAATATTCTCTTAAAAATACATATGATTCTCTTTATTAAAAAAAAGATAGATAGATTACATTATGTTAGCAAAAACAGAGATAGAAACAGATTTATCTTTAATAAACAATTCTAACACTTATGTAAAAAATAAGAATCACTATTCATACAGGAACTAAAACTTAAAATATTAACAGAATTTCTCTTCTAATTATTATTAATACAATGCTTGTAAACATGTTGGGAGAATACAATATTTACACATATATTAAGTTAAAAGAAATTTCTTTGTTTCATTCTTTCTTTAGTCCAAAATCCATAAGACTATTATAAGACTCTTAATGCTCTCGTTTACTACAATTATCTTATAGGAAGCACGTTGTAAAATAGAGTATATTTGATTTATACTTCATTCTTTTTAATGAAAAATTTGTAATTTTCTTTCCTTATTTTGTGCGGAATTTTTTGTTTCTGTCATTTTCAAACAAAGCATTGGGAAGATCTCGTTCAGTTGTCCCTTTTCAACATTATTTTTCTCTTAAATGAAAGAATTAATTTTTTTGGCCTTGAATAATCAAAATTTGGATTAATTTTGTTTGTGGAATTAATTACTTGTTTAAACCATGCCCTAGTGGATACGGATGCTAGCAATATCGGAATTGGAGGGGTGCTTTCTCAACGGATCGAAGTTGAAGAAAAAGTCATCGCATACTTTAGTAGGAAACTTTCAAAACAAGAGGTAAACTACTGCGTCACCCGGAAAGAACTCTTGGCAGTAGTTGAAACTGTTAGGCATTTCAACAAATACCTCTACGACAGGAGTTCCTACTTCGAACCGACCATGCGGCACTTAAATGGTTGCTACAATTTAAGAATCCAGAAGGTCGAGTGGCAAGATGGATTGAGCGACTACAAGGATACCACTTCAAGACAGAACATAGAAAGGGGACATCGCATGGTAATGCTGACGGTTTATCTAGAAAACCATGCGGTGAGAATTGTAAGCACTGTGGTAGGCTAGATGAAAAGGAAGTAGTTATAGCGAAAACAACAAGAATAGGTAACGATGACGAGACTGGTATCAGGAATGAACAACTAAAGGACAAAGATGTGGGACCAAACCTTGAATGGAAAGAACAAGATCAGCGTCGGGGACGGAGCGATATTGCGGCTTATAGTAGTACAACGAAGAGTTATTGGGCTCAGTGGGACGCGCTGGAAATAGAAAATGGCGTTCTCAGTAGAAGATGGGAATCTTCTGATGGTAGAGATACACCAATACAGTTGATTGTGCCCAAGTCCAAAGTACATGAGGTACTTGGTGAAGTACATGGTGGGACTTCAGGGGGGACATCTGGGAGTCAACAAAACATTAGAAAAAGTACGAGAACGATTCTATTGGATAAATTGCCGAGCTGATGTTGAAAGTTGGTGTCGAAAATGTGACACATGTGCAGCGAACAAAGGGCCACAGAGACGAACTAGGGCAGCAATGAAGCAATATAACGTTGGCGCTCCATTTGAACGAATCGCAATTGATGTAGCTATTTCAGCAAATGGCCGGAAGTGTACGCCATTCCGACTCAAGAAGCTACAACAGTGGCAGAAGTAAAAATTGAAAACTGGATAAGTCGATACGGGGTTCTACTAGAACTTCACTCGGACCAAGGGTGGAACTTCGAATCAACTGTATTCCAGGAAGTATGCCAATTGCTGGGAATACATGAAACCAGAACAACACCCCTGCACCCGCAATCTGATGGTATCGTGGGACGTTTCAACCGAATCCTGGAGGAAAATTTATCAAAGGTGGTAACATCAGACCAAAGTGAATGGGAGAAACATATTCCATTGTTCCTAATGGCATATAGAACTGCAGACCATGACAGCACAAAACATACTCCATCGGAAATATTGTTTGGACGAAATATACGCCTTCCTGTGGATATAATGTTATGAAAATAAGGTACGACATTGCTACGAACAGCTGTGGATTCCAGGATGGTGACTTGGTATGGCTTTACAATCCACAGCGAAAGAAAGGAATGTCACCTAAATTCATGCCGAAATGGGAAGGTCCATATACCGTTAAAAAAAGGATAAATGACGTCGTATACCGCATCCGAAGATCTCCAAGGGCAAAAATGAAAGTGGTTCATTTAAATCGGCTATCAAAGTATCACGGGACTACTTCAGAAGATTCTGTTCGGGACGAACAGATTTAAGGAGAGGGTAGTCCACTAGAAATTGCTGGAAATATTCTACTTTCTTTATTAAATAAAAAGAAATCAGAATATTTCCAGAAGCACCAAATTAATTTATTTTCACACGACCGAAACAATAACAATGACATTTCTCCGAATTTGAAATGTCATAAACAAAACAATGTTTACATTTGGAGATTGTTCCGGAAGTGTTGCCACATAGTGTAAAAAGTCAGCGGAAATCGAACAACCAGACCTTTCGAGCACTTTCCCGAGACACACTAACTGCTATAAAAAGCAGGCGAGGGTCAGGTCTCGGATCAGTTAAAATCAGAATTTCAGACTGTGTGTTTCAAATATTAAAGCCGAGAGCAGAACAGTGATTTTGAATATCAAAGTAAAAATAGTGATCAACTATTGGAAAAAGTGATTGTGTATTTTTCTATCTGTGATAAATTAATTTCAATAATTAATTATTGAAAGACAAATATTTTTAAGGCTAATTGTTAAAGCAGAAATAATTATAAATAAAGTTTATACACTAAATTCACATAAATAAAAAGTGTTATCATTTTCATAACATCGAACCTAAGAGGTAGCACGCAACAATATTTTCCGTTAGTATATTATATGAAAGTTTTCGTAAGATTGAAATTGAAAGAAAAATTATTTGTTTAATGATTCGTTCTTAATTAAATTATATTTTACTTTAGCATTATTGTTTTGTACTAAATTCGAGCTTTTCAACTATTCGAATATCGAATAGAAAAATCTGAAAATAATTTACCAAAAGTAAAAAACATTAACAGAAATAAAAAAAATAGTAATAGTTTAATAAAAAAAAAGTTTTTTATTCCAGTTTTATTCTATTACATACATATTTTATATATTACTTTTTTCTAAAAACATGTATTTTAAAAATAAGAGTTTCAAAATTTAAATTTGTTCATCTTTTTGATTTAATTGCACCTGCTGATACTGATGAGGTAGGTCGTATAGTTATTAATGCGTTATACAGAACGTCCAACGTTGTCGACCATTTTTAAATGAATCCAATTCACAAAATTCTTTTTATAATTCATTATATTTATCAATTTTTTCATTATATTTATCAATGCGAACATTACAGTTTTCTGTAATAGAACTTATTGCATTTTGCAGTTGTTTTTCCAGCCTGTGGTGATAATTCTATTAAATCATCAGTTGAAGATGAGGTAGAATCATCATTATTAATATTATGTTCTTCACTAAATATTTGTGGATATATTTGTCCATAATTTTTACAGCAAATGAAATTGCTGCATTTTTTGAACAATATTTAAAATAATCGTTAGAACTTCCACTACGTAGATAAATGATCGGTGTCTGTTAACGCAGTAGGCTGATATTTTCGCCAGAAGTTTTTCTACCTTGAAGTTTTTTGTCGAAAATAATTTATTAATCCAATTTTTAATCTAGAAACCTTAGAACATTTTCCTTGTTTTTTAATTTGTATTGTAACGAAGTTACAAATAAAATTTTAACTTTTAACGGAAAATATTTTTTTGGAAAAATATTTTCAGTTGCGAATATAATTCGCAGTTAAAAAGAATCATTTGGAGTATAAGACTCAAAATAAACTCTAGTATAATCAGTCTATCACCAGACTCAGAGAAAGCCGTTTAGGAAGAAAGCTTTACTTAGGAAGACTGTGTTGGGAGTCACCCGTACCCCGACTTAGAAATCCTTCATAGTATAGTAGGACCTCTTCATAAGGGACACCTATTCGAGTCACCCGAACTCTTATAGGAAAGACCTAATTGATATTGGACCGCTCTGACTAAATACGGAATTCTTTTTTTTTCACGAAATAACCGACCACAAATACTGTCTGGAGCCGGCGAGCTCACCCCGTTACGAAAACAACGTTACAGTATAATTTTTCTGTCTTGTTTAAGAATCTCGATTGTGAACACTTTAAATTCAATAAAATAAAACTAAATTTTATGACGATTAATTTTTTGGTTTTATTGTTTTCAAACTTTTTTGTCGTTCCCCACATCGCGAAATGGCTCGCGATTAAACATTGGTGACCCCGACGTGATTCTCGTTGTTGGAATTTGAAATTCTTCGGGAAATTTCTACATGAAATTTTTATACATAAATACTTTCGTAGAAAATAATTTCGTTGGTTTCGCGAAAGTTCCGTGAGTAAAATTTATGGTAATTTCTAATCGCCATCAGTAAATATTTCGCAAAAATTCGATTCGAAATTTTTAAAATAATCGCGATATTTCGAGAAATTTCTATAAGAAATTTTGGACGATAATTTCGTTCATTCGCGAAAGTTCTACGAGTGAAATTTATCGTAATTTCTATTCGTAATTCGGTGTTTATATTTCGAGAAATTTCTATAAGAAATTTTGGACAATAATTTCGTTCATTCGCGAAAGTTCTACGAGTGAAATTTATCGTAATTTCTATTCGTAATTCGGTGTTCATATTTCGAGAAATTTCTATAGGAAATTTTGGACAATAATTTCACTGATTCGCGAAAGTTCCATGATTGAAATTTATCTTAATTTCTAATCGTAAGTGTGAATATTTCGAGACATTTTTAAAAAAAGTTTGTTTTTTTTAAAAAAAATGTATAATTTGTTGGTTTGTGAAATTTCTACGAGTGAAATTTAAGGAATTTCCAATCGGCAGTACAATCGTTGTTTCGTGAGAATTCCTTTAACTAAACCTTGTGTCTACTGAAGACCAATTTGAAAGTTCGGTTAATGTGAAACTATAAAAAGTGAATTTCGGGAACTTGTGTCTTGAGTTTAGAAAGTACAATCGTTTGAAACTTTCGTCGCGATTTCGTTGTGCAAATTGCAATTTGACATTTGTTGAATTTTGCTAACTTTAATTGAACAAATTTTCGCAAGCAGTTCGCTGAAAATTGTGAAGTGAACTTTGACTTTTTATGCCAATTACATATCTTGTTTGCTGTAAGATATTTGGTAACTGTTTCTGAAAATTGAACTCCCGCATGAGTTCTTCATCCGGTAAGTGACATTTAATATTTGTAAGTACAAGTTGTTTGAAATCAGGCCTGGTGAACTGTATTGGAAACTATTAGCCTAATATCGCTACATAATGGCTACTGTCGATAGTTTGAAGGCACAAAGAGCATCCGTAAGAGGTTGCATCACCAGAATCACCAATTACATCAGTAAAATAAAGAACCCTTTATTGGAGGATTTAGAATGTCGACTTGCTTTACTAGAAGCATATTTTAAACAAATTTCAAATATTCAAGACAATATTGATGATTTAGAACGAGGTGACGAGGCCAATCTGAAGATTCGCGGTGATATTGAAGACCAATATTGCGCTGTAAAATCCACGATTTTGCAATTAATGAGTAAGTTAAGAAGAAACTCAAATTATGAAATCAATAAGGAGCATAATGTTACGGGCAGCATGCCTCCAGTAATTCAAGCTAACCTTCCAAAAATCAAATTACCACAATTCTCAGGTAATTACACTGAATACACCAATTTCATAAACTCTTTCAACAATTTAGTGCATTCTGCTCAAAATTTGAGCAATGTTGAGAAATTTCAACATCTTCGGTCCTGTCTATCACATGAAGCAATTCGCACAATACAATCATTAGAGGTAACTGATATTAATTACGCTGAAGCTTTGAATTTGTTAAAGGCAAGATATGACAATAAATGTATTATATTTCAAACTCATATTCGACAACTGTTTGAAACTATTGCAGTTCCAAAGGCTTCGATAGAAGCAATAAGATGTTTAGTTGACAACATAAATGTTAATTTACAGTCACTTAAATCATTAGGTTCATTAGAAGACATTGTAAACGGTATAGTTCTACATCTATTTCAGAAAAAGTTAGATACGGAGACGTATGCCAAATGGGAAGATTCTCTAGATTTTGATAAATTACCAACTTGGACAGAATGTTCGGTCTTTCTGAACAAAAGATGCCATCACCTCGAAACAAGAGAAGAAAACAGCAAGCGAAATTCGCCGGCTGTTAATAAGCAAACTCAAAGATTACCTCACCGTAACTCTGGGTTAACATCTTTAAATGTAACCAAACAAAGTTGTATTATTTGTAATTCTGTTGATCACAAAATATATAAGTGTTCGCAGTTTTTGAATCTGTCTATTTTGAACCGATTTCAGAAGGTAAAGAATTTAAATCTTTGCTTAAATTGTCTTGGTAAAGGTCATTCAATGAAGAACTGTTCATCGTCTGGATGCAGAGTGTGTACTCAATCCCATCACACGTTACTTCATCGTTACAAACCATCTGATTCTTCAGAAAGTTCTAATGTTCCAAGTACGCCTCTGATCTCAACAAATACATTCGATCAAGCTATCAACCAAACATCATTGCACTCATCTTCGTTTGCTTCCAAATCGGATCAAGTGATTTTAGCTACAACTATGGTAGATATTCAATGTGGTCCAAATAAGTTTATGCCAATAAGAGTTTTATTAGATTCAGCCTCCCAGCTAAATTTTATAACTGAAAATTTATCTCAAGTCATTCAATTAAAACGAGAAAGAGTCGAAGTGGAAATTAGTGGGATTGGAGATATTAGTTCGAGTGTTAAATATTCCACTACTGCAACGATTAAATCTCGAATTAACAATTTTGTAACACACATAGAAGCATGTATTTTACCTAGTATTACTGGCATTCAGCCTGAAAGTCGATTAGATATTGACGGTTGGAACATTCCAGACAACATTCAGCTTGCTGATCCTAACTTTAACATTCCAAAGAAAATCGATTTGTTACTCGGAGCAGACTCATTCTTTCAGTTATTATCGGTGGGTCAAATCAAATTAGGAAAAGAATTGCCCATGCTTCAAAAAACCGTTTTTGGCTGGATAGTTTCCGGCAGATGCAAATCGTCACCCACTTACAAAAGTCTCTCCAATGTCATTGCTGTTTCACCGTTAGTTTCCAGTGATGGTTATTTATCTGAGCAAGTCGAAAAATTCTGGAAATTAGAAAATATTGAGAAACCTTTACACTCCTGGACAGAAGAACAAATTGGTTGTGAAACTCATTTTTTGAAGAGTGTTTCACGTGAATTAGATGGTAGATTTGTGGTGAGTTTGCCGTTCAAAGAGAATCCAAACTCTCTAGGAAGTTCATTGGAAATTAGTCGCAAAAGATTCTTGAATTTAGAACGCAAATTAAACAAAGACTCGGAGTTAAAGGCGCAGTATATTAACTTTATGAAAGAGTGTGAAGTCCTTGGACATATGCAATTAGTCCATCCAAATGATTTGTCTTCAATCAAATATTTTATTCCACATCATTGTGTTCTCCGCCCGAAAAGCTCTACGACAAAGCTTAGAGTTGTTTTTGACGCTTCTTGTCGAACCAATTCAAACTTATCGTTGAATGATATCCTCATGGTTGGGCCCACCGTTCAAAGTGATTTGTATTCTATATTAATTCGATTTAGATGTCACAAATATGCAGCAATTGCCGACATTTCTAAAATGTACCGACAGATTTGGGTATCATCAGAGGATAGAAAATTCCAAGCCATATTTTGGAGAGAAGATTCATCAGCTGAACTTAAAGCATATCTGCTAAA
Source organism: Xylophagus ater (assembly GCA_963422695.1). Classification (NCBI taxonomy): domain Eukaryota; kingdom Metazoa; phylum Arthropoda; class Insecta; order Diptera; family Xylophagidae; genus Xylophagus; species Xylophagus ater. Next base: position 40,893,420 of record OY730478.1, read on the forward strand.
TACAATAACTTATGGTACATCTTCCGCTCCTTATCAGGCAACTCGCTGTCTAAAATTTTTAGCAGAAGAAAATGTTCAGGAATACCCTATTAGATCACGTGTCATTCAATCCGATTTTTACGTAGATGATTTAGTTACCGGCGCTAAGACTATTGAGGAATTACAAATAATGAAAAAACAGGTTCAATCCGTTTTGTTAAAAGCAAATTTTGAATTGAGGAAATGGTTTTCAAATCACTCTAAATTCTTAGAAACAATAGATGAGGCAGATCGAGAAAAACCATTACAACTCAATGGCGTCAACATCATCAAAACATTAGGTGTAATTTGGGAACCGGTAAATGACGAATTTCAATTTAGGTGTCCACTAAAGACTTCTCGCAAGCACATTACCAAACGTACTGTTTTATCAGATGTCGCCAGTTTGTTTGATCCATTGGGATTAATCAATCCTGTCATTGTGCTGGCCAAAATATTTATGCAAGAACTTTGGGCGTTGAAATTAAACTGGGATGAATCACTATCGCTAAATCTTTATAATCAATGGCAACGTTTTCGTCTTCAACTGGAAGATCTAACCCAAATTAGAATTCCTCGTCACATTTTTTCACAAAATAAATTTAAAACTTGTGAGTTGCATGGATTCGCAGATGCTTCCGCAAGAGCTTATGGCTGTTGTATTTACATTCGTTGTGTCGATTGCTTTGGATATACGTCTGTACAACTCGTCAGTGGAAAATCAAGAGTTGCTCCACTAAAAACTTTGTCCATACCTAGATTGGAATTATGTGCAGCTCTCCTATTATCAAATTTGTTAGATAACATTCGTGCATTATTCGCTACAGTTTCTGGAATTACTCTTTGGATAGATTCAGAGATAGTTTTACATTGGATTTCGGCACAACCTTCAAACTGGCAAACATTTGTAGCCAATCGTGTTTCTCAAATACAAGAGATGACACCCGATGCTGTTTGGAGATATGTCAATTCAGAATTTAATCCGGCAGATATTTGTTCCAGAGGCGCTCTCGTACAAGAATTAATACATTCGATTTGGTTTTCTGGTCCTGAATTTTTAAAAAAACCATGCGAATTTTGGGCTAAGAACCAGCATTTTAGTCTAGACCCGGATAATGTACCAGATCGTTGGAAAATGAAGACCATATTGTTAGCGGCACACGATGAAATCATTATCGATATTATTGAGGATCACAAATATATTAATAATTTTTCAAAACTTTGTCGAATCTTTGCCTTTGTTCTTAGATGGAAATTAAACCCATCTTCAAGTCGAACTGCAGTCGAACTTTCTGCTGAAGAATTAGACAAAGCACTCACCAGCATCGTTTACAATATTCAAAGACAAGCATTTGCATCTGAAATCAAAAGTCTAAAAAGAAAAGAAGAGCTTTCATCAAAATGTAATATCAAAAATCTATGTCCGTTTTTGGATGATAATTCGCCTCAGTTGTTACGAGTGGGTGGTCGGCTACAGAACGCTGATTTACCCTATCAAGCTAAGTTTCCCGCTCTCTTGCCAAAAGGGCACACATTTGTTCTAACTTATTTGAATTACTTATATATAAAATTTCTTCATGCAGGGAGCCAGGCATTAGTCGCTACATTACGTCAACGCTTTTGGGTTATTAATGCAAAGGCAGCAGCTAACTATGTTGTCCGAAGATGTGTTCATTGCTACCATTATCGCCCAAAGATGTTAAAACAAATAATGGGAAATCTTCCGGCGCAACGACTTCAACGGACACGTCCGTTTTCAAATGCATCATCATTATCCCGTTGGCAAAGAACTTGTGCCCTTCAGCAACATTTCTGGAAGCGATGGACAAAGGAATACATCCCACAGTTACAGCAGCGCGTCAAGTGGATTGCTAAATCTCCCAACATCAAGATAAATACGCTGGGCTTAGTTGCAAATGACCAACTACCTCCACAACAATGGCTTATGGGACAGATTACACGTACATTTGAGGGTCGAGATGGTAATGTCCGAGTTGCTGAAGTTCGTACCCAAAATGGGATCATTCGTCGAGCAATTCATAAATTGGCACCTCTACCATTAGCAGTTGAAGATACGCAGACATCTTCAAGGGGCCCGGCATGTTAACGCAGTAGGCTGATATTTTCGCCAGAATTTTTTCTACCTTGAAGTTTTTTGTCGAAAATAATTTATTAATCCAATTTTTAATCTAGAAACCTTAGAACATTTTCCTTGTTTTTTAATTTGTATAATTTTTCTGTCTTCAATTTTTATACAAACATGAAACATAAATAATTTACTTCACAACATAAAAAATTGAGCGATTTCAATATTCACTTCTATTTATTGTATCAAAATCAGTTGTTACAACGGAAACACGTGAAATAAGTAGGAAATATGAATTTAGCATATTAATGATAAGTTAATAGTTTAAAGACTGAATTAAATTTTAACTTTGAAATGATCAATAATGTTTTAATTTATTACAAATTTAACTATGACTTGTTTAGTGTCAACTGTTTAATTAAAAATAACCTGTCGCGCTTTGGCATTTGCAAACTTTTCGGTAATTATCTCTTTTGGAATTGATTCCAGTAGCTCAGATTCAATTGAAAGTATAGCCAAATTGTTCAATCGTTCTTGGCCCATGGTTGTGTGCTCGCAATTTTGCCGCCCCCCAAACGTGCCACCCGAAGCAACTGCTTCATTTGCGTCGTGCTTTGCACGTCGCCGCCTTCAAAACAAAAAAGATAAAGTTTCTTATAGGTAATCAAATAAAACGCGTTTTATTTGATTACCTATAAGTGTTTAAGACTACACAGTTGTTCAAAAATTAATATAATATTAAAGAATAAAAATGGCAGCCAAGCCTCTATTGAACAAATTTGCAAACTTAAAAACAAAAAAGAACGTATTACTAGAAGATATAACATTTATACAGGAATGCAAAATTAAAAAAATTTTTCCAACTTTCATTAACATAAAATGCTCATTAGAAAATAGTGTTACCAAAAGAGTAATTTATTTTGCCAAACAGACATGGCTGAAGTTAAATTTGGAATCATTGTATGCCAAACTGAATACAGTAAATTATAATACATATATTTTACATTTAGAAATCCTGAAGTTACTTAATAGAGATGAATTAGTGGGTTTCGACAATTTCATAAGAAAAATATACGACAATGTAGAAAAAACAATAGATAGAAAAAGGTCGAAACACGCGAAAAAACTAAATGAATTAATAAATGAAAAATTAATTACAGAAAAACTAGCAAAAGATGACATACTACCAGTAAAGAACGTTGAAAACTATGTCATAAATAAGTCATCCGTAATATTCACAAAAGAGGAATTAGATGTTTTAAACTTAGGTCTCAATTAAGTTCCAAAACCAGTGATAAATATTGACCAAACCATAGTAGAAATTGAGACAGGGATCAAATACCACCCCCAAAACGAAAAAGAAGAAATAAGAAAATAACTCAGACCAATTTTAAAAGATATTTGCTATAGCCAAGAAAAAGCAAATGTTCATGAGCTAAATATACTGAAATAACTAAGGAAAAAAGATGTATATTATATGAAAGCCGACAAAGGTAACTCCATGGTCATTATAAATAAAGAACAGTACGAAAAATGCGTTTTAGATATAGTAGAAGGAAGCAGTTTTGAAAAAATTAATTCAAAAAATCCTTTACTGAAAATGACTAGAGAAGTAAATGCAACTTTAAAAAATCTAAAAGATATTCTAGGCTTTCTGAGTCGAATCCAATAATACCTTCGATTTATGTCCTACATAAGACACACAAAGAAGGAACAAGAACGATAATAACAAGCGTCAATAGCCCAACCTGCAAGATAGCTAAATTCCTTGTACAGAAGTTCAAAAAATTAACACCACCAAATGGTCTCTCTGCCAAAAATACTTTTGATTTTGCAGAGGAGATAAAAGACCTAAATATAGATAAAAATGAAGAATTATATCCTAGACAGATCTCCGATTTTAATGTTCATTATTGCCCAATCGGTCATTAAAACTCGATAATGACCTTTATTTACGTAATAATGATCAATTTTAAGTATCTATTTCAAGCATAATTATTGTTTTAATTATTAAATAAAATTATAAAGAGGTCCCAAATTTTTGCATCACACTGTCTACAGGGCCAACTACATTTAAACATTTTAAAAATTGTATGTGATATTGACATATTTCCTTCTTTCACATAAATTTAAAACGAGAGAAAATTATTTTTATTCCAAAAATTTCTTTAAATTTTGTTAAAAACAATAAAAAAACATTAACTTTATTGAATAATAGTTAATAAACATTAGGTCTGTTTTATTTGCCACTTGCTCTGGGGTAGAGCAAATTTTTACATTGAAAACAAAAATAACAAAAGTGCAAATCCTACACTACTTTCAGACCAGGGGTAGCTCTCACACCGAAATTAGTTCAGTTTTCTATCATAAAATGTGTATTAGCTAAAAATTTCCCATTTAATTACAATATGGTTGCTAAGCAGCGCTACAAACTTTTGAATTAAGGCTTTTTCCTACTCCTGCTTGTTTTATTTGCCACTTACCCTGCTCCGGTGTAGGGTATGGCAAATAAAACAGACCTACTGTGTAATAAAAATTAAAAAACTCATGAAAATTTTGAAATGACAATAATAATGATCATTGTGAAAAAAAGAAGATGTGTCATGGGTCATCCAGAAGTATCATTAAAAAATAATCATTGTAGTTAAAATCGCAGATCTGTCTACAGCAGTGGTCGGCAAACTTATTAGCCAAAGAGCCAAATATGAACATTACAACAATTTTAAAAAAAATTGGGAGCCAAATCTGCTTGTTTAGTAAACTTTTATTACACAAAATAAGTAGTAGACTAAATAAAACTAAATTTCATACTTAATAAATGTTTATTAATGCGAACAATGTGATTGCATCTCCTTGGAAAGTTTGAGTAAGTCAGGTTTGTATGTTGTTGTTTTTAATTTTAGGCATGATTCCAAGTTCTCATCAATAAGACGTTTACTCTTGATAATGTTCATGCTTGAAAAAGATTGTTCGCATATACATGTAGAACCGAAAAGGGAAAGAACAGCAAACGCGAGCTTTTTCAGCTGATCGTAAGAGACAGGAATATTATTCCAAGCGGTGAAAATGATCATGTCTTCCTTCTTCAGGTCCTTCAAAGCAGACCACTTGTGTTGAGAACTAAAATCACATTTTTTTTCTCCAATATTTCCAATTCAACACAAAGACGTTCGAATTTAGAGCGCCATATCTCCTTGTTTTTTAAATCCAGCAATTGTATTTCAAAGCTACCAATGTCAATTTCAAAAGGAGAAAATTTCAACTCGGTTATCGTAGCATTAAAAGGATTTTTGACAAATGCTAAAGTTGCTCTGCTGTTTTTAAATTCCTGAAACCTGCCGAGAAATGCTTCCCTCATATTTAAAATTATTGTTTTAAAATGATGTTTATCAATATTTTCTTGGCGATGCTTCAGCAGGCTCGGAAAGTGAAACAATATTTCCCTTTCAAAATCCTGAGCAAAAATGGATAATTTGTTTTCGAGTGTTATTACTTCTTCTAACATCGAAAAAATTAAGTTTCCTTCCCTTGTAGTTTACGATTAAGCTGATTTAGATGAGACGCAACGTCTACCATGAAATAAAAGTTTTGGATCCACTGATCGTCTGTTAGTTCTGGATAGTGAACGCCCTTCTCAAGGAGAAATGCTTTAATTTCCGGAAAAAGGGACGCGAAACGTTTTAAAACCTTCCCTCTTGATAACCAACGTACCTTGTTATGAAGCAGAAGATCAGCGTACTCACTCTCCATTTCAAATAAAAATTCTTTGAATTCGCGATGATTAAGAGCTTTAGCTAAAATGGAGTTGATAATGGTAATCACTAATTGCATAACTTTACAAATTTCATCCGGAAATGTTTGCGCACAAAGCGCATTTTGGTGAATGATACAATGGTAAACAAGTATCTCGTGATTAATTTTTTCTTTCAAAATAGCAAAAAACCCTTTTTTTACGCCGGTCATTTTTTTGGCCCCATCTGTTGAAATCGACACAATTTTATCGAGGGAAATATGATGTTTATCCATACACACAATTACAGCATTTGCGATACCTTCTCCACGCGTCTGACCTTTGAGTGACAATAATCCTAAAAGTTCTTCTTTAGGGCCTGAATGAGACATAAATCTTACAAAAAGTGAAACTTGCGCTGTATCATTTATGTCACAAGACTCGTCAACTCCTATTGATAAAGCCGAAACCAATTTCAGATCTTCGATATGCTGGGTGGTTATATTCGAACACATTTTAATTGTTCTATCTTTAATGGTTTTGGCAAACAATGGTAACTCTTCAATTCTTTTCAGAATATCTGCTTTGTTGTTAAAATCCCGAAATAGCTCTTCGGATGCATTTATAAAACAATTTTTTATGTATTCGCCGTCTGTGTACGGTTTCCCTCTCTTGGCTAAAAACAAAACTTGCCGTATTAATATTGCTGGAAGATTGCATCCAGTTATTAAACACATAAGTTGACGACTCTTGACTTTTCTGAAGTTCCTCAACTGCTTTCTTCCTTGCATCACCGGTAGGATATTTAGTGCTAAATGACGCATGCTTGTGTCTCTATAAATTTGACTTCTTGTTATCCGCGAATTTCTCCTTACAAATAAGACATGTCATGACAAGTCCATTCAAGTTTTGAATAAACGCAAAATTCTCGATCCACTCAACTTTAAATTAGCGGTTTTTCTTTGCTTTTTTTTTTTAATTGGGGTGCCTATAAAAATATTCCAAATATATTTTTTTCTAAAGCCACCAGTACAAAATTATTATCATTATTAAATTGATGAAAATAAAAATTTAAAAAAAAAATCTTTTTAAAAAATACAATTTTATTACTATATGTAACTGCACTAAAAAGAAAAAAAAAAATTTTTCCATCATCAGAATAACAAAACTTTTAATACAAGTATGACCAAAAATGCAAAAAAACTTCCAACATTTGGACAAATAGAAGTTATCGAAAAATCGATTACGAATTTTGTACCGGAGCCACAAACATACATAGCAGGTGTAATAAAATCGTATAAAAATACCTGTTAAGGTGCGTTTCCACCAAACGCGCAGCCCGCGGCTGCGGCGCGTTCTATTCCACCACGTTTCCACCAAAAGAGCAGCGCACATTTTCTGAACGCGCAAATTTTGTGCGTGTACATTTTGAACGTTTCCCCACCGAAAAAAGGTTGCGCGTGGAAGCAAAACGAGCTTCGCGAACTGTACGCGAAGCTGCGCACTTGGTTGAAACGGGAAATTTTTGCTTCGAAGTTTGCTCTCGTGTTTTTTTTTCTGTTTTTGTGCTTCCCGTCAACGATGGGAAGCAAAAATGTGTTTCGTGTTTACAAATCTCTTTTTTCTTGGAAATAATGAATTTTTTTGTGCATGGTCTTCGATATAATGCCTATTTTTTGGATTAGAATTTAAAATGTTCATTAATTAAATTAATTTAAATTTAGAAAAATTTTCATTCTCATTTTCTTCTAAAATTGTAGATTTCAAATATTCCAAATTTTTGATTCGAATTTCTACGAATTCATATACTAAATTAAGGATCATTGGAATTTCCGCGAATTTGAAAATATAGTTTTTATTAAAAAAAGATCCTATTTTCAAGTTATTTTGAAATTTGTTTTAATAGCTTTAGAGCTATAAAATAATTCTTTTTTTTTCAATGGCAAATCTTTCTATTTTCGGAAGGCTAATTACCTAAAATTTTTCAGTTTTAATCAGGAAAGTATTGAAATAAATTTTATTGTGGGTTTTTTCCTAGGATTTGGGAAATATTTTCTAGACACACATGTTGTTTATGTGCCGGATTACACGCGGTAGAAATCTACCGTCAAGTTTTGGGTAGAAAACTACCAAACCGATTAGACGTGGAATGCTTATACCACAGTCTTTTATACAAGCTACACAAGGAGTCAACCGTCAAACTGTTAGGATCTACTATTTTACTATTTCCAATGTACTTTTAGATTATGATTACCTGTTGACGGTCAGTAAACGAATGGCGCACTTGAATTTTCAATTTTTTTTTAAACCGACACAAACAGTGACTCTTGTTTGTGTGCGTAAAAAACTCCGTTGCGCCAACATTTCGAGAGGTAGATCTTCTGCCTCACCCAATGACTTAAATACTACTGGACTAGGATTCGCTTACTCGCTCATGGCTAAAATTTACCTCAGGGCGCAGAAACCTTTTTTTTACCCTAAATTTTAAAAACACCAAATAAAATTCACAGTAAATTTTAAACACCGAAAAATTAAAATTAAAAATTATTTTAAATTTTTTTGTATATGAATTATTAATAAAAATGCAAAATAAATTATGAAAACCAAAAAATTATTAATTTTTGCCCGTTTACAATCCCTGGTTAGTTCCAAATTCTGCAACTATCTGTCTTTTTCGTCAGTGTCGAATTGTTCAGGTCTGCCAACTTAATATGATCAAAATCACAGACGTGTTGTCGCCAAATTTAAAAATTTGGTTTGCGTAGTGAAGTAATATATTTTTAGCAAAGTTTATCACAATGTTACAATCCGAAAATGTAAAAAAAATGTTATTGTAAATAAAATAAATTGAACAAAATTATATTTTTGTTTTATTTACCTTATTTTAAAATACAAAATTTATATTTGCAAGAAATTCAAAAAATTGAATAATTCCCGCTATATTGTTTTTCGCTTCGTGACAAAAAAGTCAACCATTTCTGATGTTGGCAGTATTGTATACTCGGCGCGAGAAAGAGAAGTCCGGAAATGTGCCATTCGCTTCTGAAGGAATTTATTGCTTCGAGTAATCTAGTAATATATATATCTATGGCCTCACCCCAACCAACCGTAACCTATGTCTGCGGTAGAATTCTACCCAAAAAACACCGCGTGTAATCCTGCACTATATGTAATTTGGTTGCAATTTATTGCTATATATTGGATTGGGTTTTTTTTGTAATTACAACTGGCACCTATTTATATGGTGTGCATATGGAAATTATGAAAAGGAATACTTATGTTTTTTTTTCTGTCTTTTGATTGACAAGTGTAGTTTTCAATCCTTATAATAATCGTGTCATCTTTTACGCAAAGTTGTATAGTTTCCTTAGCGATCGTGATATTTAATTAGGTGTTCTAGTTTTTGAAAAGAAAAAAATAAAATGGAGTGGTCGGACGCTAATGTGTTAAAATTAATTCGCGCTTCCCAAGAACAACCCCAAATATGGGATGTTTCTCACTGAGAATATAAAAACAATTTGCGGAAAAAAGACATTTATGCAGACATTGGAAATTTATTAGAATGTAGTGGCAGTGAAGTGGCAAGAAAGTGGAAAATTTTAAGAAATCAATTCAGAAGAGAAAAAAACAAAGTGCAGGCAAGTAAAGTGTCAGGAGCTGGATCACTGCAGGTGTATACGTCAAGATGGTTTGCTTATAGTCATTTAACGATTTTGCATGAGGGATTTTTACCTAACGTGACGATAACGTCGGCGGAACCGATTGTAAAACAAGTAAGTTTATTTGACTCATTTATTTTGTTAAACATAATTATACTGCCAAGGTATAGAACCTTCTTGTGATACAAAGTAATTCGCAAATTCTTGGCGAATGTGTTGTGGGGTCATTCCCGCTCTTTCTGACGTTTTTTGTTGTGGTAGGAAATTTTTTTTTGACAGATTTAGCATTCTATTTTGAAGCATACCAAACAATTTTGAATTTTTAAAAACCCCGCCGTCTGAAATTCGACCTTGGCAGCCTATATCTACGTAGGTAAAATTGTATTGAGCGTCTACTAGTCCCAGTAACACAATGCTAAATGTTGATTTATAATTAAAATATTTACTGCCCGTATTCCTTGGCGCTTGTATTACGATGTGCTTTCCGTCTATAGCCCCTACACAATGCGGGAAATTCCAAATATTATCGAACTCTCTTTGTAATTCTACCCAATCTTCCGGTGAAGAAGGTATCTAAAAGTAAAGTTAAAAAATGTTAATTATATATTATTGTTTTTTTAAAAAATTGATTTCATTTATTTCAACCTTAATAAATGCTTTTATTACAGATAGACGCTTTAAATAAGAACAATTCTCGTCAAGGTGATGTGCCAGAAGAAGATAACTAAAACGAAGAAAGTCATCCCGTGCCAGAAACACCGCAGGTTTCTAAATCAAATAGAAAACTTTACCGCAAGGAAGATCCGAAAATAAACTTGGCCTACACGATGTTGCAGGACATTCAGAAAAGCAGAAAACGCGACGAATATGATGTAATGGGAGAAAATATTGCCGCTAAATTCCCAAAAATTGAAAATTAAAAAATTTCACTACCAGTGCAACGAGAAATCGATAAAATACTATATGGAAACTGGAGCGTATTCTAGCACAATAATTTCTGAAACTCCGTCTTTTGATACATCACAAAGTTTTGTAACGTGTGGCTAATACAACACGCTTACTTATAATTTTTTTCGGCGTGGTCAGCTTTTGCGAAAACCGCATGTTTTCAAAAATTCTTTCCAGAAAGTTCTTTTCACCTCATATCCGTGGTGGAAATAAGCTGAAAAAAAGAGCCCCGCGAGAGAACGAAAGAAGAGACCGAAAGAAGAATGGAAGAAAAATGAACGTGTCGTATTCTGATAGGCAGGATAAAGATTGAAACTAGAAAAAACCGGTTTTTTTTTTATTCAAACAGAAAAAAAAATTTTGCGAACAGGAGATGGAGAATGAAAAATTTGGGAGGGACAGTCAGTTTCGAAAGCTTGAGAAAAGGAGTCGGGTTGAAGAAAAAAAAAAAAAAAAATATCGAGGAAGAAAGTTTTAAAATGAGTTATCGCTTGGTATCAGTAATGTTAAGAATAAAAGCGGTTTGTTAAATGATAATGTGCAATTTTAGATTATTTGTGCGATTTCATGTTTTTACGGTAGAAAAAAAAAAATTTAATTAAAAGAGAAAAAAAGATTTTACTTGAAAAATTTTGTTTAAAACAAGAAAGAAAAAATATTTGGTGAAAGTGTAAAATAACCAATTTTCCAAAATATTGGTTAAAATGACAGAAAAGCTAGAATTTGCGGCATGTTTCTTGGAAAGATGAAATTTTCATTGATTTTCCCGTATTTTCTTTTCTATTATAATTTTATTTTAATAAAAGACCAAAAAAAAAAAAAAGAAAAAATAAAAAAACTAAGTGCCCCAACTTCAAAAAAAAAAAAAAACATATATACACATATATTTTTTTTTGTTTAACATTAGAAAAAGTAGGCATAGATTTTTTTTTTGTTTACTATAAAAATTCAAAAATATTCAAATTTGAATGTTCAATTATTTTCCGTGGTGTTTGATCCAAATGAAATGATTCTAAAAGTTATTACTTTTCAAAAATATTTCAAAAAAAAAAATAACAAAAAAAGGAAAAAAAACTTATTGGAATTTAATTAATTATCATCTAAAATTTTGTATTAATTTAAAAGGACTACGATTATTGGGCCTAATATTTTGGCTTATAGAAGAAATGTTGAAAAACAACCCAAAAAGAAAAACGCATTTTCCTTTTTGTAATGGCTGCTAATATCCATATTTGTAATTAACAGAGGAAGTAATATTTCTACAGTGGTACCACGGGATCACTATCTTCATTCATCTTCAACACGGACATTTTTTTTTTGTTGCTACCAAAAATTGAGAAGCAAAGAAAAACCAAAGAAGGGATTTGTTTTGATTCAATTCGAGTTTTTATTCTTCCCAGTAGGAGTTTCGACCATGGAAGCGAGATTTTCTACTTGCATCTTATTAATATGAAATATAAATGCGCTAATTTTAAGTTTGTTTGTTTTGAATAATTAAAGTCAGAAAAAATGTTACGAGAATAGTTTTCTTTTTTTTTAATAATAACAAATTTCGTTTGTAATGTAGTCAAAGTTAACAGAAAAGAGAAAAGGAAGGCTATTCTTTTTTTTGTGTTTATTCCCTACAGACTCGAAAAAGGAGGGCCTCCGGTTTCGAACAATTTAAGGGGGTGAGTACACTTAATTTGATGCTTTTAATGAAGATTTTTTTTTTTAAAACACACAAAATAACAAAATGAATAAAGTACCGAATAAATTTTAAACTAAAGAGGAATTGAATCAGTTAATTAAATAACGGAAAAAGAAAGGAAAAAAAAAAATTATATGTACAAATTTAATTTTTTTGGAAAGTTTTGAATTTATGAAAAAAAAAAAAAGAAAAAGAAGAAAAAATAAACAGCAAAGAAAGGTCGCTGTAGGAAAATCCAAAAAAATTTTCATAAAGTACTTTATAGTCTAACTATGTAAAATATTGTATTAATAATGTCAAACAAGAATTTATTTTGAGATGTCATTAAAATAGAGAAAAGATAATAGAAAGAATTCTCTTTGGTTTTTTTTTTTTCTCTCAGTAGTGATTCTAGAGACTCCCTGTGTAAACGCCGCTGAATAGAATGGTCGAGCGTGTGTAAAGTGCGAATGAGGGGGGAGAGAGATGTAAATTGAGTTGATGCGCGAAGATTACAAACAAATGCTCATTTGTAGGGGCGAGCATGGACATACGGGGATCGGCATTCTGCTGTCGGTCCATGTGGGAGGGTAGTGCCCCAAAGTCCGGTTGGCATTAACACCTTTGCCAATCGGTCCCGACATGCCTCGCAAGGCTTTCGCGGATGGCTGGTCAAGTTCCGGTGACCACCAAAATTAACGAACACTCCCCTTATTCGGTTTTTTTCTCGCAAAAACCGAATTTCCTTGCTTGATAGCTCACGCTATCACTATAAAGTCTTAACGACGTTTTCACTCATCATGCACGCATATAATTTATGTGTAACGCGATGACAGATGGTGGTGAGCAGCGACCCACCCCTCCGGCGAGCTAGCTAGTGCGATTCAGCTAGGCGTGCAGCCTTTTTGCTGCTCACATTTGCTGCACCATCTCATATCTTCTCCTCGCAAGGAAGGAGATATGCTAAATAGGTCATCAGGGGATTTGCTTCTTTCGACAAAAACCCCTAATATGTAAACCCCCCTTGTTACAGTTTATCAGCATCATTTTCAAATGAATGCGTGCCATCTACTTCAAAAACTAGTAATGTTTACTTTGAATGAATGTAATATTTGCCAATAAATGAATCAATTTTTATGTACTTTCATTATAAAACGTATTTCACTTACCTTTATATAATCTTTTAAGGTGTTAATAAGTGCTGAACAAACTTCAGGAATGGCTCTGGAAATCACCTGTTTCGAAACTTTGAAAAGATATGAGAGACTTATATAACTGTCTCCAGTGGCGAGAAAACGCAGAGTAATGGCAAGTCTTTCATCGACACTTACACATGCTCTGTAGTTAGTATTTCTCTTTCCGATTTTTGGTCCAATTGTTTGGGCGAAAAATTCAAAATCTGCCGATGAAATTCTTAAAAAATTCCGAAAACCACTTAGCTTATCAATTTTCAAATTATTCAATAACGTTTCCCTTTCTCTGGATCTTAAATAGGGTCTGACCCAACACCGTGGTGACTTTCGTTTGTTAGCTTCAGATAAAATAATCAACGAAGCGGCGCAAATTACTTTTTCTTTTTCAGAATACATGCTCCATCGGCAAAGTTTACTTCACAACTAAAAATCTAAATATCAAAAATCTAAAATTCTCGATATACCATATATAGTACGTATTCAGATGTTTTGATTTTCATTTTTGGAAATAATTTTTCAAACCGATATTCCAGGTAAACAATATTTCCAAAATAAAAATTTCATAATTTTTTCCATATATTTTTCGGTACGATAATAATTAATTTAATGAAAATTTAAAATCCTTTATTTTAAATAATAAAGTATTTCTGACATTAACATAATAACAACAAACGATAAAAATTTTCTCTTTAAAATTTTTTTATTAAAAACCATCGTTCCTACCTTCAAATAAAATTCCTATCCCATCACACTATCTTTGAATTGTGAAAATCATCGACGAACACGCGTACATGTTGTTTCAACATGAAGCAGAAAGTTCACCGTTTCCACCAAACGTTCATGTGCGTGAGGTAGCCGCGAACTGTACGCGACAAAGTTTTTTGGTGGAAACGAGCGGCGCGAACAGAACGCGCCGCAACTGCGCTCTGTTTCCACCAAACCCGCAAATAGCCCGCGCCGCATCCGCGCGCTGTTTGTTCGCTTGATGGAAACGCACCTCAAGATGTGCAGCTAGATTGAAAAATACAACAACTTTTTAATAAGACAGGACAACGGCAGACATGGTAGATAAGACAAAACTGTTCACACTGCAACTGCTGGTCTGTGATGCCAATTTGTACCCCCACTACTTTAGAAAAAGTATGCGCGCGCATGCTTGTGGTACCTTTGTATCACACCGGAGTACGCCGAAAACATACAAACAATTTCAGCCGGTAGCTTGTACCGGTTTGTGTTTACGTTTACGATAACTAATAAAATTAAACTCAAAGTTCGTTAGGTATTTTTACAACAATATAAAATTTTAATTACTTATCTATCTTTTAACTTAAACAAAAAATTATACATGTTCTCGATTTATAGAAGAATTTTAATTTATCAAAATAAGATGTAATTTTTTTCTTACCAAGTTCTTTTTTAAATGAAAATATTATTGCGCCTTCTGTGGATATTTGTGCCAGAGCCGCACTTAACGAGCCAAAGAGCCGCACTTTGCCGACCACTGGTCTACAGCATTAGTCTCCTTCGACGTTACATCTTTATACCCGAATGTACCGATTGCAAAAGCACTACATATTTGGCTACATAGTCAAGACCTCGAAGAAAAGATAATAAAAATCTACATGAATATGACGAAATTGTGCATTAACCAATCCATTTTCCAATTTAGAGGGAAGTTTTATAAACAAAAATTCGGCACATGCATGGGAAAGCCCCTATCTAGTTTCTTAGCGAACATATTCATGGCTGACATGGAATGGTCACTGAGAAACGATCATATTTTCCCACGTTTCTGGCGTAGATACGTCGATGACATTTTTGCCATAGTAGATAAAGACAAAGTAGAGACCCTTCATAATGTTTTAAACAATATACATGACAATATAAAATTCACTATCGAACACGAACAAGATAATAAATTGTCCTTTTTAGACTTAGGAGTTACTAGAATAGGCAACAGTTTAGATATATCTGTCTACAGGAAATCCACAAATACAAACAGATATATAACACATAATTCACATTCTGCATATCAACATAAAATGGCAGTGTTCAATAGCATGATATATAGACTGTGCAAATTGCCAATAAATATTAACAATTAAGTTAAAGAACTTAAAAACATAAAGAGAATGGCAATCTTGAACGGTTTTAAGCCCAAAAAAATAGATGAATTAGTAACCAAACATTCGAAGAAATTAAAGAACAACTCTACACTACTAAAGCAACGAAAGAAAGAAGACTACAAGTGGGTAAAATTCAAATATTTGGGAAAGTTCTCCTATAAGATTGGATCGGTACTCAAAAAATATGAGATTAGACCAATAGCGGAAAAATAAAAGAAATACTGGGTAATCCTAAAGACAAGATTCCAAATTTGAAGAAATCGGGAATCTATGCCATAAAATGTATTGACTGCCCCAAAAAATATATAGGACAAACACGTCGCACTATTCATAAAAGATTCTTAGAACATAGGAACCATTGCAGTAAAAACGAACCAGAAAAATCTTCTGTAGCCAAACGTATGTTGGAAAATGAACATGATTTTGACAGGGAAAACCTAGAATTAATAAAAGGCATTAACGAACCAATATACCTTGACGCATACGAAAGCTTATACATATATAGACATCGTGGAAGCTTATTGAATGCTGATAACGGTCCAGTTCAGTCAATTCTTTTCGGCTACAAAAAACGGTTTTAACAACAAAAAACTTAAATAGAATAAAAAATGTTTGTTCCCTAACTACAGACAATATTTAAGTATTGCCGTTTAATTTTGAATTTAAAATTTTAAATGTTATATATCGACATTTAGTCTGTGAAAATATGTTAGTCGGTTAATAAATAATAAAAGTAATAGTTTTCCAAACCAAAAAATTTTTTGTAAAAATAATTATGTATTTCGTATTAAGTTAAAATTATTGGTAATATTTCATAATATCTCTTAAGAATTATTTTAAATAATGTAAAAAATTTTATGAAATCTTCGTGTATTGTTTTTTAGTTTGACGCTGATGATGGCTCTTAAAATAGAGTTGAAACGCGTTCCATAAACAATGTTTAAATTTGTGAGTCTACAAAGGCGTTTTATTTGATTACCTATAAGTATTTAAGACTACACAGTTGTTCAAAAATTAATATAATATTAAAGAATAAAGTTTCTGTGTTAATTAATCATCAATTATAAAACCAAAAAGAGTTTTAAGAAATTATTTTTATGTAGTTTAATAACCTCCAATAAAAAATTCAAGAAATTTCTGAGAACAGAAAAAAAGTATGTAAGGCAATAGGTTAACGAATCCATGTGAACTAATAAGTTATTAAAAATAAAAACAATATTCAAAAAACAACAGAAAATATTTCAAATCACCTGCTTTTGAAATTTTAGTTCATATGGGAACCTTTGTATACATTCCGTCGTAGTTTGGAACAGCTACCAAAATTATATAAATTATATAAATATAACTCCGTCGTAGTTTGGAATCGGCCAGAATATTACATATGCGTTGGGATATAAATGAAAATTTTTTTACATGTGTCAAAAATTGATGTGGATAATAAAAATTGTCCCAAATGTAAACACATGTGTGAAAACATATGTAAAAACACGTTGTGAAGCGGCACCTTTACTTATTAGAAATAATTTATTAGAAAAACACCATTATTTTTTGATGTATTGTAGATTGAACTATGTATACAATATATATTTTAAATTATGTATTCAAATATCAATTAAAGTTCCTCTCATCCGTTTTGCAGGATTTCCTTCATCACTTTTTTGCCGTGTCCCAATATCTGACAGCTTCCCGCCTTTCCGTTGCAATTGTTTTTCTATGATTCTAGCATTATTTGCGTAACTATCCGCAATTTCTCGCTATAAACAGATAGAAAATATAATATTTTAGTAATTTTCATTTAAAAGAAAAGAAAAGGAAAAATATATGTACATTATATTTACGGTATTCATTCATTGTCTTTCGTAAAATCCTCGTATTCATCGTAAACGTCGTAGTTTGGAAGTTTTTGTATGAGAAATACGAAATTTACGATGAATACGAGGGTTTTACGAAAGACAATGCATACCCTAATTACATTACCAATTTATTTTCATGTATTTTTTTACTTTTTAAATTTTAGTTTTCATGCAGTGTCAAAAATCTCTCGTATTTAGGAAAAAATGCGAAATTTGTAATGGGAATAGCCAAGTATAGTATATGTAAAGACAAAAAAACTTAAGAAATGCTTTTATAGCTTATGCGCGTCAAATCCGGTCAACCGATTATAATGCGCATAAGCAAGAATAAGCATATGATAGTACGCAGTCAATAAATTATTTTGAATAATCTAAGTGATTTTAAAAATAGCCAACCATTTAGAAAACTAATTTCTTATAAAAACCAAATTTTGAAGTCATTTTTCTGCAAAAACTATTTGGAAGTCAATTGAGAAAAATTCCATACGGAATGTACTAATTGATTTATATTGCTTAAACATAATGAGACGGAAATCAAATTTAATGAAAGCTCAGCTGGACATTATAATTGCAGTATATGACTCATTAGTACTTTTTAAGTTCAGATATACTTGGCCTTCAGCCTAAAAACTTTTGTGTAGCTTTTCAAAACTTTTTAATTTATCCCTTAGTTATGTTAAAAATGACTGATTACGAAGAGAAGTAAATTATTATATGGAACGGAAAGAAAAATTGTAATATAAATACAAAATAAGAAATATTCTCTTAAAAATGTATATGATTCTCTTTAACTATCATTTTTTTCAGATTACATTATGTAAGTG
Organism: Xylophagus ater; assembly: GCA_963422695.1. Lineage (NCBI taxonomy): Eukaryota > Metazoa > Arthropoda > Insecta > Diptera > Xylophagidae > Xylophagus > Xylophagus ater. The sequence continues at coordinate 40,911,526 of OY730478.1, forward strand.
CAACTGAGATAAAAGTGAATCTAGCTTTAATAAACAATTCTAACAATTATGTAAATAATAAGAATGCCTATTCATACAGGAACTAACACTTAAAATATTTGTAATATGCATAACAAAAAATCTCTTCTACTTATTATTCATTTTGGTGCCTAAAAGTATAAAGAAACGGAAAAATGTTGACATATTTTTATTTTTAAACGAAAATATTCAAAAATTTCTTAAGATCTGTTCACACCAACCATTGACATGTATACTGGACTGGGACTCGCTTACTCACTTATGACTAAATGTGTTCCTCAGGGCGCACATGTAACCCCTCTTAAAATAGCGGTGAATTTTTCACCAATCATGTGTGAAGTTTCTTGTACGAAATAAACGGTGGTGTGAACGCATTTTTAAAAAGGCGAATGCACACACTCATGTATAGCCCATTCTTACGAAAAACAATAAACTATAGGTTCTTCTTTACAAATATAAAAACTTTTCGATATTCTGCATTTTGCATATGTGTACTTTAGAAAGAAGAAAAAAAAAGAGTGCTCGCCACGCACGTTGGAAGTGAAACTTCAAGGATGGAGGAATACGAAACTTGTAGGCTAAGCAAATAATTGAAAAATTTGTAAAGATATTTATAATTGAGAATTTATCTTTATTATCAACTAGCTGGTGCCCGCGGCTTTGCTCGCGATATTCATAGAATATGAAAGTAAATTTAATTTCTGCCTATTATTGATCCCTTTCTTTCTTCGCCCCGGGCAACCCCCCACCGAGCGGAGACATATTTTATATTTTTAGCCTATCCAGAATGTACATTCCGAGTTATGAAAATTCGATTATTATTGAGAGAATTATTGACGTTTTTCTATTTTCGCCCCCATAAACCTAATTTTTTCCTTTGCATATACCTCTTTCTCTGGCACTCTTGTTAAATTGGGTAGGTAATAATAACTAAAACTAATTCATTCAATTTTAATTTGGAAAATACCCATTTTTGAAAAATATTTTGGGAGCAATGTAGAGTTTGAAACAGTAATTATATGACGAAATAAATGGAGTCATTAGGTTATTTTTTTCAAAAAAAAAATGGAAAAAGAGCCACTTTAGACACTCACGTTACCTTACATGTAAGAATTCCATTTCTTATAAATTATTGGTATCACTGCTTATTTTAACTTTTTAACCACGTTTTAAAGAAATCTGACAATCGCAGACTTTTTGGAATTAGCTAGATTTTTATTTTTGAACTAGATAAAAATAAGTAAATACATACCGCCTCAATTTCATCTTCCTCTTCGTCTATTGTGGAAACTGTGACAGAACTGAATTTTCCCATATTTTTCGTATGACGTGTTATCATAACTTTTTGAGGTTGATTCGCAGCTAAAACGCGTCCTAGAACATCTTCAATTGGCTGTGAATTCGGAAGGATGGAAACTTGTTTTTCTTGTTTATGCTTTACTAATGCTCTCTTTATAATGAAAGTAATATTAGCATCTATTGAATGGCGATAATATGCGGGCAAATTGCAGGACTTACACTGAAAAAATTTTAAATTTAATATAAATATAGTTCAAAAAATATTTATTACGTTAAGTCTATATTGTCTTTCAACGCCGCCATCACGTTGAATGTAGACCGTGTCCCCAGAGTTGTATGAAAGTCTGTGAGCTCTCTGTGTACCATCGATAACCCTTGCTCCATCAGTTTCACGAAGAGGTAGTTTATCGATTGAACAATCTGCGTGATATATCAATTTAAATTTAAAAGTGAAGTTTAATAATTGAAACAATATTTTACCTAATATTAATGAGAGTCGACCGCAAAGGCAATAATATATGTTTAAAGGCATTTCTTCATTGCATTCCTCTTGATCCTTGGAATCAGAGCACACAATGCTTCTTGATACCACTTTCGGCATATTTGTTATTATTATTTGATAAAACTTAAAGTAATTATTTCACTGAACTTTTCGTGTGTATTATTGTTGAAGAAATCACGTATGTTTTTATATTTAGATAATTCTTTGAACTTTTATCTAATATTATTATATTTGTTGCAGTCAAAGAATATATGAGCAGTATGAAATGTCACTGTTAGCTTTCGCCCAGAAATTATAGAGTAGGATTTGTCAAAAATGTTTTTATACTATGTGCGTGTGAAGCATTTTTTATGGCATTCATTGAATACAAAAATTGAGCTCTTCATGACATTTACAAAAAAACTTTTTTGTAGATTTTAACATTTTTCAAGCGTGATCAAGCGACAAAGCAATATCGCTTACTTCGCTCTATCTCCTTGGAAATTTCTACCAAAAAACATTTCCCTAAAAATTTGACAAGCCCATAAAAACCACTATAATAGGGGATTAATTTATGATTAAAGAACGGAAAAAGTCTGCCAGTAAAATTTCCCTTTATGTCATACAAAGCTCTAGTTTATTATATGGTGGTCAAAATTTGGTACTGATTTTAAATAATAAAAATTTTAGGTTAGGCCTAAGTTATACGACGATCATTGTAATGACGGAAATAATTTTAGAATGGAAAATTAACGTATTACAAAGGTTATTTCTTTAAAAAAAAATAATGCAAAACATGGGAAAAAGTTTAGTAAATAGATTTTAAATAAAAAACCTTAGGATTATCACGTAATTTGTTTTTTATAATGATTTTTATAATTTGAATGACGGTAACATGTTTTAATCGATCAGCTGTTTTGTGGATTCCGTTTCTATTTAATTTCATTTCACTGGAGAACTGCCTTCATTAGGAATTTTTCGTCGACATTCTAACCTCAAACTTTAGCGTCCCAATAAGAAAATAATAATATATAAAAAAAAAATGGAGAAAATTTGTGTCTCATCGGTAAAAAAGGAAAGGGAAGAAATAATCTAATTGGATTTGATGAAAAAAACCATTATACGACTTAGCTATGAACGAAAATCTGACTGAAAGTTTCTCTGACATTCGTAAAAGAGGTATAACCAACTTTCATTGAAAATCAAAGAAAAACGCTCGGTTTCCACTAGTTCCACAATTTCCTTCATTACAATGATCGTCGTATAACTTAGGCCTTAACTAAAAGTTCGAACAAGGGTTGCCAGATAGGGGAATGAGGGGAATCAAATATTCGATTACAAAACCCTCTACGAACAACGGACGAATATTAGTATTCTTACGTTAAGTAATTAAAGTTAAATTAATAGTAAACATTTTTTAAATAAGCATAAAGTAATACCATGTTTCCATCTCCCTCAAATCTTGAGATTTTGCTAGATTTCGCCAAATCTACATCCAAATCTATTAGATTTCCCATACAAATAGAGGATTTCAAAATCTTCAAATTTCAACGAGATTTTGTTGAAATCTCCTTCGAAATCTCGTAAAATTTTTGTGCCAACCCTGCAACCTTATTCCGCGCTATTCAGCAATTATCAAAATTGGCAAATGGTCGACCCTTTTCAATAATTTGATTTACGCGCCTTTTTCCTGCGTTTGAATTTGGTTTTTTTTTTGTAATATTTTAACAAACATGAATTTTGTCTCCTTTGACCCAAAAATACATATAAATTTTTTCAATATCCTCTAAAAAAATTATTTTTTGGAATATTTCCATCCAAAATTCATTTTTTTTTTCTAGTTTTCAAAATTGTAAACGTCAAATGAAATCTCGCAAGGAGATGGAAACACTTTGAAATTTCTTTCTCGAAGTCTGGAGATTTCAGGGAGATGGAAACATGGTATAAAGTTAAAGTGTCAATTGCTAAGTATATTTTTGTTATTATTTTTTATTATTGGTAATATTATTGGCCGGTTTTACACTGGTCTTACATGCGCCTAAGTAACTCGGGTATATCCATGCTGATAATGCTACACTGGTCTTCCATGCGCCTTTCTTCACTGTGAATTTGTATACGTCAGATCAATGTGTGTGTGTCACGTGGGGGAATTTTTCTAGTTGATTTGAGCAGAAAACCAATGGGAAGTGTTTATGTGTGCGTTTCTTCAATTTTGCACTCAAGCTAAAGCTGGCGCATTTCCCCGGCATTCGCGCACCCTTCTCGCGTATCAATTTTTGAAGAATGCGCCCGTTTGAAGACCAGTGTAAAACCGGCCATTGGTAGTTTCATTTGTCAAAATAAATTCAGCACCTGCAAATTTCTCATTCAGCACTTTACTATACATTTTGCTTGCGGAATCGCATCAAATACAAAAATGTACACTGGGAGTAGGTGAGTTTTTTCATTTGTGTACACTCAAATTTTCCTCACAGTTGCGGAATCCGGACCCCGGACCCAGGTGTTATGAAAAATAACACATGGCCGGAAAAGCCATAATTAAAAACCATATAATTAATTTCATAAACTTATTGAAAAATAGTGAATTTATTTAGGAAAATAAAATCAGCTTACACTATAGTTGGTTACTGTATTGTGTTTACATAAAATTTGAATACGATTTTTGACATTCAAATGGAATGGTTTTTCGACATTCTGCTCCATACTTTAGGCTATTGAATTTTCCTTAAATTTGCATGTGTTTTTGACAATCCAATATGATGGTTTCCGCGATGGTTTTTATATTACCCTGGAGGCAATCTCGACGGACGCAACGAACGCGTGAAGTGTCAAATAAAAGTTAATTTCATATGAAATGTATAGGCTCAAATATAATGTGCTCTGCCTGGCATAGGAAAAGACAAAAAAACTGAACGAATGCAACCTTATGCCAGCTTATGCATGTCAAATCCGTAAAACTGATTATAATGTGCATAAGCAAGAATAACCGTTTGCCTCAAAAATTTTTGTTTTTTTAATTGGTTTTTGTAATGTAAGTGATTGAAAATCGTTTAGAAAACAATTTTTCAAAAACAAAACCAAATCGTCCAGTCACGTTTCATCAGAAAAATATTTCCAATTGAACTATCAAAATTTCCGTACGGAATGTACTAACTGATTTGTATTGCTTAAACATAACGAAACGGAAATCGAACTTAACGAATGCACGCGTATGCATAATATAATCTTGGAATTGGACTCGTGTATATTAGTACATTCTGTCAGTTTTGCTATGCCAGGCAGAGCACATTATATTTGAGCCTTATGGGAGGTGGCAATCTCGACGAGACGTGACGGACGCGACGGTTCAGACGTTGTAAAGTTGACCCTGGAGACAATCTCGACGGACGCAATGAACGCGTGAATTGTCAAAAACGTTAGTGACGGTATAAATATTTTTGTGTAGGCAAACTCGACGCCGTCGATGAAATTTGTAATTTTTATTATTATTTGATATAATCTTTGTGTTATAAGTTAAAATAGTTTTTTAAGTAGTGTAAATTAATAAAAAGACACTTCACGCGTCCGTCGCGTTAATTGCGTCGTTCGCGTCCGTCGAGATTGCCTCCAGGGTGATTTGTATTCAACTTTTACGTGACGGACGCATTCAAATGACATTTTAAAATTTTTGTGTGAATTATTTTGTGAAAACTCAATTTAAAAACGGTATTTTTGTTTTTTATTAATTTACACTACTTAAAAACTATTTTAATTTATAACACAAAGATTATATCAAATAATAATAAAAATTACAAATTTCAACAACGGCGTCGAGTTTGCCTACACAAAAATATTTATACCGTCACTAACGTTTTTGACAATTCACGCGTTCGTCGCGTCCTTCGAGATTGCCTCCAGCATAATCAATTGGTTAGTTACAAAAATATTTTCACTTTGTAAAGAAGTTAAGTAGTATTTTGAATTTACAAAAAATCCAGGAGTTGTGGAAATGTAGTTTTTGAATTAAGACTTACCGTTACCGCTAAAGGATATAAACTAAATATAAAAAAGTGGAAAGCAATTTGAAGTATTGCTATGGCAAAAATTTTAATAATTGAACCTTTTTATGGTGGAAGTCATAAACAATTGCTAGATACAATTTTAGAAGGTGAAGAGTTTTAAATTTCAGAACGATTTAGTATTGATTTTTTCTTTTTCAGGTGTTAATAAATTAGATTATGAATTATTTAGTCTTCCGGCAAAGAAGTGGCATTGGCGTGCAAGAACCAGTGCTCTTCACTTTTCGCAAATAATTCCTATCGATCATCAGTACTGCATTTTATTTACCAGTTCCGTACTTAACTTGGCTGAATTATTAGGAGTTCGATTAGATTTAACAAAATGTAAAAAAATTGTATACTTTCATGAAAACCAACTTATTTATCCTGTACGGGAAGTGAAAGAAAGAGATTGCCAATATGGACTCAATCAAATTATGACCTGGTACATAAATTTCCAAAGGACGATAAAATTATTTCGGGGTTTGTAGGAATTTGTTATACATCTAGTACATAGTGATTCGGTCAAACAAAAATATGTTTTAGAGTCGATAGAAGCGGTGATATATTGCGACAAGTAAGACAAAGGTTCTATGTGACACTACTATATGTTTCGAGTGAATTGAGTTTAAAGTTTTGAGCGTGTCTATTTTTTTCATCATTTGACAAACATTTTCTTTTTGTGAGTTCAAAAAAATGTTTTTTTTTTTGCAATTCAAATAGAACTGAGTGGCTAATCAATGACGTGGTAGAGAAAAGAACACCAAAGTTGTTGATTTTGTTATAAGAAAATTTATAACAGGTGATCGTGAGGTACTTGTTTCAATCGGGATTTTTTTATACATCGCGCGCGAATAGTGAAGCTTTTATTGCGGTTTGACTCAGTAGTGAATACCATTTCACCATGGAAAGACTTACACCGGTGGAGCGTCTCCAAGTTGTAAAGCTGTATCAGAGCTCTGTTTTATCGCATAATTTTGTTTAGCGATGAGGCTCATTTCTGGCTAAATGCATATGTCAATAAGCAAAATGTCGTATTTGGTTCGATGAACAACCCGAAGAGTATCAAGAGCTACCGTTACATTCAGAGAAAATGATGGTTTGGTGTGGTTTATGTGCTGTCGAAATCATCGGTCCATATTTGTATTATTTTCTTTGGAGTTACGTGAAGTCTAAAGTCTACGCGGATAAGCCAACTACGATTGATGCCTTGGATGCAATCATTACTCGTACTATTGGCCAGATTCCAGTCTTAATGCTCGAACAAACGGTTCAAAATTAGACCCAAAGAATGAACCAGATTTGAATGACATAATCTTCAAAAGATAAATGACATTGGTGGTTCTATCGGTTCTTTTCACCATCCCATACAGTTCTATTTCAAAATATGTTCCTGAACCTCAGGATGAATCATCCTAAATAACTCATAGAACTTGGATTCTTTCGCACTTATTGCCACGTGCCTTTTCTGGCTACTTCGCTAACTTTCCGGACTTTATTATTAGTTACACTTTGGCATTATATAAAAATCAAAGTGTTCAAAGTTCAATGAGAACATAATCGTTTTCGTGTGGTGTTGGGATAGGAATAATTTTAAGCAATTCGTATTTTTGATTTGATACGAGTGGTATTCTGAGGCTAAAAATAATATTTTGACTAGTTATTCGTGTTTTTACTTTTAGTAGAACTCTCAGATTTGGAGCTGAATTGTTTTTTAATACTCGGACTTGCGTTTCTAGCAAAGTGTAATTAATAATGAAGTCCGGAAAACTAGCCAAGTAGCCAGAGAAAGCATGTGGCAATAAGTGCGAAAGAATAGGCAAGAGTTTATACAGTTTTCATAGGCAAAATCCATCAGGAAGGGAGAGAATGAAATGTTTTTAAAAAAGTAAATGAAAAACTCTTAAAAACCTTATATTTCTTCATTGCCATATAATTTTCAACACGTGCTTCTTTACTTACATTGTATTTCTCTTTCACCCATACGTATAATATGTATTTTTGAAAAAGAGCAGGCAAAATTTGAAAAACGGCGGTACGGTAAGGATAGGAAGTTTCGCGACTTTATTATTAATTACACTTTGGTTTGTAGTTGCTCAGGCGTTAATAATAGACGGTTGATTTTACCATTTTGTGTATCAATTATGACATCCAGTAGTGCTGTTTGTATTCTTTGATATCTTTCCATTAATAATGTTAGAAATATCGCCAAATTATTCAATTGTGGTGCTCTGGTTTGGTTTATTAATTCGATATCTTCACTAAGGGTATTATTTCGTAGAGCTTCTATTTATTTTTGCATGATTTTGAATTTTTCGATCGTGAGTTCATCTTTTTTAATGATGCTCATGGTAGCTTCAGTGATGAATGTCTGATTTTAAATTAGTGTTAGTAAGTGTTGTTCCTTCGTTCTTACTTTTTGTAGTTGTTCCTCATGGTATTTTGCAAAGTCAGAGTCTAAAACTCCAAAAAGTGAGTGTGCTATATTTCCTACTATATTTAATGCTCCGTTCTTTTTATGTCTATGAATATATGGTTCACAATTTGCACTGTATAATAGTTTATTATTGTGTTCCATGTCCATTAAATGTTATTGGAATAGTTTCGTTACTCCCAAACAATATTTTGGTTATCTGGAGTTAATTTGTGGCAGAGTATATTTATATTTTTAAATGTGTTCCGGAAACCAGTTCGTGCCAGTAATTTGATAAATTGTAATAAATAATGAGGTTCCGCTCGTTGGTGGATAAAGCAATACGTCCAACTTTTTCGAAATAAATTCCTGCTAATATTGGGTAGCATATCTAAAAATCTAAATACAAAGCAAGATCGGAAGTAAGTAGTTGCGCCCTTAAAAAACTAAAGATGCGATTACACAAAAAGTACAAGTTTTCTCTTTAAAAGACATTTTTCAAGCTTTTTCTCACACTGTTATATAAATAAAAAACGGCTTCGAGCCAAAATAAAATAATTCCCCCTGGTTAGGACATTGAGGATTAATTTGTTTAGAATTTTCTTATAATTTTTAGCATAATGACATTTAGTATTTAATTTAATATTATTTCAATATTATATATTTTCATAGTTTATCAGCTGACGAGGTTATCTTTAATTCAAATTTCAATCGTACATCGTTTCTAAATAATATCACTTCATTCTTAAATGTTCAACCGGATTTTAAACTTAAAAATATTCGTGAAAAAATTGAACCAAAAAGCGAAGTTCTTTATTTTCCAATTAAATTTCATATAATGCCAAAACGCAGTCACATTGAGGAGTTAAGTACTTTGCATTTAATTTGGCCTCATCGTTGGGAATATGATAAAAACCCACAGCTTTTAACAGAAGTATTATTGGAACTAAATAAAAGGCAATTAGATTTTAAGATTTCTATTTGTGGTGAAAAATTTCAACAAATTCCTGAATGTTTTGAAGGCATCCGTGATAAGTTGGGATTGAAATTAGTTAACTTTGGATATTTGTCACGTGATGATTATATTGAAACGTTAATGAGTGCGGATATTGTTATATCAACTGCTGGACATGAATTTTATGGTGTATCAATGTAATTAACAAAAAAAGGATCTGGTGTAATTTCCTGGACCCAACAACAACTATTAACATTTGTCATTTAATTATCAATTGTTTTTTTTTAAATATTTTCTTATTTTTATGATATTAGTAGTGACTTAATGCATGCTCGCTGCGCTACGCTCCGCTCGCTACCCTCTTTTAAGGATTTATACTGATTGGTTCCAAATATATTACAATGACTTTGTTGTTGCGTCCGGGATATTACACCAGACCGCAAAAAAATTGTACAATTCTCAATATTCTTCAGAACCAAAAAATTATTCTGAGCCCAGTCATGACATGACATCAAAGACTAATTCGAATTCTGGCGCGCTCATAACTACAGCTGTCATAAAAAAATATCACAATTTCTGATCAAAAATATTTTGTATCACAACGAAATTTTCTGAATATGGAAAAATTTACACCATTTTTTTAAACACCCAAATAGTTTTACACCTATATAAAAATGTTAGACCCATACAAGCATTTATTCAAATAACCATAACAACTGGCTCGAATCATAACAGTTTAAACTGTTATAAATTCGTATTTTGGACATAATTATGACTCGTCTGCCAGAATACGAATTTTCTCAGATGTAGTTGCAAATTTGTTATGACTAAAAATTTGTTACAACGCCAGAATAGACCTGCAAATGTTTCTCGTTCTATTGAATATTGAGGTTCAGGAGAATAATTTAAATAAAAATGTGTTTCTATTTCTAGGCTTGAAGCTACATACTGTGGATGTATGCCTGTGGCACCAAATAAATTAGTTTATCCTGAAATTTATCCAACTGAAAATCTTTATAATACTTCTAATCAACTTATTAAAATGTTATATAATTGGTGTCGCAATCCAAATTTATTTAAAAAACATCGTGATAAATTTTTTGAATTTTTTTCCTTTGATAAATATTCTGCACAATTTTTAGTTCCTAAATATTTTGAAAAGTTGACAATATAATAAAATGTTATGCTTCGGAAAAATTATTACGAACTTAAATTTGATTTTTAATAGGCAGACCCAAGCGTAAGAAACTAAAAAATTGAAGGAATACTAGCTTATGCACATGAAATCCGTACAGCCAACTATAATGTGCGTAAGCAAGGATAAGCATTTGACAGTTAAAGCATTCTGTGCCTTTTAGGTTCTTTTTTTGTAATTTAAAAGCTTAGATTATAGAAAATACGCATGGGCCTTTCGCAGGAGAAATTGAATCTATTTTGAAATACACTTTCATTTCTATTGCTTATGTATGCGGCGTAGTGGCGGCATTAAAAATATGAATTCGGAGTGGCAACAATGTAAATGGGCTAAATGCTCATGTATTCTGGAACATTTGAATTGCAAAAAAATGTTTGCGTTATTTGTTCAATCAAGTTTCTCTCAAACATACAAAATTAAATTATTAAATAATAATTATAAATATGTATGTGCCTATATATTTTTTTCCTGCTTAAACCAATAGCCGAAAGCCATTTCATACGTAGAGCCTCATTTTTTGGACACCTTAAAACTAAAAAAGGCATTTAAAGCTGAAAATGCTGAATTTTCAAAAACTTCGACGAGATTTAAGAATTGCCCCCATTTTGACCCAAAAATTACTGTCACTGGTAGTTTTCATTACATGGTAGTTTTCGTTTAAATTTAAATAAAAAAATGTGGGGTGTCACGCTACAATCTAGATTCAAACTTGATTAAAAAAATAATTTTTTCTCCAAAATTGACAGTACGATCTAAAAACTGTGCTTCATGCACAGATATCGTAAAAACGAGTTTATGCCTCCGCTTGTTTAAAAGTGATTTGAAAAAATTGAAAACTGAATAGAGAATGACGAAAGAACTGGTCGAATGCGTGCATGTGATTTTAAAAAATGTAGAGTCGTTTAGAAAAGAAATTTTCAAAAAAACCAAATTGTCGAATCAGATTTCATGAACAAAATATTTGCAATTTAACTGTCAAAATTTCCGTATGGAATTTACTAATTGTATTGCTTCAACATGACGAATCGGAAATCAAATTTATCGAAAGCTCAGCTATGTAAATTATAATCGCAGTATATGATTCATGAAGACTTGTACATTTCCTAAAGTTCGGTTATGCTTGTCTCTTTTCATTGTAATTGAGCATATAATTTTCGAGAAAGAATACTATATTTGAATTTTTGTACGAAATGTATTTGTAATTGTATTTCTTAAACTTAGCAAACTGAAATCAACTTAACGAAAACACGATTATGCTATATAATTACAGCATACGATTCATAGCAAAATACATTTCGTAAGTCCCTGTATGCTTGGTTCTTCCTACAATAATTCAGCCAAACAATACCATACCTAAATGCATTGACATGCATAGTGAACTGGGATTCATTCACTCATTCGTGACTAAATGTGCTTCTTAGGGCCCACAAAGTTATTTTCACCTTAAATATTAAGAATTTCTAATCATTTTTAAACACTTAAAAATACAATTAAGTTATTTTATACATGGATTATTAATACTTCATAAATATGAAAAATAAATGATTAAAAGTTTATAAATTTTTTGGTTTTAGTCGATCATGGTTGGTTTCGCCGCAAAGTTAATTTTTAAGTATTCATCCGAAAATATATCACCAATATGTCACCATTCGAACTGACGTTCGAAGTCACCATACATAGCAATTATAAAGCTACCAAAATGCAGTCATTGAGTTCAAAGCACATGTTTTTCTTGTTGAACGATTACGCTGTTAATTTTTGTTTATTTATTTATTTTTTTTATTAAACCTAAAAATTTTTGTTTTTCGTCAAAATTATTATTTGTCTAAAAGAGAAAAATAATTTTATTTAGTTTAGTGCTAAATAGTATTAAAGTAAAAAATAATATAATTGAGAATTAATCATTAAACAAAAAAAAACTTTATTTGAAATTAACGAAATCTTTCATACAATTTACTAACGGAAAAATACTGACTAGCTCGAGGACGTCAGAGAAATTGGTAACAAAAAATTTCCCGACGGCAAAAATAATTTTCTTTTCCAAATTAAATTTTGTGAAAATTTAGGAAAATTTTTCAAAAAAAGTGCCAAATAATCATTGTAATCGCTGTCAGTCGAAGTTCTAATTTTCATTTAGAGTTACCATATGGACTAATTTTCATTCATGAAAATTAAAATTTTTTTCATAAAAATTAAAGAATTACAAGATGTTATAAAATTTTTCTGTTAAACTATTAAAGGAAATTAAATTTAACTTAAAATTTAACTTGGAACTTTGACATTTGAGAAGTTTTAATTCACTTGGTTTTTTCTTCTATTCTGGTAATCGCTTTACAATGGAGGTAAATGTGCGAAAGAGAAAGATTGAAAATTTGCCATTTGGCTTTTAAGGAATTTATTGCTTCGAGAAATCCAGTTCTATATATCTATCTATTTAATGAACGGAAGCCAATCTAGCAGTACAAGTTCACAGGATAAAATATAACTGGCATGCCTAAATTCTGATTAAATTTTAAGTTTATTTTTGATATATGGTTAAATTTTATTTGCTTTTTATTTTTCTTCATTGGTATTAGACATAACGGTTGTAGGGCTCCGTAAACAACAGGTGAAAGTTCCGGAACAAAGGCACTAATAGTTTTTCTCAAAAGACTTCAAGAGAACGGAAAGAATCCCTTGGAGAAATGTATCTCAAAGTTATTGCAAACCGCGATCTCGGTGAAACGACGTACCCCATTTTGGTATCTTGCCTCCTAATTTCTAATTTGTAAAAGGAAAATCATGCTAATTAATTAATACTTCAGACAAAAGTTGCATGACGAATCCAGAAGTTCTTCGAATTTATGTATGTCTGCATGCCACAACAAATAGTTTAATAAATGTCTTTCTATATCATATTTGTCCCGTTTTAATAAAAAAGGATTAGTTCACAGGATTTCATTTTCATCGATTCAATTAATCAACTTCTAATAATTCTAATTCTCTTAAGACACATATTAGCTTGTTTTTGTTTCTCGCTCAACGACATCTTTCCAAATGAAATGTTAGAACATACTATGCCCAGCAAAGAATTTCTAAAATAAAATTGGCGTCCATTTGACGGTTTGGTTAACAGAAAAAAAGTCGTGTGTAGACACTGTGTTAGATCTGAGTGGTTGATATATATAACCAGCTAAAAACTAATTTTTGAAACGCTAGATTTTGACATTTTCAAATGCGGTTAAACTGGTTTTAATTCATATATTTTTCTTTAGTGCGCTAATCTACGAACAAAAATTTTGTCGCTACCGCGGGGTTCAAAAACTATAATTTAGCACAATTAATATAAAACTTTTACATAAATATATAGAAAATCAAGCGGTAAAAGGATTTTTTTTTGCAATGCAAATTTGTAGTTTCCTTGAAGTTTTTTGAAAAAATATAAAATTAAAAAAAAAAAAAATTACAACGTCAGCGTCCAAATTGTATTGTAACTTTGCAATAGCAGTTGTCCGAATAAAAAAAGTCAAAATTGGAATAATGTGCTTTTTTTTTTGTTTTAAATGAATATGAACTGAGTGCATATATACACATTTCTACATAAAGCGTACATCTAAAAGGTATGCGTTTATAAATTGAATTTCGTGTAAGATATGAGTGAATGACAAATGAAATAAAAGAAAAGCTAATGGAGAAATATTTGTGCGAAAGTGTGTAGTTTTCCCTTCAAATTTATTAATTTTATTTTTCTTAAAAAAAGTTTACGATTGCGGTATTTAAAAAATTAAATTAAGTGTTAAGGTCAATTATTAAGAAAGTATGCATAACTTTTCTTTGTTAAGGAAGGAAAAAAAGGAATGTTGAGTTTCGAAATATTTTCTAGCGTTTCACGAAAACTATTGAAGGAGAAAGGTATGTGTATGTTCTTTTTTTTTATATCGTTTTGTTTTATGTTACAATTATTAGAACGCTAATGCTGAAATAGTTTGAATTACAAAGTGAATTTCAAGAGGAATTTTGTTCAATTTTATAGTTTTATTTTTTTTATGCTTCTCAAATGCTTGGGCGGCCCAGTGTGTGAGGCTGTGAGTGTGTTTTTTTTTTGTTTCTTTTCGCCGCCATTTTTGTATTTTTAGAACGAAATTCTTTAAGAAAAAAAAAAAAAATGGTAAATTCTATTTTTCTTGAAATGGTGATTTTTTTTTCTTAAATCTAAGAATTTATTGATTTATTTACATATGTACGAAGTATACAAATTATCCTATTCCTTTAAAACTATTTACAATAAATTCATCAGCTTTATTTCAATCCTACCAACAGTAGCAATCAATACATGATGTGCATTGATCAATCAATTCATCCATATTGATTGGTTAACCGCTGACTGGCATACTGTTTTCATTCAAACGTAGCTTGTGTAACATACATCAGACTTGTAACTAGGAGTAGAGAAATTTGAAAAAGTTGAAATTAGAAAATCTTATACGAAGTATTTCATTTTAAACTTTTTCAATTTTATTTGAAAAAAAGCCTAAAAATGCAAATTGAAAAATGAAAAGGAATGAATCAGAGGAAAATGTTTACGAATGGCCTTTGATTCAGATCTGATGTGTATTCCCGGACCAAACACAACAACAACACCATTATTGTCGTATATTTGCAACCAGTCAGTATAAATTCTTAAGTGTGGAACAGAATGCCGCGGAAACCAACGTATTCGAATGTCAAATTTTATGTAAACACAATAGCGTAACCAAGTATAGTGTAAATTGATTTTATTTTCGTAAATAAATTCCTTCTGTTTCAATAAGTTTGTGAAATTAATTATATGAAGTGAAACAATCACTTAAAACATAAAACTTTTACCCTCAATAAAAATTTGGTTATTACAAAAAAGGTAAACAAAAACAAAGTGAGGTTAGAATATTTTGGTTTCCGCGTTTGATTTCGGATTTTAACAAACTTGTTCCGTCGTTTTCGCGTCAATGTGGGTAGCCAAATAGAAAACATATGTATTTGAATTGATTTGACATTCGAATATGTTGGTTTTCACGGGAATCTGCTCCACACTTGAAATGGCGAACGGATCATATAGCAGCGAGCATGCATTAAGTCACTAGTAATAAAATAAAGATAAAAACAAATTCTAAAAAACATTTCCAAATAAATAACAACTCTTGATAGTTATTGCTGGGCCCTGGAATTTACACCAGACTCTTTGATTCTTCAAAATTAGTTCGTCCAATTTGGTGGTTTCAGGATACCGATTAATACTACTATTTGTCTTATCTTTTTTGAAAAATTGCTCTAAATTTTAAAAAAGTATTGCCAAATTTAATTTTTTTTAAATAGGGCTGTCACGTGCCTTAATTATTTTTGTGAAGATTTTTCGCAAGTTTGATATAGAATAAAAATTTTACTAATTCCCTTTTTCCTGACATTTTATACAATTTAATAGTTTTTAGTATTCATTTCCAAAAGAAAAACCCGCAAGTTTGCGAAGATAATCAACTCCAGGGCATGTTTATTTTTGACATAAGGTTCGCAAATTTGCGAAGTCTTTTAAGCATTTTGATTGGTTCAACGAATTGTCAAAAATAATCAAATAATTTCGCAAGTTTGCGAAGTAACGCGTGACAAGCCCTAATGATTAATTTTTTAATTAAATTATATTTTACTTTGAAATTATTTAGGACTAAGGGTTAAGACATACTAAATCAGAATTTTCTTCAGAAAAAAAAACATTTTTTTTCATTTGCTTTTTTTGTACATCATATGCAATAACTTCTTTCAAAAATGATTACAAAATATCAGCAATTATATAATCTTGATATTTTTATTAACACGATTTGATTTTATTTAATATCTTGTTCAAAAATTATGAAATGTATTTCCCTGAACAAGAATTAAATTTCGGATCAGCTGATTATCAATTTGTTTCATTTCATTACCAATCGTTCCCTGGCAGAATTTCTTTCAGAGAAAAATTTTCGGGCGTACTTAAACTAAAAAAAAAAAAATTACAAATTTTAAACATTCGATGCAGTTAAAATTTCGAACTTGGACGCATTTTTAAATATACAAGGTGGTGCCCAAAGTAATCAGGACTTTAAAAAAAAAAACAGAACAAATGGTTTTTTCGGCAAAATCAATTGATTTTATTCAAAATAGTCTCCTTCTGCTTCAATACAGCTTTTTGCACGGTCCAAAAGCATGTCGAACGAGTGTTTTAGCTCGTTGGCCTGTATGGCCGCCAGTATGCCGGTGCAAGCCTTTTGAATGGCCTCTACGTCTGCATAACGCTTTCCTTTCATCGGCAAATGCATTTTTCCGAAAAGGTAGAAGTCGCACGGTGCCATATCCGGTGAATACAAGGAGTGGTTGATGGTTAAAATGTGATTTTTGGTGAGATAATCGGTCACAAGCGTCGATCGATGAGACGGCGCATTATCGTGCAACAAACGCCAACTTCCATCTTCGCGATATTCGGGCCGAACACGTCGAATACGGCGCACCAAACGCTTCAAAACTCCTAGGTAGAATACCGCATTAACGTTTTGACCGGGTGGAACAAATTCTTTGTGGACAATACCCTTGGAATCATAAAAACAAATCAGCATTGTCTTCACTTTTGACTTCTCCAGGCGCGATTTTTTGGGTTTCGGCTCGTCCGGCGCCTTCCATTCAGCACTCTGGCGTTTCGTTTCGGGATCATATTGAAAACACCACGTTTCGTCACCAGTCACAATGTTATAAAGGAAGTTTTTGTCCTTTTTGACCTATTTAATGATGTCCTTCGAATGTTGAATTCTGAGCAATTTTTGGTCGTCGAAGCTCATTTTCGCACCGATGACACAAACATACTGACACTTAAAACGCAATAACTTCACTTTCAATAGATGAAATGTCATGAAATTCTCACAGGAAGTCGATAAAGGATAGCAGATTCTAACGCACCAGTCGACATATAGACGGCGCCACTAGGGGCGCTAGATTCAAAAAGTCCTGATTACGGCTTTGGTTTCTAAATATTTCAAAATTTGGTTTTGATTTGGTTCTGGTTTAAAGACTGCATAATTTTTGGTTTTGGTTCAGAACAAATATGTCTTTTTTCTTAGTTGTTGTGACAGAACCGAAGGAAGCTAATGTAGATTTGCTTGGCAAATTTTTTTCAGCTGTTTTATTTGTTAATTAAATGTTAATTAAATTTGTCAATTATGTCGTAGGATTCGGAGTGCTTTTTTTTTATGATTCCGCATTAAATTTTCTGGGTGATTATTTGTCATAACAATACAGCATTCATTGTACTTACTGCTATTTGTTTTTGAATCACAAACAAATTTTTTAAAAACCGGGTATTTTTTATCTTTGTTGCCTGACATTTTCTTTTGGGTAATACTAAAAAAATTATTATTAAACTCAAAAATATACAGACTTGCTTACATTTGTCATTTAGATATGAATTTTATATCTTTTAATTTTATGTATATTCTTCCTTTTTGTGTTCATTTCTGTTTTTATTTTAGTTATGATTTCACTAAATGAAAAACTATGTCGTGTTTGATTACCCGTTAAAAACAAATTTGAAAACTGGCAAACTGTTGAATGTTGATTAACCATCGTTTTTATAAGAAAATGTAGTAGACTCTTTCAGTTTTTTTTAAAAGGAAAATGTAAATTATACGACAAATTTTTTCTGCTGAACCGAACCATAAACCAATACAAAAACTTCGGTTTATGGTTTGGTTCAAGTATTAATTTTAAAACTGGTTTGGTCTTGGTTTGGTTCGACCGAATCATTTTAAAAGTGGTTTGGTTTTGGTTCGGAAAATTTCGATGGTTCAGTGGTTTTGGTTCGGTTCAAAGCGGTTCAAAAAACCGGTTTGCATCTCTGCCTTGCAGCGCCGTGCTGCATGCAGAATTTACATGTGTTCGGCCTCATATAAACCTGTGTATTATAATTTCGCTGCAGGCAAAATTCTGCACATGTGTTTCCAGCATTATGTATGGTGACTTCGAACGTTAGTTCGAATGGTGACAAAAAGTCGTATTAATCGGTATACAGAAAGAACATTTTCATAAGCTAGACCTTTCTCCACCAAGAAAAGATAATATTAGAGGCACACATAAGGTGTTCATACCTTTCTATAGAATCTATGGAAAGGTATGAATACCTAGATATGCTTTAAAATCTATAGTATAGATTTTAAAGCATATCTTGGCACATACATATTAAACGGTAATATCAAATTTTTATCTATCGATGAAAGTTAGCATATTTTTATCACAAATTTCCTTTTTTTCTCAATAATATTTTCAAAACAACCGTTACAAAATCTGTCAATTGATATTTTATTGATATTTATTTTATTTAATTAGTACAGAATAGATCAAAGTGACTGAAAAAATTACATTTCGAATTTCAAAACCATATTTATGCTACGTATTTGAAATGGTATTAACCTAATATTCTGTGGCACACTTGCGATAATATTCTTAAGGCTGTTCCACATTATCATCGCCGCGCATAAAAGATGGTTAACAAATTCGTTAATGCGTGAAGATAACAGTGTGGAAGCAAGACAATTTCGTTAAAATGTTCTCATGTGTAAACAAGTTCTATTTTCCTGTGAATCAGTCATAGGTGAATAGTTTTTAGTATCACAAAGTGAACAAAGGAAGAAATTAGACAATTAATTGGGCTTTATGAAGCGAAAAAATATCGGGTGATACGAAAAAAAATATACAACAAAGTTCAATTTATAAATGTTTTGTATTAAAATGTTTTGAAGTAATTGTTTTAAATTTCCAGAGCCATATTTCACAATTAATTGAAATTTATTTGCACTCATTGTACACCAAATTAATCGAAAATATTTTAAACTAGCTGTACCCGGCCACGCGTTGCTGTGGCTCAGTCTGATTAAATGGAAAAGAAAAGACAAAGCGCACGTTTCTCGTGTATTTAATTTCACAATGCTTGTGGTTATACAACGTTTTTTGTTGTTCTATTTTCTGTGCAGATATAGAAATTTTCTGGTTTTCCGACTATAGAACACGCAACATATAATTGTCCGTGTGAGAAGCAATCCATGTCTAGATCTAAACCGCACAATTTTGAAGATTGGCCCTGAGGCTTGTTGATGGCGATTGCAAACGCCAATCGAATCGGGAATTACAATCTCTTAAAGTGAAATGGCATATCCATTGGAATCATAGGAATGCGAAGAATGAGGACATCTTTACCTTTAAAAGGTCCCGTCAAGATTGTTGCTTCTACGATGTTACTCATTAATTTTTTTACTGCAAGCCGCGTGCCGTTGCAAAGCTTTGGCTGATTGATATTTCGCAACATGATAATTGGCACACCGACTTTCAATTGCAGTACGTGCAGTGGCATCCCTGGCAGATCGAGTGAATTCAAAAATTCTGTTCGATAATTAACCGCTTCATCAGCTTCCACAACAGTGTCGACGGACTTGTATGTGCCCACCTTGCTTTGAATGTTAGACTGAATAATATTGTTAAGTTCGTAGACGTCGTTGTTCTTGGCCGCAAGAATTCCTCGTTCACTTAGCCAATCGTGATTCTTATAATTGGTTTGAATATTGGGAAATACTTTCTCAACCAATTCTTCTTTTGACGTCACTAAATTTCAGAAGTTATGAGGCAATAAAATTCGTCCTGACGTCAGGTCAACCGGCACCTTTCAATTGATGCAATTGATGTGAGAATATCTCTGCTGACCGATCGTTTTGCAGCTGGACTCGCATATTTGTAGTCAATTTTAACGTCTTTACGCGTCGCCACAAAGTAGAGTATTTCAGGCAAGCATTTATTTCGTCCGCTGGGCTGGTGTCGATCGAGGAATTACAGGTAATGTTTGCCTGAAATTTCCTGCAAGCAATATTAATGCGTTCCCAAATGGCCTGATATTTGCACGTAAGTCTTGCAATGATCGATCAAGGGCCTCGAGCGATTTTTTGTGCGCCATCCTGCATTCATCTCAAACAATAAGTTTGCATTTCTGCAATACTTTTCCCATGCCGGATGCTTTCGAAATGTTGCATGTGGGATTTTCAATGTATTGAATGTTTAATGCCAATTTCTAAGCGGAATGAGCCGTTCTTCCACCTGGTAGCAATGTCGCAGCTATTCCGGACGACGCAAGAGCTAAGGCTATGTCATTTTGGGATCGAATTGTGGCCAGAATCAATCTAATTAGGAACGTTTTACCAGTTCCTCCTGGCGCATCTCCAATTCTGTTATTGACAGTTTGCATTATTTGATCGTAAATGCCCTTTTACTCAAACGTTAGCTTAGGAATATTTGATTGCACATAGGACAAAAGATCACCCATGTTGTAATTTTGTTCACGACCCAATTCTACATCAAACAAAGCAGCAGCAGATCGATTCGGTGATGGCATTCCCAATTGATTGAGAACTTTGTTCGCGATTTCTAAGCACAAATCTTCAATCATTATCAACACTTCGTTGTAGATTTCTTCTGTGAAATCCATGTTCATATTTAAATTTTCCTTGCATATTCGACGGAAAATATCTTCAGCTATGTGGGTTTTAAATTTCTCCTATAACTCTGTTGCAGATGAAGGAGAGCAGGCGGTCAATATAATTGCAAACAATGCACAAATTTGATGTGGATGTGACGATTTCCTTTGAAGTGATTTTGTTATAGGGCCAGATTAGTATATGCACGTTTGGGAATCCTCTCTTTGCCATTCCACTGAGTATATCCAGCAGCGCACAGACCCAAACACTTAATGTTTTAACATGAATTCCATCAGCGATTTCAGCTTCTGTCTGAAAACAGGTGCTGTGATGTCATGCCTATCCACCGGCGATTGGCCAGGAAGTAAGAGCTTTTGTATTGTAAATGGAAATTTCATCTAAGATTTTGTTAAATTCAGCATTTTCATTTTTAAATGCCTTTTTTGGTTTTAGGGTTTCCAAGAAATGAGACTCTACGTATTAAATGTCTTTCGGCTTTGGGTTTTCAAAATTTGACGCCAATTAGTAGAGAGTGGATTATAATTTTAAAATTTAATTTTGTATGTTTAAACAAACTTGATTTTTGGCATAAACCCTTTTTTTACGATATCTTTTTTAGTTCGTATTATAATTTTCGGGGGGAAAAAATTTTCCTTTCACACGTAAGTTTGATATATTTTGAACTAAAATGGACAAATTTTCATAATTGCTGTACAAAAAAAATGTTTTTATAGGTTTTATTTAATTATAATTAATCAAACAGAAATGATGTTAATTCATAATTTAGTAAAAAATTTGTTTTTTTGAATCAAGTTTGAATCATGAATCCTAGCGCCAAATTCCACTTTCTTTTTATTTAAAAAAAACGAAAACTACGAGTAACAGTAATTTTTTGCTAAAAATGGGGACAACTCTTTAAAATTCGTCGATGTTTTTGAAAATTTAGCATTTCCAGTTTTAAATTTTTTGTTTTGTTTTAAGGTTTCCAGAAAATACGCATGAAATTGCTTTCGGCTACGGGTTTACAAAATTTTACGCCAATTAGTAGAGATATAATTTGCTCGTTACATTTCAATAAACAGGATCTAAAGCGAATAATTTAATATTGTACGCTTAAGAGAAACTTGTTTTTTGGAATAAATAACGCAAACATTTTTCGCAATTGTGATGTTCCAGAATACATGCGCATTAAGCCTATTTACAGTATTGCCCCTCCGAATTAATATTTTTAATGCCGCCACTACGCCCATCTGTATTTTCTATAATGTAAGCTTATGATTTGGTATTATACTATATTGATGTATGAGCGTGTGAGTAAGAGTAATGACGAATTCTCGTTGAAGGGCGATGAATTATTAGATGCTTGTGGCTTTGTGTTAGTGATTTATTTTATTAAATCAACTATTACCTGGCTCAGGTGTGACATAGGTACATAAAAACCTGCTCATGTTTAAAAGGAAAGATCTGTGAAAGTTTCAAAGCAATTGGTCAAGTATTTTCGGAGATTATCGATTTTGTACAAACGTACAGATACGATTTTATTTATATAGATGGAGAAATCGTATTAAGTAAAAGTGTCAAATTTTCAGATCATTAGTCTGGACCAATGACTTAAATACTACTGGATTCGGATTCGCTTACTCACTCATGGCTAAAATGTTCTTCAGGGCGCAGAAACCTTTTTTTTACTCTAAATTTTAAAAACACCAAATAAAATTCACATTAATTTTTAAACATCGAAAAATTAAAATAAAAAATTATTTTAAGTTTTTCTGTATATGAATTATTAATAAAAATGCCAAATAGATTCTAAAAACTAAAAAATTATTAATTTTTTCCCTTTTGGCAATCCCTGGTTAGTTCCAAATTCTGCAACTATTTGTCTTTTTCGCCATGGTCGCATAGCGTTTAGTATGGCCAAAGTGTAACTATAATAAAGTCTGGAAACTTCCTATCCTTACCATACCGCCGTTTTTCAAATTTTGCCTGTTCTTTCTCAAACAATTTTCTATCCACTGCTGACATAGATAGAACTAAAAATTTTACGTATGGGTGAAAGAGACACATTATTTTAAAAAACATCCCATTTCTCGCTTTTGGGTAATTTTTAAATGTAAACAATGAAACACAGGCAGAAATTAATATACAAATGCACACACACCAGAAAATAAAATTTGGCGATAATTTTTTTTCTGATATGTGTGGGAAATTTATAAGATTTGGTCCCATATTTTAGATTCCAAGGGTAATTCATAAGATTCCATCTGATTTTGAAGTACATTTTATTCTCTCTCTTGCTGATGGATTTTGCCTATGAAAAATATATGTAGTCTTGCGTATTCTTTCCCCCGTTTGTCACGTGCTTTTTCTGGCTACTTCGCTAGCTTTCCGGACTTTATTATTAATTACACTTTGGTATGGCGAATGGTATGTTCGGCGTGAGAAAGAGAAGTCCGAAAATTTACCATTCGCTTCTGAAGGAATTTATTGCTTCGAGTAATCTAGTAATATATATATCTATCGTCTGGACACAATCAATTAATCTCACATACGACTTCTTCTTCTTATCTCTTTACATTAACGAAATATATAACGATCTTGCATGTGCGGCGATGATAATGTGGAATAGTCTTTAAACCTTGGTATGTGTCCCTCTAGTATTCTAAAAATTTATATAATGGGTATTCATTTTTTTGTACTATATAAAGTATTTCGTAGGAAATTTTATCCTCTTCAATTTCATATATAACCAAAGTTTACGAAAAGTGGATATTTTTTAAGTTATTTTGAGATAAATGAAAAAACTCCTTTATTTTGGCCGTTTTTCGCCTAAAAAAACAGGTTTCCAGGCGAAATTCTTGTTGGTAAACCTGAAATTAGTGTTTAACAGCCAAAAAAACATATAGAACCAAAATATCAAAACTACACCAAAACTTTCCCCTATTTGCCCTTTTTGAACACCATTTGACTAGACTATATAGGAAAGTATTATAATCGTGCGAAAACCTAACTTTTTTCTAGAAGGGCTTGAAAGATGTAAATAAATGCAAAATCCGTTTCATTAAAGATAATTAGCCCCATATCCGTCCGTCCGCTTCTTTAAATCGTTAATAAAATCTAAATGGAATGTCCGATTTCCATGAAACTTTCACCGTTTTAGTGTTGCGTCAAATGCGAGAGGTGTTAGATTCTGCGCGAAATTAATACATGGCAACACTATTTGGTAACGCTTTTTTTTTTGTCTAAAAATGACAACATTTTGTGTCCACGTTGCAGACTAAACTGCTGTGCCGATTTCGACAAAATTTATGCAGTTCATGTTTTGGACCCTAACTTAGAACTGATTAGTTTTTGGTCCATATTCGACTATGGCAACATTGTCCTAAGAATACGTTTTGTCCAAATATGTGTAGTCTATTTTTGCACTAGTTGTAAAATCGAAACTGCACGTCCAATTTTGATGAGATTTCAGTAGTTCAAACATTCGAAATTAAAAGTTAAAAGAACATACTATATACTGTATGTATATAAGAAAAATCGTTTTTTTGAGAAAGTGAAATAGTGGCCAATAGGATTCCCAAAAAAACACAAATGTTTTTTTCGTCTTGAGACTCTATGTGTGGGGATTGACTTCTCCCGTTTCCAGTTTTACTGGTAATTTTTCAAAAGTGTGATAAATTTTACATTTTACATTACGGACATTTTACATTTCACTGAAAATTAAGTAAATACGAGTAGTTACTATAAGTTGGTATTAGAAATTCATTTTCTATTCTAAATTAGTAAAAGAAGCAATTATTTAAAGATGGAAAATCAGACAGGATATTATCCATAACGGATTCTAATTCTGAAAAGACATAACTAGCACTTTTACTTTGTACACCAAGTTGGAAAGATGCAAAACTTGTGTTTTACTTTTGAGTGCATTAGCCTTCAAATTTTTTTTTTAAATTTGTTTTTAAAGATTATTTTTTGCGTAACAATTTATCATTTTAATAAATACATATATATTTTTTCAGATTACTTTTTTCGTGACATATACTGCCAACTAATATTTCAAAATTGACAAATAAAACAATGTAAGTACAAATTTTTGTTGCACCTTTAAATAAATATGTGTTACATAAATAATATATATAAATGTGTTTTATTTTCCTCAAAGCAATATAATTTGTATTGTTGGATAACTGCACCATTGGTTTTCGGTGATTTATGCGGGATAGTATTCCTTTTCTTTTTTAAATCTTTGAACTGATATTTTATTTAATAGAATACTTAAAAATAAAGAATGTTATTTTGTAGTTTTGTTTTCGATTATTTGATTTTCACACTTATGGATCGTGGCCATGATTGTGTCTTCACTCCGGGAGAAATCTTTGTAAAATCGATGCCTAATAGGTCATATAATTTATTTTAACCATTGTCAAATATTTTTGATTTCAGGTGGGCTCATATTAAAAGTTAAAGGAAATCTCTTAATTTCCAAGGAGCATTGTTTTAATACTCTAGTTCAGAGGTTCTCAAATTTTATTTTCTCGTGACCATTTGCCATGTTTTTCGATTTTGTGTAGACCTCCTACTTACCTGATATTGATTTTTTGCAAATTCATCAACTTGAAATGTATTTTTGACAGCTGGTATAGTGCTACTCACTTCGAAAGAGCTAAAAGTTAATATACCACCTCGAGATCATAAATATAATATATGATACTATGCAACGTAGTATATGAACAGCATAAATTGTTTACAATGAAGTAATGAAAATTCTACGTTCCATTATCCAAAATATTTTCTGCTGGTATACTCACTTTTAGCCCTGACATGGACCCCTTGCAGGTCGTCGTCGACCCTTGGGGGTCGATATAGACTAATTTGGGAATCACTGCTCTAGCTAAAACGCTAGTAAAAATGTGACTAGGGGACCCCTGAGCATTTGAACAAAACGCTAATTTATTAATATATTTTACAGCACACTAAATTATCTGAAACCATAGAGTAGTATATCTAGATGCCCAAGCCTTATGGACGGTGTGATGTACGTTGTTGTTTTTGTAAAATCGAAGACGAAACTACAAGAGCTTTTCTCTCTATTAATTCTAGCTTTGGAAAAAAAATGTTGCCTTTTCATTCATTGTATTTCAGTGCACAGCTACGGTCTGAATTTACGAATTTAGAAATTTTCATTTGAATTTGGCTTTTATCTAAAATTTTTTCTTTATAGAAAATTTTGCTTCAGATCTTTTGTTTTGTTTTCTTTTTTTTTAATTTACGGATACGTATCTTTCTTTTCATTAGCGATTAGATTTATTGAGTTGAATTTTTTATTTTGCTATTTGGGATTGATTTTTTTTTGCATTGCATGTAATTGTTTATTTGCATTATGCCTCCTCGAGGACAGAAATGTATTGTTCAGAGCTGTCAGGCATCCTTGAAATTTTTTCCCAACAGGAGATTTTTCCAATTTCCGAAGTATGGTAGCGAAAAATATTTCAAATGGCTTGAGACTGTGGGTAATTTTGATGATTTGGAAAAGCCAAAAAAATGTGTTTTTATTTGCGATGTTCATTTTGAAAAAAAATATTTTGTCAAAAAAAATTAACATATGATGCTTTTCCTACACTTTTTGTAGACTCTGAAGAGAATGCAAATCTGCCTTCACGAAGCGTAGTGGAAGATTTTTCGTTAGAAGATCTTAACCGGGCCTCCGTCGTTATGGATGTCAGGCAACCAGAAAATGACACTGATAACTACCTTTGTTCTCAATGTTTGCAACATTCTAAAAATATAAAATTTTATATGAAAACTGTAGAAAATTTGAAAAAACGTATAAAAACTTTATCGAAACAGAATATTGCAATGTCAAACACAAATAAAATCCTAAAAACTAAAATTGTGCGTTTGCAAAAATCAAAAGAAAATATAGAAAATGCTGGTATTTCATTACCTGTTTCAATAGATAAGTTAGATGGCGTAAGTAAAAATTCGAAAACATTTGCCAGGATTATTTTGTTTGATAAAAGTCGGAAAATGTATAGTGAAGCAGAAAAGTTGCTTTGCCAATGGAGATTTTTTAGGTCTTCTTCTGGTTATGCATTTTTAAGAGAAACTCTTGGCTTTCCTTTGCCATGTACCTCGTCAACAGGATAAAAATTAAAAAATTATTACCTGGTTGTGATCAGGGAGTTCTAACGGAAATTAAATAACAAGTAGATAAATTAAAACCAGCAGAAAAGGAAGTAATTTTGATTTTTGACGAAATGTCCATTCAGGAAAACCTCACTTATAATCAAGTGCAAGATCAAGTTGATGGTTTTGTAGATTATGGGGAGTATGAAAGAAATAATGTGAATGCTAAATCGATATGTGTCTTCATGGTTAGAAGTTTGTGCGGCAAATTTAAGCAAATTTTATATTCTGTTGCTACTCCTGGCTCTATACCATCAGAAATATTAAATACCGAAGTAAAGAAAAGTCTCGATATTTGCGAACATCTAGAGTTAAAAGTAAATGGTATTGTATGCGATCAAGGACCTACTAATAGAAAGTTTTATACTTCACAAAATATTAAGTGTGACAAACCCTATTTGTTACATAATAATAAAAATTTTTTTGCGATGCATGACGTACCGCATCTTTTAAAAAATATGACAAATAATCTTATGAAGTAGTACAATATGCAAACTGAAGACGGGATTTCTAGTTGGGATGTCATAAAATTTCTTTATAATTCTGAAAAAAATCAAAGTACAAAGGTCTGTCCGAAACTTACGTTGGCTCACATAGAGCCAACCAATTTTCAAAAAATGAGCGTTCGTTTAGCAACACAGGTCTTAAGCCATAGTGTCGCAAAAGGTATTCGTGCGCTTCTGACGTTGAATAAATATCCAGATAATTTAAAAGAAGTTGCTCTTTCGACAGCTAATTTTATTGAAAAAATGAATATTTTATTTGATTGTTTGAATGGACGACCACCAATTAAACGACATTCCAATGAAATAAATATCAAATGTGTTAATAAAGACCTTACTAATCGGAGAAGAATGGAATCGCCATTTTGCTTGAAAGGCTTCGTTTTAACTATCCGCGGTATTTTATCCATAGCTGAACATTTATTTGACGCGTATTCTGACTTATCTTTTATATACACAAAAATTTAATCAGGATCCATTAGAAAACTATTTTTCCCACATTAGAGCCCGGAATGCTAATAAGAGCAATCCCAGTTTATTTGAATTCGGTGCATTATTTGCAAAAATAGTATCGATAAAATTACTATTTTCATCTAAGAATTCAAATTGCGAAAAAGATGTTGATGAAGTGTTGGAAATTGATTGGGGTGCTGTGTTCCAATGTAATCAAAATGGAAAAGCTAGTACTTCACAAGCTCATGAAATGGTTAGTTTCCAGGACTCATTATATTATGAGGAAAGTGATTCCGAAGATCTTCACATTGAATATAATAATAACAACCAAATCGAACTTACTGATGTTGCAATTAAATACTTTGCAGGATATTGCTTTATGAAAACAATGAAAAAACTAGGAAATTCATGTTTGCCATGTAAAGTAGCATTAACTAAAAATCATACATCAATTGATGATGTTAATTCTATTTTAATTAAATTAAAGCGATATGACAACTCTCGCGATGAAAGAGGATTAATTGAGCCATCAGACAGCTTTTATGAAATATGTAGAAGACATGCACATGTTTTCACTCAAGTTTTTAGGAAAAGTCCTCATATTAAAACTATAAAAAAAGGATTGTCGAAATGTGCGTTCAAGATTCCAACATTTATCACCCGGAATGGTTTAATGATCATAATGATTGTTCAACACATCGTCATCAAATACTGGAATTCATGATCCTTGTATTATTGAGAAAGAATTGCAAATGGGTAATGGATTCCAAAAACAATGAAAAAAACTATGCATACAAGAAATATTTTAAATGTTTAAAAATATTTTACAATAAATGAATTTAAAAAAATTATTAAAAAAAATCCTTTAATTCGTTGAAAATAAATTGAACAACAAAATATTAGGAAAAGAAAAAATACCTTGCTTCCCAATTTCATAATTAGATTGCAACAGTGAAAACACAACATAATTACAGATTTTCTAATATATTGCAACAGTGGAAAATAAAACATATTGTGACGTGCTACCTGTTCGGTTCGATGTTATTAGAATGATAACACTTTTATTTATGTGAATTTAGTGTATAAAGTTTATTTATAATTATTTCTGCGTTACAATTAGTCTTAAAAATATTTGTCTTTCAATAATTTAATTATTACAATTAATTTATCACAGTTTATAAAAATACACCACAATCACTATCTTAATAATTGATCACAAATCGCCCTTGTAATCGCTTTCACAAAAATAATCACGTTTCCAATCTCTGTTTTGTATAATCTCTGACGAAGCTTTTGACTTCAACTGAATGATGTTTCGACGGCGTTTTTGCCTTATATACCTATCGGTCTAAGTTCCAGAAGTTTCATCGAAACGTGTCGAAATTATTTAATTGAGAAGCTTCTCCATTTCTTCATCGAAATGTGTTAGAAAGCTTTTTCTTGGCGGTTCTAGAAAGCTCTTGCATTGTGAATCATTGTTTATTTGATTTATTTATTGTTTTGTGGTATGGTGTTTTTTTCTTGTTTCTTAGAATACTGGATGATTTTAATGAATCACCCAATATTCTAACTGAAATATAGTGCAATATGAATACTATTAAAAAATAAATTCATTCATAATTCGAGTAACGTAAACAGATCACATTTGAAAGCTTGCGACGAATATCTATAAGCTCTCTCACAGAAAGTTAAGATGAAATGGGAGAACACAGAAAAAAAGCTCAGTACGGTGATATCACGGTACAATCTTCAAAACAGAAGAATCAGTTTCGCTTAGGCGGTTGGTCATCTAGGATGTTAGTTTATGCTGAAACTGTAAAAGCATTTTCTGTTTTCCCTTGACGTGGTGTTTCCAGAACTCGTACTTTTAAAGAGTCTGATAAGATAAGAAGATACACGCCAATTCTTTCGAAAGTTGGATACAAATCAACTTTACAACGTCTGAACCGTCACGCCCGTCGCGTCTAAAATGAGGTTAACACCTCCCCTACAATTCATATGAAATTCATTTTTATTTGACATTTCAACGCGCTTTTGCGTCCGTCGCGTTCGTGGCGTCCGTCGAAATTGCCTTTTGGGTAAGGTATAAACATCCATACAAAGTTGTTACATCGAGATTTTTTATTCACATAAGCCAACCTGTTTGCTATATACGATGAAATCCAAATTTATAATAATGCTCTTACGAGTTGTCTTTGTATTTGACATGAATCTTCTTCCAATAATTCCTGCAATTCTTTGTCTTTAAACTTCTTTGGCCGTTTTCCATTCTCTTTTTCAACCACACCAAAATTGCCATGTTTGAATCGTCTAGCATGTTCGCCATAAGCTTTTTCGAACCACCGATGCGCTCCAACTACATTTCCTTTCAAGTTAAATCAAAAAAGTAAAACTTCCCTCGAATGATGTTTTTTTGACACGTAACCTTTCATTTTCAATCGAATAAAAGACAATGTTGCTTGAATGTCAAAAGGGCTTACTGATTATTTTAGCTTATCGAAAGCTCTCTCATATACAATAGCTGTCATTTCAAAAAATATGATTTATGAATTCCGGCATCTTAGAAATCCTTTAAGTCATATGCGTGTGTAATATAAGTAAAATAGTGGCAAAACTGAATCTATTGGATACTTGTTTTTATTGTCTAGTGTTTTTGGCTTGTTGCTCAGTATTCAATGATTCGGGACTCAAATCACGGTAATTTCATAATTTTTCAGTTCTTCAGTTTTTTTAACTATACATATTTAGAAGTATAGTATATAAAAAAAATGATATTGTAATGCAATAAATATGTATTGAATTTATATCAAATCTTTTCATTTTACCTTTGTTAAATAATATTTTGAATAATGTTCTTATATTTTGTTCCTTCTTTTTAGGGATAGAAGGGAGTTAGAGTTCCGTGAAATGGACAGACAAAAAGATCAGGATCGTGAACGATTGGTTAGAGATCGTCATTCACAGCAACATCTCGTTGGTTCTCAACATCAGCATCAATTGCAGCGTCAACAGATGCCTTCTCCAGATTTGGAAATTGCACACGAGAGAGAACGACGCGAGAAAGTACAATGTTCGAATGCTGAACAGGCAGTTTCTAAACATTTTGAAGAATCTTTACGGCGGGCTAAAAAAGTAGGTGAAATTTAAAGTGTGAATTAAATATAATAAAAATCAGTACTTAAAAATACAAGGAAATCTGAACTCTATTAAAAAGGAGACTGTTTTACCAGTCCTTGAATATCCTTTCAAATTACACGTTACAAGTTTAAATTTATGAATTTTCATGTGAGTAGCTTATAAGTTTGGAAAGAAATTGTAAAAGCAAAATTATTATACATATTATTGCCTGTACAATAGTGCATTCTGTATAATAAGATAACCATCTTTCTGTAACCAAGAACGTGTACAGAGATGTTATATATATCGCTCGAAATTGTCGATTGCAACGTTTATATGATAATTAGTTCACACTAATTATCATATAAACGTTTTAAAATCGAAATTTCATTTACATTTAATATATTCTTTGATTATAGTATAAATACATGATACTATGATGTTTATATTTAGAAACGATGATAGATTTATTGTGCTTTTTGGGGTTATGATTGTAAGACGGAAGTGATATTTTAATAAAATTATCACATTACTACATTTCTTCTTAAGCTTAACTTCGTTTGTAGTTTTTTCCTCTCATTCCTTTCGAGGAATGAATATCATCCAATTTCGTTGATACCAAGAGAACAACGAAAAGCTCTGCTAGCCCATGAGTTTTTAAAGAAGAAACGTGCGATCTGCTTTTTTCAATAGTGCTTACAATTTGAAAGAGTTTTTAGAAATAACCTTTGGTAGATTTTTAAGGAGGAATAATTGCAAAGTTGTTGCAAATCTTGTCAGGACTTCTGATGAAACTGTTACTTCGTTTACATGATCTACTTGAAGTCAACTTCAATCCGAAAATCTTTCATGTATACCCAGATCGACTTCAAATTGACTTGAGTCAATCCGATCACAAAAATTTTTCTGATCGACTTGAAATTTGGATGTAAACCCAAATCGACATCCAAGCGAGTTTGAAATTTAAAATGGAGTATGAACAGAAGCGAAACATAACCTAAAAAAGAGAAATTTGTTTGCAAGCGTTTGTCAAACTGAATCTGATTTCAAGTCGATTTCAAGTCAATCTTACAATCCGGTAAACGTAAAAAAGGCGAGCTGAGTTCCAAGTCGATCTTAAGTCAATTCTGAAGTCGCCATGTAAACGATATATGTGATATGACCAATCCTTGACATTACCTTTGAGCTTACCAAACAAATAAATGAATTTGGCAATTCATTTAGACTTTTATTAATCCGCAGTAACTTTGGTGTCCCATACCTTTGACACATAATTTATGTAATCTAGCAAATTTGTCTTTCCAATAGGTAAATTTTCTTCAACATGTTTGATGATGTTACGAGCGATGAGATAACTGTATTCTGTTTTAAATGGTTTTATTATACTGCGATGGGTTGCAAAATTGAAATCAAATTTGGTGTAAAAAATGAGCAAAGCAAACCATAGTAGTCAATTTACATTTTCTCTGTATCGGCCGGACCACTATGGAACTTTCCCGATAATGTCATCAAATATTCATTTCAGTTCCCCTATTCTAAATGTACATTCCAAGTTTCATTAAAATCCGCCGGTTATTGACCGAATTATTAAGGTTTCTTTATATCACCCTCCCGCAACCCCCACCGAGGGGAGACACATTCTATCTTTTCACTTGCCCTATCCAGAATGTACACCAAGTTTAAAGAAAATCTGCCTATTATTGAGTGAATTATTGAAGTTTTTCTTTTTCAGCCCTCCACAACCCCCCACCGCGAGGAGACATATTTTATTTTTTCAGCTGATCCATTCCAAACGTACGTTCGAAGTTTCATTAAAATCCGACTATTATTGGCCGAATTAAGGAAGTTTCTATATTTCATTATTATTAGGGTTTTTTTATTTCACCCTCTCCCCACAAAGGGGAGACGCATTCTATCTTCTCACTTGCCCTATCCAGAATGTACACACCAAGTTTAAAGAAAATCTGCCTATTATTGAGTGAATTATTGAAGTTTTTCTTTTTTAGCCCCCCACAACCCCCCACCGCGGGGAGACATACTTTATTTTTTCACTTGGTCCATCCGACTATTATTAACCGAATTAGGGAAGTTTCTATATTTCCACCACAACATTTTTTTAAAAAAGTTTTGCGCAATAGTGTTACCAGATGTAAATTCCGTTGAAAAGTTAATATGTTCTGACTTAGATCCTAGTACACAAAACTGTGCAAATCTCATCAAAATTGGACGAGCAGTTTCAGTTTTACAACAAGTGCAAAAATAGACTATATTTGGACAAAATGTATTTTTAGACAGTGTTGCCATAGTCGAATATGGCCCAAAAACTAATCAGATCTAAGTTAGGATCAAATACATGAACTGTGTAAATTTTATCGAAATTGGCGCAACAGTTTAGTCTGAACCGTGCGGACAAAATTTTGTTGTTTTTAGGCAAAAAAGCGTTACCAAATAGTGTTGCCATATATTAATTTCGCCCAAAATCTAACACCATCTGGCATTTGATGCAACACCAAAATGGTGAAAGTTTCATGGAAATCGGACCATCCATTCAGATTTTATTAACGATTTAAAAAAGCGGATGGACGGACGGACGTGGGGCTAATTATTTTTGACGAAACGGATTTTGCACTTATTTTCATCTTCCTAGCCCTTCTAGATCAAAAGTTAGGTTTTCGCACGATTATAGTACTTTCCTATAAACATTCGTTTATCGGGAAAGTAAAAATGTGATCGCTTCTAGCTTATTAGACACTTACAATGCGCTGGGGAATTGCCAAAAAAGAAATTACTTTTCAGTTTGAATTCATCTAGGCTCGTTTATTAATATAGTAATTACCTGTCAGTTTTTGCATGTTTGAAACATCTGTATAACTTCTAATGATCAGTGGTTTCAGAGCTTGGCACAAAACATAATTGTAACTCTATCTTTGCCATATTCTCAATTTTTACATGTCATCCTAAAAAGTCGTACTTTTTCCTGGCAAACCGAAAGAATCTCGCTTCATCTGTATTATACCCATTATTCTTATGTACCTAATGAATTACCAGTTTATTAACCTTTTCGAGCCAATAGGTTGTCATTCCTTCGTTTACATCTGCGAATTATCGGTTAAACATTTACATCTCAAACCAGTATTGCCGTTCAAATTTGGAACATTCATTAGATCCCCAAAAGGGGATTCAATTTTTTTAAAGAAGTTAATATAGACGAGCCTTACAAATCCCTAAAAAAATTGCACGTAAAAAAGGGGCATACAAATTTTCGAAATTAATTTTTTACATTCCAATTATTTCATCACTATCCTTCAATCTGAAATTATTGGCTTTTCGAGCGTTTTGTTCGCATTTGAATTCATATTGGCGGACTAAAATGTAACCAAAAACAGAAGCGCCGTCCACTTCGCATGATAAACAAAACGCTCGGAATACTAAATAATTTTAGATTAATTTAGAATTCAAATTCGAACCTAACGTTCAGAATTTTATTTAAATTATTGTAAAATCGGTTCACGGATAAAAGGGGAAGAAATATTCGTAGAAAAAAAAACAGGATAACACTTCCCAGTTCTGCCCTTCTTTTTAATCGGTTAAGCAACATTATCTGCGAATTAAAGAAAATTTGATAAAGAGGGAACAAAGTTATGTAAAAAGAATCTTTAAATATTAGTTTTGATTGTTTTTTTTGTTATCGGCCCATAAGGTCAATTTTAACCTAGTGTCTACACACAACTTTTTTTCTGTTTGGCAAATATCCTGTTTGGATCACATGTATGTTAGAAAGAAATTTCTGTTCTAACATTTATGTTAGGAAAAAAGTTCTCACAAAAATGTCTAACATATATTTTACAATAGGAAGCGATACGATGTTAGCAAAATAAAATTTATCGCATTTTGATATCGAAGGAATAGTCCAATATTGTAGTTTTCATCAAATTCTTCAGCGTAGTATATTAACTCGCCACATTATGGATCTTAAAAAAAAAACCTTCAACTGTAGCACTCTAACATATTCAGCCCTGCGCCCATAACTACTCCCTCGATCACTCTTTCTTTGATTTCTTTACTAAACTTGCCTAGTAACCTAATTGAAAATATGTTTTATATCTTAAGCCGACATATTTAGAATCCACATTTTAAATTGTATATCCATCCGCCAACAATTGAATGAATTAGGGACATTTTTTTTGTAATCGCCTCGCAATACCCCGAGCGACATTAAATCGGTTCAATTTCCCTGGTTGGAACAATAGCTCCCGAAAAACATATCAGTTAAAGGCAAAAAACACTATAGGGTAGAGGTCAAAAAACCTAGAAATGACTGCTGCTCCACAACGACCAGAGGCAGAATTATAAGGTAATCGGCGGAAATAATCGCCATGGAAAGCTCCACAACTTTGAACATTGTAATCGTGTATAATCTCTATAAAATATTCAAAAAACCTCCCTTTTATAACCCCTCCGAGCACCAATCTCCATAGAAACAAAATTATTCTACGTTTCAACTAATTCTGTACAACATATGAGCCGTTTATTTTGAAAGTGGCGTAAATCCATTTATGTTTGAATCGAGATTGAAGGGTTTACGTTGGATTAAATTTAAAAATATGAGTAACAGATAACATAGTAAAATAATGTTTTTGGGTTTCTAAGGATGTCAAATTTATCATCCCAATTAGCATAATTAACATTATTTAAGAAGTAATATGTTTTTGATGGCTGTAAATGGACTTACACCACTTTCAAAATCAATGAAATGACGTTTTCAATTCTTAAGAAAGCACAAGTCCATAGGAAAATAGTGTAATAAATCCTTCCTAAGTCCTTTTATTTTAGGTTTGTGAGTGGTCTTGTTTTTTCGTATAGTGGTGCCAACTTGATATAAAAGCTTTCGGTTTTCCCCATTGCGGTGATAAATCCAATGTTTTGCATGGTCCATCCTTGTTCGTTGTCGTTTTCTAGAATAAGTTATATGGATGGAAATGTTAAATTTTGCGTAACAATTGTTTAAGAGGGGCAACACGATTAAATTAGCTTCTGTAAGGCTCCTGTACTGTAAAAGCAGAAATAGGATTTTGAAGAGTTTGGTTCGCTTCCCCTCATATTTAAGGTGTTGTGAATGTTCCGTTTCTTTTACTCTTCAGGACAATGAAGTAATCTTCAGCTTTAATCCTTTTTTTTTTGCATCCAAGTACGTGATTTGTCATATAGTTCTGTGTTTCCCCAAACCGTTTAATATTTCTGTGAATTCGACCTTGAGAAATTTTCAATTGAGTAGCTATTTTCCTTTTAGGTTTCTCTTCTTTGAAAATTACTTCTTGTACCCATTTTACCGAATTCAAAATCTAGTAACTTTAACTTATTAAATCACAACTACACATTGTATCAGTTAATTGAACGATTATTGAAATAGACTGTGAAAGGGAAGAAGCTAGCCAAGCCAGAATATTATTTCTGTGACTTGACGATATTGTTAAGACGACAATATCAGAGATTGCGGAAAAGCTTAACTCGGCTCAAAAAACCATTTCGGAACATATTCGGAAACTAGGAGTCAAGTGAGAAAAATTTTGCATGATCAAAATTTGCTCGGAACACTTCTTGAACCGGATGATAACTGGTTATGAAAAATAGATTACCTACGAAAATATCGTAAGGGAAAGAGACGGACCCCCCTTTTTTTTCTAAATCGATCTTAAGTCTGAGTACGAGAATGCTGTGTATATAGTGGGACCTTCAAGAACCAATATATTATGAGATTTTGAAACCTAACGAAAGCTCAATTCGGAGAGATACTTTCAAAAAATTGATGATTTAAACAAGGCGCTCAAAGAAAAGACGCTGGCGATCTTCAATAGGAAGCAATTCATACTGCATCATGATAATGCCAGACCACATGCTGCTTTGGCGTAATAAAATCACAGAGCTAGGCTGCGAAATACTGTCTCATCCGCCTTACTCCCTAGTTCTAGCATCCTCCGATTATCACCTGTTCCTCTCCTTGCAAAATTTTTGAAGGAAAAAAAATTAAAACTGACGCAGATTTCAGTTAAGCAGTACTTAAGCTCTTCGCTTCTAAAGACAAGGCATTTTTTAAAAATTGTGTTTTCAAATTACCATTATGCTGGTAAGAGGTCATAAGTATCGACGGAAAGTATATTTTGCAATAAATATTCACCCTTGTTCTGTATTACGGCGTTAGGTGAGTAAACGTAACGCGTTTGATTCGATTCCTAACGCGATCAGTGTTCTGGAAAACTACGCTTCCCATTTAAAAAAACGGCAATCATCGCATGTCAAAAATCAGCTGGTTGTCTTTTTTGTCATTTCATCAATAAATGTTTTACAAAATAAAGTTCTTGTCATTATTAAAATAAATTTCATATATTTTTCAGTAATGTTTATTTCAAAATATAAATTATATATTTTTGTAACATTTTTTCCATTCACTAATCATTAAAAAATTTAAAAATGAAAAAAAAAACATTTTTTTTATGAATATATCCTTCATAAAAGCCATTTCAGGCCCAAAATGAGATTAAAAGTTGATATTATGGTGCATAGTGTGGGTGGGTTTAGAAATAAAGGAAATTCATACAAAAATATTCATTCGAACGCGCGAAAACTGAAGTGAGTAATTTAACCTCAAAATCGACTTCCCCGCGAATATCAGAACATCAAAAATCGAATACGTTGCCACGCATTGAACTGAAATGAAACGTTGCGTATTCCAGAACACCAAAAATGAAATATCGAGTAGCCAGTGAGTAATATCGAATAAAATTAACGTAACGTCGGATATCAGAACAGGCACCATTATTAAATGTACGAAAAATGTATTATTTTCTTCCACTTCACAAACGGACAGAACTTTCCGGTAAACCTAATAATAATTCTTGATAATCTAAAAATCCGGAAGACAATACAAAATCAACAAAATTAAAACAAATTTGAATTCCAAATTATAATGGGACTAAATTATTAAATTTCCTATAGCTAATCACCTCGATTCTGTGATCCGACGTTGCGTTCGTTTATTCGATTTTCGTTCGATCGAATAGAATTCTTATTCTTGGATTCGCCGAACAGTCGCCTTGTTCGATTGCATGAAATGTTTAGCAACGCATAGCAAAGTATTCGAATCTATTCGTTTTTTGTTATTCTGTCATTCGTCGAAAAGACATTTTTGAGGTAAAATCACTCGCTGTAAATTTCTCGCGTTTGAAGTTTACGATGTATGAAGTTTTATGATGAATTTGTTTTATTAGATTTATAATGAATAAAAATAAAATGCTTTATTTAAAACCATAATTTATTCAAAAAAATATGATGAATATCACTTTTTTTATATAAAATACAGATTTGATTACGTATCACAAAAACAAATTATGCATCACATCGAAACCCTTTCTTTTTCTTGTTAAATATGAAATTATAATCAAGAATTTGATTCTTTTTTTAATAATTCCATAACATTTTCAACAGTTAAAACACCTTTTGTGATTAAAATAATAAAATCATTGCAAAATACGAGGAACTAAACTGTTTGACAATCCATTGGTATGCGGCGCTAATCATTTATTATGCGTTGCAAATGTGAGATAAACTTCGGATTTAAGAATAGCGATTGTATGGCGAATCGAATCGAACGCGTTTGGTTTTAGCTTTTAACGTCGGATTACAGAATAAGGGTGAATATATGGTAAGGGCTCGAACTCAAGGAATATGTAGAAAACTTGTAAATAATTCAATAATTTTCAAACAAAATCGAAGTTTTTCAAATTATTGCTAGTGGTCTTAAACTTTTAAGCGGGAGAGTATCTATCTGTTGTTATCCTTTTGTGTTATTACTGTTTGTATTGAGTTTTATGGAAAGTATTAAATTAAATTTGTAATCTTTACAGCAAATGCGTTCAGTGTGGACACTAAATGCACTGCCTCCTCAACATCCGAGCCTACATCTTCCGCCTCATATGAATATTTCATCATCTCATCTAGTTCAACCCCAACTCTCTACTCATACGTCACTTGGTACAATGCCAGCGATAATTTCTCAAACATCCTTGTCTTCATCTACTCAGCTTAATACACAAAGTCAATTTGTTCAACAAACACAGCAGCATTCTATCCAATCGATGTCTCCAAGCTCACAATCTGCAAGCG
This sequence comes from Xylophagus ater, assembly GCA_963422695.1. Classification (NCBI taxonomy): domain Eukaryota; kingdom Metazoa; phylum Arthropoda; class Insecta; order Diptera; family Xylophagidae; genus Xylophagus; species Xylophagus ater. The sequence continues at coordinate 40,950,833 of OY730478.1, forward strand.
TAATGAATGTAGCAGATGAACAGAAACGAAAAATTATAGAATGTGAACGTTTAATGGCACACAGAGAACGAGAAAGAGATCGACGTGAAAAGGATCGTGAATTAGATAGAATAAGACAACAACAAGATCAACATAGATCATATTATGCTGTTGCATCCGGAGTAAGTTTGTAATAATTTATAATTTATAATTCTTTTGTGAATTACGGCCGCTGTTTGATAATTAGGGTAGCGGGAAAAAAATAATTATTTGGGTTGAATTAGGTTAAATTTTTAACATAATCGCGACACACTTAGTTCAACTATTTTTTCAAAGAATGATTGATCTAATTTTTCAAAATATCCATTTACAGCAATCACTGCATTATTATTAGAAAATTTCTTTTTAAGCCATTTCTTCAGATGTTGGGAATACATGATAGTAGAACGAAACAAATCTACCGAGTTACGTCGGGTTTTTTAACTTTCGAGGCTAAAATAGGTTTCTCATAGAGTCACGATGGTTAAGTATATTAAGGTACCATTATACGCGATGTTTTCACAGAGCAAAATAGGACAAAAATTACAAATACATTTTTTTTTTTTTGAATGTGTTCCGGTTTTCGATTTTGAATAACTCGTAGTGAAAATTCAAATATAATGGTACCATTTTTACTTTAATTTGATTCTTCTTTAGTGTGTTTGGTTTCAATCCTTAAAAATTTTTAATTAATCATTACATCTATTATTTTTTTTTTTTTTTATAAATTTTTGGTTCTAGGACCACGTTACTCTAGAGCCAATTTCTTCAGAAAAAGGGCTAGAGAATTACTTGACCAAAGCAAAACTTTATAACGCCAACTTCTAAATCTTCAAATTATATATTTCATTTTTCTTTTTTAAAAATTTTTAAATCACCATCTTGGGATAATTATCTATCTTAGTTAATTTGCAGTTTTAACTTTTTTTGATTTTATAACAGTTCTTTTTTTGACATTTTTGATCCGCGATTTTTCTTGTTTTACGATGCGAGTTTACATCCTTTCGCCTCACCAACTGCAATGTACTTCTGCAGATTCCAAAAGTGTGTGGAATGTTCGAGGTCCAGCTTCAACTCTGAGTTTACAACCTTTCCCTTCACTAATTGCAAAGCTCCTTTACAACCTCCAAATGTGTGTGGACTGTTCGAGGTCCAATTGCAAACTGTATATCTATTATATCTTTGAGGCTAAATTTGATGAATTACAAATGTGACAACACAGAGAAATGTGTTGTGACATTTTTTCATATCACATATGTGCAGAAATGAACCAGTTTTTAATTTCATCCATCATTGTAGTGGCAAGCAAGAAATTAGCACGGCCGTCGAATTTTCGTTACAATTTTTAGTTTGGCAAAGAAGCCAGCTAAAAAATATATGAATAATGTATGTATTATGTGTTAGGTATTTGAATGAGTTTTTACAATTTTACATTATATGGCATAGGTCATACTATATGTAGTGCATGTGAACCGGCATTACTTGTATTAGAAAGGACTTATGACCAGTTTCAAAACGTGCTATATGACATTTGGTTAAAGTGTAAACAATATTATTTTTTTTTTGATTGAAAATGGAAGGTTGCGTGCCAAATAAACAACATTTGTGGGAAATTTTGCTTTTCTGTTTTAATCGAAAGAAAAATGCTGCGGAAAGTTATCGTTTGCTTGAAGGAACTTACGGTCAACATGCTCCAAGCAGTTGTGAAAAGTGGTTTAATCAATTTAGAGATGGTATTTTTGATGTTGAAGATGTATCAAGCGAGGGTGGCCCGAAAAACTTTGAAGATGAAGAGTTGGAACCACTACACGTCAAATTCAAGCAGAATTGACAGTATCATTAAATGTTGATCGATCAACTGTTACAAAACGTCTCCAAGCGATAGCAATGATTTAAAAGCAATGTAAATGGGTCCCATATGAATTAAAAGTAAGAGACATCGAGCGTTGAAAAATCATTTGTGAAATGCTGCTTCAAAGACAGAGAAGGGTTTTTTGAATCGATGTTAATGAAAATCATAAACGTGTTTTAATGTTAAGATGCATTTTGTCCATCAAGAAGAGGAAGTCAATAGCCCCATTCGGAGTTTGGTTCCCGAAAACAATATCCGCTACTAGACGCCGCCTTCCTAAGGGCTGTAAACTCATCAATTTTAACCTCTCAAGGTATGGTGGGGATTCTAGGCCGATTCCACTCGGACAATTCCACTCGGGCGCAATTCCACTCGGAACAATTCAACTAAAGAGCTTGTAAGAATGTAGCTATGGTTTTACTTTGTAGTCATCTAAGTGAAAAAAGGGGATTTTTAGGAAAGCAGTTTTAGGTTTCGGTGCTAATTTTTCAACGCAAATACAAAGAAAAACAACCGTAGCAGAGAATTTACGCTTTATTCTATTCCGGGCTAATCGCTATGGAGCTGCCGGTTATGTCATTGACCACTTTCGTTTCAAAACCCATTAAGTTTTCGTCTTGCTCCGCTTGTTTGACTATGCTTTCGCCACTCTCTGCTTTTGTCCCGCATTCGTCTTGTTTTTGGTCTTGACTTCATCTTGCTCACGTCCCATTTCGCTTAACGCATACCACTTCTCTCCATTCTCCCTCAGAATTCAGTTCAACATTTCACTAGATCTGTCTTATATCCGAATATTTCAACAGTAGCTTGGCTTGGCTGATATTGGCAGTCTAAAGCATTTAAGAGCTGGGGTGAGTCAATACCTCCATTGACCAATTTAAAAACGATAAATGTGCAGGTATTATCTCTTCTTTTCTCTGGGATGTCCGTAGAGAGGAGTTTTACGCGATCCTTATAAAGAGGTAGCGTCATAAGATCATCCTAAGGCAGATGGTTTAAAGTGAAACGTAAGAATCTTTTCTGTACTTTCTCAATTCTATCAATATGATTTTTGTAGTACGATTTCCACACCGGCGAAGCGTATTCGAGAGTTGAGCGATACAAATAAATTAAATTAAAAAAAACAAAGCAGATGTCAATGCATTCGTATTTTTATTTCTATTTTTCTTCATTCCTTTGCTTCCTTTTTTGCGGAACAAGATGGCAAAACTCCATCATCAAAAAAATAAATCACTGCTTGTCACATCCATATTTATAATATTTTTTGTTAAAAAATTCAAAAAACTCAAAAACTTTGCACAAGAAACAAGAAAATTTTCTCAAGAAATGACAAAATTCCACGTGGAAAGAATGTACTATGCGATTAAAAGTGCCGTGAAGATTTTGTAGACTTACGTAAAACGACATCTGTTGCTGAAATCTTTTTCACTAGTGAACTGCGTACTATTGCGTGAAATATCACCTTGGAATTTTCGTTTATAATTTCGCTCAGGTCAATTTTATATGGAAAATTTCACTCCACGCGAACACGATACTAGGCTTTACAATGGAAATAAAGTTTGTCTCAAATTAAAAATTGAAAAAGTATTCCAATTAGGGTTTGCAGCCCCGGGATCCCGATATTTCATCCAATTTTGAAATCCCGGGATTGAAATTTTTGTTTGCATCATATTTTGAATTAAATTTTTTTCTCATCAAAATTTTTTAAGAATTTAATTCACAGAAAATTTTTATTTTTTTTTATGAAATACATAGAATTTTTTATTTTTTGATATATGGCGCATTACCGGTCGAAAGATGTATTGAATTATTGGAAGAAAGCTGGCAAAACATAAACTTAATTTGCATACTGACATTGTAGCAATTATATCGGATGGCGCAAGCGTAATGACAAAAGTAGTTAGGCTATTGTCTGTAGACCAGCAGTTATGCTTTGCACATGGTGCGCAGCTGGCGGTTATTGATGTCCTTTATAATAAGTTGGAAATTGAATCAGATCAGCAATATGATAAAGAAGAAATTTATTTCACAGAGAGTGACTCGTGCGAGGAGCAAGATATTTTGGCAACGAAGGATTCCTAGATAGTATTCATAGTCATGGAAGAAACCTTCATGAGATCACTGAAACAAGTATTGGTCAGCTGATAAATAAGGTACGAAAAGTCATATCAACGTTCAAACGATCACCAACAAAGAATGATTTATTAAAACAATATATCCGGGCAGAATTTGGAAAGGATATTGTCTTATTAAGAGACTGTTAGACGAGGTGGAGCAGTCTTTTGTTAGTGCTTGAACCTTTCTATTTATTGAAAATTGCACACAAAAAGCATTAATATATATAAAAAATACAGATAAATCATTAGATTTATCTCATGATGATATCCAAATTCTGTCTGATACAATTACTGCTCTTATACCAGTATAAACAACTGTCTCTCTGCCGTAGAGATATCAATCTGTTTACAGCAGATATAGCCATACATTTTATGCTAAAGAAGCTTAAAGATGCAAACAGTGGTATAAGTAATACTATATATATACAGTTCTTATTCTTCGTATGGAACGCCGCACAGATCTAAATGGGCTACTGCAATACTTACATAATCGTATAAGCAACGTCCAGTCAGAAATAGGTTTTGTTCCTTCTTCAACTAAATGCCGTAAATTAATAGTGGACTTGCTTGAAAGGCTAGACGCTAGACGTTTTGTTCAGTCTAATCCTAATCCCGGGATTGAGTTAATGTAATCTCGAAATCCCAGGATTTGATTTTCGATTCTTGATTTTGTTTATTTATTGGTTTCGAACCATCTTATTAAGTATGCCTTGGAATGCAAAGGAATATGTGTGTGATTTTAGGCTGTCGAGCAAATTTAAAATCAAAAGATTTTTTGAATTTCCCAAACGCGAAGGAGAATTGAATTGAATTTGAAAATGGAATTGATGAAGAGATTGTCCTCGAATATGTTGGTAACGAACAAGTTAAACTAAATCAATTAGCTATAAATATTTCGCAGGATATTGTTTTTTCGAAAACTATGAAAAAACTCGGACAAACATGTGACAAATGTAAAAGCGAGCTGATAAAATTTTATTCATCCCAGTTCAATTTTAATAATATTGAAGCAGTATGAGAAGTGCACGAATGAAAATGGGTAAATTGAACCGTCAGACGTATTTTTTGAATTATATAAAAGTCACAATCAATAAATGTATTGTAGATAGGTGTATGGACGACTCCAATATACGTCATTCTGAATGGTTTAGTGAAGAAAATGAGTGCTTAATTCATTATCTCCAAATCCTTTCGTTCATGATCTTAGAGCTGTTAAGAAAACATATAGTAACTGGGCATATAGCCGCTTTTTTGATGCCCTATGGTAGAAATCGGACAGAAAAATAGTCAAAATTAACAGTATTTCAAGGTTTTTCTTCATAACTTTGTTTCCTCTTTTCAAATTTTCCTCTAATTTACAACCTAGACTAGGGTTTGCAATCCCGTGTTATATTCCCAATCCCGGGATTTCGAGATTACATTAACTCAATCCCGGGATTAGGATTAGACTGAACAAAACGTCTAGCGTCTAGCCTTTCAAGCAAGTCCACTATTAATTTACGGCATTTAGTTGAAGAAGGAACAAAACCTATTTCTGACTGGACGTTGCTTATACGATTATGTAAGTATTGCAGTAGCCCATTTAGATCTGTGCGGCGTTCTATACGAAGAATAAGAACTGTATATATATAGTATTACTTATACCACTGTTTGCATCTTTAAGCTTCTTTAGCATAAAATGTATGGCTATATCTGCTGTAAACAGATTGATATCTCTACGGCAGAGAGACAGTTGTTTATACTGGTATAAGAGCAGTAATTGTATCAGACAGAATTTGGATATCATCATGAGATAAATCTAATGATTTATCTGTATTTTTTATATATATTAATGCTTTTTGTGTGCAATTTTCAATAAATAGAAAGGTTCAAGCACTAACAAAAGACTGCTCCACCTCGTCTAACAGTCTCTTAATAAGACAATATCCTTTCCAAATTCTGCCCGGATATATTGTTTTAATAAATCATTCTTTGTTGGTGATCGTTTGAACGTTGATATGACTTTTCGTACCTTATTTATCAGCTGACCAATACTTGTTTCAGTGATCTCATGAAGGTTTCTTCCATGACTCTGAATACTATCTAGGAATCCTTCGTTGCCAAAATATCTTGCTCCTCGCACGAGTCACTCTCTGTGAAATAAATTTCTTCTTTATCATATTGCTGATCTGATTCAATTTCCAACTTATTATAAAGGACATCAATAACCGCCAGCTGCGCACCATGTGCAAAGCATAACTGCTGGTCTACAGATAATAGCCTACCTACTTTTGTCATTACGCTTGCTCCTACAAAACACTTCTTCACTGGTCAATTTTCATTGCAAACTGAATATTAAATGCGTAAAATAAGAATAATTCTACTAGTCTACTCCACAAAATAAAAAATTCTATGTATTTCATAAAAAAAATATAAATTTTCTGTGAAAATTTTAATGAAAAAAAATTAATTCAAAATATCATGCAAACAAAATTTTCAATCCTGGGATTAGTCATTTCAATCCCGGGATTTCAGAATTGGAGAAATATCGGGATCCCGGGGCTGCAAATTTTATTTAAATCAGTATATTAGTTTTTTTTTGGTACATCAAAAAAACTTGATGGACAGACTTATTTTCTCCTAAGTTTATTTCTTTCTTCAATATCCTTTGACCGATTTTGCGCAAATTTAACATGGTTTTGTCTATTTACGTATTTAGGCAACATAATTAATTTAAACAAAATTGATTGACAAATTTTCGAATTAAATTCGAAAAGCCATATAAAAAACGACAAAACTTTCTGGTCACTCTGGTTTTTGCTTAATAACTTCCCTCTCCCCCAGTCGATTTTGCTAAAATGCAATACCAAATCCAGTTAAAGAATTACCAACTCACATTCTAAATTTCAACCAAATCGGATGACACGCTTTTGAGTTATCTTGTATACGGACGAACGGACGGAAATACATAAATCGATATAACTTTTGATTCCCTACACAACCATGCCCTTGAAACCTTTCTACGACGATTATTTCGAGTGTTACAAATGGAGTGACAAAACTAATTTATCCTATTATCCTATAGTAGTACCTATCGTAGGGTATAAAAATGAAAAGAAAAGGCCGAAAACAAATAATAAAAAAATATATAATATTTTAAATGCGTAAAGTAGACCTTTGAAATATGTAGTTTAAAAATCCATAAAAAAAAAACCAAACAAAATTCAAAAATATGCCAAGCTTTCATTTAAGAAGCAAAATTCAGTACGCAAAATAAATGAGAGTGAGCGCTAGAATTTTTATAAAGCTTAAGAGAAATATTTATAAAAGTTTCTGCGATATTTTTCCGTTCGAACATTACTTTGCTATATTTGGACGAAAAGTGTTCTTAGATAGTGTTGGCATATTGAAATGTGGCCCAAGAACTAATATATATGAGTTTTGTCGAAATCGGCCAAACGGTTTTTTCTGCACCGCACTTTCAAAATTTTGTAGTTGTGAATTTCATTGAATTCTGTCCAGTAGTTTGGCTTCCAAGAATACAGAAAAGGTGTTGCCAAATTCAAGTTGTAACGAAAAATCCAATCGACTTTAGGTAAGTTGAAGGACTTAAGCTATCAGAATTTAGTTGAATTTGGACCATAAATGTGGAATACACGCATGTTTTTACAAATATTTTTGTGAATTAGTGTTACCATAAGTGAATTTCGTTGAAAATTTAATCACATCTGAGTTTGACCTTAATACAAAAATTGTGCTAATTTCGACAAAATTGGATTCAGAGTTTCGGCTGTACAGGGAGTTCAAAAATAGGCTCTATTTGTACAGAAAGTGTTCTTAGATAGTATTGCCATGCTCGTATGTGGCGGAGAAATCAATCAGTTCTAAGTTGTGGTCAAATACATAAACTGTATGAATTTTGTCAAAATCCGGCCAGTGGTTTGTTCTGCACGAAATAAGTCTTCTTTGTAGTACGAGGGACTCTTTTTTTTTAATCCCTGTAAATGCGGCAATAATTTGTTTGACGTTTATAAATCGAGCTTATTAAGCAGTGGGTACATCCAGCAGTCCTAAGCCCTTAGTGTAAATTGTTAATCTAAGCAATTAGGGTTTTTCGGACTCCTGTATGCGTTTGTTTGAATTAAGCAAATGATGGTTGTCTGTGCTAAACGTCAAATTAGTTTTATTCGGATAAAAATTAAAATATAATTTCGTTAACGAAAATAGGTGTCGAGAGCAGAGATGCAAACCAAGACTTTTTTACAGTTGGTTCGGTTTTGGTTTAAGCATAAACCTTCTTTTTGGTTTTTAGTTTGGTTCCTAAATATTTCAAAATTTGGTTTTGGTTTGGTTCTGGTTTAAAGACTGCATAATTTTTGGTTTTGGTTTTGGTTCAGAACAAATATGTCTTTTTTCTTAGTTGTTGTGACAGAAACGAAGGAAGCCAATGTATATTTGCTTGGCAAATTTTTTTCAGCTGTTTTATTTGTTCCCGTCGGATCAATTATGTCGTAGGATTCGGAGTGCTTTTTTTTCAAGATTCCGCATTAAATTTTCTGGGTGATTATTTGTCATAACAATACAGCATTCATTGTACTTACTGCTATTTGTTTTTGAATCACAAACAAATTTTTTAAAAACCGGGTATTTTTTATCTTGATTGCCTGACATTTTCTTTTGGGTAATACTAATAAAATTATTATTAAAATCAAAAATATACAGACTTGCTTACATTTCTCATTTAGATATGAGTTTTATATCTTTTAATTTTAAGTATATTCTTCCTTCTTGTGCTTGTTTCTGTTTTTATTTTAATTATGATTTCACTAAATGAAAAACTATGTCGTGTTTGATTACTCGTTAAAAACAAATTGGAAAACTGGCAAACTGTTGAATGTTGATTAACCATCGTTTTTATAAGAAAATGTAGTAGACCCTTTCAGTTTTTTTAAAAGGAAAATGTAAATTATAGGACAAATTTTGTCTGTTGAACCGAACAATAAACCAATAAAAAAACGTCGGTTTATGGTTCGGTTCAAGTATTAATTTTAAAACTGGTTTGGTTTTGGTTTGGTTCGACCGAATCATTTTAAAAGTGGTTTGGTTTTGGTTTTGGTTTTGGTTCGGTTCAAAGCGGTTCAAAGAAACCGGTTTGCATTTCTGGTCGAGAGTAAATACAAATTGAAAATCAAATAAAATGAAAGTAGAGAAGTTTTGTCAAATTTATTTTGTGCAATTGTAATTAAAATTGGATAATTCAGATAAGATTTTAAAAAATACCTGGCAATTTTTCCTTTACACAAATTATTTTGTATCATGAACAACCTGTTTGAGTTAGCAGTTTATGCTAGAGTTTCACTAAGCGCTTAAAGTAATCGCGTCTAATGTTTAACTGCTTTTGAAATATGGGCACAATGTCACAATGTGTGTAAGGACGGATTTATTTTGGTTTTTTTCGAACCATCCAAAAAGTTTTAAATGGACTAAACTTAACGTTTGATGACAATTTTTGTGGAAGAAGTATTTTCTTCTTCCTGTAATTTTAGTACTTCTATTGTACTGTGCTTAAAATTATATATTAAGTTTAAATAATAAATACGAAAATTATGAATAGAAAATTTAATTTAAATTGGAATAGACAAAATTTCTTACAGAAATCGAGATTGATTTGTTGTTTTATATTTTTTGTAGCTTCAACCTAGAGGAAGTGTACAGCAAAAAGTAGTTGATAAATCACCTCCTTTGGCACAATTAAAATCGGATACTGGTATGTTTCCGGTGTATAATTACGCTTCATTTGGACAAGGATATCAAAAAGATTTAAAATCAAAGCCTGATATGGTCTTACCAACTCCACCACCTCTAATGTCTGATATTAAATCTCAAACAACAGGAAGTGTAATTGTAAAACACGACACTTATAAACCAACATCAGTAAAAATTATACAGACAAAATCTTCAGTACCGTTGCAACAGCAATCCAGTTTCACATCAGTCTCCAGTCCAGCACTTCCACATATTATGTATGAATATAGAACAGCATCATTGAATAAATCAAGTGAACGATACAAACCAAATGTTTTGCCTCAAGTACAACAGGAAACATCTACCATTCAATATATTCCACAACCCGCGGCTCATTCTCAACAATCTCTACTTCAACAACCGGTTCCAATAACACAGCAACAAAAATCAATACATTATAGCATAGGGACTTCTGCAGTATCACAACAAAATAAACCAAAAGTGTCGTCACCTGCACCAACTCATATTTATGGGCAACCAGGTGGAGCAAACCCACCAGGAATTTCAGTTGGGCGTACGCAGCAGGATTCATCACTAAATATCACAGTTGCCAAGCCAAATTCATCGTCATTTCAATCGCATGTTTATGGACTTTCCTCTGCAACTGTTTCACCTACTATTCCTCCTCCAGCCCATTCATCACGTTCAGTGTTTGATTCTCGTTTATTTTCATCACCTGTTATTAAGCAAACAAGGTCGGTTTCCTTACATAGTAATTCATCAAAAACAGTAGCTGTGACTTCGATTGCTACTTCTCATAATTCAGATGTTATGAAAACTGTACCTTCTTCGCAAAGTATGCATTCTGTTACTAGTACAGTATATCAAACACAACCCTTAGATTTGGGTGTGTCTGATAGAAATCGTGATGATAGTTGCAGCCCGAAAAGAAAAGCATTGCCTGCATCCATCCCTTATACCAATAACAATATAGATGCTAAAAAACAGAGAATTGAACAAATATCAACCAATTCGTTAATACTGACTGAATCACCATTAGATTCATTGAATGCGGTGTCATCAGATTTAATTAGTAATTCATCAGCTTCGGTCGTGGATTCTTTAACATTGGATAGTATGCAATTGGATTCAGTTTCATCTTCACCTTTAAAGACTGCCGTTTCAGCTTCGCCGAAAATATCTTCTGTACTATCCATTGAGCAAGCTGCAATAGCACAGCCTATAACTTCAATTACTCCCACGACGAACAGTTTATTATCTGTCCAAATAAATCGAGCAAATTCAGTGGATGGAGATATTCGGCCCTCAAGTACTAATTCAAGTTTAAGTCCCGCAGAAAGTCCATTAGCAAATATGCAAAGTGCACCTGGAACTCCAATTAAATTTTCAGATACAGAGAAATCAACAAGTCCTGCACCGAAACTTAGTAGTAACATAACTATTCCGCCACCGCGACATTTGAAAAAAGCGTGGTTACAACGGCATACCGGTGAAGACTATGAAGATACTACAGGCATCGTAGGTAGTGGCAGTTGTGTTAAGCTTCCTTTAACATTGAGTCCGGTTCCTGGTAATAGTACCTCAATTGAAATATCAGAAAATGATGAACAACATCAAGAAACTGTACATGAAAGTACAACATCTATTCATTCCGTCGATATAGCTTATACAAACATTGAATCAGGTAAAATATCAGGCTACTAGTGTTTAAACAATAGTAAATAACCATTCATTTTATTGATAGCAAATAAAGAAAATCGTAGGAAAAATCTACACCAGGATCACACTGCGCTTAATTCAGATACAGATCAGAAAGACGAAAGTTCAAGTTCAGATCAGGTAAATTAATGTAAATCAAATACATATAATTCTGTTTTTACACGGTCTTTTTTTGCACGATTTTGATTTAACACGGTCTAGAAAAAAAAATTGATTCTGTTTTTACACGATTTCATTTGATTTAGCATGATTAAAAAAAGCTATTTGATTGAAATTTTAAAGAAAAATTTTGATTAAAAACCATATCGTTTTATGGAAAAATTATTTGAAGTATTCTTAAGGACATTTTATTACATTACCGTAATCGATTTTTGTTCTAAGAAATTTTTGAAAATAAACTGAAATAATGTTCATTAATTATCGTGCCAGTGGGTTTAAGGCAGCAAAGGATCGGGTCACATTTTTATTTTGTAGCAATGCTTCAGGAGACCGTATGCTGAAGCCCCTGCTTGTTAATCGCGCACTTAAACCTCGATCAATGAATGGTGTCGACTTTAATAAATTACCGGTTTATTGGATGGCGAACAAAAAGGCATGGGTAACAACTGCCATTTTCACTGAATGGTTCAAAAAATGTTTTGTCCCAGTAGTTAGAAGATATATGAACGAAAAAGGTCTGGTATTCAAAGTTCTTCTGATTGTGGACAACGCTTCCAGCCATCCAGATTTGGATCACGAAAATATACAGGTTTTGTTCCTGCCACCAAATATGACATCCCTAATTCAACAACTTGACCAGGGAATCATTGCGACATTTAAAATTTACTACATTAAGCAAAGTTTTCAGTATATTTTGGACAATATAGATAATGATAAGACACTTACAGTAATTGATGCTTGGAAAAACCTTTCTGTTAAAGATTGCGTCACACATGCTGCGTTAGCATTATCTAAATTACGACCATCAACCCTAAACGCATGTTGGAAAGCCATTTGGCCAGAATGGTTCAAAACCAAAAATTATGTGCCTGAAAATACGAACGAGTATTCCTCTATAATCACTTTGGCACACGTAGTTGACGGAGAGGGCTTTGAAGACTTAGCATTTGATGATATTGACGAACTGCTAATTGAGAAAGTTGTAAGTGATGACGAAATAATAAAACTTGTCTTAGAGACTGCTGATGCTACAGAATGCAGTGATAGTGATGAACCGGTCCAACTAACTACAAGTTTAATTCTAGAGGGTCTTCAACTTGCTAATAAATTAGGAAATCATTTCGTCACAAACGATCCTATTGTCGAAAGGGCTGCAGAGTTTCAACGTGATCTGAAGTCTTGTATGACTCGTTATCGTGAATTATACAAAGAGCTATCCAAAACTGAATCACAACGACTAATAACCGATTTTGATCCCAAACGCAGTGCTATCCAGTCGGAAAGAGACACAGAGAGAACCTCACAATGGGAACGTGATAATGATGTACAAAATATTTTGAGTGATGATAGCGAATAGAGCTATGTTATTTTCATCACCTTGACTTTTTTAATTTTTTGTTTATAAATTTTTGATGATTTCTAATTTGTTTTAATTTACTTTAAGAATTGGATTACATATGTACCTCTTGTTTATTAATTTATATTGTTTTCTTGTACGAGTTTTCAGTTCCTGAACTGCTACAATTTTATATTTATGTTACTTTTACTTTGAATTACCTTTTGTTTTTATGAAATAAACTGCACATTAATGCACATAAAAATTTAATTTGGCTTTTATAAAGACTCTCATAATAGTTTCTTTGTATGAATCATTTATTTCAACTATTTTTTACAGGGTTGAAGGATATGGAACTAATCCCCTTTTTTTCTATGTACTTTCATGTCTTTTTTTGCACGGTTTTTTGGGAAAATATTTGTAGTTTTTTCATCTTACACGATTTTTTAAAGTTGTGGAACATATCCCCAAATTTACCTTATGTGGCATGTATTTTTTTACACGGTTTTTTTTACACGATTTTTTCAAGAACGTATCTACCGTGTAAAAACAGAATTAGGTGTACATTTTCTTTTTTTTAAAAATACGTCTATTCATATTAATAATATGTATTAACACAAAAAAAAATTATTTTCCGGTATTTCTTTTACTTAAAATGTTCTTCGGAAAACCGTGCAATACTTTCTAAAATAGAATAAATGATGGAAAAAACTAGTTTTAATTCCAAGTCTTGTAAAAACTGATAACTGAACACATTTGATAAATATAATGAAATTATTTGACTATTATTATAGTACACCTAATTCTGTTTTACACGGTAGATACGTTCTTAAAAAAAACGTGTAAAAAAACCGTTTAAAAAAATACATGCCACATAAGGTAAATTTGGGGATATGTTCCACAACTTTAAAAAATCGTGTAAGATGAAAAAACTACAAATATTTTCCCAAAAAACCGTGCAAAAAAAGACATGAAAGTACATAAAAAAAAAAGGGGATTAGTTCCATATCCTTCAACCCTGTAAAAAATAGTTGAAATAAATGATTCATACAAAGAAACTATTATGAGAGTCTTTATAAAAGCCAAATTAAATTTTTATGTGCATTAATGTGCAGTTTATTTCATAAAAACAAAAGGTAATTCAAAGTAAAAGTAACATAAATATAAAATTGTAGCAGTTCAGGAACTGAAAACTCGTACAAGAAAACAATATAAATTAATAAACAAGAGGTACATATGTAATCCAATTCTTAAAGTAAATTAAAACAAATTAAAAATCATCAAAAATTTATAAACAAAAAATTAAAAAAGTCAAGGTGATGAAAATAACATAGCTCTATTCGCTATCATCACTCAAAATATTTTGTACATCATTATCACGTTCCCATTGTGAGGTTCTCTCTGTGTCTCTTTCCGACTGGATAGCACTGCGTTTGGGATCAAAATCGGTTATTAGTCGTTGTGATTCAGTTTTGGATAGCTCTTTGTATAATTCACGATAACGAGTCATACAAGACTTCAGATCACGTTGAAACTCTGCAGCCCTTTCGACAATAGGATCGTTTGTGACGAAATGATTTCCTAATTTATTAGCAAGTTGAAGACCCTCTAGAATTAAACTTGTAGTTAGTTGGACCGGTTCATCACTATCACTGCATTCTGTAGCATCAGCAGTCTCTAAGACAAGTTTTATTATTTCGTCATCACTTACAACTTTCTCAACTAGCAGTTCGTCAATATCATCAAATGCTAAGTCTTCAAAGCCCTCTCCGTCAACTACGTGTGCCAAAGTGATTATAGAGGAATACTCGTTCGTATTTTCAGGCACATAATTTTTGGTTTTGAACCATTCTGGCCAAATGGCTTTCCAACATGCGTTTAGGGTTGATGGTCGTAATTTAGATAATGCTAACGCAGCATGTGTGACGCAATCTTTAACAGAAAGGTTTTTCCAAGCATCAATTACTGTAAGTGTCTTATCATTATCTATATTGTCCAAAATATACTGAAAACTTTGCTTAATGTAGTAAATTTTAAATGTCGCAATGATTCCCTGGTCAAGTTGTTGAATTAGGGATGTCATATTTGATGGCAGGAACAAAACCTGTATATTTTCGTGATCCAAATCTGGATGGCCGGAAGCGTTGTCCACAATCAGAAGAACTTTGAATACCAGACCTTTTTCGTTCATATATCTTCTAACTACTGGGACAAAACATTTTTTGAACCATTCAGTGAAAATGGCAGTTGTTACCCATGCCTTTTTGTTCGCCATCCAATAAACCGGTAATTTATTAAAGTCGACACCATTCATTGATCGAGGTTTAAGTGCGCGATTAACAAGCAGAGGCTTCAGCATACGGTCTCCTGAAGCATTGCTACAAAATAAAAATGTGACCCGATCCTTTGCTGCCTTAAACCCACTGGCACGATAATTAATGAACATTATTTCAGTTTATTTTCAAAAATTTCTTAGAACAAAAATCGATTACGGTAATGTAATAAAATGTCCTTAAGAATACTTCAAATAATTTTTCCATAAAACGATATGAATTTTAATCAAAATTTTTCTTTAAAATTTCCATCAAATAGCTTTTTTTAATCGTGCTAAATCAAATGAAATCGTGTAAAAACAGAATCAATTTTTTTTTCTAGACCGTGTTAAATCAAAATCGTGCAAAAAAAGACCGTGTAAAAACAGAATTAGGTGTATTTATAAATAATTTTCTTTTTACGTCCGAATTCTTGCAGCTTCCTTTTCACTGGTTTCATAATTATTTGCGTTTGCAACTCCCCATTATTTCAAAATTTTGCAATGAAATAGACAGTTTACATTTCGCTAAATATTTTTGATCTCAATTCTGTTAAGAATATGGACTCATTGCAATTTGATATTATTAACCATAATACTACTGTCTCATTATTATCAGATAGTTTACTATGATATTTTAATTTTAATTTTTTAAGCACAGCATTAATTTTTTTCTGTTTTTCGCCCTTCTCTGTTTTTTTTTTTTTTTTAGAAAAAGGTTTTAATAAATGTTGGGTGTTCATAAAAACTTTGTTCGTATATATTTTGAAATTTTTGAGGCTTTAAAAGCTGTGCTTTAACGGAAAACTAGCTGGACAATTATTATTATTTTGCGAAAGAAACAAAATCAAAAATAAAATAGTAATTAGTCGTGATGTAATTTTTCATGAATATTCAGAGAATTTAAGAAATTTCATTGACATTAATTGTGAAAGCTCTGAAGATATTAAAATTAATAAAGTTTCTTCAACAGAGTTTTCTTAAAATGAATTAGTACATAATTAATCGATTGTTGTGTACTTTTCGTTTCTTATTTTTTATTAATATAGTTGTATTTACATCGCTGTCGATGGATACAATTTGAAAAGGACCACGCCAAACGTTTGATAATTTTCCCTTTTTAGCAGCATCTTTTACTAAAACTTTATCTCCGATGTGAAATGCTACTGGATTCGAATTTTTATCATAATACTTCTTTGATTTATTTTTACTTGCGATTAAATTTTGTTTTGCTATTTCATATGTCTTTTGTAGTTTATATCTTAGGATATTGAAATAGTTTTCATGATTATAAATCGGATCTGGTTTACGTTGAAGGTTGGTTTGTAGGTATTTCTGGTGTGAACCCGTACAAACAATCCATGGGTGTTAATTTTGTTGCGGAATGCATAGTGGTGTTGTGAAGAAACATAGCTGGTCTCAAAAATTCGTCCCAAGATTTTGGATTTTTGTCGACAAATATTCTTAAATATTCTGTTAGAGGTCTATGTGCACGCTCTAATGAACCGTTGGATTGTGGATGGTATGCTGTGGTTTCTAATTTTTTTATTTTTAATAACTTACAACAGTTTGATCGGTGATCAATCGATTTGGAATACCGTATTGACAGACGATGTTTTCAAAAAAAACTTTGGCAACGGTTTGTGCTTCCATATCTGGCAGTGGATGACAATCCATAAATCTTGTAAGGTCATCTTCGAAAGTAAGAATATATTTGTTACCATTGTTTGTTTCTTCAATGGGACCCACGATGTCCAAATACACCTTTTCAAACGGTTTGCTTGCAGTATCCGTTATAATCATCGGCATCTTGTGACCGCGACTAGATTTAGCTTGCTGACATTTTTTACATTTCTTTATATAATTTTGAATATCGCGTAGCATATTTTTCCATTTATAATGTCTTCTAATAGTTTTGTATGTTTTAAAAATTCCTTTATGTCCTCCTAATGGTAAGTCGTGATTATCTTTCAGGATGGTTTGAATGTCATCAGAATCTGTTAATATTTCAACATTTTCGTTTTCGGTTTCTTCTTCCGAAAAATCATCTTTATCAGACGTTTGTTCAAATTCCACTGATAATACTTTTTCATTAGGTTTTTGGACTTTTTCTGGACTAGTATCCTTCTTCTGTTCCTCAATTTTGCTTGCTTGCTGGCGTGTTAAAACATGACAGTCTAATTTCGAGTCAGCTTCATGTTCTGCACTATCTGTTTGGTCGATTCTGCTTAAAGCGTCAGCATTTCGATTATATTTTCCTGGTTTATAGTCGATTGTATAATTGAATTCTGCGAGTTTTTGTTGGAATCGAACCAATCTATTTGTTGGGTCCTTCGTATTGATTATGCCTTTTAGTGGCTTGTGGTCAGTTATAATCTTAAAATTTCGACCATACAAATAACAACGGAAATTTCTTGTGGCCCATACGACAGCTAAGAATTCCTTTTCCGTTGTTGAATAATTACGTTCTGCTTTGTTCAAAGATCGGCTTGCATATGCAATAGGTCGTTCATTACCTTCTATCTCTTGAGAGAGAACTGCTCCCAACGCTGCGTTACTAGCATCTGTTGTTAAAATAAACGGACGGCTAAAATCTGGATAAATAAGTAAAGGTGGCGTCACAAGCGCATTTTTTAATTCACAAAATGATTCTTCACAGAGGGGTGACCATTTGAATTTAGTATTTTTTCTTAACAGTTTATTGAGAGGTTCAGCAATTCGAGAAAAGTTAGGAATAAATTTCCTGTAGTAATTTGCAAATCCTAGAAAGGATTGAACTTGGCGCACAGTGCGAGGTCGCGGATAATTCTGCACGCATTCAATTTTTGAAGGATCTGGCGAAGCACCTTCGCTGGAGCATTTATGACCCAAATATACTACTTCTTTTCTTAAAAAATTACATTTTTCGGGCTGTAATTTTAAACCATTCTCTCGCAAACGTTCAAATACTGAAAACAATTTGTTATTGTGGTCCTCCAAATTTTTTCCATACACTACTATATCGTCAAGATATACAAAACATTTATATCCTTGCAAACCTGTTAATATGTGATTCATCAACCGTTGGAAAGTGGCAGGCGCACCTGTTAAACCAAACGGCATTCTTTTGAATTCATAGTGCCCAAAAGTGGTACTGAAAGCTGTTTTTGATCTGTCTTTTTGATCGACAAGTACTTGGTGATAACCGCTGGCGAGATCCAATGTTGTGAAATACCTCGAATGTCCTAATTGATCTAAAATATCTTCTATTCTCGGCAGAGGAAAAGCATCACCAATGGTTATATTATTTAGTTTTCGAAAATCAACAACAACACGCCATCTCTTTTCACCATCGGGTCCACTCTTTTTAGGTACAACTAAAAGAGGGGAGTTCCACGGGCTATGACTTGGAGTGATTATGTCTTGTTGTAACATTTCCTCAACTTGTTGCTGAATTATAGATCGTTGTTTTTCCGGAAGTCTGTACATTTTTTGATTGATTGGAGCACTGTCTTGTTTAATTGGAATAGAATGCTTTATAGTATGTGTATGTGAAAGTTTGTCACCGGGTAAATAAAAAATATCATTAAAATTTGTACATATGTTTAATATGTTTTGTTTTTCTTCTGTGTTTAAGTTTTCATCTGTTGTAATTAACTTTTGTAAATTTTCTATTCGTATTTTATTGCCATTATAGTTATAATTATTTTTGCGAATTGTGTGGACTTCTCGTTCTATTTTTGAATTATTTTTAAATGGAATTATTTTAAAATTATTAAATGGTTCTAAAATTGGGGAGAAGGGATCCAAATACACGTCATTGTCGTTTACATTTACCATACTTACATTAATTTCGTAATTCATCGGTTTTACCAAACAATTGCTAAGATAAACTCCTTGGCTTACTTCTTTTTGTAAGCAGAGCATGTCATCAACAGCATCAGTTGGTAAACTCACTATTTTTTCGCACCGTGCCGGCAAATAAATTTTCTCAAATTTAGAGCCGTTTTGACTTTTCTTTAAGTCAATTCCCGGATTTTTGCTAAAAATTTGAGTTCCTTCAGAATTAACGAAAGTTCCCATATTTGACAAAGGTACCTCTTGCTTATTAGTTATGTTATCTAGGATATTGCTATCGGAATGCAGCTTGGCAGAATTCGTTTTAGACGATTTTTGCACTGCATTTCCGCACGTTTTCACAATTCCTAAATTATTTAACTGTTTTTTACAAGTTTTACGGATTTTACCTTTGTTTATAGGACTAAGTGGTATTTGTAATTCAACATCGTTGAATTCCGTGCGAGGAAAACTTAATGTTTTATTTGGACCTTCAATGTTACAATGTTTCGAGAGGAAATTATTGCCCAAAATTCCATCTCCTGGTATATTATGATTTTCTTCAATTATATGAAATTCACATTCCTTTTGAGAGTCTGATAATAATAATTTGCCTACACAAGTACCCAAAGTAGATCCTTCACCAAATGCACTTCTAATATTTATTTTATTATTTTTATTTAGTATAGTATTTTTTTTTAATGTTTGTTTTTTTAGTAAGCTGATGTCTGCTCCTGAATCAACCAGTAAATTGGTATGAGATTTTTCCGCGATATTAATAGGAACATTAATAGAGCACGGAAAAATTTCTGGAGACTGACACCTTTGTGTAATTTCGCAGTTTTCGCGGTGTCCACAATTACTGCGATCTAGTTTTCCGAAATGGGGTTTTTAGATTCCCAACTTTGTTTTGCTCGACAAACATCTATTGTGTGACCTATTCTCTGACAAAAATCGCATTGTATGTTCTGATTATTTCGATTGTTCTTTGAATTTTTTATTACAGGTTTAGGAGAAGGAACTTTTTGTTGAAAATGTACGTGTTTTTGTACATTATTTTCTTGAATATTGCATGTCGACAGGTTATGGCCATACGTTTTGCAATTTGGGCAATAGGGTGTGTTTTTTCTTCTGAAACAATCCCTAGAAATATGGCCAATTTTGTTGCAAAAATTGCAAGTTAACTGAATTTTATTTCTATTATTTTGTTGGCGGTTAAATTGATTCGAAGTCGATTGAGAATTGCGATTAAAATTTGAATTTAGTGAACTATTAGTAAAATTAACTCTGTTTGAATTTGAATGCATACTGCTTGACTGTGAGAACGGTTCTGGATTTCTATATTCATCAGGATATAGTTGGAATGCATAATTCTCAATATGCTCTGCTTCCAATGCATTATTGATGACTTTATCCAGTAACGGTTCTTTGTCTGCTAGAAGGCTATGTCGTAAATGTGGATTCAAGACACCTACCTTAAATGTGAATGTAGCTATATCTTCAAGTTCTTTTAAAAGAGAAGAAGAACTTGTTCCATATTTCATTACGGCAGCCTCTTTGCATTCATGTAGTGCATTTTTAATTCTTGTTGAAAATTGCTGCAATTTTTCGTATGGCCTTTGACGACACTTTTTCAATTCATCGACAAGTTCTATATAGGTTCTACGGGGAAGGTATGTTTCATTTATTAGAGCTTCTATTTGCGCAAACGTTTGTGTCGCATTAGAAGTTAATAGAATGAACGCATCACCTTGAACTCTGGTTTGCACTAAACTTGGAAAAATTTGTTTTTCTTCCTCACTAAGACACATTAAAACCTTTTTACAACAAGATATAAACTGTTGCACTTCAATAGCCAAATTAGGACCCGATTGTCCAGAAAACATTGGAATTAAAGTGCAAGATAATTTTGCAATTTTTTCAAAATTTACACTCATTTTATCTTTTTGAATAACTTCCCTACGAGACAAATTTTCTTTTCTTAATTTTTCGATCTCTGGCGTTAGAGGAATTTTTCTTTGCGTTGCAGGTGTTATGGATTTAGGTGGAGTCGGTGTGTTAAAACCATAAAATGATGATTCTAAATCTATACTTTCGTCTCCTTTATCTAACACACTTTTCTCAAAATCAGATTTTTCTGACATTAAAGATATGAAAAATTCAGATAAATTTTCACTTCTTTAAAAATTCAGATAAATTTTCACTTTTTAAAACTTTACGCAATACTTTTACTTCGCGAACTTTGTATACCGAATAAGCGAAATAGATACACTTTCGAACACTCAAGGAAAACACAAAAAAAATGACTGAAAATAACCCATAAATTCGTTTCACACTATATTTATATCTACATTCAATAATTAATATTAATATTATTCTTTTATAATATAATAATCACAAATATTTTTAAATTTATCTTTATTAAGAAAAAAAAATTTTTTTAATTCTTTTAATGTAAGCTTGTACCTTTGGATTTCCTTTGGATTGGTGAATTTAGTTGATGAGTTTAGTTGATGAGCGATGTTGCTATTTTCTCTGATGATTTTGTTACTCCTTTTGTAGTTTTTTCAATTGCTGAGACGATGAGCTGATGATTTTGTTGCTCCTCTTGTAGTTTCTTCAATTGATGAGACGATGAGCTGATGATTTTGTTGCTCCTTTTATAGTTTCTTCAATTGATGAGACGATGAGCTGATGAGTTGATGCTTTTGCCTCTTGGTGAAGTGGTTATTGCTTTTTTTTCTCTATAAAATGTAGTTTTGTTACTATATTTTGTGTTCTTGAGACCAGACTCAATCTCAAGTTTTAAAGGCCTTTTGTTTTCTTAGCCAACACAAAAATACTTTTAACTTTAACTTTATATATAGAGAGTTTTCCCGAGCTGCGCCAAATGTTGTATGTGTCGTGTTTGTGGTGGAGTTATTATTTTAAATATTAAAACACTCACTTTATATAAATATTTAATAAAAACACTTTATTCACTTTTATAATGTTTTAATACTAAACATTAGAAAAAACTTATTTTAACTTCACTTCTTGGTGGCGGATTATCAACTGACTTTAATCAATAATTATGTTCTTGGAACGTGCCGTTAATTTCCGTTAAATATTTCAAATTGCGAAATATAGATTTTATGCTTATTAATTAAAATTGCAATATATTAAAAATCCATATTTCACAATCGTGGTTCAAGTCCAATCACCTGAACTAACCTTTCATATAATTAATTAGATCAATTCAAAGTGTAGACCAGAACCAACCAAGACACCTTAAGTTGAAAAGCTCATTTTCAGTTAAGGTGCTTTTGATCTTAAAAGCACTTTTCAAAAACATAATTCACCACACAACTATTGATTCAAGTATTTTGGCCAATGATTCTGACTCCGATATCTCAAATCTAAATGTGGAAGAACACGAATGAAGGCGTAGTACCTGACTCTGGAAGCGTCTAATTTTTTTTTGAAATGGAATCAAATGTGAGTTTTGCACTATGTGCAGAAGTTACGTAAGTGATGATCCAGTAAGATTCATTCAAGTTAAATCAAGAGCTGATTGACCAATGTGGAGGAATGCTATGTTTGAAGAAATTTTATCTCTTAAAAAGAACGATACATGGAGTTTGGTAGACTTACCAAAGAATCGTCGTGCTATAAAATCGAAATGGGTTTTTAAAATAAAAAAGGATGAAAAGGGTGAGGTTGTGAAATATAATGCTAGACTGGTGGCAAAGGGTTTTTCACAACAAAAGGGTTTCGAGTACAATGAAACCTACGCACCCATTGTAAAACTAACGTGTTCTATTGGCAGTAACAAATTAAGAGGGATTTCACGGGCATTAAATGGACGTAGACAGCCTTTTTGAACGGAGAATTGTAATAAGAAATTTTTTGCGAGCTGTTGCCTCATTTTTGAAGAAATAAGGACCAATGATACCATCAGAGTGTAAATCGCATTTTTCTCGAAGTAATGGGGTCTCTAGAGGCTCTTCTGAATTGATCTCACTCCAGAAGCGATAATTTTTTTAAACCAAAAGTGAGCTCCTCGTCACTGAACACAATTTTGTAATAATAATAGTCTATAAGATTTTCAAAGTAAATTTGGATAATTCTTGATAGTTCCTCAAGCATAGGTCTATTCATGGTTATTTGTCAAGCTATACTGGATGTAAATATCAAAAAGAGCTTTGAGAATGACATAGGAAGTTCTATCACTCCTAAAAAACACCCTATATTATAATATATTATAACTAAAATTATTATAGAATATATTTTTTGAAGTGAAACTTCTTTTGGCACATTAGAGTGATTTTTCAAGACCGTCACGTTTTCTGATGGTTTTCCGTCATGAAACATTTTCATTGTAAAAATCATATTATGTGGACCGTCATAGAAGATTACAATGTCCGGCAATATTGTGGAGGATTTAATGAGGATTATTTCCTTCGGAGACCAAATAGTTCTATCTCCCACCGCATTGTGAACGATACAAATGTTTTAACTTTTTATATAGAAGTCATACACGATTGGAATGTTCGGAAAAGTTGTGGAGGTTTTTATTTCCATCGAAGATAAAATAGTTCTGTATTCGATACAAATTTTTTAACTTTTTATATAGAGGTTATACATGATTACAAGCAAAGTTGTGGAGGCTTTAATGAATATTATTTCCTTCGAAGATAAAATAGTTCTATCTCTCACCGCTTTGGCACTGTATTCAATAACAATTTTTAAACTTTGAACTTTTTATGGAGGTTATACACGATTGCAATGTTCAAAAGTTTGTATTGACTCCAGCCCCATCTATATCAAGTGCATGGCATCATATACTTTCTACACCATTGGTTTCTAATATACAGTCATGTAGGTGCTGCAGCTCTTGGCAAGGAAGAAGACAATATATTATTAATTCTTGGTGGTGATTTGACGTAAATTTCGCCTCAAATGGTTCATTACCATTAGTCAACTTTATTTGTGAAAAATTCAATTTACACTTGAATAACGATCCAAATTTCGCAACGACTAGATCTGGAACTACGATAGATGATGTTTTTGTAGATATTTAAAACATATGGAATCAAGAACATATATCTCATATTTAATTAACCATAAAGCTATAGTGTCTGTTTTTTCCATAGTAGAAGAATAACGTTAAGGAATTGTAAAATTCGAAGAAATAAATTGAATATTGCATTTAGATTCGAAATCTTATTTTTAAAATATAAATCTTTTACATGCTATATATAGATATATTTGCTTTCTCTCTCTCTTTTTTTATAAGATCGCCAAAGAAGTTTTACTTCTATCACGCGCACAGAGTGGCACACGCTGTTTTTTTTTTTAAATGTTGATTCCTTGTTAAATATACAAAATGTATGAAATAAATTGATTAGCGATCATAACATGGAATGATTTAATCAAAACGACAGAATTTTTTCAAGTGGTCTCAAACTTTCTGACTGCATTATATGAAGGTTTCGCCCCAGTATAATAGTTATATAATACAATAGTTGGCGTCATGAACCCATCTTCGGGCAGGGCTTTACATGCGTTATTTCTGTAGCACAACTCGCTTTAAAGTTCAGAATATTTTAATCCATGGGCGGGACGAATGCTAATACTGATTTCAACATTAACACACTTAGTCAGACTGTTGATGAACCTTTCATTTATTCGGTTTAATTTCCTTTCTTTTCATAATCGAATTCCCTTGCTTATATAGTTTTCTATCAGCATTTAAAGATTTTACAATAGCATGCAAATAATTTATGTATACCGATGACTAATGACGGTGAACAACCTATTCCCACCGGCGATCTACAATAGTAAACGCAATTTCAGGTAGGCGTATTACCTTTATTCGTTCTTCAGTTGTTTTCATCATTCATACTCCTTCGGTATTGTGCGAAATCATATGTGCATGCACTGTAAGTGTAACTGTATAGAAGAACGAACTAGTTATAAAAAAATTTAAGAAAGAGTTATGAGCTTGAAAGTTGTCAACTTTTAAGCTATTTGTAATTCACACTAAGAATATTACAACATTTAAAAACTAAACGAATCCATGAATTTCTATCTGATTAAGGCAATCGCCTCAAACGTGCTTAGATTTCTTCAATGAGAATCTGCACCAATAAAGCAAACAACCTCATATTTATTCATCAAACTCAATCCTTTTCTTTGTAATGATTTTATATTAATAATTTTGTTTGCCAAATTTAATTATTTTTAAAATTGCATTAAATAAATATATTTTTTATATGATATAGGAAACTGTATTGAAAATTCCATCAAAGAGGAAATCTACAAAAGCAAAACGACGGAAAGCTGGCATACGTAAACTTCTCGACGAGAAAAAAAAAAAAGTGAATTTTGTTTGTTTACTTAAACCTTTTGAAATATATTAACATAATTTCATATTCTTCTTATAGATTGACATAAGTGAAAGCGATAAAGATAGTGAGAGTGATAAAAGAAGTTTGTCTGATAAAGATAGTGATAGTAATACAAGCGGTACATCAATAAGTAAAAAAATACTACCGGCAACAAATGGTAGTCCTGTATTAAGTACTGTCGTTAATTTAAAGGAAAGAGGAGGAGAACCAAGAAGAAGGGGACGTCGACCTAAAACATCAAATGATGAGCCCATGTATGTTCTTAAAAAATAAATATAAATAATTAATTCTGATTTCTTTTTTTTTTTAGAAAAAAAAAACTTAAAGATGATATTCAAAAATCAAAAGATCATCCCTTTCGGAAACTATCAAACTCACAATTAAGAAAAACTGGAGAATCATTTTTACAAGATGGTCCCTGTTTTGAAGTGGCTCCAAAACTGTCGAAATGTCGTGAATGTCGATGGACACCTAATCAAAGATCGAAGAATACACCAAATATTTTCTGTCGATTCTATGCTTTTAGAAGGCTTAGGTTTGAATATTATTCATCAGTTGTTTTTATTATTTTTCACAAATTTGACCTTTTAGGTATACTAAAAGTGGCATATTGGCAATAGCTGGTTTTTCCGATCCTCATAAAGATCCTACTAATGATGATTTGAAATTATGGATGCCTGATCCCGATAATCCTCCAAAAAATTTGGATTTACAAATGTCCAGATTTCTTTTAGCACAAGTCGCTGATCAATTTTGTGATTTATTACAACAAGAAAAAGAGGCTATGGCTGAACATATATCAGAAGGTAATATTTTTAATGTTTAAAGAAACTCAATTATTTGTTCATCCTAAAGCTAATACAGTGACTTCTATTTCACTTTCTTAAAAAGGGATTTATAAAATCTATGTTCTTATAACCTTTAATTTCGGATTTTGGTACCACTGAAATCATTTGATGGAACGTTTCCCAGATTCTTGCATTCTGTTGACGAGCTCCATTCGATATACGTCCTTCATGTGCTTATCCCCATATCGAATGTCCAATTGTGTTACAATGTAATTGTAATCTTTTGCATCTTTCGGTGAGATTGTCTGCAACAAATCCGCTAGGTTACCATGCAAAGCCAGAATTAATGCTGTAGCTTTTTCTATATTGGAAAAAGTTCGAATAAGAATGTGAATTTGGCGGCTCCAAATGTTTGTTTTTCGGAAGGAAATGATTTTTTTAAAAAATATATTAAGTAACTCAAAAAGTTCGTGGATTTTTTTCACCAACTTTCAAACACATTTTTATTACATTTTAAATTAATTTTGTTAAACCAAATATGTGCCGTTTTGATAATCTTTTGCCATTTTTCTGGTAAAACCATTATGCCATCACTGTAGAATTTCTGGGATTTCTGGGCGAAAAACCGAACAAGTGATTTTCACAGGCCTCTTTTGAAGTTAGCTTTACACCATTAAAGGAATTCTGCAGAGACCGAAACAGTCGGATGGAGCAGGGTCCGCACTATACGGTGGATGCATCAAAACTTCCCAGCCAAGATCTCTTAATTTTTGCCCAGTTATTAAAGATGTGTGTGGTCGTGATGGTAGATGACGCCTTTCATATTGATCAATTGTGGCCGCTTTTCTTCAATTGCGTGCTTTAATCGCATTAGTTGTTGACAGTAGAAAGTGGAATTAATCGTCTGGCCAGGTTGGAGCATTTCATGATGCACGATTCCCTTCCAATCCCACCAAACACAAAGCATTTCCTTACGTTGGTTAGTCCTGGCTTTGCCACCGTTTGTGCAGCTTCATTCTTAGACCACGATATTTTTCGTACAATATAGTCGTATGTGATCCACTTTCCATTACCTGTTATCAATCTTTTCAAAAATCGGTCGATTTCATTTCGTTTCAGCAGCGATTCGCAGATGGAAATTCAGTTCATTAAATTTTTCACTGGTAATTCATGTGGAACCCA
This sequence comes from Xylophagus ater, assembly GCA_963422695.1. Classification (NCBI taxonomy): domain Eukaryota; kingdom Metazoa; phylum Arthropoda; class Insecta; order Diptera; family Xylophagidae; genus Xylophagus; species Xylophagus ater. The sequence continues at coordinate 40,978,268 of OY730478.1, forward strand.
AATATCGAGCTTCTTTTTGGATCCAGCCTTACGCAAACGGTCCAAAACTGTTTTTTTGATCATTCTTTAGGTCCTCAGCAATGTCCTAAGATGAGATCTGTCAGTCTTCCTCAATTTTTTGGAGAATATTATTGACTTTTGCAATGATTGGTCTACCAGAGCGCGGCGCATCTTTAACATCGAAATTTCCAGATCGGAAATGAGCAAACCATTTACTTGCTGCTGATTTTGATAGAACAAGTTCTCCATAAACACTACAAAATTTTTCAAAAACCTGCGAAGTTCTATCGCCTTGGTCGAAGTGATATTGTAAAATACAGCGAATTTTTCAGAATTTTGGCTCATTTTCAAAACCCAATTACCGCCATTACTTCTGACTGATGTTCACAATTTTTTTTAAATATTCTACGAAATGTTACCTTTCATTCGCGCTATAATATAACATGATAGGGTTAGAACTACTAAAGTTATGCGACTGTAAAGCCATCTATTGCAAAAAAATCCACAAACTTTTTGCGTTACCCAATATTTTAAAATTTTTGTTTTTAGATTTTAAATGTTTTATTTAAAGCGTGTAATATGTCTACGGTATTAATAAATACAAATTTTGCTTATACAATAATTTTTAAACAAAAGCACTATTTGAAAGCCATTAACTGAAAATCACTTGACCATTTACTAAAAATAGTTATGTTTTTGTTTTTCTTTTTCTAAATATATTTGTAATGCTTTTATTTTATATATGATTTATTAATTATTTAATCTCTGTTTCTAACTATTTTTACATTAATTATTTTTTCTATTTTATTTTAGTTTTAGAATTTTCCTGTAGGACATGTCACATGAGAAGTCTATTCTAAGATTGATTTGTTCCTTTTTTTTAAATCCATTTATTAATTTTTCTATTATAATATTTACTTAAATCTAATGATATAATTCAATATTTATATATTGGTGAATTAACTTTAACGTCTAATCTAAAACTAACTTAACTAACGCAATATATCAGGACTGATTTGTTCCTGATTTCTGCTCGTCCTTCTATAGTATTTTCATGGCTCACTTCTGATTTTCATTTAATTTAATGTTACGTTGTATTTCTATAGGTTTGATGCTAGGCTGTATTTAGGACATGTCACATATTTAAATTTAAATACTGAATTTTGTTTCAAGCAAAAGACAAATATTAAAAATCTGTTGCATTATAATCGTATGTGAAATTCTTTTCTTTTTTTTTTAAATAGCTTGAAACATGAAATTTTCTTTTGGGAGCCGTTTACTGTAGGTAGTTCAACAATAATTTGAATTAATTTTTTTTTTTTTGTAAAAAAAAATGCTATTTCATTAAAGGACGTATGTTTTCATTCAATTCAGAATTGTGAAATCCAATTTTAGCAACAAATTTATTTGCACCTCAGTTTTTATGCTTTAGAAAAACACCTTTCATGTATTTATTTGGTCCTATTTTTTCATTACAGATAGAACAGTTGCTTGGAAGAGAGTTGTACAGGGTGTACGAGAAATGTGTGATGTATGTGAGACTACACTTTTTAATTACCATTGGGCTTGCGGAAAATGTGGCTTTGTCGTTTGTATTGATTGCTATAAGGTAGTAAAATAAGAATATTTTAGCATTTTTTTTTTCCTATTCTCATATTTTACAAATTTTAGGATCGAAAACAAAAAGCTGCAAAAATTTGGGGCGAAGTTGGGAAAGATCGTGATGATTATTCGTGGTTATTGTGTACAAATCGTGCCCCTCACGAACAAGACCGCCTAATGTTAACACAAATTATTGCTGGTGAATCGCTGCAAATTCTGGGACGTAGAATACATGAGGATCGAGCTCTTTGGCAAATTCCACAATTATGTGGATGTCCATTAAGTGAAAACCAACCGCCTAAAGCAACGAATGGAATTTGTAAAGAATTAATAAGGAATATGATAAAAGGATATAATGAAATTAAAGTTGATATGAAAAAGCAAACGGATGATGGCCAGGTTTTTAATAGTTCTAATAGAGAAGGGACGGATGAAAAAGAGGATAATAAGTCTGCTTTGTCTTGGTTGGCCGATGTTGCTTTGGAGAATGCCAACACCAAAAATGGTAGTAACCGTAATCAAAATATGACTAATCAAACAGAACCAGTTACAAATGCAAGCGATTCGAGCTCTGATAGTTCCGATGATGGGCAACATTCTACACTTAGAGAACTTCTGATAAGATCATCAGGTAAAACAAATAATAACGGAAGTATATCAACTAACTTACCAACACAGACGCGTCATTTTAAATTACCCAAGAAATCTAAATTGGAAGCATTAGATGTTTTATTAAAAAGTGTACAAATGAAGAAAAATGGGGACGACGAAGAGGACGATATAGCAAAAAGCATGCAACTTAAATATTATGTAGGTAATGATAAGAAAAGAAGAAAATATTTACCAATAAGAATAATGACATTGACGGAATCAAAAATTCTCTATCCTGACGTTCCTCATACATGGCTTTGCGATGGTAAATTATTACGTCTTTTGGATGCGAGTCATCCAGGAAATTATAAAATATTTCAGGAACAGTGGAAAAGAGGACAACCAGTTGTAGTTTCTGATGTATCGAAATGTTTAAATATGGACTTATGGCGACCAGAATCATTTACACGAGATTTTGGTGAAGATAAAAATGATCTTATTAATTGTATGAACGGAAATTTAGTTCCTAATCAGCCAATGAAAAAATTCTGGGATGGATTCGAATATGTAAATAAACGTCTTAAGGATGAGAAAGGAAATCCAATGCTTTTAAAGCTTAAGGATTGGCCACCTGGTGAAGATTTTGCTGAAATTCTTCCTACGCGTTTTAATGATCTCATGAAAGCACTTCCCTTAGGTGATTATACTCAACGTAGTGGGCGCTTAAATTTAGCTAGTCGGCTACCAGATTGTTTTGTTAGACCTGATCTCGGACCAAAAATGTATAATGCGTACGGATCGGCATTACATCCAACAAAGGGGACTACAAATTTGCATTTAGATATATCTGATGCCGTTAATGTTATGGTATATGTTGGAATAGCAAAAGATGGACTAGATGATGAACACATTAAAGAAGCTTTTCGATCGATAGATGAGGCAGGTTGTGATATATTGACGCGCCGACGTGTTCGTGAAAGATGTGAACTTCCTGGAGCATTATGGCATATTTATTCCGCAAGAGATTCAGATAAAATACGTGATCTTCTTAATAAAGTCGCTATTGAACGTGGTGCACGTTTAGAACCAAATCATGATCCAATACATGATCAGAGTTGGTATTTAGATGGCACATTAAGAGAACGATTATATAAAGAATATGGAGTAGAAGGGTATCCAATAGCACAATGTCTTGGTGATGCTGTTTTTATTCCAGCGGGTGCCCCCCATCAAGTTCGAAATTTACATAATTGCATTAAAGTAGCTGAAGATTTTGTATCACCAGAAAATGTATCGCATTGTTTTCATTTAACACAAGAATTTCGTGAATTATCTGAGACTCATTCCAATCATGAAGATAAACTTCAAATTAAAAATATTATATATCATGCTGTTAAAGATGCCTTGGCTTGTTTGTCTAATTTGCTCGGACAAGGAATTATGGAAAGTCAGGGTGAAGTAAATACCAATGAAAACAATACGAATGAAACAAAATTAACGAGTGCAACGAGAGAAAATACTGAAATTATTGGTCCAAATATAAAAACAGATAATAGCTGTACATCAAAGGGTATAAATCTAGCCGGTACAACAGCAGAAAACGAAATTAAAAAGGAAGAGAATGTATAACTAACTATATGATAAACCTATTCCGCGATTTTGAAAATTCATTATTGGCTGCAACCACTAGTTCGACCCCATCGATAAATTTATGCGTGGTGGCTCAGCATGGTAAGATTTCAAAAACGCACACTGATTTATATAGTGGAAGTGGTAGAAAAATCAAAAGTACTAACATTAAAAAATATATATATAAACTTGAAATTGCAATTGCAACTGTGAAAACGATAAAGTAAAAGAAAAAAACTTATTGGATGATATATAACAATTTATTTTATTTCTTTATAAATATGATATAATAATAAATTTATTATAGATTTAAAGCTATGATATTTTAAATAACAATTTTGTTCCCTTATTCTTCTGCACTTCATAATGAACCTACGTACACTTAAACCTCTTTCTGCGCGTCGTTTTTTTTGGGTAAATTCGGAGTTACGTGAATCAGGATATTAAAAATTAATTTTTTTTACGATTTTTAATGATTTTACCACGCGTTTTTTTTGGAATGTATGTCGCGCAAAAGAGGTTTAAGTATATTTGGTGGTTTGTCTTTACTGGGTAACTGGTTTTTAAGATCATTCTGCTACTAGCAAGATATCGCATTCTGGGCTATGGGTAGCAAATTGAAAACATAGAAAATGCAGTTTCGAAAAAAAAAAATTAAAAAAACAAAAAATAATAAAAAGGAAACTAAAAATTATGAATGTAAATTTTTTGGATGAAGATTTATGAACCATCTAGGGCAGTGTTTCCCAACGCGGGGCCCACGCCCCACAGGGGGGCAATTTGATTGTTAAGGGGGGCAATTCGAAAATGGACATGACACGAGTTTAACCCTTTCGTTCCGGGCCATTGAAATGCAATGCTAGATTTCGGTGCCAAATTTAGTTTCTTAGGTGAACAATTCAATTTTTTAATATTAAAAATTATGTATGTCACATAGGGGGGGGCATAAGAATTTTAGAAAGGCTAAGGTGGGGCATGGCACAAAAAAGGTGGCTAAGGTGGGGCATGGCATAAAAAAGGTGGCTAAGGTGGGGCATGGCACAAAAAAGGTGGCTAAGGTGGGGCATGGCATAATAAAGGTGGCTAAGGTGGGGCATGGCACAAAAAAGGTTGGGAAGCACTGATCTAGGGTATTCTGGCTTATTACAAATCAGCTAGTGCATTCCGTACAGACATTTTAACAGTTCAGTTTTTTTTGTATGAAAATTAGTATTTCTGAACGATTGTCAATTTTTTATTATCACGTTTAAATTGTCAGAATTCTTAGACGGTGAAAAGCGTATTCTTCCTTTCGTATTTTATAATTAATTGAAATGGATTGGACGTGCATAAGCTTGCATTCATTCAGTTATTTTGTATTTCTCTATACCTTGCTCTACCTATTGATATTTTAGAAAGAGAAAACTGATCTATCAAGGACCGAAGCCTATGCGCTTTGTGCCTGAACCGACCCGTCAGATTCTAAGATCCTTAAGCAACCTCTCCGCCTAACAAACTGACTACACATCCAACATCTGTGACGCAAGAAACCACTGAGTACTGGGTTGTTTGAATCTTTTCGATGATTCACAAAAACTTTGCATAAGGCCTAAGTTATAGCACGATCATTATAATGAAGAAAATTGTGAAATACTACAAAAAGTAATGAGACTATTTTTAAAAATACGCGCGCAATGAATATCAATATGCATATTTATTTGATAGATTGGTATGGCTGTTGTGAACAGCTAATAGAAATCTCATGTTGTTTGCTTTGTTAGTTTAAAAATTTCAGCGTCTTTCGTAATTGTGAAAAATTTGTTGCGGCTATTTGTTACAACTTAAAGGGGGGTCAAAAAAAAACGATCCTTTAGTTGTACATAAATATTTTATTTATTAAGTTTTATTGGTTTTTGTTTTATTTTATATTATTAATATTATTATTATGCGATTTCGCTTACTTGATCTTGCTCTTAGTTCTTAAACTTCTAACGCAGCCTCACGTTAGGGAATTTATGGCTTGGTCCAGTTTTCGAAACTAAGGTAAGATCAGCTCGCGTGTATATTCTCGACTGTCTCTGACTCCATCTTTAGTTCGTCCTTTTTATAGTAAATTTTTGGTATTTAAATGCGGGCGTTAGTTCCCACCAAAAATTCTATAAACCGAAAAGAAATTCCTTTCTCAATAGTTCTTAGAACTGAAGGATAATTGCCTAGTTTGCTTTTATTACCTAATGCATTTTGTTAGACGAAAATGCATAGCGATGACTCAGGAAACACTTATGTAAATCCTTTTAACGATAGGAAAACACTTAAGCAGAAATGTCTTTGACGAGGTCAAGAAAAGGATTGAGATACGTATTTAGGACCCGCCAAAGAAAGTCCTTTCGGCAATTAAAAACGTAATTGCGTCGATGGTGTAAAAACATGTTCATCCGCTTTGGTCGGTAATAAAAAGGCAGTCAGGATATGATATAAGAAATGCCGCCGGCAGAGAAATATGTAATAAAAGAATATTGGAATAGGTCGTGATAATGAGTTGCATTTATTGGCTTCATGTGTATACATATATATATATTTATACATGACGCTCAACTCATTATAACATATTTTTTAATATGGATAAATCAATTGAACAAAGAATTAACATTAAATTTAGTGTAAAAACGAAATTTTTTGTACGAACACGTTAAAAATGTTACAGTGATCAGTGTTTATCAAGATCACAAGTTTTTAAGTGGTACAAATCATTTGGTGAGGGTCGTGAAGAAGTCGAAGACGAAGCTCGTTCAGGAAAGCCACCAACCTCAACTACTGATAAAAACATCAACAAAATCAAGGAGCTTGTACTTTTCAATCGTCGATTAACTCAAAGAGACCTTGTAGACATTGTTGGTATATCAAAAGGATCAACACAAAAAATTTTAAAGGGCGATTTGGGCTTGTCTCGTTTGTCTTATCGTCTTGTTTCAAAATCATTGCAGTTGATTGCGCTCAAGTCCAAAGTACATGAGGTACTTGGAAAAGTATATGTTGGGACTTCAGGGGGACATTTGGGAATCAACAGAACATTAGCGAAGGTGCGAGAACGATTCTATTGGCAGGAATTGTGACACCTGCACAAAAAGTGGAGGACACCGGAAACAAACCGAAACTGCAGTGAGGCAATATGTTGCTGAATTGGAGTAAGATACAAGCGATCAGGATAGCACAGGACGGACTTCATCGAAAAGATCATCTGAATGGCATATACGGGTTCCGGTGGACAAGGTATTTGAGCAATCTGCAAATGAAAAATTAAGAGTTAGTGACTACACCGACAAGAAGGCCTCTCTGGACATGATATGGCGCAAGTGAAAATCCCCAAAGGTAAAAATGAAGGTGGTTCATTTAAATCGATTAGCGGAGAATCACGAGACGAGTCCAAAAGAATGTTCGGGAGGAACAGATTTAAGGAGGGGGTAGTGCACTATATTCCACTAACACTTAATTAATTAAAACAAAAAGGAATAACTCGGAATAATTGATTATTTTGGAAACAAATATTCCGAGATAACAAAAATTATATGTCGCTTTGACATTTTCTTCAAAGAACTTTCTTGACGTTAGGAGAAAACACGTTTGCATGAATATTCTAGAAGTTGAACTCAAGAAGTATATAAGGAAGAAACACCGATAAAACAGACACAGTTCATTTCGGAACTTGACTAAATGACGATCAGAGAGATTTTGGAAAGCGATTACAACAATGAAATATTAAGTGATTTGATAAATTAGTAAAGTACTAAGTAATTAATAGTGTTTTTCTATTGTAAATAAATTGTGGATAAATTAATCTTGTATGAATTATTATTTTTTTTTTTTTTTTAAATTGCTTACTTCAAGCGTTAGAATATATATAAGTATATATATATATATATAAGGCAAATACTTCTTTCTTTCTGCCCGTCCTATATTGTCCGGAAAGAAAATTCGTTGAGCAAAAAAAAAAACAGTTGATATGTTGTAGAGAATTACTTGAAACGTGGAGAAATTTTGTTTCCGGGGAGGTTGGGGTTCGGAGGAGTTACAAAGAGGGGCTTGAAAGCTTATTTCGGAAAACCTCATTTACAATCTGAAATATATATCGGACATGATTCTGACCTGAGGCAATCTTATTAAGATTCTTATGCCGGACATTCTGACGTACACGGCAAAGTTCCATTTCCCACCACTTTGGCGCTTGAGGCAATACAAATTTTCGAACTTTTTATATAGAAGTCACACGCGATAACAATGTTCAGCAAAGTTGTGGAGGTTTTCATGGGGACTATTTCTGTGGAAGAGCATATAGTTCTATCTCTCACCGCTTTGGCACTGGAGTCAATAAAATTTTGGAACTTCGTATTTAGAGGTCACACGCGATTACAATGTTCAGCAAAGTTTCGGAGGTTTTCATGGGGATTATATCTCTCGAAGACCAGATAGTTCTGTCAGTCACCGCTTTGGCGCTAGAGTCAATAAAATATTTCGATCGTTTTATATGGGGGTAACCGCGATTACAATGCTCAGCAAAGTTGTGGAAGTTTTCCTTTGACACTATTTCTGCCGACGACCATGTAGTTCTATCTCTTACCAATTTGGCGCTGGAATTAACAGAAATTTTGGAACTTCGTATATAGACGTTACACACGATTACCATTTTCGGCAAAGTTGTGGAAGTTTTCATATTTCTGCCGAAAACAATATAGTTTTACCATTCACCGCTTTGGCGCTGGAGTCAATAGAAACTTTTGAACTTTTTATATAGAGGTCACAAGCGATTACAATGTTCAGCAAAGTTTCGGAGGTTTTCATGGGGATTTTTTTGTCGAAGATAAAGTAGTTCTATCTCTCATCACTTTGGCGCTGCGGTTGTTTAGACCCCTACTCTATAGAGGTTTTTGCTTTAGTAATATATGTTTGACGGGAGCTATTTTACCAACCGGGGAAATGGGATCAATTTAATACCTTCGCTCGGGGTGTTGCGGGGTAAACAGTGTGCATTCTGAATAGGTTGACTTAAGACATGAAATATATCGCCAGTGGTGCTACGAGAACGGGGTAAAAGATCCATTATGTTCCGAATTAAGATGCTACGCTTGAATACATTTTGTTAATTTACCGTGATTTGTAAACCGAAATTTTTAGGAGGCCGTCTTAGGACGGGTAACCACCTAATTATATAAGAGTTTCTTTAAATTGATTTTACTAACGCAGAAATCGAAACTAAAAGCAATTATATTAACTGCACGTAGCATTCGAGAAATTGGTTCGTTTTTCCCGTAATCCGTTCTGTGGTACATAACTTTAAATAAGTCAACTGATCTTAAGGAACGTACATTTATATTAAGCGGCATCCTTTCTTTGATGGACAAAAACAATATCAGCCACCTGACGACGCTTTTCTAAGGATTGCAGGTCAATCAGTTTTAACCTATCACAGTACGGGGGTAGTTGGAAAGGGTTATTCCAAGGAAGATCACTTAATGCAAAACGTATGAATCTACGTTGTACAGACTCCAATCTATTAATTAGACTTTTATAGTAGGGAGACCATACTTGACTGGCATATTCCAAAATAGGTCTAACCAAGGTAATGAAGAGTGCTTTAGTTATATGAGGGTCCGAGAACTCCTTAGACCATCTTTTAATAAAGCCTAATGTAGAGTTAGCTCTATGAACGAGTGAGTTAATATGTAGCTTGAAATTAAGTTCACTGTCACAAATCACTCCCAAATTTCTAATGCTAGTCACTCTACGCAGAGGCGCATCGCCAATATTATATATACATAGACAATTTTCACGTTTTCTGGAGAATGTGATAACCTCACATTTGTCGCTGTTGAGCGCCAAATTATTTTTACAACACCAGATTACAAAATCATCTAAATCGCTCTGGAGATACAGAGTATCATTTAAGTTACTTATTTCTTTATAGATCGTCATATCATCCGCAAAGTTAGAAATTTTAGAGTACCTAATTACGGAGGGCACATCATTAATTGTAAGAACGAACAAAATTGGTCCCAAATGGCTGCCTTGAAGGACGCCAGATGTTGCAGTATAAAGCTCAGATTTGGACGAACAAAAAAGTACTTGATAGCTCCTTCCCTGAAGATAGGATTGAATCCAATCGATAAAAAACCCGGGAAACCAAGGGCACTAAGCTTAAACAAAATCACTTGATGAGACAATTTATCAAACGCTTTGCTGAAGTCTGTAGTTATACAATCAACATTATTGCCATTTTCCATGGAGCACGTCGAAAAAGAAACGAGTTCAACTAAGCTAGTGATCGTATACCTACCCTTCAAAAAATCGTGTTGATTCCTGGAAATAAAAGGTTTACAACCAAAGCACACAAACTGCTGAATGATGCAGTCAAACAGTTTTGGAATGCAAGATAATTTAGCAATTGGTCTGTAATTTCCGATATCACCTCTACTACCTTTCTTGTGGGTCCGAATAATATAAGAGACTTTCCAGAACTTAGGAAATATTCCCGTCTCGAGAGATTTCTGGAAAAGAGCCGAAAGAGGACGTGCAAGGATGTTACTGCATTTTTTAAGATGATGGCAGGAATACCGTCAGGGCCAGGTGAGTAATCATCGTCTAAACTGTTAATATTATCAGCTACTAAGGATACGTCAATATCAATATTAGTGAGAGAAGCCTTGGAGTACTCATTAAAATGCTCAAAATATTTCGTATCCCGTTCAAAATTGTCCTCTTTAAAAGCTTCCGCAAAAAAATTAGCAAAGAGATTACCAATAATTGATGACCTATCCAAATAATTTAGCGAAGACGGATATCCATCTGTTTTCTTTTTACTATTAACGAATTTCCAGAAACAGTGAGGATCCATGGAAAGACTGCATCTCATCTTGTCAATGTGGGAATTATACAGCTCGATAGAAAGTATTTTGAATTCACTGAGCAAGGCAGAGTAGGTGGAAAAGTCTCAATCTTCACGTGATATTAAGTATTTGTGCCGGGTTTTATTCCTTCTATTGCGTAAAGACTGTAAGTCCTTATTAAACCAAGGTGGGGAAGATGAATTTTTGTGGCAGATATAAGGAACGGCTAAAACAAAGATCTCGAAAATTTATTTGTAGAAATCGGCGATGCACATTTCAATATTCGCCTTACAAATAACACTATCAGACTTCGCTCGGGCAAGACCAATGCACACTCGGAAGATTAAAATCTCCAAGGAGTATGATATCATCTGTAGGTTCAATGATATCGGAAATCGATGTAATCGCGTTAGCTAGTAATTGGTACTTCACCTCAGTACTATTGGGTGGAATATAGCAATTCACGACATAGATGCTTTTTTGTGCCAATTTTATTTTAACGCCGATTAACTCCAGATAATCACAATTTGAAAAACTAATCAAAGAACTTTCAAAGTTAGTACGGACAGCTATTAGAACACCTCCTCCAAGCGTCTTCAATTAATTATTCATAGACAAATATTTTTAAGACTAATTGTTAACGCAGAAATAATTGTAAATAAAGTAAAATATGTTATTTCACGGTTTGGCCACGTATATTTTTGTATTGTATAGTATGCAAAAATAATTTGATAATGAACGTTATGACATATAAAAACAAAAAGAATAATGCGAGATTTTTTTATTATTTATTTTTAAATAATAAAGGCAGATTTACATTTAACAATATTTTAAATTTTATTGGAATTGTGAGGGGGATAGTGCGATTTGAATTATAATGCTGAAAAAGAGACAACGAAAAAGCCTCACACGTATATATCCCACCATTTTTTATAGTAAAGTGACAATTAAATCAAGAAAAAAAATTTAAAACAAAACATAACCTCTTTCAATAAAGTTTCAAAGTGAAAATGACTTTAAAAAAATTCGAAAATATGGAAATTACTCGTAATATATTATTATTAAATATAATATTTAGTAGTAGTGAGGATGAATCACAAGAATCAACACGCACCAGGAAGAAAAGAAAGATGTGGGTACGAAAATTTTATGCAGATAAAAGCGCTTCTTGTGCATTTGCGAATGTAGTTAGTCCTTTGGCAATTTCAGACCCAAATCTTTTCAAAAATTATATGCGAATGATGCCTGCACAATTTAAAGAGCTTTTACAAATTGTCGGTCCTCATATTACCATCCATTTTAATAATCCCACTTTGAATGTTAAATTCAAACTGACATTTCCACAAAAAATAAACATATGATTATCATAGGATTCTTTATAGGACTGGCTTTGGCGCGAAAAATAAATATTCAAAATTCTTCATAGTGAGAAAAATTGTTGATATAATATTGCTATAAAAGTTCTAGTTGATAGAACTTTTTTACAATTTTATAGCAATATTTCTCACAACATCACAGATTTTTCGACAATATTTTGTAAAACAGTCAAAGCTAGCCACTTGTTTTACTCTCGCTAAATTTCTCATAGAGATTTGTTGTCTCCCTCACAATTCCAATAAAATTTAAAATATTGTTAAATGTAAATCTGCCTTAATGAATACAATTTTAAGATGGTAAAATACCAATTTGTTGCAAGCAATATTTAGCGGCTAACGCTTTTGCATCCTTTTTGGTATTACAAGCTATAGCGGGTTGATACATCATTCCATTAACTACAACCTAATATAATATAGTGAAATGTATAAGATCATACAATACTAATTATGAAATAAAAATAATACTTTAAAAATGAAATTCTTTTGATGCGCTGGACCATTTTCATTAACTAGTTCATAAGAAGGTGCACCCCACCTTCGCTTCGCAGAGAGTTCGCCTAACAGTGAAACAGGATGTTTATTTTCCATACTTTGTTGTAATTGCTCAATTGATGACACTGAGTGACTTTTTTTGTTTTGATTACGACTTGCTGATGGATCCTAAGCATTGTAAATTGTAATATTGAATATGATAATAGTATAATATAAAGCATTGTTTTCAAATTCAAATCATACTTCCTCGTTAGCTAAAAGACCACGCTTGTCAAGTTTAACTTCTAAAAGCAGGGGTTGAAGAGATCCATTTTTTCCTTTACCCAGACCTTCACCTGGCCGCCAACCCATTTTTTGTAACAGATGCATACCCATTCCACCTGATACTGGTGCGGATGAAGTCAGTTGATCCTGCAACATAAAAAAAACACATATTTTGAATATCTTTTAAATTTATTTTAAACAAGAACAATTTTGGGAAATTTGCTATTATATTTGTGTCTATTAGATGTAAAACGACTGTACTCGACTTTTTAAGACAAATCAGCTTGTTATAGTGTAATGACCCACGATTCCCACTTTTCTTTTCCACAACTGGCGTAATTCTCAAAACATGAATAGAACTCTATACCCTCTACATTAAATTTAAATACTAATATTTAGTGCACAACAGTTCTATTCCTTACAAATATGAGAATTTCATAAAGTTTATTCCATCGTATTTGCAAAACAGTTGTAATCCTGCAACAAGTACTTAAAACCCAAGGAAAGGCCCTAACTCCATAATGCTTGGTATGTACATATGTTTTTATTAATTAAGTTCTTTTGGGACTAGAAATTATTTTAAAGTAAGTTTTTAATATCTAGAATCGTAATAATAAAAGTAAAATTAAAAATAAATTCTATTGTAAAAGTGAAAAGATTGGCTCACGCCAATATGGCAGGGTCAGATAGCAATAGATCAAATAATAAAAGAAAAGAAATAAAGTCAAAATTAAATTTAGTAGGAATGAGAAGCAATTTGGATTTAATGAATAAGAATGCACTGGCAGAACAACTTAATAAATATCCTAAAGGTGTTGAGATGCCGATGGAATCGGAAACACATATAAATTAAGCTTTCTACTTGCCGCAAACAATTGTAACAAACATGAACAACATTAATAAAGATAGGATGGACATGCTTGATGCTACTTCAGGTATTGATAAGTGGCATCGCATACCAACTAAAAAAGTAAAACCTTGATAAGACCAGTAAAGACATGCTTTCGAGATTTGGCTATTTATAACGCCAAACGTAGCAACAGAACTGCAGGTCTTTGAAAGCAAAATAATAAGATGTGTATTTCAAAATATAGAAGACCGGGCGGAAAATGATTTCCTAACGTTATTCTATATACTCAATCGGGAGTAGCGCCTAAAATGTTGTATATGCTACAACTGGCAAGAAGGTTCAATAGATTAAATGACCATAGTGCATAAAAATAGAGCTCGATAAAATTGTGATCAGGCTATATTCTACCAAAAAAAACACCATACCTAAAACAATCTCCCTATATTTTATTCGAGTCAATCAACCAGATTAGTTGTTGACACATATAAATTAATTTTATGGTAAAATAATTTAATATCTTCAACATACTTTTTTAACCCACGCTTGTTGTCCGGCAGTTAATTCCTTCGCAGTTAAAATATTAGCACCTGTGGAACCTGTAAATTGACCGGGAATATATTTCGAAGTTGCCCATGCTGACATCTAAGAAATTTTTCAAAAATCAATTAGAATTTTTAAGTTTTGAGTTAAAAAAATTATAAAAATTACATCTTTTTGTGAATTATACATAATTTGCAAAGCTTGGGGATCTGCAGGATTTTCCTGAAGTTTTCTCATTGCATTTAATCTCCTCGTTATTATTGAAGAAACGTCCAAATTCTGTATGGAAAGAATACAATGCAGAATATTTTGATATCATCTTGAATACAATATGAGCGAAATATATTACTTGCTCCTGTGAAAAAACACTTTCTGTAGAAATTAAGTTATCTCGCCGCGTGGGAGAAAGTTCTATATTATTTTTAGATGTATCACTATTTATTTCTTCCAATGGTTGATGCTGAGGATTGGGTATAAACGCAGGCTTCTGCTGCTTTTCAGGTGGAAGTGGTTTTTGAAAGATATTTTTTGACGATTGAACTAAATGAGAAACAAGTTATAAATATAATGTACAAATAGTTGGAAAGTTCACAGTTTTAGTTCTTACAATTACATATTTTATAATTTAATTCATAATCAATTGAACTAAATAGCAACCAAAGACCCACAAATTTTGAGGTATGGTAAGTCATAGACGAAATAATATATAAACCGTGGCAAAGTTTTTTCAAGAATACGAATATTTGGATTTCAAAATTAAAAATGACTCAATCGCTTCTGGTCTTTGAATATGAAAAGAAAAAGTGGTTATTGTATTTATATCAAAGTGTAACTAATGATAAAGTGTGGAAAGCTAGCGAAGTAGCCAGAAAAAGCACGTGGCAATAAGTGCGAAAGAATAGGCAAGAGTACATACAGTTTTCATAGGCAAAATCCATCAGGAAAAGAGAGAATGAAATATTCTTAAAAAAACCAAAGTGTAGGTAATGATAAAGTGTGGAAAGCTAGCGAAGTAGCCAGAAAAAGCATGTGGCAATAAGTGCGAAAGAATAGGCAAAAGTACATACAGTTTTCATAGGCAAAATCCATCAGGAAGGGAGAGAATGAAATGTTCTTAAAAAAGCTCATGAAAAACTCTTAAGAACCTTATGTTTCTTCTAGTATTTGTGCATTGCCATATAAATTTCAACACGTGCTTCTTTGCTTAGATTATATTTCTCTTTCACACATACGTGCAATATGTAGCTATCTTTGCCAGCAGTGGATAGAAAATTGTTTGAAAAAGAACAGGCAAAATTTAAAAAAACGGCGGTACGGTAAGGATAGGAAGTTTCCGGACTTTATTATTAGTTACACTTTGATTTATATACAGATAATATTGAAGAATTTTCCTGAATATTTTGCTCTTTCGCACAGACTCTGTTGTCTCTTTTCAACTATTTATTGAACGTCAAAAATTAATAAGTTTTGTACCTTTTGTAAGTTTTTTACAATCAAAAGTTATATCGATTTATGCATGTTTGTCAGTCCATGTACAATATAACTCGAAAATGCGTTATCTGATTTTAATGAAATTTACAATATGAGTTGGTTATTCCTTAACTCGATTTGGTATTGTATTTCAGCAGAATCGGGAATGAAGCTATAAAGCAAGAACCAGGTTGACCAGAAAGTTTTGTCAGTTTGTTTTGTGGTTATATAAATTATTTACGTACGTTAATTATATAAAAAGGAAATATTGTGCTAAATTTCAGTAAAATCGGAGAATGGAGAAAGAAGTATTCGTAGGAGAAAATAAGGCTGTTCATAAAGTTTTTTCGATAGTATAATAAACAGTAAGAAATCAGTAAAACAAGATGTGAAAACTAACGAGTTACTTTGCCTATCTTGCGTTTATTTTTAGAATTATACGCCTGTTTTACCACCCATAATTTTTATTTTCCATGCATGTGTGGTTTTTCTCATAAAAAATGTATGTAAATTGAAACCGCCATTTTATTAGCTACCTATCATTTTTTTAGATTACATTATATTAGTGCAACATAGATGAATATACATTTAGTATTAATAAACAATTCTAACACTTATGTGAAAAAAAATAAAAATGGCTATTCCAATGCCTTCTAGATATCTCATCAGGCCAGCATGTAGACGAAAATGACGCCTTAACTTCAAGTGTGTGAAAAAGAGAAATAATCATTAAGCACGAAGATTAATAGAGAGAAACAAGTTTCTAATGCAAATTACATTGGAAACGTGTTTCTTTATTTCAACCTTCGTGCTTCGCGGCCTAACATTATAACGCTCGGCCATATGTTGCGAAATCGGTTCAGGAAACGTTGGAAGCGCTTGGCTGGGAAATGCTATCCCACCCGCTGTGGTCACCAGACATTGCTCCCTTCGATTAACATTTGTTTCGGTCGATGTAATATGACCTTCCTGATACACACATGCTCAATCTCGAAGAAGTGCGAAAATGACTCCATGACTGGATTACCTCGAAGGACGAACAACTCTTTTGCCCTACCTGAAAGTTGGACAAAAGTCATAACTAATGACGGAAAATATTTTGATTGAAATAAAACACAGTTTTCATTTAAAATAAATGTGTTGTTTTTGATAAAAAATTGTTCAAGTCATAGTTTACCTTCTAATATTAGTTACAAAAATTGTTAAACTAAAATATTAGTTAAATGATAAAATAATAAAAAAATTAATAAAACCTTATAAGGTCCAATTGATGCAAAAATTGAAGCCACCAGATCATTTTCAACGTCGACAATTTGCTAATTGGATCATTGAATGAACATGGTGCTAGATTTTCAAAAAAAGATCATATTTTCTGACGAAGCTCACTTTCACTTAAATTGCTACGTCAGGGTTAAGACATACTAAATCAGAATTCTGTTCAGAAAAAAAAGAAAATATTTTCTTTTATTTGCTTTTTTTGTATATCATATGCAATAACTTGTTTCAAAAATGATTACAAAATATCAGCAATTATATAATGTTGATATTTTTGATAACACGATTCTATTTTATTTAATATCTTCTTCAAAAATTATGAAATGTATTTCCCTGAACAAGAATTAAATTTCGGATCAGCTGATTATCAATTTGTCTCATTTCATTACCAATCGTACCCTGGCAGAATTTCTTTCAGAGAAAAATTTTCGGGCGTACTTAAACTAAAAAAAAAAAAATCTACAAATTTTAAACATTCGATGCAGTTAAAATTTCGAACTTGGACGCATTTTTAAATATAAATCTGACAGCTTAGTATAACTCCAAAACCGAAAAAAGGAATAAATTTTCAACTGTTCTCCTGTTTGCTTTTTTTCTGATAAAAATTCTGATTCAGTATGTCTTAACACTTAATAAGCAAAATTGTCGCATTTCGATCTAACGAAAAAACTTCCAATACACTTCATGAAGGGAGATTTGCATTTTCTTCAGTCTAGAAAGTGTGCATCAAACTTTATTTTTTTGCCAAAATATTTTATTTTTTTCAAAATGAATAACGTAAATAAAAGGACATTTTGGAAAAGTCTTCTGTTGAGAAACAATTTCAAGCTTGCTTGACAGCTCTGAACAATACATACATGTCTTCGAGAAGGGATAATGCAAATAAAATAATTAAATGTAATAAAAACAAACTACTTGTATAGTGCCAAACCACTATTGATCCTTCTATACATGCATATGTTCAAAACATTTTGCTATCCAAAAACTCTAAAGGTTTGGGAATTCAGTTTCAGTCCTTTCTGCCTCTTTATATAATTTTATTTAATTTCACTAAAATCGGGTAACACATTTTTCAGTTGTGCTAACTACAACTTATGAAGATAATACGAAACGAAAATTCGGAAATCGTATCATTTGATACAAAAAATACGAGATGATATCGTTTCGTATCATGTACCATAATGTTATTGAAATCGATCCATAAATAACGTCACAATACCCTTAAAAACACAAGAAACCGAACTGTGGTTCGGCAGTCACCCGAATTTTTATTCTGATCGAACCCAATTTCTAATAGAAAGGTTCTCATGTGGATAAAACCGCTCCTACCAATTTTCGTTCAAAGCGCTCAAAAACACAGACGCGATTTCGCCTACCACCCGACAGACAGACAGACATTGGATAATTATTGCAAACGATTTAGAATCATCTAAAACGTGGAGATTTGCAAAAAAATATAATTTTTTCTTTGATCATGATTCAAAATTCAAAAATATTCTTTTTTTCCCGCCATATAAAGAAAAAAATTCTGAATAAAAGCGAAGAGTATCGAAATCCAAATTCAAATGCCAGAAACAAAGTGTAACTATGATAAAGTCCGGAAACTTCGTATCCTTACCGTACCGGCGTTTTTCAAATTTTGCCTGTTTTTTTTTCAAACAATTTTTTATCCACTGCTGACATAGATACAACTAAAAATTTTACGTATGGGTGAAAGAGAAACATTATTTTAAAAAACATCCCATTTCTCGCTTTTGAGTAATTTTAAAATGTAAACAAAGAAACACAGGCAGAAATTTATATACAAATGCACACACACCAGAAAATAAAATTTGGCGATAATTTTTTTTTCTGGTATGTGTGGGAAATTTATAAGATTTGGTCCCATATTTAAGATTCCAAGGGTATTTTATAAGATTCTGTCCGATTTTTAAGAACATTTCATTCTCTCTTTTCCTGATGGATTTTGCCTATGAAAACTGTATGTACCCTTGCCTATTCTATCGCACTTATTGCCACGTGCTTTTTCTGGTTACTTCGCTAGCCTTCCACACTTTATCATTAGTTACACTTTGGCCAGAAAACAACAATTATTTAAAAGCATGTATGAAATAGATATAGTACTGCATTCAATAAAGGCAAAAGAAATTAATAAGCTAAAATTAAAAAAGAGAAAAGTTTTTTAGTTTCTTCTTCTTCGATTTTACAATAACAACACTTAACATTAAGCCGTCCATAAGGTTTGGTCATTTATGCCAATACAATATAAGAGATTGACTACCTTCTCTAATAGAATAAAATAATTATAGTATTTCAGAAAATAGTAAGTTATTTTCCAGCTACCAACATTTTCAAAATTTTTTCTTTCATTGCCTAGTTTTCGCAATTTATAGGAATAAAATTCAACATAAATGGAGAAAAGATAAAAAAAAAATTCTGCTATTTTAACAAAAATTGGACTATTGAATATTGTTTAAGGGTTCGTAATATATATAGTATAATGTCTTTGAATATATGTATTTTCAATTTAGTTTTGCATGAAAGCCTTTTCACACGAATCAATGAATGTCAAAACTATTCCGTTGCTAAGAACGAGCTCATTTTAGTCCTTTAGCAAGGAAGACAATAACCCCACGATCCATTGGACTTATTTCAAGACATATTTTCAGTCGAACTGACAAAAAAGTCCAAATTTTAGAGTCTCCACAAGACTTTTTTTCAGTCTGACTGAAAATATGTCTTGAAATAAGTCCAATTGAGTCGTGTAATAAAAGTCTTCTGATGAATGGAAAAAAGGTGAATGCGTGGTCGCCACGCGCGTTAGAAGGTACATTTCAAGGATGAAGGAATACGAAATTTGTAGGTTCAACAACTAATTGAAAAATTGAAATATTTGTAAAGATATTTATAATCAGAGAATGATGATATCTTCTGAAAAATCTCAAAAGAGAAAAAATCTTGCGATAATTATCTCTCTTTCATGATATTATCGCAATACCATATTTTTCGTATGCTCACAAATATCATGCACATCAATTTGTTATGGTGATATTTATCAACACGATTTAATACCGAACGATAATTCAATCAATTATTTGTTAAAAAAAAACAATTATCGTTTTACAAATATCTCTTGAAGAGTTATTATTTGATAAATATCTCTCGAGAAGATAATTGCGATTAAACAAATACGAATATCCATAATCTACAATCTACATAGATACAAAGGTATTTAAAACAACAGGCAACATATGCGAGTACGAGCAGCACAAGAACCATATTATGAATATATAAAAGGCTAATCCTTCTTTCCTTCTGTCCGTCCTATTTTGTTCAACAAAGAAAAATAGTTGAGCAATAGTTGATATGTTGTAGAGAATTACTTGAAACGTGGAGAAATTTTGTTTCCGGGGAGGTTGGGGTTCGGAGGAGTTACAAAGGGGGGCTTGAAAGCTTATTTCGGAAAACCTCATTTATAATCTGAAATATACATCGGACAGGATTCTGACCTGAGGCAATCTTATTAAGATTTTTACGCCGGACATTCTGACGTACACGACAAAGTTCCATCTCCCACCACTTTGGAGCTGGAGTCAATACAAATTTTTAAACTTCGAATATAGATGTCACGCACGATTACAATGTTCGGCAAAGTTGTGGAGGTTTTCAGGGGGATTATTTCCGTCGAAGACCATATAGTTCTATCTCTCACCATTTTGGCGCTGTATTCGTTAACAATTTTTAAACATTTTATTTAGAAGCCATACACGACTACAATGTTCATTGGAACTATTTCTAACGCCGACCATATATTTCTATCTGTCACCACTTTGGCGCTGGAGTCAATACAAAGTTTTGATCTTTCTATATAGAGGTCACACATGATTACAATGTTCAGCGAAGTTATGAAGGTTGTCAGGGGGATTTTTTCCGTCGAAGACCATATAGTTCTATCTCTCACCACTTTGGCGCTGTATTCGTTAACAATTTTTAAACATTTTATATAGAAGCCATACACGATTACAATGTTCAGCAAAGTTGTGGAGGGTTTTATGAACAACATTTCCTTCGGAAATAAAATAACATTATGGATCTTAAACCCTCATCGTAAAAATAAGTACCCTTAACCGTAGCACTTCCTTTGGTCATCCTTTTGGTTATTCTGATATATTTACTCCGTGACATTAATGGAGGGTGGTAAAATATGTCTCGCCAAACATATGTCCGGTAAAAGTAAAAAACCTCGACAGGGTAGAGGCCAAAATAACCTTGAAATGATCTCAGCGTCAAGACGGTGAGACATAATACTACATGGTTTTCGAAAGAGATAGTCCCCATGAAAACCTTCACAACTTTGCGGAACATTGTAATAGCGGGTAACCTCTATATAAAAAGTTCAAAAGTTTATATTGACTCCAGCTCTTGGCAAGGAAGAAGACAAAATATCATTAATTCTTTGTGGTGATTTTAACGTACATTTCCCATCAAATGATTTATTACCATTAGTCAACTTTATGCTTGAAAAATTCAATCTACTCTTGCCTAAAGATTCAAATTTCACAACGACTAGATCTGGAACTACGATAGATGGTATTTTTTGTAGATATTTAGAAAATATGGAATCAAGAACATATGTCTCAAATTTTAGTTATCATAAGGCTATAGTGTCAATTTTATCCATAGTAGAATACCATAACTCGAAGGAATTGTAAAAATCGATAAAATAAATTGAATACTGAATTTACATTCGAAATCTTATTTTTGTAATGCGAATAGAATAGAATATTCTCCCTCTTGTATAAGATCGCCAAAGAAGTTTAACTTCTATCACGCGCTGGTATTTTTTTTTCTTGAATAATCTATAACTACTTTAGGTCGAATAGGATATAGCAATTTCAATGAAAATATTTCATAACATATAAAACTATTCTTGTTTTACAAAAAATTCAATTCTCTAACTTCTTAGAGCGAATCAAGTATATAAATATATACCTTATGCAAATATCAATGCCCGATCAATTAATATTATATGGAAATTTTTTGTTAACTCAGTATCAACACAAAGTGGTTCGTATGAAAAGGCTCTGATGCTGATCAACCTACAGTTATTTTACTGACACCCCTGTATAATCAATGCCTGAATTTAATAAATTTTACTTTTCAGTGAAATTGTTGTTGACTCCATATTTTTTGGTGCAACAGGAATCCATTCAGTTTCATTTAATCGGTGCTGCTGACCTGAAGAGACAGGATATTGCATTAGAATTGCCTTAGTTTGATCTGAAGTCTTCGGAGCAATTTGTGTTGCGTTCTACACAAAAAAATCATATTTGTTACTATTTTTGCATTTACAAATCTTTGAAGCTTACTTTTATATTCATTACAATAGGTCCTCGATCTTTAACTGCAAATGGATGATGGAATGGCTTTTCGTTTCCATCTTTGTCATGATCTGAATCGTCATTTGAAGAAAGACTAGATAAATCGTTTAGTGATTTCCCTTTTGAAAGCTTTTTACAAAATTCGGTAAGTTCTTCAACAGTTTTACCTAAAAAAACAATTTATGTCAATTTAAATAATGTAATGAAAATTTATCGTACCTCCGTAGCGCATTTTCATCAGGACTTTGTTTTTAACTTCCTGTGTCATAGCATTTGTGCCAGGAAGTGAACCATTTTTAAACATTAATATAGCATTTTTCCTTGCAATCTCTAATAAACGCTTTTTATCGATAAATAATTCTCCTGAACGATATGAACGAGAACGGTTCCTAAAAATTAATACAAATTCCGTAAAAATAACACCAAATGAAATAGTTTGGGTTTCGACCTTGCGGGACAACATTCAACTTGCCATATTACAGCAATATTGCCAGTATTTGAAGAACTGATCTGCAAGATCGAAAACCGAAGCATCTTTATATTGAGGGTTATAAGTATTGTATTACCTATGTCTATCTTTAGATCGACTTCTACTTCGACTTCTACTATTTTTAAAATATTTTTTTGAGCGATCTCTGGATGAATAGCGCCGACTACTTTTGTGACGACTTTTTCTTTCGTATGAATTTTTGCTCGAGTAATATCGAAATTGTTTTTCTTTTAGATAAGTTTCTTCATCAGATAATGATAAATCAGAACTGCCCTCTTTCAGCGTTTCCTTTTCATAGAATTTCTTTTCAGATGTAACTCCTTTGTGTTCTACTTTTTTAGGAACTGTCGTTTCTTTCAAGCGGGAAGACTCAATTGATTTGTCAGCTTCAGCAAGATTCTTATATACATTATCAACATCAGTCGAACTAATTCCAAACCCTTCATCTTCAGAAACTGGCAGTTCGGAAATGGCACAAAGTTTTTCATTCTCAAGTGTTTCATTCGCTTCATTAATTGCACTGGTTTCATTATAACTTTTATGTTTTTTTTCCTTTTTTTCCTTTTTCTTCTTCTTTTTCCGATTTTTATAATTAGAACTTTGAGATATTGTTGAATTTTCACTGCTACTACTTCGTGTACATTTTTTTGACTTCTTTTTATGTTTTCTACTTTTATGTTTTTTTTTTTCCTTCTTCTTTAATAAGTCATCATTTAAGAGAATTGTAGGCGGCGCAGCATTAAAAACCTGAAAAAGTTCTGCCAATATTTCATTAGAAGATTTTATGGGAGTCACAGTCAGTTTTTGCTCTTGTCCTGTATTACTAGCTTCGTCACAGCCTTCAAATTTCAAAATTATTTTGTCGTCACATATATGGTTAAAAGATGTTGACACATCTTTCTCCTGCTTTATTTGTAATTTTATAAAATCGAAATCTTTAATTCCTAGTTCCGACGCCATCATAACTGTCAAACTGTTAATTGAAGCAATGCGTTCACTCCTGTACTAAATGTAACCAAAAGCAAAGAATAAAGATACAAGCAGAATGACGGCTGCACGACGCATTAAATTTTTAAATTCATATGTTTTCAATTAAACTACGCGGGACGATCTATTTTTAATACAATCTGAAAACCGTGTAACACCACGCCTCCATATGACTTATGGCCAATTTATATTATTGAGGCAAGCAAATTTACTAACAGTGTAAGTGAGATAGCTATATTCAAATTTACATTCGGCAATGTACCTCGCATGTATGATCCCACCAATTTTGTTGGACAATTAATATTTTGACAAAAAAAATAAAACGATACTAGTTCTATAATGACAATTAGGCATATTCAAAATTAAATGCAAACAAAGTTGTTTTTATGCAAAACCATATTTTTATTTATAACTAGCTGTACCTGGCCAGGCGTTGCTGTGGTTAGTCTGGTTAAATAGAAAAGAAGGTAAAGAAAAAGCGCACGTTTCTAATCTATTTAATTTCACAATGCTTATGGGTATACAATATTTTTTGTTGTTCCATTTTCTGCGGATGGTGTTTGGATTTAGATTTTAACTTGATTCAAAAAAATAATTTTTTTTCTCTAAATTCTGAATTAACATAATTTTTGTTTGATTAATTACAATTAAAAAAACGCTATAAAAACTTTTTTTTATGCAGCAATAACGGAAATTTCCCCATTTTAATAAAAAGTATATCAACCTTACTGGTAACTTCCAGGAATTTTTCGATGTTGTTTGCTGTTCCATCCAGAAACTAAACACTTCATTTTGCAAATTTTTTGAACTCAATTATATAATTGAAAAGAATATTATTTGGAATTCGAAACGCACCAAAAACTAGAAACTAAGAAAATATAATTTTTTACTCTGCCAAAATGACATTTCGTTTTAAAAAAAATTGCATCGGACAGAGATATCGTAAAAAAGAGTTTTAGCCTATCCGACGGATTCTCTAAAATCAAAGGTAAGAAAAAGGGGTCACGAATGATCGTTATAATCGCTATCCAGTACTCCATATCAAATCAATGTAGCGACGTTTTTTATGAGCTGTCATATTATGTCCGATAGAATTTGGAAGGTGTCATCAATTTTGTAGTGCTTCAATTATTAAATTATAGTAAATAATAGTATCAACGGAAACGATATGGTAAATAATATACTAATTAAGATGAGTATATGAATATAAATAAAAAATTTTGATGTAGACACGTCGGAGGACTGTTACTATCAATACTAGTTCTGAACCTGCCAAAAAAGCAGCGAGGCAAAATTATAGTGGATCAAGGAGCATAGGCACTGTAGGAAGTTTGACTTCACTTAAACGTAATGTTTATAAATTTACAGTCATGACGCAATGGAAAGCAGCATTTGGTTGCCTGTGCTTAGCGGTAGCATCGTATTTTGGTTATCTAGGATACCTTGAAACAAGAGTTAATACTCCATTCGACAATCAAAAAGTTATTTTTTGAATTTTATATACATATAAACTTTCATAATATTTAGCTAGTTTAGATGGTTCAACAAATCGATGATCCTGAAAGATTTTGGGGATCGTACAGACCAGGAAATTATTTCGGTCTTAAGACCAGGGATCCTTATTCTCTCGTGATGGGTCTAATGTGGTATGACCCGCAAAAATTAGGACCTGGAGGAGAAGGTATAAGGTAAAAAGGTTTTTAAATTCTAGAATGTATTTAAAAGTTCAATTATTCAGACATTGGTGCGCAATTGAAGACAAATTACAAAAATATGGTTGGACGCACCATGATGGAAGAACATTTGGAGTACAGGAGATATTTGATTTGCCCTTTAAAATCGAAACATCTTTTATTAAATTTCCGAAAGATCAATATGGAGACGATTGGTCTGCAAGGGTATTTGTTCATAGTGGGAATCCACAAACAAGTAAAAGGGTATTCCTATTATACTTATTTACATTTAAAAAATTTTAACAAATTTAATTGAAGATTTCGTTGATTTGGTACACGGCACTTGATGAAAAGACGGATGGGAGTATTTGGTCTTCTACAAGTGAAAGTATTCCAACTAGTTTTGGTGAAACTCTCTCACTAGGAAAATTTAAATTGAGTTTTCACCAAATTAATGGCACTCTTTTACATCATTCTTCCCTGAGTACCGCAGCACCGGGTTTACAATATTTGCGAGAAACCATTACATCGCATTTGAGATTAGTAAAATATGGAAAAAACGACATATACATATCTTTGCCAGGCGATGTTAATTCTCAATCTAATGAAATCAAAAAAGTAAATTTTGTAGCTACTCAAATTGTGGTCGAAACTCCGTTCACACTCGATATTGCTTATCAATCTTATAAAGACGATGTGATTGCATCTCCAATTGTTGGTAATATATATACGAAAATTTTAGGAGAAAAACTAGGTATTTTTGACAAAAAGTTTGAAGATATTTTCGGTTTAAAAAAAAAGGGATTTACAAAAACTGGAATTGGTTTTGCAAAAGCAGCTCTAAGCAATATGATTGGTGGAATCGGATATTTTCACGGTTCTTCAAGGGTTCAAAGCGATTATACAAAAGAGCCTGTACCTTATTGGAAAGCTTCATTATACACAGGAGTGCCATCTCGTTCTTTTTTCCCGCGTGGCTTTCTATGGGATGAAGGCTTTCATGGCCTATTAATTTCTGAATGGGATTTGGATATTGAATTAGATATTATATGTCATTGGTTCGATTTAATTAATGTTGAAGGATGGATACCGAGAGAGCAGATTTTAGGAGTTGAAGCTTTATCTAAAGTTCCAGAGGAATTTGTCACACAAAAAAATTCATATGCTAATCCTCCAACGTTTTTCCTTGTTTTGAAGAAGATTATAACAAAATTGAAAAATCAATTACAGCTCAAGGGAAGATTAATAATACTGGATAAATTGTATCATAGGCTTGAATATTGGTTTTCTTGGTATAATACAACACAAATTGGTGATGTACCCGGAACTTATCGTTGGCGGGGTCGTGATGAAAACTCTTTAAGAGAGCTTAATCCCAAAACGCTAACATCTGGGTTAGATGATTATCCTAGAGCTTCTCATCCCAATGATAAAGAAAGGCACGTTGATCTGAGATGTTGGATTGGATTTGCAGCTGGAGTTATGGTAGAGTTATCAGACATTATCGGTAGAGATAGCACAAAATATCGCGAAACATATTCATATTTATCAGACAATAATCTATTGAATATACTCCATTTAAGTCCATATACTGAAACATATTCCGATTGGGGTTTGCATACAGATGCTGTTACATTAAAACAGCCTAAACAAACGAATAATCAAGCTTCTGGATTTCAAAAATTGGAAATGATCCGTATTACTTCTAAGCAGCCAGAATTTAGATTTGTTGACTCAACATATGGATACGTAAGCCTTTTTCCATTTTTATTAGAAATACTAGAAACT
Source organism: Xylophagus ater (assembly GCA_963422695.1). Taxonomy (NCBI): domain Eukaryota; kingdom Metazoa; phylum Arthropoda; class Insecta; order Diptera; family Xylophagidae; genus Xylophagus; species Xylophagus ater. Next base: position 41,005,533 of record OY730478.1, read on the forward strand.
GACTCGCCATATTTGCTAAAAATTCTTAAAGATATAAGAGATCCAAATACACTTTGGACAATTTTTGGTTTACGATCACTATCTAAAACATCTCCACTTTATATGAAACGTAATACAGAACATGATCCGCCTTATTGGCGTGGGCAAATTTGGATAAATATTAATTATTTAGCGCTAAAAGCGTTACATTATTATGCGAGTCAACCAGGTCCGTATAGTGAAGAAGCTAAAAGCATTTATATTGAATTACGTCAGAATTTAATTACAAATTTATTAAAAGAATATAAACGAACTGGATATATTTGGGAGCAATATAGTGATAGTACAGGTGAAGGTTCTGGCTGTTATCCGTTTAATGGGTGGAGTGCTTTGATTGTTTTGATTATGTCCGAACAATATTAAATTTTTAAAAAACTGTATTCTCGTATTTTTCTCTCTTATTCTACTATGGAAAACTGTTTGAAATATTTGGGCTATTCCAACATTTTCTATGTTATTTTATGTGATCTTAGCTCAATTCTCCGTCGTTGCTCAAGGTCCACGGATTCTACTTGACCCTTGATTCATTACATTATTACTGATTTTTATTAATTTTTTCAGCATAAAAAATGCCATATTTTAAAATTTTAAATGATTTATTGCGAAGCCATCGGGTAAACAGCATATCTTGTTTTGTTTTCTTTATATTCAACTGAATTTGTTTAATTGTCGCAGAGCTTAGACAGCGCAAGCAATGCATAAGGCTGGATTAGATTGAAGCAGCAACAGCAAAAATTTTAGAAATCATGCGTTTAAATGGGTTCAATTAAGGCTGTTCTACATTATCATCGCCGCGCATACAAGATGGTTAACAAATTCGTTAATGCAAACAGGTAAGAAGAAGAAAACTGATGTGAGGTTGATTGATTGTGTCCAGACTAGTCATCTGAAAATTCGACACTTTTACTAAAAACGATTTCTCCATTTCTAATCTTTTTGATTAATTTGGTGTACAATGAGTGCAAATAAATTTCAATTAATTGTTAAATATGATTCTGGAGATTTAAAACAATTACTTTAAACATTTTAATACAAAATTTTCTGTTGTATCATTTTTTTTCGTATCACTGAATATTTTTTCGCTTGCACACTCTGTGATAATAAAGACTTATTTTCAGCGATTAAATATTTTAAAATTACATGTTTATAGGGAATATTAACTTCATTTTACAAACCTAAATAATTTCACAACTGTTCACATGTGATTGACTCATAGTGCCGGATTACACGCGGTGTTTTTTGGGTAGAATTCTACCGTAGACATAGGCATCGGTGGGTTGGAGGTGAGACAGAAAATCTACCTCTCGAAATGCTGGCGCAACGGAGTTTTTTACGCACACAAACAAGAGTCACTGTTTGTGTCGGTTTCGAAAAAAAATTGAAAATTCAAGCGCGCCATTCGCTTACTGACCGTCAACAGGCAATCATAATCTAAAGGTACATAGTAAATAGTAAAATAGTAGATCCCAACAGTTTGACAGTTTAAAGGCTCAAATATAATGTGCAAAACTGACAGAAATGTACTAATATACAATACATGAATCCTATTCCAAGATTATATTATGCATACGCGTGCATTCGTTAAGTTCGATTTCTGTTTCGTTATGTTTAAGCAATACAAATCAGTTAGTACATTCCGTACGGAAATTTTGACAGTTGAATTGCAAATATTTTTCTGATGAAACGTGACTGGACGATTTGTTTTTTTTTGAAAAATTGTTTTCTAAACGATTTTCAATTTTTTAAAATCACTTTTACATTACAAAAAACAATTAAAAAAACAAAATTTTTTGAGTCAAATGGTTATTCTTGCTTATGCACATTGTAATCAGTTCTACGGATTTGACATGCATAAGTAAGCATTCGATCAGTTTTTTTGTTTTTTTCCTATGCTATGCAGAGCACATTATATTTGAGCCTTAAGTTCGACTGATGCTGTGCTCGCACACACGTACAATCCTTGTGTAGCTTGTATAAAAGACTATGGTATAAACATACCTTGTCTAATCGGTTTGGTAGATTTCTACCCAAAACTTGACGGTAGATTTCTACCGCGTGTAATCCGGCAGATAGCAAAATAGAACCGATTCAATTACCATTTAACTTGTTAACCAACACTCATGAGTACACATTAACCAAATTGTCTCCCTTTCACTGTTATTTTCACACATTAACGAATTTGTTAACCATCTTGCATGCGCGGCGATGATAATATGGAACAGTCTTTAAATTACCGACAGCAACAGCAACTTTCTATTTCTAAAGTACCCCGCAAACGATCAAATTGTTTGACAAACAAATTTGATCGTTTACGTCTTTGATGGAAATTTTGATTTTCGGCGGTGTTTGTCAAACACGGTCTCAATCGTCGCTTGTATTACTCATTGTGCATGATAAATAGTATGACACGAACGTCGCCGAAAGTCGGAATTAGTGGCAAATTTGACAAATTTGTTTGTCAAACAATTTGATCGTTTGCGCTGAAAAGGTGAATTTTGACAAAGTGCAAGATTACACGCGGTGTTTTTTGGGTAGAATTCTACCGCAGACATAGGTTAGGGTTGGTTGGGGGTGAGGCAGAAGACCTACCTCTCGAAATGCTGGCGCAACGGAGTTTTTTACGCACACAAACAAGAGTCACTGTTTGTGTCGGTTTCGAAAAAAAATTGAAAATTCAAGCGCGCCATTCGCTTACTGACCGTCAACATGTAATCATAATCTAAAAGTACATAGGAAATAATAAAATAGTAGATCCTAACAGTTTGACGGTTTAAATCGAGTGATTCTGTGCTCACACATACTAATACACTCCTTGTGTAGCTTGTATAAAAGACCGTGGTATAAACATTCCACGTCTAATCGGTTTGGTAGTTTTCTACCCAAAACTTGACGGTAGAATTCTACTGCGTGTAATCTTGCACAAAGAAATTTGATCATTTACGGGGCGCTTAATATTGCTGTTGTTGCAAGTTGACAACATGATCATGCTTATAATACAGTGCATGAACCTTGAAAATGTTAATTATTGTTTTTTTTGGGTTTTTGGTTTTGTTTGATGAATAAAATATAATTTCTTTTCTAAATTATAATTTTTTATTTCATTTTTTTATTTATTTTAATTATTTTATAAAATTAACTATTATTAAAATAGAGGATGGTGTAATTTATTTATATTTATTTCAGTTTATTTTCAAAAATTTCTTAAAAGAAAAGGCCATTACGGTAATGTAATAAAATGTCCTTAAGAATATGTATTTCAAATATTTTTGTATACAATTGAATAGGAGAGGGCATAATTATTTGTACACTTGAAATATTTTGGAAGGCGTTTTTTTACATGGCAATTTTATTGGGTTGTAATTAGAATGTCCGACATTTTTTTCTTGGAGATATAGCAATGATATGTTCAAAATGTAATAGCAAAAAAAGGGGGCGAAAAGGAATGGAGGTTTTTTACACACGGCAGTATAAACTTTTATTGGCGTAGGGCATAAGTATTTTTACACACAGTACAAGTGTCGGAAGTCTTGTGTTTTGGTCAGTATGGTCCGTTTACTTGCAGGTAATGATAAAATTATTATTATGAAGAAAATTATTTTCTAATATTTAATCTTTAGTATTTAAAAAAAAATTTTTGGAAAAACTTTCAAAATGGCGAAAACAAAGGGAATCAATGTGGAAGACTGTGCGACCATTGTAGCGAAGTTTGAGTGTGAAATTCCTGCTAATGAAACTGCGGGAACTTATCAAATCTCACGGTAAACTATTTATCTGATATTAAGGAAAAAGAAAGAGTTAGAAACACTTGAAAAGATCAAAAGAATTTGCAGAAATAGAGTTACAGCTGATCACGAAGACAGGCGTCTTGTCGGTTTTATTCAAAAAACTCGTTAATTGCTCCATATAAAGTAGCAGTAAATTCAAATTAGGTAGCTGGAAGAAACATAAGTAAATGGACCATAGAAGATACACCAAAGCCGTAATAAAGACCTACGTTATCCGGAATATGCCATACATTTCTGGTAAGGCTGTGGTGTTTTGGAGGAAGCAGAGGATTTACCAGAGTATGCATGGAATATGAAAGCACTCTCACCAGTCCATAATACGTACCTCCTCATAATGTCTATAATAAAATTATCTAACATATTGTAGAATAAAATGAAGTAAATTCAACATTTATCGATAAGATTAGGCTCTTAAGGTTTAAATTTATAATGAAACATCGCTTAATTTTTCTTTTTTTTAAATTTTATTTAATAAAATAAATCGTTTTTGGATTTTTTTAGTTCACGTTTTCCAATTTGTTGGCCCGCAAAAAGATTTCGTTTGTTTATAAATAAAAATCAATTATTTTCTGACGTAAATTTGAAATTTCTCAGCGCAACAAGTATAGAAATGAGCTAAATATAATTGTTATTTAGCAAAGCTTTTCAAAAGAAAATAAACAATATAATTGAATTTTTTCTACTCACAAAAAAAGAAATTCATATACAAACAAGCTATAGTGCAAAACCACTATTGAAACTTCTAAACGTGTGTTCAAATCACGTTACCTTCTAAAAATCTGGTAATACGTTTGTGAGTTATCCTAACTGCAAATTATGAGGAAAATATGTTAGCAAAGTTTGAAAATCGTATCATTTCATACAAAAAATCTGAATTTTGTTCGGCAGCTAGCCGAAGTTGTAATCGGATTCAATTGATTTTTGGATACAATTGTTCTTTCATTGAAAAAGTGTCTCATGCCAAATTTCATTGAAATCGGTCCATAAATAACGTTACAATACCATGTAAAAATACAAGAAACCGAACTTTTGTTCGGCGGCTACCCGAAGTTTTAGTCCGATCAAACCCAACTTCTGATCGAATGGTTCTCATGAGGAAAAAACCGCTCTTACCAATTTTCATGGAAATTGCTTCAAAAATACGGCCGCAATCGTGTACACGACACACAGACGGACATTGGATAAAAATGATTGCAAACGATTTAGAAACTTATAAAACGTGGAGATTTGCGAAAAAAAAAATTTTTTTTTTTAGATCATGATTCCAGTAACTTATATACTTCGTATAGAAGTTAAAAATATAAACTTCACCTGTTAAATTATGAACTTGCATATATTTCGTATAAATTTCCATGAGCTTGCGTGACAAGAGGCATGGCATAGTTAATATTACCACGTGACTTCACATCCGGGGGCTTGGCATTTTTCAAGTATATGACGTAAGTCGTATCACCTTTATCGAGTTCGTTTCTATTTCATGCCAACTATTAGTATTTGTAGCTTTCTTTTATGAGATTTAATAAAACATTATTACTTCTTTAAAAACTTATTGTATATTCTCCTAATATAGCAATTCACTGGAATGGCTATGATGGCATTAGCATTAAATATATACTTAGAGAGGCATCAACATTTGCCTAAATAATTCAGTATTATACACAGTAAGAAAAAGTTTCGTAAAAACTGGTTATTCATCTTATTTTAACCTTTGTCTAAAGATAAAGGTCTATTCGTGCTAAACTCCTGAACTACGGATTATTTAGAAAAATAAATAATAAAGAAAAGTTGGTTTACTTTATATAAGGTTTTTCAATAAGGGCATTACAATTTTTTTTAACTGTGTGTTAAAGCACATTTTATGCCATTATCTATGGAATTCAATTTACTTCGCATGACCTCCACGGGTACGTTTGCAAAAGTCCAGTTTTCCCAAAAATCGGCCGATATTGAAGCAATTTCGCGTTCAATATTTTCTCTGAGCTCTTCTAACATCGCCGGCTTATTGGTATAGACCCTAAAGTAAATAGTCGAGAGGCGTCAAATCGCATGAACGAGGAGGCCAATTGATGAGCCTATTTCTGGAAATAACACGCTCACCAAACTTACTTTTCAATAAATCGATTGTAGCGTTCGCTGAGTGGCAAGTGGTACCGTCCTGTTAAAACCTCATATTGTCCAAGTCCATATCACGCAATTCAATCCTAAAATAATCAGTTAGCATGGTTCGATAACGATTTCCATTGACTGTAACGTGGCGGTTTTCAGCATCGACGAAAAAATATAGCCCAATGAAATCCATGTAATCCACATCACACAGTTTTCTTTTGGGGATGCAATGGTGTCTCTTGAAGAATGTGTGGGTTGCGGTCTGCCCAATAACGCATATTTTGCTTGTTAACAAATCCGTTTAGCCAAAAATGAGCCTCATCACTGAAGATGTTTTTTCGATGAAAATCGGCTGTTAAAGTTGCGGTATTTCGGAATTTCGGTAATAAGTTTTAATAATTTGTAAACGTTGCTCCATGATGAAATGGCAACCATTCACGAGCATAAATGTCAAAATAACAAAAAAATATTGCGCGGTTCGCCGTCCCTATTGGAAAACATTTGTAGTGTCCCAATTGAAAAACCCTTAAATCTAGTAAAATATTTCGAATTGATTGATTTTGTTAATTTCTCCCAGAAAATCACAATGACGCCAAAACTATGTATATTATTCAATAGAAGTTTTTACAGTTAACAACAGGTAGTTTTTTTTACAAATTTTAAATAAATGAGAAAACATCTTGTCCTTGATCAAGTTCATAAATATAACATTGATGTTATTCAGCTTATTATTCATTTTACAAGGGACTTTAAGATATGGGTTTAATTTAACATCAACACATCAAAGTAGACGGAAATAATGTGTTCTACGCATATCACATATTTTGTTTTTATAATTGTTTTTTAAATATCAATGCTGAAAAGTATTTTCCATGATCAGCTATTTTTATAACAGTGTTTCAATTTTCATTCGTTCTAATTCATTAAAAATCACAGGGTTTGAATAATTGTAAAATAGGGAACAGTTATAACCAGTCTTTACTTGCTTTTCCACGGGATATAGATATACAGCCATTTTAATGAAGCTATAGCCAATGGGAAATGGGTTCATAAGGGTTAGATTACATCCTTTCAGTTCGTCTTACAAATTATATTAGACTATAATGAATCCTACTTATCAGACCATCTAATCGCCATCAGAAAATAAAATAATTACATAACTTTCATCAACAAAATATAAGAAAAAATCGTGCTTGCTTATTTCATCACTAAATTGCAACGCTGAAGAGTTCAAATAAACCACAAATCATAAAATTAATTTAAAAACTGAATGCACACGTACATAATACAAAATTCGTACGAAAGAAAGTAAAATTTGCTTTATCGTTTAAAAAAAAAAAGATAAAATGGTTTTGCTTTAGTTCCAAAGTCTAGAATCTAGATTATTCTGCTTTTAGGTATTGTACGGTTGGATTATTTGATGTCTGGCCTGTGTAACGTTTTCAATGACCTCGCCTAAATCGAAGTATGAGTAATAATAAAGTAGTCCAACTTCCTATCCGTGCCGTGTTAACTTTTTCACCGATTTCGACTGGAATGAACTAGAGTAAGGGAGAAAAATTTTTAAACAATTCTCTATCCACTGCTAACATAGATAGCTATATATTGTACGTACGGGTGACAGAGAAATATGACTTTTATTGGAAATCCAAATTTCGCGCGAACCCATCATTTTTTCTGTTGCAAGAATTAATGTCATTTTACAAATATTTTTTTTTGCATTCTTTCCTATTTTAGTCTTGATGCAGTATTTTGTTTGATTTCAAAGATTTAAAATTTTCCATATTCTAAAGGCTTATGAATCAAGCCAAAATTACATTTAACACAAAAGTAAAATTTTTGACAAATAAGTTTTCATCGCATCAAAATTTAGTATCATCTGGTTTTATTTTTCAAAAGCGAAATTAGAGAAAGCTTAAAGCTCAACACTAACACTTCTAAACCATTTCCGCATTATTTCATTTTTACACCTCAATTTTATTGTAGTTCTTGCTTTACGCTGTTCAGCTTTTTATATCTTGCTTTCATTTCTTACGATTGGGAAAGCAGATTCTCTACATAGCTATTCTGTGACTTGGGTCTGTAAGTTTGCGTAGGCCTAAATTTCCATATGTCTAATTAAATTTGTTATGTTCAGTCAGTCTATGAGTAACTCAATTCATTGGCAGATACTTTTAACTTAGAGCAGGACGACTTAAATCGAAATGTTAATTTAAAAGCGGTTCAATTCGAGGCCATTTTATATAGCTTGTTGCAGTAATAAAATGTATGCCACAAATTTAATAAAACATTCTCTATAATGTTTTATTGTATTTTACGTTTTTTGTCGCATTTACAAAAGTACATATTAGTATTTAAAAAGGCCATTGAATATGCTTCGGTATAGTCGTTCCTATAGTTTTTTTTTTATATTGATGACATGTGTAAGAAAATAATAAAAATAAAACATTATTCTCTGCCCTTCTCTGAAAACAATTTTTCTACGTTTTTGTTTATCCTACTCTGATAAAACTCCACACCTTCTTCAAACCTTTGACGTCACCTGTTAAATACTTGGATAAAAAAATTGTATATGAATACATATTTCTTACTTTTTCGATTACAGAGAATGCACTATGATCGTGTAAAAAAAACATAATTTTTTTTTTAACTTTCTCAAAAAAAAAAACGATTTAGTGTAATCTATATACTTGGGTATTTTTACTCCGGATATTGGCACTGCTGGAATTTACTTCCGTTGTACTTTGAAGTTAGAAAAAATTAAAATGTACCTTGTAAGATTTTAGGCATTGTTTTGGCCAAATAAATTTTAAAAAAAATGTATTCTTAACATAATAAAAATAATAGAAAAAATGAGCAAAGCAAACTATAGCAGTGAGTTCACATTTTTCTTTATTCATGCCTGACCGCTACGGAACTTTATCAGCAATATCATTGGATGCTTCACTGCGTTCTCCTTTTAAAATCCGCTCAGCTCTCATGCCGCTCCACTCGTCCGGCTATACTTTCCCACTTCGCCACTGCCTCAGTTCACTCCTCTCATCTTGCATCCGTCCCGTCTCCATCAGAATTCGGTACAAAATTTGCCAGACCTTAAATTCGATTAGTTAAAATGTGTGAATTTCGTCGAATTCGGTCCATCGAAGTATGAGTAGTGATAAAGTCCCGAAAGCTAGCGGAATAACCGGAATAAGTATAAAAAAAGCACGTTACAAAAAGTGCGAAAGCGCATGAGGAGTTTTCAGAGGCAAAATCTATCAGAAAGGGGCGCTCTTGTGAAATTTCCCAAGTATATAAATTTCTGCATGTAGTTTACAACAAACAATAAGTAACTAGGAAGTAAACCAACTTCCTTTCACTACCGTGGCGATGTTTTTCATATTTCGACTGTAATTTTTCAAATAATTTTCTATCCACTGCTACCATAGATAGCTACATATTGTACGTATGGGTACGTGAAAGAGAAATATAATGTAAGCAAACAAGCATGCGTTGAAATTTTACGCCAATGTATAAATACTAGAAAAAAATTAGAGTTCTAAGTGTCATTCACGTGCTTTCTTTTGTACTTATTCTAGTTGCTTCGCTAGCTTTCGGTACTTTATCATTACTCATACTTCGATTTACAATTTAAAGCTGCCCATTTGATGATTTTAAAGTTGTCCATAATACAAAATGTTAATCTTTTAAAGAAAATCGTTTGAGTAACCAGGCAACTCCATTAGACTTTTTTCAAAACTTATTTTCAGTCGGACTGAAAAAAAGTCTTGTGGAGACTTTAAAAATCGGACATATTTTCAGTCGGACTGAAAAAAAGTTTTGAAATAAGTCCAATGGAATTGTGGGGTGCTTTTGAAATATGGAAAATTTTAAATATTGAAACTTAAGAAATTTAGGTATTTTAAAATATAACTGTTTCTTTAATTTCAATGATAAAACATATTTTTCTTGATCAGCTGGCTTTGTAACAGTGTTGCACTTTCCATTCATTCCAATCAAGTTCTATTTCTTGCTTTCATTGAACATTTTTCGTTCATTTTTAACCTCGAAATTGGGAATTAGGATTAAATTTCACTGATAGTCGTATATCCGTCTTTCATGAAAAATCAGAAAAAGGGTCAGTTTTCACTTTCTCCACAATTTTCTTTATTATAATTTTGAAGCTATAATCAACGCCTTTTTTGCTGGAAACACATGTGCAGAATTTTGCCTGCTGCGAAATTATAATACGCAGGTTTATATGAGGCCAAGTACATGTAATTCTGCATGCAGCGCAGCGCTGCAAGATGTTTCGATTTCAACTTTTGGAAAATTATAAGTGTCGGTATTTGGTAAAAGGGACTGTAAACAAAGACTAAATTCGTACACGAATAAGAAACGTTTCACATTTGACAAGAATTTGTATTTTTGTAATTTTGAACGCTTCTCTAAATCCATTTTTCGAAACACAATTTTCTTTCTATTAATCAAAGCAATGAAATGTCAAAAAAGATTCTGCACGACTATTTTACATGCAGATATGCGTGCAGCACTGCATGCAGAATATCTGCACATGTGTTTCCAGCCTTACAAGTTGATGTAATGTGCTACAGCAGTCAGGCTGGAATAGGGTAATTGATATACTTAGATAATTTTTTTTGAACACAACGATAAATTTGTGTCTGGGGCGGTCAGTTTTAAAAAGCGATTTGGCTTAAAAAATTTCTTGTCAGTTGCAAATTGTGAATTGCTCGCGATAGTCGCTTGTTTTTGGCGGCTGTGGGTCGCCCATAAGATTTTAAAATTAATTTTATTTTTATTATAAAGTTTTTTTGAAAAAAAATTATTATTTTACTGCATTTTTGTTCATAAAATAAATTTTTGTTTTTGTTCAACAAATTCTTAGTAAGGAATTTTATTTCTTTTGGACTGAATTTTTATTTTTATTTTAGAATATAATACGTATATTATTAATTTTTTTATAAGATTTTAAATTGAAGTGCAGTGATTTTAACTTTTTTAAATTTATATAATTTTTCTATTTTTACAAAATTAAATTCAAAAAATTTCCTGTTTTTAAAGCAACAAATCAAAAATGGTTTTGTTTTTTAAAAAGTATTTATAAAAGTAAATTTTTTTCTTTTTTTGTTTTAGTGCAAAGTTTTTTAAAATTGAAATATTTGCCACAAATAACAAAATCATCAACCATGAGTTTTAAGTGAGTAAAAAAATAAAATAAAAATTGTTTACAATAAAAAAAATCTTTTTATATAATAAGAAATGAAATAAGGTATATAGGGTTCTCCCCTATTGCAACAAAAAACACAAATAATTAAAGAAACCAAAGCTAATCATTAAAGTGATTAAATTAACGTTAAATTAAATTCATTAACACATACTTACGTGTATATAGGGTGATCCAATTTGAGTTTCCTATGTTGGCAGCACTGTAAATCAAGCAGCTGTCGATAAGCACTTGTTTTCAAAATGTTAAATGTCAGATTGCAACAACACATTTACGAAATGGATTGCTTAGCCACCGCTCAACAGCTGTAACAGCAGCAGGAAGTTGATGCTGATTTTTCAAAGAAAATCGTGTTCTCTGATGAGGCACATTTCCACCTCTCTGGGTTGTATTAATAAGCGAAATTTCCGCATATGGAGAGATGAAAATCCAGATTCACGAGATACCATTACATGGCTAAAAAGTGACTGTTTGGTGCGACGTCATTGGGCCTTAGTTTTTTGAAAACGGTCAGGGTCAGACTAACAATCAATGATGAGAGATAAAGGCGCAAGATAACAGATTATTTCTGGCACGAAATCGAAGATATTGATTTGGAAGACATATGGTTCCAACAAGGCGGCGCAACATGCCACAAACGTTGTATGTTTTGCGTGAAACGTTCCCAGGTCGTAATATTTCACGTTTTGGTAGTGTCTACTAGCCGCCAAGCAGTTGCGTGCGGTGGGTTATCAAGCAGGGCCGCAGGGTGTGCAGAGAATACTAATAAAACGTCTAGAATTTTTCCTGCACATCTTGACGATTATAATGCTTTTTTGTAAAAAAAACTGGCCATATGGTTTTACAGGTTAATTTCTATACTCTCTGTAAGACACATTTCAAATTAAAATTTCAAAACTATATATAACTATAGAACTATAAGTTATATTATCTCGTGTTCGGTGATAGTAGAGCGATGGGTTTTATTATTAATTTTTCTAATACTGTTAGCTGAAATTGTTCGTTTACCCGTTGTCTGACAAAACAAAATTGTTTTCAACCTCTTATTTCGAACATCATCATAAAATATCAGACAAATACAGACAAGCGAATCGGCACAATATCTGAATGTGATGAATTATAAAAAATTTGGTTATATAAAGATACATAAGTGCAGAAAATTATTGTCTCTCATATTTTTTGCACATATGAACCACCCACTACTGCCGCCAAAATCATGCGGCTTACCACTGTTGAATTTCTTTTTGTGGGGTTACGTCTTGTCTACGCCAACAAACCCGAAACGATAGAGCACCTAAAAAACAACTTCCGCCAAGTTATTGCCGAGATACCGCCCGAAATTTAGGAAAAAGTCATCGAAAATTACCTCGAAAGGATCGGCTGGTGCAGAAGGTCCAGAGGCGGCCATTTAATTGATATTAGTTTTCATAATCAATGAAATACATAACATTTGTGATTAACAAAATAAAAAGTATATTTCGTTACATTTGTGTGTTTTGTTGGATCACCCTTTATTTCTAAAATATTTCTCATAAAAAATATTTTTAAAAAATTATTAAAAATTTTTAAGTGAACATTATTTTAAATTCATTTTAATGTACAAAAAAATTTCTACGAATTAAAAACATCTGAAATATCGAGAAAAACCTCTTGAAATTAGATATATTCGTATGCATTCAGTCCATTGCAACTATTTTTAATTTCAATACTTAAAAAAAAAGTCTGGAAGTGCAAGTTTATGTCGTACTTTATGTCCGAAAAAAGTTATAAATGTTCTTAAAAAAACGCATGGAATCTTATGAAATTTCCCTAGTATCTTATACAATTTACCAAATTCTTATGCAATTCCCCATGACTTATTTTTTTTTCTGGTATGTGTCCATTTGTATATAAATTTCTGCATGTCGTTCTGAATTTACAATTTGGAATTGCCTATTTGATATTTTCGGTGTTGTCGATAATACAAAAAGTTAATCTTTCAAAAAAAAAAAAATCGTTTGAGTTAGATGTGCTTTTAAAATATGGAACAAAATAAATTTAAGTGTACCTGGCTGCTTTTCAACATCTGAAAACAGTCAAGTACGGTTTTTTAAATTACGGAAAATTGTTACATAAATACATAGTTCTAATAATACATCCAACGCCACGACTCCATACAAATTATTTTCAGTCTGCCGGTGCCATTTTAATAAATCCATTAAATTTTTAGTTGGGGGGTTTAAAAAAAGCCCAATTTTATGTCGGTCTTCATGCCCGATTGAAAAAAGTCCAATTTTTTTAGTCCTCGAAAGACTTTTTACAGTGCGACTGAAACTAAAACGTGTAGGGTTCATAGGTAAGAAAGTTGGGTGTTTTACCATATAATTAGCCCTATTCTGTGTACACATTTTATGTTATGTTATGTTAGATTTGACGTAAAAGAATATTTTTCGTTAATTTCGTATTCCGCACGCAAATTTTATGTTATGTTAGAGTATTTTCTTATTTCACATAGAGCGAATGTAAAATTATCTGAATAGGTCATGTTAGAATATTTTAGGGATAATTTGAGAGCATTTGCCAGAAATTTGAGCGATTATTAAAAAAAGAGAAATATTTTCCATACTGCTCATGCGTATTGCCGATTAAATGGAGTTAAAAAAAATTGTAGTTCACCATATCTAGTTCATACATATTTCTTTACATATTTTGTAATTTCATATAAAAAATATTTCATGAGGATAAAGCTTGAAAAAAAATTCAATCAGACATGTTAAAATGATAAAAGCATTTAAAAATATTTATGTTTCAACACTAAATATTTGGAAAAAATTTAACCTAACTTTTAAAAATTAGATAAATTTTGCGTCATATTTACTTTCATTTAATTATTAATTAACTAATTTTTATCTTTCTTCGAAAATTTTCTTAAAAAGGGCCTTAAAAACACACAAAAGCACACAAATTAAAAAAAATATGGGAACTTCAAATACTAATGTACTAGAAAAGTAAGAAAATCTAGTACATTTTCTAAACCTAAAATGTCCCGTAAAAGAATTTTCGCAGAATACGAAATTTTAAAATATTTTAGAAATTATTTCAGAAATGAGGGGAAATTAACATAACATAACATAACATACAAAATCGCAGAATAGGGCTAAATATACAATATTTTATTTTTGAATTATTGAATCATTGACATGTATATTGGCTGACATGGAATTTGGCTTAACCTCTTAACGCACAATTTTTTTTAAAAAAACCGGCAAAAAAATCAGAAAATAAGAAAACATATTCTAGAACCTTGTTTTGGCAAATAAAAAAAAATAGAAAATCAATCAAAATTTTTCGCTGTCAAATACAACCCCGCTCGAATTATCTCGAGTGTGCGCATTTTGACACGTTTACCGCGCTCGAATTAACTCGGGTGTGCAAGTTAAGGGGTTAACCTAACGCACATTAATAACACAAAACTAAATGTTTTGGTTGTTTTGCCTAATCAGTGTGGGCATTCACAAAACAGAATTAGTTAGAATCAAAATTTCAAATTCCGATGGATATAGCATTCTTATTACACTATTCCCCTAAATATGGAATAATTTCCACCATTCTTTTCAACACACAAATAATTTTACACCGATAGAAAAATTTCAAACCCATACAAACATTTTCGAGACTATTTCTCAAATAACCACGAAAGCTCGCTCAAATTATACCAGTTTTAAAGTGTTATAAATTCATATTTTGGACATATTATGACCCGTTCGCCAGAATACGAATTTTCGCAGCAATCATAATTTCAGTCAGAATATTATTGTCATAAATATTTCTGACCGTAAAACTGTCACAATGCCAGAATAAGCATGTATGTTTAAATAAATTTTAAAATTCACACAAAATTTTCAAAAATCAAGCACCTCATTTATTTTAACTTCTTTCTAAAAATTTTTTATTTAGTTGGAATTAGGATCTTAACGACAAGTTGTCGTTTAACTTAGGAAGAGTTTAATCTGTTTCTAATGAATTTTAAGTGTTTTAATTTGACGATAGTGTACACCACGCAATAAACCTTGAAAAAGTCTAAATAAAGTAGACAAAACGTTGGCAGTAATTGAAAAGTTGTTAATTACTACTTTAAGGTCCTAATTCCAACTAAATAAAAAATTTGTATAAAAATTTATCGAAAGGACACAAAATCAGTTATATTAAAATTTATTTTAACATTTTTGGTATAATTACGAAGAATTTAAAGTAATTTTTACACCTGGCACTCCATTGTAAAGTTTAGATTTAGAAAACTTAAATTTTTTAAATAAGAATAAAATTAACGTTGTCGTTTTAATTCTTTATAATTTTTTTATTTAAGCGATAATTATTATTATATTTCTTAAATACAGTATATAACATAATTGGGTAATTTTTTATTTCGATTATGAAAAATGATGTCTTTCAAGTGGTGGCCATTTTCTGCTTCGCACATTTATGCTCTTTCCAGAACATTTTCCATAATCTTTCGGAAAATTGCAGGTGTTATGGTTTCAATTTCATTGCGAATGTTGTTTTTTAGTTGAGGTATGGTGGCAGGCTTATTAACGTATATTCTTTCTTCCAAAGAAAACAAGAGCTGTTAAATCGAAACTGCATCACCGTCTTCATTTTCGAATAAATATGGGCCAATGATCCTCCATGACGATATACCGCATCAAACAGCACAGTGGGTGTAATTGTCGTTGATGAACTGCTCTTGGATTCTCCGTAACCCATATCCTGCAGTTCTGCTTGTTTACGAAGCTCTGAGGGTCCAATCCGCAAATTAAAATATCGACGATATGCACGCGGAGTCAAAACAATGGACCGTTGATGTTCAAAATAAAGTTCAATGATTTTGGTTCGTTGTTCGATTGTTGTTCGTTGTTCGTTGTTCCATTTCAAATTCCCCAATACAAAATCCTAAAATAAAATACAACAAATTTTTTTTTCAAATTATAAATAATTCAAACCACAACGTGCATTTTGCGCGTTTGTATTTTATAATTGAATTTCAAATATTTTTCCATTTCTAAATTTGAAATTTAATATTTGACTAAAAAAACATGATACCTTCAAACTGTATTAGGCTTTTGGCATGATGTTTGGAGTTTCGAAATACTCATACCATCTGTTTTGTTTTAGTTTTTAATTTCATGTATTTTCCTGTTAAGGCAAAAATGATGGAAGGGAAATATTGATAAAGCGAACCTTACACGTTTAATATTATGGCGCAATATTTTTGTTTCAATATATTGTGCAAAAAGTGATATACCTCAGATAGTACCACAATACCTCAGTATAAAAGAACAGTAAGAAATCTTTGTTCGATAGATGTGAAAACTGACGAGTGACTCGCGTTTTTTTTGTAGAATTATGCCCAATTTTGTTTCCTCCCCTATTGTTGAATACAATGGATGTGTGGTTTTCTCATTAAAAATACATATGATTCAAATCCCATTCACTTTACCTATCTATAATTTTTTTTAGATTTCATTACGTTAATGCAACAGAGATAAATATAAATTTAGCATTAATAAACAAATTCTAAAACTTACAAAAAAGCCAAGTGCTTATCAAAAATGGTGGCGAATACAGGCACCAATGCTTGGAAAAGTTTCAGGAAAATCATATTGGCGCTTTAAAACATAGGAAAACACGTGGTTTTTCTTGATAAAAATTGAGAATTGAGAACTTAAACAAAATTTCGATTGCTTTCTTTGTTTCCTTTCTTCTTTAGTCCAAAACCCATAAGACTATTTATGCTCTCCCTACATTTATCATATAGGGAGCACGTTGTAAAATAGTATATATTTGGTTTATACAATAGGT
Organism: Xylophagus ater; assembly: GCA_963422695.1. Taxonomy (NCBI): domain Eukaryota; kingdom Metazoa; phylum Arthropoda; class Insecta; order Diptera; family Xylophagidae; genus Xylophagus; species Xylophagus ater. The sequence continues at coordinate 41,022,525 of OY730478.1, forward strand.
TACTTCTTTTCTTCTAATGAAAAATATTAATTTTTTTCCTTATTTTGTGCGGAATTTTTTGCTTCATTTTTCCGTCATTTTCAAAGGACGTATTGGAAGGATCAGACAATACTGAGCAATATTTATGGTAATATTTAATCAGTCGCAATTGGAAACTGAAGGAGTTCTTTTATCTTTTTGTCTTTTCAACAAAATAGCGCGTGTTGCCCCATGGTGCGGAATTAGCAGCCGTATCAATTGCTATGTGTGCTGTACGGAAAAAAGCCAGGGCAAAAACATAAAGTAAAAAGGCTATGATCTAAAAGTTTGTTAAATAGGCGTTCTACTCATGGGTACAACAGCCTACTGCGTGAACTTAGTGTGGAGTCAGATGAAACTTTTTCAGAATAGATGAGGAATTATTCCGTCAGTTACTGGCACTAGTTTGGCCATCCATTGATAGAGAAACAAAAAACTGTGACCGGTTATTGAGCCTTATCAAAGTCTGGCCATTACACTTCGTTTTTTAGCAACTGGAAACAGTAAAAGAATGTTAATTCATCTGTTTCCGTCGACGGTTTAACAAAGAGTAGTCCTACTATTGGGCAATACAGTCCTCACAAGTATTGAAAGAGCTACAATATATTGGGGTACCTTCAATAAATATTAAATAAATCATTTTAATAATCCTTCATACCATGTGTATTTATTGGTAACAAAACTAATTTAGTGCTAAAAAAAAACCAACACTTTATAAACATTTTCTGGTAAACTATTAAAGAAAATTAAATTTAACTTAATATTTAACTTGGAACTTTGATATTTGAGAATTTTTAATTTACTTGGGTTTTTTCTTCTATTCTGGCAGTAATTTTTTACTGGAGGTAAATGTGCAAAAGAGGATTGAAAATTTGTCATTTGCTTCTTAAGGAAATTATTGCTTTGAGTAATCTAATTCTATATGTCAATGGATTGAATTTTGTATTTTGTCTTATTTAAAACAAAAAGTGTTTCAAAAATCAATCATTATTTTTTATTTTTGTGGCTTCACTCAATTAATCTAAAAGTATTTAGAATAATTTACCAAATTGAATCGATGGAACTTTTGATTGGCACTCTAAAGGTAAGGTCACACACAGTAACTTTTGCATCAGGGTTTTTTTGGTTGGAGCTGCAAAAGTTGCGATTCTTGTTCACACATGTGGGTAAACGTGGCGCGCAATCTGAAGTTTTTATGTTGCTGCAAGCTAAAATGCTGCATCCTTGAAAAAAAGTTGCAGCATGCAGCTTTTATTGTTTGCAACTTTCTCGCAGTTTTTTCGTGTATGTGTTGAAAATTTGACAACTTGTTTTAATTTTAACATTTAATTATTGCAATAAAATATGTTTTATGGCGAAGAAGAACAAGTTGTTGCCTTTTTAGCACTTATTTTATTGAGAAGAGAAAGACGACGAAAATCATTGGATTTAAGACCGGAAGATATAACATAAAAACGTGTTTCTCGGACTCATGACTCCCTAAAACGTGAAAATCTTGAGGTATAAAATATTACACTGCCAGTGGGAAGCAAAATGTCAAAGGTTAGACAACGTCAAAAAAATATCGCATTTAATTCTAATATCAAAATTTTATTTTTTTGATTTTAGTCTCATTTCTATATCATATCAATAATTTTTGTGCAGTTTGTAAAAATTTTTTTGATGATTTCAGCAGAAAAAATAAACTGGAATCAAATTCTCACGTGTTTATATATTATAAAAAAAAAAATTGTGTTTAATCAAATTATGATAAACACCAGAAATTTAGTAATGTATTGTAGATAAAAAATAAATGGTTGAAATAATGGAGTCTATTCTACGATTTCTTATATTATTATATTTGATGTTAGCATTATTTATAAAATTGTTCATAAAATTTTTCCAAATTTCGTTTTCTGGAAAAATCGTTTTATGGTGTATTGTACGTTTCAAAAACATAATAGAATATTTTAAATTTTTAGTATATTGGGATTAAAAGTTTAAATTTGTTATCGATTGAACTTTTTAAAAAGTGATTTTATATTTAATTTGTTTATGTATATAAACAACAATATTAATAAATAAAACACATAGTAACTCAAAATTGGCCTATACACAATGACAAATTTAGCATCTGACAAACTAGATTGGATGAAAAGTTCGTTATAGTTTTCGCGTACCACACGATCAAGCTTTTCATCCAATCTATCGTAATTTGGCATTCCAAAAACGGTGGCCGTGTATATAGGCTTTACAGCCTATTTTTTGATACCCTATAGTAGAAACGGGACTCGTAGTTAAGAAAAAAACAACAAAAACTAATATTTCAAGGTTTTTTCTACATAACTTTCTTTTTTATTTTTCAACTTTGCTCTAATTCACGGGTAGTCTGGGTCGTAAAGGCCTTTGCACATGAGACGCACACTACGAACTGCGAATTGTGAACAAATCAATTATTCCAGGTTTAATGAATTTTATTTGATTAATTTTCCTACATACACTTTCTAAAATTAATTAATACACCTAATGGTATCAAAACTACTTTAATTATTTTGTTAAATATAAATTAAACTGCAGCAACTTGCCGATTTGACTATACTTTTGTCCCATTATTTGGTGGCTCCCACCGAAGTATGCTTTTTCTGACCCTACGTAATTTTACTGACACGAATAAAGCAAATACGCCTTACACAAAATAAGAACTGATAATAAAATTATTAGTCACGATTGTCGCTAAAAACAGCTTATTTCAATTAGGCGATAATAAGCGATGGAGACTATTAGCAAAAAAGATGGAATTCATAGAAGATCCAAATCCGATATCAGTATTGGAACAGTTTGCCCCGGGAGTTTCATTAGTATTGAACGGTCAAAATTGAGAGTGTGTGTGATTTATCGCATTACCACCTCTTCAAAATAATTTGAATAAAATGATTAAATGGGACGCCATTTTTATTCTGATATTCTCCCAAAAAATTTCTAAATAATTATGAAGGACGAATCAAAACAGAGATTAAAAAAAAAATATTTTACTTATTCAGAAAAGGGCATGGCTGGTTTTCAAAAGGAAAAAAAAATTTATTTATAAAATATGGTCTTATACAGGGTGACACAAAATGAATGTTTTGTATTATTTAGGAGCCATTAAGTCCCTTGCAGTATGCGCTGTTGTTTCATCTTGTTGGAACCAAATCGTGGTTTTCCACAGCTGGCCTAAAAATTTTCCAACATCTTCCGATATTGAGCACTCACTATTAATGGAAATTGCAACACCGTCTTTATTTTCGAAGGAATTTGGACCAGTGATCCTCTCAGACGATACACCGCACCAAACAGTACACATAAGTGGGTGTAACTGTCGTTGATGAATTGCTCTTGGATTCTCTGTAGCCCATATCCTGCAGTTCTGCTTGTTTATGAAACCGTTTAATTGGAAATGGGCTTCAATGCTCATTATCAAATTGTAAAAAAAAAGGACCGTTCATGTTCAAAATAAAGTTGGATGATTTTGGTTCGTTGCTCGATTATGTATTGTTCCATTTCACATTCCCCATTACAAAATCCTGTAATAACATTTTTAAAAAAATTGAACAAAAAATTATCAATAATTCACTCTACAACATTTTGCGCCACCCTGTCTATATGTACATATAATTATCGAGAAAAGAATATAAGTTCTATGATTGATTCTAAGCTACATAGTTTCTACGAAAAGAGACCACGGGAAAAGGTTCAGACACAAATGATTTTTTTCCTTTTATTTGATCTATATTTCTATTAAATCCAATCTCAAAGACGAGGGGCACAACGTTGGCGGAGGCAGGTGTTTGATTTTTTGGCAATATGAAAATATTTTTGGTGATTTGATTCAATGAAAAATATATTTCAATATAATTTCTGGTCGAGTTTCTGGACAAATGTTTTAAGGCAGGGGGGAACACATTTTTTAGAAATACTCTTTTTGTGTTGTATTATCACAGATTGTGTGGTTTTTTTTAAAGAAATTTTAAAATCAATGTGCCGATCTGTGAATACATTTTCTATAAAACAAAATTATGAAAGGTCAGTTTTTTAAGCGATTTTATGATTTTTGTTTTTTTTGCTAGCTAAAAATTTTTTTAGGGAATGCATATAAATTGCAATATCGGGAAATATATAGTAAATATTTTTCTTAGGGCTTATGAGGAAAATCTCTCTCAAAAATGGATTGATTATGTTTTCAGTTTTTTTAATTTGTTTTGAGAAGATTTACTTGAAGACTTTTTTGAATTATTCATTTTTTCAAATAAGGATGGGTGTGTATTATTGCCTCCATGCGCCATTCTTTATACGGGCATTGGTTCTGTGAAGAAAACCCGTGTTTTGATCATAGAAAAAAAGTGCTTAGTTACATGATCTTAGTTCTCCTCAGAAAGCACTGTTCCTTTAAAATGAATAATTCAAAAAAGTCTTCAAGTAAATCTTCTCAAAACAAATTAAAAAAACTGAAAACATAATCAATCCATTTTTGAGAGAGATTTTCCTCATAAGCCTTAAGAAAAATATTTACTATATATTTCCCGATATTGCAATTTATATGCATTCCCTAAAAAAATTTTTAGCTAGCAAAAAAAACAAAAATCATAAAATCGCTTAAAAAACTGACCTTTCATAATTTTGTTTTATAGAAAATGTATTCACAGATCGGCACATTGATTTTAAAATTTCTTTAAAAAAAACCACACAATCTGTGATAATACAACACAAAAAGAGTATTTCTAAAAAATGTGTTCCCCCCTGCCTTAAAACATTTGTCCAGAAACTCGACCAGAAATTATATTGAAATATATTTTTCATTGAATCAAATCACCAAAAATATTTTCATATTGCCAAAAAATCAAACACCTGCCTCCGCCAACGTTGTGCCCCTCGTCTTTGAGATTGGATTTAATAGAAATATAGATCAAATAAAAGGAAAAAAATCATTTGTGTCTGAACCTTTTCCCGTGGTCTCTTTTCGTAGAAACTATGTAGCTTAGAATCAATCATAGAACTTATATTCTTTTCTCGATAATTATATGTACATATAGACAGGGTGGCGCAAAATGTTGTAGAGTGAATTATTGATAATTTTTTGTTCAATTTTTTTAAAAATGTTATTACAGGATTTTGTAATGGGGAATGTGAAATGGAACAATACATAATCGAGCAACGAACCAAAATCATCCAACTTTATTTTGAACATGAACGGTCCTTTTTTTTACAATTTGATAATGAGCATTGAAGCCCATTTCCAATTAAACGGTTTCATAAACAAGCAGAACTGCAGGATATGGGCTACAGAGAATCCAAGAGCAATTCATCAACGACAGTTACACCCACTTATGTGTACTGTTTGGTGCAGTGTATCGTCTGAGAGGATCACTGGTCCAAATTCCTTCGAAAATAAAGACGGTGTTGCAATTTCCATTAATAGTGAGTGCTCAATATCGGAAGATGTTGGAAAATTTTTAGGCCAGCTGTGGAAAACCACGATTTGGTTCCAACAAGATGAAACAACAGCGCATACTGCAAGGGACTTAATGGCTCCTAAATAATACAAAACGTTCATTTTGTGTCACCCTGTATAAGACCATATTTTTTTTGCTTTTGAAAACCAGCCATGCTCTTTTGTAGTTAATTGGTGCTTCAAAATGTTTCAGAAATTTTTTGGGGGAATAAATCACAATGAAGATCGCGTCCCATTCCTCCAAAAAAAATCACGCGTTCTACTATGTTAACTTTAGGGATTTTTTTTACACACGGATAGGAAAACACAGCGTACATAAATTTTATATATAAAAATTCCTCTGTTTATATACTCTGTGCTATTAGCTAGCGACAACTAGAATCGACCTGCTATTTATACTGCGACTACATAGATTATTGAATTTCCTGCAATTTTGTTCTCAACATTATGATAATTTAACCGGAAATTTTGTGCTTGATTGTTTTTGGTACTTTCTGTCACTACTAAAAAACAATCATCTACATCAAGGGTGTCCAACCTTTTCGTTTCCCTGGGCCGCATTGGAAGAAGACATGATGTTTTGGGCCACAAGTATATTACTATGGTATGTATAAATCTATATCATAAAATGAATGTGATACTTGGCATTGAAGTTGAGAAACTAAACCGTCAATATCTGGCTCGATTGATGTGGTTGCAATTCTCAGGCAGTTCTCAAGGTGTCTAAGATGTTGGTTCTAATTTTACTCTTAGTATGTTTCATTCTTCACTTAAGGCACCAGGTGACAAACAACAGAACAGTGTAGCTGAGCGAGCAACGCAAACAGAAAGAAAATATACTACATAACGAAAGAGATTTCTTGTTCTGTTCCTGTTTCTGTTGTTTGTCACTTGACAGCTTTAGCACGAGAGCGCAAACACACAAATCATTCCTCAGAAAAATAGACATGCTTCAGTAACTTTGAATATCTTCGGGCCGCATTGATACTTGCATTGGGCCGCATGCGGCCCGCGGGCCGCGGGTTGGACAGCCTTGATCTACATCGTTTGTAGTTTTCGAGATTAGTCGAAGTTTCCTTTTTTTAAAGTCTAAGCTCATCAACCCAATATCTGAAGCTTAAAAACGGAAACTCCAAATTTGCTTTAAAATATTTGAAATTTAATGTTTAAAATTTTTTAATTTGGATTACGTTCACTTGACCACACTGGTGTAAATAAAAGTCGTTGTAAATAAATGTCGTAGTCAATTAGTGTCATTTTGAAATGTCAATTGGAGAAAATGCGCATTTATAGGTTAATTAATGTACTGAAATTATTCAAATTATTTTCATGAAATCTATTTATTTTTTAATTTAGTAATAAATTTTTATATAAAAAGCATATTTTATGGTTTCATTTTAAATTTTTTTGGAATATATTTTAACGAATTTAATATAGTATAAACTTATTACTAAAATTATAATTTTTCTATAAATTTGCCAAATAATAAATAAAAAATAATGAATTCAAAAAATCTGTTTTGAATTCAAAATCAAACTGACGAAATAGAAATGACAATAATTGACTACGCCCCATGACATGGGTCGAAAAGCGTTACTCAAATCGATACCGGTAGCAAGCAGTGAACGATATAGTGTCGATATAATGACGTTATCGGCGTTAATTATCGGTACGCAGTGAACGCCAAAGTGTTACTTTTAGTCGCTTTTAGTTACATTTATGTGATGTGAGAACGGAACCCTGGATAAGAAAGTAGCAAAAATAATCACTATTTGTCTGTTGGTGGGAGTATTAAGAAAACCACTGAAGTAATAATAAATTTATCAAAACCAAAAATGAAATGCAATTTATCAACCACGAACAAATTAAAATCTAAAACATCTCATACTATGTTTCCATCTCCCTCAAATCTTGCGATTTTGCGAGATTTCGCCAAATCGACATACAAATCTACTGGATTTCCCATACAAATAGAGTATTTCAAAATTTTGAGATTTCATTGTGATTTTGTTGAAATCTCGTTCAAAATCTCGAAAAATTTTTGTTTCAACCCTGAAAATTTATTCCGCGATATTCAGCATGTGTCAAAATTGGCAAATTGCCGACCCTGACTGATTGTTTTCAATTCAATTGCGCACCTTTTCGTCTACTTTCACACAAAAATGTAAATTTTTTCAATATGACCAGCTGATGCTCTAAAAGAATTATTTTTTGGGATCTTTCCATTCTAATTTTTTTTTTGTTTTTTGTTCGAATTCCAATTTTCAGAATAGTGTAAACATCAAATGAAATCTCGCAGCCAAATGGAAACACTTTGAAATCTCTTTGTGCCCGATTATACGCGGTGTTTTTTGGGTAGAATTCTACCGCAGACATAGGTATCGGTGGGTTGGAGGTGAGACAGAAGATCTACCTCTCGAAATGCTGGCGCAACGGAGTTTTTTACGCACACAAACAAGAGTCACTGTTTGTGTCGGTTTCGTAAAAAATTTAAAATTCAAGCGTGCCATTCGCTTACTGACCGTCAACAGGCAATCATAATCTAAAAGTACATAGTAAATAGTAAAATAGTAGATCCTAACAGTTTGACGGTTTAAGTTCGACTGATGCTGTGCTCACAATCCTTGTGTAGCTTGTATAAAAGACTATGGTATAAACATAATTCGACTAATCAGTTTCTACCCAAAACTTGACGGTAGATTTCTACCGCGTGTAATCCGGCAGTTTCTCAAAATTACGAGATTTCAGGGAGATGGAAACATGGTATCAAATAAATTGATACTAAATTATACTTAATTTATATTTTAGTAATTTAAGCGTTAAAAACAAATGTATCTATCATACAGTTTTTCGTGACTAATTCATGACTTCTAAATTGAATAATAACAACTAAATACAATTTTTGACATGTTTGTTCCTGGTGAAATCTTTACGTTTAAATTTAAAACCTATGGACTCCACATGACTTATTTTCAATCGGATGTTTTCTCAGTGAAAGGTCATTTGTTTCCGAAAATCAGTTGAAGAAGTGGGAGAAGGGTTGAAAATTTTAAAATTATATTATAACTGCTACGACTGCCGTCAATAAAATCCTATTATAATTCAGGGTAGAGCCCGAACTAAATTTTAAAGTTTTTGGAAGAAATTTCGAACATAGTTTTCGTTGCCCATATAAAAGGTCGGAATTTTCCTACAAAATAAAATACATATTGTTGAATAAAATAATTTTACCGATATGTACAGAAGTTCCTATCGTGGTTTTGTGCTGTAGCTTTTTGTTAAACATCTACACCAATTTGAACATTTGCCTTCAGCTCGTTCGCTATTAATTATGAAGTTCGCCGTAGTAAATGTTCATTATTCGAATATTTTCTATCATTAGTACTGACTTTTGTTGCTCTTTCAGGTAGGGCACGGATTCCTTCTAGGCAATCCAGTCGAGTAATTTTCGCACTTCGTCAAGATTGAGCATATTTGCAAGGCCATGTCGCATCGACCGAAACCATTGATAATCGGAGAGAGCAATGCGTGATTAATACGCCGGGTGTTATAGCATTTCCGAGACAAGTTCTTCCAACGTTTCCTGGCCTGTTTAGCAACATGTCGTTATCATGCTGCAAAATCACTTTACCGTGTCTACGAGCGAGCCCATTTTGTTCGCTTTTCCTTCAAAGAGTGATTCAATTTGATCAGTTGTCTGTAACTGTCAGCAATGACTGTTTTACCCATTTAGAAAAGTTCATGGCAAACCACCCCCTTCTAGTCTCACGAAATCAAGATCAAGTCCTTCTTTTCTTTTACCTCCTAATATTTTCGCAAAATTTTTTTAATATCGCTGGACTGACCGAAGGACACTTACAGTATTATATAGTTAAAGGTCGAAAAAAATAATTTTTCGATTAGAAAGTAATTGCTTTCGAATACCACTAAACTGTAAAAGCTTATTTTATTTCAAGTTTACGAAAGCTTTGATTAAGAATATATTCGTGCTACCTGAATAATATTTGAACTAAAAATTGAGCTATTTGCCTCAGTTTATTTCGCTAAAGTTGTTCAGCGAAAAAATTGAATGAAAGCTTCTATTTATTTGCCCACACTACTTTCAACAAACGTGTGCGTAGACAAATATTGCTCACCTTTCTGCGCTATTGTGGTGGAAATTACATAGGCAATATACGTTGTTGGTGTAAACAATAGGCGTGTTTTTTTTTAAATTGATCTGGTTCGGGTCAAACCAGTATGTGAAAAAAACAACAAGGACCAAGGGGAACAAAGAACTTAGATATTGATAGCATATGTGTATTCAAACCACATGGTAATTAAACGCCAAACGCAAAAAAGTCACAATTGGTAAATAAATTGCGTAGTAAATAGTTGAAGGTAGAAAAACCAGTTTAAGAAAATACAAAGTTGTAAAAATTATTAATCGATTTCAAAGGTTTTTCAATTTATACTTTTCATATGTTCAATCAAAAACTGTCATAATCATCAGCAGGACGACATTCAAGTATCAAAAAACACAAGAAAGAACCATACATTGACAAAAGTATAGATCGGAAATTTTCTGGTCCAAGTAAAAGAGGGTTAGGTTGTTGTTGTATTAAATGTAAAATGTTGTTGGCCGAGAACGCACCAAAGTTCTTTCCGTTTGGGATTTTTGTAAAGGAGTCGTTTCTCATCACCCATAGCAATTCGTTGCAAAAATGATTTTCGCTTGAACCTTTCAAGCAATGTCTCTTCTTTCAGTTCATATGGCACTTACTTTCTTTCCCTTTGAATCTTTCCCATGGCATTGAAATGACTGGAAATCGTCATCTGGCTACCGTTTAATGTTGTTACGAGCTGTTCTTGCTTTTGACATGAATCTTCATCCATTAATCCCTCCAATTCTTTTTCTATAAACTTCTTTGGCGGTTTTCCATGCTCTTTATCGTCCACATCAGAATAACGAATTTTGAATCGTCTAAACCAAAACCCACAACTTGGAATTGATGTAGCATGTTCACCATAAGCTTTCTCTATCCATCGATTCGCTCCAGGTTCATCTTTCTGCCAGTTAAACCAAAAAAGTAAAACTTCCCGCGAATGCTGTTTCATTGGCTCATAAGTCGACATTCTGAGCCCACTGAAAACCGGTTCGTTTACACTTGAATGTCAAATGACTTACTGATTTTTTTAGCTTATCGAAAGCCCTCTGAAACACAATAGTCGCCATTTAAAAAATATCATTTAAATTATAGTTTACCTCCTAATATTTTCGCAGAATTTTTTCAATATCGCTAGACTGACCGAAGGACACTTACAATATTATATAGTTAAAGGTCGAAAAGAATAATTTTTCTATTAGAAAGTAATTGCTTTCGAATACCACCAAACTGTAAAAGCTTATTTTATTTCAAGTTTACGAAAGCTTTTTGATTTAGAACATATTCGTGCACGTACCTTAAAAATTGAGCTATTTTGCTCTTTTTTTCGTTAAAGTTGTTCAGCGAAAAAATTGAATGAAAGCTTTCATTTGCAAATTTTCCAATTAAATTCGAAAAATCATATAAAAAAAACGACAAAACTTTTTGGTCACCCTAGTTTTTGCTTTATAGCTTGTATTACCTACCATAGGGCATAACAAAATATGAAATGATTATGTATAGCGAATATTGGTTATAATCTACCAAATTTCACGGTTTTTAACTACAAAAAAAAATAAATAAACATATAGTAACTTAAAATCAGCCTATAGTCGATTTTTTGATGCCCTATGGTAGAAATGGGACAGGAAAACTGTCAAAACTGTCAAGGTTTTTTCTTCATAACTTGTTTCCACTTTTCAAAATTTCTTCCAATTTGTAGGTAGCCTAGACCCTGGAAGCATAAGTCTAATTTGTAAATTTTATTCAAATCGGTGTATTAGTTTTTAAAGTACATCAAAAAAACTTTATAGAGACGGTTATTTTCTCATAGGATTATTTCTTTCTCCTTTATCCTTGGACCGATTTGATTGAAATTGATGATGATATCGTCTATTTAGATAGTTAACCTGCATAATTAATTTCAATACAATTGATACACAAATTTTCCGATTAAATCTGAAAAACCCTGGTCACCCTGGTTTTTCGTTTATAACTTTGCTCCCCCTGGATCGATTTTGCTCAAATGCAATACGAAACCAAGTTAAGGAATAAGCAACTCACATTCTAAATTTCATCAAAATCGGATAACACGTTTTTGAGTTATCTTGTATACGGACAGACGGACGGACGGACATGCATAAATCGATATAACTTTTGATTCCCGACACAACCATACCCTTGAAACCTTTCTACGACAATTATTTCGATGTGTTACAAATGGAGTGACAAAACTAATATACCCTCCGGTAGTACCTACCATAGGGCATAAATATATCGATATGAAATGAATCACCAATTTCGAAAAGGGCTCACGTCGGTTTTTTCAAATTGTTCAGGAGGCACAATAAACTGAATTTCTGCTAAACTATATGGAATTTAAAACCAAATTTTTTTGAAAGTGCTAAGTATTGGACTGCATCATAACATACTGGAATGGTTTTCTTTATTATAAGAGTGCCGAAAAATGCAGCTGTTACAGTTTTCCGAGATGAACCCTTTTCGAAATTGATTGAAGAACGCAGGTGGTTTTAGTAATAAAATGGCAAATAAAGAATGTTTATCATAAGACAGTCAGTTTATTAATCAGAAAACATCATTGTCACAATTATTTTACGAGTGGCCTTTTTGCGGAAAATAAAGGAAAACTTTAAACTTTCGACTGACTGATTGTTTTTGTTCGTCTCAGAACAAGTCCAACTACGTTATTTCTTCAGAGACGTTTTCACGTATATAATCATTTAAACATGATGTCACTTCGTTGGGTCCTTTGAAGGCTTGACTCTCGTGGTAGGAGTAGAAAGTTGCTTTTACCGTTTTCATATTATCCACGCAAAATTCATAGTTGGTGGAAATAAAATACTTCCTGGACGGGCAGAACTGGCAGTGGGAAATTCTATATATGTATAATCAAATCTGAATCTAGTCTACAGAATTTTAAATAAATTATTAAAATTATTTGTAGCTTGAATAATTAAAATTTGTTGGATCCCCTTCATAATAGAATAAGGTATCAATGGAAATTGACAGTGAAAAATACTTTAAATTAAAAAATTTGGCAAAGTAAAAAATTATCAATTTCATACAAAATTAACGAAATCGTGTCTCTCCCAAACAGATGAACAAAATTACTTCACCGCTTTAACATATAGGACCTATATATTATAGGTGGTTATGTACTAGCGCTAAAAAAGTTCTGGAAATCATATAGTTTTGATTACAATTGTCTAATTTTTCTTCAGCTAATAATTTTTTTATTGCCCTTTTTATAGTAAGATGTCAATTCTTATATCGGTACGCTCATACACTAACATAACTAAAGAATAAACTATAAAACAATTACATACTAATGTAATTTAAGTAATTATAGCAATAGAAGTTATAAGAATTGAATACAAATATAATACTTCTGGATCTGGTCGTAAAAATAATAATGAATGTTTTTGTTAGCACAGTTTGTAGTTAGGTAAAGAGAACAAAATGGAACTTTTACTTTTTCGAAGGCTTTTTGTGAAAATTTGTATTCAAAATTTTTAATATTAAAATTTGTATTCAAAATTTTTAATATTAAAATTGTGTTATAAAAATTTTAAAAAAATACGCTTGAGTGAATTAAGGACGATTTTCTATCCACAACCCGCTGACTTTGAAGCTTTCCACACCTCTGTTTTATTGTTTCATGAGCGTTTTAATCAATTGTATACTTCTGATCCAAAACAATTTTTCGAATTTTGTTAAATCCAAAAAGAAAACTGATGAATAGCACTTCTCAATGTAACTTGGTAATTCTGAGAGTACTGACCCGCAATTTCTCTTGTCTTTTTGCGAATTTCTTTAGTTAGAACTTTTGAAAAATCGATAAGAAAGTGAAAAAGGAAAGCATTGTGGGAAGTGCTGAAGTGGTTTCGTCAATTACCAATGAAGATTGGAGAGACAAAGAAACTCAACGAAAGGAGCGGTTTCTTCCCGAGGCTCTGAAACCACTTGTGTCTAACATTAATACAAGAGTTACAGTCGGAAGCAGTTAAAGCTACTGATTTTTTTAAAGAATTTGAAGATGGCTTCGTATGTAGCAATAGCATCGCATAGATGACATTTTAGATACACTGAAGCAACTTAGTTTTCAACATTTGATTTAAAAAATAGCTATTGGCAAGTTGGAATTGAACCGGAAGACAGAGAAAATACAGCGTTCACAGAAGGAACAGGTCTATGGCAATTCACAGTGATGTCATTTTGAATTATATAATGCACCGGCGACATTTGAGCGATATTTGGGTCAAGTGACCTGAAAGCATGTATCTCGGTTATAATTTTGAATTTCATTTTTATTTAGCATAAAAGAGAAAAAACATGAAATGATTACAGCGAATATCGGTTATAATCAACCAAATTTAATGCAATTGAAAGTTTTTAAATATAGAAAAATAAATAAATATATCGATACGAAATCTACGATTTTTATTTTTTTAATTAAGTTTTAGAAAACTAATTTCTAATTTGTTAATGCTGTTTAGTCATTTAAATTTGAGAAACCAACCAAACAGAAAGGGTAACCGGTCAATTCACAGAAAAAGAATTCACAGAAAACAATTCACAGAAAACAATTCACAGAAAAACAATTCACAGAAAACAATTCACAGAAAAACAATTCACAGAAAAACAATTCCCGGAAAACAATTCACAGAAAAAACCGAAAAAAAAAAACTGTGTTGACGGGTTTGAATTTATTCGCGATAACTAATATAAAGAAAAATGTTATTGGTTGTGCAATAATTATTATAGGACGGATAAATGCAAAGTTAGAATTCATACTAATAAAAGAACTGGAGAAATGATAGAAACTACTGGTGATCATAACCATGCTGCTAATGCAAATAATGTTGGGGTAAAAAGAAGTGTTGCAGATTTAAAGGAAAAATGTTTTGAAAGCGCGGCGACTTTCAAGACATTTGTTTCCGTAAACTACTTTTCTGTGAATTGCTTTTCTGTGAATTGTTTTTCTGTGAATTGCTTTTCTGTGAATTGTTTTTCTGTGAATTGTTGTCTGTGAATTGTTTTTCTGTGAATTGTTTTCTGTGAATTGTTTTTCTGTGAACTGTCCTAGAATCAACAGAAAGTGATGTGGACTTAATTTCCATAAAAGTTGAAAATATTGTATTATACCAGAATTAATCGAAATTTTAACTTTGTATCGAAATCTGGTCTACAGAATTATAAAAAAATATTAAAATTATTTGTAGCTTGAATAATTAAAATGTTTTGGATCCTTCATAATAGAATAATATCAATGGAAATCAATAATGAAAAATATTTGAAATTAAAAAATTTGGCAAAGTTGAAAATTATCAATTTCATACAAAATTAATACAAAGTATTGTAGATAAAAAAATAAAAATTTACGAATAATTTACCTATATTTTACCGTCATACTTCTGGATCTGGTCGTAAAAATAATAATGAATGTTTTTGTTAGCACAGTTTGTAGTTAGGTAAAGAGAACAAAATGGAACTTTTACTTTTTCGAAGGCTTTTTGTGAAAATTTGTATTCAAAATTTTTAATATTAAAATTTGTATTCAAAATTTTTAATATTAAAATTTGTATTCAAAATTTTTAATATTAAAATTGTGTTATAAAAATTTTAAAAAAATACGCTTGAGTGAATTAAGGACGATTTTCTATCCACAACCCGCTGACTTTGAAGCTTTCCACACCTCTGTTTTATTGTTTCATGAGCGTTTTAATCAATTGTATACTTCTGATCCAAAACAATTTTTCGAATTTTGTTAAATCTAAAAAGAAAACTGATGAATAGCACTTCTCAATGTACCTTGGTAATTCTGAGAGTACTGACCCGCAATTTCTCTTGTCTTTTTGCGAATTTCTTCAGTTAGAACTTTTCAAAAATCGATAAGAAATTGAAAAAGGGAAGCATTGTGGGAAGTGCTGAAATGGTTTCGTCAATTACCAATGAAGATTGGAGAGAAAAAAACTCAACGAAAGGAACGGTTTCTTCCCGAAGCTCTGAAACCACTTGTGTCTAACATTAATACAAGAGTTACAGTCGGAAGCAGTTAAAGCTACTGATTTTTTTAAAGAATTTGAAGATGGCTTCGTATGTAGCAATAGCATCGCATAGATGACATTTTAGATACACTGAAGCAACTTAGTTTTCAACATTTGATTTAAAAAATAGCTATTGGCAAGTTGGAATTGAACCGGAAGACAGAGAAAATACAGCGTTCACAGAAGGAACAGGTCTATGGCAATTCACAGTGATGTCATTTTGAATTATATAATGCACCAGCGACATTTGAGCGATATTTGGGTCAAGTGACCTGAAAGCATGTATCTCGGTTATAATTTTGAATTTCATTTTATTTAGAATAAAAGAGAAAAAACATGAAATGATTATAGCGAATATCGGTTATAATCAACCAAATTTAATGCAATTGAAAGTTTTTAAATATAGAAAAATAAATAAATATATCGATACGAAATCTACGATCTTTTTTTTTTTTAATTAAGTTTTAAAAAACTAATTTCTAATTTGTTAATGATGTTTAGTCATTTAAATTTGAGAAACCAACCAAACAGAAAGGGTAACCGGTCAATTCACAGAAAAAGAATTCACAGAAAACAATTCACAGAAAACAATTCACAGAAAAACAATTCACAGAAAACAATTCACAGAAAAACAATTCACAGAAAAACAATTCCCGGAAAACAATTCACAGAAAAAACCGAAAAAAATAAACTGTGTTGACGGGTTTGAATTTATTCGCGATAACTAATATAAAGAAAAATGTTATTGGTTGTGCAATAATTATTATAGGACGGATAAATGCAAAGTTAGAATTCATACCAATAAAAGAACTGGAGAAATGATAGAAACTACTGGTGATCATAACTATGCTGCTAATGCAAATAATGTTGGGGTAAAAAGAAGTGTTACAGATTTAAAGGAATCAATTCACAGAAAAGTAGTTTACGGAAAAAAAATTCTGTGAATTGTTTTTCTGTGAATTGCTTTTCTGTGAATTGTTTTTCTGTGAATTGTTGTCTGTGAATTGTTTTTCTATGAATTGTTTTCTGTGAATTGTTTTTCTGTGAACTGTCCTAGAATCACCAGAAAGTGATGTGGACTTAATTTTCATAAAATTTGAAAATATTGTATTATACCAGAATTAATCGAAATTTTAACTTTGTATCGAAATCTGGTCTACAGAATTATAAAAAAATATTAAAATTTTTTGTAGCTTGAATAATTAAAATTTTTTGGATCCTTCATAATAGAATAATATCAATGGAAATCAATAATGAAAAATATTTGAAATTAAAAAATTTGGCAAAGTACAAAATTATCAATTTCATACAAAATTAATACAAAGTATTGTAGATAAAAAAATAAAAATTTACGAAAAATCTACCTATATTTTACCGTCATACTTCTGGATCTGGTCGTAAAAATAATAATGAATGTTTTTGTTAGCACAGTTTGTAGTTAGGTAAAGAGAACAAAATGGTACTTTTACTTTTTAGAAGGCTTTTTGTGAAAATTTGTATTCAAAATTTTTGGTATTAAAATTTTGTTATAAAAATTTAAAAAAAATAAGTTTACTATTGAGTGATTTAAGGACGATTTTCTATCCACAACCAGCTGACTTTGAAGTTTTCCACACCTCTGTTTTATTGTTTCATGAGCGTTTTAGTCAATTGTATACTTCTGATCCAAAAAATTTTTTGGAATTTTAATAACTCCAAAAAGAAAACTAATGAAACATGAATTATGAGGTATGTATATTACAAAACTGAAGATGATCATGAACTTCAGTCGTGGCAATGATGATATTCCGAATAAGGTATGCTTATAGTACGGCCATTGTTTCACCTCTTCAATATGTCGCTATCTTCCTCAGTCTCCTGATTTTTGGAAGTATTCTTTTATCATCCCTATTCGCAAAATTGAAACAAGGAATGATATATCAAATTATAGACCTATTTCCAAACTGTCCGCTATTCTAAAGATATCTTGTTTGATTATCCTGAGACTTCTACAGTGAAAGAAGTCTTATCTCATGTAATCAACATGAGTTTGTGAAAGGAAGATCAACTCTTACAAAGCTAACTGAATTTGTTTCAGGAGTCTCAAATGCAATTGAAGATGGCCTACAAGTCGATCGTGTTTACATTGACTTCTCAAAAGCATTCTACAAAGTCTCATAAAATATTATACTTTTTAAAGTGGATATGTTGGGATTTAGTTCCACTTAAGAAGGTATTGAATCTTATACCAAAAATAGGTAAAGTTCAGATTATCGCTATCGGATCTCTTTGTTGTGAATTCCGGCGTCCCCTAGGACAGCCATCTAGGACCTTTACTAAATAAATGTTCTATTATTAGGGATTTGGGAGTAACTTTTGATTCTCGCTTGGATTTTAAATAACATATTGAATCAATCGTCAATAAGGGAAATTCCCTTTTATCGTTCGTTAGAAGGTGGAAAAAGAAGGTTAATGATCATAATTTATCCAAATTACTCTCTACGTGACGTTAGTTCGTCCCATTCTTCAATATGGTAGTGTTGTTTCGATCCATTTGACTTCAACGCTAAAGTGGTGAGAAATAGAGCTATTTGGGCTCCGACAGAAGTAACCTCCATGAAAACCTCCACAACTTTGCTGCACATTGTAAACGTGTGTGACCTTTATAAACGAAGTTCAGAAAATTTTTATTGACTCCAGCGCTAAAGCGGTGAGTGATGGAACTATATCGTATGAGTCAAAATGTTCGCCATAAAAATCTAAATAATATTGTCATGTCTTGTGTACTATATAGTATATTTCAGATTATCCGACTTTTTTGAATGTGAGTTGATTATCCCTTAACTGCGTTTGATATTGCATTTCAGCAAAATCGACCGAGGGGGACCGAAGTTATTAAGCAAAAACCAGGGTGACCAGAAAGTTTTGTCGTTGTTTTATATGATTTTTAGATTTAATTGGACAATTTGTAAAGCAATTTTGTTTAAATTAATTATATTAGTTAACTACATAAATAGACGATAGCATGGTAAATTTCAGTGAAATCGGTTCAGGGATAGTGGAGAAAGAAATAATCCTAGGAGAAAATAAGCCTGTTCATAAACTTTACTATATGTTTTCTATCGTCATCATTTTTCGATTACCGAATGAAAAAGTTAAGAATTTCTCACAGAGTGCAGGTTCGTATTCCATAGTATTCAGTATAAAGTACTAAAGAATTTGGTAATTAAATAGGACTTTACTTTGTTTCAATTCTCTAGAAAAAAGAAGTTTTTTGCAAGACTTGCAAAATCGTGCCAATTGACCTTTGCGTTATAAGACTTATAAAAATTAATATTAATATGGATTATAGATTGGTTACTATGGTAACAATATAAATACAATGTTTTCCGTTTGACATTTTAAAAATAAATTAATTTCCTCAAATCAATTTTTTTTTTCATGTACGGTGTTACGATGAGCTTTTGAAGTTTATTTCAAATATACAAATTTTAATAATTTATTAGTTTAGTCGGGCGCTGCTAATAAGGTAAAAAAATAGCGATGGAGATTAGAGATTATTAGTTAGCGACAACCAGAATCGACCTGCAGTTTTTAAATAAGGTGTGTGGAAGCGCCGTGTTAGTAATTTATTGAACTATACCATCGGTTCTTAAACTTTTTTTATTCACGACACCATTTTTCCTTACTAGATTTTTCGCCACTCCAGGGGCCGGATTCCGCCACCGCGAGTTTTTAAGTATACACAAAAATTCGTGTACACTGTTGATTTCTGATTCCGCATTTGTGAGAATGAGTTTAAATGTCAAAAAAGTGTACAAAAATATATAATTTTATTCTTAACTTTGCAAATGATACATATATAAATATTTACATATAAAAATATTTAAATAAAATATTTAAATGATTTAATATATCTGATTTAAATGTATTTATTAAAATTATTTTTAATATTTTGATACAATTATTAAATATGTTTATACAAAATTTTCAATAAACACTGAACATGCCAAACAAATTACAATATTTTGACAAATGAAATTTGTCAAAATAAATTCAGCACCTAGAGATTTTCATTCAGCACTTGAGTGTACATTTTGCTTGCGGAATCGCATCAAATACGAAAATGTGCACTACCGTGAGTAGTGAGTTTTTCATTTGTGTACAATCAAATTTTTCTCACAGTTACGGAATCCGGACGGAACGCAGGTGTTAAATATGAAAAATAAAAAGTGTTATTATTTATAACGAATAACGACGTAACAATATTGCGCGTTTATGAAATAACTTAAATTGAAATTCAAGTGTTACGATATCAAAAAAATTGGCTATTAGCTGATTTTATGTTTGTTTATGCTTGGCTAAACTATTGTATTTTTAGTAAAACTTTCATAAAATCAGTTCCTTAGGAAAATAATTTAATACCATATGCATAGAAGCTCAAATCATATTGTTGTGCTATAGCTTGATTGGCGTTGAAAAAAGCTCTTTTGATAATTCATTTGTTGTTTTTTATTTCGTTCATAATACATTCAAGTTTTATTTTAATAACTTTAATTAAATTAACTTGCGCATGCGTTCATCGGTTGGATTGTGCTGTTTTTTTTCTTCTTTTAGTATTTAAATAAAATAAAACCGAAAGGTTGTCATCTGATTTAGTTCTCTAGTGAAGTTCGTATTGTGAATAGCACTTTTTCCACCTTTGAAAAAAAAAATGTATAATTTTTTTGTTAATTTTTAATTAATTTTTTTCTTTTGTTTTTAATTAAAATTATATTTGTTTTTCAAATTCTTTATTAAATTAAGTGTAAAATTTTTTTAATCATTTTTTTTTATGTGGGTGTTTTGTTTTGTCGAGTGATGAAATTTTAATTGTTTTTAACGGTATATACAATAATTAAGAAAACTAATCACACATTTTAATATTATTATATGAAGGCAATTCTTATGTTTCAAATAGAAAATATATTCATCAGATTCCTCATAAAACAAAATCTAATTA
Source organism: Xylophagus ater (assembly GCA_963422695.1). Lineage (NCBI taxonomy): Eukaryota > Metazoa > Arthropoda > Insecta > Diptera > Xylophagidae > Xylophagus > Xylophagus ater. The sequence continues at coordinate 41,043,183 of OY730478.1, forward strand.
CCGGCAAATAATCATAATATTAATAATAATTGTATTATATTTCATTTCATTGAGAATTAAAAGGATAGTATAATTCGATCAAATTTGTTATCATACTAAATTCTAAAATATTCCATTTGTAGGTGTATTAAGAAATTTCTTTATTAAATTTTAATCGTTATTCATTATTAAACATTTTATGAACTTCCTTGAATTTGTACAGCAAAAATAAGTCGTTCAATAAGCAATTTTTATATCGTGTAAGAGAGGGTATACTACAATAGTTTTGTTATTAACGCATATAATTTGTAAAAAAAACAATTTTTTATTTAATTGGAAATATTTTCATTTAAACTGTTTATATATATTATGTTGCTTGTAATATTAAACGATATTTTGCTGAATTTCGGTAAAATCGGAAACTGTGAATTGAGATAGTTAAAAGCAAAGATTGTCTAGCTGTGACATTATGTCCTTTTTTTGTTTTGTTTTTCCAATGTACATACTTTAATAACAGATCTACCGGGTTAAATATTTGCTGAATTACAGCAAATTCGGAAAGGAAGAAATTAATTAATTTTGATTTTTTTTTCACATAGTAAAATTATTAACTACGATTCTCATTTGTACCACATGGTAGTAAATAGTAGTCTATAGGCTTTTTTTAAGGTTCTATATGTTAATAATACTAATCCAAATAATGATATCACACGTAGATTAATGTTTAGTGGTGTCTTCTCCAGCAGAAAAGGGGCGTCGATAGCGTCATTGAACAATTGCTGGATAAAAACAATATCAGCCACCCAACGCCGTTCCTCCCAAGCATTTATATATTTAAATATGTGCAAAAATATGAAAGTTTCTTGATTGTCATCTGTACCTAAAAACGATTCTGCCTGCTCTAAGAAATTTTGCATTATGCACTTGAAGGCCAAAAATATGTCATTATACAGTAGTATGTCATACGAAACGTGACTCTGTCGGGACGAAAATCTATAGTTTTTAATAATGAAGACTTAAGTCTGTTCCACATTATCATCGCCGCGCATACAAGATTGTTAACAAATTCGTTAATGCGTGAAGATAACTGTGGAAGCAAGACAATTACGGTAATATGTACTCATATACATGTGTTGGTTAACAAGTTAAATGGTAATTAGTCCGGTTCTATTTTGCTGTAAGTCAATCATAGATGAGCAGCTGTCAAATGATTTAGTTTTGAAAAATTAAGTAAATATTTATTATAAACATTTATTTACAATATTAAATATTTAGTCAGTAAAAATAAGCTTTTAGTATGATGGACTGGGCAAAGTAAGCAGTTAGAAAATTACTTGCATTTGATGAGGGCGAACAAATATTGTGTGATACGAAAAATAAATTATACAAAGAAACTCATGTTATAAATGTTATGTTTTAAAATATTTAGATTAATTGTTTTTAATTTCCAGATTCATATTTCACAATTATATACAAAATTAATCAATAAAATTAGAAACGCAGAAGTTATATCGTGTAAAAGTGTCAAACTTTCAGTTGTATGTGCGACGATGACAATGTGAAATGGCATTAATATTTTCTCAGATGTTTATTTTTCCTTTTTCTTGGATATACACGTGCTTTTCGATATTATTTTTAGATACAAACTTTAATAAAATTTCAATAAATATGATATTTATGGAAAAAGCGGAATTTGTTATACCCATTCCTACTTTCACTGGAAATAATAAATGTCATAATAGCAAAATAAGTTTGAGACAATGACCAAGCTTTTTGATTGACTTTTAATAAATTAAAACCCAACTATTAATTATAGTTACGCAAGTCGAGTGGAATTAAAAAATTGTGTGCAAACAAATTTTTTTTAGATAGAAAAATTCCCCGAAAAAAAAAATATTTTTGCTTGCTTGCTATTTATTTGTTTTTTTTTTATAATGCAAATATTAAAATTTTTTGTAATATTTAATTGTGTCTGTTATGAAATTGTAGGTAAATATAATTGCCAAATTAAATATTCATGGTCAATTTAAAATTTTTTAAATCGGTATGATTGCGTCGAATCCTCAATTTACACGGCATTCATTTAACACGTTAGGAAAAATTTCCATTTTCACAGCACTATTTAAGTTTAACACGGTCATAGAACACTTTTTATGCTCTATGGTAGGTGCTACCAGAGGGTATATTAGTTTTGTCACTAAGTGTGTAACGCTTAGAAATAATCATCACAGAAAAATTTCAAGGGTATGATTGTGCAAAGAATCAAAAGTTATATCGATTTATGCATGTCTGTCCGTCCGTGCGTCCGTCAGTCTGTGGATAAGATAACTCAAGAACGCGTTATACGATTTTGTTGAAATTTAGAATGTAAGTTGGTTATTCCTTAACTGCGTTTGGTATTGCATTTCAGAAAAATCGACCGAAAGGGAGGGAAGTTATTAACCAAAAACCAGGGTGACCAGGTTTTGTCGTTTTTTTTACATGGTCTTTCGGATTTAACTGGAAAATTTGTGAATCAATTTTGTTTAAATTAATTATATTGGTTAAATACGTAAATAGACGATACCATGTTAAATTTCAGCAAAATCGGTTCGAGGATAGTGGGGAAAGAAATAATCGTAGGAGAAAATAAGTTTGTCGATAAAGTTTTTTTGATGTTCTTTAAAAACTAACATACTGATTTAAATAAAATTTGCGTATTGGATTTATCCTATTAGGGCCTAGGTTACCTGCGAATTAGAGGAAATTTTGAAAAGAGGAAACAAAGTTATGAAGAAAAAACCTTGAAATACTGTTAGATTTGACTGTTTTTCTGCCCCATTTCTACCATAGGGCATTAAAAAATCGGCTATAGGCTGATTTTAAGTTACTATAAGTTCTTATTTTATTTTAATGTTTCATTGTGGATTCGAATTGCACATTTTCGATTTACACGCTTTTAGTGTAAATTGGGGGATAGGTGTATTTGTAAAAAAAAAATCACAAAAATTTTCGACTTGAAATTTCCATGTAAACCAAGGTCGACTTCAAAATTAAAATTGGAATAAGAACAGAGGCGAAACCTAACCTAAAAAATTAAGATTTGTTTGCAAGCGGCTGCCGATTTCAAGTTGATTTGAACTCAATTTAAGGTAATCTTTCAATCTGGTAAATCTAAAAAACCTGGATTCAGCTTCAAGTCGATCTCAAATCAATTTGTAAGTCACCACATTAACGAAGGATATGTTACTGGCATATAATGTCGAAGATACTTTCGGCAAAGAAAATTAAATTGAAATTGAATTGAATTACATAGAATGTCAGATTATACATTTTGCTGCTGACATACTTGTATGTATACATGGGATGGAGAAATAAAATTCAAATTTATATTGGCTACAATTAGTTTGAAAGAAAGTTACGAACTTGATAATTTCAGAGAATAAGTTTTAGCCTAAATTTTAAATAGATGTTGGTTAAATTTAGAACTGCAAACTTATCAAACTTATCAGAGAAATTATTTAGTCACATAAAGTAATAAAAATAATTAAGTATTTAATTTCCATTTTTATAAATACAATTAATTTTATAATGACACAAATTTTCATTGAAAATATATAAAAAAAGACCTGATAAGATTGTTTCTTATCATTTTAATTCTTCCTTTTAATTTTAACACTTAACTGTGATTGATAAGTAAATACTCATTTAAAATAATAGGTAATTTATTTAAACAATGATGGCACTAAACAATTTAAATTAATTGTGGTATTTTTTTGGCACGTATCAAATAAATTTGATTTCGTCTTTCTAGAGCGTAGGTAATCTTAATTATTCTATATGATGATAACAGAGTTTTTTATAGCAATCTAAAATAAAGAGTATAAGTCCTAAAGGGAGAACCTTAAACGCCGAAATACATTGAATGCAGTAATGCATGCAGCGGCTGTAATTGCTCTAATGTAAAATTTCACGAATACATTCAATGTAGTAAATTGTTTCAGTAAAATTAAACGTACATTTTTTGTTTTCACCATTTTTTTAAAAATATGGTTGAAAAAGTAAAAAATTGTGTTTTCCTGTTATTAATATGTCAGCTATGGTTAAATTAAAGTTGGTCATTTTGATCATTCATATAGTATGTTTGTATTGGTTGATCTGATGCAGTATCAGTAAAATTTGAAATCACTCAAATTTTCACTGCTGCAAATAACTGCAGAAAAACGTGCTGTAATCAATGTGTTTGCAGCAATATGAAGACAAGCGTTCAAATTATACAGTATTGCTACTGCATTCAATGTATTTCGGCCGTAAGTGTCAAAAAATTATTTCGAATAAAAAAAATTTTCTCTATCGGAAAATATCTTGTAACTATGTTTGTTTGTTTGTTTATTTGTTTGTCTGTTTGTTCCCTATAGCATCGAAAACTACTGAACCAATTTTAATAAAAGTTGGTACATGTGTAAATGTCTATCCAATTTAGAGTATAGGGTTCTTGAATTTTTGATGAGGATTGTAGAGGAGGATGGATCTAAAAATTCGGTCAATAATAGGCAGAATTTCATGATATTATTTGGGATATACATTCTGGACAGGTCAACTGAAAAGATAGAATATGTCTTCACTCGCTGTGGGGTTCCGAAGGTCCAAAATAGATAAACGTGAATAATTCGTTTAGTAACGGGCGGGTTTTTATCGGTCGTGCATAAGGTTACCTAAAGATAATAATTGCTTTACTTGTTCAGAATGCTGTGACATTAAACCTTGCCACATTCTGGGATTTCTGAAGTTCACTTCATATAATACTGACTCAGTGAAAACAGTCCACGATTGTCTAGTGTGGTTTCGCTTTTCACAGCAAATAAAGTCAAAGCAATAGACGAGAAATAATCCAATATTGGAGAAATTATCGATAAATTACGTACTCGTCCTGACGTTATCGAAAAATCTCTTCGACTTGTCAAATAATACAATACGACCTTTCCAAACTAATACAGAAACGATGCAGTTTGAATGTAAATTAAAAACCTTTCAGTATGATGTCTTAATTTATGTGTACTCCTAATACATTATCGCCTCTTGCTTGTGAAGAGTTCTTAACTCACATGAGACTTACAGTGGACAGGTTGGATCTGCTGCATAATCACGTCCAATCCTGCACATATATAATATCATCAAACACTCCGGCTTTTACTAATTTGAAAAATTTAACTTCCAGGCCAATAATCTAAATCTAGTCCCCGAAACTACCCTATGAACCTATGTGAACCTTTGATTAATGAGGATAATATCAAGAATGGTAGTACTGGTGATGGCGATAGTGTTAATATCATTAAGGGCAATATTAGTGATAGTAAAACGAGTAAAGAGAATAATAATAATATAGTTAGTAAGGGTATCGCAAATAACTGCAATAATAATAGAAACAAGAACAATAGTCCGATTTAAAAACGCTGTAATTTCTTTGTTTATTGGTCAGTTTTATTAAAATTTATAGAAATGATAGTAATAAAGCGTCATTTAAAATCAATCTTTCATAAACATCGGCATCGATTTTCGTGTTTCGTGGCAGAAAAATTAGCAGTGAGCGACCATCTTCAGTGACAGCCGCCGAAACCATCACCTGTGCTGTACCTTGTTTTTTTGTGACTTTCAAATGCTCGGAATTATCATCGTAACTTCTCTTTAAGCAAACACGATCGTTTTGTTTGTTGAGAAATTGTTCAAAGCCGAATATTTTCTCATCCGAAAATACCAAATTTGGTAAATCACCACGAGCGAGCGTATGAAGTAATTCTTTTGATCTTTCGAACTGAAATTTTTTTTGAGTTGTTTTTTCAAAACCTTTACCTTTAGCTTATTTTTCATGATTCGCCGAACACTTCTATCGCTTATGTTCAATTCATTTGGTATTGCTCAACTCCGCTCCGGATTACGATACAATCTATTACGCACTTTGCTTACGTTTTCTCAAGTAGTTGCAGTGCATCGTTAGCCTCCGCCATAGCGTTTTGTATGCTCTAAATCTCGTCGAATCGTTTAATGGTACGATACACAAACTTTTCACTCAAATTCATGTGATTTAACTCTCTCCGAATTTCGATATTACCCTGGAGGCAATCTCGACGGACGCAATGAACGCGTGAATTGTCAAAAACGTTAGTGACGGTATAAATATTTTTGTGTAGGCAAACTCGACGCCGTCGATGAAATTTGTAATTTTTATTATTATTTGATATAATCTTTGTGTTATAAATTAAAATAGTTTTATAAGTAGTGTAAATTAATAAAAAAAACTAAAATACCGTTTTTAAATGGAATTTTCACAAAATAATTCCCACACAAAAATTTTAAAATGACATTTGAACGCGTCCGTCACGTAAAAGTTGAACACGAATCAACTTTACAACGTCTTAACCGTCGCGTCCGTCACGTCTACGTCGAGATTGCCACCTCCCATACATTTCATATGAAATTAACTTTTATTTGACACTTCACGCGTCCGTCGCGTTCATTGCGTCGTTCGCGTCCGTCGAGATTGCCTCCAGGATTAGACTTTCCAATCAAATGAAGCGCAACAATTGAATTTCGTTTAAGGTCCACAAAAAATAAGAACGCGTCTTTTCATCAGCAAATAATTTTTGCTACTGACAGACAATATGTCAAGCAAGAATTGTGGAACTTTTTCCTAGAAATACATAAGTTTTTTTTAATTTATTTGATTTCATGTTGTAATTATAGTGAATATATGTATACAAAAGTAAAAAAAAAAAATAGATGAATATGGATTAAGTAGAAATTTACAATTCAAATTAAAATTGTATGAGATAGGTAACTTGTGAAACTTAAGAATGTTTTTTATAGATCTCAGAAAACGTGCTCAAATTTACCTTTCTATTGCATTTAAGGTTAAAATAAATGTCATTTAAACTAAAAAAGCATATTGTGTATTTATTTCCGGTATTTAGTTCGTGTTCATTATTGGAAGTTATTATCGTTTCTAATAAATATTAGATTTTAAGAAAATGAAACGGTTGCGAATTTTCTTTGAAAGTATGTATTGCTAAAATCGAACAAATTTTGTTCGTACACATTCTGAACGTGTAAAAGTGAATGAAAAGAAGGAGTCCAAAAACAGTTGGTTTTCTCCATGGATGGTGGAAACTAAAATATGAAATAATGAATTGAATTGAATTGAATTTTGTTTTAAAGAATATTTTTAATTTTTTTTCTAAAAATTCTAGAATTCAGATATTCATAATTTATGATTCGAATTTCTATGAATTCAAACACTATATATATATATATATATATATATATTATTGGATTCCATAAGTTTCAAACTTTATATTACCTTAGGTTAGGTAAAATAGGAGTACTTATGGTATGTACAACGCTTCAACGCTTATGGCCCCATTATGGTCCCTACGAGACCAAGAATTATCTGCCGGGATGGGTATCCTATTCCTCTTCGACGCATTTGATTTTCCCACAAAATTTTATTAAACTACCAATATCGATCGATTAAAGCAACTCTAAGTTGTCGAAGAAGCTGCTTCCCAGAATGTTGTTGTGAGTTCGAGAAAGAGCTGAGCATTCACACAAGATTTGTGTGATGTATTCAGCCGCGCCTATGTTTCCACAGTAAATCATTTTGTACCAATCCTAATCTTTCAACGCGTTTCCTTGAGATGTGTTTCCACTAAACCCGTAGACCACGGCTGCGGCACATTATAAACGCCCTGCTCGTCCCCACCAAAAAAACAGCGCAAGCTAATTATGCTCTTCGATACTATTACTCTTATTTTTTTGGATTAGAATTTAAAATGTTCATTAATTAGTTTAATTAAAATTTAGAAAAATTTTCATTTTCATTTCTTTTCTAAAAATTATAGATTTCAAATATTCAAAATTTATGTTTAAGTATTATAAAACGGTCCTATATTCAAATACTTTTGATATTTTTCTTAATAAATTTAGAAATATAAAACAATTATTTTTTTTCAATTCTGGCAAATCTTATTATTTTAGGAAGACTAAATATCTGAAATTTTTTCAGTTTTAATACAGAAAGTATTGAAATAAATGTTATTGCTGTTTTTTTCAGGTATTAGGGAAATATTTCTACGAACATTTTCTAGATACACACACATTTTTTTCTTCATATGTGATTTGGTTGCATTGCAATAAACTAGAAAATGCATTTGGTAAAAAAAATGCGCTCCATTTATACGGGGTAAATTATGACACTATTTACGCTTCACTTTTATACGCGATATCAAGTTACGCGATCTGGATTTGTTCTACTACGCCATCTCTTATCGAAAATATTAGATAACAGTTTTTGGTTGTTGAATTCGAAAATCTTCTTTAAATCTTTTAAATATTCTAATTCTTTCTGGCATTTATCATCTCTCTCTCTATTTTGTTCTTTTTCACCAGATTCTTGCGAAAATATTTTTTTTCTACAAGTAAACAGCGTAGAACTTTATTTATTTTAAAGATTGTCTTTTTTATTTCGTTTTAATTTTTTACTTTATACAGAAAATTATATAATTGTTTTTTTTGTTTGATAATTTGATAATTTGGAACTTTGGTGGTTAAGTAATAAATAAGTGAAAATACGTCAATTTGAGTTTGAAAGTTGATAAGGCGGTTTATATATTCTGATGATTCATTGTTGAATAAACATAACTTCAGTTATTAGTTATAGAATATTAGAATATTAGTTTTCGCTATTCTGGTTGCATTGCAATCATAAAACTTCTATCCGCACCTATAAATAAACTGATCGATGCGGTTGGAGTATAAAACAGTTAATTTCTTTAATTTGATATTTTACGCTTTAAATTATAAATTATAATTAACCAATAATTGATTTAATTTAAACGTAAAGTATGTCTCACTATAACATTTGATTTTCTATCGTTTTTTAGACCTATTTTAATGTGGTGAATTTTTAATATTTAAGAGATTGAAAGGTTGCCTCGGAAAAACAAATTCAAAAAAGACTAATAAAATCTTATAATTTTTTTCTCTTCCCCTGTATATTAAATTTTGTAAAATTTGAAAGTCTTGACCTTTTAAATCGATATGTTAATTTCCTTTCTTTTTAACATAATAAAATATTAATTGGTAAAGGAAAAAAAATAATTCTGGTTTTCGAGTAAAGACAAGCTTTTTTGGCACATTTTTTAATTAAATAAGATTTTTTTATCAAAACGTGTTCCACAAATGAATTATTGCTTTTCATTTCTTCAAATTTGATTTTGCATGTTTTCATTTATAATAAATAAAATACAATTTTATAAAAAATTTACATAAACCGACTTTTAAATTTTGATTCAAAGGATATAATTATAATAATATTCCCAATAATTAATTGTCTCGGAAATTTGCAAAATATGTTTTCTTCAAGACGATAGAGGTAATTAAATATGCTAATAAAAATTTACGTTTTTTTTATATTGTATAATAGTATCTTCGGCGAATTAAGATATGACTGAAGATCGCATAAAAAAATATATCCCAAGCAGAAATTTGTTAGCATTTAAGTCGAAATTTCGATAATATGGAGTGATTCATTGCCTTAAATTTTAAGCTATTGATTAAAAATAAATTCTTGCGTAGTATTTAGAACTTTTTGCAAATCGAAACTTGCGCATAAAAAGGATGAACCGATTTTACTCTTCTCCTGAAGTTCCAAAAAAGCCTTTTACATTCATCCTTGTCGCGAATATAGTTTTGAAATTCGTCCGTTGTTTCTAGAATTTCTCGTTGGTCTGTACCCAAATTTTATCTCTTTTGGGCAAATGAAATCCAAGATGAAACTCTTTTTTGAAAATATTTGGGAAAACTTTCAAAGACAACGTAGATGCTTCCAGGTTGTTATCTTGCAAGTATTTGACATACAGTTTGTACAATGTAGATACATTTGCAAAGTTTCGTACTTTTATTGCGGCAGTAGTGAGGTGGCACCGCTGGTAATTTTTCATTACATCAATACTGGTTGCATTCATTGCAAAATTGTTGTTAGAACGAGGACACAGAATAAAAATATTCCGCTGTGATCACAAAGCTAACGAGAACTGCTGTCGATTACGATACAAGTTTATGTAAAGTGGCGGTTACGATAAAATGCAAATCTTCCGTTTTTTTTAGCTTAAAAGTAATTTTCAGTTAATAACGTTTTGTGCAGTGATAAAGCATGTCATATAAAGATGAAAATGTCGCTTACGATAAATTGGCGGTTAGGGCCCGATATATAAAATAAAATCTGTTTAAAAAGAACTGTAAAATTATAGGAATTCAATTCCAGTCCTTTTCGTCCCTTTATTTTGTATTTGATGCGGTATTTTCAGAAAATTGTTGCAAAACGGAGTTTTCATCTTGATATCTTGTTTTATCCTTTTCGTCCTTTTTAATATTATTGGATAAATGGGTCCTCATCATTTCATAAAAATTAAGTAAGGAAATCGTTTCATTTTATACAAAAAATCCGAATTTTCTTGGGCAGCTACGTGAAATTGTAATCGGATTGAATTGATTTCTGGACACAATTGTTCTTTTATTTGGATAGTATTCTGTATCAAATTTCATTGAAATCGGTGCATAAATAACGTTACAATACCCTGTAATTTAAAAACGCAGAAAACCGAACTTTTGTTCGGCAACTATCTTAAGTTTTAATCCGATTGAACGAAACTTCTAATAGAATGCTTCTCATGTGGAAAAACCGCTCCTATCAATTTCTGTTCAAACCGCTTCAAAAATACGGTCTCAATTTTGCCTACCACAGACGGACGGACAGACAGACATTGGATAAAAATGATTGCAAACGATTTAGAATCTTCTAAAACGTGGACATTTACAATCGATCATAATTGCAATAACTTATATACTTTGTATGAAAGTTAAAAATGGCTAAACCTCCGCCGTTTCTTTGAATTTTTTACGAACAAGAAGCAAAAAAGACGTCGTCCAAACCTATTAATATAAAAATCATTATTATTATTAATAAATACGTCTTTTCATAACAAACTTTTAAAATATATTTTATTTTTAGATGTTACTTAAATATGAAGATAATAGGTGTATTATATTTTCCTACGTATTTCTTTAGTTATCTTTTCCCCCTCTAAAATTAAATCTAATCAAAGAAATACACGAGTAAGAAAGAAGGAGGACAAGGAATTAAATTAATAATGTGATAGAATGGTACATTCAAAATAGAACAGATCTTTATATGATGTATTTATACCGGAAATTCCTATATATGCATCCGAATGAGTCGGCTCTTCGAGCACAGATATTGATTTCAGGTTCAGGCATATTCACATACCCAAATAAACGGACCTGAAAATTTTTCCGTTTCTTAGATCAATTGGTTTAAACTAGTTAATAATTATTGAGTTAAAGCTCTAAAATTTAATGCGATGGAAATTTAATGAAAAATTCAGAAAAATAATTTCAAGAAAAAACTTTAAAATATTTTTAAATTTGGTTGTTTTTTCTCAAAGATAATTTATTGAAGGTATAGATTTGCTAAGTACGAGCCCCATTTGTGCCGCAAGGTTTCAGAAATTCGCCTACATGTCGATTTTAAATTACTATATCTGTGTTTTATTGGAAATTCTATCGGGCGCTAATTTTGAATGTTCGAACCACTGTAATTATTTGATGGAATTATTTGGTTGCTAACTTGCAACTAGAGTAATTTTTTAGAGGTTAAAAAAAATTAAAAATTCTTTTTCTAGACAAATAATGAAATTAAAACAAATACTATTTTGCGAGACGGCTATTTGAAGTATTGTTTTAACTCAATAAAACAAATGCTATAAAAATATCTGAAAAAACCTGACCCAAATCAGGTATGATTCAAACCAATTTTCTGTTAATTTTAAATATTCCAATAAAATAAAAGTTTTTATTTGCGCCAGTACTTAGTACATGACCACTGTCCATCGCTAATTTAGCGCCCAATATTATCCAGCGCTAAATAGTGTAGGGTAAGCGCGGATACCATTCTCAAAAAAACACAGTTTATATGTTTTTCATTAAAATAAATATAATTTTATATTTTTGGATTGAAAAATGTCATTTTATTATATAGTATATGCACGTTTCGTTTAATATTAAAAAGAATTTTCGCATCACAAGAAAAGAATAACTTTTTTTTTAAATAATTTTCCTTAAGGCTTCTAAAGAAATTAGTATTACTTTTGGTCATGCTTGTTTGTGCATTGAATTAGTTTTTTGTAAGAAAAATTCATAAGTAAACCAAAATCTGTAGTGAAGATAAACTATTTTCCTTCTTCTCAAAAGTTGACAATCAATTTTAAATCCCGTGTTGCCAATTTTGAATTCTCTTTCGATTTACAAATAGGTATTTTGTTCAAATGCATATTCGTAAGATAAATGGTATCTCGAGTATGGTACATGCATACGATATACGATCGCAAAATATATTGGCTTGCAATGGGTTTGAAATGAACTATCTAAAGGTGGATCGAAAAATCGAAAACTTCGAATTCAGACAGAGTTCATAGTTTGATATGTTTTACACCAATTATATGGTATATGATTTTTGACTCTGCACGAAAACCGACGAGTGGAGCAACTAGGAAAACACTTCACTTCAAATTTTCATTACATATATGTAATTGATATTATAAATATTGCCTGCCATGATCATATTCATTATATTGTTTATTGTTTTTGCGGATAGGATATTTTTACATTCTTCATAATCATAAAATATTTCAATATTTCATTACTTTCAATCATCATCTGTCAATATCATCAACTCCATGTTTTTATCAATTTTGAAATGGGAATATAAAATGCATTAGATTGCACGGAAAAGTCAGTGCACATAAATCATTGAATTGTTGTGATAATTATTTTTTGTTTGTTATTGAATTATTTATATTATTTGGAATTGCCATCATAATAAATATCATATTTTGTGTTCAAATGTTTCTCTTAAATAAATTCTATATTTTTTAATTTAATATTTAGTGGTATTGTTGTGGAAATCCGAAGAAGAATTCCGTCAAGAATTGTATATTAGTTAAGATTTGTTAAATTATATAATTAAAATTCAATGAATAAAATGAAGTTTAATAAATTATTACTAAAATTTGTGATAAACTTTGTACTTATACTAAATTTAATACAATCATGTGCATCATTTATCATTGAAAGAATTGATTTTAATGAGCTGGAACCATCATGTCCAAGGTAAGTTACGAACCTAACTATTTACATCTTCACAAAACAAAAGAAAATGCGAATCAGTTGAACTTGATGAAATAATATTAAAATGAAATTTAAAATGTTGAAAAAAAATAATTGGAATCTTAGTTATAATACATTATTGATAATAAATGTAAAATATTGACATTAGTTCGATAGTTCCAAATTAAAAAATGAGCAAAGCAAACCATAGCAGTGAAATTACATTTTCTCTATATCTAGAACAAAAATTAGGTTTTCTCACGATTATAGTACTTTCCTATAAACATTCGTTTATCGGGAAATAAAAATGTGAATATTGTTGAAGCTCGAACACGGAGTTAAACTTGACACCTCTTAACTGCCAACAATCTAGTATTTAAACTACGTGTACTAAACAAATTCACCGATATTCTTGTTTCAATTTCCCGTCATAAACCGTCCATTGTTTATGATAAACAATAAAATTGCTATTTTGCATTTAACCGATTCAAAGCTAATTATTTGTGTTAAATTATTTAATACATACTGAATCTGTATCTACAAATTCATTGTACATGCAATTGGAATAAGGCTTTTTAGTTGCGCTTTCTGCAGTAAACAAGTTGATATTGAATAAATTTCAAACGAATCTGTTATTTGCAGAGAATAATTTTGAATTTTTACTTTTTTTATTTTTTATTCTTTTTTTTTTATATTCAGATCAGTTATGAATTTATCACTATAATTTCAATGTCCTGGACACTCCTGGTATAGAAAATCATTGGCATACATTAAACGTGTTAAGATACATCCACCTATAAAATTTGGTCTTTTTTTTATTATTTTAATTTTTTTCATATAAGATTCAAAAAAGAAAGTTTAAAAAATGTGTCAATTGCTCAGCTCAGCTACAAAATTTGATTCGCTATTTTGCTTTCCAATAAAAAAACGCGGCAATCAGTAAAGACCATATCAAAGTGACTGCCAAATTAGTTAAAAATACGTAAACGACGTTCTTTTTCAAATTTGAATTGTATATTTATGCTACGTACTTGAAATGAAAGCTGAGCTAGTATTCGGTGACACACATACGGTATACTCGGTGATATTCTTAAACCATGACATGAATACCCTATGTGTGCATCTAGTATTACTTATTGTTCAAATCAAGCTTAATTTTCAGCATTTTAAAGTATTCTATACCTTCTGCTCAAAAAGTATCCGGAATTGTGTGGTTGAATCGAACTTTTTTCTAAATGTTGACTTCATCACAGAATTTATTTGTATTTCTTTTTTTAATAAATTTGTATTCATTTGGAGAAAAAACCATTTAGAAAAAGGACATAAAATAAATAAACTCAGACGTATATTTTTAAAACAATACCAATTTCTCTTATTTTTCTTCTCAAAATAATAATCCGATAGTATAAGTACGTAATTGAAAATCTCGGATGGAACTATCAACCTTCCTAAAATCTGGGATCATCTGGAATCAATAAACTGTATATACTCGTATACGGGTGTCTATACAGCAGGTTTATGCGCGGATCGAACCAGTATGTTTGGACCAAAACAATCCGCGTATAAACTTCCAATTTGGTCTATAAGTTTGGGTCGGATCAAATGAAATCCAACTGGTATAACGTTTCCGCATAAACTGTTATGGACCAAAATTTTAGAAGGAATACGCAACACTTTTAAATGGCATCTAACAATAGAGTTAAGATATTGCTAAGGCGTAACCGTGTACCAAATTGAGAGTTGTTAATTTTGTTTTTGTGAGGTAAGAATTATTTATACCTTCACAATTTCATAACGATACAATACCAGATATGTACAGTGAAGATTGAATACCCTTATTATATCATATAAATTATTTAAATGAGTATTTTGTAGTAAATGCCTCCATTATGTATCGTAAGTTATGAGTAATATTTGACACTGAATAATTACAAAATATTTAATTACAAATTATAAATCGTGACTTAAATAATTGATTTTAAAAAATTATTAAATTTGTACAAAACCCGACATTTTTATCCTTGTTTATAACTTATGCTCTTTTTAGTTTTTGCTTTAAGTTTATGTTTTATTTATTGGGTGGTTGACTATCAAATGCTACTCGATAAAACGAAAGTTTGTTATAATTTTTTTCAAATAAAATCTTTTTATTTTATTTTCAATGACTGACGGAAATAGATGAAGTCCTGGAAGGATCTTTTCATAGATTCTTTGGAATAAAATTATTTTCTTAACAAGAAGTTGTCAAAATTCCGAAAGAAGCGAAAGTCAGTGGGTGTAAGCGTAAGGTCTAGTGAACATGGTGGCGGATAGTTTCCAAGTTCAACGCCTGTAGCTTTTTTACGGTGGTTCGTGCGATGTATGGTCGAATGTTGTTATGCAAGAGGATCAGAGTCTATCGATTGATCAATCTTGGCTGTTTAAACGCAATATTTTGCATCATTCCGTCCAGTTGCATGCAGAAGGCATCCGCCGTGGTCGATCTGCCGGTTTCATGAAATTGTGCTGGATGATACTGCCACTAGCCCACCGTACTGTCACCATCAGCCTCTTCTCATGAATAATTTGTTTCGCGTAATCTTTCGGTGCTTCATTTCGGTCCAATCATCGCGACCAACGCTTACGATCATCGTAGAGGATTCATTTTTCGTCGTATGTAACAATTTGATTCAAAAATGGTTCGATTTTGTTGCGAGAAAGAAGCGAAGGGCAATTTTCCAGAAGTTGTTCCTTCTGCACATCATTCAATTCATGCGGTACCCCACTTATCCAACTTTTTAGCTATACCGATTTCTGCCAAATGAGTCAATATTATCATCAATAACAATTCATATGCACTTTGGCCTGGATTCGATTCGATTGTGGCTTTCAGCTGGTCATTATCTTCATCGCAGGTCGCCCAAGTACCTCGTTAGTCAGGTCGAAGTCACCAGAACGGAATTTCATAAACCAATGAGATATTGTATGATTTGTAGTAACAACAATAATTGTTGGTAGTTCACTTGAATTAAACGTGTTTTCTTTTTGCTCCGACGTTTTTTAAGAAATTAATTTTATTGATGAATTATGATAAAAATAATGATGTTTTTTTTTTGATCTAGAAGTTGGAAATTAGGAATGATAACCTTTCCTATTTACCTATATATACTCATATAAAAACTTAAAATTTCAACGATTTAACAACTACTAATGAAAAAATTTACAATAAAATACTGTACGAATAGGAAGGATACGAATCGATTCGTATACAAGTAAACTCGATTAAGTTTGAGAATGAACCTCCGTGTTATAAACTGTCATAAAAAGTGAAAAGAAGTTTTGCATTTTTTCCGTACTCATATTTGAAAACAAAACGATTTTCTTTTATGACAAAATATTATATTGAAATTTAAATGACTTGAATAAATAATTAATAATTCTTTTTTTTCTTAATTTTTTTTTGCAGCAAAATATACTGTTATGGTGACCTTTTGGATACTGTACAAATGGCAAAGATCTTTCCAGATTCGAAGACATTTGTTGATATGAAATTGAAATTTTTACCAAATGAAACGATGGCCAATTTTGAGGAAATGATGAAATCTCATAATCATCAACCCACACCGAATGATGTTAATGATTTTGTTCAAGTAAATTAAAAATAAAAAATAAAAAATAACATTATTTTAATACATTAATTAATTATAAACATTAGAAACATTTTGAAGAACCTGGTATTGAATTTGAAAATTGGATACCAAGTGATTGGAAAGAAAAACCAAAATTTTTGAATAATATTCTTGATCCGCAATTACGACAATGGGCAACCGATTTACACAAATTATGGCATATATTAGGACGTAAACTGGTCGATGATGTTGGCAAAAATCCACAATTTTATTCAATAATACATGTTGAAAATCCTGTCATAATACCAGGTGGACGATTTCGAGAATTTTATTATTGGGACTCATATTGGATTTTACGTGGGCTATTATATTCCGAAATGTACGAGACAGCCGAAGGAATGTTAAAGAATTTCTTATCAATAATACAACGTTTTGGTTTTATACCAAACGGTGGTCGTGTATACTATTCAAAAAGATCACACCCTCCTTTATTGGCAGCTATGATTAAATCGTATGTTGATGTTACTGGTAACACACAATTTGCTATGGATTCGGTTAAATTATTGGAACATGAGTATCAATTTTGGATGAATAATCATACGCATTCAATAAATAATCATCAGCTAGCAACATACGGTGATAAATCGAGTGGTCCAAGACCTGAATCTTATCGTGAAGATATTGAAACCTCAAGTTCTTTTGTTACCGATGAAGCAAAGCAAGAACATTTCTCGGAATTAAAAGCGGCAGCTGAATCTGGTATGGATTTCTCAAGTCGATGGTTTATTAATGACAAGGGTACAAATGAAGGGACATTAGTTGATTTAAAAACACGCTCAATTATTGCTGTTGAATTAAATGCAATTTTACATTGGAATGCAAAAATTATTGCCGAATTTTATGGTCTCAAAGGAAATTTAGCGAAAAAAACTGAGTATGAAAAGAATGCCCAACAATTACAGACGGTTAGTATTTGAATTTAATTATAAAAATATACAATATACAGTCAAACCTGTTTTTGTGCGGTAGATAGGGACCGCAGAAAAAAAAACGAACAAAAAAATATATTCAGCAACTTTGTAAATAGCTATAACAAATATTTTTGCACAAAATACTAAAGAAAAATTTTTTTATGCGGTGGAAAGGGACCGCATAAAAAAAGTTTCACTTAGAAAAAAACTCAAAACCTGACGATATACGTAGTCAAAAATTGGTTTTCTAAAGCTAAGATCACACACTGCAATTTATGCATCAGGGTTTTTTTGGTTGCAGCTGCAAAAGTTGTGAGTCTTGTTCACACATGTAAGTAAAAGTGGCGTGCAATCTGAAGTTTTTATGCTGCTGCAACAAAAAATGCTGCAACCATAAAAAAAAAGTTGCAGAGGTGTTCACACATAGCATGCAGCTTTTATTGCTTGCAACTTCCTTGGAGTTTTTTCGTGTATGGATGTGTTAAAAATTTGACGTCTTGTTTTGATTTTAGCATTTAATTTATTGCAATAAAATATGTTTTATGATGAAGAAGAACAAGCTGTTGCCTATTTAGCACTTATTTTGTTGAGAAAAGAAAGACGACGGCGTCAAAAAAGTAAAAGAAAATGCTGGGTAAAAAAATGGATAAAAGAACGTGAACAGTACGGATTTGTTCATAATTTATTACGCGAATTACGTGTTATTTTTTTAAACATTTTTTGTAAATATCAGCATCTGATTTTGATTATCTTTTGGAAAAACTGAAACCCATAATAAAAAAAAGGATATTCTCATGTGAATTTCATTACATTTTAAAAACTTATCAGAAACAATAACACTGAACTGTCAAAAAACTTGCATGCAGCATGCAGCAAAAGTTTCAACCATTTTAATATTTTTTGTTGCATATGCAACTTTGTTTTTTGCTATTCACACGTTGAAACTTTCCAGGTTGCGCGCAATATAAAAATCTAGTCATGTAGCAAAAAAGAATCGCAACTTTTTGTGTTGCAATATGCTGTTCACACTATGCAATACTCTAGTTTCGCATCTTTTTATGCTGCATTGCAACAAAAGTTGCAGTGTGTGATCTTAGCTTTAGCAAGGCAAAAATTAATTTACATTTTTAAATGTTTTACACCTAGGCCTCGCTTTGCGTCGTAGATACATTCCAAAATTTTGCGACGTAGTCTGAAAGAACGCATTAACATTTTGTATGAGAAACCATGTGAATATTGAAGATAGGTTCCCAAAAAAATTCCACGAGAAAAAAAAACTAATAAAATTAATAATTTGAGAAACATAAATAAAAGGAACTTTATTAATTCATAAAAAAACAGAAAATATAACATGAAAATTCAATTAAATTAATTTAATTAAATTAATTTTCATGAAAACTTTCTGAAAAATTTCAACCAATGAAAATTGAGAATTTAAAATTGTTTTCGGGCTGATAAAACTATTACGATTAACAGGTTAAGGGTATTTTACACTATATTATTTCTCACATGCGTTCCGATAATAATTTTGAAACAGTTCTAGTGAAAAATGACTCAAATATTTTGAACTCACATAAGTATTTAAATTTTAGAAAAGGTTCTAATTTGCTGTGAGTTTTGGAAAGAGTGCAAAAAATTTAACGTTTGACTCACAAAAGTTGCTATTATAGTTGTGAAGATTCATATAGAAAATTTACATGATTTTCTCTCGCTTGATTTTTGTTATGAGCTGCTTGCAAGACTTCTCACATAAGTAACTCATGTAATGTAAAGTGCCCTTTAAAGCCCATACTCGCGGTCAAATTTGGCCATTTTTGGTCATTGACAATTGAACAGTATGGGTATCTAATAATATTTTAATAATAACTTACTTTATCCTTTTTTAATATGATATATCCGAAAAGCTCTACAACATAAAACATGAAATTAGAAAAAATAGTTAATAAAAGAAAGAGAATCATTTCAATAAAATTTTTGGAATATTTTAGGCAATTGAAAGTGTTTTATGGGATGAAGAAGCTGGTGCATGGTTAGATTATGACATGATTAATAATAAACGACGTAATTATTTTACACCAACAAATCTATCACCATTATGGATGAAATGTTACGACGAAAAGAAAACCGTACATATTGCCGAACGTGTATTACATTATATTAATAAAACTGGTATTGATAAATATCCTGGCGGTGTACCAAATACATTACAAAATACTGGCGAACAATGGGATTTCCCAAATGTCTGGCCACCAATGCAGTACATTTTAATAATGGGTTTAAACAATTTAAATACACCAAAAACAAAAGAATTAGCATATAAATGGACGAAACGTTGGGTTCAATCAAATTATGCTGCATATAATGATACAAAAGCAATGTTTGAAAAGGTATGTTTATTATTATTATTACAATGTTACTATTATTATTATTATTAATTTCAGTTATAATTATTTTAATTTATTCTTTTTTTTACATAGTATGATGCTGAAACATTTGGTGGATTTGGTGGCGGTGGTGAATATGAAACTCAAATCGGTTTTGGCTGGTCGAATGGTGTTATTATAGAATTATTGGCTGAATATGGAAAAACATTAACAGCGACAGGTCGGTCTGATTTAATAGAAACAACAACTACGACTACGACAACAATAAAATCCGTATCATCTGAAAAAACAACAGAAAAATCATAAACGAAAATTTCATTTTAATTGTTTTTACATTTTGTTTTTAATTTTACTACACATCTAAACACAGTTTTTTGTCTTCATAAATTTTTTTGTCAAAGAAGTTGTTTTTTAAATCGTTCGAAATACTATTTAAACAGTACCAAAAAATTAAGGGAAAACATTTATAAATATTATTGTTTTGTCTCTGAAACTTGCTAAATACTTGTAATGGCAATTTTCTAAAAATTTTAAAAATATGTTAAGATCTTAAATAGTCTCTCATCAAAATTATGTCTATATGTTCATCATCGTTTATGTTTTGACAGTTTCTATTAGCATGTAAAATGTAAGTGTATTTTTATTTTTGTATTCGCTTTTTTCGTTAAAAAATGGTATTTTTTTGAATACTTTTAATTTATTTTATTTCAATTAAATTTTTCTATATAGGCGATACACCGAACACTACCACGCATACAAATAACGGTAATAGTGGTGCTGTTAGCTCAAAACAATTGATTCTTAGTTGTATCCTAACAACTGCAATAGCTGTTTTATTTACAACAGTTGGAAATTTCTTGTGATGAGGTAAGCATCCCAATTATTTTTAAATTATGATGATATTTGGAAACAATTATTCGATAATTCCTAGTGTATCAATTATTATTTTCTTAATAAAGTATGCAGCTTTCTCTATAATTATGATTTCAAAATTATTGGCCAAAATAATGGAACTCTAGAACACTCTATATGTGTACGAATGTAAGCTTCTCTCAAAATAAAATTTTAACTCTTTCATTAAATTTCGAAATTACAAAATACAATGATTTAAATTTTGTTATCAAAATACAATGATTTAAATTTTGTTATCACACTGATTAATTGTTGTGATGTTTATTGCATTGTAGTGCATGCATGCATGTATGTAATCATTCCTACTTAATAGGTTATAGAGGCTAGCCCTCTTTCCCAAACGGTTTGTCTTTCTGATGAAAGAGATGACACTGGTTAGATCCTATAGAAAATCTCATTCTGGAAAAGATCGAACATTCTTGCTGACTTAGTTTCTTCTACAAATGTTCGTTCAAGGAGCGATGTCTTAAGCGCTTTAACCTGGAGTTCCGTCATCAAACCCAATTAATAGTATTTTATCTTGCTTACGCTAATTCAGATCTTGCCATCTATGCAAAAACCAGGGTGACCAGAAAGTTTTGTCGTTTTTTTATATGGTTTTTCGGATTTAATTGGAAAATTTGTGAACCAATTTTGGGTATATAAAAAGTGACTATCGAAACAATCATACAAAAATCGATTTAAAATGTCCATAAATTAATTTCAACTATTTTTTTTTCTTTGCAGAATCCAATCTTCTTCTCCTACAAATTGACGAAAAAAAAATAAACTACACAAAATATTTTACAGAAAAAAGTTGTTGCACCTAAAAAAAAAAGAATAAAAACTTTAATTAAGCAAACAACATTTTCAATAACTAAAAAGTAGAGAATCAATCTAAAAATTTAATTAAAGTTGAAATTTGTTTTATAATTATTTTTGAAAAATGAAGATTATTTTTGTAGTGGAATTAGACCAATTTTTTGTTAATTCAATTAAATTATATTTTTATTAAAAATAAATATTAAACTTTGTCACGAATTTTTATTATTTTTGTGAAGTATTGTATTGTACTATAATGTATTGTTTTTATTGAGGTTTAACAAGTGCATAGCAGTTTTACAAACGTATTATTTTTACTAATACGAGTACTAAGCTTTCAAATAAATGATATTATGCTGGGTTATAATTTGCCTAATTTACAATTTAAGAATTCAATTTGTTGTAGATTAATACAAAAGTCAATCTTAAATTGTTATGGTTTTTAAGACAGGACAATAAAATTTATATGGAGAGTGCTAATTCCCGGCTCGACAAACTGAATAGAACTTAAAATTAATTTAAAACTGCTAGAAAAAAGAAAAAAAAATCAAAGAGCGTTATTTAGAGATATGTTATTCCCAATTTGAAGTTGAAAAGATATAGAATAAAAAAGTTAGAATTTTCTGTTTTTTTTCCCATAGTAGGTATCACAAAAGTTTCTTATTTGTACTATAAATGTGTTTAATTTTTAATTATTATAACACCTACGTTGTCCGAAATGTTGCATACATTGCCGACACAAAAAAAGTAAATCCCCTCAACTTCGCCGAAAAATATGAGGACAAGCCTGTGGAGTTTTGGAGAAACGTATTATGGACTGATGATTGTGTTTTCATATTCTAGGGATACTTTGAATGCTTTAAGAAATAAATAAAAGTATTTTTGTTCGTAAATAAAAAAATATGTTGTATCGAAATATATTTATTAATACATATGTACCTTCTTTTTAATAAACGTAAAAGTTTTATGATAATAGTTGCATCATAAATCTTTAATTTTTTCTGTACCATTATTCACAGCACATTAACACTTAAAATATTACTCAAATAAAAAAACAAACGAAATTCATTTGTTGCGCTTCATTTGATTGGAAAATCAAACATCGAAATTCACCGTATTCACCAGATCTGAATCCGTTGAATTATTCCATTTGGCGAATTTTACAATTGGCGGCTGGCAAAGAAAAAACACACAACTTTGGCCAGTTTAGAAAAAGATTTGACTAGTGAATGGAACTGTTTAAGCCAAGACATCGCGTGAACATCACGCGCATCGTTTAAAAAGGTATTGAACCTGGTGGAAGGCAAAATGCGATTACATACTGCACTATATACCACAGGCACACACGAGAAAACAAATTATTATTTACTATATTAATAAAATAAAAGGAATAACTCGGAATATTTGATTATTCTAGAAACAAATATTCCGAGATAACAAAAATTATATGCCGCTTTGACGTTTTCTTCAAAGAACTTTCTTGACGTCAGGAGAAAACACGTTTGCATGAATATTCTAGAAGTTGAGCTCAAGAAGTATATAAGGAGGAAACGCCGATAGAACAAGACACAGATCAATTAATCGAGATCAGAGCAGTGAGTTGAGTGATTAATATCAAAGTTATCAGTTAGTGACAAAATAATATTATTATTTTATCCATTAAGTTAATGAACAGAATTAGCCAATGCTAATTAAATTTGCAATCTAAATTAAAATATCAATCAAATCAAAGTGATTAGTTTTCCAAGAGATAAACTATATATACAGTTCAGTTAAAGCAGAGCTTTCCCTCAAGAGGGGAAACTGCTAGCAGTGTATAATCCGCTCAATATTACATCATATTAATAAAAACTCTAATAATTAATTCGATACAAAAATTAATTTAAATTCAGAAAATAAAAAATTTTAAATACAAAGCTAGCCATTAACAAAAGTGCTAGGTGGACTTAAACCGTTGATCCCACAATGGTTTTCATCATCATCCGTTAGGAAAAACCAAGTCCTAACGGAATAACGGCGGATACCAACATCAATCCAAATTTCATCAGCAATCGTCTATTTGATATTTAGTCGATAGTAATCAACTTTATCCATCTATAATAATCAGGAACTAAATTAAATAAAAAAAATTTTCATCATTCATCAAAATTATTTTCATCATCAACCAATAATCCAACAACTTTAACATCATCAAATATATTTAATAATTGGAAACACTCATCATTTACTACTACACTTACATCATACACTACCATCATCCGGTTCATTTGAAATTTAAAACAAAAAAAAAAATAATTATTTTTTTTAAATTAAAACTTTCAAAATATATTTTTATCAATTCATATTAACAAACAATATAAGCCTTTTTCGATATAAATACTAACATTTCCAGGGTATGGATAACCTAGGTCTAAAACTAGGCAAGAAACACCTAGCCACGTTAAGAGGGCATGGCCGCATTCTCTACACAAATGTGGCAGAAAAGACCAAATCGCCAAAACCAACTGTTACGCCATACAAATATCCACAAACGTCCAATAAGAATAAGTCTTTAATAATTAGAGATCCAAGGCTATTAAACAGAGAAATACCTAGCACATCAGCTGTTCAAATGGACACTGGCCAATTTGATACTCTCTCGAATGATGTGTCCCCAAGCCATTCAGCCCATGACTTGAATTTAAGGCGCAGATAATCTTTTTCTTCAATCTCAAGTCAGGAATCTAGAAATAAATAAATACGAAATACGCAAACCAAAAAGCAAACACTCGTTAAGAAATATTCCACCAATTATCTGTTACAACATAGATCACAATAGAACAATTGACAGGCTAAACAGGGAATTAGTGGACAAAACTTTCACGTTAAAAATAATCAACAAAAATTGCAGGAACATCAGAACAAAGAATTTGGATGATTATTCAAAAACGCTAGAAATTCTCAAATCAAAAGAGGTTAACTTATACATGGTGCTATGTCATCCGAGGGATTGACAAAAGTTACTCCCTGGATGATGTAGCGGAAGCCCTAAAGGCTCTAAACTTAAACATACAATTTACAAAAATAGATATCTTAAAAACAAAAACAAAACTCACAACACACTATTCTATGTCCAATGTGAAAAAACGTCGGACATAAAAGCACTTCTAAAAACACAATATCTACTACACGAGAAAATAAGCTGAGAAAAACCTTACCCGCGTACCTCTCTACAGTGTAGAAATTGCCAGCGGTACGATCACGTTGCAATAAATTGCAATATGCCGTACCGCTGCATTAAATGCGAGTTAAACCATAAGCCAGGGAAATGCGCCCGATTAGATATAAATGCAGGAAAACCATACTGCGTAAACTGCAGGAAGTACGGCCACCCCGCAAACTATAGAGATTGCCCAGCCGCACTAGTTCAAAGACAGAAAAAAGATAGCCAACCGTCTACAAATACGCAAAACATACAAACTCAAAACAAGACAAACCAACACATGTTTTCGAACTTTGTTCGACCAACTATCACTTTTGCCGAGGCAGTAGGAAATATACCCCCTATCTTGCAAAGCCACACAGCTCCTTCAGTACCGTTTCCAACCAATAACGCAACAGACTCGGATAACCTAAACTTCATTCAGCAACAGTTCCAACAGTACTTCAATATGTACCTGTTTGAACTCTCAAATAAAATAAATGCTTTGATTCACATTTTGAAATCCAATACAAACGAAGAGACTAAAAAACAACAACTATTCAAATTCGCCTTTGATGTAGCTCCATAAATGCATTTATTGAATCCTTAAATTTGATATGAAAATGATCCTCCTCAACACAAACTCTTTACACTCTTTTCGAAAGCACTTAGAACTCAATTCCATTCTAAGTAAATACAACCCTGACATTCCTTTAATAACGGAAACTAGACTTAAACATGACAACACTAACATAAGTAAAAAATTTCTCCGTTACAAAATTGCCAATTATGACCGTACCAACAACACGGGAGGGGGAGTGGCGATTCTCTCCAAACTTGACATTACCACGACCCAAATGCCACTACCGTCGTTTACTACTATAGACTGCGTGGGCATCTCTGTGGAGCTCAAATCAGGAAATAATATAAACTGCGTGAGTGTTTATTACTCGTTCAATTGCTCGGAGAAAAACTTATAAGAAAAGGATTTAGTTTTACTTTTTAATGCATTGCGATCCCTCAAAACACCGTTCCTGATAGGTGAAGATTTTAATTCCAAACACGCGTATTGGTCCAATATTGTTGAGGACCATAATGGGAAAACCCTTTTAAATTGTTACACACAAAAACACGATTCCTACAATATTAAGCTATGGCACAGTCTCTACCCTACATACCCTTTGACAGGGGCATATCTCGATTTCTTCTTCGTGCATAACGATTTGATAGTTAACAAAAATTGTCTAAGACAAGGTACCCTAATGTTAAAACCCTCATACTCTGACCATGACAGTATTTTTAAACATTGACGGTATAAGAGACATATATAAGAACAGGACTCGTTACTGGCCTATTGAGTTTCGCGTACAAAATCCAATCAAAATTTTTGATTACTGTAAAACAAATTGGAAGAAACTCAACAAAGAAATCGCCAAAAAAATACGAACAATAAATATCATTCCACACCCGAACATGAACAAACAGCAGTTGGACGAAACAATTGACAACTTGACCCACCATATCAACGTAGCCATGAAACTAGCAATTCCCACCATGACTCTTAAACACAAACAGTTCACAAGTCTGATAACATCACTACTAGCAGACAAAAAACGGCTTAGACGCAGAATGTACAGGCCATTAAGGTCAAACAGATTTTTAAAGGATGACTATTACTTACGACTACAAAATAACTTAAAAAAAATAAACGACGAAATCGTAGCTCAGATTCAGACGAACATAAATGTTAGCTTCAAATCTAGACTTGAAAATATTCAAAATGACAACAATCTTTTTAAAAATATAAATAAATTAAAATCCAATAAAACAGACATGAGCATCACAAAGCTAAAAATCGACAATAACTTTATTTTTGACACAAAGACAATAAACAACGCTTTAGCTGTGAACTTTCTCAAAGTCCACAACCAGAACAACGACCTAGGACCAATTGACCATACGAACAAAATTAACAACGAAACAAGACTGCTATGTGACCAACACAACCAGTACAAAATCACGGACTTTAACGTAGACAACCCTTCGAATCTATGCACAAAACACAAAGAAATATTCGTCACAGAAAAGGAATTGAGTCATAAAATCAAATGCCTGAATAATAAAAAATCATGTGCGTTCGACGGTGTGCCAAATTTCGTGATAAAAAGGATATAATGTAAAATTGTGGGGATACTCACTATGGTCTTCAACAATTGTATCAATATTGCCTATTTCCCAACAGCATAGAAAACCTCCAAAATTATTCCGCTGAAAAAACCGAATAAAAACACTCTCCTCCCATCCAGCTATCGCCCAATATTCCTTCTTAGCTGCTTTAGCAAACTCTTAGAACAGATAGTACATACCCAAATAAAAAACTTTATAGACGACAACGACATAATTCCAAAACTACAGTTTGGTTTCAGGAATAGACATTCAACGCTAGAAGCACTGGCGATACTTCACAATTACATTATTCACAACATGACCAAACATAAGATTACCATAGCAACATTAATCGACCTTGAGAAGGCATTCGATTCAGTCTGGATAAACGGTCTAGTCTCGAAGCTAAAATATTACAACTTCCCCACCCATATAATCCTCTTCACAGCAAACTTCCTAAAATAGAAAATTTTCCGTCCTCAACGCTAATATCCTGTCCAACATCCTAACAATGCCCGCCGGAGTCCCTCAAGGGGCAATAATATCCACCACACTCTTCAATATTTTCATATCCGATATCCCACTAACACACACTCCCATATATAATAACAACCCGCAATTATCCCACTCCGCGAACCCTTGTAACTCATTGGCCTTCGCAGATGAACTAATCGTCTACACCTCCTCTTGGTCGATTGACAAAGCGACCAAAGCACTTACGAACGAGCTAGACAACGTATACAAATACCTAACGACATGGAAACTAAAAGTGAACACTGAGAGATGCGAAACCATACACTTTACAGGACCGAAATGCAACTATAGACGAAAACTCAGACAAAATATGGGCTACTCTGACGTCACCATAAATAACGAAACGATAAAACAAGTTAAAGCAGTAAAGTACTTAGGACTACACATACAAGACAACTTAAACAACACAAAACAGTTGGCATTCATCACAAACAGAGCTAAAGCAGCGCATGCTATCCTTTTGCCTTTCCTTAACCGCAATAGCCCACTACAAAAAAAAGTAAAACTACTTCTTTACAAACAAATAATCTGGCCTACACTCACGTACGCCTCACATATTTGGGCCTACAAACTGTCAGAGACGCAGTGGAAGAAATTAGAAATCCTCGAGAGAAAATGGCTAAGAAATTGTCTAGGGGTCACATACAAAAGACCGAATGCACATGAGAAATTCGAAAATACAGTCAACAACAAAGAATTATACGAATTAGCGGACATGCCCCAAATTCGGGAATTCATTCTAAAACAAATAAATAGGTATCTAGATAAAATTAAAACACACGAAAACAAAATAATCCTACTTTCATTACCAATGGATGTAAACATTCAAAAAATTCATGAAGTATATTACCACAAGCCAATAGGGTTACCAAATCAAAATCTATGATTAAATAGACATAGTAATCATTAATAAACAAGCTATAGTGCAAAACCACTATTGAAACTTCTATACGTATGTTCAAACCACTTTACCTTCTAAAAATCTGGTAATACGTTTATGAGGAAAATATGTTATACCATGTTTCCATCTCCCTGAAATCTCGTGATTTCGACAAAGAAATTTCAAAGTGTTTCCATCTGCCTATGAGATTTCATTTGACGTTTATAATTTTGAAAACTAGAAAAAAAAGTGAATTTTGAATGGAAATATTCTAACAAATAATTCTTTTAGAGCATATTGAAAAAATTTATATATGTTTTTGTGACAAAGGAGACAAAATTCATGTTTGTTAAAATATTCCAAAAGAAAAACCAAATTCAAACACAGGGAAAAGGCGCGCAATTCAAATTATTAAAAAGGGTCGTCCATTTGCCAATTTTGATACCGGCTGAATAGCGCGGAATAAGTTTGCATGGTTGACACAAAAATTTTAGGAGATTTCGAAGGAGATTTTGTTGAAATCTCGTTGAAATCTCGAGATTTTGAAATCCTCTATTTGTATGGGAAATCTAGTAGATTTGGATGTAGATTTGGCGAAATCTAGCCAAATCTCGAGATTTGAGGGAGATGGAAACATGGTATAAGCAAAGTTTGAAAATCGTATCATTCAATACAAAAAAACTGAATTTTATTCGGCAGCTACCCGAATTTGTAATCGGATTCAATTGATTTTTGGACACAACTGTTCCTTCATTGAACAAGTGTCTCATGCCAAATTTCATTGAAATCGGTCCATAAATAACGTTACAATACCATGTAAAAACACAAAAAACCGAACTTTTGTTTGGCGGCGACCCGAAGTTTTAGTCCAACCAAACCCAACTTCTGATAGAATGGTTCTTATGAGGAAAAAACCGCTCTTACCAATTTTCATGGAAATTGCTTCAAAAATACGGTCGCAATCTTGTACACGACAGATGGACGGACAGACAGACGACAGACAGACAGTCGATAAAAATGATTGCAAACGATTTAGAATCTTATAAAACGTAGAGATTTGCAAAAAAAAATACCATGAAGACAGTTGTGAAAACACGTCCCTCGAAACGCTGGCTAGGAAAATAAAAGAAAAATAAAAAAATTTTCTTTTCTTCCTACCACCTCAATCATATTTGTTTTTTAATTTTAATTTTTCTTGAAGTAAATTTAAGTCAATATACTAGATCTAAGCTCAGTTTAATTAAATATAAAGCCGAATTTTTTTTAGATAAGTTAAGTTTAAACGTTAAAAAAACATACAGTAACTTAAAATCGGCCTATAGACCATTTTTTGATGCCCTATGGTAGAAATGGGGTAGAAAAACTGTCCAAACTAACATTATTTCAAGGTTTTTCCTTATAACTTTGTTCCTTCTTCTCAAAACTTCTTGCAATTTGCAGGTAACTTAGACTCTGATAGCATAAGTCTAATCTGTAAATTTTATTCAAATCGGTGTATTAGTTTTTAAAGTACATCAAAAAAACGTTATAGAGAAGGTAATTTTCTCCTCGGATTATTTCTTTCTCCTTTATCCTTAGACTGATTTGATTGAACATGGTATCGTGTATGTGTGTAGTTAACCAATATAATTAATTTCAATAAAATTGATTCACAAATTTTCAATTAAATCTGAAAAACCATGAAAAAAAAACGACAAAACTTTCTGGTCACAATGCTTTTTGGTAAATAACTTCCCTCCCCCTTGACCGATTTTTCTCAAATGCAATACGAAACCAAGTTAAGGAATAAGGAACTCACATTGTAAATTTCATCAAAATCGGATAACGCGTTTTTGAGTTATATTGTATACGGACGGATAGTTGGACGGACGGACAAACATGCATAAATCGATATAACTTTTGATTCCCGACAACCATACCATTAAAACCTTTCTACGACGATTATTTCGATGTGTTACAAATGGAGTGACAAAAGTAATATACCCTCTGGTAGTACCTTCCAATAGGGCATAATAACAACAATCATGTACAGAATTTACCATTAGTTTTAAGAAAATCTGTGATATAAATTGAATAAATGGAATTTAAAATCAAAATCAGTTCAATTCAGAACTTGACCAAGTGATAATCATAGAGATTTCGGAAAGCGATTACAACAGTTAAATATTAAGTGATTTGATAAATTAGTAAAGTACGAAGTAATTAATAGTATGATTGTAAATCAATTGTGGATAAATTAATCTTCTATGAATTAATAATAATTGATAGACAAATATTTTTAAGTCTAATTGTTAACGCAGAAATAATTATAAATAAAGTTTATACACTAAATTCACATAAATAAAAAGTGTTATCATTTCAATAACATTCGAACCATAGCGGTAGCACACAACACCATTCGAATAATTGTGAGACTGCAATTTGTGAACCGAAAACAATATCTGATAAATATCCATCGTAACTACGTTTGCAGACATCGATTCTTTTGACAAAATGCATAATTATGGATGTATTGATTGATCGAAACTGATAAATGTTGGAAAATAATAGAACCTAAAATAATTACAAGCCAAAAACAACTTTTTATATACGACGTTTTTAAATTTTCTGTTGTTCGAAAAATTTTGACAAAACCATAATTTTAATAAGCATGTATTTTGTTTTGCCAGAGCTTTCTTTATAATATAAAGAAAAGAATTTTTTTCCGAACTAACTTCCATACAAAAGAAAATTTACTGAAAATGAATTTGATTTTGCTTAAAGATGGCTAAAAGTATTAAAAGAATGCATTGTCATCGTGTTCTGAGCTATTCTAAAAGTTTCAAATGTCTAGCTAGTCGGGAAGTTAGTTAAAAATCGATTGCAAGATTTGTATCGGACAAACAGACAAACAAACAAACAAGAAAGCGAGTTAATAAAAACGTCGTAAATAAATAACTAACTGCATAAACATATAAAGTATGTTTTTTTTTTGGGAAAAATAATATATTTTATACAGGCTTATTTAAACAATGTTATTAGCCGGGTCCAATTTTAACAGTTATTTAGTACCACATTGAAGAAATAGATGATACAAGTCAAAACTTTTGGTTTTCTATTGCACAAAATTTGTTTGAATTTTGAATCTTACCAGATTTTGGGCATGCATAAATCGATATGACTTATGATTCTCTTCACATCCTTTGACACCGTTCTTCAATGACTATTTCTATACGTTCCAAATGTTGTGATAAAACTAATATACGCTCCAGTAGTACATACCATAGATAGGGCATAAGCTGAGTTCATACACAGTTATTTCTAAACAAATTGTAAAAATTAAAATCTGTTTGTATTTTTTTAAATATTTTATTTATATGTCTTACATGTATTTTAATAATTTTTAACATTTACGATCGCTGGTATAATTTTCACTTGGGATTCACATTGTCATTTGTTTTATATTTTAAATATATTATTTGCTTTTTGATATATTTAATTCAAATAATTAAAAGAAATCAAAATAATTTGGTTCTGCATTTCTATTTACTAATTCCCAATAATTTTTATTTTTATTAAACATTTGTGATCACCACAAAGAAAAACCTAATATGGCATTTAAATATATTCCCTCTTTTTGCTTGATATTAGTACCTATTTCTAATTAATAATAATATTCTTATTTTATTTTTTGGTTTAGTTATATTTTAGCTTAGCATTCCATTCTTTCTTAAATATACAGTTTTGAAAAAAATATAATAAACGTTTCATTTTTTTGAATATTTCTAAATTTGTCGAAAATTAAAAAAAATTATGCGCAGACATCGATTGATATTATTGAGTGTTTTTTCAATATTATTCTATTAATAAATTTCTTTTTTTGTAACTATGGTTTATCATTTTATTATTTTAATTTAAACTAATTTTAACATATTTAATAAAATATAAATTTAGAGCATTTTTCTAGTACTTTTGTGTGGTTTTTGCATATTTAAAGAATCTATTGAATCTCTTACATTACTTTACTAATTGTTTTCGTCAATTTGAGGAATTTATAATCTTTATTTTTTCCAGTTACAGATATTGGGGCCTATTCTACAATATTCAATGTTATTTAATGTTATGTTACTTTGATATTATTTATGAAATTGCTCATAACATTTTTCCAAATTTCATATTCTCAAAAAATCCTATTATGGTTTCGAAGACCTATAATAATAGAATTCCTTCAATTTCTAATACATTGGGATTAAAAATTTGAAATGGTTATTGAGCGATCATTACTTAAAAATCATTTTTTTTTGGTTATTAATGTTTTTGTTTATAAAAAAAACTTAATAAAATAGTTTGTTTGTATAAATAAACATTAATAATCAAAAAAAAGGTAATGAGCAAAATGAATGCGTGGTAAAACATTTTTAGGTAATCTCTTTCAGAAATTAACTATACATAAAGAAATATATTCCTAACATATTTATCAATAAACATTTTATATTTCTTCTACAAATTTCATCCCAATCAAGGATTAAAAATTAAAAATTGCAGAAAATTTTAAATATGTTTCTTTTTAGTCAATGCTCGCTTAAATTGGTGAAAAATGTTCCCAATTTGTAATAGCACCTTTTAATTTTACTCTATGTAACATAAGAAAATAACATAACGTAACAGAATGTATAATACCTATTTAACGAAAAATAGAAATTTTTCTGAGATTTAATATAACATAGCATAAAATGTGATTGCAGAATAGAGCCAACTATTTATTTGGGTTCTTTTCTATTAATTTTTTTTATTAGTTATTTTAATTTTGACTGAGAATAACTTTTTTTTTGGTAATGAAAGGTATTTCGGAGTTGCACCAAAAAGTGTATACTAATTTTTGTCTCTTGTATTCTTTAAAATTATTTGTTTTAAATTTAATTAATATCATTAATTATCATTTTTAATTACTAACTTTTGCTAACTGAATAAATCCCTAAGTTATTATATAAACTATTCATTTAAATATATTTTTAATTATTTTATCTAATTTTAATAAATTTTCTTTAGCATTGTTTTTTTTTACTTATATTTAATTCCCCACTAAAATTACTTATTCTTTCTTAAATATTTCTAATTCCTCATTAATATTAAATAATAAACAATTAATTGTTTTAAATTGACTTTAGGATTATTTTATAATTTTTTTGGCATTTCCCACTTTATACAAGAGTTTTTTCATGGTTTTATTGGTTTTTGTGTAAAGAAGCGCGGTAAAATTTAAAATTCCAAAATTTTTGTAAAATGTAGTTTTATTTTTATGTTTGGCTTAATATTTATATCTATACAATAATTATTAATATACTTTTTGTTGTTTGTTTTAGAAAATGTTTTGCTTGAATTTTTAAGTTAACTTTTTTATTAGAAAAAAAAAGATGAAAAGTTTAATTTTGCAATAAGAGAAAATGCCAAAACTCTTTTAACCTCCTTTCACACATACATGTAGTACTTCAGTTTCATCAAAAACATAAGTGATTTTTTACGCGTTTTTTTTAAAT
Source organism: Xylophagus ater (assembly GCA_963422695.1). Lineage (NCBI taxonomy): Eukaryota > Metazoa > Arthropoda > Insecta > Diptera > Xylophagidae > Xylophagus > Xylophagus ater. Next base: position 41,077,333 of record OY730478.1, read on the forward strand.
TATTATATATAATTATAAATGATTTGTTTTTAATTCATATTAATTTTTTAGGTTTTCAGTACTAAAGCTTTCGAGTTTTAAATCTTGTTCAATCGATATTATTCGAAAAATAAGAAAAAACTTCAAAAGAAACATTTTGAATATTAAATTTTTTGTTAAACAAGTTTTTGGCATTTTTAATATTGATGATATTTAATTGAATTTCGCATCTAGTTTTAATTATTTTTTTTGTACCAATTTCTTTATTTCTTTTAGCAATTTTTTAACATGTACTAAAATTTCATTTTTATTTATTATGATAAAAAAATACTATAATATTTGTTGAAAATTAATCAAGGGATTTGAAGAGTATAGCACATATTAAGTTATTTCAAAAAATTATAAAATAATTATTGGTTTTTTCTTTAAAATAACCGTTGTAACATTTTCTTTATTATAAATAATTTTCTTTTGCATCGCACGCTTCTTTGTTTTTCTTTTTTAACGAATTAAAATTAAAAATTTTTAATTTTTCTTAGCAACAAATTTTATTCATAGTAAAATAATTCTTCGCATTGTAGCTTATATATATATATTATATATTTGTATTTATATAAATTATATATATTGTATAAATATGTATATTTTTTTAGAATTATTTTTTATTGGACACAAATTGTCTTTTTTTATAATGTAATAATTTAGCTTTTCGTCTACGTAGCTAATTTTTTTGTATGCAGTATTATAAAGCGCTGTTGTATTTTTGCTGCACAAATTTGAATTACAATTGGATTGTTGCCTTTTTCGTAGCCTTTGAAATGTACTATATTTTAAATTATATTCGAAAATAAATTCGAAGTTATTTAACACGCAAAATTAATAAATAAATTCAATATAAATTAATAATTAAAACAGGAGATCTTCTGCCTTACAGTCGTATATTATTTAAGGCTTTTTTATATCTTTTGTATGTAGGCCAATTTATGCACTCTTGGGTTGCTTTTTTTTATTTACATTTTTTTTATTTCATTTTATAAATTAATATTTTAAAAGCTAAAGTTTTGAAATAAAAAATTCAATTCGTTGTGAAGTTACAGGCTTTTACATTTTTAGTTAGAGAAGTGTTAGTATCACCCTTTTTATTGAGAGTAGGATCTTCAATAAAATCTAATTAATAGTAAAAATTAATTGACAGTATTGGTCGTGTTTGGGAAATTGTTGTTTGTAAACAAAAAGATTGCACTAACTGTAAATGTTTTGAGTACACTTACCCGTCTATTCTGAGCGCAGTCATAACAAGTTATGACGTCATTGTCATAAAATTTTTTTAAAGACTATTTGGTATTCTGACCCGGTCATAACTAATAACTGTTCTAACCGAAATTATTTTACATCCTAACGGAATTTTATATGTGTTGTCTGAGTGATTCAATTGATAAATATGGAATAACTTCCACCATTTTTTTAAGCACACAAATAATTTTACACCTATAGAAAATTTCCAACCTATACAAACATTTTCAAGAGTATTTCTCAAATAACCATGACAACTCGCTCGAATTATAACAGTTTAAACTGTACCGTTTCCGTCTTGTCTCCCTCAGTGTTCGGTGCCAGGTTAGCCAGATCTGTCTCATGTCCAAATACTTCAACTGTACCAAAAAAGCGTTGTCATAGTTAAATTCGGACAAAAATCTTATCTGCTTTAGATTTTTTGAAACATATAATGTAATGTAATGTAATTTGCATTAGCTTGTTGCGAGCTTGTTTCTCTCTTTTAATCTTCATGCCTAATAATTATTTCCCTTTTTCACACACTTAAAGTTAAGTCATAGAGTTACATTAAGTTAAGATTTCGTTTCCCTCGTTTTCATACAAAATTATGGAGGAGAAATTGTCACTATTATATCTTCTCGCTCGCTTACTCTAAATGATACAAGCCCAAGTTTACCAAGATTGCTGATAGAAATGCTGAACTGTCAAACTTGAATTTGAATTCACACATTTTGTATAATTTTTGGGTTTTTTTTTAAATAATTTTTTTTAAATTTCTCAAATTAATATTCGATTTTAATTAAAATTTATATGACAATTTAAGTAGTTCTTCCAGTTACCGTAAAAGTATTCCAACAGAAGATTATAAACATAAGATTATTAATAAAACATATAGTAACTAAAAATCGGCCTATATATTTTTTGAAGCCCTATGGCAGAAATGGGGCATAAAAACTGTCAAAACTAACAATATTTCAAGATTTTTTCTCCATTGTTCATAGTTTCCTCTTTCCAGAATTTCCGCTAATTTGTAAGTATCCTAGCCCTAAGAGCGTAAAACTAAACTGCAAATTTTATTCAAATCGGTGTATTAGTTTTTAAAGTACATCAAAAAAACTTTATGAACGGACTTACTTTCTCCACCATCCTTAGACGAATTTTCCTGAAATTTAACACGGTATCGTTTATTTACGAGTTTAACCAACCTAATTAATTCAAACAAAATTGATTCACAAATTTTCCAGAACCCTTGAAACTTTTTAAGGATGATTATTTCGATGGGTTAAACACTTAGTGACAAAAATAATATACCCTCTGGGTATATTAGTTGGCTTGTTTTGATTTGAAATTAATATAACGATCTAACCTCAAATATCATTGATTTTTCACGTTTTACACAGCTCTTTGAAAAACTTATTATTCTAAGTCATTTTGAAAAAATAATTTTATCTTGAAAAACACTACAATAAAAATTATTTAACTATTATGCTAAAATAGTAATAAAATAAGATGTTGGAAAGAAAACCAAAGTTATATTCTAGACAGATCTCCGATTTTAATGATCATTATTGCCCAATCGGTCATTAAAATTCGATAATGACCTTTATTTACGTAATAATGATCAATTTTAAATATCTATTTCAAGCATCTTTTTTTAATTTTCGAATGAAATTGTGAAGAGGTCCTAAATTTTTTCCTTACATTGTTTACAGGGCCATCTACATTTGAATATTTTCAAAATTTCATTTGGTTTTGACATGTCTTCTTCTTTCACATAACCTTAAAACTAAAATTATAAATAAAAAATAATCTTAAAATCCATATTAAATGCCTAAAGCTTCAAAATATTATTATAGACTTTTTATATTTTATTGATTACAACACTATGTCCATAAGTATGAACATTTTTAATTGTTAAAAAAATTTATGAAAATTTTGGATTGTCAAAAATTATGATCATTGTAAAAAAAAGAATATGTGCAGAAGTATCATTAAAAAATAATTATTATAATTAAAATCAGAGATCTGTCTATAGATAAACCCTGTACTCTACAAAGTAAATATTTAATTTTAAATAATCACTAAAATACAACAATTTCAATTTATTACTTATAACGTGTGATTCAAACCTTACTTTTTTTTTCAATAGGGTTTTTTTGACAGATCACGCGTGACTAGTGTCATTCTGATTTGTCGTTTTTGTTCAGTATTGTATGGCAATTCATCATGTCAAGAGTTACATCTGAGCAACGTTTACAAATCGTTCAATTGTATTACGAAGAAAATCCGGAATTTTCAAGCCAAATTTTGTTCAGTGATGAGGCTCATTTCTGGCTTAATGGCTACGTTAATAAGCCAAATTGTCGTACTTGGGATGATGAGCATCAACAAGAGTTTCAAGAGCTACCATTACATCCATTGAAAACAACAGTTTGGTGTGGTTTATGGGCCAAGGGCATCATCGGTCCACATTTATTCAAAAATGAGGCCGGCGGCCACGTATACGTCAATGGTGAGCGCTATCGTGCCACGATAACGGACTTTTTGGTACCTGAAATTGAAGCCCGTGGTCTCGACAATATTTGGTTTCAACAAGACGGTGCTACGAGCCATACAGCCCGTGTTACAATGGATTTATTGCAAAATCATTTCGGTGAGCAATTAATTTCACGTTTTGGCCCAGTGAATTGGCCACCAAGATCGTGCGATATCACACCTTTGGACTTTTTTCTTTGGGGCTATGTAAAGTCAAAAGTCTTTGCCGATAAACCAGTGACAATTGAAGCATTGGAAGCGAACATTACACGTGTCATTCATGAGATTCCAGTCGAAATGCTTGAGAGAGTGATCGAAAATTGGACCGCCAGACTGGCCGAGCTGAAACGTAGTGCCGACCAACATTTGAAGGAAATTATTTTCAAAAATCAATTACCATACTATGTGCTTAAAGTTGATAATAAAGATTTGATATTTGCATTCAATTCTAAGGCCCGGTTTGTTCACTCTTGATCAACTTTAATCCATGATTATTCCAGTAGTTAATCATGGATTGCGTTTGTTCACCAAAATTTTAATCAGAGAATCCATGATTTGGTTAGGCAATCCATGATTTCGTTAATCAGCCGATTTTCCGTGATTAACGTCATTTAATCCATGATTTACTGGAATTTTGTTTGTTCATGCTTGATTTTCAGACTGCGTTTTACTTTTGACATTATATTTTGACATTCATATAACAACATTCAGAGAAAATATTGAGTGATACAAAATTAATAATAATAAAATTATTGTTAAAATACCGATGATATGATTGAAAATTTTTTAAGTTAATTTAATTTTTTTTTATTGTTTTAAATTCATAAAATTGGATCCATACTGTCTAATCAATAAGAATATAAACGAAATATATAAATCAGAAACAATTTCGCGATATTCAACAAATCGCCAATTCTAACAAGTCATTAATCATTCGACACGGATTTTTGGGTTCGAAATTTCTTTTATATACTTTTCACATATTATCCAGATTTGCTGCCCATGAATGTGTTTAGAGAATGAATATAATGAATAATGCACTCAATTAAAAAAGATTATTTCGTGTCTCCTTGTGTCCTTTCATTTCATTTTCATGCAAAAACTATATCCTGGACATTTTATGAAATATGTAAACAATTTTATTACACAAATTGAAATTTATATTAAATTTACTCAAAATAATTAATAAATAATAAAAACATTTTAAATAATTACCGAAATCAATTATTTAAAAATTCAAAAAATTAAATTGAGCATGGATTACAATTTGACAGATGCATTGGAAAACATTGGAAAACCACTGGAAAAATGGAAGAATCTATGGTTTGGTAATCAAGGCGAAAAAAAAGTGAACAAACGCATTTCGTTAATCACAGATTCATAATCATGGATTAAGCAAAATCTGTGATTACCTAATCACAGATTTGATCAAGAGTGAACAAACCGGGCCTAAGTGTTCTATTTTTATTTTTTAAAAAAAGTAAAGAATGAATCACGCTATATAATATTAGGAATGTTTGCACAACGATCTCGAAAACCCGTCTAACGATTTTTACGAAACTTGGGAGTTAAGGGTTTTCGGGGACTAGAAATTGATCTAGATAGGTCTCATCTCTGAGAAAATTCGTTTTCCCCTCCCCTCGATACCTCTCGCTTGCTATTTTCGAATTGGGTGGTCCGATCTTAATGAAACTTTACAGTATTACTAAGGGGGCTAAGGGCTTTCGATTTTCCTACTATAAAACACACTTTTTCCTCCCCGATACCCCTCGCCTGGTGGCTTTGAATTGGGTGGTTCGATCCTAATGAAACTTCACAGTATTACTAAGGGGCTAAGGGCTTTCAATTTTCCGACTACAAAACTCACTTTTCCCCTCTCCTCGATACCCCTCGCCTGGTGGCTTCGAATTGGGTGGTCCGATCTTAATGAAATTTTACAGTATTATTAAGGGGCCTAAGGGCTTTCGATTTTCCCACTACAAACCTCACTTTTCCTCTCCCCTCGATACCCCTCGCTTGATGTCTTCGAATTACGTGAAGGGATCTTAATGAAAATTTGCAATATTGCTAAGGAGCAAGGCTTTTCGATATGCATAAAAATATCACTTTTTAGATATCTATCGGCAGCGATAAATAGTAACTACAAAACCATCAAGTTCCCTGAATCGCATTATACGAATCAGGTTACAATTACAATCGGATTCAATTACTCAGAGACAGACTGAATTAGGAATTACAATTCATGGCAAATTGTAATTACTATTTCAAACTGTCTCCAGTATAACTTGGCAGTTTCATCGCGACCAGGGCTTTTGCACTCTGACGTATTGCTCGACCCATTACATTTTGATGAGCAGTCGACTACTTCAACTCAACCTAGCCGTGGTGCTAAGACCAGAAGTAAAGAAAGAATATCCGAAATCAAGGTTACCGAAAATTTGGTGAAAAATTGCCGAAAATTGAAACATGTGGATATGTAAAAACTTTCACATTTCTATATTTTAAATTTTTCGCAATTTTTCGGCATACTTTAACTTTGCCTTACCGAGCAAAGCTCGGTCCCCAGGTACTTTATACTATTTTAAGAAATTGGCAATTTGAAATATAAATTTTGTGCGGGTAATAGGTGTGTAGTGTAATGGACACTACACATGCACACATGCGCAATCACTTGATTGTGCAGTTTTGCCTTGCCCACACACAACGCATTCTTTACGTCAAGTTTACGCAGTCTTTATTTCATAAATCAGATTATTTTCGCAGTTTGATTCATCATGTCGGATGCTCGCACATTAATTCTATTAGCGTTTGCTTTACGTATCGATAAAGTGACCAGAGGTACTGATTTATTCAGTACAGGTACTGATTTTCATCGCTATGTACTGATTTAAAATTTGCACTGAATATTGTACAGATTTTGAAAATATTTCTAAATGTTATATTGAAATTCTGTCAATTTAACGCTAAAATGCATTGAGTTGAGCTATGTACATATGTAAAAAGTTCTAATGTAGACACGCTGCTTGAGTGGCGGCGCGGTGTTTCAACACTAATCTAAACAAAGATAATATGCGCTAGGAAATCTGATCTGTATTTTTTATATCGTAGAATATTCTAAATTTTTTTTAATTTCATAAGGAATAATTAATATAAATACATTAAATAATTTAATTTTGTTGTTTTATTTCATTAAAACCCCAAAATAAAAAATGTACTGAATTTGTCCTCAAAAAATCTGGTCACTTCACGTATCGACTACTATCTTTAAACTGCGTAAATTTCACTACACATTACACATGCATGCATGCGCAGCAGAAATCGAATCAAAATAGTTTTGATTTACGCAGTCAGCATGTGCAACCACACAATCACCGCCACACACTATCATTCTGCATGCGCAATCAAGTGATTGCGCATGCATGCATGTGTAGTGTAATGGGCCTATAAAACTTGGTTTTATTCAATTATTAAAAAACTCAGCTAGTTCAGTAGTTAAAATCTGCGTTGTTTTTATTTTCCATACATTTAAGCCCTAGTTTCATATTCACCACGTGAGACAGAAAATCAATATCTCTAGTTATTGTATCTCTATGAGTTAAGTCATCATTTTCGTCTACATGTTGGCCTGATGAGGCATTGTTTAAAGTCACCAAGTACGATATAATAATATCATCAATTGTAAAGAGACGAAATCAACTGTGACTATTAGGAGGAATTTATTCGTTTTCTGCTGCTAAAAAAACAATAAATTCCAGGTATTTACCATAATGAGATCTAGACAGATTTCAACTCAATATTACCAGCAATCTAATACATACTGAGCTTTTACACTTTGAATGGACTACTATTAAATCACCATCTACATACTTGTAAAAAAGATTATGTCCTTTATGTCTATCCTTTCAGTAGATAGCACAGTCTTGATGAAAATAACTCCCTATCCTGAATATTGTATTATAACTTCAAATGCAACATTCTGATCATTGGGGATTGCGACTTCTATCAATAAACGCCATTTTGTGGTTTTGTCATGATAGACAATACCTGGTCTATTGGCGCTGATCATTCGGTCGGAGTTTATGTAAAACCACATATCAACGATGTTGTTACAACTGGTATAGGTTGATGCTCGTACCATTTATCAGTTACTTCGACTTGAAAGTGTTTCATCAGTTTCCACTAAACATAAGTTGCGACTCGATTGTCCCGGTTCAAATGTTTCTTTTCCAGCAAAAGTGGTACATAGGAAGACTTTGTGACTAATGTGTTCTACACACCGATAGTACAGAAGGCATTTGCTGTCTACCTGGTGTTAACTAGTATTTATAGCTGTATCTTGGGCGGCTACCAATAAACCCTTTGTTTCATTTTTAAAGTCAGGATGGAATATATTCCAAACATACTAGCCTTGCTGTTCTCATAACTTACAACCCATTTGATGTATTTGTCTTCTTGTCTGGCTGATGTAAGATCCGGTTCTCTCGAATCCATGTGAACTTTTTTATTCCCCGAAAATTACTTCTGTATAAGTCTAAATGCCATTCACATTATTTACGCTGGAGAATTCGATAAAATTGTTTAACTGTTCTACAGAAATAACAATTCTGTACGAACTGTGTATCGAAATTTACAGGAAGATTATGGTCAATTTAATCGTCCGACTGAGAGAACGATTCGCAACGTCATGAAAGAATTTGAAGATACTGGAAGCATTAAAGGTAGAGTCTGTGCATCGTCGTGGCGTGCGTTCAGCGGAAAATATTGCTGCTGTAAATGAAAGTGTGGTCGAAGACCCGCAATTGTTGATTCGTTGGCGTTCGCAGCTTTTGTGCGTTTCTTATGACTCTCTTTAGTTTATTTTGCACCAGGAATTGCAGAAAAATTAAATAGCCTGAGGTGGGAAGGAATCGAAAAATTATCATTAAATTGTATAATCCATTCTGTTAGAAATCAAAAAGAGCAGAAAATGAGAAGAGACTCGCATAAACTATCGACGCAAGTAAACGTTTGTTTTTATTGAAAAAGGAAAATTTAATTTTAAAGTTAAGAGAAAGAAAAGTAAAATGTAAATTAAGAAAAAAAAATAATAATATAGTGAAGATTTTGAAATTGGCATAGAAATGGAAAAATAAAAACTTTTGTTAAAATTATCTTAATATATAAAATCGTTGGTGCATATGTTCGTCTGACCCTCGCGGCTGAACCACTGGAGCTATCCACCTCATATTCACACAATATGTTCGTGTGGTGCTCCGATTAATTTTTGTTTTCATATGACCCCGGTAGGTAGCGCTGGGGTCGAGTTCGAATTTCGAAAATTCCTATTTATGGGCAGATTTGACTCAAATTCACAACATATAAGGTCTGTTTTATTTGCCATACTCTACCCTGGAGCAAGGTGAGTGGCAAATAAAACGAGCAGGAGTAGGGGAAAGTTTTAATTCAAATGTTGGTTGTTGTCCCGACTAGCTTTGTAAGCTCTTAGCAAAATTTTCAACTTTGCTTTTAATATTATTAATATAATGTTAATTATTACTAGGGGGCTCCGCCCCCTGCTCGCTGCACTCGCCAACCCCCATCATTACTTATACCACATGTAATCATTTCCATACAAATTGATGAAACGTTTGCAGCGCTGCAAAGCCCGCTTTTTTTAATAGTATTTGTAAAAAAGACTGTGAATACATGAAATTTTATATCACACAGAGTCATTTTAACAAACACTATTAATGAGATAGCGCTTGTAGACGTGCCCAAATTGGAAACTCTCATTATTGTATGCTTTTTGCTTATACAAAAGCTAAAAATTAATATACTTTCATATACTTTTTTCATTTGTTCTTTTTTACGTAAAATTCTAAGAATAAATGAAAAAAGTATATGAAAGTATACTAATTTTTAGCTTTTGTATAAATAATGATGGGGTTGGCGAGCGCAGCGAGCAGGGGGCGGATCCCCCTACTATGAAGATATACTAATTTTTAGATTTTGTATACGTAATGATGGGGTTGGCGAGCGCAGCGAGCAGGGCGCAGCCCCCTAGTTTTACATAAAATTCTATCTTCAGACAAATTCAATTTTTTGCGACCCATAATTACAAATTTACTTTTTATGTTCGTTTTGCTATTTGCCTTATTGAAATAAAATATTCCGATCACGTCCCAAAGCTATTATATATAATAGAGAGATACAATAATCCTCAATATAAATAAAATTATTTTTATTTTACCTTTTTTCGATAGTCATCGTTTTATTAACTGACACATAATAAATAAATGACAGATTCCTAAAAAGTTCTACCAACATTCTAAGTTTAATTTTACAGTGAAATTTTTAGCTAATACACCTTTTATGTTAGAAAACTGAACTAATTTCGGTGTGGTCTGAAAGTAGTATAGGACTTGCTCTATTGTTGTTTTTGTTTTCAATGTAAAAATTTGGTCAACTCCAGAGCAAGTGGCAAATAAAACAGATGTAAATAAAAAACATATAGTAACTTAAAAACGGCCTATAGCCAATTTTTTGATGCCCTATGGTAGAAATGGGACAGAAAAACTGTCCAAAACTAATATTATTTGAAGGTTTTTTCTTCATAACTTAGTTTCCTCTTTTCAATTCCTTCCAATTTGCAAGTAACCTAGACCCTGATAGCATAAGTCTAATTTCTAAATTTTATTCAAATCGGTGTATTAGTTTTTAAAGTACATCAAAAAACCTTTATAGAGAGGGTTATTTTCTCCTAGGATTATTTCCTTCTCCTTTATCCTTGGACCGATTTGACTGAAATTTAACATGATATCATCTGTTTATGTAGTTAACCTGCATAATTAATTTCAATAAAATTTATTAAGAAATTTTCCAATTAAATCCGAAAAGCCATAAACAAAAAAACGACAAAACTTTCTGGTCACCCTGGTTTTTCGTTTATAACTTCGCTCCCCCCAGATCGATTTTGCTCAAATGCAATACCAAATCAAGTTAAGGAATAACCAACTCACATTGTAAACAAAATCGAATAATGAGTTATCTTGTATACCGATGGACGGACAGACGGACGGACATGCAGAAATCGATATAACTTTTGATTCCCGACACAACCATACCATTAAAACCTTTCTACGACGATTATTTCGATGTGTTACAAATGGAGTGACAAAACTAACATACCCTCTAGTAGTACCTACCATAGGGCATAATTAAGCTGTTGACAAAATTTAAATCCGGTAGGTGGCGCTGAAGTCGAATTATTAACGAAAAAGTTGTTTTGCCAATTAAATTAAATTCAAATTTGGAAATTTGAACGAAGAGTAGAAGAAATGAATATATATATATATATATAAAAAACCCATTTACAAATACTGACTAAAAGTAATGTTTAGTTTTGGTCTAGTTTTGCAAGCGAAAATAAAGAAAAAATTGAAGCCACAAAGGTTTCGCCAAAAAAATGAGAAAGGGATTATATTGTTTGTAAAATAGCGGAAAACCTTACTTCATGGAACCTCGTGGCATAAAATCCATGTGGTTTGATTGTAATATTCAACACCGCTGTTATCATTCCAGAGACTGGGAACTTTTAGGTTCATCCAAAATTGTATGGGCAAGGATTTATTTACCCACTAGGATTTCAAGCAAGCCTATTTACATCATTTCAAAGAAACAGCTGCTAATATTAAGTTTTGTGAAGGCAACACGAGAAAAGGGAAATTCGAAAGAAAACCGAGACTGCGCGTAATCCGTTTAAAATTTTTTTGATATATATATCACTTTACATTTTCTTTTACAGATCTAGCTCTTCCGAAAGGCGTTTTTGGAAGTTTTAACGTAGATCCAAATAAAAGCCATCAGCATTAGTATGAGTATAACTAATACCGTTTAGAAATATCAAATAATGCCCAAAAAAAGGGAAAGGAAAATTTAAAATTAAAATTAAATTAAATTGAAAGGAAAAATTTTTCTATTTGAACTATTATGAAAACAGGAAAATTTTAAGGTGAAACAGCAATTAATTTTTTCTTTTTTTTTTTAAAAAAAATGATATTTTTCTGTCTGCAAGCCTAATTTCTTTTGTCTTCCTTAAATATCAGAAATTTAAAATAATTTAAAATAATGGGTTTGTTCATAAATACATTTGCTTCCGTGACGTTAATTTGCGATCAGATTGCTGTCAACATAATCATTTTCCATTTTTGACAACGGTAAAAAGGGCCTTTTCAGTAATACCGAAATTGCAGTTTTGATGACTTCATATGCCGCAATTATGCTATAGTTCGACCGCAGTGCATGAAAAACTGCAATATATTCATTCCGCATTTTTGAACAGATTCATGCAATTCAAGTCTTACTTCAAGAATTCGTTCTCATCTAAATCCATTTTAAATCTGATAAATTTACCAACAACAGTATTTAGAAAACTAAATAAAATGACACAAAAATTTTCATCCCTATTCTGTGATCCGACGTTTCAAGCTAAAGCCAAACGCGTTCGATTCGATTCGCCATACAATCGTTATTCTTAAATCCGAAGTTTATCTCACATTTGTAACGCACAATACATGGTAAGCGCCTATACCAATGGATTGTCAAACAGTTTAGTTCCTCGTATTTTGTAGTGTTTTTATTATTTTCAAAGTAAAAATGGCGTGAAAAAATCAATTCACTTTGCAATAGAAAAATTTATTTAAGAGATTTATCCGATATAATGGAATTAACACAGAAACGTAAGAGTAAAAGAACTTTCTTAGCTTCCGGCTTAGTAAAACTGCTTTTAAATATGTAAAAAAAAGTGATATTAATCATATTTTTTTGAATAAATTATGGTTTTAAATAAAGCATTTTATTTTTTATTCATTATAAATCTAATAAAACAAATTCATCATAAAACTTCATACATCGTAAATTTCAAACGCGAGAAAATTACAGCGAGTGATTTTACCTCAAAAATGTCTTTCCGCCGAATCACAGAATAGCAAAAATCGAATAGATTCCAATACTTTGCAATGCGTTGCTAGACATTTCATGCAATAGAACAAGGGGACTATTCGGCGAATCCAAGAATAAGAATTTGATTCGATCGAACGAAAATCGAATAAACGAACGCAACGTCGGATCACCGAATCGGGGTGTTTGTCTTCTTCTTCTTATGTATAAGTCGCATGTGAAAATTTTACACTGCAAAAGATGGCGTATTTTGCAAGATTTCTGCAAGTTAAGGATTTTTTAGAACAGACGACGATTCTGCAGATTTTTCCGGTGAACGCATGCTATGTGCATAGTGCACGAATTATGCATTACTGAAAAGGCCTATACACTTCTTTTACCTTTGTCAGTTAAGCATAGTACTCTAAATTACTTGCTTTTTTTGCGGTCATATGCGTTGCAACTTGCTTTTTTGAACACAACAAGTTTGCATATGTTTTTTCTTGTGCGCGGTGGTTCGCGCAAGTATGCGCATATTGCATTTATGAACATAATGCTAATGCATAAAATCGCAATCTTTTGACTTTTTAAAAAATCTCCGATGAACTTTCATAATTTTGAAGTTAACTTTTTCTTTTTAACTTTTCGAATTTTCTATATAAAATTTTTAGCCAACATTTCGTCATTTGAAACTTAAATTAAAAAAAAGCCGTGTCTATAAAGAAAACTGAAAAGAAAAACAAAAAAAAAAAAATGTTTCGATGTTTGTTTGCCTTTTTTCTTGTGCTGCCATCTGTTTTCTGATTTGAGTGTTTTACTGTGAGAATATATTTTTCTTTTTTATACTAGAGGCACACATAGGGTATTCATACCATAGTTTAAGGATACCATGTGGTATTCCATATGTGTGTCGTCGAATACTAGCTGAATACCATTTCAACTACGTATCATAAATCTGGTATTTAAATTCGAAAAAGTACGTGGTATTCCCTTTTTTACTTAATTTTTTCGGCCACCGTAATCTATTCTTTAGTGATTGTCGCGCCTTTTTATTGAAGGGGAAAATAGCGAATGGAATTTTGTAGGTGAACTGAGCAATTGACACATGTTTACACTTTTTTTTTGAAAATATTATTTTAAAAAACTGAAAAAAGTAATTAAATACGCAAAATTGTATGCGTTAATGAAACCTCAAAATTTATAGATGTTTGTAGGAATCATATAGAGGATTTAAGAGGAGCGAAAAGAAATTCCCATATTCTCGCTGAAATGGCAGAATTTCAAATGTCAGACAGATACTATGTTTGATGTGTGTTTTTATACCATGGTACAAGGCTATATTGTAGTATCGATACTAAGGTTTGAATACCCTATGTGTGCCTCTAGTATTAGGAGGTTTTTGGTGAATTTTGGTAATAAATTTGATGGTGTGTTTTAATAAATAAAAAAACATTGGTTTGTGTTTCTTATGTAATCTATTTTTTTTTTTAATATATTTTTGTCACACATGTATTTTAATTAGTATCTTCTGTTAAATTTTTTTCTGTTTCGTATATTTTTTTTAATTTATATTTTAATTAGTAATTAGTATTTTCTCACTTTTTTTTGAAGTTTTTAAATAATTAATAGTATTTTTTTCCATATTCTAATATGTAAAGTTTTTATATGTATTCGTATTTAATTTTATTGTTTTCCTTGGATTCAAAGTTTTCTAATAAACTTCAGTTGTGTTAAAACAGAAAATAGAAATTATAAAATTTGAAAATTATAAAATTGTATTTAGTATTTTTAATTATTTCTTCTGGTTTGTTGTTTAAAAGAAGTGAAAGTAATAAAATTGAAAATAATATTTCATGTTTTCCCGTTGTTTTTTAAAGATTTTTTAAAAACAACTTGTTTTTGTTTTTAATTTGTTGTCTGCCTTACGTATGCATGCATTTTAATTTTAAATTTATTTCTGTTATTTTTTTAATTTATTAATTTTAACATTGATATTTTTTTTTTTTAATGATATTTACTTTTCTATAAATACGACTAATTTGCTTTATTTTTGCATTAAAAATTTGTGAAAAAACCACTTCAAAATTCAAATTAAGACAATTTCCATCATTACTTGCGACTAGTAACCTGAAATTGAATTTAGTTGCGCAACTATGATATGATATGTATTTTGACCCCCTTTGCGTGCAATGGCGTTTTATGTTCTTTTTCTTGCCAAATATAGTATACTGTGATAGGACTTTGCATAATACTGATTAATATGGCACACAGGAATAGTTGTCAAATTTTAGTTTTATTACAATTCTTTTTTATATGTCAAAAAAGTTTTAAATACTGGATCACTGGTAGTAAATATCAAAAAAGGAACTCAAAGTGTTTAATTACGGGTAAAGAAGTGTGGATTTCATACATATTCAAACCTTACAAGAAATTAGTTTCAACACAATTGCAATAAACGAACATCATAAACATTTAGTTATGCTCATATTGTTGGTTCTGACATGACACTAAATAACAAAAGCAATTTCAGGTAACTAATTGCATACAATGTCGGACTGTGCCTACTAAACAAGTTAAAATTAATCTTCTTTAAGTCTACAAACTACGATATTTTGTTTTTTTTTGTTTAATATTTTTCCTTCTAAACATCGAAACAGATTATTTATATTATTATATTGTTTTAAAATTGACGCTGTTTTTAAGCCTATCTAGTTTTAAGATAAGAACATATAGAACAGGTGATAAAGGATAAATATTTCTAAAGAGTAACTCCACATAAAAAGGAAATTGGGGTTTCTTGGTTTGTTTTTCCAAAAAACAATTACAATAATTAAAATTAAGATAAATACTCTTTCCCAAAGAATGATAAAAATTTAGATTTGTTTTTAAAACCAACAAAAACATTTCTAACAAAAATTTTTTTTTTAATTTAGTTTAATTTTGGTTTACGTTTTTTTAATTTAATTCGATATTTTTATGTGATATTATTTTTTTAAACACTTAAAAGTTTTAAAATTTTTATTCCTTTGAACATTTTTTAGCATTCAATTTTAAATGCCTTTAAATTAAACTATAACTACTAAATTTTTTGTTCTTTGGTTGAATCCATTTTTTTTTTTAATTTTAAAAAATTAATTGAAATTGAAAAAAAAAATGTTTTTATAATTTGAATAAAAATTACCATATTTCATATTTCGTTGTTTTTTTATTTAATTTTTGCCGTAATTATTATAAAACTTTTTAGGCATTTTTCTTTAATTAGTTTTAATATTATTGTTGTTTTGATAGTTTAGGCCGATTTAAAATTAAAGTGAAAATAATTTGATGTTATTAAATTTCTTAATTTTTTTAATTAAAACGCGCAAAAGGATATGCTTTTTCGTATTCTTAATTTTTTTTTTTTTTTAAAGAAAAATGAATTCGATTGGAAAAGATTTTTCATGAAAATTTTTTCATTTAAAAAAAAATTACAGATGTGATATGCTTTTTTTTCTTTTTATTGAATTAAAAATCTTTTCTTTTTTTTTTTTTAATTTTTGAACTTAATAAAATATTGTTTTAATTGTGGTCCATTATTTCGTCGTTAAAATATTTAGTTTTCCAGTTTTGTCTGCAAGAAAAGCTAAAATCCTAAGCCAGACCTGCATGTCAACCCCTTTTTTTAATTTTTTAAAGACCATGAAATTCTACTGTATCTGTACGAAATCAGTCAAATATGAAACATTTAGTAAAATATATTGAAAAATTTGTTGAATTGAAAATCCAATGAAAGTGCTGCCAGCTTTTCGACGAAAAATTTCATAGCGTTTTTACTTTTAGACCATTTTACAAAAACATGTTGAATGAAATTTTTCCGTTTCAATGTTGCATAATGTTAATGCATTTTCAGATTTTACGTGTTGGATTCTCAGTCACCTCTATTATTATGTAAGGCCTAAGTTAGGCCTAAGTTATACGACGATCATTGTAATGAAGGAAATAATTTTACAATGGAAAATTAACCTATTACAAAGATTATTTCTTAAAAAAAAATAATGCAAAACATGGGAAAGAGTTTAGTAAATAGATTTTAAATAAAAAATCTTAAGTATATCACGTAATTTGTTTTTTTATAATTGTTTTTATAATTTGAATGACGAAACATGTTTTAATCGATCAGCTGTTTTGCGAACTGCGTTTCAATTTAATTTCATTCCACTGGAGAACTGCCAAGTTGATTCCTTCATCAGGAATTTTTCGTCGATATTCTAACTTCAAACTTCAGCGTCCCAATAAGAAAATAATGATATATAAAAAAAATGGTTAAAATTTGTGACTCATTGGTAAAAAAAGGAAAGGGAAGAAATAATTAAATTGGATTCGATGAAAAAAACCATTACACGACTTAGCTATGAACGAAAATCTGACTGAAAGTTTCTCTAACATTCGTAAAAGAGGTATAACCACCTTTCATTGAAAATCAAAGAAAAACGTTCGGTTTTCACTAGTTCCACAATTTCCTTCATTACAATGATCGTCGTATAACTTAGGCCTAACATTTGTTTTTTCAAAAGTCACAATCCCACAATAGTCCTAATGGTTTTGCGATCGAGTTTCAACCGCATTTCAGTTTGCCTAAACTGATTTAGCCTTTGGCACCTCTACTGGTGGCAGTGGCTGAGTTGCATACTCAAGTTTTATTTTAGACCCTAATAGGACCACAATACCGAAGGTTGAGGACCGTAAATAGACGTATACAACCCTTTTCTCGCGAGTGAATAAACTTCTTCATTGTCCGAATACTCGATTGACTAGGTAATCACACCATGCTACCATGTTGTTTCTACCCAACTTGTTCAGGAGACAGATGTACTCGTAACTAAGCGCGATGAAACGATACATGAATTGAGTGCTATGATAGCCGCCTGACTGTACGAGATGCAATTGGATTTAAGAATTAAGCCTCTTGCAATAATAGTGGTTGACAGCGATCGTTAAAATAGCAAATAGTTCAGCTTGAAAAAGTATTCTGCTGCTACCGAATGGTATGGCTATTTTGCCAGCCTGATATACATCGTAGATGCCAGCTCCAGTCATTCCATCTAATAGGGAACCATTGTGCCTAAATATAGTCTATTTTTGCACTCGCTGCACAGCCAAAACTCCGCGTCCACTTTTGATGAAATTTTTACATTTTATGTATTAAGGGCCAACTCAAATGTGATTAAATTTCCAATTAAATTCACTTATGGCAACACTTATTCAATAAGATTCTGACAGCTTAGGTGTTTCAACTTATCTAAAGCCGATTGGATTTTTCGTCAGAATTTGACTATGTTAACACTTTTTTGTATGCTTCATGGAAGCCAAACTACTGGACGGATACGGGATGAGAGAAGTGAACTTGAGCAGTGCCGAGAGCTGAACGTGCTTTAAAACGAGAGCGCAGCAAGGCATACAATGACATAACCGGTAACGTTCCACAGAGATGAGAAATGGAGAAAAGTATAAACTCACTGCTATGGTTAGCTTCGCTCAATTTTTGAGTGTAATTTAAAGTTTTCTGCAATATATTATACTATTAGAAACAAATTTTTAATTTCAATTGCAGCGAACATGTTTTCTTTACATCAAGAAAATAATGATTAGCGTGCTTTTCCTCAAATGGTGTCGACTACAACCTTACGTCGTTATAAATTTAGTTTTTGCCCTTTTGTGCTCTTCTGAATTGCGAAGAAGACAAACCTTTTTATTCTAATATTTCCAATGCAACGGACAGAACTTTCCAGTAAAATTGATACAATTATTTGTTTGTTTGTAAATAAAATAAAATAAATTTTATTTTGTTAGTGATCAGGTTTGTGCTATAATCAATTTAATTAAATTTCTTCAAAAATATAAATAATTAATAATGGACTCTGTGAGATTGTTTTTGTGTGCTGAACGTTTTACGTATTCAAAGAAAATTTTAATCTTCGCTTGATATTCCCAATAATTAGAGATCAAAAAAAGAATTATTTATAAAAATAAATACAAAACAATTATACATTATTTATTTTGTTTATGAAAAGCTATCCCCTCGTTTCTGTTCATAAAATCTACTAACTCTCCAAATTGGTTGAGTTGTATGATTTATTATATAATTAATGAATTTAGAATGATTTGTTTTAAATTATTTTAAATAACTTATTAATTCTTCAAACTTAATTTATAAAATATAATTATCTTAAATTTTTAATTTGGAACTAACTTTAAAATCCACAATCGCAGCTATTCCGCCCGAATCCGTCACATAAATAGCAGTCGTATTTAAAATATCGAATTCTTTCAATAATAGCGCAAAAGCGAAACAGGCGAGGCGAACGGGAATTTAACAATGCAAAAATAGCAATAAGCTAGCTAAAACGATTCGTCGCGCATTCCATAATCGGCCCACTGCTATTTTTTTTTTTTTTTTCAATATTTAAATACATAACTCAAGTTATTTTAATGAAATTGATTGTAGCGAACAAAATTATTATAAAACTGTTATTGATTAGAGATGTTCAAAGTATGGCCTCTGGATTGAATCCAGATTTTCAAGCATTTTCGTGGGCCGTAAGAGTATAATATGGCCTAATTTTATCACAAAGTTTCAAAAATTTTCTTGGCGCATAGAAACTTTTATGAATTTTTTAGTTTCAGTATTCACTTATAAATCAAAATATCTAATTCGAGTTACTTAATTTGGAAAATAAAAACATATTGTAGAACAGTAACGGAACTAAATTTAATTGCAACTTATCTTGAGATATCTTTACAAATTTAAAAATAAAAAATAAATTGAGAGTGAATATATTTCCGTTTTCGGCAGGACATATTTCGTGTATATATATGAACAACTATTTTTGTGAATACATAAATATGCGATTTGCACTTCTGTATTCATGAACAGCGTTTTACAAATAATATTGGTCGCGGAACATTCAGCATATTTGCCAAAAATCGCAGAGCATTCTATATTTATTATACAATATGCAACGGTCCTCCTCCTCATGTTTAATCAGAGGTAATTTCCGAATTCTTCTCTATTAAAAAAAATAATAATAATAATTATAGAAAAAATGTAACAAAGATTAATAAATAACTGAGCTTTTTCAATGGAATCCCACTGAATCCGCGGAATACGTTTCGGAAAATAGGGCAATACGCAAATATCCGCAGATTTGCTTTAATGAAAACCACCGATGTTATTGACTTCGAGCAAAGTTAAAATTTCAAATATAAGTAATTTACTCATACTGAATTAGACAAAATAGACGAACACAAATTAATAACATAAATACGTGGGAGGAAAGAAACGCTTTCAGTTTCTGAGTAAATTCAGAGGATCGAAATAATATTAGATCATGCGTTCAGCACAGAATTGTAAATTGTTTATGTCCTATGGTAGGTACTACCAGAGGGTATATTGGTTAAGTCACACATCGAAATAATCATCGTAGAAAGGTTGCAAGGGTATCATTGTATAGGGAATCAAGTTATATCGATTTATGCATGTGCGTTCGTATGTCCGTCCGTCAGTCCGTATACAAGATAACTCAACAACACGTTATCCGATTTTGATAAAATTTAGAATGCGAGTTGGTTGTTGATCAACTGGATTTGGTATTGCATTTCAGCAAAATCGACCGTGGGAGAGCCAAGTTATTAAGCAAAAACCAGGCTGACCAGAAAGTTTTGTCATTTTTTTATATGGTTTTTCGGATTTAATTGGAAAATTTTTGAATCAATTTTGTTTAAATTAATTATATTGTTTAAATACCGTAAATGGACGACACCATGTTAAATTTCAGTAAAATCGGTCCAAGGATAGTAGAGAAACAAATAATCCTAGGAGAAAGTAAACCTGTTCATAAAATTTTTTTAACGTACTTTAAAAACTAATACACCGATTTGAAAAGAATTTGCAGATTCGATTTATGCTGTTAGGGTCTAAGTTACTTGCGAATTAGAGGAAATTTTTGAAAAGAGAAAAGGAAGTTATTAAGAAAACTAACTACGGAGAACATTGAAGGCAAAATCTTGCCCGAGATATTTTGTGAGTGCGTGTGACTATGTGTGAGGTATGTATACCGTGTATTAATTTTGTCGCATATAAATTTAAATTAAATTATCTCACTCACATTGTTAGTAAATGTTGCATGTTTCGGTGATGTAAATTGAGCTTAATTCTGTGTATTTTTCTGTCCGTACAGAAATGACTAAGGGGAAATGTTACTCTGTGACTCAGATGGTTTTGTCCGATTTGACCAATTTGATGGCGTGTCAAATACTCAATAAACCAATTTGATTTTTTTGTCCTAATTTTTTTCACCTTATTTAATCTAAGGTGGTCCATATATCCTTCTATGCATTTATTGGTAACAAAACTACTTTATTGCTAAGAAAAACTGTGTTTGAATGTTTTGCCTGATTCAGTGTGTTCAGCCTTAGCGAAATCCAAAATCAAAACATCCCTTTCATGATTTCATTTTGTAATATCCTGTTTGCGCGAAAAGTATTAGTATTCTACTATTAGAATGTGATGTGATGTGCAGAAATTATCTAAAAATTTTCCGGCATGATTTTAATTTTCGAAACTTTATGTGCTTTTAAAAACTTGACTTTTTGCTAAGTGATTTACTTTAAAAAAAAAAAATAATTTTTACAAAATGGTATAAAATGAATATGAGAGAGAATTTATAAATGTGGTAAAATGATAATAAATTGAGAAATTCGAAGTCCATACTATACTTAAAGTCTTAATTCCTCTTAAATAAATTCAAAAGAATTTAAAACTAATTTCCTTTTAAGCCTTGTAAATGCATGACACTAGATCGATTTTGTTTTCTTTTTTTTTGTTTAAATCATTTATATAAATGATAAACTGATATAATTTTAAAATTAACACTTAAAAAAAAACAATCGATAGAAATTATTTAAATAATTTTCTAAAATTTTTAAAAATTTTCACTAAAATTCTCACTCATTAGTTATTTCGTTTTTAGTTTAGGAAAATCCCTATTTGTTTTCTTGTATTTATTTTCATATTTTGGACCACATTTTTAAGATTATTATCAAATTGAAACAAAAAATTCTGTAAAACTCTAAAAATAAATTTTTTTGTAAAAAAATGTAAATTTTTTTCTTTCTTTTTTTAATTATTGTTTTAGATAGTTAAAATTTTCGATATGTAAAATTTATCAGTTTTTTTTTTAATATATTTTTTATTATTGTTTTCGTTTGAATTAATTTTTCTTAACTTATGACTTTTATTTGAAAGAAAAAAAAAGAAGTTTTCTAAATTTTGTTTTTTTTTTTTAGATTATCATTTTTAAAAAGCGGTATTTTTAAAATATTTAAATACATATATATATTTTCTTGTTTTTAATTATTTCATTAAAAAATATATTGTTTTACGGATTCTTTCATTATTTCTAACATAATTTTCTTATTTAGCATGTTTTTCTTTTGTTTTTACATAATACTGCTAGTTTTCATCAAAACGAAAAATTAAAACGCCAATAAATTAAAACAATGTCATTTTTTTTTATTTATTAAAAATTCAGCTTAAAAATAATGAACAAAACTATTTTAAAATTAGAGAAACAAAAAATAAAAATCAAATAATATTTTCTACAAAAGAAAAAAACAAAACAAAACATAAAAAAAAGAATAAACAAAAACAATAAAATCTCAACACTAAAACAAAATTGAAATCTAAATAAAACAAATTCACTAAAAATTAAAACAAAAAAATTACCTAATTTTATAAAATATTGTCTGTACTTTTATTTTGTTTTTTTGTTTTTAATTTTAATTTAATTGCAAATTCGAAAACAAAAAATCGACAATATTTTTAAGATTTATATTTAATTATTTAATAACAACATTTAATTGTTATTTTTTTCATTTATAATATGTTTCTAGTACATATAAACATCAAATATACATTTTTACATTAATTAACAAAAAAAAAAAAAAAAAAATTATGATAATATTTAACGCCCAATTATGAAAAATTTCATTTGTTTTCATTTTAATTAAAGTACATTCTCCATTTTTTGCTGTTTTTTGTTTTTATTTTTTTTTTTAAATAAATAATTAATAAACTTTTATTTATCAACTAATTTTTTTGGATAAAAATTAAAAGCTCCTAAAAGAATTATAAAACCAAAAATTTAGAATTTTCGAAATAATTTTTGTCGCTAATTTTTTCTAATTAAATATTTGTTTTAATTAATTAAGTTTCTTTTTTTTTGATATGGTAATTAATTTTGATATTGCTGACTATATTAATTTTATTTATTTAATTTTTGGTTTTTTTTTCTCTTTTCAAATAATAAATTAAAAAAATTGAATAACATAAAAAAAAAATGTTAATTAAAAACGAAAACATGTCTTTTTTGTATTCTGTTTAATAATTCAGTTAATTTTTTTTATTTTATTGGGATTTTAGTTTTCTTTTTGTGTGTTAATTAAATTATAAATTCCTTTCATTAGAAATTAAATTTTTATTTTTATTCTTACTTAATTTTCAGATGAATTGAATTGAAAATTAAATTTTTTTTTTTTTTAATTAGATTTTTTTTATATTAGATTTTTTCTAATTAAAATAGAAAATCCCTTTTTCTGTAATTAATTCCTTGCGTAATTTTCTTTTTTACTTTTTAAGATGATAAAAATCTTAATTTCTTTTAATTTTTAATTTTTAAAATTAATTTTCCTATTTTTGGTTTCAATAATATTGTCAAATAAAATATACTTTTTTGTATTATTTTCACAATCCGCACTTTTTTTTTCTTTTTATATAATTCCATTTTTATAAAATTGCTTAATTTTTATAATTTTAATTCTTTGTTTTTATTGTGGTCTGCGATTTTTATTTTATAAACAATTAGGCGGTTTTTTTTTCTTTTTTGGTTTCTTTTCTAATTTAATTTTGTTGTAATAATCAAAAAAAAACCAATTTGGTTTTATATATTTGTAATTACAAGAAAATAATTAACAAAAAAAAATTTTTTTTTTTTCAAAACTTATTAAAATAAAAACGATAATAAATATTATTTATTAGTTTTTTTTCTATAAATAAATACTTTAAATTAAATTAAATTTAATTAGAAAAGAAATTCTTTTTTTTCTCGTTTTATTAACAAATATTATTGTTTATTAAAATGAACAAAAACTAATTGCACCGAAAAGAATTCTTTAAAATAATATTAATTAATTAATTGATAATAAAAAGAGGAAATACTACTCAACTGTATGAATAACGAAAAAATTACATAATGATTCGAAATTAATTAATATAATATTTGTTTAAAAAGATTTATAAAATTTGAATTAAACCTCAATAACTTTCTTCAGACTTTAATACTATATCATTTTCTTTTTCAATAATCCCTTCGTTTGTGGCATTATTCCAAGCACCGTTCATGCTTTTCGATGATGAAAAACATAATTTCATTATAAATGGAAATTTTGTACCTGAAAAGGAAAAGAAAAAATACAATTAATATTATTAATAAGAAATATCTTCTAAATATGATAGAATAAAATTTTCTTGCAGATATATTCATAATAATATCGTTTTTCTTTATACGACGATTCCATTGGACTTATTTCAAGACTTATTTTCAGTCTACGGGCGCCATTTTGAAGACATTCTTAATTTTCAACTGGACATATGATGTCCTGACATTTTATTCATAAAAATGATGTTGACGAAGAAAAAGTCTAATTTTTAGAGTCTCCACAAGACTTTTTTATCAGTTCCACTGAAAATAAGTCCTGAAATAAGTACAATGGAGTCTGAAAGATATTTTAAGTAATAGGGACATAACAATTTTGTATCTTTATATGAACGCACCCTTAAACATTAATAATGACCTGTCAATGTCAAAACGTAGATTAAAGTCAACATTTTCATCATGGTAAAGTTCACGAACGAGCAACGCTTGGAAATTATTAAAAATTATTACCGAAATTCCGAGTCGGTCGCCGCAATTTTAAGAGCGAAAAATCATCCTCAGCGATGGGCTCATTTTTGGCTAAACGGATTTGTCAACAAGCAAAATATGCGTTATTGGACAGCAACAAACCCACATGTGCTTCAAGAGACACCATTGCATCCACAAAAAATCACTGTATGGTGCGGTTTACATGCCGGAGGTGTGATTGGGCCGTATATTTTCGTTGATGCGAACGATCGCCATGTTACCGTCAATGGAGAGCGCTACCGTGCCATGTTAGAGGATTATTTTTGGCCAGAATTAGATGAAATTGATATCGGCGATATGTGGTTACAATAAGACGGCGCTACAAGCCACACAGCACACGTTACAATCGTTATGTTATGTCCTTAATGAAATACCCTTTATAATTATTTATACAATTAAATTCTTACCTTTCCCCTCAATTGGTAAATGATTACATTTCATGATTGCTAAAACTGCTTGTGCAATATTTGAAAATTCAATTAGACCAGATGATGAACGTTCAGTTTTTAATGGGAACATTCGAACTGATGTTGGTGGTACTTCCTTAATATTAAAAATTCCTATTAACTGCTCTTCCGTCAGTCCAGGTGGTGTATTGAAAAAGTGTAAGATCTAGAAAAAAAATTCAAAAAATAACGAAGTATTTAATAAGGTTATGGCTGCAATTCTCAAATCGTAAATTCAATCTGTAACCGTAAAGACCCGATCATGACCTAAATTGGTATTCTCAAGTCATATGTATCTGTAATTGCCTGTAAGTTCCTGTCAAATCGTCTGTATCTTTACGATCGAAATTCGTCCTTTCGCAAATGAAATCCACTCTTTTGCAAATCAATTGTAAATTAGATTTCCAAAAGGGTGAATTTCATTTGCGAAAGGATGAATTTGATTTGCAAAAGAGTGAATTTCATTTGCAAAAGGGTTAATTTAATCTAAAAAACTTGTATATAAGACTCTAGGGGGTCCTAAATTAAGGGCTGCAACAAGCGTACCTTACTCGGTGGTTGAATTCGATTTTTACTGGCTTGAGCTGGTGAAAGGAAACGATTATTTTTTGATCCAGTATACTCTTTAAAACTTGGTGTGTGATCTGGAAGACTAAATGGATTTATGACTTCCGAGAGGAAATTTTGTTTTGAGAAAGCTATCTGAATTTTTCCATCATTTCCAACAGGAATGTTGTTTAGATGTTGTACACAACGTTCAACAGCAACCGAATCACCCATTTGCACCATAGCTGTACCCTCCTTGGTTTTTAAAAATTTTATCTGAAAAAAAAAAAAGATTAGAGATTTTAGATTTTAATTCATTTCATTCTATAATTCATAAATAAGGAATAAGCTATACATAATCAAATTCGACTTCTACTAAAGTATGTACAAAATTCCTTTTTACACTTACAACCCGAGCGGGAAACATGAAAAGAAACATGAAAAACGATGTTTTTATAAACTTAAATGCAGTGGCGGCTCGTGACTATCTGCGGAGGTGGGGCTAATTCAATATTTGCCTAAAAAAGGTCATTCCATATTCTAATATTGTAAACAAATTTATGGAAGTTTCTACTTCATCCTAGAGGTATTGAAATTAAAGTGGTCACCGAGTTTTATCTGATTGGTTTCCCAAAAGTCTATAATGACATAACGAATGTTCGCAATCGATTACGATTATATTTATGTAGGTAACCAATATAATTAATATAAACGGAATTGCTTTACAAATTTTCCAATTAAATCCGAAAAACCATATAAAAAAACGACAAACTTTCTGATTACACAGGTTTTTGCTTAATAACTTCCTTCCCCCTTGGTCAATTTTGCTCAAATGCAATACCAAATCCAGTTATGGATTAACTAAATAACATTCTGAATTTCAAAGAAACCGGATAACGCATTTTTCAGTTATCTTGTACACGGACTGGAGGACGGACATGCATAAATCGATGTAACTTTTGATTCTCTACACAACCATACCCTTGAAACCTTTCTACGATGATTATTCCGATGTGTTACACTATAGGGGATAAATAGCCAAAAAATTTAAAATAATATTTCAAAATTTTTCTGTATAACTTTTTCAAATGTACTCTAAATCACAGCCTGGCTGGTCCCTGAAGACATAAATTTATTCTGAAAATTTTATTCTAATCGGTAAATTCATTTTAAAGGTACATCAAAAACCTTTAAGAACACTTTTTTCCTACGATTATATCTTTCTCCACAATCCTAGATGGATATGACTGAAATTTTCTGTTGTAATGCAATACCAAATCGAGGAATAAGAAACTCACGTTGAAATTTTAATTTTCAGAGGAATAAAAAAATTTAATTATTATTGAGCTTCCAAATAATTTTAGTAAACAATTTAAAATACTTCACCGGAAATTTTAATAAATAATTGAAAATTTTAAAATCTTAATTCTATATGAAAATTTTGTGCAAAAAATTTTAATTAAATTCATTAAAATTTATTTAAATAATTAACATTTTTTTATACCTATTCATTATACCTATTTCATTATAAAGTAAGCTATCAAAATAAATTACAATTTTTTATCTAAATAAAGAATTCAAAAATTTAAAAAAATTATCAATTTCATACAAAAATGGCAAAATCTCGGTTCTTAGTTTTGATAATGGTGTTTGAAATATTATCATATCATCTGTGTAAAAATTGAGAGTTAGATTTCCAAACAGAGAGAATAAAGAGAGATATAAATATGAAGATATGCATTAAAATGGTCAAAACTTGAACTGAATACTTTCTTACGCGAACAATACTTCCACTAATCATCTCTTTGGGGCTGATTTAAATTAGCACAAAATGTATGAAATTTTAATACACAGAAACAAGCAGAAGAAGAAAACAAAATGTGTGGTGTGTAATGATTTTGTTGTTGGATTGGGACTAAATTTGTTCTAGCCCTTTTTCGAATGATTTTCTTCTGTTCAAGCTCATACAAATATTCGATTCTGATGGTTTTTTTGTGTTTAAGCTAGTGAAATTTTGTGTTTCTTTACAATGTTTTGCTGTTTGTGTTTACGCTAGCGAGATTTTTTTTTCGTTTTTTTTTTTAAATAAGAAAATAAAGCAAAGGTTTTCATTTCATTTATTTTTGTATTTAAGTTAATATAATATATATATATATATACATACAATATATAGCTTTTCGTTTATGTTTGAATTTTCTAATATTGTATATTTTTAAAATAAATTTTAACTGAAAAATTTCAGTTATTCGGTAGATTTGCTAGGTGGGGCTTAGCCCCATTAGCCCCTAAGGTAGAGCCGCGCCTGCTTAAATGAGTTTTATACGATCACAGCGTAAAATATTTTCAATCCGGTCTTAGCCGATCCGATACTAATTTGGTTGGCCGAATCGTATTTTCGATGGGATTTGATTCAAATCGAAATACACGATTCCACTCCCGATTATAAAAGTTTTTTTATTTATACTAAGGCCTTATTTCGCACGCCTGTTTTTAGGTTTTGTTTGTTTTGCATAATTTTGTAAAAGAGATCAGTATGGCAACAATCGCATGCTCCCTTTGTCATGGTCCAAAGGGCGTTACTGCATTGAGCGCTCATTTTATCGATCGTGCATAAGGTTACCTAAAGAGAGTAATTACTTTACTTGTTCAGAATGCTGTGACGATATGCCTTGTCACATTTCGAAATTTTTGAAGTTCACTTCATCTAATACTGAGTTAGTGAAAACAGTCCAGGATTCTCCAAGCGTGGATTAAAGTCAAAGCAATTGATGAGAAATTATCCAATATTGGAGAAATTATCGAATACTCGTGCGGACGATATCGATAAACTCTCTTCGAGTTGCCAAATAATACAGCACGACCTTTTCAGACTATTAAAAAAAACGATACAGTTTGAATCTAAACTAAAAACCCTTCAGAATAATGTCTCTGAATTTATGCGTACTACTAATTCATCATCGCCTGTTGCTAGTGGCAAGTCATTATCTCACATGAAACTTAAAAGTTGGATCTGCTGCATAATCACTTTCAATCCTGCACATCTTATCACCAAACGCTGCATTTACTAATTTGAAAAATTTAATTTCCAAATTCGATGTATCTAATAGTAATTATAATAATAGGCATGCCACCGTCACTGATGTTTCTACCTGATCTAGCCCCCGAAACCTATGTGAACCCTTGATTAATGAGAATAATGTCAATCAATAATGGTAGTACTGGTGATGGCGATAGAGATAATATCATTAAGGGCAATATTAGTGATAGTAAAAAAGAGTCAATAAAATTATTATTGATATTTTATTGTATTTTAAGTGACATAAGTCGAATTTTTACAAAAAAGAGGTAAGGATGTTATAGCAGTAGTATTTTCTAAAATTTTAGTTTACTGAATTTACTATAAAAATTAAATGGCACCTTTTCCACATTTCTTCCTTTAAAAATGTCAGAAACTAATTTTATAAAAATGACAAAGATACCAAAAAAAGAGAAAACTTTCTTTTACATTCTGTATTTACCATGTGTACTTACCCTGGCAACATTCCCGTAAAGGCAAACCAAATTAAATAGTTTGTCTGTGTTTGAAGTCTCATGGTCGAGGCCGTAGACCATCATAACTGCTCCCTGCTTTTAGATGATGATAATAATTAAAAATGAAGGTGAGAATTCATATCCAGAAAATTGTAGTGGGAGTCCAGAGTAGAATATTGCCGGAAGAAGAACAATAATATAATCCAGTATTTCAACAAAGCAGGAATATCCATGATGTTATAGAATGATTGGACGTAGCAAATGTTATCGGGGATGAAAAAATCGTTGCGCAAAATTAAAAAAAAAGGAAAACAATTTTCATTAGTTTAACTTTTATTTAATTTTTTTTAATAAAACTTACTTGTTGTTGTGCTTGTGCTGCAAAATTTACAGGTCCATTACGTCCGGGTGCAATTGGTGGCTCTTTCATTAGACCGGTCGGATGAATTGGTGCACCTTTCCAACTTTCAGTGGTCGGATGAAAATCCGGTGGTCCATAAGGTGGAAAACCAGCACCAGGTCCCAGCAGTGGCGGTTCTTCAAATCGATAATAATTTCTCATAAGCCCAACTTCAACTTTTTTCGTTTTATATTTTATTTATTTATTTATTTTTATTTTTTGAACATAATTTGATTGGTGGTTTGAATTCAAATATTTTGGTAATTGTGATGATGATGTTGGGTTGGATTTTTTTTTTTTTTGGTTTATAGTTTTATATGTGGATAGTTTATTTTGCATGCGACACAATACAATATAAAAAAAAATGAAAATAAAAAAGAAAATTAAATATTAAATTCATGCAATAAAAAAGTAATATTAATAACTATTAATAAATTAAGATGGAATGAAATGTGCAATGAAATTTTCGGGATAATATCGATTTTTCGGTGAGAAATAAATTATGTACATTGGAGTTTAGAAAAAAAAAAAATTATATATGTAAAAAGCGAAATATACATAAAAAAGTTATTATTATAAATATAGAATGTAAATTTAAGAAAAACCAAAAACCGTGAATAGAATATTTTTTAATTTAAATCTATCGAGAAAAGCTAATTTTATGGTCTTTATTTTGGGAAATCTTTAAAAAACAATAAATCACAATTTCTCAAAAAAGTTGTCTAGAAAATAATTGGAAGTTGGAAGAAAAAATTAAGAAAATGAATTTTATAAAAAAAAATACCAGATTATCCGTCCTAAAATGGGTTCTTAGAAATTTCATTTACAAATCACTGAAAATGAACAAAATTAATACGAGCGCAGTATATTAACTCGATATATTATGGATCTTAGAAATAGCCCCCTTTAATCTACTCTACTATATTTGCCCAGTAACCCAACTGGAGATATATTTCATATTATAATAA
This sequence comes from Xylophagus ater, assembly GCA_963422695.1. Classification (NCBI taxonomy): domain Eukaryota; kingdom Metazoa; phylum Arthropoda; class Insecta; order Diptera; family Xylophagidae; genus Xylophagus; species Xylophagus ater. Next base: position 41,107,928 of record OY730478.1, read on the forward strand.
GTCACCTTATTTCGAATGCACATTCCAAATTTCATAAACATTCGCCAGCAATTGAATGAATTTGGTGCATTTTTCTGTATTTGTACAGTAACAAGACCCCGAGGTAAGACATTAAAACGATTCAAGTTCCCCGGTTAGTAAAATAGTTCCCGAAGAAGATGAAAAGAGATAAAACAACTTAGAAGTGACCGCAGCTCCACAACGGGCAGAAACCGATTCCGAATTGATACCCATGAAAAGCTATATAAGAAGTTCAGTATGTACCAGAGCCTATAGCACAATCCTTTTTCGAACACATTCCGATGTACGAAAATAAGAGTATCTTTTTCAGGTTGATTATTTTATACCCAAAGAAAGGAAAAAAAACAGTAATATCAAATTCAATGCTTTAATCAATAATAATGAAAAAATCTAAATGCGAGAATAATGAGAAGGGATTCTTCTTAGGAAATGAAAGTTCTAAATTGATATTTTGGAAACATTACATTTCTCGAAAAAACCAAAATCTGAAAATAGTAACTGGGAATCTTTGAATGTCTATCGTAAAAGTTCCACAAAAACCATCGCAATATTGAAAAACTCATCATCATTTGATAGGAAGGATATATCTGTGAACTTTATAACTTTTATATTATCAACTTCGCATTTACATATTACATGAAAACTATAAGCAAAATGTGATAGTGAAATGAACCTGCAATAATGGTAACGTTTACTGCGAAATTTTACACTCTATTCGAACCAAATGTTTGGAAACAGAATTTAATTTTAAAATTTTTGGATGGTTTTCCGGCACTCACGAAGTATTTAAATTTTATGGCCAAGTATCATAATAGAAGTCGAACGGGAAAAATGAGAATAGGTAAAGGTTTTGCTGAAAGGTGTTGAAACATTTTTATGATGTAATTTTCATTCTATGGTTTAATGATTACCATTGGGACTAAAAGAAAATATCATTTCATACGAGTAGGTAGGTATGCATACTGAAACATTTTCTTCAAGTTTACACAAACCATATAGATGTTCTTTATTCATTTAGAATTTCATTCTTTTACTTACACGAAAGCGGGATTAAAATGGCGAAGTTTTTATAATAAAAAAAAGGTTAATAAATATTGTATTACATATTATACCGATATACGAAAATCCTGAGCATTATTTTGAAATTAATTATTTTGTCTTTGTATCCAAAACCCAAAAAAAAACAGCATTATAAGGTAAGTATTCCAAAGGCCGCTATAGTATATAATGACCAACCTCATAATATGTATACATGATCCACTATTTTTCTTAAAAATGTCTCGCGATCTATCTACTAAAATCTTTTAAACCAACATGATTATTTATTAATAATATTAGTAAAAAAGTCCCTTATACAACGGGACACCAAAAATCAAAATCGGGGGGAAAATAAGAAATTGGCTACAGAGGCATCCGCTGTCCGTTATGCTTAATCTACACTGTCGGTTTTTGTCAGTTGTTGTAACATAATGCAGTGATGTCAGCGAAGTGAGTGTCTACTGACAAAGTTTGCCAGTGCACTGGCATATACCAAATTTGGTTGAGCCGTCTCCAAGTTTCATAGTGGGTCAGAGGTGGAGGAAGGATATCACTTTTGCATATTATATATTAAGATTTATTGATTGTAAAGTTGTCACAAAAAAAATCAGATTAGATTTTATTTCCGACGAATATGATCGAACAAAAATGGTTCCGACTCGTTGGCCATGGTATATAGCATAGAATTAGGAAAATTTATTGAAATTACTGCTTACGTACACGTATTAATATTTTTCTGCGTTGTTCTGCAATTTCCTTAAAAAAAAATATTTGATAACAAAGCGACTTAAAAAAAACCCTCCTTTTCCACTACATAAATTATAAACAATTTTCTTGCAATTGCACGGTGTTGTGCGTCTAGAATTTCGTACATTTTATTGTAGTGTTAATTCTTCGTGAATTTTTGACCAAACATTCCGCAAATATCATTTCATTTTTGAACAAACTCTTTATATACTAAATCTGTAACTATATTCTGTAATTATGAAAAGAAATATCAATTTAATGGCCGCCTCTGGACCTTCTGCAGCAGCCGATCCTTTCGAGGTAATTTTCGTTGACTTTTTCGTAAATTCTGGGCGGTATCTCGGCAATAACTTGGCGGATATTGTTTTTTAGGTACTCCAACATTTGGAGTTTGTTGGCGTAGACACGACTTTACATGTAACCCCGATAAAAAAAAATCCAACGGCTTTAAGTCGCATGATATTGGCGGCCAGTTGACGCCACCAAAAAGTGAAATAATGCAACTTAGGAACTTTGATATAAAAACTGCCCTAATTCGGTCAATAATATGCAGACTTTCATGAAATTTGGAATATACAATCTGGATAGGCCAACAGAAAAGATAGGATATGTCTCCATTCGGCGGAGAGGTTCCAGAGGGTCAAATAGAAAAACGTCAATAATTCGTTTAGTAATGGGCGGATTTTCACGAAACTTGAAATGCACAACTTGGAAGCTACATTTTAGATGGGCCAACTGAAAAGATGGGATATGTCTTCACTGAGTGGGTTGTTCCGTGGGGCCCAAAATAGAAGAACATCAATAATTCGGTCAAATTGAAATTGAATTTACTTTCATATTAAAGAGTTATTCCTATTCCGAGCACAACTTTTTTTATAAAAGCATTCCCATCCCAATTGAAGCGGTTTTTTGGGGATGATTATTTAAGTCAATATTTGATGATAGAAAAATTTTTCAGTTTTCGATATTATTGTCGTTTCGAACTTTTCGTAACAAAAGTTTTCAGATTGAAAGAAAAACTTTTACATCATGAAAAAGATTACCTGATATGTATATTACATCACCATTATCATTGCTATCATTTTCTGTTTTTCATAGAATGATTTCATGTGATGCATACCTTTTGTTTTGTTGGAAAGGCATATATCGACGCACATTTTAGGGAAATAATTTCGGGATGGGTGTCCTCCAGGAACATTCTTTCTTGAATTTATTAGAAATAAAGAAGAAAATGAGACAGAACGGAAAAGGAATCATACATAAACATATATTCATTGGAATTGAAGGCAAAATAAGACAGATATTTTTCAAATTCTGAACAAATTGAGTCCATAAACTCATTTTCGAATTGAAGTTTTATTTAGAAATCGATGCGATTTTTTCGGATCATTGATTTGTAACTCAGTTTCGCAACATATACAAAAAAAATATATGAGCCAAATTTATTAGAGATAACGTTTCAGTTAGATTTGTTTCGCAATATCTGAAGTAGTTAACAGCATTGGAATACCGATACTTCGGGTCAAATTTATGCATTCAACAAAAAAGGATTGATGGACATACTCTGCTGCTCAGTTTTCTGTTGACTTTTTTTCCGTATGGTTCGAATTAATAATACTAATATTTCCAACATTTAAGTTTATTCTTGTTTTTGCTCCTTTGCCTTTATTTTTCGCCGCCGCTCTGTTTTCGAAAAAATTGTGTGGGGAAAAACACGCCTTCCGAGTATCATTTCTATCGAAGGTTATCAAAAAATCTGCTATATGCATATTTCATGTTTCTACGGTTGGTAATAAATTTCTTATCTAAAGAAGTGAAATTGGTTATCACACGAGCAAGATTAATCAAAACATACTTACTTCTAAACATCTACAATATTATCCTAGTTTCCTTTTCCTAGCTGCTATGAATTCTAAATTTATCATACTTTTTGTCAAGAACATGAAGAAAAATAACGATTTCAAATGTGATGGTTTAAAGATAAGTGCCTAAACATTACATTAGTGATACGTTGTTTTGTAATGTCGCATAAGTTTAAAGGAATTTAAACAACTTGAAAAATATAAATATTTATTACTTCCTTTCATATAACGCCTTCAACAAATTTGTAGTATTTAAACACATACATAAGTATCCGACAAAAAAAACCAAAATATTATCAGTCCACACCACACTTGGAAGAAATAGGCCTTGTTCCTAATTCATTTACAACAGGGGTGCAAAATTTATTCGTAACGTAACCCTATAACGAAATGAATTAGTTATTTATCAAAATTACATTACATAACATTATATTATAAGATTATTCTGAATTTGAGTAAAATGTTTGCTAAAATTATGAGTGCTGAGAAAAATCGTATTCTAGCATTCGAGTCATAAATTTGTTCCAAAATATGAATTTGTGACAATATAAGCTGTTATTATTCGAGTTGTTATGTTTATTTGATAAATAAATATAATATATAATATAAATAAATTGAATTTGAACTTTAGCAAATTTTATTTGAACTTTACAAAAATTAATTTGCACATCAAAAATTTCGTTGCTTATGATCCTTTTTTATGGTACTTGTAAGTTAAAATAAAGTTATGGTTGTGACGTCAAGTCATGCAGTCAGTCAGATCTTGTTATGGTTACGCTTAATTCCTTCTCCCTCTATTATATAAAATAGTTCTTCTGTGCTAGTGAAGATAAAATAGCTTTTATAATTAAAGTATGCATACCTTTAGGCGAATATAAAACTTATTGAAACATTTTTATTTAGTGTCCTTGATAAATTTTTTTAATTGGTTTAGTATTTTGGTTGTTCTTTATACTATATTCATGTACATTATATATTTTCTCGTATCACTGGGAGAAAATGTAAAATGTGTATCTGTTCCTAATAAAATTGCATTGTCCTTTACCGACTACATATAGTATAAACAACAACTAATGTACTAAAACAATTACAAAAACTTATGTTAGGCGTGTATGAATCGGGCCAATCCGCAGAATATTTAGACACAGGCGACATGAATAAAAAATGCGATGATTGCTAGGGCCCCACACTCGTGAAGCTAGTATGGGGCGGAGTCCCTAAGTATCTTAAAAAAAAAATTACTAATGATTAATTTTTAAATGTTTGAAACAATATTTTGCTTGTTATGATGTAACATAACATTAATTAGAACAATACGTAAAATCTGTTGCTTTTCTTTTTATGAATTGAATTGTATTATTATTTTAAAAATAATATTTTGTGATACATTACTACTACTTACAATTACTAATTTTAGATAATTTTTTTGGTTCTAATATAATGTATAAAACTCACGTAATGAAATACTTTTCTCGTTATATAACGAAAAGTTATATTGTTGGAAAAAGAAAAGTGTAATGCTATGATTTCTTGTTCCGTTTTGCATCCCAGACATTCAGACATTTTTCCACCCAGAAAACAACCCAAACTTCGTTACCAAAAATTGTCGTGCAAATATCGTTACAACCATTAAAATAGGAATGTTAAAGCAGAAAATAGGGAAGTTATACAAAAAAAAAAAAAAAATAATAAATAAATAAACCTTATAGAGTTGTAGACAATCTTTTTTTCTTAGGATGATTCCATGTCATTTAATATATGAAATATTTATGGATGTTCATATAAAATACGAAATTGTTGGAAATATGAAGATCATATTACGACTACTCCATTTTTTTCATATCAGAAGTGGGATAGATAAAAATTCATTCTACTATATTATATATGTATATATAAAGAAAGGAAAATAAAATCAGTGTTAATGGCTATTAAATGTTATTTTTCTGTTCTTTCCTGTTCTATATATTGTTAGCAAATATTTGTAGAAATTTTCCGGCCATTCTCAGTCATGTGCAAAAACAAAAACTGCTCATAGAAAATAGTGTCATATAGAAACCTTTTCAGAAAATTCAGGATATATAAAGAATTATAGTGATGAAACCGCATACGACAGGAAAATTGTGGAATATAGAACATGTTATTACTATTTACGAAATGCAAACATTTAATTTCTAATTGGGAATAGTTTTTTATCGTTCTTTATGAAAAATATAAATATTACTTACATTTGGCAAATGTTGGCGATAATAGATTTGTACCATAAAATTTAATAAAAATTATATACATATTTATAGAAAAATAAAAATAAAACGATATATTTCTCGATCGTGTGATGAAAAATGAATTCTTTACGATAACAGACGGCATACTGTCCACTGGCTCAACAAGGGCGAAGCACCCAATCCTTTTGCATGACAACACCCGATCACATGTCTAGCATCTGGACAACTTCTTATGGTAGAAATCCTTCAAAGGCCAAGATGCTTCTGAATATGCCCATTCGAGAAATCGTTGACTCAAAAACCAGAGCTTTTATTCTACCGGATAAAAACAAACTTGTGTCTAGCTGGTAAAAATGTGTTGCTTGTAATTTTTGTAAGCCTCTGTAATCGTAAAGGTCCGATCAATGCCCAAATTGATATTATGAAATTGTATGTATGTGAAACTGCTCTGCAAGTTCATACCAAATAGTCCGTATCTTTACGATTTTAGATTTAAAATATCGGAGAGAAAAAAGGTAAGTTTTAATGCAAACAAATAAAAAACAGACTTTTAAAACTATTTTGCTATCCCCCAAAATAATTGCCCGCAGGATTATAACAACAACAACTATAGAGGAACTTAATGCAAGTGACACTGTTGTTGTGGTAAATATTGGGTATCGCAAAAAGTTTGTGGATTTTTTTGCAATAGATGGCTTTAGAGCCGCATATCTTTAGTAGTTCTAACCCTATCCTGTTATATTATAGCGCGACTGTAAGGTAACATTTCATAGAATATTTTTTAAAAAAAATTGTGAAAATCATTTAGAAGTAATGGCGGTAATTGGGTTTGGAAAATGAGCCAAAATTCTGAAAAATTCGCTGTATTTTACAATATCACTTGGACCAAGGCGATAGAGCTTCGCATGTTTTTGAAAAATTTTGTAGTGTTTATGGTGAAGATGCTCTATCAAAATCAGCAGCAAGTTCGCTCGTTTCCGCTCTGGAAATTTCGATGTTAAAGATGCGTCGCGCTCTGGTGGGCCAATCATTAAAAAAGTCGATGAAATTCTCCAAAAAATTGAGGAAGACCGACAAATCTCATCTTAGGACATTGCTGAAGACCTAAAGAATGATCAAAAAACAGTTTTGAGCCATTTGCGTAAGGCTGGATACAATAAGAAGCTCGATATTTGGGTTTCACATGAATTAACAGTGAAAAATTTAATGAACTGAATTTCCATCTGCGAATCGCTGCTGAAACGAAATGAAATCGACCGATTTTTGAAAAGATTGATAACAGGTAATGGAAGAAAGTGGATCACATACGACTATAATGTACGAAAAATATCGTGGTCTAAGAAGAATGAAGCTGCACAAACGGTGGCAAAGCCAGGACTAATCCACGTAAGGAAATGCTTTGAGTTTGGTGGGATTGGAAGGGAATCGTGCATTATGTACTGCTCCAACCTGGCCCGAGGATTGATTCCACTCTCTACCGTCACAATTAATGCGATTAAAGCATGCAAGTGAGGTAAAGCGGATACCATCGATCAATAGGAAAGGCGTCACCTACCATCATGACTACACACATTTTTAATGACTAGGCAAGAATTGAGAGAGCTTGGCTGGGAAGTTTTGATGCATCCACCATATAGTGCGGACCTTGCTCCATCTGACTACCATTTGTTTTGGTCTCTGCAGAATTCCTTTAATGGTGTAAAAGTGATTTCAAAAGAGGCCTGTGAAAATCACTTGGTTCAGTTTTTCGCCCAGAAATCCCAGAAATTCTACAGTGATGGCGTAATGGTTATACCAGAAAAATGGCAAAAGATTATCGATCAAAACGTCACATATTTGGTTTAAAAAAATTAATTTAAAATGTAATAAAAATGTGTTTGAATGTTTGTGAAAAAAATCCACGAACTTTTTACCCTTTTGCACCTGTCTTCGTCTTCTTCTTAAAATCAATTGTTATTATAAAAATTATAAATTATTAATAACTGAAAGCGTAAATTTATTAAATAAAACAAATTTTCAAAGTTTTGAAATTAATTTTTGACATTTCATAATATTTTACAAGAGTGAAATAAAGACCGATTCAGAATAGCAATTTTGGCGTTTCCGTAACTTTGCTTACAGAATTTTCTGTATGTAAAGTTAGGGTTACATAGGCACAAAACTTGTGAATAGCCCAGTTAGTCTAGTTTTACCCGCGCGCCTATTTAATTGAATGATAATTCTAGTCGAACGTGAGGCGACTACAGAGATCCATTCGCAATTATTTGTTTCATATATGTGGTTCTAGGAGGTTTTGGTTTAGCTAATTTCTATTAGTGATAATGTGAATAGTTTTGTATTTAAAGAATATGATGTCGTAATCGCACCTTCTGCATATTAGCTAACCAGAATTAATTAAAAATTAAATTCCATTTTGTTTAACTCTTAATATAACTTTCAGAAAGTTATAAAATGAATTTTTAAGTTTAATTATTAAATAAACTTAATTTTACAATCCCCAAAATATTTCGGCATTTTAGACCGAATCTAATTACCTTTTGTGTTTACGGAAAGTTACTGGAAAGTTCAGGTTGGATACCAGTTGAATCATATTAACATATATACACAGTTTGCAAAAAAGGTAGATATCTATAATAATTCATTCAAATGAAAATAAAATTAATCTAATTTTCCATTTTAAAAAGGGATAAGAAAATATAAGGGTTTGCTTGGATTACATTTCCAAATGCCTATCCCCTTTTCCGCATATATCCTGATAGGACCAATTTGATGGTCATTTTTTACAACACGTAAAACCTGAACTAACTTTCCCATTCATGTGTTAGTTGTTTTGGTAGTACATACTAAAAATGAATTTAATAATTGATTAGAAACAAAATTGGAATTATATTTTCAGGTCATGTGCGCATTTAAGAAAAAACTTATATTACTGCAGGTTTGATGATTTTGGAAAATAACATTCTTTCCCTATTTCGTGTGGAATTTTTTGTTTCTTTCATTTTTAAAGGAGGTATTGGGCGGATTGCGTCTAATTTCTGTTCAGTTCCTAGTTTGTATACTGTCTCTCTTATACTAACCCGAAATATTGGAGTTTAGAATGTGCGACTAGAGCCAATGAACAAAGATTTTTTGTTCTTTTATGTTTAGCATGTAATTTTTGCATCCCTTTTTAATCCTTTTTGAAGCTTGAAATATATTGTCCAGCTTGTTTATAGCATTGCAGTCCTGAGTTTTCAGAATTCAGGCTCTTTATAAGAGAAGAAACATTTTTCTTATTCTCACGAATAGTCCTCTTTTTTGTTTTATGGAAACTTACCAACGAAATTAACACCACTCGAACTAACTTTAGTAAAGAAAATCAAAATATAGTTATAGGAATAAAATTCCCTAATATTTAAAATATAGCATAACCACCTGGTGCGCCGTGAGTTTTGTTTGTGAAAGAGAACAAATTAAAAATGTAAGATGGGAAGTAATCCTTAACAGTTTTGACATTTTATGATACCCTTATAATGCGTATACATTATACTATATAAAGTAGGCTGCCATATTTAAATTAGGAATTGTATGGCGTTTGTGTGAATAGCACGATCTTAAAGCATTTTGAAAGTTGATAAACATATTGAAAGGTAAAATGTAACTATATATAATTTAATTTTAGATATGTAATTGTGGTAAAGTAAGCCGCAATTTCTTTATTTGAGTATAATAGTTTTCCTTTAGGCAGTACTGCTGATATGAAAATAAATTATGGTTTTATAGGTTTGCCGCTAACTATTAGCGAATTTTAATCACCGATAAATATTTTGTTTGTCGATTAATACCAACATAATTTTGAAATATTAGACGTGATAAAAGATTGAATATCACAATATTAGACTACCAGATGGTGGTTTTTGCCAACCCTACACCGTAATTTATTTTAGAAAACTCATTTTCTTCCATATACCAACAATATGGCGTAATATTTTACATCTGAAAAAGCCTTATCATAATTATTCGAAAATAGAATTTAACGCTTTAAGATAAGAAAATGGATCGTTTTAAGGAAAGTAAAGCTGAAATAAAGTGGAAATAAAGACAAAGGCATATCTATGCTTTCAATTCCTTTCGCTGAATGGTGAAATAAAGCATCTAATTTAAGTTTCTGCGGCAAAAAGAATTCAAAACTAAAGGGTTTATTAAAGGGACTGAAAGCTATGAATTAAAAGGAGAAAATAGGTACCCCACAAAAAAAATTCCTCTCAACCACCAGAAACCTTTATTTTTGAGGTTAAAAAATTTCAAAAGGAAAAAATATTTAATCATTTCTAACAGCTCGCCATTAATCAAACTTTTACTCAAATAAACATCTTCCAAAAATGACGCCATGGAAGTTTCCCCTTTTAGTCTTGTTAGTCTTACCAGTTATCAAAAAAGATCGATTTCATTTTGGGAATAGGAGTGTAACGAAAAGTCAAACGCATCAATAATTTGGTCTAGGCTGATTTTCATAAAAGTTGGAATGTATATTCTGGATAGGACAGCTAAAAATATAGAATATCCCCTCTATTCTGAGCGCAATCAAAACAAGTTCTGACTGTCACAACATTTTTTTTAAAGACTATTTGGTATTCTGAACCCGTCATAAAAAATATCAAAAGTTTTGACCGAAAATATTTTACATCATAACGGAATTTTATATATGTTCTCTGAGTCAATTGATAAATATGGAATAACTTCCACCATTTTTTTTAAACACATAAATAATTTTACACCTATAGAAAAATTTCAAACCTGTACAAACATTTTTGAGAGTTTTTCTCAAATAACCTTGATAGCTCGCTCGAATTATAACAGCTTAAACTGCTATAAATTCATATTTTGGACATAATAATGACTCGTTTGCTAGAATACGAATTTTCGCAGCAGTCATAATTTCAGTCAGAATATTATTATCATAAATATTTATGAAAGAAAACTGTCACAAATGCCAGAATAAACGGGTATGTCTCCAGAATTTATTTTCATATTCTACGAATGTCGCTAGCAAAGACGCGGACACCAATAGTTGTTTATATACAAAATACTTTGAGATTGATTATTCGATGAGTTTTTATTGCAAAAATAAGATGAACACTAACTAATAAATCCTTTTTTTTTGTAGTTGATAACCTTTTTTAAATTATTTTTTTAAAGGAACAAAAGAGAATTTAGAAGGTATCTGTTTTCTTCGCTTTTATATTGAGAAAAAGTGTTTATTTTATTGGAAAGAGTTAAGAATAAAAATGTACTTTTCAGAAAAGTTCAATATTTGAAGTTTTACAGATATTGTTGGTCCGAACTTTTTTTAGACGAATTTAATACAAGTTCTAGGAAAATTTCAATTAATGCATTAAAAAATCGAAAATAACCGCACCTTAATCTAAAGATTTGTTACCATTAACATTTTGAACAGCATTATGCTTTTAAGTTCATCGCCTTTGACCTGTTACCACTTATTTTCAATGACATGACAGAAAACCAATAAAATAATTCATATTTTAAAAGGTTTTCAAAGTCATGCTTGAAAAAGAAAACGTCTATTAGATTTTACTAATTTACCTAAAATAGAAAAAGCCTACCAAAATATCTGGTATGGTAAAAACCACCCAACCTTTGTAAACGTATTATTAGAAATATGTTTTTAGCGAAATAGAACTACTTCTGGTTTACTGTTTGCGGTCAAAATCAAGTGGGCATAACCCGAAAAACAATCTTACGAATTTTGAGTAAACACTGATCAGCGCTGCCACAATTGGGAGAAACTTATGTATCCAAAATCCTCCCATAATAATGGTGAATATGTTCAATGTTCTATTGAAACAATGTCAAGCAAAGCCGCATGTAATTTTTGTTTATACATTTTTGGAACGATTGCAGTGCTGCAAAGCGCGGTTTTCTTATGATAGTATTTGTAAAAAAGACTGTAAATACTTGCATTTTTATATCACGCAGAGTCATTTTAACAAATATTATTAATGAGTTTGTGTGTGCAGACGTGCCTAAATCAGAATTTAAGTTGGGAACTCCCTTTATTGTATGCTTTTTGGCAAAATCGAAGTATGTATAAGTAATTAAATAAATTAATATTATTGTATTCTTTGCAATTTTAGTCTTGATGTATGATGTACTACTATGATCAAAAGGTAAGGTCAATTTTTAGTGTAAACTTCCCGCGTTAACCGAATCGGACAAATGAATTTTTTTTCAAGTTGGTAGGACTGGTAGTGACATCTGTGACAAATTACATGTCAATATGATCATTAGTTTTTAGTTTACGCTTGGTTTTGTGAATAAAGAAAAGTGAATTTGGCGATTTTTACGATGTCGAATTTTGTTGAGCAAAGTGCTATTAAATTTTGCTTGCGGAATGAAATTTCCACCGCTGAAACGGCCTTCGGTGACGAGACTATGTCACAGAAAAATGTTTACAAGTGGCACAAAGACTTCAAAGAAGCCAGAGAACGTGTTGATGACTTGGAACGCTCTGGACGACCATCGACGTCAATTGATGAGCAACACATCAAGAAAATCAAAGAATTCTTGCTCGAAAATCGTCGATTAACAATTCGAGACCTTGCCGAAATGCTTGCAATATCAATTGTATCAGTGCAAGCCATTTTGAAGGATCATTTGTGCCTCAGAAGAGTCAAATCGCGTTTGGTGCCAAAATTTCTCAATTTTGCACTGGTTCTTTGTGAGTTTTTCGCCAAAAACTGCACTTATGTCGTTCCACAACCACCGTATTCGCCTGATTTAGCACCGTGTAACTTCTGGCTGTCCCCAAAGCTCAAGAGACCACTCCGGGGAAATCGTTTTGAGTCGATTGAAGAGATCAAACGTAAATCGCTACGCGCATTGAAGGCTATACCTGAGGATGACTTTTTAGCATGCTTGGAAAAAACGTTGGCATAAGTGTATTGTAGCTGGGGGAGATTATTTTGAGGGGGACGAAATCGATTTGGAAGAATAAATAAAAATTTTTAATTTTACAATAAAATTCACCTTACTTTTTGAACACAGTGGTATGTTGATTTCAAAGATTTAATTCCATATTTTAAAAACAATAATTCGAACGATTTTCTTTTTTTAAAGATTAATTTTTTTTTATTTTGAAAAACACCAAATAGGAAACAATTAGAAATTGTAAACAAATAAATACATGCCAAAATTTATCTACCATAATACAGATTGAAAATTTATAAGAGTTTGTGTGAGTTTCCATTGGCTCAACTCGAAGTTTTTAAAAAAAATTAATTTTTCTTCTTTTCAACAATTTGATAATGAGCGTTGAAGCCCATTTCAAGTTAAATGGCTTCGTAAACAAGCAGAACTCCAGGATATGGGCTACAGAGAATCCAAGAGCAATTCATCAACGACAATTACACCCACTTATGTGTACTGTTTGGTGCGGTGTATCGTCTGGGAGGATCACTGGTCCAAATTTCTTCGAAAATAAAGACGGTGTTGCAGTTTCCATTAATAGTGCTCAATATCGGAAGATGTTGGAAAATTTTTAGGCCAGCTGTGGAAAACCACCATTTGGTTCCAACAAGATGAAGCCACAGCGCATACTGCAAGGGACTTAATGGCTCCTAAGGAATACAAAACGTTCATTTTGTTTCACCCTGTAGAAGACCATATATTTTAAATAAATCTTTTTTTGCTTTTGAAAACCAGCCATGCCCTTTTGTGAATAAGTAAAATATTTTTTTTTTAATCTCTGTTTTGATTCGTCCTTCATAATTATTTAGAAATTTTTAGGGAGAATAGCAGAATAAAAATGGCGTCCCTTTTAATTATTTTATTCAAATTATTTTGAAGAGGTGGTAAAGCGATAAATCACACACACACTCTCAATTTTGACCGTTCAATACTAATGAAACTACCGGGGCAAACTGTTCCCATACTGAGATTGGATTTTGCAATTCTAGGTCTTCCATCTTCTTTGGTAGTACCTACCATAGGGCATAAAAATATATTTTAAAATGAAATTTCAAATATTTTCAGTTTCATTTTTTCTAAACTTAAAATTTGACATTTCACTAAAAAAACATGATACATTCGAATTGTATCAGGCATGATTTCTGACGTTTCGAAACACTCATATAATATGTTTTGCTTTAGTTTGTCAGTATGGGTTGCTTCGTTTATTTTCATGTATTTTTTTGTTAAGACAAATATGATGGAGACAAAATATTAGTAAGTCTGACTGCGGTAGTTTTGTTCGATTTAGTGAGGGTTGACCAATTTAATGGCGTGTACTCATGTTAATTCTCCAAACAATCGAGATTGTTTTTTCTTAAATGTTTTTGCCTGATTTAATGTTGGTTTGCGCATACACTTCTGTGTATTTATTGTAAACAAAACTGATTTAGTGCTAAAAAAAACTGAGTTGGGCTGTTTTGTATGATTCAGTGTGGGTTCAGCCTTAGAGTCGGTTGAGATTGCAAAACATTTATAAGCATGTTATTTAAAATATGCACACTATAGCATGAATAGTAAAAAAGTATCCTTCATATATCAAAATTTTATCACAAAATTTTATTTATAGGAACATTTTTCCGCACATTAAATTTGATTTTGAATCCATATGAAATTGCGCAAATCAGTGAGCTGTGACGAAATCGAATCAATTAGGCTCGAACTATAAAGTATTTACCAAATCTAAATTAAATGAGTTTTCTTTTATTTTATAAATATTTCAAAAGAATTATTACTTTATTGTAGTATAACAGCTAAAAATTAAAATCCGCACATAAATTTGCGGCCACTTCTTAGTAATTATGGAATCTAATAAATTAAAAAATTAAAAAAAAAACTTTAGTACATATTTTCGAAAATATGGCGCCTTTTTAAGTTCGTTAGTCTCGAGAAAAAATAACATTCGAAAATTAGAAATATAAAGAGAAAACTTATTTTCGTTTGTACAATAAAAATATAATACATATAACGAAATACTAACTTAAAATCGGTCTATAGCCGATTTTTTGGTGTCCTATGGTAGAGAGGGGACTCGTATTAGGAGATAACATATGACTTAAAGGATTTTTCATCAAAAAACATATTTATTTTAAATGCAAACTGTATTTCATTTTAAGAAAAATATTTCCCATCATTAACTATGACTTCTATCCATTTTTCAGGCAGGGCACTGATTCCGCGCTGAAAGAATTGTTCATCCTTCGAGCCAATCCAGTCAACGAGCCATTTTCGCCATTCTTCAAGATTAACAATGTGTGTATTAGCAAGGTCATGTTGTGTCGACTGAAACAAATGGTAATTAGAGGAAGCAATGTCTGGTGAATAAGGCGGGTGGAGTACCATTTCCCAGCCAACCGTTTCCAACGTTTCTTGAATTGATTTAGCAACATTCGACTAGCATTAGCATTATCATGTTGCAAAATCACTTAACCCAATCTGGTCGCTTTTCCTTCAAAGCGCGATTCAATTTAATCAGTTGTTTTCTGTAACGATCACACGTGTCTGTTTCACCCATTTTCAAAAGTTCATAGTAGTGATATAAAAATGAATGCATTTACAGTATTTACAGTACGCTGTAATGGTATCAAAAATTTACACACAAAAAATTACATGTGGTAGGGTACCATAGGGCATAAAAATATGTGCAGGAAAAAATTCCTGTAATAGACTTTAAAATAGAAATAGACGGCATCTTAAGTTATTATTGAATAAATTTAAAACGACCAACGTGAAATTAAAAACATAGTCTTATACATATATCGAAGTTAAAAATACACACCACATTCTTATACAATACGCAAAAATATCAAAGCAAACAGATAGCATATCTTCACTAACTACAATATTATCGTCGTTCTACTAATTCCTCATTTATGACATAATTAAAGAAATAAAGTACATAGCTCGTATGTCACACACTTGAGAAAATCTGAAGAGAGCTAAATTACAGATGTTTTCCATTTACATTTTCTTTTGACAAATTTTTCACTTTCATCGAATTTTAAAAGGTTTACCACAATTTAAAGGCTGGTTTATAAGTTTTGAATAACGCAGTTTCGTAGCTGCATGTTTTTTTTGAAATTTCTTGACCTAAGCAAATCAGGATTTGCAATACGTGGTTTCAATTTGCGCACGGATCGAGGAATTATAGTATAGTAAGAAAGTTAAGGATAATTTGGTGTTTTATAAATAGAGATTTATAGAGCCAAAATATGTGGAAATGTGGAATTTTGTTGAGCGCAATAGTTACAAATCTATATTTATTTGTTACGGTTCAAGTAATAAATCGGGTATTATTAATACTAACCGGCTATTAATAATATAAGTAATTATATAGTTCTAATTTAAATTAAAGAATTTGGCATTTAAATTAAATTCATTTTATCCACATAATTTGAATTTTTTAAATGTTGAATCACATACGCAACCGAAATGTATGCACGTGTGGATTTGTGACTATTTCGGTTTAAAATTCCAAATTTCTAAAATTTTCGATGTCCCTTTTCCATGCTTTCACTTTACGGTCATCCAAAATTATTTTGTGGATTTTTTGATGTTTTCGTCCGTAACAGCCTCTTTTGGACGTCCACTGCGTTCATCGTCTTCGGTGCTCATATGGCCTGTACAGAACTTTACAAACCACTTAAGAATGATTGCTTCGCCTGGCGCAGAGTCCGGATAACACTCAGCAAGCCACTTTTTGGTATCAGCAGCATTTTTTTCATCAAAAAACAGTGTTTCATTAACACACGAAATTCCTTTTTATCCATTTTCTTCAAAATAACAAAAGTTGCTTCACTCAAAATGCTATATCTCACAAACTAATAGTCCGACAGCTATCAAATTTATACACGTATCTTTTGAACGTTGGTACTAACGAAAAATTATATGGATTTAATTCTAGTGGCGCCCTCTCATAGAAACGATACGAACTTTTCAGCCGACCTGTTACGTTCCCAATATCAATAGGGAAGAAAGAAAATATAAATAGTTTAAAACAAGAAGTTAATATTTATGAAACTAGGGAGCTCCGCAAGAAGGCTTCGCGCGCAATAACCGCATTCTTTATTCATGTCGCCTGTTTCTGAATATTCTACGCCTAACATATGTAAGTTTTTGCTTTCTGTTTTATATTACTATTTTAACTAACTATTTTATATAATAGAAGGATAAGAGGTAGTATAACAACAAATTTAAAAAAATTGCACCGTGAAGCGTTCTTCACTAAGTTATCGTTCGTTAGACAATTTAGTCTTTCTTAAAAGCTTTTTTATTATTAATAAATAATAAAAACACATAAAATATGTATTCATACTTATAATATGATTATTATTATTTAACATTAACATGTTACATTATTATTTAATTGATATTATTTAATATCAAAATGAGTTTTTAAATTTTGTGTTTAGTAAAATTAATAAATTATATTTTTTGTTATGCTGTGCATTGCTTACTCTAAAGCAGCGTTTCTTAAACTATGAGTCGCGGCCTCTTTTGGAGTCCCGAAGCGAAATGCTGAGGTCGCGAAAACTAAATTCAAACACTTGAATTTCAGTTTATATGTTATTTTACAAGTAATAAAACGTGCGTACGACGCCGTTGCAACTAATGCAATGACAGCGTATGTATATAGTGTATAGTTGATTGTGTTGTGTTCATCTTAATAAGTGTTCATATTTAATACATGGAGTTGTGAAAAATGTAGTGATGAATGGAAAGTTAGTCTAGTTATGAATGGAAAGCTTAAAAAGGACTGCTCTAAAATATTTCCAGTTTTGTATTGAGAAAGTTCACCAGATCCCGGGAAAATACTTAAATATACACCGTTTCCTGGGATGCTGAATATGACCGGAAAATGGAAGCACTATTTGCGTGCAACTGTAACATTGTTTTTTCTATCCAAACTTTGCAATGGGAAGATTGTTCCGGGGGAAAAACGTCAATAATTCAGTCAAATTGAAATCAAATTTAGTTTCATATATTAATATTTCTTACAATAATTAGATAATAGTTGTATAAAATATGTTGTTTTATGCTAACAAAATGTACTTCCAATGGCATTGAAATAATTGCATTGAAAATAATTTATCACATTTGTTCCCTCAGTGTGTTCGGTTTTTTTATTAACAAAGTTAATAAGAGCTTAAACTATTTAAGAGCACTTTACACAATGTGATTTCTCACATGAGTTGGGACAATATTTTCGAAAATTCACAGTTCTTAATGGTGTGAAGTTGGAAACAGCGACTCACATGAGGAAATAATGCCAAATCATTACAGGAAAATTACAATTTTAGAAATGGTTTTAGGTTTTGAAGCAGTGGTGATATAAACAAACCAATTCTTCAGGTTAGAAAAACATGGATTCTAAAGAAAAAGTAAAATTTTACATTAAATGAAAGAAAATTTTTTCAACAGAATACAATGAGATTTTCTCATAAAACTTAATAAACTTGAACAAAATGAGATACTCAGAATTTTACTGATTTAAAATTTTAAGCTACAAAAAATTTGACGTTTGACTCACAAGAGTGGTTATTATAGAGATGTAAAGATGAATATAGGAAAAGTTTGCATGATTTTTTCTCGCAAGATTTGTCTTATCAGTTACTCACAAGAGTTTTCATATGAGGAACTCATAGAGCCTAAAGCGCCCTTTAATTATTAATATAAAATTTAAAAAAAAACATTACGGATTATAATTTTTAGATTATAAATTTTTCTAGTGTGTCAAGTTATATGTGAACCTATGTATATTATATAAGCTCACTAAATTAACGTTCCTCATGTGATATTTACGGGCTGTTTCTTCACCACTGAATAAAATAGACAGTTGGGCTGCAATCTATAAAACACGAAAAATGATATTTATATTCACATTAATGTTCATTCAACTTAAAACTTCAATTTATATTTTATGCTGTCATAATGTCGTATATGTCTTTTCTAATTTCGAATCAAAATATTTAAGCCAAAATTATAATAGACAGAGGAAAAGACAAAAAAAATGAACAAATGCCAGCGTGCACGTCACATCTGCTCAAACGATTATAATGTGCATAAGCTTTTGACGGTACGCCGTCAGAGAATTCTATTTTCCAGATTATTTTTATTAATTTAAAAGTGATTTCAAAAAAATTGAGAACTAATTTTCATAAAAAAGCAAATCATCGGCTTATATTTAATGAAAAAATTGTATGCAATTCAACCGTTAAAATTTCCGTACGAAATGAACTATTTAACATAACGAAACGGAAAGTGAATTAAATGAAAGCATACGATTCATGAAGAATAGAACATTTCTGTAAGTTTGTCTATGCTTGCAATTATAATTCAGTCTTTATTCATGTATTCCTTCTAATGAGCGACATGTATAAGAAATTATTGGTACAGATTCGTTCAAAATAAAATCTGTTCATATTCAGAAAATTTACACGACCGCTAAGAAATATCTTACAAGGAGGAGGCAGGTACATCATTCGTCACTTGTCAGTTGTTATTTGCGCGTTGATGTCAGTGAAAGTATTAAATCCTACCAAATTAAGTAAACCATATGATGACGACGCGAATTATAACCACGATGATAAGTTGCATATGCGCGAAAAATTGTTTATTAGTAAGTATGTAATAAATAATATTCTCATGCATTTAAATGTCTTCAATGGTTCAAGAATAAAAAATTTTATTTATAGTAATTTTACACGAATTGAAAAAAACAGAAAAAACTCAAGCATTATGTATTTTGTACAATGTCGAATTTTGTATTTTGTTGAAAAGAAAAATATGTTTCAGGTTCCATTATTTTCGAGGACCCACATTTTTGAAGTCTTCGAAGTTTCAAGATTATTAACTTATTTTATTTTTCATCTTAAATTTGATTTTAATAGTATTTGAATTTTCTTTTAAAAATAGAATTGAAAGAAAAAAAAATAAATGTAATGTGACTATAATTACGTTGAGTAATTGATGAGTAATACTTTTCTTCAAATTCGAATGTTTATTTAAAAATGTGTTTTAAAATTGGTCTTGTACATACAAACAATTTTAGAAAAGAAATAAAAATTAAGTAAGTTTTTACGCGAGAAAATTTATGACTTAATTGTTTAAAAATTGTGTCAAAACCGATTTATTATTTAAGAATAAAATAAAATTTTGTAAAATATGTAAAAATCGAAAGTTTAATCGAAAAACATTGTAAAATGAAATTGTTTTCTAAAAGTACATACACAGAAACATTCATGGAAATAGGCATTCCTACTACCATATTTGCATATTTAAGTATTAAAAAAAAGGAAATAGAAATTGAAAATACTTTTATTTTATGAAGACAGTAATTTGAAATAAAACTGCTCTCTAAACTAGCTCTAAAGATAGAAAAAAATTTCGCCGATCAAAATGCTCTAATTGACTGTAAAAAAAAAAATTATAGTCGTCTCTTCACTAAGATATAGTGTGACTTTTAAAGAATCCGGTGCCAGAGACAGCTAAATTTAGTTCAAAGGTTAAAAATGCAATTTGGGAAAATTTTTCATTCGTAGCTGCATTCGAATTTTGTTAGCGTAATTGCGGAAGTAAAGAAACACCAAATTTATGCCTATTTTTGTTAATCTAAAGAAACAAAATCTTATCTCGAGTTAGAACTTCCTTCATTCAAGTGGTGGTCGGTTAATAACGTTATAACATCTTTAGTTAATATTAAATGTTTCATTTTTGAAGGTTCGCGCAAACTGCTGATGAATTAGTCAGATGATATTAGTAATCTGTTTAATATATCAATGTAACATACGTATCAATGCATGATGTTTTTCTAGTTAATACTGCAGAATAAGGGCTCTGGTTTCTTCGTTTCTTGAAACTTCTTTCGATAACTAATCAATTGAAGGATACAGAACGCGATTTCATGCTATACAGTATATATAGTATACAGTAAGTAACTCGTAGTACCACATACAGGATTCTACAGAGGTAGGAAAGGCAAGTTTTTTTTCGAAAAGCAGCAGTTTAAATACTTACAGTTATGGTCGCAATCCTGTATTTTGTAAGGCAAAGAAAAGTAGAGAAAAAGTGAAGAACCGAGACCTGGATTCGAACCAGGGTCTCATCAGTCTCATGAGGCGAGGTCGATGTTTTAACCAACTAGACCATTCTACACTGTATCTACCAGTCTGTTCATTTGCCTTTTCCTCTACTAACAACAAATCATTATAACTGTTTTTGTCAAACCTCTCAATTGTTTTACCAAATTCAGTTGTATCCTATTTTTAACTCTTACAATTTACTAAATCTCCAGTACGAATTATTTACATTTAAAATGAACGACTCGATGAAAACTTTTTTTGAAAAACCAGAACAAGAAGTATGTTTTAATTGTTAAATACCTAATGAGAAAAACCATTCAGTGAAGAAAGCACTCCATAAAAAGAATTTAGAAGCGAAAGTCAATCAATCGACTCAGACTGTTCAAATGATTATTCTCCACCTATGCCACTTCAGATTGATGTGACCAGGCGCGTCCCAATGCTAGTTGCCGTCCGGGTGCCAGCAGAGACTTCATATATGAAGTATAAAAAAACTCACATTCAGAAAAAAACAGTTATTAATAAATAATTTTTAATTTTATTTACGTCAATGGTTTTACTTCAAATTAACTTTTCTTGCCTTTTCTATTAAAAATTCATTTAGTACAATATTCCTGAAATATCCAAAATTTTACTACCAAGTTTGTAGCAATTTCATTTTCATAACATTCATTTTTTTTGCAACATATGGGATTTTGTTTTTTAAATTTTAAGCTTGAAAAAAGATATATCTCCCAATGTTACTGTTACGGGCATGACCCAAAATATTCTGAAGGATATTGTAAGATTTGGAAATATTTTGGTGAGACTATTTTCAATCCTGTATTCAAGAACGATTATTTCGTTCTTTTCCGTTTGAATTGCTATTGCCCTAAAAAATAACGATCATTTCCAAAACATAAAATCGCTCAAACTACTGACAAAAGAAAAATAATCTAGAATAAGGCCTAAGTTATAACCCAATCATTATATTCTTTAAAAATTGTTAGGTCTGCTACTCAATATTTGTTTGACGAAATTGTGATTGGCTATGAGCTGTATACTCAACACTAATCTGAAAAATTACTAATGAATAGGTTGATGGTAAAATAAAAGATTGAATTGTTCGGTAAAATAATTCTTTCTTTATTCTTCAATTTTTTATATCTATCTCATGTATTTATATCTAAATTAGTATCTTATATTCTAGCTTATTTGGTAATCTGCAAATCATCGTTCCTTTGAGGTATTTCTCCTGTTACAATCCCAAATATCCCTGATTAGCAGTCGTAACCAAGCAATCGGTATTCCTACTTCTAATAAGAAAAAACTAAAATAAAACAGGCAATAATATCCGTGATTTGATTTGGGATAAAATCAGGCAAAACGATATCCGTGATTTGATTTGGGAAAAAATCAGGCAAAACGATGTCCGTGATTTGAATTTGAAAAACAAAAAGGCAACATTTTTATTTAGTATGAAATCGCGTTAAATTAATTTTGCGTTGTAACTTGATTCAACAACGAATGTCCGAGGCAACGAATATCTTTTGTTATTATATCGACAAAAAATTAACTCGGGCAAAAATGTCCACAATCAATTTTATGAAATCAAAGATAGAAAACAATTCGATTTCAATCTAAATATTAATTTTTTATACATATGCATGTATGTATATACCTTTTTTATAAGTACAATTCGAAGGAAATAATTTAATTCAATGCATTTAACTCGTGCACGAGTTACATACGTTGAATTAAATTGGTTCCTAGTCGAATTGTGCCGAGTTAAATTGTACCTAGTCGAATTGCTCTAGAATCTGGTTTTACATTAAAATAACAATTTGATAAAAAGCGAATGGAGTGTAGAATTCGAAACTTCAACAAATAAATAGCTATCAAATAAATCAGGTAACCCGATAATGCATACATATACATATAGTATTTATTCCCCGGTGACAATTTTTAGTGGGACTATTATTAAATTTGTCCTCTATTCCAGCAATACCAGAAGCACTAAAAGAACAAAAAAAAGCTATTTAGATAGAAATCTGTTTGTAATTACTTCAATCTTTTCCTTAATTGCACAATTCTATAAATTATACCACATTTACGTGACGAGTATAATCTAAACTATGCTTCATCCAAACCAGATCTTTACTACGAAATGAAACCACATAAAACCTAATTCAATGTTAAATTAACAAAAATAATTAATCTGTATTAGTTCAACATTATAGAAAAAAACCAATAACCATGTCGTTACATACGAGTACTTTGAATTTTTTGATTAATTTATTTTAATAATTTTGAAAAAATGTCACTCATCAGGTGTTTATGATAGAGATTTATCTCGAAGATGAATGACTTTTAAAAATCATCACTGGAGAAATTCAAAGTAAAAATATCATCATCAATATTATAATCAATAAAATGTCTATTAAAATTCGTTCAATCTTTTTCAAATCCCACGATAAAAAAGGCCTAAACCGCAAAAATTCTGCAATGTTAATAAATTTTTAAAATGTAAACAAGTCGATAAAGCATTGAATAACTAATAATTAAAATATTCTGTTGATTTCTTTTTTTTATTATTGTTATGATTTTTATGAGACTCATAATTCATAAATTCGCGAGATAAAATTTAAGGAAAATAAAATACAACCAAAATACGGGTTAAACAAATTTCCTAACGATGTGTGGTGCATGGGAAAAATTTCACAGACGATAAGTAAAGCTCATTAAATTTGCTTTTATTTTCCAAATTTTGTTTTAGATGTTCAGTTTTTTAAAAAAAATTGTAAACACGAAAATTTTTATTTTTTGGGGCTTCCAAAAAAATTTTCAGTGCTTTGTTTTCTACTAGTTATCCCACCGTTTTTCTCATTCCAAAACAAATAATAAAGAGCGGATTTATGCGTAAAGCACAACCAGCCCTATACATTTTTTTGTTATGATTATTAAATCGCTATGATTATTTCTTTAATTCCTTGTATGAAAACATGCTGTAATTCTATGTTTTAAGTCAACAATAACATAAGACTACATAATAGGTCTGTTTTATTTGCCATACCCTACCCTGGAGCAGGGTAAATGGCAAATAAAACGAGCAAGAGTAGGAGAAATCTTTAATTCAAATGTTTGTAGCGCTGTTTAGCAACCATATTGTAATGAAATGAGAAACTTTTAGCTAGTACACTTTTTATGGTAGAAAACTGAACTAATTCGGGTGTAATAGTTACCCCTGATTTGAAAGTAGTGTAGGATTTGCTTTTTTCTTTTTTTTTTATTTTCAATGTAAAAATTTGCTCTACCCCAGAGCAAGTGGCAAATAAAACAGACCTAATATTATATCATCACATCACAAAGATACAGGATGCTTCCACCTCCAAAACAGCAATATAAATTACGCCTTCAATCTGATCAGAAATCTGGACCTTTTCAGTAATGCATAATTTGCATACTATGCGCATAGCATGTGTTCAGCGAAAAAATCTGCAGAATCGTCGTCTGTTCTAAAAAGTCCTTAACTTGCAGAAATCTTGCAAAATACGCCATCTTTTGCAGTGTAAAATTTTCACATGCGACTTATAGATAAGAAGAAGAAGACACAAATTTTGTGTCATTTTATTTAGTTTTCTAAATACTGTTGTTGGTAAATTTATCAGATTTAAAATGGATTTAGATGAGAACGAATTCTTGAGGTAAGACTTGAATTGCATGAATCTGTTCAGAAATGCGGAATGAATATATTGCAGTTTTTTATGTACTGCGGTCGAACTATAGCATAATTGCGGCATATGAAGTCATCAAAACTACAATTTCGGCATTACGGAAAAGGCCCTCCCTTAAGCTAAGATCACACACAGCAACTTTTGCATCAGAGTTTTTTTGGTTGCAGCTGCAAAAGTTGCGAGTCTAGTTCACACATGTAAGTAAAAGTGGCGCGCAATCTGAAGTTTTTATGCTGCTGCAACAAAAAATGCTGCAACCATAAAAAAAAAGTTGCAGAGGTGTTCACACATAGCATGCAGCTTTTATTGCTTGCAACTTCCTTGGAGTTTGTTCGTGTATGTATGTGTTAAAAATTTGATGTCTTGTTTTGATTTTAGCATTTAATTTATTCCAATAAAATATGTTTTATGATGAAGAAGAACAAGCTGTTGCCCGTTTAGCACTTATTTTGTTGAGAAAAGAAAAACGACGGCGTCAAAAAAGTAAAAGAAAATTCTGGGTAAAAAAATGGATAAAAGAACGTGAACAGTACGGATTTGTTCATAATTTATTACGCGAATTACGTGCACTCTAGTTTCGGATCTTTTTATGCTGCATTGCAACAAAAGTTGCAGTGTGTGATCTTAGCTTAACCAAACATTTTTGCCTGCACGGGACCAAAGATTAACTATTAAATCTATAACTCCTTTATATTAAGGAAGGAAAATATTCTTGATGTAATTGTTTGTAGTCTCATAAAACATTACACAAACTCCTGCAGAAAGCAAATAAATAATGTGGTTATTAACCAACATGTGACAGAAACACAAAATGTTGCGAAAATACGAGAAGTATTTCGAATAACCGCATTAAAAAACCCAAAATTACTGAAGATACTTTAAGGTGAGAATTCTACATGACACAAATGCAACATCGGTGTAAAACGCAGCAGAAAGTTACATTGAATTCGTAATGCATGATTTTTGTCATGAATTAGGAAATCAATGATTCGATACCAATGGAAAAATTCTAAAAGAAAATATAAACCAGGACGATTGCTCAACTTAGCAACCGTTCTGTGACTAAAATCGGGTTATCGACTTAAAAAAAAAGAATTTCTATTGCGCCAACATTTCGAGAGATAGATCTTCTGCCCCACCCCCAACCCACCGATACCTATGTCTGCGGTAGAATTCTACCCAAAAAACACCGCGTGTAATCCGGCACATAGAGATAAGAAATAATTGTATTTGTTTTAAAACAAATGAAGTTGTGAATAACTAAGAAATAATTTGTGAGGACAATTTTTGAATATTCCATTGCGTCCTTTTTGTTCGAATTTAACCTTTATGTGGGTATGTTTTTATTACATACGCTTTGTATGGGGAATGGCATGCCGTTATAGGTAGAAGCATGTATTGATGCAGAAATTTCATTCTTTGTAGTTTCTTCAACAAATTTAGTTTACATTTGTGATTCGAAGTGAAGACGTTTCTGTTTATTTGTGGAAATAAAAAAAAATAATAAAAGTAAAATGGTAGATGGTGAATGGCTTCCTCCACGACAACTAAGCGCACTTTCGTACGAAGAACAACAAGCATTTTTTCGTCAAACGCTTTAAGAGAGCCAAGAAGAAATAAGTGACCACGATTCAATAGTTGGTGACGAGGCTTTAGGTGAATGTGTAGGTGATATAGGTGGTGATGACTCAGACGTTGGACAACCCACCTTACCAGAATATGACCCAGAGGACGACAGTGATTCAGATGAAGAACTTGAAGATGCACCAATTGAAACTGGCGAATGTTTTACTGCCAGAGATGGTAATGTTTGGTATTCGATACAACCACAACCTGTAAGATTCCGTACGCACAACATTCTAAAAAGTGCACACTCTGGACCAGTACGGGCAACGTACAGAACCGTTCCAATTGATAATGTCAGACGAAATATGCTACATAATTATCCGTGAATCAAATCGAATGACAATGCAAAACATCCAACAAGAGAACCGAGATCATGGATTCCCATAACAAAAAGTGAATTTGATGCATATTTGGGCTTACTTTTGCTAAGTAGCGTTACATATTCTGGTTATGTGCATACGAAAGATTTGTTGAAAACTACATCACATCCATTATATCGTGCTGCAATGAGTGTTCGACGATTTTGGGAAATAAGCCGCTTCATACGTTTTGATAATGGAAACACACGCCAGCAACGCTAACAAACTGACAAAGAAAGCAGCAGCAATATCGGACGTTTTTTTTATGCTAAACAGCTGTCTTCGTAGCTATTACGTGGCAGGAGCCAACGTCACCGTAGATGAACAATTGTATGCTTATCGTGGTGGAACTGGCTTCACGCAATACATACCATCAAAACCTGCCAAATATGGGATAAAAGTGTGGTGGGCGTGCGACTCGATTTCGTCCTATCCATTGCAGGTACAATCAATATTGTTGAAAATTGTTGAAAATCTAAATAACTAAATTGAATTTAATTTTTCAATGCAGGGACAAATCTATACAGGAATGGCACCGTCTGGTGAACGTGAAAGAAACGTTGGCGAAAGAGTAGTAAAGGATTTATGTGTCAACCTTTTTGGTGGAAGTGGAAGAAATATTGTATGTGACAACTTTTTCACTAGCTACAACTTGGCAAAATCTTTGATGATAGACAACAATTTATCTATATTGGGTACTTGCAACAAAAGGCGTACATTCGTGCCAGCAGAATTTGCCAACCCCAAACGACGTGAGGCTGAATCATCAATGTTTGGGTTCTATAATAACGTTACGATGTGCTCGTACGTGCCCAAGAAAAACAAGGCAGTTGTAATGTTGTCCACTACTCATTATACAACAGAAACGGCCGGTCCTAAGAAGAAGCCATTGCTTATATTGGACTACAACAAAACCAAAGGTGGCATTGATAACATGGACAAGTGCTTGTCCGAATTTAGTACCAAGCGGCGCACAAATAGATGGCCTTTGGCTTTCTTTTATAATATTGTGGACGTTGCTGCGTTTGCTGCATACGTAATATACGTTGACAACAACATTCACTTGAAGGCATCTACAAGCCGCCGTAGGATGTTTCTCGATCAGCTAAGCGAGCAACTATGCAAGCCAGAAATGGAGACAAGGGCGAATAACAGCAGAGTATCCAGAGTTTTTTCAACGCGCAACGCCATCGAAAACATGAAAGGTGGGGCCATCGGAGTTGTGGATGCTGGAGCAAATGAAGCGGAGGAACGTGATAGTACGGGCCGCCTAAAAGTAAAGGGGAATTGCTACATCTGCTCGAAACGACGCCCTACTCGTGAAGCATGCACATTATGCAACAAACCAGTGTGCGCAGAGCATTCCAAAGACTTGCCGCAATGCGATAGATGTATTTGAATTTCAATAATTTTAAATTTTTTCGTAGTTTTTTTAATATTTTGTTCATAAATATTTTATAATTTATAATAATTTTTATACGATAAGTATTTTTTTCATATATTTTCATTTCGTTTTACTATACATACCCAGGTGTGTATGCTGTTGCCGTAAGGGTGCAAGTTTGTAAATGGGCTTTATCTTCCAAACGGATGATCCAATCCTAACCAAACTTGGGATTATTGCGAAATTTCAAGTCGATCCGATTATCCAGTTTAGAGCTACAGCGTTTTGAAAACGCAAAACATGCCCAGGTATGTTGCCGTTGACATAAAGGTTAAATGAACAAGTGAGAACAATGAGAAGTGCTATATGTATAGTGACGTTAAGACTCAGATTAGGATACACTTTAAAAGGGATGAACAAAATTAAATGTGAGAAAGGGTAGTGAGTAAATACGAGTAGAAAAACATCAAAATTATAATTAATGTTGATATGAGCTTTAAATTCCCATTTTTGTTTACATTTTTCTGTTTATAAATATTTCTGATGGTGAATTTTTAATGCGAAAAAGAAAAATTCTGTTTGAATGAAATTTCTGGGCAATAAGGAATTTTAATAATGATCTCAAATAAATCTAGGTTGTTTACTAAATTTAATAATAAAAAAATTTCGATTGTAAATTTTTCAGGCAAGATTTTTTTGACAATTTACTAACTTCACTTTTTACGATGAAAAAGAAATGAAAAACATAAATTTTTTTTAAAGAATTTAGGGGAATATAGGGGAATTACAAAAAAATTCCAGGAATTTATAAAAATTCAGCCTTAATGCCAAATTCATCTATACTGCTAAAACAGGCACATGCTTTGAACCAAAAAAAAAAACAAAACCTCCAATGCCAATGTTCTTGTCATTTTAACTTTTGCAATGTTTTTGGTTTCTGAAATTGAACTTTGCCTCCTCTTTTCTGAATTATTTTTATTATTCGTAGTAAACAATAATTGATTAAAAATAGGTAAAACAGAATTAAATCTAAGTAATTCAATAAACCAGACATTTTTTAGGAATGTAAAAAGTAATAATAACTCAAAAATTTCACAACAAAACCAACCACAAGAACGAATTTAAGTGCGATTTGTCTTTTTTGCGTTTTAGATACCAAACATTTCTTGTGCAGTTCAATTTCAATATAATATAGATTTTTTACAAAAACAAAAAAAAAAAAAAAGCCAGAAGAAAATTAAATTGAAACATTCATCAAGTTGGTTATAATCTAAAAACCAGATTCCTATAAATACACAAAAATGATAATATAATATATAGAAACTTAAAATCAGCATATAGACAATATTTTGATACCCTATGGTAGAAATGGCACTAAATATACAGTCCTATAAATTAACTCTGAGAAAAAAAGCACCAAAACTAAAAATATTTCAACGTTTTTATGCCCTATGGTAGGTACTACAAGAAGAGTATATTAGTTTTGACACTATATGGTATTTCCAACGCATAGAATAATCATTAGAAAAGAGTTTTAAGCCTGTAGATGTGTTCCATTTCTTTCAATAAATCGGTTATAAGTCGATTTTGAGTTACTATATGTTTTTCGCATACCTTCGAATATCATTTCTTTTTGTGGTAACCTAGGCTGTGATATCATAAATTTATTCTATATTCAAATCGTTATATCACTTTTTCGAGTACATCTGAAAAACTAAACAAAAAAAAGACAACTATGTAAGCTGGTAACGCAAAATTTACTCTTTAAATAGGTATAATATATCTTTCAACCGTGTATCGTGTCATAATGAAAGCAACGTATGTAAATATTTTAAATGAAATTGATGTATAATTTTTCCAATTATATATCTGAAAAAAAGAAATACAAAACTTTGTGGCTTTTGTTTTATAACTTCATTCGCCTTCGGTCAATTTTACTTAAGAAGAATACCAAATCGAGTTTAGGAGTAACTAATTTGTATAGCAGAATCAGATAACTCGTTTTTGGAATTATCGTTAAGATTATCGTCAGATACTGAATTGGTACACCAGTATTGGCCCACACAAAAAAAACTGGTATTTTATTTCTGGCAAGCCAGCTGATATACCAGAAATAAAAGCTAATGTAGTCCCTGTGTAAGAAGAACAGACAGATAAACTGACGGACATGCAAAAAATAATATAACCTTCCATTCACACATCTAACACTCCGTTGAATTTTTTTATGCGTTCTTTCTGTAGTGACAAAACTAATATGTATTGATGTACTACCATAGGGTAGATAAAAAAAGGTCTGCATTTCATATGGTTTTTGTCCAATTTTCAACAATTATAGTTTATTGAGTTTAGAATAGTTTGCTAACAAGGAAAAAAAAGCAGAAGAGAAAAAAGAATTCAAAGATAAGAAAACCATTTTTTCAAGAACTGTAATTTTTAGTCGATTTTTTGTTACTCCACACTTTTACATTTGTTTTCATTTCTCTATTGGACGTGTATCGATTGATTGAAAATAAGTTCGTGTTTTTCGCTCTTAGTTTTTCCCGCATTAGAATTTATTTTGGCCACAAATTTCTAATGGTATAAAGTACAATAACGAAATTCGATTATTGAAAAAATCTCGAATATAGTCTCGGTAAATTTCTATCGTACTTGATTCGTTTTTGTGCATTTCAAGTGTTTGACCTAAATTTTCTTTTATAGGAATTTTAGTTTTTATGTATTTAAACACAATATGTTATTGCGTAACAAATAATGCCTGCACGATTGAATCAAATTTAGATTCCAATCTTTTTACCAATCTCGTCTTGTCTCTCATTTCCCTACAAATCTACGTCAATCTTTCAGTGCCCTAAGGTTTTCCTATTTTTGGCTCTAACGTTTCTATAATTTATTTTATAGATAATAACGATAAAAAAGGCATTTTACTTTTAATGTACAATATATGTAATAAAATGTATAGACACTGGGCCTTTATATATTAAAAATTCTTATGGCAAACATCGGGAATGTAAAAGTGTTTTCACATAACCACTTTTTTCGCGCAACAAATCACACAACATATTTGCCGAAAAATTCAGCGCCATTTTAAATGTATTTTTCATCAAACATGTTTTTTTTTCTTCACACTATACAAGAAGAGAGGTTATGACGTTATTTAATTCCATCATATATATATTGATCCTGATGAAGTACTAAATCCACAGAAGTAGAAAAATGAACTGTTAAAATATTATGGAATAGACTATTTTGATTTGCGCTGACTTTCTGTGGAACCAATTAACAACGTAAATCGACTTATATTGAAATCATTAAATCACTCTCCAGCGTTGACGTAATTCAATTTTAACGTGTCAAGTGTTTGTGTACAAATAAATATTAAAATGCTCCCTTCGGATTTGAATTGTAAAACTAACTCGCATCGTACAAACTTCTTCACGAATCTATACTGCTCTATTTTGACCTTTAAATGGCATCAATTGAATTTCTACAAAAAATATCATTCGATTTAATGCTTTGGAAAAAAATTTAAAAATAGTGGCTAAAAATAAAAGAAACGACGTCAATATATAAACAATTACAGTAAAAAATTTAAGACCAAAACTGAATTTTTCAAATTTTGAATTAACTATCAAGATTCTATTTTGGATATAAATTTATAATCTAAACTTGAGTTATTTAGGTCGTTTTTATTTTTGGAATAACCTTCTATAGTGTAATGATTAGTACATGTTTTTATGGACAAACGGTTATACGTTCAATAAATTCATTCCTTTCATGTTTTTTTTCTTTTCCTTTTTTATTTTAGGAAAGCATTTAATATTTAGTAATGGGTAAAAACTTCCAATCCCATCCATAAATGAACACATAACTAAATATTGGATGTTTTTTTTTCAACATAATCGATATATATACGTAAAATAAAAACTTTCCGAATAATAAAATTGTAATCGATTCAGAGATTGTTTTACAAGAAAATTTATTTCCAACAGGTGGCTCTAATCTGTAGTTGTGCTAATAATTTGCAATTCAAAATGGTTTCCACTTTCTTATATGTGTAAATATCTAAAACTTTTCCAAGGAGAATTTCCAGTGGAATAGATTCTATACCGATGCTGCCTTCAAACTGGGACGGATGGCTTTATAGCTCACATTCAATTGTCTTGCGAGTCCTAGATATGTTAGGCTCAACTCGATTTTCATCGAGACCTGATGGTCTCAGCTGGGGCGGGAGCATCTTCGAGATGTTTTATATGTAAATTTCTGAAACTAATTTGCGTTATTTCACAATTCGGAAACATATTTTTCAAGCGGTCTGTAAAGCCCTAATGTTCAATTTGAATTGCTAATATAAACGAGCCCGAATACACTGAAAAAAGTGTTTATCCCTGGTAGATATAAAATGACACAACTATATTATTTTGTACTTCTTTGAAAAACATATTGTATATATGGCTGCCATATTAAATCTGTAAAGTCAAATGGTTTTATACTTGTAGAAAATATATAATATCCCTAAACTGAAATATAGTTATCCCACAGAGATAATTTTGTAAAATTATATATCTAATACAAACAGAACCTAGTTCTGCTAGAGATATAATGTAATATAAACACACATTATTTATCTACTATAAACATTTTTCTGATCGACTTCAAACTTGCATGTAAACGCAAATCGACTTCAAATAGATTTGAAAATTTAAAATGGAGTATGAACACAGGCGAAAAATAGCTTAAAAAATTCAAATTTCTTTACAAACGTCTGTCAATTTGAATCTGATTTAAAGCCGTCGCAAACAAAATATATAATTTTTAAATATACAGTAAGTAAATCCAATAATATGAGCTGAATTAAAGCTTATTGTTTGTTCAGGGAACAATAAAAAAAAAGAAATGAAATGCGTGATTCACGTTTAATTAAAATTATTTAACGTAAATAATTCCTTCTTCAAAAATTCCAAAATAAAATATAAAATTAAAATTAAAAAAAAAAGAAAAAAATTAAAATCAAAAAAAATATTAAAGAAAAATTTAAAAATTAAAACAACAATTGAAATTTGGCAATTTTAAAAAAAATTAAAAAAAAATAAAATAGAAAATATTAACAACAAATTGTTATCTGAAAAAAAAACAAAATCCTTTTAAAAGTTTTGCCCACAAATGTATTGCCTCGACAATACCCCTTTCACCGTATGGTTTTATTTTAAAAGGAAAAATCTAACCTTAACCACAATTGCTGTGAAGGCTTAGATCGTATCGACTTTCAAAATATAAACGCTGGTGCTGATGATGCTATAAGTTTTTACCACTAAAAAGTGCAAACTTGAGAGCTCTGGAACAAGTGGTATTTTCCTCGTTCGGCATGCCCTTTTATACAAAAATTTCCAATATGGTGGATGGTGAACCGGGCCAAATAAATATGGCCGATCACAGCTGATCCTCTATGTTCCACAAACTCCATTTGTGGAACTCGTTCTAATGGCACCATATTTAAATGTTAAATGTTTGTGTTTTTTCTTCCTTTTTTTATGATTGATTGAATAATTTTAATTAATTTTAAAATTAATTCAATCAATTGTAATAAATATGTGTATAAATGTTCGGTGACGTGAATTTTTTTTTGTATTCCTCATTAAAAAGAAAAAACAAAACCATAATTGTTGATATCGGCTATCATATGTGGTGTTTTCTTTTTGGTGGGTAAATAATTGATATGTTCATGTGTGTTGTATAATTTAGTTTCGTTTCTTTGTTACGTATTTAGTGTTTCATATGTGTTTTTAAAGAAAAGTTGTAAATTTTTCTTTAAAATTGTATGTTTTTAAAATTTGCATGTTGTTGTTTGTGTAATTTTTGACATGAACATTTTTTTTGTTTTGAAAATCTTTAATGAAAAAAAAAAATGTGTTATTTTCTTTTTTAGGACATGCGGAAGTTGGCCAAACATATTCCGGCCCCTTGAACGGTCACGTTCAATAAAATAATAATTGATGTAGGACTTATGTTCATGCCTAATCGTTACATTTAATTGCGTTTCCGTTTTTGATGATGGTGAAACTGGATTTGGCCATTTACGTAGAGCTTCATTTTTACCTCGTATCTGTCTGGCAAGTTTACACGGAGTTCCCGATGTTTTGTCAGTTTTAATTTGTCAAAATTGATTCTTTCTAAAATGCGTCTGGGAATAAAAATGGTTTCGCCTTCATTGGTAGTGAAGCGTTGAACATCATTCTTAATCCGCATTTTGACGTCTGCTATAGATGTAGACAGACGCAAAACATTCCAGTTGGTCACATGTGAACCGTTGACCTCTATTGTTTGGTTCGCAACTGGTTTGCATGACAACTGAGTTGATTGCTGATGTTGTTGTTGTTGTGGTGCTGTTGTTATTGTTGATTGTTGTGGTGCTGTTGTTATTGTTGATTGTTGTGGTTTCCGTGGCAATCCAGTCAAAATATCGTACCCGGGTTGCACGAAATCTTTGATATCCTCTGGTGTCATTGGTGCTAATTGAAAATCACCGAAGAAGTCGTAATTCGGAGCCTCCTTCCTTTCATTTCCTGATACTGGTGGTTTACTCGGTTGACCAGTGAGGATGTTGACACCTGGTTGTTTGAAAAAACGGATATCCTCTTCGTCCATAGGTGACATGATGTAATCATCGATGTTTAGGATGTCCAAATCAATGCTTTCTTCGTGCTGCATTTCTTACTATTATCTACGAATAAAAAACAGAGTTAGCATGGAAAGGATACATAGAGGTTGGACATGACGCCACATAAGACACCACTGTTGTGACTGGACGTAACGTTAGTTGGTTTGTTCACTTTCTACTGGCAACAAACATATCTTTCGTATGTGTCGTCGCAAATTGTTGTTCTGCGTCTTTACTTGCACTACTCGAATTATATTATCTGCTCCAGGAAATACTTCTGTAATCCTTCCTAAAGCCCATGACGTCGGTGGAAGGTTGTCTTCTTTGACCAAAACGATGTCTCCGATTTTTAATGTAGGTTGAAGGTTCTGCCATTTTGGTCTCTGCTGCAACGAATGCAAATAGTCTATAGACCATTTGCTCCAGAATTGTTGCGTCATGTATTGAATGTGTTTCCACCTGTTATTGAATGTTGCTCTTGCTTCTTTTAATTCGGGTTCTGGAACCAAATTTAACGGTTGCCCAATTAAAAAGTGTCCTGGAGTTAATACTTCCAAGTCGTTGACATTATTATTTATGCGACATAGTGGGCGCGAGTTGACACAAGCCTCGATTTGTGTCAATAAAGTCAAATGTTCTTCAAAAGTGAGTAGCGTTCTTCCAACTACTCGACGTAAATGGTACTTCACTGATTTAACGCCAGCTTCCCATAGTCCTCCGCAATGAGGTGAAGCTGGTGGGTTAAAGTGCCATGTGATACCTTTGTCAGTAAAATACTCAGCAGCTGGTGACATTGACTCTTTTATTGCTAGTCGTATATCCCTCTGCAGTGTTGTATTACCCCCTTTGAAATTTGTGCCGCAATCTGAATAGATGTGTTGGCACAATCCTCTGCGTGCCACGAATCTTTTCAATGTCGCAATAAATGCTGCAGATGTTAAATCTGAAGTTAATTCCAGATGGATAGCTTTGGTTGCCATACATACAAAAATGCAAAAATATCCTTTATATGTTCTTGCTGCCCTGTGTGATGAAGTTTTTAGGCTAATTGGCCCAGCATAATCAATTCCCACATGCGTGAATGGTTTTGACATATTTACCCTAGCGGCGGGTAAGTTGCCCATTAGTTGGCAGCGTTTCTCTTTGCGAAAGGCAATGCATTTTCTGCAGCTGTTTATCTTTCTTGCAATGGTTCTCTTAGCATTCAATATCCAATAGAGATGTCGACTGGTATTGATCATTAAACTTAATCCGCCATGCAATGTATCCTTATGTAGTTGATCTATAATAATGCGTGTAATGTGGTGGTCGCTTGGTAGAATAATGGGATGCTTTATACTATATGGAATGGCTGCGCTTTCCAATCTACCACCAACCCTCATGACTTCATCCTTGTCCAAAAATGGATTTAATGAAGTAAGTTTACTTCCTTTTGGTAATAATTTGTTATTCTTTAATAATTCGTATTCCAATCCGAATGTTGCTTTTTGTACTAATTTATAAATTAGATTTCGTGTAATTTGAAGTTCTGATACTGATAATTGCCCTGTTTTTCTCTTGTCTTTATTTGAGCAATTATGAATAAATCTGTTTATATATGCCAATGTTTTTGTAAGTGACATAAATGATGAATATTTTTCTAAAATATCCGTATTTAATTTAGCAAAGAATGTTAATGGAGTTAATTTTTTTGCTTCTAATTCTAATTTCCCTGTTTTTATTTCGCAATTTGGCCATTGCCCGCAGTTGTTCACAAGCCAGTCCGGTCCCAGCCACCATAGTTTATGTTGCAATAGATTGTTCGCTAGTATTCCCCTTGATGCGATGTCTGCAGGATTGTCTTTAGTAGAAACATATTTCCAATTTTCAGGATTTGTAAGATCCTGTATTTGTGTTACACGATTGGCCACATATGTTTTCCACCTTGTAGGATGACTTCGAATCCATTGTAAGGCGATCATGGAGTCAGCCCATGCGAATATAGGAACATCCATTAACTGCATATCAACTATGGTAGAATTGAGCAGTCTTGCAAGTAAAACTGCCGCATTTAATTCCAATCTTGGAACTGTAGTTGGTTTTATCGGAGCCACTTTTAATTTAGTAGTCGAAGACTCTTTAAGGACTGCATGGTGTGGAATATAATACTCGTTTCTAGTTTCTGTTTTGTCAATTCTTTCCATATGACCCATTGTAATATATTCATTTAAACAGGTTGCGTATTCCTTTTCTAATTTTGGGTTTTGTTTCAATTTTCGTCTTAAATATTGATATCTCTTCATTGCTAGTGCTCGCGATGGTCCAAAAGTTGGTGTATGTCCATTTATGAATGGGAGTTCTACTTCGTACTGCCCATTTGCACATCTTTTGTGTGTATTTTTGAATTTTTCTTCACACTCTTCGTCTTGTGGTTTAAGACGAGGTGTAGTTGCTACCTCTTCAGTTTCCCAAAATTGTCTTAATTGTTGTTCTAAATTTTCTTGGTTTTGGTTGATAGCTGCAAACGATTCAACTCGCTGCTGTGGAATTCCATTAGTATTTCCTAATAAAATCCACCCAAACATAGTGTTAATTGCTATGGGTTCATTCCTTGTACCCCTTTTTACACCATCTTGTAAGATGTCAGCATATACTTTTGCTCCTAGCAGCATATCAATTGGTCCGGGTTTCCAATACGTTGAATCGGCCAATTGCAATCCTTTTATATGACTCCATTGATTCAAACGTACTGGAACTGTTGGCAGACTGTTAGTAATAGCATTGATAACCAACAGCTGCGTTTTAATTGATTTGCTGCTATCTTGACATGATCCTAGTTCGACATTCACTTGTAAATAGGACCATGCAGCTTGTTTCTTATTCAAGCTTGTAATTTGAATTTTTGTAGGTTGTCCTCGTAAACCCATGCGTTTATACGCGGCTTCTGTGATGAATGATGTTTGGGATCCTGGATCCATCAGACATCGCCATGTTGTTAATCGCCCGTTGCGATCCTTTGCTATTACTAGCGCTGTGGCTAATAATGCGTTATGCATTTGTGTTGCCAAAAAAGTTTTCACTCCATCTGGTATATTGGATGAACTTGCTTTTGGTTCTGTCAGCCTAGTCTGACTGTTTGCATCGTGTTCTTTCACGTGCAAAAGTGTATGGTGCAATCCTTTGCATTGTCTACACCTATAATTGCATGGACAACTCGTTGCCCTGTGCTTACTGGAAAAGCAATTGAAGCATCTTCCAGCCTTTTGTATGCAATCTCTTCTATTAGAGATTTGCATACCAATAAACTTCTGGCACCGTCCAACAAAATGTGCGCTGTCGCATGCAGGACATTTTGAAGGATTACTGGATGCCAGATGTACCTTTGTGGTTGGTATTGACGTTTTTGTCGTTACCGCATATGCCATGGATTCCAGGACTCTAAATCTCGTTTGTAAAAACTTTTGGAATTGATCAAAAGTTTGTAATGACTGCGTGTCACCCAACTCTTCTTCCCAAAGTTTTAACGTTACAAACGGAAGTTTTTGTACTATTAAGAATATTAATATTGTGTCCCAATGTTCCACGTTGACTTGTAATGCCCTTAATTGGTGTATGCATTCTGTTGTGGTATCTAAAATGGATTTTATGCTTTTGCTATTTTCAGTTGTTTGTTTCGGTTGGTTTGTCAATATATTCAATTGCGTGTTGATCAGTAATCTTTTGTTTTCGTATCGTTCTTGTAATTTCTCCCAAGCTGGAAGGTAATCCTGATCTGTGATGGGAATATGTTTTAATAATTGTTCTGCTTCGCCAGACAAACATCCTTTTAGATAATGTAGTTTTTGTACACCTAGCAAATGTTTATTGCTGTGTACCATCGATACGAAAAGATCATGAAACGATCGCCATGATGCATAATCTCCGCTAAATTTGGGAAGATTTATGCGTGGTAATGGAATGCGATTTTCTGCTGAATGTATAAAAGTGTGTTCTGTGACACTCGTATTACGATCACCTGAGTCATTTTTTTCTGCTAATTGATCTGTTAAATCAGCTAAGTACTCAATATATTTTGTTTCTAACTCCAAATATTTTTCTTTTGTCATGTAATCGTGTGTACAAATTAATTTGGAGTTTGCAATCAACTCTCTTAATTGTGAGTCGAGTTGATCGAATTCGGCCCAGGCTTTCTTCAATTCTTGAATTTTATTTTCGAAAAAACCGACAGTCCTTTTGGCTAAGGCTGTCTTTTTGCCGTTGATAATTGATTTTTCAATTTTGTCAACCCTAATCGATAACGCAGTACACAGATTTTCCATTTTGTTATTTCCTACCGAAACCACAGATAAATTTTAGATTGCCAAATTCCTATTCTTTAAGTAATTTAAATAAACGCTTCACGCAAATCCGGCTCGAAGGACCAAAATGTTTGTTCAGGGAACAATAAAAAAAAAGAAATGAAATGCGTGATTCACGTTTAATTAAAATTATTTAACGTAAATAATTCCTTCTTCAAAAATTCCAAAATAAAATATAAAATTAAAATTAAAAAAAAAAGAAAAAAATTAAAATCAAAAAAAATATTAAAGAAAAATTTAAAAATTAAAACAACAATTGAAATTTGGCAATTTTAAAAAAAATTAAAAAAAAATAAAATAGAAAATATTAACAACAAATTGTTATCTGAAAAAAAAACAAAATCCTTTTAAAAGTTTTGCCCACAAATGTATTGCCTCGACAATACCCCTTTCACCGTATGGTTTTATTTTAAAAGGAAAAATCTAACCTTAACCACAATTGCTGTGAAGGCTTAGATCGTATCGACTTTCAAAATATAAACGCTGGTGCTGATGATGCTATAAGTTTTTACCACTAAAAAGTGCAAACTTGAGAGCTCTGGAACAAGTGGTATTTTCCTCGTTCGGCATGCCCTTTTATACAAAAATTTCCAATATGGTGGATGGTGAACCGGGCCAAATAAATATGGCCGATCACAGCTGATCCTCTATGTTCCACAAACTCCATTTGTGGAACTCGTTCTAATGGCACCATATTTAAATGTTAAATGTTTGTGTTTTTTCTTCCTTTTTTTATGATTGATTGAATAATTTTAATTAATTTTAAAATTAATTCAATCAATTGTAATAAATATGTGTATAAATGTTCGGTGACGTGAATTTTTTTTTGTATTCCTCATTAAAAAGAAAAAACAAAACCATAATTGTTGATATCGGCTATCATATGTGGTGTTTTCTTTTTGGTGGGTAAATAATTGATATGTTCATGTGTGTTGTATAATTTAGTTTCGTTTCTTTGTTACGTATTTAGTGTTTCATATGTGTTTTTAAAGAAAAGTTGTAAATTTTTCTTTAAAATTGTATGTTTTTAAAATTTGCATGTTGTTGTTTGTGTAATTTTTGACATGAACATTTTTTTTGTTTTGAAAATCTTTAATGAAAAAAAAAAATGTGTTATTTTCTTTTTTAGGACATGCGGAAGTTGGCCAAACACTTATTAAAAGACAAATGTATTAGAAACTTAATTTAATTGAACAAAACTTAGTATTTTAGAACTTGAATACTTTGAGAAAAATGTTTACTTTCTATTCTTTCATACAGCTTCATAAATTGTAAATTAGTAACTGTTATAAGTTATACAACCAAATAATATTATAACCCATAATTTCTTATTTTATTAGATAGAAAATATAAATTAATATTAACCTAACATAATAAATTGTATTCCATAAAACACAGCTTTCAATTATTGTAGTCTTCTAATCCAAATCAACGAATGTCTTTTAGCGATTTCAACTAATTACCAATTAGCTTTAAAATCTAATCAATATGATCTTAAAACTTTTCTTTCAGTCAATTTTATTAATTTATTAGTTGAAATCTCTAATGTTTGTTACTAATTAGGTTTAGTTAAAAATATGTACTAATGCTTTTTTCTGTGCTACCTTCTTTTGATCAATATCAGCTTTTGATATTGTTTGAGTGGGCTAACTGGGCTTGAACCATACTCTTTTGTGTTTGAATATTATTACTTCCTTAAAAAAGAGTTAAGACCAGTCTCCACACAGCCGACATCCTATTCTGACGAGAAAAATCAGAAAAGTAGAAAGAGATGGACTTTTGCAATTTTCGCTAGGATTGTCCGAATAAAAACATCAGGGTCTCTCCCCACACAATTTATAATATTATGGGAAAATTAAGAACATTCCCTTCCATTTTATAGGAAAATGTAGTACCAAATGGTGTTTTCAGCCTTTATCATAAGGTTTAAATTCCTATCACATCTAAAAACAAGCTATAGTGCAAAACGACGAAACTTCTATACGTATGTTCAAATCACGTTACCTTCCGAAAGCCTTTCTAAAGGAAAGCTTTATGAATATGGAAATTCAGAGCGAACGTGGTCCTTAGATAATCACAACATTTGTTGTGATATACAGACAGACAGACATTGGATAAAAATGATTGCAAACCATTTAGAATCTTATAAAACGTGGAGATTTGCAAAACAAATTTTTTTATTTTTTATATACTTCGTATAGAAGTTAAAAATTTAACTTGCGTAAACCATAAAAATCAATTCGTCATAGAAAAACTTCCTATAAAAAAATTTGGTAGTGTGCGACGATATCGTGTATTATTATTGTGGGAGTATGCAAATGCAGATGAAAACCCATAAATCAGATGAACAAGTTTATCTGCGTTTGAGGGGAATCATCTGGCAGATGAAGAATCAGATGGGGAAATCAAAACTGCAGAAGACGACAAAATTCGTAGGATGATTGTTTCTCCCTTTCTGTTTAACTAAATTTTGCATAAGTACATCCCATTCTTTTATCAGAATAGGATGTCGGCTGTGTGGAGATTGGCCTTTACTTTAGTTATGTTTTAAGAGCATATCACAAATATTGATTCGTTGCATTAAATGAATTTCTTCAAGTTAACGTGGAAAACACAGATTTTTTTTTACGTACACAAGTCTTCTCAAATGATCATCAACAGTGGCTTTGAATGAATTTAACTTCTCTGCAATCACACGAAACGTTGCGTGTCGATCAACAAACAAACGAATTTTGCAAACTGTGTTCTGCTGGTGCATCATCATCATACACAGGACATATCTTTCTGTGCGCTTCTGCAGTTTATTTTTTAATTTTTTGAAATAAAAACGTAAAATATGTCGAAAAAGCTCACTTTGATCTTCCACCTTTAAAATGACACCAAACAAATACAACACAACCGATCAGCTTTTAAATTTTTACACAAACTAAAAATTGTTCTATATTATCAAAAAATGCATAATACTTACACATGCATACAAAAATTACTAATACCGAAAATATTTTCCAGACTATTTGTATCTTATTCTATCTATTTCATAAATTTCTAAAATCTGTGCTGAAAGTTAAACCAAAAACGATGTATGAGAGTTATACAAGTACATCGTCTTATACAAGTCTTATACATCGTTTTTGGTTAAACTAGCACAATAATGAGTTCAAAGTCAGAACTTAAAACTTTACTGAAAACTAAATCCATAAATTTTTAATTAGATTACGGTCAAAATATATTTTCACAAAAAATTACTCGAAATTAATAAGAAGAGAGGAGCACCACTTCTACCTTCTATGAAATAGAAAGGTGAATTTTTCAATTAATATTAATGTAATGAAACACATTTACCTTTAATATAAATATAAATTCATGGCATTAAGTAACTAATGGGTGTACTTAAGGTCATATAAAACACCTTATAACAACAGGCAAAATCCTGTTATTTTACATGCCATGACAGTCAACCAAAGCCAATTTTGTATATTTGAAATATTTACTGAAAATAAGTATGGATGGGTATTATATGATAAAAAAAATATGAGAGAGCTCTGACATAACTGTTGCAAGTTGATTACACTCGATATAAACGTTTTAGATTTACAAGTTTCAAATTAAGGTATGTATGAAACTTCGCAGTCTACAGACATATCATACTGTTTCTAGAATTCAATTTAAAGTGTTACCCTGTATATAATTCCGTACGTATATATCTAAAGCCGCCCTCTAAAATAAGTAATGTATATAATATATAGTACAATGGCAACCTCTTCTTCATTATTTTGCGTACCTATAACTTATATGACATGTACACGCAGGGATCGTCTACTGAAGAAAGATATTATTTAATGCAATCAACTCTTAAGCTAAGATCACACACAGCAACTTTTGCATCAGGGTTTTTTTGGTTGCAGCTGCAAAAGTTGCGAGTCTAGTTCACACATGTAAGTAAAAGTCGCGCGCAATCTGAAGTTTTTATGCTGCTGCAACAAAAAATGCTGCAACCATAAAAAAAAGTTGCAGAGGTGTTCACACATAGCATGCAGCTTTTATTGCTTGCAACTTCCTTGGAGTTTTTTCGTGTATGTATGTGTTAAAAATTTGACGTTTTGTTTTGATTTTAGCATTTAATTAATGCAATAAAATATGTTTTATGATGAAGAAGAACAAGCGGTTGCCCGTTTAGCACTTATTTTGTTGAGAAAAGAAAGACGACGACGTCAAAAAAGTAAAAGAAAATGCTGGTTAAAAAAATGAATTAAAGAACGTGAACAGTACGGATTTGTTCATAATTTATTACGCGAATTACGTGTTATTTTTTAAACATTTTTTGTAAATATCAGCATCTGATTTTGATTATCTTTTGGAAAAACTGAAACCCATAATAAAAACATAAAGTAATTTAAAATCGGCCTATAGCCGATTTTTTGATGCCCTATGGTAGAAATGGGAGAGAAAAATTGTGAAAACTAACAATATATCGAGGTTTTTCTTCATAACTTTGTTTGCCCTTTTCAAAATTTTCTCTAATTTGTAAGGAACTCAGACCCTAGCAGCATAAGTCTAATTTGCAAATTTCATTCAAATCAGTGCATTAGTTCTGAAAATACATCAAAAAAACTTTCTGAACAGGGTTATTTCTTCCTACGACTACTTCTTTCTCCACTATCCTTAGACCGATATCACTGAAATTTGCAATGGTATGGTCTATTAATGTAGTCAACCAATATAATTAATTTAAACAAAATTGCTTTACCAATTTTCCAATTAAACCCGAAAAACTATATAAAAAAAAACGACAAAACTTTATGGTCGCCCCTGTTTTTCCTTAATAACTTCGCTGCCCATCAGTCGATTTTGCTAAAATGCAATACCAAAACCACTATAGCAATATCCAAGTAGCATTCTATATTTCATCAAAATTGGATAACGCGTTTTTGAGTTATTTTGTCAACGGACGGACGGTAGTACCAAACATGGAGCATTAATATAGGGAATTTTTTTCAGAATTTTGGCTCATTTTCAAAACCTAATTACCCCAATTTCTTCTGCCAGAATTTCACAATTTTTTTTTTTCTAAGTATTCTATAAGATGTCACCTTTTCGTCGCGCTATAATATAACTTGATAGGATTAGAACTACTAAAGTTATACGATTCTAAAGCCAACTATTGGAAAAAAAAACGCCACGAACTTTCTGCTTAATTGAATATTTTAAGGTTTTTCTCTCCATAACTTCGTTTCTTCATTCTCAAATTGGCCCAAATTCACAGGTAGGCTGGCGTCTAATAGTATAAACACGTTTCGTAAGTTTGATTCAAATCCGTATATAACTTTTTAAAATACATTGGAAAAACTTTATGAATAGGCTTATTTTAGGCTACAACTATTTCTTTCTCCACTATCCTTGGACAGATTTGACTGAAAATTAATTCGGTATCGTCTATTTATGCAGTTAACCCACATAATTAATTTGAACAAAATCGGGTTACAAATTTTCCAATTACATCCGAAAAACCATAACCAAAAAAACGACAAAACTTTCTGCTCACCCTGGTTTTCCCTTTATAACTTTGCTCCCAGTGGATCGATTTGGCTCAAATGCAATACCAAACCAAGTTAAGGAATAAGCAACTCAAATTATAAATTCCATCAAAATCGGATAACGCGTTTTTGAGTTATCTTGTCTACGGACGGACGGACGGACGGACATGCATAAATCGATATAACTTTTGATTCCCTACACAACCATACCCTTGAAATTTTTCTCCGATTATTATTTCTATGTGTTACACACTTAGTGACAAAACTAATATACC
The DNA here is from genome assembly GCA_963422695.1 of Xylophagus ater. Classification (NCBI taxonomy): domain Eukaryota; kingdom Metazoa; phylum Arthropoda; class Insecta; order Diptera; family Xylophagidae; genus Xylophagus; species Xylophagus ater. The sequence continues at coordinate 41,152,787 of OY730478.1, forward strand.
CTGTGGTAGTACCTACTATAGGGCATAAAAAGGATATTCTCATGTGAATTTCATTACATTTTAAAAACTTATCAGAAACAATAACACTGAACTGTCAAAAAACTTGCATGCAGCATGCAGCAAAAGTTTCAACCATTTTAATATTTTTTGTTGCATATGCAACTTTGTTTTTTGCTATTCACACGTTGAAACTTTCCAGGTTGCACGCAATAAAAAGATCTAGTCATGCAGCAAAAAAGAATCGCAACTTTTTGTGTTGTAATGCTGTTCACACAATGCAGCACTCTAGTTTCGCATCTTTTTATGCTGCATTGCAACAAAAGTTGCAGTGTGTGATCTTAGCTTTACCCACTCTTATCTTAAGTATTCAAAGCTCTTTAAAATGTTATGTAAAATAGTTTTCTTAAGCTTAGTGCTGTTTTTTTTTTATTCTATGAATAATTATGAAAAAAAAAACATTTAAAGGAAATTTTTCTTCTGATAATTTCTTTCATTTATAGATTTTAATTCATTAAAAATGGAAAACCAAATATTTCAAAATATTCGCTCTAAAAATTTTGTATTAAAATATTAATGAATACATGAAAATGTTAAACTGAAATTTATGCTAATGTTTACTAAAAATGAAAAATTGCAATTATGTGAATCGAAATTTAAGTTCAGTTATAATTTTAGACCGTCAACATAATCTGATATAAAGGGTTTTTTAATAAGAACGTTTTTCAGTAGGGTATTTGCTTATAATGACAGTTGTGTCATTCAGTTTTTTGATATAATTGCAGTAGAAGGTCTATATTTTATTATAATGAATTCAATTTCGCCCGTAACTTGTATAAAAATAGTTTAAACCCAAATCGTGGATATTTGCTGTCCCTATAATTTCCCATTAAGAATTTAGTGGAAAAATTTGAGTCAAAAATGAGGCTGGTATTGTTTTACTGTGAATGGAGTGCGCTACAGAGACTTGATTACCAATTTTTTATGGCCATCCAGATCTTCCGTTGGACTTTTTTTTGTGAAAAATTAGATTTATAAGAATAATCCAAGAACAATTGCAGAACTCAAAACCAATATCGAACGCGTAGTTCGTGAACTATAATTATGAAGAAATGTGACCGAAAATTTTGTCAAAATAATCGATGTCTACAAATGTAGTCATGGTGAACAATTACCAGATATTGTTTTCCATTCATAAATTGTAGTCTCTACAAGATATTTCAATAAAGAAATTCAGAACTTTCATCCAAAATGTGTTTAATTTAAAATTTAAAAAAAAATTCTTATTGAAAAACCTTGTACTTAATATGTGCTAAGGTGGATGATATTCCAGCCACAAACGAGAAGCAGTCGAAAACTTTGACTGCTCCTCCTTCTAGTAAAATTTTTTTAATTAAAAGTGTATCTTCGGTTTCATTCGAACTTTTCATGCTTCATGAACACCAAAAAGTTTATACTGCGCCTACGAATTCAGATATAGTAACTTTAAAATTAATAATTAAAAATTTTACATTACTAAGGGTAAGAGGTTATATGATCTTCTTTATAACACTTCAGCTATATGATTAAAGCAAGAATCACATATTATCTATTGTAGTATAAAATGATATTTCCATCATTAGTGTTGGGGAAGGTAGAAAAGGTAATAGTATAGAAAGAAAATTATTAAAAATACCCCGACCCTGCATCAATACAATCAAAAATAAAATATAATTGACCACGAAATTCATAAAACAACATCAACCATTTTCCGGTGCTTTTCTCAGGAATGTAAACCTAATAATTTTAGACTATTATTATAAGGAGGCAATAAAAAGGATAATTCATTTATAATTTTCAGAATGCAATATTTGTTCATGTTTGTTCAATAAATATAATTATTTTATTTTATTTAACAAATATTCAAGGAGATATTTGAAATAAAAACGAATTTCGTTCCCTTTAAAGTTATGTGATTAGAAGTAAATATTTGAAAAACCGAAGGAAATTTTGCAATTGGAAGAAAAAAACTAAGATATTAAAAAAAATAATGATAGGTAATACTAGAGGCACACATAGGGTATTCAAACCTTAGTATCGATACTACAGTATAGCCTTGTACCATGGTATAAAAAGGGGTTGGCACACATCAAACATAGTATCTGTCTGACATTTGAAATTTTGCCATTTCAGCGAGAATATGGGAATTTCTTTTCGCTCCTCTTAAATCCTCTATATGATTCCTACAAACATCTATAAATTTTGAGGTTTCATCCACCGATAAAATTTTGCGTTTTTTCTTTACTTTTCCCATTTTTTAAAAAAAAAATTTTCAAAAAAAAAAAAGTGTAAACATGTGTCAATTGCTAAGCTTTCCTACAAAATTTCATTCGCTATTTTCCGCTTCAATAAAAAGGCGCGACACTAAAGAATAGATTACGGTGGCCGAAAAAATTAAGTAAAAAAGGGGATACCACATACTTTTTCGAATTTAAATACCAGATTTATGATACGTAGTTGAAATGGTATTCAGCTAGTATTCAACGACACACATATGGTATAGCAAATGGTATCCTTAAACTACTATAGTATGAATACCCTATGTGTGCCTCTAGTATAAAATAGAAAATTAAAATTCATCATTATTATGTAGATAGGCGGCATTATTGAGTTTTACAGACCGGTTGGATGATTATTATCATTAAAATGTACCTAGCTAGAGCAAAAAGTGTTAGCTTAAGCGATTCATTTACTTTAAGTCAATAAATTAAATATAAAATACAATAAAATATGAAAATATTAAAAATGTATGTCTCTTAAGAAAAAAAAAACATATTTAATTTTATTAAAAATTTTGATCTACTATGAAATTGACTACAAACTAAATTAAATATGTTGGATAAATTTTATCTTGATGGATGACCATCTGGCAGTTTATATTTAAACTTTCCATAAAAAAATGGAAAACTTGATCGAGCCTAAAATTAAAAATTCCATTTTTCTGAATTGAATACCATAAGATGTTGTTAGTAAATATTGGCATCTAAAGGGAAAATTTTCATCCATCATTCATGTGATCTCAATTTTTAAATAGCTTCTAGTGATCTTCCAAACACATGTTCCTTATATTAACTTAATTGACTTCATATCTCTACAAATAGTTTTGTACCACGGTAATATTCATGCCAATGGCATATTCACAAGACATATACATAAAAAAAAACAGTTTGCCTTCTAGGTACGGAAAGAGAAAACATTACATCTATAGCAAAAATATATCGCATTTATAAAGGGAGAGTATGTGCTCTAAATACCTTTAAGTAGCTATCAAATAAAATTATTACAAAGAATAATAAGTTACAGATTTGGCTTAGTGTTAGGTCACACTGCATTTAAAAAAAAATGACAAAGTTAATTAGGGTAATTATTTTTCAATTCAGCTCTGAAGCACACGCCTAATGCTCGAGACAGATCTCTGATTTTAATTACAAATAATTATTTTTTAATGATATTTCTGGATGACCCATGACACATCTTCTTTTTTTCACAATGATCATTATTCTTGTCATTCCGAAATGTTCAAAAAATTGCTATTTTGTTTATAATTTTCAAAATAGAATGTTTATTCATTTTGATTTAATAGAATTAATTTTTTAAAATTGTTTTTAGTAAATTTTAAGGAGTTTTTAGAATAATAAACATTTTTCCTACTTTTAAGTTTATGTGAAAGAAGAAAACATGTCAAAATCAGATGAAATTTTTAAAATGTTCAAATGTAGATGGACCTATAAACATTCTGAGGCAAAAATTTGGGACGTCTTCACAATTTCATTTGATAATTAAAAAAATAATTATGCTTGAAATAGATACCTAAAATTGATTATTATTACGTAAATAAAGGTCATTATTTAGTTTTAATGACCGATTGGGCAATAATGAGCATTAAAATCGGAGATCTGTCTAGGATATAACACACCTTTTTAAATAATGATCATTATTTTTGATACTCCAAAATTTTCATAAGGATTTTATTTTGTTTGCAATTTTCACAACACAACATTTATTGATTCCATAAAATTAATTTTTTTTGATTGTATTTGACCAAATTTCAACTAAATTTTGCAATAAAATCTATTTCCCCTTTTTTTAAGGGTATGTGAAACAAGAAAACATGTCAAAAAAATTTCACAACTAGATGGCGAAGTATCCCAACTTCGTATCTCTGCCGCTTTACATATGTAGCTACATATTGTACGTATGGGTAAAAGATAAATATGGTGTAGGTATGATAACATCAGTACTAAAACGCAATTTCGTATACCTAGGATCAGCTATCAATAACAAGAACAATATTAATAACTAAATAAAAAGAAGATTGATCCTAGCTAACATATGCTATTACGGACTAAAAACCATTCTTTTCTCATGCCCTCACGTACGCATCAGAAATGAGATTGCATGTTACAAGTCCAAAATCCTCCCGGTCCTCATGAGTGGTTCAGAAACATGGGTTCTTAGCAAGGACCAAGAAGGATCCTTCAACATCGGAAAATCTTAAGAAAAATGTATGGCCTCATACGAGAAAATGATATATGTAGGCGACGCTACAGCAACGACCTTTATGATTTGCTCGAAGTCGCAAACGCCATCAAGAAAATCAAAATTGGATGTCTGAGATAGGCAGGATATGTAGTAAGGAGAGAGGATACCAACCCAAATAAAAACAGCCTTTCCTTTAAACCTGAAGGCAAGAGAAAACCGGGCAGACCAAAATTAATGTGAGGAAAGTAGGTGTCCGGAAGTGGCAGTCAGCAGCACAAAATAGGGACCAATGGAAAATCTACTTGAGGAGACCAAGATGATGCTAATGATGAAGATGATGAAAGAAGGACGTGTTGATATTTATATACCAATTCACAAATACTACCGGGTTCGGCAATTGAAGTATCAAAATGTAAACGCTGTAATTTTTTTTTGTTTATTGGTCGGTTTTATTAAAATTTATAGAAATGATAGTTTATAATACATTGTTAATTTTAGAATTATTCGAATTGTATGTAACCGCCTTAATTACCAACTTCAGTCTCTTTTTAGACGATGCACACGATGCTCGCACGATGTCTTGGATTAAACGGTTCCATTCATGAGTCAAATTTTTTTCACCTTGTTTTCTTGTGACTCTCAAATACTCAGAATTATAATCGGAACGTTTCTTTAGAATGTTTTCTCATCCAAAAATATCAAATTTGGTAAATCACCGAGAGGGAGCGTACGAAGTAATTCTTTTTGTCCAAGTAAAAACTAGAGCAGGAGTTGTTGTTGTATTCAGTGTAAAATGTTGCTCTGCTCTGGAGTAAAAAAAACGCACCTAAAGTGTATTTAATTTCAGTTCAAAAGTGTTTTTACTTTTATATTTGTTTTGTATGGAAATACAGTAGGCTACAAATTTGTCTGTATCACAAACTGCGTGCATGAACCTTAATGAATTCAAATATATACCGTACAAGGCAAGAAAAAAGAAAGTAAAATTGTTTTCGTAATGTGCTATTTTGACTTGAACAACGAACTTTCAATTTCTTTAAATTGACGACTACGATAAAATTATTGTAAAGAAAGTTGCATATTGCATTTTGAGACTTGATGAAATTCATTACAAATTGGAAAATATGAAAACTACAAAAAAAACTTCGTTCTTTGCTTTAGATTTCAATGTAGGAAAGTGGATTTTTCTCTTACTACTGTAAAAAAAATTTACTAACACTATATGCTTATTACAAACAATGCAAGATAAACGTCAAATCAAAAGTATATGCTATCACAAAACATCCTAATATGCTACAAGCATTACTTCACGACTTGTACTATATATAGGAGTAGTATAAACATATATATTTTACTAGCCCATTGTGAGGAATAGGTGGTCCGATATTTTGCCATTTTTGTATGAAATTGATTGATTTTCCGCTAATTTTAAATTTTTCAATATGTTTAATTAAAAAAAAACATAATTAGTAATTTATTCTGCTACATTTGTAACACAGATGTATTTTCAAAACCATGGTCCAATTCAAATTTTTTTTTTCCCAAAAACAGATAATCGGATATGTGAGATTTTTATCTACAATGAGATAAGTTATTTCTATGGCAGCTTTGATACAGTATACTTGTAATGTATTTATATTAATGTATAATGTTTTTCTTTACTATAGTGTATGAAAAAATTAAATTTGAAATATTAGGTCTGTTTTATTTGCCATACCCTACATCGGGTCAGGGTAAGTGGCAAATGAAACGAGCAGGAGTAGGAAAAGCCTTAATTCAAAAGTTTGTAGCGCTGCTTAGCAACCATATTGTAATTAAATGGGAAATTTTTAGCTAATACACTTTTTATGGTAGAAAACTGAACTAATTTCGGTGTGAGAGCTACCCCTGGTCTGAAAGTAGTGTAGAATTTGCACTTTTGTTGTTTTTGTTTTCAATGTAAAAATTTGCTCTACCCCAGAGCAAGTGGCAAATAAAACAGACCTATTGTGTATAAGATATTTGTGTAGTTTGTCATGCCAGCCATTTGAGTTGCACTAAAGGTAAGGTCACACACAGCACCTTATGCATCAGTGTTTTTTGTTTTTTGTTCACACAAGAAGGGCAAGCTGTTGCCTGTTTAGCACTTATTTTATTCAGAAGAAAAAGACGACGGCGTCAAAATAATAAAAGAAAATGCTGGGTAAAAGTCGATAAAATAAAGTGAACAGTACGGATTTGTTCATAATTTATTACGCGAATTGTGTTGGAGATGAGCTATTTTTTAAAAATTTTTTGCGATTAACAGCATCTGATTTTGATTATCGTTTAGCAAAAGTGAAACCCATAATAAATAAAAGGGATATTTTTATGAGAATTCCATCACATTTTAAGAACTTATCAAAAACAATAACAACTTGAATGCAATATGAATTAAAAGTTTCAACCATTGTAGTATTTTTTTGTTGCATATGCATATGTTTTTTGCTATTCGCACGTTGAAAATTTTCAGGTTGCGCGCAATATAAAAATCTAATTATGCAGCAAAAAAGAATCGCAACTTTTTGGGTTGCAATGCTATTCAATTCACACTATGCAGCACTCCAGTTTCGGATCTTTTTATGCATACCAATAAAAGTTGGTGCGTGTGATCCCAGCTTTAGACACGACGACATGCAAAATCGATATGATTTCTGAACGCTAAAACAATTAGTGCGATCAATATCTTTCGAACCTGATATTCGGTATAACCTGATGTTCTATCAAAGGTAAAATAGAAAAATATTTCGTTTGAATAAAAAAGATTATATTTACATGTAATAATAAGAAAATTTTCTATGAAAACCAGATGACATGTTTGCTTCATTAAAAAAAAGTTCACCTCAAAAATTCAAAATTTTTGCGTGATAGAAATTTTATTTTTTCATTTTAATTACGTTAAGGCGTTATACATCAAAGAAAGTCCCTGTCAAGAAGAGATTGCAACCAGCTGTAAAATTCCTTTAAATGAAAGATCAATTTGTAAACAACATTAAAACAGAACCGCACAAAACCGCGTCTTTTTTTGACTGTTGTCAGTTTTTATTTGCAAAATTTTAAATTTCATTCGATCAAATAGCATAAAATGACGTTGAGTAGTCTCGATTTCATTTCATGAACCAAAATACCGCACTGCAACGAAATCGTAATAAAAATACATAGTAACGTAAAATCGGCATATAGCCGATTTTTTGACGACCTATGGTAGAAATGGGACTCGTAGTTAACAAATCTAGAGTTCAATAAATTAACTCTGAGAAAGAAACACTAAAACTACTAATATTTCAAGGTTTTTTCTCCATAACTTCGTTTCGTCTTTTCGCTCAAATTCACAGGTAGGCTGGGGCCTAATAGTATAAACACCTTTTGCAAATTTTATTGAAATCGGTATATAAGTTTTTAAAATACATTAGAAAAACTTTATGAACAGACTTTTTTTCTCTTACGACTATTTCTTTCACCACTATCTATGCTCCGATTTCACTGAAATTTACCACGGTATCGTCTATTTATGTAGTCAACCCATGTAAATAATTTAAACAAAATTGCTCGACAAATTTTCAAATTAAATCCGAAAAATCATGAGAAAAAAAACTTTTTGGTCACCCTGGTTTTTGCTTAATAACTTCGCTCCCTCTTGGTCGATTTTGCTGAAATGCAATACCAAATCAAGTTAAGGAATAACCAACTCACATTGTAAACAAAATCGAATAATGAGTTATCTTGTATACCGATGGACGGACAGACGGACGGACATGCAGAAATCGACATAACTTTTGATTCTCTATACAACCATACCCTTCCCTTGAAACCTTTCTACGATAATTATTTCGATATGTTATACATGTAGTGACAAAACTAATGGTAGTACCTACCATAGGGTCTTAATATACAAAGTACACAATCGCGGTTAAAATGCAGAACGATTCACAAGTGATGATATTTAATAATGAAATATGACAAAATTTTATGATTCTGAAATGACTTTTAGTCGATTCATAAAAACTGCCTCCGACGACTTTGCCTATTAATTGTTAGAAACGAAATAAAATGTTCGAGATGATTTCCATCGTGTTAGCCAGATTTCCAGCTGCAATATTTTTTGTATTCCTGAAAGCAAAATGAATGGACGTACACATTTTTCAGCGATCGACAACATTTCGAAATTTTAAGTATGGCGCAAAAACTCCTATTTTTAACTAAAAATGAATTGTACGAAAATTTTTCGCATATTGGCTTCACTTAGATTTCAGAGATGCGATAAAATTTTCTCATAAATATGAGCAAATATCTCAAAATGCAAGTTTTAAGGTTTATTGCCTTGTAGCAGCAGAAATCACCATACATTATCTATATAAAAAAAATTAAATGCTGTTCGTTGGTAAGCGCATCACTTGAGAACGGCTGAACCGATTTCGCTCATTTTTTGTTGTTCGTAGTAGTCCGAATAAGGTTGTTACGGAAAGAAAAATGGGAAAATTTGCCCGGAAAATTGAAAGTGTTTTTCTTCAATGGGATTTTTGTAGCAGAAATACGTTTTTTTTTCACATTTTTGCTTTGTTTACACATTTTCAATAGCTTTTTACAAATCCACAAACCGATCACAAACAAATTTATTGAAATTTGGACAAGACAACGTCTGTCGGATCAGCTAGTGTAAAATATAATAAGAATTGCATTGCACAGCCGATCGTTTTTATGTTGGCAATTACTGTTTTCGTGTTGTAAAATGTAGCGCCTGATAAATTCATATTCGCATTATAAAATATGTAAAAACAAGAAATTAATTTCTATAAAAAAGGAACTATGATGATCAAATTAAAATAAAACTGAGACATTTTATTTACTAATAATTAACACTAATTACGATGAAAATAGTATTTATGGGATCATGTTTTCAAAATAGATAATAAATTCACTTTGCAAAACAAGACTATTTCAAGTTGTGTTGGTAACTGAAGAATATTTGTGTGCAAAATGCACTAAATGAATTAAACACACAAATCACATACAAATGTATTACGGCATTTATTGTCGCTGGTCGACAGCACGTTATTTATATATTTTAGTAATATTGATCTTAAAGCCCATGCACATGATTAAATCTACCATCTATCTGTTTTGGAATGACAAACTAGATTGGACGCTAGATTTGACCGTGTGTATAGAAAACCTAGAGAAGACTTTACAAAAGTATTGGCATGATGGAATTACGAAAAAACCTATTCGGTACATCAAATCCGTCTTTTACCAACAAATTTATTGAAATTTTAATAAGAAATAGTCATGGGAATTTCGTTAGTATTTTCCGTGTTGTTTCTTTAAGTAATAATTTTGTGATACATTTTTTCATATAAGCAACTTGTATATACTAAGTGGAGTGAAAAGTAACCTCCTTGGGAGGCCGTTTTGCAGCGATTTCGGCTTTCAATCGCTCCAATAATGCACAGTAATACTCGCTGTTGATGGTTTTTCCTTTTTCCAGGTAGTCCACGAAGAGTATGCCATGACAATCCCAGAAAACCGACGCCATAACCTTTCCGACCCATCGAGCCTCGTGCCGGCTTCAGTCTATTGCCGGGCACTCATTCTGTTCTCTGGTGTGTAATAGTGGATCCAGGTATCATCAACAGCTCCCAATCGACGCATCAGCAAGTCCAAAGACTATTTCGAAGTGCTCTCGCGTTCGTGTTTTTGGTCAGGAGTGAGCATGCGCGGCACCCAGCGGCAGGATAACTTTTTCATATGCAGAATATTGCCCAAAATATGGCGTGTGCGTCAGTACTAATCTTTGTGGTATCTGCTAGCTCGCGCACCTTCTCTTTCCGGTCAGCCAACACCATTTCATGTATTTTTTTGACATTATCCTCTGTAACCGCATCAGAGGGCCTGTCGCTGCGGACTTGATCGGTAGTGGAGTTGCGGCCACCACGAAACTCACGAAACCAATATTTGACGGTGTAATCTGACGGAGCATTAGCCCCATAATATTTATCCAACTTTTCTTTTGTTTCCTTCGCCGTTTTGCCTCTCAAAAAATAATGTTTTATGAGAGAACGAAAATCGTTTTTGTCCATACTCAACATGATGCCAAACACGTCAACAACAATCGGCTCTCAAAACAAAACTAAAGACACTATCGCACTGAAATTTGGCATGTCTGCCTAAATATGAACGGACTTCAAGACACCATAACCTTTTTTGCAGTAGCAGAGCATTCTGGCGGTCAAGGAGGTTACTTTTCACTCCACCTAGTATACATAGAGAATACTGATGAAAAAACGGATGAAAGGTTGATCGTTTGCACGCAGAAACTATTAACAAACTTTTCATCCAATCTATTGTAGTTTGTCATTACAAAGGTGGATGCAAAATTTGACAATGTGTATGGGCTTTTAAAGTCTTTCCACATTGGATCAATTATTTGTGGTGAATAGAAATAAGTCCCTGTGCCAGTGTAATATTTAAAACACTATTTTTTAAATATCCAATGGTAAGGATGGCACTGGTAGTCACCAAATCTATAATTAATGAATTAACACCCAAAAAATTCACTAAACTAATAAATAATATTTAAATATTTTCCTAAACAGCTTTATTTCTACGTATTCAAATATTATCAGACTAGTGGTTAGGACATATTATTAGGTCATATTCTGACTTAAAAGTAACTTCCGGTTTAGCAGTCCGCGTAAAAATCTAGTCAGTTCTTCCGTTCAGTCCAGGATATGTGAAAATTTTTATTCTAATTGGATTCCAGAAAAAGTTGAAAAAAATACTATGTTTTGAATCAAAAAGAACCGCTTTTGGTTACACAAAATCAGTTCATCAGTTGTATCAAATTTAAATAAAATTGAGTAAGCTGTTCTCAAGTTATCGCATATACAAAAAAGTGACCAAAAACAGATATGCAGACATCTTTAAGAAAATAATCGATTTGGCTTCTGGGAGCACAAAATATACATTATATTTTTGTTGCATGAATACAATATACTCGTATAATTTAGTATGATCTGATAGTATGTGCAAAATTGACACATCACCCCCCCTTGTGATTCACGAGACACGTGCAACGTTGGATGTTTTGCGTGAAAAATTCCCAGGTCGCATTATTTCACGTTTTGATCAACTGGCCGCCAAGATCATGTGACTTAACACTGTTGGATTTCTTTTTGTGCGGTTACGTTAAAAGTCGTGTCTAGGCCGACAAACCCGAAACGTTGGACCACCTAAAAACAACATCCGCCAAGTTGTTGCCGAGATACCGACCGAAATTTAGGAAAAAGTCATCGAAAACTACCACGAAAGGATCGGCTGCTGCAGAAGGTCCAGAGGCGCCCCTTTAATTGATATTATTTTTCATAAATTAGAAAATACATAACATTTGTGATTAACAAAATAAAATAAGTATATTTCGTTAAATTTGTGTGTTTTATTTTGTTTTATAGTTCAGAAATTGAAGTTGGATCAGACTTTATATAGAAAAAAAGACACTATGTGTATATAGTTAACCATTTCAAAAGTTTCATTTTGTGTATACGTTTGACGTTCGATAGACATTATGTTAGAATGGAAAGTTAATAAAGATAGAAAGATCGAAATAAACGAGAAAAAAAATTAAATCCCAAGAAAAGGATGAATGGATCAAATAAGGTGGAAAATTTTGAATACATTTCCTTTAAATTGAAGTCACGTACGAGTATATCGTACTATATGTTATGCCACTAACATATGCCCGTAAATCAATCGCACTTTTGCGACATTGATTGATTTATTGAGAGACAGCTCGTTTTCTTCGAGACTGTGATCTTTTGTTTTATTCAATTTCTTTGGTCCCTTTTTTGTTAGCTTAGTTTTATTTTTGTTACCCGACAAGATAGATTTTCTCCACGTTACGCTTTTTCTTCTTAATACGAGCATCACATAAGAAAAACGTCTAGTTTACTTTAAATAATATAATATAATATAAAGAAGAATTTCATGTTGTTTATGTTTGATGAAAGATTTTTTTTGGGGGGAATTCCTTATTGGTTTTTTCCTGGCTTGATGAATGTTAGTAACGGGTTTGGTGTGAATTAATGTGAAATATAATATTTTTCAAAGAGAGGAGAAGTTTTACACCGAAGATCCTTTAAAGATTTTATTTGATCATGAAAAAGGATATATGTACCTACAATTTTAATATTTGGATTCCGAATAACTCGAGAGAATACAAGGAAAAATGCGATTTTGTGAAAAGTAAATATTTGCAGAAGAAAATTTAAAATGATTTATTTTCGGTGTGTTTTTCATTATTCAAATATTTAAATTTTAATCTAAACAGTAGTAGTAATAGTACATATATTATGAATTGAAAGAAAAGGTTGATTGATATTCCTCCTTTTAAGAAATATGTACTATATCATGCATTTGAAGTTTTTGATTTACTCATGATCTGTATTATTAGTTTGAGAGCTATCGGCTGAAATAATATACAAATGTTACATGAAGTGATGATAAAATCGCGAAAGGCATTTGCTACAGCTTTTTGGGGAAAATATTTTTTCTTGGAAGAAGTGTTCCAATGCCTGGAAGAAATGGTAGTCAATTGGTGCGACATGTGGTCGAACATTATACTGCAAAATGACTGGCCTGTCTCTATTCACTATAATCTCGCCTGCTTAATCGAGCTCCCTGATCATTTCATCTAATTGATTACAGTAGACATTCGCCGGAATCGATGGACCAGGTCTCATGAAGCTGTAAAGGAAAACACCAGCACTGAACCGCCAAACAACCAAAATAATGAAATGGTACATGAAAAACTATTAGGGAATAACAATGATAGTCCGAAAATCACAATTTTCTGTGGTTCTTTTGGTTGATGATTCCCATCTCTCAATTTTTTCTGGTATGATATACAATAGGTATATTTTGCGTTTTTTGTAATGAGTTTGCTTAATAATAATACACAAGATCATTTATTTTATTCGAATGATAATAAATTATCAAAAGATTAGTGAAATAGACAAAAAAGATTTTTCTACGATTTTTTAAAGATCAAAAGATTGCAATTTGAGTAAATTATTTAACGTTGGAAGAAAGCAGAAATTGCAAACAATTTATAAATAATTCTTATAGGTTACATCGTTTCTTGAAAAGTTACAACAAAAAATGTACACGCTTTTTCGTTTTAAAGTGAAATATAAGCTATAGAGCGCAAAAACACTATTGCAACTTTTATACGTACATCATTCCAAGAACAATTTAAGTAATTTTATTCTCATGATATGAACTTAGAAATTGATATTAGAATCAAAATCGCTAATTTAGCAATTGTTAAAATTTATTAGAGTTTTCCAATTCATTTGAAAACAAAGATTTAAACAAAAAGGAAAAGAAAAAATCATAAATTACATAATTTGTTGCGATTTGTTGTGAGTTATAAGCACTTTTGAAAAATGATTCCAATACAAATTGCACTACACAGTTCAAAAATAATGGCATGGCATGTTGAGTTAAAAGAAAAGGGTAGCAGTGTTTTGGGTTAAATATTTAATATATACACACAATTGGCAATATAATTAAAAAGTTTTGCAATTATAATATTTCGAATACCTGTTATATTGTTTAATTTAAATAATGTACGGCGATTTTCTAAGGTTGATGAACTTTCAATTAATTTAAATAACACAAAAAGTTAACTTTTAATAAAAAAAATCTTTTTTTATTCGAAAGACCAATTCATGGCATTAATATTTAAAAATAACTTTGGGCATATGACCACCGCGACTGCGGTGACGAAGCACATTCTGTCAGTCCAATTTAGGGTGCATTTTTCGAGCAATATCGGCCGTATGTCACGAATAATGCTGGCCAATTGTTGCTGGTTTATCAGTTTAAACCAGTGACTAGACTTAAACCCATAAAAAATAGTCGAGAGATGTCACCGTGGAGACCAATTCATAGGGCTATTTCTCATATACAGAAATTCTACTTCAATGCATGCTCAGACGTATTACTAATTTTGGCGACCCAAATTGTGCTATCGCAAATAAAAGATTCAGTCATAAAGAAGAAAAGAAAGACATTTCTAAAATCTGTTTCCAACAAGCGACTCAGAATATTTCAAAAATTTATAATATGCATATTTCAAAATAGTTAATTAATACGACATGATATAGAAGTTAAAAAACTGTTGACACGAATGTTTTTTTTATGATAATAGAAAAATAAAAAATACTCGTAGTCTAAGCCTTTCGCCATTTAGATTACGATGCCAAGGAAAAATAAATTATATTTTAAATAAAATGAATAATTTTAGAATAAATAATTTTAAATAACACCAGTTTACAAGAATATTTCAAACAATATAAACAAGGACTCATTGTTTTGATATCTATTTATGTGTAGCTTAGAATTTTGGCTGGTTTTTGATGTGCCAAATTCTATTTATGAACTTTTTTTTCGAAACGATTTCAATTAATTTTAATTAACGTAAATGAATAAATTGCGGAATTTTGTTAAGTCTCCCAGCCCTAGTCCTAGCTTGTACATCAAGTAAATTTAAATTTTATTTTAAGACAATAAAAAATGTTCAGAAGAATGCAATTAAATGTAAATGATGCAGTTTTTTTGTGAATTCCATAGTCTAAGGAAAAAAATTTGTATATGTACATTATAGTTATTTAAACTCGTATAGCAAGCAGAAGAATAACTTCCTAAAAATATGTAATTTTTGTTTTTAGCATTACCATAAAACAGAACATAGAAAAATATTTAAATCACTTTTCAAAAAAAAAAAAAAAACTATATGACATATAAACATGAGAATATAATTTTAATTAAAATAAATTAAAAAACAACTTAGATAAATTATTTTCACAAAAAAAAACTAAATACGACAAAATACTATATAGTATTACAAGAAAAGGAATGTTATACATCACACCAAAATTGTTTAAGTTTATTCGCCTTTTTCATCCATCCTATTGGTTTTGATTTCAAAATAAAAAGCAATTAAAATTATTCCCAGCTTCATTTGCAAAATTTTCCAGAATTTAGTGAAGTTAAAAATATTAAAACCAAATTTAAGAATGGAAAACATTTTGTTACTAGAGAATTACCCGTCCTAAGACGGGCTCCTAGAAATTTCAGTTTATAGATCACCAAATTAAATTGAGCGTTGTATATTAATAACTCGCCATATTACGGATTTTAAAAATAACACCTTTTACCAGTAGCAATCTAACAGATCCAGCCCTAAACCCATAACTACCACCTGAAGACTCCTTTAATTACTTTACCATATTTGCCCAATAACCCGACTGGAGATATGTTTCATATCTTAAGTCGGTCTATTCAGGATCCACAATCCAAATCTCATAAACATCCGCCAAAAATTGAATGAATATATGGTACATACTTTTCTGTATTTATCAGACAACACTCCGAGCGAAAACATTAAATCGGTTCAATTTCCCCGGTTGGTAAAATAGCTTCCGAAAAACATAACATATATCGGGTAAAGACAAAAAACCTCGGAATACATAAATACATTCTGGCTAGACAATTGTCAATATTTCAATCAATAGCCAGATTTATGAGAAATTTGGCCAAACTAGGCTAACTGAAAAGATCAGGTATGTCTCCACTCAGGTCGGTAGTTTCGAGGGGCTAAAATAAAAGAACATCAATAATTCGGTCAATAATAGACAGATTTTTATGAAAGTTGGAATAAAGTAATAAAAATCATTCACAATATAATGAATTCAGTTTTTACATTAAATCTAAACTTTTTACTTATACTAATTCTACTTTATTTTGAATTTCAGCGATGCTATCAATTCTTTTAACTAAATTAAAATCTTCGCATGCCCGTAACCCCAATATCGGAACCGCGTCTCCATCAACAGATGACTTATTATTACAGATGGGACATAAACCGAAATTTTCGTTTGCGTACGAATAAAGAAGCCATACACAAAAAAAAAAACACTTGAACAAATAGGAATTTATTTTCTATCATCAAACTCATATGTAACTGACGAAAAAAACAAAAAAAATTTGTTTTCAACTCCACCTAAGAGGGAGCATCAAAAGTAAAACAAATTAATTTAGCAGGCAAAAGTCACCGATAAAACTTTGCTAAAAAACCTTCTATTAGCAAAAAAAAGGCATTACTAGGTTTAATAAATGTTTTAAAAAACTAAAATTTATTTCAAAAATAACTAAATTTTTCACATAATTTCACCCAAAATCTCAAATACGAAAACTTTTTTTACATTCACCCTGTCTACCATATCGAATGGAATCATTCATACACTAGCAAGTTTGGGCTGGCGCATTTGTTTAGAAATTTCGTTGAATTCCATCAATCGTCTCAATTTGCTACAGAAGCAAACCCCTAAATCCTCCTATCAAGTATACGAGATTCATTTCGAGAAAACAATGTTTTGTACTCCGAATAGTCTTTGAAAGAATGCTGTACCGGTTATTTTATTTCCCACGATTTATGATGTTTTCTGATATTTATAAGAGCATGTAAATTTTTCCAGACTCTCGCGTATGCTATAAAAATCTATTCTTCGTAGATTCGACAAACATTTTCCTCATTTTTGTACAGGCTCTCTCATTAATCGATTCGACCATTATATACGCCCTGGAAATATTGGTTGACTTTCCCGTTCTCGATGGGACAATGACGGTGGACGAATGCTTGTCGAGCAACGCTTCCACACATATCGCCAAATATCAGATGTTTGGCATTAGCATGCATGGCTTGGAAAAAGCAATTTTCAACGATAATAGTTTCACTTTCTGTTTTTCTTTTAATATAAGTCAAAATAAATCCTAAAAGAACCTTCAAATTTACTAATGAAATAATTAACGAAGAGATCGTTGAAGAAACTTCACCGAATAGTCCAAGCTTAATTGAGCCTTTTTCAAGTGCGCAAGCTCAAAATATATTCAGCTGAATTCAATAGCTTGAAAAAAAAACTGGTTCGACAAAGTGCTTGAAAAAAAGGAGAATGAAATCAAAGTACTTAAAAAAAATTTGCCTAGACAAACAAAGAGTTAAAAAAACTACAAGATGAAACTAAATCAGTAGCTTAAAATAGACACCTAAATCGTGAACTAAGAAAAAATCAATTAATCTTTTCCAGGCAAATAGCCGCCATGATTGCAGGCTTTTAAAATATGAAATTTGTCGCTACAATGCAGCGTGTATGTTGAAATGTCACCATTGTTGCAAGACACATTGTTTGAAACAGGGAGGAGCTAAAACTTATTTTTTACATTATTATATTACATAATAAAAAGTGCAATCAAAATTCTTCTATCAAAACTATAAAAGTGCTTCAAATATTCGCACAATAGTTAAAATACTGCAATAAACATATTTCCTCAAAGGAAAATTGATTTTCTTTTTAACTAAAAAAAAAAATAATAATAATAAAGAACATTCACAAAACCGCAAGAAAAATATTTACAGAGATTTTGTTAATATTGTATTTTTGACTGGGAACTACTGAACAAAAATGAATAAATTTCAACAATCGGATCCAAGTACAATAGCAAGAAAAGGTTAACGGTTAAAGGTTAGCATCCCTTTCTTCATTCCTTGTTTTCCTTCAAGAAAACAGAAAGGAATTCTGAAATGCAGTTAAACAATATGAAAGGCAAGAGAAAAGGTTGATGTCCCTTTTAAATAGTATCCAAAAAGATCTGAATCAATAAAATAAACACTTAACACATATAACATTCACTCAAAAGGAAAAAAGGAAAAATGGGTAAATATGTATAAATAAAATGTGAATACTTAAGTAAAGAAACAAAAATATGAATGCGAGAAAATATAATAAACTGGAGGAAATCTTGATGATATGACCAAAATATATACAAGGTGAGTTTTAATAAGTAGTTATTTATTTTAAAATGTGTGATCAAACATGTACAATTACGATTAATAATAATTATATCAATCTTTATATTATAGTATTGCTACACAGTTAACACGTCTCTATTGCACCCACAATATTAATCACAATTTAGACTTGTTTCGATTCATATCCAACTGTTCACTTATTTTAATTTGTTTTCAAATTTCATAAATTCAAATTCAGATAAGAGCACGAACTTGTGCAACTTACGCTATTGACGCTAAAATCTTTTGGTTCGACAACTTTTGGAAAAGGTATTTTCAAAAGATTCTAGTTTGATACCAATGAATAATGTATGGTAAGTACAAAAACTACATTGATGATCATCTTGACTAAATTTTGTGGAGACACCACTATTGTAGGCAAAGAAAAACAAATATAACCAGTCGAGGCCAGATATCGAAACTAATACTACAGCCACACATAGGAGTATTCATACCTTAGTATCGGTACTAAAGTATTGCTTACGGGCTGAAAGCTTTTCGCCTTTTTTTAATATTGCTGTTTTCCCTCCAATACAATACAATACAATATTGCTGTTCTGAAATACAAATATGTATTAGCAAAAATCGACAGAATCTTTTTGAGCTCAAATTATTAAAAAAAAATTATCAATTTGAACCTTTTGTATTAAATTTTTGGGTATAATGAGAATTATGGTGAAAAAAAGCACCCAACGCTTTCCTCTCACTTTCATACACAATTTCAGAAAACTTCAACGGCTAGTGAAAAGTGAAACATAGAGCAAGCTATCAGAACAGAATAGGTTTTCGTTTTCAAAGATCGGAAGAAAAATAAGCTCCTTTACATTTTGTTCACAAATTGTAAATGACGAAAGAGCTCGTTTAAACCAGTCCTATGGATTTCACAGTCTGTGATAAAAGAGAAAATTAAATTTTGATACTGTTCTTTAAATGACATATAATTTTATTGCGGAGCAGTTCTATTCGAATACCTGTGATAAAATCATATTGTTTTTTTAAACATCATCCCTAATTCAATCTGTTAATGACTATTGTTTAAATTAAATATTATTTAAACCCTAGAAATATGCAACTTATTTGCATTCAACACTTAAAACTCCTACACTAGTTTTTTCCAAAACTGGATTTCGTTAGGTCAAAGGTGGGAAATAGCTTCCTTTTAAACATCTACTCGACTCAACGAAACAATTAATCTAAAACGTAATTGTAAATCATTATAAAGTTTAAGTCAAAAGATAATCGAAAAACATATCACAATAAGGAATCAAAAAGAACGTATAATGCAAAATTGCAATGTATGTTGCAAATGCGACACTGCAAAAATTAAGAGAACTGCGACGTTGCTCACGTTTTGGTTGCAGGTGAACGCTCTTTCAATTGTGCTTGAGCACTATATACTAGGTGGAGTGAAAAGTAACCTCCTTGACCGCCAGAATGCGCTGCTACTGCAAAAAAGGTTATGGTGCCTTGAAGTCCGTTCATATTTAGGCAGACATGCCAAATTTCAGTGCGATATTGTCTTTAATTTTGTTTTGACAGCCGATTGTTGTTGACGTGGTTGGCATCATGTTGAGTATGGGCAAAAACATTTTTCGTTCTCTCATAAAACATTATTTTTTGAGAGGCAAAACGGCGAAGGAAACAAAAGAAAAGTTGGATAAATATTATGGGGCTAATGCCCCGTCAGATTACACCGTCAAATATTCGTTTCGAAAGTTTCGTGGTGGCCGCAACTCCACTACCGATCAAGTCCGCAGCGGCAGGCCTTCCGATGCGGTTACAGAGGACAATGTCAAAAAAATACATGAAATGATGTTGGCTGACCGGAAAGTGAAGGTGCGCCAGCTAGCAGATACCACAAAGATTAGTACTGAGCGCACACGCCATATTTTGGGCAATATTCTGCATATGAAAAAGTTTTCCTGCCGCTGGGTGCCGCGCATGCTCACTCCTGACCAAAAACACGAACGCGAGAGCACTTCGAAAGAGTGTTTGGACTTGCTGATGCGTCGATTGGTAACTGTTGATGAAACCTGGATCCACTATTACACACCAGAGAACAGAATGAGTGCCCGGCAATGGACTGAAGCCGGCACGAGGCTCGATGGGTCGGAAAAGTTATGGCGTCGGTTTTCTGGGATTGTCATGGCATACTCTTCGTGGACTACCTCGAAAAAGGAAAAACCATCAACAGCGAGTATTACTGTGCATTATTGGAGCGATTGAAGGCCGAAATCGCTGCAAAACGGCCTCCCAAGGAGGTTACTTTTCACTCCACCTAGTATATATATCTGTAAATGAATAGCATTGGAAAATCAAGCTCAATATTGACAGTTCGAAACGAGTCATTTTTCGTATTCATTCAAATACATATTTATCAAGTACGCTATATTTGAAAATTGAATCAATATTTACGCCAAAAAATTTGAAATAAGTTTAATTTTAGTTTCAACAGACATAAAAATTAGCAAAATTGAATCTTTCTTCTTGAGTCGAATAGAGAAAATGGCTGAATAAACAATAATCGAAAGACTCACCCGGTATAACTTATTTACATACATACATTTTTACAATAAAATTAAAACCTACACAAAAAAAAGGGTTAAAGAGATAATGGTACTCACTATACGGTTGTGGACGAGACCCATAAAGCGGCTCCTGTAACAACGGCGAACGACCGTTGCCCATTTCTTTAGCTGGAAAAGAAAAACAAGAAGAAGAAATAAGATGGTAAAATTCTAACAGAAAAAAACATTGTTTTTAAGATATTAATTTTAAAAAATAAGGAAAAAAAAATAATTATTCTAAATTTATTTCAAATTTTTTTGTTAATCTTTTATCCATGTGATTTTTTATTTATTTCTTTTTTTTATAAATTTTTTGTCTTCAACACAAATAAATAAAATTTAAAAATAAATCATTCTCTACCAGAAATGGAAAGCGAGTAAAAAAAATATTTTTCTTGTTTTTGAAATTAAAATAACAAAAAAAAGGGTTTTCGCTATCAAGAAAAAAAATTATAAAATGGAAAAGGTTCTTAAAAAAAAACCGAAAAAAGTGTATACTAAAATATGTACAAAAAAAGGCATTTAATGAAGCTTAAAAAAAAAAGAGTTCAATTTCGCGATAAATACAATTTTTTCTTAAATGTGGGTGGGGGTTCAATAAATTATGAAATTGGGAGCAAAAAATAACGCCAGGAGAACAAATAAATTTTATTGGGTTTTCAGGAAAATTAATGGGTTTTTCTAATATATATACCATAGTACGTACGTATATACATATATATATATAAATTTTTTTATTGAATGGTTTCCGTTTTTTAAATAGATTTTCTTAATGAGATGCAATTATTTAAGATTAAAAAAATAAAAACATTAAAAAATATTTTGAAAAAGAAAATTACCCTCGAAAGAAAATATGAAATAATATTTAATTTATTTAAAAAAATGTGAATAAATTTTAAGTTTTTTTTGTTATACAAAAGCACGAAAAAAAAGCTTTGTTTTATTTTCAATGATTTTAAACAAATTTTTTGAATAATTCATTAAATAATTTGTATATCGAATTCTGAGGCCAATATTTTATTCTATATTTCATTTTAAATAAATTATAAGATTCACGATAAATCAACCATTGTAAAAACAACTCCAACTAAAATATAAAAACGCGCGCTAGAAGTGAAACTTCGAAGATGAAGAAATAAGAAATTTGTAGGCTAAACAAATAATTGAAAAATTGAAATATTTGTAAAAATTGGTTTTTTTAAAGGTATTTATAATTGATAATATATCATTATTATCAACTAGCTGAAAGTACATTTAATTGCTACCTATTACTGACATAATTATTAACCCTATTTTCACCCCGCACAATCCCCAACGAGCTGAGACATATTCTATATTTTCAGTTGGTCTACCCAGAATGTACATTCCAAGTTTTATGAAAATTAGATTATTTTTGAACGAATTATTGATGCGTTTCGCTTTTCGTTACACTCCTACTACCTATTCCCAAAATGAAAATTAGAATATCCAGACATAAGAAGTATTCATTTCAAAAATATTTACCCTAGATTTTCAAAGCAATAATAATTAAATTACTTACTTTTGGTTTAATTAAAATCTTTTATTTTGATAAAAGTAATAAAATTAATGTATTAAAATAAAATCAGAAAAGTCGCAATGACAAAATACCATATGTTTAACATTATACTAAGAGCTCATGAAAATCTGCCTATTATTGATCGAATCAGGAAAGCTTTTATATTACGCCCTCCCCCCATCCTGAAACCTGCATAGAAAATCCAAATAACCTATACTCTTAGTTGGTAAGACATTTACACATGTACCAAAATTTTATTAAAATCGATTCAGTAGTTTTCGAGTTCATGGGAGAAAATAAAAAAAAAGGATTTATTCCATAAAAAGATATACTACCTTGATCAAAAACAAACCGGAATGGCCTCTGTGTGGCGCTCCCATAATTCCGATTTGAGTTCTGTTTTTTTTTTTGATAAATTGGTACATCTGCTATTGATATTCCCTCTAAATCTTAGCGTCACAGCTTGACAGTTGCAAAAGTTACGTAGCCAAGAGTACATCTATCTCTGTGTGTGTTGTTTTTGATCAAGGTAGTATGTACCATCCAAATTAA
This sequence comes from Xylophagus ater, assembly GCA_963422695.1. Taxonomy (NCBI): domain Eukaryota; kingdom Metazoa; phylum Arthropoda; class Insecta; order Diptera; family Xylophagidae; genus Xylophagus; species Xylophagus ater. Next base: position 41,175,885 of record OY730478.1, read on the forward strand.
ATTTCGGAAAAAATTACTTGCTGCCATTCTGTCTTCCACTGTAAATGTTCCTGGCAAAACTCCAATCTAGCATTCTTATGAAATCGAAGTAAGTTTGGTTTTTTTTGTAATTTTTGCCGTCGGAGGTGTGGACACTGCTCGATCATCCTGAGAACTGTACGAACACTAGCTGTAGTTCCCACTTTCTCCTTAATTTTTCGAGCAGTTGCCGCAGAATTAGATGCTTCCCGTAAAATGGCCCTACGTTCTCGTTCGGTAGTTGCTTTGGATGTGCGTCCTTTCGGTTTTAATCTACAATTTTCTTTGTTTTTGACCAATCTACTTATAGTCGACTGATTTCGACCAATTCGCCTGGCAATTTTGCGATCGGAATAATTTTCTTCTTTCAATGCAATAATTTTGCGAACTTCTGTTTCGGTTATTGATTTTTCACGCCCCATTTCTGTCCAGGTGGAATAAAAACTTCACTAAGGTAAAGCAGACAAATAACACACTTGTTTTTTAACGATAAATTGTTTTTAGAAGATCACCGTTCGCCTTGCAAGCTTGAAGTAAACTGATGGCTCTAATCAAGTGTCTCAATGCAAGTAGCCGCAAAAGACAAAAATGGGAATTTCCACTCAAGCACGCGTTTTCCCACATCTGGATCATCAGGTAGAACAGAAGGAATATTACGGAAAAAGTTTCTAAGAATTTGCACCATTATGGCATTAATGACGTCAAAAATAAAAGTGTCTCTAATCAAGTGTCAGGGAGTGTATATCATTTTTAGTAAAACGTTACCATCGGAGAAAGCTTTTTTGTATAATAGAAAGATTTAAAATTGTTGTAATAGATTTAATTTAAATCGGTTCATAACTACGGCACGACCGCAATATCGCATACACATAAGGCTTCAATTATAGGACGATCATTGTAATGAAGGAAATTTGGAACTAGTGAAAACCGAACGTTTTTCTTTGATTTCAATGAAAGTTAGTTATACCTCTTTTACGAATGTCAGGGAAACTTTCAGATTTTCGTTCACAGCCAAGCCGTGTAATGGTTTTTTTTTCATCAAGTTGAATTTGATTATTTCTTCCTTATTTTTTACCGATGAGCCACAAATTTTATCCATTTTTTTATATATTTTTATATATTACCATTATTTTTTTATTGGGACGCTGAAATTTGAGGTTAGAATGAATATCGACGAAAAATTTCTGATTAAGGAATCAACTTAACAGTTCTCCAGTATAATGAAATGAAATTGAAACGCAGTTCGAAAAACAGCTGATCGATTAAAACATGTTTCATCATTCAAATTATAAAAACAATTATAAAAAACGAATTACGTGATATATAGTACCTAAGATTTTTTATTTAAAATCTATTTACTAAACTATTTCCCATGTTTTGCATTATTTTATTTTAAAGAAATAATCTTTGTAATAGGTTAATTTTATATTGTAAAATTATTTCCTTTATTACAATGATCGTCCTATAACTTAGGCCTAAGACAGACAGACTTTCGGTGATAAAATGATTTGGAATCTTTTAAAAATTCTATTCATGATTCCAGTAACTTATTAATTTAAAATGGGTTTCATGAATGTCATTCTTGACAACTTCATGCTAAATTTTCACTATAAAAAATTACATAATTCTACTGTATATTAGGGGTATTTCCCTTGGTTTTGTAAGATTGTATAGTTGTATGAATGCAAGACAAATTACAACAAACAGGGAACGCACGTTGAAAATGCACCGGATTAAATTTTTTTTTTGGGAAAACCTGAGTTACTACTATTCGATTTATTTCGTTGAGAAATTTTTATACTAAATATAGTTTTTGCGTGAATATGAAAACGGCGAAAGCAACTTTCTACTCTTAATACGAGGGTCAAGCCCTCAAAGGACCAACGAAGTGGCATCATGTTTAAATGATTACATATGTGAAAACGTCTCCGAAGAAATAACGTATTTGGACTTGTTCTGCGACGAATTTCCGGGACAAAACAAAAACAATCGGTCAGCCCAAAGTTTAAAGTTTTGAAGAACTATTTCTCTCTTCGGTTGAACTTGACTCCTATTTGTGTTTGAAGGGGTCAAACACAAATAGGAGTCAAATTTTTTAGCAAGCAGGGTAAATTTTTTTTTTTTGAGAAATTCCATTTTTCTGTTTCAGGTTGCAATTTTCATAACAAAAGCAGAGGTTCTCGTACAGTTTATTTGTGACCCCAAATCACGTTGATAAGGTTTTAATGTCATTGACATCTGTATGATCTACATAAATCAAAATCATAAATATTGCACTATATTTCTAGGAAAGATTATACGACTTTTGTTGATAAAAGAAGTGTGAACTTTCCTTAAAAACATGACACAAAACCACACATAATTTTTGTAAAAGAAATTGTAATGTTGTTTCATGAATTACGAAAGTAAACACCACACAAATTACCACTGATATTTCGTTTTGGCATTTTCTGTTGCGAATTATAGGAATAAGTTTCCAGGCGAATTCTAGAAGCACGTTTCCATGTATAGATGAATATTCCAGAGTTTCCGCGATGAATATACAAGGTGGAAATGTCGCTGGAATAATACAGTTGAAGTCAAACTTCGAAAGAGATTTTATCATAGAGATTTCAATCGTGATTATTTGTAGTGGGTTTACAAAGTGAAATATTAAAGTGATTTGATAAATAAGAAAATTAATAAGTAACTGCTAGAAATAATGTTTTCCATTGTCAATAAACTGTAGAAATTAATTATTGATAAACAAATATTTTTAAGACTAATTATTGTTAACGCAGAAATAATTGTAAATAAAGTTTATACACTGAATTCACATAAATAAAAAGTGTTATTATTTTATAACATCGAACCAGAGGGGTAGCACGCAACAATATTATAAGAAAAAGGGATTGAACATTTTTAGATAATAATATTAAAAGAGATTAGGTGCAAATATTTTAACTTAAATTTATTTTATAATAAAAATATAATAAAGTAAATAACAAAATAAAACTTTTCATTTAAAAAAAAAAAATAATAATAACTAGCCAATTCTTTAAATTTTAATAAAACAAATAAAAACATATAATAAAAATAAAGTATTACTAATATTATGTAGTGTTGTTATTTTTAACAATCGAACCGGGGTAACACACGTAGCAAAATTTATTTTGTATAAAATAGTTATTTTTACATTTTTTTATGTAAGACTGTAAATTTATTCGTGTAATAAACAGAGTTAATGTAATTCTTTACTTTTGCATTTATTTGACGACAAAGTAAAAGTAAAATCGGAAATCTTGCTGGCGACGACCCCAGGAAAAACTTTAGTGACCTATCTGAGGTCGCAACCTATAGTTTTAGAATGGCTGAGGTATAGAGGATTTATAAATCCAGATTTTCTTTATTTTAAAACTTAATAAAATTGTTTAGATGTTTTAATTAACACTATTTTTAAGGTGCTCCTATAAAAAATAAAAGTAAATAAATAAAGCAAACTTAAAATTTAAATTAAAACTTAAAATAAAATGGAAATTTTTTGTGATATTTCTTTTTGCTTCTCAAAAATTTTTTAAAACTTACCTTAAATTTTTTTTTTTTTTTTTTACATTTTAAAATGATTGTTTCTTTTATAATTTATATATAACTGAAATGTTTTTATTAAATCCATATTTATTATTTCAAAGACGAGACGAAGCAAGCCAAAACTGAAGCTGACGATGGCTGAGGATACTATATTATTAAGTTCCGAATGTAATCTGAAGTCTTTAACGCATGCATTTTAGGTCTTTTCTAATTGTTTGGGCTGATTTGAATTGTTTTCTTAATCATTTTTCAAGATAATTTTTCTGTTATGGAATACATTTTATCAGAACTTCTTTTATTAAGTTTTTAACATCATGTTTTTATTGTAACTTTCATTTTTTAATTTGTTCAAAATTTTGATTTATTTTTTTTTTTTTAGATCCTTCGATATCCTTAGTAACCATCATCATCATCATCCTTTCATAGTCACCATTTTCACCACCGAAAACCCTGCACACAGACAAACAAGCGAGATGGATTTTTTTTAATAAAAAAATTTTACATTTTTTTTTTGTGTTATAATTTTGAGTTTCTTGATTTTTTTGCATTAATTTTTAATTAATTTCTCTTTTAATTAGGAATTTTGTTTTTGTTTTTTTTATGTTTAGAAATATATATGTATATGAATTTTTTTTTTTTTTTGAATAAATCTGTGTTATTAAAACAATCGAAATTAAAAAGAAAAAAATTAATTAACTAATTTTAAAAATTTTTTCTTCCTTATAAAAATTCAATTTTTGTTTCAATTTTTAATTGTATGATTTTGTTTGTTTTCAAAATTATAGTTTTTCCTTGTTGAGAGTTTTCTTTTTCCAAATTAATCATAATTTTGTTTTAGTAAAGCTTTTGTATCCTAACAAAAAAAAAAGAAGATGAAGAAGAAGAATATTAAGTTTTTCCTGTTTCTATTTGTTGTTGGTTTTGTAACATTCGTTTTGGGGATTGTTGTAGCAAAGATCCTATAATAGGATCTTTGGTTGTAGTTTATTCATCTTCTTGAGTTATTTTGTAAAATTTGTTTGTATATATATATTTTTTTTTAATGATATTTTTCTTGATTGAATTAAATGTGTTGCCTATAATTCCTGATGGATGAATATGTTTTGTTGAATTGATTTGCTTGAAGTGTTGTTGGGCTCTTGTTTCATATACATATAATAATTCTCTTCACGGAAAAAAAATTTGTTTCTTTTTTCTTAAATAATGAAAAAATTCATTTCGTTTTTACATCCCTCTTTTTTATTATTATTAAAAGTAATTTTTAAACAAAATTCTTTCAGTCTTACTTAATATTTCAAATAAAAATTTAATTCAATGTTGTTTTTCTTGTTAACACAAGATAATTCTGTAAAATGTCCGAAATATATTTATGTGAATTGTGTTGAATTGAAGGTTCTCTTGAAGAAATTCCAATTTTCCATGTTTTTCTTGAAGAGTGTTGTTTTTTTTTTTTTTTTTTTTTGATAAGAAAATCCAATAAAATTCTTTTATTTTCGTATTTATATTGTGTTGTTTTTATTTTTGCTAAATTTTTGTGAATAATTCTGTTGTTTGTTCTATTAAAAATTTTCATCACAGACTTTTTTGTATGAAAAACATCGAACAATAAGAATTCAATTATATTTGTTTAAAACAAAAAAAAAAAAAAAAAACTATTTTCCTCGTAATGTTTAATTTAATTTAAAAGCAAATTTTTTGAAAGGTTAATTTCGTTTTTTTTTTTTTTCTTTTGATTCCACGGAAAATTAAAAGAACTAATTCCCTTTGCCCTTTTATATAGTAGTTCATAAATCATTTCTTTATTATTGTTGTTTTTCCCCCGAGTTAGTAATTCTTAAGTTAATTTGATTTCAAAATTATTCTTTAAACAAAAGCATTCAAAAATATGTAAAACAAAAACCAAAAATAAGAAAATTAAGAAATGTTTTTGCATAAAATTTTCAAGTTAAGTCAAGTGTGATTTTCAAGTTGTAATTGTAATAAAAGATTTCCTTCCCAAAAGACAAAATAATGAAAATAAAAGAAGCAGAAACTGTATTAGTTGTTTTGTAAATATGAATACTAAAATTTAAGTTACAAGAATAACTCGCTAATGGATTTACAAACGAAGTACGAGAGTAGTACGTATACATATTAAATTTCATGGTCTGATTAAAGTTTAAATATTTCTCAAATTCATGATCTTTTAATGAATATTAATCCTAATATTTCAAATAAAAAGTTTTAATAACGTAAATTATGTAGAGATTGATAAACAACATGAAAATGTTTTCATTTAAAGCTAAATTAAAAAATAAACTTAAGTTCTTCACAAAAGAAATCATACTAAACTAAAATTGTTGAAAATGATTAAGCAGCTCCATACACACTCAAATTAGAAATGAAAATATTATGGGTATTCACAATTCGTTGCATGTGGTCTTGTAACGTGCTAGCATTATAACTTATTATCATAATAACCTTTTTTCTTTTCTTTTAGGAATTGTAGCTGAAAGTCAGATTTTTTATGGAAAAATTTAGAACTTTACAGTACAGAGCACCAAAACTATTGAATTTTATTTCCAAAAGCAGCATTCAATTATTCAAACGCAATGAGCATACAACCCACATTTTAACGTTAGAGATCATTCATCAGAATCAACGATTCGTTGCTTAGCTGCATGTTTTTGTAAACAGGAGACCAACACGGATTCGATACACACAACTCATTTGCATTTTACACAGTTCAAACCTTTTTCCGTATAAGAATAAAATGGTCCAGGAATTATGTTAAATCCCACATATTATTAGACTTGGTTAGCTCAGGTAGCCCGTTTTGAACAATGGATAAGGGCAGTGAGCAAGTTCATTCATCATCTGATTATGCTCCATGAAATATAAGACTTATATGAACCGTTCAGAAGCCAACTTTACTTTTTGAAATTTTCAAAGTTCCCTCGATTTGGTAAATGGTAATAGAATAAATATATTGGGTATCGCAAAAAGTTCGTGGATTTTTTTGCAATAGATGGCTTTAGAGCCGCATAACTTTAGTAGTTCTAACCCTATCATGTTATATTACAGCGCGATTGAAAGGCAACATTTCATAGAATATTTAGAAAAAAAATTGTGAAAATCAGTCAGAAGTAATGGCGGTAATTGGGTTTTGAAAATGAGCCAAAATTCGGAAAACTTCACTGTATTTTACAATATCACTTCGACCAAGGCGATAGAGCTTCGCAGCTATCAAAATCTATCAAATCAGCAGCAAGTAATTGGTTCCCTCGTTTCCGCTCTGGAAATTTCGATGTTAAAGATGCGCCGCGCTCTGGAGGGCCAATCATTGTAAAAGTCGATGAAACTCTCCAAAAAATTGAGGACGACCGGCACATTTCATCTTATGACATTGCTGAGGAACTAGAGATTGATCAAAATACAGTTTTGAACCATTTCCGTAAGGCTGGATACAATAAGAAGCTCGATATTTGGGTTACGCATGAATTAACAGTGAAAAATTTAATGAAGTGAATTTCATTCTACGAATCGTTGCTGAAACGAAACGAAATCAATCGATTTTTGAAAAGATTGATAACAGGTAATGAAAAGTGGATTACATACGACTATAATGTGCAAAAAATATCGTGGTCCAAGAAGAATAAAGCTGCACAAACGGTGGCAAAGCCAGGACTTACCCACATAAGCAAATGCTTTGTGTTTGGTGGGATTGGAAGGGAATCGTGCATCATGAACTGCTCCAACCTGGCCAGAGGATTGATTCCACTCTCTACTGTCAACAACTAATGCGATTAAAGCATGCAAGTGACGTAAAACGGCCACCATCGATCAGATGGAAAGGCATCACCTACCATCATGACTACACACATCTTTAATGACTAGGCAAGAATTGAGAGAGCTTGGCTGGGAAGTTTTGATGCATCCACCATATAGTGCGGACCTTGCTCCATCTGACTACCATTTGTTTTAGTCTCTGCAGAATTCCTTTAATGGTGTAAAAGTGATTTTAAAAGAGGCCTGTGAAAATCACTTGGTTCAGTTTTTCGCCCAGAAATCCCAGAAATTCTACAGTGATGGCGTAATGGTTATACCAGAAAAATGGCAAAAGATTATCGATCAAAACGTCACATATTTGGTTTAAAAAAATTAATTTAAAATGTAATAAAAATGTGTTTGAATGTTGGTGAAAAAAATTCACGAACTTTTTGCGATACCCAATATATACGGGTATATATGAAAATTCAGTGACCGTCACTGTGGAACAGTACTTCTTGTAGTGTAAAATAGACCTGTGGTTTCAGCAAAATGCACTAATTTGGCATTCCTTACGAAGCTGGTATGGAAGTTCTAAAAGATAGTTTTGGAGAGAAAATAATTCTGAGAAAGTCTGAAATTGCTTGGCTGCCACAGTCCCAAGATCTGACGGCGTCTGATTTCATTTTGTAGGGTTACATAAAATAGAAAAGAATGAATGTGAATAAGCCTAAGACAACACAGCTTTCGGAGGAATACATGTGTAGAATACATATTTACATGCTTGTACCACATATTATAAATGAAAATTAATTAAATACATATTTGTATAAACCAGGAGAAAAGGGGCAGAATGCAATTATATTCACATTGAAATAACGAAAATAACAAATTTTTTAAATATCTTATTTACCATAATGTATTTCACTTTACAAATGCGCATATGTTAAGAAAACTTTATTAAAGAAATAATTCGCATATATTTTCTCATTAACATATTTTAAAATTTCCCAATATTTATATTACAAAATGCCCACCAATCCGAGGAAAGAGAGTCCAAAGTTTGAAACTTACGCCTTGGTAACATCCTCTTCCATGTAATTAAGATACTAATCTTCCACATGTTGGCAAAATGAATTTATCTACAAAATTTTCACGTTTTCATGTGTATTTATATAAAATAAAAAATTTTAACAGTGAACCATAAAAACTGAAACTGGAATAAAAGTTCGGGAAAAATAGCAATAAATAAAAATATCAGGAAATTATTCTGTTTTGCAAGTGTTTAATACGCTCCAGCAGTAACTTAGTAAATTATGTTCATTAACTATTAAAGGTGCGTTTCCACAACCCTAGGCTGCAGTGCGTTTTGAACGATGAGCGGCGTGCTCGTCCCCACCAAAACAGCAGCGTGCCTTTTGTGCAAATTTTGACCGAGCTCATTTTGAACGTGAAAATGTTTGCTGATCAGCCACCACCAAAAAAAGGTTGCGCGCGGAAGCAAAACGATATATGCGACCTGAACGCGTACGGGTAAACAGGTAAACAATATTCCCAAAATAAAAATATCAGTTTTCTCCACACATTTGCCGGTACGATAATAATTAATTTAATGAACGATCTTAAATCTTTAATTTTTAATAATAAAGTTATTGACATTGCCATAAAAATTGATAAAACTCTTCTCTTTGAAAATTTTTATTAAAAACCATCGAGGCCACTTTCATTCCTATCTTCTAATAAAATTGCTATCTCTTCACACTATCTCTGAATTGTGAAAATCATCGACGACCACGCGCACATTTTGCTTCAGCATGCAATATAAACTTCACCAATTTCCACCAAACATTTATGCGCGCGAGGTAGCCGCGAACTGTACGCGACAAACATTTTCGGTGTGGATGACATACGTGCAAACTCACCCGCAGAACGCGCCGCAACTGCGTTCTGCTCATTACCAACAGCGGCTCCCATCGAATGTCCAAAAAACGCGACGTTTGCTCGCTTGGTACTTGGATTTTCGATGGGAGTAACAGGAGGAGGGGGAATATAAAAACTTCCCTAATTCGAACAATAGGTAGACTGTCATGAAACTTGGAATGGACATTCTTGATAAGCCAACTGAAAAGGTAGGATATGACTCCGCTCGGCGGGGGGTTCTGGAGGTCAAAATAGAAAAACTTTCCTAATTCGGACAATATGCAGATTTTCATGCAACTTGCAATATAAATTCTGAATAGGCCAACTTAAAAGTTAGGATATGTCTCCAGTCGGTCAGTGGTTTCGGGAACTATTCGATCAATAATGGGCAGATTTTCATGAAACTTGGAATATACATTCGGGATAGACCAACTGCAAAGATATGTCTCCACTTGGTGGGCCAAAATAGAAAAACGTCAATAATTCGGCCGAATAGAAATTAAATTTAATTTAATATTCTAGGAATAACGCGAGCAAAGCTGTGAGCACCATTTAGTGAAAAATAAATTCACTTCTTCACTTGTTTGTACACGGTTAAAAAAAGACGCCAATTTTAATTACTTTCAAGTTATGCCAGCGCGAACTTACCCTTAGTGACCTTAAAACATTAACTTCGAGGGCCATTTCTTGTGTATTTAATCTAAACTAAAAATCATTAACTTTCCAAATATGATAATTACGAACCAAAAGGTAAAAACGTCGCATTTTTAACCGTGTAGTAGAGTTGAAGCTTGTTGCTTGGTACATGCAATAGGCATTTCGAAATGTCTTCATGCTACCATGAGCAAGACATATGTATGTTAAACATACAAATAATAAGCTATAGAGATGCATTGGTGGATATACAATAATTATTTCCTACCTCACGTGGATCGATTGAGGAGAATAGAAAACCTGGCGTTAAATGCATGGAGAACAAAAACCCATATTTCAAATGCTGACACAGGTAAAAGCAAGTAAACTTTTTGGTTGAGTTTTATCTCCAAAACCTGGAATATTGGGCTTGAATCATTTGGAAAAAGCGATAAGATAAGAAAATTACCATATTTTTGTGAAATGAAATGTCCAGCTAATATATCTTTATGTACCAAGCTTTAAATCTTGCCTAAAAGTGTCTAGCAGCTTTAAAGAGTTTTGTTAATGAGTCCAAAAAAGATACAATTTTATTGCGTATTTATTTATTGCACAAAACGACAATTTTGTAACCGAAAAAAGACATTGCTTCTAATTATCTTTAAGATAAAATATATTGTTTTGCTTTATTTTGTACTTTAATTTAACATTTACCTGTTTTGACTACGTTAGAGCCTGGACTTTTTTATATTTTATATATAAAAAGAAATAAGAAATAAAAAAAAAATTTAAGATTTAAGTCACGAAAGATCTTAAGAATCGTACAACACTAAAGTCAAACCAAAACGAAACCAAGTAAAAGCAAAATTCTATCCAAGATGAAATGAAAACAAATTAAGGATGCTGTGAACGTTTATCCTAACGTAATACGATTTCATCTTAAAAGAATGAATGTTTTCTTAAAGGTTTTTCCTTTTTCTTAAATAATATATAAAAGAAAAAAATTGAGGTGAACTAATTACTGATAGTAAACTGAATATGAAAATTACCTACAATAAAAAAAAGTAAAGTGTACTAGTAAAAAGGATATACGTAGACAAGTTTTGAATAGAAAATTCATTTAAAATCAAGTTAATTTTCAAGTCGCAAACATTGTCTTCTTCATTTCTTATTAAATATTCAATAAATAAAAATATATTTGAATTTATTGTATTATTTAGTTCTAGCACAGTACGAAAATTTCAAGCTTTCTTCCAAAAATATACAGAAAGAAATACATAACTACTCAGTCCGCTATTTTTCTCTCATGTTCCGCGCTATATAAGGTTAGAAGAATTAAAAAAAAAAAGAAAATAAGTAGTACTAATAATCGATTCTCATCGCTTATAACGGTGAAATCACTAGAAAGTTTTTATCCCTTGTACAACAATTGAATATTTCCCTTGCAAAATTCATAATTCATAATTCATGTAAAAATTTGTTGGTGCCAGTTATATAAGAAAAACCATACCCTCGTTTTCATACTAAATTATGCAGGATAAATTGGCAATATTTGATCTTCTCGCTCGCTTACACCAAACGATTCAAGCCCAAGTTTTCCAAGTTTCGGAGATAACGACTCGCCGTTCAACCAACACGATATAATAATTTAACTTGGTTTCGCCTCAGTTAGAATTTAAAATTTGAGTTGTTTTTATTTTTCACAAATGAGCCCAAGTTTTATGGAGAACTTGGGCTTCTATCGCTTGGAGTAAGCGAGCGAGAAGATAAAATAAAGACCATTTCTCCTCCATAATTTTGTATGAAAACGAGGTAAACGAAATCTCCAGTTAATGTAACTCGATGATCTATCACACTAATATTATAAAGAGGAAAGATTTGTATTTTTGTTTGTAACGAATAAACTCAAAAACTACTGGACAGATTTCAAAAATTCTTTCACCATTAGAATGGTACATTATCCCTGAGTAACATAGGCTATATTTATTACTAGAAAAAATTAGGGATCCCTACTAAGACTTAAATAATGTAATTCCGCATACATCTGTATCCAATAATCCTCACATTCACGTCTGTCGCGTCTAATATTCTCTGTAGTCTAACTTCATAAAGACCCTAATTGAGATTTTACGACTATTGCTTTCAATCACACAGTGTCATTAGCGACGACTGGGGTCCCATTGATCCATTGTAGGGCCTCTAAAGCAGTGGTTCTTAACCTTTTTGTACTCGCGGCCCACCAATATTTCATAATTTTTTTGTGATCGACATTTTTTTAAATAAATGAAAATCTAAATAAGAAAATTTTTTTTTCTGATTCAGTTTTCATTACAATATTCGGTTGTTTATCACTTTTTACTTTCCCGATAAACGAATGTTTATAGAAAAGTACTATAATCGTGCGAAAACCTAACTTTTGATCTAGAAGGGCTAGGAAGATGAAAATAAGTGCAAAATCCGTTTCGTCAAAAATAATTAGACCCATGTCCGTCCGTCCGTCCGCTTTTTTAAATCGTTAATAAAATCTGAATGGATGGTCCGATTTCCATGAAACTTTTACCATTTTGGTGTTGCATCAAATGCCAGATGGTGTTAGATTCTGGGCGAAATTAATATATGGCAACACTATTTGGAAACGCTTTTTTTGTCTAAAAACGACAAAATTTTGTCCGCACGGTTCAGACTAAACTGGTGGGCCAATTTCGATAAAATTTATACAGTTCATGTATCTGATCCTAACTTAGATCTAATTAGTTTTATTTTTATTTTAATTAGTTTTTGTCCAAATGTAGTCTACTTTTGCACTTGTTGTAAAACCGAAACTGCTCGTCCAATTTTGATGAGATTTGCACAGTTTGTGTACTATATTCGAAGTCAGAACATATTGACTTTTCAGCGGAATTTACATCTGGCAACACTAATGCGCAGAACTTTTTTAAAAAAATGTTGTGGTGGAAATATAGAAACTTCCCTAATTCGGTTAATAGTCGGATTTTAATGAAACTTGGAACGTACGTTTGGGATGGACCAACTGAAAAAATAAAATATGTATTCCCGCGGTGGGGGGTTGTGGAGGGCTAAAAATGAAAAACTTCAGTAATGCACTCAATAATAGGCACATTTTCTTTAAACTTGGTGTGTACATTCTGAATAGAGCAAGTGAAAAGATAGAATGCGTCTCCCCTCGGTGGGGGTTGCGGGAGGGTGAAATAAAAAAACCTTAATAATTCGGTCAATAACCGTCGGATTTTAAAGAAACTTGAAATGTACATTTGGGATGAGCAAACTGAAAAAATCAAATGTCTTCCCTCGAGGGGGCTGTGGGGGGCTGAAATAGGAAAACTTCAAGAATTCACTCAATAATGGGCAAATTTTCTTAAAACTTAGTGTAAACATTCTGGATAGGCCAACTGAAAAGATAGAATGCGACTCCCCTCTGTGGGGGTTACGGGAATGCAAAATAAAAAAACCCTTATAATTCGGCCAATACTAGTCACATTTTCATGAAACTTGGAATGTACATTTAGAATAAGAGAACTGAAATAAATATTTGATGACATTATCGGGAAAGTTCCATAGTGGTCCGGCCGATATAGAGAAAATGTAAATTCACTACTATGGTTTGCTTTGCTCATTTTTAATATTAAACTTAAATACAGATTGCAATTATATATTCTTTCGAAATATAGGCTGGTTTTTATTATATTCTAAAGGAAATTTTGGATAATTTGGCGGACCCCGGGCAAACTTCTCACGGACCCCCAGGGGGCCGCGGCCCACCGGTTAAGAATCACTGCTCTAAAGTCTCCAGACTGGCGGCAGGCACTCGGACCCTCAGCGGACTCGCCGGTGGGACCCCAGACTGCCCCCTCTCTCGATCTCCGTAAATTTCCACAAAATTATACATAATTAAATTACTTAAGCCATAAAATAAAAATGTACTAAAATGTAAATAAAGTCCTGCAAAAAGATACATTTACTCTACGTTTACCCCAAAATGTTTAAAAAATAAATGTCCACCCGTGCGAAGCCGGAACGGGCCGCTAGTAGTTAATATAACTCTATGATCATACAGTAACGGTTACGGTATTTCCACTAGCACAATTCCACTCGCATAATTCCACTCGGAACAATTCCACTCGGAGCAATTTAAATTGCTCCCTAGTTGAATTGTTCCGAGTGGAATTGTGCCGAGTGGAATCGGCGTAGAATCATATTTCATAGTAAGAAAATGATGTATTTCTTAGCGGCAATGTGTACATATAATCCGGTATTTTATAGAATGCTTATGCATTCTACGATGTCTTTCATGATGCTCACACTGCACTTAAGGATTGCAAGAATATTGTTTTTTAATGGCCACTAAGCCCAATCAGAAACATTTTAGTTTGCTTAAGTCTTTGCAGTGTTCATTATAAAAAAATCTAAAATAAATTAACAAGTGATGTGTTTTAGAAGCTAGACGTGAAATAAAATGTTATATCACAATTCATACATAACCTCCAAAAAGATAATAATTTCGGTAACTACATTTCTTCACCACTTTTTTAATTATAATTTTAAAACGTAAAATAAACATTTATAGATTTTTAAATACAGCCAAACCTCCTATAACGCGGTAGATACGTTTCTTGAAAATACCGCGTTGTAGGAAATCGCATTATAGAAGATACTAACTCAATACAAAAACTGGGATTAGATTCTAAAAAGAGAAAAACTGCCTTTTATGGTGTAACATTTTGATAATTTTTTTTATATTACTATATCTACATAATAACATTTCATAACAAACTTAAATGAAATTCAACATCCTATAAAAACTAAAAAGATAATGATTTAATAACCAAAATTAACATTAAAAAGAAAGATTATGTTATGCTAATAAATTTATTCCTCACTTATTATAGTTGGTCGAAATCATTTGAATGGCCTTATTTCAAAATCTGAGCCTAATTCATGAGCAAGTTGGACTGTACTTCCTGTAGTTTTAAATTTTAAAAAATATGTCAGAGATGGTTTACTCTTGCTTTACAAATCTTTACTAACTTCTTGACAGACAGATATTAAATATTTCGTATCTCTCCACCAACTCTAAAAAAAAAAAAAAAAAGATTCCATCTGTTTCGCCATGTCCAAACATTTTTCTATGCCTTTCAGCGTGAACTTTTCGTTTCTTCAGTGGAAATATATTCAGAATTATCTTCAATCGGTAATGTTTCGGTTATTATTGGGCACATCCAGCAGTTCTAAGCGCTTAAATCTAGCAAGAGGACTGGATGCAATTCTAACTTTAAGCGCTTAGTGAAATTCTAGCATAAAAATTTTTTGCTAACCCAAACAGCGCATTTGACGTTGTTGTTCACGTTAAGAAATGGTATGTGCAACGGATAAGTTGAGAGGAATTTTTGAAAATTGTTTCTGGATTATTGAATTTTAATTGCAATGAGTTTGTTAAAATTTTTCCACTTTCCTATAAAATTTTTATTTCACTTTATTCTCAATTTTTATTTACTTTCGGCACTTATTTCGTTAAAAAAAAAATATATTTTTAGAATTTATTCAATTAAAACTTAATTTGACGTTTAGCACAGACAATTTTAGTGGTGAATTATTTTTCGCTTAATTCAAGCAAAAAAAACGCATCCAGGAGTTCAAAAAATTCTAACTGCTTAGATTAAGAATTTTGAAAAAGCGCTTAGTAGTGCTGGATGCAGCCATTATCACCAAATCTGCTTCGTTTATTTCATCTTCCGTAACTAATTCCAGAATATCATCAATAGTTGATAATTTCGACACAATTTAAATTTTAAAATTAAAAATTATTTGGAAACTTTAATGACTGTAATATCTGTAGAAAATTTCCTCATTTCTTAAACCGCGTTGGAAAATTTCAGCATTTTTCTAACCGCCTTCCAGCGAAACCGCGTTGTAAAGGTACCGTATTGCAGGAGATTTGGTTTTACCAAAATAATGTAAAAATTATATTACAATATTTAAACAAGCTTCCGAATTTACTATTTTAAAATTTGGCAATACAGCTCAGCTTTACACAATACATGAAACATTTGTAGCGCAGGACTTGCAGATGTATGTGGTTATGAAAGGGTTGTAACTAAATAATTTCAACATTTTCTGATATACAGAATATAATCTTGAGCCGGAAGTTTGAGGTGATTTTTATTGCCTAAAAAACATAAAACGAAAGACCGCAAGCAAAAAAGTAACATATAACAGAGAAAGATTAAATATCGGTTATTGCTAAGCATAAAGGATTTCAGGCTTAAACCATAAATTTATGAAACAGTCTGTACAGAAAATTAAAGATTTTTCTTGAACTTTACCCTTAAATTTAAGAACCGCTGCGTAATATATGTACCAAAAAAAAAATGGAAAATTGAACAAGATACGAGTACATCAAGAAAAACAAAAATGAAACACATTTTATTGAAGCATAAAAATTCGCTGAAAAAACGTGTATAAAACGAAAAATCTCAACTTTTTAAGAAGATACTTATATACATATGAGCACAATATATGGTATGCACTAAAATATATAAAGTATATACCATAAGTATATTATTTATACATGTACGTAACTAATCTATAACTGCTTTCATGTATGTACTTTCTAAACGGAAAAAAAAAATAATCCATCCATTTTATTTCATACGTTAAACCATTCCTTCTAAAAGTCGCTACACACGATAAAGCTTATCATCGGTCTTTGGCACGACAAACTAGATTGGATGAAAAGTTTCTTATATTTTGATCGGTCTTTTCGTCAGTATTCCTTATGTATGTATATACAATTATATGTGAAAAAAAATACAACACAATAGTTATTACTAGGGCCCGGATAGTTATACATTTGCATGTTGCATGCATATTTGCATATTTTGGCCATTTTTCGGAAAAAATGCATATTTTGGCCAAAAATGCATGTTTAGTACATTTTTCGTGCATATTTTCAATGTTTATCAAGAATTTTCTAAACTATTTTCCATATTTCAAGCACATTTTACAAATTTTCAATTGAATGAAATCGACACTCAAATCGAAACATTCATTAAGGCGAAATATCTTTCCAGTATATATTTAATTTGTAAACATGAACACACAAATACGGAGAAATCGATGTCAATACTATTGGCTCAAGGGAAAACATGGACGTGATCGAAGGAGTTCGTTCAAAATTGGTTTCACTAGACCAGAAAAAGTTTTTAGACAAATTTGATTGAATTTTAGCTCGAATTGTTGGTTACCGATCATTGGTGAAAATTAGAGGTATATTGTACACAAAAAGGGTGAGGAAGAATACGTGTCGGCACTAACGCCATCGGAAGTTACGATGTTCAACTTTGCAGTTGTTACATCGGTGGATGTAGAGCGTTCCTTTTCAACTTACAAATACGATTTGACTGAGAAACGTCGAAGTTTTACCTTTGAACATTTCAAACAGCATCTACTTTTTGCTTGCAATATCGAATGCTTGTGAATATTTTCTGTTCAACTGAAAAAATTCTTTATAAATAAAAAAATTTGTCATTCACCCGTATTTATTTAATTTTTCTTTTGATTTTTCGTTTTTTTTGCATATTTTGGGCAATTTTCTCCGGATTTTTGCATATATTGGACTTTTAAGTTGCATTTCTTCGTGCATATTTCAGAGTTTTTGCCACGTTTTAGAGCATATTTTAGAGTTTTTCGTGCATGTTTGCATGCATATTTTGGCATTTTATCGTGCGTAACTATCCGGGCTCTAGTTATTACATAACATAACCTAAAAAATATAAAAAAAATACCAATGACTTTTTCATATTAAAATTTCAATGAATTTGTTGCTAAAAGGCTGATTTGATGGCAAGTTTGCATACACACGCGATCGGTATTGACTGACATATTACTTGTACCCAATAGTTTTTTTTGCAATTCCATCGTGCCAGCACTTGTGTAATTTTCCGTAAAGTTTTCCATACACATGGCCAAACTTATCATCCAATTTAGTTCCTCCTGCCAAAGACCGATGAAAAGTTTTATCGTGTGTAGCGACTTTAAAACTAAATCATTCTTGGCCAAAGTTGTTTTCAAATATTTATATGCACATAATTCCTTCGAGTTTCATAGTTGCAAATAGAAAAAAAAAATCTTTGTTGAATAAATTCTTAAACTATGAGGTTAGATGGGCCTTCCCATACATTCCCTTGAATAAATAATCTTTTAGACAAACAAAATACATATATATGCACAAAACTTTCACAATTCTTTCGTGTTTTGTTAAGTTTTAGAACCCATTTTAGAGAAGACTAAAACTTTCTATTGGGTAGAAAGTTTTAGTCTTACCCATACCCGCAACATCGTATTACCCAAGTACATCATCCGAAATGCATTTTCTTGAAGAACTTTGGAAATCACTTTACGTCATCCGCTCCATACCATGTATTAAGGCTGTTCCACAATATTATCGGCACGTAGAACAAATTAACAAATTCGTTAATGTGTCAAGATAATAATCCAACACTATAACATAGGGAGACAATTTTTAATGTTACTCATATGGGTTGGTTAACAAGTTAAATGGTAATTGGTCCGGTTCTATTTTACTATTAGTCAGTCAAATTATTTAATTTTGTAAAAATGAAGTTAATATCCACTATAAGCATGTAATTATTAAATATTTAATCGGCGAAAATAAGTTTTTAGCATCACAGAGTGAATAAAGGAAGAAATTAGAAAATTAATTGCGCTTTATGAAATATTCGTATTAACAAAATATTTAACGATCTTCTATGCGCAGTGATGATAATGTGAAACGACCTTTATACAAAATAAGAAAATAAAACTCCACATAATTTTTTATTCTGTACCACTATAGTTTCTGGTTGGGTGAAAAACAGAGAAATACAGTTGAAAAAACCAGAAATATTTTGTGAGCAATTTCGTCACAAATATGTACATGAAGTAAAGTTTTGTGTTTAAATACGAAAACCATGATTTGGAAAATGCCAGTTGGCCTGTCAATCTGTCTGCTGTTGATGGTAGAATTGCCAACATAGCTCTTGCCAGAGATATTCGATTTCAATTATAGATTAGTTTATTTTAAGATGGAATAACTACATATGAACCACATATGCCTATTTTTGGTATAAGATTACAGGTGAATTATGGATAATTTATGCAGATAAGGAAAAAATTTAAACTCGGACAAAATTGGAGCCAAACCACAAATTTCTCACTGACAACGGCTCTAAACTAAAAACACTCTTTTTCTTTCCTCATAATTTCATTTCATTCATTTTAACTAAACTACAGAGATGCACACGTCCTACATTTATAACTCCGCTTGCTCGCCAACTCTGCTTTAGTTTGTCAAAAAGTTGTAGTTATAGATGTATTGTAACCACTACGCTTTTTATTACGGTATTTCATTGAACATTAGAATTTTAACATAACCCATTTATAAAATTTCCATCGAAACATGTTATATAATAAAATGGGGGAATTTTTATCACAATATTTTTTAAGAAAATTGAAATGGCGGGATGATAAAAAAATTCGTAACTAAGATGAAAAACCCAAGAATATTTTTCTTTCTATAATATTATAGCATACGCATATGGGCACGATTTGAACCATTTCAGATATAGACAGAAGTCACGGACGTGAGCATGTAAATTGTTTTACATATTTGATTCGACCAAACATTAACTCGTTTCAACTTTAGTGCGGCTGAAACAAATTACCTGGTTCCATATTTTCGAAAATTCGGAACACGA
This sequence comes from Xylophagus ater, assembly GCA_963422695.1. NCBI lineage: Eukaryota > Metazoa > Arthropoda > Insecta > Diptera > Xylophagidae > Xylophagus > Xylophagus ater. The sequence continues at coordinate 41,195,543 of OY730478.1, forward strand.
AATGTGACACAACTCACGTTTACGTGCTAACATTTCACACCTTTTGACACCCTTTTTGCATGGGTTGGAAGCATAATAATAGAAGTTTTTCAAAAGTTGAATTTGGTTTGTCAAGGCTGAATTTAATTCGCAAAATGATGATTTTGGGGTACAAGAATTTCATAGCTTCGAATTTGTAATGTTGATGGTGCTCAAGATTCCATATTGCTTTATCAGTAACAATCAACAGTAACTACCCTTGTAAGAAGCACCGAGGCTGTCAGCGTAGCTAAACTTCGTCCAGTTAGGGGTTACCAAAACGTGAAAATTCCTCATTGATCCAAGTTTCAATCCGTTGTATTTGACCATCACTACCTACACCTTGGCGCACCAATCTTGACCCAGGTATAACCTAGACTAACTTTGCCCATCTTTAATATTCTAGGCTAAGCCTTTTTCAAACCTTGTAACAAAGTTACAATAATAACCAACGAAAAAATACAGTTTTTTAAAGAAATTCGCATCTCGAATTGTCAATTTCTAGGGCAGACTGTTGGTTTATTCCTACCAGTTTATTATAAGTATTTTGAATCTTTGTAAGCTAAAATTTAATACATCAGACAGTCGGTAACCAGACAGACAAATGGACGAAGATTTTATAAAACTATGTTTGTTCAGGCGATCACTAAATGTGAGAATCCATTAAAATATAGAGGTCGCATTGCCTAATATAAGGAAAGGAAGCAATACAAACAGTAAAAGAGTTAATAAAAGTACCAAATTAAACTGTCTCTATTGAAGAATGTATTGTTTTCCAATGAGCAATTTTTCGCAATTGCTAAACAACCCAAACAATAGTGCGTGGCAGCGTTACCGAATGTCCCAGCACCCAAACATATGTTTCTGAATAGGCAAAAGACACATACATATATAGCAATGACTCAACGAACACTTGTGTCAATCATTAGAAAGATAGCCTTTTAGTAAATATAAGAACGATAGAAAGAACTCGTCTGCAAATAGTTAGGTCGAAAATGAGTTAGAGAGTTTAAGTGAAAAACTTATATTATGTATTTAGGATTCGGCCAAGAAATAGTTAAAAGAAACAGATATGTCACGATAAAAAGGAATTTTGTTAGAACCTGCCAAAGAAATCCGTTTTGGCATCAACAAATGTGAAAGCGCATATGATGTGAAAACCCATGTTTTCCCGTCTGCGCGGCTGATAATGGCCAAGGTATAGTTAGAATATGATAATATGATGTTTATAGTAAAAAACATCGACAGAGAAATAGATAAGAAAAGCATATATACAATTAGGCAGGGATATAAGTAGAATCAGAAAAATAGCATGTTAGTTAGTTAGTTAGAGAATTCGAAGGGTCTAGATCACAACGGGGCATGAAGACATGACATGACGCGCGCGTAAGATTAATAAGTTCGAGTTAATAATCAATAAAATACTTTTTAGTTGGATGCTGTGTGTTACACATGTTTAATGTAAAATAATTAGAGAATTTCTTAATTTGATTAAAATATACGCTTTTTCTTGTAAAAAAATGGAAGGCGAAAAAAGCATATATATCCTTCTAGTACAACGCATTAACAGTGTATTATATGTATGAAAATGAGCCACTTTTTAAAATCTTCTCGAGTTGAATAAACGAGGGTTCATGATAGTCTAACTAAACATCCACCTGAATATTTAATCAGATTCATTCTTTTCTCATTTAACCTCCTCCTAGAACAAAAAGAGCAATTTTATAGTAAAACTCATGTTGACTTTTCCTCATAGTCTCATACAGAACACATTACTGTTTTTCTTCCACATTTTAAATGTTTTCTTTTAATTTTCTAGAAAAATTGTGTTAAGTGGAATTGTTGTTTCTGTTTTTTTTTTACGATTACATAATTTGTAAAGATTATGTCATATTAAAATAATATAAAAAAAAATATTTTCAAAGCATAGGTCCTTAATATTTAAACCTTTTGTTTTAAAACATAGAAAAATTGTTTTTGTGATGATTTTCCTTCCTGTATTTTTAAAACTTGTTGATCAAAATTGCAAAGGAAGAAAAAAAATTGTTTGTCTTTTGGATGGGAATTTTGGATTTATATAAATATTTGTTTTTTTTTTATATCAAAAATCACATCAAATATAGGAATAGAAATAGTACAATAATAACATTTAAGTGAAGTAGAAAATATACACAATAATATTTTTTAGTGATGTACACTTCACTTGCTTTCTATTTTCGGGAAATATTTTTCCTCCAAGAAAACATCAATTCATAAAATTTTAATAAAATTAAGAATTTACCATTTAATAACACTTAACTACGAGTTTATCGACAAAAAAAATAACAATAATAATCAAGTACATTAAAAATAAATGATAGAGAAGGTGAAAAGCATTATACCAAAATTATTTTAATATTTCTTTATAAGTTTATACATTATAGAAGGATGTATTTAAAAAAAAAATTATAATTAAATATTAATTATTTGTCTCGTTGTTTGTGCAATTTAGTATAAATGTTCTGATATAGGTATTATAGCATTGAAAATGTTTCGAGAAGTTTTTCAACGAAATTTCGTAAAAAGGAAAAGGGTAATATTAAAATCCTTTCACCAAAATATCATAATTTAATTGTGACATTTTAGTACAGAGAGAGCAGAGTTAAAACATGTTGAGAAGTTCTGGAATATTTCCATGTACATGAATGGGCCCACAAACGCCCAGATATCAAAGGGCATCTGGAGACAAGGATCATCCAAGGTATCATTAGATGATAAAAATACGTCAAACGTCAAAAGAACCCTAAGCGACAAAAAATATAACGAACCGTTCCATTGTTAACGTTTTTTAGTACCTAAAATTGCCACAATTTTAAACTCTTACCATATAATACAAGGAGCAGAGAAGAACTAAAAGCAAAACTTTTTAGTGGGACAATCAATTAGAGAACAAACTGAGTGAGCGTATTTTATTTGGTAGCGAAGTGATTTAAAGTACAGTGAATTAAGAAATCTTCCTTGCAAGTTTTATCAATATACACGAATGACAATTATTACATTCGATTACATTTTGAACAAAATTTAAATCAAATTAACAAAAAGTTTAACAAATTTTTATAATACACCTATACTCGAATTTATTTAAGAAAACACGAAACAGCCAGCTTTTAAATTGTAGTTTTGCTGCAAGATTAGAATAACAACAATTTGAATTGAATTAAAGAGGCCTGTGACTCGACACAACCACAACATTTTAGCGAGCGTTCATAAAAAATGACTCTTCTCCAAGTTACAGAATTTTCTTATATAGAAAGAGCTTTCGATAAGCTAAAATAATCCGTAGGTAGGTCATTTAACATTCATGTGTAAACAACATTGTTTTTTATGCGATTGAAAATGGAAGTTTACGTGCCAAAAAAACAGCATTCACGGAAAGTTTTACTTTTTGGTTTAACATGATGGTAAAAGCAGCTGGAGTGCATCGATGGTTGCAAAAAGCTTAAAAACCAGGGTGACCAGAAAATTCTGTGGTTTTTTTATATAGTTTTTCGGATTTAACTGGAAAATTTGTGAATCAATTTTGTTTAAATTATTATTTATTATATTGATTAATAGGGCATGGCGTGATTAATTACTTTTCGAGGTCTGTGAACAAGTGAGTAATTGAGGCCTTAAGGTAATTAATTCCTTCCTATGTAAAAAAAAAAAAAAAACTTTTTAAGCAAAATTGACTAATTTCCAAGAGATAAAACCTATTATATGGAATAATAAGAAATAAAAAGAAAATAAGAAATATTCTCTTAAAAATGCGTATGATTCTCTTTAGCTTTCTATCATTTTTTTCAGATTACATCATGTTAGCAAAACAGGGATACAAATAGATTTATCTTTACTAAACAATTCTAACACTTATGTAAAAAAATAAGAATCACTATTCATACAGGAACTAACACTTAAAATATTAACAGAATTTCTCTTCTAATTATTATTCGTACACGCTCCAATGCTTGAAAACATGTTGGGAGAATACAATATTTATACAAATATTAAGTTAAAACAAATTTCTTTGTTTCATTCTTTCTTTAGTCCAAAATCCATAAGACTATTAATGCTCCCGCTTACTACAATTATCTTATAGGAAGCACGTTGTAAGACAGAGTATATTTGATTTATAGGTTACTTCATTCTTTCTAATGAAAAATTTGTAATTTTCTTTCCTTATTTTGTGAGGAATTTTTTGTTTCTGTCATTTTCAAACAAAGCATTGGGAAGATCGCGTCTAGTTGTCCTTTTTCAACATTATTCTTCTCTTAAATGAAAGAATTAATTTTTTGGCCTTGAATATTCAAAATTTGGATTAATTTTGTTTGCGGAATTAATTACTTGTTCAAACCATGCCCTATTGATTAAATACGTAAATAAACAATATCATTTTAAATTTCAGCAAAATCAGTCCAAGGATAGTGGAGAAAGAAATAACCCTAGGAGAAAATAAGTCTGTCAATAAAGCTTTTTTGATGTACTTTAAAAACTAATATACCGATTTAAAGAAAATTTTTAGTTACTATATGTTTTTTGTTTTGTTTTAAAATTGGAAATAATTTTAAATTAATGTTTCATTTTCATGCAATTTGGCGTATTTTCTCTTCCTGTTTTTCAATTTTCACAAGATAGGAGATTTAAAACAAAAAAAAAAAATCAATAAAATTGAAATTATAGAATTTGAATTTAGTATATTATTCTTCTAGTTTTTATATTAAATAAAATATTTATTCTAAGTTCTTTTTTTTTTTTTTGTATTGAATATGTTCAATAACTAAGTTCTATGTTATTTTTCATGTCTAAAATATTTCAAAGTATTTTTTTCTTTTTTAATTCAACAAATTAATTAATATTATTTTTGTTTTTCTTTATTTATAAATCTGAAAATATGCATGCAAATAGTTTATATATTTAAATATTTAAAACTATAATATTTAACTGTTGTTTGTCTGTGTGCTTCAGATATAAAAAACAAGATGGCGTATTTTCGGTAGTATTTTTTGCGATGTTGTCTTATATATATAAATATATATATATATTTATTTTAAAAACTTTTAAAAATATAAATAGTTTTCGTTTTTGTTAATAATAATTATAAATATATCCAGAAAAAAAAAACATACATTTTTTTTTATTACTAATTTTAATAAATAAATAAAAAATTAACAACAAATGGAATCAAAAAGATAACAAGTTGGAGTTTTAGATTGTATTAATTAAATTGAGAAAATTAAAAATTAAAAATTAAAAAAAAAACAACAGACAGAAACAATGAAATATAAAGAAATTAAATATTTAAAAAGAAAATTTAAATCTTTTTATTTTTATGACCGTGTAAAAAAAAAAAATTTAATTTTGTTTCTTTTTATGAACATAAATAAACGAAAGAAAATAAGCTAACATCGAAAATATATAGTTTTAAATTTCATTGATATAAATGAGAACTGCTTATATTTTTAGTGTATTCTGTCTTTTTTTTTTAAATTTTGTGTATTTTCTCGAATTTAAATAAATATTTCAATCACTTTATATCAATGATCATTATTTTAGTTTTCTTTTTTATTGCATAAACATTGAAAAATTAACGAAGAACTAATTAAGAAAGGAAAAAGGTGTTTTTTTTTTCTGTAGTGACAAATAACATAACACTTATGATTTTATTTTAGGTTCAAGCAAACTGGACTTAGTTTTTTTTTTATGAAATTGTCTAAAACTAAGACAACGTCTAATAACAAAATCAGACTCGCATGTTACAAATTTGTTAAAGGAATACGAAGACAAGGCAAACCCAAACTCAGATGACCTGAAGAGTGACGCGCTAGCAAGATGAGAATCTTGAATGGTAGAGAGGAGGCCTAGATCTATCAAAATTAAATTAGAAGAGCAGAAAAGATTATGGGAGTGACCTTGCAAATAAACTAAAATTATAAATTAAGATTTTAGATTGTTACAAGGTATTTTAGAGGGAGTAAAGGAATATGGATGCAAGTTTGTTTAGTTTATAATAAGTAGTGAACTTGGGCTTGCCCAAAATCTTTTAGGTAAAAAAATTCATTGAAAAATATCATACAAAAAAAGGGAAAATGAAAACGATGAGCAGCAAACCAACCGCGCTAAGATAAGATAATACATAAACATAGCTAAATTTGTACGAAAAAATTTCGTAATAACTTTAAAACCGTATAAAGAGATCCCACAGTAGTTAACTATAAAACCAACGATTTAATTAGGAAAGTAAGAAACAACAATATTGCTGTTATAACTATTTCTATCAGGACTATCCTATGATACAACATAACTGATATCAACTGTGTTTTTTTCATTCGAGTCTGGGACAAGGTTTAGTTTATAACACGTAAAACAGCAACAACATAACCCATATATTTATCTGGGTCACGGCTTATGATCTATATAAATTATTTACATAAAATTGCAAGAGATGGCGCAGGCGTAGTTTTTGATATATAAATGTTCGTATCGTAACATACTATGGTATAAATGACATAATAAATCTCATAAATTTTTGAACAAAATTATTTTTTAATATCATTGAATAAAGATATATTAAAATTTTCTAGCACTTGTTTTAAATAAAATTTTTTTTCTTTGTGTGACCCACACCGTTTTTTTCCAAACCTTGATCCTGACCCAAATGAAAAAAACGCAGCTATCAATACAACATCAAGACGAGATTTCTTTGTTATGAAATTACCCATCACCTTTAATAAAAACTATTTATGAAACATATAAAATTAAACCAAATTCAAATTCTTTTTTACATTATATTGATTTTTCTTTTTTAAGAATTTTGAATTGGCTATGTGGTTGTCTCGTGGAACATTTGAAGTAACTTCACGGAACACGGATTGAGAACCAAGGATGTACTCCAATGGACGGACAAGCACAAATCGAAAAGTAGATTTTAATTTCCTACATATTTAATGCCTTAACACAGTTCTCTGCCTTACAATTGTAATAACAGAATTTAGTATACCAGAGTATACAAATTATACGTAACAAATTTGAAAAATCTAATTGCAATAGAATTTATTGCCTATATATATATAAACAATACATAAATCCAATACTATATAAACGAAGGGAAACCTCCATTTTTCCGCCAAGAACACAAGAATCAGGTATAATTTCATAAAAGATGTAAATTTTAATTAATCAAAATAAACTACATTTCAATTAACTATACTAAAAAGAACCGATTTTGTGTTGGGGAAAACAAGAAAATCAAGACAGTTATTAATTATTTGTTTGATTGAATATAAGAAATTAAGTAAATTAAAACAATATTATTTATGAACCACAAGAAGCGCAAAAAATATTTTTAAGAAAAATAAAAAAAAATATTCAATTATAATTTATTTATTTATTTTGATTTGGTTTTTATTTTTAATTAGCCAAAATCATTTATTTTTACTTTTACTTCACAAAAACAGCCTTTGTCAAGTTTGCTTGAAATTAATAATGAAAATAAGAAAAACTGATTACAAGGTATACAATTTAAAATTCTATGTTAAAATACTACATATTAAAAGAACACACAAGGAAGGCGGGCAATGGTTATCTATATTGAACCTTCAAATACGAACTAAACCAATTAAATCATATTATTTAGGGCTCTCTAAGAATAAGGATAAAACTAGAAATTGGTAGGGAAAAATCTGGCCCACTTCTAACCAAGTGGACTTATTAAAATTTATATATAGACGTTTGGTTAGTTCTACATGACAACAGATACCAGAATACCGTGTTCATATATTTCTTTGGTTGATGATGTACTCGGCTATTTATGACTTCAGGGTCATAATTTAATTATCATTATTAATATAATTTACCCGCTTATTCTGGCATTGTAACATGCTGTCATAAATATTTATGATAATAATATTCTGACTGAAATTATGACTGCTGCGAAAGTTCGTATTCTACCGAACGGGTCATAATTATGTCCAAAATATAAATTTATAACAGTTTAAACTGTTATAATTCGAGCGAGTTGTCATGGTTATTAGAGAAATACTCTCGAAAATGTTTGTATAGGTTTGAAATTAATCTATAGGTGTAAAATTATTTGTGTGTTTAAAGAAATTGTGGAAATTATTCCATATTTATCAATTGAATCACTCCGAAAACACATAAAATTCCGTTATGATGTAAAATATTGTCGGTCAGAAATTATGATATATTTTTGTGACAGTCATTAGTTATGACGGGGTCAGAATGCCAAATAATCTTAAAAAAAAAGTTATGACAATGACATCATGTTATGACAGTCAGAACTTGTTATGACTGCGCTCAGAATAGAGGGGTTAATATAGAAATGACGAAAGACAATATAGAGCAAGTCCACATGCGATGGGGAAATCTTATGCCAATTTACAGTAAACAAACCATAAGTGTCAGATGATAGTTTCCACGAAACTGGCTAGTAGTTGTTGAAATTCCGATCAGCGATCAGAGACTCTCGGTTGAAACAAAAGAAGTTATTGATTTAGATTTCCACAGAGAACACGGATGCGAATGAGTCCTATTATAATGATAGACCATAAACTATTAAACATATGTGCAGATGCAGAAATGCTTAAGTAAATAGGAAATATTTTGTATTATTTTACAAAGGTCCTAACAAAGTTTGTATAAAAAATCTGCCCCCGTTGCTATTGGGTTGAAGTTTTTTTTAACAAATGTTTATGAAATACGTGAAAAGTGAAATTTATTTATTTCTAATTTATTTTCCTAAAATATCGTAAACGTCGTAAACTTCGTATTTCTCATACAAAAATTTACAAAATACAACGTTTACGATGAATACGAGGATTTTACGAAAAATAATGAATATCCTTATAGTTTTCTTTTTTTTTTAACTTTTTAATGAATTTATATTATTTACATAACGAAAGTAGATGTTTGACGAATTTGGATTTTTTAGAAAATCCGTAGGGTACACCACTTTTTGTAGTATGAATTTATTATTCCAGTTCCCGTTCATTCGGACGGCACATCATACGACGGTCTCGCTTATTTAACGCGTAACAACTACTAAAGAGGAAAAATGTACAATAGTCCGTAAGAGCTAAAGTACAGGGTCTTCTCGACCACAAAACTAAAAAAAAAAAAAAAAAATCTGTAAGAGTTAAAAAATAGGATACAACTGAATTTGATAAAAACAATTGAGAGGTTTGACAAAAACAGTTGTAATGATTTGAATAATATTGTTGTTAGTAGAGGAAAAGGCAAATGAACAGACTGGTAGATATAGTTGGTTAAGACCTCGACCTCGCCTCATGAGACTGATGAGACCCTGGTTCGAATCCAGGTCTCGGTTCTTCACTTTTTCTCTACTTTTCTTTGCCTTACAAATCTAATATTTTGATGAAATTTGTTACATACATGAAACAATTCCCTATCCCTATATAATTACGTCTAAATTATATATCAGTAAACCAAACAGTTACCGCAAGTTATCCTTAATGAATGGGTATTGCCCCATATTATTTGTTACTATCGTGCCAACTGTGTGTGCTTTTAAAGCTTATTAATATAGAAAATAAATAATTAGAAACAAAAACACAAAAACACCGAACTAAAAGAAAAATTAAGCAGAGCTGTTAAAAATGTTCTTACTAAATTGATAATTAGAAAACATAATTTCTATGCATTTAGAACTACAAAATAAATATTAGCTTCCACATTTTTCTAAAATTAATTAATATATAAAAAATGGATTTCAGTTTTGATAGGATTAAAAAATAAGTGTTTGATTGATATTTTCTTTTTAAATGTATTTTATATTTAGATTTTGTAAGTAAAAAAAATTTTTTTTAATATTTTTTTTTTCGAGGGATGTAAAATCTTTCGTAAATTTTATTTTTTGCGAAAAAAAACAATTATAAATTTTTGGCAATTTTGAAATTACAGAACTTGTTTTTATATGAAAAATTATGAAAATGACAAAAAACATATATTTAGATGAAAAGTTGGGAAAGAAAAATTAAAATAAATTTCCTTTTTTTTAGTGATTTTTTGTAAAAATTTTTTTTTTTTTTTCATTATGTTATTATTACGAGTATTGCTTCGGTTTTTTTTTTTTTTAAAAAACTTGAAAAGAGAAGTTTTCAATTTTTATACTTATTTTAATTCAATAATTTAAGAAAATAAAAAATTGAAATACAACAAAAAAATTTCAAAATTGAGAAAAGAAAAGGTAAGAATTTTAACTTTGACAAGAAAAATAATAAAATGGTTTAAATTTAATAAATTAATCTTACCTGCAGCTGTAAGTGTGTAATCCCAACTTGTGTCCGTGTCATTTTTGTATACATTCAATTTTTCAGGCTGGAAAATATATAAAAACAAAAGAAAATAAAATAAGAAAATATTTCAAATTACTATCTATATTAAATTAGAATTGATGTCAACAATTTCTTCTAAGTTCGGCTTATACAAAAGATTTCCCGTAAGTTAAGTCAAAAACCATATCTATTGTACCATATACAGAGCTTCTAATAATTTAGGGAAATTTTGTTTGGTGAAAATTTCCTAAATTTAAAATTTGCATTGATAAAAACATTGTATATGTTCCTTATACTAGAGGCATACATAGGGTATTCATACCATAGTTTAAGGATACCATTTGCTATACCATATGTGTGTCGTCGAATACTAGCTGAATACCATTTCAACTACGTAGCATAAATCTGGTATTTAAATTCGAAAAAGTACGTGGTATCCCCTTTTTTACTAATTTTTTTCGGCCACCGTAATCTATTCTTTAGTGATTGTAGCGCCTTTTTATTGAAGCGGAAAATAGCGAATGAAATTTTGTACGAAAGCTTAGCAATTGACACATGTTTACACTTTTTTTTGAAAATATTATTTTAAAAAAACTGAAAAAAGTAATTAAATACGCAAAATTTTATGTGTTAATGAAACCTCAAAATTTATAGATGTTTGTAGGAATCATATAGAGGATTTAAGAGGAGCGAAAAGAAATTCCCATATTCTCCCTGAAATGGCAGAATTTCAAATGTCAGACAGATATTCACCCTTGTTCTGTTTTACGGCGTTAGGTGAGTAAACGTAACGCGCTCGATTCGATTCGCAACGCGATCAGTGTTCTGGAAAACTCCGTTTCCCATTAAAAAAAACGGCAATCATCGCATGTCAAAAATCAGCTGGTTGTGCTTTTTGTAAGTCATTTCATCAATGAATGCTTTACAAAATAAAGCTTTTGTCATTATTCAATTAAATTTCATATATTTTCAGCAATGTTTATTTTAAAATATAAATTATATTTTTTAAATATTTGTTTCATTCAGTAATCATTAAAAAATTTAAAAATGGAAAAAAAATTATTTTTTTTTATGAATGAATTTTATTTACTGAGCATATATATCCTTCATAAAAGCCATTTCGGGCCCAAAATGGGATTGAAAGTTGATATTATGGTGCATAGTGTAGGTGAATTTAGAAATAAAGGAAATTCATACAAAAATATTCATTCGAACGCGCGAAAACTGAAGTGAGTAATTTAACCTGAAAATCGACTTCCCGGCGAATATCAGAACATCAAAAATCGAATACGTTGCTACGCATTGAACTGAAATGAAACGTTGCGTATTCCAGAACACCAAAAATGAAATATCGAGTAGTCAGTGAGTAATATCGAATAAAACTAACGTAACGTCGGATATCAGAACAGGCACCACTATGTTTGATGTGTGCCAACCCCTTTTTATACCATGGTACAAGGCTATACTGTAGTATCGATACTAAGGTTTGAATACCCTATGTGTGCCTCTAGTATTACATAGAAATTTTTTAGTTGGGAATCAAACTGATTAGTTAAACCATATTTTCCTGGCGGCGTCTTATGACCACAAATCCTAAATTAGGGTTAACATCCTATAAAAGAAATTGACGTCATATTTCATACTTCTGTGACCATTTTTGCACCACATGTTGAATTTCATTATTTGGTATTTGGACAAATATTTCTTACCATAATTTCGGAGAATATGAGTTAATAGTAATTAATAAGATTTCGATATAAAAAGTATCCTTACCTTAGCATAATCAATTTTTAATGTGCAACATCCTGAATAAATATCAGCACCATTCAAATTTTCTCGTGCTCTTGTTGCTGATTCTAAACTGTCAAATGTAATTATCGATTTTTTTCTAATTAAGGAGAATTCAGTTAAAAATAGATTCATTTTGAACCTTTAAAAATAAACAAATGCAACAAAAAAAAAAAAAAGCAAATACTAATTTTTTATTTTTCATTTAGAAAAGGATATTCAACCATTGCCTGAACTCCGTTTTTCTTAAATATCACGATTCGTTGAACTTGACCATGTGAATGGCATATTTTATGAAGGACGTCCTGAAAAAAAAATACATATATTGATTATATTTGAAATTTTAAAAAGAAAGATATTAATGAGTAGTTGTGTTATGCCTTTTCAGTAACATTTTACTTCAATAAAGGACACAGCGCGAGAGGCTGAAAATTCTTTGCAATTCTAATTCAGTAAAAAATTGCACATAATTCCAAATTGAAAGAAACGTTGTGTAAAATATTAAGAAATAGTGATGATTTACAAAAATGTAGGCTTTGAAAAAATTTAAGATATAGACCACTAATTCCTCATTTCTGGAAAAGTATTGGCATAAAGAATGTAATTGTTTTAATCACTATTTTCATACGCGTCTAATCTATACAATAATAACAGTGACCAAATTATCTATTATTATAAGTATCATCACAACCCTAAAGACTGAAAAAAGAGAATAGCTCAGAGGAGAGATGCAAACCGGTTTCGAACCGAACCAGGTTATTGTATTAGACTAGTTAAATATGGCGAATTTATCGCAACATTTAGCCCCCAGAATCAAGTTAGGATGTGGTACACAATAGGCCAACTTACAAAGACTTCCGTTAACCGTAAACGTCTCCTTTACAATATACAATTTAATACAATAACTCCATAAAAAGATACCATTTGAAAATTTCAATTCTAATTTGTATGGAAAATTTAGACACACTGGCTGAAGTTATAAAACTCATACCTAAAGAAATAATTCCATAATTTTGTTAAACAAAATTAATGACAAACTATAATACTTGTATATTCATCAAAAAAAAAAAAACTGAACACAAATTAAAATTTGTTTTGTGTCTTCTCTATTGTTAACTTCTATACAAAGTACACCCGATTTTGCTTCCACAGTAGATACACTCCAAAGAAAACCGTGTTCCATATCCTTTAAACCTGTAAAAAATAAAAGGATTCATACAAAAAAAACTTTAATAATGGTTTAAATAAAAAGCCAAATTTGATTCCTATGTGTATTCATGCACAACTTGTTTCATAAAAACGAAAGGTAATTCAATTCTTAAAGCAAACGCAACATACATATGTAAATTATAAATGATCACAAAGTCAGGAATGAACATATAGTAACTGAAAATAGCCGATTCCGATGACCTATGTCAGAAACGGGACAGGAAAGACTGTCAAAACTAACAATATTTCAAGGTTTTTTTCTTCATAACTTTGTTTCCTCTTTTATTCTAATTTGCAGGTAACCTAGACCCTAATAACATGATTCTAATCTGCAAATTCTATTCAAATCGGAGTATTAGTACATCAAAAAAACTTTCTGAACATGCTTATTTTCTCCTAGGATTACTTCTTTCTCCACATCCATGGACCGATTTTACTGAAATTTAACATGCTATAATCTATTAATGTAGTTAACCAATACAATTAATTTAAAAACAATTGCTTTTCAAATTGTTCAATTAAATTCAAAAAGCCATATAAAAACGACAAAACTTTCTGGTCAGCCTGGTTTTTGCTTAATAACTTCGCCCCGATAGAATAAAATATCAGGTTGAAAACTCCATTTTATAGCAGTTTTCTGGAAACTCTGAATCAAAATTGATGCGATAAAGACCGATGTAAAGACATTATGAAAAGAAAAAAATAAAATAGCAAGTTAGACTCTGTTTTGAAAAATTAATAAAGAATGCATTGATGTGAAAAGGACCAAATCAAGGACATCCTGAAGGAAAGGCCGAAAGGAATAAGCAGGATTTAAAATTAAATATCGTAAATGTTGTATCAGGCTTTAAGAACAAAAGGAATGGCGCTGAATTTCCATATTTTGATTTAACATATACCATATATAAAAGTTTTAAAAGTGAATTTGCAGTATAGTTTGTTTTCAGTGTTTTGTTTGATCAATATCTCAATAATAATGATTATAGTAATGACAATTTATGGTTTGTCAACCTACCATATACATATATTATTATCAACTAATAGGTCTACAAATTATGTGGATATAAATCGTATAAATAATTGAAATAAATTCCAATAAAATTTTAGGTTTAATTTTTTAAAAAAATATACTAATAAAAAATTCAAGAAACTAATAAGGGGGAAACAACAAGTGATGAGAAAAAAAATATGAATTTAATCCAGAAGAATATGTCCTTTAAGTTAAACTGCTACGATTTACTCTGGTTGCCGAAACTTTAAACGTGTTTATCTCAAAACTACTTTTTCAAGTTGGCGTCCAAAATACATATGTAACTTGAAGATTTGTCATCCGATTGACTTTTTTTTTGTATATAACACAAATACTTTCTAAAAAATTGAACCTAAATGTATAATTACTTTAAAATTAAAATCAAGTCTTATTTAGTGAAATAAAATCTTACATTTTTCAATGATTTAAATCATCGGTTCTCAAACTTTTTTCATTCATGACTTCATTTTTCATCACTAGATTTTTCGCGACCCCAGAACAGCGATTCAGGCGTACATTTGTCGACGATTTTTTGCCACCTTTTTTGACAAATTTCCCTAATATGAAAAAAAAGGGTTTGCCACCTCGCTAAATCTAATTTCGAAAAGGAAATTATTTATACCGTCGGGAAATTTTTTGTCACCAATTTTTCTGACGTCCTCTCGAGTTCGTCAGAGTTTTTTTAAAGAATTAGTTTAAAAGGTTTTGTTATTTTAAATTTGAAAAAAAAATTGGAATTGGAAAAAATTGAAATGGTAAGTTTTTATTTAACTTAAGTTTTATTTGTGGTATGTATAAAGAAAATATTTTTAGTTTAAAAAGTAATAACAGTGCCTATTATTATTTTAGATAATTTGAAACTTAACTGATTTACGAAAAAAATCATGTGTTTCGAACTCAATGACTAAATGCATGTTTACTTACACACAAACTGAAGCATTTTATCAACTTGATAGATACCATATGTGGTGTCTTGGAAAAATGACTTCGAATGTCGACAAATGTACGCCTGAATCGCTGTTCAGGTATTAAATATGAAAAAATAAAAAGTGTTATTATTTACAAGGAATACTGACATAACAATATTGTGCGTTTGTGAAACTACATATAAACCGAAATTCAAGTGTTTGACTTGCACTTTCGCGACCCCAGCATTTCCGTTCGAGACCCCATTTGGTGTTGCGACCCATAGTTTAAGAGCCAATGATTTAAATAGTATATACACCTTTTTGCATAAAATTTCCTCCATTTCTTCGACCGTGCTCTTGTTATATTAAAATTGATTAAAATGTAAACCTAAAACTTGTATCCAAAAAAAAAAAATTGCTCACGTACCACAAACCTATGTGATTTTCGTTACAAGAAGTACATTGAACTGGAATTTTCCCCATTTGGTAATAATTTAATTGTATTATTAAAACAACACAGAACTATGGATTTTATTTAACGGAAGAATAGCATTCTCATTATCGATTCTCGTTCATACCAGAAACAGTAAAATTTAAAATGAGAGCAAGTAATATGTAAGTGAAAATGGTTGTTGTCTTTTGTTTACAAGTGAAAAGGCAGGTAAATCAAGGTAAAAAAAACAATAATATAAGTGGTAGTAGAACAATTCGAAGAAATATTTAAAAAAAAAAACACACATTCACTTATCCAGTCACATATTTAATATTGGGCACTTGAATTAATTTTGGGCGTTTTTTTTGGAAATTTTTAAAGTTTGCCATTAAGTATCCCGTAAACCAGGCATGTCAAACTCATATAATATTACGGGCCACATGATCTATTTTGTATTAAGTTGGGGGCCGCATGTGTTCAATGTTCAAAAAATTAATAAAATACGATTTTTAGAATGATTAAAAACACTTTTATTTTAATGAACTCAACTTTTTTATTTTGTACTTTTTCAACGACGATCCAAACTGAACTGGCTGAATCAAGATCGTTGTCGGCGTTTTTTCTACATTAACTATCTTTCTTAACTCTGATAGCCATCATGGCAATCATGGCAAAGTGCACGCTCACATAGGTTCTGCGCTTTCCACGCGGAGTGAGAAAAATATTAACGCGTTGAGAGGAACGAAAACGGTGAGCGAAAAGTGTCCACACCGGATATCACTCTTGTCGTTGAACACATTTACATTTTCGCTAGTTTGTCAGTTAATTCACAAATACAAATACAAATTTCTTCACAATTGAAAAAAGAAATCATGGCCTTCTTTTTCGAAAGAGGCAAAGAATTAAATTTCAATTCTCCTCTTTTTTTCTATCGTATCCTGCTTTCAACGAACTCGGCTATATGGCCAATTTCATTTAATTACACGCGTATATTTATCGTTCCTCTCATCTTCGAAAGTGCGCGTAGTAAGCGTAGAGCCTATGTGGCTGCACACTAATGTTTACATAGGACTTATTTCGAATGTTATCATGCAGTTGTATAAACACGTTTACATTCTCGATAGTCCGTAAGTTAACAATGATCATGTCGGCATTGTCTCCACTTGATTCATGTTTCTTACATCTGATAGCCATCCTACATGAATAAAAACCAAAATCCACTTTCATTCGCAAACGATTGAGCAAACACTGGACTTTTTCTTGATCGTCTTCTGTTTAATCACCGTTCGGGTTCGGCCGCCTCGTTTCATTTGACGCCTCGCGCCAGCATCAACCAAAAAGTTCAAACTTTCCAGCTTAAAGAGTCAAAGCTTGATATTTAAAAATGTTCAAGTCTCGGCGGGACGCAATTTATGTATTGGCGGGCCGCGTGTTTGACATGCCTGCCGTAAACGATCAAATTTGTTTGTCAAACATGCGTGTTTGTCAAGCAATTTGATCGTTTGCGAGCTTGTTTGACGTGTTTGACAAACAATTTTTGTGTTTGACGTGTTTGATGAAAATTTTGATTAACGGCGTGTTTGACAAACAATTTGATCGTGTGCGGCGATGTTTGTCAAACACGATTTCAGTCGTCGCTTGCATTACTCATTGTGCATGATAAATCGTATGACACGAACGTCGCCGAAAATCGAAATTACGGGCAAATTTGATAAATTTGTTTGTCAAACAATTTGATCGTTTGCGCTGAAAAAGTGAAGTTTGACAAACACGTTTGTCAAACAAATTTGATCGTTTACGGGGCTCTTTATATAGGTTTCGAATTCTTCAAAAAGAATCAAAAAATCAGGTACTCCAACAAAATCGATGAAAATTGTTGATATTTCCTTCCTTTAAAAAAAATGATAATCGAAAATATCGATTTCAGATCGGCATCCCTACATCTTGCTATGCCCATGGTTTCGGTTTTCTCCTTGTCGTGACGTGACGTTGTTTTACGACTTATCGTAGAAAGCCCTTACAATGAGTAATACAGATAAAGCATAGTAGTGTCCTCCGTGGTATCAAGGCGACGACTGAGATCTTGTTTGACAAACGCCGCTGCCAACTATCAAACCTGTGTGTCAAACACACCGCCAATCAATATTTTCATCAAACACGTCAAACATTTACATTTTTTGACGTATGCTTATTAAGACAAAAGGAGCATACATAATTTTGCGATAAAAAAGTCTATAAATCACGCGAACCGACGACCGGTTTTCAAAGTAAATTTGGTTAATTCCTGATCCTTTTTCAAGCTTGATTCATGATTATTATTTGTTAGATTATACTTAACAAAAATATCAAAGAGAGCTGTGAGAATGATAGCTCAGATTGACAGTTATCCCTATCGGAAGTTCTAACACGCTTAAAAAAACGCTGTATATACTAAATATTAACACCTTACTGACAGTCAATTAATATAATACATACATTAGCATTGACGGTAAACAATGTGGAAACAAAACGACAACGTCACTTTTTAGGTAAGACCAGTGGTCGAAGTGGCAGGTTAAAAGTGGTGGGATGGTTTCCATTTAAATTTTTTTTTTTTTTCGAACTCCAGTTTTCATAATTGTAAACGTCAAACGAAATCTCGCTGCCAGATCGAAACACTTAAAAATCTCTTTCTCGAAATCACGAGATTTAAAATTTAAAAAAAATTTGTTCCGGGATGCAATATATATTCCCCAAGAAGTGGTGGGATGAATTTACAATTATTTAGAAGTGGCGGGATGGCATCCCACCTCATCCCTCCTCACTTCGAGCACTGTGGTAAGACCCAAAATTAATTCAAGTACGCAATATAAGGGAAAAAAATAATTATTTTAGTTGCGCGCGCAGATTTTGAAATCATGAGAAAAAGTGTATAGAAAAAACCAATCATAATAAAAACAAAACACCGCCAACGATGGAAAAATTTCTTATTTAAACCTGTTCTTAAATCAGGTGTGTTTTAGTTATTTATAATGTTTCGAAAAAGTAGAGTACAGTACTACTTCAAAAACTCGTAATTATTTTCCTTTTCTTCTTTACTGAAATGGGAATAAATGGGTAACTTTTTTTTCCTTTCTTTATGTTTTAGTAAATATGAGCAACTAGCGCTCAAGATTCCGTTTATTTAGATCGTGGTGTGCTGTTGCGCTATTCTGTAATTATTCCATTTACTTTGATTATTTATCTGGTTTTATGTTCGCAATAGTAATTTGGATTTAATAAGGCAAAGAAAAGAAACAATCATTAATATTAGATAAAGTGAGAAATGGTGTGACGTTGCAGTTTTTTTCGTTAATGTTTCAAACTGGAAGAACAGGTTGTTCTGCACAGAACAGAAATTATTTAGTCATTTGAAAAATCGTGAACGGTTCTTGTTGTACTTTTTAAAAGCTCTAACACCCACCCGCGAATACAACATTCAATTTTTTTTTTTTAAATACTTGACTGCATCGTACCACAGTTTATTTTTTAGTTCACCTTTCCATTTCACAGAAATATTACCTGTTTCAAAGTCTTAACAATGGGTGGGGATAAAGTTTCTTCGTATTTTTGCGGGCGAAAAAAATTAAACAAGTTTTTTCATATTTTAAATAATGTACACAAATTAAATCAAATGTGTGCCATTTTGTAAAATCCTCTTTTGCCATTTTTCAGGCAAAACCATGTAAAACTTTTGTGATTTCTGAACGAAAAACTGCTATTTTCAGAACCCTCTTTTGAAATCAACTTTACGCCATTAAGTGACATCTAAAGTGACTGGAACAAATGATAGTTCGATGCTGCAATATCAGGACTACTGGTATAGGGTGGGTGCCATTAAATTTTCACAGGTCGCCTATGATGTGGGGCCTGGCGCCGTCCTTATGGTAAACGATAACATATATATATATATATATATATTTATCAATTCTGGCCACCTTATTTCGATTGCTTGCCGTAATCTTGTTGTTCTCAATACAGGTTAGAATTAATCGTTTGACCTGGCGGCAGTAGCTCGGAATGAAAAATTTCTTTCCAATCCACCCAAACACAGGAATCTTTTGTGGCAATCTTGGATTAGCCACCGTTTGTGTAGTTTCACCTTACTTTGACGACGATCCTTTTCCTACATTAATGTCGTATGTGATCCATTTTTTATCGCTTGTAATGTCGTTCCAAAAATGGTTCGATTTCGTTCTGTTTTAGCAACAATTCGTAGATGGCAATTCGATCCATTAAATTTTTCATTTTTTATTGCATATAAACACCAAGTTTTTTTTTGTATCCAGCCTTATCAAAATGACTTAAAACTGTTTTATGATCGATACGTAGTTCTTTACCGATACCATGACTGCTAATATGTCTGTCTAGCTCAACTTTCTCCATGGTTTTTTCTGTGATTAGTCGAATAAGTCGATGTGCTCTTTTGACATCAAAATTTGCAGATTGAAAACGCTTGAACCAACTTTGCACATCATACCTATAAGCACCATAAGTCTTTTTAGCAACCTGAGCCGCATTCTTCCGTTTTTTGTAATAGAATTTCAAAATGTATCCAATTTCTTCTTTTGTATCACTAATTTCCATGACGCAATAACTTCTGACTGATTAAATCAATATATTACAACTTTTCGTAACTATTATATGATATGTAACCTGTCGAACGTACTAATGTTACCAGAGTTATGCGACCCTAAAATCATTTACCGAGATAATACGAAGAAACTTTTTCCCCAAACCCAATATCTATTCATTTTCTCCTCACGAATTTTGCATATTTTTCCGGTATTAGTAGATCTTTCTTTTCAGTAAATTTTGTTACGATGATAGTCGATGAAGCCTTTTTCTCTAGCCTTGAAGTTTGGGTTTGTATGTACTTAATTTATTTGGTAAACAAATTTTTAATATCACTGGTTTTTTGGGGTCTGCTAACAAAATAAAGACAGGAAAGAGGTTTTCTTCTTTTTTTAACGAAAGCATAAAAAAAATTGGATTTTTGATGGAAGGGAGAAAGAAAATGGTTGTTAAAAAGAAAAGATTTTCGTTAGGAAAAATTAGACCGAAATTTTATTTATGTTCCTATTTTCGTCATTAGAACATTCTACCAACCAGAACCATTTAAAATGCTTGGTTTTTTTATGTAGAAAGAAAATAGTTATTTTTTTTTTATATAATATATTTTCGGCCTGTAATGACGAACAGAAGATGAAGTTGTTTCTATAGTATTGCTTTTCCTTTTATGAATTTTCTGAGAGTAAAAAAACCACTTGTGAATGCGGTTAACTAAAAATTATAAAAATACCAATGTACTTGATTGGAAGAATGAAATAATTTAAAATAAAACCTTTCTTTTAAGACCCATTTGTATGAACGAGGAATAGTTTGAATTTGTAAACCATCAAAGCAACCAGAAACATCTTAGGAAATGTTACCAGAAACATTTGCATAAATTTTCTATAATGAATAAAACAGAAGTAAAAGTTATTAATATTACATATATTTTTCTAAGCTTGTGATACCCCATGGTAGTATAACCAAAGGTGTTGGTACATTAGCCTTGTCAGTCCACACAAAGAAATAATCATCAGTAGATTTCTGCATGCCCGAGTCTGTCCGTGTAAATGTAAGATAATCATTCTTAAACTCGGTTTGGTATTGAATTTGAGTAAGATATAATAGTTTTTTTTTTTTTGGAATTCTATCGGCCACTACTCAAAAAAGCGATTTTTTAAATCTGTGTTCTTATAACTTTTGATTTCGTATGTTGGTACCACTGAAATTATTTTATGGAACTGCAGTCATAATTTTTGAGTTTAAAAAAATTAAAAATCACTTTTTAGAAAAATAGTGAAATTAAAACCAATAATATTTTGCGAGACGGCTATTTGAAGTATTGTTTTAAACAAATAAAACAAAAAGCAACAAAAATAATAAAAAAATGACCAAAATCAGGTTAAATTCAAAATTGAAACCAATTTTCTGTTAAGTTCAAAAACTGCAATAACAAAACAAAAGTTTTGATTTAAGCTATCAATTATCTGGTAGATAGTATTAATAACTGTCGCTAAATTAGACAGCGATATTATACATTCTTTAAATAAGTCCGTATAAAACGTATGGTATTCTGCCTATTTTTTCCTAAAAAAAAAAAAAAAAAAACAGAGCTATTTGGATGCAATTGAAAAGGTTCTACAGATTTATGGTATAACTTAAATTTATTATATTGTTACGTGTTACCCCGGATCGATGTTAAAAATAATAACATTTTTTATTTATAGTGAATACATTTTATTTATATATTTCTGCAATTACAATTATGTATTCTTAAAAATATTTGTTCATAAATAACTAATTTCTATAAATTTCAATAAAAATTACTATATTTAAAACAAATCTAAGCAAAGGAAGAATTATGTATATATACCCACATTTGCCCGTGCCTCTCATACTGCTATAATAATAAATTAGAAAAATCAAAGTGATCTAAAAATGTTTTCCCTCGATGATTTGACACCATAACTAAGTTTATAACGAAAATCTGTTTTCACAAATTTCTAACATAAAAGATTTCACTGGATTTTAATTCAATCTAAAGAAAAAAAACTATTGGTTTATAAGAATTTATTAGGATTGACACGTGATTTGAATGTAAAATGTAAAATATCGAGCGAACAATATAGTATAATAAGTCAAATAAGTCTAACTTGTAAGAACTAATTAACTTCGGACCTTAAATGTTTTAAATTATTTTGTTTGTTTTAATTTAGAGTCGCGGAGACTTATTAATAGATGACGATAAAGAAAATTCCGAAGAGAAAGTATTTTAATATTGCTTGGAATACAAATTAACAAAATTGATTAATATTACAAAAAATGATTTAACAATCAAAAAAACATTCAATGAATGCGCAGTTTAACTAGAGTATTCTCAAATCGTATATCTATGTAACCGTAACTTGACATACAGAGAATTCTGTAAGCAAAGTTACATAAATGCCCAAATTGCTATTCTGAATCTGTATCTATTTCGGCCTCGAAAAATGAGTTCGCCGTTTAATGTGAAATGTCAAAACTTTGAAAATTTGTTTCATTTACTACCACGTTTTTATTAACTCGCTTTCTTGTTTGTTTGTCCAGTAGAAATCTCACAATCGATTTTTAACTAACTTCCGACTAGCTAGACATTTGAAATTTTCAGAATAGCTCAGAACACGATGACAATGCATTCTTTTAATAGTTTTAGGGCCGGTTTGTTCACTCTTGATCAAATCTGTGATTAGGTAATCACAGATTTTGCTTTATCCATGATTATGAATCTGTGGTTAACGAAATGCGTTTGTTCACTTTTCTTTCACCTTGATTACCAAACCATAGATTCTTCCATTTTTCCAGTGGTTTTCCAATTCATCTGTCAAATTTTAATCCATGATCAATTTAAATTTTTGAATTTTAAAATAATTGATTTCGGTAATTATTTAAAATGTTTTTATTATTTATTAATTATTTTGAGTAAATTTAATATAAATTTGAATTTGTGTAATAAAATTGTTTACATATTTCATAAAATGTCCAGGATATAGTTTTTGCATGAAAATGAAATGAAAGGACACAAGGAGACACAAACAAATTTTATTTAATTGAGTGCATTATTCATTAAATTCATTCTCTAAACACATTCATGGGCAGCAAATCTGGATAATATGTGAAAAGTATACAAAAGGGATTTCGAACCCAAAAATCCGTGTTGAATGATTAATGACTTGTTAGAATTGGCGATTTGTTGAATATCGCGAAATTGTTTCTGATTTATTTATTTCGGTTATATTCTTATTGATTAGACAATATGAATCCAATTTTATGAATTTAATAGTACTTATTTAAAACAATAAAAAAAAATTAAATTAACTTAAAAAATTTTCAATCATATCATCGGTATTTTAACAATAATTTGTCGAAAATTCAATATCAAGTCGAATTTTCGAGGCTTCGTATAGAAAGGACCATAATTAATAATAATAATTGCACTCCATTTCTTGCTATTTTATTATTATTAATTTTGAATCACTCAATATTTGCACTGAATGTTATGTGTTATATGAATGTCAAAATGCAATGTCAAAATAAAATTTTAAAAGTAAAACGCAGTGTGAAAACCAAGCATGAACAAACGAAATTCCAGTAAATCATGGGTTAAATGGCGTTAATCATGGAAAATCGGCTGATTAACGAAATCATGGATTAACTAACCAAATCATGGATTCTCTGATTAAAATTTTGGTGAACAAACCCAATCTATGATTAACCACTGGAATAATCATGGATTAAAGTTGATCAAGAGTGAACAAACCGGCCCTTAGCCATCTTTAAGCAAAATTGAATTCATTTTCAGTAAATTTTGTTTTGTATGGGAAGTTAGTTTAGAAAAAAAAATTTTAAAAAAGTATTTATTAATACATAGAATTATCAAGTTTATATGATTCAACAGAAAATTTAAAAACGTAGTATATAAAAAGTTATTTTTATCTTGTAATTATATTAAACTTATGCTTCCATTTAATAATTAATAACTTTTATATTAATAATGAATTTTAAAAAGAAGAAGAAGGAAAAAACGGGCACGGAACAGTTTTAAAATATATTTCTCACAACAACAACGTCACTTGCAATAAGTTCCTCTGTACTTGTTGTTGTTATAATTTTGCGCGCAATTTTTTTTTTTTTGGAAAGCAAAATGATTTTCAAAATCTGTTTTTTATTTGCTTACACCAAAACTATTCGTTTTTCTTTCCAAAAACGTATCACACGTCCAACATTTTGAAAAAATTTTACTCTGAAAAAAATGGTGCGAAATAAAAATTTGTCCCGAATTATTGATGCATTTTAATTTTTATCTCCTTTAAACATATTTTAAATATTTTTCATTTAAAATTTCCTTTTATTAGCACATATGTAATATGTTTAAAACGTTTCGATAATTTAAACCCAATCGTAAACATACAGACGGTTAAACAGGAACTTACATATGATTTAGAATAGCAATTTGGGCATTGATCGGATCTTTACGGTTCAAATTCACAATTTGTGAATAGCAACCTTAAATAATCGTTAGAACGGACATGAAGCTAATTAATTTTGATGAAACTAGTTTTGAACTTATTCGCACCTTTTTAAACCCTTCTACAAAAAAAAAACTTTTTTTAAAACATAGGTTTTAATCGGGAAAGAAAAAAAATGCTTAAATTGTTCCATTAAATTTGTATTCGTTTTGTATGAAAAATCGTTGATAAATACGTATTTATAATTTCTATAATCATTCAGTTTCGGTTCTGTACCCTATTTAAAAGGTTTTCTTCACAATCCTCCCACCACTTGACTCTCAATAATCTCAACCAAAAATGAAAAATTATATTAAAAAAACAATTATCTCTCTTCTAGATCGATGCAGCCCAATGAACTTCATAACTTTGTGTCATGTTAACTCATTTTCTGCTTATGGACATAAAATTATCCTCCATATAAGCTCCAAGTGTGAATGTCATCTAAAAATTTGCTTGTTTTTTTTTATTTTGGCAATAATTTTCCAGTTATTACATTTTTAATGGAGCTGAACACTACACAATGACAATAATCAAAAAAACAGTAAACCATCACTTTGGGTAATTAAGAGTAAATCGTCGTCAATATTGTAAACCAGTCATGTCAAACCGATAGCTCGCGCGCGTGCAGACCACGCTTCTGATAATCATTAGGATGAATTGAAAAATTTATACATTCAAAGTTTGTGTGTAGAAATGTTAAAATGTTCACATGTTATCAAGGTTCTTTAAAATTATATACCAATAATTTGGAATTTTAGCTTTCTTATTTGATTCTTCACAATTTCCATACATAAATAGATCCTATATTTTTACAACATGAATTTGAGACTTTTTATAATTTCGAATAGAAGCAAAGTAATTAATTTTCTCTTCAATATAAGGGAAATTTTGCTTGATTTTTTAAAAATTTTTAATAGGAATCATCGCTTGCCCGGATACTTTAGCGACTCACAGTATATTCTCTATAACCTTGGTTCTTAATGCGATTTTTTTGCGGAACACTTGAAGAGGTTTCACGGAACACAGATTGAGAACCCAGCCGCTATAGTAATAATTTGAAATGTATAAAACACTTTGTGTCTTAAGGCTATTTTTATTACACTAAAGTCAAGATCATTGGGTAAGTATGAATGGTCCGAATTAAAAATCTGTGATCAACAACTTCAATATCGTTTTCTGTTTTCAAGTTAATGCCAGTTTTATGTTATGATTTTGTCCGATACATGCAATCGGCGGCGTGCAAAGCACGACGCAAATGAAGCAGTTGCTTCGGGCGTCATAGTTAAATTTGTAATAAATTAAAACAGTGGCACGGATTATTAATCATATTTCAAAGTTAAAATTTAATTCAGTCTTTAAACTATTAACTTATCATTAATATGCTAAATTCATATTTCCTACTTATTTCACGTGTTTCCGTTGTAACAACTGATTTTGATACAATAAATAGAAGTGAATATTAAAATCGCTCAATTTTTTATGTTGTGAAAAAAATTATTTATGTTTCATATTTGTATAAAAATTGAAAGCAAAAATGCAGCAAAAGGTAATTTCCACTAAATTAATGAATTTTCAAGCCTTTTTGTGATTTAAAATTTTGGGGCGGCATTTGCTTCGGGCGGCTCATTTGCTTTGCACGCCGCCGCATGCAATAATATGCTTTTGAGTTGTGACATTCTGAAGATGTTTCATACAACACGAAGCAACTTCCTGAGAACGTATTCTTGCAATTGTTTCATTCCAAAGATACATATCAATGTTATCATTATGAAAATTAGGAAATTCCATATTCCATAACTAAAATATGTTGATGTATTTGATCTGATTCACTGTCTGATAGCATCATATAAAAGTTATTAATAAATTAATGCCAATTATGTATACTATAATAGATATTACTATAATATAATTTACAAAACTGCATTATCCTTTCCCTCTTATAGATATATATCCACTGATGACAGAGCTTTTTAAAAAATACTGGAAATAATTCAAAACAAAACTTCACACTCACTTTTAATAAAAAATTAATTCTATCGCTTTCCACTAAACCCCGTAATTAATTTCCTGAGTACAGTGACTTATGCCACTTGGAAAATAAACATGTTTGTTATACAGTTAATTAGCAAAATTACTCTCGAACAAAATCTAAGTAGTTCTCAACATATTGATTGCAAATTTCTTTTAAATGAAGAGATATCTTTAAATTGTAATTAATTTGATTTTTTTTGAAAAATAAACGGCTCATATTACAACTCTCGGTCGATTTTTATTAAATGCACTTTGAAGGAAGTGAATTCATATTCATTTCATTTATTTGAATCTTCTTCAAATGCTTCAGCATTATGTCTACGAATACTTTACTGGAAAAGCAAATTTGGAGTTTAAAGAAAGGTAATTAAAGTTAAAGAAATTTTGAGTAAAATTACCAAATTTTTGTTTCGCTCCAGCTATCATTATAAGTTGGAGCGTAATCATTCCATAACATCTACAGAAAAGACAACTTCCATGATGATCACTAATTTTTTTAAATTTTTAACAACATTTCAGTGTATGTTTTTGTTAATTATATTTAAAAGTATCTTTTTTTTTTAAATTTATAATTCCTATAAAATACGTTTTTCATTATATCTTACACATCAAAACCAAAATCCTTCAATGTACTAAAAAAACAGCCACGTCAAAAATCGTATACATACTATAGGATCTTTGGCGCCACGTGTTATGGACCAAAAACGACTACCGATATTTTCTTTATGGATGCTAAAAGCAATGTGCAGTAAAATATTAAAAAGTGCAAATTAACCTCTTCAGGGATAGTGGCACGTATGTGTACGTTTAGTTTTTTATAATTAAAATTAATGTCATTAACAAAAAGAACAAATATTTGCTAATAAATTATTCACTACAGAATCCCTCAAAAATAAAAAACTGATGTTTTATTCCATTTTATAGTCAGAGGAGCTTTGAAAACATTGCGACGTTAACCACCCAAGTGTAAAGTTTTTGTAATTATTTGAAGAATATCATTATTATTTGCTGAATAAAATATCAGATGTGTGAAATATAGTCCGTTTCAATGTTTGCGTAAATTTAAAAACATAATTTATATTATTAGTTTCATTTTATACAAAATTATAAACGAACACATGTGTGTAGTTATTGTTTCAGGTAGTACTTTTTTCGGAATCGTGTGCTTGATTGCGGCTTTTGTGAAAATCTATTGTAAACAATAAATAATTTTTCTGAACACAGTTTTACGATAGAAGTAAAAAAAAGGATGCATAGATGTCCAAATTGGTGCAAAAATATAAAATAACGGAAGCTCAGATATTAAAAGTGAGACCAATAACGAAGAAAATCTGTTGGATATCCAGGCAACACCGACGTCCCCCGATTTGGTACGCTGAGAAGTTGAACGAAATTGTTGAGACCTCACCACCTACCTTTTGTAAACCATCTTGAAATCAAAATGACTGGTGCAACTCCATACTTATATTTCAAGCATATATTTATTGACGAAACCTTTGAACATATTGCACTGCACATCACTAGAAATTGCTGGAAATATTTTGATTTAATAAATAAATCAAAGGTATTTCCAGAAAGCTCCAGAATTAAATTGTTCACACGACCGAAACAATAGCAATGACTAATGTCATAAAAAAAGCACATACAATACACTTCTCAATAATAATAGCAATGACTCATGCCATAAAAATAGCACATACAAAAAAAATCTGTTCCAGAAAGCTCCAAAATAAATAATAAATCATTGCTTTGTGTATTGAATAAGAATTTTCGGTGAATAAGAATTTTCTAGAGATCTTCTTTGTGTAAACGTTGCCACCTAGTTTTTAGAAAGCCAAACGAAAATATTCGAGAATATTCCGAGACACATCAATTTTATATAAAAGGAGACCTAGAGTCGAGGCTAGGATCAATTCAGATCAGAACTTCAAACTGTGAACTTGAAACATTCGGAGTAAAACTAAAGCTTTGATCTTAAAAGTAATTAAAATAGTGAAGCTCTAAAACTGTGATAAATAATTGTAATAATTAAATTATTGAAAGACAAATATTTTTAAGACTAATTGTTAAGCAGAAATAAGTACAAATAAAGTTTATACACTAAATTCACATAAATTAAAAGTGTTATCATTCTAATAACATCGAACCGAAAGACTAACACGTCACAATATGGTGCAAGAAATTTTTCGCTACGCGGTTGATTGCGGAAAAGACTCATTTCATGTAAATCTTTCCAAAATGAAACAATTTTATTGGATAAATATCATTATGACATATATTAAATACCTAAATTATATTTTATGTTGGTGACCAGATCACAACAAGGTAAACCCAGTTTAAGTTCAGAATATGAGCCACCACCGAAAAAGTCCAAAAGCTGGACCAAAGTAGTTTTTGAAATCAGAATAGACTCTACAGGACACTATCTTTAAAAAAAAAAAAAGGAAGACGAAAGTAAATTCAATTTCAATTTGACCGAAATATTGACGTTTCCTATTAAGGAAATTAATCCATTTGTTGTTTATATTGTTTTATTTGAAGATTTATAAATACTTACCACTGTAATTGGATAAAATGGATTTATAATGGTGAATAGTAGAATGTGATTTGGCCTTGTGGCTTCTGGTCTTTTTCTTCGTAGATCATCGTTAGATTTATTCAAAATGCTCTGTTGCTGTATCTGCAAAAATAAAAAAATTCAAATTAATTTCAAAGTTATATAAAGCATTCTGTAAAGGTACGTTTCCACTAAACGCGCAGCACGGATGCGGCGCGTGTAAAATGGAGTGGTCGATTTTTGGTCCAATTGTTTGGGCGAAAAATTCAAAATCTGCCAATGAAATTCTTGAAAAATTCCGAAAATCACTTAATTTATCAATTTTCAAATTATTCAGTAACATTTCCCCTTCTCTGGATCTTAAATAGGGTCTGACCTAACATCGTGGTGACTTTCGTTTATTAGCTTCAGATAAAATAATCAACGAAGCGGCGCAAATTACTTTTTCTTCTTCAGAATACATGCCCCTTCGACAAAGTTTACTCCACAACTAAAAATCTAAATATCATCTCGATATACCATATACACGTATTCAGATGTTTTGATTTTCGTTTTTGGAAATAATTTTGAAAACCGATATTCCAGGTAACCAATATTTCCAAAATAAAAATTTCATAATTTTTTCCATATATTTTTCGGTACGATAATAATTAATTTAATGAAAATATAAAATCTTTTATTTTAAATAATAAAGTATTTCTGACATTTACATAATAATAATAAATAATAAAAATTTCCTCTTTAAAATTTTTTTATTAAAAACCATTGTTCCTACCTTCAAATAAAATTTCTATCCCATCACACTATCTTTGAATTGTGAAAATCATCGACGAACACGTGTACATGTTGTTTCAACATGAAGCAGAAACTTCACCCGTTTCCACCAAACGTTAATGTGCGTGAGGTAGCCACGAACTGTACGCGAGAAAGTTTTTTGGTGGAAAAGAGCGGCGCGAATAGAACGCGACGCAACTGCGTTCTGTTACCACCAAACGCGCCGCATCCGCGCGCCGTTTGTTCGCTTGGTGGAAACGCACCTTAAGGCGACAGGCGATATTCACTTATCGCTTTCCAGCATTCTATAGACGGTGATTACACACGGTCACACCGAACTTCCACACTGAACCTCTTGTGATTACACGGGTTCAGCTAAACCCAAACAAAAATGAAACAAATGGAAATTGGACCATTTTATTTTAAGGTTATATTATTTTAATTTCGTTGTCAGATATCTGGTAATTAACCAAAAGTAATGCTAAACAAGATGTGCACTCTACGACGTTCACAGAGTAAATGATTTTTTGAAACAAAGAAAATGAAACAGGCAGAATGAAACAAGTGAAATGTGAAATTTTTAGTTTGGGTTAGATTTTTCGTGTCATCGGTCCCACCTCGTCCCTCGCCAGAAATGTGGCAATTTGTGGCGCCACACTGAACCTATGTAATCGAGCTCATAAGGAGATATCGCCTTCAATATCGCCGTATAGTTATGTATTTGACGCGATAGCTCACACCCTGCCGCCTTCATATAATTTTAGAAGTTGATGTACTACTATGGAAAAATACGTACGTAATGAATATCAATGAATATCAATGTGTATATTTATTTGATACATTGGTATGACTGTTGTGAACAGCTAATAGAAATGCCATGATGTTTGCTTTGTTAGTTTCGTATTTATATAAAATGTAGTATCAAGAGACATCGATTTACAAGTATACCAATCAAAATTCTTATTAAGATGGGCAGTTTTCCAAATCAAATGGCGAACATACACTGCATAAATGGAAATATTCCGAGTTATACTGGAATATTTACAAAAACACATAGGCAGATTGACCAAAAATATATGGCTGAAAATGCGTTTTCGTTACGTTCAGCGGTTCTAAATAAAATAGGTAAATATACAGAGATAGAGAAGCGTTGGCCACCTATGAATAATTGGAAATTCTACAATATTTTGAGTAGATTATACCAAAATAATTTGTCCTAATTGTAATTGTACTTCTTTTATTGCTAAATTGCAAGTTTCAGTAAATTTCGTTCCCGATTAAATTTAAATGGTATCAAAAACAAAAAATTGTTTAAGGGCAAATATTACGATATAAAAAAAAAAATACTAATATACTACTGTGTTTAAAAAGTAAGGTGAATTTTTAATTTAAACTTCCCGCGTTAACCGAATCGGACAAATGAATTTTTTTTCAAGTTGGTAGGACTGTTAGTGACATCTGTGACAAATTACATATCAATATCATCATTAGTTTTTAGTTTATGCTTGGTTTTGTGAACAAAGAAAAGTGAATTTGGCGATTTTTTACGATGTCGAATTTTGTTGAGCAAAGAAACGCCGCCACTGAAACGTATCGGATGTTACAAAAGGCCTTCGGTGACGAGACTATGTCACAGAAAAATGTTTACAAGTGGTACAAAGACTTCAAAGAAGGCAGAGAACGTGTTGATGACTTGGAACGCTCTGGACGACCATCGACGTCAATTGATGAGCAACACATCAAGAAAATCAAAGAATTGGTGCTCGAAAATCGTCGATTAACAATTCTAAACCTTGCCGAAATGCTTGTAATATTAATTGGATCAGTGCAAGCAAATTTTGAAGGATCATTTGTGCCTCAGAAGAGTCAAATCGCGTTTGGTACCAAAATTTCTCAATTTTTTCGAAAAAGAGGGTGAGTTTCTCGCTCTACAACAACCGTATTCGCCTGATTTAGCACCGTGTGACTTCTGGCTGTTCCCAAAGCTCAAGAGACCACACCGGGGAAATCGTTTTGAGTCCATTGAAGAGATCAAACGTGAATTGCTACGCGCATTGAAGGCTATACCTGAGGACGACTTTTTAGCATGCTTCAAAGATTGGAGGGGATTATTTTGAGGGGGCGAAATCGATTTGGAAGAATAAATAAAAATTGTTAATTTTAAAACAAAATTCACCTTACGTTTTGAACACAGTGGTACAAATAATTTTTGGAATTTGTAGTTTTACAATTTATTTAAAGCATAAAAACCTAAAAAAAAAAATACATATCATTTATTAGGTTTGTCTCCACAATATAAATTGTTTGACCATTTGAGATGTAAGCTAGTGTCTCTATTTATAACATCTCTACAGTCACTCCCCTGAAGGCACATAAAATTGTTATTTTTATTGTTCTTTTGTTCCGTAATAACAAAAAACTCATAATTTTGATTCATAACAGATGTGAATATGTGGGGAATTAATTCTACTTTTTGTTTTCGTTTTTTTGTAATATACCTTTCATTTGATATTTGTGTGCAAGCTATTTTTGGATGGAAAACGATTGTTTATGATGAGGAAAAAAATTCTCATCACATTAGATAGATAGTACAACAGCAACACTTTCAAAGAACAATAACAAAATATTTTGAAGGTATGTATTGGATAAAACCGAAACCGGTATACCACTATTATCAGTCAAAATACATACTGCAAATACCGAATGATCTATACCGATATTTCAGCATTGATATCAAAAAATATACAAGGCTTCTCAACTATGTCTGTAACGCTCGAATTAGCGTACCTAGATGTCTTACTTCAAAAATCACCATAGTTTTAAAATAAAGCAGCTCCAAAATATATTTATCAAAATATCAACGAGACTAGCATAAAGTTTCTCTGTAGTTGTTATTATAATTTCGAGCGTAATTTTTTGAAAGCAAGATAGTTTTAAAAAATCGGTCTTGTATTTGCTTACATTAAAAATCCATTTTTTCTCTTAAAGAACATATCATGCCGAAGTTTTTTAAAAATTTCAGTAGAAAGAAGAACCTGGTAAAAATAAGAATTTTTGAAGAATTATTGATTTATTTTCATTTTTATCTGCTTCAAACATAATATTTGAAATAATTTTCACTTGAATTTTCGTTTTATTGACACAAAATTTCGAATTTTATTTCACTTTCTAAAGAGTTCGGTTAGTTCAAACTCAATCGTAAAGATATAGACGATTTGACAGGAGCTTACAGAGTAGAATACCATTTTAGGCATTGATCGTATCCTTACGGTTACAAAGCAGCCTTAAGCTAATGTGTATCGAAATGCAAGTAATTGAAACGGACTTTTTTAAACGATCTTTCAACTTGATATAATAAAAATCCTTTGAATACAAAACCATATAGGATAAGTGCATTGTAGTTGTTTATCTGGATAATTCAAAATTAAGTGTCAGACTCAATTTAAAAGAGAGTGATCAAATTGAACAAGTAGCTAGCTATAGACACAACTCGGCTGGAACAAAAAAATAATATCATTGTATATGCACAAAAATTTAATGGCTTCCACACTTGTTAATGTGAGCATTCTATTAGAAGAACGATTAGAAGATGTTACAGCTAGGAACAGTAAAAAAAAAGTGGATGTAGCATTCGGTCGTTTATTTTCAAGTTCTAGGTCAAGTGATATCGCCTGGTTCGAGGGACAGCAGCTCTAGTGATTCAATAATAGTCAAACAGACGTTGGAAGTCCACCTTATATAAAGCCAGAAAATAGTAATCCAAATTCTGTACAAGCATTTAAAGCACGTGAGCAAAATTTAAATAGGGCAAGTTTCATCTTTAGCATCAACTGGTTCACCACAAAATACTACAACATCAAATAAACCAAAACCAGCAATAAATTCATTTCAAGAATTTGAAAACAAAGCAAAAGAAAAAATAGATTGATTAGGAAATCAGAAAAAAGCAGCCGATAAAGAAGCGAAAAAGACAACAGAAACAACAGGAAATAGATACTGAAAGAAAAAGTGTTCATGAACCCCCTGCACCAGCAGCTCGTGTAGGCGACATTAAAGCATCACCTGAAAGTTGTGGATCGCAAGGAACACCAAATCAATCGGGCGCCAAACATGCTCAATTAAGACGTATGGAACAAGAAATAGAAAGACGAGAAGCTATGGTTGATCGATATGAAAATGCAAAGCAATTTAATGACGGCATTTAAAGAATCACTTTATAACATAGAATTAAAAAAATTGGTAAAACGACAGATCTCAGCGCTATACCAAGAGTTAACAAGTGAATCCTATCTATTGTATGTGATCTCTGCCAGGATATGATTTATTTTATAGCTTAATATTAGTAAAAATAATACATCATTGTTCTTGTAACGCCTCAATACAAACAAGACAAAATTTAACGCTCAACTCCTTGAAGAATTCTTAAATTTTTCTTGGTATTTTATCTTCTCGTTTTCTTATATTTATTAGCAATAAAAAAGAAGTTTAAACTCAACAAAACTACCGAATAAATTACTCTTGACTTCAATAGGAATGGACAGTTTAAACTCGTATTGTAAAACCCAAAAAGTTTTGAACCTAAAAATTAAACGTGAAACACAGTTTAAACCTCCACTGAAAGACTGGACTTAAACATAAAATAACACATTTTCGACAAAAAAGCATGGATCAAATCAATTTTTTACGATCAGAGTGTGAAATATTTTCGTAATAAATGGTTGGTCGAATCGTACTTTGTATACGATTTTGATGAATTCGATATACTTACTACTTACTTAATAAAAAATAAAATCAAAAATATCGCAACTCATAAATGTGCATGAAAAACGTATTTTTCACCTGCACTTAAATAACAATAGAGTTTATCAGTTATTGTTACATTGAATACGAGTTAACCCAATTACGTGACACATTTTTAAAAACAAAATAAGTATGTTAACAAAAATTAATAAATTTGTTAGAAATTACATTTTAAAAAATGTAGAGAATGCGCGTTAAGCAAAAATAACATGAATGAAAAGAGAAACAAATTATAATTCATTTTACAGCACCGGAAAGAAGTCAATTAACCTGCCAATAAAAGCTCATATTCCGATGAACCAAAAGAAAAAGAAAATATTAAACCTAAGTCAAACAAAATAGTAGAAGCTTCCTTCCTTTTTCCATAACATTTTGTTTGCACATTGTTTTTACTATGCTAACTTATAGTACAAATATATTACGTGATCGATGGCCATTACTATCAAAACTGATTATTCACCCGCACTTGTCATATATATCGTAATCGACATTATCCCCCTGTGAATTGGATTTTTTTGACAGTCAGTTATTGGTATACAGGAGTGCTAGCACGTAAGTTGTTTCACACTATATACTTCGACTTTTTACAAAAATGGTAGCGCGTAAGTTGTTTCGATTAAGTTCTTAGCATCACCTGTAATTTGTTTTGTATACAATTTTGGAACGATTGCAGCGCTGCAAAGTGCGGTTTTTTTAAATAGTATTTGCAAAAAAGATTGTAAATACATGCATTTTTATATCACACAGTCATTTTAACAAATAAGATTAATGAGATTGCGTGTGCAGACGTGCCCAAATCCAGAATCCAAGTTGGAAAATCTATTTACTGTGTGCTTTTTGGTAGCATGCAGAGTGTGTTTCAAATGTTTTTGACATTAGCGGCCTGACCGCTATGGACCTTTATGGTACCGACAATGTCATTGAATGCAGTCTCATCTCAAAACCAGCTTAACTCGCGCGACGATCTGCTCGTCCAGCTATCCTTCACAACTTCGCCACTGCTCCTCATCTCGCAAATGTAGCGTACACAAATGTTTTTACAAACAGATTTGTTAATTACGTATGAATTTCATTGAAAATTTAATCACAGCTGAGTTCGTCCCTAATACACAAACTTTCATAAATTAATTGAAGACGGAATTTCGGTTGTACAGCGAGTGAAAAAATAGGCCTTATTTGGATCAAAAGTATTCTTATGCTCTAGACAGATCTCTGATTTTAATTACAATAATTATTTTTTAATGATACTTCCGGAACACCCATGACACATCTTTTTTTTCCACAATGATCATTATTTTTGTCATTCCAAAAGGTTCAAAAAATTGCTATTTTGTTTATAATTTTCAAAATAGAATATTTATTCATTTTGATTCAATAAAATTAATTTTTTTAAATTGTTTTTAGTAAATTTTAAGGAATTTTTAGAATAATAATCATTTTTCCTCATTTAAGTTTATGTGAAACAAGAAAACATGTCAAAATCACATGAAATTTTTAAAATTTTCAAATGTAGATGGTAAACAGTGTGAAGCGAAAATTTGAGACCTCTTCACAATTTCATTTGATAATTAAAACAATAATGATGCTTGAAATAGATACTTAAAATTGATCATTATTACGTAAATAAAGGTCATTATTTAGTTTTAATGACCGATTAGGCAATAATGAGCATTAAAATCGGAGATCTGTCTATAATATTAGACAGTATTGCCATAATCGAATGTAGCCCAAAAACTAATCAGTTCTAAACTAGGATCAAATACAGAAACTGTATGAATTTTGTCGAAATCCACATAGTGGTTTGTCCTGCATCGCTTTTATAAAATTTTAATTCACATGTATAGCCTTGAAACATTACTCCGATGATTGTTTGTATGCGTTTCTGACGCAATAGTGACAAAACTAATATCTAGTATGTATGTACCCTCTGGTCATACCTACCCAAAAACATAAAAACTTATTTATCTAGGCATAAGGGAAAAAAAAATTATAAACAGATCCAGATGGACATATGATTCAAGATTCTGTTTTTTTAGTAGTTGTTTACGTTTATGAACAGAATTTTTTATTCTTATTAATTTCATTTCGTCATGTTTTTATTAAAATATCCGAAATTTCTTGTGCGTCCAATATCTAATTATTATAAGATATCATACAAAAAAGTATTCCCTAACTTCTGCCATCACGTAATTTATTATTATTAAAAATTTCGAATCAAAAATCAGGTGTGGAAAATATGAAGAAGAGAAAAAGAAATTGCGGTAAAATGATTGAAATATAGTTCATCTACAATAGTTTTCATAACATTCCAATGGAAGAATTACATTTTAAGAAGTGGGTTTCCGAAGAAAAGAGGACAAACAAATCTAGAGTGCTTTTAAATATTTATACTCCAGACGACTAAAATTGCATAAAATCTCAAATTTCAATAATTTTTTTAATAAAATAAAGAATTTCCATTATTTTTGGTTCAATACAAGCATAAAATTTGTATTTCTCAGTGAGTAAGTATAGTAATAAACGAAAATAATTAAAAACAAATAAAATTGCATATATTTTAATTTACTTTCTTTAGTGTTGGGACTAATTTAAATGAGAAAAACTTGACCTAAATTACAAAATAAAAAAAAATTTTTCTTATTTTCATTTTAGGCTAAGTTAAGCTTTTGCCTGTGTACTGACTTAAGTTCATTAACATTCGTTCAATTGATCTTTTCATACTTGAATCAAATTCATTATCAATTTAGTCAACTATCTCTTGCTAACCAATCGAAATTAGTAAAAGTTCGTTTATTTTATTGAACAATTATGATACTTTAACGCGTAAGTATTTAGAATTACTAGGTTGTAAAGAAATGTATGGCGGATTTGGTTAATTTAATTTTGTTTCAGCTGAGATATGTACATTGGAAAAGGTTAAAAAGGGCTATTTGTTTCTTAACAGCCTAATATAGGGTGTTTTTTAGAGGTTTGTTTATCGAATTGGCAACACTTTCTCCAGCGATAGCCAATTTGACAGCTGATAGCTAATTTATGTTCAGTTTGGTTTGCCATTTCACCATGAATAGACTTATGCCAGAACAACGCTTTCATGTGTTTTATTTCATTTTAAAGTTCTATACCTCTAAAAAAAAACACACCCTATATTTGTATACGGTATTATTCCAGAGGATGTATTAGTTTTTTTAATACATTTATAACCGATAAAAAAAAATCACCCGAGAACGGTCTCGAAGTTATTTCGATGTCCGTACGTCTGTCCGTGTACAAGAAAACTCCTCAAAAACAACCTTTCCGATTTTAATAAAATGTATAATTTGGGTTGGTTATTCATTAACTTGATTTGGTATTATAGTTCTGCCAAATGGTCAGATGTAATTTAAAAACTAATTTAACTGATTTTATTAAAATTGAATAGACTTAAGCTATTACGATTACCTCCAAATTATAGAAAGTTATGCAGAAAAAAAAAAACTTTGAAATATTATTAGTTTTGGTTCGTTTTCTTTCTCGAAGTTAATTCAGCTAGGGCTTATATTTCTACCATAGGATATTAAAAAATTTAAGTTTGCGCATAATGCAGACATATTTTAAGATAAAAAGTATGACATGACAGTCAAACTGACAGACAAAAAAAAATTCCAAAAATATGATTAGATTAATTTCATTTCAAAAAAACATTAAACATTTCGCTATTTTGATAAAATTGTTTACTTTGAGTGTTTTTTTGATAATATTTTATTGTAGAAGCACTTTTTTCTGTGATTTATTTAGATTAAAGAAAAAAACCTTTTTGAATGGAGTTACTCGCGCAAATTACTTTTTTTACTTAATATTTTGTTTCTCTTTCTAATTTGGTACGAAGGAACATCAGATTTAGTTTATTTTCACAGCACTAAAACAGAAATTAAGCCTGAAACCTAGTACAATTTTACTACATATAGTAACTGAGAATCGGCATACAACCGATTTGTTGATGCCCTATGGCAGAAATGGAATAGAAAAACATTCAAAACTAACTATATTTCAAGGCGTTTTCAGCATAACTTTGTTTCCTCTTTTTCAAATATGTAGATAGCCTAGGACCGTATAGCATAAATCTATTCTGAACATTTTATTGATTCTCTACAATCTATGTAGTACCTGGTAGTACCTACCATAGGGCATAAAAACCATTCCAGGAACATTTTATTATACAATTAACTAATTAAAGAAGTGGCAAAAAATTCAAATGTACTGGTTAGAAGAGATGTTAATGGCAGAACGATAGGCACAAGATGAATAGAAGCTGCGTTAACAGGCTTTGTTGTTGGATGTGTTTTAGACGTTTGCCTTTTACCGAAGAAAATAAAAAGAAAACACAGCGAAGAACCTTTTAGCTTTATTCCTCTGGACAATTGCAGCGATTTTGCTGATGATGCAGAATAAATTTTTAAAATTTATAAAATTTTAATGTGAAATTTTCTTTCTGGATTTAAGCTTAACTAACTTAAGACAAGTTTAAGCTCAATTGTAGCTATCCGCTATTTATACAGATTTTCACCGCTTATCGGAATACGATACATATTTTAAGATATCTGAATTTTAGATAAGAATTTTGAAGTAAAATTGTTCCGGATGAAATTAAAATGTAACCGGCGAATTAATCAGAAAAAGCAGATTTTAATTTCACATTGTACTGTAATTCAATTATCCACATTTGAAGATGAGGAGGTACATGGTAATAGAACCAATATTGAAAATAGACGCAAATATTTCAAAATGTTTGTCATACTTTATTAATTCTTCAAACCCACTTTGAAAAGATTCAGACAAATGGTGAATATTTGTTGCATATTTTTTTAAATTTAAAACAAGTTGGGGGCCTCAGAGGAAAAGTGGTTTTCATTTGAAAACCACTTGAAAGCCGCAAGAAAACATCAGATAACATCATGAGCCGCAAATTAGCCTAGTTTAAAGCGAATCTCACTCCTCTTTGAACACTCAACTGAACCTCTAAAATTGTTAGGAATTTTTTGAATCCAATTGTGTTTAGGTACCCAAAAAAATCGATTTAATAATTATAACTTCTCGTAATATATTATTTTTTGAAAAATTATAATGTTTACTTTTTAAAATAAATTAACTTTCAAATAAGAGAAAAACTTATCATTAATTTTACAAACAATTTTAAATCACGTACACTACTTATACAAATTCTTATCAAGAGCTGGTCGGGAATTATAACAAGGAAACATTGCAACATTGCAAATACGATTGTTTTATTGCGCGTAGAAAATTTTTGCAATTAGAAAAATTGATTAGAATTTCCAAAACCATAATTGGAACTTCAATGACTTCGATTTCGTTCGACTTCTCACAAAATAGAAACTAGAGTTAAATATTTTTCCTACCATTTAAAATCAAACAAGAAATTGTTACGAGAGTAAAAAAAATTATTTGAAAATTTTTGGAGTTTTGGGGAAAACGTACCTAAGGCCTAAATTATAGGACGATTATTGTAATGAAGCAAATAATTCTACAATGGAAAATTAACCTATTACAAAGATTATTTCTTTAAAAAAAATAATGCAAAACATGGGAAATAGTTTAGTAAATAGATTTTAAATAAAAAATCTTAGGTATATCACGTAATTTGTTTTTTATAATTATTTTTATAATTTGAATGACGAAACATGTTTTAATCGATCAGCTGTTTTGCGAACTG
Source organism: Xylophagus ater (assembly GCA_963422695.1). NCBI lineage: Eukaryota > Metazoa > Arthropoda > Insecta > Diptera > Xylophagidae > Xylophagus > Xylophagus ater. The sequence continues at coordinate 41,236,242 of OY730478.1, forward strand.
CGTTTCAATTTCATTTCATTCCACTGGAAAACTGCCAAGTTGATTCCTTCATCAGGAATTTTTCGTCGATATTCTAACCTCAAACTTCAGCGTCCCAATAAGAAAATAATTATAATATATAAAAATATATTTAAAAAAATGGATAAAATTTGTGGCTCATCGGTAAAAAAAGGAAAAGGAAGAAATAATCAAATTGAATTCGATGAAAAAAACCATTACACGACTTAGCTGTGAACGAAAATCTGACTGAAAGTTTCTCTGACATTCGTAAAAGAGGTATAACCATCTTTCATTAAAAATCAAAGAAAAACGTTCGGTTTTTACTAGTTCCAAAATTTCCTTCATTACAATGATCGTCCTATAACTTAGGCCTAATGCTGCATTTGCAATCGATTCTCCACGGACGTAACTTCGTCGAGAAAAAATTTGTTAAAATAAAAAAAAAAAAAACAGGGTAGCATGGATGCCCCACGTCAGTTTTTATAAGTGTTCCGCACCCTTTTTTTCATACATTTTAGGGAACCAATTTTTCCCCTTTATATTCCCATTTATAGTATGTCATTGTCGCAAGCAAAAAAAAATAAGAAAAATGTGCACGATAATTGCAGTTCATAATGACACTTTATCAAGGACGAATTCTTCGTCCGCAGCCACTATTGATTTTTTTCTACTTTTTCACTATTTAAATTTTTTTTCAAAATGGTTGATTGATCAACATTTAATGATTCCGCAAGTTTTTCTTGTGTTTGAGTTGAATCTTGATCAAATAGTGCCTCCACTTCTTCATCTTCACATCTCTAACATCAAAATCATCGCTTCTAAACCACGCAAACCATTGCCAACACGCTCTAATCGTTGGAACATGCTCAGGATAAGTTTGCGAGCAAACGATGACTTTCGATTCCATTTTTCTTATGATTAAAGTATAAAGTCAAAGCTCGCCTGTTTTGTTGGCAGGTAATACCACATTTTCAATGCGATAAAAAACTTGTGTATTTTTACTAATGTTCAGTATGACAGGACAAATACGATAGATTTGTTGAGGCTCTTCAACATAAAATAGCTGTCACTATGGAAAATGAGGTGTATGTAAAAGCTATGAAGTTATTTACAAATACGAAACTTTCAATACATACTTTATCCACGGTTTAAGTTTAAGCGGTCCAATTTTAATCAAAAAACATATAGTAACTGAAAATCGGTCTATATTCGATTTTTTGGCAGAAATGGGACATTCAAACTGTCAAAACTAAGGTTTTTTCTTGATAAATTTGTTTCCCTTTTTTCTAATTTGCAGGTAACCTAGGCCCTAACAACATCTAGTCTAACCTGGAAATTCTATTCAAATCGGTGTATTAGTTTTTAAAGTACATCAAAAAAAACTTTATGAACAGGCTTATTTTCTTCTTGGATTATTTCTTTCCACTATCCTTGGACCGATTTTACTCAAATTTAACATGGTGTTGTCTATTTATGTAGTTAACCAACATAATTAATTTAAACAAAATTGTTTCACAAATTTTCCAATTAGATTCAAAAACCATATTAAAAAATGACAAAATTTTCCGGTCAACCTGGTTTTTGGTTAATAACTTCGCTCCTCCTTCGTCGATTTTGCTGAAATGCAATACAAAATCCAGTAAATGCCAGTGAAAGAATTAAAATGGGGGGAAAGTGGATGTCATATGAAATGAAAGCAACAGACATCGGAAGGCGTTTGACCATATGCGAAATGTTACTTGAAAAGGTTCAAAAGAAAATTGTTTTTGCATCGAACTGTTGCTGGTGATGAGAAATGGATTCTTTAAGACAATCTCAAACGCAAAAGATCTTGGTGCGATCCCGACCATCCACATTGACAGCAAAGTCGAATATCCATGAAAAGAAAATCTTCCTCTGCATTTGGTGAGTCCAAAAGGGTGTGGTCTGGTCTACCATGAACTTTTGGTAAGGGGTGAAATGGTCACTAGTGATCGTTATAGACAAAAACTGATCAAATTGAATCGCGTTTTGAAGGAAAATCGACCAGAATGGGTACGTTAACACGGTAAGTGATTTTACAGCATTATAACGCTAAGCCAGATATTGCTAGACCAATTCAGGAAACATTGAAAACGCTTGGCTGGGAAGTGCTACCCACCCGCTGTATTCACCAGACATGGCTTCTTCCAATTAGCATTTGTTTCGGTCGATGCAATATGGCCTTGCTGATACACACATGCTCAATCTTGAAGAATTGCGAAAATGGCTCGATGAATGGATTCGAAGCACGAAGAATTCTGTTCATTTAAAATAAATGTGGTGTTTTTGATGAAAAAACCTTTTAAGTCATATCTTACCTCCTAATATATTTTTATTTTGAAATATTTGGCAATTTTTTTATTGCACTTAGTCCAGCAAGAAAATTTTAATATAAAAACAGCCCATAGTCGATTTTTTGATGCCCTATGGTAGAAATGGGGCAGAAAAACTGTCAAAACTAACATTATTTCAAGCTTTTTTCTTCATAACTTTGTTCCTTCTTTTCAAAATTTCTTCCAATTTGCAGGTAACCTAGACCCTGATAGCATAAGTCTAATCTGTACATTTTATTCAAATCGATGTATTAGTTTTTAAAGTAAATCAAAAAAACTTTATAGAGAGGGTTATTATCTCCTAGGATTATTTTTTTCTCCTTTATTCTTGGACCGATCTGATTTAAATTTAACATGGTATCGTCTATTTATGTAGTTAACCTGCATAATTAATTTCAATAAAATTGATACACAAATTTTCCGATTAAATCCGAAAAACCATAAACAAAAAAACGACAAAACTTTCTGGTCACCCTGGTTTTTCGTTTATAACTTTGCTCTCCTGGATCGCTTTTGCTCAAATGCAATACGAAACCTAGTTAGGGAATAAGCAACTCACATTCTAAATTTCATCAAAATCGGATAACGCGTTTTTGAGTTATCTTGTATACGGACGGACGGACGGACCTACATGCATAAATCGATATAACTTTTAATTCCCGACACAACCATACCATTAAAACCTTTCTGCGACGATTATTTCGATGTGTTACAAATGGAGTGATAAAACTAATATACCCTCTGGTAGTACCTACCATAGGGCATAAAAAGATATGATATCAAAATATCAGATTTTAGATTGGCATATTGACTTGTTCAGATTTTCATATGACGAAATTCTGATAACAGGTTTTTTTTTTAGAACAGATAAAACCTGAACATCGATTCAGAACAGCGATTTAGGCATACATTTGTCGACGTTTATTGCCACCTTTTTTGAAAAATTTCCCTAATATGGAAAAAAGGGTTTGCCACCTCGCTAAATCTAATTTCGAAAAGGAAATTATTTCTACCGTCGGGAAATTTTTTCTCACCAATTTTTCTGACGTCCTCTGGAGCTAGTCAGTATTTTTCCGTTAGTAAATTGCATGAAAGATTTCGTCAATTTTAAATCAAAAATTTTTTTTCTGTTTAACGATTAATTCTCAATTAAATTAAATTTTACTTTAGTACTATTTAGCACTAAACTAAATAATAATTTTACCAAAAAAAAATTTTGCAGTTAAAAAAAAAAATTAACAAAAAATGACAATGTATTCTCCGAATAATAAAAACATATGTTTCGAACTCAATGACTAAATACACATTTACTTGCACCCATTCTGACGCATTTTATCAACCATATGTGGTGTCTTGGAAAAGTCACTTCGAATGTCGACAAATGTAGCCTGAATCGCTGTTCTGAAATAATATCAGTTCTTTTAAAAGATTATTGTTATTTAATAAATTAAACAATAGCAATAATAAAAGGACAAATAGACAGAAAAAGAGATGCATACGTATAACTTTAATAAAAGCTCTTATCATTTGAATTATCTGAATGTGTTTGCTTTTGAATGACTTTTTCAGTGATTTTCTTGAATTTCAAAATTTTTTTCCAACCTACTATATTTTTCGAATTATTTTAATACTGATAAGTTATCAAATATGAATTTGTTTTTTTTTTATTTGATGAGAAATAAGCAAAAAATGAAAATGCTAATTACGATATTTTTGTTTAAATTTAAGAACCTATTTTTAAATTCCAATTAGATTTAATACTAATTAGGGTACACCTCCTGCCTTTGTATTAATACTAAAATATGACTTGAACCATAATATAAAAAAGCATTGGCACACATTAAACGTAGTATCACCTACCCATACGGGCAAACAATTTAAAAAAAACTTCATCTGGGCGTTATGAAGCCTTTGACAGTGAATGTTTGCCGGAAAAGGAAAGATTCGTGGAAGAACAATTCTTGGATTTTACACCGATAATGCGCCGTCCCACACATCGATGGTTGTACGAAAATTTTTGACCCAAAACTCAACAAATGTCATCGATCAAACACCCGGGACTTTTTCCTGTTCTCCCGGTTAAAAGTACCCCTTTGTGGAACACAATTTGAGTGTATTAAAGCCATAAAACAAAATTCGCAAAAGGTGCTGGAGGCTATACCGGGAAATGCCTGTAAGAAGTGTTTCGACGACTGAATTAATCGTTGGCATATGGGTATGGCATTAACTGGGACTATTCTATAGGAGATAAGATAAATTTTGATGATTAATTAAACATATGTATAAGTGTTTTATTGACAAATTCCGAATACTTTTTTGACGGAATGTATATCAAATTGAATTTCAAATTAGAATTTCAAAACCATATTTATGCAAGGTACTTGACATAAGATCAAGCTAGTATTCGGTGACACACATGCAATATACTGGATGAAGTTCTTAAACCCTGGCACCCTAGTATAAGTGAATCATATTTCCAGAACAGTTAAATAGCGCTTAAAAAAATATTAGAAATTATTATTTACAATGCAATAACTACTATTTTTTAAGCAATCTCTATTTGAAATTTTTACTTTTCTATACTTTCTTTCTTAAAAGGGAGTTTTACATCACTTTCTCACAATGTGAAAGTAAATGCTTTTAGGAATAACCCGTTTGCAGTTCACAAAATAATCTTCCAAAAAAAATTCTCTGAAAGTTGATATAAATTATACTTTTATTAATATTTGGGCACAGTTTCCAGTACGTTTAGAAATAATCTGCGACACACTGTTTCATCCTACGTAATAAATGTGTAGAGCGTGTTCATTAGCTAACGTTTACGAATGTTTATTCTTATTTTCAGAAAAGTCCACTATGATATCACATAGGAATGCAAATGGATGCAATTTCTTGCACATTTTAATAACTTAGGTTGTGAATGCAAATTTCTAGGGAAAAAGTTTTTAAAAAAATGTAACATAATATATTGTGGATTAATGTGTAACCAATGTATGTAATTAATTTAAATGAAATTATATTATCCTAATAAAACCAAAAATTACAAAAAAAAATCGAAAAAAAATTTTTGGTAATTCAAGCTTGTTGTTTTCTGGTTTGTTGGACTACCAAAAAATCGGCATATAGCCGATTTTTGATGACCTATGGCAGAAATGGGACAGAAAAACAGCAAAAACTAATAATATTTTAAAGCTTTTTCTGTATAAGTTTGTTTCCTATTTTTCAAATTTGCTCTAATTCGCAGAAGACCGTATAGCGAAAATCTATTCTGAAAATTGTATATTAGTTTTTAAAGAACATCAAAAAACTTTATGAACAGATTTATTTTCTCCTACGAGTATTTCTTTTTCCAAGGATACCTTGTACCGATTTTATTAAAATTTGGACAAAATTTGCTTATTTATGTAGTAGTGGAAATAATTTTAAACTTTCACAAACTTTCTAATAAAATCCGAAAAGCCACAAACAAAAGACGACAAACTTTCGGGTCACCCTGATTTTTGCTTTATAACTTAGTTCCTCCTCGTCCGATTATGTTGAAATACAATACGAAATCAAGTTAAGGAAATTTAAATATTATCAAATCAATCAGATAACGCATTTTTGAGTTATCTTGTAGACGGACGATACATACATAAATCGATATAACTTTTGAATCTCTACACATCTATAGTACAGCATTGAAAACGCTCGCCAATGATTATTTCTATGCATTACAAGTGTAGTGACAAAACTAATATACCCTCTGATAGTACCTACAGAATTCTCTGTATGTAAACGTATAGTTACATAGACATACGATTTGAGAATACCGCAGATAATAAAATATCTAGTCATTGGGTTCTTATTCGGAGATTACGCTGTCACTTTTTGGTGAACTTTCATAATCAGTAGCCTGGTACAATGGTTACGGCAAATCATTATCAAGGTTAACTAATTAACATAAGAGACCCTTCACATGTCAAGGAACTCAACATGTGATTTTATTTTACGACATTGCCCATCCTCTTGCTGCTTTGAATACCGAAATGCTAATTTCCAAGTTGGGCTGAGAATGTATTCCTCATGCGCGGCTTGTTCTCTTCTAGACCTTTCCGACTGAGGTTACCACATGTTTCGGTCAATTCAAAGCCAATAGGTAAAAGAGCGGTTTCCCAAAGTTAAAGACGTAAGAAAATAGCTCGATGACTATTTTGCCGCCAAATTTCTACCGCGATTGGTTATAGAAAATAAAGGTGATTAAATCAAAGATTAAAGTTGTTGTTCTGATACACCTAATACCAATTGCACAGGTTAAACGAATATTGAGTAAATAGATGGAAATCTTGATTTTGTAATAAATGTAAAACAAAAACAAAAACAAAAAACAAAACAAATTCAAACGAAATGTATTACGAAATTTTAATAAACAACGCGAATTTAATCTTTAAATTTACACAAATTTCAATTTTTAATGACTTATTATTTTTTGTTTAGCTGTTTTTTAACCTTTAATACAATACGAAAAGAAAAAGAGTGACAACAAACAAATCATAAAAAATTCTAAAAAAAAAAACTTGATTTCATTTAAAAACACTAAACTTGCACGCAATGGAAAATTAGTTTTTCTTTTGGGAATAAAGAAAAATTTTGTGATATAAATTCAAAACACAGTGAACTCTGCCTTTATCGACACCTCGAATAAGACAAAACGTCCGCTCGTGAGAGTATGCACTGTACATGTTTTTAAATTTAGAAATTTTTCTTGATTTAAAAAACACAAACGAACGGAAATATGACATAATTATGGATAAAAATCTAATTCATTTTGTCTGGAAGTATAAGAGCTGTTTGTAAAAAAAACAAACAAACAATAATTGCATAATACGAGTAAGAAAACAACACAAAAAAAATTTAGACAAAACAAAAATTCTAGAAGGTTATATTTGTCAAAAATAGCATAAAGCAAAAAAATATCCATTTAAATTGTTTTTTTTAAATAATCAACTTACAATCACCTGGCAACTCTTATGAAATACTTGCGCATAATGATGTCAATGTGTTAAATGGGTAAATTAAAAAAAAAACTTTGTTTTCTAGATTTGGATAATTTTATACTTTTTTTTAGTAACCATTAAACCTAAAAATTAATTGTCCGTATTTTGAATAGAGCCCAGGTTCGGTGTGTATGAAGATTTAAGGCTCAAATACAATGCCTGAACGGAGAATAAAACTAAAGAAACATTAGCAGCATGAATGAAAGAATATATATATAGTAGATTATGCGCTGCACATGTCGGCCATTTCGAAAATTTATTTTCATACTTTTATGACAACAAATTTCGATTCTCTTTCAAATAAATAATCGTGATTTTTCACACAAACAATGTATTTCAGGTCTCGAATGACGTAGGTTCGCAGAAAAAACCAATTTGAAATATGAGAAAGCAGAATCTATAGATGCTTTCATTCATGCATTTACAACAATATTCTTGCTTATGCATCTCAAATCCGTAAATCCAATTACAATGTGCATAAGCAAGAATATGCATTTGACAATTCGCCGTCAAACAATGTTGTATTTTGTTTTTTCGGATTTGTTAATTTGTGTGTGAACTTCTAGCGTAAAATTTACGTATAACAAAATATGTCATTTTAATTGTATTTCTTTGTTTTTTCGTATTACATTTAAATTTCTTTAAAAAAAAAAAAAAAATTTGTTCCAAATTTTAAGGAAAAAAACAATGAAAATGGCTTAAAAGCATAATATGTTTCCCTTCGGGGTCCACAAAGTCATGATGTTGAACATATATGTGAGCAAGCCTTTTCTTCTTTGCATTAGTTTACTTCAGTGCTACAAGCATTTTTAATGCACCTCCCACCACCAAAAAAGGAGGTTTTGCGTTCACGTAATATCTACGTGTGTCGTCTAGCAATGAATGGCATGATATTCATTGCTAACACTATTATATAATACCATATTGAATTTAGGTCAAAATCGATTCAAAAATAGTGCAACAAGAAATATGTACAATAGTTAGTTTTTCCAGTTGCAGGCACTAAAAAAACTGATATACTAATTTGAATAAAATTTACAAAATAGATTCTCGCTATGAGGGATTAAGGTATTTCTAAATTCTAGCAAATTGGAAGAAGATAAAATAAAGTTATAAAGAAAAACATTGAAATATTTTAGTGGTTTTTCAGTTAGTTCATCGAACAAAAGATTTGTTAACTACGATTCCCATTTCTACCATAGGGTATCAAAAAATTAGTTTTAGTTCAATTTTAAGTTTCTACATGTTTTTATACGGAGAAACATATATCCCCCCCCCCCCATTGCTTGAATGTATTAAGTCAGTCTGCTGTACTGCAGTTTTCTATAAAAATTTGATGAGAAGAATTCATTAAAAATGATTAAATAATTAAAATTTTTGGATTCTTTTGTTTTCATTATAAAATTATGTAATCATAAAAATTAACAATTAATTTGTATACCTTTGAATAAAACGTATGTATTAAGAAATTGAGTAAACCGAAAACTCATCAATTTAATATAAAAATGGGAAAAAGTCAGCCTACTTTCCGTGCTCAATGGGTTAGTAAACGAAGTATTGCCTCGTTCCAAAAGCCCATAACTAGACAATGTGTTATGTTACTTTAACGTTATTTATAAGATTGTTCATAACTTTTTTTCAAATTTTGTATTCTGGAAAAACTCTTTTATGGAGTATATTACATTTCGAAGACGTAATAGAATTTCTTCCATTTTTAGTACATTGGGATTAAAACCGTAAAATTTTTATCGAATGAGCTTTGCTTAAAAAATTTTTTTTATTAATTCAGTTTGTTTAAAAACATTACTAACAAAACAAAAAGAAGCAACAAGCAAAATTCATGTCTGGATCAAGTTTTTATTAGGAAACTTTTTGCAGAAATTAATTTTATATAGGAATTTATTAAACTTAAAGAAAACATATTCAAAAGACATTTGGCACGATATGTTTTCTATCAATATTTGTTTTTATTTTCCTTTTTCAAATGACATCCATCCAATTCAAGAATTAAAATAAATTCAAATATCTAAAATTTTTAAATGTGTCTCTTTTTAGTCAATGCTCGCTCAAATTTTTGAAAAATGTTCTTAAATTGTTCATAAAATACTGTAACAACACATGAATGAAAGAATATATAGATTACGCTTTCCCATATTTCAAAATGGTTTTTTCTGCGCACCTACGTCATTCGAGACCTGAAATACATACGTTGTTTGTGTGAAAATTCACGATTATTTATTTGAAAAGAAATCGACATGTGATGTCATAAAATTATGAAAATAAATATTCCAAATGGCCGACATGCGCAGCTCGTAATCTATATATTCTTTCATTCATGGTAACAGTACATATTTAGATCCTTTTAAGTTTATTCTGTGTAACGTAAGAAAATAACACAACTTAACAGAAAATGCGTTGTATTGTTGAAACATAAAATATGAATACAGAATAGACCCAAATATGGAATCAGGAATTCCCCATGTACCATAATCGGGTCTATTCTGCATTCATATTTTATGTTATGTTACGTTAAATTTCACATAAAATACAATTTTGCGTTAAATTGGCATTCTACGACGCAATTTTCTGTTATTTTTTTTTTTTTTAAAAGGATATAAATAGTTGCTATTACAATAATTCTTCTCATACTTCGGGGAAACCCCAGAAAGGTAGAAAATATTGATAAATTTGTATGAATATATTTCTTGTGAAAAAAACATATTTATTATTCAACGGCCATAAAAATTGTTGTGATGTAGTGTCTTAAGTCTAATTACTAAGGAAAATAATAACAAGTCAGTTAATCGCTTTGGGCTGTGAACGGCTCATGTATTTGTATAATATAAGCGACTCGTACAACACTGATTCATATAGCACGGAACGTATCTACCGTGTTATAAGGGAGTCTACCGTATTCAATTAGTTCCTCTAAAAAATATTGAATGTCTTTGGAATCTGTTTTTTTATATTTAATAAATATACAATTTCAATTTCTGTAAAAAAATTTCCTAATGAAAACTTTATTCTGACATACATTTTCCCTGTTGCTTTTTTTTTATTCGAATTAATAATATTTTTGTTTATAAACAAACTCAATTCTAGGCGTAAAAAAGACGAACAAAACCTGGGAAACGTCTTAACCCTTTCGCACCTATTGGGACATATGTGTCCCACTGAATTTTCACAAGGACCTAATATGTACAATTTTTACGTTAAAAGGGTAGAATATATCCCATTTCTCTACTTAGAAGTTTAAGAACAGTTATTGAAAAAAAATTTTGCAAATTACCATAACACTTGTCGTTTAGTGATGCGCAAAGAACATTGCGATCAAGTTGTCAAGATTTTTCTTTTTACAAAAAGTTAAAATTAACATTGAAAAGTGCGACAAAGTAGCGAAAAAATATTATTGAAGTATTCGGTGATCTTCCTTTAGTGATTTTATCGGGTTTTTATATAAATAAGTATAAGATTTTATTTCATTTTCAGGTTTTTTTTTAGTGAGACGTATATGTCCCCTTCGGCTTTTGCAGTGGGACATATGTATCCCAATAGGGCTAGAACAGCGGTCGGGGAACCGGGGTAAATTACCCCAAATGGGGTAAAAATGAAATTTTTGTGAGTAAAAAGTATATATTTACCGTTATGTATTACTAGGTATTACATTGATAAATTGAATAAATGATGTTTAAATTAAATTTTTAGTTATTGTTTTCTTTTCAAAATTATCATGGGGCTATAATATGAAAGATGCTAAAAAGAGGCGATTTCGTTTTTTTTTTGCTCTTCGCCATGGGGTAATATCAACTTACACAAAAATATTTTGGGGTAATGATTAAAAAAGTTCCCCGATCGCTGGGCTAGAACGTTATAAAAGTAAAAACATTATTTTAGGCTAAAATGTCGAAACGGCTTTCTGATTTTGATATTCAAAGAGTTTTCGAAGAGTCATCTGACGATGACTTTTCATCTGCGAGCGAAGACGATTACATACCATCAGACTCCGAAAGTAATAATGATGAACAAGAAAATCAAAAAATAAATTCAGATTGTGGTTCATCAAATGAAGATCAAGCTCAGGAAGTGGATGATGTGGCTATATTGTCACCGCTAACTGAAACTCCTAATTTTGAAGTTAACATATAGTCAACACCATAAGAATCGTTTACACCTAGAAAAGTACCCAGCGGCCATCGAGATCCCGCTTTAGGACTAAATTATAAGAGAAGTGATACACGGAGGGACAGCAAACTGCGTCGTTAGGAGAAGCCATATTCATGGTGGTTACCATTCCAAAAAGAAGAGAATTTATGGTCAATCTGGTACTCATCTGCCAATCGAGGGACCTACCAGACGTCGGTATACAGGGTGCCAAAAAAATAAAATCAATAAGCGCACTAAAACTTTATGTCAAGAATGTCAATTTCACCAATAATTTTATAATTTTTGCCTTTTATTTTGGTTTTGTTATGAAAATGTGTGAATAATACATTATTAATACTGAATAAAAATAGATAAAATTTAAAATAAAAGAAATATTATTTATTTATATACTCGCATGTTCAGGACTGATGGGACTTATATGTCCAATGACAAACACCTGCTGGGACATATATGTCCCACCCCCCAATCTTTACCCGGGGAAGGGGGACGCAAAAAAAGCTATATATTAAGTTAATATGCATGTCTCTATTTGATTAACCTATTATAATTGTTGGAAACTAATAAATCGTTTCCCATACCGAAAGGGTTAAATCTAAACGTCCAGAATTACGATCCACAAAAGACCCTAATGTTCCAAAAAAAAGTAAACGTCCTGGAAGGCCAAAAAAACAATAAATCCCGGTAGTTAAAAGAAAATTTCAAGTATAATTTATATTAGTTTGTATATTTAATATCTACATTATTTAATTGTATAAATAAAAAATATGCATGGATCCGAAAAAAAAAAAAATAAATTTTTAAGCAAAGCTCACTCGATAAAAATTTTACATTTTTAATCCCAACGTACTAGAAATTGAAGAAATTCTATTACATTTTCGAAACATAAAATACACCATAAAAGGATTTTTCCTGAATACGAAATTGGAAAAAATCTTATGAACAATCTTATAAATAACATCAAAGTAACATAACAAAAAATAACATAGAACATCATAGAATAGAGACCCCAATATTTATGTAGAATCAAAGTTTCTACACCCGTTATTTCATCTTATACATATCAACGCATACTTGCATACAACTTGTTTGATGAATTCCGATAGATATTCGTAATTCAAAAAAGAAATTGAATCCAAACCTGCAATTCGCACATGTAAAATGTACTACGTGCGGAAAAATGTAATTATGCACTTGTTCCTCCATCATGTACATAACTATGTATGTATGTATGTATGAATACATATATATATATATCAATGTTTTAGTGTGTGTTTGCCTGTTGTGTTGAGAATTGCAACAAGAAATATTTTTGAGAATTTCTCGTTTTTATCTTCTTTTTTTTTTTTTAGAACACATATTTTGTATTAAAACTTCTTCCTTCGAGTGAAAAAATCGACAAACCCAAATATGAATTTTGAGTACCAAATTTAAGAGAAATCAAAACGTTGAAGAGGAAACTCATTTGACAGTTGAAGAGATTTTCTTTTAAGGAATATTATTTTTAAGTTGTCATCCACGAGCCACCCACCCCTTTTATCTCCCACTCAACCAGAAAAAAAAAACAAAATCCTGAAAGTCATAAATATTTTACAAAACGTTTTTCTTTAAAAAAAAAAACAAATTTTCCACATTAAAATTAAAATTCATCCTTTTCCTAACCAATAAAAAAACCAACCAAGCCTGGAAAAACTTCCAAAAACATAACCAAACTACCTAAAGAGGAAAATCGATTTTTCCCGGTTTTTCTAAAACGATATACAACAACATAAAAGTTGAATGCCATAATCACAAATTCAGGGGTGAAAACAAAAAGGGATTTTTTTTTTTCATGAAGAAAAAAATATTTTAGAAAGCCCAAAGAAAGCCCGAAGTAGCCCAGAAAGCAAGCAAATGCAACAATAGGAATAAAAAAAACAAGTGAAAAAAAAAATACTCACCCGATTATTTTGATGTTGTGTATCATTTTGTTCACCAGTTTGTTGTCCTCCGGTACGGATTTTTTTATTTTGTGGCCCATCACCACCGACACTGCCGCCATTGAATGCCATTATTTATATTTTATATGCCTTTTATTCGTTGTCCTTTTTTTTTTTTTTTTTTAAATAAAAATTTCGTTGAATTCTCGTTTTTTTTTTTTTTTAATGAATTAATTAAATACCTACGATTTATTTTTTTTTTTTTTGTTTTTTAATTCGCTTTTAGCAAGCCAAAAACAAAATAAGTAGTCCCCCGGGGAAAACAAACAATTGAAAATTTTCGTTTTTTATCTTTTTCTTTTTTTTCCAACACTAAAAACAAACAGCTGATCTTAATATGAAAATCGCGACATTTAAAATAAGAAAAAAAAAAACACGCAATCTTTTTACCCTTTTTACAATCAAAAACAAAAAAAAAGGGGAGAACTAGAGCGCCGGTAAACAAAATTTTCTGTGCAACTAAATTTTTCGTTCAGTATTGTTGAAAATTTTTACACCGTTTTTTCTGAAAGGAAAACTTTTATTGAATTTTTTTTTTTTACATCAACAGAAAAAAAAACAATTTCACTAAAATTTAACAAACAAAATGTTTTCTTTTATATATTTTATTTCTTTTACAATGCTTGATGGCTTTTCTTTTTTTTTTTTTTTTTTTCTTGAAAAGGACCGTCAATAACGCTTAAAAACAACAACAGTTTGTTCGGTCGCAGGATTTTCACTACTAAACGAAACGACGTTCACTTCGCCGTAGTCGCAGTCACATTAACGACAGGACATCTCACTTTTTACTCTGTTGCTGCTTTTTCCAAGCTTTTTACATTTGTCAAGTTATTTTCTTTTTTGAAGAAATTTTCACATTAAAATATTTTATTGGTTGTCAATTAAAACCAAAACCACTTCTATATATAAAAAAAAAAATATGTAAGAAACGAAATACTTTTCAAACCGTTCAAAAAGAATTATTCTTCCGATTTTAACGAAATATTTATTAATTTGCCAATATTTCCTCGTTTTACGAAAATTATTGTGTTTGGCCGCCTCTCTTTTTTTTTGTTGTTGTTTAGGTTTTTCTTCGAAAAAATTGTCAGAAAAAAAATGTGTTATGTGAATTTTCTTTTGCTTTAGTTGGAAAATCTGAAGCCAAAAAGTCACCCAAAAACAAAATTTTTGTTTTAAGGTGGAATTGACAAAAAATAGGAAAATTAAAAGAAAAGCGTTTTTTTTATCTTACTGTGTGTTCTTGATATCCTCTTTATTTGTATTTTAAAATGTTTTTTCTTTTTTTTAATTTTGGAAAAGAGATTTTTTATTTTTCTATAAAATGTGTGTACTTTAAAAGCTTCTTCTTCCTGTTTTCAGGAAATTACATTTTCTTGTTTTCTTTGATTTTTTTTTTCACGTCAAAAAAAAATTCCGTAAAAATCACCACAAAATATTGACAAGCAAAAAAAAAGCACGCTATACTTTTTTTTTTTTGTTATAATTGAAAATTATGATAATTCGATTTGGAATTTTCTTTTACAAAAACAAAACACAAAAAATTTCGCACTAAATTTTTCGTATCCTCTCACTCCTTCCACGTCCGACTCGTTTCGAAGTACAATTCGTACTGTGAGTGAAAGCTTTCGCATTAAAATTGAGTAAATGTAATTTCGAAGAAAAATAATAAAAGAGTAAAAATTTTGCGCCGCTGCTGAAAAAAAATATGTTTCAAGAGTGAGAGAAAGAGATAAAAACGAAATTGGTGTTCAAAAAATGCACACACACAAACATATAATAAAAATGAACTGAAAAATATGAAAAAAAAAACAAAATTCACTAGATATAAGAAAGCTTTTGTATAAAGCTTTTCGGAGAAGGAAAAAAAACAAAGTATGCAAGGAAAAACAAGATAAAAAAGAAAACAGAAAGAATCGTAACAAGTTACTAAACAAAACAAACCCATTTTCAATGAAAACAAAACAAAAACTTTTCAGGAGAAAAAAAGCCGAGACAAACATTATTATTTCAAGTCCTGCAACCACATTTTCCACAGTTTTACGCAATCGTAAAAGCTTTCGGGTTTTCATTATTAATTCGAAAACTTCCAAAATCCAACGCATTCTTTATGTCCGCCAAACTGTTAAAAAGCACGTAGAGCTATTTAAAATCAGCTTATAACCATTTAATTTTAAACAAATATCTAGTTCTTTGAAGTAACACTGAGAAAAACCCAACCAAAGGAACAATATTTAAGCTTTGGCTGCGTAACTTTCAATTTTCAAAGATTTGCTTCATTAAATTATTTCCCCATTTTCGGTTTTCCTCTAATTTAAAGGTAACTTGGGTATATCAGTATATCAGTTTTTTCTGGAAAACTAACTGCATATTTCTTTTTGCACTAATCTTGGAAATGGGGTTTAAGTCATATCTGTATGACCAGAATACCCGAGATATACGCATATGTTATTTTACGCAAGTTCAATTCTTTCCTCTTATGCGAACACCCTATATTCTATTTCTTTGCCTTCCAAATGTAGTAGCAAAACTAATTTACCCTCTAATACTGTCCTATTCACTAATTCTTTTTTCATGTAGCATTTCATTATTTTATACAGAATTCAAGTACGCTACTTAAAAAAATTATTTCGAAAAGCATTATTATTTTGTTATTAAATATTAAAAAAAATGTTGCACGTTTATTCAAAATCCGGAACTAAATATTTTATGTAATACCTATCAAAAAAAACCAAGTTCTGTATGTAGCACTAGTGATACATGTGCCACCAATCGAATGTCACTGCTCTGATAGTATCTATTTATAGAGTATAATCGAAGTATGAGTAAAGAAAAAGTACCGAAAGCTAGGGAAGTAACCAGAATAAGTACAAAAAAGGCACGTATTTGTGCATTGCCATATAATTTTCCACACGTGTTTCTTTGCTTACATCATCTTTCTCTTTCACCCATACGTACAATATATAGCTAGCTATGCCAGCAGTGGATACAGAATTATTTGAAAAATTACAGTCAAAATCTGAAAAAGTCGTCACGGTAGAGATAGGATAGTTTGTTTACTTCCTAGTTTTCATTCTTTGGTTCTGCTTCCGAATCATTACCACAGTATTAATATACAGTAAAAAATCAGGGGAACAAGATGTGAAAACTGACGAGTGACCTCGCTTTTTTGCTTTTTTTTTGTATAATGAAGCCCAATTTTGTTTCCGCCCTATTTTTAAATAAAATGAATGTGTTTTTTTTCTCAGTAAAAGCCATATAAATCCAAAACGCCATCTTTTTAGCTATCTATTTTTTTTTTTAGATTACATTATATTAGTGCAACAGAGATGAATATGCATTTAACTTTAATAAACAGTTTTAACATTAAATAACTTAAAATATTTGAAAAATACATAACAAAAAATTTCTTCTACTTAAAAAGAAACCCACGTGCTTATCAAAATAGTATCGAGGCTTATTCTTACAGAAATTTTAGTTTCTATCATTCTCAAAGGAAGTATTTGGAAGATCGCGTCTAATTTCTCTTCATTTCCCAGTCAAATTACTGTCTGTTTATTATACTGACTCATTATAATAAACAGAATAAATAGAATGGATCTTTGGTCTTTGGTTGTTGAAAATCATATTGACAAACAATTATATGAACTGTTATGTCAAGTACAACCAATAAAATGTTGCCACCATTTAGAAATTCCGTTTTTGCTTCATATTTTCATTAAAGTTCGGATTTATTTCACCCTCAAGTTTTATAATCAATCTGCTCGCAAACCTGGTTTTAGACATAAAATGTTATCAGTTAAGTCACTCTAGCTTTATAGAAAACATTTTATGTATATATTTTCTTTTTTTTCTTCTTCTTAGATTTTTACGAACCAAATTGGGGAGTGGGCTGCCGGCGATACCTCCTTAGGTCATTTGTAAATTTTACCAAATAAAATTTTTTCAAAATAACGGCCAAAAATACAACGCTGTTGGCAACCCTTAAAAATCGTAAAATAACATTTTGGATACCGCATGACTTATTTACATAAGTGTAAGTATTTGTTTATTAATACAAAATCTATATTTATCTCTGTTGCACTAACATAGCGCAATCTAAAAAAAAGTGATAGATTGATAAAAAATGGCTGGTTGATTTTATATACATTTTTTATTGAGAAAAAGCACACATGCATGGAAAATGAAAATAATGGGTGGTAAAAACGGGCGTATAATTCTAAAAATAAACGCAAGATTGGCGAGGTCACTCGTCATTTTTCACATTTTGTTCGCCAGTTTTCCTACTGTTTATTATACTGTGATACTGAGCCACTACTCCCAACAAAAGTGCAGAGAGAGCTAAAACGATTAAATAAAGCTTTAAAAGCTTTTTAACATTTTAAAACTAAAATCAATATTTTTGTTCTTTGATTTTTAAGTTTGATTTTGGTTTCTTTTTTCTGTTTAATAAACATTTGAGAAAGAATCCAATTTAAAATTCTACAGGTTAAAATCATAGAGATACATTAACTGGAGATTTTGTTTCTCTTGCTTTCATACGTCAAATATATCAAATGCACATGTCATATTACGACGTTTAATACATTTTACACCTTCTTGTTCGTATTTGTGAAATAGATCTCTTCCATTCAAATCGATTAAACCCAATTGATATAAATAATCGCCATATTTTAATTGATGCAATGGATCTGATAAGCCATTACCGATAGCCAAACCTTTTAAATCGATTTTTACTGTATCATCTTGACCAGAACGTTGTAACCGTTTTTTTTCACTAAGAATTTTAAAAGCCAAGGCCGGAACATATTTTCCAGCGTATGATTCGCCTGTAATATAAAATGATAGTTTTTGTAAAACTGGAAATAATGTAAATATTTGTTTAATCGCTTCATATAAGTCACGTCCGACATCTTTTTCATTCTTTGCATAACCATCTGAATTATTGGTAAAGCTAAGTCCTGTGCCAACTGGATTATCAATATAGATAACGTGATGATTTGAATGCCATGAGAATTTGCGATTTATCAATTTTCCAGTTGATTCAAGTGCATAAGGGCCATTCTCGTTGAATAAACCAAATAATGATGACGCTCCGGGGCCACCTTGTAACCATAAAACTACCGGAGCATAAACAGATTCCGTAGCTACAGGAAAATACCAAAAAAACATATTAGAATCATGCTGTTCACGAACCGTCAAGTATCCAGAATAACTTTTGGCAAATGTTAGAGACTGATCAGTTATTTCTGCTGCTTTTACTGCTTCATCAATTGACCCCTGTTTGATAAGCGGGGTCAAAAACAGAGGTTGACCTGGATCACCACCATCATGGAATTCTTTATATCTTGGATAAGGATTTATAAAACTTGAATTTACCAACATAAAAATATAACCACAAAATAAGAATATTAATTTCATTTTTTTTTTTTAATATATTCACTTTATTTTTTTATATAAAAGTAAAATTGCTTTTCAGGGGAAATACCCTTTACAAAAACTCGGCCGGCGTTCTAACAGTTTCTTCAATTTTTGAAAAATTGCAAATTTTATTCGGTACATCACCTGTTGCACTCTGCTCTCTTTTATTGAAGAGCAATTTTTTTCTAATTTTTAATTTAAAATCAGCCCATACCTATAAAATTTTATTTCATATTATATCAATTACACACAGGATAACCACATTAATAATAAATTCACCTTTTGCCACTCATAAAATTCCGTCACATGTTCGTACGAAAATTTGGAAAAATTTCATATTTTTAGCAATCGCTCACGGTTTGATCTGTTCAATTTTGATACCATTAATTGGTTTACAAGGTTCAAATTCATTATGGCATCATAAAGAGAAATGGATTAATATTGGACCAAATATCGGTTCAATATTATTAAGCATATCATTTTTAATATCATCGGGAATGTGTTTTTTAACAACACGTATTATACGGATTTAATAATTAAAGGGCTCCGAAATCAAGAATGTACGGTAGCGTGCGCTATTGACTTGGAGAAGGCTTTTGATTCAGTTTGGTCTAATGGGTTAATTTTTAAATTACTTAGGGCTGGTTGCCCTCATCCTTTATTAAAAATTATTTTCAGTTTTCTTCGGAACAGAAAACTTTTTATACAAATTAAGAATGACAAGTCTAAATATCTAGATGTTAAATCAGGAGTTCCTCAGGGTTCAATATTGGGTCCGAGGCTATTTATCATTTTTCTCCACGACTTCCCTATTAGGGATTCAAGCGCAATACTTTACGCGGATGATACTATAATTTCGATCTCACGTAAAAGGCCATCTGAAGCACTTGAGGAAATTAAGGCTCGTCTTACTAAATTAATAGTATATTACAAAACATGGGGTATTAATATCAACTTGAACAAATGTGAACTCATTTGCTTCAGGAATGCTAGCGGTAAAGGTCATTATCTAGCGGTAGGAGAAAGTAAACGCTTACAACTTTCTATATTAGGCCAAGTCATTCCCCTAAAAGAGGAAATTAAATATTTGGGAATTAAAATGCACCATCGTTTGAAAGTTAACCCACATGCAAGATATGCATTGAATAAAGCAAAAATAGCCGCAGCTCTGCTAAAACCACTTTTAAACTCCACAGCTTTGGAAACGAGAACCAAATTCTTAATATATAAAACATTGATTATACCTGTCATAACTTACGGTTTTGGTGTATGGATTTTTATTACTCCAAATGTTGTTAAAGAATTAGAAACTTTTGAAAGAACAATTCTCAGAAAATGTCTAGGTAAATTTCGTAGACCGGGAGGTAAATGGTTTCCGAATAAATTTATATACGAATCATCGAGAGTTATTCCTTTTACGTCATACCTAATTAACCTAACAAAAAAAAGATTTATGAAAATGGAGAATCACTCCAATAACTTAATTAAGTCATTATTTATTACCAACGAATCTTCGCCGCTCGGTGCTGAATATTATGCATCTCCATTAAGCCTCCTCAATATTAACTCGGTTTGGTTTTTTAATCCTTCCGACGATGACCCTCTAACAATGAATCTGTATAAAAAAGATGCAGGCCCCATTTACCGAGGTTAACAGCTCTATTGAGAAGAGTTCGTTGTGAAGTCGGTCATCTCTCTAGCTCTTGCTTGAAACGGCTTGGAATTGTCGTTTCCTTTTTTTATATTATTATTTAATATTGTATTTGTTACCTAGTTTTAAGTTTAGTTTTAAGTAATTTTTGTAGTGCCGGGAGCAAGCACTTTTACATGAGATTTTTATTTAATGAAATTGAATGTTTGAATTTTTATGAATTTTTTTTATTTTCTCTTGAAGTGATTAGTTTAAGTTAGGTGCTAAAGCCAACTAGTGGATAATTTGAAATTTTAAAATAAATTGTGCTATATGTTATATTATTTCTAAGTCTCAATAAAATAAATCTAATCTAATCTAACAACACGTATTATACGAAAAATCGGTTATACAATATTAATTGTTGCTAGTTATATTGGAATATCATTATTCTTGATATTTCATTTATATCCATCCATTTAGAAAATTAGAATTTTTACTTACTTCGATTATTTTGCCGTCTCAAAAATTCCAAAAAATAAAAAGAAGAATATTTATTGATTTGTTTCTTTGCTTTTTTTTTTATAAAATAATCCAATTTTTATAATACTGTTGTTATGTTTTATGTATTGTTCATTCCACACTAAATATATAAAATATATTTAGGTAATACAATAAATAATATTTATATTATTTATTTAAATAAATTTCACTACTTATAAGATTATTATTTAATATTTTTTTAAATATTTAACATAATTTCTTTTCAAAACAATAAAAGAAAAACTGTCAAAAATTATCGTTGATCAAAATATTTTTACGATTCTATTACATTTTTGTATTTTCTCACAAAATTCATTTTTCATTGACATTTCGTACCTTAATTTGACAGTGCGTGCATGTTTTTGACCTTTTTGTTTGACCTTTTGACGTTTGGGAAATTGGGAAATTTTTTTTTTTACGCTGAAATATTAAAAAAACATATATATTTTATTAAATATAATAATAATAATAATTAAATTTCTGAATTGAAACTAATTTTATCAAACAATCTAAAACTAAATGTTTTAATTCCAAATATTAATAACATTTTATGGAAGAACCAAAAATAAGCCGAGACACCATTTTCCAAAAACACAATAAGAAATTCGTAGTGGAAAGAATAATCATACAATATTATTATTATTTATTTTATTTATTTTATTTATTTATTAAGAAATATATATATTGCACTATATTGTACTTAGAATACTTGGTGATTCATAAAATCATCAAACACTAACAATTAATTACTTTTCTGAGTTTTTCTTAATAAAAGAAAAACCCAGAAAACACGAGAATAATTTATTTATAAACAAACAAAACGATTTCCGCGAAATGTAATACCGCCATCTAATGTACAAAAGATCTATTCCAGAAAACTCCAAAATGCAATTGTTTACACAATCGATAGAATACAATAGCAATGACTCATAGCACATACAAAAGATATTTTTAGGAGGAAATAATAATAGATCATTGGCACAAACCTAAACAATGATTAGAGCTTTCTAGAACTATTGTTTGTATATTGAATAGGAATATTCTAGATCTTCTTTGTGTAAACGTTGCCACCTAGTTTTAGAAAGCCAAACGAGAATATTCGAGAATATTCGCGAAATACACCAATCTGATATAAAAAGGGCTGTAGGGTCGAGCCTAAGATCATTCTTAATCGATCAGTTGAAGTGAAAAGCTTCGTCAGAGATTATACAAAGCAGAGATTGGAAACGAGATTATTTTTGTGAAAGTAATTAAAATAGTGAAGCTCTAAAACTGTGATAAATAATTGTAATAATTAAATTATTGAAAGACAAATATTTTCAAGACTAATTGTTAAGCAGAAATAAGTACAAATAAAGTTTATACGCTAAATTCACATAAATAAAAAGTGTTATCATTCTAATAACATCGAACCGAAAGACTAACACGTCACAATATATATATGTGGGATAATTAAAGAATATATTTTAATATAAAGTTAATTTATTTAAAATTACAATTTGAGTTCTTTAATCATCGGCTGACAAAATAAAAAGTGAAGTCTAATATTTTTTCAAAAGCAAAAGCTACTACTATCGTTGGACGAACGAATGACTACTTGATTATATTTTTTGAATTTTAGTTTTTACAGTTCTATTTTACTTCCACACTCGTCCATCCTGATATCATTTGCCTCAAATGAAACTGCTTCTTCCGGCCATCTCTTCATCTTATCTGCACTAGAAGATGTTTTGTTAGGTCCATCATGTTCACCTAACTTCAATACCCCATATCGATCACTACCTCTAACTGAAATCACCTTGTATGGTCCAAAGAATTTTTGTTTTATTTTCAGACCGCTTGCAAATTGTGTTCGTTCTATAGCTACTACGTCATCCACTTTATACTGATGTGAATTTCTTTTGTTTCTATCATACTGGCGCTTATTTTCACTTTGAATGTCTGCTATGGCCTCCTTCGCCCTAGTTCTGCATTGATCCCGACTTTCATTGAATATTCTAATTTTCTCTTCTTCCAAAATTCGTTCAAATTCTATGTCTCCATCTACCCTCATTTTCTTTCCTACCAATAATTCATATGGTGACATCTTAATCGCTCGTTGATAAGTGCTGTTAATGCAATGCTGCACCTTCTGAACATTTTGATACCATTTGTTTGCTTGATTTAATGATAATTTCGTCAGAATGCTTATCACTACTTGATGCAATCTTTCGATTTGCCCATTTTCCCGTGGCGTTCCTGTTGTAACCTGGTGAATCTCAATTTGATGTTCATTGCAATATGATTTGAATTTGTCTGAGATAAAAGCTCCTCCTTTATCCGTGATCATACGTCTAGGATATCCGAAAATATTAGTAATAATCGATAGTTTCTGCACAACTTCGTCGGTTGACAACGTCTTCGTGGGAAACAACCATGCGAATTTAGTAAACCCGTCAATAATCGTTAACATGTACTTATAATTTTTGCCTGTTGCCGTCATTGGCCCTAGGTGGTCTAAATGAAATGTGTCGAGCGGACATTCTCCTTTCGGTATCGGGTATAACCGTCCTTCAACTTTCCCCCTTTTCCGTTCGGCTAAAATGCATTGGACACAACTCTGGACACGTTTCTCAATTCGAGACTTTAGATCTGGAATATAGAAATTTTGATTAACTATTTCTGACATTTTCTTAATATTAAAATGTCCATTCTCATGAATAAGCTTGATAATCTCATCCTTCATCATTTCTGGTACGACAAATAACAACTCTCCTTCAACGTTTCTACATAAAATATCATTTTCCATCACATACTCTTTGTATGGTACATCTCTTAATATTTGTCGAATTGCTTCAAGCTGATCGTCGTCTTTCTGTGATCGTCGTAATCTAACTAACATCTCATTCTTGTCAATAATCATTACCATCGCACTTCTGCTCAATGCGTCAACATGTTTCATTCCAGTTGCGGCTCGATGCTCAACTACATAATCGAACTGTTCTAAAAACATGGACCATCTTGCAACTTTAGTCATTAAATCCTTCTTTTTCAACGTTTGCGTAAAAGCCTTGCAATCAGTTACTAACTTAAATTTTTGTCCTAACAGATAAACACGAAATCTTTTAATTGCTTCATAGATAGCCAACGCTTCCAGATCGTAACTTGTATAGCGTTGTTCAATCGGTGTCGTCTTTTTGCTCCAATAATAAACAGGATGTAGTTTATTGTCTGCTGAATCTACTTGAAATAATACCGCTCCATAGCCATATTTCGACGCGTCTGTGTGCAATTCAGTAGTACTTCCGTAATTAAAAATATGTAACACTGGTTGCTTAGTTAGAAATTCTTTTAATTTATGAAATGCAATTTTCTGATCTGAACCAAACTTAAATACTTTGTCTTTTCCAAGTAAGTCATACAATGGTTTTGAATATAAAGCAAAATCCTTGATAAATTTTCGGAAATATCCAGCTAATCCGAGAAATGATTGAAGCTTCTGCACGTTCTGTGGCTCAGGATAATTTATTACAGCTTGTATCTTAGTGTTAGACGGTGATATCTTTCCAGCTTCTATAACGTATCCTAGGTATTCAATTCGTTTCTGCAGAAATTGACACTTCTTCCACTTGATATTAAGTCCATTTTCGGCAGCTACGCGCAATACCAACTTTAAATTTGTTAAACCCTCTGCCTGAGTTTTTGACGGTATTATAATATCGTCGATGTACACCATCACAATTCCATCGTTTATTTGTTGTCTAAATACGTGATTTATAAATCTTTGAAAAACGCTTGAAGAATTACACAATCCAAAAGGTACTTTTGTGAATTCAAACTGTCCGCTTGGCGTAACAAAAGCCGTGTACTTCCTACTATTTTCATCAACTGAAACGTGAAAAAACCCATTAGTCAAATCAAGTGTTGTAAAATATACCGCATTTTGTAGTTTATCGATTTGGTCTTCGATCCTTGGTAGTGGGTATCTGTCTTTATAGATCTTGCTGTTAATTTTCCGATAATCTACGCATAATCGCTTTGATCCGTCCTTCTTGTTGACTAATACCACTGGACTGGCGTATTCCGATGCACTTGCTTTTATAATTCCATCATTAATCCATTCTTGTATTTGTCTTTCCACTATCTTCTGTTCAGGCCACGGTAATCTTCTAGGTGTTTGGTGAATCGGTATGTCATCAGTTACTACTATCTTCATCTTGATATCAGTCTCCCTAATCTCTTCCGGTTTGTATTTCAAAATTTGTTTTGCTGTTTCATCCGCTATAAACTTATCCGCAATTATTAAATTTTGTAATCGTTCATCTTCATCCTCAGGTGACAACTCAATTTGTGATAAAAAACAATGTGACTCAATGACTTCAGCAGTCATATGCGGCATTTGATTCGCGTCATCATTTGCGTCAATTATTTGAACACCAGCTTTATCAATAATCAACTTAGTTTCTTTCAGGATATTCATTCCAATTATTAATTCGGGCGACATTTGCTCATCAGCTATGATATGAACTTCACAATTTTCAAACTGTTTTTGCTGTACTTTAACACTTGCTTTAAACGTTCCTTTGGTCCACAAATTAGAATTAAGTCCCGAAATCAATGTTGGCAATTTATTTATAAAATTTGGTTTGATCGACATTAAATGTTTTTCTTTCACAACGGTAATGTCTGATCCCGTATCCACAAGTCCAATAAACTTTTGATTATTTATCTCAACCGTAACATTCATGACATTTCTTTTTATAACATTTACTCCACGTCTGTCATCATTATTTTTTACACAATTGAAACTTTTATGTCCATATAAGTTGCATTTGAAACATTTTGGTCCTTTTGATATGTCTGGGCAATCTTTTGAAAGATGACCAAGTATTCCACAGTTGAAACATTTTATCACCTTTGGTTTACCGTCTTCATTCAATGTTCGTTGACACGTCTTATTTTTAAAAATTTTCAAATCCACTTTTTCAAATTTCTTCGTTATCTTACGTCTTGATTTCAATCTTTCATACGATACAAGTTTTTCTTTCAATTCTTTCAACGTCTTGGCTCCTTCCAATATAATTTTATCAGATGAACTGTCGTCTACACCATCTACAATATACCTGATCAAAGAAGAATCTTCAAGATCAATTTGTAATGCTATATTATGCATTGCGTAAACGTAATCACGATAACTTTCGTTCGAATCCTTCACTCGTAATCTTAATTGTTCATGCACCATAGCCGTATCAATTTTAATTGAAAATTCGTCCATTAACAAATCTTTTAGTTTTTTCCAAGTGTTTACATTTCTTTGGGTTCTTATAAATTGTTGTACACTTCCTTTAAGCAATCTTTTGACGTAAATGCATAATTCGATATCATTCCACTTAGAGATCATATTAAAATTTTCAATGTCATCGATCCAATGCTCTACTCGTTCATTTCCAGTGAATTCTTGAACCGCGTTTTCAAAATCACGAAATGTCATAAAACTGTTTTTTTCAGGTTTTTGCCTTCCGTTATCATTTTTGGATACATTGAATGTAATTTCTTCACCCTCACTCTTTTCGCCTGGAATGACATTTTTATTATTAAATACATCACTTTGATACTCACTATGATTTGTCATTGTTGAATGTGCAATTTCTCTTTCATCATTTTCATCTTTGTTTTCATTACGCTTTTGGAGTTGGTTCCAAACTCTTTCTTTCAATACGGATTTCTTTCCACCAGTTGGAAGTTTCCAGCTTTCTAGCAGTTCCCTAAAATCCTTAGCAGTCATTTTCTCAAATTCGTTCAGCGTTATCGAGTCCATATCCCGTTTTTTTTTTTGTAAAACTGAATTCTTCTTTGTTTGAAATGTTCGTCCTTCTCAGCTTGGCTTTTTCCTTTATTAAGTAACACTTTTTTATAAAAATAGCTTTCTTTTTTTTAAATAAAATCGCCGTTTCTTCTTTTCCTCTTTTTTTTAAAAAAAATATCGTCTTCTTAATTTAAAAAAATTCGTCGTTTCTTCTTTTCTTTAAAAAAATGTCGTCTTTCTTTTTTTTAAATTCGTCGTTTCTTCTTTTTTTAAAAAACAAATTCGTCGTTTTTTCTTTTCTTTAAAAAAAAATGTCGTCTTTCTTTTTTTAAAAAATTCGTCGTTTCTTCTTTTTTTTAAAAAAATGTCGTCTTTCTTTTTTTTAAAATTCGTCGTTTTTTTTTAAAAGAAATTCGTCCTTTTCATTTTTATTTATTGCTTACTTTCTTGAGATCTTTGGCTGAGCCCCCATGTGGGATAATTAAAGAATATATTTTAATATAAAGTTAATTTATTTAAAATTACAATTTGAGTTCTTTAATCATCGGCTGACAAAATAAAAAGTGAAGTCTAATATTTTTTCAAAAGCAAAAGCTACTACTATCGTTGGACGAACGAATGACTACTTGATTATATTTTTTGAATTTTAGTTTTTACAGTTCTATTTTACTTCCACATATATATATATATATTGTGACAAAAATAATCTTCATTCCTCGATTTATACGGTAGCAAAAAAAAAAATTCTATTTGTAATTCTTCTTATTTTATTATTATTTTATTATTTATGTATTTAAATAAATAAATAAAAAATAAAAATAAAATTGAAGATGATCAACAATTTATGAAACATTTAAAATATGCAATTTATAATAAAAGTCCACGAGATCAACAAACTAAGTATTCTAGTGATTGGGATTTATTATGGGCACATGAATATCCATTTCGTGTATTATCAGATCCATTACGGAATATACAATCATATCAAAAGATAAATCATTTTCCTGGTTGTGGTTATATAACAAATAAAGTTGATTTATGTACATCAAATTTACCATATATAGCGAAAGGATTTAAGCTACCAGAAGAGAAGAATAAATTTCTTGAATATACACGAATCTATCCGAATAAATTATTTTTACAAAAACATAATCAACATCGTCATATTTATATAAAACAAATTGATGAAATTGATTTCAATTCGAATGATACATTTCTACAAGAGTTCATTGATAATCCATATCTTGTGGATGGTTATAAATTTGATATTGGTGTATATGTAATAATAACAAGTGTTGATCCATTACGAGTATACATTTATCAAGGTGATGTTCTATTTCCTTATTGCCCGAAGAAATATTATCCATTCGATCCGAAAAATATTAATAAATATATTGTTGGTGATGATTATTTACCAACATGGAATGTACCATCATTAAAACAATATTATAATGATTTAAATTTTGGTATGAAAGATTCTTTTGATGCATACGTTAAAAGTAATCAACAAAATCCGAAAATAATATGGCAACAAGTTGAAGATGCTATAAGAATTGCTACACAAAAAAATGAAAAACATATTGTAGACATTTTGAATATACGTTATCCAAAATTGAAAAGAAATTTCTTTGGAATGATGCGTTTCGATTTATACTAGAGGCACACATAGGGCATTCAAACCTTAGTATCGATACTACAGTATAGCCTTGTACCATGGTATAAAAAGGGGTTGGCACACATCAAACATAGTATCTGTCTGACATTTGAAATTCTTCCATTTCAGCGAGAATATGGGAATTTCTTTTCGGTCCTCTTAAATCCTCTATATGATTCCTACAAATATCTATAAATTTTGAGGTTTCATTAACGCATAAAATTTTGCGTATTTAATTACTTTTTTTAGTTTTTTAAAATAATGTTTTCAAAAAAAAAAGTGTAAATATGTGTCAATTGCTAGGCTTTCCTACAAAATTTCATTCGCTATTTTCCGCTTCAATAACAAGGCGCGACAATCACTAAAGAATAGATTACAGTGGCCGAAAAAATTAAGTAAAATAGGGAAAACCACGTACGTTTTCGAATTTAAATACCAGATTTATGCTACGTAGTTGAAATGGTATTCGGCTAGTATTCGACGACACACATATGGTATACGACATGGTATCCTTAAACTATGGTATGAATACCCTATGTGTGCCTCTAGTATTAGTGATTAATAATAATCTAAAAGTTTATCTTATGGAAGCTAATATGAGCCCAAATTTATCATCAGCACATTTTAAACAGAACACATTACTTTATGAACAAGTCATTTATAGTTTATTAAATTTAGTTGTTATTGGTTCATCAGTTCGACGTGGTTCTTTAAGAAAATTGTAATTAATATATGCAATATACAGGGTGGCCGCAAAATGAACGTTATAGTTTGTATGCGCTGTGGCTACATCTTGTTGGAACCAAAGCGTTTTATATGTCAATGATTTTGGTTCGTTGTTCGATTGTGTGTATTTGTTCTATTTCAAATTCCCTAAGGCTGTTTTAGAAAATCCTGAAATGAAATTAAAAAAAAAAACCAAACTACAACGTTCATTTTACGCCATCCTGGTATACCTGTTTCTTTCTTTGCCTTATTATAAACTATAATTATATATAATTTTTTTTTAGATCAACAGAAACCGAAGAAATGATATCATCATAAAACTTATTATATATTTATTTTATAAAGTTTAACTAAATCTTTTACCTCATATGCCGATTTCAATAAAAAAATTTATCATGTTTAATTAATTCATTAGCAGAAATGAGAACTTTGTTAATATAAAATTTATAATTTACAATTCTTGAAGGATATAAAAATAATTCCATTTTGGACCTAGTTTGGAACATCTTGATTCAAAAATGTTATACGAGAAAAATATTTGAAAACATAAATATATTATGCCAAAAAGAATGGGGAATTATTATTAATAAGCATTAATCATTATTTATTAGTATGATGTAAAATTTTAAACAAACACAATAATAATAATTACCATTATATGAAAGGTTAAATTCAGGTGATTAGTTTTTTAATGTATTGCAATTGTAATTAATAAGCATAAAATCTATATTTCACAATTGAAATAATAACGGAAATTAACGGCTTTTACTTAAAGTTCAGTTTTAAAACAATATAAAAGTTAATAAAGTATTTTTATTAAAAAACATAAAAGTGAGTGTTTTAATATTTTATTTTATCTTGCAGTTACGAAGATATTTAATTGGAAATGGGCTTCAAATTGCCAGAAATAGAGTTCAATCCCGTTTAAAAAAAAAAAATTGAAAAAAATTAGAATTAACTCACAAATTTATTTCCAGAAAAAAAAGCAGTATAAATCTCATTCCTAAAATATTTTTAAGTATTTTAAGAATGATATATTAGTTTTGTCACTAAGTGTGTAACGCATAGAAATAATCATCGTAGAAAAATTTCAAGCGTATGGTTGAGTAGCGAATCAAAAGTTATATCGATTTATGCATTTTCGTCCGTCCGTCCGTAGACAAGATAACTCAAAAACGCGTTATCCGATTTTGATGAAATTTAGAATATAAGTTACTTATTCCTTAACTGGATTTGGCATTATATTTCAGCAAAATCGACCGAGTTTTTAAGCAAAAACCAGGGTGACCAGAAAGTTTTGTCGGTTTTTTTATATGGTATTACAGATTTAATTCGAAAATTTGTCAATCAATTTTGTTTAAATTAATTATGTTGGTTAAATACATAAATAGACGATACTGTGTTAAATTTCAGCTAAACAGGTCAAAGGATAGTGAAGAAAGAAATAATCCTAGGAGAAAATAAGTCTGTCCATAAAGTTTTGTTGATGTACTTTAAAAACTAATTCACCGATTTGGATAAAATTTGCAGATTAGATTTATGTCAATAGGGTCTCAGTTACCTGCAAATTAGAGAAAATTTTGAAAAGGAGAAACAAAGTTTTGAAGAAAAAACCTTGAAATATTGTTAGTTTTGATTGTTTTTCTGTTCCATTTCTACATCGGCTATAGGCCGATTTTAAGTTACTATATGTTTGTTTCAATATTTTAGATGCCTACAGCCATGTCGTGTTGCACGAT
This sequence comes from Xylophagus ater, assembly GCA_963422695.1. NCBI lineage: Eukaryota > Metazoa > Arthropoda > Insecta > Diptera > Xylophagidae > Xylophagus > Xylophagus ater. The sequence continues at coordinate 41,267,267 of OY730478.1, forward strand.
GTCCACCAATATACAACAAAGGTTTGTAAGATGTGTATATGTTCCAGCTTCCACGAGATGATGAACGGAGGAAAACATGGTTGAGAAATATTCCAAGAAAGGATTTCATAATTACAAAAAGTTCTGTGATATGCTCAAAACATTTTGTAAATCTATTTATAATTAAGACGGATATTTTAAAAACGACTAGCGGTATGAACGTTATTATTATTAATACGTTTTTCAAAATAATATTTTTAGGTTCAGAATTGGCTATACCTCATCGTTGGACATTAAAATTAAACGCATGTCCAACCATATTCCCAAAACTTCCAAAATATTTGTTAAAAAGTGATTTTTAAAAGAGATCGAGAAGACAAACGTAGGAATATAGCGCAACGAAATGTAGATGTCCAACAAAGCTCTATTAAAACAGATGAAATAGAGTCTATTCAGAATGTTCTTAAATAAATAGTTATAATAAAGACTCAGTAAAAACTGAACCCAAAAAGCGGTATTCTTAAAATCGAAAACCACGTTTTTGAATTTAGAAACTCTAAACTTTGAAAATTTGAAAATTAATTGAAAAGTGATGAAAGAAATTTCTGAAATAAATAAACTAAACATTTTTAATTTTATAATCTCGACAGACTAGAAGTAGCTCCCTCTTAGAGCATTTAAACCCAGAAGGAGGGGCTGGAACCATGAAAAAGAATTAGTAAGAGGAAAATTATAAAATTTTTTTAGGAAAATCAGTGGTAAATTGTTTTTTTACTACCTTATGATAACGATACAAAATAAAGCTTGCTAAGCGCGTTAAACTAATTCAAATGCTTTAACCTGTCGCTGGCTGCTTTTACTACTAGCTTTATAATGTTAACTTGAGCTGGAAAAATTTTTCCACAGAGAAAAACTGGTGCAAAACTTACATGAATTCAATCCGATCATGTTTATACTGTACTATACTTTTTGTAGATTCAAGTACAAACGTTTAAATTTTCAATTAGCGTCATATCAGTGATATAAAACTGACAGGAATATTGCTAAACCTTTCACATATAAGTGAAATATTGAATAATTATTGACAGTATTTTTGTTTTCGATTATTTTTTCTTTTCACTTTTAACAAATCATTCTTGAAAAACGCCTAAAAATGACAGCACAAAATGTATTTATTATGATGAATGAATGAATTGGATCCATATTTCCATTCATTTATATTTATTTTCATTTTGGAATGATGGATCTATATTTTCTTCAGAACTGAACATTTTGTTATGTTAGAATTTGAGCCAAAAATGCTATTAAATAACAATTTTAATATTTGGTAATTTGTTATTCTTGATATTTATTTTATTGTATTATTTCTTGCCAAATTTTTTTCAATTATTTCTTTGATTTGAATGGAAAATACGACTCAGAATTAAAGAACAATAACAGTTTTCATTAAAAATATAAAGTAACTGAAAATCGACCTATAGCCGGTTTTTTGATCCGCTATGCAGAAATAGGATAGAAAACATATAGTAACTTCAACTCGGCCTATACCCGATTTTTTGATGCCCCTATGGTGGAAATGGGACCGAAAAACTGAGCTAACATTATTTCATGGTTTTTTCTTCATAACTTTTAAAAGCAAAAATAATTGAAGAATGCATTAAAAGAACCAATAAATGTTACACCAAATGTTTGGTTCTATTAAAAAAGAATTATTCTTGGGTCGAAAGAAATGGAAATCATTTACCCAAAAGTTTTACAAAACACCCATGCTTAAAAATTTTAAAAGAATAAATTGTCTTAATATATAAATATATATGTATATGTATTTCAGGAAAACGGTTGAAAGCATCATTTTAAGTGAGCTATACAAAATCTTTGCAAATATATATCTTAATTCTAAGATTGTAATAAACAACCAACAACAATATATACTCATCGATGTCATTCATATTTTTCCATAAGATATAGTCAAAGCCACAAATTCGTTCATATGCGCATATGATTTGAAAAAAATGTTCTTTACTACCAATCCAGTAAAGAAACAAAAAGCTTAAGAACTACTATTACTTATAACATATAATGCGAGGAATGTTTGCACAACGATCTCGAAAACCCGTCTAACGATTTTCACGAAACTTGGGAGTTAAGGGGGACTAGAAATTGATCTACATAGGTCTCACCTCTGAGAAAATTCGTTTTCCCCTCCCCTCGATACCTCTCGCTTGATATTTTCGAATTGGATGGTCCGAACTTAATGAAACTGTACAATATTACTAAGGGGCTAAGAGCTTTCGATTTTCCGACTACAAAACTCACTTTTCTCCTCCCCCGATACCCCTCGCCTGGTGGCTTTGAATTGGGTGGTTCGATCTTAATGAAGCTTTACAGTATTACTAAGGAGGCTAAGGGCTTTCAATTTTCCGACTACAAAACTCACTTTTCCCCTCCCCTCGATACCCCTCGCCTGGTGGCTTTGAATTACGTGAAGGGATCTTAATGAAAATTTGCAATATTGCTAGGGAGTAAGGTTTTTCGATATGCATAAAAATATCACTTTTTAGGTATCTATCGGCAGCGATAAATAGTAACTACAAAACTATCAAGTTCCCTGAACCTCATTATACGAATCAGGTTGCAATTTCAATTGGATTCAATTACTCAGAGACAGACTGCATTAGGAATTACAATTCATGGCCAATTGTGATTACTATTTCAAACTGTCTCCAGTATAACTTGCCAGTTTCATCGCGACCGGGGCTTTTGCACTCTGACGTATTGCTCGACCCATTACATTTTGATGAGCAGTCGACTACCTCAACTCAACCTAGTCGTGCTGCTAAGAGCAGAAGTAAAGAAAGAATATCCGAAATCAAGGTTACTGAAAATTTGGTGAAAAATTGCCGAAAATTGAAACATATGGATATGTAGAAACTTTCACATTTCTATATTTAAATTTTTCGGCATATTTTAACTTTGCCTTACCGAGCAAAGCTCGGTCCCCCGGTACTACAAATAAGAACGAAAAAAGCTGTCCCTGAATACTTATCTAAAGCAATGAAAAAAATGATCAAATATAGCGTCGCATGTTACTTCCTAATATTTACATCTAGTTTTTTAAGTCAAAATTGTGGGCAAAAGCAATTTTGCGTGTCTTTATTATTTATGGCTTTGCTATTGTTTTCATCAAATTCATTCATTCTTAAATATACATATGTACATCATTTTTATGACCTATGGTAGGTACTATCATAGAGTATATTAGTTTTGTCACTAAGTGTGTAACACATCGTAATAATCATCATAGAAAGATTTCAAAGGTATGGTTGTGTAGAGAGAATCAAAAGTTATATCCATGCAAATCCGTCTTTCAGTGTACAAGATAACTCAAAAACACGTTATCCGATTTTGATGAAATTAACAATGTGAATTGATTCTTCCTTAACTTGGTTTTGGTATTGAATTTCAGCAAAGTAAGCAAAGTTATAAAGAAAAAACCAAGGTGACCAGAAAATTTTGTCGTTTTATCGTGTATGGTTTTTCGGATTCAATTTGAAAATTTGTTAAGCAATTTTGTTTAAATTATTATTATTATATTGCATATGTTGACCTATATAAATATGTATATATAAATGTTAAATTTCAGTGAAATTGGTCAAAGGATAGTGGAGAAAGAAATTGTCGTAGGGAAAGTAAGCCTCTTTATAAAGTTTTTTGAATGTACTTTAAAAACTAATATACCGATTTGAATAAAATTTGCAAAATGGCTTTATGCTGTTAGGGCCAAGGCTACCGAATTAGAGCAGATTTAAAAAGTAGAACCAAAGTTATGCAGAGAAATCCTTGAGATAGTATTATTTTTGGTTGTTTTTCTGACCCATTTCTGTCACAGGGCATCAAAAAATCAGCTTTTTGGCGATTTTCAGTTACTATATGTTTTTTAAAAGAAATAATCTTTGAAATAGGTTAATTTTCTTTTGAAAAATTATTTCCTTCATAATAATGATGAAGCTATAACCGACGCGCCTCTGGATCTAATTCTAAGAGAAGAAAAAAATATTTTTTCAATTGTTAAACCACGTCAAATGAGAACACAAGAAAATATTAAATTTCAAATAATAATTTCGAAGTTATATTTCTATTCAATATGATGTACTATATTGTATTGTGCATACATATGTATGTATATGTTATTTGAAGCTATGTATATAACATAGGGGGCCAACCTGCGGCTCGCGAGCCACATGCGGCTCTTTGAAGGATTATTTGTGGCTCCCGATAAATGTACCCGAGTTCCCTTTTCATTTTTGTGCTTTTATATTTTAAAAAATAATCGTTCCGTATGTGTTTCAAAATGTCTTTTAAATTACTGACAACAAATATGAAAGACTAAGTGCAACGTTCTAACAAATTTTATTTCCGTCCAAGTTAAGAATGATATGACTCATCGAAAACTGCGCGAACGCAACTTTTTCAAACGGACATTAAAAATAAAACATTTTGTCATTTTCCTCGAATTAAAAAAAATTTGTTCCAATATTAATCAAGAAAAACTCAACGAGTATATAAAAAAGCTAGAAGGAATATTGACGGAATTCCAAAATAGATTTCAAGACTTGAAATATTTTAAATCGTCTCTTGATTTTTTTTTGAATCCATTTGAAATTAACATAATTCAGGTGAGTTTTCCAATTCCAATATAATTATGACCCAAAAAGCATCTGGAGAATTAGAATTAAAATATAAGTCGACGTCGATTACTGATTTTGAAAATTTGTACTATACTGAATTAAAAAAGGCTGCTTGTCGAATTATTTCAATATTCGGAACAACGTACTTATGTGAATCATTTTATTCCACTTTAAAATTCGTGAAATCCAAACACCAGTATTAACTAACCAGCATCTTAAAGCATTACTAAGAAGTGCTGTCACCTATTATTCACCAAATTTTAAAGAATTATCAAGAGAAGTAAAATAAATGTGTTTAATTTTTAATATTTGAATTCAATACACATATTTTGTACTTTCATTTATATGCTTTCAATAAATATAATTTCTGTAAAAAAAATTTTTTTATACCATTTTTGCATACTTTTTAAATACGTATTTAATTGCGGCTCGCGAAAAATTTCAAATTTTGAAAAATGGCTCGGACTATCAAGGAGCTTGGCCACCCCTGGTATATAATATACCTACGTACACTTCATGTAAACATAGGTATGTTAAAGGTAATGAACAAAAACGACAAACAGAATCAAAAAAAAACCATAATAAGAATGTTAGCTATAGCTTATTAATTTAACACCACTATACTAAATATACAATGCATGATAGAATGAAATCGGACTGCTCCAATTATTATTCAAACTACGCCACTATTTGGCGATTAACCCAAAGAGCTCTTATTTGCTGTTATTCAAAAATCGGAACCATGCTTGAAGGAGTAAGTTTTACACAAAGCCTTGTTCTATTCTAGACTCGAAAAATTGTTAAATTGAAATAATAATTTTTCATTCCGGTTTTATCCCACAAATAAGTTAGTGAAATTATTAATTTTTAAGAATTAAAAATTATATGTGGTGAAAATAGAAGCTACAGGTGCCGATTAAATTTTGATTCATAAATGTATTGATTACATAATTTACGGAACTATAAAATTAGTTTTTTTTTTTTTTGCAAAAGTTGTTTCTTAATTACGGAAAAATGGAACAGAAAAATATTTTAATCATAATACTTTTGTTAGTTTTGCTGCTTGATATTGGAAAATGCCAGAGTATAGAAATCAAATTAAAACAAGGTATTCTTGTTGGGGTATGAAAAGAAAATATTTGTTTAGAATTTATTTTGTATGAAAAAATCTTCTTTCCCAAAAATTTTTTTTCTAGTTGAAAGCTTTTCCAGAAACTTCAAAAACTCCAGTCTATACATTTCTTGGTATTCCTTATGCTGAACCACCAATTGGAGCGTTACGGTTTTCTGTATAAAATTTATATTATAAATTTCTTTAAAATGAAAAATATAATTTATAAAAAAAAACTTTTAGCTTCCATATCCACATACTGGATGGAATGACACATTACTTACAAGAAGTTTCAAGCCACTCTGCCCTCAGCCTATTAATACTGTGTATGACGAGTCAGAAAATGATTTCATAATGAGAAATCAAAGTATCGATGAAAATTGTCTTTACTTGAATATTTGGTCACCAGAAATCGGTATTCGTTATGGAAATCTTCCGGTTCTTGTTATTATAACTGGAGAAGAAATGTATTTTGATTGGTCTATAAATCGTCCTATCGGTTTAGATTTGGCCTCCGAAGGTATTGTAGTTGTAACAATTCAATACAGAACAAACATTTTTGGATGGTTGAGTTTAGAAAGTAAAATTTTACCGGGTAATTTAGGAATTTATGATCAAGTTCTTGCAATGAAATGGATACAAGAAAATATTGAAAAGTTCGGTGGTAATCCAAAATTAACTACACTTTTGGGTCACGGGACATCGGGAGCAAATTGTGGAATTATTCATATGATAAGTCCAAAAAGTACCGAATTATTTTCAAAAATCATAATAATGTCCGGAACTGATTTTTCTCTGCGAAAATTTCAATTATCAAAAAGGAAATCATCAAAGTTCATAATCAAAAAGTTAGGATGTTACTTCAATAATGAAATAGAAATTGTTAAATGTTTACGTGAAAAAAGTACAAAAGATCTTCAACAGGCATTTGAAAGTGTTTATGAGAATGGAAATTCTTCTTTAATTCTTGGTCCTTTACTGGATATTTACAGAGATAAAGATAATCAATATATACCTTTCGATCCTGTTGAAAGTTTAAAAAATAATGAATATCGTAAGATTCCAATTTTATTTGGACTTTGTACAAATGAAGGAGCTTTCATTCGTGATTATTGGATTGATTTAGCGCGTGAAGGATATTCAGTACTAAAAAATTATATCAACAATACAATTCTGCCTGGGATTCTTAAAATATTTTCTTACCATGGATCACCTCAATTACTTAAAGCAATCGATTGGAAATTTTTCGATCCATACCCGAACACATCCATTTATCTTCTTAATTCACTGCAACGAATTATTTCCGAAACAAAATTTGAAACTCCATTTTATGAAACAATTGAATTATTAGAAAAACATAATTCAAAGGGAAACACTTCGAATGGTTCCGTTTTGCGAACCGATCTCTTCATTTATTCCTTCCAGTATGCTAATTCAATGGATATGAGAGGAAAACTAAACCTTTTCAGTGGATCTTCACATACTTCGGATCTACCTCTTCTGATGGGGCCAAGCTTATTTCAACAAATAGCAAGAAGGCGGTATACTCTTGCAGAAGAAAAATTATGCCAAAAATTAAGACAATTTTTTACGGATTTCATCAAAACAGGGTTGGTATTTTGTAGTAATCGTTATAAGTTTATTTAAAATGATTTTTTTTTAAGGAACCCAACACCAGGAAGAATTTATGATGCATGGCTACCTTATACCGAAGAAAGAAAATACATAAAAATACTTAGCGATAATTTAGATACGAAAACGAATTTTTTAACACACTTTCAAGAAAATATTCCTTTAATAGAAAAAATGTTACAAAAAAATTTCCCTGCTATAACAAATAACACAAATCGAGTGTTTTCAAATCCTTATAATTTGAATTATGGTACAAACGTCGGATTAAATAAAGCAACATATTTAGAAAATAAGGAGGACTACGAATATTATCAGAAATTAAAACGGGTTCATTCCTTTTGGAAAGGATTTCTTCCCAGTATTTATAATATGACCATTGAACATGCTGCAATCTATAATATTTCGGCACATAATGAAAAAGAAACTGTTGAAAATGGTGAATATGTAAAAAAAAAAAAATTACTTTATAAAAACAGAAAATAAATCTTTTCAGATTCGCACAATTACAAACATGCATTCTTCTCCATGTTAACAATTTTATGTTTTTTATTGTTGTTAGCAGTTTGCATTTATGCTTTAAAGAAACATAATCAACTTAATAGGAATTTATGACAAATAATTTCTTTTCGGTCAATTTTTCAACGTAGAACAAAAAGACCAAATATATTTCAAAATAGCTCTCGATCTCAACAACCAAATCGAAGTAATAACATGGAAATTTTAAATTCAATGCAATGCTATTTTGAAGAAGAAACCGAAATTCGAAATTGGCGATATCAACTAACAAATGAGCACCTGTAATTTTTATATAAAAACAAATATCAATTAATTAATTATTATATATTAGAATTTAACATTTTTTGAAAAACAATATTTCTTTGTAAAATTACACCTTACAAGCAGTTATATCTGGTATTAGTTGCTTGTTGCTACAATTTAAGCGCCCGGGAGACGAGCAAACCTTTTGTCACACCATTTGCAAACTGTCGTTAATTTTGGGTTTTATCAAAATATAAAAGTAATGATAAAGTATGGAAAGCTAGCGAGCATGTGGCAATAGCAATAAGTGTGAAAGAATACACAAGAGTACGTGCAGTTTTCATAGGCAAAATCCATCAGGAAGAAAGAGAATGAAATGTTCTTAAAAAAACCAAAGTGTAGGTAATGATAAAGTATGGAAAGCTAGCGAAGTAACCAGAAAAAGCACGTGGCAATAAGTGTGAAAGAATAGGCAAAAGTACATACAGTTTTCATAGGCAGAATCCATCAGGAAGAAAGATAATGAAATGTTCTATAAAAAAGCACATGAAAAACTCTTAAAAACCTTATCTTTCTTCTAGAATTTGTGCATTGCCATATAAATTTCAACACGTGCTTCTTTGCTTACATTATATTTCTCTTTCACCCATACGTACAATATATAGCTATCTCTGCCAGTAGTGGATGGAAAATTGTTCGAAAAAGAAGAGGCAAAATTTGAAAAACGGCGGTACGACAAATTCTTATACAATTTCCCTTGCGATAATTTCTTTTTCTGGAATGTGTGTATATAAATTTCTGCCTGTGTTTCTTTGTTTACATTTTAAAACTACCCATTTGATATTTTTGGTGCTGCCAATACTTCAAAATGTTAATCTTTCAAAAATCGTTTGTGTTAAATGTGCTTTTAAAATATGGAAAATTTGAAATCTTTGAAACTTGCAAAATTTAAGAGCTTTGTACCTGGCTGCTTTTCAACATCTGAAAACAGTCGAGTACGATTTTTTAAATTACCGACAATTGTTTCCGAATTTTCCGATCTTTCTTCGCTCTCATTTACTCAATTTAAGCAATACGAAAATTGTAGATTAATAATTCCGCCACAAAATTTTATGAAGATTTTGAATGCGGGGCCTTCTTTTCCCAGATCTTCATCACACATTGACCTTAGTTTCCTCTTCAGTTCTGAATTCTACAAACTCTGAATATAATTAATAATAGCACTTATGTTCATAGAATTTAGTTTTCTGCGTTTCAGCTGATATGTTCTTAGGTAATTGATCCGTTTCTGCCGCATTTGATATACATATTTGCAGGTGATGGTTCCATTTGCAATTGTTCTGTTTGCGTTTCATTTGATCCGTTTGCAAGTATTTCTATTTCTAATGGCACCCAGTCTGGATTTTTTGGTCCTTCAAAGACGCGCTCTTTCTTGAAATAAAATGACGGGCAAAAATGTGGACGTGGTTGGGATTAAAGTCACTTCTATTGAACGTTCACACCGCAATATTTTAAAAGTAGAATTTACTATACTTAATAGTTGTAGTAATATTTTTAAAATAAATTTACTAATTTATATGTACTTTTTTTAAGAATAAGAGAACTATGAAAATAAAATTATCTTGTATTGAAGGATTTACATACACCAAGGCGGGATGAAATTAGAGTTAATATTTTAAATAGAAATAAGTAAATAAAACTATAAAATATAAACGGTTTTTTTTTTTTTATTGGAATGATATTTTCCTTTAAGATAATTCCCAATTTTTTATAAAAAAATATTAATTTGAATTCATTATTTTAATTTTATAAAATAGTAATATAAAGTTTTATAACAATATAAAAGACTCTAATATAACAAGAAAATTAAAAAACAAGTACGTTCATTATTTAAATTCAAGTTTAACAAGAAAACGCCAACAACTCACTCTTATTCCAAAATGCTGATTATTTAATTAGAAAAATATTTAAATATAAAAATTTTATGAAAAAATCTTTTCGATTTATAGAAAAATATGGAAATTTATGATATACTATATTTAAGGAAAAATTAAGTTCGTTCATCAATATGATTTGTCTAGGATCGATTTATGGTTCATTTTGTATTGTTTTAAAATACACCAATTTTATAACATCACTTTGTTATGGTGTTATGGGCATAAACAATAAGTTCCGAAGCTGATAAACAAATAATTCATAATTGTAATAGAACAAAATGAAATTTACTAGATTTAAATGAAACCATATCAGATATGGTTTAGTAACAATAGCACAATCCAATTTTATTGGATTGAGTTCAAGATTGCAAAATATTTAATACATTACATATATTAGGTTTTTATATTTGCACATAGTAAAGGTACGAAAAAAAAAATTGAATTTACACATGAATCATTTTATATTTCACGGTATACTTGATTATACGTAAAGAAAAAATGTGGCTAAAACCTTTTTTTTTAACTGTATGCATACATTTTCATGTAATACTTTGCCCATTTTATATTTATTCGTTTCATTAGGTTTTGCATTTGATTCAACATTATCAAATTGATGAAATCTTTTTAAAATGTAATTTATTGTTTTGAAATTAGAAAAGAAAAACCTATATAGTTTTTCTTTTCGAAAAGATGTTACACTTCAGTTAAGGATATATTTTTTTTTTCAACATAAACTTAACAATAAATGTTATCAGTTTCACTTATTTCATAATATTCATATGTATTTCAAATAAATTAATTAATTCCAAAACAGAATATTATTAATTTTCAAATAATAATTATGTTTCGGATACAGCTCGTCCTTCTTTTATCAAAAGATTACGAATATAAATATCTTCATCGGTTTCAACATCAATCAATTCTATTTCAATTACTCGTGAATTCGGACATGATTCATCATTAGAAATATTTTTAATTATTGAAACAAATTGTTTGGCTACAGTTAGTTCCTTAAAGCGTAAACAATCTTCTAAAGTCCAATCCGAATGCTTTGCTTTAATACCTAGGCATCATACGTTTAAATAATAATAAAATTTGTAATAAAAAAAGAAAAAAAAAAAATAAATACCATGTAGTTTAGCAACAATGGCTTGTTTTGGTAATGTACGGAATTTTGCTGGTAATGTCTTTAATTTGTCATTACTCAAAACAGCTAGATCTCCAAAATCACAATAACATACCTCAATAATAGTTGGACTAAACATTTTTTCAACTGTTACCCTAAATATATAAATATATGTATATGGTATATACAAAAGTATAATATAATTTATGCAAACCTATGATAAATCCCATCAGAATTTAGGGCGGCATAAGCTTGTCCTACTTCAACCATATCAGCTGGAATAAATTCATCATTATTTGAAAAATATTCCTGAAGTTCCTTCATAAGCGTTAATAATTCAGGACCTTGATTATAAGGTTGTACCTATTAAATAATTTTAAAAAAAAATTCTATTCTGTATTACCTAATAACGTAATCTATCTATACTTACAACAAAATTACTTGGATTTGAAGCCATTGATATGAAAACATCGAAATATTCATTTACTGGGGGAATACTTACATTCGAAGCAAGTTTAGGTAAATTTGGTGGTGAATTTGATATACTACTAGAAAATTTAGCTAATAAATTATTACTTTGAAGAAAAGAAGTAGAAGAAATATCTTTGTACTGGGAAGATCTTCCAGGCATCGATTTATTTTCATTCATTTGTAGGTCGTTAAATTCATTAGCACTGAAATAAATTGAATGATTTATTTTCTCAAATAAATACGGAATTACAAATTTATACTTTTCCAATTCGTATTCAATTCTTATGATTTCATTTATACTAACAAGATTTGATTCAATTCGTCGGTAAACGATTACTTGAGGTATAGTGGCATAAATGACAATTTTAACCTAAATAAACATTTAATCCATTATCAAACCCAATATAAGTTTTAAAAAATAAATAAAAAAATTCTTACAATTGCCGGTGTATTTAACGGCAATAATCCACGAACCCGAGCTATTGTAGTGTCATCAATTGGTGGTAAATTATGTAGTTTTACTTTTATTGCTTGTTTCGGGAATTTATTTAAAGCAGCACTTAAACAATCTAATCGGAAAATTCTCAAACGACTTATCACTTTAGAAATACCATAATCAACGAAAAACATTTTCAAATTATTGTCCTGAGCCTGACGGAGATCAGTATCAGCTATAACAGCCCGATACCAACGTTTCTCATCAATATCGTTAACAAGAAACATACCGTTTGAATTTCGAATATCATCCAATGAAATTCGATTTTGTTCTTCTTTAAAATTCGATTCTACTAATTGATTAATTAGTTTCTAGAATTTGAATCAATATAGTACTATAAACAAAAAAAAACAAAACAAAAAACATACTTGAATATAGAGAAGATTGTTATGACCAACTTGAATGAAAACATCACAATGTGCATTCACATGAGTTATAATAACATTGGTGAATCCTGTTCTCTTTAGCTCCGGCGTCGGTGTATCATCACATATTTGGGTTAATATTAACGAATTTAAATTTATATCTTCATTGGACGATGTATCATATAATACTAATTGAATTTTAATATCAAATTCATTATCAATTTGTGAATCGTATTCAGTCTTTTTTGTTAAAACTTCTCCTATTAAAGTTTTACTAACTATTGTCTTATCTAAATGTTGTTTTGTATTTGGATTTTCAGCAAAGTCTTCCAAACCGAATAAACTAAAAGGTATTGCTTGTGGTGGTAATCGTAAGAATCGTGTTTCACAAACAAATAATTCTCGCATTGATACCCATTCTTCATCTCCAAAATCAATGAAAAAACATCTACAAATCTCTGCTGATTTATTCATTTCCTCAACTCGAACTCGATGCCAACATTTCAAAATACAAATTAAATATAATTGTCCACAAACTATCGACGGAGGACGTGACTTATTCAACTCATTATCCATATATAAATCAATATCGGTCAATAATGAATCTAATTGATCACTATATTCTTTGCCAACAATTCTAGCCCAAATTTCAGTTGTTGTAATACAATGTGTTATATACAAATTCCAATATTTATCATTCCATGGTAAATTAATATGATCGAAAATAAGAAACTCAGAATCAGATGCTGTTGATGCGGCACCTTATATAAACAAAATGATTTTGAATTATTTGTGATTCAAATTTTAAATAGATATTTATACTTACTCGAATCTGTTGTATCGTTTTTAGCAAAAATAATTGGATTGTCCCTACCCATAGTCTCAATTAAAAATAAATTCTTCGAGGATTCGATTATAGAGAACCAATGGTTTGGAAGAGTTTGTTGAAATGTTTGCTGAAATACATCTGGAAAATTTTTACAAAAAATTCCATGCTGATGAGTTTTTAATTCTTGGTAAATTTTTAATGCTAAATCAGCATCAGTATCAAATGAAACAGGATATTTTTTTCGTGCTTCGTTAATTTTAATTTGTTCAAATGCCTCACGTGCACACGCCATTTGAGCTTCACTATTTGTGGCAAAATCATTCGGATATGTTGAATAGATAACACCATCAATAAAAACTCGACATTGAATGCGAGTAGAAAATTTTGGTTTAAGGAATTTATATTCTGGCCTAGGAAATTGTTGTTCTTTACAATATTGCTCAAGATACGCAATTAAGTTCGTCGGCATTTTTTTATCATCAATATCATATTTATCGGTTTTTTCCGATACTTTCTCTATCACAGACATTTTATTTGTTGAATTTCCTGAATTACAAATTTTTTCTTTATTAATTTTTAATCTATCTTGAATCGATGAAATTGAGATTATTTTTTTGTTTTGAGAAGAAATTGAAGTAGGCTTTTCATCATGCTGGGTGGTGGTATTTCGTTGTAATCTACTATTTAAATTCTTCTGTTGATAATCAGTTCTATTTTGTGTTGTGGCAGAATTTAAAGAGGGTTTTTTTTCTACCGTCATTGAATTACCGTTTTCTTTTGTTTTTGTTGATTGCTTAGATTTTTCATTTAATAATTGAATATTTTGTAATCGATTCTGAATTCTACTGGAATTCATTTGTTTATTATTGTGCTTTTCCAAAATTGCTCGAGAAGCGAAATTATTATTATTATTATTATTATTATTGACAACTTGTTTTTGATTTAATTTTTCTCTTAGATCAGTTTCACGTTTTTGATTTAATCTATCTCTTAAATCGCCTCCTTGATTTTGACGATTTGAAAATTCATCGGGAGATTCCGATTTAAATTGAGATTTTTTTAAATCAGTTTTATTTTCATTTGATCTTTTCGATTCCATATTATTATTATCACTTCTATTACTAATATTATAATAATTATTATTTTTATCACCAATTGATTTCGTTTCTATGTTTTTGGAGTTATCTGAAGACACATTTCTTCTTCCTCTGTTTCTTCTTCTCGAAGATTTTGTTACTAAATTTTGATATACATTCGATGAAAATGTAGTTTTATTCCAACTTTGATCCGAAGCCAAAGGTTCTCGTAATCGTAACTATAATAATAAATTTATATTAAAAAAAAAAAAAAAGATGGAGATAATTTATTTTATAATTACCTTTGAAGGCTTCTTTCTGGGTTTTCTTTGAAGACTAACTAATCTATTTATATGACTTGATTTATCATTTCGTTTTGCACTAATATAAATCTGTAAATTTGTTTGTTTAAATAGAAAATTTCAAACATTTTTATATTCTCGTTTTTTGTGTTAGCTACACTCACCTCGCCTTGACTTTTAGTAATTTCGAATTCACCAGAAGCCCGTAAAAAATCTTCTATATTTGAAAAACCAAATTGTTTAAAATTTATTCGTTTTCCTACGACGTTCCCATATTCTTGTAATAAATTCGTAATATTTGTCGGTTTATTACATGAAATATTAAGAAAGCAACGAAGAGCTGTTATTGCTTCTTTAGCATCTGATGATTGCATTGACATTTTTTTGGTTTAAAAAATAAGAATATTGAAATGAATTATTAATAAAAAAAAAATTAAAATTATTAAAAAGATTTTTCCTTCTTGTCTGTGCAAAATTTATTTTGCTTTATATATTTATTTGAATCAACTGCAAATCTTCAGTTTTATACATTTCATAAAAAAAAAAATAATCAAATATCTTTTTTTTTCATAAAACAACAAAAAATATTAGTTTTCTTCATTAACGGACTCTCATTCGAATTCCATTGTTACTGTCTCACACCTAGCCAGCTAGGAAGTAAATCAATTCTGTAATTATAATTATATAAACTGATTTTTATTTTGGAAATTTGTATATAAAATATTTTAGGAAGATAGTAAAGTGAATTGGATGGTGAAAGTCGCATTTGGATACTTAAAGCTGCGAAAAAAAAATAGCAAAAATTACTTCCCATAAACTAAAAGAAAGTAAATTTTTTTTTTGGCAACGTAATGAAATAATTTCAAAGGTTTTGTAAATATTTAAGTTTTCTTTTCTTTTTTATCTGGATTGTCGTATTCGAGATAGAGTATAGAAGTAGATATGTTCGTATAAATGCATATAAAAGAACACAAACATTATTATTATTGGATTGGTGTAGTGTTTGAAACAAGAAACATGAGCAATTTCCACAAAAAAAGTAACTACCAAGTCAACTTAGGCTACTTAAGATTGTAAACTCAGGAATATATTCTATAATGCATGGCCCAGTTTGAAAATTATGCAAAAGTAATCTGGAATAAGCATATTGGACACATTTAAAAAAAAAAATGATTTTGTAACATGGCACAGAGGAATACTAATCAGCGCTTTTGGCTAGTTTTGAAATCTAGATTTTATTTTTTTCCGAACAAACTGTTAAGAATTTTAGGATATTTTTTTTAAAAAAACAAAAGAAATTTTTATATTTCTCTTATAATAAATGTCATGTCATTGCAATTAACAAATGAAATTTGGAATTTTGCCACGCATATAACAAAAGACTAAAGAATAAAAAAAAAATTGAGTTCAATTTATTGAGGTTATGTGTAAAAAGAAAAATGTATAGTACTCACTGTTTGTTCCTATTAATTTTTGGAATTCAAGACAATAGATTAGCTTAATTCAAAAATAACTATCATTCACTCCCACGTAATGGCTATGTAACCAATATGAAAAATAAATATGTTTTTATAAAAGAACTGATAAAGGCAACCCAAATTTACGAAACTAACAACCCACCACGTTTGAAAACTCAAAAACAACTGAAATTTTCATTTGTTTAAAAGGCGAAAGCAAAATTGACAATAATTACATACCTAAGTGAGAAACAGATATGGATGCTGGCATCGATGCACAGCAATATTGAGCGTTTTGTGCGTATTTAAAATCCACATTCTATACATTTTCAACATCGACGTTGGCATGAATATTACAATATTTTTAAAAGCTATATTTGAAAATACCGGTCTTTTGCGAAGTAAATTTTTAAAAAAATAATTGTTTTGTCAAAATAAAAATGGAAATAGAGAACTTTTACCAAAATATAGTCGAATGTAGGAATTGTCTATGTGCAAGATTACACGCTATGTTTTTGGGTAGAATTCTACCGCAGACATAGGTTACGGTTGGTTGGGAGTGAGGCAGAAGATCTACCTCTCGAAATGTTGGCGCAACGGAGTTTTTTACGCACACAAACAAGAGTCACTGTTTGTGTCGGTTTCGAAAAAAATTGAAAATTCAAGCGCGCCATTCGCTTACTGACATGTAATCATAATCTAAAAGTACATAGGAAATAGTAAAATAGTAGATCTTAACAGTTTGACGGTTTAAGGTCGAGTGATGCTGTGCTCACACAAGTAATACACTCCTTGTGTAGCTTGTATAAAAGACTGTGGTATAAACATTCCACGTCTAATCGGTTTGGTAGTTTTCTACCAAAAACTTGACGGTAGATTTCTACCGCGTGTAATCCGGCACTTAAGTAGATGATGAAATTCATCATAGTTTTACCTAACGATATTTACTGTGTGTTGCAGTGATTATTCACAGGGAATTGATTATAAACATTTGGTGACATAAAAAAATCCTCTTTGGACAAATCCATTTCTCGAATTGGTACTAATAAAATTGAAATAAATTCTGTATAAAATATGAGCAGGCTTACAATAATCAGATCAACGCAGCTTGTATTCTGTTTTGGTTTTTTTTCTACAAAGCATGTACCTCATTCATATTTGTAAGAAAGACTAAATGCATGCATTTTTATATCCTACAGATTCTGTTTTACAAATGCTAGAAACAAAAAAAACTGTACAAAGAAAATATAAGTTGAGTGGGCTATTTCGGTATGCTTTATGATAGCAAAAAGCATACAATAATGAGTTTCCAATTTGGGCGTCTGCGGGCGTAACCTTATTAATAGTATTTGTTAAAATGACTTTGTGTGATATAAAATTTCATGTATTTACAGTCTTTTTTTACAAATAAATTAAAAATGAGGCGCGCTTTGCAATTTATATAGAAATGATTACATGTGCTGATAGCCATACAATGTCAAATCAAGTGCGCTTTTCGCATCGAAACGCTCTGCCTTCGGCTCGGCTTCTCACAACTAAAGTGTGGAGCAGAATGCCGTGAAAACCATCGCGAAAACCAATGTATTGGAATGTCAAATCAATTCGAATACATATGTTTTCTATCCGACTACCCACATTGACGTGAAAACGACGGAGCCATCGCAACAAGTTTGTTAAAATCCGAAAACCAACGCGAAAACCAAAATATTCTATTGTTGTTGTTTACATTTTTTGTGATAATCAAATTCTTATTGAGGGTAAAAGTTATATGTTTCAAATGGTTATTTCATTTGTTAACGGCGAAAAAAAATAAGAACAGTCGAAAGCCCTGACAGTTGTAAATGTAGACACTTCTGCTTTAAGGCAGCTCACCGTCGAGGTAGGATACACTCGGTTATAAAAAGTAAACGAATTTAACGACAACGTTTTAAATGTCGAGCATTGGAGCAAGTGTTTTCATGATGCCATCTAATGTTATTATTTTTGTATATGCGCGAAGTGCTGAAATTTAAGTGGAGTGATTAAATCAAACAGAAGGTATAAAAAAAAAAGAACATTTGAACATTTTTGTGAACGCTCGATAAAGTGTTTGTGGAAAGTGTTGACGGAAGGAAGCTGTGATGCTGCTAAAGGAAGTGAATACAAAGGGAGTATATTTAATATTTTTTTTTGGAATCGCAAAATTTTAATTTCAATAGGTATTTTCAAGTATTTTCTGATGGTATCGAAAAGAAATTTTACGATAATCAGACGATTTTGAGTAAAGATCTATACTTGTTTTTCGGTGACTGATGCTCATACCGAGTGCTTTGATCGACAATAATATTATATTTTTTTATATGATGTTTGTGTTAATAAAGCATTGGTGAAGATGAGTAGTGCTTTTTTTGGTTTAATTATAAGGTAAAGCGGCTTAATATGGTTATTAAGCGTAATCGGCGTAATTTTAGATACGCGAGGTATTATAAGAATAAGGCTGTCAACTGGTTTGATAGTAGATGATGGCATGCTCGGATTATAGGTGGCGGGAATCCTGTGGTGAATTTTGTTAAGATCAATTTTCATTCACAGTGGCGCTACTATAATCGTTGAGAACAAGGGAAGCGGTTTAATCAAGAATTTGAAATTATAGGTAACGGGAATCCTGTGACGAATTTTGTTAAGGTCAATTTTCATTCACAGTGGCGTTGCTATAATTGTTGAAAAATTAATGGTGGATTAAACCGGAGTTAAAAAAATTATGTATAGCGGTCATTCAGTGGTGAATTTTCTTAAGGTCAGCTTTCATTCACGGTGGCGCTATCATAATTGTGAAATTAATTCAAGAAGAAATTAATTCGAAGATATATTGGCCCGTAATGTGGTGATATATTGTAAGGATCGATCGATATTTGGAGTACTCGTAGACATACGCTGTAGTAGAAGGCGTATATTGTTTAGTCTTGGTTAGGTGTAAATAACGGCATTGATGTGGCGACATATATGCCGATGAGACTGGTTTATCTCGAGGGACGTTTTTCACAAATTTTATTTGTTGTTAAAGCGATATTTTTCGGTTTATTGAGGAAACGAAAAATTTTTTAAAACCAAACGTTCATAAAATATTTTTTTTTATGACACGGTTATTTAAATTTACATTCCTTTAAAAATAATTTTTAACACTTTTGTGCGAAAAAAAACGAACTATTCTTCGTCGATAATTTTGAAGCAGGAAATAGTTGTTTTCAAAAAAACAAAAAGAAGAACGAAAAAATTTATGACGGGTCGGATTAAAAAAAAAAAGGACCACTTTTCTAACATAAAATAGTTTTTCTTGTTAAAATTTTTTATGACATTGTCGGGTAAAAACAAAAAAAAAAGGTATCGTTGTTATCGCAAGATTTAATACGTGTTACATATTCACGATACTTTAAGAATTGGAAATTATTGTGTTCTTTTAAAACATCTGTTAAACAGATCCAAACATGCCAAAATAAAAAAAATAAAAAAAGAAAGAAAACCGCGACTAACTTTTTTCTTTTTCTCTAATTTTGATGGAACGGATCGACAGGTATTGAAAATGTCGCAATGTTACTCTTATCAACTATATGGATGATGTTATTATTGCAAGTAAGACAATATCTGAAGGGTTGAAATCATTGCGAAACGTATTGATGGTAATGAGAGAAGCCAAACTAACATTTAATATAAAAAAGTGTTTTTTTCTACATAATAGGGTTAATTACTTAGGACACCGAATTGAAAAAAATGGAATTTAACCAGGATAACGAAAGACTGAAGCTAAGTGAGACAATTCTTAGGACTAACGAGCTATTTCAGACGTTTTATCGCTTCTTATGCTTACATTACTCAACCACTCAACAGTTTATTAAAGAAAGACGTTAAGTTTAAATGGGAAAGTGCAGAAGCTGAACCATTTCAAAAATTTTGTCAGACGAACGCCATTAATCATATCAAAACGGCTGTTAGAACTCCAAGAGGAAATGGGCAAAACGAAAGATACTTCAGGACGGTAAAATCAGCGATAGCCAACATGACAGAGAGGGAATACGGACGAGATTGGGATAAGAGTTTAAATGCAATCCAATGGGGCCTAAATAGCTTATCCCACCGAATTACCGGAACTACACCGCAGAAGCTACTATTTTCATACGAACCAAAAAGCATATTGACCAACCAACTTACGGTGGCTTTGCATTTTTTTCTACAAATGATGAAGATGATGTTCCGCTATCTGAACTGCGTCAAGAAATCGCGAATCAAATGAATCAACAAGAGAAAGGCAAGCATCAAAATTCAATATCAACCAGCGCGTTCCTAGAAGATATAAAATCAGCGATTTAGTATTAATACAATGTGAAGATAAATCAACAGGGAATCCACAAAAACATTTGCCACACTTCAAGGGACCATACGCTGTAGCAAAATTTATAGGAAACGACCGTTACGAGCTTGTAGACGCTCCAAACCACCAAGTTACTCAGAAACCATTTAAATCCGTATATGCTGCCGATAAGGTGAGACGACCAGGGTGTAATTTAGAAAACTACAAATGCCTAGAAGACGACGAAGAGCTGGAATATTTGGAAACGAAATACGGAAGAGAAGAAAAAACAAATAACAACCAATATTAGTGTAGGTTATTTCAAGAAAAAAAATAAAATAAAAGAAGAAATAAAAAGAAAACTAAATATCTGAAAAATTAAGTTGTTGATTATTTTATAAATGAACTGAAGATTTCCTCTCGTGAACTTATTTATCTTCGGCAAGACCAGTCGTCAAAGTCAATGTCCATTACACCTTCATTATTTCGAACTTAGTTCTGTAGTATAGAGGTATATAGCAGTAGTATACTAGTTGGGTAGTAGTTGTCTGTCCTTAGAAGATATGATTGGGAAGTATATGAGAAGTATACAAGCATAGATAGTTGGATGTGCTGTGATAGTCAGATATGAATGATGAAAGATCGAATGAATGATTGAATGAGTACGAATGTTTTTATTGTATTGTATGAATGATAAATAAAACACTAACCAAGAGCGAAAGTATGAAGATGAAATGAGATGGATAAGTGATATAGTCACTGAGGACAGCGACTCGTAAGGAGGGCCGAGTGTTAACGGCGAAAAAAAATAAGAACAGTCGAAAGCCCTGACTGTTGTAAATGTAGACACTTCTGCTTTAAGGCAGCTCACCGTCGAGGTAGGATACACTCGGTTATAAAAAGTAACGCAGAAACTGGTTAGTTGGTATGTCCTTGCGCTTGCGAGTCAGTGAGTCGTTCAGTAATCGTCGAAGGGTTCGGTCGCGCGCAATGGATATTACGACTGTTCCAGCAAGTGCGTTACGCTGGAGAAAGACCGGGTGTAATCTTACGTGGGGCCCGGCGGTGAGTTGGCCGCCAACCATATCGTAGAAGCTATAAATAAATCGAAAACAGTGACGTTAACAAACGGATGTTAACACATTTGATATAATTAATTCCACAGAAAAGAGGGAATTTATTTACAAAAATAAAATCAATTTACACTTGGTTACGCTATTGCGTTCACATTAAATTTGAATACGATTTTTGACATTCGAATACGTTGGTTTTCACCGCATTCTACTCTAAGCATAACATATCATTTACATGATCTACTTGAAGTCAACTTCAATCCGAAAATCATCCATTACTTCGTTTACATGGCTATTTCAGAATTGACTTAAAATCGACTTGAAATTCAACCCGAGTTTTTTATCTTTACCGGATTGAAAGAATGACCTCTATTTCATAGACACTGCCAAACAAATTTTTCTTTTTTAGGTTGTTTTCCCTCTTTTAATAATCCATTTCATATTTCCAAGTCGATTTGAAGTCGATCTGGGTTTACATGCAAATTTCAAGTCGATCAGAAACATTTTTTGATCTGGGTATTTTTTTTTTTTAGTTTTTAATTTTAAAATTAATAATTAAATACATAAATGTTTTATCAGATTTTCTTCTTTTTTTTCGAAATAATAATAATTATAGTTTAAAAAAAAAACGGATTTAAATAAAAATTTGAAACATGATTTTCGCGGAATTTAAATTCTAGCAAATAATTAAGATTTTCTTTTAATGAACTTCTATTATTATCTAAAAAATAAAAAATAAGTTCTTAAAGTTTATAAACAGAAAAAAAAGATACTGCTTTGTGGAACAGAAATAGAAACGGGATTGATTCATTACAACATTCTGGAGAGAGAGACCTTATTTTCTAGCGTTTCGATTTTTTCGAACTTCTATGATGACCACTGCCTTGACTATCGTTTCGTGATCGTTTTTTATCATTGTGCCGTTTATTTTTGTGATGATCTTTATTATGTCTATCTCGTTTATCATTTCTATCGTGATTATTTTTATCACGATTTTTTGATGGGCTATGTTTACTATGTTTCCCATGTTTTTTATCATAATCTCTGCGATCGCCACGATCTCCACGGTCACCACGATCACCACCACCACCGCCGCCAACTTTTTTCTTATCCGAGAAAGTATCTTTATATTCACGATTTCTATCTTCTTCAGCTGCTTCACGTTCTAAATCTGACCAATCTTTACCGGATTCTTCATCTGTGCCAAGTTCCTCTTCACTTTCAACTTCTGAAGCTTCAGAATATTCTGAATCTTCATCTGATTCTTCATCACTTTCAATATCAGTTGGTTCATATGCTTCATCCTCTTCCGATTCTTCACTACCAGCTTTCTCATCTTCACTACCAGATTCTGGATCTAAAAATGTCCAACCGCCATTTTCGAAAAATCCTTCTGGATCATCAGTAATTGTTTTCATAATTTTCGCCCAATTAAGTGATTGTACAGCTTCTGAATAACGAATATCGCATGAATTTAACCATTCTTTTACATGATCCAACATATTCATTGGAATTGCATTTACCATACCAATTTTTTTATTATAATCTTTAAAAACGAATATCATATCGAAATTTCTTAAATGAAATTGTACACGTTCAAAATGTACTAATTCAACATCTTCTAATGTTATAACAAATGGTGGCCATTCTGTTAAATTCACTAAACTTCCAGATGTCGGTTGTAATAATACCGTACTACGGAATGGTACACCCGGAAAACCCAATTCACGAAATGGTGTATCGAATTCAACTTGTGGTTTTGTCATGACTTCAACTTTTTCACAAAAACTTTTAAATGCTGTTTTCAATTTATGCCTTAGCTCACGTTCAGCTTGTTCAGCTGCTAAATCATCACGATCATGCATATGTTGATGTTTACCCAAATCTGTTGTTATTTCACCAACTTCTGTATAAAATTGTACATCAATATGCTTCTTTTTACCAAACATAATTGCATGTTTTAAATGAAAATGTAATAAGATTATCATTTCACCATCGCATGGTTGAAAGAATGCACTTTTTATATTATTATATAAGATATCAACTTTATCGCCACGAACTGATATATATCGGAAACCATTTGTATGCGCCTCTAAACCACCAGTCATACGTTTCGTTACAATATTTGGTCTTATATATAAATCTTTTAATTTTGGATTTCCTTTATTTTGTGATAACAATAATGTATCTTGTTTAACTAAATCTTCTTTTTCACGTTCTTCAGCTTCACGAGTTTTAAAACGTTTTTGGACGTCTTTAATAAAACGAAAAGCATTATTTAAATTTGATGACGGCGGACTTATTTCACCGGGCTCTTTTGTATTTGTGCTACGATACGTTACTTCTTTAACAAACGTTGCCTCAGGTTGCGGATATATTCCGCCTTCATTACTTCCCATTGTTGCACCAGGATGAAAGAAATTTATTCTCAAATATGTATAATCACCTTCAACAGATTGTGAAATATTTTTTATCATTGATATATGGAATTCCAAATATTGGCATAATAACTGTTTCATATTTTCGATCAACATATAATTTTAATTCTTTAATTTCTGGTTCTCTTGGCATTTGATTCATACTTTTATATGAAACCGTTGATTTTCGTACTTTCTCAATTTCTTTTGTACCAGATTGTTTTGCCAATCTTTCTTTTGCCTTTTCATTTAAAATTTGTGCCAATTCTTTTTGATATTGCACTATATTCTACTTAGAATACTTGGTGATTCATAAAATCATCAAACAATAACAATAAAACATTGTCACAACACAAGTATTCTAAGTAAAACAACTAACACAAAAATAATTCTTGGAAATATTCAAGAATTTCTAGAGCTTTCGAGAAAATATCGCCATCTAATCTGTTCCAGAAAGCTCCGAAATGAATCATTGCTTTGTAAGAATTTTCTAGACGTTGCCATCTAGCTTTAGATAGCCAAACGACCAGTCTTTTCAAGAAAGTTCGCGAAATAGACCAATCTGATATAAAAAGCGCTGTAGGGTCGAGCCTAAAATCATTCTTAATCGATCAGTTGAAGTGAAAAGCTTCGTCAGAGATTATACAAAGCAGAGATTGGAAACGAGATTATTTTTGTGAAAGTAATTAAAATAGTGAAGCTCTAACACTGTGATAAATAATTGTAATAATTAAGTTATTGAAAGACAAATATTTTTAAGACTAATTGTTAAGCAGAAATAAGTACAAATAAAGTTTATACGCTAAATTCACATAAATAAAAAGTGTTATCATTCTAATAACATCGAACCGGAAAGACTAACACGTTACATTGGTGTCAGAAGTGGGATTATTTATTGTGGAAAAGACAATTTTACTAAAATTTTCTGCAAGAAAAATCGAAATTAAACTAGAAACTTCTGTGGGGAAAATTTCGAAGAAATTCGTTATTAAGAAATTTGAGTATAGTAATTTCGACTGTGCGAGAAATTTCAGGGGCGTACAAGAAATTTTGTGAGTTGTATAAAAATTTCGATTGTGCGAAATTTAAGGTTATACGTCGTGTATCGTGTGAAAATTTCGATTGTACGAAAAATTTCGTGGAAATTAAGATTATACTAGGAAATTTCGTAGTATTTAGATACTGTGCGAGAAGTTTCGATAGAACAATAGAATTTCGTGAACAATTAAAAATATTTGAACAATGGAAAGTAAATTATTAGATAGTTTGAGTACATCAGAACTATCCACAGTTCTGAGTGTGTGGTATTTACCTTCCAAGGGAACTAAAACAGAAAAGAGGAAAAGAGTTATCGCTGAATGTGTAGAAAGAGAACTAGATAGCAGCACATTCGACTTTAGTGAAATTCTGAAAGAGGGAAACGAAAAAGAAATTACCAACGAAGACGCGGCTGAAACAACAGCAAGTGTTCAGGATGATTTAAAGACGCTTATGACCATGATGATCGGTCTTCAGACTAGTCTGCAAGAAGAAATGAAAACAAATGCTTCTAGTCTTCAGACTAAAATGGACTCAACTGCTTCTAGTCTTCAGACTAAAATGGACTCAACTGCTTCTAGTCTGCAAAGTGAGATGCAATCCAATACAGCAAGTCTCGAAAATAAGATTGCAAACATATCTGATATGCAGAACAAAATGGAATCCAGCATGGGTGAATTAAAAATTCAGGTGGAATCCAGTGTTGCGAACCTTGAAACTAAAATTAGTACAGAAGTTTCTACAGTTCGTACGGAAGTTTCTGCAGTTCGAACGGAAGTAAGCAAAGTTGAGCAGAGATTGGAAGATAAAATGAAAAGCAATACTACAGATCTAGAGAACAAAATAACTACCGAAGTCAGCAACGTTGACCAGAAATTAGAACAAAAAGTAGCAGAAATAGAAGCAAAAATGGCTGACATCAAAGAAAATAAACCAAATATTGAGTCATCAGGTAAAAGGATGAAGCCACCAATATTTGACGGCAAAACTTCATGGCCTGTATATAAACGACAGTTTGAAGCGGCTGCTGGTGCGAACGGCTGGTCCGATAGAGAAAAAGCCACAGCAATAATTCTGGCTCTACGGGGTAACGCAGCCGATTTATTGCCGACAATCTCACCAGAAAATGAGAAGAATTACAATTACATTGTAACACAATTGGACATTCGATATGGGGATAACCACATGAAGGACGTATACCGAATGGAGCTCGTCAACAGAATGCAAGAATCTGGAGAGACACTTCAGGAGTTGTCAGCAGATATTGAGCGGTTGGTATACTTGTCATACCCCGATTATCCCCTGGAGCTGCAGAATGACTTGGCTGCAGAAAGATTCACCAATGCCATTCGGGATGCAGACATTCAGTTCAAGGTCCGGATTAGTGGAAAGCGCATATTGCACGATGTGTTGGCTGTCGCGTTGACATTGGAAGCTGCAAAGAGAGCAACAAGGGCGGTTCCAATGGTACGAGCTGCTATGGTTGATGAAGACTCAACAGAGCTAGCGATAGACCAACTAACTGAAAAGATAAAGGCGAATGTGCAACAAGCTATCCAGGAATTGGAATTGCACGATACTAAAAGAAGACTGAAATGCTGGGGCTGCGGTAAAGAAGGACATTTAGAGCGGCAGTGCCCCAACCAGACAAAAGCACCGATTATGATATCAGTCTCTCTCCTACAACAGAGTAACGACAGATTAACGACGCAAGGAGTAATTGCTGGTCATCGATGCAGGATCATCGTAGATACGGGTGCAAGTAGATCCATCGTAAACAGGAAGCTCATTAGTAGGAAACACATGAGCAGAAGCAGTAACAGTGTTCTTCAAACAGTTACAGGGGAATCATCTCCGATTCTGGGTGAAGTGATTCTAGCATTGGGGCTAGATGAGTATGTGTTTCGACATACGTTTTTGGTGGCTGATATAATGGACGATTGTATCATGGGCCTGGACTTCATGAAGCAGAATGGAGTGAGTGTGAACATTGAAGATAGGTTATTGCGATGTGGAAATATTGAATTCCCGCTAACGTTGGAGGAAGCAGATTCCAGTGACACCAAATCAAATCTACGAGACCAACAAGTTACGTCAGATGCAAATGCTGTTGTAGAAATGAAACGGACGGACGACATTGGACTGACAACTCAAGACACGGAGTTGTCAAAAAGTAAAAATAGAAGGAAAAGAAGCAAATCCAGTGTCGTAGATGCTGAAGTGGTTTTTGAGGAAACAAATAAGGACTGCAGGAATGTGAAAAAGGTAGTAGCTATCCGTACATTAAGGATTGGAGGCGATGACATGTCGAGCATCCGAAACGCGCAGCTAAAGGAGGAAGATGTTGGACCAATCCTTAAATGGAAGAAAAGGGGTCAGCGTCCAAAATGGAGCGATATTGTAATACGCAGTGATACGACAAAAAGTTATTGGGCTCAGTGGGACTCGTTACAGATAGAAAATGGCGTTCTGAGGAGAAAATGGGATTCTCCTGATGGAAAATCCAAACTAATGCAGTTGATCGTGCCTAAGTCCAAAGTACATGAGGTACTTGGTGAAGTACATGCTGGAACTTCAGGGGGACATTTGGGAGTCAACAGAACATTAGCGAAGGTGCGAGAACGATTCTATTGGGTACACTGGCGAGCTGATGTCAAAAGCTGGTGCAGGAATTGTGACACCTGCACAAAGATTGTAGGACATCAAAAGGAAACTGAAACTGCAGTGGGGCAATATGTTGACGCTGAACTGAAGCAAGACACGAGTGGACAGGATAGCACCAGACAGACTCCACCGGAAAGATCATCTGGGCAGCATATACGGGTTCCGGTGGACAAAGTATTTGAGGAACCTGCAAACAACAAATTAAAAGATAGTGACTGCACCCACGAGATGAACTCTTTGGACGTGGTATGGCGAAAGCGAAAATCATCGAAAGTAAAAATGAAGGTGATTCATTCAAATCAGTTAGCGAAGAATCGCGGCACAGGTCCAAAAGAGTTCTGTTCGGGACGAACAGATTTAAGAAGGGGGTAGTGCACTATATTCTACTTAGAATACTTGGTGATTCATAAAATCATCAAACAATAACAATAAAACATTGTCACAACACAAGTATTCTAAGTAAAACAACTAACACAAAAATAATTCTTGGAAATATTCAAGAATTTCTAGAGCTTTCGAGAAAATATCGCCATCTAATCTGTTCCAGAAAGCTCCGAAATGAATCATTGCTTTGTAAGAATTTTCTAGACGTTGCCATCTAGCTTTAGATAGCCAAACGACCAGTCTTTTCAAGAAAGTTCGCGAAATAGACCAATCTGATATAAAAAGCGCTGTAGGGTCGAGCCTAAAATCATTCTTAATCGATCAGTTGAAGTGAAAAGCTTCGTCAGAGATTATACAAAGCAGAGATTGGAAACGAGATTATTTTTGTGAAAGTAATTAAAATAGTGAAGCTCTAACACTGTGATAAATAATTGTAATAATTAAGTTATTGAAAGACAAATATTTTTAAGACTAATTGTTAAGCAGAAATAAGTACAAATAAAGTTTATACACTAAGTTCACATAAATAAAAAGTGTTATCATTCTAATAACATCGAACCGGAAAGACTAACACGTTACAATATTGTTTACGTTTCTCTTCTGTACTATGTTCACTACGTAATTTTGTATCTAATACTGCATTCCTTTTACTACGTCCCAATAATTCTGGCCCTTTTTCTGAATCTTTTGTTTCTTCTTCATCATCTTCATCTTTATCATCTTTAACAAATATTCCTATATTTTTAATTTTCTTTTTTGATAGTGTTAATATGCTAGCTGGTGCTTCTTCATTAACAATAACAGTATCACCAATAAATAGTGCATAAGTTTTTCCTTCTTTTTCTGATGTTTCTTTATTTGTTAAATTTGCAAGACCAACATTTATATTAAATATCATTCCTTTTTTAATTAAGGCATTACATTTTGGACCAATTATAATTGAACTTTCACGGAACTCAATACCCATTGCAAAACCAAATGTTTTTGTTAAACTTTCGCATAATTTTTGTTTTTCTTTTTTTGCAAAATTTAATGCAGAATCATAAACTTGACAACATTTTATTCCAGGTTTTAATAGCTTTAATATTTCTTCTTCAAGATTCACTAAAAAATTATAATTATCTTGAATTTCATCGGTCGGATTCACCAATAATGTACGTGATAAATTTGAACAATATGATTTGTAACGTGCACCCAGAGAACAAACGATTGCACCAAAATGCAAATAATTCTTATCGCTTAATGCACTAAATTTTAAAGTATAATTTCCTCCAGATTGTATAATTGGTGGATAACACATGTCCAATTGAGATGTATCAACACCAGTAACATATTTTTTATTTGTTAAAGCTCCATCAACTCCTTCTGTTAGTTTTGAATGTTTTACTTTCTTATTGGAATCTATAATATCCATAATTTGATCTTTTAAGTATTTTGTAAATAAATCAACTGAAACTATTGATGCCTTTTTTATACTTGATAATTCTGAATCATCTTTTGGACACATTATATATGCAATAGCTGCACCAATATCAATATTATCGAAACTTTGGGGTTTAAGAGCAGATTTCCAAGATTCACAAAATTCACCTGGAAAACTATCTTTTGAAAATACACCAACTGTTCGCCCCTTTTTGGATGATTTCATAGCATTTATTAGTTTTTCAAAATTCCCTTTATCTTTATCATTTCTATCCCGTATTAGTAGCTTAATCGATGGCATTCCGTCCGATATGCTGCTTTCAACTTGTTTTAAGAATTCAATTTTCTTTTTACTAGCCAAAAAGTAAATTGCGTCTTGTGCAAAAACACTGATTGTGTCGGTAAGTTCGTAACCCAACCGCTGACATAATACAATCGACTTTTGTTAAAGCATCGTCGTGATCGAATGTTGGCTCCTTCCATTCTGCATAAATGCGTTTTGCACGACGGAAAAATGTTTCTTTATCTAAAACAATATTTGACATGTTTCCTTTTTTCACAATTTAATTAGGTGGAAGAAAAAAAAAACTGAAAACACCGGTCGTTTTTATATATCGCGTCGAAATCCCACAATGCTTCTTTGAAACTCAGGATACATGCGCGATATTCGGATTGAAGTCGACTTCAATCCGGTCATGTAAACGAAGTAATTTTTTTGATCGACCTGAAATTTGCATGTATACCCAGATTGACTTGAAAATTTAATATGGAGTATAAAGAGGTGAAACATAACCTAAAAAATAAAAATTTGTTTACAATTGAAGTTGCTTTCAAGTCGATTTTAAGCAGAGATGCAAACCAAGACTTTTCTACAGTTGGTTCGGTTTTGGTTTAAGCATAAACCTTCTTTTTGGTTTGGTTTTGGTTTCTAAATATTTCAAAATTTGATTTTGGTTTGGTTCTGGTTTAAAGACTGCATAATTTTTGGTTTTGGTTCAGAACAAATATGTCTTTTTTCTTAGTTGTTGTGACAGAAACGAAGGAAGCCAACGATTTGCTTGGCAAAATTTTTTCAGCTGTTTTATTTGTTGTTATGTCGTAGGATTCGGAGTGCTTTTTTTAAGATGCCGCATTAAATTTTCTGAGTGATTATTTGTCATAACAATACTGCATTCATTGCACTTACTGTTATTTGTTATTGAATCAATTATGATTTCACTAAATGAAAAACTATGTCGTGTTTGATTACTCGTTAAAAACAAATTTGAAAACTGGCAAACTGTTGAATATTGATTAACCATCGTTTTTATAAAAAAATGTAGTAGACTTTTTGAGTTTTTTTAAAAGGAAAATGTAAATTTTAGGACAAATTTTTTCTGTTGAACCGAACCATAAACCAATAGAAAAACTTCGGTTTATGGTTCGGGTTCAAGTATTAATTTTAAAACTAGTTTGGTTTTGGTCTGGTTCGACCGAATCATTTTAAAAGTGGTTTGGTTTTGGTTTTGATTCGGAAAATTTTGATGGTTCAGTGGTTTTGGTTCGGTTCAAAGAAATCGGTTTGCATCTCTGATTTTAAGTCAATCTTTCAATCCGGTAAAGCTAAAATACGCGGGTTGAGAGCTTTTGTATTGCTTTTTATTTGTTGAATTTAACGACTTACATTTTAATAACATTTAAAGAATTAAAATTTACGTAAATTAATAGCAAACTTTTTAATTTTATTATGTCCACAATTCAAAAATTCCTAAAAAATATTTCTGTCGGAGAAAAAACCTCAATTTTTCGATTCCTACGGAGTTTGGAATAACAAAATTCCCACGGAATAGAATTCGAAACTCCGTAGGAGTTTGGAATAGGGATTTTAATTCCGTAGGACAATTCCAATGGAGTTTGGAATAGGTATTATTGTATTTGAATCACCATATCTATATCCCTGCACTCACTTTTAAATAAAATTTTAAAAAAATATATAAATTGGATGTAAATCTTACCAGTCGCATCAAATGGCCCGTTATTTGAATGAATTTGACACGCCTGGGGCCCTATTATGGAATACGATCGTAATCGTAACGTTAACGTAAGGCGTGCTGTTGTTTTCCACTAACACGCGTTACGTTAACGATCGTATTCCTTAATAAGGTCCCTGATTTAGACATATGAATGAAAACAAACAAAAAGAATGATCTCAATTTTTAATTTTATTTTGAAATATTTTAATACAATTTTTAAAAAAAAAAAAAAGGTAAAGAATGAGAAAAATTTCAGAACAAATTTTATATGAAAAAATATTTTTTTTTTCCCTTTCGTGCATGCACCAAAGGTTGGGAATTGATGTGGCATGGATGAATACCAAGCACCTATAATTTTTCTGATTTCAGCAGTTATCCCTGGTTAATACGAAATACATATTACTTTCCAGAGAATATAGTTTTCTGTGAGTTGAAATCAACTTTTGGATCAGACTGAACAAAAATCTAGTAAATTTTTTTTTAGTTTTTTCTCAGTTATTTTTTAAACAAAATTATTTACGATTTTTATTTTTTTTTTAAAACATTTTTCTCATTTTTTTTATATTTTTCTGCAGTTTTCTGGCAGTTTTATTTTTCGATTTTTTTTTCTTTTTTTTTGATTGTAATATTTTTCATATTTTTTTAGTTTTTGTTGTTGTATAAATTTTATATAAGCCTTCCTCCTCCTTCTGTATATAAATTTTCATTTTTTTTCATTTTTTTTTTTTTACTTTAAATATTTTTTGCAAAAAAGTAGACCAAGTATCGCCCTGTTGATGTAGTTTTTTCTTTTCTTTTTCAATTTTTTTTTTATAATTTTTCTTTTGCATTTTTCTTATTTTTTTATATTTTTTATTTTTACTTTATTTTCCGCATTTTTTTTTTTTTATTTTTACTTTAAATAATTTTTTTTTTTTTTTTAAACAAATTAGTTTTCAAAGAGAAAACAAAAGTTCAGGAATAAATTGTTTTTAGCTTGGTTTGAGCTATTTTGAAGAAATCCTGTTTCAAATATAAAAATAATATTGTTAACCATTTTAGATGACGACAGTTGTTGTTGCGCGCCTTCGCAATATTTGTATTTTCTATTTTATCGACTGAAGGAAATATGTATATTTAAAACGAAGAAGAAAATAACATAAAATTATATTTAAAAAAAAAAAAAATTCGTATGAAAAGAAATATGTCGACAAGAAATTAGATTGATTCGGAAAGAAAAGTACACACATTTATTCGATTTTATTCGAGACGCTTTGCTGCTTAGCTTGGTGAGCTTGGAGTACAGCAACAGCTTCGTCGACTTTAGCTTTTAACGAGGTTGTATCCTCTAGCATATGTAATAGTTCAGAATTCTCAATTTCAAGCAACATTCCAGTAATTTTTCCAGCCAAAGATGGATACATACGCTCAATCATTGGGAATAAACGTTCTCCCAGAATCTGTTTCTGATCTGAAGCTGTGGCATTCGCCAGAAGTGATGCAATCAAAGGTTCTTGACCTAATTAAGTTCTTATTTTAGAAAATTTAATCTTTTTTGAATTATGTTCACTGACCTTTAGGATGAAGTGCTTGAACAGCTGGTTGATTTGGAACAGCTTGAGCTGGTGGATTCCGCATGTTCGAAGTATATTTATAATTCGGAGCGCGTGCTTGATTGGCCGAAGCTACGGGTGCTGCCATCTGTCGGGTCTTAAATGTATGTTAAAAGGTAAACATGTAAATATTAAAAAGTTATTACCTGCATATTTGCGGTGCCAGCTTGTTGGCCAGTAATAGCTCTAGCTGGATTTTTAAGAGCTGCTGCTGCTGCAGCAGCATAAGCTCCTGGTGCAGTTTGTGGTGCTCCACGTACTGCAGATTGTGCACCGCCCGGTCTAAATTGTGCTGTTGAAGGAGCCGCAGCCATATTGAAACCAGCAACCGCACCTGCACCTTGAGCAGATGCTGGACGTACTTGAGCCTGTGGAGCCCAACGTGGTGTTGTACGAATTTGTGTAACTTGTGGACCAAAGAATCTTTGAGGTTGTGGCATTGTTGGTACAAAGAAGCCACTAGCACCGCCTGGTTGGAATATTTGTCCAATTTGTTGCATACGCATTCCAGATACATGTCGCATATATTGTGCAGCCAAATGAGCTTTTCTTTCCTCCTTACGTTGTGCTAAAGCTACATATAACGGTTTTGAACCAATAATACGACCATTCATTTCGGTTACAGCTCGAGTTGCTTCATCAGCAGATTTAAAGCAAACAAAACCGAATCCTTTGGATCGACCTTCTTCTTCCATCATCACTTTAGCTGAAGTTATATTTCCGAAAAGCGAAAATTCTTTCAACAGGCGTTCATCATCAATGGTGTCATCCAAATTTTTCACATATAAATTGACACCATGGAAACTATCTTGACGTTTCTTTTTAAGTTCTTCAAACTTACGTTTCAATTCTAATTGTCGCTCGGCTTTCTTTTGAGCACGTCCAACATAGAGAATCTTACCATCAGACAACTCTTTTCCATTCAATGCAGTGCAAGCTGCTTCAGCAGCTTCTGTTGTTTCAAATGCTACAAAACCAAAACCTCTTACTTTACCATCATCTTTTACCATTGCCTTAAAAAAAAAAAAAAAAAAAATTAAATAAAGAATTTGTTTAAAAAACAAGGGGTTTGAGAAAAATTGAATTGAATTATATATAAATATATATAAAAGTGGAAATTATTGTAACAAACACCTACTTCTGCCAAGATAAATAATTGTTTTCTGACATGGTAAGGTGTGTAATACTGTAACAGTCTTGAATCTTAATCAAACATGAAAACATTGAATTGTTAGATCAATGGGTAAGACTGTAAAACTACTGAGTTTATTTCAAACGAAAAAAAAATATTTACCTTATGACTAGTAATCTTTCCGAATGGTTCAAACATTTCTTTTAATTTCTCATCATCATATTCATCCCCAAAATTCTTCACATAAACGTTTGTGAATAGTTTTGCCTTTTCACCTAATTCCTTTTCTCTTTCTTTACGTGGAATGAAACGTCCAACGTAAACTTTCTTGGCATGTAATAACATTCCATTGACTTTTTCTATAGATGTATTTGCAGATTCTTCAGTTTCGAAATGCACAAATCCGTAACCTTTTGAAACACCTTTTTCATCTTGCGCAACTTTACAACTCAAAATATTTCCAAAGGCAGAAAATGTATCGTAAATTGCCTTATTATCAATCGTCTTATCCAAGTTTTTAATAAATACATTTCCAACTCCCGATCTACGTAAGGATGGATCCCTTTGTGACCACATAATACGAATTGGACGATTTTTAATTAAATCAAAATTCATAGTATCCAAAGCACGTTCAGCTAAAATTGGGGAAAAAAAAATTGTCTTTATTTACTTGTTTTGTTTGAGAAAAAAAAAATAGTGCATTATTAAAAATAATCGCAAACTTATCTAAAAAAAAACCAGTTTCCGTTTACACTAATAAAAATATGCATACGTTGCAATAAGCAAGTGTTCCTCGCAGAATTAAAACAAAAAAAATTCGACCTTCCTTTCCATTTTTGAAAGAATACATTATATTCGGAATTTATAAGTAATATTTAAAAAAAAAAAAAAAATAATAATAATAATAATAAATAAGTAAATAAAATAAAATTGGGGCATAATTAAATGATTTATAATTGCTGTACACACAGGTATAAAATTTTGCGATAAATAATAAGTTTTCTACTTTTAACTATGAAATGCGTAATTTTGCATGGAAAATATTTTAAATTCATTCCAAGAAAAAAAAAGAAATGAAAAATTCCAGAATGTGTAAAATAAGACAAAAGGAGAAATGTAAAATAAAATGCCATTGTATTGCGCCATTACTTTTTTAAACAGACATTCTTCTTTATCGCACTCATATAAGTGTGAGTGAGACAGCTTTAAAACTAATTTCCTATGAAATAAGCAATAAAATAAAAATGGACGCACTCAATTTAACTAATGTCAATTTTTTCACGAATTTTTTGACCACGTGTCAAAAAAAAAATATATTTTCTTTAATTAATAATCTTACCATCAGCAGGTTGTTGGAAATTAACATATGCATATCCAAGCGAACGACGTGTAGCCACATCCCGGCATACACGAATTGAAAGAACAGGTCCCGCTGTGGAAAATTTCTCAAAAAGCATAGCCTCAGTTATATCTTGGTGCAAATCGCCAACATAAAGTGACGCCATTTGATAATTTGGACCACCCGGATTCATTTTCTATATCTATTTAACGATTCTTGTGTGCAAGAATGAGGAAATTTTTTTATCCTTCCGCTATTTTCACAAAATAAAAAAAAAAACTCAAAACTGAAAATATGGAAAAGAAAAAATTGTAATTAAATTTTTTTATGGTTAAATTAACTTATTTTATAAAATCTCGAATCTTACATTTCAGTTTAATCTTTTCCTTGGTTTTTTTTCACTACTTTTTCGATTTTTTTTTTATTTTTTATATTTTTTTAATTTTTTTTTTTTTTTAATATTTTTTTCACAAAAATGTGGTATGCCTTGCGATGTTCGCTTACAGACACGACCACATATCAGCAGGAACTCTACTCGTCTGACTGAGTTTCGGATTTTGCTCACTTGCAGATTTCTTTTTTTTCATTTTGTACAGATTCAGGCAATTTCTGTGCTTGCTGATAAAACGAACGCAACCCAAACATTAAATGTGGTTGGAATGGAGAAACAGGAAATTCAAATAGGTACGTTTAAATTTAATTTTTTACATCGATCGGAAAAGATTTTATTAATTTCCTATTTTAATTTTTATATCGGTTAACTCTTGAGTATATTTTAAAACTTTTAGCATTTTATTTTCTGACAAAAACCGTATTATTGTAAAAAAAAAACATATATATATAATACAATTTTTCCATCTCCCTCAAATCACCAAATTTCACCAAATCAACATACAAATGTACTAGATTTCCCATGCAAATAGAGGATTTCAAAATCTTGAGATTTCATCCAGATTTTCTTGAAATCTGGTTCAAAATTTCGAAAAATGTTTGTGCCAACCCTGAAAACTTATTCCGCGCTATTCAGCCTGTATCAAAATTGGCAAATGGTCGACCCTTTAATAATAATGTGAATTGCGCGCCTTTTTCCGGTGTTTGAATTTGCTTTTGTTATTCAAATGATGTGCTCGCTTTTTTTGTAATATTTTAACAAATATGAATTTCGTCTACTTTCACACAAAAATATAAATTGTTTCAATATGACCAGGTGATGCTCTAAAAGAATTATTTTTTGGGATCTTTCCATTCTAAATTTTTTTTTTCTAGTTTTCAAAATTGTAAACGTCAAATGAGGCAAGGAATTATGTAATTAAGACTCTTATTCTATTTTTTAAACAAAATTCAAATTTAAATTCTAGGCCTTGTCACGCGACTTGAGTATTTTTGCGAAGATTTTGGACAAGTTTGACATTCTGATTTATCAGGAAAAACTGCATCCGTGACATCGTTATACAAATAGAATTTTTAATTTTTTCATTTTAGCAGGAATGACATTAGGCAAATAAATTTTTACAACCGCCTTTATTTTGAGAAAAAAATGACTGTCACTGGTAGTTTTTGAATAAAAAAGAAGAGTTCGCGCTTGGATTTAGATTCAAACTTGATTAAAAAAACAAATTTTTTTCTAAATTATGAGTTAACAAAAATTCCGTTTGATTAATTATAATCAAAAAAACATTAGGGTTTGTCAGATTTGCGAAGCTTATGACAAAAATATGCATGACCAGGGGCCGGATTCCGCAACTGTGAGTTTTTCAGTGTACACAAAAATCCGTGTACACTGCTGAATTCTGATTCCGTATTTGTGAGAATGAGTTTAAATATCAAAAAAGTGTACAAAAATGTACATTTGTACTCACGCGGTTTCAGTTCGTGAGTTTCAAAAATTCTGTTAAAAATGAATTCGAAAAAGGCAAGCGAGGAGCAAAAAATTATTTAATTAATTATATAAATGATAAGTAAGTATTGTATTTATATAAATATTTAAATATAAAAATATTTTAATTCAAAAATATTTTCATTTAAAAGTATTTAAATGCAAAAATATTTAAATATATAAATGTAAATATATATATGAAATTTTCATTCAGCACTTAGAAATTTTTACTCAGCACTTGAATGAACACTTTGCTTGCGGAATCGCTTTAATGCAAAAATATACGCTACCGTGAGTAATGAGTTTTTACATTTGTGTATTATTGTATATTGTGTATTATTTTTATTGTGTTGAGAAAATGTTTATTTTTTTTTAATTTTTCATGTAACAGAAAAAAAGATTTTGATGTTTAAATAAAACTTTTATTGTACAAATTCCTTTATTTTCAATACAATACAATATCGAATGTCTCAAAGTTTGCAATCAAAGACAATAAGAGAACAGCTACCCATGCAACCATTTTTCTATAGATTTTAACTGCAATTGCATTACGGTAGACAAAATTTGAATGAATATAAAATTCAAAATATCTTTCAAATTCATTTGATTGGTGCTGTAAATCTAAAAACACCAAATTTCCTAGGAATTAAAAATATTTGGAATATTTGGAAAAACCTCTTGCAATAACATACATTCATATGCATTCCATTCATTACAATTTTATTCATATATTTTGTTCAATTGGTTCCCTAAAATAAATAATAGTTTTGAACATAGAAAAACAGTTATTTATTGAAAATTCTTGTCCTTTTAAGAAAAAATTGCCAGTGGAAGGACACAAATTCTTTTGTATCGAACAATCACAGCTTTAATATTTTCGATTTCTCAAATTATGGGGAAAATTAATTAATTAATTTTTCCTAGTATTTGGGAAATCATTATACAAACCTTTTCTAGATGTTTTTGTTTTCGTATATAATTTAATAACAATTTAACATTGTATTGCATTGTAATAAAATAATAAACGCAAAAAATTTTACTAGAGAAAATCTTTTCAAATTCTTTATAGAATGGATTTATTTTTTGGTAGTTACATTCGTTACCTACATATGTATTTTGCGTTCAGATTAAGTTTATCGAAAGGGAACGTTATCACTTTCATACTTCATTTGAGTCATCGATTTATTCATATGAATTCGTTCGGAACGAACGAGAATGAACGAAAACTTTTCTAAAATATCAAAAGTCTTCAATAAATATTAAAGATTTCAAACAAATTACAATTATTTTGACAATTTCCATTTGTCAAAATAAATTCAGCATCTCGAAATTTTCATTCAGTGTTTGATGCTTTCGTCATCGCTTTAACTAAAAATAACGCACACTACTGTGAGTAGTGAGTTTTTTCATTTGTGCATCCTAAAATTTTTCTCACAGTTGTGGAATCCGGCCCCTGGAGCTGATTATTTTCGCAAACTTGCTAAGATGAATTTTTCATTTTTCACAAATTCTAGGAAGTTTTCTATGTTGTTTGCTGTTACACTCAGACATATTTCATTTTACAAATTTCTTAAGTTTAATTATTTAATTCAAAACAATTTTGTTTGGAATTTGAAAGGCATTAAAAATTAGAAATTAAAAAAATACAATTTTTTCCCCTCCAAAATTGACACTTCGTTTTCAAAAAGATGCCTCGTACACAGATGTCGCAAAAACGGGTTTTTTCCTGTTCTCCAGAATCGAAGATTGCTGCACATTTTAGTTTCACTAGATTGGCAGCACCAAAATTTTGACAGCTGTTATGCATTTTTCGTTTCCATACATATTTCAAATTGATTTCAACTGGAATATAAACTCGATTTGAAATGGGATTGAAATTCACTGGGGTGTTCTTAAATCGTATTATTGCTGCGTAACCGTAACGGGTGTTCTCAAATCGTATTTCTATGTAACCGTAATTTTACATAAAGAGAATTCTGTAAACAAATTTACATAAATAATCAAATTGCCATTGCCATTATATAAATTATGAATTATTATTAAATAAAAGTAAAAATTTAATAAAAAAACACAAATTTTCAAACTTTTTCAATCCATTTTTGACATTTCATAGAAGCCGGCGAATTCATTTCACGAGGGCGAAATAGATACAGATTCAGAATACCAATTCGAGCATTTCTGTAACTTTACTTACAGAATTCTCTGTATGTACAATTACGGTTACATAGAAATACGATTTGAGAACACCCCAGTAAATCTGGTGCTCTCATTGAGACACCCTTTATATATATGAAATTAAAACACCTTTTTGCTCATTCAAAAAATATCTGGAACAAAATTTTTAATGTTAATGTTTGTAATGTCGCTCCTCCTTGTCCTAATGGATTTTTATTTAACTATATTTTATGCTACTGTAAATCCCAAATGAAAAGCAAGCAAAAACAATTAATAAAAAATAAAACGATCTACGATTTAAAAGTACATAGTTTATTTCAATAAATTATTAAGAGTTTATAAATTAAGAAAAAAATCATAATGAGAATTGCTTTTAAAAATTTGAAATCAGTTGATAGAAGTAAAAACAAAACTTTTTTACTTGCATCATTTTCAAACATTGTCAGAAATATGCTATCACACATCCATTTGGAACTAAAACTGCTTTGGTCGCATATTCGAGGTAGTGGAAACTGTTACGCTTTTCGGAATTCTGTTATAAATCGCTTCAAAATTAAGGGTTTGCGATTCCATTGCGCTTATTAATGGCGAGTCCGGCGTATATTCAACTGGAAATACTTCCGTTATTACGGTATTGAAATCAATTAATATTTCATTTTCGGGAAATTCCCGTTTTTTTGGTTGTGTCATTTTAATTGCTGTAAATTGGATTTCAGACTCTCTAGTTAAAGTAGTACCTAAACGACGTAACATAGCTACTACTTTTTCATCGACAGGATTTAACGTTTGATGGTTTCGATTAACTAAATTTGTTTTAAAATAAAACTGATTATTTCCATGAATTTTTGAGAACTGAAATTGGTTTAATTTTCTCTGCTGTTCTTTTAACAAAGCTTTGGAATATTTTGCACGCCAACTTAAAAATTTTGTACAAGATAGACATTTGCCTTGTAATCCAATTAAGTCTGATGGAAAGGATTTTGACTTTCCCCAATTGATATAGTATTTTCTTGAGATTGGTCGTCTACATAATGAACAGGAATTCTTTTTCTTTCGATTTCTATTAATTTGATATGTTTTCAAAAACGAACGTTTATAAAAATAATATCTTTCCATTCGTTTGTTAAACGGATTCATCTGGTTCACTTCTGAATAATCGTCTATTTCTTCTTCTGGAATTACTTGACTAATTTTCGATCGAGAATTTTCAGAATTACTTCCCGATTCCTTGTGCAAATTTTGCAACGAATGCCAATTAATAAGCCAGTTATTACAGCTAAAACAAAGATATTTATCTTCGTTGACTGGCTGGAAAGAAAAACAATAAAATCCACTTTTTAAATAATATTTGTCGTAACTATTTTTTTTTTTTGAATTAATAAATAAAAAATTTAATACAACTGGAACGTATATTTTCTAAGGTTTACTAAATGAAAAAAAAATTTAAATATATTTTATTCATCGACAATTTTTGCTACATTTGCTAAATATATGAATCCTTTTTTTTTTCTAAGAGTGCTCTTTTAATTAAAATAGAATAACACTAGATTTACTTTTAAAAATTGAATCGACATATGTTTTCATTTTTATTGATTTTTTAATGTTCGTTGTTTATGCGTACAAAACTCATACACAAATAGATTAATAAAGGACACAAATCTTCTTTCTACAAAAGAACTAACTATTTACCTGAAATTTGAATTTAGCTTGAATAAGTTCAACAATATTTGGTCCCCTTCTTGGTTCGTAAATATTAATTGCCTGACTGGTGTGGCATCCGCAAATAAGACAAATCCTTTTCAATTCATCACTAGGCTTTTTATGCGACATTTTTTATTCACTTTATTATAAATTAAAAAGTGAACAATTTTATAAGCTTGATCAAATTTACGCAAAACGTTAACTCACAAATTTTTAAAGTAATTTAAATTAAATATAAAACTAAATTATAACCGGTAATTCTGAAATGAAGAATTTCGATTGCGAGTAAGAACCAAACACCGTGCAATTCTTCCCTTTAAAGAAAAAAAAAGTTTTTGTTTGCCATGTGCAGAACAACCACATATGCTTGCTTCCTGTTCCAAAGAAACACGGACATGAACGAAAGATTTGCACCTTTCCTTCTTGCCTTCTAGATATTTTCATCAGGCCAGCATGTTGATGACAATGACGTCTTAACTTCAAGTGTGTGAAAAAGAAAAATAATTATGAAGCAAGAAGGTTGAAATAAAGGAGCACGTTACTAATGTAATTAGCATGAAATGCTTGTTTCTCTCTTTTAATCTTCGTACTTAATAATTATTTCTCTTTTCCACACTCTTGAAGTTAGACGTCATTGCCATCTTCATGCTGGCCTGATGAAAATATCTAGAAGGTATTGTATGTGCAGAACAATGTTTGATGGTATTAATTCCAAACATCCATA
Source organism: Xylophagus ater (assembly GCA_963422695.1). Lineage (NCBI taxonomy): Eukaryota > Metazoa > Arthropoda > Insecta > Diptera > Xylophagidae > Xylophagus > Xylophagus ater. Next base: position 41,309,368 of record OY730478.1, read on the forward strand.
GAAGTAAAAACTAAACCAAAAGCCGTGAAACTGGATTTTGAATGTGAATGTAGGTAGGTCGATTCCCCTCCATTTTGTACGAGATTGATGTTTTTATCGGTTTTTTTTCTCTTTAGCTCAATTTTTTAAAACATTTTATTAAAATAAATATTATTTTTTAATTTATTTTGGTATATTATTCTATAAGTAACACGTAGGAATCAAAAAACTTTTATCATTATTATTATTATTACATAATTATAATTGCTCAAGCTACAAATTATTTTAATAAATCATTTATATAGGAGAATTTGAAGTAAAAGAGGGTATCATAATATATTATCAATTATGTTTCGTTTGTTTGTTAAAAAATTGATAAAAAGCGGAAAATTTTATATAATTCATACAAAATTAGTAAATTATTGAACCCTCTCAATGAGTTAGGAACATATGTGTTACTTGCCCACAATTTGTATAATGGTGTTTGTGCTAGCAAACTAAAGCCTTAAGCCAGATTTACATTTAACAATATTTTAAATTTTATTGGAATTGTGAGGGGGATAGTCCGATTTGAATTATAATGCTGAAAAAGAGACAACGAAAAAGCCTCACACGTATATATCCCACCATTTTTTATAGTAAAGTGACAATTAAATCAAGAAAAAAAATTTAAAACAAAACATAACCTCTTTCAATAAAGTTTCAAAGTGAAAATGACTTGAAAAAAATTCGAAAATATGGAAATTACTCGTAATATATTATTATTATTTAATAACATAATATAAAATATAATAATATAGTAGTGAGGATGAATCACAAGAATCAACACGCACCAGGAAGAAAAGAAAGATGTGGGTACGAAAATTTTATGCAGATAGAAGCGCTTCTGGTGCATTTGCGAATGTAGTTAATCCTTTGGCAATTTCAGACCCAAATCTTTTCAAAAATTATATGCAAATGATGCTTGCACAATTTAAAGAGCTTTTACAAATTGTCGGTCCTCATATTACCATCCATTTTAATAATCCCACTTTGAATGTTAAATTCAAACTGACATTTCCATAAAAAATGAACATAGATTATCATAGGATTCTTTATAGGACTAGCTTTGGCGCGAAAAATAAATATTCAAAATTCTTCATAGTGAGAAAAATTGTTGATATAATATTGCTATAAAAGTTCTAGTTGATAGAACTTTTTTACAATTTTATAGCAATATTTCTCACACCATCACAGGTTTTTCGACAATATTTTGTAACAATCAAAGCTAGCCACTTGTTTCACACTCGCTAAATTTCTCATAGAGATTTGTTGTCTCCCTCACAATTCCAATAAAATTTAAAATATTGTTAAATGTAAATCAGCCTTTAGTTATGTTAACGAAACGGAAACGGGACGGCGACAGAACGACGAAAACAAATGAATGAAATTATATGGCCGCTGTTATGGATATTCACAATATAAAAAAAATACAATATATAATTACGATAAATACAAATGTCAAAACATGAAACGGTCTCAAATTGAATTGAATCAAATTTTACGAATGTTCCGTTTAAACAAGAAATGGACAAGAAAATCAGAGATGCAAACCGGTTTCTTTGAACCACTTTGAACCGAACCAAAACCACTGAACCATCGAAATTTTCCGAACAAAAACCAAAACCAAAACCAAACCACTTTTAAAATGATTCGGTCGAACCAAACCAAAACCAAACCACTCTTAAAATTAATACTTGAACCGAACCATAAACCGAAATTTTTCTATTGGTTTATGGTTTGGTTCAACAGAAAAAATTGTCCTATAATTTACATTTTCCTTTTAAAAAAACTAAAAAAGTCTACTACATTTTCTTATAAAAACGATGGTTAATCAACATTCAACAGTTTGCCTGTTTTCAAATTTGTTTGTCAAACACGACATAGTTTTTCATTTAGTGAAATCATAATTAAAATAAAAACAGAAACAAACACAAGAAGGAAGAATTTACTTAAAATTAAAAGATATAAAATTCATATCTAAATGACAAATGTAAGCAAGTCTGTATATTTATGAGTTTAATAATAATTTTTTTAGTATTTCCTAAAAGAAAATGTCAGGCAACAAAGATACAAATTACCCGGTTTTTGAAAAATTTGTTTGTGATTCAATAACAAATAGCAGTAAGTACAATGAATGCTGCATTGTTATGACAAATAATCACCCAGAAAATTTAATGCGGCATCTTAAAAAAAGCACTCCGAATCCTATGACATAATTGACACGAAGCGAACAAAAAAAACAGCAGAAAAAAATTTGCCAAGCAAATCTACATTGGCTTCCTTCGATTCTGTCACAACAACTAAGAAAAAAGACATATTAGTTCAGAACCAAAACCAAAACCAAACCAAAACCAAAACCAAAAATTATGTAGACTTTAAACCAGAACCAAACCAAAACCAAATTTTGAAATATTTAGAAACCAAAACCAAATCAAAAACCAAAAAGAAGGTTTATGCTTAAACCAAAACCGAACCAACTGTAAAAAAGTTTTGGTTTGCATCTCTGAAGAAAATTATTTAAACTCTATCCATTGATAAGCTAAAACTCATTTTAAAGACATCTGTGTACGAATATTTTTTTGAAGACGAACTTACAACTTTGGAGGGGAAAAAATGCAAATTTTTAATTTATAATTTTTAGTGGGTTTCGAATTCCAAACAAAATTCTTTTGAATTAAATAATTAAACTTAAAAAATTTGTAAAATGAAGTGTTTAAACAACATCGAAAACTTCCAGGAATTTCCTTTCACACGTAAGTTTGATATTTTTTTTATTAAAATGTGGGAATTTTCATTATTGCAGTATAAAAAAAAATTTTTATAGTAGGTTTTCTTTTGCAAGTGAATACCAAAAAATTATTAAATTGTATAAAATGTCAGGGAAAAGGGAATTAGTAGAATTTTTTTTCTATATTTTATTTTATATTCAAAATAACTGACTGCCTAATGCCATTTCTGCTAAAATGAAAAATTATGTTTGCGAAACGTTGTCAAGGGTGCAGATTATTTTAAGTTTTCCCTAAACAATCAGAATGAGCTTGCGAAAAATCTTCAGATCGTTTTTTTTCGAAATAGACCCAGACCCCGATGAAAAAAATGCACCGATTCGCTGTGTTTTTTTCATAATTTGTTTTGAATTTAAAATCAAACTGACGAAATAGAAATGACAATAATCGACTACGCCCCATGACATTGGCCGAAAAAAGTTACTCAAATCGACACTGGTGTCAACCAGTGATTGATAGAGTGTCGTTGTAATGACACCATCGAAGTTAAATATTGGCACCCAGTGAACGCAAAAGTGTAACTTTTACACAGGGACTACATTAGCTTTTATTTCTGGTATACCAGCTGGCTTACCAGAAATAAACAACTACCAGTTTTTTTTACGTGGGCCAACACTGGTATGCCAATTCAGTATCTGACATGCCGTTGAACCGAGAACAGAAAAAGAAATAGTCAAAATATTGGCTTTAAAGTGTCGAATTAAATTCTGTGGCAATATCTTCCCATGCCCTTTTTTTTAAATCAATCCATCTACTATTTCCTTCTTTTTCTCGAAACATATTTATCAATTTGATAATTTCACTCCGCAAAAATTTAGTTTCCGTCATTTTATTAAATGCAAATGTCAAAAATTGGTATACCAGCGCTGTCTACGAAAATGGTATACCAGAATTGTTATAACAGAAAAATTGGTATACCAGCGTGGTCTACACTAGCTTTTTAGCAACCAATTTTGCTGGTATACCAGGGTTCCGTTCACTCGATCACATCGGTGTGAAAAAAAGTCGGTGTAAGTTAATGTCAAAAAAGCCGGTGTCGAAAAATGTAAGTTGTTTGCGAGTGAACGGTCGTAGTCGTAGTCGTAGTCAATTAGTGTCATTTCGAAATGTCAATTGGATAAAATGCGCATTTATAGGTTAAATAATGTACTGTAATTATTAAAATTACTTTCATGAAATCTGTTTATTTTTAATATTTAATTTAGTAACAAATTTTTATATTAAAAACATATTTTATGGTTTCACTTTCTTTCAATAAATTTAGTATTTTAAATTTTTTTCGAATATAATTCAACGAATTGAATATAAATTTATTACTAAAACTATAATTTTTCTATAAATTTGCCAAATAATAAAAAAAAAATACTGAATTCATAAAAATTTGTTTTGAATTCAAAATAAAACTGACCAAATAGAAATGACAATAATCAACTATGCCCCATGACATTGGTCGAAAAAAGTTACTAAAATTGACACCGATATAAACCAGTGAACGACAGAGTGTCGGTGTCATGACGTCATCGTAGTCAAAAAAAAGTTGACCAGTGAACGCAGAAGTGTAACTTTTAGTTGCTTTTATTTACTTTTAGTTGGTGAGTGAACGCAGCCCAGAAATAAAAGCCGCTTTCAGTTACATTGAGTGAATCCTGTTATAAAAGTAGAGTAGAATTTGCTCTTTTGTTGTTTTTGTTTTCAATGTAAAAATTTGCTCTACCCCAGAGCAAGTGGGAAATAAAACGGACCTACTATATGTTCTTTTTACGATTATTGAATAAAAGTAAATTCTATTTTAATATTTTTATAGCGTTTTCATTTCTCGAAAAAGCATAGAGTTTTTGAATTTCTTATGACATTTTCCCATTTTATATGTATGCAAACTGTCAAAAGAAGGGAAAAATTCTGCATTTTTTTTTGAGAAACAAAAACGCCATTAGTTTATTTAAATTTAAATAACAATATACGATTCGTCTAGGAGTTACTTGGAAAAATATTTAACTCATCTCAAAACTGCACAACGCTAATTAACTATAGTTTTTATTTATGGATTTTAAAATTTTATTATCTTGATTGGTTAACATAATAAATTAAACAAAACAATAAACTAAAGGTTAGATATAAGTAATTTTATAATCTGTTTTGCTAACTTATCACAATAATATAGGAGAGAAGTTTACATTAAAATGTTCATTTTTCTCAGTCCAAGAACTTATTTTAAAAAGGAAAAGTTTGAATTGAAATTGCTTTTTCTTACAGTTTTATCAGCAAATCAATTTACACGTACATAATTTTATATATATAGTATCTATGCTAATCGTCTTGACTTTTAATAGGATTTTCCGTTTGGTCTGCAATCTTCTCAACTTCGATATACTCGTCGTCGTTTTCCTCGACTGATTCGATTTTTACTTGGGTTTGCAGTTTGTTTGGTGCATTTATTATTAGTTTGTTCTTTAAATTTTCCATTTCATTCTTCTTAGTTCCATCCTTCACTACACCATCATTCTTATGTTGAATCAAATGATTTTCTAACTCAGCTCGAAAAAAGTATTTTTCAGTACATATATTACAGTCATATGGTCGAGCATTTAATCCATGTTCAAGCATATGACTTAGAAGACCTGCTGGAACAGTAAAAACAGCTGAACAAATATAGCAGGAATAACCGCGCTCTTCACACCCAATAAATGTATGCTCTACAAGATGTTCCTGCAGCCTTTGGGCATGAGGTAGAATTTCTTTACATAGATTACATCGATTCTCCACGTACATACGATTAGTATCGTTAGGTATATTGAATTTTGAATTAAGATTATGATTTCTACAACATTTTTCACATACTCGAGTATCCATTGTTGATGGTAATATTTCGAGACATAGAGCGCACACATTTTCAGGGCTACTGGAAGATTTAGTATGGAACCTAGAAACATAAAATGTATATAAAATAAATAGTATGAAAATAGAAATTATATAATTTTTATAATTTACTTCGCATGAAGTCCAACCTCAAAATCAGAATTCAAGGTTTGGCGACAACAAATGCACTGAACTGGAATTTGTCCTTCAGTGTTGTGCTCTGACAAATGGGTCTTGAATGCCGTGACATCATTGATTGTTGCAGAACAATGAGAACATTTTCCGGACTGTCCAACTTTCGAATGTCGTAATTTATGCTCAGCGAGTATAGCTGGAGAAGGAAATATTTCATCACATATTAAACATTTATGTCTTCCAGTTGAATTATGACACGTTTTCATATGATGCTCTAATTCGGTGCGAGACTTAAAGTTCCCATTGCAGTAAGCACATTTTAGACTTACGCCAGTTTTAAGATTGTGAACAATTTTTCTATGAGAGAGGACTTCGGTTTCAGATCGAAAATCCACTCGTTCACAGATACCACAACTTAAGCCATTATGTGCCCGTTCAGTACTTTTACTCTCTTCAGCATTATTTCCGCGGTTACTATCGTAATTGTTCGGATTCACAAAATATGAATTAGTTTTATTTTCTTGATGATAATTGTACATATCTAACACATTTTTATTGGCATCGAAATAACTTTGTCCATATCCGTACATTAAGGTTGCATGTTTAGAGTTACTTATTGAACTTGTGTCAATTTGAAGTGGATTGTAATATTTGCCACCTCCAGGAATAGGAAATAAATTTTTTCCTGCAGCAAGCACATGATAATCCAGAATTGGATTTTTGTTATTATTCGTTATTGGCATATGCTTATTAAATTGAGAATGATAAAGCGGATTGACAAGAGTGGAGGAGCTAGCACTGCTATTAAGTTCCTTTTGGGTATGATGTGTTTGCATATGGCGATCGAGAAGAAATTCTACATGAAATGTTTCAGGGCACGACGGACACCGAAATTGACGAGCATGGCCTGCCAAATGGAAATGCATTTCTAATTCAGATGTACATATTGCTCGACAGAACATGCATTGTATGGAGCCATTGGTAGTATGTCTAGATTTGACGTGAATTGAGAAATCCTTTTCATTTCTAAATGATTCCATACAAGATGAACATTTTAATACTTTATTTTCATTGGAATGGGTGCATGCAAAATGCACTTGAATAGCAACTTTTGTATCAAAAAGATCCGAACAATGTGAGCATTTGTACATTATTTGTACATGATCGTCAAATAAATGTTTTTGCAAATCATCTGGTTTAGTAAATACTTTATTGCAAGGTGCTTCGCATGAATATTCCGAACTTGCTATTAGGAAATGAGAGAGTATATGATGATCATATTCTGTTTGATCTCTTAATGAAAGTCCACAATGATGGCATACAAGATTCGTTATTGCTTGAGTAATGTGTGTTTTAAGGTGTGACCGAAATGTATCGAAATCAGGAAATCCAGCATTACATTGATTACAAAGGAAATTACCAAGCTTTCCCATCGAATCAGATAGTGACGGACTCTGTGTTCGCCTTTTTGGTTGGCTCAAATCCGTAGGACCAACTTGTTCTTCTTCCTTTTCAGTTTCACGTTGTACCTCTCCTCTTGGACTTGAAGCTTCTACTTTAATTTTAATATCTTCACAACGAGAACTGGTTATTAGACGAGGACTAAATGTTCCAGATGCTGCTAAACGATTAAAATGTTCAAAATAAGAATTTGGACTAGCCAATCGATCCATATGTGTCGTTCTCATATGTTGAAACATTGCAGTAATATTTGGGAATTTCATTGTACAATATTCACAACACAATTGGAAAATTGTTTCATCGGTCTGAAGCTGTGATGTTTCGTTTAAAAAATGTTCATGCATTGCTTGAACATGTGAATTCAATTGTTCTATCGATGAAAAATCGGATTTAGTACAGTACATACATGATAGAAGGGAACTTTTTTGTTGTTTACGATAATCTACTTTATTTGGGATGATTCCATTATATTTCCGTTTATAAAGACTTCCATTGCTTGAGCCAGATCCAGTGGAACGAGGACTATATACATGGTTTTTAAAAATCCAAATTACCTTTATTAATAAGTTGGAATTATTTATATATATACCTATAACAATGACTTTGTCCTGTTGAAAGAAGTCCTGATTGTTTTTTGTGATTTTGCATATGTGAAGTTAAAGCAGCCGCTGTATTATAACCTCTATTACAAACTGTGCATTGAAATGGTTTTTGATTGTCGTGTGTCTTCATATGTATTTTAAGGTGATCACTGCAACATCGAAACAAATCAATTAGTCGTCGTCATACCTTCATATATGATTTAATATAATTTAATGAAACTTTTGGTAATTTGTTAATTATACAAAGTATATGTAATCTGTCAACGTGTCATGTAATTATCATATTAATTATTACATTTAAATTGAGCTAACTTACCTCCTAGAAAAAGCTGCTTCGCAATGTGGACAACGGTATCGTCTATCGCCTGTATGTAATTTTGTATGACGATCTCGAGAACGTTTGTGCTTAAAAAGACGGGCACAATAATCACATTTAAATGGAAGATGTTCTGCATGACTCTAGAAGCGAAACAAATGTCTTTTTTTTTTACTTTCTTTTTAAATATACTTAAGCCCTAAGTTATAATGCGTTCATTAGAATGAAGGAAAAAATCTAACGTACTAACGGACCAACTGAAAAGATAGAATATGTCTCCCTTCGAAGAGGGGTCGTGGGCCACGTTCCCCTTAAGCTGGGCACGCGGGCGTTCGCCCAGGTATAAATTGACATTAGCCCAGTCATCATTTTTATTCGCCCACAAGAAATATTGCAAAAACTTCTTTTTTGCGAAAATAGTTTGAAAATTTGTCATCATTTTCATTGCGAAAACGCACACATTTTATAAATACGTGTAGATTTCCACACTGAAGTCAGGTTCATTGTGGCTGGGTTGCTTTTTTTTATATGCCGTAGTTAGTAACATTGAAATTAAATATCAATTGGAACTTCTTTGGATTGTTTTTTTTGTTAAATTTTGCCCCATTTTTTTTAAATTTAAAAGGGTTGCCACATTGTCCTTTATACCGCCCATGGATTTGAAAAATTAGAGGGAATGTTGTGGGGTTCTAAAATAGAAAAACTTTAATAATTCACTCAATAATGGGCGAATTTTCTTAAAACTTGGTATGTACATTCTGGATTTTGTTGTTGAGATTAATATTAAATTTTACTGACATTCATATAATCGCCTTTCGTGGTAAATCAGAAAATACGGTCAGTTTTCACTTATTCCACAATTTTCTTCATTGTAAGGATTGTGATATAACTTAGGCCTAAATAAAATTAAAATCTTAAAAATGGACAAATCACAAAGTTATGGTTTAGGTTTGTACGTAAAGCTTTAATGGACAATTCAAATTGGAGAAGTATAATTTTTATTCTGAAAATTTGAATGAAAAATGTCAAAATTTAATGGACATACTAATTTTCCTTTATCTCGTTACGCACTTTATACAATCAAAAAAAAAAAAAATAAAACTTTGGGTACGACCACAAAATACAAGGAAAATTTGCTCAAATGCAATAACAAATAAGGTTATTGTATTCAAATCAAGCAAAGGATTTTTGAAGTATTCTGTAGCATCGATTGTTTCTTATATATAAACGAAACATTATTGAATCAAAATTTGATAACAGTTCAACCAAAACTATACACTAGTAGTACTATTTAAAATATATAACATAAATATGGTATTTATCTTTATAGAAACTTTTAAAACAAAAATTAATATTTGAATCGAAAAAACGGCAAATTGAAATAAACGGAAAATTTTTATTATTCCTTGCTGTAAAACATATTATTTGAAAAAATTGTAAAAAAATTTATAGATATACGACAACATTAATTTCTCACCTGTTCATGTTTCTTGAGGTAGCCAAGACGTGGAAATGATTTTTCACAAAACTGACACTGATAGGATCCATCTGAGGTAGTTTTAATGTCATCGCTAGTAATCTTCTCCAATTTCATTAAATTCCTGTCAATTTTCCGTATTTTGGTTGGAATTTTTACAACATTCACCCCTAACTCATCTGTAGCTTGTTTATTATCACCATGGTTATGTTGTGGTACTATTTTAACCCTTCCTTCGTTCAAATTAACTTCAGTATCTTCGTTTCGATCTATAGATTTACTTTCTATTAAATTATTTTCATTTTTGTTGTTAGTATTGTGTCTCAGAGGATTATTACCTTCACCTTTTTGAAGATGATGTTCTAAAAAATTGGGCGTTTCAGCCTCTTCTGACATTGAAGCTGAGTAACTTGATGTAGTTTGAGTTGAGTATAAATCTGAAATTTTAAGTAAAAAAAAAAAAAATTTAAATTGAATATACCATATTTTTTGAAAACACGGAAATTTGTTTAATAATTTTCGAGTATGTCTTTAAACGAAAGATCACAGTATTCTGAATAATGGTTTCCAAATTTTTCCTTCTTTTTAATTTACGTATATGTTTAATCTTTCCTATATTCATCTTAGAGATGAAACTCAATCATTTTACTTTTCGAGGAGAATAATTGTATCTGTTTTTGCTAAATTTTCATAGCATGATGAACATGCATCAGCTAATGTATTCTGTTGTAAGATATTTTAACCAATGCATAAGGAGGTAAAGGGATACATGTCAGATTCCGTCATTTCAGCGCGTGAAGGGAGCAAAATTTTAAAATAAAAATTATAATTTTCTATGCATGTGTTCAATTGCTGCCCTTCGCCCAGTCCAAATGCATTTTTTACTCTTTGTGCAAATATTATTTATAAATTAAAGAAAAAAAAAAGATTTTATTGATTTACTTGAAATTCTTAATATAGGTTTGTGATACAATTACATAATTTGGTATTAAAATTGTGCCAAATCAATGCAGGAAACAAAATTTTTTTTATTGGTTGTTTTAAAATAACATTTCAAACATATTAAAGACTAGCGGCTCGTCCCGGCTTCGCACGGGTGGACATTTATTTTTTAAACATTTTGGGATAAACGTAGAGTAAATGTATCTTTTTGCAGGACTTTATTTACATTTTTGTACATTTTTATTTTATGGCTTAAGTAATTTAATTTTGTAGATATTTACTTTTTTACATTTTTTTTAAAAATATTTTGAGATAAACGCCAAACAAAGACTTCAATCTTTAAGCTAATTTTCATTGAAGTCGAAATAGCAACATAACATTTTTTGTTTATATTGTTTACAATGTTTCGAAGAATAAAAAATCTTAGGTCGGAGAGAGGGTTGTGTAAATTTACGGAGATAGAGAGGGGGGGTAGTTTGGGGTCGCACCGGCGATTCCGCTGAGGTTCCGAACGCCTGGCGCCAGTCTGGAGACTATAGAGGCCCTACAATGGATCAATGGGACCCCAGTCGTCGCTAATGACATTGGGTGATTGAAAGCAATAGTCGTAAAATCTCAATTAGGGTCTTTGTGCATGAAGTTAGACTACAGAGAATATTAGGCGCGACAGACATGAATGTGAGGGTTTTTGGATACAGATGTATGCGGAATTACATTATTTCAGTTTTAGTAGGGATCCCTAATTTTTTTTCTAGTAATAAATATAGCCTATGTTACTCGGATAATGTAGCATTCTAATGGTGAAAGAATTTTTGAAATCAGTCCAGTAGTTTTTGAGTTTATTCGTTACAAACAAAAATACAAATATTTCCTCTTTATAATATTAGGTTAGATGTAAAAATACTAAGGAACAAAATTTACATATAACATATTGATATCTCTTCAATTATTCTTTTTAAAAAGGCATCGTCTAAGGAATGATGTTTAGATTTTAATCACTCCACATTCCCTCACAATTTTATGAATTTTCAAAGAAATGAAAGAAATATTATCATATTTCATTCTTTTCTCTCCTCACAAATTTGTATTTAATTTATTTTGTATAACAAGGATTCATTCAAACACTAATATTTCAAGGTTTTTCCTCCATAACTTTGTTTCGTCTTCTTCAAATCCGCTCTAATTCACAGGTAGGCTGGGGCCTATATAGCCTACACGGCGGTGTTTTCATTTCATACCCTATGGACGTTATTTTCCACATCATTCGGTGCAAATCACAATTTAATTTACACCTAGTAACGGAGTTAATTAAAAAGGGTATTTGCGGATATAAAAATAAATTATTTTATCACATAGATGCAAGCTTCTTTTTCTATGAATTGTAACGGAAAAATTTTGCCTCTATCGGATATAAATTTAACACAGATCGGTGTATTCAGCCTTTTTATTAAAAGATGATTCATTCTGACTTATTTAATTTTTCAGTTTTAGTAAGCCAGTCATTGTGCTCAGATTCTGCAAACCCAATTCGATTCGGTAAGAGAATGCTCTGTGTTTGGTGGGATCAGAAGGGTGTGGTGTACCACGAGCTTCTGAAACCTGGTGAAACTGTTAATACTGATCTTGCTACCGACAACAAATGATCGAATTGAATCGTGCTTTGCTCTAAAAACGACCAGGATATCAAAAGAGACAACACAAAGTGATTTTCCTTCATGACAATGCACCATCACACAAAGCAAAACCGGTCCAGGAAACGATAGAAGCGCTTAGCTGGGAAGTTTTACCGCATGCGGCTTATTCACCAGACGAGGCTCCTTCCGACTACCACTTATTTGCATCGATTGCCACGCACTTATGGAGCAGCACTTCAAAACATCTGAAGAACTGGAAAATTGGGTCTCTGAATGGTTTTCATCAAAATAAGAATAATTTTTTTGGAATGGTATCCACAAATTGCCTGAAAGGTGGTTAAAATATGTAGAAAACGATGGAGACTATTTTGAATAAAATATTTTTGGTTTTGCTATATAAAAACTAATGTTATTTTTAATTTAAAAACCCCGGAAACTAATTCATACACCTGGTAAACAAAAATCACACTTAACCTCAACTTTGACAGTACACGTATAACTTTTACTAGGAACTTACTCCAAGCTGTTCGATATAAACCAATTTAGAGTAAGAAAGTACACCATTTTCTGGAGTAAAGCTAGAAAAATCGGAGTAAGTCCAAAACTTATATCGAACAGACCTTAAATATTTAAAAACATTTTAAATGAATGTAAAAGCATTTAAAAAATCTCCTTGAAATCGCTGATAATAAATTGAACAACAAAATGTTAGGAAAAAAAAAATACCTTGCTTACACAACAATAACAATTTCTATAATAATATCTAAACTCTCTCACAGAAACTTAACACATTGTTGACCGGTCACGAGTTAACTCGTGTTTTCATGCCCAAACGTTGTTGATCGATCACGAGCTAACTCGTGCCTGCACTTGCATTAGCAATTTCAATTTATGAAACCCAGGGCAATATAGAATACTGCAAAAGCTTTACTGTTACTCTAACTTACAAAATAAACTTAGATTCAAAAAATTTCTATTAGAAGTAGCTAGGGAATGGATAACTGTAGATTCAAATGAATCCAGCTTTATACCTGGCACTTCTTCTCGTACTTCTAAAAGGGCTCCGTACAATGATCCATCTTCCAGGCTGTCAGGACAACTAAAAGACCACGTTTTAGAAAAAATAGTCACCTGTGTAAAAATAAATCTAACTAGAACGTGTAGAGTATGCTCTTCAAAAGGAAAGCGCAGCGAAACAAGATATATTTGCAAAACCTGCTGTATACCATTACACGTAGGTGATTGCTATACAGCATTTCATACGAAAAAAAAATATTAAAAGTTATCTAAAAGATATGTTCAAAATTTCATTTCAATTCATTATGTATAAATAAAGTTTATTGAAGGTTATTTATATTGTTTCCACATTGAATTACGAAATAATAGCCGGTGACATGAGATAGCTTCAGCGTAAAATTGCCGGTCAACAATGTGTTAAGAGATCTCTGAAATTAGAGAACGCAAGAGAATATGTTTCGCATCGCGATATCACGACACAGCCTTGAAAACAGGCTTAACCCTTTGGAAACCTAGGTATGCTATTCTATAGCCATACCCTTGGAACCTTTCTACGATGATTATTTTGATGCTACAAATGTAGTTACAAAACTAATATATCCTCTGGTAGTACCTACGATAGGGAATAAATAAAGCCATTATCTAAGCACGTTCGAAAGAATTCTAAACTTCAATTGTGAAAACTGTGAAAACCTTGAGAAAACAAACCGTTTATACCTTGTAGCCCAACAACTATTCGAATTCTAAGTTAATGTGTCTTTTGAATTATCTCCTTTTATACCTAATGTACTATATTGCGCAAATTTGGCCTCGTATTAAGATGTTATATCCGGTCAAACGTCTAAAAAATTGATCCAAATTAGGGAACTATTTACGATTTAACATATTTTATCAATTTATTTTTTTATTTTATGATTGTTACGTAATATTTTCCAAGAAGAAAAAAATTTTGTTGAAGCTCCTTTTAGACACGCAAGATATCTTACAGTGTAGATCTTACCCATCCTATCATAATAACCAGTTTCTACTGAAATCCTAATAATTTCATAATATTCATGAATATCAATCAATCAATTATGTATATGTAATTATTCGATTACATATTTTTTATTATATTCCGACCATATATCAGCTCTAGTACGAGGTTAGTATATAGGCCGCAAATGCTTTTAAAAGGAAATGTAAACAATTTTGCTGCAAAATAATGAGGATATAAAATTTACAAGGGATTTACGCATATAATGGTGAATCCTCGTCATCAATTTAGAATGAATACTTTGCCTCCAAAAAAGATCAGAAGGTGAAAGAGCCCATTTTCATGTGTACTGTTAACCCAAACCACTGTGCTGTATTTTTTCAAATATATGTGAAGGGTATATGAAGTACATTTATTTGGGTTTACAATTTGTCTTCTTGACAATTCATCCACACATCTTATTGTGGGCAATCTTTTAAAGATTTATAAAATAACAGAGTGGTGATTTTGTTCTTTTTTTTAATGGAAAATGGTGCGCCAAAAATAACGAATACTGTGATGTGTGCCATTAGTCTCAATAAAAGTCCTTACAATATATGAGGTATAACAAAATGTTCAAAACATTTCTCATTTTTTTTTTTTTTTTTTGCATGAAGAACTATTTGTCTATTTTGCTTTTCTTCGCCCAATAAAAAAGCACCTCGTTCTGTTTTCTAGCCATCCATACGAGCATATATGCATATATAAATGTATATACCTATGATTATGGTTTTATAATGTTAAAAGTCATCTTTCATTGTTATTCATTTTAAGGATAGTTTATTTTTTATTCGCATTATGGTTATATGAACTCAAGATTAGATAGAAATGAATTGTGGCTACTATATATTTATGCATCACTTAGAAGGTATTAATCTCCCGGTCTAGTTTGTCATGTGCTGGTCCATATCTTAATTGATTTGATTGGATACGGAAAATAAGATCACAACCGGAGGTGATGAACACACCAGAATTAATAAAATTATTGTTTTAATAAGTAAGTGTGCGCTAATTGCCACTTTAAATGTGCGACGCCACATGTAGATGGTCATTCCAATTACCGTTTCCCTTTACTCTAATTGTTTTCAACGCCTTTGTAAGTCACACGACTATAATATTTTTGAAATTACTTAATTAATCAAGACTTTAAGATTAAGATTATTAACATTTTTGGGCAATTTCCTCTTGTACGAGTAATTTCATAATTTTGATTACAAATCTTAAGAATTTCTGTCTCATCAAAAACATATTCACCATCACAATAGAGAATTTGAAAGTACAGTAGGAATAGCTATAATCAAGAAATTACCGCACAAAATATGAACTTTTTCGCTTTTCAAATTAAATTTTTTGACCGGTTTTCTCCCAAATAGTATAAGATAATGATAATATTTGCATAAGTGGCAATATTTTTGGTCCTACTACTTTTTCCAGGCCTTAAAATAGCGCCCAAATTAATATAAATACAAATATTTATTTGAAAATGTGTTACATGAAAAAATTAAGAATGATTGTAGCGAAGACAATTAATTATTTTCTTTCGTTTATTCATTTATTTAATTAGGAAATAATTTAATGTCTTTGCTTACAGTCTATTCCGCTATCGCCTGTTGGAAAAAAAATAGCTCTCTAGTATTTTACTAACCCTACGTTTACATTAGCAATTTTTTAGTGAATCGAAATTGCTATTGTAGACCACCAAATTGCAGCAATTTTTAAGTACTTGCATGAAATATTGCAATAGAGATAGCATGCAACCCAAGCAGATATTTTTATTTAGCATTTAAGTCGAAATTTCGATAATATGAAGTTTCCTTGCCTTAAACTTTAAGTCATTGCTTAAAAATAAATTCTTTTAATGTTGAATTTAAGTAACTGGCGACGAGTTTTACGTATAATTGAAGTAAAAGCAGGACATTTACATTAAAGTGTAACACCAAAAACTGAATTAAATCATACAACAATTTTGTGAATTTTTTAATACGCACATTTATAAATCTGCATGATTTGTTTATTTACTCGTATTTTGAAACGAAGCCTTATTTAAAATGTTTTTATAGAACTTATTATAAGAAAATAAATAATAAATTTTTGTCGATATTAGGTATAAAAATCGGCCTATAGCCGATTTTTTGATGCCCTATGGTAGAAATGGGACAGAAAAACTGTCAAAACAAACATTATGTCAAGGTTTTTTCTTCATAACTTTGTTTCTACTTTTCAAAATTTCTTCCAATTTGCAGGTAACGTAGACCCTGATAGCATAAGTCAAATCTGTAAATTTTATTCAAATTGGTGTATTAGTTTTTAAAGTACATCAAAAAAAAATTTATAAAGAAGGTTATTTTCTCTTAAGATTATTTTTTTCTTCACTATTCTTGGACCGATTTGACTGAAATTTAACATCATTTATTTATGTAATTGACCTATATAATTAATTTCAACAAAATTGATACACAAATTTTCCAAATAAATCCGAAAAACCATAAACAAAAAAACGAAAAATTTTTCTGGTCACCCTGCTTTTTCATTTATAACTTTGCTGCACCTGGATCGATTTTGCTCAAATGCAATACCAAACCAAGTTAAGGAATGAGCAACTCACATTCTAAATTTCATCCAAATCGGATAACACGTTTTTGAGTTATCTTGTATACGGACGGACGGACGGACGAACATGCATAAATCGATATAACTTTTGATTCCCGACACAACCATACCATTAAAACCTTTCTACGACGATTATTTCGATGTGTTACAAATGGAGTGACAAAACTAATATACCCTCTGGTAGTACCTACCATAGGTCATAAAAACTCATGCCAAGAAAAATGTTCGACCTGTTTTCTAATATGCTTAGAAAAGTGGCATTCCCCTTTAAAATGGGCTAGATTCTGAAATTTAATTCTAGCGCAGAGAAGGGAACCAGGGGAACCAACATGCGTTGTTTTTTGTTCCAGTGTTTTCCTATCTGTGTAATAGAAACCGCCAGTATTATCACATACTTCGTTTACATGGCGGTTTTAGAATTGACTTGAGATCGACTTGAAATTCAACCCGAGTTTTTTATCCTTACCGGATTGAAAAATTGACTTGAAATCAACTTCAAATCAACGTCAATTTCATAGGCGCTGCCAATCAAAATTTTTTTTTTAGGTTATGTTTCCCCGCTTTTCATACTCCATTTAAAATTTTCAATTCGATTTAAAGTCGATCTGGGTTTACATGCAAATCTCAAGTCGATCATAAAAATTCTTGTGATCGGATTGATTCAAGTCGATTTGAAGTCAATCTGGGTATGCACGATATCCGGATTGAAGTCGACTTCAATCCGATCATGTAAACGAAGTAACAGTTGAATGCATGATTTTTATCGCAGGAAATGATTAAATGGGACGCGATTTTCATTGTATATTCCCCCAAACAAAATGTGAATTATTATAAAGCACCAATCAAAACAAAATCAAAAAAAAATCTTACAATAAATGCAAAGTTTTCAAAGACAAAATGTACCAAGAAAAGGGAGAATCAAATTTTGTTTAAAAACAAAATAGATTCCAAACGCATTCTCTTATACAGGGTGGCCACAGCTGGCCTTAAAAAATTTCCCAGCATCGTCCAATATTTAACATTATTGATGGAAACTACTACACCATCTTCATTTTCGATCCTCCCAGACGATACACCGTACCAAAGAGTACACTTAAGTGAATGTAATTGTAGTTAATGAACTACTCTGGGATTCTCCGTAGCCCGTATCCTGCAAATCTCTTTATTTTAAAGGGTTCTAGTTTGGTAAGAGGAGTTTTTCACCCCACGAACGGTTTTATCAGAAGATGGGTTCGATCGGCCCAAAACTTCAGGTCTCTGCCGAACAAAACTTTTAGTTTTTTATATGGACCGAGATGATTTCTATATATGGTAATAGGATCATTATACCAGTATATACTTCGAGTGCTCTACGAACTTGATGAAATGTTGCGACAATATTTAGTCATGTATATGAAATCCAGTTGTTCAGATAAATAATTCGATTCATACAAGTATGTATAGAAGTTCCATACGATTTTGCTCTTGTTTGAAAATTGTTTTCAAAATTAATATGCGATGATTTTCGCAAATATAGTTTTCTTGAAATTGTAACACATATTAACTTTTCGACAAGTGCATGAATGCCAAATAAAATAAAGAAAGTCTTATAGGTATGTATTGTGTGTGTGATTTTACCGAAGGAAATTGTAAAATAAAGTATGATAATATATCCCTTTAAAACATAAATCATAAGCCTTAAGATACATTTTATTATTAACATTTACATGCATTCCATAAAAAAAAATTTCCACCCAGCAAAATAAATCGAAAAACAAATTTGTGTGTTTAATCATTTCCTGGAGTACTATCAATGATATTAATAAAGAGACGATGTGGAAGGTTCAAAAAAGCTTTTTTTAACATAAGTAATTTACATTAGATCTTATGGAAAGAGCTTAAAGCTCCTGAAAGTTCTTTCCATAAGATCGAATGTAGTTTACTCATGTTAAATGAAAGCTGTTTAGAATTGTACATATCCTTACTCATTTATATCTTTGGTACTATATTGAAATTATTTTGAAGAGATGGCAATGCGATAAATCACATACGCAGTCTTAATTTAGACCGATCAATTCTAATGTAACCTAAGCGCCTCACTGATGACACTTTTACACAACAAATGATGCTTCTATCTCTTCTTTATTTTGTGATTCTAACATAGTAAAAATATTACTAAAAATTAAGTTTATGTAAAGCCAGCTAGAAAATAAAAAATGTTTAGCTATGTAAACGGGGAGTAGTTTTCGAAAAGTATTCATAATCAATAGTTTCTAGTTATAGCAACTATATTTTAAATCGAGTTAGAGGTTCATAGTTATTGGCTGCAGTCATAAGCGCTTAGTCAAAATTCCTAATCTAAGTAATTAGAATTTTTTGAACTTCTGGAAGCGTTTGCTTGAATCAAGCGAATGGTAGTTATCTGTGCTAAACGTTAAATTAGTTTTATTTGAATAATTTTTAAAAACATATTTTTTGTTAAACGAAATAAGTGTTGAGAGTAAATAAAAATTGAAACTAAAGTGAAATAAAAATTTTGTCGAAAAAAGGGAAAAGTTTTATCAAACTCACTTTTTTAAATTTCAATTAAAATTGGATAATCCAGAAACAATTTTCAAAAATACCTTTCGGTTTATGCTTTATACAAGTCATTTTTAGCGTGAACAACAACCTCAAATGCACTGTTTGAGTTAGCAAACAAATTTTATGCTAGAATTTCACTAAGCACTTAAAGTTAGAATTACATCCAGTTGTAAGCTGTAAACCGCTTTAAGCGCTTAGGACTGCTAGATGCGCCCTATGTTACCCGTATAAACTAGAAATTTAGTACAGCAATAAATTAGATGGACACTAGTTTCTAGTGAGATAAACAGAAAACGGCAGTACTAGTTAGATTACAGCTAACAGCATGCTTCGATCTGTCAAAATTTGTGCAGTGATTTTCTTCCTCCAAGAGGAGGAAGAACTTTTTAATAAAATGTAATTTTTAAAAAATTTTATAACTTCCTATTTTTAAGATCTTTTGAAAAGAAAAACTTCCCGTAAGTGGAATAAATAAATACTTTTAAAGCTGCGCATTAAGTAAATGAAGTGTTTAGCAATTTAGACTATTAAGAATATATTAAATAAGCATAATTGTTGTTCGCGGGATAAAATATCTATATTATTATTTTAAAAAGAAATGCTGTAGAAAATTAATATCATAAAATAAGTGAATTTGTTTACAAGAAAACTATAAAATTCTTCAAAAAAAATCCTGATTTCAGATTGTTTTATAGAAAAATAATTATTTGCTTATCCAATTATCATATATAGCAATAAACTGAGAAACACTTTTATAATGAGTATGAAATTGTGTCAGTGCACATTAAATTGTTAAGAAGATGCAGAGAATTTCTTCTTTGGAATATAAGCTTCTTTTATTTGATAAAGAAGATATAGTAACTGAAAATCTATATCTGATTTTTTGATGCCCTATGACAGAAATGGGACAGAAAGACTGTCAAAACCAACAATATTTCAAGGTTTTTTCTTCATAACTTTCCTATTTTCTAAATTTCCTCTAATTTAACTTAGACCCTAATAGCATAAATCCAATCTGCAAATTTCAATATTAGTACATCAAAAAAACTTTAAGAACAAGCTTGGTTTTTCTTAGAAGTATTTCTTTCTCCACTATCTTTAGACCGATTTTACTGAAATTTACCATGCTGTCGTATATTTATACAGTTAACGAATATAATTAAATTGTCCAATTAAATCGAAAAAACCATGTGAAAAAACGACAAAACTTTCTGGTCACCCTGGTTTTTGCTTAATAACTGAAATGTAATACCAAATCCAATTAAGGAATAACCAACTCACATTCTAAATTTCAACAAAATCGGATAACGCGTTTTTGAGTTATCTTGTACACGGACGGGCAGACGGACGGACACGCATAAATCGATATAACTTTTGATTCCCTACATAACCATACCCTTGAAACCTTTCTACGATGATTATTTCGATGTATTACACACTTAGTGACAAAACTAATATATCCTCTGGTAGTACCTACCATAGGGCATAAAGATGCAAATAAATATAAATTTTTATCGCAAAAAATTTGGTTTTTTATTTACCATTATTCATTTCCTTGTTTTGCTGAATTTTCTCAATTAAAGTTTCAAGTCTTGAACTTGGACCTCTGTATAACATTTTAAGAGCCATAATTGAAATGTACGGACCAAAATAATCACAAATTAAATACAAAATTAATTACATATATGTGCGACTCACTTTTTTTTTTAATTAAATTTAACAAAATCGTGTAAAAATCACTGAATTTTTAAAATTCCTTTGCATCCTTTGTGTTAGTTGGAAACAAATGAAATTTCTGTTGCACATAATAGAAAAAAATTCTTTTTTTTTATCACCCTCGAAAGCACTATATGCGCGTTAACAATTTCTTTTTTTTTTCACTATGTGCGTTAACGTCCTTTGTATTCGGACACCAAAGAATAACTGACATGATGGGACGCAACCACGCAATACAGCACTCAGCAACAATAATTACTGCGCCCACTTGTGATCTATTCGGTTCGCGCTTTGTGTATTGAATATGTTCCCGGTGGCTCAAGCAGAACGATGGTAAATATTATAAATGTGTATTATATAGTGAAGTAAAACATATAGTCAAGTTATTTATTTGGATTGGATGATGGGATCCCATATACATTATTTTATTTTAGTAGCTTCGAAATTCAAAGTAAAGAATGTCATGTTGTTTTTTCCTATAGCAAACAATTTCTATATAATATATTTATATACCTAAGTTCGCTCTGCTGACGCCCCCAACATTTTGCGCACACACAAAAACAATTTTTTTATTTTCATTTTTTTTTAATCATTATATAAATTGAACTTAATGTTTTTTATATAAAGAATGTCATTGAATTTTTTATTTTGTTGATGATTTGACATTTTGAACACCCATAATTACCTCTTCGGTGGAGTAAAGGACGATCATTGTAAAAAAAAAAAAAGAAATCCATTGCGAGTTTAAAGGAATAGCATGTATCGAACTCTATGTGGAGACGGCACATATCTTTCGCAGTTGTGTAGTATACTACTGCATTAACATTATTTATTATTAGTAGTAGTTTTTGTTGTCAGCGAATCAAAGTTTTGAAGATTTTTTACTTAAATTTAAACATTTTTATACAATGGTGCCTCGACTTATGAGGTCTCAATTTACGAGGTCTCAAATTTAAGATATTTTAGCTCGGGTTTGTAAAAAATTCTCAAAAATTGACATATTTTGGTAACAGGTTTTAAGTCCCAAGACTTAAAGCTCGCAATCCTTTCGTGATAAATTATTTTAACTCGCTACTAAAAAATTGTGATATAACGAAAGATATAAATGAGTAAAGTTATGTAAAATTCTAAACAGCTTTCATTTAACATGAGCAAATTACATTAGATCTTATGGAAAGAACTTTTAGGAGCTTTAAGCTCTTTCCATAAAACTAACCCGCTTATTCTGGCATTGTGACAGTTTTGTTGTTATAAATATTTATGATAATAATATTTTGGCTGAAATTATGACTGCTGCGAAAATTCGTACTCTAGCGAACGAGTCATAATTATGTACAAAATATGAATTTATAACAGTTTAAACTGTTATAATTCGATCGAGTTGTCATGGTCATTTGAAAAACACTCTTGAAAATGTTTGTATAGGTGTGAAATTTTTCTATAGGTGGAAAATTATTTGTGTGTTTAAAAAAATGGTGGAAATTATTCCATATTTATCAATTGAATCACTCTGAGAACAAATATAAAATTCCGTTATGATGTAAAATATTTTCGGTCAGAACTTATGATATTTTTTTATGACAGTTATTAGTTATGACGAGGTCAGAATACTAAATCGTCTTTAAAAAAAAGTTATGACAATAACATCATGTTATGACAGTCAGAACTTGTTATGACTGCGCTCAGAATAGAGGGGCTAATGTAAATTACTAAAAAAAAGCTTTTTTTGAACTTTCCACATCTTCTCTTTATTATTATCTTTGATGTAACTACGAATTGCGCTTTTGCTATTATTACTCAGCTTTGGTGCGGACATTTACCGACTCTATAGACCGAAAAATAGTTGGTTTCATATATAGGACAGGTACAAGCCTTTATACCTAATGGAATCTAAATATATAATCTGACTCTAGATATATTCAGTTACAATAAATCAATATTTTTTATTGTAGTCTGCATTTCTATTCTGTTTCTCTTGGTACAGAATGAAAAATGCAACAGAAATCCCTTTGCCGCATGATGCCTATGCATTTAAAATTTATTTTGGCAATTTATTTATCTACTATATAAAATATTCTCTCTTTTGTAATTCAATTGTCAACTTTAGTGAAGAAGAGCGACAACGGCTTGTTGTCATTGGGCTTCACATGTCCTACAAAACATGTAAAACACATTAACGTTGTTCTAATTGAAATTTAAGTAATATTCAGGGCGATATATAGTATTGACATAGATATAGATATAATTTGTATAAAAATTTGCTAGAGAGTAAATAGTATTATCAGAGGTATTAAGTTTATTAGTTCCTCTAATGTATAGTAGTATAGTTCTATTTTGTATCATAAGTACATAATGGTTTCGAAATTGCATTCTTAATACACTGAAGCAGTTGAAGGAATAAAAAAAAAATATATAAGTGTATAAATAATTAAAAATTATTCTAAAATATATATATATTTTTTTTTGCATCAACAGGCTAGACAGGCATATTAGTCAATTTTCTTTTTTTCAGATCGCTATTGGTGAGGATATCAATGAAAAAATTTCCTTTTATCCAGTTTTAATAAATGAACAAAACGAAACAAGAAACTAAACAGCAACAGAAAATATTAATAAACTTCGATTTTAATAATGGTGGGGTGAATATAACACACCTACCGAACTGAATATAGGAGGAGTTTCAATTGATTCCAGCAGAGCGCATGATTTCAAAAAGTTTTGTTAACCCGGTGGGATATATATATATATATATATAGGAAACTCTGAGTAGTGTGTATATTGATTAGAATCTCATGTGTGGATCTGGCCTGGGAATCTCTTGTGCTGCATCGAAATGTGTCTGAAATTATCGGTTCTTCTTAATAATAAAGGGCGAAGGAGAAGTTGGTGAGTGGAATTTGGAATATTTGCATTCTTAAAATGGTAAAAAAGAGTTTGTCGTTTCTGTTGATGTCGTTCGTTTTTTTTTTTCGTATTACATATTCTGATTTGATTGAAAATTACGTAGTTTTAACACTTGATTGTATTGAGTATGAATATTATTTGAATACTTTTTCTTATCGAAATCGAACTAAATTTTAAATAATATTTTAATATATAAAGCATTTTATTATAGACTAAATGTGGAAACCTAAAACAAAACAAAAAACCAATAAGTTTTTAAAAAGCAAGGTTTAATCAGGTCAAAGTGGTTCATGTTAATACTTCCAAAGAGGTTTAAACCTAAAAAGTTTTCTGTTTTTTTTCACAAATAGGCAGAATCAAACCGTTAACAATATTTTATTGTACTTAGGTATATAGACATATATATTTATCACCGGAACTATTTTTAAGGTTTAACTCCTCCTTTTTACTGTAATTCTTTGACGTTGATAACTTGGTATATAAAAGACTTAGCGCAGAATCTCAAATGCGAAACTGCATTTAAACACGGAATTCAACGGAAGTACCTACCACAGATATTAACAGATTTAACGATTATCGTCTAATCTGAAACCTTAAAATCAGTAAACAATTCTGACCTCTTAACGATATCAAACCCTATTTCCGGTTGAAGCCATTGTATTAGTCAAACATATGCGTGTAATAAGTATTCTATGTTTGATTTGCGTGAATGATTTATACACTTCAATTTAATCCCACTTCCACCCCTTAAGAAATATAATGAAAATATTTCCATAAATTTTATCTTTTATTAAAAACTAGAGTTGCAGTCTTTTTTCGGTTACGAACCAATTTCATTTTTTAAGTCAAATTCAACTTTTGCAAACCAAGTTCATTTTTGCGTAAACTAAATTCAACTTTTGCTTGGGTACTTGATTAGGAATATTTTAAAATCTAAAAATGAATTAATCTGAAAATGGCTACAAGAGAATCAAGTTCTGGAAGTCCGCGCTGCCAACGAATTTGTACCGGCGAATTCAAATTAGGTCATTAGAAGTAGTATAAAAAATTAAATTTTGAATTTCGAACGTTATATTTTTTATTATTAAAGCTGAGGGAAAATTGTAGAGAATGAATTTGGTTTGCAAAATATAAGTGATTTTTAAAAATTCATCTGATTTGCAAAAGGTTAAATTTGATTAGCAAAAGTTGAATTTGATTTGGAAAAATTGAATTTGATTTGCAAAAGGGTGAATTTGCTATAGAAAATTAACTAGAGCGAAAAAAGCAAAAACGTAAGATGTAAGCAATCTCAAGTAGTGAAAGAAATTAACTTTAAGGCTTAGTGCTGTATCTGTATAGTATTTTAAGGACACCATGTTAAAAAAAAAATTTTATGAAAATGTACCACTGTGTTCAAAAATTAAGGTGAATTTTGTTGTAAAATTAGAAATTTTTATTTATTCTTCCAAATCGATTTCGTAAAACTCGTGAAGAATCAGTGCAAAATTGAGAAATTTTGGCACCAAACGCGATTTGACTCTTCTGAGGCACAAATGATCCTTCAAAATTGCTTGCGCTGATCCAATTGATATTGCAAGCATGTCGGCAAGGTCTCGAATTGTTAATCGACGATTTTCGACCACCAATTCTTTGATTTTCTTGATGTGTTGCTCATCAATTGACGTCGATGGTCGTCCAGAGCGTTCCAAGTCATCAACCCGTTCTCTGCCTTCTTTGAAGTCTTTGTACTACTTGTAAACATTTTTCTGTGACATAGTCTCGTCACCGAAGGCCGTTTCAGCGGCGGAAATTTCATTCCATAAGCAAAATTTAATAGCACTTCTTTGCTCAACAAAATTCGACATCGTAAAAATCGCCAGATTCACTTTTCTTTGTTCACAAAACCAAACATAAACTAAAAACTAATGATGATATTGACATGCAATTTGTCACAGATGTCACTAACAGTCCTACCAACTTGAAAAAAAAATTCATTTGTCCGATTCGGTTAACGCGGGAAGTTTAAATTAAAAATTGACCTTACCTTTTGATCATAGTAAAAAAAATCATATCAAAAACAATATTTTTTTATATTCAAATTCAAATTTATTAATTGGAGAATTCCAAAATTTGTCTTTAAGAAAGCATATCAATATTTTTTTCTGTACTAATAAAACTGTGTCCTCCCACAACAAAATCAATTTAATCGTGGGCAAATCAAGTTTTAGAAAACATTAATTATTGAATTAAAATTTCATTAATTTGCATACGGATCAAATTAAATACCTTCCAAAACTTTTTAGTTTCTTAAAAAAACTCGCTTGTAAAATGGCATTTCTTTACACAACGTATGCAATTTTAAACAGTTTTTACAATGCTTTTCCACTAAAATTGTATGTTTGTCTTACTCGAATTAAACGAAAAATTATGAATTATGGATTATAAATATTCATCATTACTGGACCATTACTATTCTTGCGAGCAAATATAGGTCATTAATAAAGCGGTGCTATATTTAACTCTATTTTTGATAGAGATTTCATTTGGATTCATTTAATATTTGTAGTCCTCACTTCCCCAAGGAGATTGTTTATATGCCATGATGATTTTTGGCAAACGTGTTTTCTAATCCTCTGGGGACTCTAGTCGCAAAGGAGGCGATGTTCAAAATAACGAATGTTAAAAATTGACTAAAACGAATTCTTCTGAATGTAAAACTTTTTGTATATCTATTACTAAATGCGCATTTTATATGATAATTAAGGTTGTCTGTCACACGATGAAACACCTTCGTCACACACCATTATTAATATACACACATCTGACGTTTACTAAGTGCAACCACACATAAGTATATATATTCGGACTTTTGAATGACATTTTATAAGGATTTTATCACATCACTTTGTACTGCGTACTATAAAATTGTATATTACCTAATTTACAGTTGACAAAGGGATCACATTTATTCGAATTGTGTGGCTGGGCGGCTCTCGACAAAAGTTCTTCTTTTAAACTGTGATTGCCGGCATGAATAAATAAACACTGGTAAAATGAGATTTCTTTATCCAGTAATAAATAATTTATTTAATCGATCCCCAAATATATCGGCCGATGTAAAACGCGGTGAAATTAAATATTTATATAATATAGGTACAAAAATATTATTATATGGTATAGTATAGCCAACGAACGATAAATCGATTTAAATTTAGGTCGAGTTATTTCGGTATAAAGGACAAAAAGGTATTATCTGAACTTCACATTTTTTGATACCTTGTGAAGATTTTTAATATTAAATTGGACGGTTTTTTATTCAATGTGATTTCGAAAAATTTCCGAAAATAATTAATATTATCGAACTTTAGAAGTATACGAAATTGTTCATTATATGGTACACATTATAAGGTACAGTATTCTATTTTGTTTCTCAGAATAACAATTATACAAAAGGTGAAAATTTTCGTCCAAAGTATATAAAAAAGAAAAACTTTTGAATTTGACCAAGGTGCCTCGAAATCACGGAAATCAGCAAGCGTTAAATTGATTTTACAGGCTATATCTATTACCATCAATTATATTTCAAAATCTCAATCGAACTACTTTTGAAGATGTTGATGAGTTTATTTTCTTTTTATTTTTGAACACCTTTCGATGGAAAGGTCTATGCGCACGTACGGTTCACTTAAATCCATCTCTCACCTGATTATATTATTTATTCTTACATATATATAGTTAAGCAGGTGTATTAAACTGAATCGATTATTTTTGGAAATTGTAATGTTAGCCCCGAGTTTTTCTCCTATAAAGAGATGTACTATACCAATGTTCAGAATTGTCGATTATACGCTTGATCTAGTTCGTATTGGAATTTATACAATTTTTTGGTTTATTGTGAGATTATTGGCGTGTTTTTTTTGGGAAAATAGGCACGGTTACCATGTGATGTTTTTTTGGGAATTCTATCGGCCACTTTTTTACTTTCTGAAAAAAAAAAACGATTTTTATGCCCTATGGTAGATACTAAGATACCACCAGAGGGTATATTAGTTTTGTCACACATTGAAATAACCATCGCAGAAAGGATTCAAGGGTGTGGTTGTGTAGGGAAGCCAAAGTTATATCGATTTATGTATGTCACTCCGTCCGCCTGTGTATGTTACAAGATAACTCAAAAACGCGTTATTCGATTTTTTGCAAATTTAGATTGTATGTTGGTTAATACTTAACTGGATTTGGTATTGCATTTCAGCAAAATCGTCCAAGGAGGGGCGAAGTTATTAGTTTTGTCGTTTTTTAATATGGTTTTCGGATTTAATTGTAAAATATGTGAACCAATTTTGTTTAAATTAATTATGTTGGTTAACTACATAAATGGACGATACTGTTAAATTTCAGTAAAATCTGTCCTAATTGGCAGGCTAGACTGATGCTATCAGGGTATGGGTTACCAGCAAATTAGATGAAATTTAGAAAAGAGGAAACAAAGTTATGAAGAAAATCCTTGAAATTTTGTTAGTTTATACAGTTTTTCTCTCCCATTTTTACCATAGTTCATCGGCTATAGGCCGATTTTCTGTTACAATATGTTTTTAATCTATGTTCTTATCACCTTTAATTCCGGATGTTGGTATGACTGAAATTATTTGATGGAACGCGTAAAATGTATGGTAACCGTGCTTATTTTTCACCAAAAAAAAGCCATATAATTTAGCTTTAAACATTTTATATATAAAGTAAGCGTACCAATTATCGACATGTATAATAAATTGGTAATTTATTTTAGAGAAATGGAGGTAACTTAAATTGCTTTTAAGAAAATAGTATAAATTCGATAGAACATACTGGACTAGGTCGATAAATGGGAGATTTACCTACCTTATACAATATATTATTAGATGTGCATGGTTTTTATGTTCTGTATTATTTTATAGAGTTTCAAACGATTTTGGTTCAAAATGATAAAATAAATAAAATGGATAATAATATCATTCTTTAACAGGACAAATATAATAGAAGAAATATTTAAACTCCAATTATTAACTTAAGATAACTTATAAGTTCAACATTATCAGAATATATAATACATGAGTGTTTATTCATAGTTTATATACAGATACAGTCAACTTTGAATTAAATAGGTGTTGTATAGATTTATATAAATCCTTATATTAACTTATACTGTATATTATACGTCAATAACTTAACAACTGAATTAATCATAATAATTTCCTTGTTTTTTTGGAAAAGGGCAACCAACAAACAGCACACACCGAAATATTACTTGAAATAAAACAAGAAAATTAAAAACCTGCTTTAAATTCCATCCAAATTTTTGATTCTACAAAAAACCGTCATAATTGCATTGCGCATAAAGATGACGTTCAGTGTAATTTGTTTACTCAACCAGATGAAGTTTTTAATAAGGAAGGTCAATGAATTTTTGTCAGATTAACAGAGAAATTTTGCAGACACATACTAAAGAAATTTATGGAAAATGTGAATTATACCCAGAAATATTGAATATCATTGAAATTACTAATAAATATCTGTATTTTCATGAAAAAAATCTCCTTGATTGACAATAAACATACTATTTGTGGAATCGGTCTAATAGGCGTTTAATTCGGTCATTCATCCATAAAACAATAGCTCACCATATCCATCAAACTAATTCCGTGGTTTAATTGTGCAGCTGATATTAATCTTTTCTTCAACCAGAATTTTACAATTATCGGAGCAATTTTTCCACCTGCGATTTTATACCGTGTTTATATACAAATAAACGAATTAAAACGGTTCAATCAGATCTTTCTTTAAAATGATATAGGGGAGACAAGGGAAATGGTAAGACAATTTTGATTCGCGCACTTAAATTTTACTAAATTGGAGATTTTCTTATTTATAAAAAAGATTTCCGGTATAATAATGGCGATAATGGCGCAGGTTCGGACACACGTTGTTTAGTTAAATGAACGATTCAACGATCTACTCAACTCAAATCTCTCCTATAGGAGGGATGACAATAGAATTTATAAAACTGAATTCTATTCTATGCAGAATGATAGTACATATTGTACATTTGTGGGTTCAAAGGTTATTATTGTTGTAGGCAGCAGCGCATAGTCTATATCCATACTGAATGTTGATCAAATGAAAATGTTATTTTCTTCACGCGTAGTTTTGTTTACAAGTATGTAGTAGAAAAAAGAAAATTATGAAAAAACTACGTGAATAAACTTCAATTAGTATTTCTCTAAGTAGACTATCATTAAAGCTACTGGTGTAAAAATATAGCAGGTAACTTATATAGCTTTTAACAATCTGTTATCTAATTTTTGAGATCTCTTTAAAAAGTATACGCAAACGGCTTTATTATAGGTCGTTGTGTAACGGTCGTTCTAAAGAATATTATTTTCTTATATGCAATGCAAATCATGCCGTGAGCCTTAAGCCACATAACGAAACTTGACCCCGCTATTAATACTTACATAAGTCCGTGCTTGTGAACTAATGCGAACGTACTATATGGTACGTGCCGAACAACCACCGAACTACACTTGCTTGTTTTTTTTTTTTACACAATATAGAGATACATATATGTATATTTATAAATACGTAATTTTATGATTCTATTATGTTGTTGGGTAAGTTGAAGAAAAACAAAACTTACAAGAAACATTTTGAAATTATGAAAGGTGATTTTAACTTGATATAACATGTATATGTGCGTAATAACTCTCGTAGAATCGTTCTTAAGATATTCCGTGTTATATGAAAATTCAAAAAAATGCGTCGATACAAAAACTTTGTTATCTGAAAAAGCTCTCTTGCCGCATTTGCTGAAGCGTGTTTGAAATCGTATAATGAAAGTATCGTCTTCAATGACGGTTACAATGGATGTAGAATAATCTATCCGTTTGTGCGACAAATTGATTTCACGAAAAAATTGCGCAAATGAAACTGAACGCGTAAATAGAGACCACGCGTAAATGGAGACAACGCGTTAATGAGAAGATTACTGTATTTTTACACAGAAACATATAGTGTCAGCCCAATCTCCGCCTCTGAATTTAAACATTGCATAATGCAATGGTTGCAGCTGTAAAAGTTACGAGCCTTGTTCACACATATAAGTGAAAGTAGCACACAATCTGAAGTTTTTTATGCTGCTGCAACCTTAAATGCTGCATTCTTAAAAAAAAAGTTGCAGAGGTGTTCACACATAGCATGCAGCTTTTATTGCTTGCAACTTCCTCGCAGTTTTTTTATTGAGAAGAAAAAGACGACGGCTCCAAAAAAGCAAAAGAAAATGCTGGGTAAAAAAATGGATAAAACAATGTAATAATTTATTACGCGAATTACATGTTATTTTTTAAAAATTGTTTGCCAGCATATGATTTTGATTATCTTTTGGAAAAACTTAGACCCATCATCAAATTTTAAAAGCTTATCAAAAACAATAACACTGAACTGTCAAAAAACTTGCATGCAGCAAAAGTGTCAACCATTTTAATATTTTTTTTTGCATACGCAACTTTATTTTTTGTTATTCACACGTTGAATCTTTCCAGGATGCGCGCAATATAAAAATCTTCACACTATACAGCATTCTAGTTTCGCATCTTTTTATACTGCGTTGCAATAAAAATTTTGGTGTGTGATCTTAGTTTCAGTCATTGTATGTAAATAATTAGCATTTGTAAGGTTTACAAATTTTTTGGTTAGTACACTACGTATGTTCTGAGGAGGCTAAGATTTGATTCCTGGCTTCCGAGATTTAACGTTTATTACTTTTCTCTTTATGTCAGTATAGTATTATCATATACTCTCTTTCCAAAAAAAGAATTCCGGTAAAAATAACCGACTTTTATTTTTCAGGAAGAGTATTCTAATATTTTAATGCAATTCAAAACATGAGAAAGTTGTCAGGAAATTATTAATAATAATAATAATAAAAACAATTATAATAATATGAAAATCGAAAAATTCAATGAAGATAGTTACGCATCGAGAAAAATTTTGTTTTATCAGATAATAATAATATTTTCTGATAGTCGTTTGATTTTGAACATCTATATATGTAGATATGGAAATTGTAAATAAAATGTGTATAAATTGTATATTTACGTTCTTATACAATATCATTCCATTTTTTTCGAAGAAAATTGGTTTGTCTGCAAGAGAAGTTAAACCAACAAAAGAGTTCATAAATCCTTGGAGGATTTCATGCCCACTCTATGTAGGGTAGCAGATAAATCATAAAAGTTTCTCGAGACTTTTTTTTGTCCTCCTACTATATTTTGCAAAGGGATGGAAAACAACAGACTGATGAAGCATATATATATAAATATATATACAATTTATATTGTATATATGAAAAAATGAAAATATTCTCTAAAGAAATCACAAGTACAATTTCTCCAACAAGAAAAGAAAGTTTCACCTCTCAGCTTTCACCTGGTTGAAGTTTTTTGCATTATTTACGACTTTATATAGTTGCTCTAAAATTTTCCGATGTTCTTTAAATAAATTAGACATATGATAAAAGGAATTTTAGATGATATTTACATCATCTCATAATTTTCTACAACATATTCATAATATCGGTTTTCGATATTGTACATAATATCTCACTGAAATTATTACAGTTTATTGCATGTTCTACAAATTTCTTACAA
Organism: Xylophagus ater; assembly: GCA_963422695.1. Classification (NCBI taxonomy): domain Eukaryota; kingdom Metazoa; phylum Arthropoda; class Insecta; order Diptera; family Xylophagidae; genus Xylophagus; species Xylophagus ater. The sequence continues at coordinate 41,342,085 of OY730478.1, forward strand.
AATTCTTTATACCTCGCATCAGCCCACCTAACATCATGTAGCTAAATTGTACGTAAATATTTTAATTGGCTATAAGCGAATTCTGTGAATACTTTATGTAATACCTGTGAGCCTTGTTATTATTGTACTATGTATAATATATTTCGTCAATATTCATATCACGAACTGAAATTGAATAAAATTTCACTTCACCTTGCATATTTTTTGGTAATCCACAAATTAGGGAAACTATATACTTAAATATATGTATATACTTATATACTTCTTATCTGTAAATAATCAAATGCCGCACAATGGGGTCATAAACAGAAATTTCCGGCGAATAAGGTATCTAGTTGTAATTTATCACGAGATTAATGTACAAAGCGGAACCTTTTGTCTTTTTGCAAAAAAAAAAAAAAAATATCAAAAAGTAGATATCGCTCAAATTAAAAAGTTGTTTATAAAAATATAATCTGTATCTTCTATATATACATTGCAATATACAATGTGAATACGTGAAATACATAGAATTAACGTTATTCAAATACCTCCCACAACGCAATTAAAGATATTATATATTACCATGCCATATTATATTGTTCATAACCAGATCATTTTCGTACAAACAAATCTAACCAGTTTTAAGTGCCAAAATTTCAGCAATTTTCTTATGTCTTTCGCGAAACAAAATTTATGTTGAAACAAGTAACTATATATGCGCGTAACTATATGCCTTCAGTAGAATTTATATAAAAACACAAAATCCAAAGAACAATGTAAAGATTAATAAAAAAGGTCATCGCCGCCATACATCATAAAGTGCTACTCTGCATTGTCCACTTAATAAATAAAAAAAAAAAAACAACAACAACAAAAGTACTTGCACATCATATATGATTACGTTAAGAGTTACAAGAAAAGTTTATGACCTCGTTATAAGATGGCCCAACGAAATAAAAATCCAACCAGCAATTGTCGCATTTGTAGATTTTTTGGTGGTATACAATAAAGTCACGGGGCTAGAGAGTCGAGCAAATTTTTAGTTGAGATATAATTGAATTAAATACGTTGCACAACTACGTGCTCTGCATTTAATGTCCGAACAAATTTATATTGAAATAAAATTTGTGTAATAAAGTTCGTGGGCTTTTATTCTGACACCGCCAGTAGTAAATTGTTGTAACTTGTACTTGTAATAATATTATTACTTATTTATATTTGTTTTATCAGAAATCATATTTATATAGCAATTTTCAGCAATTAAAATAAATAAATGCATAAATAAATAAAATAATAATGTAACTATAATAAATGTACTTCACGGCCAATAAATAATGCCAAAATGATTATTTTGGCGGTAATAGAAAATAGACTGTGAATTTTTCGCCTAAAATTTGTGCTAACTGAAGTTTGGTGGGCGAAAATTTTTGAATCTTTCACAGATGGCGTTGTAATTTTTGAATATCATATTTCTAACCATATGATAGCTACTACCAGAGGTTATAATAGTTTTGTCACTACATTTGTAACACATAGAAATAATAATCGGAGAAGGGTTTCCAGGCTATAGATGTGTAGAGAATCAAATGTTATATTGATTTATGCATGACCTTCCGTTTGTCCGTCCATTCGCGTACAAGATAACTCAAAAGCGCGTTATTCGATTTTGATGAAATTTACAATGTTTATTCCTTAATTCGATTTAGTATTGTATTTCAATAAAATCGAAGATATATTAAGCAAAAACCAGGGTGACCAGAAAGTCTTGTTGTTTTTTTAATGGCTTTTCAGACTTAATCCGAAAATTTGTGAAGAAATTTCGTTTAAATTAATTAAAATACATACGTTGATTACATGAGTGGGCGATATGTTAAATTTCACTACATCGGGTTAAGGATAATAGAAAATGAAATAGTTGTAGGAGAAAATAAGCCTGTTCATAAAGTTTTATTGATGTACTTGAAATATTATTAGTGTTAGCTGTCCCATTTCTGCGATAGGGCATCGTTACTATATGTTTGTTTTTCTGGCTTCAAAATCAGATTAATTTGAATAAATTTATAAACTAGTGGGGTTACAGGTCTGCCTTCTAAATATATCTTTCAAAAGAACGAAGAAGTGCCCTAAAATACGGTATTACTATACGGATATAGTTTAATTTGTTGCAAATAAAAATAAAACAAACTTTATCAAAGATATAGTATTTTGTCTCCCAGATACTAACTCAGTTTGTTTCTTTAATAAAACAATATATGTATTTTAAAAAAAAAGGAAAATCAACACCATTCAAAATCTCAATCTGTTTGGAACTCATTGCTAGAATTTATTTGATAAATAATGTAATTTCCGGTAGGAAATTCTTTGTGAACTCCTTTTTCAAATTACCATTCTTTTCTTTTTCTTTCGTCAAAACACCACGCTCATTTTCAATATATGAAGGACGTTTGGTGGTATAGAAGGAATATCGAAGATTTGGAGTTCTCCGGTATTCCATATAATGGTATCATGTATTATTCCACAAACATATGTTTGTAGTTGATGCGCACATGGAAATATCATCTAAAGGGAAAAAGAGACGAGCATGTAGTAATTTCCAATTGGATGTATCCTTTTGGAGCACTTTGGAGCATTATGAGACTCTAAGGAACAATTCAATATGTCCCCCGAGACAAGAAGAATATTTCGTATCCACATATATATACATCGATATATATATATATATATATATATGTATATATATGTTTTTTGTGGGCATCTCATATAATTTTGAACTCCCACACACAATAAAAAGGACCTGCCACACATTCCCCTAGTCCATATATGAAAATATATATTCAGTTTGTGTATAGGATGAACACATGCCTACCAAACTATACAAGGCTACCCTCATATAATAATGTTGCTCTCAATACGGTGATTTCGAATCTTATTTTCCATATCTACATCATACTCCTATATACCTACATATTTTGAGTTCCATCAACTACAAGACCAGATTTTTTCTCTTTTCCTTTCTTGAATTGAGTTTATTTGAGATTTGCGGCTGAATTTACACTTCTTTTTGTTTTTAAAGTTATAGTACGTACAAAAGAAGGAATATACTTGCAAGTTTTGTGATTTTTTGTTTAAAATTTGTATATATAAGAGCACGAAAATTTGGTTAATAGTTGTAAAGTTACGAATTGTATTAAAACTTTTTCTGTAATTTTCGTCTGAGAAAATCGATCCAGTCTTAATTTTAGGCTTAATGTTTATAAAACAGGCTCCTTTCTTCAATTTCAATTTAAGCACATTTATACTATAGTTTTATGCCTGCATAGGATTTATTTTTTATATCCAAATAAGTTATTTCAAAGAAAATGTTCTCACTAAAACAATTCAAAGAATTCTATTTCATATATACCCATTCAGTTATAAATTCCGTTAAACTAGTTTTAATATGTATATTGTATAATCCATACGTATATATATGTGTATATCTATATGCACATGTCCATACGTATATAGTATAAAATAAAGTAAATCAAGATCTCTGGGATATCAAAAGATGTGACATTTGATATTTTATCGAGATAAGGTGAACCCTATTGTGCACTTTTCGCCGTTTATGAAAAAAAGGAATACATAAAGCGGGATTTAATTGTTTCGTTGTTGTTCAATGAATAATATTGTTGTCTTTATTGTGTATCCCATGGTCATGAGATATACTATAATGAACTATTTATAAATGTGCCACTTATAGAATTTGTGTTGGATATACTTTTTTTTGTACTACTCCTCCTTTAAAAAAAATTAAAAATCCATAGAATCTTTTTTTTATTAAATATTATTCAATTGTTAGGCCTATTGCGCAGCCACATCATAACAAACCGCCTTCTTTTCATGCCATCAACTATAATAAAAACTAAAATAAAAATAAATACGATATGACATCAATAAAATAACATATAACATATGGGTATATATAGTATTTATTTTCAAAGGGTGTTATTAGTTTCAAACTAATTTTACTTGGTCTTCCTGAATCCTGATTTTGGAGTTGATAGCCAAAAGAGAGAGCTTAAAAAATGCGACATCTGGCCTCATGATAGCCTCATTGTCCACCAATGCCAATTTGCCTTTTCGAAAGGATAGGTTAATCCCAAAAATTCAACTAATTGTAAGTTCAGAAACCGTATGAATTAGGTACAACTTCAATTTCGTTGTGGGGGCACAATTCACAAAAGTAACAAATAAAATTCCTACTGAACCCCAACTACACTGCAAGTAATTTTAAATAAGCTATGTTATGGACAAATACCACCAAAATTATAAATATTAGTTTAGGATAAAATCAGTTTTTCTTCATTCCTGTAAAATTTGCACTTTCTGTACTGTGCCGATTCAGTTGTCGTTGTTGTAACTGGCGGGATATTAGAGACTATCAAAATACTAGTCAAAGGACGATTTAAATTTTGTGTGCTTTTGTTTTTGATAATTTTTTTCTTAACCGCAGTTAAAAGAATAAAATTCTGGTATGTATACATTATGCATATGTTTCACCACCCACTAAAATCATGTATGTATATTCATATGCTTGTTGCATATTATATCCGCAAATGCAATAATAAAAGTAAAACAAAAAGAAAAACAAACCACTATGAAAATAAGACTTACCAAACCAACAAAACTTTAAAAAAAAACAAAAGTGTAGGTAAAATTCATATTGCAATCGATGGACATATTTAATAAAGTTGAAATGATAAAAGAAAAAGAAACAAACGTATAGTATATAGAAAGCAAATGAAAAAACAAACAAAAAATCTAAAATAATAAACTTACATATATGAGAAACATGTTCTTATACTTTTTGAAATGCGAATATGAAAAGACAGGTTAAGAGAAGTCTGTGAAGTACTGTTTTGGGTTTTTAAAGGGCAGTTAGCCTGTATTGAAATTACTCTCTCGGGTTAGGTGTAGAGCACCCAAGAGTGTCGTGACCATCTGAATAAAACACCCCAAACAGCAATTGTATACTATACTTAAATGTAGCAGCAGCATCTCTACCAGTATCTTTTCGTCATATATTTATATGAACGAATAGAATAATGTATACATATACAATATGATACGTACATAAAAGTCTAATGCCCCAATAATGCTGGAACAGTTGCTCATATGGATATGTGCCTTCATCTACCCTTCTTTATCATATACAATTTTTCTTAAAATTTGTTCACACTAAACCGAATTATATTCCGATACTGACAGCCAATATAGCGTATTCTGGATATGATGGTATATTTTGTTGCGGCTTAAACAAAGTCATTTTATGTTTCAAATATGTAAGTATATATAGTTATATATACATATATTCTCCGATATGTGTGGATTATAGGTTCTATATGCCGTAAGAAACAAATTGTATATTTCTACTTATTTTTTCTAATGGTTTTAATTTGAATTGAATTTTAGATTTTTACTTTATTATAAGTATGAATATTTATGTCCTGAAATTAACTTAAAAATTTAATTCGGAGGTCAATATTTTATATTAGTTGATATAATTAGACTAAAATAAAACTTGAGGTAGTGAAGACTTTATTCTCATGTACAAACTTTAATTTTATTGCTAGGTTCTGGAGTATTAAAAGCATTGAAATTACGAATCTTTTGGCTAAAGAAATATTTGACAATAGTATATCCACCCAAAGCTTAGTCTTACGTAAAGATAAGCATGCAACGGATTTAAAAACTCGACACTGTTAGCTACCAAAGCAACAACAACAACCTCACGTAACCTAGCATTTGAAGACAATAATAAAAAACCTTCTCATCGAATTTTCTAGGCGAAGGCCTACTGAAAAGATGACTTTCGAAATCCCATATGACTGACAAAATTAACCACTTCGCAATAGTGGATCAACACAGAGAGCACAATAGGTCCATGAGTTGAATGAAGGATCATCAAGACCTCTGCAATCCAGTACGTAACAAATAATAATAATGGCGGAAACCGTATTATTAAGCGTTAATATGTATATATGGTTATGGGAAATCGACGCATCTTTGATGCTGGAAAATGTGTAAGTTGATACTCCCCAATAAACTATGTCGAAATATAATTCAACTGTTTCTATCAACCCCAGAGACATAATAACCTAAGAAACTCTTGATATACTGTACATTAAATTTTATAGCAATGAATACTTTGTGATTCACATGGAATAGAAATTCAAATTTCGTAAAACTATAAGAATTACCAAATTCTACTTCTTTATCTAAATTAAAGAATTCGACTAAGCATCATACAATATATAATATAATATACTATATGTTATAATATAAATCAGATTGGTTTTCTTCTGTTTTTCACGAATAAATTAAGATGAATTCCTATTATGTTTGCATCTACATTTACTTTATATGATAATTAACATATCCAAGTAGTTATAAAGAAAATATATCGGAAAGGACATGTCTGACGAATGCAAATGTTTCTCATTTACGTGCAGTTATAAATCACTAATTATTTGACATAGCTTCCATTCTTAAACTTATAAACACAAAAACTCTACTTTATTATTCTACGTAGAATGTATCTACGCTTAAAGTTGAAACTGTTAAAATTTAAACGGACTAAGTCCGGTAGATTATACATTATTAACCCATACTATAGGTATTAATGAATTTACCTTTTTCGGCTAGCTCATATGTGATTTATCTTGCAAAACATAAATAATTCACTTTCTATGTGAGGATGTCGTTTTAATTTATCATCCGACATTAAAATTTCACTTTTAAACTAAATCCTTGAGTCATGAAAATTCAAAAAAAAAAAAAAACAATATGTATTTTGTAAAAGAGATATACAATAATATGTATTACAGAAAACTCGAAAAGATGAAAAATACATATATGTGACATAGGGTAAAAGAACCTGTCTTTGCATACTTAAGGAATTTTAAATATTTCCAAACTTTAGAGAATTTTATGTTCTAATTTAGTTGTCGTATACATTTCTTACATAAATGTAATATATTTTATTGCGTTTCAATAATTATAATAATAATGAAAAATATTCTCGCTTTGGTTCAGTATAAGCAGGTCCGTATCTAGGATCTGTACACCCCTAGGCTGAACCGCAAGGAAACGAATACTACACTTTCTACTATCTGAGTATAAGATACTTTCCTCCAATGGTTAGGCTAATATCATCAGTTTCCAAAGTATATATAAATTATGTTTATTGTTCATTATGTCGAATGTTTTGGCCAACATATTAAGTAATATTTTATTGTTCACATTTGAATGTAACTTTTCTTATTTGCATTTAAAGTGCAATCTGCCCGACTAATGTGTGTCTCGTTAAAAGAAATTTTAACCTTAAGTAAGGATTAACCTTGTGACTGCTAATCTTTCTAATATCATTAAATATCTAGAGTGTGATTGAAACATTAGCTGTGTTTTTTCGTCGGGGCCAGGGTCTATTTTGAAAAAAACGATGTGGGTCTCGAAAAGAAAAAAAAAATTTTAAAAAAAAATTCAACTTTTTCGATCATTTTTTAAATAAATTATGCGTAAATAAAATAAATACTAGCAAATTCTCAAATATCTTTTTTGAATGATATTAAAAAATCATTTTTTTCACGAATTTATGAAATTGATTATATTACATTATCCACATTTATATTGAAAACGATGGCTGCGCCATCTCTTACAATTTTGGGTAACTAAAATCTATCGGATTCTCAAGCCCTGACCCCGATAAATATTTGGGTTATGTTGCTGTTGATTTTACATACTATGAAGCAGACTCTGACCCCGATGAAAAAAACGCAGCTATAAAAGTCAAAACAACTAAAAATCAAAATAAAAAGGAAATTTGAAATATTCTTTTACACTGCAAAATGTTTGCTAATTGAATTTAAACCAAAGTAAATTTAATCAACATCTAACCCACTCTTATACTATTATATACAATGCAATCCTTGTGCATATCAAAATATTCTTTTGAGTAAAAAAATTAAAATTTAATCCAATTTCTCTTTCTAAAAAAAATTCCACTTGAAAATTGTGGTTACTGTAGATAATATAAAATTAGCTAATTTTTGCCGTGTCTTTGTATTTAGTTAATAAAAAATACATGAATTCAATTTCACTGTAGAATTTATTGGGCTTGATTTGTATAAAATTGTTTATAGAAAAACAACCATTTATTGCTAAACAAAAAAGGTATAATTTCACGATTAAAGGGCGAACCTCTAATTTTTCTGGTTAATTACAGCAGACACATTTCTTTGCAGGTGGTTAGGTAGACTTTTGTATATACGTGTATATTGATTAAAAAGGGTTAAGATATACTTTTCAACTTTTTATTAATGTGGTTTAATCGGGTTTATAAAATTTAAAAGACGAAAAACTGGTTGAATTTACTTTGAAAACAGAAACTAAACTTACCTGAATAAAAACTGTCAGAAGTGTTGTCATCCTCATCGTTGTTAATGTCATTTATCTCACAAATTTCGGCGGATAGTGGACGTATTTCAAATTTTTTTTGTGATACAACTTCTTCTGTTTCATCAGTGGGGTGTTGTTTTTCGTTAACATTGTCATTTTCCTTACTTTTTCCATTTTCCTTATCATTGGATCCTTCAGCTATATTTTCTATGGTTGAATTTATTTTTCCTATATAGAAAAAAAATTGATATAGTAATAAAAGTTTTTTAATAACAAATTTTAGATAAATATAATTTTGACTTTGCCTATCAGAATAAAATTCAGTCAAAAAAAAAGCATTAAATAATAATTTGTGAATTTATTTTAGGATACATTAGAATGGTTGGTTCTAATTCTAGATTTTGAAATTAAGGCGTTAAATTATCTCGAAAATTTTTCAAAAATATTTTGGATATACTTCTCAAGTTTACGCTTTTAAGAATATTTCAAGACCTGATGGATTTAAAAATTCCCATAATTAATGAATTTATTAACTGTAATACTAATTCTTAAAAATTATCGTAAGGTCGCCAGTTTAAACACTGTCTACCCACGTCGAAAACGCAGAACATTTTGATAACTTTAAGTTAATTCTCTGAAGAAATGTCTTGAACGTACTTCCGACAAGTACTCTTGAAATGAACCTTTCTTTACAAACATTAATTTTATCCGCACAGGTTAATATATTGTACCCATTTTTTTAGGCAGTGCAACCACTTAAAACGTTTTGGGATTTGGCATATCAAATTTAATTGAGAAAAAAATATCTTTAGTCAAATTCCTCTAGAGAAGACTCCAGATAAGAACAAATGCATCCACATTACGACAACAAATGAAGAAAAAAACATTTAATCGATGAACGAAAGAAGAAATGAACGCTACACTATACATATTATAGCTACACTAAAAATTAAGAAAACTTAAAAAATTATGTATACGAAAGTTGAATGATTTAATACCATTTTTTTCATATATTGGGTTAAACCATAAATTCTTTGGGTTATCAATCATAAAAAGTCTTCCTGAACGTGAAGCTTCCAAATATACATCTATGACTCACAAGTTCACAAATCAGTTTAGGTACGTTCTTCCATTCACAGCATCATGTTTTTACTAAAATATTTTTGTTGGGTTTGCGATCCCAATACATCGTCTCGTTGTATAATGTATAATCTCATATGAAAAAAAAATTAAACGGACGGAAAAGCACCGAATTTACAACGATACACTACCATTTGCAACAGCAATGGTATACCCTTAATGTTTCATCATGCATTTTCAAATTAATATTGCGTGAGAATAACATGACCAATCTATCGGATTTTCTGAAAATCAGTACATATCCAATTTCCATAGATGCCAAGAAAAAAGATAGTTGAACAACTTAGCCGGACGAACTTTTTGGTTTAATAAAATATTTAAATGTGTATGTGCTAATCAAAAAATACCGAATTATAAATTTCACTTTCAAAAAAATTTAACGAAAATTTTAATGAATTTGATTCTTACCAAGTTATTAATTTCGAATATAGTATTTCAGAAACGCCCTATACTATATAGTCTCAACTGGGAATATTTCTGATTAGTTAGCCCCCTACAGGGAAGTACATCCTTCTCAATTCCCAGTCTACATCACATCTCGTTCCAGTTTCATAAGAACATTCAAATCTCATTGGAACTTACCGACTTTTCGAAAGTATAATAGAGTACGAGTGTAGTGCTTTTTTGTGCTAGAGTTGTGGAACTGCTCTAATGTGTGATAAATCCTTTGATTGAGCATGTGTATAAATACACATTTGGCTTTGTAGTATGTGTTCAGAGAAACTTTCGCGTGTATTATGTATATATATATAAATGTATATGGACGGGAGATGTGTACGAAAGGAACTCAAAGAAAATCCTAGAGAAATATTCAGTCCTGCCGAAAGCTCTTTAGAAGCACTGTAAGAAATAACACCAACAATGTTCATTATTTAATCCCAGTATATAAATTTACATACATTCGTATATTTAAAAAAAAAACAAAAAGGAAGTCAGAAAGGAATATATGGAGAAAATACATTTCATTCCAGCACGATATGGCACTTGTGGGAATTTCATGTGCGCACTTTCCCAAAACACTACAGCTGCTATATAGTCGCTTCTTTTTCGTTTCGTTATCATTTATTCGTTTCTTTAAACCCACTAATTTTATAACCTTCTTTTATTCATCACACTATGGTATACACAGAATCCAGTATTGATAGGAAATCCCAATCCACCTTCGTTGCGATGATGATAACCGCATCAACAGTATAGAACACCCACTTCAATCCATCAATTTTTATCGCTAGGGAATTTCTTGAAATTTGAATTAGAAGTCATGTGTTTACTTTCTTATTACCGCGATGCGATAATTATTTGCAACTCGAACCAATGATGATGTATGATGTACATTGTACACGATGGTAATATATTATTACAACATCTATGTCTGTACGTTGAAATGGTATAATAACTTGATGGAAATTAACTCATAAATGAACATTTTTGACTAAAGCTTCTTCCTTATATAAAGTCGAGACATAACGGAATTCGAAATTTAAAGCCGATTTTGGATTTTCTCAAATAAAGGTGAAGGCCAGAATTCCATTTGAATATTTACAAAACTATTTCAACATTATTGGCAACATTATATGGAATATTTACCTGTTTTAATTTTACTAGTAAAGTACAGGAAAAGTATGCTTTTTGGGAATTTTTATCGACTACTATTTAACTTTGACAAAAAAACGATCTATATTCTCATAAATGTTTATTCTGGATATTAGCATTAGCACTACTGAAATTTACTGGGACCCGCAGCTAACTTAAAATTATGTTTTTTGACTATAAAATGTATAGTATCTGGAAATGTAAATAGATTCAAGTATAAACTACGAAGATCAAATTTATTAAACTTAGTTCATTACTAGATTTAAAGGGAGGTATATTTATGCCCTATGGTAGGTACTACCAGAGGGTATATTAGTTTTGTCACTAAGTGTGTAACGCATAGAAATAATCATGGTAGAAAAATTTCAAGGGTATGGTTGTGTAGGGAATCAAAAGTTATATCGATTTATGCATGTCCGTCCGTCTGTTCGTCCGTCCGTCCGTCCGTACACAAGATAACTCAAAAACGCGTTATCCGATTTTGATGAAATTTAAAATACAAGTTACTTATTCTTTAACTGGATTTGGTATTGCATTTCAGTAAAATCGATAGGGGGGAGGGAAGTTAGTAAGCAAAAACCTGGGTGACCATAAAGTTTTGTCGGTTTTTTTATATGGTTTTTCGGATTTAATTCGAAAATTTGTCAATCAATTTTGTTTAAATTAATTATGTCCGTTAAATACATAAATGGACGATACCATGTTAAATTTGAGCAAAATCGGTCGAAAGACAGTGAAGAAAGAAATAATCCTAAGAGAAAATAAGTCTGTCCATAAAGTTTTTTTGATGTATTTTAAAAACTAATTGACCGATTTGGATAAAATTTGCAGATTAGATTTATGCTAGTAGGGTCTCAGTCAAATTAGAGAGAATTTTGAGAAGAAGAAACAAAGTTATGAAGAAAACCTTGAAATATTGTTAGTTTTGACGGTTTTTTTGTTCCATTTCTACCATAGGGCATCAAAAAATCGGCTATAGGCCGATTTTAAGTTACTATATGTTTGGTCCTAATTTTGAACAAAACCGCTATCAAAATTTTCGCGATTATGGACTTCAGGTGTGACAAATGTAAACAACATAGTTAGGCTAAACATTTTGGGAACTGCACATAGAGAAGTCCGTTTCTATACTTACTTTAAAAAATTTTAAAAGAAAAAAGAAATTAATTTACATAACTGTTGTTTTGTATTCTTTTGAAAATAGTGCAGAATATACGGGGGCATTCCTGATAATTTTCTTAAGGACAGAGCATGTTAATTAAATTAGCTTAAATCATCAAACTTTGAATATATATATAAAAAGCGTGTCCCAAGAATATTCTATTGCAAAATTATCACATTACAAATTTTTAAATGTTTACGTTTTTTTAAAAATTAAAAGAAGGCAAGATTAAAACGAAATTGCACTCTTCACTGGTGAAGTCTCTAAAGGCATCTGCCGAAAAAACTTAAAAAACCGACAAAAGAAATATTCCACAAACCTAGCTTATTTGTATACATATACATATAGTATTGGAGAACTAATATAAAGTATAAAAGCTTGATGTACATATATCAATCCATTTTCAAATTTATCTATTCATTTTATGTAATATCATTTGGAAGAAAACTTGTTATTCTTTGCCAAAACGTAAAACGTTTGCCCCAGGGAATCTCTTTCTTGAACTCATCGTCTCCTAGGTTACCGCGCCTCATGGGAAATTCTATCCGTTTTGGTTAAACTTATAACTTGTACCATTGCCACAGTTCCTATGATGTGCTATTTTTGTTATTACATACAGTAATATAGGTACTACCTATAGTATATTAATACTCGTAATATAAAACTGGATGTATAATTCTCATATGCTTGTTTAGTTCTGTTGCTGCTACTTCCTTCCCAGCTATTTTCAACGGGTTTATAGTATATTCCAATTCAAATTATCAATGGTAAAATGAAACTTAAATAGAGTTAGACAAATTTGTGGCGACAAGAATAATGCTTTTGTAGTGCGATGGGAATATGTACCATATATAGAAACTTTAATAAAACTAAATGTTAATTCATTTATACCATAGTGCATAGCCAATTTTTAAATGTGCTAAGAACACTAGGTTAGGAAGTTACTGACGACCGACCCCAAAATTCAAGAGATTGTATTTTCTGGTTTTCAGCAAAAATAAGCCAGGAATTTACAGAATTTATATGCTAACCTGAAGATATAGCATATGAAAGATTTAAAGGAACCTTCCAAGGAATAAAAGCTATCAAATGATAGCCTACAAACTCTGAGAGTCTGTCGAAATTAGCTAGTTTCTATGTTACATAATTATAAAATCTTTTTAATCATATCTTTTGATAGCTCTATGCGTTTTTTGGTTACTTCTGTCAGTATACTCACAGTGGAATTCTGGACAAGTGACAATTGATTGCCGTTTTCACATAATTCACAAGGCAATTTGTTGCTCAAAAATGATAAATTTCAGGTGAGAACTATTGGGGTGCTACTTTCAAATAATGTTTAGACGATTTTCTAAGTAATAACTTTACTTTGAAGCCATTTCATTTGAAAATGACCAAAGTGATAACCACTGTCACCTTACAGAATTTCACACCGGTGAAGTTCATCTAAATGCCACTCACAAAAATAGAAAATATTATGAAAGCAACACAAATCTACAAAATGTATATACCTACATGAGTTTCGTCTTAAATAGTTCCATTGTATTCTTTAAATATACCCATGTTATACAGGTAGCCATTGAAGGATTCTCTATAATATAATTTTGGGTTGTGTATAATTTTCACCCGCCACTGTTACTCCCTAGGTAGAGTATAAATATAAATTTATATGAGTACCCCCCACACACGAGGGAAACTCATAGTTTGTTGAAGACCTGATGATGATGTTCTATGCGGGATTTCCCATGAGATCACACGAAGGCACAGAACTATACACCCAAGTGCTATCATTGAAACAAATACATGTATATATAATCCCTTAGACCGTATATATACAGAAAAGAAAAAGGATATTATCAAAATACGCATGTACTTTTAATACAAAAAATTTTTGTTCCTACTTGTATATTTCAGTTTTAGGTTAAAATTCTATATTACGAGTATATATAGGTACTTGCTACTGAAACGTCGCGAGCTTTAACATTTTGCACAAAAAATGTGTTCCTATATTTCTTTTACAGTTTTCCTTTTACATGCCAAAGGAAAAGTGCAGTCATATAGATATAATTACAATATTATATTGTTTTGTAGTGGAATACTATATTATATAAAATTTTAATAATTATTGGTATGTACTTACCATTTAATATGTAGGTTTGATGGGTACATTCTAATTCAGTGTTGAATTCTGTTTTATCTTCGGATAAGCATAAATCATGTTGCTTTTCACCTTCGTTATCATCTAAATATAAATATATGTATATAAATTTTATTATGCCAAAGTTAAATGAAAACATTATAATGTGTCCATTCAGTTCGCCTAACCGTAGTAACCGCGGTTATTTTGATATAGATAATCGATCAAATTGAATGCAATTGATACCCTAACCACGGTTCTTTTAAGAAAGACTATTTCTTACTGTTGCTTTGGCGAAGTATGAGTAATTATAAAGTATCCAAAGCTAGTGAAGCAACTAGAATAAAGTACAAAAAAAAACACGTTACAATAAGTGCAAAAGAGCACGGCCATTTTTCAAAGGCAAAATCTATCAGGAAGAGGGAGAATGAAATTTTTTTATAAAATTTCCCATGACTCTTATTTGCTTCTGGTATCTATGCATTTGATATAAATTTCAGCACGTGCTTATCAGTTTAAATCATATTTCTCTGTCACCCATACGTACAATATGTAACTATCTATGTCAGCAATGGATAGAAAATTGTTTGAAAATTTACAGTCGAAATCTGAAAAACGTCATTACGGTAGAGATGGGAAGTTGGGGTACTTTATAGTTACTTATTCTTTTGCTTTTGATTGCTTACGTTTTGCAACTATCTCTTTCTTTGTCCTTTCAACCGTATCCATTCAGTATAATCTAATTTCGGTACCACTAACTGTTTTTTTGACAGGTATCTGGACCACGATTACTACGGTAAACTAAATGTACCAAATGTAAGTGTTAAAGAGCGAGTTTTGATATTATGGATATGAATTCTACACTACAAATAAACGCACTATTATAGTTCTTTCGAGTCAGGTGATAATATGCGAATATGAAAAAAATAAAGAAATGAATATTTAAAAGAGCACACAGGATGATAATTAGAAAATTCAGTGGCAAACTATATACATTAGTAATCTCAATCTTCACTTTAAATTTAAAGGAATATTATCTTTGTCATGTATGCCCACATATTAATCGCGATTGTTTTTATTTTTGGATTTTTTTTCAATATATGATACCTTCTAATTTCTTGAATGTACATTGCACATATATACATATATATTTATGGAATCCAAAAAATGACATTAAATTGAATATTTTATGGTGTAAGGAAAGTAAAATTACTCTATATCCAACATTATTTAACAAAACATACGCTTGTAGGAAATTGAGGACAATGAACAGTTAAAGTCACAAAAGGATGGAGAAATAGATGTCCCTATAAAACTATATAAGATCAGATGTGGATGAGCAAAAGTAAGTTAGAATTTTATGTTTATGTAAATATGTATAAATATATATATATATATATACATATATAAAGAAAAGAGAATAGGAACATTAAAGAAAATTTTTGGTCGTGTTCTCCTTTCTCTATAATATAAGCGCCCATATGTATGCATGCGATTTTCATTTTTGTTTAGAGCTCCCCAGAGTGCATTTCGCACTCAGTTCAACTTCAGTTTTTAGTCTTCTTCACAGTTGAATATATGCGTTTGTTTGTATGTGCGCCCCAACAAAATTATACAACTGTTTGGCGGGAACAGTGAATGTCATAAATATGTGATACACCAATATTTCATGATACTTTTTAAAGTCAGATTTGTAACTGAATATTGTTTAAAATTAAAGAGTTGACCAATGTGTAAAGGAAAATAACTAACGAAAAAACCATATTCAATTTTCATGTTTAGAATATAAATTGCTATTTACATATTTAAAATAATATTAGCTATAATTAATGTTGATTGATACCGAGCGATGGATGTCCTTGTAAGAATAACCGAAAAAATTATATACATATATCTTTTAAATTTTATGAGAAAACAAATCATGTGCGTCACTGTTTACCAGAAAAATAATAATATTATTAAGAGCATCCAGATCAAAACACAAAGTCGACAAAAAAAAATATTTTTCATGTGTATTGACGTTGCCTTCTGTAATACTCCAATGTCCCTTGGGACATTGAATTCTCATGAGGAATAGATGATGGTTTTTGTGTTGGAAAGTTCATATATACATATATATATATATATATAATATAAAAGCAGAGAAATATATTGGAAAATTGGATTGCATATAAACGAAGTCTATATAAATGAAGATGTATATATATATATATATATAAATATTTAGATTGAATTCTTCATGAAGTATATCATATCCAGGCTAATTTCTTCATATTCTGACCACAAATATATTGTTGTTTTTTTTTCACATTTGAAAATTATTATTTATGCCATAGAAATATTTGCATTTTGAAATAAAACTAGATTAAAAAAATTACGTTTTAAAACAGCCCGCGGTTTAGCTTGTTTTCGGCGTGACATGATCACCACACAAACAATTATTTTGGTTTTTAGCTGTTTTTAAATATTTTCAAAAAAAAACAATTAAAACAAAATATACACAGATAATATCACTATTAGCCTAATGTTATGCAATTGAAACCGAAATAACCGGAAATGAGAACCGGCAATTGACATAATCATTGTTTATGAAATGTCCTTAGCGCTCACGTGTATTGCACGTATTGCAATAAGACCGTTTTTCTTTTTGCCTGTTTGAAACCAATAACAATAGTTTCTTTACTCGCCGAACAAAATGAACAACTGAATGGGCATGTTTGAGAAATGTGGATATGAAGAAAAACTTTTCTCTCATTTTATTTTCCTTGTAGAAAATTTACTCCAAGTTTTCTTTTTGGAAAATTAAAACTGAGTAAAAAGAGAATATAAAATGTGTATCTAGTTTTGGCCGATGGTCTATCTAGATCGTCGAGCTTTTCTATTTGTTTAGTTGGGGAATTTCATTTGATTCTTTACATTATTAAATTTTGTCTAAAACTTCCTTGAATATTATTTTTCGACCCAGTGTCAACCACAGGATTTAATTGAACGGGATGAAAATTCTTCCAGATATTTATCTCCGCTTTTGATTGAAAGCTGCATATACATAAATGTGAATTTTTCTGATTAATTTACAAATTTTAGATTTCTCTTCCTTATCTATAAAATTTTGGATGCTGTGGATCTCTCAATCAGAATCACTCACTACTTCTGCGCTTAGCTACCTTTTCAATACAACATGATACTGGTGGTTCATTATAAAAAATATGAAAATATGTAATTACAAGTATATGCATTTTTATTATGAAATTATTGAAAAGTGAATCAATATCACTCATTTTCTCCGGTTTTTAACGGCTTTCTGCTAACGAATAAAAAATTACTAAGCTGGGTTTATCAGGTTCAAGCTATCTAAAGCAAATCTAGTAGTGGTGACAAAATATCGATAATTATCGATAATATCGATAATCGTTAAGTGTCGATTTTATCGATATTTCAGTGCATTATTGATAATTACCGAATTCTGAAAATATTATAGACAGCGATAAAAAAAACTATTTCGATCGGTAAAACAATGTTTTTTATAATAATTTTTTTTGAGGTTAAAAAAATTAAAAATTCTTTTTTTAGAGAAATTATAAAATTAAAACAAATAATATTTTGAAGTATTGTTTTAACTAAATAAAACGAAAAGCAATAAAAATAATAGAAAAAACTGGACAAAATCGGGTACGATTCAAGATTCAAACCAATTTTCTGTTAATTTTAAATTTTCCAAAAAAAAGTTTTGGTTTGCGCCATCTACTTATAGTACTTAGTACATGTCTACTATCCTTCGATAATTTAGCGCTAAATAAGCGCCTATAAAATGCATGGTAAGCGCGAATAGCATTCTCAAAAAAACACAACTACTACTATGGCTTTCCAACTTTTCGCGAACGTTTGCAAGTAACGAGTAATGGCTACTTTTTCAAACGATCCAAACCCAATTTATTCAGTTTTAGGATACAATGGGTTCATCAAGCAGTCCTAAGCGCTTAAATCGAGCAATACGGCTGGATGTAATTCTAACTTTAAGCGCTTAGTGAAATTCTAGCATAAAATTTTTGCTAACTCAAACAGTGTATTTGAGGTTGTTGGACACGCTAAACATGATTTGTATAAAGCAGGGGTGGCCAAGCTCCTTGATAGTTAGAGCCATTTTTCAAAATTTGAAATTTTTCGCGAGCCGCAATTAAATACGTATTTAAAAGGTATACAAAAAAGGTATAAAAAAAAATTTTTTTTACAGAAATTATATTTATTGAAAGCATATAAATAAAAGTATAAAATATGTGTATTGAATTTAAATATTAAAAATTAAACACATTTATTTTACTTCTCTTGATAATTCTTTAAAATTTGGTGAATAATTGGTGGCAGCACTTCTCAGTAATTCTTTGAGATGCTGGTTAGTTAATACTGGTGTTTGGATTTCACGAATTTTAAAGTGGAATAAAATGATTCACATAAGTACGTTGTTCCGAATATTGAAATAATTCGACAAGCAGCCATTTTTAATTCAGGATACTTCGATTCTGGTACAAATTTCCAAAATTCAGTAATCGACGTCGATTTATATTTTAATTGTAGAGCTTGATCTTCTTGCATCTCTATTAATTCTAATTCTCCAGATGCTTTTTGGGTCATAATTATATTGGAAATGGAAAACTCACCTTGAATTATGTTAATTTCAAATGGATTAAAAAAAAATCAAGAGACGATTTAAAATATTTCAAGTCTTGAAATCTATTTTGGAATTCTGTCAATATTCCTTCTAGCTTTTTATATACTCGTTGAGTTTTTCTTGTTTAATATTGGAACAAATTTTTTTAATTCGAGCAAAATGACAAAATGTTTTATTTTTAATGTCCTTTTGAAAAAGTTGTAATTTTTTCAAGATATGTATTAACTGGCTTCAGCCACATTATTAGCTTGATTGTTAAAGGTCACCAAATTGACTGTTGTTTATTTAAATTTGATTTTAAAGAAGCAAGTTTATCTGATCTTAATTTGGAATTTGGTGGATACTGATTAGAAAACTAAGGATGATTGTTGTCATAATGTCGACGTAAGTCGCAGTTTTCGATGAGTCCTATTATTCTTAACTTGGACGGAAATGAAATTTGTTACAACGTTGCACTTAGTCTTTCATATTTGTTGTCAGTGATTTAAAAGATATTTTGAAACACTTACGGAACAATAATAATTTTTTAAAATATAATAGCACAAAAATGTAAAGGGAACTCGGGAACTCGAGCCGCAGGATGGCCCCCTCTGGTATAAAGGATAAACCGAAAGGTATTTTAAAAAATTGTTTCTGGATTATCCAATTTTAATTGAAATTTAAAAAAATGAGTTTGATAAAACTTTTCCATATTCCGATAAAATTTTTATTTCATTTTATTTTCAATTTTTATTTACTCTCGACACTTATTTCGTTTAACAAAAAATATATTTTTAAAAGTTATTCAAATAAAACTAATTTTACGTTTAGCACAGATAACTACCATTCGCTTGATTCAAGCAAACGCTTCCAGAAGTTCAAAAAATTCTAATTACTTAGATTAGGAATTTTGACTAAGCGCTTTTAGAACTGCTGGATGCAGCCAATAACTTGCCGCTCAACTAATGAGAAATAATAATTTAATTTTGCTTCTTTCAATTGAGCATTAAAAACCAGCATTGTTATCTGCGCCAGAGGCTCTCGAATTTTTCCATATTTGCCATATATTAGGTTCTGGAAGTGTGTTTCTGATTTTAATAAGTATTTTCTAAAAGTATGATTCCATGGCATAAAAGTCTTGAATAACGTTTGTACACCTAATTCACATAAATAAAAAGTTTTATTATTTTTAACAATCGAATTAGAGTAACACATAGCAATATTTATTTTTGAAGGAATAGCTATTTGTACATTTTTTTATGTAAGACTGTAAATTTACCCGTGTAATAAACAGAGTTAATGTAATTCTTGGTTTTTATGTTTATTTCACAATGTAGAAATAAAATCGGGGATCTTCGGAAAAGCTTTGGCGACCTCGGTTTGCGACCCATAGTTTGAGAATGGCTATTATTGAAACGAAAAATTTTACCCACTTGCAAATTTTGACAGTCCGTGGTGACTTGGGAAATTTTTTCTTGTTCTTTTTCTATGCTGAGTGAAATTTTAGAAAAAATATATATTTTATTTAAATATAATTTAATAATGATAGTATTAATAATTAAATTTCTTAAATTCTTGAATTTAAACTAATTTTATCAAACAATCTAAAACTAAATATTTTAATTCTAAATATTAATAACACTTTATGGAAGACCAGAACCTAAAATAAGCCGAGACACACCATAAGTGGTGGAAAAGCGCATTCATATAATTCATCAATCTTAAAAAGACACATGATGAATTTATATTATTATATTTTATATATTTTATATAAAAAAAAAGAAATCATCATCATTCTTAAAATACTTTAAAATATTTTAGCGATATGGGGGTATCGTGATTATCAGGGCCGGTCCTAGCTATTTCAGCGCCGGGTGCAGAATGGGTAAATGGCGCCTTCAATACTAAATATACCGTAATTGTAATATACATATTACATATTAAATTGTTTATATATAATTAGATAAGAAAATAACCCAACATAAAAAAAAGTAACTAATTAAAAAATTGTACGAATTTATTTCATTTTTTAAAAATACAATAAAAACAAAAGTAACAGTCATTAGTACAAAAAATAACAAAATATGAAAATAAAGGTAACATTCATTTGTAAGAAATAATAATAATAAATATGGTAATCACATTATCTCTACTCTTCTGGCTTTAATTTCAGAAAACTCTTTTATTAATTTATCAAATTTTAATAAATCAGAAATTTCAGATTCAATTGACAGAAAAGCCAATCCAACAACTCTCTCCTGGCTCATGCTTGATCTCAAATAATTTTTAATAAGCTTTAATTTAGAAAAGCTTCTTTCAGCGGATGCTACTGTTACTGGCAACGTCAGCAGTATCCTGACTGCTATAAATAAATTTGGAAAAAGATCTTCCATGTTTCGCAAACATGGACAGTCTAAAATTTCTATCGGAGTTAGTTTTTTATTCATTATAGCATTGAAATTTTGTACTTCTTCGGCAGAGTTCTATTGCATCAATATCTCTATCGGATGAGCAGGAGTCCGTCAAAAATAAGTGGAGATTTTTACAACAATTTAGAACATAACCCTTTCCCTGGTTTTTTAATTCAAATATATTATATAAAAATCCAAATCTATCATTGTGTTCCTCCATTTGAATAAATCTGTCTTCTAATGAATTAATGGCAATATCAATAACGAAGTAAAAGAAATTTACTTTGAAATTTTGTTGAGGATCTAATATTACATCATCTTGTGATTCATATTCAAAATGTCTTGCTTTACGACGAATTCTTATTTGATTTGGATGCGGGAAATTTGGTTCACTTTCTAAGATATCCGCCATCATCTTTGCTTCATTAAATACTTCTGTAAATTTTTCATCCGACCGGTAATTCTTTAAAAAATTGAAAATATTTTTATGCGTAGAAATACATTCAATTACATTCAAGTTCGGATTTTGCATCATTTTAGAAACAACATTAATTTTGGAGATAATGTCGTGCCATAAAACTAGGCTGCAAAGAAATTTTAAGCATGATATTTGCTTCGATAAACCTTTAGGTGTAGATTGTGTTATACTGTCACGCGTCTTGTCTAAATAAATGTCAACTAAAGCATCATAAACTTCTGCAATTTGAAATCTAAGAGGCTTAATAGCCGATATCCGGCTTTCCCATCGAGTTTCACAAATTGGCTTTAAATTAAGGTTTTTTACGTGTTTCTTAAGAACATCCCAACGACTGACTGATTTCAAAAAAAAATACGTATAACTCTTGAATCAAGTTGAAAAAATATACATTTTCAGTTATACAGTTTCAGTTATACAGTTTCTCCGGAAGATGACGCTGCATCATTTATGACAAGATTTAGAGAATGAGCTGCACATGGTATGAAAGTTGCCCTGTTCACGAATTTCCATTTTTTCATCACATCTTGTTACAAATCTTATTATAACCGATATTTGTTCTATATGGCTTTTATCAGGTGTACAATCAAGAATAATGGAATAGTATTTATTTTTTTTTACTAAACCAATTATATGATTTTTGATGTTTTTTTGTATGAGGGATATAAGTTGATTTTGAATCCGATGGCTAAAATAGTGAAAAGAGGATTTCTTACATCTACAGTTATTTATATGTACTTCTGTACTCTTATCAAAGTTTGCCAATAATTCCATTAATTTTATTAAATTGCCATTATTTCGCTCATGTAAAGTTTCGCTGGATCCACAAAGAGCAAGATTTTGAGAACCAAGAAATTGTAACACTGATATTATTCGTTTCAGAATTTCCTGCCATTTACGTTCCTCAATTTCTACTGAGTTTTGGTGCGCACTGTCAATGGTGATTGCTTTTTTTCGTCTTAAATCTAATTCGATCCAGCATTTCATGCTTCCAAAGTGATCGGAACTAACTTCGTGCCGCTTTAAATGACGGGACAAATGAATCCAATCCGAACTTCCACACACGCTCCAGTTTGTTTTATTTTTTGAAAATAAAATACAAGCAAAGCAAAACACTGTATCTTTGGAAGTAGAATACATTAACCAGCGTCTAGAGCAAGGCTGTCCAACCCGCGGCCCGCGGGCCGCATGCGGCCCAAAGCATGTATCAATGCGGCCCGAAAATATTCAAAGTTACTGAAGCATGTCCATTTTTCTGAGGAATGATTTGTGTGTTTGCGCTCTCGTGCTAAAGCTGCCAAGTGACAAACAACAAAAACAGGACCAGAACAGAAAGCTCTTTCCTTATGTAGTAAATTCTCTTTCTGTTTGCGTTGCTCGCTCAGCTACACTGTTGTGTTGTTTGTCACCTAGTGGATTAAGTGAAGAATGAAACATACTAAGTGTAAAATTAGAACCAACATGTTGGATGAACACCTTGAGAACTGCCTGACAATTGCAACCACGTCAATCGAACCGGATATTGACGGTTTAATTTCCCAACTTCAATGCCAAGCATCACATTCATTTTATGATATGGATTTATACATAGTAATATACTTGCGGCCCAAAACATCATGTTTTCTTCCAATGCGGCCCAGGGAAACAAAAAGGTTGGACACCCTTGGTCTAGAGTATTTTTCACTATTAGATAAAGTACGGCCATAATATGAAGCTCAAAAATGGCGGCCATTGTCGCTGATAGGAAAATTTATGTCCAGTTTTTGAATTGGAGGACCGCTTTTAACCAAAAATTGTCTCATTCGATCACTTATTATTTTCCACTTTCCAGGATCTGTACGTATTTCAGATATGGTTGAAAAGGAACAATTTGATGTAGAAACAGCAACGTTATCCGATTCTTCTTCGAAGCTGACCTCTTGAGTATATGCTTCAATTGACTCGTTTGTATCTTCACTATTAGTTCCTTTTTTATTTTGTGGTTCATTTTCATTAGTGTCTTTTGATATTTCACGTGAACATGAAACTTTATTTAAAAAAGTGCTTAGCGCTCCACTCTGTCTTTAAGCTTCTCTCTCTCTGCATTCTTTCTGTTTTTTATTTTCCCAGCCAGATTTCTTTTTTCTTAAACTTTGTGCCATATTTAGGTATTTGTATATTTTTTTTCGTTTAAACCAAAGTTAGATATTTCGACGTGTCACTATAGTTACAAAAAGTTTATAAAACTCTTTTGTTATTGAATAAAAAGAAAACAAAAACTAACTTTAAAATGTAAATTTTAGTATTGTATATATGAAAATATTTTATTTACCTTATTTTACTATTTCAAGTAATAATTATAGTAATATAATATTTTATATTTACCACAATCGAATTAATTAATATTCGTAATTATACAATTATTACATACTTAGGTTATTTACCAATTAAATCAAAACAAATGCCAATATACTCACTGAAGAAATGCAATATGCGTCAAAGTATAAGTAATAATAAAGTATGGAAAGCTAGCGAAGCAACCAGAATAAGCACAAAAAAAAGCAAAAAAAAGTCCGGGGGAGAGAGAATGAAATATTCCTAGAATCTTATACAATTCTCCTTGGCTCTTATTTTTGTTCTGGCATGTGTGCATTTGTATATAAATTTCTGCCTGTTTCTTTGTTTACTATACATTTTAAAATTACCCATTTGATATTTTTTTTAAGAAATCAAAGAAAATTACATTAGTATTTGTAATATAATTACATTAAGACTAAAATGTCAAAGAATGGAAAAATATAAATTTGTTTGGGAGCAATTCTTCGAACAGACAAATAACGAAAAAGTGGAACTTTTTTAAAAATAGTATGATATCATATTTCTCTTTCACGCATAGTGCAATTTGTTGCTCTATCTATTACTTCGTTTTCATGATTGAAGTCGACTTCAATCCGAATTTCGTGCATGCATACCCAGATCGACTTCAAATCGGATTGAAAATTTAAAATGGGCTATGAAAATAAAGGAAACATAACCTAAAAAAAAAAAATTTGATTAGCAGCGTCTATGAAATTGACGTTGATTTGAAGTCGATTTCAAGTCAATTTTTTATATGGCGCCGTTCAGATATTAATTTTATTCAAAATTTAGTTTTATTTTCCACAAAATCTAATATAAAGGAAACTGAAACGCGAAATTAAAAAAATAACGCTCAATTTAGACGCCTTCTCAATTTTGGCGCTGGGTGCGGCGGCTCCATTGCACCCATGGTAGGACCGGTCCTGGTGATTATATTGGTGCGGAGCACCTGGCCAATTAATAACGCACTTCACAATTAAATAGTTTATTTTTTATTTACCAAAACAGCTCAATAACAACATAAGATCTTTATTATTTTATTTTTAAATTATTTAATTCATTTGGTTTTATAAACATACGTAACTTAGAACAAACATCGATTAAAAAAAGAATAAGAAAAAATCTTCGACTCAATTTAATAACTTGTTTTTTCTAGATGTGGCTTCGTCAAAAACGAAATATTTCTAATTTTGAAAAATGAAATTTTCTTGAAATTTCAATTCGAGCAACCGATGAAATTATTTTAATTCAAAGTGGAAAAAGTAGTTGTATGTTAATTGTTGCCAGACACATTGGTGAAAACTTGGATTTGGCAGTCGCCACAGGGATGAGATTTATACTGTTTTTTTCCTGGAAATAAATTTGTGAATTATTTATAACTAGCTGTACCCGACCACGCGTTGCTGTGGCTCAGTCTGTTTAAATGGAAAAGAAAAGAAAAAGCGCACGTTTCTCGTATATTTAATTTCACAATGCTTGTGGTTAAACAACATTTTTTTTTGTTCCAGTTTCTGTGCAGATATAGAGATTTTCTGGTTTGCCGACTCTAGAACACGCAACATATAAATGTCCATGTGAGAAGCAATCCGTGTCTAGATCTAAACCGCACAATTTTAAAGATTGGCCCTGAGCCTTGTTGATGGTGATCGCAAACGCCAATCGAATCGGGAATTGCAATCTCTTAAATTGAAATGGCATATTCGTTGGAATCATAGGAATGCGAGGAATGAGGACATATTCACCTTTAAGAGGTCCTGTCAAGATTGTTGCTTCTACGATGTTGCTCATTAATTTTTTTACTGCAAGCCGTTGCAAAGCTTTGGCTGGTTGATATTTCACAACATGATAATTGGCACACCGACTTTCAATTGCAGTATGTGCGGTGGCATCCTCGGCAGATCGAGTGAATTCAAAAATTCTGTTGGATAATTAACCGCTTCATCTCCTTCTACAACAGTGTCGACGAACTTGTATGTGACCACCTCGCTTTGAATGTTAGACTGGATAATATTGTTAAGTTCGTAGACGTCTTTGTGCTTGGCCGCAAGAATAGCTCGTTCACTTAGCCAATCGTGATTCTTGTAATTGGTTTGAATACTGGGAAATACTTTTTCAACCAATTCTTTTTTTGACGTCACTAAATTGCAGAAGTTATGAGGCAATAAAATTCATCTTGACGTCAGATCAACCGGCACCTTTCAATTGATGCAATTGATGTGAGAATATCTCTGCTGACCGATCATTTTGCAGCAGGACTCGGATATTTGTAGTTAATTGTAACGTCTTTACGCGTCGCCACAAAGTAGAGTATTTCAGGCAAGCATTTATTTCGTCCGCTGCTGTTAATCGAGGAATTACAGGTAATGTTTGCCTGAAATCTCCTGCAAGCAATGTTAATGCGTTCTCAAATGGTCTGATATTTGCATGTAAGTCTTGCAATGATCGATTAAGGGCCTCGAGCGATTTTTTGTGCGCCATTGTGCAATCATCCCAAACAATAAGTTTGCATTTCTGCAATACTTTTCCCATGCCGGATGCTTTGGAAATGTTGCATGTGGGATTTTCAATGAATTGAATGTTTAAGGGCAATTTCAAAGCGGAATGAGCCGTTCTTCCATCTGGTAGCAATGTTGCAGCTATTCCGAATGTCGTTAGAGCTAAGGCTATGTCATTTGGGGATCGAATTGTGGCCAGAATCAATCTAATTAGGAACGTTTTACCAGTTCCTCCTGGCGTATCTAAAAAGAATATTTCTCCAACTCCGTTATTGACAGTTTGCATTATTTGATCGTAAATGCCCTTTTGCTCAAACGTTAGCTTAGGAATATTTGATTGCACATAGGACAAAAGATCACCCGTGCTGTAATTTTGTTCACGACCCAATTCTACATCTAACAAAGCAGCAGCAGATCGATTCGGTGATGGCATTCCCGATTGATTGAGAACTTTGTTTGCGATTTCTAAGCACAAATCTTCAATCATTATCAACACTTCGTTGTAGATTTCTGCTGTGAAATCCATGTTCATATTTGAATTTTCCTTGCATATCCGACGGAAAATATCTTCGGCCATGTAGGTTTTAAATTTCTCCTATAACTCTGTTGCAGATGAAGGAGAGCAGGCGGTCAATATAATTGCAAACAATGTACAAATTTGATGTGGATGTGACGTGTTGCACGCGTCAATAATGCATACATCCCAGTGTCGGTCGTTCTGCAATAAATTCAGAGCTTGACATGCGCTCCGGAAAGTGACATTTACCGTTCAGAATTCTCAATTGGTGGAAAGAAGTTGGACCGGCTGCGAAGAAAGAAGCATTCATCTTGATTGGGATACACGGTGTAGAGTTTGCCTATCGTAGCTCCATTGAATATGCTAGGGGTTGCTAATTTACCGCCATCTTCTGCTGATCTTCTTCTGTATAAAGGATATCCATCGTTTCCTGTTACTCTGTTGGATACTATCATGCATGTTGAATTTGGACTCAGTGTACCGCAAGGGCCATGTATCATATTTTTCGTCACAACTTCATGCAAATCCTTATCCACATCATTTTCATTTTTAAATGCCTTTTTTGGTTTTAGGGTTTCCAAAAAATGAGACATTACGTATTAAATGTCTTTCGGCTTTGGGTTTTCAAAATTTTACGCCAATTAGTAGAGACTACATTATAATTTTGAATGTTTTAAACAAACTTAATTTTTGGCATATACCCTTTTTTTACGATATTTTTTTAGCTCGTATTATAATTTTCAAGGGGGAAAAAATTTTCCTTTCAGACGTAAGTTTGATATATTTTGTACTAAAATGGGTGAATTTTCATTATTGCTGTACAAAAAAAAATGTTTTTATAGGCTTTATTTAATTATAATTAAAAAAACAGAAATGATGTTAATTCATAATTTAGTAAAAAATTTGTTTTTTTGAATCAAGTTTGAATCATAAATCCTAGCGCCAAATTCCACTTTCTTTTTATTTTAAAAAAAAACGCAAACTACCAGTGACAGTAATTTTTTGCTCAAAATGGGGACAACTCTTCAAATTCGTCCATGTTTTTGAAAATTTAGCATTTTCAGTTTTAATTTTTTTTTTGTTTTAATGTTTCCAGAAAATACGTATGAAATGGCTTTCAGCTACGGGTCTACAAAATTTTACGGCAATTAGTAGAGATATAATTTGCTCGTTACATTTCAATAAAGCGAATAATTTAATTTTGTACGCTTAAGAGAAACTTGTTTTTTGGAATAAATAACGCCAACATTTTTCGCAATTCTGATGTTCGAGAATATATAAGCATTAAGCCCATTTAAACTGTTGCCCCTCCGAATTGATATTTTTAACGCCGCCACTACGCCCATCTTTATTTCCTATAAACTCTTTATTGATGTATGCGCGTGTGAGTAAGTGTTGAGTCCTCTCAACATTTTTTTTTGTATATTATTAATAAAACTAAAAGAAATTAAAATAAATTAAATTGAAAACAAAAAAATCCTTGTTTACCTTTACATCGCTGACAGTATAACTGTCATAATCAGTTAGATCAACGATTTGTCAATAAAATGGATAGAATCGGGGCATCCATATCATTTTAAATGGTTCGAATATAAACTTAATGAAAATGTATTTTTGTTATTTAATAATTATATTTTTTTTGTAAGAATTAAGATAAATTATAAGTTAATATGAAAGGGATAATTTATCCAATTTAGGTACATTATTCTTAAACAAAATATCACAGCATAAATTATAGTTTAACATAAATCAGTCATTAATTTAGCGAGGACAACGACATGATCATATTCCAAACAATAAAATCCAGATGCACACATACATGTGTATAAAGAAAAGTTTTCTCGAATTTGAAGAAAAATTAAGTATGGAAAATACAAATTAGTTGAGAAAAATCATGACAACGAAAGTAAGCAACAATAAGAAACGAAATCTAGATCATGGGAAACTACGCACAACCCGATAATCCAGAAATTTGATGTCCCAAAATTCCGTTTTTTCCATACAACGACAGAAAAGTACTGAAATTTTCAAGGATCCGTTGGGATCGGAGTATAAAAGGGGGTGTCCTTTCAGTAACAAGTCACTCGTTTTGAATCATCAGTGAGAGTAAGAAGTAGGAAGCCAAATTTAGGACCACACCAAACAAACAAAAAAAGGTTTTTTTTTTTTAAACAAATTAATTTCGTTTGAAATTCATTTTTTTGCTTTCAAATCATAAAATTGATTGTGGATATTTGCCCAGTCAATTTTATGTCGGGTTACCAAACAAAGGACATTCGTTGCCTTGTTTTGAAATACATTGAAATTGGTGACGGATATTTGCCTTATTAATTTCAATCGGGATTGATTTTGGACATTCGTTGCCGAATCAACATAACGTAAATAGCCAAAAGCAATTTCAAACGAAATAAAGTGTTGTTTTGTTCTTTTTTTTTAATTCATATCACGGACAACTTTTGCCTGATTTGTTCCAATTCAAATCACGGACAACTTTTGCCTGATTTGTTCCCAATTAAATCACGGACATCGTTTGCCTGATTTACTCCCAATTAAATCACGGACATCGTTTGCCTGATTTTCTTCGCAACTCAAATCAAGGACAGTTTTTGCCTCATTTGTTCCCAATTAAATCACGGACATCGTTTTGCCTGATTTTTTTCTTAATTCAAATCACGGACTGCGTTTGCCTGATTTGTACCAATTAGAATCACAAACATTTGTCTGATTATAGTTTTTTTGAGTAGAAATAGCATTTATTTGGAGCGAACTGTCGAACGGGGTAGAGTTGCTGATAGGAGAAACATCGAACGAAGATTACAGATAAAGTTATATAGTTATAAGACGAAAATATTAATAAGTACATGAAGTAGAATTAAGATATTGAATTAATAAAGAAAAACAGAATTTTAAACAACTCAATCTTTTTATTTTTACCATCAACCTATCCAACATTAATTTTCAGCATGATTAGATTGTAATTGGTTAAGAGTATACAGCTCATAAACAATTACAATTACGTCACATAACTATTGAGTAGGAGACTCAACAGTAAGAGTAATCACGTATTCTCGTTGAAGGGCGATGAATTATTATAAGCTTGTGGCTTTGTGTTAGTGATTTATTTTATTAAATCAATTATTACCTGGCTCAGGTATGACATAGGTACATAAAGTATGTAAGAACCTGCTCATGTTTGAAAGGAAAGATCTGTGAAAGTTTCAAAGCAATTGGTCAAGAATTTTCGGAGATTATCGATTTTGTACAAACGTACAGATACGATTTTATTTATATAGATTATTTTTCAATTTTTTTTTTTACATATTATTTAAGGATTTTGTAAAACGGGATTGAACTCTATTTCTGGCAAAAGCCACAATTTGAAGCCCATTTCCAATTAAATATCTTCGTAACAAGCAGAACTGCAAGATAAAATAAAATAAATATTAAAAAATAAAATATTAAAACACTCACTTTTATGTTATTTAATAAAAATACTTTATTAACTTTTATAATGTTTTACAACTGAACATTAAGTAAAAACCGTTAATTTCCGTTATTATTTCAATTGTCAAATATAGATTTTATGCTAATTAATTAAAATTGCAATACATTAAAAAACTAATCACCTGAATTAACCTTTTATATAATTATGGTAATTATTATTATTGCGTTTGTTTAAAATTTCACATAACACTAATAAATAATGATTAATGCTTATTGATTATAATTCCCCATTCTTTTTGGCATAATATATTTATGTTTTGAAATATTTTTCTGGTAAACATTTTTGAATCAAGATGTTCCAAACTGATATTATACTTTCTTTTTCCTGGCATGACGAAATTATTGATGGATCCAACTAAAAATTTCGAAATTAATGAAGGTGAGTATCACAAGTGTAATTGCTTTTATTTTGTCTCTTTTTTCAATATTGTGTGTTGATTAGTTACCACGTTAATGGAATTATTTTTATATCCTCCAAAAATTGTAAAGTGTATATTTTGTATTAACAAAGTTCTCATTTTTGCTAATGAATTAATTAAACATGATAAAAATTTTTATTGAAATCGGCATATGAGGTAAAAGATTCAAAAGAAAGTTGTCATTTTATTTAGTTAAACTTTATAAAATTAATATATGATAAGTTTTATGAAAAAAAAATCCTTTTCTTCATTCAAATCAATCACTTTTCAGTCAATTAATTTTTGTTTAATAATGTCTTCTGATATTTTAAAACCCTTTCTTAATAAATTTATAATTTTTGAATATTTAGTAAATTAGGTTTTTAAAAAGATTTTGTTTTAAAAACTAATTATCTGGTTTGGGGTTTGTGATACAATTCTCCTAAAATAGAAAATTTGAAACTTTCATAGCAAGAAATTAATATTTTACGAGATATGAAATACATTGCTAGTATGAAAAATCACGATTATTTATTTGAAAGGAAATCACAAGTTAAGCCATAAAAGTATTAAAATAAGAATTTTAAATGGTTGACATGCGCAATGTGTAATCTTTATATTATTTCATTCACAGGTCTCTATCAAAAACGCATAAACATGCATAAACAAAAAAATTTGATCCTTTGAACTCTATATAAAAAAAAAAAAAATACTATAAATTTTTTCAAATATCTATCTTAACAAACTTGTGGCGTCTAGTACACACAGCGCACTGGAATCTAGTACAAAAAATTAATTTTACAATATATATGTTGACGGCTATGCTTCACATGGCGTCAGTTAGTAAGAGTCAGATAATGAAAAGAGTTCGAAGTTAGACATCTAGAATAAAATAAAATTGTTAAGTTAGAATATAAAATACGCATTTTATTTCGGCCATTCGTATCCATTAAAAATAGTGGCGCAAGATTTCAAGTAATATCCTGAAATTATCGAACACGCCAAAAATTGGTGACCCACGACGCAAGTTAAAAATCGCAACATTTTAAAAAAAAAAAAAAAAAAAACGTGCCCATTGCGGGAAAATTGGATTGCGGCCATTACGAAAACATTTCGTGTACAACAGACACACAGAATACGACACGTGTCAACATTTCAACAAGAAATAACAAAAATCTGTCGTGCCTGACGCAATTTTTAAACTTTTTCTGGAAAAACTACCAATCGAACTCAAATATTAGCAGTTCTGCTAATTTTTTTTAGAAAATTACACGCAAAAGTGTAATTTAATCCAGGGGCGTATACATATTTTTTAAACAAAACCGATTGTTTATGTAAGTTTTTTTAAGGTTCGACGCTACATTCAACATGGTCGAGCAGGCTCCACCAAAACAAGAAATCACTAGAGTTTCTGTGAAAATACCGCCATTTTGGGCAGAATCACCAGACATTTGGTTCGCCCAAGTAGAAAGCCAATTTTCTAATTCCGGCGTAACTACCGACGAAACAAAGTTCAACACAGTGGTAGCAGCCATGGAAAGTAGTATTTTACGCCAAGTTTCTGATGCAATCCTTCAACCGCCGGACGCCAATAAATACAACAATTTAAAGGCAAAGATTATCGAGCGATTTTCAGAATCAGAACACAGAAAGTTAAAACGACTACTTAACGAAACAGTATTAGGAGACCGCAGTCCCACACAACTGTTAAATGAAATGAAGAATCTGGGTGGCACTAAAGTTGGAGACGAAATGTTAAAGACGTTATGGCTTAACTGTCTTCCGGTACAAGCTAAAACCATTCTATCAGCCAGTACAATTACGTCATTGAAAGAATTAGCAACTTTAGCCGATAAAATTGTCGAAGTTTCCGAAATCAACCTGGTTTCGAATTCATCCGAACAGTCAGTGTCTTCTATTCAACAAAATCAAATGGCGCAATTGACCAAACAAGTAGCAGACCTTAACAAACTCGTCAGCAAGTTAACATCAAAACGTCAAAACAGAAGTTTTTCATCTAATTGTAAATCAAATACAACTATGGCTAACGATAAACAAAATATACTTTGTTGGTATCACCACAAATACGGTGACAAAGCTCAGAATTGCAAACAGCCATGCAATTTTCAACAAAAACAACAATCAAAAAAACGAATAGGGAGGCAGAAGGTGTTTCGTCTTTATATTCCTGAGAAGTTCACATCCCAGAAATTCCTAGTCGACACCGGCGCAGATGTTTCCGTCATCCCACCTTCTGCCAATGAAATAAAAATATTCAAAAATAAATCCCCAAATGCTGAGTTATTCGCTGCTAACGGAAGCCGAATAAAGACTTACGGTTTTAAACGATTAAAAGTAGATCTTAACCTTCGCCGAAATTTCGAATGGACATTTATTATCGCCGATGTTAAAGTGCCAATTATCGGAGCCGATTTCCTTCGCAAATACGATTTGTTGGTCGACATGAAACATAACAAACTCATAGATAACAAAACGAAATTCACTCTCCATGGACAACGAGCTTCAGTTCAAATCAATGGGCTGAAAACATTTAATTCTTCTGACGAATTCACAGACATTCTTTCACAATTTCCAGAAGTTACTTCACCAAATTTCGAAACATTTTCAACACGGACAACAAAAGTTTTTCATTATATCGAAACCAAGGGAACACCCGTTTTTTCAAGACCTCGTCGATTAACACCTGAGAGGCTTAAAGCGGCTCAGGAAGAATTTCGGCACATGATGGAAATGGGCATTTGTCGCCCTACTAATTCACCATGGGCAAGTCCACTACATATAGTGATGAAAACTGACGGCACGTTGAGGTGTTGTGGTGATTATCGTGCACTTAACGCGGTAACGAATCCAGATCGGTATACAATACCATTTATCCAAGATTTTTCATATATTCTTTATGGAAAACAAATATTTTCATCAATTGATCTGCAAAAGGCCTACTATCAAATACCAATAGCAAAGGAAGACATTCCTAAAACTACTATTACCACACCATTTGGAAACTTTGAATTCCTTGTCATGACGTTTGGGTTACGCAATGCTGCACAATCTTTCCAACGTTTTATGCGTGAAGTATTTGACGGATTGGACTTTGTTTTCGTCTACATAGACGATATTTGCATTGCTTCCAAAAATATCGAAGAACACAAAAGGCATCTAAGAATGGTTTTTGAACGACTTCAAAAAATATGGTCTTAAGATCAACGTCAACAAATGCCAATTCGGCAAACCTCAATTGAAATTTCTTGGACATCTTGTATCGCCTGATGGAATTGCACCGCTTCCAGAAAAGATTGAAACAATCCAAAATTTCAAATTACCGAAAGTGGCGAACGAGTTAAAACGATTCTTAGCTATGATCAATTATTATCGTCGGTTCATTCCGCACGCTGTAAATAACCAGATGATTCTACAAAAATTAGTTCCTGGGAACAAGAAAAACGATCAGTCTGAAATTATTTGGTGCGAAAACACAACTAAAGCATTCGAGGCATGCAAAAATGATTTGTCAAAGGCATCACTATTAGCTCATCCAGCGGCAGACGCACTATTATCACTCAGTGTCGATGCGTCTGAAAATGCAGTTGGCGCTGTTTTGCACCAACTCATCAACAATATTCCTCAACCACTTGGATTTTTTTCTAAAAAACTAACTACCGCAGAAAGTAAATACAGCACGTACGATCGGGAGTTATTAGCAATGTACCAAGGGGTTAAGCACTTCAGACACATGTTGGAGGGTCGAAATTTTCATATCAACACAGACCACAAACCACTTACGTTTGCTTTCCAACAAAAAGCTAATAAAGCTTCACCCAGACAACTTCGACATCTCGATTTAATTAGCCAGTTTACAACCGACATTCGCTATTTACCCGGTGAAAACAATACCGTTGCAGATTTTCTGTCCAGAATTGACAGCATTAATAGTAAAATAACTATTGACTATTTTGCAATCGCAGCCGAGCAACGGAAGGATGATGAATTAAGAAAATTACTCGACAATCAAACGAAACATTCGCTGAAATTGCAACCTATTACATTTCCTGATTCAACCGTTGAAGTTTATTGTGATACTTCAAACAGCATCATCAGGCCATACATTCCAAGGAAATTTCGGGCAGACATTATCATGAAATTTCATCAGTTATCTCATCCAGGCGTAAAATCATCAACGAAATTAATTACACAGAAATTCGTTTGGCCGGGTATGAACAAAGAATGTGCCAAAATTGTTCGCCGTTGCGTACCATGTCAACGAGCCAAGGTACACAAACATAACCGAACACCTGTTCTAACGTACATTTTACCAAACAATCGATTTGAACATATCAATTTGGATATAGTTGGTCCGTTACCAGTTTCACACGGTTACCGATATGTTCTAACATGCATCGATCGTTATTCACGCTGGCCAGAAGCTTTTCCGTTAACAGATATTACGGCGGAAAACGTCGCATCCGAATTAGTTACTGGATGGATCTCTCGTTTTGGAATTCCTCTTCGCATTACTACTGACCGTGGCAGACAATTTGAGTCTACCTTATTTCGTGAAATTTCTAAATTGCTCGGAATCCACCACTTACGTACCACTGCCTACCATCCTCAATCGAACGGACTAATTGAGAGATGGCATCGTTCATTAAAAGCAGCCATCATGTGTTATCAAACAAAAGATTGGGTTAGCATATTACCATTCGTGCTTCTTGGTTTACGAACGACATACAAACACGATCTGCAGTCAACACCAGCAGAAATAGTATACGGTACTTCTATCACCTTACCAGGCCAGTTTTTCACCGAAACTGACCAACAAACTCTTCAAACCGATTTCGTCAAGCTGTTGAAACAACATATGGCATCACTTCGTCCTACACAAACATCAAATCACGCTAAGGAAAAAGTATTTGTTCAATCAACTTTAAAAACATGTACACACGTTTTTATGCGAAACGATACTGTTCGACCTTCACTAACACCACCATTTGAGGGACCGTACAAAGTAATTCAGAGGGCGGACAAATACTTTAAAATTTTAATCAATAACAAAGAAGTGACGGTTACTATTGATCGTCTCAAAGCAGCACATATGTCTTCAGAGGAGACTGAAATTTCAACAACCACCAACAACTCAACCACTTCTGAGGATCCTTCCACACCGGAAGATGTGCCAGAAGTTACGATCCCAGCATCCACTACTATGACAAGATCCACTCGATCAGGCAGACGAGTCGTAATTCCAGCACGCTTCAAATGATTATTTCATTCCACCACCTTTCCATTGGAAGGGGAGTTCTGTGGCGTCTAGTACACACAGCGCACTGGAATCTAGTACAAAAAATTAATTTTACAATATATATGTTGACGGCTATGCTTCACATGGCGTCAGTTAGTAAGAGTCAGATAATGAAAAGAGTTCGAAGTTAGACATCTAGAATAAAATAAAATTGTTAAGTTAGAATATAAAATACGCATTTTATTTCGGCCATTCGTATCCATTAAAAATAGTGGCGCAAGATTTCAAGTAATATCCTGAAATTATCGAACACGCCAAAAACTTAATGAATATTCCTACCATAATTATACCAGTTTTCCTAAAACAAATCAATATGAATAATAGATTTTAAAAATAACCAACTTTTCATTCAAACTTTATCAGTTTAAAGTATAATTTAAAAAATACTAAATAATGTTGTTTTATACAATGTATATTTTCTTCAGTCTAAATAACAAAAAAATAGTATGGGTATTCCTTTACCGTTGTATAGGCTATATGATTCCATATTTTTCTATAAAAAAAAAAATCCTACAATAGATACACCTTGATTTACATCGATAATTGCTATAGCCGCGCAAGAAAGAATTGTCATGTTATATTAGTTTCTTCACTCTGAAATTTTTGTTAGTTTTTCAAGAATAAAAATGGCATCAGAACGTTATAGCTTTTCGCTTACAACATTTAGACCTTCGGGCAAATTGGTATAAATTGAATATGATTTTGCTGCGGTATCAGCTGGCGCTCCATCCGTCAGAATAATGGCTTCTGATGGAGTTGTTTTGGCCACTGAAAATAGGCACAAATCAATTTTGTATGATGAACACAGCGTAAATCGTGTTGAAATGATAACTGGACACATTGGTATAGTTTATTCTGGAATGGGTCCTGATTATCGTTTGTTGGTAAAACAAGCTAGGAAAATGGCTCAAAGTTATTATTTAACTTACAAGGAACCGATTCCAGTAGCACAACTTGTTCAACGTGTTGCTGCCTTAATGCAAGAATATACTCAATCAGTAGGTGTAAGACCATTTGGTGTTTCATTATTGATTTGTGGATGGGACACTGATAGACCATATTTATTCCAATGTGATCCTTCTGGGGCATATTTCGCTTGGAAAGCAACTGCTATGGGTGCAAATTCAATCAATGGCAAAACTTTTCCGGAGAAAAGATATAGCCATGATTTGGAGGTAGATGATGCAGTACATACTACTATTCTAACATTAAAAGAAGGTTTCGAAGCAAAAATGCCTGCTGATAATATTGAGATTGGCGTTTGTGATAAAACCGGTTTCAAGCGTCTTGATCCATCGGCTGTTAAGGATTATTTGGCTAATATTCCATAAGCTTTTAGTGTGATTTTAAGAACATATTTTTTCTAAATTTCTAATGTGGATCAAAATGGAATCATATATAATCAAATAATGGAATACGGCTAATGTTTTATTTTACACGCTATCATATAAAAATTTCAACAAATTTATTAATTAACATTAATCTTGACCAATTTAATCGAAACGTGAGTACATAAAAAAAATAAAAATATTTCAGTAATAATTATTAATTTTCGCTAATTTACCTTGTCTTTCTTTTAATCATAACATATATATATATAATCTACAATGGAAAACGCTATAGAAAAACGAACTTAAACTGTTCAAGATATGATGGGAATATAAAAAAAACTGAGCGGAAAGGAAACAAACTTTTAACTTCTCCACATCAAAGTTTCCTTCCATTCAAATAACATTTATTTGGACAAGTTTTCATATGAACCTTAACTTCTTAGTATGAATCGCACTATCAGTTTTTTGAAGATCCCATAAACAAACATTATGTTGTTATTGCCTAGTTGTGACAATTGAATTTAAGTTTTTAATTTTGGCTGTGTCAAGTTGTGAAAAAAAGAACAAGTCACTAAATAAAGAAGTAATAACTTCCGCGGATGTTGGGATACATGATAATCTGCAAGACAAGTTAACGCTGGAGCATTGGAATTATGTGCCTGTAAGAAACTCTTTAAAATTGCATAAAATAAGAAAACTATCGGACGCAAGTGCAGATGAGGTTGATAGCAACAATATGTGTGAAGAGGATAACATACCAACAAATTTAAATTTAAATATAAATAATAACACTAACACTGATAAGAATACAATTTCAGGCCAAGTAAATCAAAAATTGTTTGGTGCCCTCCAACTTTCGTGAATGGCGGTGATGCAAAGGTGATAATTGAATCAGTTAGACGCAACTATCCAAATGATAGGAACCTGAGAGTAATTAATGCAGGTCCAGGTAAGTTAAAAATTGTTGTGGCTAATGTTGAATTACACAAAGCAATTTTCGACAAGCTTAGAGTGCTTAACGTGAAAAGCTTCACTTTTACTCCAAGGGAGCTGAAGAAGGAGTCAATCCTATTAAAGGGGGTTATGTGTGAGTACAACCCTGAGGAAGTCTTCTTGGAATTGAAATAAGCCGCTCCTGAACTGGGCTATGTCAGTATCACTTTTTCAACAGCTAATTTTCAATTGCTAATTGCAATGAGGAAGGACATACAGCTAACTTTAAAGGATGTTCTGTATATAAGAGATATATGGACAGAATGGAGAGAAACAGACTACAGGCAAAAGTAGTGGTAGTAAATAGAAGGTTATTTGTCGATAAGGCAATTAAAAATTACGTTGACTCAAAAATTTCATTTGCTAAAGCACTAGGTTCTAAGCCTTTAGTATCCAATAATACTGATAATTATTTTCTGATAAATTTTATGGAAGAATTTAGTGTTCTTTTTGGACCTCTTTTCGTAGTCTTTTGAATCAAAATTAATGAATTTTGGCCAAATTACCTAAAATTATCTAAATTGGAAGAGAAAGCGCAAGCTGATATAAATTTCTGTATTTCCATTAACAAAAAATAAAAATGTTCAACATTAAAATTCTGAATACCATGTTTCCATCTCCCTCAAATCTCGAGATTTTGTTAGATTTCGCTAAATCTACATACAAATTTACTAGATTTCCCATACAAATAGAAGATTTCAAAATCTTGAGATTTCATCGAGATTTTGTTGAAATCTCGTTCAAAATCTCGAAAAATTTTTGTGTCAACCCTGAAAACTTATTCCGCACTATTCAGCCTGTATCAAAATTGGCAAATGGACGACCCTTTTCAATAATTTGAAATGCGCGCCTTTTCCTGGTGTTTGAATTTGCTTTTTGTAATATTTTAAGAAGCACAAAAATATAATTTTTTTCAATATGACCAGCTCTAAAAGAATTATTTTTTGGGATCTTTCCATTCTAAATTTTTTTTTTTTCTAATTTTAAAGATTGTAAGCGTCAAATGAAATCTTGTAGGGTGATGGAAACACTTTGAAATCTCTTTGTACAAAATGACGAGATTTCAGGGAGATGGAAACATGGTATAATATTAACGTTAACTCTTTGGTTTCCCATGTAAAAAGACTGTCTCTCTCAAGAGAAATATTTGAAAGAATATAACTGATTTTGTGTCCTTTCAATAAATTATTATAAATATTTGAAAGAAGTTGTCATGAACTTTCTTACGAGAGCTATCAATTACTTAGAAATGACAGTGGCAGGGGCACTGCAATTTTAATTAAAAGAGGCATAAGTTTTGAATTAATTGGTTCGAACTTTGAATTCATTTCAGTCACTTTAGTTAGTTTACTGTATGTTGATCACTTGGGCA
Organism: Xylophagus ater; assembly: GCA_963422695.1. Classification (NCBI taxonomy): domain Eukaryota; kingdom Metazoa; phylum Arthropoda; class Insecta; order Diptera; family Xylophagidae; genus Xylophagus; species Xylophagus ater. Next base: position 41,382,333 of record OY730478.1, read on the forward strand.
TTAGCCGGAAGCTTGTACTTGCAGTAATCTATATACCTTGCAACTTACGCATTAACATCAAAAATGACTTGGAAAAAATGTACCGATTATCCAGGCAGTTTAATGGCTCAATTATCGGTAGGGATTTTAATGCTAGGCATCAGTTCTGGGGTGACTGCAGTCGCAATACTAATGGTTTACACTTGCACTCGTGGTTTATGAATGAACTATTCCTGGGCATGGAGATTTTCAATGCGGGCCTTCTTTTCCCAGATCTTCATCACACACTGACATATTCTTAGTTTCCTCTTCCTTTCTAAACTCTACAAACTCTGATAGTTTTACATGCCATTCAATACCATTTGCATCTCATCACTTCGGGCTTATACTAAATATTAACTTCACGAGACTCGACCTGTTTAGATTGGAGCCTTGTTCTTTCATATCGTACAATTTCACTAAATGGAAGGAATTCCAAAAGGAGATTGGCTCTAATTTACCGGTAATGCTATCTCCTGACGATCAAAATCTTAGTAATAAAGAAATTGGCCGCTTTATCACTCACTCTCTTTAGGGATGTGTTAAATACCAGTATTGCCAATCACTCCAAACTCATTGAAGTTGGCTAAAATAAGTACTATAAAAACATTTCAAATTTAACTCTTAAAATAATCGAAGTAATAAAGAACTGGCTTCGCATTCTAAAAAATATCTTCCATAATAACCTAGACAGAGTTAATACTGTGTATAAGACAATAACATAATTTCTGTTTGATTAATCATAATTAAATAAACAACATAACGATTCGTAGTTCGTCCAAGTTGGACGTGCTTATTTCTAATTCCTGCACAAAAGGAAATATTTTTATTTTAATTTTGATTTTAATTTTATTAGTAAAATTTTTTATTGTTTTTTCTGCTTTTGTTTTTTTTTGTTTTTGTTTAAACGGGAAGAATTTAACAGTTTCAGTTTCAGTTTCTGTTCAATATTTTATTCTAATTCTATTGAATTAAATTTTTTGTTTAATTTTTAAGAATTTTTAACCATTCCTTTTGTGTATCTGTTTTTATTCGATTTTGTTTTTGTTTTTGTTTTTATTTTACTTAGTTATTTCATTTAAATCGTTGAGTAAGTTTTACATTGTTTCTTTATTGTTCTTCAAAATTTTGTTTTATCGTTTTTACGTTTCGTTAATCCTTGTCAAGTAGCGTCTGTCCTATAATAGGCGGCTACTAACAGCGTCTGTTTCCTTAAAGGACGGCTGATTTACAAAGAAGGCAAACTACCGAAAACCCTTCAGAAGGCAACGGGAAACCACTGAAGTATTATCATCCCTAGAAAATTCACATGGATACACAAGAAAATACACGGCCCTCAGTCTCCGGCAAAAAGAGGGTGCTAAGAATCCCCGGAGGTAAAACAAAACAACATCTCAAAATTGGTACTTGGAATGTACGCAGCCTTTTTGAAGCTGGAAAACTTGTCAATACTATACACGAAATGAAAAGACTGGAAATAGACATACTCGGAATTAGCGAAACTTTCTGGCCGAACTCGGGTCAATGTAGAGCAGAGGGTTCAAAAATGTTCTACTCAGATAACGACACTGCACAACACAGAAAAGGTGTTGGAATAATTGTTTCAGAAAAACTAATCAGTTCAGTGTCAGACTTTATACCTTACTCGGATAGGTCTAAAATTTAATACAACACCATTAAACTCAAATGTCATACAAGCTTACGCCCCGACAGCTGATGCAAATGACCAAGAAGTGGAAGATTTCTACGCAGAAATAGCAACTCTACTTAAAAATACGAAGCCACACGATCTAAACATTATTATGGGTGACTTCAACGCTAAGGTCGGCAAAGGAAAAGCCGACAAAGTTATGGGATCATATGGTCTAGGAACTAGAAATGAAAGACGTGATCGTCTGGTACAATTCTGCCAAGAAGAAAAATATAAGATTACCAATACTTGGTTCTGCCTACCACCTAGAAGACTATACACCTGGATCTCACCTGGAGATAACAAGGAACACATTGTTAGGAACCAAATTGATTTCATATTAATAAATAAAAGATTCAGCTCATCAGTCAATAAAGTCATGACTTACCCAGGAGCTGACGTCCCATCAGATCACAATCTACTTGTTGCTAAAATAAAAATCAAACTAGCATCAGTTCATGGGCCGAAAATACATCAAAAACTTGATCTCGAAAAACTTAAAAATAATGAAATAATGCTAACCATCAAAACGGAGGTAAACAAACAACTTAATTCTCTTGATCTTTATGGAAATGATATAGCACTCACATGGCAACAAACAACAAATGTTCTAAAAAGTGTAACAAAAAATGTACTAGGAACAAAAAAATACAAGGCAAAGCAAAGATGGATTACAGATGAAATACTTGATCTCATGAATGAAAGAAGAAAATATCGTAACAACAATCAAGTTAAATACAACCGGCTTCAAAAATTAATCCGATCCAAAATTAGACAAGCCAAAATTAACTGGCTAGATCGCGAATGTTCCGATATTGAAAATTTGCAGCAGCATCACGACGATCTTAACGTACATAAAAAAATCAAGGAAGTTTCTGGTGTTTACCGAAAAATCTCCCCATCTATATTGCTAAACAACCAGAACCAAATCGTTACAAACGCGGAAGAAAAACAAGAAATTTGGAGAAATTACATAAACCAGCTGTTCTCAGACATGACAAGATCTAACTACACTCAAGGATCATCAATACAACTATGTGGCCCTCCTATCACTAAAGATGAAATCATAAAAGCGATAGAGTCATTAAAAATCAACAAAGTGGCAGGTCCGCATGAACTACAAACTGAAATAATTAAGTTAATTGACAACGATAACATAAATATTTTAGTAAAAGTGTTTAATAGTATTTATGATAGTGGAGCTTTTCTGGAAGACTGGTTAAAATCAACTTTCATTGCCCTCCCAAAGAAGAACAACGCTAAGAGATGCAATGAATACAGACTACACGCTTTAAAGATTTTTCTGAAAATCATACATAGGCGGTTGTACAAAAAGTGCGAATCAGCAATGGGAAATACACTGTTCGGGTTCAAGGAAGGAATACGAACACGAGAAGCTCTTTTCAGTATACAAGCCCTGGTGCAAAATTGCAAAGACGTACACAAAGATGTATTTCTCTGCTTGATAGACTACGAAAAAGCGTTTGATCGAGTACAACACGACAAAATGATCAACATCCTTAGAAATACGGAGCTCGATGATAAGGACATACAGTGCATCAAGAATCTCTATTGGAACCAAACTGCAGAGATCAAAGTCAACAACATGATAACACGTAACCTCCAAATCAATAGGGGTGTTAGACAAAGGTGCATTTTGTCACCACTACTATTCAACCTGTATTCTGAGAACATTTTCCAAGAGGCTATTAGCTCGATAGACAAAGGAATTAAAGTAAATGGAATCTACATCAATAACATTCGATATGCAGATGACACAACTCTTATAACTGACAACTTGGATGATTTGCAATATTTAGTCGACAAAGTCAACGAATATAGCAATCGCTCTGGTCTTCATATGAACACCAAAAAGACTAAGTTCATGATAGTCAACAGACTTAACAACTTAAACAATAATGGTGTCATCACAATAAACGACGAACCTATCGAACGCGTTGTTAGTTATAAATATTTGGGATGCCATCTCGATGAAAGCTGGACCTCAGATAAAGAAGTGAAATGTAGAATTGAAATGGCAAGAAGCTCCTTCATGAAATATAAAAATGTACTTTGCAATCGAGAAATAAATATCAAACTCCGTTTAAGGTACCTAAAGTGTTATGTTTGGTCTGTACTATTATATGGAGTAGAAGCATGGACGCTGAAAATGACGGCTTTAAACAAATTAGAAGCATTTGAAATGTGGTGTTATCGGAGAATACTAAAAATTCCATACACAGACAGAGTTACAAACCTAGAAGTGCTCAGAAGACTAAACATAAATAGAGAATTACTTCTAACTGTCAAGCGCAGAAAAGTGAGTTACTTTGGTCACATAATAAGAGGCCGGAAATATGAGGTACTCCAATTAATTATTGAAGGAAAAATCGAAGGAAAGAGAAAAATAGGAAGAAAACAAATGTCATGGCTTAGAAACATTCGGCACTGGACGGGCATTAGAACCGTAGGTGAATTGGTTCACAGTGCAAGAAGCAGAGAAGAGTACGCCAATATCATTACAAGCTTACAATAACACGTGTATAAAGTGACCGCTTAACATCCAGTAGTGGATCGGCAACAGAAGAAGAAAATAAACAATATTGTACTATAAAATACCAGAAATATCCAATTTCTATATAAAAGAATGAAATTGGACATTTCTGGAAAACACTACACTTTATTTATTACTTTTTCTGCGTAAAAGCAAATCCCAGAAAACACCATACCACAAAACAATAAATAAATCAAATGTCATAAAACATAAACAAGAAAAAAAGCACATACAAATGATCTATTCCAGAAAGCTCCGAGCCAATACAATACACTTCTCCGAAATAAATAATAAATCATTGTCACGAACCAAAAAGCAATGATTCACAATACAAGAGCTTTCGAGAAGTATTCTTTGCGTATTGTATAAAAGTTTCACGAAATTGCCATCTAGTTTTAGAAAGCCAAACGACCAGGTTTTTCGAGAAATTTCCCGAAATACACCAATTTGGTATAAAAGCAGCCGTAGGGTCGAGTCTGGAATTAATTCACATCAAGAAGTCAGATCGGGTACTTGGAATAAGTAAAGCTTAGCGCAGAACAGAAACTTTGAATATAAAAAGGAAATTGTGATCAATTATTGAAAATAATAATTGTGTGTGTTTTTAAAACTGTGATAAATAATTGTAATAATTAAATTATTGAAAGACAAATATTTTTTAAGACTAATTGTTAAGCAGAAATAATTACAAATAAACTTTATACACTAAATTCACATAAATAAAAAGTGTTATCATTTTAATAACATCGAACCGAACGGGTAGCACGTCACATTGGTGTCAGAAGTGGGATTATTTATTGTGAATCAGTGCGGAAAAGACAATTGTGCTAAAAATTTCTGCAAGAAAATTCGAAATTAAACTAGAAACTTCTGTGGGGAAAATTTCGAAGAAATTCGTTATTAAGAAATTTGAGGGTATAATAATTTCGACTGTGTGAGAAATTTCAGGGGCGTACAAAAAAAAAATTTTGTATGAGTTGTATAGAAATTTCGATTGTGCGAAATTTGAGGTTATACGTCGGGTATCGTGTGAAAATTTAGATTGTACGAGAAATTTCGTAGAAATTAAGATTATACTGGGAAATTTCGCGGTATTTAGATACTGTGCGAGAAGTTTCTATAGAACATAAGAATTTCGTGAACAATTAAAAATATTTGAACAATGGAAAGTAACTATTAGACAGCTTGAGTACATCAGAACTATCCACAGTTCTGCGTGTGTGGAAGTCAGTTTCCACGGGAACTAAAACAGAAAAGAAGAAAAGAGTAATCGCTGAATGTGCAATAAGAGAACTAGACAGTAGCACATTCGACTTTAGTGAAATTCTGAAAGAGGAAAAACAAGAAGAAATCAACAACGAAGAGGGAAACCAAGAAGAAATTACCAATGAAGACGTGGCTAAAACAACAGCAAGTGTTCAAGACGATTTAAAGACGCTTATGGCCATGATGATCGGTCTTCAGACTAGTCTACAAGGCGAATTAAAATCAACCGCTTGTAGTTTACAAGAAGAAATGAAAACAAATGCTTCTAGTCTTCAAACCAAAATGGATTCAACTACTTCCAGTCTACAATCAAATATTTCCGGACTCGAGAATAAAATGGATTCAACTGCTTCGAGTTTACAGAGTAAAATAGATTCGACTTCTGCAAGTATTGAAAATAAAATTACAAATGTATCTGATATGCAGAATGAAATGAAAGCAACTGTTTCTAGTCTTGAAAATGAAATTAAAACAAGCGTTTCTGGACTAGAAACCAAAATGGAGTCTAGTATGGGTGAATTAAAATCTGAAGTTCAATCCAGTGTTGCGAACTTAGAAGACAAAATTACTACAGAAGTCTCTACAGTTCGCACAGAAGTAAGCAAAGTTGAGCAGAGATTGGAAGATAAAATGAAAAACAATACTACAGACCTAGAAAACAAAATTACCACGAGAGTTACAACAGTGCGTGCGGTGGTCAGCAACGTAGAACAAAAATTGGAACAAAAAGTGGCAGAAATAGAAGCAAAAATGGCTGATATCAAAGAAAATAAACCAAATATTGAGTCATCAGGTAAAAGGATGAAGCCACCAATATTTGACGGCAAAACTTCATGGCCAGTATACAAACGACAGTTTGAAGCGGCTGCTGGTGCGAACAACTGGTCCGATAAAGAAAAAGCCACAGCATTAATTCTGGCTCTACGGGGTAACTCAGCCGATTTATTGCGGACAATCTCACCGGAAAATGAGAAAAATTATAATTACATTGTAATGCAATTAGACAATCGGTTTGGAGACAACCACATGAAGGATGTATACAGGATCGAGCTTATCAACCGAATGCAGAAATCCAAGGAAACGCTTCAGGAGTTAGCAGCGGGGATTGAACGCTTAGTGTACATGTCCTATCCTGATTACACTGTGGAGATGCGGTGCGAGATGGCGGGAGAAAGGTTTGTTAGCACCATACGGGATACGGGCATACAAAATAGCGTCCGGGTCAGCGGAAAGCGAACGCTACAAGAAGTATTGGCGTTCGCTTTGACATTAGAAGGTGCGAAGAAAGCTACGAGATCAGTCCCACGGATCAGATCTGTTACAGTTGCTGAAGGGTCGCCGTAACTGGATATCAAAGACCTCAGGCAGCAGATAAAGGAAGTACTGCGGTCAATCCAGAAAGAAGGGGACAGAAACACGCAGGAAAATCACATGCTGGGGCTGCGGAAAAGAGGGGCATGTACAACATAAGTGCCCGAACCAAACAACAAAACAAAAAGGTTCGGGAAACGAAACAGAGCTCACTTAAAGGGGGACAAGTTAGCTCCAAAGAATAATGCCCCCAGCATCGTTGTATCTGTCTCGCTTATGCAACACAACAACAACAGTCTAACGGTACAGGGTGTAATTGCTGGTCATCAGTGCAGAACTATCATAGATACAGGCGCAAGTAAATCCATCATTAAAAAGAGACTCATCAATCATAAACACATCAGTGAAAGCAGTAACAGGGTGCTTCAAACCGTTATGGGTGAATCATCGCCGATTCTTGGGGAAGTCGATCTAGCATTGGAGCTAGATGGGTATGTGTTCCGGCATACATTTTTGGTGGCTGATATAATGGACGATTGTATCATGGGCCTGGACTTCATGAAAAGGAATGGAGTGAGTGTAAATGTTGAAGAGGAAGTTCTGCGATGTGGAAATATTGATTTCTCGCTAACGTTGGAGGAAGCAGGTTCCAGTGCCAAAGTAGAAATTCTACAAGACCAAACAATTGCGGCAAATACTGAAGCTGTTGTAGAGGCGAGACTGGTCGATGGTACTGGGAGGCCAGCAATACAAATTATAGAACCTGACAGTCAAAACTTAAAGGACGGACTAATGATAGCGCGAACAATAGTGAAAGTGAACGAGAAAGGGACAATTCCAGTCAGAGTGGCGAACTTTTCAAAAATTAACAAGAAATTGAAAAAGGGAACCATTGTTGGCAGTGCTGAAGGGGTTTCGTCAATAACAAATGAGGACTGCAGAGGCAAAGAAACTCAACGGGAGGAACGGGTTCTTCCGGAAGCCTTGAAACCACTTGTCTCTGATATCACTAAAAGAGTATCAGAGTCGGAAGCAGTTAAGGCTACAGGTTTATTGAAGGAGTTTGAAGATGTCTTTGTATGCAGTAAAGGGGACTTTGGACGAACCGACCAAGTGAAACATAGAATTAATACCGGCAATGCAGATCCTATTCGTCAACCACCAAGGAGACTACCATTAGCCAAACAAACAGAGGTTGCTGACATGATCGAGGAAATGCATCAGGAGGGAGTAATTGAACCATCAAACAGTCCATGGGCATCTCCGGTAGTCCTAGTACGGAAAAAGGATGGGACTACAAGATTTTGCTCAGATTACCGAAGACTGAATGACGTAACTAAGAAGGACAGTTACCCTCTTCCTCGCATAGACGACACGTTAGATACACTCTCAGGAGCAACTTGGTTTTCAACACTTGATCTAAAAAGTGGCTATTGACAAGTTGGAATTGAACCGGAAGACAGAGAAAAGACAGCGTTCACAGTATGAACAGGCTTATGGCAATTCACAGTGATGCCCTTTGGATTATGCACCGGCAACATTCGAGCGACTGATGGAACATGTCCTACGGGGCTTAACATGGAAGACGTGCCTTGTGTACTTGGACGATATCATCGTAATCGGCAAAACTTTTGATGAACATCTCCAGCGATTACGAAAAGTATTTGGACGTCTTCGTGCAGCTAATTTGAAGTTAAGCCCAAAGAAGTGCGAACTATTTCAACATGAGGTGAAATACTTAGGACATGTTAGGTCTGTTTTATTTGCCACTTGCTCTGGGGTAGAGCAAATTTTTACATTGAAAACAAAAACAACAAAAGTGCAAATCCTACACTACTTTCAGACCAGGCGTAGCTCTCACACCGAAATTAGTTCAGTTTTCTACCATAAAAAGTGTATTAGCTAAAAATTTCCCATTTAATTACATTATGGTTGCTAAGCAGCGCTACAAACATATGAATTAAACCTTTTTTCTACTCCTGCTCGTTTTATTTGCCACTTACCCTGCTCCGGTGTAGGGTATGGCAAATAAAACAGACCTATTGTGTCTGCAGAAGGAATTGCCACCGATGAAGACAAGATAAAAGCAGTTCAACAATGGCCAGTACCAAAAGATAAGCATGAAATCCGGTCATACTTAGGCTTGTGTACTTACTACCGACGTTTCATAAAGAATTTTGCTAATATAGCCGGTTGTCTACACAAGCTAATGGATAAGGGAAAACCATACGAGTGGACCGAAGAATGCCAGTCAGCTTTCGAGGAGTTGAAACATCGACTATGTTCTGCTCCGATATTGGCGTATCCAAAATTTGAAGAAAGATTTATAGTGGATACGGATGCTAGCAATATCGGAATTGGAGGCGTACTCTCTCAACGGATCGAAGGTGAAGAAAAAGTCATCGCATACTTCAGTAGAAAACTTTCCAAGCAAGAGGTAAACTACTGCGTCACCCGGAAAGAACTCTTGGCAGTAGTTGAAACTGTTAGGCATTTCAACAAATGCCTCTACGGGCAGGAGTTCCTACTTCGAACCGACCATGTGGCACTTAAATGGTTGCTACAATTTAAGAATCCAGAAGGTCAAGTGGCAAGATGGATTGAGCGACTACAAGGGTACCACTTCAAAACAGAACATAGAAAGGGGACATCGCATGGTAATGCTGACGCCTTATCTAGAGACCATGTGGCGAGAATTGTAAGCACTGTGGTAGGCTAGATGAGAAGGAAATAGTTATTGAAAATATTTGAACTTTTTTTTAAATGCGAGAAAAAGAAACTACTGAATTTTTTTCTATTGATCAAAATTAAACTTTATTACAATTTTATATTTTTACTGCACAAAGTATGAAAAGTGAACTAATCTCCTCCCATGTAAAATGAATTCTGGTTTTAATAAATTTTGAACAATGAGTATTTGAACGAAGATAAATTCAAGCGGTAAAGTATACCAAATACAATTAATTCCAATTAATGGCATAAACACAATGATAACAAAATTAATGCAGGTCTCCAACATTCCGGCCCACCCTGAAGTATTCAGGATATTGGTAATGGTGCCACCTTCGTTATGGGACGAACATAGGTACCAGCAGCCGTTTTCACGGTAACAACTCGAACCTGATTGTCAGGACCAGGATGACATTTAATTATGCGGACAAGTGCCCATTTGGACGGTGGTTGGTTTGAATCCTTTAACAGGACCAATGCATTTTCAACTAAATTTGGTTGTTTGAATTGCCATTTCGTGCGGTGTTGTAGAGAAGTTAGGTATTCAATCTGCCATCTTTTCCAGAAACCTCGTACTAAATTTTGAATAAGTTGCCAATTTGAAGATAGTGAACATACTCAAGACTCCGTCTGTGGTTCTGGTATAGCCGTATACGGTCTACCTATTAAAAAGTGAGAAGGTGTTAAATAATCAATGTCTAATTCTAAAGATTTGCAAAGTGGTCGTGAGTTTAGCAAAGCTTCTATTTGTGTAAGAAGCGTGGACATTTCTTCAAAGGTGAGAATCTGTTGACCAATTACGCGTTTTAAATGCAGCTTCATAGATTTCATATTTGATTCCCAAAGCCCACCAAATTGGGGAGCAGAGGGTGGTATGAAATGCCAATTGATGCCATCTTTAGAAAGTTCATCAATTAAATAATTATTGAATGGTTGTGATAATACAACTGACTGCATATCGTTAATTATCTTACGTGCGCCTTGAAAATTTGTCCCATTATCACTAAAAATATCTGAACACTTTCCTCTTCGAGACATGAAGCGACGAGCTGCTGCCAAGAATGCTTCGGCCGTTAAATCGCCAACGAGTTCTAAATGTACAGCCTTTGTTGAAAAGCATATAAATAGTGCTATATAACCCTTCGTAAATCTGGGATTACGTCCTTTGAAAAGTCTTAATGTTATAGGGCCTGCATAGTCGACGCCACAACGGATAAATGGATAAGCAATTTGAACTCTGGACGATGGTAAACTGGCCACGAATTGAGTAGATGTATTTTGACGTTGTCTAAAGCACGAAATACATTTAGATATTGTTTTCTTCAATGTTGATCTGCAGTTCAGAATCCAAAATTCCTGACGTAAAATTGTAGCTAGCAGTGATACGCCAGCATGTAGATGTTTCAGATGATAATATTCTAACAATCTCAATGTTACTATATGATTTTTGGGAAATATTATAGGGTGCTTTACTGTAAAAGCCAGCATTGAATTCTCAATGCGTCCACCAACTCTTAAAAGCCGATCAGTGTGTACAGTGTGTGATAAGCTTGCAATTGCACTCTTTGGAGATATATCAGAATTATCTTGTAATTTAATAATTTCCAATGAAAAGTGTTCGCGCTGAGCCCACTCTAAACAAACATTGCGTACTCTTGTTAGTTCAAAGCACCTTAGAGCACCTCTAGTTTTAATGGAGTATTTACTGTTGTCATAGAATCGATAGATAAATGCAATTATTCGAATACACCTAATCCAAGTAGAATTTCTTTCAAAGATTGTTTTTAAAATAATATCCGATTCAACACAAGATGTATAAATTTGTACCGTACCCGTCAGTTTTTTAACGTTTTTACATTCGAGATTGGAACTAAAAGAAGATTTTTGCTTTGGCCAAGTTGCGGAATCTTGTTGCAAACATGTTGGACCATGCCACCATGTTGATTGAGCGAGTAGTTTAGAGGGTGGTATTCCTCTTGAGGCATGATCTGCTGAATTGTGTTCTGATGGAACATGGTACCAACATTTTCTTGGCATAGAATCTAAAATTTCTGACGCCCGATTTGCCACAAAGGTCTTCCATTTTCTTGGTCATGCTAATATCCACGCCAAAACAATTTCTGAGTCTGTCCATGCTTATAGTTTAAAATCAGCCAACGATAATGAATTTTTAACACTTTTGAAGAGACGACATAGTAATACAGCTCCACAGAGCTCTAATCGTGGAATGGAGACTTGTTTAAGTGGCGCAACTCTTGTTTTTGCAGCAACTATATTTGTATGAATTAATCCCGCATCATCAAAAGAACGGCAATAAATTACAGCGGTATACGCAGTCTCCGAGGCGTCACAAAATCCATGAAATTGTATACCATCAGGCAAAATCCATATATGTCTTGGAATTTGTAGATTCTCAATATCTTTCAGTTCTTTTTTGATTTCAAGCCAATTCTGGGCAATGTTCTTTGGCACTAAATCATCCCATTCTAAGTTCAAGAGCCATAGTTGTTGAAATAAAACCTTTACTAATATAATCGATGGCGCAAGGTATCCCATAGGATCATAAATTCGAGATGCATCTGATAATATACTTCTTTTAGTTGCCATTTTTATGTCAGATATTGTTACTTTGTAGTTAAATTTATCAGGCGCAGGTTTCCATCGCAATCCTAAGATTTTCACCATTTGCACATCTTCTTGAATGTTTCTCGGACTGAATTCTTGACATGATTCTGGAAGTGAACGCAACAGTGGCCAGCAATTGGATACCCATTTCTTCAAATAAAAACCTCTACTTCCCAAGGCTTGTAGCAAATCATTTTTTAAAGCTATCGTTTGTTCAATGGTATCTGCTCCGGACATGATATTATCCATATATAAATCATTTAGAAGAGTTTCATGAGCCGTTGGTTGCTCATCTTTGATATCGATTGCTATCTGTTTAAGAGTTCGATTTGCTAGATAAGGTGCCGGAACTGTTCCATATGTTACTGTCTTCAAGCGATAATGTTTGACAGGTTCGTCAGGAGAATCACGCCATATAATACGTTGCAGATCTCTGTCTTCAGGTGCCATCCAAATCTGTCGAAACATTTTTTCTACATCAGCAGCGAATGCAAATTGGTGTCTGCGAAAACGTAAACAGATTGAAAAAATATCATTCAAAAGTGATGGACCAGGCAATAGAATATCGTTCAATGAAACACCATTTGAAGTTTTTGGCGAACCGTCAAAAACCACTCTTAGTTTTGTAGTAGTGCTATCAGGTTTATAGATAGCGTGATGCGGTAGGTAAAATGTACTTGCTGATAACGATGAGGAAATATCAAGATTAATCGAGTCAATCGGTTCCATATGATCTTGAGCTAAATATTCTTGCATAAACTGCGAGTAACGTAATTGCAATTCTTTATTACCAATAAAGCGACGTTCTAATTGTTTAAGTCGACTAACAGCCACTTCCAAAGAATTGCCAAGCGATTCTTGATCCGACTTGCGTGGCAGTCGAACCATAAATTTCCCATCTGGGGACCGAGAATAAGTTTGACTGAAGAAATTCTCAGCCTGTTGTTCTTCTTCAGTGAGAATTTGTTGAGATGGAACTTCCCCTAGTTCCCAAAATCTTCTTAGTGTACTGTCGATATCAACAGTAGCATGAAAACCAATACTAGCAACATGTGTTGAAGTATTGGACGAGTGAGGATGAGACAATGAGCCTGCCAATATCCAGCCGAATATCGTTTGTTGTGCTACTAGCTTACTGTCATCAATTTCTTGACGACCAACCTTCATTACTTCAAAGAAATAATCAGCACCAATTAATATATCAATGTTCATTGATTTGTTAAATTCAGGATCTGCAAGTTCCAACTGTGAATATATATGAATATTTGAAATATCAAACGATGTGCTTGGAAGAGATGAAGTAAGTTTGGGCAAAATGAATGCCCCAATTTCAAAAGAAGACGAATCATAACGTGAATGAAGTCTAAGGTTTATTTTTCCACGAGTAACACCGGCATTTGTAGATCCTAGACCTGAGATGTGAATTCTTCCTCCTTGACGACGCAAACCCAATTTTTTAATAAGAGATTCTGTAACCAATGATATTTGTGAGCCAGAATCTAATAACAAACGGACAGGTTGAAGATTGCCATAATAATCTTTCACCTCAACCATGGCTGTAGGTATTAATGATTGATAAATTTCAATGGTATTACATAATGTTTGATGATTTATAGCATTTAAATTGTTTGAACAATTACTATTGCTTCGTGTTGTAGAAGACGAAATGTTTTCATTTGCTGTATTGGTAGAACTAGCTGATGTTGTAGCAGAATTACGATGAACTAATAGCTGGTTTTACACTGGTCTTCAAACGGGCGCATTCTTCAAAAATTGATACGCCAGAAGGGTGCGCGAATGCCGGGGAAATGCGCCAGCTTTAGTTTGAGTGCAAAATTGAAGACACGTACACATAAACAATTGTGGAAAAAACTAATTGGGAAAAATTTTGAAATGAACGATGACTCATTCTGCTTTTGACCGGTGAGATGGCAACATCCAACAACGAAATCAAAATGTCGAAGGAATAAACAACAAACGGAAGAATTTATTGAAATTTTTCGGAAATACAACTTAGTTTACGATGGTAGTGATCCGGAATACATAAATAAAGTAAAACGAGAAGCGGCTTATGTAAAAATAGTTGAAGAAATGAAAGACATTAAAAAGGATATATCTATGGGTGAAGTTAAAGTAAAAATAAAAACTTTAAGAACTCAATTTGGTAAGGAGAAACAAAAGTGGAGAAATTCTTTAATTCTTTTTCTCTTTTTTTTATTACTATTTTCATCATCGGGACTTTCACTTTCGAATTCTAAAGAATAAACAGCCTGCGCTAAGGAATACAAGGCTACTGCTGCACACTTTTTCCTATTCATGCTTTCTGCTCTATAGTTCACTTCGTACTGCTTCCAAATCAACTAGAAAAGTACCCTCACGTGACACACACACACATTGATATGACGTATATAAATTCACAGTGAAGAAAGGCGCATGGAAGACCAGTGGTAGCATTATCAACATGGATATACCCGAGTTACTCAGGTGCATGTAAGACCAGTGTAAAACCGGCCAATGAGTGGTGATGACCCTTGTATACACGGCAAACATTTTTCGAAGAGCAATTTGCAGCATGGTGTTTAGATTTCATGCAATTAAAACAAAGACCATTTTGTTTTACGAAAGTTCTTCTTTCTTCAATATCTAGCGCGAGAAATTTACCGCATTGAAATAAATAATGATTTTCCTTGTAATTAGGACAAAATATTTTGATTGTAGCACTAAATCCTCCCGTAGCTGGTTTAGTAGCCTTAGATTGTGAATTGCCACTAGACCAATGCTGTATGTTGGTATTCGAGCATGCTTCTAAACACAAGGAACGCCTTTCCAGAAATTCAATAAATGAAGACCAAATTGGCTCAGTTAAATGATTATTACTATCAGTTGAATAATTAGCCCAAGCGTGTTTTGTATCATCATCGAGCTTTTGTAATAACAAGTAAATAAGCCAAGGATCGCGACTGTTTGCATAATCACCCAAAGCCTTCAAGCCACGCAAAGACTCATCCGCCACATCAACCAACTTCCGAAGACCATTAGCATTTACTTTATTCAGTTTTGGTTGCAAAACAAATAATTCAATGTACGACTTGACAATTTGATTGGATTTATCGTACCTTAAACAAAGCTTTTCCCAAGCTTCCGTATAAGCAGCATCAGTTAGAGGCAAATGCTTAATAAGACCCTCGGTCTGATCTCTCAAATAACCCTTTAAATATTGTAAACGTTGTATATTCGATAGACATTTGTTTTCATGTATGGTGGTTTTATAGATCTCCCGAAACGTCAACCATTCCTTAACATCACCAGTCAAAAAGGGTAATTGTAATTTTGGTAAATGGTTTTCTATAATTTGCGACTTGGTTGGAGCTCCATTTAATTTTTCTAAGATATTAGATTGTTGATTGGCTAATTTACCGAAAATCTCTAAATTATTGAAACTAATATTATGATCTGAGGTAGGACTACTGGTGGCATGTGGCAACGAATCTGCATTTTTTCGTTCTTTTATAAAAAGCAGTAATTTAGCCCTTGTTAGATCACATCTATTTTCAAATTGTATTGTTTCTTCCTCGAGACTTGCTTCAAGTTGGTTATCGATAGCGTCTTCAAGATCGCAAAACTGTTCTTGGATTAAATTGAAAGATTTCCACGTTTCGTCCAGCTTTTCTAATTTGCACTCTAACATTTCAATAGTAACGGACGCGTCTACTTCCGCAGTAAACGACTCGATACGCGTTAGAGAACATTTCGCACGACTACGTTTTGCTATTAATGCCTGCATGTTGTAATTTTTTTTTTTTTAAATATGTATAAAACCGAATAAAATGATATATTTCGAATCACGAATGTATGTATTATGCTAATATATCTAAAGTTCTAATTACTGTCTAATTTTAGGCCACGAAAAGTATGTCTATCATGAATATTTTGTTTCCGAAATTACTCTAGAATTATACAATTTTATGTAATTATGTATACCATAACTATATGAGAAATAAGTCAATAAAAACCACCGCACAATTTTTCAAATTCAGTCCGACACGAAAATAAGCGTTTATTTACTTGTATATAAAAAAATTATCAAATTGTCATGTTTTTTATTATTTTTTACAGAAATATTGGTTTAAATTTAATTGCAAGATTGTCACTAATTGAATAAAAGTTAACCGTAATTTTCTTTCAACACTTAGGAGTCCACAAATCTTTGTCCTTATATACACCAATAAAACGGTAATTGAGAAAACAAACGGTAATTGGAAAAACGGTTCCACAATACAGTTTTATATGATACAAATGAACTTACTTGGTTTTATGTAAAATATATGTTTTTCAAATACAAACTTTTACATATGATCCCAACTTATTCTGCGATATATTTGATGTACATTATAATGACGTATATATGACCAATAAAATGTGTCGACTGCTGATGACAAATGATGAATTTTACAAAAAATATAGATGAATTCGATTAACTGTTGAATTTCACGAAATGTAGATCATTTCGATTAATTGCTGAAGACGATTATACAAATAGCAAGAACGCAATGATGAATGCAATTCTAACTCAAACCAATGAAAATTCCGAAAATGTTGAAGACGATAAAGAAAAATGAAAAGATTGTTCCCAACTAAAATGATAAACTGCAATATAAATTAGTTTATTATGTTTAATTTTTAATCAAATCCGGTTTCGAAGGACCATGAAAATGTTTGAACTTTTTTTTAAATGCGAGAAAAAGAAACTACTGAATTTTTTTCTATTGATCAAAATTAAACTTTATTACAATTTTATATTTTTACTGCACAAAGTATGGAAAGTGAACTAATCTCTTCCCATGTCTCCAACAGTCATGGTCAAGACAACAAGAATAGGTAATGATGACGAGACTAGTATCAGAAATGAACAGCTAAAGGACAAAGATATTGGACCAATCCTTGAATGGAAAGAACAAGATCAGCGTCCGGGACGGAGCGATATTGCGGCTTATAGTAGTACAACAAAGAGTTATTGGGCTCAGTGGGACTCGCTGGAAATAGAAAATGGCGTTCTCAGTAGAAGATGGGAATCTTCTGATGGTAGAAATACACTAATGCAGTTGATTGTGCCCAAGTCCAAAGTACATGAGGTACTTGGTGAAGTACATGGTGGGACTTCAGGGGGACATCTGGGAGTCAACAAATCATTAGAAAAAGTACGAGAACGATTCTATTGGATAAATTGCCGAGCTGATGTTGAAAGTTGGTGTCGAAAATTTGACACATGTGCAGCGAGCAAAGGACCAACTAGGGCAGCAATGAAGCAATATAACGTTGGCGCTCCATTTGAACGAATCGCAATTGATGTAGCTGGACCATTTCCTCTGTCTAAACAAGGGAACCGATACGTGTTGGTTGTCATCGACTATTTCAGCAAATGGCCGGAAGTGTACGCCATTCCGAATCAAGAAGCTACCACAGTGGCAGGAGTAATAATTGAAAATTGGATAAGTCGATACGGGGTTCCACTAGAACTACACTCGGACCAAGGACGGAACTTCGAGGCAGCGGTATTACAGGAGGTATGCCAATTGCTAGGAATACATAAAACCAGAACAACACCCCTGCACCCGCAATCTGATGGTATGGTGGAACGTTTCTACCGAACCCTGGAGGAACATTCATCAAAGGTGATAACATCAGACCAAAGTGAATGGGACAGACACATTCCATTGTTCCTAATGGCATATAGAACTGCAGACCACGACAGCACAAAACATACTCCATCGGAAATATTGTTTGGACGCAATATACGGCTTCCTGTGGATATAATGTTTGGTAGACCCGAATGTGACAAAATGGAAGTTAGTGACTACACCGATAAACTGAGGGATCGTCTCGACGAGATACATCACATTACAAGGGATCGGATAAAAATTGCTAGCGATCGGATGAAAATAAGGTACGACATTGCTACAAACAACTGTGGATTCCAGGATGGTGACTTGGTATGGCTTTACAATCCACAACGGAAAAAGGGAATGTCACCTAAGTTTATGCCAAAATGGGAGGGTTCATATACCGTCATAAAAAGGATGAATGACGTCGTATATCGCATACGAAGATCTCCAAGGGCTAAAATGAAAGTGGTTCATTTAAATCGGCTAGCAAAGTATCACGGGACGGCTTCAGAAGATTCTGTTCGGGATGAACAGATTTAAGGAGGGGGTAGTGCACTATAAAATACCAGAAATATCCAATTTCTTTATAAAAGAATGAAATTGGACATTTCTGGAAAACACTACATTTTATTTATTACTTTTTCTGGGTAAAAGAAAATCCCGGAAAACACCATACCACAAAACAATAAATAAATCAAATGTCATAAAACATAAACAAGAAAAAAAGCACATACAAACGATCTATTCAAGAAAGCTCCGAGCCAATACAGTACACTTATCCGAAATAAATAATAAATCATTGTCACGAACCAAAAAACAATGATTCACAATACAAGAGCTTTCGAGAAGTATTCTTTGTGTATTGTATAAAAGTTTCACGAAATTGCCATCTAGTTTTAGAATGCCAAACGACCAGGTTTTTCGAGAAATTTCCCGAAATACACCAATTTGGTATAAAAGCAGCCGTAGGGTCGAGTCTGGAATTAATTCACATCAAGAAGTCAGATCGTGTACTTGGAATAAGTAAAGCTTAGCGCAGAACAGAAACTTTGAATATAAAAAGGAAATTGTGATCAATTATTGAAAATAATAATTGTGTGTGTTTTTAAAACTGTGATAAATAATTGTAATAATTAAATTATTGCAAGACAAATATTTTTTAAGACTAATTGTTAAGCAGAAATAATTACAAATAAACTTTATACACTAAATTCACATAAATAAAAAGTGTTATCATTTTAATAACATCGAACCGAACAGGTAGCACGTCACAATATAAAAACTTTTTTTTAATACAGCAATAATGAAAATTCGGCCATTTTAATACCAATTATAGTATATTAAACTTACGTGTAAAAGGAAATTCCAGGAATTTTTCAATGTTGCTTGCTGAGACGAAATAATTCACATTGCAAACTATTTAAGTTCAATTATTTAATTCAAACGAATTTTATTTGGAATTCGAAACCCGCTAAAAATTAGAAATGAAAAAAATTCAATCTTTACAGAATGTCCTATGTGATTATGACCATGCTTATATGTACTTTTTATTTACCTATGTTACACGTGAGCCAGGTAATAATTGATTTAATAAAATCAATTACTAATACAAAGACACAAGCATCTCTAAAGTCAAAAACTTCAAGCGAGAAAACGTGATTACTCTTAATCACACGCGCATATATAGAGGGGTATTGGGCTACGATCTAGATTCAAAGTTGATTCAAAAAAACAAAGTTTTTACTAAATTATGAATTAACATAATTTCTGTTTGATTAATTATAATTAAATAAAGCCTAAAAAAACATTTTTTTTGTACAGCAATAATGAAAATTTGCGCATTTTAATACAATATATCAAACTTACGTGTGAAAGGAAAAATTTTTCCCCCCCGAAAATTATAATACAAGCTAAAGAGGATATCGTAAAAAAAGGTTTTATGCCAAAAATCAAGTTTGCTTAATACATTCAAAATTAAATTTTAAAATTATACTGTACTCTCTACTAATTGGCGTAAAATTTTGAAAACCTAAAGCCGAAAGACATTTAATACGTAGTCTCATTTTTTGGAAACCCTAAAACCAAAAAAGGCATTTAAAAATGAAAATGCTGAATTTAACAAAATCTTAGATGAAATTTCCAACTTGGGACGATTTACAATACAAAAGCTCTTACTTCCTAGGCAATCGCCGGTGGATAGGCATGTCATCACAGCACCTGTTTTCAGACAAAAGCTGAAATCGCTGATGGATTTCATGATAAAACATTAAGTGTTTGGGTGTGTGCGCTGCTGGATATACTCAGTGAAATGGCAAAAGAGAGGATTCCCAAACGTACATATACTAATCTGGCTCTATAACAAAATCACTTCAAACGAAATTCACGATGTAATATGCGCTGAAATACCGATGTCGATAAGGATTTGCATGAAGTTGTGACGAAAAATATGATACATGGCCCTTGCGGTACACTGAATCCAAATTCACCATGCATGATAGTATCCAACACTGTTACAGGAAACGATGGATATCCTTTATACAGAAGAAGATCAGCAGAAGATGGCGGTAAATTAGCAACCCCTAGCATATTCAATGGAGCTACGATAGGCAAACTCTACACCGTGCATCCCAATCAAGATGAATGCTTCCTTCTTCGCAGCCGGTCCAACTTCTTTCCACCAATTGAGAATTGTGAACGGTGTTACACATATCACTTTCCGGAGCGCATGTCAAGCTCTGAATTTATTGCAGAGCGACCGACACTGGGATATGTGCATTAATGACGCGTGGAACACGTCACATCCACATCAAATTTGTGCAATGTTTGCAATTATATTGACCGCCTGCTCTCCTTCATCTGCAACAGAGTTATGGGAGAATTATAAATCGCACATGGCTGAAGATATTTTCCGTCGAAAATGCAAGGAAAATTCAAATATGAACATGGATTTCACAGCAGAAATCTACAACGAAGTGTAGTGATTGAAGATTTGTGCTTAGAAATCGGGAACAAAGTTCTCAATCAATTGGGAATACCATCACCGAATCGATCTGCTGCTGCTTTGTTAGATGTAGAATTGGGTCGTGAACAAAATTACAACACGGGTGATCTTTTGTCCTATGTGCAATCAAATATTCCTAAGCTAACGTTTGAGCAAAAGGGCATTTACCGATCAAATAATGCAAACTGTCAATAACGGAGTTAGAGAAATATTCTTTTTAGATGCGCCAGGAGGAACTGGTAAAACGTTCCTAATTCTGGCCACAATTCGATCCCAAAATGACATAGCCTTACCTCTAACGACTTTCGGAATAGCTGCAACATTGCTACCAGATGGAAGAACGGCTCATTTCGCTTTGAAATTGCCCTTAAACATTCAATTCATTGAAAATCCCACATGCAACATTTCCAAAGCATCCGGCATGGGAAAAGTATTGCAGAAATGCAAACTTATTGTTTGGGATGAATGTACAATGGCGCACAAAAAATCGCTCGAGGCCCTTAATCGATCATTGCAGGACTTAAGTGCAAATATCAGACCATTTGAGAATGCATTAATTTTGCTTGCAGAAGATTTCAGGCAAACATTACCTGTAATTCCTCGATTAACAGCAGCGGACGAAATAAATGCTTCCCTGAAATACTCTACTTTGTGGCGACGCGTAAAGACGTTACAATTAACTACAAATATCCGAGTCCTGCTGCAAAATGATCGGTCAGTAGAGATATTCTCAATCATCAATTGCATAATTGAAAGTGCCGGTTGATCTGACGTCATGATGAATTTTATTGCCTCATAACTTCTGCAATTTAGTGACGTCAAAAGAAGAATTGGTTGAAAAAGTATTTCCCAGTATTCAAACCAATTACAAGAATCACGATTGGCTAAGTGAACGAGCTATTCTTGCGGCCAAGCACAAAGACGTCTACGAACTTAACAATATTATTCAGTCTAACATTCAAAGCGAGGTGGTCACATACAAGTTCGTCGACACTGTTGTAGAAGGAGATGAAGCGGTTAATTATCCAACAGAATTTTTGAATTCACTCGATCTGCCGAGGATGCCACCGCACATACTGCAATTGAAAGTCGGTGTGCCAATTATCATGTTGTGAAATATCAACCAGCCAAAGCTTTGCAACGGCTTGCAGTAAAAAAATTAATGAGCAACATCGTAGAAGCAACAATCTTGACAGGACCTTTTAAAGGTGAATATGTCCTCATTCCTCGCATTCCTATGATTCCAACGGATATGCCATTTCAATTTAAGAGATTGCAATTCCCGATTCGATTGACGTTTGCAATCACCATCAACAAGGCTCAGGGCCAATCTTTAAAATTGTGCGGTTTAGATCTAGACACGGATTGCTTCTCACATGGACATTTATATGTTGCGTGTTCTAGAGTCGGCAAACCAGGAAATCTCTATATTTTCACAGAAAAAGGAACAACAAAAAATGTTGTATAACCACAAGCATTGTGAAATTAAATATACGAGAAACGTGCTCTTTTTCTTTTCTTTTCCATTTAACCAGACTGAGCCACAGCAACGCGTGGTTGGGTACAGCTAGTGATTAATAAATAGAAAAATAGTGAAGCAATTTTTTAAGTTTGTGTTAATAAAGTGCATTAATTTATTAACAAAGTTTAAATGCAACGCTCAGATAAACTCAACTCAGCTGAAAGGACCTACCGGTTTACTCTTCGCATAGACGTGGTGATTGAAAAAAATTTCAACCATTTTTAAAGCCTACTACGCTGTTGAAACTGAATCGAATTTTCCATACAAATTTAGCACCACGCTGAAATTTAACCGCCGAAATTGTTCGGTACATTTTAAACCTAGTAAAAAGTTGAGATTGAATTACCTTTGGTTTTTTTGACGGGATTATTTTGAATGCTTTGTTTTGATTGGTTTTTTGAACTACAAAATGGATATTTATGAATAATTTTTGGATAAAGAAATTGATGCTATAACACACAGTGAAAAATTGAATAATAATAATAATAATAATAATTCCAAATAGCCATCGTCCAAAAAAGGTGAAACTTTCAGGGCAAAAAAATTGTTTTTCAGTCCATGAAAAAACGAAATTAGCTTTTCTTGTCCAGCAGAAACTTTGACGTCTGCCACTTCAATTTCTCCACAAATATTTTCTCTTCAGTTTTTGCTGCGATTTAAATGTACCTTTTTGGAGATCGCGTTAAAATTAAGTTTTGCTTGAACAGCGTACTAGGCTTAATCTGAAAATTAATATTAAATTTCACAAATACCTGAAATAATTTATTAATTTGTAAAAAAAATTAATAACATTTTTCGGGTTCAATTTGAATTTCATAAACAATTTTTCTTGTAATTATAAATTCGAAATTAAATTGTCGTACTAGTTCTATAGAATAGAATTTATTACTTACATCTTTAAATACTAGATTAATGTAGGTCCATTAAAATTTTATAAATTCAAAGTAGAAATAGAGAACAAAAACTTTTGACTTACGCCATCTACCGTCGATAGATAATACTTAGATAATGTTGTAATACACTGATTGCAATCAATCTATCATTTTCAATGAAATGTTTTCAATTTGTTTGAGAAAACCATATTGTCCAATTTCTATCTAGAATAATCAATAATAATAATAATCAAGCAATAAGAACATTTTCTAATATAAGAAGCACAAAAAATTGCCTTTTATTGTTGTTGAGTCTACTATTCAATATTTATGTGATGTAATTGAAATTGTTTATGAGCTGTATACTCTTAACCAATTCCAACCTAATCACGCTGAAAATTAATGTTGGATAGGTTGTGTAGTGTTCTTGGAAAGCCAACTTTAAATATTGTATCAAATAAGTCAAAAGTATCTACTATTATTTACTATTTACTATTATTGTCTTAAGCCTAGTTCACAATATTCATCTTAAAGCTATAAACATTACATTCCCTCCAGGACTTCAATAAAGTTGATAATCTTTTAGTCTCTCTGGTATTCGGCTAGTTCGTTTTGCGTTTGGCGTTGATGCTTTTGTTGGAGTGTTTAGAGGTGATTTCATAGCTTCTGTTTCGAGTTTCTTGAAAAATGATGAGTTGCGTGTAACTATACGTTCTCCTTGTTGAGCCTTAACTTGATTACCGTTTACCTCGACGACAGAAAGCGGGATAGGATTATATGGCGGTATTAGTTTGTCATTCTGATGTTGTTTCAGCAATACTGATCTTCTGGTTTAAGTGCGTGTTCTGTAGTATGCCTGTTTACATCTGCAAAGTTCTTTTGGATCAATTCGTTCTTGTCATCATTTTCCATGAGAGTTTCTTGTGTTGGTATTATCTTCGTGAATATGTTTAAGTGTGGTAATGTTGTTCTGATTACTCTGTTAAACATGACCTTGAATAGTGACACTCCTGTGGTAGTGTGCGGTGTTTGACGATAATTCAGCAAGAACATGTTTAGTTCACTTTCCCATGGTTTCTTTTCAATTACAGATGCTTGAATAGTTTTCTTCAGCGTTCTCATAAATCTTTCTACATTGCTGTTTGCCTCTGGCCAGACAGGTGTTACTGTCTTATGATAAGAACCTAGTTCTTTTAAAAAGTTTTTGAATTGATGTCCATTGAACGGGGGACCATTGTCGGTTTTGACAGTTTTCGAAATTCCAAATTCACAACAATTAAAACTGGAATAGGTCAATCAAAATATTATTGTATAGTTTATTTAGCTGTTTTCTAAATCTACAAATTTCTCACTAACATATCCTGCCCTTTTCTTTCCTGGCAAGACTTCTCTCGGCTTCACGTGCCCTTGCTGAACTGCAATTACATCTGAAGTACAATAATATTTTTATTGACCTATTCCAGTTTTAATTGTTGACTAAGAGAGATTTTCTCATAAGCCTAAGAAAAATATTTACTATATATTTCCCGATATTGCAATTTATATGCATTCCCTACAAAAATTTTTAGATAGCAAAAAAAACAAAAAACATAAAATCGCTTAAAAAACTGACCTTTCTCAATTTTGTTTTAAAGAAAGTGTATTATGACAGATCGGCACATTGATTTTACAATTTCTTTAAATAAAATCACACACACAATCTGTGATAATACAACACATAAAAAGTATTTCCAAAAAATGTATACCCCTCTGCCTTAAAACATCACTTGTCCAGAAACTACAGATATTGTATTATAATATATTTTTCATGGAATCAAATCACAAAAAATATTTTCATATTGCTAAAAAATCAAACCCCTTTGTCTCCCAAAATGCTGTCCCCCTCGTCTTTGAGATTTCGTTTAAAAGAAATATAGATCAAATAAAAGGGAAAAAATTATTTGTGTTTGAACCTTTCCCCGTTTTCTCTTTTCGTAGAAACTATGTAATAAATGATCAAAACAACGTATCCAAAACTGCAATAAGAAGAATGGAAGTTTATCGCCGATAGCGAATCATACCGTAAAAATTTTCATTCATTCAAATAAGAAATCGAAATTCTAAATTAAAAGTACACAACGCATTTACATTTCCATACTGAAATCAATTATTTGTTTTTTCAAAATTTGGCAACATTCCATGATGTTAACATTTCATATTCGGCCAAGAAGTTATTATTGAAATTGAATTTGTCAAAATCATAGCTATTAAACCCCATTACACACAGCCGAGAATCGTAATAATAAATATTGAAAAATATGACACACATACACACCATTTGGAATTTCATAAAACCAAAACAAAATTCAGTTCCATTCTTCTAAGTTGAAAATACACAAAGTTACGTTTCCTATAGCAATATGAATAAAAAAAATATCAAATACATTTTCGCCAGAAAAGGAGAAAAATATTGAATTGACAAATGCCAGTAAAATAAGAAGATTCAAAAGAATTTTAAATTTTAAAGAATTTATTCGAATACAAACACCAAAAACTTTTGAATAATATTTTTAATAAGAGATGGCGTAGTTTTATCCACCTAGAAATCAGAAAAATCTGAAAAAAAATTGCTTCTACTTCGACACTCTATAAAAGTTATATTTACTCTATGCTATAAAGGTTATATTTACTCTATGATGATACCCATGTTGTAGGACCAGATACTTCTTCAATGATGTCTAATTTCTCAAGACGACGAAGTTCCTCTTCTACTTTTCCTCTTAAGTGGAAAGGAATGCGTCTATGAGGCTGCGCTACAGCTCGTATGTTTTTGTCAATATGTCAACGTATTTGTTTGTCTTTTAATTTCCCCAATTCATTAAATAATTTAGGATGTTTGCTTGTGAGGTTGTCATAATGTTGTTTGACTGTTATGTTGCATGTTAAGTTTATTAGGTTTAATTCGTTAGCTGTTTTAAAACCTAATAAAAGTTGTGCTGTACCTTTTATGACATAAATATATGCTGATGTTGTCGTTTGATTCTGAGTTGTTAACGTTGTTTTAATTTTCCCTTTTACTTGAAGTTGTTGTATTGATTGATACGGAAATAGCTTGATGTTTGTTTCTTCTAACATTCCAGGTTCATTTAACTGCTTGTATTGTTTGTAGCTGATGATGTTTGACGTTGTTCCAGTATCTATAATGAATTTGACTTCAGTGTTACACAACTTGATATTTGCTGTCGATATGTTCACTTGTTCCTTGACAACAGTGAACACTACTTCTGTACCATCATCGGACCCTGTTCCTGTTACTGTTTTTATCTTTGTTTGTATCTGTTGATTTTTTTATTTATCACTTAGTTGATACATATATTCAAATATTAAATTCGTATCTAAGTAGGCCATACACTACTATAAATAGGGAAATTATTTGTACTACAATTTAGGTCTTTCCAGGACGTGGTCCTGAACATTACATTAGAAATAAAGTATTGTGAAAATATAATTGTCTTCTTCATCATTAAAATAATTCAAAATTCTACTAACTTTCTACAGGTTATGGGCCACTGAATCGTTTGATATTATTATTTTGTGAAGGAAAATAAAAGAAATTTTTTATATTTTCCTGCTGTTTGAACGAATTTGCTGCAATAAAAGAAAAAGGGCATCAGAATGACAGAAACAAGATATTCGCTTGCAAAGTTAAATAATACGAATTATTTTAACTGGCGATATAAAATGGAGATGCTATTAAGGGAAAAGGGCGTTTGGAGTATACTTGTAACAGCATTGACGGATCCGATTACTGCTGCTTGGATTGAAAAAGACGAAAAGGCTCATACAACTATTGCTTTTAATATTGAAGATGAGCAGATCCAGCACATCAGAAATTGTACGTCGGCTAAGGATGCATGGAATAAATTAAGGGATTTTCATGAAAAAGATTCACCGAATAATCGAATTTTTATCATGAGGCAATTGATGTCGCAACGGTTTGGTGAAGATGGTGATGTCGAAGCGCATGTAGGAAAAATGAACGAGTTGTTTCAACGACTGTTGGCTTTTGGTAAGGATTTAAGGCCTGAATTTATACTAAGTTCGACATTGCTTGGCTCATTACCGGAAAGTTACGATACGTTAGTGACTGCATTGGAAGCTCGTATTGAAGAATTAACATCAAGTTTGGTTTGTTCTAAAATAATTGCGGAATACAAACGCCACAAGGAAAGAAGAAAAAGAAATACTGAAGAAGTTGCTTTGAAAATCGGCGCACCAGCTGCAAAAAGGGAAATTATTTGTTATTTTTGCAAAAAGACGGATCATTTCAAGAAAAACTGCAATAAATATAAAGAACGGCTCAAAAGGAAACTGAATAGTAATCAGAAAGCAAATTTAGCGGAATGTAGCGGTGCTGATGTCGAATATCTATTTACAACATCCATGATTGATGGTGGTTGGATAATAGATTCAGGAGCAACTTGCCATATCGTGGGAACTAAAGATAGGTTTGTTAAGTTCGATGGGGATCATCGTGAGCAAATAAGTATAGCAAATGGTCAGCAAGTGACAGCGATTGGTAAAGGCGCAGTTTGTGTAGATTTTATCACCAAATCAGGTAATGCAACCAGTGTAAAAATTACTAATGTTTTATATGTTCCTTGCATAAAGGGAAATTTAATTTCCGTCAAGCGTTTAGTTGAAAGAGGCTATACAGTTCGTTTCAGCGAAGGACAATTCGAAATAAAGAAAGGTGATACAGAAGTTGCATCAGGTTACATTACGGACAATTTTTTCAAACTAAGGACGAGGAACAAATCATTTACAGTTGGAAACTTTGATTCAAATTCGGACAATTGTATTCATAAATGGCACAGCATATTAGGGCATAGAGACATTGAAGTTGTGAAGACATTGGCATCAAGTAAATTCGTCGATGGTGTTCATATTGGAAAATGTGGTGATGAGTGTGACAATTTATTAAATTGTGAGGTGTGTCTTCAGGGAAAAATGAGCCGAATTAAATTTCCACAGAAGTCAAATAATCAAGCAACTGAAGTACTGGGTCTAATACATTCGGACATTTGTGGACACATGCAAACAACAACACCATCTGGAAAAAGATATGTGCTTACTTTTATTGATGACTTTTCGAGATATACGGTGATCTATTTAATTGCAAATAAATCGGTTTAAAAAGAAACCGAAAGTCATACGAACGGACAGAGGTGGTGAGTACATGAGTTTAAAATTTATAAGTTATTTGCAGAAAAATGGTATATCTTATCAGCGTACGGCTCCGTTCACACCACAACAAAACGGAGTTGCTGAAAGGAAGAATCGTACCCTAATTGAGATGGCTCGGTGAATGATAATTGAAGCTGAACTGGAGAAGAAGTTTTGGGGTGAAGCAGTAGTTATGGCAAACTACATTCAGAATCATTTGCCAGCAAGAAATATTAAGAAAACACCGTTTGAAAATTGGTTTGGTAGAAAGCCTAACGTTCAACATTTCAAACGTTTTGGATCGAAATGTTACACCTTCGTGCCAGACGAAAAAAGAAGAAAACTTGATTCAAAAGCAATTCAAACGTTTATTGTTGGATATGATATAATTTCAAAAGCATACAGATGTTTCGCACCATTAACAGGAAAAGTCATCGTCAGTAGTTTTTTCTTGACTGAACATCGTATGAACAACACGTTTTTAAATAAACGCATCTGGATTTTTCAATAGTAAAAATAATTAATCCATTTTGGATTTTATTTCATAAAAATAGATCGGAAATTTTAGAACAAAAAGAAATGGAAGATGAACAGCCAAATCAGCCAAATCAGCCGCAACAAAGACGTATTCGCACGTGGCGCCAAATCGTTGGCGTTCATTGCGATAGAATAAAGGAAGACGCAACTGTCGAAACAATTGCACTTGTAGAGCAAGAAGCATTGGCCATGGTAAATATTATAAGATCGTTCCGAGCCACAGCCACAGCTACTGCTGCTGATCGTGAACGTGAACGTGAACGTGAACGTGAACGTGAACGTGAACGTGAACGTAATCGTAATCCTAGTTATCGTAATAGACGCCATCGCCGTTATTAACATGTGTTTGCATTCGAAGCGCAAATAAAAAAAGATTTTAGACGCCATCGCCGTTATTAACATGTGTTTGCATTCGAAGCGCAAATAAAAAAAGATTTTTCTACTTATATTTAATAATATTATTTTATGTTACTTAGATTATTTTATAGTATATATTTTTTATAAAAAGGCCTGTGAATTTCTTAGCTATTAGTGCAGCTCCATCTGATAATAATAATGAAAATAGAGAAAATAATGCAAAAAAGAATGATACTGCATCGAAAAGTGAAGAGTTATAGTTCATTATCTGGTGTCGAATTCTTTTTGCATGAATTGCATGCTCTTTTTAAAGGTGATTTTAGAATAACTTCTCCCAGAGATGAATGGGTATTTGCTGATATGGAACTTTTACATGATGTGGTCGCTCCTGCTGTGAAAATGACTTTAAAATTGCACCAAGATCATTTTTCGAGTTCCGATGAATATTTAGATCCGTATTATATGATGCAATTTCATCTCATTGTAAAGATTTTCTAATATCACATGAAGCCGATCGATCCGATTTGGACTTTTGTACTTAGAGGAGCTCCAAATTTACTAGCATTACAACATGTAATGAAATTCGTTTAACTAATTGTTTAAATTGAATCAAAATCAGATATTACAAAACGGACTATAAAAAATCAAATTCAAGCTAGTTTCGATAATAATAATAATGAAGAGGATGAGGCGGCTTATAATGAGAACAGCAATGAAAATGATTATAATGAAGAAGGAGCGTGAGTGGAAAAGTTAAGTGCAATTATAATGTACTTGTCTTTTCACCTATGAGCAAAACTTATTTAATTTTAATTCAACAAATTTTATATTTGTCAAATTAATAGAAAAGATGAAGAATTTTTTTTCTTTTTTTTTTGTATTTTTTTGTATTTTAAATTACTATAAAAATTAAGAAAATTAAGCTCTCGTGTTGCCTTAAGACAATTAGACTGATTTTTTTTATGATTACAATCTTCTTTTTTTTCTTTTTAGTCTTTTTCTTGATAATTACAATTTTTTAATTTCTTTTTTTTTTCATTAAGAGGTTAATTACAAAGAAGTAAACAAAAACCAAAAAAATATTGAATTTGAATTAAAAAGAATTGTTATTTTGTGAGATATATTTTATTAATAAAATTATATTACTAGTAGAGATGTAAGATTTGTACATAAAAATAGTGACTGGAAAATAGACTATCAGGGGGAAGAAAACATAATAACAATTCACCATTCAGAAGTCGATAAATTTTTCAGCGCAGATGAAGACAAGGAAGCAGAATCGAACGATGCGGTGTCAGCTACAAACAATAATTTAGAAGAAGCAGCTGATAATGAGTCGGAGGAAGTTCGAAGATCTGAGCGTATAAATAAAGGAATTCCACCAGAAAGACTGATTCAAGTGAAAGCAAATAACGAAGAAGTAATTGAACCCAAAAATTACAATCAGGCAATTACATCAAGTCAAAAGAATGAATGGATTAAGTGGGTTTATAAGGTCAAGACAGATGCTGTTGATGATGGTCAACAGTTCAAAGCACGCTTGGTGGCACAAGGATTCTCACAGAAGTTTGGTACAGACTATGATCAGGTGTTCGCTCCAGTAGTAAGACAAGCAACATTTAGAATCTTACTATCCATAGCGGCAAAGGAACAAATGAGGGTTATTCATCTTGATGCAAAAACGGCTTATTTAAATGGTAAGCTGGATGAAACAATTTATATGAAGCAGCCCCCTGGATTCAAAGTTGAAGAAAAGGAAGAACATGTTTGTTTCTTGAGGAGGAGTATATATGGCTTGAAGCAATCAGCAAGAGTTTGGAATAAAGCAATTCATAAGGTGTTGGTTGATGCTGGGTACATACAGAGAAAAAATGATCCATGTCTTTACACATTCACGATCGAAGGAAAATTTTTTTACATTTTAATATATTGCACTATATTGTACTTAGAATACTTGGTGATTCATAAAATCATCAAACACTAACAATTAATTACTTTTCTGAGTTTTTCTTAATAAAAGAAAAACCCAGAAAACACGAGAATAATTTATTTATAAACAAACAGAACGATTTCCGCGAAATGTAATACCGCCATCTAATGTACAAAAGATCTATTCCAGAAAACTCCAAAATGCAATTGTTTACACAATCGATAGAATACAATAGCAATGACTCATAGCACATACAAAAGATATTTTTAGGAGGAAATAATAATAGATCATTGGCACAAACCTAAACAATGATTAGAGCTTTCTAGAACTATTGTTTGTATATTGAATAGGAATATTCTAGATCTTCTTTGTGTAAACGTTGCCACCTAGTTTTAGAAAGCCAAACGAGAATATTCGAGAATATTCTAGAAATATACCAATTGGATATATAAACAGCCGTGGGGTCGAGCCTGAGATCATTCTTAATCGATCAGTTGAAGTGAAAAGCTTCGTCAGAGATTATACAAAGCAGAGATTGGAAACGAGATTATTTTTGTGAAAGTAATTAAAATAGTGAAGCTATAAAACTGTGATAAATAATTGTAATAATTAAATTATTGAAAGACAAATATTTTTAAGACTAATTGTTAAGCAGAAATAATTACAAATAAAGTTTATACACTAAGTTCACATAAATAAAAAGTGTTATCATTCTAATAACATCGAACCGAAAGACTAGCACGTTACATTGGTGTCAGAAGTGAAATTATTTATTGTGAATCAGTGCGGAAAAGACAATTTTGCTAAAATTTTCTGCAAGAAAATTCGAAATTAAACTAGAAACTTCTGTGGGGAAAATTTCGAAGAAATTCGTTATTAAGAAATTTGAGTATAGTAATTTCGACTGTGTGAGAAATTTCAGGGGCGTACAAGAAATTTTGTGAGTTGTATAAAAATTTCGATCGTGCGAAATTTGAGGTTATACGTCGTGTATCGTGTGAAAATTTCGATTGTACGAGAAATTTCGTAGAAATTAAGATTATACTGGGAAAATTCGTGGTATTTAGATACAGTGCGAGAAGTTTCGATAGAACAATAGAATTTCGTGAACAATTAAAAATATTTGAACGATGGAAAGTAAATTATTAGATAGTTTGAGTACATTAGAACTATCCACAGTTCTGCGTGTGTGGAAGTCAGTTTCCACGGGAACTAAACCAGAAAAGAAGAAAAGAGTAATCGCTGAATGTGCAATAAGAGGACTAGACAGTAGCACATTCGACTTTAGTGAAATTCTGAAAGAGGGAAACCAAGAAGAAAACACGAACGAGGACAATGACAAGTTCGATTTCAGTGAAGAGGGTGCAAAATCAGCGGAAAGTGATAAGTTCGAGAAGTTTATGACCCTGCTGATGAATAAAATGGATTCTTTGCAAGGCGAAATGAAAACAAATGCTTCTAGTCTTCAAACCAAAATGGATTCAACTGCTTCGAGCTTACAGAATAAAATAGATTCGACTTCTGCAAGTCTTGAAAGTAAAATCAAGTCGAGCGTTTCTGGACTAGAAACCAAAATGGAGTCTAGTATGGATGAATTAAAATCTCAAGTTGAATCCAGTGTTGCGAACTTAGAAGACAAAATTACTACAGAAGTCCCTACAGTTCGCACAGAAGTAAGTAAAGTTGAACAGAAATTGGAAGACAAAATAACCACAGTTCGCGCGGAAGTAAGCAACATAGAACAAAAATTGGACCAGAAATTGGAACAAAAAGTAGCAGAAATGGAAGCACAAATGGCTGACATCAAAGAAAATAAACCAAATATTGAGTCATCAGGTAAAAGGATGAAGCCACCAATATTTGACGGAAAAACTTCATGGCCGGTATACAAACGACAGTTTGAAGCAGCTGCTGGTGTGAACGGCTGGTCCGATAAAGAAAAAGCCACAGCATTAATTCTGGCTCTACGGGGTAACGCAGCCGATTTATTGCGGACAATCTCACCAGAAAATGAGAAGAATTACAATTACATTGTAACACAATTGGACATTCGATATGGGGATAACCACATGAAGGACGTATACCGAATGGAGCTCGTCAACAGAGTGCAAGAATCTGGAGAGACACTTCAGGAGTTGTCAGCAGATATTGAGCGGTTGGTATACTTGTCATACCCCGATTATCCCCTGGAGCTGCAGAATGACTTGGCTGCAGAAAGATTCACCAATGCCATTCGGGATGCAGACATTCAGTTCAAGGTCCGGATTAGTGGAAAGCGCATGTTGCACGATGTGTTGGCTGTCGCGTTGACATTGGAAGCTGCAAAGAGAGCAACAAGGGCGATTCCAATGGTACGAGCTGCTATGGTTGATGAAGACTCAACAGAACTAACAATAGACCAACTAACCGAAAAGATAAAGGCGGATGTGCAGCAAGCTATCCAGGAATTGGAATTGAACGATACTAAAAGAAGACTGAAATGCTGGGGCTGCGGTAAAGAAGGACATTTAGAGCGGCAGTGCCCCAACCAGACAAAAGCACCGATTATGGTATCAGTCTCTCTCCTACAACAGAGTAACGACAGATTAACGACGCAAGGAGTAATTACTGGTCATCGATGCAGGATCATCGTAGATACGGGTGCAAGTAGATCCATCGTGAACAGGAAGCTCATTAGTAGGAAACACATGAGCAGAAGCAGTAACAGTGTTCTTCAAACGGTTACAGGGGAATCATCTCCGATTCTGGGTGAAGTGATTCTAGCATTGGGGCTAGATGAGTATGTGTTTCGACATACGTTTTTGGTGGCTGATATAATGGACGATTGTATCATGGGCCTGGACTTCATGAAGCAGAATGGAGTGAGTGTGAACATTGAAGATAGGTTATTGCGATGTGGAAATATTGAGTTCCCGCTAACGTTGGAGGAAGCAGATTCCAGTGACACCAAATCAAATCTACGAGACCAACAAGTTACGTCAGATGCAAATGCTGTTGTAGAAATGAAACGGACGGACGACATTGGACTGACAACTCAAGACACGGAGTTGTCAAAAAGTAAAAATAGAAGGAAAAGAAGCAAATCCAGTGTCGTAGATGCTGAAGGGGTTTTTGAGGAAACGAGTAAGGACTGCAGGAATGTGAAAAAGGTAGTAGCTATCCGTACATTAAGGATTGGAGGCGATGACATGTCGAGCATCCGAAACGCGCAGCTAAAGGATGAAGATGTTGGACCAATCCTTAAATGGAAGAAAAGGGGTCAGCGTCCAAAATGGAGCGATATTGTAACACGCAGTGATACGACAAAAAGTTATTGGGCTCAGTGGGACTCGTTACAGATAGAAAATGGCGTTCTGAGGAGAAAATGGGATTCTCCTGATGGAAAAGCCAAACTAATGCAGTTGATTGTGCCTAAGTCCAAAGTACATGAGGTACTTGGTGAAGTACATGCTGGAACTTCAGGGGGACATTTGGGAGTCAACAGAACATTAGCGAAGGTGCGAGAACGATTCTATTGGGTACACTGGCAAGCTGATGTCAAAAGCTGGTGCAGGAATTGTGACACCTGCACAAAGATTGTAGGACATCAAAAGGAAACTGAAACTGCAGTGGGGCAATATGTTGACGCTGAACTGAAGCAAGACACGAGTGGACAGGATAGCACCAGACAGACTCCACCGGAAAGATCATCTGGGCAGCATATACGGGTTCCGGTGGACAAAGTATTTGAGGAACCTGCAAACAACAAATTAAAAGATAGTGACTGCACCAACGAGATGAACTCTTTGGACGTGGTATGGCGAAAGCGGAAATCATCAAAAGTAAAAATGAAGGTGATTCATTCAAATCAGTTAGCGAAGAATCGCGGCACGAGTCCAAAAGATTCTGTTCGGGACGAACAGATTTAAGAAGGGGGTAGTGCACTATATTGTACTTAGAATACTTGGTGATTCATAAAATCATCAAACACTAACAATTAATTACTTTTCTGAGTTTTTCTTAATAAAAGAAAAACCCAGAAAACACGAGAATAATTTATTTATAAACAAACAGAACGATTTCCGCGAAATGTAATACCGCCATCTAATGTACAAAAGATCTATTCCAGAAAACTCCAAAATGCAATTGTTTACACAATCGATAGAATACAATAGCAATGACTCATAGCACATACAAAAGATATTTTTAGGAGGAAATAATAATAGATCATTGGCACAAACCTAAACAATGATTAGAGCTTTCTAGAACTATTGTTTGTATATTGAATAGGAATATTCTAGATCTTCTTTGTGTAAACGTTGCCACCTAGTTTTAGAAAGCCAAACGAGAATATTCGAGAATATTCTAGAAATATACCAATTGGATATATAAACAGCCGTGGGGTCGAGCCTGAGATCATTCTTAATCGATCAGTTGAAGTGAAAAGCTTCGTAAGAGATTATACAAAGCAGAGATTGGAAACGAGATTATTTTTGTGAAAGTAATTAAAATAGTGAAGCTATAAAACTGTGATAAATAATTGTAATAATTAAATTATTGAAAGACAAATATTTTTAAGACTAATTGTTAAGCAGAAATAATTACAAATAAAGTTTATACACTAAGTTCACATAAATAAAAAGTGTTATCATTCTAATAACATCGAACCGAAAGACTAGCACGTTACAATATGTTGACGACTTAATCATAGCTAGCAAACATCAAGAGATTTTATTAGAATGTGAACAAATCCTGAGCGCAAAATTCAAAATCAAGAATCTCGGAGACATCCGAAATTATCTTGGATTGCAAATCAAAAGAAATTCTCAAGGAAATTTTGCAATCAATCAAACGACCTACATTCATAAACTAGTCAAAAATTTTGGTTTGGCTGAAGCAAAAGTATCTGACGTACCAATCATCGTTTCATATGGGAAAATTGGCGATTCAGAAAAATATAGACAGTTAATTGGTTGTTTACTATATGTTTCAGTTAACACTAGACCAGATATAGCAGCAAGTGTATCAATTTTGGCACAGAAGGTCGCAGAACCTACACAAGAAGATTGGAACGAGCTCAAGCGAGTGGTCAAATATTTAAAAAGGTCTGCAGATTTATATTTATTACTTGGCAGTAGTAAAAACAAAATTGGACTAGTTGGTTACGTAGATGCTAATTGGGAAGAAAACCGGGTTGATCGAAAATCCAATAGTGGATACGTCTTCAAATTATTAGGGAGTATTGTCAGTTGGAGTTGCAAGAAACAAACATGTGTGGCTCTTTCATCAACGGAAGCTGAGTTTATTGCTCTATCAGAGGCGTGCAAAGAAGTACTATGGATTCAACGTATATTGAAAGATGTTAATCAAAGTTGTTTGAAACTTATTGAGGAGAAGAAATTTTCAGGTCGATCAAAACATATCGACTTGCAATATCATTTTGTGAAAGATCACGTCGATAAACAAATGGTCAAATGTGTTTATTGTCCAACAGAAATTATGATTGCAGATTTGTTGACTAAGCCATTGTCAGCAACTCGTATCAATTTGTTAAGACAAGAATGCGGAGTGAAGAAATTTGAATAAGGAGGAGTATTGAACACTTAGTTGATACATATATACAAATATTAAATTCGTATCTAAGTAGGCCATACACTACTATAAACAGGGAAATTATTTCTACTACAATTTAGTTCTTTCCAGGACGTGGTCCTGAACATTACATTGGAAATAAAGTATTGTGAAAATATAATTGTCTGCTTCATCTTTTTTATTTCAATTTTTCCTGCTGGTTGTTCTTCGGTGTTCTTACCTTCTATCGATAGACAGACTTTGGCAAAATGATTGAGCTTTTTGCAATTGTGACACTGCTTGTTTCGAGCAGGGCATTCTGTCATGCCTGCTGCATGCCATGATGTTTGTTGCTTGATGCAATGTTGTAGATTGTCTATCTAATATTTCATCAGTGATTCATGCTTTGATTATTTGCTCTAATGTTATGTCGCTTTCCTTCAGAATTCCTTTTCTTAAGTTTTCAGATATTGTTCCAACCAATATTTGGATTTTGATTTCTTTGTCAGCATCTTCAAATTCACACGATGCGCTTCGGCTTCTTAATCTCGCATAATACTGATTGATTGTTTCATCTGCATGTTGCTTTTCTTTCCTGAATTGAAAGATTTCAAAAATTATGTTTTTTCTTGGTTTGAAATACTTGTTTAATGCTTGTGTTGCTTCTAAATATGTATCGCCTCTGTTAGGTAAATTGTCAAAAATGTATGCTGTTTCTTCTCCCACTAAATTTAATAATAATGCTTTTTTTCGAATGTCATCCTTATTATCCATAGCTACTAGATATGTCTCAAATGATTTTAGCCATTTTGTCCATCTTTGATCTGTTGACGATGGATCACAGTGGGGATCAAAAATACTGGGTTTATTGCAACTAGAGGCGTCCATTTTGTTTTTCCTAAAAAGATTACTTGGAAAAAAAATGACACAGAAATTACTTTTTCTAATACTGCTTGTTTTTCTTAATTTCTCGCCTGATTTATTTCCTTTTTTTCCAGTTCCTTTTCTCTACCTCTCGTCGCCAAAATGTAGTGTTCTTGGAAAGCCTATCTTAAATATTGTATCAAATAAGTCAAAAGTATCTACTCCACTTGACGTTTATTTTCTAACTAACTATCTGATACATTATTGTTTTAAGCCTAGTTCACAATATTTATCTTAAAGCTATAAACATTACAGGTTGATGGTAAAAATAAAAGATTGAATTGTTTAAAAAATTCTGTTTTTTATTAATTCAATATCTTAATTATTTCATGTACTTATTAATACTATAGTCTTATAACTATATAAATTTATCTGCATATCTTCGTTCGAAGCTTCTCCTAATATCAGCAACTTAACCCCGTTCGACACTTCTCTCCAACTAAACGCTATTTCTACTCAAAAAAAAACTATAATCTGGTAAAATGTTAGTGATTCTAATTGGGACAAATCAGGCAAACGCTGTCCGTGATTTGAATTAACAAAATCAGGAAAACGATGTCCGTGATTTAAGTTGCGAAAAAATGAGGCAAAACTATGTCCGTGATTTAATTGGGAGTAAATCAGGCAAACGATGTCCGTGATTTAATTGGGAACAAATCAGGCAAACGATGTCCGTGATTTAATTGGGAACAAATCAGGCAAACGCTGTCCGTGATTTGAATTGAGAAAATCAGGCAAAACGATGTCCATGATTTAAGTTGCGAAAAAATGAGGCAAAACGATGTCCGTGATTTAATTGGGAGGAAATCAGGTAAGCGATGTCCGTCATTTAATTGGGAACAAATCAGGCAAACACAGTTCGTGATTTGAATTGAGAAAATCAGGCAAAACGATGTCCGTGATTTAATTGGGAGTAAATCAGGCAAACGATGTCCGTGATTTGAATTGCGAAAAAATTAGGCAAAACGATGCCCGGATTTAATTTGAAAAAAAAGAAAAAAAAACAACACTTTTATTTCGTTTGAAATTGCTTTGGTTAATTACGTTATGTTGATTCGACAACGAATGTCCAAAATCAATCCCGATTGAAATTCATAAGGCAAATATCCGTCACTAATTTCAATGTATTTCAAACAAGGCAACGAATGTCCTTTGTTTGATAACCCAACATAAAATTTACTGGGCAAAAATGTCCACAATTAATTTTATGATTTGAAAATCAAGAAATGAACTTCAAAGGAAATTAATTTTGTTTCTGAAAAAAAAATACCTTTTTTTTGCTTGATGCGGTCCTGGATTTGGTTTCCCTGCTTCTTAGTCTCACTGATGATTCAAAACGAGTGACTTGCTACTGAATCGACACCCCCTTTTATACTTCGATCGTAATGGATCCATGAAAATTTCAATAACTTTTCTGTTGTTGTATGGGAAAAACGGAATTTTGGGACATCAAAATTCTTGATTATCTGTTTGTCCGTTGTTTCCCATAATCTAAATTTCGTTTTTTATTGTTTCTTGCTTTTGTGGTTATGATTTTTCTCAACGAATTTGTATTTTTCTTCAAATTCGAAAAAAAAAAACTTTTCTTTATACGCATGCATGGGTGCATCTGGATTTTATTGTTTGGGACATGATTATGTCGTTGTCCTCGCTAAATTTATGACTGATTTATGTTAAACTATAATTTATGCTGCGATATTTTGTTTAAGAATAATGTACCTAAATTGGATAAATTATCCCTTTCATATTTATTTATAATTTATCCTAATTCTTACCAAAAAGAATATAATTATTGAAAAAAAAAAAACATTTTCTTAAAGTTTATATTCAAACCATTTAAAATGATATTATGGATGTCACAACTCATTCCATTTTACTGACAAATCGTTGATGGAAATGATTATGACAGTTATTCTGTCAGTAAACAATGATTTTTTGTTTTCAATTTATTTAATTCAGTTGGTGTTAAAGCGTCATCTAGGAAAGATCACAGCACTATTATTAAAGGGAAGAATTAAACATAATCAATTTGTGAATATGGTCAAAATGGCGACAAATTTTTAGTAGCGCTATCGAAATTTCGCTAACCAAATAGCTTATTGGAATAAAGCAAAATTTACAGAAATCTGTCTTAATCAAGCTGTTCACGCGAATTTAAAAAAAAGAAAAAAAGAAAAGAAGATTCGAATAGGAGAATCCGATCTGGTGGTAGCGTGTTTCTAGAAAATTCGCTGCACGCTATGAGCGGTATTTTTTCTGTGTAGGATCTGACTCCGAAAAGTTTTTCTGTGACCTGAAAGTGAAAAATAAGGAAAAATCCATTATAAAATATAAACTATTGAAGAAGTTAACCAAAAAAAAAAAACATAAAACAATAAGGAACACGTGGTCCAAAAAATTTGTGAATATGGTCAAAATGGCGGCGTATCTCATCTATGCACAGTAAAGGTATGTTGACAATCTAAATCCCAAAAAAAAATGAATAAAAATATCAAAAAAAAAGAGTTACAAACTTTAAACAGTTTTCATGCTTTTTATTCTCATTCGTAATTTATAGCTTGGGCGGAAAGCAAACGGAAGGGGGAAGAAAGAGGGATATTAAACAATGGAGGGCAATGAAATTTCACGAGCCCCAGCAAAAAAAATGGGAGGAACAATGCCAAATACAAGGAACAAAGCAAAACAAATAGATCTGGACAAGGGGAATCCGGACAGAACTGGGACGAAGGGGACAAAAAAATTAGTTAGAAGAGAGGAGCAACCTGAAATACAAACCAGCCAAAAAGAAATTCAAATATTGGAAAAAGAGAGATATGCAACAACGGAAATAGCCCTCTAGAATGAATGCAATTCAGGGCCATTCACTGTATATATTGATAAAAATGAACTCGAGGCAAACGGAAGGAGATACATCAATGAAATGAAAATATGCAAAGTGTTAAAAGATAAAAAGGTAAAGGACATCATTTTGGTAAAAAAAATCTAGCAAGGTCGATGCAAGGTCACCTTTAACGACCTAAGTACAGCAAACAATTTAGTTTTGAACAAGTCTCTAAGTGAAGTGGGGTATACCGCATATATTCCACGCCACCTCATCAACAGAATAGACACGATTAACGGCATACCAACCGACACAGACCTAACAGAGCTACAAAAGGAAATCATATCAGCAATCGAAATAGAAAAAATAATAAGGTTCAACAAAAGAACCAAAAAAGAGGACAACTCATACGAATGGTCTCCTACAAGTAGAGTAATAATATATTTCAAGGGCAATGAAATTCCTAGTGAAATTAAAATTATGTACTCAAATTACAAAGTCGACTACTTTGTAAGAAAAGTAAAGTAAAGTTAAGTTTTAGATTCGGACCCATTTCAAAAATCTGTAAGCAGGCAGTCAAAACGTGCTATAAATGTGGTTTGAAGCACGAAAAGGAATGCGAGAGAACAAACTACCAATGCGCAAATTGCAATGACAACCACAAATCTACCGATCCAATATGCCCAACTCGAGCAAAGGCGGAAGCCATCAACAAAATGAGGGCAACCGAAAACATCTCCAGAACAGAGGCCGAAATTAAGATAAAATATGGAAAAATCAATGGGGCTCTAGAAATAAACAACCCAGATGAATTCCCCGAATTAGGATATAAATCAAACAACAATAACAAAAAGAAAATAATAATTGATGTCAAAAACAACATCAATGAAGCAAACAAGATCCGGTTAAACTACAACTCCTTCAGCAGCATAGCAGCAAAGTCCATGAACGTAAAGGAGCTGAACAAGGCAAGGAATACAAGCGCTCTCACAAACAAATTTGAGAAAAATGAAAAGGAAAGGGAAGTAATAGAACACAATTATAATAATACAAACAAAAAGCAAATAGATAAAATGGAGGAAATAACTGCCCAAGTGTTCAAAACTGTAAATAAAGGATTAATAGAGGGATTCTCAGCAAATGACAAAAATGAAATACAGAAATTTAAAGACGAAGTGAATGCATGGCGCACGGTAAACGACCTAAATAAAATCTATTTAAGAAAACTGAATGAAACTGGGACTGTTTAATATTCAGAGCATACATAAATCCACAAATATTGAAACCCTCGAGCTATTCATCAGGAAAAATAATATCGATATAATGGCCCTCACGGAAACGTGGGAAAAAGCCAACGAAAGAAAAGTATATATTTAAAATTTTAATTACATCAGCAACCCCGACCGACTCTGGGCGGAGTAGTAAGTCTCATTATAAGGAAAAACATAATCTTCAAACAGTTCAAGATAGACACAAACCTGGAGCTCCTAGCTATAAAAACATTAAATCTAAGATCCAATATATCAATCATAAATACACGGAAAAAATAATTTACTATAATCAAGCAAATCATTTACTAACTGTCATTTACTGCAGTCAAGTAAACTATGTTCGGATTCATCATTCGTTTTATTAAATATAGGAATCTTTTCTGTATATAAGTAAAATGTTCGAACTGATTTTCAGTAAATAAAGATTAATCCCTAAACTAATAATGTCATGCTATTTTCACTTTATTCAAGACATAATTACTAAATAACAGTAAATGTTCAAAAAATCTTTCCTCGAAATCAGTAAGCGATTTTCTTGGCATACATTTTATAAAACCCCAGACGAAATTTCTAAGATAAAATAAGCATTTCCTAATAATTAGTAAATATTACTGACATCAAGCAAATATTTTTTACTCAAAAATTGCAAATGTTTACTCGTTAAAGGAAAACTGATTTTATTCGTTTAGTATAATTTACTAGAATCTTTCTTTAATTTGTTTGCTATTAGCATATTTTTATTGTTTTTTAGTAAATATCGAATGTTATAATAAAACTTTTATAGAAATCAGTAAACTTTGCTGGAAATAGTAAAATTTCTTGATTTGAAAATAGCAAATATACTCTGAAAGATTAATTCCTGAATATTGGCTAAACTGAATTTCATTGGTATATAATTCGCTGCTTCTTAATACTACATTTTATATAAATACGAAAACAAGTATTAGTAAAAGAAAATTTTTTTGTATATGATGTACTTAAAATGTATGTTGTATTAGTTTTTTTTCAGCATCTACACTTATGGTGTTTTGTTCACCGATTCTTCCGGAGCACAGCAAAATTTCAACATTGAAAACAACGAAAAAGTGGAATAAGTAGATTCGCTTTGTTGTTGTATTCAATGTTAAAATTTTGCTCTGCGGAACAATTAGTGAAAAAATACATCTTTACTTTTTTAGATTTCAGTTTTGGCTTAGTGGGATGAAGAAGAGATTTCCTAGATATAGCCAAACTTTTACTAGTTTCAATCCAAAAATTGTCTAGAATTCACTCGTTCACTTATTGGGATTAAGTAAAGATTTCCTTGTTACAAACTAAATTTTACTGTCTTCATTCCAAATTTGCTAGAATTCAGTCTTTGATTTACTGGAATGTAGAACAGATTTACTAGATAGAGACAAATATTTACCAATTTTAATATTAAAACGCAACTAATAACAATAAATGTTTACTTATATCAAGTAAAAGGCATGTATCAGTCTAATAAAGCATTGCTTAATAACAGAAAATAAAGTATCGGTTAGCTGTTCAAATTAAATGATCCAATTATGCTCAAATCAAGTAAATTTTGGACTGGCGCAAAATGATTCCTAAATTGACTTGATTCATAGCGTTATTGGATTGATTATAGTAAATTTTTCTTTCCGTGTTTATACTTGAGCCCTAAAAAAGATGAACACTTCATAGTCACCGAACTAAATAAATTATATTAACAAGTTAAAGACATGAAAAACATTTTAATTATTGGAGATTACAATGCCAAATCGACCACCTGGGGAAGCAAAAGTGATAACACCAGAGGTATCATCATAGAAAATTTCATGTCAAGCATAAACTGCATTTGCCTAAACAACGATAAACACACCTTCCAACGGAAACACGCCAAGTCAACACTGGACATTGGATTCTCCAACTGCAAAAATTTGTTCAAATGGTCCGTAGACCAATATAAGTTAACGGGCAGCAACCACTTCCCAATCATAATTGAGCAAAAAAATGAGACCCGCACCTCTGTATATAAATTCATATCCTTCAACATGCTAATGTCGGCGCCAGACGATGCTACGAACACCTTCCAACGTTGGACGCTTGATGGTTGGACGCATCGTGTGGCCGGTGCGCGAACTAAGTGTGTGCAATGTCATGTCTCCAACGTTCGTGTTGGAACATGTTCGGGCTGTTGTCGGTCTTTTGACACGCGTCAAAGGGATTTTTGTAACCCCACCACAACATTTGGCTCACATTTCATGCATTTGAATTCCACTGCTACACGAATCGTCCAACATTGGAAGGTTTTATAATTTGACATGATATATGTATGTTTTATTAAAATTGGCCGAATTTTCATTATTGCGGCATAAAAAATGTTTTTATAGTGTTTTATAGTGTTTCTTTAATTATAATTAATCAAACAGGAATTATGTTAATTTATAATTTATAAAAAATATTGTTTTTTTGCTTTAAGGTTAATTCTGGTCTATTTAATCAATGGTTTTATGCTTCACAGCTTAAAAGTTTTAATAAATAAACAAGAAAATACTTGATTTGGATACATTTTGTCAGGGTAGGTGCCATAGGTTTTAAAAAAAATAAATTTATTATTCATTTAAACCACCTCCTTTTACGTCTTTTAAATTTATTTTTTGCCAGCAGTAATTTGCAACAAGACAACAAAACTACTGTCGCGTCAGCAGCGACAACATCATCATCATTTTCCATTGATTAAATAATTTTAATTTATTATTAAATATTATTATTTTTAATAAAAAGATTATAA
Source organism: Xylophagus ater (assembly GCA_963422695.1). Classification (NCBI taxonomy): domain Eukaryota; kingdom Metazoa; phylum Arthropoda; class Insecta; order Diptera; family Xylophagidae; genus Xylophagus; species Xylophagus ater. Next base: position 41,426,956 of record OY730478.1, read on the forward strand.
TAATATTGTATTTAATTTAAATACACAAAAGTCAGAAAAAATTGAACCAACATTTGAACCAACCTTTGAATCAAATGTATTGGATCAAACATTCGTTCCACCGTGTAGCAGGGCACTTGCCATGTCAATCGTCCAATATTTGACTCAAACTTTGGAGGCAAACAATTGAATCAAACGTTCACCCCATCGTCTGGCGCCGGCTTAAGCAAAATCAATGCTAGTACAATAAATGAAAACATGAAGGATAACATCGAGAAAACACTCCAAGAAAAATGCACTCAAATATTGGACGAACATCACAACAAATTCAGACCTAAAAAATGAGCAAAGCAAACCACAGTAGTGAATTCACATTTTCTTTAACCCCCCATCGAGGGGAGGCATTTTATCTTTTCAGTTTGCTCATCCTAAATGTACATTCCAAGTTTCATTAAAATCCGCCGGTTATTGACCGAATTATTAAGGTTTCTTTATATCATTCTCCCGCAACCCTCACCGAGGGGAGACGCATTCTATCCTTTCACTTGCCCTATCCAGAATGTACACACCAAGTTTAAAGAAAATCTGCCTATTATTGAGGGAATTATTGAAGTTTTTCTTTTTCAGCCCACCACAACCCCCCACCGCGGGGAGACATATTTTATTTATTCAGCTCATCCATTCCAAACGTACATTCGAAGTTTCATTAAAATCCGACTATTATTGGCCGAATTAAGGAAGTTTCTATATTTCATTATTATTAGGGTTTTTTTCACACTCCCGCAACCCCCACCGAGGGGAGACACATTCCATCTTCTCACTTGCCCTAACCAGAATGCACACACCAATGTTAAAGGAAATCTGCCTATTATTGAGTGAATTATTGAAGTTTTTCTTTTTTATCCCCCACAACCCCCCACCGCGGGGGGACATATTTTATTTTTTCGGCTGGTCCATCCCAAACCTACATTCGAAGTTTCATTAAAATCCGACTATTATTAACCGAATTAGGGAAGTTTCTATATTTCCGCCACAACATTTTTTTAAAAAAGTTTTGCGCATTAGTGTTGCCAGATGTAAATTTCGCTGAAAAGTTAATATGTTCTGATTTCGAATATAGTACACAAACTGTGCAAATGTCATCAAAATTGGACGAGCAGTTTCGGTTTTACAACAAGTGCAAAAATAGACTATATTTGGACAAAATGTATTTTTAGACAGTGTTGCCATAGTCGAATATGGCCCAAAAACTAATCAGATCTAAGTTAGGATCAAATACATGAACTGTGTAAATTTTATCGAAATTGGTCCAACAGTTTAGTCTGAACCGTGCGGACAAAATTTTGTCGTTTTTAGACAAAAAAAGCGCTACCAAATAGTGTTGCCATATATTAATTTCGCCCAAAATCTAACACCATCTGGCATTTGATGCAACACCAAAATGGTGAAAGTTTCATGGAAATCGGACCATCCATTCAGATTTTATTAACGATTTAAAAAAGCGGACGGACGGACGGACATGGGGCTAATTATTTTTGACGAAACGGATTTTGCACTTATTTCCAACTTCCTAGCCCTTCTAGATCAAAAGTTAGGTTTTCGCACGATTATAGTACTTTCCTATAAACATTCGTTTATCGAGAAAGTAAAAATATAAAATACCCGATCACGACAGAAAGGAGTGGAATAAAGAGGATGAGGATAGATTCTTAGACAAAATCACCAAATATAACAGTAAAGTCCCGGGCACCCCCATATCCTACGATGAATGCAATCAAACCCACCCTCACCTTCAACAATTATCTGGACATCATTCAATCCAAAAGCAACTACTCTTCCCCAGGCATTGATCGCATATCCTTCAAGGTAATCAAAGCACTAAAGATAAATCAACAACAAATATTTTTCAACTACATCAACTCGGCTTGGGAGAAAAATGAAATCAAGGAGGAATGGAGAGAAGTCAGGATAATCCCCATCCCTAAAAATCACACGGAGAGGAACGGAATGGATAACTTCAGACCCATAAGCCTAATCTCGTGTACATACAAAATATTGGATGCACTACTCAAAAGGGAAATGGACCGTCACATTGATGAAAACAATGCTCTAAACGCCAGATGCTATGGCTTCAGAAAGCATGTGTCAGCCTCAATATGTATTAATGATATGATAAATACCATCACCTCCTTAAAACAACAAGGTCAACACGTAATCGGAGCAACGATTGATATTGATAAAGCATATGATGGAGTAGACCTGGAAATATTAAAAAAAGAAATGAAGGAAGCCGATATAAATCCACACATCATAAACTGGATAATTGTCTTCTCTCGACACAGGAAGGTGAAAATGACAAGGACGAAAAAAATCTGCAATGCAGGCCTAATGCAAGGAAATGGGTCAAGCCCAACACTGTTCAATATTTATTCCAGGAAACTACGTAAACAACGACAACACAATCGTATTTCAAGTTGCAGACGACTTCTTCATATCATTTAATAAATCATTGGACAAAGCCAAAAACAACATGGCTGTAGCCATAAATAATGAGTATTGCATGAACCACTTTGAATTTTATATTGCTTACTTGGAAAGACTTGGTTTATCTGTCGCGTAGCGTTGCCACATGCATGGGATTCCCCCTTTTTTTATTAAGGCAATGTTCACTGATGCTTACTGATTTTCAATTTTGAAAGTTTACGAAATAAATAAAAATTCGGAATCTTTGAAATCAATTATACCGGATCCAACTTTTAAAAATATGTTATGTTCCAAAAAAAAAAAAACACCAAATTCACAAATTGCACCCTTTTCATATGACATTGTTTTGGATTGCCATATCAAAAACAACGTTTATAAAAGTTTGGCAAGGCATCAAAATCAGCTGCTTTAGATTTACTATCTTAGGTACTGTCAAAAATATTTACAATGCTATTCCATACAATTTTATTCAAAATGGGTGGGGGAAAAACTGTGGTAGGTGCCTCTACGAATTTCTTAAAAAATTCATTTTTGACTCCCACCATTCTCCCACCACTTTCCACCAGTAGGCTACTTGACTTCAAAAGATGCATGCAAATAAAAATATTAAAGGTCGTTTCTTTGAAAAAGTTTTGTTTTTGCAAAACTAAGGTTAAGGAAACAAATAAATTCAATGCGAATTATTTATGGGAAAAATACAATATAATTTCCAAAATATTGAAAATTAATTAATTAATAAAAATCAAGAAGTAAATTTAGCTAATCGGCTAATTAAAATCAAGAAAAACTTAAAAAAAGGACAATCTTCGGTCGGAAACGGGAAACATTAACAGAACCTCTTGGAACCAGATCAAAGATAGAATATGGGAGGAATGGAAAATCAAATTCAAGACATTATCAAAAATAAAAGGAAAAGAATATGCAAAAATAAACGAGACACCTACTCAAAAGAAATGGTTCAAACATGTTCAAATGAAACCAACCGAAATAAAGTTAATAAACAGAATTAGCTCCAATAAAAAAAATGAAAATCATAGATGATGACAGCTGTGAATTTTGTGGCTGTCAAGAAAGCATAAACCACATCGTTTTTGAGTCAAACCCGAATGCAGTTTCCGGGAATAATTAAAAATAAAGAAATAAGCGAATTTATCAAAAATAGTAAGGTATCAGATTACAAAGAATCAGTGCAATTCGTGAAGTTAAATAAAATAAAACTATAAAAAAAACATAAAGTAATTAAAAATCGGCCCATAGCCGATTTTTTGATGCCCTATGGTAGAAATGGGAGAGAAAAATTGTGAAAACTAACAATATATCAAGATTTTTTCTTCATAACTTTTTTTGCCCTTTTCAAAATTTTCTCTAATTTGTAAGTAACCCAGACCCTGGTAGTATAAGCACAGTATAATAAACAGTAAGAAAACTGGCGAACAAAATGTGAAAAATTACGAATGACCTCGCCAATTTTCCGTTTATTTTTAGAATTTTACACCCGCTTTTGCCACCCATTCTTGTTATTTTCCATGCATGTGTGCTTTTTCTCAATAAAAAATGTATATAAAAAAAAACCGCTATCTTTTTATGTTCTATCATTTTTTTTAGATTACGCTATGTTGGTGGAACAGAGATGAATATGCTTTCAGCTTTAATAAACAGTTCTAACATTTATGTAAATAATAATTCATACAGGCACTAACACCAAAAATATTTGAAAAATACATAACAAAAAATTTCTTCTACTTAAAAAAACCCACGTGCTTATCAAAACTGCTGTTAAATACGCACTAACACTTGAAAAAAACGTTAGTACAATTTGAAAAAAGTGTCAGGACATGGATTAGGCGTTTAAGAAGCACGCGGGGCTTTTTGCTTTCTTCGTTTCATCCGTTCTTTTGCCGAAAACGCATAAGACCATAATAAAACTATTATTTGTCTCCCTTGCTACAATTATCTTATAGGGAGCACGTGTTAAAATTTAATATATTTGATTTATAGGTTACTTCTTTCTTTCTAATGAAAAATTTTAATTTTCTTTCCTTATTTTGTGCGGAATTTTTTCTTTCTGTCATTCTCAGAGGAAGTATTGGGAAGATCGCGTCTAATTTCTCTGCATTTCGTAGTCAAATTACTGTCTGTTTATTATACTGAGGTATAAGTCCAATTTGCAAATTTTATTCAAATCGGTGTATTAGTTCCGAATGTACATCAAAAAAACTTTCTGAGCAGGCTTATTTCCTCCTACAACTATTTATTTTTCCACTATCCTTAGACTGATATCACTGAAATTTACACTGGTATCGTCTATTTATGTAGTCAACCAATATGATTAATTTAAACAAAATTGCTTTACAAATTTTCCAATTAAATACGAAAAACTATATAAAAAAAACGACAAAACTTTATGGTCACTCTTGTTTCTGCTTAATAACTTCGCTGCCCCTCAGTCGATTTGGCTGAAATGCAATACTAAATCCACTAGAGCAATAACCAAGTAGCGTTCTAAATTTCATCAAAATTCGATAACGCGTTTTTGAGTTATCTTGTCCACGGACGGACGGTAGTACCTAACGTGGAGCATTAACATAGGGAATTTTTTTAAGGATTTTTGGCTCATTTTCAAAACCCAATTACCCCAATTAGTTCTACCTGAATTTCACAATTTTTTTCATAAATTTTCTATAAAACATCACCTTTTAAGCGCGCTATAACATAACTTGATAGGCTTATAACTACTAAAGTTATACGACTCTAAAGCCATCTATTGGAAAAAAAACGCCACGAACTTTCTACTTAACTCAAAATTTCAAGGTTTTTTTCTCTATAACTTCGTTTCTACATTCTCAAATTGGCTCAAATTCACAGGTGTGCTGGACTCTAATAGCATAAACACGTTTCGTAAATTTGATTGAAATCGGTATATAACTTTTTAAAATACATCGGGAAAACTTTATGAAGAGGCTTATTTTAGGTTACAACTATTTCTTTCTCCACTATCCTTGCATCGATTTGACTGAGATTTAACCTGATATTATCTATTTATGTAATTAACCTATGTAATTAATTTAAACAAAATCGATTAACAAATTTTCCAATTACATCCGAAAAACCATAACCAAAAAAACGAGAAAACTTTCTGGTCACCCTGGTTTTTCCTTTATAACTTTGCCCCCCGTGGATCGATTTTGCTCAAATGCAATACCAAACGCAGTTAAGGAATAACCAACTTACATTCTAAATTTCAACAAAATCGGATAACGCGTTTTTGAGTTATCTTGTCCACAGACGGACGGACGGACGGACGGACGGACATGCATAAATCGATATAACTTTTGATTCCCTGCACAACCATATCCTTGAAATTTTTCTGCGATGATTATTTCTATGCGTTACACACTTAGTGACAAAACTAATATACCCTCTGGTAGTGCCTACCATAGGGCATAAAAATAGTATGCATCAATGAAAAAGTCATAAACAAAATCGAAAAGTGGCGAATTAAAGCACTGCTTTGGCCAAGTAAATCTCTGGCCCTAATTTCTATTGAATCAGGGTCTGGAGTAACATTGTCCTAGGACAAATTCAAAAAAAAAAAAAAAAAATTTATTTAATTCATTTTTATTTTCTTTTAGATTCTTAATTAACAAAAAAAATGTTGGGGGTTTTTATTGAGACTTAACGAGTACATAGAAATTTTACAAATGTAATATTTTTATTAATACTAAGCTTTAAGATAAATAATGTTATGCTGGCTTATAATTTGCCTAGCTTAGAACTAAACAGAATTCAATAAGTTGTACATAAATACAAAATTCAGTCTTTAATTATTAAGAATTTTTAAAGTAAGCAAATAAAAGTTAAGTGAAAAGTGCTTGCTCCCGGCACTACAGTCTTAATTTAAACTTAAAATTACTTAAAACTAGGCAACATAAGAAAAGGAAAACATTTTGTCAAAATACTAAGATCATGGTTTAATATATTATGTGTTTTTCGCGTTGTAGAGATTTGGAATGAATGTATTGCACTAATCACTAGAAATTTCCAGAGGTATTTTATGATTTACTTCTATTAAATCATAAAATACTTCTGGAAAAACCACACAAAAGAAAAACACACCATAGGACAAAAAAATAATGACACTTCTTGAATAAACAAAACATTGTCAAAAAAAAATCATGTGTGCTGTGTACACCCGGTAGAAGTGAAACCTTCGGAAAACTAAACAGCCAGAGAATGAGACGAATACAGTATCAGGGGTGGGATAGTTACACAGGGTCTACATTAGCCAATATGTCTGGTATACCAATTGTCTTACCAGAAATAAAATACTACCAGTTTTTTTTACGTGGGCCAATACTGGTATACCAATTCAGTATCTGACATGCCATTGAACCGAGAACAGGAAATAAAAATAGCCAAAATATTGGCTTTAAAGTGTCGAATTCAATTCAGTGGCAATATCTTCCCATGCCCTCTTTTTTGAAATCAATCCTTGTATATTTTTCTTTTTTTTCTCGAACATATTTATCAATTTGATAATTTCACTTCGCAAAAATTTAGTTTCCGCCATTTTATTAAATGCAAATGTCAAAAATTGGTATACCTGCGCTGTCTACGAAAATAGTATACCAGAATTGTCATACCAGAAAAATTGATATACTAGCAGGGTCTACACTAGCTTTTTAGCAACCAATTTTGCTGGTATACCAGAAATATTGGCTAATGTAGACCCTGTGTTATAGGGTTTATTTATTAAAATATTGGTACCAAGTTTAAAAGTTATTTTACATTTTATTATTCACACTCTTTGTTTTCAATTTCAATAAATGACACGAGTGGCTTATGATAACTGCAGTATGAAATGAATGCCTTGGTTTGGATTTGATCAATATATCTTTGAAATACAGCGTCAATAACTGTTTTCGATCTTGTTGTCCATTCAGTGCGACTACTGCACTTTTTTTAATTTAATTTGGTTTTGAGGAACTCAATCAAAGGGAGCGCTGTATCCAATGCAAAATTAACATTAAAATCCCCACTTAAAATCATTGGAATTTTATCGTAATTTTTTTTAAGAATCCGCGATATTTCAGGTGTGTACTTTAGCAAATTCTCATGGATGAATTCAATAATCGTATTTATTGATTGGTTGGGAGAAATGTAAAATGTCACAATTATAACTGATTTATTATGATCCAATCTGCTTTCACAAGCAGATATTTCTCGCACATTAGAAAGCTGAACAGACAATGATTCTAGGTATTGTACATTGAGATCTATTTGTGGAGTAACAACACAGGTTGTCATTTATATTATTATGGTATATTGCAACTCCGACTGCCCTCGTATATTTTCTTTTCTATTGAACAACAATACCAAAATTTGGAATGTCTGCAAGAGAAATTAGACGCGACCGTCCCAATACCTCTTTTGAAAATGACAGAAACAAAAAAATCCGCACAAAATAAGAAAAGAAAATTAAAATTTTTCATTAGAAAGAATGAATAAAATTTTTTTGTTATATATTGATATTGTGTCGTTCCTAAAAATACACCAATTTTCACTCCGCGTCGTAGATTTTTCGACGTTGCGTCGTTAATTATTTTGATTTTATTTTTTAAGCTACTAATTTAAATTTTTTTGTTATAAATAATTATTTTACATTTAAAAAATATAATAATATTAATTTTGTTTTAAAAAAATTATTAAAGTTTCTTTTATTTATGTTTCTCTAATTATTAATTTTATTAGTTTTTTTCTTCATACAAAATGTCAATTCACTTTGCGTTGTTTCTGGAATTTTGTTGGGAACCTATCTTCAATATTCACATGGTTTCTCATACAAAATGTTAATACACTTTAGGTATGTTTTATTTGCCACTTGCTCTGGGGTAGAGCAAATTTTTACATTCAAAACAAAAAACAAAAGTACAAATCCTACACTACTTTCACACCAGGGGTAGCTCTCACACCAAAATTAGTTCAGTTTTCTACCATAAAAAGTGTATTAGCTAAAAATTTCCCATTTAATTACAATATGGTTGCTAAGCAGCGCTACAAACATTTGAATTAAACCTTTTTTCTACTCCTGCTCGTTTTATTTGCCACTTACCCTGCTCCGGTGTAAGGTATGGCAAATAAAACAGACCTTTTGCGTTGTTTCAGAATGCGACGCATAATTCTGGAACGTATCTACGACGTAAACCGTGGCCTAGGTGTATTTTAAGTGCTGGTTCCTGTATGAATTGTTATTTACATAAATGTTAGAACTGATTGATATACCTTGTACAATATCATACCATCCATCCCCATCCATTTGCTTACGAAACAGCGCACAAAGAAGAGACGAAGATAATAGGAAACACTGTATTCTGTTTTCTATGTATCCGGTGTTCAGAAATCAAAGCAAAATTTCAGAAAAAATTCTTTTTTGCCTAAGTAGACATATTTATCTGAAAAATTTTTGTATGCAAAATTTTTGTTGCTATGAATTCCAATCGACTGGTATTTCATCTTGGTAAAAAAGTGTCGCTTTTTTAGCGTTTCATCGAGTTTCAAATCACCTCCAACGCGGCTAAAGAAGTTTTCACTTCAAAAACAATTCCTGGAAATATTTAAAATTTGTAGAGCTTTCGAGAAGTTGCCATCTAGTATAAAAAAGCCAGCGAAAGTCTAGACTTTTCCAGCACTCTCCAGATACACACACTAATTGGGTATAAAAGCAGCTGAGGATTGAGTCTGAGAATCAATTAACATCAGGAAGTCAGATGGTGTACTTGAAATATTCTAAAGCCTAGCGCAGAACAGAAACTTTGAATTTAAAAGTAAAAATAGTGATCAATTATTGAAATAGTGAATTTTTAAAACTGTGATAAATTAATTCTAATAATTAATTAATTATTGATAAACAAATATTTTTAAGACAATTGTTAACGCAGAAATAATTATAATAAAGTTTATACACTAAATTCACATAAATAAAAAGTGTTATCATTTTTATAACTTCGAACCGAATGGGTAGCACGTCACAGTATAATCGAAGATCTTATAGTAGTAAGATACGTCAATTTTTGGAAAAAGAAGAAGTGATAATTTTCATTGACATTATTGTGGCAACTGAAGTATTAAATTCAAAAATAAACGGATTTCGATTATTTCCCCTTTTTGCTCGAATTTGTGCAAATAAATCTTCAATTGGGTCTTGATTAAAACGAGATGTCAGAAGAAATGATATGGAAGGATCTTCATTGAATAAATCATCACACAGGATAAGAATTGCATTTATAGTTAATATAAAGCCGTCGATGCAATAATTTTTTTTATTCCGAGGAAGATTTATTTTGGTTAAATAATCCTTCATTTCGTTTAAATAATCCCAAACAACATTATTTTTGCATAAAGGTGCGTTATACATATTCTTTTCTACTACTAATCTGCTATTTAAACAATCGAACAATTTGTCAATTTTATAAATAAATTGACATGTTGGCCCAACTTTGGCGTTACCAATAAATTTTTCTAAATTAATACAGGTAGCGGCTACACTTCTACTGAAAACCTGTGTCGCAAACTTTACCCTCATCTTTTCAAAAGTATGTAACGACCGGGTTTTTATGTTGATACACAAACCTAAAAGAAAGAAAAGAAAAGCGTTAATTACAATATTAAAAAGATTGGTGAAGGTACTTACCTGGTTATTCATGTTGATGTCCATTGTACTTTCCAAGTCCATATGTGTTTATCTGAAAAGAAAAAGAAGATATTACTTCGATTGGTTTTTTTTTACAGGAAATGATACAAAGCATAAATGGTCCTGATATGTGTGGAAGCTGCCCTGATGTTGAGGATCAAGACAGCAGAAAAATATTAACTTTATCCAAAACAATACAATTTTGTAAATACTCCTTCGGCAACTACTATAAAGAGCAAAACGAGCGGATAAAGATGGTTATGGCAAAGCAAGGAACTGGAAGGGAACTTACCTGTCAAGTTGGGTGAAGTTGTATGAAATATACGGTGTACTCCATATATTCCGTATATTGCGTTATATCACTGGAATCAGCAATTTGTCGCGAGTATTCTAAAAAGAAAATAAATACTTTAAAAAGAAAAACACAAAAGTTTATTGTTAGTTCGGCAGATTTAACCTAAGATTTCTGTTCGTACTTTTTTTTCCTTTTTTACCTGAAAATGTACATCAAATTTTGCTGGCATAGAAAAGATTTGAAAATGAGACCCGCGATTTACATTAACGCTCTGAATTTTGATTTTTTTTGAAAATTTTTATTAAATCTTATTTGAATTAGCCCGCGACAAAACAAGAAAGTAACTGATTTTTCTTTTAGCTAAGACAGTAACCCTTACGATAAAAGAAGAAAATTGCTTTTTATTAAATAAATAAGAGCTAAATTCAAATAACTATGAGCTGAATATTAAATAATTTCACATATAATTATAATACAAATGAAATACTAATTAATAAAGTAATTTTGTACAAAATATGTGAAAGTTGGACGGTACTCCTTGAATTTGACTTAGGTACAGTTAACCTGAGGCCTATAAAAGGAGTAACCCAACAAGGCTCAAGATGAGTATATTTTTAAATTTTAGAAGTGTAAGGTGGAACTCTGTCCGGGTGAAAAAGAAAAACTTTGCAAAGACAAAGGAAAAGAAAAACCGTTGGGGCTTTTAAAAAAAAAAAGAATTTTTCTAAGATTTTTAATAAATTTTTTTTGTTTTTTTTTTGTACGTTTACTTTTACTCGTTAATACAAGTTAAACGGTAGTGAAAACTAGTGGTTTTCTTTTCTTTTCAAAAGAAAGAAAATTTATGTACATTTTTCAAAAAAAAAAAAAGAGAAAGGGAGAAGAGGATAATCTGGAAAAATAGGAAAAAAACTGCTGACCTACATTAACATTAAAAAGAATACTTACAATGACATTGACCTGGACATCAGCTGTTATTAAATATTCCAGTACACCTACACCACCACACACTGACAGATAAGTCTTTTTTTTTTTTTTCTTTGTTTTGGTTTTGTTGTTTAATTTTCACTTTTTTTTTTTTTTTTACCCACGATAAAACACAAATTTTCACTGAAAGAAAAGTCCGTCAAATTTAAAAAAAAAAAGAAAAAGAGGAAAGAAAATGATTAAAACTTTGAATTAATTAAAACACAAACAATTCGCGGCAATTTGTTTACAAATTTTTTTTGAGTGAACAAATTAGTGTTGCCGTAGGAATATATAGTTTTTTTTTTTAGTGAAAACGATCAGTTTTTTTTTTTTTTGATGATCAAAATCCATGAAGGATTTAGTTTTTTTATTTACTAATTTTTTTTATTTTTGAATTAATTTTTTTAGTTTCTTTATTTTTTTTTTTAAATAAATTTTATATATATATAATTAGTAATAATAAAATAAAATCTTTTTGTTTATTAATATTATTTTTTTTATTATTTCAACTTTTATTTTCTATTGAGTGAATTTTTTTTTGAGATGTGTTAAGGCATAACCGCAATGGGGGGGGGTTGAAATGCTGAGTAGCAAAGGAGGATTTTATTTGTTTTAAATTTTCTTTTTTTTTGTACACACTATCTAGCATGCGAGTCGCTGGCCTAACTCTGGCCAACACCCTGAGACACCCGGCAAAAGTGTGTAGGACCGGCAAGCTCGCATGAGAAAAACAAATAACGATTATATTTCGTTACAAAATGGCGCCCGAGCAGGGACTTGATTTTTTTTTAAATTCGTTTTTTTTAGTTTATTTTAATTTTTTTATGCGGAAAACTATGAACGATATGCTTCTTCCGTTGAATAAAGTGATTCTTTTAATCCGGAATGAGCGGGCAAGTATAAAATCTAAGTATTTTTTCTTGTTTTTCTTCTAGCTTTTCGCGTATTCACTCAATTATTCACAATTGTGGTTGAAAACAAACATTTGTTTCGTCGATGATTTCTTCAATCCGATTAATTAGTTGTTGTTTTATTACAAGTGTTTTGTTTAACATGCTATAATTCCTTTAAGCGCCAAGGATCCTGATACGCTCTTGCAGCATCTCTTGTTGAGTATTGAGATACATCCAAGGGTATGTTTTTGCAAAAGTTTGAGCAGGTAAACCTTGTGCATTTACGGAGCAGAAAAAAAAAAAAAAGTATTTTTTGTTTAATCTTCCTTTATTAATTTTCTTTCTACAATTTTTTCTTTAGTTTTAGAGTTTATAGTTTATAGTTTTTTATTGAACCTTTTTTTCTATTGGTACTTCCTCAGCGTTCTCAGCCTTTCAGCCCCTCCACTTATCTTAGCATTTTCTCTATATATTGTTATTATCTGCGTTTCTTTACCTAAAATATAAAGTTATAATTTTTCTGAATTTTTTTTTTGTAATTGTGTTCTCTTACCGAGCAATAGCTTTAATAATTTTCCTGGTTTCCACGTTGTTTTTTTTTGAATGATCCCGCGGGGTCAAGAGAAAAATTTAATTACATTTTTTTTATTTTAATAAAGAATTTTTATATATATATTATTTTTGAGTTTTATTTTATTTGGTTTTTTTTAATATATTTTTTTAAAAAAAAAAAAAAAAAAAAAAACATTTTTTTTTAGGCTAAGTTCTTTTAATTTTTTTTTATTTTCGGATTTTTTTTTCTTTATTCGGTTTTGTGAATTGGCCTTTCTTTTCTTTCTTTTCTTTCTTTTAAAGTTGAAGTTATTGTGAGCAATCGGTGTGGCTTAATTCCCGGATTCGAGTGGATAATTTTTTTTTTTTTGTGAATAATAAGCACAATGTTTTTAACAAGAATGGATATAGAGAACCTGAGCAGTGACGAGGTGAAAGTTGAAATGGAGATTCGGGGTATTACCGAGGGAGGTACTGAAGCTTTTGTTCAGCTGTTGAAATCTATAGCAGCAGAGGAGAAGGACCCTTCATTGCGACCAACAGCAATGCACTATATTAAGAGCGTGCAAGCTGAGTTGGAAGTCTGTGATAGAGCAGCACAAATAATCGACCTTAAGTCATCCAAGGACTCAACAAGCACTGCAGAAATTACGGTTTTGAGATCGAGATTAACTCATTGGATGAGTAGGCTGGATCGGCTGGCCGCCATAAATCCTACAGTAGAACAGGAAAGTAGGACAACATATCTACTAATGGAGAAAGCTCTGCAGCGGCTTGAAAATATGATAAGGACACGAAAAGTATCAGAGCCTACTAGTCATCAGCAGCAGGAATTGAAAGATCCAGAAACAGATAGGCAAAGTGCTGGTCCTTCGGAAGAAATAACAAATAAATTGACGGAAGCAGTTAACGAAAGCACAACCTCCGGTCACACATCACCAGTTAATCGACCAATAATTCAATTCTTAACTCCAGAGTCTCTAGAATTTAGAAAGAGTTTTGGAAGGCGTTCAACTACGATAGGGCTTGCAACAGTGGCAGCTGAACAAAGGTCGGACAATAGAGATCAGGAGGTGAACCACGACATGTCATACCTGTTTACCCCATATCGGGATCCAGGCGAAAGGCGGTCATCAGGAAACCAACCCCAATTTCGGAGACCAAAATGGAATTTTAGTTTCGATGGTACCCCACGCAGTTTGGAAGCCAGCGAGTTCATGTATCGACTGGAAACTAAAGCCAAGTGGGAACGACTTCCACAATCTGATCTGCAAGCGATTTTAGCCGATTTTTTGGTAGGAGCGGCAGGAGACTGGTATTGGGTTTATTGCAGGAAGTTTCCTAACGCAGAATGGGCTCATCTAAAAGCAGCGTTTTTAAGTCGTTTTGGGACATACGAATCCGAAAGAGAAAAACGCAGAGCAGTAGAGGCCAGGAAACAGAAATCCAAGGAACCGTTTAAAGAATTCTTGGTGCAAATAGAATACCTGAATGGACAACTTCTTCGCCCCTTCCAAGAAGAAGAACTCATAGAGATCATCAGGGAAAATATGAATCCAGCCCTGATAAGTGCCACTCTAACTCAGCGATATCGCAGCACGGAAGAACTCATGTTGGTCTGCAGCAGATTGGAAAAACTGTGGTCTCAATCAGGATACGACCCTCGCCAGCTTTGTGATAATAATCACAGACGTCCAACACACCATATACATGCCATACAGGAGTCTTACTTGCCAGCTACAATTGAACAAATTAGTTTTCAAGAACCATTCGAACTTGAAAACTTGCAGATAAGTGCAGTATCAAATAACATGCACAATAGACGTTATCCAGGTCCAATGGTTCAAGCTACATTTCCAGAAAACAACAGAATATGCTGGAATTGTAAAGACATAGGACATACATACCAAGATTGTACAAAAAAATCGCTAGGGATTTTCTGTTATGGATGTGGACGAGGGGGTATTCTGAAACCAAACTGTGCATTTTGCCAAAATCACAGAAAGCAGGGAAACCAATTTTCGAATGCAGCAGGAGTTGGGACACCGCATTCGAGAACAATTGTCAGATCTCCCAACAAAACGACAGAAGCGGCAACGAACACAGAACCAGCAACCAACCGATAGAAACGGACGACAGAAAGAGCAAGCAGGACAGGGGTACCCAAACAAATTCTTTTCTTTTAACAAATAAACCTAGGACCAAGAACTACTGGAAAATACGTCAACAGATTCGGGATTCTGTGGTTGCTGCAGTTCAGACAAGCAGAGATAGGCGACCTTTCATACAAATTACCCTTGCGGGCAAGCAGCTTACAGGACTGTTAGATAGTGGAGCTTCTGTAAGTATTTTAGGAGCAAACTCTGAAACCTTTCTCGAAAAAGCCGGTTTAAGTGTGAGAAAATTGCAAGCCACTGTCAGAACAGCAGACGGAAGACCTCAAAAGATATTGGGATATGTCCAATTGAAGACGACATACGGTGGACAGGTACAAAACATTAAATATTACATAGTTCCAACTTTGAAGGAAGAACTATACTTGGGAATAGACTTTTGGGAAGCGTTTGGGATAATGCCAGAACTAAGCGAATTGGAAGTGAGCAAAATTGATACAACACCAAAACATGAGTTGACAGGTGAGCAACAACAACAACTGGAAGAATCTATTGCGTTGTTTCCATCGTTCAATGAGAAAGGCTTGGGTCGCACACAAATAGAGAAGCATGAAATCGATGTAGGAAATGCTACCCCTATTAAACAGCGACACTATCCGATCTCACCGGCCATACAAAAACATCTTTATGCCGAATTGGACAGGATGTTGGAAATGGACGTGATAGAGATGAGCCAGAGTTCTTGGAGCTCGCCGGTTGTGTTAGTCAATAAACCGGGTGGAAAGGTCCGCATGTGTTTGGATTCGAGGAAAGTAAATGCTGTTACGAAAAAAGATGCATATCCTCTCCCACACATTGAGGGACTTCTCAGCAGGTTACATGACACAAGATTCATTTCCAGTTTAGACCTCAAAGACGCCTTTTGGCAAATCCCACTCGCTGCTTCTTCACGAGAATTGACTGCATTCACTGTTCCGGGTCGACCGCTATACCACTTTAAAGTCATGCCGTTTGGGTTGTGTAATGCAGCTCAACGCATGTGTCGTCTAATGGATAAGGTAATCCCACACGAATTCCGCGATAAGATTTTTGTTTATCTTGACGATTTGCTAGTTGTATCCACGACTTTCGAAGAACATATCGCATTACTTCGAAAAGTGGCGAACTTCCTAAGCCAAGCTGGATTGACTATCAACGTCGAGAAGAGCAAATTCGGGCTGAAAGAAATACGATACTTGGGACATATCGTGGGAGAAAGTGGAATACGGCCTGATCCCGGAAAGGTGAAGGCAATCAATAACTTCCCAGCACCTAATACAGTACGGCAAACCAGACGTTTATTGGGTATGACAGGTTGGTACCGGCGGTTTATATCTAATTATGCAACAATAACTGCACCCATTACTGATCTGTTGCGCAAGGGTAAAAAGTTTGTTTGGTCAGCAGAAGCGCAAGAAGCCCTAGATGAATTGAAAAAGGTATTAACCACTAAACCCCTTTTGGCTAACCCAGATTTTGAAAAAGATTTCTTTATTAGGTGTGATGCTAGCACTTCAGGTATAGGTGGTGTTCTTTTCCAAAAGTTGCCAGATGGAGAAGAGCAGCCTATCGCGTACATGTCTCAAAAATTAAACGCAGCGCAAAAAAATTACAGTGTTACTGAGCTGGAGTGTTTAGCAGTCGTATTAAGTGTTAAAAAATTCCGCGCTTATATTGAAGGCTTTTCCTTTACAGTTATCACTGACCATGCAAGTCTGAAATGGTTAATGAGCCAAAAGGAGCTTAGTGGTAGGTTAGCGCGATGGAGTCTGAAGTTGCAGCCATATAATTTTACAATACAGCATCAAAAAGGCAGTCAAAATATAGTTCCAGATGCGTTATCCAGAATGTACAGCGAAACACCCACAGAATTGGTCGAGGAACTTGCGAAGGTGGATCTTGACGCAATAGATTTACAGTCAACCTCTTTTCAAGATCCTGCCTACATAGACCTGAAGTTATCTATAGAAAAGTCGCCAGAATCGTATCCAAATCTGAAAATATACAATGACCATATATACATTCGACTGGAGCCACAAAAAAGGGATCAGTTGTCCGTAATTCCACTGTGGAAACTTTGGATACCAGAACCAATGATTGATGAACTACTGAGACAAGAACATGAAGACCCTTCTTCTGCTCACGGCGGAATAACAAAGACTTTGGAGCGTATTCGCCGTTCGTATTACTGGCCCAAGATGCGTCAACGAGTTTATGAGTATATTCAGCAGTGTGAAACATGTAAGATGACCAAAGCACCGAATAAAATTCTTAGACCACCAATGGGACAACAATCTGTTGTAGATCGTCCATGGCAACGTGTGTATATTGACTTGTTAGGCCCGTATCCACGTTCAAAAAAAAATAACACCACAATTCTAGTTATTCTTGACAAATTAACAAAATTCGTTCTGTTGAAAGCTTTACCGAAAGCAGATTCAAACCGAATTTGTCAGTATCTCCTGCAGGAAGTATTTCACGTGTACGGGGTGCCAGAAAATATACACACCGATAATGGCGTTCAATTTATTTCGAAAGAGTTTAATGGGTTGTTGGACAGGCACGGAGTTAAACATGTCTACACTGCTGTGTACTCACCACAGTCGAATGCTTCTGAAAGGGTTAATCGTTCCATTCTGGCAGCTATAAGGTCCTACTTGAAAAAAGATCACAGATGCTGGGATGAAAATCTATCGACAGTTGCTTGCTCACTGCGAAATTCATACCATGAAACTATAAAGAATACACCCCATTTTCTTATGTTTGGACACCATATGTTAGTGCATGGTAACGGATATCAACTCCTACGAAACTTAAATAGCTTAAATGAAACAGATGTGGAGGTATTGCCCCGAGACTATCTAATGCCTTTAGTTTATGACCAAGTACAGAAATATATGGCCGAAGCTTTCCGTAGAAACGAGCGACTATATAACTTGCGAACAAGGCCAGTGACGTTTGTACCAGATCAAGAAGTGTTCGTACGAAGTTTTGTACAGAGTGATGCTATTAAGAAATTTTCAGCT
Source organism: Xylophagus ater (assembly GCA_963422695.1). Taxonomy (NCBI): domain Eukaryota; kingdom Metazoa; phylum Arthropoda; class Insecta; order Diptera; family Xylophagidae; genus Xylophagus; species Xylophagus ater. The sequence goes on from OY730478.1 coordinate 41,444,997, forward strand.
AAACTCGCGCCTAAATTCATTAAAGCAATAGTGTGTCGGAAAATAGGTCACGTAAATTATGAATTAAAAAATCCAGACGGCAAAATCTTGGGAATTTTCCACGCAAAAGATATACGCACCTAAATTCACAATAACTGATTTGTTTTTTTATTTCCTTTTAATGAAGAAAACTCGGCCAGTCAAACCAGGTTTGTTTCCTCAGATCTGTGTGTACAAGTAAGACTGTACAACAAATCTGCCCTGTAACGACCGGGTTTTTATGTTGATACACAAACCTAAAAGAAAGAAAAGAAAAGCGTTAATTACAATATTAAAAAGATTGGTGAAGGTACTTACCTGGTTATTCATGTTGATTTCCATTGTACTTTCCAAGTCCATATGTGTTTATCTGAAAAGAAAAAGAAGATATTACTTCGATTGGTTTTTTTTTACAGGAAACGATACAAAGCATAAATGGTCCTGATATGTGTGGAAGCTGCCCTGATGTTGAGGATCAAGACAGCAGAAAAATATTAACTTTATCCAAACCAATACAATTTTGTAAATACTCCTTCGGCAACTACTATAAAGAGCAAAACGAGCGGATAAAGATGGTTATGGCAAAGCAAGGAACTGGAAGGGAACTTACCTGTCAAGTTGGGTGAAGTTGTATGAAATATACGGTGTACTCCATATATTCCGTATATTGCGTTATATCACTGGAATCAGCAATTTGTCGCGAGTATTCTAAAAAGAAAATAAATACTTTAAAAAGAAAAACACAAAAGTTTATTGTAGATTTAACCTAAGATTTCTGTTCGTACTTTTTTTTCCTTTTTTACCTGAAAATGTACATCAAATTTTGCTGGCATAGAAAAGATTTGAAAATGAGACCCGCGATTTACATTAACGCTCTGAATTTTGATTTTTTTTGAAAATTTTTATTAAATCTTATTTGAATTAGCCCGCGACAAAACAAGAAAGTAACTGATTTTTCTTTTAGCTAAGACAGTAACCCTTACGATAAAAGAAGAAAATTGCTTTTTATTAAATAAATAAGAGCTAAATTCAAATAACTATGAGCTGAATATTAAATAATTTCACATATAATTATAATACAAATGAAATACTAATTAATAAAGTAATTTTGTACAAAATATGTGAAAGTTGGACGGTACTCCTTGAATTTGACTTAGGTACAGTTAACCTGAGGCCTATAAAAGGAGTAACCCAACAAGGCTCAAGATGAGTAAATTTTTAAATTTTAGAAGTGTAAGGTGGAACTCTGTCCGGGTGAAAAAGAAAAACTTTGCAAAGACAAAGGAAAAGAAAAACCGTTGGGGCTTTTAAAAAAAAAAAGAATTTTTCTAAGATTTTTAATAAATTTTTTTTGTTTTTTTTTTGTACGTTTACTTTTACTCGTTAATACAAGTTAAACGGTAGTGAAAACTAGTGGTTTTCTTTTCTTTTCAAAAGAAAGAAAATTTATGTACATTTTTCAAAAAAAAAAAAAAAGAGAAAGGGAGAAGAGGATAATCTGGAAAAATAGGAAAAAAACTGCTGACCTACATTAACATTAAAAAGAATACTTACAATGACATTGACCTGGACATCAGCTGTTATTAAATATTCCAGTACACCTACACCACCACACACTGACAGATAAGTCTTTTTTTTTTTTTTCTTTGTTTTGGTTTTGTTGTTTAATTTTCACTTTTTTTTTTTTTTTACCCACGATAAAACACAAATTTTCACTGAAAGAAAAGTCCGTCAAATTTAAAAAAAAAAAGAAAAAGAGGAAAGAAAATGATTAAAACTTTGAATTAATTAAAACACAAACAATTCGCGGCAATTTGTTTACAAATTTTTTTTGAGTGAACAAATTAGTGTTGCCGTAGGAATATATAGTTTTTTTTTTAGTGAAAACGATCAGTTTTTTTTTTTTTGATGATCAAAATCCATGAAGGATTTAGTTTTTTTATTTACTAATTTTTTTTATTTTTGAATTAATTTTTTTAGTTTCTTTATTTTTTTTTTTAAATAAATTTTATATATATATAATTAGTAATAATAAAATAAAATCTTTTTGTTTATTAATATTATTTTTTTTATTATTTCAACTTTTATTTTCTATTGAGTGAATTTTTTTTTGAGATGTGTTAAGGCATAACCGCAATGGGGGGGGTTGAAATGCTGAGTAGCAAAGGAGGATTTTATTTGTTTTAAATTTTCTTTTTTTTTGTACACACTATCTAGCATGCGAGTCGCTGGCCTAACTCTGGCCAACACCCTGAGACACCCGGCAAAAGTGTGTAGGACCGGCAAGCTCGCATGAGAAAAACAAATAACGATTATATTTCGTTACAAGTATTAGGCTGTATATATTTTTTCGAAAGTTTTGGGCACATTTTCGTATTTCCGGTGGAATCAAGCTGGTACAGCCTTGTAATAACATCCCAGGTTACGACACCATCAAGGGTTGTGAAGTCTGTCATCATAAGTGTAGTACGGAGCGATTTAATCATATGCGGGACATCATACAATGTAACAACCCTTTTGGAATCAACATAAAAAAAGGAATTGGTTTTAGTGATTCCCAATAACCTATTGCATTTCCTATTATTTGGCCCTTGGTCTCTTGTAACTCCCCTCACATATAAACCTAAGTCGAACAATAACTTCAAGTTTTCTTTGAGAAATTCAGAAAGTTTTTTACCACTAATACTTTTTCGGAGACAAAGTAACTTAATATATATTTCCAATTAGGCAAAAGCCCCCGTACCATAAATAGGCTTACATTTTTACCTAATCTGTTTTGTTTGATCTGTGTATGGGTTGTAAACACAGTCTTTTCTTATAGCAACTTCATCATATAATAGAATGCATTTCTTAGAATGATTGTCCTTTTCTCAATCATTCCTTTAAGATTTTCTATTAAAAATGGGTTATACCCTGGATGTAATTTGTTTATTGGTGTCCATCTTAATATAGACGATTTTGAAGGTAACTGGAACTGTAAATTGTCGCGCATGTAAAAAAAGGTACTATTTGATTTATAATTTAAGTTTTGAGCAATTATTTTGTACTTCCATACAATGTAACGCTTGTATAGCAAATGAAATCAGCAAAGGAATATATTGTTGATAACGTCAGGACTTCATACGACTAATTTCAAAACTTATTTTCAGTCTACAGGCGTTAAATTCCATTAAACATTTATTAGGACAACTCATGTTTAGCCTCTTTAGCATTTTTACTAATAAAAATGCATTTTCATTTACGTTCACAATAATTCAATTAATATTTTTTCTAAAGAAAGGGTCCAAATAAAATCATTAATATTGTCAAAAAATTATTTTAAATTACATGTTCGAAATTTATTTCAAATAGATTTTATTGATGCTAAATCCAAAAAACCAACTTATTTTACTCCAAAAACAAATTTTCTAGAAATTAAAGTATACATAGTTCAAACAAACACAGTAAATAATGATAAGATGTGTAAAATTGGGTTTGCCCACAAATTTCGACTTAAAAAACTGAATGAAATATAAGGAAATAATATACGAGGAGAATTCTTTCTTATTTTTACATTTCGTTTTTGAGCTTTGGTTTTTGTACTGGATTGATAACTTTTTTCAAATCATTTAAAGAAATTAAACTTTGAATTCATTCATTTTATAAATCCCGTAGATGAGTATATTTTGTTCTTGGTTTTTTTTTTCTTTCTCATTTTAGAATTAAAGCAAAGATCCTATAATAGTAAGATGCTTCAAGACCTATTGAGTTCTATTTTTTAAAATGACGATCAGAGTAGCTATCCGGAAAATTTTTTAGAAATTTACCTCTTTGTTTTTTGAGGGGAAATTTGTTTTCAAGGGTTATTTTACAACAAGGTATGTTGCTTTGTCCTTTGGTTTTTTTGGTTGTTCAGGTAGAAAAATTTTGGATAGAATTCTTTCATGAACATTTTGAGTTTGTTTTTACTTTTTTATTAGAAACGATATTTTGCGTTCATATGTACCTATATCCCTTGAAGAAAATATGTAAATAAAATATTGGCCGTATAATGTACGTACTATGACTTCATTATTTTTCATTATTTTCTGGTAAATAAAACAATTTGTTTTTTTTTCATTAATTAATTTTCCCTCATAATTTGAGAAATCGAACTATTGGTTTAAAATATTAAGGCGCTGATTGTTGGATACAAAATAATTCGTATTCTTCGCTTTCCACTGGCAATTTTTTCTTAGAAGGACAAGAATCATAAAATCAAGAACTGTTTTTCTATGTTCAAAACAATTATTTATTTTAGCGAACCAATTGGGGTTCGCTTTGTTTGATTTGTTAATGCATGCGTTAACTATTGTTTCCTTTAAATTAGGTAAATGCAAATAATTTTCAAAAAATTTCTCGAAAATATCGAAGTGAATTTGACATATACTTAAAAACTCATTAGTTGGAGATTTCAAATATTTTAAAAATGCATTGTCACTTGCATAATCTCTATTTAAAATTAAAAATTCAGAAGGTAAAGGTACAATTTCTCCTTGTTTGACCATGGCTACGTTTACACCGAGACTTAAAATAACTTTAAAAATGACATATCCAATGAAGAATCGTCTAGAATTAGACTCTAAGCTAAAATTTTCAGTCTGCTGATAATTTTCCTTATTTGCAAGTTCTGTCGTATAATTTTCAACTTCCTGCAATAATCTTTCAGCTTGCATTTGTTCCATATTGTGAACAATGTTATCTGCTGGAATAACAATATTATCGTTCCATTCCAATTGAAGATCATCGTCATCTTCACAATTTTTGGAAAAAGAAGAAGTGATAATTCTCATTGACATTATTTTGGCAACTGAAGTATTAAATTCAAAAATAGACGGATTTCGATTATTTCCCCCTTTTGCTCGAATTTGTGCAAATAAATTTTCAATTGATTAAAACGAGATGTCAGAAGAAATGATATGGAAGGATCTTCATTGAATAAATCATCACACAGGATAAGAATTGCATTTATAGTTAATATAAGGCCGTCGATGCAATAATTTTTTTTATTCCGAGGAAGATTTATTTTGCTTAAATAATTCTTCATTTCGTTTAAATAATTCCAAACAACATTATTTTCATATTCAGTCTACGGGCGCCAAATTCCATTCAATTTGTATTAGGACGACTCATGTCTAGCCTTTTTATTAGTACAAAAACCATTTATATATTTTCATATATAAACGGCATTTTTACTAATAAAAATGCATTTTCATGAATTACGATTGACTATAATTCAATTAATATTTTTTCAAAAGAAAGGATCCAAATAAAATCATTAATATTTTCAAAAAATTATTTTAAATAGATTTTATTGATGCTATAAATCTATAAATCCAATTTATTTTACTTAAAAAAAAATTTTCTAGAAATTAAAATATAGTTCAAATATCGAAAGGCATAGTTATTACTTATATATATATATGCAGTAATTCGATTTCTCAAATTATGAGGGAAAATAAATTAATGAAAAAAAAACAAATTGTTTTATTTACCAGAAAATAATGAAAAATAATGAAGTCATAGTACGTACATTATACGGCCAATATTTTATTTACATATTTTCTTCAAGGGATATAGGTACATATGAACGCAAAATATCGTTTCTAATAAAAAAGTAAAAACAAACTCAAAATGTTCATGAAAGAATTCTATCCAAAATTTTTCTACCTGAACAACCAAAAAAACCAAAGGACAAAGCAACATACCTTGTTGTAAAATAACCCTTGAAAACAAATTTCCCCTCAAAAAACAAAGAGGTAAATTTCTAAAAATTTTTCCGGATAGCTACTCTGATCGTCATTTTAAAAAATAGAACTCAATAGGTCTTGAAGCATCTTACTATTATAGGATCTTTGATTAAAGTGTTTGATAGTAGAGAAACTTTTATTCTATTAATGTGCGCATACAAACAATTTGTGGCTTTGAATATATCTTATAGAGAAATATGATTGATATATTTGGTGTCGGTTTTTTCCTACACTGATTTTAGAATTCAAATGTACTTTTAGAAACATTTTTTACGCTTGAAAAAATAAAACAATTGAAAGAAAACAAGTCCATTGATGCTCATATCGATTCGTTACCTAGCCTAAACTTAAATAGCAAAGAATTTTGTAAAATGATTTTAGCTGAAAAGAATAGCTATAATGATATCCAAAAATATTTGTCTCAAAATGTGAATTATAAGTCTGCATCTTGTTATAATTTCTTGCGTGATGATTTAGGTCTCCACTTACCTAGTCAGTCAGCTATATATAAGTGGAGTCCTGTCAAACGACTTCAACCAGGTTTTGATGATCTTTTAATAAAAAATTTGGTACAATTAGTTAATAAAATAGACAAGCAATGTAGGCAGGCAGTGTTATTATTTGATGAAATATCAATCAGAAGAGATTTAGTTTATAATACATATCATGATCTCGTAGAGGGGTTAATGCATTTAGATAAAAATGATAGGAAATTATTGCTAGGAAAACAAATATGCGTTTTCATGATCAGGGGCTTGTCTTCTAATTGGAAATATATAATTAGTTATTTTGTTTCTGAGAACAGCATTGATGGTGCCATTTTAAAACAAAAATTGGAAGCTAATGTAAAAATATGCTTCGAAATAGGGCTTACGGTTAGAGCGATCAAGGTATGAATAATCAAAAATGCTATAGGCTGTTAGATATTAATAAAGAGAAGCCATATTTCTATTATAATCAGAATAAAATAATTGCATTGTATGATCCTCCTCATTTATTAAAAAATATAAGAAATACACTCAAAGATTGCACTATTGAGACTCCTGACGGACCTGCGAGTTGGGAAGTTATAAAAAGTGTTTATAGCATAGACGAAAAATCCAAAAAATATAGGTTGTGTCCAAAGATAACAAAAAAACATATTGAACCAGAGGTTTTTGATAAAATGAATGTCAGACTTGCAGTGCAAGTCCTGAGCAATAGTATGGCTGACGCAATAGATGCATTATTAGAAAATAACTCCTTTCCACAAACGAATAATTTATATGCAGCAGCGACGAGTAAATTCGTTCGTAGTTTTGACAAAGTTTTTGACTGCCTAAATAGTCGTAATTGTGCGGAAAAAAATCCATATCGGAAGCCATTAACAGAAAATTGTACTCAATTTAATTATTTAAATGAATTCAAAGAATATCTTACAAAATTGGGTCTCCCTGCAAAAAAAACTATTGTTTTGACGGATTATATCTTACAATTAATGGTATTTTAAATTTAAGTACACATATATTTTCGGACAAATATTTAAAAATTAACTTTATATTAACATCTCGACTAAATCAGGATCCATTAGAGAATATGTTTGCGCAAATTCGGGCAAAGGGCGGTAATAACAAAAATCCTAGTGTCCACGAGTTCAATGGAATAGTTGCGCGCCTAATGTCAATGAGAATTATAACGTTCTCATATGCAAATAAGAATTGTGAAACTGATGAAGACATTTTACTTTATTGGGATAACCCATTAGAAGATACTTATATTGATAATTCTAATGAAATTACATCCAGATTATTGGCACAAAGTTCTGAAATTGTTTTGGATGATATAGAGAAAGATGCGAAAATAAATGAAACCTTAAACTCCAAGAGTAATTCCGACGTCGCAGACCCAGCAAAAAGATATATTGTCGGCTATGGAATTTTAAAAATTATTTTGAAATAAATAAACTGTCCAAATTGTGCCATGATAATGAATAAAGACGAATGTGATTTTCTTTTACCGTCGGAAAAACTTATTAAACACAAAAATTTCGACAAAACTACTGAAAGGACTTTTCTACAAAATCCTTCCGATCTTTTTTTTTCGAAATTTGCAAATTGCATTTTCAAATATATGCAACTTTTTTTGATAATTATTTGCATTTTACCAACTTAAAAGCAAAAATTATCGAGGAATGCATTCAAAGAACTAATGAATTTTACCCCAGTTGGTTTGCTGAGAACCAATGTTTAGAACATCGAAAGGAAGTTCTAAATTTTTTAATTCTGGTTCTATTAAAAAAGAATTGTTCTTGGGTCAAAAAAAATGGAAATATTTTACCCAATAGTTTCACAAAACACCCACGCTTAAAAATTTTAAATGAATAAATAATCCTGATATATATTTTCCAACCTTCTAACACGACATCATGAAATCACTTATTTGGTTATTCAAAGCATTCCTGAAACAAATTATATCAACATTCGATGTTAAAATTGTAGGAAAAGGTATGTTGCCAAATATCATCACATATTAACTGTCGAAAGTACTTAAAATGAGTTAGACAAAATTCTTCCAAATAAATATATTATATAATAATCTTTATATATAATATATATAATTTAAAATTTACGGAAATCCAATAATCCTTAGTTGACCATAAAATATCAATATATCTATAATTTTTAAAAAAGCAATCAGATACATGCATATGTCCATTACTTAAAACAAAATTCAATTCAATTCTTGGCCCAAGTTCGAAAGATTTTAAATTCTTTATTTAACATTATTTAACAGTACACGAGAAATTCTGAGAAAAAAATTTGTTCAAAAATTACATATAATACAATCGACATTATCTTGTTACACACACAATCGAACATACAAAATATTTCTAAAAGTACGTTTGAATTCTAAAATCAGTGTAGGAAAAAACCGACACCAAATATATCAATCATATTTCTCTATAAGATATATTCAAAGCCACAAATTGTTTGTATGCGCACATTAATAGAATAAAAGTTTCTCTACTATCAAACACTTTAATTCTAAAATGAGAAAGAAAAAAAAAACCAAGAACAAAATATACTCATCTACGGGATTTATAAAATGAATGAATTCAAAGTTTAATTTCTTTAAATGATTTGAAAAAAGTTATCAATCCAGTACAAAAACCAAAGCTCAAAAACGAAATGTAAAAATAAGAAAGAATTCTCCTCGTATATTATTTCCTTATATTTCATTTAGTTTTTTAAGTCGAAATTTGTGGGCAAACCCAATTTTACACATCTTATCATAATTTACTGTCTTTGGTTCAAATATCGGGAAAACCCTCTTACAATTACAAATATTCATATATGGCCATAAAAATAGAGACAATCGAAAGGCATAGTTATTACTTATACATATATATGCAGTAGTTCGATTTCTCAAATTATGAGGGAAAATTAATTAATTAAAAAACAAATTGTTTTATTTACCAGAAAATAATGAAAAATAATGAAGTCATACGTATATTATACGCCCAATATTTTATTTACATATTTTCTTCAAGGGATATAGGTACATATGAACGCAAAATATCGTTTCTAATAAAAAAGTAAAAACAAACTCAAAATGTTCATGAAAGAATTCTATCCAAAATTTTTCTACCTGACCAACAAAAAAACCAAAGGAAACATACCTTGTTGCAAAATAAACCTTGAAAAAAAATTTCCCCTCAAAAAACAAAGAGGTAAGTTTCTAACAATTTTTCCGGATAAATTAAATTAAATTTTTTAATGATTAGTGAATGGAAGCAATGTTTACTTTAAAATATAATTTATATTTTGAAGTAAACATTGCTGAAAAATATATGAAATTTATTTTAATAAGGACAAGAACTTTATTTTGTAAAATATTTATTGATGAAATGACTTACAAAAAACACCAACAGCTGATTTTTGACATGCGATGATTGCCGTTTTTTTAAATGGGAAACGTAGTTTTCCAGAACACTGATCGCGTTAGAAATCGAATCGAACGCGTTACGTTTACTCACCTAACGCCGTAAAACAGAACAAGGGTGATTATCTAATTCTCGAAAATATATTTAATCTTTAAGTTTGCAAACAAATTGGAAATAATACATTTAAAAAAAAAATAAAAGTTATTAACATTTAAAGAAAAAAAAAACAAAACAAATATCCAATTGGTAGATTGTAAAAATGTTATCACAGATTTTTAGTGAAAACTTTCCAATATTGCCCAAAATTAAATAATATAAACCATGTTAATCGAAAAAAGGAGAAATTTAAAGAAGAATATATTATGTTATTTCGGAAAAACATTAATTTAAAATTTAAATAAGTATAAATTCGCAAGCTCTTCCCGTAAAAAGTTAACATACCATTGAAAATTGAGCTATTTACAAAATCTTCAGTGGATTAGTTTTTGAATTTGAAATTCCCAAAACATGAAAATGAATTTTCCACTTCATTTCAAATTATTTGTAATTATAATCATTAGAATGCCGATTAACTAGATCTTTCTCGTTTTCTAAACGTTCTAGGCGCGTCTTATATTCTTCACTTTGTTTTTGGCACAATTCCAATTGTTTCTGCAAATCTTCAGTTTGTTTTCTTAATTCTAGTAATTGCCGGGAAATTTCTGTAATATCCATTGTGGGGACTATTGTTGTTATTGTCGTTGTTGTTATTGTTGGTGCTGCAGGAAAAGTTCTTGTTGTTGTTCCAGATTGCAATTTTCTTGAAATCGTAACCGCTGGCTTCAGAATTTGAGGTAAACATTTTTGTATTTTATTCTTATTTATAAATGGATTTTCATACATGTCATCTTCCAAATCGGTATCAGAATAAACTTCAATAATATTTGGTGGCAAATCATAATTATCATCAATTTGCATAGAATTTGATGAATGTTTTCGGACTGTTTCAGTCTAAAATGAAAGATTCCATCTTTTAAAAAATATATATTTATATCAAATTTGGTTTGATCGAACCTGAATTAATTGTGATGGATGTTTAACACAAACTTTACTTATAATTGTTTTCTTTTCGGCACCATTATTTGCTATAAGTTTTGTAATTTTAGGAAATTGTTGAGAATTTATTGTGCTGAAATTAGTTTGTGATCTAAAAATACATAATTTTTTTTTTGCAAAATTATTATCAATATTCGAAAACTCAAAAACTAAAGGCTTTTACTTATTATTAGTAGAAAATGGTTGAATTTTTTTAAGTGAATTTGTTGTTTGTTTAAACATGTCCATTGTAATTATTTTCACATTCTAAAATAGAAATTGTTTTTGTCACACAAACAAAAAAAAGAAAGTTTTTAATAATTAACAAAAAAAATTTACTTTATTTTGTTTGATTTGCATTCCTTTCGCTGTTCGAAAAAAAATTGGTTGTTTCTTTACGGGTTTCGATGGATTCATGTTTGACTCAAATATTTGTGAATTATTATTTTTGGATTTCTTCAATTTTGTTTCATTCAATACTAATTTACCAGCTGCGGATAGTACCAGTTTTCGGCCACTCTGTAAAGCTGATGTTAAAAGATTATTTTCTGGTTCATCAATGGGTAACATTGAGATTCCATGATTTTTTAATAATTCTAATGCAGATGCATCTAATTGTTTTATATCTAAAGAAACGAAAGAAAAAAAACAAAATCATATCTAAATGTTGTGTTTTCTTGTGCATTTTTTTTTTATACCATCTAAATTTTGTAATTGTACAATTGGTTCTACGAAACTCATACTTTCATCATCATCCATATTGCTATTACTATTTGAGTCAATAAAATGATTCGATGCAGGACTATTTGGAGCATTATTTATTGACATTGAACAATCATTATTTGTGATATCATTCATTTCATCATTTTCTATTAGTGATGTTGTTAAATCGAAATTAGAATTTGTGTGCGAATCGAAGGCAATCGAATTAACAGCTTGATTTGTTTCTGACTGGAAATAGAAGCAATGAAAAAATTTAGTCTTTCGAATTACAACAATTATTTGTAATTTTTTATTTATTTTTTTTTTTTTAATTGATTTAACATACTTTTTCTTCTTTTTTATCTGATTGCGAAGAAATAGGTAAATACAATAATTTTACTTTATAAATATTAATTAAAAAGAATTATTCTTTTCATTACCTGTGTCTGATGTTGTAAATCTTCCAGTAATGTTGCTGCAGTCTTTTGTATATGTCTAGCGGTTTCGAGTTCATGCAATAAATCCGGTTGACATGTTTGGACTGCTAGAGACATTGGGGATTTATCAAATTTTGAAATAACTGTTGGATCAGCATTAAATTTCAATAATAATCGTACAATTGATTTTAGTTGTTTCTCAACAGCCCAATGGAGTGCAGTCATTCTTAACTGAAATTTTATATTCAATATTATATTACAAAATACAAATATATACAATTTTTTACCATATCTCTTGCGTTTACATCACATTTTTTGGTCAATAATAATTCAACTATTAATTCATGTCCTTCGAAAACGGCAAAATGAAGTGGTGTTCGATCAACTTTTGTTTTTGAATCTTTATTAATTCCGCCACGTAAAAGTATCTCACATATTTCATAATTATTATTCATTGCAGCGAAATGTAGAGCTGTCATTCCCAACTATAAAAATAAAAGTGATTTTGTATATTTTCATAAGAAATATTTTCTTTTTCGTTTTACCCAATCCGAAGTGAATGGAGCTCTTCTTGCAATAAGTTTACGAACTTTTCCAACATCACCTTCTTTGGCGCTTTGCAATAGCATTTTACCCAAATCAATAACCGTAGTTGGTTGTTTTGTTTGTAATTCATTCTAAAACAATTATCAATTAATATTAATATTTTTAGAAAAAAAAAACAATGCCGAGGTTTTGTTTTGCCCATTAGTAGTAACTAAGAACTTCCAAAAAGTGTATTTAATTAGGAAACCAACTTTTTTTTTGCAAATGGAGTTGCCATGGATAAATCTGGATCTGGGGTAATTTCCCGGACCCAACAACAACTATCAACATTTGTCATTTAGTTATCTATTGCTTTTTCTTTTAAATATGCCCTATGGTAGGTACTACCAGAGGGTATATTAGTTTTGTCACTAAGTGTGTAACGCATAGAAATAATCATCGCAGAAAAATTTCAAGGGTATGGTTGTGCAGGGAATCAAAAGTTATATCGATTTATGCATGTCCGTCCGTCCGTCCGTCCGTCTGTGGACAAAATAACTCAAAAACGCGTTATCCGATTTTGTTGAAATTTAGAATGTAAGTTGGTTATTCCTTAACTGCGTTTGCTATTGCATTTGAGCAAAATCGAACCGCGGGGGGCAAAGTTATAAAGGAAAAACCAGGGTAACTAGAAAGTTTTGTCGTTTTTTTGGTTATGGTTTCTCAGATGTAATTGGAAAATTTGTCAATCGATTTTGTTTAAATTAATTATACAGATAAACTACATAAATAGACGATACTATTTCAGTCACATCGGTCGAAGGATAGTGGAAAAAGAAATAGTTCTAGCCTAAAATAAGCCTGTTCATAAAGTTTTTCTGATGTATTTTAAAAATTTATATACCGATTTGAATTAAATTTACGAAACGTGTTTATGCTATTAGACTCCAGCCTACCTGTGAATTTGGGCAAATTTGAGAATGAAGAAATGAAGTTATGGAAAGGAAAACCTTAAAATATTGAGTTAAGTAAAAAGTTCGTGGCGTTTTTTCCCAATAGATGGCTTTAGAGTCGTATAACTTTAGTAGTTCTAATCCTATCAAGTTATATTATAGCGCGCTTAAAAGGTGACATTTTATAAAATATTTATGAAAAAAATTGTGGAATTCAGGCAGAACTAATTGGGGTAATTGGGTTTGGAAAATGAGCCAAAATTCTGAAAAAAATTCCCTATATTAATGCTCCAAGTAAGGTACTGCCGTCCGTCCGTGCACAAAATAACTCAAAAACGTGGTATCCAATTTTGATGAAATTTAGAATGCTACTTGGTTATTGCTATAGTGGATTTGGTATTGCATTTCAGCAAAATCGACCAAAGGGGAGGGAAATTATTAAGCAAAAACGAGGGTGACCAGAAAGTTTTGTCGTTTTTTTATATGGTTTTTCGGATTTAACTGGAAAATTTGTGAATCAATTTTGTTTAAATTAATTATATTGGTTAAATACGTAAATAGACGATACCATGTTAAATTTGAGCAAAATCGGTCCAAGGATAGAGGAGAAAGAAATAGTCGTAGGAGAAAATAAGTTTGTCCATAAAGTTTTTTTAATGTACTTTAAAAACTAACATACTGATTTGTGGATTGGATTTATCCTATTAGGGTCTAGGTTACCTGCAAATTAGAAGAAATTTTGAAAAGAGGAAACAAAATTAAGAAGAAAAACCTTGAAATACTGTTAGATTTGACTGTTTTTCTGTCCTATTTCTACCATAGGGCATCAAAAAATCGGCTATAGGCCGATTTTAAGTTACTATATGTTTTTTTCTTTTTTTTATGATATTAGTAGTTACTAAATGCATGCTCGCTGCGCTACACTCCGCTCGCTACCCCCCTTTAAGGATTTATACTGATTGGTTCCAAATATATGACAATGACTTTGTTGTTGGGTCCGGGATATTACACCAAACCGATAAATCTCTTTCCGACAACTGATTTACATCAAAAATTAACATTTAAGCATTTTTTCTTGTTTTGGAATAATAAAGTGACTTAATAAATTACAAAAGGTTATATCCATTAAGGGAATTTATTGTATTGTAAAGCAAAAGGAAAATACGATATTTATGTTTTTCAAAAATAATCAATTCTGTGACATTCTTTTACAGTAAACTTAATATTCATAATTTTCTTTTCGAATTATTATTTTTAATTACCTTCGGAAGGATTGTATCACAATTTGTAGATGTTGCCCAAACTATATTATTAATTCTCATATCGCCAAATAGTTTTGTTTCACCATAGTTTTTGTCGGTCAACATTTTGGCGGTTTTTCGTTGCCGTTTTTACTGAAGAAACAAATTCAGATGAAAACAAATCTGAAATTATAAACAAATTATGCATTGCTATAAAATAATTACAACTACAAACAAATACTTTCAATATTGAAATTAAATAGAAAATCTAAAAACAAAAAAATTGAACGAAGAAAATGCAAACATTTGAGATGTCACTTTTTTGTTTTTTCTATTTGGCAAAATATAAAACCGGAAATTTGGAATAAAAAAAACATTGAATTAAAATTTTAATGAATTCAATTTAAAGAAATGAAATTGAATTTGAATAATGAACCTAAGAAACAGGATAAGGATGTTATGGAAATAAATAACAAAACTTTTGATCATTAATTGGCGGTCGGCCATTATGGTTCCAGTTCCGCTTGTCAAAAGCGGAAGTCATTATTTTCTTAATTTTATATCCGTCTATTTAAATATTGAAAGAGATTTTATCAAAACTACGTTAAATATGATCAAAGATTTTTAATTAAATCAGAATTTACTTACTTCCAATTGAAATTAATACCGAACTTTAATTATTATATAGCGACACGAAGCAAAATGGCGTGTATTCTTTATTTAACTTTTGACATTCCTCGAATGCTAAGCCATAGTGTCGATAATACAGTCTCTTTGCCTACTGGCGCTCGATTTATTTCTTTAAAATTCAAAGTTAATTAAATTAAAAAAAAAAAATTAAACATATTAATCGAGGAAATAAATTATATATTACTTATATAATACGAGGAATGTTTGCACAACGATCTCGAAAACCCGTTTAACGATTTTCACTTGGGAGTTAAGAGTTTTCGGGGACTAGAAGATATTCTGCTTTTGATAGGGAGCTGTTAGCCATGTATGTAGCAGTTAAACCATAGAGATACATTAACTAGAGATATTAATTTGCTGTCTCATGTGGGCCGACAGAGGGGAATATGAAACTTGGGTTTATTTGTATGGAAAATTAAAACAACGCAAATTTTAAATGCTAACGGAGGGGAAACCAAGTTAAATTATTATATCGTGTTGGTTGAGTGGCTAGTCGTTATCTCCGAAACTTGGAAAACTTGGGCTTCTATCGCTTGGAGTAAGCGAGCGAGAAGATAAAATAAAGACCATTTCTCCTCCATAATTTTGTATGAAAATGAGGTAAACGAAATCTCCAGTTAATGTAACTCTATGATCGAGACTCAGTTGCAGACATTTTTTGGGAGAAATGTGCTATAGGCTCCCAAATTTCCTGTTCATGTTGTTCTAACGTCGCTCCCAGGGCCGAGGATGAAGCATCTACAGTGAGAGTGTAACGTGTAGCTAATACAGCACACTTACTTATAATTTTAAGCCTACACGGCAACCCTATTTAAAAATTAGCGTGGTCAGTTTTTGCGAAAAACCGCATGGTTTGCAAAATTATTTCCAGAACTTTCTTTCCACCTCATATCCGTGGTGGAAATAAACTGATAAAAATAGCCCCCTCCCCCCCAGCGAACGAAAACGAAAGAATGGACCAAAAGGAAAATGGGAAAAATTGAACGTGGCGAAATCTGATAGGCGGATAAAAATTAAAAACTAGAAAAACCGGTTCTTGTTATCCCAAAAACAGAAAAATTTTGGAACAGGAGATGGCAAATGGGGAAAAGATTACAGTCAGTAGGGTTCGAAATGTTAACCAGAAAAGTCTGGTCAAAAAAATGTGAACAAAAAAAAAAAAAAAAAGTCAGTATTTAGAATCCGTGAAAGTCAGTCGAATTAGTTTTTTTTTAAAGAAACAAATAAAAGTCTGGTCAAAAGAATGTGAATATAAAAAAAAGTCAATATTTAGAATCCGTGAAAGTCAGTCGAATTAGTTTTTTTAAAGAAACAAATAAAAGTCTGGTCAAAAAAAAAAAAAAAAAAAAAAATGTGAATACAAAATGGGGTCTGGTCAAAGAAAAAAAAAAAAGAAAATAAAAATGTTAAAATAATAGAATCTGGTTTAAAAAGGTGATGGAGTCTGGTATCAGATCCAGATTAAAATACCGGGACTTTAAGAAAAAGTAAAAGAAAAATTATTATAAATTTGTGAAGGAAATGATGAATGAAAAATTGTAATTGTTAAACTAGAAGTACGCGGTTTTGAGTATCAAAGATATTATTGCATTAAAATTCTGAATTTTTTTTTTATATACATAAATCGCAACTCGCTTGTTTTGTTAGAAAACGGAAAAAAAAAAAAAGAAAAAAAAAAAAATGAAAAGTTCGCCTTTTGTTTCAAACAAAAAAAAAAATACATAAAAATTATATAAAGATTTCATTTTGTCAAAAAAAAAAGAAAAGTTCAAAGTGTATTTATTTTTTTTAAATCAAGTTTCTGCAAAAACGAAATAATTAATTATTAATCAGTAATTTCGAACTTGCGGAGATATCAAAATTTTTTGCAAAAAAAATTATGTTTGATAGCAAATATAAAGGAACATACAAAAAAAAAAATTAGGAAAAAAAAAGTTAAAAGGAATTTAGGAGTCAGTAAAAATTAAAAAAAAAAAAAAAAAAAAAAAAAAAAAAAAAAAAAAAAGAGATAAAAACAAATGAAAATGGTGGATTCATCCCAATTCTACTGCCATCGTTAACAGCAACACAACTGAATAGAACAACAACAATCAAGAATTCATCATGAACCAAGTAAAGGAAATCCTTACGAGGTATGCGGGATAAATTTTCTTCCGCTTGGCTCTAATTTTTTTGAAAATCATCATTAAGGTACTGTAATTTGAAATGGAAAAAAAAGATTTCCAACAAAATTAAAAAAAAACATAAATTTTAAATCATAAATGAAAAAAAAAGAAAAAATGAAAGAAAAATTTTAATGAACAATGAATTTAAAACAATTTTAGGAATATTTTGAATGTTAATAAAAAGGAAAATAAACGGATTTGAAACTTAGATATAAGTCTTTTGTTAAAATAAGCAAAAAAAAAAAAAAAAGAAAAAACATAGAAAAAAAAAATAAATACATTTTTTTCTTTGAACATACACGAAAGCTGTTAATTCTCTAGGGAGAAATAAATTAAATTTATACTAGAATAAAAATTATGGTTTGACTTTGAAGGAAAGGAAAGCGTTTTGTTTTTTTTGGTTTTTTTAACATAAAATTGGCATATACTTTATTCTAGGTCCGACGGGTTTGAATAACGTTGTCTGAGAGTATGACGATTGTTTGTTAGGAAACGCCTGAGAGAGAGAGGGAGAGACAGGTGAGTGACGTGTGCGAGAAAACATAACAACAATAAGGGTCCATACTCAATTGTAGGGGCGAGTATGGACATACGGGGATCGGCATTCTGCTGTCGATCCAAGAGGGAGGGTAGTGCCCCAAAGACCGATTGGCATTAACACCTTTGCCAATCGGCCCCGACATGCCTCGCAAGGCTTTCATGAATAGCTGGTCAAGTTCGGTGACCAGCAAATCAACGAACATCCCCCTAATTCGGTTTTTATCTCGCGAAAACCGAATTTTCCTTGCCTGATAGCTCGCGCTATCACCATAAAGTCTTAACGACGTTTTCATACCTTTTGCACGCATATAATTTATGTGTAACGCGATGGCAGATGTGGTGAGCAGCGACCCACCCCTCCGGCGAGCTAGCTAGTGCAATCAGCTAGGCGTGCAGCCTTTTAGCTGCTCACAATGCTGCACCATCTCATATCTTCTCCTCGCAAGGAAGAAGATATGCTACATAGGTCATCTGGGGATTTGCTCCTTTCAAAGGAAATCCCAAAAATATGTGCAACCCCCTTGTTACATATATGGCGCCCAACGATTTGAGAGGGGTGTAATTTAACTTCGGTTAAATTACATATATGGCGCCCAACGATTCGTTGGTTCAGCCAGCGAATTTGGTTGATTTTGTTTGCCATTTGTCTTTTCAACTTCGGTTGAAATTACAAATGGAGTTCAAACAAAATTGTTTTGACACATTTTCGAACGAGTTGATGTTTGGAAATGGTGTTTTGGTTGTTACCTTTAGGTAAACCAATAGTTTCAGAAAACAAATTTTTTTATTTTAAAAATTTGAAAAATTTTGACTCAAACTTTTTTTCGAAAAACTTTCGAAACACCCTGTCTTCACTTTTAAAAAATTTTCGATCTTTTTTTATTAGTCAAATTTTTTTTCTGAAGGTGTGTTCACACCATCAAAATTTTTAAACGAAGTTTTGGTGTGAACATAATTTCGGTTGTTCGTTTTTTTGTGCTATTCGTGATTGCGTTTATATTGAGTCCAACTGTCGTCATGTTTTATTTACGGTTGCGTAGTAGCAGTACTTCGGGTTTTTTTTATTGAATATTCCGCTTGCCGCAAAAGCGTTTGAAATATGGATTACGTGCTACATGAATGTTGTAGTCATTGCAACGCTTCACGTTTCAATGCAGTTGAGACTCCGGGGAAATGAAATAGATGCGGATGTATGAGCTTTAGTGTGCCTTTTCGCACATTCTCGTGCTTAATTAAGCCCACGAATAATGCGGTGAGGACACGAGAGTCATGCAACCACATCAAAC
This sequence comes from Xylophagus ater, assembly GCA_963422695.1. Lineage (NCBI taxonomy): Eukaryota > Metazoa > Arthropoda > Insecta > Diptera > Xylophagidae > Xylophagus > Xylophagus ater. The sequence continues at coordinate 41,464,318 of OY730478.1, forward strand.
ATAGTGATCCGGGATTGTGCCAGTCGTTTGGATCGGATCACATGCTACAGGCTTGGTTGCCATTGCAGGTGTCCGATCACTCGACTTGGTACCATTCGCGGGTCACCCATCAACATCCAAATTTTCGTTTTGTGAGTGCATGTCGGGTTTGTGTTTTCTTCGTGTCGTCCGCTTGTTTCGTCTCTCTCTCTCGCTCTTACGTTATTACGCTTGATTTGTTTTGAAAATTTAATTTGTGCGGAAATTATATGCGATATTGATTTTCCTCACTCTTGCGGGAAATTTAGATTGATTTTTTTTGATTTTAGTTTTATTAGTTCAGTTTAATTACAGTTTTATTTTATTTTTTTTTGATTCAGTTTTCGGTTTAGTTGTGGGTTTAGTTTATTGAAGTTTTAGGTTATAAATTTTTTGAGTTTATTACTTTATTATAATATTTTGATTTTTTTTTATTATTTACAATTCTCTTTTGAAATATATTTTGGTGGGGGGAGTTTTTTTTTATTCTTATTTTTTTTTATAAATTTTTTTTATTACTTTTATTACATTTTCCTTTATTATTACATTTTTTTTGTCCTTGTTCGGTCCGAGATTTACTTTAGTCCTTGTTCGGTCCGATTTTCTTTTGTCCCTAAAAATTCCGTAAGAAGGAATAGATTTCTGAATACCTGATTAGACTTTTGAAATACTGAGTTTCTGGCTTTGTTTTGCGAATTTGACTTTGTGCAATATTAATTTTGATTTTGGGATTTAAGGAGTGGTTACAAAATGGACAACACCAATACAGGTACAACGCCTAAGACCAACTCCACAGTTGTACCAAATGCGTCACCGGAGCCACCTACAAATGATCAGGGTGCTGCGGTGGATGTATTGACAGGTCGGGATGATTCTCGAGTTACTCGGGGGCAATCACAGCTCTCGCTGGATTTTCCATCAGCGTCAAAATCAGTGGCTTCCGCTACAATGACGACTCGCAGTCGTAGTGGCAGAGGAAGAGGTGCGGCAAACCCAACTATCTCACGATGGGGTTCTAGTGATGGCGCCTCTTTCCTCTCTCCGTCAGATCCAAGTGCCTCAACTGAAAATATAGACACTATGATCGAAGCGGCTGTGAGCAGTCAGATGGCTAAGATCCAGAGCGAGTTGCTCAACCAAATTAAAAGAATGACCTTAAATGCACCACCGCAAACACAATGTTCAGTGGCTCCGCCAAAATCCGTTGACCAGTCTGCTAACTTCAACCTTTTGAACGAAAATTATAGTTTGAACGTTCCTCAGAGACGAAGTCAACCAGTATTAAACCAGAATGTAAACATACCACCTCCTTTATATAGTGGCAATAACCAAAACCCTAATTACAATGTGAATGCTATCTTAGCTTCAAACAATGGTCACCACGTCGACTCCAGTCAGGATCCGAATCCACGCCCGCCTTTTAATCCAAATAACAATCAAAGGCGTAGCCCAAGTAGGAATTCAAATCTTAACACAGGCACGAATCGTAATGGTCAAGAAGTTCGTCATGCTAGTTTACGACATGATACCCGAATCGACAAATGGGGATTCAGGTTCAGTGGAAAGGCTCAAGATATGTCAGTGGAAGAGTTCATATTCCGCATAGAAACCATGCAATCGCGTGGGGATAATTCGTGGTACGCCATTTGTACCCAATTTCATACCCTGCTCTCCGATAAGGCTGAGCAGTGGTATTGGCGACTATTGAAAAGAGAACCCCACATCGATTGGCATGGCCTAAAGGCGGCCCTCCGACATCAATTCAAGAGCCTGGACACTGACCATGAAATCATGCGTCGGATGTTACAAAGAAAACAATCCAACAGTGAGACTTTTGATGATTTTTACGATTCAGTTATGTCTTTATACCATCGGTTAAGAATTCCTATGACGGAAATAGAATTGGCGGACATTATGAGAGAGAACGTCAAAGATAAGATCGCAAATCTTATTTTCGGAATGCCTGCAATGAGTCTGAGTCGCTTTCAGGAAGTATGCCGCAAGGCGGAACGCCATCTTTCTGACAGAGAACCAAGACGAACTTGGCAAAACCCAACACGGCCCATCCATGAATTGGATGATCTTGACGAACGTAATCTCTCATATGGACCTGATACGGCAAATAATGGGATTGACTTGGATTATGATAAACTTAGACCCACAAAAGAAATGTTGCGCACCACTGATTTTCGCCAGAATGTAAACGGTCAGGAATTCAGTACAAATAACTTATCTGCTAGAACGAACTTTATGCCAGACTCTCGATTCGGACAAGAAAATGATTCTCATCTCCCATACCAAGATTTCAAAAATGTTTGCGACCCAAGAAATTATGCGTATAACCACCAACAATACACCAGAGGTGGCCAAACTTTTCCTCACGAACCGGTATCGAATCGCTATAATATTAATTCATCCCATTTCGGTGGTAGTTTACCAAATCAACCTGCCGAAATCGATAGTAGTATTCGAGGGTATGTGAGCGAAAATACATGGTCAAACGAAAATCAAGATCATTTAGAAGCGGTAGATGCAAATGGTAGATCACGGTTCAAGTGTTGGAACTGTGACAATATTGGTCATGGTTTTTTCGAGTGTACGATACCACAACGGTCCTTCTTTTGTTATCGTTGTGGTAGAAAAGATGTGTCGTTACCGACGTGCCCAAAATGTAATCCGGGAAACGCACAGAGGCACCGAGAGACGCACGGGAATCCCCGGTTGCCAATAATGCCCCCGGACCAAACAAAATAGAACCAACCTTGAGTCCGAATCTATCATTACAACCAAATTCTCCGTCTGTCACTAAAATTCTAAAACGAGAAACGTCAACTAAAATCCCATCGAATAATAATATACTGGAAAGGTCAAACAAAACATTACATCAACGTCAAATGGAATATGACGAAGCTAGGAACAGAATAATCGGTGCTCTACTAAACCCGAGTAGAATCAGTAGGTTTAGAGAAAGATGTAAGCAAAAGAAGTTGTTAGGTAAAACGGTGGAATCTGCTTTTGTGAAGCGTAAGCATGACGATCGACCATATGCTAAGGTGGAAATCGATGGCGAATCCCTTTTTGGCCTATTGGACAGTGGCGCAAGTGTGTCCTGTCTAGGCGCTGGCGCTTTAGATTTCCTCGAACGTCATAAAATTGTAATTACCGGTCGTCCCACCACAGTCAAAACGGCTGATGGCAAAGCTCAACCTGTGCATGGGCAAATAGCAAGCCCAATTACCGACAACAACATTACAAAAGCACTTTCTCTATACATCGTACCAGGACTTACCCAAAATCTATATCTAGGTGTAGATTTTTGGAAAGAATTCGATATAGCTCCGACTATATTTTCTAAAAACGAAACTTTAGATTGTTTGTCAATTGACGATCCCAACACACACGCGCTAAATTCGGAACAACGCGCGCGTCTTGAAAGCATCTTAACTTTATTTCCTTCCTTCAACCAAGTCGGTTTAGGAAAAACACATTTAGAAGAACATGTTATTGAGGTAGAAAACGCGGAGCCTGTGAAGCAGCGCCACTACCCTGTTTCCCCTGCGGTGCAAGCCCTCATGTATGCTGAGTTGGACCGTATGTTGGAATTGGGTGTTATCGAAGAAAGTGTCAGCGCGTGGAACTCTCCTGTAGTCTTGGTGCGCAAACCTGGAAAGGTTCGCCTCTGCCTCGACACCAGGAAGGTGAACACCCTTACGAAAAAAGACGCATACCCACTTCCACATATAGAAGGCCTTCTCAGTAGGCTTGAGAAGACGTGTTTCATTTCAAGTATTGATTTGAAGGACGCCTTTTGGCAGATACCGTTGGAGAAGCAGAGTAGGGAAAAAACTGCTTTCACAGTGCCTGGTAGACCGTTATACCAGTTTACAGTGATGCCATTCGGGCTCTGTAATGCTCCTCAAAGAATGTGTAGACTGATGGACAAAACAATTCCAGTCGAGTTAAGAGAAAACTGTTTCGTCTATTTGGACGATCTGTTAGTAGTTTCTGAGGATTTCGATTCTCACGTTAAACTTTTGGCAACCATTGCACGTTGCTTGTCTTCTGCTGGACTCACGATAAATTTGGAGAAAAGCAAATTTTGCATGAGAGAAGTTAGATATTTGGGTTACATCGTTGGAAACGGATGTTTAAAGACCGACTCAAATAAAGTATCTGCAATATTTGACTTTCCTGCACCTACCACTCCAAAACAGGTTCGTCGATTTTTGGGTATGACAGGATGGTATAGGCGGTTTATTGCCAATTATGCCTCCTTGTCGTCTCCAATCACCGACTGCCTAAAGAAGAGCGCCAGGTTTGTTTGGACAGCGGAAGCTCAAGTAGCGTTTGAAGCCTTGAAGTCTTCATTAACTACGGCCTCGGTATTGGCCAACCCTGATTACACCAAACCCTTTATTATACAGTGCGACGCGAGTAAGACCGGCGTCGGAGGTGTTTTGCTGCAGTGCGACGACGAAGGCAATGAGAAACCCATCGCCTATATTTCTCAGAAACTGAACTCTGCACAACGCAACTACAGCGTGACGGAGCTGGAATGCTTCGCTGCGGTGTTGAGCGTTAAAAAGTTCAGAGCCTACGTCGAAGGTTTGCCGTTCAAAATAATCACCGACCATGCGAGTTTAAAATGGCTCATGAGTCAGCGCGACTTGAGTGGACGTTTGGCTCGATGGAGCTTAAAGCTTCAAGCCTTTGATTTCGCGATTGAACATAGGAAAGGTTCAGAAAATGTGGTCCCAGATGCGCTTTCACGTGTTTACGTGGACGCGATTTCGGAAATAGTTTCGGCACCTAGCATAAACTTGAATTCTGAAGCCTTTAAATCAAAGGAATATCTCGACCTGATCGATACAGTGCAAAGCAACGCGGAAAGGCTGCCTGACACGCAAGTGTCAGATGGCTACGTGTATTTCAAGACTAGCTTTAGCACTGGCAATATCTTCCAGGAAGATCGATCGTGGAAGCTTTGGGTTCCGTCTAGCCTTACGGACGAGCTAGTTCGCCTGGCGCATGATCCTCCACAAGCTGCGCACGGCGGTATTACCAAAACCTTATATCGTTTGCGGCAAAGATACTTCTGGCCTGGTATGGCTAGCGAAGTACGTAAATATATCGCGAGTTGCATCGTATGTAAAGAGTCTAAGGCTCCAAATAGTGTGTTGAGGCCGCCAATGGGCAAACAAATTGAAGTTGACAGACCATTCCAGTACCTATATGTTGACCTGTTAGGACCCTACCCACGGTCTAAGCATGGTAACACCACTCTCCTAGTTGTTTTGGACAAATTTTCGAAATTTGTTTTGTTCAAGACACTACGTAAGGCGTCTGCCGTGCAGATCACCGATTTCTTGGAGGAAAGCGTCTTCAATTTATTCGGCGTACCCGAGATTATATTTTCAGACAATGGACCGCAATTTATATCGAAAGAATTTCGCAAATTAGTTGAAGCGTATGGTGTGAAACACAATCGTACAGCTATCTACTCACCACAAGCTAACGCATCGGAACGTGTAAACCGTTCATTACTGGCGGCCATCCGCTCTTATGTTGGCACCGATCATAGGGATTGGGATCAGAATTTGGGAAGCATCGGCTGTGCTCTTCGGAGTACAATCCATGCTTCTACGGGGATTGATCCATATTTTCTTGTGTTCGGTTCCCACATGATCACACATGGCTCGACCTATGAACTGATGCGGAAGTTAAATGGTTTGAATGATGGTGAATTGGTTGTGTCCTCGAAAAAGGACCAGCTTGAACTAATTCGCGAACGCGTCAAAAATAATTTGTCGAAAGCTCACCAACGTCATGAGCGGATTTATAATCGTCGAACCCGAGTGAAGAGATTTATTGTCGGACAAGAAGTCTACCGAAGAAATTTCACGCTTAGTGACTTCGCAAAAAATGTCAATGCTAAGCTAAATCGTAAATTTCTGAAGTGTTGGATTGTTCGTGCGATTGGCGATTCCCTCTACGAGGTCGAGGATTTGCAGGGTAGAACCATAGGGGTTTACCATGCCAAAGACTTGAGGCAATAGGAGGAAAGAACCGACGTCTACTGCCGCGGTTTAGGACAGACCATTCTCTTTTCTTTTCTTTCGTTTTCTGTTGCCCGGCTAGCTCAGTCGGAGAGCAACGGAGACTCTTTTGGGTGTGGTCGAGCCCCACGTTGGGCAGTGCAAGATTTCACGTACCACTTCAACCACCTACACGCTTTTCAGTTACGTCCGGGTTGATAGATCAATCCCTGACGTATCTGTGTTGTAACGTGTAGCTAATACAGCACACTTACTTATAATTTTAAGCCTACACGGCAACCCTATTTAAAAATTAGCGTGGTCAGTTTTTGCGAAAAACCGCATGGTTTGCAAAATTATTTCCAGAACTTTCTTTCCACCTCATATCCGTGGTGGAAATAAACTGATAAAAAGAGCCCCCTCCCCCCCAGCGAACGAAAACGAAAGAATGGACCAAAAGGAAAATGGGAAAAATTGAACGTGGCGAAATCTGATAGGCGGATAAAAATTAAAAACTAGAAAAACCGGTTCTTGTTATCCCAAAAACAGAAAAATTTTGGAACAGGAGATGGCAAATGGGGAAAAGATTACAGTCAGTAGGGTTCGAAATGTTAACCAGAAAAGTCTGGTCAAAAAAATGTGAACAAAAAAAAAAAAAAAAGTCAGTATTTAGAATCCGTGAAAGTCAGTCGAATTAGTTTTTTTTTAAAGAAACAAATAAAAGTCTGGTCAAAAGAATGTGAATATAAAAAAAAGTCAATATTTAGAATCCGTGAAAGTCAGTCGAATTAGTTTTTTTAAAGAAACAAATAAAAGTCTGGTCAAAAAAAAAAAAAAAAAAAAATGTGAATACAAAATGGGGTCTGGTCAAAGAAAAAAAAAAAAGAAAATAAAAATGTTAAAATAATAGAATCTGGTTTAAAAAGGTGATGGAGTCTGGTATCAGATCCAGATTAAAATACCGGGACTTTAAGAAAAAGTAAAAGAAAAATTATTATAAATTTGTGAAGGAAATGATGAATGAAAAATTGTAATTGTTAAACTAGAAGTACGCGGTTTTGAGTATCAAAGATATTATTGCATTAAAATTCTGAATTTTTTTTTTATATACATAAATCGCAACTCGCTTGTTTTATTAGAAAACGGAAAAAAAAAAAAGAAAAAAAAAAAATGAAAAGTTCGCCTTTTGTTTCAAACAAAAAAAAAAATACATAAAAATTATATAAAGATTCCATTTTGTCAAAAAAAAAAGAAAAGTTCAAAGTGTATTTATTTTTTTTAAATCAAGTTTCTGCAAAAACGAAATAATTAATTATTAATCAGTAATTTCGAACTTGCGGAGATATCAAAATTTTTTGCAAAAAAAATTATGTTTGATAGCAAATATAAAGGAACATACAAAAAAAAAAATTAGGAAAAAAAAAGTTAAAAGGAATTTAGGAGTCAGTAAAAATTAAAAAAAAAAAAAAAAAAAAAAAAAAAAAAAAAAAAAAAAGAGATAAAAACAAATGAAAATGGTGGATTCATCCCAATTCTACTGCCATCGTTAACAGCAACACAACTGAATAGAACAACAACAATCAAGAATTCATCATGAACCAAGTAAAGGAAATCCTTACGAGGTATGCGGGATAAATTTTCTTCCGCTTGGCTCTAATTTTTTTGAAAATCATCATTAAGGTACTGTAATTTGAAATGGAAAAAAAAGATTTCCAACAAAATTAAAAAAAAACATAAATTTTAAATCATAAATGAAAAAAAAAGAAAAAATGAAAGAAAAATTTTAATGAACAATGAATTTAAAACAATTTTAGGAATATTTTGAATGTTAATAAAAAGGAAAATAAACGGATTTGAAACTTAGATATAAGTCTTTTGTTAAAATAAGCAAAAAAAAAAAAAAAGAAAAAACATAGAAAAAAAAAATAAATACATTTTTTTCTTTGAACATACACGAAAGCTGTTAATTCTCTAGGGAGAAATAAATTAAATTTATACTAGAATAAAAATTATGGTTTGACTTTGAAGGAAAGGAAAGCGTTTTGTTTTTTTTGGTTTTTTTAACATAAAATTGGCATATACTTTATTCTAGGTCCGACGGGTTTGAATAACGTTGTCTGAGAGTATGACGATTGTTTGTTAGGAAACGCCTGAGAGAGAGAGGGAGAGACAGGTGAGTGACGTGTGCGAGAAAACATAACAACAATAAGGGTCCATACTCAATTGTAGGGGCGAGTATGGACATACGGGGATCGGCATTCTGCTGTCGATCCAAGAGGGAGGGTAGTGCCCCAAAGACCGATTGGCATTAACACCTTTGCCAATCGGCCCCGACATGCCTCGCAAGGCTTTCATGAATAGCTGGTCAAGTTCGGTGACCAGCAAATCAACGAACATCCCCCTAATTCGGTTTTTATCTCGCGAAAACCGAATTTTCCTTGCCTGATAGCTCGCGCTATCACCATAAAGTCTTAACGACGTTTTCATACCTTTTGCACGCATATAATTTATGTGTAACGCGATGGCAGTTGGTGGTGAGCAGCGACCCACCCCTCCGGCGAGCTAGCTAGTGCAATCAGCTAGGCGTGCAGCCTTTTAGCTGCTCACAATGCTGCACCATCTCATATCTTCTCCTCGCAAGGAAGAAGATATGCTACATAGGTCATCTGGGGATTTGCTCCTTTCAAAGGAAATCCCAAAAATATGTGCAACCCCCTTGTTACAAGAGTTAGGTAACCTTCGTTTTTAGGGTGAGCTAATAAAGTGACATCCGCTAGTTTAGTTTTAATGGAGCAAAAACTGTTTTCGTTTTCCCGAGTTCAATCAGCAATTTGTTTAATTTTATTTTTATTCAAATGTGCTACTAGAGTATGTAAAGAAGCTAAACTTTGGGAAAGATTTGGAAGAAACCTATGATAATATGTTACCATGCCAATAAATCGTTGTAGTTGCTTAAGAGTAGAAGCACGAGGAAAATCTTTAATAATTTGTGTGCGATCTTCAGCGGGCTTAATTCCTTCAGCAGACACGTTATGACTTAGGAATCGCAGTTGAGATACTCCAAATTCGCATTTTGAGAGTTCAAGATTGATACCATAATCGTCAAGACGAGTGAAAATCATTTCTAAATGTTTAAAATGCTCGTTCTCATCTCTACTTGCTACTAGAATGTCATCTAAATAGACAAAAACAAAGTCCAAATCGCTAATAACTATATTCATAAACCGTTGGAAAGTTTGAGCTGCATTTCTCAACCCAAAAGGCATTCGAGGAAACTCAAACAGTCCAAACGGTGTAGTTATAGCAGTTTTATGAATGCCTTCTTCTGCAACCGGAATCTGATGGTAAGCGCGGATTAAATCGATCTTAGAAAATATTCGACATCCCCTAAGATTCATATTTAAATTTTGAATTAGTGGAAGAGGATATCTATTTGGAACTGTAACTGCATTCAATTGTCTGTAGTCGCCGCAAGATCTCCAATCATTAGAGTCTCGTTTAGGTACCATGTGTAAAGCGGAAGCAACCTCCGAGGAGGAAGGACGACAGATTCCTAACTTGCACATATGTTCAAATTCCATTTTTGCCACTTTAAATTTGGAATTGTCTAGCTAACGAGGTCGAGTGAAAGGGAGATGACCTTTAGTAATAATGTGATGGCGAATGCTATGTTTAAGTGGAGCGGCATAATTCGGTTCTGAAGTAAGTGCCGGAAATTTTGATAAAAGTTTTGAGTATGGATTAGAAATTTGGAAAACTTTGGGTGAAATGGCATTCTCTTTGCATGAGAAGGCATTAATAAAACAAGAAGTGTTAGTGTCAATTAATCTTTTATTTTTGAGATCTTCCATTAAACCAAATTTCGTTAAAAAATCGGCACCTAACATCGGTTTATCTAGGCCCGCTATTGTGAAAATAAAAGGAAATTCGCATCTTAATCCCAGATTAAGGTTTAAAAGTTGCCGTAAGTGCTAATATTTGATCCGTTCACTGCAGAAAGAAGAACGTGCTGGTCTTTTTTGCTATTTGGAAATATTTTGTGGGGAATAATAGAAATATCGGCTCCTGTATCAACTAAAAAATCTAATTTTGTTTTAAAATCTTGCACAAAAAGGCGACGGATTGTGAATGAACCATCGTTAGTCGCGTTCACGATGATTTTGTCTAGTTTTCCTGGTTAGAACTTTCTACAAATTTACTTTCATTCCAGAAAAAGCACCATGCTCCCATGCATCTACGCGCTTTATCACCGAATTTGTAGTGGTAAAAACATGTGGGTTTATCGGTATAATCACGAGATCGAGCTGGCGATTTGCTTCTGTACCTGACAGATTTTTGCCCTGCTTGAAAAGCATTAATTTGATTCTGCATCATTTCTAATTTATTATTTTGTTGCGTTTGTAAGTCTAAAATTGTTTGAGTAAGCTTCGTAACAGCTGCTTGTAATTGTTCGATCTGATTCCCTGGAATGTTATTGGCGAATTGTATGTGGTACGCGTTTCTGTATTGTGTTTCGTGAAAGTTCGAAACCTCCCACACTCTGTCTGCGACTTTTTACAGTTCAGTGGGATTGTTTTCTGAATTAGAAGACAAAGCCACCGAAACTATTTTAGGAAGACGCCGCTTCCAGAGTGACACAATCAGTTCTTGACTGACAGAATCTCCGGCTCGTAGGATCATTTCCCTAAGGAGGTCTGATGGCTTTCGATCACCTAACTCCACACCCGAAAAGAGTTATTCCAATTTTTTTTCATTACTTAGTGAAACCTAGAAATGAGAGTTCTCTTTAGGTTTTCGTATTTCTCGCTAGCTGGAGGGTTCATTATAATATCGTACACGGAATAAAATATTTCCTCCGTTAACGCTCCAGCCGCATAAAAATATTTTGTGGAATCTTGGCTTATCTTGTTTAAAGAGAACTGCATTTCTAATTGGGTAAACCACATTTCGGGGCGGTTTGCCCAAAACGGCGGAACCTTTATGGATGCAGCCGCTATAATAGGTGCTACGCCATCCCCGGGGGGAATTTCTTGTCCCGTCGCCATCAAGGGCACAATTTGCTAATACTCACTTAATTTTTCCAATTCACGCCAAAAAATGAAAAACTTTACCCGAGCTCGCGTTAACTGGAAAATGAGGATTTTATGGAAGAGTAGTATTTTTTAACAGGGCGTGTGTTATGGTTAGCTTAAAACTTAACTTAAATTTTAAAAAATACACATTCTTAATAATAATTGATTATTTATTTAAATTTTCTTCCTTCTGAGAATTTCTCATCAAAATTAGATTATAGTTTATCAGTAGGCTACGAAATACCTGGTACAAAATATTTTCCTATGGGATCAACACTCAAGCGAACTTAAAATCTTCAATCGTTTCGTTGCCCTTTTTTTTCCTTTTCTTGTATTAAAAATTTTTCGAGCAATCTTACGTAATTACTATTAACTCCTGTATTTCCTCGTTCTTGGTCCAGCTAGAAGTAACCTCTTCTTTGGGCTCTTTAATATGTAAGAAAAAGAAAATTAAAATGCCTGGTGCAGCCTACACCAGAAATTAAGGCTTTGTCCACATTTTAATTTTGCTTCTTCACAATTCTCCAAAAACTCACTTTTTAAACTTTTTATGTTAATTCACTATTATAATTAATATTTATATATTTCAAGTTTTTTCACGAATTAGATTTAAAACTTTTAAATATTCTATTTTGATCACGTCGGGGTCACCAATTATGTAGGGCTCCTTGGTGAGCACTACATATAGTCTAGTCAAATGGTAGAAAATAGGGGAAAGTTTTGGTGTAGTTTTGATATTTTGGTTCTATATGTTTTTTGGGCTGCTGAACACGAATTTCAGGTTTGCCAACAAAAATTTCGCCTGGAAACCTGTTTTTTAGGCGAAAAACGGCCAAAATGAAGGCCTTTTTTCATTTATCTCAAAAGAACTTGAAAATTATCCACTTTTCGTAAACTTTGATTATGTATGAAATTGGAGAGAATAAAATTTAATATTCTTGCGAACGGTTTAAAAGAAATAAAAATGTTATTTTAATTAATTATACAATTAGTTTATTAAATTGAAAAAAACAAAACATTATTTTACAAAGAATATTATGATTTTAATAAAGTTTTAGTTTGGAATTATTTAAGTATTATTTTATTTCTTGAGTTAGGTCCTTTTTAGTTTAGGTTTTTTTATTAACTGAAAAATATTTTTCATCACGAAAAATTATTATAACTAAAAAAGGTTACTTGTGATGAAAAATATTTAATTTCAAAATTTATTAACAAGTATCTTAAATACTAGATCAAAAATTAAAACTAAGAAAATATTTAAAACTAAGTAAAATTGTAGGTTCCCTACAGTATTTTCGAATTGGGTGGTCCGATCTTAATGAAATTTTACAGTATTACTAAGGGAGCTAAGGGCTTTCGACTTTACCACTACAAACCTAACTTTTCCCCTCCCCTCGATCCCCTCGCTTAGTATTTTCGAATTGGGTGGTCCGATCTTAATAAAACTACAGTATTGCTAAGGGCCCTAAGGGCTTTCGACTTTACCACTACAAAACTCACCCCCCTCGATACCCCTCGCTTGGTATTTTCGAATTGGGTGGTCGGAACTTAATGAAACTTTACAATATTTATAAGGGACCTAAGGGCTTTCGACTTTACCACTACAAACCTAAATTTTCCCCTCCCCTCGAACCCCTCGTTTGGTATCTTCGAATTGGGTGCTCCGATCTTAATGAAATTTTACAGTATTACTAAGGGAGCTAAGAGCTTTCGACTTTACCACTACAAAACTCACCTTTTCTCTCTCCTCGATACCCCTCGCTTGGTGCCTTCGAATTACGTGAAGGGAGCTTAATGAAAATTCGCAATATTGCTAGGGAGTAAGGGTTTTCGATATGCATAGAAATGTCACTTTTTAGATATCTATCGGCAGCGATAAATAGTAACTACAAAACCATCAAGTTCTCTGAACCTCATTATACGAATCAGGTTGCAATTACAATCGGATTCAATTACTCAGAGACAGACTGCATTAGGAATTACAATTCATGGCCAATTGTAATTATTATTTCAAACTGTCTGCAGTATAACTTGCCAGTTTCATCGCGACCGGGGCCTTTGCACTCTGACGTATTGCTCGACCCATTACATTTTGATGAGCAGTCGACTACTTCAACTCAACCTAGCCGTGCTGCTAAGACCAAAAGTAAAGAAAGAATATCCGAAATCAAGGTTACCGAAAATTTGTTGAAAAATTGCCGAAAATTGAAACATATGGATATGTAGGAACTTTCACATTTCTATATTTTAATTTTTTCGCAATTTTTCGGCATACTTTAACTTTGCCTTACCGAGCAAAGCTCGGTCCCCCGGTATTATATATATATATTGAGAAGAAATTCTATAACATTTTCGACTATGTGAACGGAAATTTGAATACCCTGTGGTAGGTGCTATCAAAAAGTTATATCGATTTATGTATGTTTTTCCGTCCGTCCGTCGATCCGTATACAAGATAACCTTAAAACGCATTATCAGATTTTAATGAAATTTGCAATGTGAATTGCTTATTCTTTAACTTGATTACGTATTGTATTTCAGCAAAAATCGGCCGAGCGGGAACGAAGTTATTAAGCAAAACCCAGGGTGACCAGAAAGTTTTTCTTTTTTCCATGGTTTTTCGTCTATTGACGATACTATGCTCAATTTTAATAAAATCCACCAGTGGAAGAAGCAATAGAAATATGTGGCTAAAAAAACCATACAAGTTGAGAACTTTTTATGGTACCATTTTCTCTGGGTTATATAGAGACGAAATGGAACGCCTAAACCGGTTATCCTACCGAAACAAGTTTTAATTACTTTTATACAGTTTGCTCTTTGTTTTGTTTATAATTTAAACAATTTTAGTTTTTTTTCTAAATTATATATTATTTTCAGTTGGTTTTATGATGAAAAAATAAAAGATTCACAAAGCAACTGTAACGATTACATAAACCTCAACAAGCCAGTGAAACGCAAACACGCGAAGATTACAATTCGTATAAAAATGACAAATTAATGGCAAAAATATTTTTTTTTTAAAAAAACCCATGTTTTCGATTCTGACATAATTAATTAATTACTAATTAATACATATGTTACTTGCTTTTGCAAAATTTACTTTAAATTCTTTAAAAATTTCTTTATTTCTCTTTTTTCTTTGCTTAAAAAGGTGTCGCCCTAAGTAAATATAGAGATTTTAAAATTATTGAATACTTTTCAATATTGTCGATTATTTGGTCCTGGATTACCACCACGACCTGAGCTCGTCATTATTATAGCCTTAATTGCCATCATTGGCTAAACATAAACTTGGTGAGATTGTCGCTTGTTGCAACTTCAATCCGTGAGGTTCAGGAAAATATTTTGAAGTAAAACACATAAAGTTGAATGTGATGGTGAAAACTTTATTAAGAACCGAAAGAATAATGGATATCATTTATTTTTGAAGATTATCTCACTCAAATGTTGGCCGCAGCTACGCTTTAGGTGGTTCATTCTATAGTTCCAATGTTGAAGCACTTGTTCGAGCCTTACGATTGGAATCTGGCCAATAGTGCGAGTAATGTTTGCCATCTTTTAAATTTAATATACGGCAACTGTCAAGAAATATTCGTCCTTTATAAATGTAATGATTACGTTTCAAAATATCCTTTTTACAATAAATTAATTGATGATCAAATAAAAATATTGTATATGAGTTATTCCATAAATTTGGTGATACACGTGTTGCATCGGTTTGCATCGTGTCCTATGAAATGCGATTGGTGAACCTTGGAAATTTTCAAAACTTGCTTGAAAACGTGTTAAATTTTCACTATGTCGTTTTCCTATTTAAATAGAAAAAATTAAAATATATATATATATTATTTAATTAAAAATTTAATTAATTTTTATGCCCTATGGTAGGTCAAGGGGGGGGGGGCAAAGTTATAAAGGAAAAACCAGGGTGACCATCAACGTTCACTCTAATTTTTAAAAACCATGGGCGGTATAAAGTACCATGTGGGCAACCCTTTCGAATTAAAAAAAACTCGGACAAAATTTAAAAAAAAAACAATCCAAAGAAGTGCCAATTGTTATTTAATTTCAATGTTACTAACTACGGCATATAAAAAGAAACAACCCAGCAGCCATGGAAATGACTTCAGTGTGGAAATCTACACGTATTTATAAAATGTGTGCGTTTGCGAAATGAAAATGCTGACAAATTTTCAAACTATTTTCGCAAAAAAGAGGTTTTTGCAATATTTCTTGTGGGCGAATAAAAATGATGACTGGGCTAATGTCAATTTATACCTGGGCGGCCGCCCAAGCTTCCAGCCTAGAGGGAACGTTGGACTGACCACCAGAAAGTTTTGTCGCTTTTTTTGTTATGGTTTTTCCGGATTTTATTCGAAAATTTGTAGAAAAATTTTGTTTAAATTATTTTCATGAGTTGACTATGTAAATAGGCGATACCGTTTTAAATTTCAGTGAAATCGGTCAAATGATAGTGGAGTCGTAGGGAAAAATAAGTCTGTTCATAAAGTTTTTCCGATGTATTATTTAATATACTGATTTCAATACAATTTGCAAAAGATATTCATGCTATTAGGCTCCAGTCTACCTGTGAGCGGATTTGAAGAAGATCAAACAAAGTTATGGAGAAAAAACATTGCAATATTAGTAGTTTTGGTGCTTCTTTCGCAGACTTAATTCATTGAACTATAGATTTTTTTAACTAGGAATCCCATTTCTACTATAGGGCATCAAAAAATCAGCTATAGGTCAATTTTACGTTACTTTATGTTATATTCTTTTTTTTACCTTCATTAACTGTTTCGGTAACTTTTTTCATGGTTGCTAAAGCATATTCTAATGTTTCTTTAGTATCACCGGTAATATCATGACTAGATGTAATTGATTCTTCATCATTTTCAGATGATTGTGTTGTTTGACGATTTAATTGTCGTTGTGACGTTGTTGTTGCTGCTGCTGATGATAATGATGATGGTGTATATTTTATTAACTCAGCTAAATGTAATGGATATCTACATATCCTTTGAATTGATGCTAATAAATGTGCTGACAATGGTAATTCTGGTAAATTTTCAATAATACGACAACTAGAATAAAGAATATTTATTTATTGTGATATAAAAAAAAATTAAGAAAAAAAAACCAAGAACAAAAAACATACTTCTCTAAAATACATTTAGCATCTTTACTATTCGAATAACTTTCCAGTTCCATGAGTGCTCGTGGATATGAATTACAGTAACTTGAATAAACCATAAAACTGGATTGCTATAAATATTAACAATATTTAGGTATTTTACTATATTTAGAAATTATTCTGTTGGAAAAAAAACTAAAAAACTTACATGTTCGAGAAATACTTGAGTAATTCGATTCGTTTCAATTCCATGTCGTAAAACATACAAAAATGTTTGTTGAAATTTCCAAATACTTTCAATATTTGAAAATATTAAATTTAAACTTTCTGTTGAAAATATATCAATCCTTTTACGTAATTCTTTTAAATGTCTGCAAATTATAATTTTATAATTAAAATATGAATTTTTATTTAAAAAATAAAACAAATTTTGATTTACCCTAAACAAAGTGAAGACAAAAGTTTCACATAATTAATTTCGGTTTCAAGTAATTCTTTAATAACACTATTTCTTAAATTTTCACTATTACTTTGACGATGTTGGTGTTTTTGTTGACTAGATGATGTTGATGATACTATTGAAGAAATTTTCCCCATTGCTGTAGCTGCCGCTGCTGCTGTTGTTGTTGTTGTTGATGTTGATGATGATAATGTTGATAACATTACATTTGCCACAGAACCAACTCCCACACCAATATTATTAATAAAAAAAAAAAGAAAAGAAACGAAATATATAATTTTCTAAACATCTAACACTTTTTTAATTTAGGCTCTTTATAAATATAAAATATTAGAAAATCGGTTTTATTTTTTTTTAAACTTTTATTAATATGCAACACAAAAATAAAAAGCAATAATTCAAAATCTGCTATTTAAAGAAAAATAAAATAAAATATTAATGCAAAACTAAAATTTAGCCTCAAAGATATAATGGAACACGTCATTAAAGTCGCGAAATTGTTAAGTGGAATTGCAGCTAATTTGACTGATCTCGATGAAATATTCAGGGGTATACCTTTTTATGACTTTGGTATTATTTGTTGATTTCTGGAGTGAGCGGTTTAGCAAAAAGCTATAGTGTGGCGTTAAAAGGTCCTCAAATCACGGTTGACTGAAGAAAATTAATAGTTTTTTATAGAAAAATTGGTAAAATGGTTCGGGAAATATCGTCAATTGTAAATCGCGGATCCACTACAATATTTAATATAATAAAACGATGCGAAAACATCACCAACTATCAAAATAAGGCCAAGCTCAGTGGAGGAAAATTTTCACGGACGCAGACGAACGATGGATAATTCAACAAACCAGGCAGAATCCCCGCCTTAGTGCACCGAAACTAGGAGCAGAAGTAGAGAAATATCTATGGAGAAAAGTTATTCCCGAAACTGTAAGAATTATTCTAAGAAAACAGCAGTAGGGTAGCCAGGAGAAAGCTCTTTATAAACAAAGTGAATCGCTAAAGAAGGCTTGATTTTGCTAAGAAATATGGCAACAATGACTTCTCGTTCTGGAAACGAGTTGTATTCATGAATGAAAGCAAATATAATGTTTTCAGATCAGATGGACATTCATATGTGTGCAGAAAGGCAAATGGGGAGCGTAAAGAAAAAAACTTAAAGTCAAGCATTAAACACGGTGGAGGTTCAGATATGGTTTGGGGTGCTATGTCTGTAGCAGGTCCTGGAAATCTCTTCATAATAGATGGCATGATATATAAAATGAAGTATATAGAAATTTTGAAATCCAATGTGAAACGAGAGTGGCGAAAAATTGGGAATAAACAATAATTTTGTCTTTTACCAAGCCAACGATCCGAAACACAAGGCCTACAAAGTCAGGAATTGGTTTTTGTATGACTGCCCACATGCTTTGGAGACACCACCCAGTCTCGGGATCTAAATGCTATTGAGCACTTTTGGAGTCATTTGGAAGAAAAATTGAAAAAGCTGTCTATCTCTAACAGAAATCAACTTAACGTAATTTAAAGGACGAATGGGGTAAAATTAAGCCTTGCGTCTGTCGCAAGCTGGTCGAGTCTATGCCAAGTCGTTTAAAGGCAGTTAAAAGACAAAAATAAATATAAATTTTTTAAGAAATATTATTATTATTAAGTTTAAAAAGTTAATTTATGACTATGTTCCATTATATCTTTGAGGCTAATTTTTACTTTTGCATTAATATTTTGTTTTATTTTTTTTAAATTGCACATTTTGAATTAAACTTTTTTATTTTTTATTATATATTAATAAAAGTTTAAAAAAAAAATACGACCGATTTTCTAACACATTATTTCTCGCTAAAAATACTTCGAATATCATTAATTTCAGCTTGTTCCATTATTACTTTGAGACACTGTATATTTTTCATAGGCAAAATCCATCAGCAAGAGAGAGAATGAAATGTTCTTAAAAATCAGATGGAATCTTATAAATTGATCCCGGAATCTTAAGTTTGGGCACAAATTTTGCATACATACCAGAAAAAAAATTTGCGCCAAATTTTTTTTTTCTTGTGTGTGTGCATTTGTATATTAATTTTTGCCTGTGTTTCATTTACATTTAAAAATTACCCATTAGTGGTGTTGCCAATATTGCAAATTGTTATTCTTTCAAAAAAAATCGTTGGAGTTAGACGCGGTTTAAAATATGGAAAATTTTAAATGTTCGAAACAAAATAAATTTAAGTGTTTTGTGCCTGGCTGCTTTTCAACATCTGAAAACAGTCAAGTACGGTTTTTTAAATTGCCGACAAATCCGGAACGGTTAGTGCATTTTGCAATAAAGTGTTGTATTTAATAAAGATGTGTACATTAGGGTGGATCTAATTTGTTTATGCATATTAGGGTGGATCGAATTTGTTTTTTTTTCAGAATTGTATAAAAATACCTATAATTCGCATAAATTTTATAGAACATGTTTTAATAGAAATAACAATTAAAGAATACTTCTACTTTTCACAAATTTCAAATTTGTTTTAATGTAAAAGTGAGAGCCACCCTAATGCTGCATTAAAACTAAAATAGCAAAGAATGGAGAAATATTAATTTCATTTTTCATTATTAAAAAATTCATTTAAATAATAACTCAATTATTAAAGATTTTCATCATTTTTTAAAAAAGTTAAACAGTCAGTTTAAAAAAAATACATTAATGGCAACACCATCATGGGATCAATTTTTCGAACAAAAAAATGAGGGATGTTTTTCAAAATCATATGACATCTTGTTTCTCTTTCACCAATATGTACAATTTTTAGTGCTATCTATTTCAGCAGTGGATAGAAAATTGTTTGAAAAAGAACAGTCAAAATTTGAAAAACGGCGGTACGGTAAGGATAGGAACTTTCGCCACTTTATTATTAATTACACTTTGGTTTCGGGAACTAAAATTTCAACGGTATCTCGGTATCTCTTTGGTTTTTTCACTCTTTTATTGTCTTTGACGTTGTTGACCAAGTCTCTCTCTACTATGTTCTCTTTTCGAACCCAACTGTTTTCGGCTTTGGAATATTCTCTCCATTGTACTAGACATTCTTGTTTCCCCTGCCTAATTCTATGTTTGAGAATTTTCTTGATGTCGTAAAATTGGTCATCATTGTTATTTGACATTTTTCAAAAATTCGATTTCTCTAACGTTTTCGTCTGGAGCTCACGATAAATATTTTTTAAATCAGAGCTTTCTTTTCTGATTTTCTTTTTAAAGTAATTTTTTTATTTTTTTTTTTTATTTTTTTTTACAGTAATTATGTCGAAAGGTAGATTTTTAATTTTTTTTTAACAATGGGTATTTAAGAGTAGGGGGTTTTGAAGAGAGTGACCAACGGGATGAACAGGAGATGATGTTACAAAGAGTTGTCAAAGTGTGATCAAAATTGGTTGACAAAATGGGGTGGTCACGACTATGGTCAAGGATGATCAAGGGATGATCAAGTTTTTCAAAGAATGGTAAATAAGCCTGATCAAGGGGTTATTTATATTTAGCGATATTTTATTTTGTTGAAAATATGAGATAAACAACAAATTCTTATGAAAATATCAATAACACAAGTGGCTAGCTTTCACAGTAAAAAAAAATTGTCGAAAATCTATGATCGATTAAATATCGCCAAATGTAAATCTGGTTTAATACGACAGAGATTATCACCCTGGTAATTTTCAAAAGTGATGATTTCAATGTAAGGCTTTTTAGAATTATCGCGTTAACAGTATTTAAAAGTGAGAACTGTCAACTCAAATGTATCGCTTTCAAGCGACAAATTGCGATAATCGATTGTCGCCTGTCGCCCTTTTGAATTCAAATGCACTTAAATCTCTTTGGTTCCTTGTTCACCAAATTTCACCGGTGTCTAAACCATGGCTTCCCAAACAGGGGGCCGCGACCCTTAGTTCGGTCGCCTAGATTTAAAATTGGGTCGCGTAAAATCTGTGAAAGTTTCAAAAACGTAATTTTAAAAAGTTTTTTAAACGCAACAATCATAAAATCTGTAATCATGTCGGAAAAATGTTACAACGGCAACCCTGAGCAACACTGTCAAGACTCATTGAAATAATTCTTGACTGGGTAGGAAATAATTTTTCAAGTAACACTTTCCTTACAGGGATTTTCGTATGTCAGGCGGCATTTTTTTTTTTGAAAAGGGTCGCGCTGTAAAAAGTCTGGGAAGCCCTGGTCTAAACTATTGTAGGGCTACTTCAAAAGAAGTGGATAATTGTGAAGAAACCAAATAACGGGTGATTCATCGTGAGGTACTTTTTTCAATTGGGATCACACGTGAATAGTGTGAAACTGTCATTGCAGTTTGACTCAGTAGTGAATACCATTTCATCCGCAAAATCTTAATTCGCGTCGTGTTTTCAGTGAATGAGCTCTTGAACATCTAATGATGATCCGCTTTTTTATCGTATTTAGCGATGAGGCCCATTTCTGGCTAAATGGATACGTCAATAAACAAAATTGCCGTATTTGGGCTGATAAACAACTCGAAGAATACAGATAGGCGTAGTGGCGGCGTTAAAAATATCAGTTCGGAGGGGCAACACTGTAAGTGGGCTTAATGCTTACGTATTCTGGAACATCAGAATTGCGAAAATTGTTCGCGTTATATTTTCCAAAAAACAAGCTTCTCTTAAGCGTACAAAATTAAATTATTCCCTTTAGATCCTCTTTATTGAAACGTAACGAGCAAATTATATCTCTACTAAATGGCGTAAAATTTTGTAAACCCATAGCCGAAAGCCATATCATTTCTCATTTTTTAGAAAGCTTAAAGCCAAAAAAAAGGTATTTAGAATTGACAAGGCTGAATTTTCAAAATCTTCGACGAATTTTAAGAATTGCCCCATTTTCACAAAAAAATTACTGTCACTGGTAGTTTTCGTTATAATTAGCAACCCCTAGCATATTCGATGAAACTACGATATGCAAATTCTACATCAGGCATCCCAATCAAGATGAATGCTTCTTTCTTCGCACGCTGTTGATAAATGTGGCCGGTCCAACGTCTTTCCACCAATTGAGAATTGTGAACGGTGTTACACATATCACTTTCCGGAGCGCATGTCAAGCTCTGAATTTATTGCAGAACGACCGGCATTGGGATGTATGCATTAATGACGCGTGCAACACGTCACATCCACATCAAATTTGTGCACTGTTTGCAATTATATTGACCTGATCAGCGATTCAGGCATACATTTGTCGACGTTTTTTGCCACCTTTTTTGAAAAATTTCCCTAATATGAAAAAAAGGGTTTGTCACCTCGCTAAATCTAATTTCGAAAAGGAAATTATTTCTACCGTCGGGAAATTTTTTCTCACCAATTTTTCTGACGTCCTCTGGAGCTAGTCAGTATTTTTCCGTTAGTAAATTGTATGAAAGATTTCGTCAATTTTAAATCAAAAATTTTTTTTCTGTTTAAGGATTAATTCTCAATTAAATTAATTTTTACTTTAGTACTATTTAGCACTAAACTAAATAAAATTATTTTTCTCTTTTAGAAAAATAATAATTTTACCAAAAAAAAAATTTTAAGTTAAAAAAAAAAATTAACAAAAAATGACAATGTATTCTCCGAATAATAAAAACATGTGTTTCGAACTCAATGACTAAATACACATTTACTTGCACCCACACTGACGCATTTTATCAACCATATGTGGTGTCTTGGAAAAGTGACTTCAAATGTCGACAAATGTATGCCTGAATCGCTGTTCGGCTGCTCTCCTTCACCTCCAACATAGTTATGGGGGAAATTTAAAACACATGGCTGAAGATATATTCCGCCGAATACGCAAGGAAAATTCAAATATGTATGAGCATAGATTTCACAGCAGAAATCTACAACGAAGTGTTGATAATGAATGTAGATTTGTGCTTAAAAATCGGGAACAAAGCTCTCAATCAATTGGGAATGCCATCACCGAATCGATCTGCTGCTGCTTTGTTTGATATAGAAATGCGTCGTGAACAAAATTACAACACGGGTGATCTTTTGCCGTATGTGCAATCAAATATTCCTAAACTAACGTTTAAGCAAAAGGCCCTTACGATCAAATAATGCAAACTGTCAATAACGTGGTTGGAAAAATATTCTTCTTATGCGCCAGGAGGAATTGGTAAACCGTTCCTAATTAGATTGATTCTGGCAGCAATGCGATCCCAAAATGACATAACCTTAGCTGTTACGTCGTCCAGAATAGGTGCGACATTCCTACCAGGTTGAAGAACTGCCCATTATGCTTTGAAATTGTTATTGAACATGCAATTCATTGAAACTCCCACGTGCAACATTTCCAAATCCCTCGAGACCCTTGATCGATCATTGCAAGACTTACGTGCAAATATCAGACCATTTGGGAACGCATTAATATTGCTTGCAGGAGATTTCAGGCATACATTAACTGTAATTCTTCGATTGACATTTCAATTTCAATTCGATTGGCGTTTGCAATCACCATCAACAAAGCTCAGGGCCAATCTTTAGAATTGTGCGGTTTAGATTTAGACAAGGATTGTTTCTCACGTGAACAATTATATGTTGGGTGTTCTAGAGTCGGCAAACCAGCCAATCTCTATATCTGCACAGAGAATGGAACAACAAAAAATATTATATACCCACAAACATTGTGAAATTAAACATATTAGAAACGTGCGCTTCCTCTTTTCCATTTAACCAGACTGAGCGACAGCAACGCGTGGCCGGGTACCCGATTATATAGTAATAGTAATAAAATTACTACTTTGTAATTCTTTGTAACAAAGTAGTAATTTTATTATTAATAATCTATGTAGGATGGCCAAGTTAAGATGGATAAGATGTAACATGTAGACTCAGTTGTGTGATAAAATAAGGCCTATATAAAGATTAGCCATATAAATAAGAAATCTACATGAGATAGTCTTATGCTAAGCGGATGATGACTTTACATAAGACTAAGAAAAGGTCCAAGTGAAATATGAGTAATGCAGATACGAGGTTTGTATGATAAATTAAAGAAGGAAGATGATGTTTGAAGTCAGTCGAGAAACCACCGCGATAACGAGGACTAAAATGGAAGAAATAAAAAAGAGCTTTGGCGCTGGAGGCAATACAAATTTACGAACTTTTTATATAGAAGTCACACGCAATAACAATGTCCAGCAAAGTTGTGGAGGTTTTCGTGAGGATTATTTCCTTCGAAGACCAAACAGTTCTGTCTCTCACCACTTTGGCGCTGGAATCAACACTAATTTTGGAACTTTGTATATAGACGTCACACACGATTACAATGTTCGGCAAAGTTGTCCAGGTTTTCATGAGTATTTTTTCTGTCGAAAATAAAATAGTTCTATCTCTCACCACTTTGGCGCTGCGGTTGTTTAGGCCCCTACTCTATAGAAGTTTTTGCTTGAGTAATATAGCACATGTTTGACCGGAGCTATTTTACCAACCGGGGAAATGGGATGAATTTAATGTCATCGCACGGGGTGTTGCGGGGTAAATAGTGTGGATTCTGAATAGGTCGACTTAAGACATGAAATATATCGCCAGAGGTGCTATGCGAACGGGGTAAAAGATCCATTATGTTGCGAATTAAGATGCTAGGCTTGAATAAATTTTGTTAATTTACAGTGATTTGCAAACTGAAATTTTTAGAAGGCCATGTTAGGACGGGTTACCACCTAGTTCGTAGAGAAGGAATGAAGAGAACACAAAACAAAGAACACGAAAAAATTTGGATAAAGAGAACTAGATCTGCTAAAATTCGTTTTGACTCTATCTGTGAAACATCCTTTTCTGTGGCGAACTGCCATTTTTGGCGAGGAAAATAATTCCGTTATTTAATTTCTGATTTTTAGTGCGTTTCTAATATTAAACAATATTTTTTTTGTATTAAATAATTACCCGACGACTCCATTGGGCTTATTTCATTAGCATTTAATTTCATAATAAAATTTATTCGACAAACACTGGTGAATTTTCAACAATAAACCTAAACATCTTCTTTCTCTAAGTTAATTCATTGAACTATAGATTTGTTAACTACGTACGAATCCCATGTTTACCATTGGGCATCAAAAAATCGACTACAGACCGATTTTCAGTTTTTATATGTTTATTATTATTTTTGTGGAGATACTATTTTTAGACATTGGGACAAAAAATGTCCAATAATATAAATTGCAAATATTTTACAATATCCAACCCTTTTGATATTTATAAATTTTAAAATAATCTTGCTTACTTTTTTTACTTAGGAGATATTCAAAACCCAGTACCACAAATACTACCTTGTCTAAACTACAAACCATTTCCTTATCTAAGAACAAAAAAGGAAAGGAACATATAAAAAAAATTATACATGGAGTGGGAAAATACGAACGAATTGAAACTTAAGAAAAGTACATTAAGTAAGATGAAAGACGAACTTGCTAAAATGTGCGAGCAAACAATTTCAATTCGTGATGTATGTAAT
Organism: Xylophagus ater; assembly: GCA_963422695.1. Taxonomy (NCBI): domain Eukaryota; kingdom Metazoa; phylum Arthropoda; class Insecta; order Diptera; family Xylophagidae; genus Xylophagus; species Xylophagus ater. The sequence goes on from OY730478.1 coordinate 41,489,540, forward strand.
GCAATAAAAGCATTAAAACAATTCAGAAAGAAGGATAATAAAAATAAAAGAAAGAAGGAAAACGTGATCAATAATAACATTGATACCAATAGATCTGACGAATACGTTGATTCTTCAGATTCATCGACGACGACACCAAATTACAGAACAATCTAATCCGAATTACACTAGAAATTTATTAATTCGTAATTTCGAAGAAAATTCAGTGACAATTCGCGGTGAACGGAAAATAAGAATATTAGATATACAATGTGTAAAAGCACCTAGTTTATCTAAAAACATTAATGAAAGCATTAATTTACTAATACGTACATATAATTCCGATGCTAATAAAAATATGATTTCAAATTTTATCGATTCGAATGAAAATTCAATCGATACAAATGAAAACAATCATTTATTAACACCTACATATAATTCCGATGCTAATAAAAATATGATTTCAAACGTAGATTGTCCAAATGTAAATAATAATATTAAAAAAAACCAAAAAGCTATTGATGAAATTAAGCACAAGCTAAAGATATCAAAGTATCAACACCAATACGAAATTGAGAATTTGGAGACAAAAAATTCATGGCAGCGACGTCAACAAAAAATGAATAACAATGAGCACTTAATAGAATTCATTAGAAACAAAAACTTAATTGGCGAAGACCAAAAAAAAATTTATGAATTAGAAAGACAAAATAGATGGGAGAAACATCAACAAATAATTGATGAAAATGAGCAATTAAAAAAACTACGTCAGATCCAAATGTCAATTGATTGTGACAATTGCGAAGAAGAAATTAATAAGTTGGAAAATCAGAAACATTGAATTCAATGACAATTGATGAATTATCCCATCAACTTAAAAGAAAATGATCAAATGCGTAATAAAGGGAGCAATTATATGAAATTTTCAAACATTGCTAAAGAATATTGCCGCATTCTTTCCATTTCCTTCTTGGCTTCTTCATTGCAAAAAAACGAAATTTACTAGAAATGAATTCAATTTTGCTTGAAGGTGGCTAAAAGTATTAAAAGAATGCATTGTCATCGTGTTCTGAGCTATTCTAAAAGTTTCAAATTTCTAGCTAGTCGGGAAGTTAGTTAAAAATCGATTGCAAGATTTGTACTGGTACGTAACTTATGTTTCACAGGTTGTGTTTCGACCAAACTCATAACACACAAACAAACTTCATGTAATTACGCTGCCATTGTTATGAAAAGTCGAAACACATGGTCTGAAACAAGTTGCACGTATTAAAATCTCTTTAACTAAAGTATCTGCGAGTTTATCAAATTTAAGAAATTCAGATATTGGCTTGGACGAAAGTTGTTAAGCCCAGTGGCGTGCGGTCCATTTGTGCAGGGTGTGCACTGAAAGTGATGGTGATGTTTTATGATAATGTAAACGAATTTCAGCAGAACAATTTCAGCTAACAGTATAATAGAACAATTAATAATACTACATCATAGTATTAAGATTGTTTGCACACCCTGCTTGAAAAGCCACCACTGCTTGAGCCACTCCTGTGAAAAAATTACAAATGTTTTCTGTGTTATTTCCTTTACAAATTTTGAATTCAAAATATAAATTCAAAATTCAAAATTGTTGATAATGTTTTGGTTGAGGATTAACAAGTATTATTTGTGGTAAAAGGAAAACATCAATGTGTTGCTATTTTGACAACAATTATGGTAATTTTCTATGAAAACATATAAATATAAAGTAATTAAAATTTTCATTATAGATTTCCGAAACTAAATTTCCCCAACAATTAAAACATAAGAGTTCTGACTCAGTAAGTATGATGTGAGAAAACTTTTATGTAATTGCTAATAGCAAATGACTTCATTATGTATTAATTTCCACATTTAGGCACCCTCAATCTTGCAATATTGAATTAGCAATAGCTAACGTTCTTTTACCGTACGTCAAGTTGGTTAATTTTTTTATTTTTGAATAATATACGTTTTTTGTTTTTAGAATATCCACAAATACGAACCGTAGCCATTATTGCTAAAGGAGTACCAGAAAATAGAACACGAAAATTAATTAAAACGGCAAAAGAAAAAGGTGTACCATATCTATCGCAAGGTAAATTTCTAAAATGTGATTGCTACAATTAAAAATATTTAATATATAAATACAATTTATTTTTATTGTTGCATATATATCTCAGTCCGGACAAATGTCAAATGAATTAAATAATAAAATATCAAAATCAACCGTTGGTGTCATGGAAGAGTGCCTATAATGGAAATATATTACAAAACCTATGGTTTTATAAGCTTGGGCATATGCCCCTGACTCATTTAGTACGTTAGGCGATTTGATTTGAAGTGTTTGCAACGAAGTAGTTAAAAACAGAAGAATAGTCCCTGTTCAAGAAGTGCTAAGACCTGCCATCCTAATGGATTATTCATGCGCACGTGAATTAGGTTTGATAAGAAAACCTACAACATTTATGACTTCAATCTTTGACGAGATGCCTATTAGTAACATTCTTAATAAAAATGTCGCCATTGAAATAGTTATTTCATTATTATAGTTTCATATTAACAATTGTAAATTAATACTTTAAATGTTCACCTTCAAAATGTAAATACCTTGAATTATTTTACAGGGTGATCGTTTTGGTGGTGCTCTTGATCGAGCGAGCTTGCTAAAGCGTGCTGCCCGACAATTTTCCTGTGATAGCAAAATTATTTGTTTATGCCGTCAAATATTTTTTTATGACAAAATTTAAAATTTGATTTAATTTCCTTTAGTGAAGGAAATATATCAATATCGATGCTGAAAATTCATTATTCGCTCTTGGTCGTACTATAGGATTTATTGGGCATTTTATAGATCAGAAACGACTAAAACAGGATTTATATCGACATGCTTGGGACGTTCTTCCGATACAAACAATTCAACTATGTCTAGTAAAGTATAAATATAGAATGCATGGAAAAAACACAGCAAAATTGGGTTAGCATCCATAATCCCTCAAATATTAAACCAAATAAAAGGAAGCCAATAATAATCATTTCCAAGAAAAAAAAAATATTAAGTTTAATAATTTTTCATATTTTTATAACAAAAAAAAACTACCTACAGTAATGTCTAATTTCATGTACTAATTTTTTTTATGCTTATTTCTTTATGTAAAAAATATGTATTAAAAACACAAGAAACAATTTAATTCAAATATTTTTTTTTTTAAATTTAAATAATTTTTTTTTCAGAACCAAAGTAAAAATGAATATAAATATTAAATCATATTTGGTTAGATATATAGGGTATTTTTTTTAAAGTCGGTCAATCCGAGCTATCTCTCTCACATACTGATAAACCAGTAACAATTGGCAGAAATCATTTTTAAATATTAATGCAATAAATAAAAAAATATATTTGATCAAAAGTTAACTTTTTGTGATAATTTTGTTGAATTTGAAGTTCATCACGCCAAAAAAATCACCCTATACACTGTTCAGATAGTGGAAAATTAGATTTACTAAGAATAATCAAATAGACATGTTTTATTTTAATGAGAAATTTTCTTTCAAACAATTTTGTAGTATTTATTTCTAAAAATTTTATATCCTATCGTGTTATCGTGTTTTGATTATATGACAACATTTTAAAAATAAAATGCAGATTTAATTACAAAATTCTAAAATATACGATTTACACGGTTCAAAAAAAATTGTCATTTTAAATACCTGTTAACACTAACCAATTACAGTAACAATTGGGTCTTATTGGGTGCAAAACGTAAACGCGTCACTGCCAAATTTATCAAAGATAAAAAACAAACTCTAAAACCATCAAAATTAATCTTAAATATGAATATATGAATTCAGAACAGTTCTGTCTGTATCTATTTTTTGGAAAAAGAAAAACTTTAAAATTAATTGATTTTTCCAATTATAGGACATTCAAATTATTATTATTTTAATTATCTCTGAACCATCTAGAACAGTGTTTCCCAAACTTTTTTGTGCCATGCCCCACTTTAGCCACCTTTTTTGTGCCACGCCCCACCTTAGCCTTTCTAAAATTCGTATGCCCCCCCCCCCCTCCTATGTAACATACATAATTTTTAATATTAAAAAATTGAATTGTTCACTTAAGAAACTAAATTTGGCACCGAAATCTAGCATTGCATTTAAATGGCCCGGAGCGAAAGGGTTAAACTCGTGTCATGTCCATTTTCGAATTGCCCTCCTTAACAATCAAATTGCCCCCCTGTGGGACGTGAGCCCATGTTGGGAAACACTGATCTAAAACGTAATAGACACGTTTTTCATCTAATTGACACAATTAAAGCGTATTGAATTTTTAAACCGTATAAATCGAGGAATATCTGAAAATTATTTTTGTCACAATATATAAGTTACTTTCACATTATAACTTATTTCACACAACAAATCGCACAACATGTATGGTGAAAAATTCGTCGCCATTTTAACGGATTTTTGAAAATATATGTTTTTTACTTTCACATTCTACAACAAAATATGTTGCGATATTTGTTGTATGAAATAAGTTATAATGTGAAAGTAACTTTATTGGTTATAAACTAAAATTCAAATATTTTTGTTACCATTTGACTTATAAGAATTCACAATCAAATATAATTGTATTAAAATTAGCATTAATTTTTTAATTACATGATATCAATTTGTTTGTTAAAGAAATAACATATTTGGTTTTTAATTGCAAGTTTTACAAAAAATTCTGGTCGCCACTCTCAACAATAAAATTTTTTTGAAAAACAAGTGACTTTTCTTCGTAAACGTGATAACTCTTACCACAATTATTTTATTAACAGCCATCTGCAACAAATCTTTAGAATAAATTTATTGGTCATAAGAACTAATAGTAATATAACAAATAGATAATGTAAGCATGGGTGATTCAAATCTTTAACTTGACTAATATTCTATAATCATTTTAATACATGCGGGAAATATTTAATTTCTTCAATTTTAGGTTATTAATTCAATAGTTTTTATTAATGAGTTTAAAATACAATATTAGTTTTTAATTCATTTTAATATAAAAGTTGTTTAAATTTAGATTGCCCTGATTCAAAAAAAATGTCCGCTTCGTTGCTACGTATACATACATGGATACTATTAAATGAAGTTACGACATAATCATATTGCATATTAATTTTTCTTTTTATATAAAAACAAAAGACTTAAGCGTGAAACTCGAAAATAAAAATGTTCTTAAAATATGGAAAATATTTAATCCTGATACTGGTTCTTACTTGAATTAAACAAATAATTTTCGATTATTAATTAAAGTTTTTAATTTTTTTTTTTCGAAAGAAGCACCAAAAAATTATAACTTTAATTATATTTTTAATTACTATCCGCATCGAAGTTGATAAATTAATTTTCTTTTCATCAAAGTAAATTATTTAATATAATTGGTAAATCTTAACTTTTTTCCTGGAAGAAAAAAGGTAAACGAACTTTTTATATAAAAGCTAAAACAATACAATACTAATAGACTTTCAAACCATGGTTAATTTTTTGTTTCATCCCAATCAAATCACACCAATCAAATAGAAGCGAACAAAAAAAATATTTTACATAACTGCAAAAGAGCATGGCTAGATTTCAAAGGCAAAAAATTTTGTTTTATACAGGTTCAGAGAATAAAGATGTTTCAAGTGTTGAGAAAAAAAAAGAAGAAAAATCAAACACTTCTTATTCTTAGAACATCTTTATTATAATTATCATCGTCTCTAATATATGTTCTTTTCATTGGCGTATATATATAAAGATTATACTTTGAAATATTCAATCGAATAATAGAAATTAGACTAAACTTCATTCAACCAATTTTAGTTGGTGCTATTGAGTCTCCGAGTCTCCTTAATTGCTTAAAACTACGAGTTAATGCATAATCTCTAAGAAGAGTTGACTTATTCATGATTGACAAACATTGCACCGGTTATTGAAAGTTTGAGCCGATCACAAGAATGCTAGGGTTCTGGACGGCTTTCATCTGCCATGGATGGCATGAGTGAACTACATTGGATCTTGTGCGTGCTTAATATTACCCAAACATACAGACATTTTTCAGTAATTTTGCCTTGCTATATCACCTGATTCATGGGCTCCTGCTGCTGAAATCAAAAATCGGAAAAATTAAAATTAGGTCAATTCTGGCCAATATCGTGATTTGGTATCCAGCGCTCAGGAATCAGAATAATAGCAAGATAAAATTTCAGAAAAAATTATTTTTTTTTCAAATCACTCCCCCAACGCGGGTAAAGAACTTTCCACTTCAAAGAGATTCCACAATAAAATTTTTTCTAACTACCGTCACTGATTGTTTTTTTTTTTTAACTTTAGCATGGTATCTTGTATTTATGTAGTTAACCAATAAATTTAATATAAACAAAATTGCTTCACAAATTTTCCAATGCAGCCTGAGAAACCACATAAAAAATCGACAAAACTTTCTAGTCTGGTTGCCTAATAACTTGGCTCCACCTAGGCCAGTGATGGGGGATCTATGGCCCGCGGGCCAAAAGTGGCCCCCGGCAGCGATAAATTTGGCCCACGCTTAAGTCCAGAATATGTTATACAAAAAAATTGAATCAGTAAAAAATCTAATAAAGTTTTTAATTCCAAAATTTTTATATATAATAATGAACATAAAGCGATTTTGTGTTTTTTTTGTTCATACATATTAAATTTGGCGTTTTGCTACATTACAGGTCCTTAGGCGTTTTCATTTTCTATAATTTCGATTTATATATCGAACTCCTAACAATATGCAAAAATTTGTAATTTGTCCGACCGTAATCAAATAAAAATAAATTCAAACAAAATATATCAGTTAAACTTTTGCGCATGCTCAATAAATAAATTTCGGTTAATCCCCCTTTAAGAACAAACAATTTTTTATGACACAAATGTTTTATTCGAAATTAAAGTTTTGGTAAGATAAGTAGTGTTTATTTTAAGTTAAATATTTGTGTCTGAAAAAATGAGTAGTGAAAGTAAGAAAAGAAAGAAGGATTCGGAATATAGAAGCTTTAATGAAGAATGGAAATGGAAATATTGTTTTACAATGTATAATGACAAACCTATGTGTTTATTATGTATTTCAAATGTTTCTGTACCTAAAGAATATAACATTTCAAGGCATTTCAATAGAAAGCATGGTACTTCTTCTTACGTGACTCTGACCAAAGTTGAGAAAGAAGCACGAGCTGATCAGCAATTTAAATCACTTAATGCCCAACGCAATATCTTTATTAAAGGAACAGCTTCACAAAAATTAGCCACGAAAGCAAGTTATGCTGTGGCGTTCAAAATTGCGCAAACTAACAAGACGTTTTCCGATGGCGAATTTGTGAATTTGTGTATTGGCAATGTGTGATATTATTTTCCCAGAAAGGAAAAAAGATTTTCAATCTGTGTCGTTGTCGCGAAAGGTTATCACCGAAAGAATTGAAAAAATTGATGAAAACTTAACCTCAAATTTGTTAAAAAAATTTAAAAATTTTACATTTTTTTCTATAACAATGGACGAAAGTACTGACATAAGTGATACTGCTCAGCTTTTAATATTTATTAGAGGTTTAGAAGAGAATTTCGAGATCACAGAAGAGCTGCTTTCTCTGCAATCTATAAAGGGAACTACTACAGGTTTAGATATATTTACAGAGTTCAAAAAGAGCATAATGTCTTTAAATTTAATGTTTCTTGAAAAACTTAACAAGGAAGAAAATTTTTCAATGTTTGAAGATAATGACTGGATTTCCGATTTTGCTTTCTTCACCGATTTCTTCAGTCATTTAAATAAACTAAATATAAAACTTCAAGGGAAAAATCAATTTATTGATATGCTGTGGAGTAGTATAAAGTCCTTTAAAGTCCAACTAGTACTTTTCAAAAATAAGTTGCTTCAGAAAGATTTTACTCATTTTCCGAAACTTTTCACAAGAAATCCTACTGATAATAAATTACAACTATATGCAACGAATTTGAAAAACGTTTTGAAGATTTCAAGCAATTAGAAACTGATATAAACATTTTTTCCACCCCATTTATGGTAAATGCTGAAGAAGTCGAGCCTAAATATCAAATCGAATTAATTGAGCTACAAAATAACATCGATTTGAAACAAATGTTTATAAATATACCAAAATTAGAATTTTATAAAAAATTGAACAAAGAGCTATTTCCAAATTTAATTTTACACGCACAAAAAATGATGGCAATATTTGGTTCATCTTACACATGCGAACAAGCATTCTCAACAATGAAGCTGGGAAAATCTTTAGTCAGAAATAGACTTACTGATAGTCACCTAGGTTCAATATTAAGAATAAGTTCTTCCCAAATGGAACCTAACTTTGATGAAATTGTAGAAATTTCATTTTGCATCCTCTTCTAAAAATACAAGTAACATAATTTTGGAACATATTCATTTTTTAAAATAAAATAAAAATTGATTTGTATTATTTTCAGATTCTATACTGCCATCAGGAAAATGTATTAATTTCTATTTTTCATTTTGTAAAATATATATACATATTTGAAATGTACAATCGATGTAATCAATTTAATAAAAAAAATGGACGTACATTTAATTAATGTCTCATACTTAAAAATAGAAATTATACGCTATCATTGTTTTATCTAAGCGGACTAAATTTTTAAGGCCCCCACTCAAATATAGGTTTTTTAATGTGGCCCGAGCGATTGAAAGTTCCCCTAGGCTGATTTTCTCCTAGGAATATTTCTTTCTCCACTATGTAATATAACTTGAAAGATTAGATAGATTAGAATTACTAAAGTTATACGACTCTAAAATCCGATAATAATATTGTATGATTATTCTTATATATTTCATTTTAATATTAACTAACTTCAATTCCATATATAAACATATTGTAGCGTGCTACCCCTTTGGTTCGATGTTATGAAAATGATAACACTTTTTTTTATGTGAATTTAGTGTATAAACTTTATTTATAATTATTCTGCGTTAACAATAAGTCTTAAAAATAAATGTCTTTTAATTATTACAATTAATTTATCACAGTTTTAACAAAAGTACCGGGAGACCGAGCTTTGCTCGGTAAGGCAAAGTTAAAGTATGCCTGAAAAATTGCGAAAAATTTAGAAATGTGAAAGTTCTTACATTTCCATATTTTTCAATTTTCGGCAATTTTTCAACAAATTTTCGGCAACCTTTTGGGAATTTATTGGTCGCTTTTTGAGGTTCGTTATAATTGTGCAATAAAATTTGCGCAAATTGATTTGTGCGTCAGTATACATTGCGCATACAAATTTACACCTATAATTTTATATGCATTTTGGTATTGCGCAACAAATTTTTGCCCCAAAAAATTGCATTAAAAAAATTGCACCTAAACAAATATTTGCCTAAAAATATTGCACCTAAGCAAATCTTTGCCTAAAAAAATTGCACCTGAAAATATTGCGGCCTAAATGTCCCTGTGAGAAAAATTGATTTTTTTGAAGTTAATTTTTCTCAACTTTCTTTCACTTTTTCTCAACTTTTTCTTATGCTTGAATTCAGTCTAATAATATTTTTATTTTAAAAACTAGCAGTACCCGACCACGCGTTGCTGTGGCTCAGTCTGGTTAAGTGGAAAAGAAAAGAAATGGCGCACGTTTCTCGTATATTTAATTTCACAATGCTTGTGGTTATACAACATTTCTTGTTGTTCCATTTTCAGTGCAGATATAGAGATTCTCTGGTTTGCCGACTCTAGAACACGCAACATATAATTGTCCATGTGAGAAACAATCCGTGTCTAGATCTAAACCGCACAATTTTAAAGATTGGCCTTGAGCCTTGTGGATGGTGATTGCAAACGCTAGTCGAATCGGGAATTGCAATCTCTTAAATTGAAATGGCATATCATTTGGAATCATAGGAATGCGAGGAATGAGCACATCTTCACCTTTAAAAGGTCCTGTCAAGATTGTTGCTTCTACGATGTCGCTCATTAATTTTTTTATTGCAAGCCGCGTGCCGTTGCAAAGCTTTGGCTGGTTGATATTTGGCAACATGATAATTGGCACACTGACTTTCAATTACAATACGTGCGGTGGCATCCCCGACAGATCGAGTGAATTCAAAAATTCTGTTGGATAATTAACCGGTTCATCTGCTTCCACAAAGGTGTCGACGGACGTGTATGTGACCACCTCGCTTTGAATGTTAGACTGAATAATATTGTTAAGTTCGTAGACGTCTTTGTTCTTGGCCGCAAGAATAGCTCGTTCACTTAGCCAATCGTGATTCTTATAATTGGTTTGAATATTGGGAAATACTTTTTCAACCAATTCTTCTTTTTACGTCACTAAATCGCAGAAGTTATGAGGCAATAAAATTCGTCCTGACGTCAGATCAACCGCCACCTTTCAATTGATGCAATTGATGTGAGAATATCTCTGCTGACTGATCGTTTTGCAGCTGGACTGGCATATTTGTAGTTAATTTTAACGTCTTTACGCGTCGCCACAAAGTAGAGTACTTCAGGCAGGCATTTATTTCGTCCGCTGGTGTCGATCGAGGAATTACAGGTAATGTTTACCTGGAATCTCCTGCAAACAATATTAATGCGTTCCCAAATGGTCTGATATTTGCACGTAAGTCTTGCAATGATCGATCAAGGGCCTCGAACGCCATTGTGCATTCATCCCAAACAATAAGTTTGCATTTCTGCAATACTTTTCACATGCCGGATGCTTTGGAAATGTTGCATGTGGGACTTTCAATGAATTGAATGTTTAATGGCAATTTCAAAGCGGAATGAGCCGTTCTTCCACCATTTTTGAATCCCCTCTTTTACCATTCCAGCAGTGCACAGACCCAAACACTTCATGTTTTACCATGAATTCCATCAGGGATTTCAGCTTCTCTGTTTGAAAACACGTGGTGCAATGTCATGCACGGAAGGAAAAATTTACTATAATCCATCCAATAACGCTATGAATCAAGTAAATTTAGGAATCATTTTGCGCCAGTCCAAAATTTACTTGATTTGAGCATAATTGGATCATTTAATTTGAATAGCTAACCGATACTTTATTTTCTGTTATTAAGCAATGCTTTACTAGACTGATACATGCCTTTTACTTGATATAAGTAAACATTTATTGTTATTAGTTGCGTTTTAATATTAAAATTGGTAAATATTTGTCTCTAGCTAGTAAATCTGTTCTACATTCCAGTAAATCAAAGACTGAATTCAAGCAAATTTGGAATGAAGGCAGTAAAATTTTGTTTGTAACAAGGAAATCTTTACTTAATCCCAATAAGTGAACGAGTGAATTCTAGACAATTTTTGGATTAAAACTAGGAAAAGTTTGGCTATTTCTAGGAAATCTCTTCTTCATCCCACTAAGCCAAAACTGAAATCTAAAAAAGTAAAGATGTATTTTTCACTAATTGTTCCGCAGAGCAAAATTTTAACATTGAATACAACAACAAAGCGAATCTACTTATTCCACTTTTTCGTTGTTTTCAAAGTTGAAATTTTGCTGTGCTCCGGAAGAATCGGTGAACAAAACACCATAAGTGTAGATGCTGAAAAAAAACTAATACAACATACATTTTAAGTACATCATATACAAAAAAATTTTCTTTTACTAATACTTGATTTCGTATTTATTTTAAATGGAGTATTAAGAAGCAGCGAATTATATACCAATGAAATTAATTTTAGCCAATATTCAGGAATTAATCTTTCAGAGTATATTTGCTATTTTCAAATCAAGAAATATTACTATTTCCAGCAAAGTTTACTGATTTCTATAAAAGTTTTGTTATAACATTCGATATTTACTAAAAAACAATAAAAATATACTAAAAGCAAACAAATTAAAGAAAGATTCTAGTAAATTATACTAAACCAATAAAATCAGTTTTCCTTTAAGGAGTAAACATTTGCAATTTTTGAGTAAAAAATATTTGCTTGTTGTCAGTAATATTTACTAATTATTAGGAAATGCTTATTTTATCTTAGAAATTTCGTCTGGGGTTTTATAAAATGTATGCCAAGAAAATCGCTTACTGATTTCGAGGAAAGATTTTTTTTTACTGTTATTTAGTAATTATGTCTTGAATAAAGTAAAAATAGCATGGGATTATTAGTTTAGGGATTAATCTTTATTTACTGGAAATCAGTTCGAACTTTTTACTTATATACAGAAAAGATTCCTATATTTAATAAAACGAATGATGAATCCGAACATAGTTTACTTGACTGCAGTAAATGACAGTTAGTAAATGATTTGCTTGATTATAGTAAAATATTTCTTTCCGTGTGCATATCCACCGGCGATTGGCCAGGAAGTCAGAGCTTTTGTATTGTAAATCGTCCCAAGCTGGAAATTTCATCTAAGATTTTGTTAAATTCAGGATTTTCATTTTTAAATGCCTTTTTGGTTTTAGGGTTTCCAACAAATGAGACTCTACATATTAAATGTCTTTCAGCTTTGGGTTTTCAAAATGTTACGCCAATTAGTAGAGTAGATTATAATTTTAAAGTTTAATTTTGTATGTTTAAACAAACTTGATTTTTGGCATAAACCCTATTTTTACGATATCTTGTTTAGCTCGTATCATAATTTTTAAAATTGGCGAATTTTCATTATTGCTGTAGAAAAAAATGTTTTTATAGGCTTTATTTAATTGCTAGGTTTTAACCCGTCCTAAGACGGCTTCCTAAAAATTTCGGTTTACAAATCGCTGTAAATTAACAAAATGTATTCAAGCGCAGCATCTTAATTCGGAACATAATAAATCTTTTACCCCGTTCTCGTAGCACCACTGGTGATATATTTCATGTCTTAAGTCGATCTATTCAGAATGCACATTATTTACCCCGCAATACCCCGAGCGAAGATATTAAATTAATCCCATTTCTCCGGTTGGTAAAATAGCTCCCGTCAAACATATATTACGTAAAGGCAAAAAGTTTGCATTGACTGCAGCGCCAAAGCGGTGAGAGATAGAATTATATGGTCTTCCACAGAAATAGTCCCCATGAAAACCTCCACAACTTTGCTGAATATTCCAATCGTGTGTGACCTCTAAATACGAACTTCAAAAATTTATATTGCCTTCAGCGCCAAAGAGGTGAGAGCTGGAACTATATGGTCTGCGACACAAAAACTTCCCATGAAAACCTCCATAACTTTGCCGAACATCGTAATCGCGTGTGACCTCTAAATACGAAGTTCCACAATTTTATTGACTCCAGCGCCAAAGTGGTAAGAGGTATAACTATTTGCTCTGCGACAGATATAATCCCCATGAAAACCTGGACAACTTTGCCGAACATTGTAATCGTGTGTGACGTCTGCATACGAAGTTCCAAAATTTGTGTTGATTCAAGCGCCAAAGTGGTGGGAGATAGAACTGTTTGGTCTTCGACGGAAATAATCCCCATGAAAACCTCCACAACTTTGCTGAACATTATTATTGCGTGTGACTTCTATATAAAAAGTTCGTAAATTTGTATTGCCTCCAGCGGCAAAGCGCTGGGAAATGGAACTTTGCCGTGTACGTTAGAATGTCCGACATAAAAATCTTAATAAGATTGCCTCAGGTCAGAATCATGTCCGATGTATATTTCAGATTATAAATGAGGTTTTCCGAAATAAGCTTTCAAGTCCCCCTTTGTAACCCCTCCGACCCCCAATTTCCCCGGAAACAAAATTTCTCCACGTTTCAAGTAATTCTCTACAACATATCAAAAAGTGCTATTTTTTTTTTTGCTCAACGAATTTTCTTTCAGGACAATATAGGACGGACAGAAGGAAACAAAGAAGGATTAGCCATTTACATATATAATAATTAATCAAACAGAAATGATGTTAATTCATAATTTGGTAAAAAATTCATTTCTTTGAACCAACTTTGAATCCAAATCTAAAAACCCCTCGTTTTTTTTTAATTAAAACTACCAGTGACAGTCATTTTTTGCTTAAATGGGGACAATTCTTAAAATTCGTCGATGTTTTTGAAAATTCAGCATTTTCAGTTTTAAATTTTTTTTTTTGTTTTAAGGTTTCCATAAAATACGTATGAATTTGTTTGCGGCTATGGGCTTACAAAATTTTACGCCATTTAGTAGAGATATAATTTGCTCTTTACATTTCAATAAACAGGATCTAAAGCGAATAATTTAATTTTGTACGCTTAAGAGAAACTTGTTTTTTGGAATAAATAACGAAAAAATTTTTCACAATTCTGATGTTCCAGAATACATAAGCATTAAGCCCATTTAAAGTGTTGCCCCTTCGAATTAATATTTTTAACGCCGCCACTACGCTCATCTGTATTGTTATAATAAAAGCTTACTGATGTATGCGCGTGTGAGTAAGAAAAATCACGTTTTCTCGCTTGAAGATTTTGATTTGAAAGATGCTTGTGGCTATGTGTTAGTTAATGGTTTTTTTAAATCAATTATTACCTGGCTCAGGTATAACCTAGGTAAATAAAAAGTACATATAAACATGGTCATAATCACATAGGACATTCTGTGAAAGTTTCAAAGCAATTGGTCAAGAAGTTTCGGAGATTACCGGTTAGGAACAAACGAACATTTACGATTTTATTTATATAGATTGCGCTAAGCATATTTTAGCCAGAACGGTTATATACAATATTTACCCGGTTTATTTATAGGTTTACAATTTATAGCTATAAATTTTTTCTTGATCCTTTTGTGTAGCCCCATTTTGTTAAAGCATCCGGCAAGTGCTTATGAGTTTTTGTAAGTTTTGAGTATAGGAATTTATAGGCATAGGATCACCCTCCCCGATAAATCACTAAAAAATTAGGCGTTGTTACAAACTCGGTTAATGTTAACATCCCATTTTTAGCAGCCGCTTTTTTGCAAAACCTTATCTAATTTTATAGTTGTTGTAAGTGATAGAATTTATGATATTTTTATGTATCAAATTTTTATGTATCAAAGGCTATACTGTTAAGAAGTACAATAAAAATGTAATTAGTGTTTGTTTATATATTACTTGTTGAGTTTGCATGAATAAACTGAAACTATTACTTAAGTTTGAGCTCATTCATCAATTGCAGTCTACCATATGGTCGGGATAGTCCATTAGCGTAGCTGTACTATTTGGTACAGGCGTCGTATTTGGTTTTTCCAAGATGTCTTTCCACACGATAATTCGAGCGTGTCGTGGATTTTCCGGTGGTAAGGCGACTTTCAGAGCGCTTCGCCTTTTGACCCGGGAAAAAGCGACGTACAGCATGCCATGCATAAAGACCGCTGTAAGAAGGAGAAGACCAACAAATTCAAAGGTTTGGCCTTGAGACTTATGGATCGTCATGGCAAATGCTGGTTTTACAGGGAACTGATGGCGCTGCATGATGCACCCAAGTTGAGATTTGTTCGAATCAAGCGTAATTCTTGGAAGATGGACTTCACGGCCGGAATATTCGCCAGTGATGATCTTAGCTTTGATGAGGTTATCGCATAACTCGGTCACTATCAGCCTTGTTCCGTTGCACAATCCTTCAGAAACATCTAGGTTGCGTAAAAGCATAATAATTGTGTTTTTTTTTAAGCTTGAGATTGTGAGGCGGTAAATCGGCAATTTCAATGGAGTTTAGAAATTCCGGTGTAAACTGCAACGCTCCGTCATGTTGGTCTTTAACAGAATCAAAACTTTTGTAGAACTTTTCTTCACCTGGTAGCATTTTGATAATTCGTTCATTGATTTCGTTCACTTCTTTGTTGAGTGGAGCCAAAATTGCGCACTTTTCCATATTTTCGTAGTTTCCACTCGCCAGAAATGCTCCAAAGGTTTCTTCGATAAGGTCCCCGTATGAGATTATGTTGCTCGGAAGCTCTATTTCACCAAGTTCGTTTGTCGCCAATTCTCCATTTCCGAGTTGCAGCAAATAGTACGCGAATTCTTCTTCTTCTGGGTCGACACGCATATTCTTAGTAAGCGAGTAACGGATAAAAAGTCGCCATAAGTTGCTTCTTTTAATGGATAAGTCGAGTAGCTCGCTTTGGTTAGCTCGTGGCTGAACCGGTAAACATTGTTGGAAATCACCGCCCAAGATCAATACTCTTCCACCAAAAGGGAAATCGCTATTTCCAATGATACGAAGCAGTTGGTCCATGTTATTTAGGCCGTATTTGGGTAACATTGGAGCTTGATCCATTAGAAAAATTTCGATGGCTGCGAGTCGATTAGCTTTTGGTGATCCTGGTTTGATGGAACGTTAGCGGCACTTTCAGTTCTGTGTGATGTATGTCCATCCGGTAACAAAATCGCTGCTATTCCGGTGAAAGCCATACATTTGACGTGGAAATGCCGACCGCGGACTAGATGATAGAGCGCAGTATAGACAAAGGTTTCACCGATCCCACCTGGTCCATCAATGAAAAAGCATTTGGGAATCGGACGATGGTCTTCTATTGCTTGCATTACAGCGTCGATTATTTCGCGCTGCTCATTATTGAGTTGGAGATACATACGGTTGCCGATGGCTGCAGATTCGTCGACGTTAAAGACTTCTACATTCATCTCATCGACATAGTTTTCAATATTGTCCATGTCATAGTTGTGCACCTAAAATTGGAAATTGCGGCCTTCGGTGGCCTCTGTGTCTAGCTTGTAGGCGATGATGCGGTACGCACGTTTGATTGCATTGTCTATGGTGCTGCCGGTTCGTCGAGCTTTGCAGATGAAGTCTCCAGCCAGGTCTTCTTTGAACATGTCCCATAGGCGTTTCGGGTTTTCTGGTGAGTCAAAAATTAGAATTTGTACAAAAAGCGTTCTCATTGCCCGCGGCATCTTTGATATGGCTGACTCTCGCAGGCCGTCTATCCATTGTTGATCATTGTAGGTGAGCCTTCTGGCAAGGCAGGCTTGTTTGTAGGTTGCATATCGAACACTATTAACAATTAGAAGGTCATTAAAGCTAGTCGCATTTTTGACATGGAAAAGCAGTAAACGTAGATGAGAAAGCTCTGGCTGAGCAACAAAATTGACAGCGTGTATCCGGCCAATTGTCTTGATGCTGCGTAGTCGTTGGATCCACTGACTGGTTTTTCCAATCCATCGATAAAATTCAGGCATCTGCCAGTAGTAATGATAGGTTACGGTAGTACCATTTAGTTCTTGCTGCTTTAGATTTGAGTTGTGACAAAAGTAGGCTTCTAGTGTTGAACCTCGTTGCCCAATGTCTACCAGGTCTTCTTGAGGTTGATCCGGGTTAACCATTCGATAATTTCCTGGCTCTTCTTTTGGATTTCATTCCCACAAAGTCGCCAGCATGCTTCAGGAGGCGAGATATAGCGCGCTTCGACATAGGTTTCTGGTTCGTTGTAAATTAGTTGTACACCATCTTCAGTTATCTTAATACGTGCACAATCGTGGCCTTTGCAGATGTACTTGTAGAGGTATTTCACTGCGCGGATGCTTCCGACGTACTCGACATTGATGTGGCACATATAATTTTTAAGTAAATATCCATTATACGGCGCAACATGGCGGTTGTCTCTGGTGATTCTACGGCCATGGAAATCTTTACGGTAAACAGCGTGTTCATGTTCAAATTCTGGGCTGTGTGGATCTAGTTTTCGTGTGTAGCGGCGGCGGTATTTTGGCCTTTCGTCATCTATTATAGATGTGTGTTCCTGAAACTCTTTGGGGAATCCAAACCGGCACTTAGAACGTCCATTCTCTTCGACCATGCACGGTGCATTGCAGTTATGTCCTCCACATGGGCACTATCGCCATAGCATCCTCGAAATGTTCGTTATAATAGCGGGTTGATCCTGGAAATGACGATGGCAGAATGATCTTTTCGCCCACGGCAGCGTCTCTCGTTTGGGCTAAATTGGCGAGAAAATGTGCCACTCCGGTATACTGATCGGCTAGAAGCGTCTTCTGGTTGGCTTTGATCCATTGGAGGCGATCTCTTTCTACTCTGATGTAGCTATCGACGATGTATTGTTGGAGCAAACGACCAGCGCGTTAAAGTTGATCAGGCGCAAATCTAGGCCATTTATGTTAGGATCCGCATGAAGAGGTTTTGCATGATGTGGACGGAAAGCCAAGCGATATTGGGCTAATTCCATACGGGTCATGTGCGAACGGCTTGCATATGGTATATGAAGTGGAAGTCCGACTGAGTACCCAAAGGTTCCACGTGGATAAAAGAGCGGATAGGAGAACGGTTCTACTCAGCTGTCGATATTCTTTAAGATGACCATCTTCTTCCCGCGCTCACGAATAACCATTTCATTTTCTGGAAGACTCTGGTCGGCGTTGAGGGTAATAATTGCTGCTACTTCGTTGTAGGTTGGAGCGTTGAAGCGTCGGGGATCATCGCCGGCGCGAGCTGTGAAAAGTAGATGCACGTTCGGCGGTGGAACATTGGCAACTGCAGCGCGCTGGTTACTCCCTAGTCCTAGTCGCAACTATTCAACGTTTTTTGTTGCCGCGATTTTATAAGTCGGTAGCTGTGCAGGATTTCTGCATAGCCGGGCATGGCGACGAACTACTTCAAGACGCTGATTTCGTACATCGTCAGTTTTATGTAAAAGCGACGTCTAAAATAACCAACCCGCTCTTCTGATTGAGAAGTATTAAGATGGCGAATGATTTCGGAGATTCTTTCTTTAGTTCTTGTCTTAGCGGCATGGCTAGGTCGAGTTGAAGTAGTCCGCTGCTCATTAAAATGTGATGGTTCGAGCAATAGGTCAGTGTACGAAGGCCCCCGTCGCGATGATCCTGGCAAGTTGGCGTTGTCATCTCTTGAGCCGAATCATTGCTTCTTCCACTAAAATCGAAGTCACGCTTCTTTGGTGGTCGTCCTGCTGCCATTTTTGAAGATTTGAAAATCGATGTTTAAATTGTACAAAATGTTTGTGATTGTTTGGGGTAGAATAATTTAATAATTTTTCTATGAACAATGATAACAATGAATTTTTTAAAAGATTTATTCTAAAATGCCACCAAAATTCACAAAATGTGTTAGGTATTCAGTATGTAAAAATAAACACCAGCGCTAGAAAAATAAACTTGAACTCATGAGTGTTTCTTGACGAATGAAAAACAAACTGCATACGCACAGTTAATTTCTCTTGCTTTCCCTTTGAACGCAATTCTCTTCTCTTGGTTTTCTTCAGATGTGTATGAGATCGTGATGTTTGATATTTCTGTACTGCGTCTATGTGTATGAGATCATGATACAATCTGTTTGGTGCATAGAGATACATTAACTAGAGATATTAATTTGCTGTCTCATGTGGCCCGACAGAGGGGAATATGAAACTTGGGTTTATTTGTATGGAAAATTAAAACAACGCAAATTTTAAATGCTAACGGAGGGGAAACCAAGTTAAATTATTATATCGTGTTGGTTGAGTGGCTAGTCGTTATCTCCGAAACTTGGAAAACTTGGGCTTCTATCGCTTGGAGTAAGCGAGCGAGAAGATAAAATAAAGACCATTTCTCCTCCATAATTTTGTATGAAAATGAGGTAAACGAGATCTCCAGTTAATGTAACTCTATGGTTTGGTGTTTCTGCACTGTGTCTGTGTGTATGAGATCATGATTAAAAATGTGCAGTAGTTCTGAACAGTGATTTTAAACAGAATGACGATGGCGATCTACTTCGAGACGCCGATTTTGTCTGTCCTCGGTAACGGCTATTGGGCGTGTAGCGTGACTTCTGATTGAGAAGTAATAAGATGGCGTAAGATTTCGAATATTCTTTCTCTACTTCTGGTCTTAACAGCACGGTTAGAGTGAATTGAAATAGTCGAGTGCTCATCAAAATGGGTCGAGAAATACGTCAGAGTGCGAAAGCCCCGGTCGCGACGAACCTGGCAAGTTATACTGGAGACAGTTTGAAATAATAATTACAATTGGGCATGAATTGTAATTCTTAATGCAGTCTGTCTCAGAGTAATTGAATCCGATTGTAATTGCAACATGATTGGTATAATGAGGTTCAGGGAACTTGATTGTTTTGCAATTACTATTTATCGCTGCCGATAGATATCTAAAAAGTGATATTTTTAGAATGCATATCGAAAGCCCTTACTCCGCAGCGATATTGCGAATTTTCAATAAGTTGCTTTCACGTAATTCGAAGCCACCAGGCGGTGGGTATCGAAGGGAGGGGAAAAGTGATTTTTATAGTCGGAAAATTGAAAGCCCTTAGGCCTCTTAGACATACTGTAAAGTTTCATTAAGATCGGACCACCCAATTCGAAGCCACCAGGCGAGGGGTATCGAGGGGAGGAAGTGATTGTTGTAGTGGAAAAGTCGAAAGCCCTTAGTCCCCTTAGTAATACTGTAAAGTTTCATTAAGATCGGACCACCCAATTCGAAAATACCAAGCGAGAGGTATCGGGGGAGGGGAAAACGAATTTTCTCAGAGATGAGACCTATCTAGATCAATTTCTAGTCTCAGAAAACCCTTAACTCCCAAGTTTCATGAAAATCGTTAGACGGGTTTTCGAGATCGTTATGCAAACCTTCCTCGTATTATATAAGTAAGTACCAGGGACCGAGCTTTGCTCGTTAAGGTATAGTTAAAGTATGCCGAAAAATTGCGAAAAATTTAAAATATAGAAATGTGAAAGTTTCTACATATCCATATGTTTCAATTTTCGGCAATTTTTCACCAAATTTTCGATAACCTTGATTTCGGATATTCTTTCTTTACTTCTCGTCTTAGCAGCACGGCTAGGTTGAGTTGAAGTAGTCGACTGCTCATTAAAATGTAATGGGTCGAGCAATACGTCAGAGTGCGAAAGCCCCGGTCGCGATGAAACTGGCAAGTTATACTGGAGACAGTTTGAAATAGTAATTGCAATTGGCCATGAATTGTAATTCCTAGTGCAGTCTGTCTCTGAGTAATTGAATCCGATTGTAATTGAAACCTGATTCGTATAATGACGTTCAGGGAACTTGATGGTTTTGTAGTTACTATTTATCGCTGCCGATAGATATCTAAAAAGCGATATTTTTATGCATATCGAAAAACCTTACTCCCTAGCAATATTGCAAATTTTTATTAAGATCCCTTCACGTAATTCGAAGACACCAAGCGAGGGGTATCGAGGGGGGGAGGAAAAGTGAGATTTGTAGTGGGAAAATCGAAAGCCCTTAGGCCCCTTAGTAATGCTGTAAAATTTCATTAAGATCGGATCACCCAATTCGAAGCCACCAGGCGAGGGGTATCGAGGGGAGGGGAAAAGTGAGTTTTATAGTCGGAAAATTGAAAGCCCTTAGCCCCCTTAGTAATACTGTAAAGTTTTATTAAGATCGAACCACCCAATTCAAAGCCACCAGGCAAGGGGTATCGGGGGGGGAGAAAAGTGTGTTTTATAGTAGGAAAATCGAAAGCCCTTAGCCCCCTTAGTAACACTGTAAAGTTTCATTAAGATCGGACCACCCAATTCGAAAATACCAAGCGAGAGGTATCGAGGGGGGGGAAACGAATTTTCTCAGAGATGAGACCTATCTAGATCAATTTCTAGTCCCCGAAAACCCTTCACTCCCAAGTTTCGTGAAAATCGTTAGACGGGTTTTCGAGATCGTTGTGCAAACATTCCTCGTATTATATAAGTAATAATAAACAATCACTATTTCCAATAATGGATCACTATTTTTACTTTTAGATTCAAAATTACTATTCTGCCCTCGGCTTAATATTTGAAGCACACAATCTGAATTTCTGATTTTAACTGATCCCAGACCCGATTCTTCGGCTGCTTTTTATACCAAATTAGTGTGTCTCGGAAAAGTGCTCGAAAGGTCTCGATTCTCGCTAGCTTTTTAGTACTATGCGGCAACACTTCTCGAATGGTCTATAAATTGTAAATATTTCTAGGAATTGTTTTTTTGACATTGTTCTGACAGAGTCATTGTCAATTCGTGAAAATGACTGTGTTCCACGTAGTGTTTTTTCCAGAAGTATTTTATGATTTAACTAATAAAAGTAAATCATAAAATATTTCTAGTGACTTCTAGTGATTCTTTTGTTTTTGTTTAGTGTTTAGTGCACTACCCCCTCCTTAAATCTGTTCGCCCCGAACAGAATTTTCTGGATTCGTCCCGTGATATTTCGCTAATCGGTTTAAATGAACCACTTTCATTTTTGCCGTTGGAGATCTTCGGATGCGATATACGACGTCATTTATCCTTTTTATGACGGTATATAGACCTTCCCATTTCGGCATAAATTTAGGTGACATTCCCTTTTCCGTTTTGGATTGTAGAGCCATACCAAGTCACCATCCTGGAATCCACAGCTGTTCGTAGCAATGTCGTACCTTATTTTCATCCGATCGCTAGCAATTTTTATCCGATCCCTTGTAATGTGATGTATCTCGTCTAGACGATCCCTCAGTTTATTGGTGTAGTCACTAACTTCCATTTTGTCACATTCTGGTCTACCAAACATTATATCCACAGGAAGCCGTATATTGCGTCCAAACAATATTTCCGATGGAGTATGTTTTGTGCTGTCGTGGTCTGCAGTCCTATATGCCATTAGGAACAATGGAATGTGTTTGTCCCATTCACTTTGGTCTGATGTTACCAACTTTGATAAATGTTCCTCCAGGGTTCGGTTGAAACGTTCCACCATACCATCAGATTGCGGGTGCAGGGGTGTTGTTCTGGTTTTATGTATTCCCAGCAATTGGCATACTTCCTGGAATACAGTTGACTCGAAGTTGCGCCCTTGGTCCGAGTGTAGTTCTAGTTGAACCCCAAAGATTCCCATCTTCTACTGAGAACGCCATTTTCTATTTCCAGCGAGTCCCACTGAGCCCAATAACTCTTTGTTGTACTACTATAAGCTGCAATATCGCTCCGTTCCGGACGCCGATCTTGTCCTTTCCACTCAAGGATTGGTCCAATATTTCTGTATTTTAGCTGTTCATTTCTGATACTAGTCTCGTCATCATTACCTATTCTTGTTGTCTTGACATGACTATTTCCGTCTCATCTAGCCTACCACAGTGCTTACAATTCTCACCGCATGGTCTTCTAGATAATCCGCCAGCATTACCATGCGATGTCCCCTTTCTTTGTTCTGTCTTGAAGTGGTACCCCTGTAGTCGCTCAATCCATCTTGCCACTTGACCTTCTGGATTCTTAAATTGTAGCAATCATTTAAGTGCCGCATGGTCGGTTCGAAGTAGGAACTCCTGCCCGTGGAGGTACTTGTTGAAATGCCTGACAGTTTTAACTACTGCCAAGAGTTCTTTCCGGGTGACGCAGTAGTTTACCTCTTGTTTAGAAAGTTTCCTACTGAAGTATGCGATGAATTTTTCTTCACCTTCGATTGGGAAAGTTCCCCTCCAATTCCGATATTGCTAGCATCCGTATCCAGTATAAATCTTTCTCGAAATTTCGGATACGCCAATATCGGAGCAGAACATAATCGATGTTTCAACTCCTCGAAAGCTGACTGGCATCTTCGGTCCACTCGTATGGCTTTCCCTTATCCATTAGCTTGTGTAGACAACCGGCTATATTAGCAAAGTTCTTTATAAAACGTCGGTAGTAAGTACACAAGCCTAAGTATGACCGGATTTCATGCTTATCTTTTGGTACTGGCCATTGTTGAACTGCTTTTATCTTGTCTTCATCGGTGGAAATTTCTTCTGCAGACACAACATGTCCTAAGTATTTCACCTCATGTTGAAGTAGTTCGCACTTCTTCGGACTTAACTTCAAATTAGCTGCACGAAGACGTCCAAATACTTCTCGTAATCACTGGAGATGTTCATCAAAAGTTTTTCCGATAACGATGATATCGTCCAAGTATACAAGGCACGTCTTCCATGTTAAGCCCCGTAGGACATGTTCCATCAGTCGTTCGAATGTTGCCGGTGCATAATCCAAAGGGCATCACTGTGAATTGCCATAAGCCTGTTCCTACTGTGAACGCTGTCTTTTCTCTGTCTTCCGGTTCAATTCCAACTTGCCAATAGCCACTTTTTAAATCAAGTGTTGAAAACCAAGTTGCTCCTGAGAGTGTATCTAATGTGTCATCTATATGGGGAAGGGGATAACTATCCTTAGTTACGTCATTCAGTCTTCGGTAATCTACACAAAATCTTGTAGTCCCATCCTTTTTTCGTACTAGGACTACCGGAGATGCCCATGGACTATTTGATGGTTCAATTGCTCCCTCCTGATGCATTTCCTCGATCATGTCAGCAACCTCTGTTTGTTTGGCTAATGGTAGTCTCCTTGGTGGTTGACAAATAGGATCTGCATTGCCGGTATTGATTCTATGTTTCACTTGGTCCGTTCGTCCAAAGTCCCCTTTATTACATACGAAGACATCTTCAAACTCCTTCAATAAACCTGTAGCCTTAACTGCTTCCGACCCTGATACTCTTTTAGTGATATCAGAGACAAGTGGTTTCAAAGCTTCCGGAAGAACCCGTTCCTCCCGTTGAGTTTCGTTATCTCTGCAGTCCTCATTTGTTATTGATGAAACATCCTCAGCACTGCCGACAATGGTTCCCTTTTTCAATTTCTTGTTAATTTTTGAAAAGTTCGGCACTCTGACTGGAATTGTCCCTTTTTCGTTCACTTTCACTATTGTTCGCGCTATCATTAGTCCATCCTTTAAATTTTGTCTGTCAGGTTCAATAATTTGTATTGCTGGCCTGCCAGTACCATCGATCAGTCTCGCCTCTACAACAGCTTCAGTATTTGCCGCAATTGTTTGGCCTTGTAGAATTTCTACTTTGGCACTGGAACCTGCTTCCTCCAACATTAGCGAGAACAACATTCATACTCACTCCATTCTTTTTCATGAAGTCCAGGCCCATGATACAATCGTCCATTATATCAGCCACCAAAAATGTATGCCGGAACACATACCCATCTAGCTCCAATGCTAGATCGACTTCGCCAAGAATCGGAGATGATTCACCCGTAACGGTTTGAAGCACCCTGTTACTGCTTTCACTGATGTGTTTATGATTGATGAGTCTCTTGTTAATGATGGATTTACTTGCGCCTGTATCTATGATAACTCTGCACTGATGGCCGGCAATTACACCCTGTACCGTTAGACTGTTGTTGTTGTGTTGCATGAGTGAGACAGATACAACGATGCTGGGGGCATTATTTAGCGGACCTAACTTGTCCCCCTTTATGTTAGCTCCTTTTCGTTTCCCGAACCTTTTTGTTTTGTTGGTTGGTTCGGGCACTTATGTTGTACATATCCCTCTTTTCCACAGCCCCAGCATGTGATTTTCCTGCGCATATTTATATCCCCTCCTTTCCGGATTGACCGCAGTACATCTTTTGTTATTTGCTCCGTCAGGTCCTTTATGTCCAGTTGCGGTGACTCCTCAGCAACTGTAGCAGTCCGGATCTGTGGGACTGATCTCGTAGCTTTCTTTGCACCTTCCAATGTTAAAGCGAACGCCAATACTTCTTGTAGCGTTCGCTTTCCGATAACCCGGACGCTATTTTATTTGTCCGGATCTCTTATGGCGCTGACAAATCTTTCACCTGCAATCTCGCACCGCATCTCCACAGGGTAATCGGGATAGGACATGTATACTAGACGTTCAATTTCCGCTGCTAATTCCTAGAGCGTTTCCCCAGATTTCTGCGTCCTGTTGATGAGTTCGATCCTGTATACATCCTTCATGTGGTTGTCCCCAAACCGATTGTCCAACTGCATTATAATGTAATTGTAGTCTTTTTCATTTTCCGGTGAAATTGTCCGCAACAACTCTGCTGAATTTCCACGCAAAGCCAGAATTAATGCTGTGGCTTTTTCTTTATCGGACCAGTCGCTCGAACCAGCAGCCGCTTCAAACTGTCGTTTGTATAGTGGCCATGAAGTTTGTCCGTCAAATATTGGTGGCTTCATTCTTCTACCTGATGACTCAATATTTGGTTTGGATTCCTTTATTTCGGCTACTTTTGCTTCTAGTTCCGCCACTTTTTCTTCTAATTTCTGGTCCAATTTCTGCGCGCCGTTGCTGACTTCAGTAGTTATTTTGTTCTCTAGGTCTGTAGTATTGCTTTTCATTTTATCTTCCAAGCTCGCAATACTGGAATCCACCTGAGTTTTCAAATTGTCCATACTGGAC
Organism: Xylophagus ater; assembly: GCA_963422695.1. Taxonomy (NCBI): domain Eukaryota; kingdom Metazoa; phylum Arthropoda; class Insecta; order Diptera; family Xylophagidae; genus Xylophagus; species Xylophagus ater. The sequence goes on from OY730478.1 coordinate 41,515,678, forward strand.
TCCATTTTGATTTCCAGTCCAGAAACGCTCAACTTAATTTCGCTTTCAGGACTAGATTTCATTTCATTCTGCATGTCAGATACATTTGCAATCTTACTTTCAAGACTTGCAGAAATCGAATCTATCTTATTCTCGAGTCCGGAAGCATTTGTTTTTATTTCGCCTTGCAGACTAGAAGCAGTTGAGTCCATTTTAGTCTGAAGACCGATCATCATGGCCATAAGCGTCTTTAAATCGTCTTGAACACTTGCTGTTGCTTTAGCACCGCCCTCGTTGGTGTTTTCCTCTTGGTTTGCCTTATTCGCAATTTCACTAAAATCAAACTTGCTACTGTCTAGATCTCTCGCTGTACATTCCTCCATTATTCTTTTCTTTTTGTCTGTTTTAGTTCCCGTGGAATCTAAATTCTACACACGCAGAACTGTGGATAGTTCTGTTACACTCAAACTGCCTAAAAATTTACTTTCCATTGTTCAAATATTTTTAATTGTTTATTTAACACGAAATTCTTATGTCCCACCGAAACTTCTCGCACAGTATCTTAATTTCCACGAAATTTCTCGTACAATCGAAATTTTTCAAAATACACGACGTATAACCTCAAATTTCGCACAATCGAAATTTTTATACAAACACACAAAAGTACACCAAAATTTCTTGTACGCCCCTGAAATTTCTCGCACCGTTGAAATTCACTAGGGCTCGTCACGCGGGTTGATTATTTTTGCGAAGATTTTTCGCAAGTTTGACAGATCATTCTGATTGGCCAGGGAAAACTTAAAATAATCTGCATCCGTGACAACGTTTCGCAAATATAATATTTCATTTTTCATTTTAGTATTTTCCAACAAAGTATTTTCTAAAATTTCTACTAATTGCCTTTTTCCTGCTAATTTATACAAGTTAAAAGTTTTTGGTATTCATTTCCAAAAGAGAAACCGCTAAAATAAATTCAAAATTGTATTTGTCAAAGTTTGCGAAGATAATCAGCTCCAGGGCATGTTTATTTTTGATATAAGTTTCGCAAATCTGCGAAATCTTTTAAGCATTTTGATTGGTTCAAGGAATTGTCAAAAATAATCAAATAATTTCGCAAGTTTGCGAACTAACGCGTGACAAGCCCTACTGAAATTTCTTATACAATAACGAATTTCTTCGAAATAGAAGTTTTTAGTACAATTTCGAATTTTCTCGCAGAAGTTTCTAGTTTAATTTCGAAATTTCCCGCAGAAGTTTTAGCACAATTGTCTTTTCCGCACTGATTCACAATAAATAATTGCACTTCTGACACCAATGCGACGTGCTACCTGTTTGGTTCGATGTTATAAAAATGATAACACTTTTTATTTATGTGAATTTAGTGTATAAACTTTATTTATATTAACGTTAACAATAAGTCTTAAAAATATTTGTCTTTTAATTATTACAATTAATTTATCATAGTTTTAACAAAATACACAATCACTATTTCCAATAATTGATCACTATTTTTACTTTTAGATTCAAAATTACTATTCTGCTCTCGGCTTAATATTTGAAACACACAATCCGAATTTCTGATTTTAACTGATCCCAGACCCGATTCTTCGACTGCTTTTTATACCAAATTAGTGTGTCTCGGGAAAGTGCTCGAAAGGTCTCAATTCTCGCTAGCTTTTTAGTATTATGTGGCAACACTTCTCGAATAGTCTATAAATTGTAAATATTTCTAGGAATTGTTTTATTGACAGAGTAATTGTCAATTCGTGGAAATGACTGTGTTCCACCACAGAGTATATAAACAGAGGAACTTTTATATATAAAATTTGTGTACGCTGTGTTTTCCTATCCGTGTGAAAAAAAATCCCTAAAGTTAACATAGTAGAACGCGTGATTTTTATTGGAGGAATGGGACGCGATCTTCATTGTGATTTATTCCCCCAAAAAAATTCTGAAACATTTTGAAGCACCAATTAACTACAAAAGAGCATGGCTGGTTTTCAAAAGCAAAAAAAATATGGTCTTATACAGGGTGACACAAAATGAACGTTTTGTATTATATAGGAGCCATTAAGTCCCTTGCAGTATGCGCTGTTGTTTCATCTTGTTGGAACCAAATCGTGGTTTTCCACAGCTGGCCTAAAAATTTCCCAACATCTTCCGATATTGAGCACTATTAATGGAAACTGCAACACCGTCTTTATTTTCGAAGGAATTTGGACCAGTGATCCTCTCAGACGATACACCGCACCAAACAGTACACATAAGTGGGTGTAACTGTCGTTGATGAAATGCTCTTGGATTCTCTCTAGCCCATATCCTGCAGTTCTGCTTGTTTATGAAACCGTTTAATTGGAAATGGGCTTCAATGCTCATTATCAAATTGTTAAAACAATGGACCGTTCATGTTCAAAATAAAGTTGGATGATTTTGGTTCGTTGCTCGATTATGTATTGTTCCATTTCACATTCCCCATTACAAAATCCTGTAATAACATTTTTAAAAAAATTGAACAAAAAATTATCAATAATTCACTCTACAACATTTTGCGCCACCCTGTCTTTCCTCTAATATGTACATATAATTATCGAGAAAAAAATATAAGTTCTATGATTGATTCTAAGCTACATAGTTTCTACGGTTCAAACACAAATGATTTTTTTCCTTTTATTTGATCTATATTTTTTTTATATGCAATCTCAAAGACGAGGGGGACAACGTTTGCGGAGACAGGTGTTTGATTTTTTGGCAATATGAAAATATTTTTGGTGATTTGATTCCATGAAAAATATATTTCAATATAATTTCTGGTAGAGTTTCTGGACAAGAGATGTTTTAAGGCAGAGGGGAACACATTTTTTAGAAATACTCTTTTTGTGTTGTATTATCACAGATTGTGTGGTTTTTTTTAAAGAAATTTTAAAATCAATGTGCCGATCTGTGAATACATTTTCTATAAAACAAAATTATGATAGGTCAGTTTTTTAAGCGATTTTATGATTTTTGTTTTTTTTGCTAGCTAAAAATTTTTTTAGGGAATGCATATAAATTGCAATATCGGGAAATATATAGTAAATGAGGAAAATCTCTCTTAGTCAACAATTAAAACTGGAATAGGTCAATAAAAAAATTATTGTATTGGTATGAGGAGTTTTTTTTTGATCGGTCATGTTTATGAAATCCAGTTGTTCAGATAAACAAGTGGTTTGACTGATTTAAAATATTTTCAAGATTATTTGATAAATTTGGCAACATATGAATTTGAAGGGCGTCGAATGTTATAATTCTGATGAAACCATTCTTGTGTTGAAAAAGTCCTCATACCAAACTAGAACTCTTTACAATAAGATTTGCAAAAAAAAATTTCTAAATAATAATCATACACTTCGTATAGAAGTTAAAATAGTTTAAAAGGTTTTAGAAAAATAATTAATTTCAAAACATTTCAAAAAATTTTGCCAAAAATGTATTCTTCCTAACCCCTCTGCCTTAAGATATCGCTTGTCCAAAAACTACCAGAAATTATATTGAAATATATTTTTTATGGAATCAAATCACAAAAAATTGAAAGTGAGTGCTTTTAGAAGAAAAATTTTCATATTGCCAAAAAATCAAATCCCTTTGTTTCCCCAGACGTTGTCCCCCTCGTCTTTGAGATTGGATTTAATAGAAATATAGATCAAATAAAAGGAAAAAAATCATTTGTGTTTGAACCTTTCCCCGTGTTCCCTTTTCGTAGAAACTATGTAGCTTAGAATCAATCATAGAACTTATATTTTTTTCTCGATAATTATATGTACATATTAGATGAAAGACAGGGTGGCGCAAAATGTTGTAGAGTGAATTATTGATAATTTTTTGTTCAATTTTTTTAAAAATGTTATTACAGGATTTTGTAATGGGGAATGTGAAATGGAACAATACATAATCGAGCAACGAACCAAAATCATCCAACTTTATTTTGAACATGAACGGTCCATTGTTTTAACAATTTGATAACGAGCATTGAAGCCCATTTCCAATCAAACGGTTTCATAAACAAGCAGAACTGCAGGATATGGGCAACAGAGAATCCAAGAGCAATTCATCAACGACAGTTACACCCACTTATGTGTACTGTTTGGTGCGGTGTATCGTCTGGGAGGATCACTGGTTCAAATTTCTTCGAAAATGAAGACGGTGTTGCAATTTCCATTAATAGTGCTCAATATCGGAAGATGTTGGAAAATTTTTAGGCCAGCTGTGGAAAACCACCTTTTGGTTCCAACAAGATGGAGCCGCAGCGCATACTGCAATGGACTTAATGGCTCCTAAATAATACACCACGTTCATTTTGTGTCACCCTGTATAAGACCATATTTTATAAATAAATTTTTTTTTCCTTTTGAAAACCAGCCATGCCCTTTTGTGAATAAGTAAAATATTTTTTTTTTAATCTCTGTTTTGATTCGTCCTTCATAATTATTTAGAAATTTGTTGGGAGAATATCAGAATAAAAATGGCGTCCCTTTTAATCATTTTATTCAAATTATTTTGAAGAGGTGGTAATGCGATAAAACACACACACACTCTCAATTTTGACCGTTCAATACTAATGAAACTCCCGGGGCAAACTGTTCCCATACTGATATCGGATTTGGATCTTCTATGACTTCCATCTTTTTTGGTTCCACGTAGTGCTTTTTCCAGAAGTATTTTATGACTTAACTAATAAAAGTAAATCATAAAATACTTCTAGTGACTTCTAGTGATTCTTTTGTTTTTGTTTAGTGTTAAGTGCAATATAGTAACTTAAAATCGGCCTATAGCCAATTTTTTGATGCCCTATGGTAGAAATGGGGCAGAAAAACTGTCAAAACTAACATTATTTCAAGGTTTTTTCTTTATAACTTTGTTACTTTCTATGAAAATTTCTTCCGATTTGCAAGTAACCTAGACCCTGCTAGCGTAAGTCCAATCTATAAATTTTATTCATTAACTTTTAAATTACATCAAAACAACTTTATAAAGAGGGTTTTTTTCTCCTAGGATTAATTCTTTCTCCTTTATCCTTGGACCGATTTCATTTAAATTTAACATGGTATCGTCTATTTATGTAGTTGACTTATGTAATTAATTTCAACAAAATTCATTCACAAATTTTCCAATTAAATCCGAAAAACCATAAACAAAAAAACGACAAAACTTTCTGGTCACCCTGGTTTTTCCTTTATAACTTTGCTCCCCCTAGATCGATTTTGCTCAAATGCAATACCAAACCAAGTTAAGGAATAAGCATTATAATTTTCATCAAAATCGGATAACGCGTTTTTGAGTTATCTTGTATACGGACGCACGGATGGACGGACGGACGCACGGACGGACATGCATAAATCGATATAACTTTTGATTTCTGACACAACCATACCATTAAAACCTTTCTACGACGATTATTTCGATGTGTTACAAATGGAGTGACAAAACTAATATACTCTCTGGTAGTACCCATGAATGAAAGAATATAAAGATTACGCCACGCGCATGTCGGCCATTTTGAATTTTTATTTTCATACTTCTATGAATCCCGCTTGACGTCATAGAAGTATGAAAATAAAAATTCAAAATGTCAAAAACTAAAATAAATAATAAACGTTTAAAAAAGTTTGTGAATTAAAAAAAAAGTTTGTGAATTAAAAAAAAGTTCAAATTAAAAAATGAGGTGTGCGTGTTTCTTTGCAGTAATAACAATAATAAAAAACAAAATAAATGTTGGTTTTATTGTTTCCCAAAAGAACAAACATTATTACAAAAATGGGTTCATTTCTGTAGAAGAAGTGACTGTTTCAATACGAAAACGTCGAGAATTTGTAGCGATCATTTTCCAGCAAATGATCTGGAGAGGAATTTACAATTTGAAAGTGGTAAATAAAATATTTTTTAATACTATTTTAATTTTAATTTTTTCGTACAAAAAAAAATGTTCATATAAAATCTCGGATGACGTAGGTGCGCAGAAAAAACCAATTTGAAATATGGGAAGGCGTAATCTTTATATTCTTTCATTCATGGGTAGTACCAAAAAAGATGGAAGACCTAGAATTGCAAAATCCAATCTCAGTATGGGAACAGTTTGCCCCGGGAGTTTCATTAGTATTGAACGGTCAAAATTGAGAGTGTGTGTGTGTTTTATCGCATTACCACCTCTTCAAAATAATTTGAATAAAATGATTAAAAGGGACGCCATTTTTATTCTGATATTCTCCCAACAAATTTCTAAATAATTATGACGGACGAATCAAAACAGAGATTAAAAAAAAAATATTTTACTTATTCACAAAAGGGCATGGCTGGTTTTCAAAAGCGAAAAAAAATTTATTTAAAAATATGGTATTATACAGGGTGAAACAAAATGAACGATTTGTATTCCTTAGGAGCCATTAACTCCATTGCAGTATGCGCTGTGGCTTCATCTTGTTGGAACCAAATGGTGGTTTTCCACAGCTGGCCTAAAAATTTTCCAACATCTTCCGATATTGAGCACTATTAATGGAAACTGCAACACCGTCTTTATTTTTGAAGAAATTTGGACCAGTGATCCTCCCAGACGATACACCGCACCAAACAGTACACATAAGTGGGTGTAATTGTCGTTGATGAATTGCTCTTGGATTCTCTGTAGCCCATATCCTGGAGTTCTGCTTGTTTACGAAGCCATTTAACTTGAAATGGGCTTCAACGCTCATTATCAAATTGTTAAAACAATGGACCGTTCATGCTCAAAATAAAGTTGGATGATTTTGGTTCGTTGTTCGATTGTGTATTGTTCCATTTCACATCCCCCATTACAAAATCCTGAAATAACATTTTTTAAAAAATTTAACAAAAAATTATCAATAATTAACTTCACAACATTTTGCGCCGCCCTGTCTTTTTTCCAAATATGTACATATAATTATGGAGAAAAAAAATAGAAGGTTGCTTCTAAGCTACATAGTTTCTACGAAAAGAGAACACGGGGAAAGGTTCAAACACAAATGATTTTTTTCCTTTTATTTGATCTATATTTCTTTTAAATGCAATCTCAAAGACGAGGGGGACAACGTTTGGTAAGACAAAGGGGTTTGATTTTTTGGTAATATGAAAATTTTTCTTCTAAAGGAACTTACTTTCAATTTTTTGTGATTTGATTCCATGAAAAATATATTTCAATATAATTTCTGGTAGTTTCTGGACAAGCGATATCTTAAGGCAGAGGGGTTAAGAAGAATACATTTTTGACAAAATTTAGATTTCTTTGGTTTTGAAATTAAATGAAATGAATTCTGCTTCTAAAGGAACTATTTTCTAACTTCTATACGAATTGTATGATTATTAATTAAAAATTCAAGTTAAATGGCTTCGTAAACAAGCAGAACTCCAGGATATGGGCTACAGAGAATCCAAGAGCAATTCATCAACGACAATTACACCCACTTATGTGTACTGTTTGGTGCGGTGTATCGTCTGGGAGGATCACTGGTCCAAATTTCTTCAAAAATAAAGACGGTGTTGCAGTTTCCATTAATAGCGCTCAATATCGGAAGATGTTGGAAAATTTTTAGGCCAGCTGTGGAAAACCACCATTTGGTTCCAACAAGATGAAGCCACAGCGCATACTGCAATGGACTTAATGGCTCCTAAGGAATACAAAACGTTCATTTTGTTTCACCCTGTATAAGACCATATTTTTTAAATACATTTTTTTTTTCGTTTTTGAAAACCAGCCATGCTCTTTTGTAGTTAATTGGTTCTTCAAAATGTTTCAGACATTTTTTGGGGGAATAAATCACAATGAAGATCGCGTCCTAATCATTTCCTCCAATAAAAATCACACCTACTATGATAACTTTAGGGATTTTTTTTACACACGGATAGGAAACACAGCGTGCACAAATTTTATATATGTTGGTTTCTCTGTTTAGTTACTCTGCGGTAGTACCTACCATAGGGCATAAAAATACAACGCATATTAGCTGTGTTTAATTCATCGGGGTCAGCGTCAGGGTCTGCTTCATAACATGTAAAAGCAATAACAACATAACCCAAATATTTATCGGGTTCAGCGCCTGAGATCCCGATAGATTTAGTAACCTAAAATTGCAAGAGATGGCGTAGCCATTTTTTTCCATATAATGTGGATTTAAATGTCATAATAATTTTCATAAATTCGTGAAAACAATGATCTTTTAATATCATTCAATAAATATTTTTGAGAATTTGCTAGTATTTATTTGATTTACGCATAATTTATTTAAAAAATGATCGAAAAAGTTGAATTTTTTACAAAGAAAATTTTTTTTTCTTTTCGAGACCTACATCGCTTTTTTCAAAATAGGCGCTGACCCCAATGAATAAAACATAGCTAATGTGGTGAATTGTGTTTTTGAAAAGTGCTTTTAAGCGCTGTGTGTCGGCTTATTTTTGGTTCTTCCATAAAATGTTATTAATATTTAGAATTAAAATATTTAGTTTTAGATTGTTTGATAAAATTAGTTTGAATTCAATAATTTAAGAAATTTAATTATTTATATTATTATTATTAAATTATATTTAAATAAAATATATATTTTTTTTAAAATTTCACTCAACATAGAAAAAAAAAATTTCCCAATCCAGCGAGTTAAGGCTGGATTAGATTGAAGCAGCAACAGCAACAGCAACAGCAAAAGCAACAGCAAACATTTTAGAAACCATGGGTGGGGGAAAAACTGTGGTAGGTGCCACTACGAATTTCTTAAAAATTTCATTTTTGACTCCCACCACAAGTAGGCATGCATTGTTGCAAGTTGACAACATGATCATGCTTATAATACAGTGCATGAACCTTGAAAATATGAATTATCGTTTTTTGAATTTTTTTCGTTTTTTGGTTTTTTGGTTTTGTTTGATGAATAAATTATAATTTTTTATTGCATTTTTTTTATTTTAATTAAAAATTATTAAATTAGAAGGCAATTTACCTAAAAACGATAAATTCGTGTATTTTAATGACATTATTTTAGTTTATTTTAAAATGTAGAACCAATCCCTTACGCTATTTTTTACGCGAGTTTTCGAGGAACGTATTTAGCGCGTGAAAACAAAATTAGGTCTATTTATTATTTTTCAATTTTCAATTATTTACATATTATTGTAGTTTCTCTTTCTCATAAAATAAATGTACAAAATTTTTAAAATGTGAATTCTTCCCGGAATTGTAATTAGTAGAAACCAACGCGATATAAAAAATTTCTTAGAAATGTGCAATTTGGTAATGGAATAAAGACTTTTTTTAAAAAACTACCTCAATAAAAATATATCATTAATTATCATTAATAATATTGGGTATCGCAAAAAGTTCGCGGATTTTTTTCACCAACATTCAAACACATTTTTATTACATTTTAAATGAATTGTTTTAAACCTAATATGTAACGTTTTGATCGATAATCTTTTGCCATTTTTCTGGTATAACCATTACGCCATCACTGTAGAATTTCTGGGATTTATGGGCGAAAAACTGAACCAAGTGATTTTCACAGGCCTCTTTTGAAATCACTTTTACACCATTAAAGGAATTCTGCAGAGACCAAAACAAATGGTAGTCAGATGGAGCAAGGTCCGCACTATATGGTGGATGCATCAAAACTTTCCAGCCAAGCTCTCTCAATTCTCGCCTAGTCATTAAAGATGTGTGTAGTCATGATGGTAGATGACGCCTTTCCTATTGATCGATGGTGGTCGCTTTACCTCACTTACGTGCTTTTATCGCATTAGTTCTTGACAGTAGAGAGTGGAATCAATCCTCCGGCCAGGTTGGAGCAGTTCATGACGCACGATTCCCTTCCAATCCCACCAAACACAAAGCATTCGCTTACGTGGGTTAGTCCTGGCTTTGCCACCATTTGTGCAGCTTCATTCTTCTTGGGCCACGATCTTTCTCGCACATTATAGTCGTATGTGATCCACTTTTCATTACCTGTTATCAATCTTTTCAAAAATCGGTCGATTTCGTTTCGTTTCAGCAGCAATTCGCAGATGGAAATTAAGTTCATTAAGTTTTTCACTGTTAATTCATGTGGAACCCAAATATCGAGCTTCTTTTTGGATCCAGCCTTACGCAAATGGTTAAAAACTGTTTTTTGATCATTCTTTAGGTCCTCAGCAATGTCCTAAGATGAGATCTGTCGGTCTTCCTCAATTTTTTGGAGAATTTCATCGACTTTTACAATGATTGGCCTACCAGAGCGCGGCGCATCTTTAACATCGAAATTTCCAGAGCGGAAACGAGCAAACCATTTACTTGCTGCTGATTTTGATAGAGCATCTTCACCATAAACACTACAAAATTTTTCAAAAACCTGCGAAGCTCTATCGCCTTGGTCGGAGTGATATTGTAAAATACAGCGAATTTTTCAGAATTTTGGCTCATTTTCAAAACCCAATTACCGCCATTACTTCTGACTGATTTTCACAATTTTTTTTTTTAAATATTCTATGAAATGTTTCAATCGCACTATAATATAACATGATAGGGTTAGAACTACTAAACTTATGCGACTCTAAAGCCATCTATCGCCAAAAAATCCACGAACTTTTTGGGATACCCAATATTTCTAATATTTTTGTCCTAAAACAATATAAATTTTAAACCAAATTTATTTTTAAATGAAATATACTAATTGTATGCATTTTATTGCTGTTGAAAGGCCCCAAATTTATTCTTTTCCAAAAAAAATATTTAGGAAATAAAAATATTTGAAATGGAAATAATATTGGGAAAAATTTCTCGCAATTATATACATTTCGTTTCAATATGGAAAAAATAAGTCTGGAAAACGACTTCCTCAAAAATTTTGCTGTTGCTGTTGCTGTCGTTTAATGTGTTTCAAAAGCAGCATTCACGACTTTCGCTGTTGCTTTTGCTGTTGCTGTTGCTGCTTCAATCTGATTCAGGGGTTACTGTCAATCAAAAATTCTGTCTGTCAATCGAAAAATTCAAAAAAAAAAGAGAAAAATAAATTTAAGAATTTTATAAGTTTACATTTTGTTTATTGTCTCATTTGGAGTGTTAAATTTAAGCAACTGTAAAAACGTTACAAATTCTAGTGTAATAATTCTTTCTAATTTAAAAAATTTGAAAGCATTGGACTTATCATATTGCACTTTAATTGTGATGGAATTTCGAATGGAATTGCTAAAACAAGTAATAATGTTTTACATGTAAGATTTAATAAGTTGATATCACATAATTGTTAAGAGTTCAGTGTAATAATACGCTTCATTCAACAATGAATATTGCTTGTGTGAACAGTTTCCGTGATTATGATCCCAGTTTTGCGGATCTCCCAATAGAGGTGAGTTGAAATACGCCTCCTTGAATGTCATGCATTTTACACTCTTGTAATCCATTAGAACATAATACCAAACATATAAATTAGTAAAGATATGTAAAATTCTAATCAGCTTTCAATTATCATGAGTAAACTACATTAGATCTTATGGAAAGAACGTTTAGCTCTTTCCATAAGACCTAATGTAAATTACTTATGTTAAAAAAAGGTTTTTTTGAAGTTTCCACTTTCTTCTCTCTATTAATATCTTTCATAACGTGATACCATTTTATAATATAATAATTTGTAAATTAGATAATTTTTCTTTCAAGATCCTTCTTCATATTTTTAAATATCTAAATTATACTGATACGAAAATTGCGGCTAGTTGTTGTCGAAGGTGGTTTGAAATCTCACAGGCTCCACGCATTCAAGCAAATGTGATTATAAAATTTTGTCAAACAAATTTAGGAGACAATTCTGAACCTATTTTAACATTTCTTAAAACAAAACGTTCTTTTTACAATATCCATTTTGAACAATCTGATTTGGGATGCATTTCCAAATTTATGACACAAATTGGGGACAGTGTTCAAAAGATAATATTTGAAAATATTGATTTAAATGAAAAACAGTTTAGAGATATAATTAAAAAAGTCGGTCATTTAAATGAATTAATTATAAATAATTGTTCGGCTCTTTTTATGGCAGGCCAATTTTTAGAATCTAATAACGATAAAAAATCTTTATCAGATGTTTTTAAGAATATAACAACATTATCTCTAAAAAATAATCGATATTTGTCAGATGCTATACTATCACGGTTAACATCTACGATTCCGCATATATATTCATTGGATTTATCAGGTTGTCAACTGGCATATCATAGTTCTTTGCAACGCAGATTCTATCCAGGCGAAAATGAGAAACGTCCAAGCGAATCAATTCTTACATTTCAATTTGTCATGAAAATAATTGAAGCTCATGTTTCTACACTACAAGAATTGAATTTAAGTCGAACGCTTATAGGAGGACCAGCATTAACTGCTCTAAGTGAATTTAAGAATTGGACATTAAAAAAGCTTGTTTTAAATTCATGTATTCAACTTACTCAGGCGGCACTTGTCAGTTTCTTTATGCAACAGAAAGAAATCCTCCATCTGGACTTGTCGAGTTCACGTCTAGTAACAGATTCCGTTGTGTGTACAATTGCAGAACAATTGTCTCATTTGGAGGTGTTAAATTTAAGCAACTGTAAAAACATTACAAATTCTAGTGTAATGATTCTTTCTAATTTAAAAAATTTGAAAGCATTGGATTTATCATATTGCACTTTAATTACTAGTGATGGAATTTCGAATGGAATTGCTAAAACAGCTAATAATGTTTTACATGAATTACGTTTGCTAGCGATCGATTTATGTCAGGATTGCATTATTAAATGCTCAAACAATTTACGAAATTTACGAATTTTTGATGTTGGCTCTTCTGTGAATGGAGTCACTGATGTTGCTGTCCAAAGTATTATTACTAATATGATTTGGCTTCGATATTTAAATTTGGAATTTTGTAGTAATGTAATTTGAAATTAAAATTGATTATTCCTATTTTTTTTGTTTTTAATTGATTACAAATTTTTCTAGATAACTGATTCGGCTATAATTGGTATAGATTTAACCAAAGATGATGAAAATATAAACCGCAGTACTACAATGCAAATATCGAAAAATAACAACCAAGGAAATTATCCAAGAATTTCTCTTCGAAGTAAAGCTGAAGAAAAGATAATAGATGATGCGGAACGAAAAAAAATTATGACAGCAATATGCGAGAAAGACCTCAATTATTCCAATATTAAGAATACATTTTCAATTCAAAACCTTAATGGATTGCGTTACCTTAATTTATCCGGATGCAATAGAATATCAGATGTTTCATTAAAATATGGTATTAAATTCAATGAACTGAAAATATTAATTCTATCCAATTGTCAGCAAATTTCATTTTCTGGTATGCTAAGTCTCGTTCAAAATTGTCCATCTATTGAGGAGCTTCATCTTGAACATTGTCATAATCTAGATGATAAAACAATTGAAATTATTACAATTAAATTATGTAGATTACAATTTCTAAATATTAATGGATGTACTCAGTTAACAGATCATAGTTTAGACTACATAGCAGTTAATTGTAAAATTTTAAAAGTAACTTAATTTAATTTATTTGAATATCAATAAATTATTAACTTTTATTTTTCTACAGAAACTATCAATTCGTGGATGTCGAGGAATGTGTTCTGAACCACATATGCGCCTTACATGTCTCACATCACTTCACATCATTTATATGGATAACGCACCATCTTTTGAAAATGATAATGCATCTCGAATAAAATTGCATCCGCCTCCATTGAGATAATTTATAATTAATTCTTATAGATAGCGTAATTTAATGTATATGAATGTACATAAACAATTCTTTTTATTTATACTCCCTAACATTTTGTATAAAAGGATGCGATTATAGTTTAATTTAAGAAGATATACATTTATACCCAATAACACCTAATTATTAAATATTTAATTTTGTTATACATTCAGTCAAATTAGTTCCAGGAATTGATAAATATAATACAAAATACTGGTTTCATCGTTCAAATTAATATTGACTCCTTCAAAATAAGCTCCATTTGATGCGATACACATGCCAACAAATAAACCAGTCGTCGAAACACTTAGGCATAGGCACTTTCCGGTACAACCTTTTGCGAATTTTATTTTATGACTTCAATGGACTCAAAATGTGTTCCACGATTGGTGGTGGTTTCAATCGGGGGGGAACAGGAAGAAGCCTCTCGGATGCAAATCTAGCGAATACGGTGCTTGTTCGATGACATTTGTTGAGTTTTAGACAATTAGGTACACTGATACTAACTTAATGGCTAAATACATTTTTTCATACTTTTTACTGGGGTTTTTTAAATGAACAATTCCCGGTACTTATTAGACGGAATGTAAGTTTGTTACATTTATACTTTTACTATTAAAATAAATAAACTGAATTTATTTATTTACATATGTTGACGAGTGTGTAATAAATTCTAGAGTTTAGTCAACTCAAGTAATTTCCCCCCATTTTCGACTAACACTATTAATAAAAAGTCCAAAGTTTAATAAAAAAAAACATTATTTAATTTTATATTTATATAAATGATAAATAAATTTTAAAAATACAACAGAAATAAATTAAAATTAAATTATATATGTCCTAAAATTTATAAAAATGTTTGCACTGCACAAAACTACTCTAGGGATTTTTTGTGGGCACTCCATCCATGGAAACATTTTGTAAATCGTTTAGACTCTTTATTTTTTAGAGTTAAAAATAATTTTCTTGGTTTCTCTGGTTGTTTAATTCTCATATGTTGTATATAAACCTAAACAAAAGAAAACAAAATATTTATGTTATTCACATTGGAGTCAAATGCAAGGTTAAGAAAATACCTGAGCAGATTTGTAAGCCAATTTTATTTCAACTTCACTACATTTTGATCCAAGCCATAAAAAAACTTGATCACCATTATCTAAAATCATAATATCATCATCCGCGAGATCGTCCTGGCAAAAGTCGGAACATTTTTCAGCGATTGTAAAATAACCCTTTTCGTTCGAACAACGAAATAATCTTGTAAAGTTCATAAAATCAGCATCACGATCGTATTGCTTTCGTCCACCTAATGCTACCCAGAAGAAATTCTCAGGCTCTTCACCTTCGTTCAATATCTACCGAAAATATTTGTTTTATTAAATTATTATCTAGAAATATATTATATATAAATACCTGAAGACTGACCCAAGGGTTATTGAACATTTCTTCGGAAATTTCCTGAATAAGTTTCGCTTCTTCTGGGGAAGATTTTGACCCAATCCAGACATAAACAATTCCTGAGTTCGAATCATCCTCAGTTTCAAAGGGCACATATAAAATATAGCTATTGATTTAATTTTAATTAATAATATAAAACGAAAATTATTAAATTGCATATTTACCAAAAAGCAGAATTCAATTGTGTTGCATCAGGCCTAATTTGAATTAAACGAGTACATAATGCTCCACCATTAGAACGAAGATGGAAAAACTCTACGGGTGCTTTTTCATTACTGGATTTTAGTTTTTCTTTTCGCTTTCCTGTATGTATTATAAATTTGCGCTTGAAATGTGCCATAAATTTTAGATTTTCTTGTTGTTGATGAATTCTCACAACTTCCAATTCTTCTCCAAACATAGCTTTAAATTTCTTTTGAAGAGTAAATGTGAACGTCAACCATCCCATATTGCCTGCCTCTCTTCCTTGCCAGAAATAAACAACACACTGTATTTCTTCATCAGGTGGAGGACGAGAATCGTCATCTATATTTTCATCGTCATCCTCCAATGGAATACAATACCGACAAAGAAAAACATAACATTCGCCGGTGCAAAAGTGACCCAATTCATCCTCTGGTAATCGAACAAACTTTTTACCTTCTAAGACAAATGCTTCCATTGCTTCTAAATCATAATTCCATTCTTCTTCTAATTGTTCAGCTTCATTTGATGTCATAGGTTGTTGTCTTGGCATAAAGAGAGCAGCCAAATCTGCTCGTGTTTCCTGTTTCCGAGCCCATTTTGTTAGATCTGCTCCAGTCTTTGAAACTGATGCTGCAGTTCGTGTAAAATCTACTGCCATTACCTCATCCCATCCTACAAATCTATTTTTAAATATTTGTGATTCGGTACCTTCTTGTACACGAGTAACAAGTGAATAGACAGGTCGATTTATCATATTGAAAAGTTCACGGGATAGTTTTACAGCTGCTGCACGAACTAATCGTGTAGACTTTTTACCAAACCAAACGAACAAATCTGCAAAACAATCTAATATGTACACGTTCTTGCTGTTCAACAGCGTATGAACAAGTTTTTGTTGAGGAATTTCGACTTGTGGTAATTCCAAATAACCCATACCAAGCTGTACCTGATAAAGTCTCGGTAAAACAGGTGTAAAATTTTCGGGAACATGTTGTTCAATTTTTTGTTTTAATCTTCCTTCTTCACTGACTTTCAATGTTTCCCAAAATTCCTGACTTTCTTCACCTATAATGTAATATACAAAATATATGTATTCGTTTCCCGTGTATATGACTACATATATTGTTTAGAAAGTACCTTGCATTTCTACGCATAATTCGGATTTGTGTTTTCGTTCATTTTTATTAATTTTTTCGGCCATGAGACGAGATTTTGATTTAAGAGTGTTTTTCGAACATTTGCCATACCACATGAAAATTTTTATACCCGCATCTAAAACAAATACATAACGCGGATCCAAAGAACTTATATCTACTGCAACTGGTTCTAGATGAATTGCTGCTCCTGCAGAATGAACTCTATAGAGACGAATTGTATATATCATGTCTTCAATTGTATAAAATCCGGTTGCAGTTCTTCCGCCTTCAATGTATGAAAGTTCAGTATCGAAAAGTGCTATAAATTCTTCGGATTCATCTCCTATAAAAATTTCAATGGATTAATAGAAAATTTTTATACGTCATATTAAATCAGAAAGAATATACATATATGACGAGAAATCGCGTTGTCTCTAATATTTATGTGTTCTTTTGAATTTACCTTGTTCTTCTCGAATGGTCCTACAACGTGCACCCAAATAATTCCTTAAATTAACGGCATGAATTGCAGCACACGCCCTTTTATCTAATGTTGCTCGATTACCAATCAAAAAATAAATCTCCCATGTTAACTGCCCTAAATCATCAAAGCTCGTTTTTAATACTATATAACAGTCGCCTTCATAAAATTTGCCATGTGCCACTTCATCAATTTTATTTGGAAGAAAATTCTCTATTTCCCATATTGTCAAGCCAGGAATTTGACCGTCATCTTTTTCAAAAAATTTCGAATAATCTAACTGTGGTTTTTCCAATGATTCATCCCATCTTTTTGGTTTTAAACTTTCTGGCTTTTCTCCATCAGTCCAGGTATTACTTGTATCTTTATCTTTAGCAATATCCTTCATACCCTTCAGAATTTTTGCAGAATCTTGATCTGATTCTGTACGTGGACCTCGTCTTAGACGGATCTTCCGTGCAATAGGATCTTTACTCGTATTGGCGGCTGGAACTGATGGTGAAACATTTGCGCCCGCTAATCGTAATTGGGCTTGTAAAGAAAAATCAATATTATAAAATTCAACTCCAGAGCCTTTTTGTATTTCAACAGGTTTCGGAGGCATAATTAAATCGGGATTATTATGTAGATCAAGTTGATCTAAATCTGAAAGTAAATGGATGGCTTCCGGAAGTGTAATAAGACGATTCGAACTTAAATTTAGTTTTTTCAATGCCCCACATCGACAAAGTCCTTCTGGAACCATTTCTAAATAATTGTTTGAAGCGGAAAAAACTTCTAAACTACACAGTTTTCCAATACCTGAAGGTATACCATCAAAATCAAATTTATTATCGTTTACATATAACCTCCTAAGGGAAATCAATTTACATATTGATGTGGGTAATGCAGTTAATTGGTTTCTTGACAAATTTAACGTCTCGATTTTTTGCCAAAATTCTACTCCAGAAGATAATTCTGTTATTTCATTATCACTTAAATTTAATCTTTTTAAATTAAACATATTATATAGGCAATCTGGAACTCTTGGTAAAGAATTTTGTGACAAATCTAGTTCCGTCAAATTTGATAGACTGTCTAGTGTAGTTGGAAAATTTTGCAATGTTCTTTGAGTATTTCTCATATTTAAACATTCCAAATTTTGTAATGATGGTAATTGTCGAAGTTGAAAAAGCTCCAATGGATTATCACATAAAATTAATGTCTGCAAATTGGCTAATCTTCTTGTTTGCGGTGGAAGAGTTTCCAGTTTGTTATGTGATAAATCCAAATATAGTAAATCTGTTAGGTGAATGAACAAAGCTGTCGGTATAGTTTCAATTTGATTGTAGCTTAAATTCAGAACAAGAAGATTTTTTGCTTTCTCCAGTCCTTCTGGGACTTCTTTCAATTTATTATGAGATAAATCAAGAGTGGTTAATTCATCCAATTTAAAAAGCTCCGGCGGTATCCCTGAGTTTTTTATTTGATTTTTTCTCAAGTTCAGGGTACGTAGACAACTTAAGTCAGTAAGTTCTCCAAATAACTTTTCCAATTCATTATTCGTAACAGAAAGATGTTCCAGCTTCTGAAGATTTCCCATTTCTTCGGGAATTTCCTTTAAATGGGTTTTGTCCAACTTTAACCATTGAACTCTTGTCATTAATCTTAAGGCACTTGGAAATTTATCATCCTAAAAATATTTAAAGGTAATATTAATTATGATATATGCTTCGAATTCTATAAATTGAATTATGCTCTCGCGTTTAATAATTTTGGAAAATTTCATTTTTGGAATAACGTGTCCCATTTGATAATTATATCCATTCGTATGCAGAGTTACTTCTTTATTTTGGACTTCAAATTAATGTTTATGTTTGTACATATATTCTGTAAAAAATCAGTACATATTTTGACATTTAAATAACTATATGAGCCCAACCACCCAATGATCTCATTCACTGGACATAAACTACTTCAAAAATATTTAAAATAATATTCTCAAAACGCTCTATTTATATATAAAAGGTGATTAAATAACTAATTAATTTAAATAAACTTACACTAAAGTCATTTTTAGTAAAATCTACTCCTCTAACAAAAGGTAAAACTCCCGTGTTCGCCATTTTTTGCAATTTTAGTTAAGAGCTGTCATAAGCATTAGCGTGAAAACACAATGACGGCAACAATCAAATGCGACAGTGTTGGACAACATGTTCTCGACGTAACAAATTATACGCAATATCCTAAACGTGAAAAATTTAAGGAAATTCTAATTACGTAAACCACATGTTATGTATATTAACCATAAAATAAATAAAAAAAAAATTTTAAATTTAAAAAAAAAGCTTCATTAATTTTTCACGCTACAAATGAATAAACGATATAGAAGCCGCAAATGAATGGGATTTATCTGTCTTAAACGTCAAATTAGTCTTATTTGAATAACTTTAGAAAACATATTTCTTCTTAAACGAAATAAGTGTTGAGACTAAATAAGATTGAAAATAAAATGAAATAAAAATTTTATAGGGAAATGGAAAAATTTTATCAAAATTCATTTTTTACATTTCAATTAAAATTAGATAATCCAGAATCGATTTTCAAAAATACCTCTCAGTTTATTCTTTACACAGCGCCGAAGCGGTGAGAGATAGAACTATATAGTCGTCGACTGAAATAAGCCTAATGAAAACCACAACTTTGCTGAAAAACAGTTTTCCGCGAATATTTTCTCTTGAAATTAAATTTTTTTTATTTAATTTGTAAAAAATGAGTTTATTAATGTTTGAAACACCTACTAAACTCCAAGGCCTAAGTTATAGGGCGATCATTGAAATGAAGGAAATTTTGGAACTACTGAAAACCGAACGTTTTTCTTTGATTTTCAATGAAAGGTAGTTATAGCTCTTTTACGAATGTCAGAGAAATTTTCAGTAAGATTTTCGTGCAGAGCTAAGTCGTGTAATGGTTTCTTATGAGAAAAAATTTTTTTTTCATCGAATTCAATTTGATTATTCCTTCCTTTTCCTTTTCTTACCGGGACGCTGAAGTTTGAGGTTAGAATATCGACGAAAAATTTCTGATGAAGCAAATCAACTTGGCAGTTCGCCAGTGGAATGAAATGAAATTGAAACGCAGTTCGAAAAACAGCTGATCGAAAAAAATTGTTTCATCATTCAAATTATAAAAACAATTATAATAAACAAATTACGTGATATACCTAAGATTTTTTATTTAAAATCTATTTACTAAACTATTTCGCATGTTTTGCATTATTTTTTTTTTAAGAAATAATCTTTGTAATAGGTTAATTTTCCATTGTAGAATTATTTCCTTCTTGTAATATTTTTTTATTTAGTTGGAATTTGGACGAAAACTGAGTTTTCGTTTAACTTAGGCTGAGTTTAATCCGTTTGAAATGAATTTTAAGTGTTTTAATTTGACGATAGTGTACGCCACACAATAAGCCTTGAAAAAGTCTAAATAAAGTAGACGAAACGTTGGCAGTAATTGAAAAGGTGTTTTAAATTACTACATTAAGGTCCTAATTCCAACTAAATAAAAAATTATTATAAGAATTTATTGAAAGGACACAAAATCAGTTATATTCAAATATTATTTCGGTCATTACAATGATCGTCCTATAACTTAGGCCTAAATCAATTTAAATATCCATCCCAACTGAAAAAAATCAAAAATTTCATTATTATTTAAATTACAAAATCGATTAAAACAATTCATATTTTGACTACAAAAATAATGTGTTTTATTGAAATTTTGGTACATTTTAAAAACATTTTTCTACTTAAAGTAGTTTTTAACAATCTCTTAATTCGTATGAGTAATAGCATTTGTTTTAAGAATAATAGTTGGAAATTATGTCAAACATTTTTCTCATAACAATAAAAAAAAACAACTAATATTTAATTTAATATTTTAAACATTTATACATTATTTGCAGCATATTCTCTTATTTATTAAGAAAACTATGACTAGCTAAATGTCCGTACTGTATTTCGTATTTTTAAAGTTTTTAAACTAATTAAATTTATAAGCAAACTTGCTATATTTATTTCCTTTAAGCAATTCTTTACTAGCTCGCATTGTAACGAGTTAATCAAAATAATAAATTTGGTAATTCAATTTTGATGAGTATTATCTCCTTTGCAACTGCAAATTTTTGGAATCTATGCCATCACAATTACCAATAAAATTTTTGAGATTCTCCTGATTTTAAAATCAAATCTAGCCATGCACATAGAGTGCATTAAATTATTGATTCATATAGAGCTTTAAGTTCAGTATTTATTCTGTAACACTTGCAGGCAGAAAATAAACAGAACTTTTTTTTATAGTCGTTTTATTTATATTAACACGAAAGGATTTAAATAAGCGTACATTTGCACTTATGACTTGAGATTAGCTAATTCATTAATCCGTATGTTCTAAAACAGCGGTTCTTAAACCTTTTACTTGAACCATCCATTAAAAATCTGGAATGGTATTCTGTAAGGCGACAGGCGATATTCACCTCATGTCGCTTTCCGGCATTCCGTAAGGCGATACCACCGTATAGCGATGAATTTGAGACGACAGCTCAAACTCTGTTGTTTTCATATAATTTTAGAAGTCCATGTTTATGTTTTTGACAATTGTTTATTTTATTTTTTTATTTGATTAATATTTTAAGTGTTAATGTGCTGTGATGCAGGAAAAATTAAAGATTTATAATACATCTAAAACCATAAAACTTTTACGTTTATTAAAAAGAAAGTACTAATGAATACATTTCAACACAACACAACATTTTCTTATTGACGAACAAAAATATTTTTAGCTTTAACAGAATATTTTCTTAACTGCGGTGAGAAGGAAAGTGATAACCTTACATAATGCCGAAATGTGCGGCAATCACTTTTAAATAGATCACAAGCAATAATCGCCTGTCGCCTTACAGAATGCCACTTCTGAAATGTGAAACAAAATTTTTCTTTTTTTATAGTAACAAAAACTCAAACATTTAGAAATTTTTGAAATATGAAAATACATAATTTAAATTCTTTTCATTTTTATTTTTAATTTTATTCTACTATTTATTATTTATTATTCTATTATTATTAGTTTAAGAACCACTGCTCGAAACCAGTGTCGTTCCGTGATGGCGAACCGAAATGTTAAGCCCAATCTCCACACAGCCGACATCCTATTCTGACGAGAAAAATCAGAAAAGTAGAAAGAGATGGACTTTTGCAATTTTCGCTAGGATTGATCGAATAAAAACATCAGGGTCTCTCCCCACAAATACCAAATTGTGTTTTCAGCCTTTATCATAAGGCTTAAATTCCTATCACATCTAAAAACAAGCTATAGTGCAAAACGACGAAACTTCTATACGTATGTTCAAATCACGTTACCTTCCGGAAGCCTTTCTAAAAGAAAGCTATATGAATATGGAAATTCAGAGCGAACGTGGTCCTTAGTTAATCACAACATTTGTTGTGATATACAGACAGACAGATATTGGATAAAAATGAATGCAAACCATTTAGAATCTTATAAAACGTGGAGATTTGCAAAACAAATTTTTTTATTTTTTATATACTTCGTATAGAAGTTAAAAATTTAACTTCCGTATTTCATCACTAAACCATAAAAATCAATTCGTCATAGAAAAACTTTCTATAAGAAAATTTGGTAGTGTGCAACGATATCGTGTATGATTATTGTGAGAGTATGCAAACGCAGGTGAAGAGCCATAAATCAGATGAACAAATTTATCTGCATTTGAGGGGAATCATCTGGCAGATGAAGAATCAGATGGGGAAATTTGAACTGCAGAAGACGATAAAATTCGTAGGATGATTGTTTCTCCCTTTCTGTTTAACTAAATTTTGCATAAGTGCATCCCATACTTTTATCAGAATAGGATGTCGGCTGTGTGGAGATTGGCCTTTAGTGTTTTTCAACCCAATTCCAAATTTCAGGTCGATCTTCCAAAACTACATGTAAACGTAGTAACGGATAGGTATTTTCAAATTTAGAATACTAATTATCCCATATGAGGTCATTTATGCGTTCAAATTTTGTACGAATCTTATACAAACTTAGACAAACTTCTTAAATATTTAAGCTAGTTTAAACTAAACTAAAATTTTACAATTTGCCCTCAAATAATAGTAGTTGTAAATTTGACCATATCCTCCATATGCCCCTATGAAAATATTAAATAATATTGTTCAAAAGTAGCTGAATTAAATCGTACAAAAGGCGTACAAAAGTTTTCCAATCGTGGGACGCTCTGTATATGATAATACAAGGAAGATGATATTAGTGTTTTCTAAGTTCGCTAACAGAAAGCAATAAAATGTACGGGAAATACTATCAAGCTAATCCGAGGATTTACATTTGTGGAAGTTCTTTCTTATTATCTAACTTAAATTTGTAATAAATTCAAATTTTCTTTTAATTAAACTAATTTAGCTATTATTTTAAATATATTTATTTCATATTTGTTTTTGAAATTTAAGAAAACAGAAAAAATATACAAGAGGCAAATATTTACGAATTATTTGGTTATATATAAAAAAAAAAAAGTTAAAATGAAATTTCATTATTTTAATTTTGTTTTTTTTTTAAATTCTGATATTTTTTGTGACTCCGTTTATTTATTAAAATACCATGAATCGCACACAGTTATATAATATTGGTCCAATTTTTTACGTTACTAAATTCAAAATTGTTCGGTAAACTTTTATATAAAGTACATTACACAGGGTCTACACTAGCGTTTATTTCTGGTATGCCAGCAAAATTGGTTGCTAAAAAGCTAGTGTAGATCACCCTGGTATACCAATTCTGATATACCATTTTCGTAGACAGCTCTGGTACACCAATTTTTGACATTTGCATTTAATAAAATGGCGGAAACTAAATTTTTGCGGAGTGAAATTATCAAATTGATAAATATGTTTCGAGAAAAAGAAGAAAAATATAGAAGAATTGATTTTAAAAAAAGGGCATGGGAAGATATTGCCACAGAATTGAATTGGACACGTTAAAGCCAATATTTTGGCTATTTTTATTTTCTGTTCTCGGTTCAATGGCATGTCAGATACTGAATTGGCATACCAGTATTGACCCACATAAAAAAAACTGGTAATATTTTATTTCTGGTAAGCCAGCTGGTATACCAGAAATAAAAGCTAATGTAGACCCTGTGTTAGTGCTCTGTAATCTTTCATTTCTTACGACACACCAAATTTACTGCCAAAATTCTTCGGCACACTGCAAGCCAACATCATACACAAAAAATTTCTGATAAATACGAGATTAGAATAATTATAAAGAAATTTAATTTCATTTATGTACTTTTTAAAAAATCACGATAACATTATGGAGAGAGCCGTGGCCGTTTTTGCGGAGCAAAGAAAAGATATAAATTGCATGGAATAAATATCATAATTCGTCCAATTTTAGAACGAAGTTAGGATGTGTTTAGTTTTTAGGGAAAGCCACAAATTATAAATTTTTAATAAGGGTATTCATCGTTTTTCGTATTTACCGTAAACGTCGTAAAGTTAGTATTTCGTAAAATTTTTGATAGATTTTTGTATGAAAAATTTCGATACGATGCTTTAAAGAGATACGCAACCAAAAGGTATGTTTTTATGCACTATGGTACTACCACATGTAATCATTTCAATATAAATTGATGTGACGTTTGCATCGCTGCAAAGCGAGCCTTATTTTTAATAGTATTTGTAAAACAGACTGTAAATACATGAAATTTTATATCATACAGAGTCATTTTAACAAATACTAATAATAATGAGGCGCTTGCAGATGTACCCAAATTGGAAACTTTCATTATTGTATGCTTTTTGATTACGATTAGTGTTTTGTATATATTATAAATTCTTTTTCATAAATACTATTAAGTATCTGGAATTTTTCCAAAGAAGTATGGTGGCAAATTAAATGTAGGAAATTATCTCCATTTATAGGATATGCTTTTTTGTTGTACACAAGCGAAGTACGAGATGGACTCAAACTTAAACAGATTGAACGCGTATAATATAATTTTATTACACAAATGACTTGGGTTAGGAGTTAAAATGAAGCATCAAAATTTATATTAAAATTTATCGAAAGGACATAAAATCAGTTATATTATCAAAATTATTCTTTATAAATGGATTCTTTTCCAATGGCTCGATGTTTGGAGAATGCCTTTTTGAATGAGCCAGGTTAAAAATTTCAATTTTTTCATACACTTTTAGTAGGATTGATCTTGATTTATCGATTTATTCTGTGTTTAGACTTCCCCTTGATTTATAAGTATGGTAAGAAAAATAAGAATTTCGGTATTTCAACTTTCTACCGAAATCCTTATTTTTCTTACCGAAACTTATAAATTAATTGTAGGGATTTCATATATTTTAACTTCTTACTTTCTTACCATACTTAGAAACCAGTCATTCTTTCTATTAAATTCTAAAAAAAAAAAAAAATTTATAAAGAAAAACGAAAAAAATTATTTGAGTTATCGTTACGTTTTCCGTTCTTATAACGCAAGTTAAATAATATAATGTTATGTAACGTAATGCCCAATTTACGTTACCGAGGCAAGCAAAATAAACCAGCGATGTGAGTGAGATAAACAATCGCTTATGCAAAAACCAATTAGTATGAAAAGTACGGCAAACAGTCCAGGCAAAATTATGTCCAATATATATTGTGAGTGTGTGTGAAATCTTCCTATAATTTTACTATAAATTCTTTGAATATGTCTGAATGTTCCTATAAAATATGTTCTATCGAGAACTTTTATAGGAGCATTTTCAAAAATTCTTAAGTGCCGGATTACACGTCAAGTTTTGAATGGAAAACTACCAAACCGATTAGATGGGGAATGTTTATACCACAGTCTTTTATACAACCTACACAAGGAGTATATTAGTGTGTGTGAGCACAGCATCACTCGACCTTAAACCGTCAAATTGTTAGGATCTACTATTTTACTATTTCCTATGTACTTTTAGATTGTGATTACCTGTTGACGGTCAGTAAGCGAATGGCGCGCTTGAATTTTCAATTTTTTTCGAAACCGACACAAACAGTGACTCTTGTTTGTGTGCGTAAAAAACCCCGTTGCGCCAACATTTCGAGAGGTAGATCATCTGCCTCACCCCCAACCCACCGATACCTATGTCTGCGGTAGAATTCTACCCAAAAAACACCGCGTGTAATCCGGCACTAACCACACTCAAAATTATCGAATATATATTATAAAGTTGAAACAAGGACACCAAGGAAGTTTGTTTGAAATGTTTTTTTAATATGAATTTTTACGAAATGTTCTTTGGTTTTAATACGGGACAACTTTTAAATTTTGAAATATATTTTTTTTCTTGTCAAAATGAGAATTGACCATAAAAATTGGTGGCGCTCATACGTGTGAGGTATATCGTGCACTATTTCTGCCGCATGTAAATTTGAATTATGCCATATCTCACTCACATCGTTGGTTTTTTTTGCATACCTCGGTGATGTAAATTAGGCATAATTTTGATAAATAACGTTAATTCATTTCGCTATAATGTTACGTTACGAATAACGTTAAACTATTTATATATAATTAAAATAATTATAATTATTTTTCTTCTATTTTTTTAAATCTACACGAACAAAAACAACATTTCTTCTTTTATAATAAAGTAAACATATATAAAAACTATTTAAAAAATATACTTAAATCGAAAAGAATATTGCACACTTGTTTTTTTTTTTTTATAAATTGATCTTACTTATATTAAATTTTCTATGTAACAACGGTAAATATAAAGTAAATTCTCAAAAATACATAAAAATATATAAAATTGAAAAACTTGACTCTTTTATATTTATAATATAAAAATTTGTATTAAACTATACTTTCCTAAAATTCCTTGAAAAATTTCCACATAATTTTTATGTAAAAAATAATTCCATATAATGTTTGGCATCAGGCGATGTTTCAATCGCAGGACTGATATTTCTCTGCAATTTCATTATCGGAGAAGGATTAGTAGATGTTACTGGATTAGCACGAGGTGATAACAACATACTGACTTTAGCCGTCTTTTTATATCCTTCGATTAATTTCGTATCTATATTGAGTAGTTGGCCGGAAGTAGTATAATTACCTGTAGTTGGAGGCGGAAATTGAAGGTGAAACTCTGTCGATGGTGTTGTCGGTCCTGTTACTGTTGTCACAAGTAATGCCTGTGAAGTAGATCGTACACCACGTGACGACTGATATGATGTTGGAGGAAAAAAAAACAATCGAAAAAACTATGTGGAAAGGTTTGATTTTTTGTTTTGTTTTTTCTTTTTGAATTTAATGACTTAATAAAAACTGTCTATTGATACCTGCAGGAGAGAGTTAGAATACAAGATAAAAAAATATTCAGACAATGAGATTTAGGAAATTATATGATATAAATGCACCTGCTGTATAGCCCGCCCCATTTATTCAATGCTTCACATATGCTTTAAGGGTGGAAAATAATTTCAGAGAGAAATTCAAATGAAATGAAAATAAATTTTAAATAATTATAAAAAGTACACAAAATAGATTTGCTTTTAATATACATATCGATAAGCAGGACTTAGTTTTTTTTAAAGTTAGAGTTCTTAGTTTTCATTAATTACAAAACGGACAGCTTTGTTTTTTGTTAGTTACATATAGAAAAGACTCGTTTGAATAATTTAGATACCAACCAAAAAAAACAAAAGAAAAATGACCTAAAAAATGGCCTAAAATCTGGAATATCAGAAATTCAGATTTGGCAGGTCTTGCCATGGGTGCTAAAATAATATAAAAGTGCAAAAAAAAGTATGTTTATGTTTTGTAATTGCCCTGTGCATATAAATAATAGTAAATATAAAATAATGTGTGTACTTATGCATATATATAGATATTTATACATTTTTACTTACCAAAGCAGCTGTTTGATGATGCGGTGGCAGATTTGATGCAATATGAGCGGGTGGTGGAGGCGGTCCATAATAAGTTGTAGGCGATACTGGCGGACTAGGATATCCCCAATAAACAAATGGTTGCGGATAGAATGCATGAGATCGATGAGATGGTGATAGAATAGCTGCTGGGGGACCAAATGGTTGATATGCACCATATGGTGGTGTTACTAAGGAAATTCCAAAAAAAAATATAAAAAATTATTTACAAAACTAGAGATTCTATGAAAAAGAAATGTAATATTTTTTTTAATATATAGTTTCCATTTCTAAAAAAAAAAAAATAAATAAATAAATAAAACTTGAAAATCACTAAAGCGTTATTTCTGTGATTTTTTGCTAAAACTAATTTAAAGTTTATTTTTCATTAAAAAAAAAAAAAAAAAAAAAAAACTACTTGTAATATAAATATAAAAACAAACACAATATTACCTTATTTAATGATAATTAAAATGAGTTAATTTAGAATTCAAGACAAATATAAAAAAAAAAATAATAAAATGAAACACTCACCGTTTAAAACCATTAACTTTTGTTTAATATAAAATAATTTTTTTTTTTTTTTTTTTTTTACCACTGCCCAATCACCACAATTTAAATGCTTTTTTTTTTAATTTTTCGTCCCGGATTTTCATTTCTATATAATTAAATTATTTTCCAATCGACATTTATAACTTTTTTTTTCCACACTCAAAATGAAAATATAAAATATGAACAACTGGGAAACCAGCCAAGAAAATTGAAAATATAGTTTAGGAGAAGAGTAAACAAGTATTTTATATAGAGAGCAAAAAAAAAAAAAAAAATTTATGAAAAATCATCTGCCATTTTGTTTTTTTTTTTTTTTAGAAAAATGTAAGAAAAAAATTTTTTGTGTTAAATAATAATCCCATATGTAATAATGAAACAAATATAATCTATGAATATATGTAAGCGATTATTCAAAACGAATATGTTTTTTATTAAATAAATATATTTTCAAAAACCCCAATAATAATAAAATACATATATATATATTATTTTAGATTATTAAATTAATACATTTTGCTTAAATCAACGACTTTTAAGGTAAATTATTCACCAAAAGCGTAGGAGCCCATTTTGGAAGCGTGGGGAATTTTGTAAAGTGACAAATAATTGCCGTTTTTATATCGCACGTATAAAATAATTTGTCACTTGAAAGTGATAAAGTGTTAAAATGAAGTGACAGTTATTTAACTGTCTTAATTGTTTGACAGCTATCGCGTTTGAAAACACTAAGGTAATAATAACTGTCAACTTTACGGAATTCCAAAATAACCAACTGTTTTATTACTATTATTGTTATTTAATATTATTTTTCACGTTCTTACAAAGAAAAGAAGACATTACTTTGATCAAAAGTTAACCCCACGACTCCATTGGACTTATTTCAAGACTTGTTTTCAGTCGGATTGAAAAAAAAGTCCAATTTTTCGAGTCTCCACAAGACTTTTTTTCAGTCGGACTGAAAGAAAAGTCCAATTTTTCGAGTCGTACTAGAGTACTTGAATAATCACTTACTAATATTCGTAGTGTGTTTTTAAAGGGTTTTTTTTTACATTGTACTTATGTGGTTAAATGCCAAATAAAACTTCCGAAAATTAATTAGCGATTAACCAAAAAAAAAAAAAATGTAAAAATTAGACCCTATCCACGCTTTTGAAAATTAACCCTAGTGAGCCGCCACTACTGATGAAATCATATTCATTCAATATGGACTCTGATTGAGTGATGATGGCTCATCATGATAAATTTTCGAAAGCGCAGTATATGAGACTATATTCATATGAGGCATTTATGTACCCGTGCTAAAACATTACCACTTCGGCATCTGAAATGTCAAGGATAGTGATCCCAGTTAAAAAGAAACATAACTATTAAAACAAATTGTTAAAGAAAGAAACTTTTTTTTTATACCATGTTATGTTATGTTATTTTAAAACTGTGGAGAAATAACATCAAAGCTCCAGTCGTACAATCATTAGAAACGTGTTCTTTCTTTGAACTATATATATATATATATATATGTTTTAACAGTTAATACAAACTCCTTCGATTTATCACGGCGACGGTTATCCAGCTAGCATTTTAGGTCTCAGTTACATGCCTTCGATGGAAAGAGTAATTTAACTCTTTTTTTTACCATAACAGTTGCAAGTATGTAGCAGCGACTTAAAATGCTACCTGGATACTTTTTTATATTGTACGTAAACAAATCTTACCACCTGAACAACTCTTAATACGGAAATGAATAAATGAGTTAGTTACATATAAAAAAAATATATATATATAAAATATATAGCTTTTGAAGAGACAAACCACAGTATATAAAATACGTTGTAAATAAAAAAGAAGTTGCCCAAAAAAATATGGTACGATTGTTATTAATTAAATCAAAATTTATGCAATTTATGGGTTTGATTGTAAATATTATATTTTTATACTTATTGGCATTTTGCCAGAGACTCTACATAAATTTCACCTTTTGCCCACCAACGTGAAAAAAATTCATATAGAACTAATAAATTCTTACTTTGAGCAACTTTCTACGTTAATACTAAATGTAATTTTTTTTTATATGCAAAAACACCAAACCCAAAACAATAATGATTGATTCGAAATAATCGAATTTTTGTGTGCAGTCCTCATCATTTTTTTGTTCGTTCATTGTTATAGGGAGGAAGGAACAAAATTTCACTGGCAATTTATTTTAATTAAATTAATAACAATATAAGATATACAAATATATAAATTACAAATATATATATATGTCTATCTTATTTATATCGAGTACAAAAAAAAAAAATGCTTGAAAGCAACACATCAGCTAGCCATCTATCTCACGGAAAGAGTAACTAAAACTTACAACGCAATATTTTTACATTATCGTTTCACAGAGATCGTTTATTAAAGATGGCAATCGGATGTGAGTCAGGGCCGAACCCTTAATATATATAGGGTGATCCAATTTGAGTTGGCAGCACTGTAAATCAAGCAGCTGTCGTTAAGCACTTGTTTTCAAAGTGTCAAATGTCAATTTGCAACAACACATTTATGAAATGAATCGCTTAACCACCGCTCATCAACGTGTTAAAATTGTTCAACTGTTCTACATAAATAACAATTCTGATTTATCAAAGAAAATCCTCTTCTCTAATGAGGCACATGCCAACCTCTCTGAGTGTGTTAATTAGCAAAATTGCTACATATGGGGAGATGAAAATCATCATGAGATTCACGAGATACTATAACATGACCAAAAAGTGTTTGGTGCGCATTGTGGTCAGGTGGCGTCATTGGGCCTTAATTTTTTGAAAACGATCAGGATCAGACTGTAACAGTCAATGGTGAGCGATATAGGCGCGTGATAACTGATTATTTCTACCACGAAATCGAGGATATTGATGTGGTCGCATTATTTCATGTTTTAATGGCGTGAACTGGCCGCCAAGATCATGAGATTTAACGCCGTTAGATTTCTTTTTGTGGGGTTACGTTAAAAGTCGTGTCTACGTCAACAGAGCCGTAACGTTGGCGCACCTTAAAAACAATATCCGCCAAGTTATTGCCGGGATACCGCCCGAAATTTACGAAAAAGTCATCGAGAATTACATCGAAAGGATCGGCTGCTGCAGAAGGTCCAGAAGCGACCATTTAATTGATATCATGTTTCATAATTAATGAAATACATACATAACATTTGTGATTAACAAAATAAAATAAGTATGTTTCGTTAAATTTGTGTGTTTTTTTTGTTTTAAAGTTTAGAAACTAAAGTTGGATCACCATGTATATCTATTTTCAAAAAGTGGTACGTATTTCATCTTGATATATAACCAAATAAGAAATATCAAAGGAAAAATGGCGGCGAAGTATTGCCATTTTTATAGTATTTATTTTTTGTTCGCACAAAATTACTCCAAATTTGCTATAAAATTTTCTTTTTTTTTGCGTAATTAATTTTATCCCAACACCAACAAAAATTTAAATGTAGGACACAGTTTAAAAAAAAATAAAAAGTCGAAGTAACTAAGTTCATACATATGTATATGTGTATGCAACAATATCCTTGATTTTCCCTTTAATTAATTTTTGTTAACCTTTTTTTTTTTGATCAATTGGTTATTTTTTTTTGCCACTAAGCTCTAAAAACGTACATTAATGAATGTTCTAACTTACACACACACATCAAGAATTTGTTTGTAAATAAGCACCACCCTTTATTATTTAATATACTATTTTTTTTTTTTTTTTTTTTTGGAAAAAGGGAAATTGCAATATTTTTATATATGCAGACATTTTTTTTTTTTTTTTTTCTTCGCGTTTTGATGGATAATATAAAAAATTTTTAAGATTTCCTCGATTTAAGAAGAAAAAAAAAAGTTTATATAAAATTATAGGTTTTTTGAAAAATTTTGATGAGGTTTAATTATTAACTCAAAATTTACATTTAACTAAACACTAAACTATAATATTTTTAAAAAGCTTTTATAAAATATATTAACGAAAAAAAAAAAATAATAATTCAAGAAAATATATATATCTGCGGGATTCGGATAATTTTTTTTTTTTGGAGGGAAGGAAAAGGATCGCAATATTGCATCCAACTTCTTTTCTTGTAGAAATAAATATTTTTTTTTCCAAAATTTTAAATAAACTTTTGGCTAATTAATTAATTCATATCTTTTTCAATAATAATAATAATAATAATAATATTGAATGAATAAAACCCATTCATGATTGTTGCATCATTTATTGGATGAACAAAAAAAAACGTTTTGTCATTATAAGGCTTCAAGGTAAGTTCAATTCCGATTATATATGTAAGTTATTAATATAATTCGTTAAACATTTTACACACCTGGTGGATGATAAAAAGATGGAAATATAGCGCTAGGTGGACGAATTAATGACCGTTTCGGTGCACTAACTGCTGAGTGATCGTGGTGAAATGCATTGTCATAGCTGCGTTTGACCGAATTTGGTAATGTTTGTTGAAATGAATGACTTATACCACCAGGCGTTGCTAACGATAATGAAGAGATAGGGGAGGGCATAAGCCCCAAATGTAAAGGATGAATATACGATCTCGGCATAAAGAAATATTGTGGACCAGCCGATGGTCCACCTGTATGTTGTAATCCCATAGTAGGTCCAGTTTGTGGAGGTAAGAATGTTAAATTTGGATACATAAGATGTTCATTATGGGCGGCTG
The DNA here is from genome assembly GCA_963422695.1 of Xylophagus ater. NCBI lineage: Eukaryota > Metazoa > Arthropoda > Insecta > Diptera > Xylophagidae > Xylophagus > Xylophagus ater. The sequence goes on from OY730478.1 coordinate 41,548,912, forward strand.
CAGCTGCAGTTTGTCTTGCTAGAAGATTTTGTTGAGCAATAAATTGAGCCTGCTGCTGAGCTAGAAAAGCTGGTGATGGAGGAGGTATGGAAAGAGTTAAGGGTGAAGGTGCATGTACAGCTGATGCCGACTGTATGGGAAGCGTATGATGAGATATATGAGTAGCAGAAACTGCGGGATGATGTGAATGCACATAATGCGAATGTTGGCTTGGTAAATGGGGATTGTGATGAGCCACAGATACAGTAGGAGGAATTTGTGCAACATTTGTCGATGTCACTTGTTGTATTTGCGGTAACATACCAGGTGACAGAAGTGGAGGTTTTGTAGAATTGACTGGAGATTGTATGCCTCCATTTAGTACCAAATTCATGTCATCGCCTGAACATTGAAAGACTTCGATATATCTATATTTTTTACCAAATATCATGAATTGATTGTGTTTCTGTTGTGCTGATGCTCGCGCAGCTTCCTCTGAATCCATTTGAATAAATGCTTCACCACTTGGCTGACCCTGCAATCAAAAATGTAAAAAATGTTTTAGATAGTACAACTGACTTGGATAAGGGTTGTTACCTGAGCATTATACACCATATGAACCCCTTGATAGAGTATATTTTTGGCAAAATCTTCTAAAAAATGTAAAATGTGTTCAACTTTTGCCTCATAAGGAAGACCACGTAGTCTAATGCAATTTTTTGTTGTACCAGACGTAATTACATGCTGAAAAAATTTTCCTATAATCAAGATACTATTACTAAAAATATAAATTCACAAACTTGTGGCAAAAATGGCATTTGTACAGCAGGCAATTGAGCTATTAAAGGAGGTTGTGGAGGATCATACGTTTTTGGATCCATTGATCGATTTAAAACCTATGCAATATAAATTTTTTTTTAAAATTATATATATCTATACGTATATAAAATATTTACTTGTTGGACTTCCGCTGTCGTCGAACGAAACAATTCAATATATCTTTGACCTATCGATTCTCTGTGCCGAGATAACGCCTTTGGAGCATCTGATTCACTTGAAAAAAGAACAAAAGCATCTCCAGTTGCTCGACCATCTGGTTTTTTAACAAATAATACTCCATCATTTCCGTCAAGGACATGACAAGGATTCTCTCCGATTGAAAAAAAATCCAACTATTACGAAAAACAAAGAGATATATTTAATACTTATATCACTTTCTATAAGAAGAATAAACAAAATAAGTATATTATATTTTACTTACAACTTGTTTTGCTGTACAATCATAAGGAAGACCACGCATTCGGATTATTACTTGTGCACCTTTAGATAGAAATGTTTGGGCTTCATTTGAAGCACCTCCAGCTACTGCTAGAAAATCTTCTCCAGTTGCTCGATACACTTCAATGTATCGAAGACCAATATGATGTTTATGACGTTTAAGAGCCATATCGCGATGCTCTTGAGATATAAAACGAACAAGAGCTTCACCGTTTCGACGTCCTAACGGAGACAAACAAAGTGCAACACCACCTCTGGTAATGGAGAAATATAGAATAAAGTTATTATAAGAAAGCCTTTTTCAAATATATGTATATTGGATCTTTTAACAAATATAGTGGTATTTTTGATTCAATTTTGTAAATCATTTTCATATAATGCAACAAAATTATGACATTAGTATATGGATTGACGTTTTCTGAGTCTAAGGACTAGAAATAACTAATCTGGCGAGTGTTTTGAGATACTAATGAAACTTGTGAACGAAAATATTCTGGTAAATAGGGACACCACTGTATTTTTTTTTTTACATATAATTTATTTTACATACTTTGCAACGTTAAGTCCAATAAAAAATTTTGCAATATCTTGATCGCTGCTTTGCCAAGGTAACCCTCTCGCTCGAACTATGCACGAACCATCAATTTCGTCATCAATTGAACTGGAAAAATATAATTTATAAGAAATGAAATACAGCAAAAAACTCATCGAATTTTTAAATATTTTTAATTTAAATATAAACTTGAATCTTATTATTATTAAAACCACATATATAGGAAAATGATAATGGCTTTTCTATTTTTTCTGCTATACAAATGCAGTACTAGAAATATAATTACAGAAAATTATAAATAAGAAACCATTTTCGAAATTTGATTATAGTAGTGGGTGAAAAAAAAAGCATTTTTAAAATATTTATGTTATTATTTTGCGTAAATAAGGTAAGTGTCTCAATTATCAACCTAGTTAGGTTCGTATTATCAAAAAAACATATGAACCGCTTATTTTAAAAGGGGTTTAAGTTTGGTTTAAAAAAAAAAAATTAGTTAAGCACGTTATTTTTATAAATTAATCTAGTAATTTCTTTTCAAAACAATTTAATAGTTAGTTATTGATCGCAAAAAGTCCGAAAAAAACAAAATACATTTGAACTGTCTAGTCTAGTCTAATTTGTATTGGAATTGGAATTTTAAAAAAAATGCTCATGACTCAAAATCAAAAAGACTTTACTTAAACGACTTTCAAAATATATAAATTTTTCTACCATATTTTTATCTATAAATGGATATTAAAATTTCTTTAAAGCTTGAGCTGTCAATAAATGGGATACTAATCATATATATCTTTTTTTGCCATTTAAATGCTATTTTATTATTGCATATTCAAATCAGGATTAAATTGGAAACCTTATGGAAAATGAATAAGATTATGATACAGATTTTTTGAGGTTCTTATCGCAAAAGGTCAATTGAAACGACTTAATTTATTGATAGAGAACCATAAATTTTCAAGTAAATTGTGAACTTAATACGAGTTCTAAAACTGACTAAAAGAATTGCAAAAAAAAAATCTATAAAAATTATATTCCGCAAAAAATATGTCACATGTTTATAAGAATTTTAGCCTAAACAATGATATTTAAGTTTTTCTTTTCCCAATAATAATATATTATACTTACGACAATTTTTGTAAACATTATTATATAGATTTTATTTTATAGAAAAATATATAACAAATATGCTTGCACAGAAAAACCAGAAATAATATATACAATAACTTGTTTAGAAACGTACTTAACTGCATTCAAAACTATTAGAAATATACTAGCACCTACATTTATATTATGAAGTCAACTAAACCTATCTGGCTTATCACTAAAGTAGCGATGCAAAAGTACAGAAATAAATTCATTTTATTATTACACATACAAATAAAACGATTGATAACATTGCCATCTATAAAAAAAGGCCAATGTGCTAACAGAGGAAACGTCATAAAACTACGATGGATTTAAAGAGAAAAATACCTATATAACTAACCAAAAAAGATAGAAACGTAAAATCGGCCTTTAGTAGATAGTATCAATTTTCATAAGGGGTACTTACTTCCACCATTGGTGAAGCTGAAATAAAGTATTCATGCATTCTCATTATGTTTACGCATTCCACTCTAGCAGCAGGCATAGTATGTTTAAGGACAAGCAAGTATCATGCAAATTTTGAATCAAATTGGTTTATAACTAAATCCGAAATCTTATGGTCATATTGATCTGTTTTTACAATAACAACTTCTCCAACAGATCGAAGGTATGACCAATTTGATTCTAGGACAGTTCACATAAAATCACATTGCTTTTCTGTGAATTGTTTTTCTGTGAATTGTTTTTCTGTGAATTGTTTTCTGTGAATTGTTTTCTGTGATTTGTTTTTCTGTGAATTGTTTTCTGTGAATTGTTTTTCTGTAAATTGTTTTTCTGTGAATTGACCGGTTACCGACCAATTTATACTCTAAATTTCAAAAATATCAACAAATATGTGGTGTGTTAGTTAGCATGTAAAACGAAGGACGAAACAGACATTGGCTACGTTTACACCGACAAATTTTTAAGTCACCTAACTAAAAGTTAGGTTTGGGTCAGACGTGTTTACACCGTACTAGACCTAAGTCTGAAACAACGTCATATTTGAACATTTATAAAACTTGGATATCAAGAAATCAGCTGTTATCTGTCAAAAATTCTTAAGTCGATTTAAATTTAAGGTAAGTCTGCAATTTAAGTGGCCTAACCTAAGTTACTTTGGGCGTGTTTACACCGTCATATTTAGGTCGACCTAAGCACTTAAGTCTCGGTGTAAACGTAGCCATTGAGACCATTTCCCAATGATACAAACGATCATAAAGTAAAATAACATTAAAATAAATGGTTCATTTGTTATTCCGCTTTTAATATTCTTGGTTTTTATACGTCATTACTACTAACATTACCGCCTTTGGTTTGAAACAGCACTGTCATGTAAACTTCGAATTTTAAAAATATTTTGATTGTATTAATGATAAAATATGCTTTATTAATCAAAAAAAAAAGCTATATTTTGCTGAGTTATGCATGAAATTGTTCGTTCATATAGAAATGAGTACAACAACTACCAATAATTATTAGAATATGAATTTTTTATAATTATACAATATTTAATTACATCGAAACTTGAATTTTTGAATTTTAGTACTCTGTTTTTATAGTATTTGTTTTTTTTTTAAAAAAGTACCAAAATAGTTTTTTTTATAAGTTTCCTTTTTCTATTTACTTATCATCGTACATACAACATATATTTTCAATCTTTGTATAACACGATTCTTTACTTACACGGATTCGATTAAACGCGATTTCAAATAATATAACGCGAATATGGAGTATCTATATAGCATGATTTTGAATAATACAATGTTATACAATTGATGGGATTTTACACCTGTAATATATTTAATATATTTAATATATTCTATAAACTAAATCTTACCAAATTCCAGGTTCTAGATTCAAATTTACAATTTCATTAGCTTCAAATTTATGTCCTAGAAAAAAAGAGAAAAAAAGTTTGCTTAAAAAATTTCTTTTGAAAATTTAAATAAAAACATTTTTTCACCTGCTGCTAGAAGAGTTTGTATTACAGTTACCATATCACGGGATTCTTTGATATAAAAATCTGCATCTTCATATGTAGTCAGTCCCAATTCTAAAATATGAATTTTTCTGTTTAAAGAAAGACGCTAATCTCGTATTCAAAATATTTGTTTATAAGAAAATATTTAAATTTTTCTGATATATTCTTGACCAAGTCTCACAGTTATTAATATAATTTAATTTAATAAGTATTGATGTAATTGAAGCTGCAGTGCACTCTAATCACAAGTTCGTTGTTAATAAATATTTATTTTTATACATTTTAATAAAAATATCGTTTGACTAAGTTGGCTTACACGAAGGAATGTTGAGCACATATGCATATCGCATAGTCACCCTCTATCCTTATCTTAATCTGTTTTGGACGAGTGTGAAACTCAAGCGCCTGATTAAAAAGCCAATACATATTTATAAATCTATGATTATGGTTTTATGTAAATAACCGATAAGTAAAAGAAGTAGAAATCTAGGTATATGTATACTGTAAGAATTTGTTTATTATGATGCGTTTTCCATACATATTGTATTATGTAAACTGATATGATTTTATGATTTATGAAAATCCAGATTTGAATTTACTAGTGCCGACATCTATTTGTTAAAACTTGAATTTTGTTAGATTAGTGCTGCCAGAATTATGTTTTTTTTTAAATTATAGCAATTAGCTTGTTTTTTTTTTTTAGTTTTTGGTTAGGTTGAGGATCGCGCAAAAATTTAAATAATTTTCATTATTTGTTTTTAAATCAAATTAAAAATAACCAATAACTTACCATTTTTCATATCCGATATGCTTAGTGGCAATGGAGGCAATGTTGGCATTTGTGGCAATTTTTTAATGTCTTTTACAGGAACCAAAGCTCTTGATAAATCAGCAGACTTATATCTGACATATTCTTTTCTTAGATCACTGAATTTGTAATAGTATGATGGTAGATTTATATCTTTACTCCATGCTTCTGGATGTAAGCATTGTCGGATCGGCAATTGTCCATCAGTTATTAAACGGAAGTTTGGTGAGTTAGGATCAATCGAAAGTGACCGGATATAATCATCAAACTAAAAAAAATTAAGATTTATATATAATTGAATTTACTAAAATTTTATGAAAAAATGATAAGCCCCTAATAAAATAACTTCACTTTTGCAAGAATTATTAAAAGTTTCAAATAACCTATAGTGTCTCTGGAAATTAATGAATCGCATTATGTATTAAAACATACTATATAGTAACTGAAAATCGGCCCATAGCCGAAATGGGAGAGAAAAACGGTTAAAAGTAACAATATTTCAAGGTTTTTTCTTCATAACTTTGTTTCCTCTTTTCAAAATTTGCTGGTAACCCAGACCCTGATAGCATAAGTCTAGCCTGCCAATTTTATTCAAATCGGTGTATCAGTTTTTAAAGTACATCAAAAAAACTTTAAACTTAAGTTATTTCTCCTAGGATTATTTCTTTCTACACTATACTGGGACCGATTTTACTGAAATTTAACAGTATCGTATGTAGTTAAGCAACATAATTAATTTAAACAAAATTGGTTCACAAATTTTGCAATTAAATCCGAAAACCATATCTAAAAACGATAAAACTTTCCGGTCACCCTGGTTTTTGCTTAGTAACTTCGATCAATTTTGTAAGTTAAGTAATAATCAACTTACTTTCTAAATTTTAACAAAATCGGATAACGCATTTTTGAGTTATCTTGTACACGGACGAACAGACCTGAAGGTAAATCTGGTCCATGCCAACACGCAGATATATAGCACAAATTTATATTCCGAATTGCAACCAAATTACTCAAAGGATTATCGTGTACACGAATTATCGAAATAACTTTTTACAAGCCAACTATATATTCTTGATGTTCTATCTATACCAGGGGTAGGCAAAAGCCGGCCCGCGGGCCGGATCCGACCTTTTTGCTTACTTTTGCTTACTCTCATAAAGCGGATGGTCGGCTTACTACATAGAATTGAACGTGTACTCCTCTCATTCTTCGAGGGATGACAGGTCGCAGCACGCGTACTGTTCATTTTGATTGATTGGATCATATTTCTTTAAAAATTATGAGACATATTTTACTGGGCACAAATTGCTCGCATATACACCTAAGTAAGACAATTTATTATTACTATTATCTTTTATTAACTGTCAAATTTTTCTGTCCAAATGCTTTAAAATGATACTTATAGTGTTTTTGTCAAAAAAATTTCTTGGACAGGGAAACTCCACCCAAAACATTCGCGTGTGCACAGCGTACGCGGTATAGTCCTCCGGCCCGGGAGACATTTTGAAAATTTCATTTTGGCCCGCGCTTAAAAGTATTTGCCCGCCCCTGATCTATACCATAGGACGGTATGCAATTTGTTTATAAGAGAAAGTTAACCAGTTTGCCATACGTTATTTAAATTGTTTATTAAACCTCATTCCGCATACAGGTAAGTATATTTAAATATTAGAATTCGAAAAATTTGCGTATATTTAAGAATGTAGATCTTAGTTTAGTTTAGTTCAATAAAATATCCTTGAATATCCTTCAATTTTCATAAAAATAATTAATAGTATTTGTTTTTAGATGTATGCGCAAATTAATCTAAGAAAAATTTGATACACTGATTCATTGATGAGTTAGTTCATTGCTGTAGAGAAATTTTAGGGTGAAAATTTTCTACTAAATCGGTGCTAAAACCAACCAAACACATAAATTTTTCACGTATAATGATTTGATTAAAGTGCTTATGGATTCGCATTATTTGAAGAAAACAATAGCCAAATTGCTCTTTGAAAAGTAAAACAATATTTTTAGGTGTCAATCTTAATCAATAATTGGATCTTACCTGTTCAATAACTTCTTTTAATGGTCTTCCTGCTGTTTGAGCTATTGCTATTGGAATTTCATTGCATGTCTGAGAGTCTGGATTTGCTGGTAAAATAGCTTCGTCTGACCTGTCGATACCAATCGATCCTAAAGGTCTGACCAAATACTGTTGTACTCCAATTACCTAAAATTTAAATTTAAATTAGATTTATTTATTAAAATTTCGAATTTAAATTTACTATTGTAGGAGTTTTAAGGGTTTTGTTTTAAATAGTTTAATACAAATAATTAGCTTTGAATGCTTTAAATACAAAAATGGGAAGGTTTATAACGAGAAATTGAAACAAAAATATTGGTGAACTTCTTTAGTACACTAGTTTAAGTACTAGAGATTGCTAGTAGCCTCGAGTTCAACTTTGGGTTCGGGCAATATTCACATTTTTTCAATTTCCGACACTATATCTTATATATAATAATCAATATAATAATTAATAATTAATAATTAATAATTAATAATTAATAATTAATAATTAATAATTAATAATCAATAATAATTTTAGAGCTATATTCAACTTTAGGTATAGATACTTACATTTTTATATGCCCTATGGCAGGTATATTAATTTTGTCCCTACATTTGTCACGCACACAAATAATTAAATATCGGAGGCTATATATGTGTAAGAGACTCACAAAAGTTATGTCTGTCCACATAATAACTCAAAAACACGTTCTCTAATCTTTAAGGAAATTTGGAACATAGGTTGGCCGTTCCTTAACTCAATTTGGTATTGTATAGGGTAGTTCAAATGGGACACTACAAATGTTTTCCAATAGGGACGGCGAACCACGCAATATTTTTTTTTTGTTTTTTTCACATTTATGCTCGTGAATAGTTGCCATCATCATGGAGCAGTACACACTTAAACAACGTTAACAAATTATTAAAATTCATTATCGAAATTCGGTCGCCGCAACTTTAAGAGCCGATTTTCATTGAAAAATCATCTTCAGTGATGATGCTCATGTTTGGCTAAACGGATTTGTTAACAAGCAAAATATGCGTTATTGGGCAGGCTGCAACCTACACATTCTTGCATGCCCAAAAAATAAGTTTGTGGTGTGGAGGTGTCATTGGGGCATATTTTTTCGTTGATACTGAAAACCGCCACGTTACAGTTAATGGAAATCGCTATCGAACCATGCTAACTGATTATTTTAGGAATGAATTTCGTGATATGGACTATATGGACAATATGTGGTTTCAACAGGACGGTGGCATTTGCCACACAGCGAACGTTACAATCGATTTATTGAAAGGTAAGTTTGGTGAGAGTGCTATTTCCAGAAATGGAACGGGAAATTGCTGCAATATTGGCCGATTTTTGGGAAAATTGGATTCAACGACTGGACTTTTGAAAACGGGCTCGTGGAGGTCATGCGAAGGGAATTGAATTCCATACATAATTGCATAGAATGTGCTTTAACATGAAATAAAAAATTCATTGATATCTCAAACCGTTTTTGTTTTATTTAAAAAAAATATTTGTAGTGCCCTTATTGCAAAATCAGCCCGAAGGGTTGTGGTTTTTCGCATTTAGTTCAAAAATTTGTGAATCAATTTAGGTAGATTTTATAAGTTTTGATTTCAACAATATTATCATTTTTTTTTTTTTTTTAATTCAATTTCTTAATAAACGAAAGGGCCTAATTAATTTCACGTATATTTAAGTGGACTAATCAAAAACTTTCTAAAAGATAAAAATTTTTGGTTTTTTGTTCATTTCATTTCATTTTTGACCAAAAACCGGTCTTCAGCATATTAACATTCTCTAAATCCATAATATCAGTCGTTTATCGCGTGAAGTTTGCTGGTTTTTTTGGTGTCATAGTTTGCCAGCGATTTAAATATCGAATATTATAATGTCTTCGCATTTATTTAAATTAAACAAAAAAAAAAACTAGGTGTGATATAAGTATACATGCTCTATCGTATAACGTATAAAAGGATAAAATTTTCATTTAACAAAATTAAGGATATTTTGGTAATAACTTTGAGAAAATGACTGGCCATGAAACTATATATACAAGTTATATGTATACTATCTAGTAAATGACTTGAATTAAAAGAAACTCATTATATAATTAAATTAAATACAATTTAGCTATTATTGAGTTCTAAGTTCAAAATTATATAAACGTAATTTATTCACTATTCAGAATTGCATTTCGAATCATGTATATATTAATATTTATACGCAGTTTAAAGTTCAATTTTTGTTTAAAAAGTTAAATTGGATAGAAAAAGTGGAACCCATTTACGTAAGCATTAAAGATGTAATAATGTTATCAAAACATACAAAAACTTAGTTAATAATTAATTATATAATAGGATATTTGCAAAGATTTTATATCATCTTGAACATTCAGGTAAATTTACTTATGTTTGTTTTCTTTTCTCGCACATAAGAAAATTCTAAACAATTGTGTATTTCCAAACACAACACTTTTCTACGTTCTGCAAATGAATTGGTTTCATCATAATTTTTTCACAATGGCTCGAGGGTACTACTACCTTCGGTACCAACATATCGCCCCAAGTTGGACTGTGTAGTACTCCTAAAACGCCAAACAATAACAACAAAATGCTATTCTTGTTTAAAAAAAAAATGTCCATATTAGAAATTCTTAAAGTTTGATCTTTAAAAAAGGGTAGAATAGGTATAATACAAAATCTATCGTCAAAGAACCCCGTACAGCCGTATACAAGGGACTGCAGACTAGCATATTTGGTTGTTGTACTATAGTTGTATAGCAATTAAAAACGATAATGTTTTATGATCATGCCAATGATCTTTTATAACTATCGCTTTCTGAACAAGGCCAAGGACTAAAATGAGAGGTTGAAATCAGATATTTTTTGACATATCTCACCAGGCAACTCCATTTGACTTATTTCAAGACTTATTTTCAGTCTGACTGAAAAAAAAGTCTTGTGGAGACTCGAAAATTTGGACTTTTTTTTTAGTCCGACTGAAAATAAATCTTGAAATAAGCTAATGGAGTCGTGGGGTCAGTTTGTGGAACATTTCTCTACACAACTCTTAGTACTTAGTACTTTTTAAGATGGGATCATTTTCGGTTGATTATTTCTAGGTATTATAAATGTAATAATATAATTAATCTACGCTTTTTTGAGTTTTAGTATTGTAGTGTAGGATATATAAAGGAAAACGTCATTATGCAAGTACCTAATATATATTATTCGAATATATAGGGAAGTAATAAATATCAATTAAAAATATGTAAGTAATTTGTGGGTTAACTTACCTTAGCTGTTGCTGAATCAATAATAACATAAACAAGCAAAATTATTTCTTTTTCGTCAGAACCAAGTGCGGGACCATTCTGACCACAAGTGGCCACGTACATTGATACAATATGACCCGGAACTAACATTTTTTTAGTGTCCTATTTTTGAATTTTATAAAAACATACGCACCATATATTTCTGGTATACCTATATATTGTTTTTATTTATTCGTTAAAGTTATCAATTATTATTTTAGTATAGTTCTTCATTTTATGTTAACGTTTTATAAAACAATTTTTTTTTTTAGTTCTTGCCTGCACAAATTTTAAATATTTTGATTAAAAATTAATGAAATAAGATTTTCACTAAAAGCTTCTCTTAACAATCATTATGAACCTAGTTTAGATAGGTTTAGGTCACTAGTTTTCAAGCTTTTATAAGAAGCCTTTCTTCTTACAAGCAGTCGTATATTATGTTTTTTAAACTGACTAAGTATTGTTAGTATATATTGTAATTAAAGTGGTTTCATCCAGGAAGATTAAAATAAATTAGGATCTTTTTCCAGAATAAAATGGAAGAGGTTGGCTCAGCTAAATTTTTTTCTAGTGTTATACAGCATGTTTATTCGCGAGCCAATCCAATTCGGTTTAATCTAAGTCCGTATCAAAATAAAGACCCAAAATATAAACAAAATCAGTTCCTCCTATCATATAGGTATGGTATGCGAATCTGTAATATTATATTTCACGATTCAGGTCATCATGTATTTATTAATTTTTATTTGATTATATGTATTCATTGTTTTCATTTAAATTTCGATGGTATTGCTTAAGACATTTTGAAATAAAAATCGTATAATGGAAAAAATGCATTTTTATTGGAATTTTAATTTTGAAGAAAATGCGGTTTTACAGATACGTAGATAGAAAATACTCTCGCAATACTCGAAACAAATCATTTTCGACCAAATTTCTCAGAAAATAGGACTTTAAGGTAATGCTAATTTGTAGATTGTGACATATTAAATGGTATATACAAATATCTTTTGAAAACTACATAGTATCTAATTATTATATTCTTCTGATGAATTATTTACGAATGAAGTTGAAATTGCGGCCAAGACAATATTTTTGATGCAGAAATAAACTGTGAGTTTTCGCAAAAAAATTAAACAAATGACCTTTTATATAAAATTAATGACTTAAGTATCTGTTTAATTAAATTTGTTTTTTTTTAAGTGACCAGATTTTGGAAGGAAAAATAAAAAAAAATTTAGTAACTAAAAATCGGCATATAGCCGATTTTTTGATGTCCTATGGCAAAAATTGGACAGAAAAACTGTCGAAACTAACACTATTTCAAGGTTTTTTCTTTGTAACTTTAAACATTTTTCAAAATTTCCTCTAATTTGCAGGTAGCCTAGACCCTAATAACATAAATCTAATCTGCAAATTTTACTGAAATTTACCATACTATCGTATATTTATGTAGTTAACCAATATAATTAATTTAAACAAAATTACTTTGCAAATTGTCCAATTAAATCCGAAAAACCATATAAAAGAAACAACAAAACTTTCTGGTCACCCTGGTTAATGCTTATATACCTTCGCTCCCCCTCGGTCGTTTTGCTGAAATTCAATACGAAATCCAGTTAAGGAATAAACAACTCACATTCTAAATTTCAACAAAATCGGATAACACGTTTTTGACTTATATTATATATATGAACGGACGGGCATGCATTAATCGATATATTTTCCATAAACAACCATACCCTTGAAACCTTTCTATGGCTACGTTTACACCGAGACTTAAGTGCTTAGGTCGACCTAAATATGACGGTGTAAACATGCCCAAAGTAACTTAGGTTAGGTCACTTAAATTGCAGACTTATCTTAAATTTAAATCGACTTAAGAACTTTTGACAGATAACAGCTGATTTCTTGATATCCAAATTCTATAAATGTTCACATATGACGTTGTTTTAGACTTAGGTCTAGTACGGTGTAAACACGTCTGACCCAAACCTAACTTTTAGTTAGGTGACCTAAAAATTTGTCGGTGTAAACGTAGCCTATGATGATTATTTTGAAGACAATTTTAGTGACAAAACTAATATACCTACCCTCTGGTAGTACCTACCACAGGGAATAAAAAGAACATGAAAAATGCATAATACAAAATACTTATACAGTTTATGAAACTGCACCTTAAGAGGGCTCAAACCGCTTTAAATGAACTTCAGAGTTTCCGTAAAATAGCAAAATCTTTCTTCAAATGAAAAAGTTTCTTATGTTTAATTGCGATTTCTCTTCATTTTCCAGTTTTTCTTAATTAAATTGACAAAAACAAGTCAAAAATTCATAAAAGAGGACAAGCACTTTAAGGAAAACAGAGAGTTGAAATAGAGGACCCCTTTGATTATATACGTTTGATTTAGTATAAGAAGTATAATTACTAGGCACATATTCTATGGGGTAATGTTATTAACGAAAGTTATAATCCGTACTTGTTTAATTGTAGAAAATATAAATTTAAAAACAAAATAATAAAAATAATACAATCTCAATTTTTTTTTTTTGGTAAAAGGAATTCAAAGTTCAAAAAAAATAGAATGAGACAACAAATTGTCTTAAGGCACTATAAATTGTCAATTAATATGTATAAAAAATGGATGTATATCTCCTGGTCCCTTTCCCACAATAACAGATTACGCAATGAAACGACAAAAAGTTAAAACTGTATGAATATTTCTTGTCCAATGTTAATAAAAACAAGTAATAAACTTTAAAAGAACTTTTTTTTTTTTTGAATTATTCAAGTTGTAATTCATTTTTTATAATTACCACGAATAACCTATATGACCCATTCGAAAAACCTCTATATATACATATCCGACTACAAACACATGTATACGCATTAAGCCAGGTACAAAAAAAAAAAAAAAGTAGTTATAATCAAGCTTTGTATGATACACAGAGCGAATACATTTTAACACGTGTCATCTTATGCAGCAACAGGTATGAAATTTTTTTTTTCTTTTTTTAAAGAAATGAATTCCAATTTTTAATCGAAATTTTTATTTCAAATATTTTTTTCCTACACAATTGATAAAATAATGTGAATAAATGCAGTTTATACAGTTAAGCTAACTATAAAACGTAATAATATAGGAAAATAATAATAACCACACTCGTTTTATAATTGGCTCCCGTCAAATATATGCAGAAAAGTCTGCCAGCGCGTCCGGTTTACTTTCGTTTTAAAGAACTATTTTAAATGTGTGTAGGCAAGAATTTCACTATTTATAAGGTATTTTTTTACTCTGGATAAACTAATAAATGGAAACACATCACCACAACACAACTTTTATAGAAATAAATAAATCATAATATATCCACTAAAGTTACTTTTGAGGAATTTTGTTATTATTATTATAATATGTTATATTCCCAAAAAAAAACAGAATCCTTTTTTAAATACCTTTATTTATTAAAACAATTGTAAAAGTTATATTAAAAAAAAAAAAATAGTCTCTATATAAGTTAATTCAATTAAATAAAAATAAATTTTAAACAAAAAAAAATATATGTAAATTTTATTTAATGTTTTGGCTAAGTTCGTAACGTAAAGATAGTAAGGCAACGACTGACTAGACTATACAAAGAGATTTTTCCAATCAAGCAACCATCTCATGTACACACATCGCCATCTATACAAAAATTTTCATATACATATATTTATATATTTCAGCCAGGTGAGATAATCAACGTATGTACGTACTCTGGCAATGCATACGCACTCGTGTAAAACTTGTCTCTAAACACTATGTAATTTACCTGGCTTTTTTTTAACATCCCATTGCTTTTTTTCTTTGATGTTACCATTATCTGTCCTTGTCTGTTTTTAATATGATATGTATATGGAGTTTATATACTTCTCCACAAATACCACTTTGAAATTTACAATATATACTACTTCTCTTTATTAACGGTAAGTTAGGTGATTTGTTTTTCTAGCAACGAAGGTTTGCGCTAATGACTTTACGTATGAACATTTTTGTATTCAAAATATTTGCAATCGATTTTGTAAAAGTATAGAGAATAATAATGGGAGAACCAGAATTCCTACATATTTTAAATTATTATTTCTAAATACACGCAACATAATAGCACACAACCTATAAATATATAAAATCAAAGATCCTATAGTATGTATACGATTTTTGATATAAACTTTCTGTGACGGCATTTATATAATTTTTGTACCAAAATTTGAATGGCAAAAATCATGTCAAATTTATTTACATTATTTACATACTTTAACATTAAATTTAAAATTGTTTTTATTACTTTTGCAAACAAAATATAGTAAAGTCAGAAATATAACATAATAATAACAATCCCAATAAAATAGGAAATAGGATAAAGGTACCATTAGACGGGCAACAGTTTTATGTCAGTTACTTCAACTCAACATACTAGCAATACCTACTGTTTCATCGTATATTTATGTTTTGGCATATTAGCCTCTACTGGACATTTTATAGGCACTGCTAAAACCGTTTAAAATAAAAGCCATGAATAAATATTCTGAATATATTTGTGGGAGGTGCGTTTTTAATTTTTTTTTTTTAATTATTTCTTAATGTACTTATTTTAATTCTTTATTTTATAATGAAAACATAGAAATTGAAAAATTTTATTTAGCTTAGTGCCGGATTACACGCAGTAGAAATCTACCGTCAAGTTTTGGGTAGAAAACTACGAACCCGATTAGACGTGGAATGTTTATACCATAGTCTTTTATACAAGCTACACAAGGAGTATATTAGTGTGTGTGAGCACAGCATCACTCGATTTAAACCGTCAAACTGTTAGGATCTACTATTTTACTATTTCCTATGTACTTTTAGATTATGATTACCTGCTGACGGTCAGTAAGTGAATGGCGCGCTTGAATTTTCAATTTTTTTCCAAACCGACACAAACAGTGACTCTTGTTTGTGTGAGTAAAAAACTCCGTTGCGCCAACATTTCGAGAGGTAGATCTTCTGCCTCACCCCCAACCAACCGTAACCTATGTCTGCGGTAGAATTCTACCCAAAAAACATAGCGTGTAATCCTGCACTTATGAATTTAATTCTTTTTAAAATTCTTCGGACCAAATTTTCATACAAAATTAAAATTTCGAAATTTTCAAATATTTTCAACTTTGCAAATGGGAAGAAAACCATTAATCTCTTAAAAAATTGACAGAAACATCATCTACCAAGCTAAGAGATTTGCTACGGAATGAAATCCCTTCACGAATATTATATTTAGGACGGTTAGACATTACAATGGCAAGACAATAAATATGTTTAGTTTAGACCATAAATGATGTTTTAGTTTCTCATACCTTGTAACATTTCAAAATTTCTATACAGCATATGAAGGAGGAGCCAAAATATTTACAGTTAGCCAATTAAATTAAGAAATTCAATTCAGCGTATCAAGTGTAGGAGTTTTTTTTTTAAATAGAAATATATCTGTTTTCAATTGGCCGAATATAGTGTTTTAATGCAACCTGAATCTACATTTAATAAAACTATTATATAGTATTACGTGTAATAAATATTTCGTTCTTGTCCAAATTTCCTTTTAAACTAGTAAATTTACTTAATTATTTATCGAAAATTATAATCATCGGAATAATATTTACATTTTTACCTGTGAACTGAAAATCAGACAATATATTTAAACAAATTTCGTAATAAAACAAAAAAAAATTTTAAAAAATTCCAGTATCAGCTGCAACAAGATGAAAGGAATGACTAATACGCATCATAAAAAATTACTCGTTTACATGCAGGCAGAGATGAACCCAAGTTGAAACCAAGTTCTGTTTGCGCGAAATTTCTATTATAGACAATTAAATAATTTTGCTAATACTGTCGACATATTAAACGCTTTAATCTACTCAATTATTTCGTAATTTAGATTATGCGAAACATTCTGTTTTTCTGGATTAAAATTCATTCTCAATTATTTTTTGACATTTCTCAAAATTTTCTATAAATTTTTTTGTGGTTAGAAAATTTTGGAAGTAAACAAAAAATTATTTCTATAAATGCAAACATCTAAAATCTAAAAGAAAAAATTTAAAAATATTATAGTTTTAAAAAAATCATTTCCTTCACAAAATACAAAAAATTTGGTGCCGCCAAATTCAAATTTGTTATTTTGCTCTAGTTTTTCTTCTTACTTTATGCATTTTGACGGGGTCTATCTATAGATATAAGCGGTATTACCAAATGAAAAGAGCGAAAAGTTCCCAATTTTTTAATAATAGAAATTAAAATACTCGATTAATTATTCTCAATAATTGAGAAAATCTTGTCCATTATCGAATTTTAATCGAGAATGGTGAGATAATGTACATTATTGCTGCTAATGTGTCTTTAGTGCAAGGCTCATTACGAGATACCTGGCAAAATTGCGAAATTATTTGATTATATTTGACAATTCGTTAAACCAAATAGTTACAAGATTTTGCAGATTTGCGAAGCTTATGGCAAAAATTAAATTTTTTCCTAACCAAGCAATGACCTGCCAAAAAAAAAAATATTCTCAAAAAAAATTAAAAATCACATGACGAACCCTATTGTAATTAAATAAGTAAATAAATAAATTGGCGAGAATATGCACTAACTAACTAAAACTAGTTAACATTTTATTTAATTTAGGGCTGATTTCACAGTGGTGGCTTAAGCTCAGCTAAAGCCTAAGCAAGATTCTAGGATTAAGCTCAGCTTTTTTATTTTTGCATTTCACAGTGTGGGCTTAAATGATTTTGACAAGTGGGCATTCTTGTGAATATTTCTTCGTAACTGGCAATGATTTGTTATTCATTTTAAATGTCAAAATTTTGTCGGCGGTACAAATTTCGAATTTAAATAAAATAAATTTCAATTACATTAAAATAATAAATTAAAAATCTAAAATCGATAAAATGGAAGGAAGAAATAAAATAAGTGCGAATTTCTCGACCGAAGAAATAACACTTCTTTTACAATTAGTAAAAAAAAAAAAAACAAAATAGAATCTAAGAGAACAGATAGGATGACAATGAAAGATATTTTCCTCATTAGATGACATTTTTATAAAAAACAATGAATAATTTATGCCTATTACGATTATTTTATTTTTTTTATAATATAATTCGATTGAACTTAGCAAATTTTTTTCAGAAAATGGAAATAAAATTTGTTCGTTTTGACGTCTATGCATTCGCTGTCGAATTGAAAAAATTGAGCTTAAGCCGTCGATATTGCCAGTTTAAGCTCTACTTAAGCTCTGAATAATTCGTACTGTGAAATGCACTTTGTAGCTTAAGTATTGCTTAAGCAACAAATTAGGTTTAAGCCACCACTGTGAAATCCACCCTTAATCGGAGTACTCGGGTTAAATATCTTATCTAGTATGATATTTCAGATCGACTTGAAACTCAATCAGATACAATTTGGCAAAAAAAAAATTATTTAAAGGTTTTGGTTTCACAGACACATGGAAACAAATTTTAATTTTTTAGGTTAAATTTTTTTATACTCGATTTTAAACATTCAATTCAATCTGCGTTTATACATAACATTACAAAAATATTTCTGATTTCAGTCAACAACAAGCGCCGATGTAATAAAAAGCTCTGAATAGAATGACACAGAACCATAAATTTGGAAGCAGAATCAAATTTCGTTCAAGTTAATTTTATTTTTATAAAAAAATGTTGTGCTTTTCAATAAGTTTGTAAAATCAATTATTTTAAAAGAAATAACCAATTGAAATATGAAACTTAGATCGTCATAAAAAAAAAATTTGTAATCGCAAAAGTGCTTAATCCGTGCCCTGCCTGAAAGATGGATTAAAGTCATAGCTAAAATGGAAGATATTTAGATTACAATAAAAAAAAGTTTTCATTCAACATAAACCTGTTGTTTTGACGAAGAAATGGTTCAAGTCATAAGGTATCACTTATCTATACATATTTGAGTTGGTTTGACATTCCAATACGTTAGTTTTCGCGTCTTCCTGCTTCTACTTTTAGTATTTTTATTGAAACGGTTTATCTGGAAGTTCTGAGTATCTGAAAAATTTTCGGAATCGCCCTATTCAAAATTTTTATTGTTTTTTATGCTATAATAAATGTCAGACGGGCGTAAATGTTAAAATTCTCCTTTAAATAATTAATTATTTATCTTTTTCTACTGTACCGATTAGGAAAATGTAATATAATAGTGTTTAAATTAAGTTTCAAATAAAAATTCAGTGGTTCAGTGGCCATGTCAAAAATGTTAAATAAGACAGATGGTGTTTGTCAGTTTTGTCAATGTTTTTATCTCGTCTGTCAGAAAGTTTATACTATAAATTTTATATTAATAAATTTAAAATGGCTCAATTTTTAATATATATTTAGTGCACACATTATATAGTGATATTTCACATAGGTGCTTCACTTTTTTACATGCAATCTTGAAGATTTTTTTTTTTTTTTTTTTTGATAAATGGAAAAATGTAAATAACTTTCCATAATTAAGAAAAATTTAAAGTGTCGTCGATTCAATGATATTGCATGCAAAAAATGCAGGCTAAGAAGCGTTATATCCTAGTGTTTATGTCATGTGCATTTCTTGCTTATTGTTACTTTGGCGGATATCGTCTTAAAGGAACATCTAAACCAGCTATTCTTAGCCCGAAAGAATTGCCAACATTCCTTCATTCAAACTATCGTACTGGTGAGAGTTTGCAACAATCCAAAGACAATGTACAACAAGAAACTAATCGACAAAGGACGAAAAACTTAAAATCTTGCCGAATGGAAACTTGTTTCGATTATACAAAGTGTTTTGATCAATTCTTAGTCTATGTTTATCCACTGGAACCGGTCAATTCACTTGGTGCTGCACCCCCGATTAGTTCGAATTATCAAAAAATTATCACCGCTGTTCGTGAAAGTCGCTATTATACACAGGATCCGGAGAAAGCATGTCTCTTTATTTTGGGTATTGATACTCTAGATCGTGATTCTTTATCTGAAGATTACGTTCGTAATATACCCTCGCGACTTGCACGCTTATCATATTGGAATAATGGCAGAAATCATATTATTTTTAATTTATATTCCGGAACATGGCCAGATTATGCCGAAAATTCACTTGGATTTGATCCTGGAGAAGCTATTTTAGCGAAGGCCAGTATGAGCATTCAACAGATGAGACCTGGTTTCGATGTGAGCATTCCACTTTTTCATAAACAGTTTCCGCTTAGAGCGGGTAGTACCGGTTTCGTCCAGAGTAATAATTTTCCGGCTAATAAAAAATACCTCCTCGCATTCAAGGGAAAAAGGTGAAATACATATATTTCTTGTAGATTTAATTTAAATACTATATGGACAACATGCATGAATCCAATTTTATAATAATTTTATAAAAATGACTAAATACTACAGAATTCTAGAAGTTTATTTACTAAAACTATTGATTATATTAAGGAATTCTGCCAAATCAGAAATTCAAGTATAATATGATTTCTAGCTGTACGTTAAGAGGTCAGTTAGTGCAAATTCGTTGGCTTTATCATAATCTTAAAGAAAAGAGGTTATCTAAGTGCCACAGCAATAGATAACAGAAAATTTTCGAAAATGGAAATTCAATGTCAGGCATAATTTCAATTAGAAACTGATGTCTGAGAGAAAACTAAAATATTTTATTTAATAGTGAAATGGAAGTTTCAGCTCCTTCTTCTTTTAAATTCCAATGTAAATTTTTAGAAATCTAATTACAAATTCCTTTAAATGTTGAATAATTTGAAGAAAAAATAAAAATATTGTAGAAAATATTTAATGAATTAATATTCTTCAGGAATAGAATTCCGTATATTTAGAAATAATTACAATATAATAGAAAGAATCAATTACTACAGAGAATTATTTACGAATAGAATAAAGGCCTCTGATATCCGTCCAAAATAAATTCAAAGCAACTATTTTACCTTATTTTCAGGTACGTCCATGGCATTGGATCAGAAACAAGAAATTCTCTTTTTCATTTGCATAATAGTAGAGATTTTATTCTTGTTACAACTTGTCGTCATGGAAAAAGTTGGCGTGAGCTTCAAGATTCTCGTTGTGATGAGGATAATCGAGAATATGACAGGTAAACATAATTTTTATTTTTATTAAATTCCTAGGCACAGGTCTATATAATATATTAGCCAACTAATAATTCTTGATTTCAAAAGAAACTTTATTATTTGTACTCGTAGAATCAACATTTTTGAATTTTTTTTAAAGACTTTAATATGTAGAAACCCAATTCTATTCAATGATGGCTCCATATTCAAGACTTCTTTCTGTAATAAAAAAACAAAATTTCAAGAAAATATAAGAAATAAATTGAAATCCTATTTAACTACCTATTATAGTAATTTTTTTTGTTTGCAGATATGATTACGAGACTCTATTGCAGAATTCGACATTTTGCTTGGTTCCTCGAGGACGTCGTTTAGGATCTTTCAGGTAAATTCAATTTATTTAAATATTAGATACCATAGTGATCTCCAACTTCAGTTTCCGAACTTTAAAACAAAAAAAAACATACAAATTTAACGAAATACATTTATTTTATTTTGTTAATTATAAATATTATGTATTTCATTAATTATGAAAAATAATATCAATTAAATAACCGCCTCTGGACCTTTTGCAGCAGCCTATCCTTTGGAGATAATTTTAGACACGACTTTTAACGTAACACCAAAAAAAGAAATCCAACGACGTTAAGTCGCATGATCTTGGCGACCAGTTAACGACACCAAAATGATTTGGGAACTTTTCACGCAAATCATCCAACGTTGCACCCGATGTGTGGCAAGTTGCGCCGTCTTATTGGAACCACATGTCTTCCACATTAATATCTTCGATTTCGTGCCAAAAATAATCGGTTATCATGCGCCTATACCCCTCACCATTGACTGTTACAGTGATCGTTTTCAAAAAAGTTAGGCCCAATGACGCCGCATAATCAGAATGCGCATCAAACAGTCACTTTTTGCCCATATAATGGTGTCTCGTGAATCTCATGAGGATTTTCATCTCCTCATATGCAGCAATTTTGCTTATTTACATACTCAGAGAGGTGGAAATGTGCCTCATCAGATAAGATGATTTTCTTTGAAAAATCAGAATTGTTATTTCTGTAGAACAATTGAACAATTTTAACGCGTTGATGAGTGGTGGTTAAGCGATCCATTTCGTAAATGTTTTGTTGCAAATTGACATTTGACACTTTGAAAACAAGTGCTTATCTTGATTTACAGTGCTGCCAACATAGGAAACTCAAATTGGATCATCCTGCACATATAAGAATTATTAATGGAGGAGAAAAATCGGATGCAATGGTTATATTTTTCATGTTTTTATTAAAATAATATTTAAATCTAGCCATTTAGGAGTTTCATATTTATTCTTACTGTAATTTATATTTGATATTAAACACATTTTACTTTTTCGAATAGATTCCTTGAAGCCCTTCAAGCAGGATGTATTCCAGTACTTCTTTCGAATGCTTGGGTTTTGCCATTCGAATCGAAAATCGATTGGAAACAGGCCGCTATTTGGGCAGACGAAAGGTTATTATTACAGGTAAACATGAATGTTTCATTTCCATATCTGGCATTCAAAGGTCCTCACAAATTAAATATATAAATTATTACGCAAACAAAAAATTCTAATTAGATGGATTTTTATCTATTTTAAAATTTATCAATTTTCATAGGTTCCAGAAGTGGTTCGATCAATACCAATAAGTAGAATTTTGGCTTTACGACAGCAAACTCAAGTTCTTTGGGAAAGATATTTCGGATCGATTGAGAAAATTGTATTCACTACTCTTGAGGTAAATCGTTTAATTCATATTCGTGTATCGGAAAGAAATATAAATGATTTTTGAAAAATAAACCACGTTTACGAAAATTTGTATACAATTTTTCGTTTTTTTAGATTATTCGTGAAAGAATACCAGACTATCCCACTAGAAATGCTTTGATATGGAATTCTTCCCCTGGTGCTTTATTAACATTACCAATGTTTTCTGATTCCTCCAGGTATTTAGTAGGTAGTTTCATTTGTGGAATCATATGATTTCTTTTTTTCTCGTAGATTTTTACCATTTCTATTAGAGAGATTAGGATCCGAGCCTAGAAGGAACTATACAGCCGTAATATACGTGCAAATTGGGTCACCTTTAACTCCAAATGTGGCTCTTTATAAACTAGTCAAGAGTATAACTAAAAGTCAATTTGTAGATAGAGTAAGTTAAATTTTTTTATTATATAAGATTTTTCTTAATTGTTTCTATTTAAATACACTAGATATTAGTATTATGGGCAGCTGATCGACCAATACCATCGAAAAAACGATGGCCTACTACAGGACACATTCCTTTGCATATAATAATGGGTTCTGCGAACGATGAGCGACCTAGCATATCCCAAAGATTTTTTCCATATACTCAAATTCAAACAGATGCTGTTTTATCTTTAGATGAAGATGCTATTCTTAATACAGATGAACTTGATTTTGCCTATTCAGTGTGGAGAGACTTTCCCGATCGTATTGTTGGTTATCCGGCCAGAGCACATTTCTGGGATGATTCCAAAGTAAATATATTATATAATTAGTTTTATATAAAGGGTGATCACAAAAACCCATTATTGCAAAAAAAAAAAAAAGTGCATTCAAGGGTAGACCAACAAGAACAAACAATTTCTTTTAAATTGTGCATTGATGTTGGGTCTCCTTATAGATAGTTCAAATTTAAACGTATGCTCATTGTTATTTCAGAATACATGGGGTTACACATCAAAATGGACTAACTATTATTCAATTGTTCTTACTGGTGCAGCATTCTATCATCGCTACTATAATTATCTATATACAAATTGGTTATCGTTACTTCTTCTAAAGACTGTTCAACAATCTTCTAATTGCGAAGACATACTAATGAATCTTTTAGTGTCACATGTTACACGAAAACCACCAATAAAGGTGACACAAAGAAAAGGATACAAGGATCGTGAAGGTGGTCGATCTCCTTGGAATGACCCGGATCATTTTATTCAACGGCAGAGTTGTTTAAACACTTTTGCAGCTGTTTTTGGGTATATTCTCATACAAAATATAATAATTTTATGATGAAACCCATTATATTATGGTCTTACTAAATTTTTTCAGTTATATGCCACTTTTGCGTTCCAATTTACGTCTAGATCCAGTTTTGTATAGGGATCCAGTTTCGAATCTAAGAAAAAAATATCGACAAATAGAATTAGTGGGCAGCTAGCGATTTATATATTTGTCCTACAGATAAGTTGTTTAAATATTTTACATTTATTGAATTATTTTTTACTGAAATATACATTTTTGTTTTTTAAATAAAACTTGTTTGAAATTTTAAAGAATAGATAAAAAAGCATTAATTTAATACAATATTAATTAAGTTTTTTTTTTTTTTTTTACTGAAATATACATTAATCTTTATCAAACTTAAAAACTAAAAACCGATATTCTAAAGTGTTTATGAATCCCGTTATACCCTTTCTTATACCCTTTCCAAACTGATATATTATAATACTTAAAACATAACACAATTTTTACTATACCTTTTTAGTTTCAAAATGAGAATAGTAAACTTCAAAGTGGAATAGTAAACTTCAAAATGAGAATAGTAAACTTCAAAATGAGAATAGTAAACCTCAAAGTGGAATAGTAAACTTCAAAATGAGAATAGTAAACTTCAAAATGAGAATAGTAAACTTCAAAGTGGAATAGTAAACTTCAAAATGAGAATAGTAAACTTCAAAGTGGAATAGTAAACTTCAAAATGAGAATAGTAAACTTCAAAGTGGAATAGTAAACTTCAAAATGAGAATAGTAAACTTCAAAATGAGAATAGTAAACTTCAATATGAGATTTTTTAATTTAATTTAATTTAAAACAATTAATATTGATACAAAATATTTTTAATTAAATTTATTAATATAGCATATTTTCTAAGTTAAGAGCTGCAGTGAATTTTCTTTGAATGCTTGCGATGCAATTGGCACATGTTTTTGGTGTAATTGTCTGCAGACCTTCTTCCATAAGGCTTTCTAAGGCTCTTACTCTTTGTTCTTTGATGGATAATTCGTTTCTGCTGTTAGGAATACTTGACAACTTTTTTGAGAGCTCTCTTTTTAATATTCTCATATTGAAGTTTACTATTCTCATTTTGAAGTTTACTATTCTCATTTTGAAGTTTACTATTCCACTTTGAAGTTTACTATTCTCATTTTGAAACTGAAAAGGTATAGTTCAATTCAAATTCACATTAGTCTTCTTTGGATGTTTACACCATCCATCACAGCCAATTTCCAAAGCTATTTGGTAGTTTCATCATTGAAAATATAAATCTGGCAGCCTTTTTTTTTATTATATCTAACAAAGAAATTTGCTTGACTCGTTTATTTCCATCATACCCATGCGTGTGTGTAAGAAGTTTATTTTGCTGTGCTTGCTTGGCCTATAAGCCTATCTTTCTGATAGAAATAAAAAATGGCAAAGTTGAATTAAATCAATTTCACTTTCTATTTTCATTATCGTATTTTCTTTAAAGCTTTGTTATTAATATATTTTATCTTTTTTTTTTTTTAATTATTTATTCCTCTAAAATCTGTTTCAAATTTTCTCATCGATGCTGATATAAATATAATTTTTAACTCAGCATTGACAAAAATGCTGGCATCAACATTTCAATTCTGTTTTAGCCTAATTCGTTCCTCTTTTTTTAGTTCATATTGTTCTCAACTTCGACTTTTATAGCGTTGCTATCGTCGGGTTTTAATCGTGTTCTTTCATGTCAAACAAGTTTAATATAAATGACAGCAAAAAATAAATAAATAGAAGATAAAAATAATGAAATAAAAAAACTCGCTTCGAAAGTATTCAAATTATAGTTACTTTTATAAAATCAACAAAGCATATTCAAATATAAAATAATAAAGCCGAAATAGAAAAAACTCGGATTCGGTAAAGATTTTCTTTTTTTTTTTTTATTAAAAAAAAGAAGTGTATTATTTATAGTTTATATTATTTTTATTTTTTTTAAATCTCATATTTTAATACAACTCTTTCAGGAAAATCTATTTGATATTTAAAAACACGTGAAAATCAATTTTATTAATGGTGCTTTTAAAATCGCGTTTCGTGTGTTTCTTTCTTTCTTCTGGGTGAACGATGTGTTTTTGTTTTTTATTTTCTAGAAGGACCAAGTGAACAAAAAAAAAAAAGAATAAATAAATTCAGAAACTTTTTTACGCAATTGGTAATTTGTGTGTTTTGCCCCAACTTCAAAAAAATTTTCATTTGCAAATCAAATTTTCAACTATTTAAAACAATTTACAAATTTGTTACAATACAAAAAAATCCAGAGAATGAAATAAGGAAACGAAATAATCAAGTAAGAAAAAGGTTTTTTTTTTTAAATTACTTAAAACCTTAAAAAAAGATATTTAAAATTTTTTTTTTATATATATATTCACTCAGACCTATTTTGAGAGTCGTTCGTATATCAAAATAGGTTTAAAATTCTGATTTATTAAAATTTCAAACACAGCTTTTTTTGGGGAACCTATATTTTAAAAATTACAATATTTTCTGGTTCATTACCAGAAATATTGAAGAAAAAACATATACTAACTGAAAATTGGCATATAGCCTATTTTTTGATGCCCTATGGTAGAAATGGCAGAGAAAAACTGTTAAAACTAACAATATTTCAAGGTTTTTTCTTCATAAGTTTGTTTCCTTTTTTCTAAATTTCCTCTAATTTGCAAGTAGCCCAGACCCTGATAGCCTAATAGTCTGATAGCCTGATAGTCTAATCTGCAAATTTTATTCAAATCAGTGTATTCGTTTTTAAAGTACATTAAAAAAAACTTTAAGGACAGACTTATTTTCTCCTAGGATTATTTCCTTCTCTACTATCCTTGGACCGATGTTGCTGAAATTGTACATGTTATTGTCTATTTACGAATTTAACTAATACATTTAATTTAAACAAAATAGCTTCACAAATTTTATAATTACATTCGAAAATGTTTTTAAAAAAACGACAAAACTTTCTGGTCACCCAGGTTTTTGCTTAATAACTTCCCTCCCCCTCGGTCGATTTTGTTCAAATCCAATACTAAATTCAGATAAGGAATGAGCAATTTTTATTCTATATGTCAACAAAATCAGAGAACGCATTTTCGAGTTATCTTGTACACGGGCGGACATGCAAAAATCGGTATAACTTTTGATTCCCCACACGACCATACCTTTGAAACCTTTCTACGATGATTATTACTTAGTGACAAAACTTATATACCCTCTGGTAGAAGCTACCATAGGGCAAAAAAAATTAGAAAATCGTCATATCCGAAATGCATTTTTGAAATGCATAGTTATTTTTTTGACTTAGGGTCGAGAAAAGAGATATAGCGAGGATTTTTTGATAAAAACCCTTGGAGTCAAAGAAATAATTGTGTAAAATGGAGAAATTAGATTTAATAATAGTGTAGTTTTGCTTAATCAAAACAGCAAAATCCCGCTCATTATTTATCGGCGACATAATAGATTTAAGACCCTTAGTATCAATTACATTAAACAGAGATGATTCCATGTTGATCTCAGGCATAAATGGGTTTATTTCATCATTTGCATTTAAATTTTTTGAAAAATCAACTGTTGAAATAATTTTAACAGTGGACCTATGGTTTATTAATTATCGAAAAAAAGAGAGAACGATGGTGAACGCTAGCAAACCAGTGTTGTACACCGACTGAATGTGTAATTAATTGATAGTAAGCTGATATCTCTTTCTAGCCAAGTTTATTAAACTATTAGTTATTTTAAAGAAATTCCTCTATTAATCAAATAATTAATAAATATGTAGGCAAAAAAAAATAAAAATAATCATCGAGAGCAGGTACCAAATC
The DNA here is from genome assembly GCA_963422695.1 of Xylophagus ater. NCBI lineage: Eukaryota > Metazoa > Arthropoda > Insecta > Diptera > Xylophagidae > Xylophagus > Xylophagus ater. Next base: position 41,577,040 of record OY730478.1, read on the forward strand.
TGATATCTCATCAGTTATTAGCAACGAGTGTTTTAAATCAAATGGAACTTACTCAGCATTTCATCTGTTCCATTTTGCCATTCTAATAAATTGAATATTCTTTAATTCACACAAATGCTAATTATTTGTTTATTTCTAGAACCAAACTCCCACAAATGTTTGTTTGCCTTCATAATTTATTTATGTCCTTAACAGTTCAATGACCACTTCTCGTGTCAATCGTGTTAAAAAGAAGATTGAAAATGTTTCAACTTGAAAAAGAATTTTTGTTTGTTTTTAATTTCAAACCAGTCACTCTTAATTTTTGAAAATTTTGGTACAAACATCATTTAAGCTTTGTGATGGAGCAAAAAGAAAATAACATGAAATTAAGAAATGCATATTTTTGGCATTGCAAAAATAAAAATTCTCTTTGTAGCTGATCAGATTTTCTAAATAAAAACGTTTACATGATTTACTTGAAGTCGGATTCAAATTTAAAAATCGTGCATATAAACTCGGATCGATTTGAATTCGACTTTAGTCGATTCGATCACAAACATTTACTGACTCAATTGGACTTATTTCAAGACTTTTTTCCAATTCGACTGAAGATATAAGGTGTCCCAATAAGAAGTGCAAAATTTAATTTACGTAACTAAGTTTGTGTATATCTCGGGTATTCTGCATCCTATAGATACGATCCATACCTCATTCGACGATCAATTTAATAAGGAATTAAATGCTATTCGTGGTTTTCAAAAATATTCCTTCTAGGACATTAAATCTAAAAATTCTCTAGTATCAAGGTATGCGTATATCTCAGGTATTCCGGGTCCTACAGGTGTGATCCATACCTCATTCAACGGGGAATTTAATAATTTATTAAATAAAAACTGCTCCGAAAGAAACGTACGATTTGAAATTTGTGGAATTGTCTTTTTCATTACAGTAGGCACTCGAAACTCGACAAACTGTCAATAATAATGTCGTTCCTTCGTGCAGAGTCCCGTGACTATTAACCGCAACAATGGCAGATGACAGATGTCAAGATTTTATTACTGTAAACAGAATGAAACGAAAATAGCACGAAATTTAAATTTGCTCTTATTATGGAGACACCCTATATCTCCAACTTTTAGAGTCTGACTGAAAATATGTCTTGAAAAAAGTCTAATGGAGTTGCCTGGTTAGAAAGTAGAAAAAAGCTGTCATTAGTATACGTAGTTTATTTATTTTCTTCCCGAATTAAATTCATTTTTACGCATTCTTGTTTGAACGATGATTGTTTGGGGTTCATGAATTAGTTCAAAGACGAACATTTATGACACTGACACTGAAAATTTCCCAAATAATGAAATTGCTGAAAACGTAAAACGTTCTTTTTTCTTCTGATAAATGATTTTGTGTTACGGACATAATTCGATTTTTCTGATTGAATATTTTTTTTTTTTTAAAGAGAATCGCAGAATTTTTTTTAATTTCAAGGTGAAAATTTTTTATTTCAGTAATTCTAAAAATAAAATCTTTCATAAAAAAATACTTTGTTAAAAAGAATTTATTTATTATTTGAAGTTTTAAATTTTCAAAATTTTGAATAATATTTATCTATACTTAGGTATAGAGAAAGTACAAATGTAAAATGGTTTACTTCATGATTAGCATACCTTATTTTGTTTTTTTCTCTTTCTTATATTTATTTTTCAATAATTTTCCTTCCCTTTCACGTAAATTCAACCTTCAACTCGTCAACATTAACAAAAAAAAAAAAAACAACAATACTTTCGGTCGGCCGATTTGGAAATGTCTCGTGATTTTCTGCATCAAGGACGTTATACGCATAAAAACATAGAAAAACCTTTCGCCTAAATGTCTAAAAGGCTTTTCTCTACATTGAAAAAAAAAACACACACACGCTATTCCATCCACCCACTACTACTACGAAACTTATCAATTTCACTCGATATGAAAATTTCTTCTTCCAGAGAGAAATAGAAATTTGGTGAAAAAAGAACAAAAAAAAAAAAACAATTCAGAGAATCTTCTCCCTTTTTGATGATAGCACACATTATTCTTCTGTTTTTTTTTTTTACCGTATACGTCATTAGGAGTTTCCATTTCCCTTAAATCTTCCAATTCTCTTTGTCAATATTATCATCGTAGTCGCAGTAGTCGTCGTCGGCCTCGTATCGTTCTCCTGGTGTGCGCATTTAACAAGAAAAGGAAAAGGAAATACATAAAAGTGAGAAGAAATTCCTTGTTTTCGTCCCTATTTTTCATTTCCATCCACAAAAAACTTATATTTGATAGAATTTGTTTCTTGCTCTTTTCCTCTCTCAATTGATTGATGGTTTGTCCTTTCTTTTTTTTTTTAGGACAATACAAATCAGTGCAATGCAGGCGCCAACAGTCATCGTCCCGACCCGGGTTCAGGTCAAAATATGACCTTGTGGAACGCAGCATTATGTTGTGCCTCAATATTTAACAATAATATCTGCTTCTTGTTGGTAAATACAATATATCTAGCTATCTTTGTCGACGTCGTCTCCTTTTTGTATTAGGGCTTTTGGGTGTGTTACATATTCAGAAAATACGGCCATAGAGAAATATTTAGGTTTTTCTTCTTTTTTTCTTTTTTATCTTTTTTTTTTTGAAAAGGGAATAGGGTGAAAAAGCTTTTTTTTTTGTATATAGTTCAATTTGTGTATAAATATAAGTCCTGTATAGTAATGTCATATTTTTCCATTGAATGCAGTAAATTTTCATTGGAATGGAAAAAAGGGTGGAAGCTGTGTCGTTAAGAACTTTATTCCTTTTAGTGTAAAGTCCACGGTTAAATGAAAATATGAAGAAAGAGATAATTTTTTCAGTTTGTATTTTTGTCCCTATTTTTTGGTGGAAAATATATAAGGCGCGCGCGATGTGTATATAGTTCATGTGACCTTTCCCAAGGTCGTTTGTAGTAGAGACATGATGCACTTTGAAGATGTATTATATGGATGCATCTTGTAGATTTATCTGTAAATTAAATAATTGATAAGAAATTTCTGCGCAAAAGAAAATCTTATATTTTTGAGAAAAACATTTAGGGCCGGGTTTGTTCACTCTTGGTCAACTTTAATCCATGATTATTCCAGTGGTTAATCATAGATTGCGTTTGTTCACCAAAATTTTAATCAGAGAATCCATGATTTGGTTAGTTAATCCATGATTTCGTTAATCAGCCGATTTTCCATGATTAACGCCATTTAACACATGATTTACTGGAATTTCGTTTGTTCATGCTTGATTTTCACACTGCGTTTTACTTTTAACATTGTATTTTGACATTGCATTTTGACATTCATATAACAACATTCAGTGAAAATATTGAGTGATACAAAATTAATAATAATAAAATAGCAAGAAATGGCGTGCAATTATTATTATTAATTATGTCCTTTCTATACGAAGCCTCGAAAATTCGACTTGATATTGAATTTTCGACAAATTATTGTTAAAATACCGATGATATGATTGAAAATTTTTTAAGTTAATTTAATTTTTTTTATTGTTTTAAATAAGTACTATTAAATTCATAAAATTGGATTCAAATTGTCTAATCAATAAGAATATAAATGAAATAAATAAATCAGAAACAATTTCGCGATATTCAACAAATCGCCAATTCTAACAAGTCATTAATCATTCAACACGGATTTTTAGGTTCGAAATCCCTTTTGTATACTTTTCACATATTATCCAGATTTGCTGCCCATGAATGTGTTTAGAAAATGAATTAAAAAAGATTATTTCGTGTCTCCTTGTGTCCTTTCATTTCATTTTCATGCAAAAACCATATCATGAACATTTTATGAAATATGTAAACAATTTTATTACACAATTCAAATTTATATTAAATTTACTCAAAATAATTAATAAATAATAAAAACATTTTAAATAATTACCGAAATCAATTATTTTAAAATTCAAAAATTTAAATTGATCATGGATTAAAATTTGACAGCTGCATTGGAAAACATTGGAAAACCACTGGAAAATGGAAGAATCTATGGTTTGGTAATCAAGGTGAAAAAAAGTGAACAAACGCATTTCGTTAACCACAGATTCATAATCATGGATTAAGCAAAATCTGTGATTACCTAATCACAGATTTGATCAAGAGTGAACAAACCGGCCCTTAGTATGAGTCCAAGCAGAATGCTAATATATTCGTCTAATACATTTAAATGAAGATAGAAATACGAATTTGAACTAACTAACTAACTTGGGATAAAACAATTTGAGTCACAGTTTTTATTATAATTGCTTTAAATTGTTATAGAAAAAAAAAGTTTATATACCTTTTTTTTTTTTTTTACATTTATTACAAGTTCAATGTCCTGAAAAGAGCAATAATTTGATAATTTATAAACACACGTGTAATACAAACATGGTTATTACAAAGAAAAAAATCACCATCCATTCCTCTACTTTTTCCTTGAATGACCTTTGAAAAACCACCATTTTATTTTATATAGCTTTTATGACATCAAAGTTTAGATTATAATTTTCTTATATCCTTTCTCTTGAATATAAAGATGAACATATGGAAAGAGTTAATGTTGTGAAATCGTCTCCAGTAGAAAAAATATTGGCTAGAGGTCATTCTCAATGGTATCATATCTTCCGTGTGGTGTTAGTAAATTCTGATAATTGTTCCAATTATGGACCTAGTCCGTACCGTATTATCGATCTAATTTATATATTAGGAATGTTTTTTTTTTTGGTTTTTTAAATTTTACAATTTTCTTAAAAATTTTGCAGGAAAATCAAATGCTTTGAAGAGGATTAGGCTTCCCAATCGGGTAATTCTTGGTCTCGTAGATATCACAATGGACCCTTAAGGTGCCTGGTGTTGTACGCAGTACCCCTACCCTACCTACACATCTAATAATTTTTAACGAAAATATTCGTAATAAAAAATGACTCAAATTAATTTTCACATCAAATAGGAAATCTATAAAAAAAAAACCTTCTTTGTAGTTTGAGCTGCTGATAATTGACATACTTTCCTTATAATTTATTCAGTTTACTTAACTTTACTAGAAAATAAACTCAAAACGCCATCACCCTTCGTGTCATTCGGTAATAAATTGAAAGAACCACTCCCCATAAGATGCTAACCCTTTTTAAACAAAGCAGAACTTAGTTCACCTTGTTAGGCCAGTTAGTATTAATGATCCAATATGATCATATATAAAACATTCTAGGTGTGTTTCCACGACAAAGAAGACAACATACTATGTTCTTTTTTGCACCATTTCCCTATTTTCTTTGAGGTGTGGTTGTTGCCAAATTCTAAGGCAAGGGTGTCCAACCTTTTTTGTTTCCCTGGTCCGCATTGGAAGAAGACATGGTGTTTTGGGCCACAAGTATATTACTATGTATAAATCGATATCATAAAATGAATGTGATACCTGGCATTGAAGTTGAGTAACTAAAACGTCAATATCTGGTTCGATTGACGTGGTTGCAATTCTCAGGCAGTTCGCAAGGTGTTCATCCAACATGTTGGTTCTAATTTTACACTTACCACACGGCTCCATTGGACTTATTTCAAGACATAATTTCAGACGGGCTGAAAAAAAGTCTAATGGAGATTCTAAAAATTGGACATTTTTTCAGTTGGACTGAAATTTGGACTTTTTTGTCAGTCCGACTGAAATTATGTCTTCAAATAAGTCCAATTGAGTCGTGGGGTTAGTATGTTTCATTCTTTACTTAAGCCACCAGGCGACAAACAACAAAAAAAAAAAGTGTAGTTGAGCGAGCAACGCAAACAGAAAGCGAATTTACTACATAACGAAAGAGCTTTCTGTTCTGGTCCTGTTTCTGTTGTTTGTCACTTGGCAGCAAAAACACAAATCATTCCTCAGAAAAATGGACATGCTTCAGTAACTTTGGATATTTTCGGGCCGCATTTATACTTGCCTTGGGCCGCATGCGCCCCGCGGGCTGCGGGTTGGACAGCCTTGCTCTAAGGACAGCGCTAGATTATTTTTATCATAAATTCCTTCTAGGCTGATTAGACTTTAAGACGGTCTTTAGAATTTTTTTTCTCGATATTTAAAAGAAATGATTTTACTTTCGTTTTAGAACTCAATATTAACTAGATATCATTTCTTTAGTATTTTTAGCTTTTTATTTTTCGTTATAATTGTACAGCTTTTTTTATAATGTTTACATTTCAACCTATTTTCATATTATACTAAACTTAAAAGCACAAACTATAATATAACGAAACTTTGGTTGTAAAAAATATAAACTATCACATGTCGTGCTTTTAATACTAACCAATATGTGAGTTTTGTATACGAGATATCTAATCTTTCTCATCCAACTTAATCCATATGGAGTTACAGAATATAGTAATTATGAACATAGAGAATCTATTTCATCTATGATTAAGTTAATGATCCTAAAAAAAACAGTAAAAAGAATTTATCCTTAATTTTTATGTAATAGAATATTATATGGTATGTACATATATATATTGTATATATATAATAATTATTTGCTTATCCAATTGTCATATATAGGGTGTCTCCATAATAAGTGCAAATTTAAATTTCTCGCTATTTTAGTTTCATTCAGTTTACAGTAATAAAATCTTGACATCTGTCATCTGCCATTGTTGCGGTTAATAGTCACGGGACTCTGCACGAAGGAACGACAATATTATTGACAGTTTGTCGAGTTTCGAGTGCCTACTGTAATGAAAAAGACAATTCCACAAATTTCAAATCGTACGTTTCTTTCGGAGCAGTTTTTATTTAATAAATTATTAAATTCCTCGTTGAATGAGGTATGGATCACACCTGTAGGACACGGAATACCTGAGATATACGCATACCTTGACACTAGAGAATTTTTAGATTTAATGTCCTAGAAGGAATATTTTTGAAAACCACGAATGGCATTTAATTCCTTATTAAATTGATCGTCGAATGAGGTATGGATCGTATCTATAGGATGCAGAATACCCGAGATATACACAAACTTCGTTACGTAAATTAAATTTTGCACTTCTTATTGGGACACCCTTTATATATATATATATACCTTTTCTGTAATATAGAAACATTAGTTCAAATTTGTAACGTTTTTGTGTAGAGTCCAAATAATTAAATCGATTTGAATGAAACTCGGTATCTAAGAGTTCATTGGATTAGGGATTATGAATCTGAGATCAATTTACAGAGAAGAGAGTTTTTGGAATCGTTGGAGGATCGTAGGATGTGAAAGTGGGTTATGCCCAATTTACATCATTAGTGAGATAAACAATCGCGTATCCAAAAATCAATTAGTATAAAAAGTACGGTAAATATTGAAGGCAAAATTTTGCCCGAGATATTTTGTGAATGTGTGCGAAATGTTAAGTATAATTTTACTATAAATTCTATTGAATTGAAGACTGTAAATCCCATTTTACTCCAAGCATATTCAGCACAACAGTCAAAAGATTATTCATCAATAACTCTTAATGCTAACTAGATCGAAATAAAATTAAATTTAAGCCTTAGTTATGTTAACGAAACAGATACGGGACGACGTATTAATTATGCAGTAAATGTGTTCATTTCGGGTAAAACTAAATGAGAGTTCGGCTTCATCCTATTGAATGTTTATTTAAAATTTGTTGTCATTTTTTGGGAATAATTAATATCTAGTTCATTTTGAGAAATTCGTCATTTTTACATTTAACAATGATCTATAGTTAGCTTAAAAAATTACAAAAAAAAAAAAATTTTTAATAAAATACACTTTTGATGTACTTGTGGATTGGACCAAGGTACTTAAAATAAATTAATGTCATCTATTCTTAACAGTCAACTCTTAACTTAAATTAAATCCTTGACACTACAACAATATTTGAGTTGCAGGGAAGGGAGTAATTTACGTTTTGTTAGTTTTACAAATTTTATACAAAACTAAACTTTATACTATATGTTAAAATATGAGACTAACAAGTCTTGTAGTAGTTTTATAGTATAAAGTTTTAGAAGAGCTAAAAAAAAGTGTGAAAAATTGACCCTTTTCCTTAATTTATTGTAAATTCAATGACAGAACTATATTTTATCAAAACGTTAGGTGTGTTTTATTGGGAATTTTTGTCAACTACTATTTTCCATTTTCAAAAAAACGATTCTTATTAGGACTGTATACTAAAGGCCAATCTCCACACAGCCGACATCCTATTCTGATAAAAGTATGGGATCCACTTATTCAAAATTTAGTTAAACAGAAAGGGAGAAACAATCATCCTACGAATTTTGTCGTCTTCTGCAGTTATAATTTCCCCATCTGATTTTTCGTCTGCCAGATGATTCCCCTCAAACGCAGATAAACTTGTTCATCTGATTTATGGCTTTTCATCTGCATTTGCATACGCTCACAATAATCATACACGATATCGTTGCACACTACCAAATTTTCTTATTGGAAGTTTTTCTATGACGAATTGATTTTTATGGTTTAGTGATGAAATACGCAAGTTAAATGTTTAACTTCTATACGAAGTATATAAAAAATAAAAAAATTTGTTTTGCAAATCTTCACGTTTTATAAGATTCTAAATGCTTTGCAATCATTTTTATCCAATGTCTGTCTGTCTGTATATCACAATAAATGTTTTGATTAACTAAGGACTACGTTCACTCTGAATTCCCATATTCATATAGCTTTCTTTTAGAAGGCTTTCGGAAGGTAACGTGATTTGAACATACGTATAGAAGTTTCGTCGTTTTGCACTATAGCTTGTTTTTAGATGTGATAGGAATTTAAGCCTTATGATAAAGTCTGAAAACACAATTTGGTACTACATTTTCCTATAAAATGGAAGGGAATATTCTTAATTTTCCCATAATATTATAAATTGTGTGGGGAGAGATCCTGATGTTTTTATTCGATCAATCCTAGCGTAAATTGCAAAAGTCCATCTCTTTCTACTTTTCTGATTTTTCTCGTCAGAATAGGATGTCGGCTGTGTGGAGATTGGCCTCAATACATTTTTCTTTTGGATATTTGGAGTACGAATATTTTTTCAAACTGGCAGCCAGCATCTACTTTGTCAGGCAGAAAACACTGATGGCGAAAAATGTAAAGAAATATTGCAAATAATAAAAAGAAATGTTTCGATTTCTGCCATCTATATCTCAAATATAATATTGAGATTTCGAAAAAAAAACGTTTAAAATATTGAAATTTAGAAAAATTTCACAGTACATTAGTTGGTCCGACGCTCGAGATTTTTGGCTGACAAATCCAAAGATTATACCTTCGGAAAGTGTGTCATCCTGTTAAATGATAAAATGGGAATTGATTAGAAATATGTATTCTATAGAACTTATAAATTTGCATTTTACATTTTTATTCTTATTGTTTTCATTTTCATTCTTATTGCTTTCCATTTTAATAAAAGTACTCAACTCAAGGGTTTGCCATTTTCTATATTCTTTAAAACTTTTCAATGCATGCAATTTTTGTACTTGATAGAAAAAAGAAATAAAATAATGAATAAATGCAAAGGAATTATGGGAAAGTTGCAAAACATTGAAAAGAATACAAGGGTGAGGAATTGATACTAGTATGATTCTTGAAGATTTTATATGTTATAGCTTTCGAAATTTAGTATGAAAAAGCGTATTATTGGACAAAGAAATTGGATCTAATATTTCTTCTTAAAAGGAGAACCAAATCCTTGATCCATGTAAAATAAAAATAGAAAATGTCGGGAACGGAAACCCGATTTTAATAGTATCTATAAAAATATAATCCAAAAAGAGGATACAAACAAGTAATTCTGTAGAAATTGATTCTATATTCGAGCTTATGACGTGTGGTGGATTAGAAGTATCATATTGAAAGTTTCTGTAAGCGATTATAATTTGCAGAAGAGAACATGTTGATCCGCATTCAGAAAAATAAGCAAAGCAAACTTTAGCAGTGAGTTTATAGTTTCCTCTATTCCGGCCTGACCGCTATCTAAACTTTATCGACAATGTTATTGTGTCACTGTGTGTCACTGTCTCGTTTCAAAACCAGCTCAGCTGTCGTGTCGCTCTGCTCATTCGACTATACTTCCCCATTTCCTCAGTAGACTCCTTACAACCCGCATCCATCATGTCTCCATCAAAATTCGGTGCAAAAATTGCCAGATTATTTCAAGTGCCTGAATTTCGTCAAATTCAGTCCAGTAGTTTCGATTCCATGAAGCATACAAACGGAAGTGTTGCCATAATCAAGTTCTGACGAAAAATCCAATCGCTGTTTGATAAGTTGAAACACCTAAACTGTTAGACTTTCATTGAATTCGGACCACAGATTTCGAATACACAAACATTTTTACAAAAAGTTTTGTGAATTGGAGTTGTCATGAAAGAATTTCATTGAAATCGCATCTTAGTTGGGCCTTAATACACAAACTGTGCAAATTTTATCAAAAATGGACGTGGAGTTTTGACTGTGCATTGAGTCCTTAGACAGTGTTGCCATACTTGAATGTGGCCCAAAAACTAATCAGTTCTGAGTTAGGGTCAAGTACATCAATCGCATGAATTTTGTTAAAATCTGTCCAGCGGTTCTGCATCGCACTTACAAAATTGGGTCGTTTTTTGACGAAAAAAGGGTTACAAAGTATTGTTGCCATGTATAAATTTCGCCCAAACCAAACTAATATCATCTAGCATTCGATGCAACACACAAACTGTGAAAGTTTCATGAAAATCCGCTGTTTAGATTTTATTAACAATTTAAAGAACCGGACGGACATGATGAAATGGATTTTTCACTTATGTTCATCTTTCTACCCCTTCTAGGTAAAGAGTTAGGTTTTCAAACGAATGTAAAACATTCGTTTTGTCGGTAAAGTAAAAAAATCTTCTGTAAAACCTTTGAAATATAGTATAGTATGATATTTTTCTTAAAGCACTAAACATTGACACTTTAAAAAATTAACTTATAATAATTCATTTACAGAGGATTCCTTTAAACTTCAATTTATCTTGGACAAGTGTACGAGTTCTTAATTTTACCCTAACGAATAATTTAATTTATTTGACTTGATTGTTGAATAAATTCAATTTTCTTTACAGAAAAAAAATATGAGATACAAAAGTGAACAGTTTGGAAAGTTAAAGGACGCCATCCTTTTCAACTTTATCCATTTTTTTTTCCTTGGAAAAAAAATTAAAAAAATGTTCTTATTTGTACAGAATGACACAATGAATAGTCGAGAAAGTGGGTGGTTCTTGCAGTAAATTCGAAATAACCTTGAAAGAGCACCTATAGAGGGAACCTAGAAATGTTGTATATATTAATAAATGTTTAATAAATGATGGAATGCATTCTAGTCACGAATATCGTTTTAAATGCATTTGTCATTTTTCGCGATTCTATACTTTCTAGTCCCATTACACAAAATATATAATACTAAAGTGAAAATGTCACGAATATAAATATTTATGTAATTATATGAGGTCTGTATAAAAAAGAGTTTCTTGAAAATATTATTTACTTGCATTTCCCACCATACTCTTAAAAAACTGGTAACTCATCACTATAGAAATTCTGTAAAAGAACATGTAAACACAAAGAACTTCTTCTGTTCAACAATTTGTTTTTCTTATGGTTAACTATGTACATATTATGATATATTTCATTATTTGATTGGACTCCTTTTTTCTGTTCAAATTTTATTTTAGAGCTGGGGTACCATCGGTTCGGTTTACCCAATATAATAGTTACAAGGTGATATGTATCCTAGTGTAATATGAAACAATCACCTTGTATTCTTTTATTCCATAATCGTCTTCTTCTTTGTACCCAATTTTATAGGACATGGCCGTTTTATAGGTTAATACATATTTCAAATTGAATTCCATTACGTTCTGCTGATTCATTTGAGATATATTAAAACGTTTTTAATTTGTCAAAATATTGATGTATATCTATTAAAAATACTATGTTACGTTGATCAAAAACAAAACGGAATAACCACCGTGTGGCGCTCCCATCGTTCCGATTTGAGTTCTGTTTTTTTTGTTGCGTTCCCCGTAATGGTTTTTTTTAAATCGATTGAACAGAAAGAAGTCACAGGGAGCCATATCAGGTGAATTCGGTGGCTGTTGGATGGTATTTGTTGCATTTTTCGTCAAAAAATTACGAATAATGATGGCACTGTGCGACGGAGCGTTATCATGGTGCAAAATCCACGAGTTTTCTGCCCACAACTCTGGTCTCTTTCGGCGAATTGCTTCACGCAAACGTCTCATAACGCCCAAATAATACTCTTTGTTTAATGTCTGGCCTTCTGGCAAAAATTCATGATTCACTACACCGTTGTAATCCATGAAAACCGTGAGCATTGCCTTCTTTTTTGACTGAAAACGACGTGGTTTTTTGGTCTCGGCTCATTTGGTGAACGCCATTCACTTGCCTGATGTCTGGATTGCGTGTCATACTCATAAACCCACGTCTCGTCTCCAGTAATGATCCTTTTGATGAATGTGGGATCGGATTCAGTCTCGCAAATCATATCTTTTGTGACGTCAACACGGTCCCTTTTTTGCATAAAATTGTAAAAAATCGCCAACACACACAGAGATAGATGTACTCTTGGCTACGTAACATTTGCAAATGTCAAGCTATGGCGCTAAGATTTAGAGAGAATATCAATAACAGATGTACCAATTTTGCAAAAAAAACAGAACTCAAATCGGAACAATGGGAGCGCCACACGGCGACCATTCCGGTTTGTTTTTGATCAAGGTAGTATTTCATTATTTGATTTGACTCCTTTTTTCTGTTAGGATTTTATTTTAGAGCTGGGGTACCATCAGTTCGGTTTACCCAATATAATAGTTACAAGGTGATTTTTATCCTAGTGTAATATGAAACAATCACCTTGTATAGTATTCTTTCATTCCATAATCGTCATCTTCTTTGCAACCAATTTTATAGGACATGGCCGTTTTATGGGTTAGTACATATTTCAAATTGAATTCCATTTGAGATATATTAAAACGTTTTTAATTTGTCAAAATATTGATGTATATCTATTAAAAATAATTTTAAATTATTTTTAAATTTATCACATTCATTTTAATCTTGTCATTCGGTACTTTTGACTGGATTTAATTTACTCAAAATAAAGTTTCCTTTCTTTGTAAATATCCTGTCAAAGCGAAAATCTAGTAAGACAAATTACAAATTAGTTTCTGTTCGAATACTGAATAGATAAAAAGGAAACAAACAAAAAGCATCCTTAAATTAAAACTAATTTAATAGAAGAAGATTCATTCACTTTGGTTTACAGCGAGAAAATTAATTGAGATTGTTTTCAAAGTTATTTTATGAAATTTTATTCTCCTTTTTTTTTTTTTTGATAACTGAGCAAATTTTTCAGTTTAACTATTTTTTGTTTAAAGTCTAACAGGCCTTATTATGTAATTTTGATGAACTTTTATTATTACCTTTAAATTTGTATTTTAAGACGTTACTAATATGCGTCCAATGAGACCAAAACCAAAAACTCCAATTCTTTTAAGTTCTAAAAGTAAACAAAAAAAAAGAATACTATAACTCCACGACTCCACTGGACTTATTTTAAGACATAATTTCAGTCGGACTGACAAAAAAGTCCACATTTTCGAGCCTTCAATAGACTTTTTTTCAGTCCGACTGAAATTATGTCTTGAAATAAATCCAATGGAGTCGTGTGGTAAGATGGAAATGACAGAATGATGGTTTAATTAAAATGTTTTTCTAAATCTAGAGTGCCATTACATATTTGTAAATGGTGATGGGGAAAATGACAGGGATTAATGGTCTTTTATTTATCTACAAAAGATTTGTTGGCTGTTAATGAAACTTTTTTTTTATTTGTATTTGTTAACAAGATATTAAATTGCAAAATAGATCAACAGAGTCAAAATTGACATTGGAAGAAACTTGGAAAATCGGTGAGTTATTTGATATCATGAAAAGGATAAAAATATCATTTTTCAAGTGAAGCCAAATATCTGGGTGTTTTACTGGATAAGACTCTAGCTCACATGGAACCAACCATATTAAGCGAGTTCTATGAAGATTTATTGCTCATACTTGACGATTACCAGAACTATGAAACTTATGCTGCTGCCCTTTTATATGGTGGCCCAAAATGCACGATAAAAAGATAGAAGTTTCAGCTGCAGAAATTAAATATAATATTAAATTTGTAATAATAGTTTTATACCTAGAGAAATTGAAAATTAGTAAAAAGTACTAATTTAATTAGTCGGTTTTTCTACTAACTAATTAATCAATTAATATCTTTTAGTTATACTTTTTAAACTGATTATAAATACACCCATATCTCGCTTTACGGCTTAGATACGTTCAGGAAAAGTTGGCCGTAAAGCGAAGAGCCGTATAACGAATCAATTATTTTTTATAGTAGTGCTGCCTAAAGCAAGAAGTTGGAACCTAACAAAAGGTCGCTAGCAGCATGTACAGCAATTTTTTGGCCATATAACGAAAAATTGGGGACCGTAAATAAAAAAACTGCCATAATTAAAAAGGGCCGTTATAGCAAAATGCCGTATAAAGAGCGGCCGTATAGCGAGGTATAGGTGTATCAGGGTCTAGGCTACTTGCAAATTAGAGGAAATTTCGAGAAGAGGAAACAAAGTTATGAAGAAAAAATGTTGAAAAATTGTAGTTTTGATAGTTTTTCTCGAAATTCCTAAACCAAAGGAAACCTAACAAAAGAAAGTATATAGAAACATAAATTAAGGAATCAACTTATTTAATATTCATCTATTCCTGATTTCGATTTGTGAAAATTTTTGAAATTCTTTGTATTTCACCCTTTATGCAGTTCTGTATGTGCAATCCAGCTCTCCAGCTACAGCTCAATATTATTTCATTTTATTATATACATATATAAAGCTCTTTTGAGATGAAGAAGAGGTGGTAAAGAAATAGAATTTTCAGTCTTTACTTTCTGTGAAGGACAATGAAGGTGAAACATGTTGACTTGGGGTGAGAGACACAGTTGTATTTTATTCGTAAAGTAAAAGAAAAAAACATAAAATTGGGAGTCTGTGGATGTAAAATGGAACTACGTCAGATATTATTCTTTACTAAAAAACTAATTGCCAAATATGAAATTTTCCTTTTTTTTTTTGGTAATGAATATTTTTTACGATTATGCAAATGGTGTTGTAAGTTGAGTTGACTTTCGGGGACCAAAATATGGTATATTTGAAGTGCATATTAGAAAATGCAGTTTTTGAAAGTATATGTGTTTATTTGACCTTTCTGAAGGACATAAAGTTGCATGAAAAATGGAAATGCAACGATAAAAAAGAAATATACGGATTCAAATATTATTTCCTTTTATTTTAATTTTAAATGACATGAAAATTTTCAACCATGAATCTCTGTTTACTTATTGGAAACTTTTGTTAGATAAGATATAACATAATTAGTAATAATAAAAATGCATCTTTAGAGCTGACACTAGTTTGTTATACTCAGGTATATATATATATTGCTAATTAATAAGAATAACATATTAATTATTAAAAATTTAAAATAATACTGCAATAAGTATTATATTGGGTATCGCAAAAAGTTCGCGGCGTTTTTTCATCAACATTCAAACACATTTTTATTACATTTTAAATTAATTTTTTTAAACCAAATATGTGACGTTTTGATCGATAATCTTTTGCCATTTTGCTGCTAAAACCATTACACCATCACTGTAGAATTTCTGGGATTTCTGGGCGAAAAACTGAACCAAGTGATTTTCACAGGCTTTTTTTGAAATCACTTTTACACCATTAAAGGAATTCTGCAGAGACCGAAACAAATGGTAGTCGGATGGAGCAAGGTCCGCACTATATGGTGGATGCATCAAAACTTCCCAGCCAAGCTTTCTCAATTCTTGCCTAGTCATTAAAGTTGTGTGTACTCATGATGGTAGGTGACGCCTTTCCTATTTATCGATGGTGGCCGCTTTACCTCACTTGCGTGCTTTAATCGCATTAGTTGTTGACGGTAGAGAGTGGAATCAATCCTCTGGCCAGCTTGGAGCAGTTCATGATGCACGATTTCCTTCCAATCCCACCAAACATAAAGCTTTTCCTTACGTCGGTTAGTTCTGGCTTTGCCACCGTTTGTGCAGCTTCATTCTTCTTGGACCACGATCTTTTTCACACATTATAGTCGTATGTGATCCACTTTTCATTACCTGTTATCAATCTTTTCAAAAATCGATCGATTTCGTTTCGTTTCAGCAACGATTCGCAGATGAAAATTCAGTTCATTAAGTTTTTCACTGTTAATTCATGTGGAACCCAAATATCGAGTTTCTTTTTGGATCCAGCCTTCCGCAAATGGCTCAAAACTGTTTTTTGATCATTCTTTAGGTCCTCAGCAATGTCCTAAAATGAGATATGTCGGTCTTCCTCAATTTTTTGGAGAATTTCATCGACTTTTACAATGATTGGCCTTCTAGAGCGCGGCGCGTCTTTAACATCGAAATTTCCAGAGCGGAAACGAGCGAACCATTTACTTGCTGCTGATTTTGATAGAGCATCTTCACCATAAACACTACAAAATTTTTCAAAAACCTGCGAAGCTCTATCGCCTTGGTCGAAGTGATATTGTAAAATACAGCGAATTTTTCAGAATTTTGGCTCATTTTCAAAACCCAATTATCGCCATTACTTCTGACTGATTTTCACAATTTTTTTTAAATATTCTATGAAATGTTGCCTTTCAATCGCGCTATAATATAAAATGATAGGGTTAGAACTACTAAAGTTATGCGGCTCTAAAGCCATCTATTGCAAAAAACGCCTCAAACTTTTTGCGATACCCAATATTAATTTGAACATTATTTTTATAATTTAAAACCGGTACGTTAAGACTTTCAGGGCTCATTTCACAGTGTTGGCTTAAACTCAGCTTAAGATTAAGCACAGCTTAAGCTCCGCTTTCTTATTTTTACATTTCACAGTACAGGCTTAAATGATTTTAACAAGTGAATATTTCTTCTTAATTTGCAAGCATGTCATAAATTTTAAAAGTAGAAATTTTTTTGGCGGTAAAAATTTGGTAGATGGGACAAATCAAAGGTTTTTTTTCATTGGAATAATTACAAATAACAGATAGTGGGTTTGAATCTTGAATCATACCTGATTTTGGTCAGTTTTTTTCCATTATTTTTATTCGTTTATGTTTTATTTAGTTAAGACAATACTTCAAATAGCCGTCTCGCGAAATATTATTTGTTTTTTTTTCATTATTTGTCTAGAAAAAAAATTGTTAATTTTTTTAAACTCTAAAAAATTACTCTAGTTCAGGTCTTCTTAAACTATGGATCGCGACCCCTTCTAAGGTCGCGTAGCAAAATTCTGGGGTTTCAACAGACACCACATATTTATGTGAAGTTACTTTCTCAGCTTTAACACATATTAAATCCCAATATCGTTCATCGATAAAAAATGTTGAAGAGGTTTTACGTTTAGCAGTGTCAAACACACTACTAAACAGCAGTGTCAAACATTCCACCAAGATTTAATTTGTTATGCAATAAAAAACAGGCACATCCATCTCATTAAATTTTTTCCTTTAATTTTAATTTAATACTTACCATTCAACGACTGCGTTCGAATATATTCGAGCGAATTAAGACGGTCAGAATTCCCTTTTATTTATGTTATTGAATTCTAAAACTATTTATTTTTATATGTATATGTATATTGTTACCTAATAAATAAATCATCAAAAAATATTAATATATCTTTCTTTTATATTTATATCGAATCGTCAGGAAACTCGCAATCATAAATGGGGTCGTGAATGAAAAAAGTTTAAGAAGCCCTGCTAGTTGGTTATAAGACCAAATAATTCCATCAAATAATTTCAGTGGTTCGAATATTCGAAATAAAAACTTAAGAATCTGTATAAGAAAAATCATTCTTTTGAGAAAGTAAATTAGCGCCCCATAGAATTCCCAATAAAATACAGCATTTAAATTCTTTATTTTAAATACTAAAGTTTTTCTGACATTAATATAATAAATGATAAAAATTTTCTCTTTAAAATTTTTTATTAAATATTATCGAGGCCACTTTCATGCATTTCACGTTCGATGGAAACGCACCTTAACCCAAACAAAAAAATTCGTACATAAATATATATGGTAAAAGGAATCGAAGAAAAGAGTTATGAAAAAATGGTATTTTATATTATTTGTACATATTTCTCGTCTTATTGGTGTTTTTTTGTGATTTACACTAACTTATATATTCTATTGCAAAAAGTCCTTCATGAACAGCATTATATTTTATAAGAAAACTCCTTGAGAATCGAGATTTATATCCTGTTTACCACAGAATCGAATGACAATTTTTTCGCTTTTATTATTGCACATAAAATGTGACATAGTATTGCTATAAATCGTTTTCCTTCCTTCCTGATTATATGATAGTAGATATTTTGTTCCTAAAAAAAGATTTATGCAAAACAATTTAATTTTGTTCAGAATTATTATTGGAAAAATAAGAAACACCATTCCAAATTAGTTAATATAATATTTAGTAGATATTTTTAATTTGCTAATTAGACTCGAACATGTATACATATATGTTAGTTTTTGTTTTAAATTTAACGAATTTAAAATTTTGAAGTTTTTCAATATAATCCTCTCTAAGCTCAATGCACAGCAATCATCGGTTTTCCAAAATGCAGTTATCCAAACATCATAGGTCGATTTGTCCAATTTATTTTGTCCAATATGGTCATCATATATAGGTGGATGTAGCAACAATACAAATCATACTGAATGAATTTTGGCCATTGCAATAGCTGAAATGCTTTTCCTTTAGTTCTTCGCTAAAGATAATCAATGAGAAGCATGTCATGTGCATCCCAAAAAACAGTGGTCATAATCTTGTTTGCAAGAGGAATCAATCACTTTTGCCTTCTTTAGTACTGTTTAGACTTTTCTTTGGCTCAAGTGTGTAGTGGTGTAAGCCAACGAAAACAAATAAATAAAATGCAATGAAGAAAATTGAATAAATTTGTATGCTGTAAGTAAATCTACAACTACAAATACATCAACTATGCGTGAAATTGGTTTCAAATTTTTGATATACATTCCGTTAAAAAAGTATCCGGAATATGCCAACGATTAATCCAGTCGTCGAAACAGTTCTTATAGGCATTTTCGGGTATAGCCTGCAGTATCTTTGGCGAATTTTGTGTTATTTTGTGTTCAATGGACTGAAAACGTGTTCCACGAAGTGGTAATTTTAACTGGAGGAACAGAGAAAAGTCACACGGAAGCATATCTAGCAAATACGGTGCTTGGCCGATGACATTTGTTAACTTTAGATCAAAAATTCGCGTAGAACGAACGATGTGTAGGGCAGCCCATTATCGTGGTGCAAAATCCATTACAAATCTGTAATTTTCCGGTGAAAATTCTCTCTCAAACGTTTCATAATGTCCAGATAATATTGTTTGTTGACTGTTTACCACTCCGGAAGTAATTTCGTGTAGATAACACCACGATAATCAAAGAAAGCAATCAATATGATGATTTTAGAGTCACGTTGATGTGTTTTTTTCGGTTTCCACTTGTTATCGAAAAGCCATTCCCAAGTTTGTTGGCTAGTTTGCATGTGAAACTCATAAACCCACGTCTCGTCACGCCTTATGATGTGTTTCATGATAGTAGGGTCCAAATCGACTTGTTGAAGCATGTCTCTAACAACGTCTTTTTTAAGAAGATTTAAGAAAAATCACAGAGCACACTTGAACTGAACTAACAAAACCAAGAAACTGGTTGACCGATCACGCCAAATTTTTAGATGACAATTAGATACATTTGTATCAACTTAATTGCAAAATACATTTTTTCATACTTTATACGCGGGCTTTTTAAATGAACAATTCCGGATACTTTTTTGAGAGAATGTATTTATTCAAATTTATATATTATTATTGGCAATGAAATTTATCTTAATGTTTTTTTTTGTTTCTTTCGTCAGTCAGGCTTATATTTTTTCCATCCAAATGGACAAGCTTAAAGTCTATTCTTTGAGAGATCTCATTAGTTCAGTACTAAAGTATGTTCACTCCATAACAGTGGCAGCAAACCTAACAGCGTGTTTTCAATTATGTTACAGCCCAGTTGAGTTAACTAATTTCGTATTTTTCATATCAAATGAATATTATGTTTGTAACAAAAGATTTTTGCATTTAAATGTAAATAATAATAATTATTTTATTTAATGCTAGGGGGCTCCGCCCCTGCTCGCTTCGCTCGCCAACCCCGGGTCCCGGAATGGACTTCGAGTAAATTTTAATTTTTAGTTTTTCTGTAATATAATGGTAAAAAATGAAGCATAATAGAGTAAGAAGCAAAAAAAATATGTAACTGCTTTTGTGATTTATTTCACGGCTTCTTCAAATACAATGTTTTTTATGACCTTTTGTTCTAGCTTGCACTCTATTTTTATACCTCCTCTGCTTCTACATCGTGATAGAGCGACATACAGTTAACCAGGTGTGAATAGAAATGATAACATGCGATAATAGATAGATTATTTATTCAGTTCGGATTTGATATTAACAAAGCTGAATTGGTCGAAGCATTTATCTCGGTGGCGCGGCTGGTAAGCGTAGAATTTAGTAAAACTACTGTGCGTAAGTTGTGTGAGTTCAAGTCCCGCCGATGGCGCATATTTTTTTTCAGTTATAAAAATATTTATTCAGTTCTGATTTGATATTAACGAATCTAAATTGGCTGAAGCATTTATCTCGGTGGCGCGGCTGGTAAGCGCAGGATTTAGTAAAACTACTGTGCGTAAGCTGTGTGAGTTCAAGCCCGTCGATGGCGCATATTTTTTTTTTCAGTTGTAAAATTATTTATTAAGTTCTGATTTGATATTAATGAATCTGACTTACTTTAAGAATTGAAGTCAATGGCATAGTTAGCAAGAGATGCAGTTAGTAAGACAAACTGCCCTGAGATCGAATCCCCGTCGGTGCCGAAAATTTTTTTAGTTATAAATTATTTATCAAGCTTTTTCTACTACAAAATTTATAAATGATGTGCGGAAAAAACTTTTTTATTATAATAGTTTTATAGTTTTATTTAATAAATCTAACATTGAAAACCACAACAATGCTGAATTCGATTTTGCGCATTTGTTTATTTTTGTATGTTAAAATTTTGTCCTACTCTTGAACAAATTTCAAATAAATGGAAAATGAATGTTGAAGAAGATATGGAGTTTTTTGTTTTTTTTTTTTTTTTAAATATCCGCCCTTGACAAAAGTTGCCTATCACTGTTTTTATAATCCCTATTAATCCATTGTTTGTTTACTGGTATACTCTTGTAGTAGCTAAAAAAAAAAAAAATTATGTACATATTTTAAAATGCATTGTTTCTGTGTATTCAAACTCTCTTCAATTTCTACTTTTCCAATGCTGATTGGATCCCCTGAATTCCAGGGTTGCACATTTTATTTTTGTTGAGTATGGCAAGTAATATATGCTATGATATTACAACATAAGTTTTTGGTATCATACATGCTAACAAAATAAAGAAACTACTTATAAAATACATACATATAAAACTGGCGCTGCTGGTAGGTGGGTGTTGGGGTGGAGGCAAATCCTCCTATATACTATAAGCCGTGGAGAGAGAGTAACATATTGACAATTATTCGTGCTATAAATAATTTTAATAACTTTGAAAATTCTTCGGAGCAAACTTTTTGACGACTTCTATGTTTTATTAAAATAAATAAACTTTTTTATTTTATTTTTTTTTTTTAAATCTAAGGAATAGAAAAATTTGAAAAAACGGAAAAACTCATCAATTTCATACAAAATTTATGTTGATGAAAAGCGTACGTACACCTCCCACAACTGCATGAACAAAATCTATATCTCTTCCCGAATTCTATTTTAGATGAGTTTCCTAGAGGAGGGGTTTTTTCGTTGTGTTTCTTTGAAGTGCATATGAATGCTTGTGAATTTTTTGTTTTGTGCGTTAAAAGTTGCAATCAACCACGGAAAGAGAATATTGAATGTGCTGCGCGCAAACTCAAAGAATTTCTATTTTATTTCTTATTTCTCTCCCCTAGAACTTTTTATTAGCGGAGAGTTTTTGAGCTTGAATTTCTACATATTTTATACATATCAAATTTACATGCATTTTTGTAGTAGATTTTTTTTTTTTTTTTTTTTTATTTCGTTTTGCTATAAAAACGCAATGAAAAGGAAAAGCGATAAAACGATAGAATGTAGTTTTAACCCAAAGAAAATAAATAAAAGAAAAAATAAGAAAAACCAGTTACCGAAAATTTCACATAAAAAACAACAAAAAAACTCTTGACTTTTTCTTAGAGAATTATAAATTTTTTTTAATATTTATTGTTCAGTTCAGTCTCTCGCTGTTGTTCAAAGAGTGTGTGTTGTTAATAGTGAGTTGTGTTAACCGGTCAATTTGAATTTTTTTTTTTATTATTATTAAACCGACACATTTCTTAGATAAAATCGAAAATTACGTGTACAGAGTGTATCCAAATTCGATTGATTTCTCCAAGTTCGATATTTCCTTCGTGCTCGTTTTTTTTTTTATAGTATAGAAGTAAAAAAATGTGTATTATTATAAACATGAAAATTTTTAGTATTTGAAGTTTTTTTTTTTTTTTTTTTTTTTTGTCCGTTGACCGATGAATAATAAACCGTCGTGAAATTTTCAGAGTGTAAATAGCTTTTATACACACAAAAAAAAAACATTGTTTTTAGTTTCTTTTGGTATACATTTTGGATTATTTGACATTCAAAAAAAGAAATTTTAAAAACCTACTTTACACAACATGGATAAATAAAAAAAAAAAAAAAAAAAACTAGTTTTGTGTATTCTCCTACCTGTTTTCTTTCGCCCGCGCTTTTTTTTTTTTAAAATTCAATCTAATTCGATTCTTGTGATATATGTACATCGTTCTCTGATTAGAATTACATGCTACTAATATGAAAATCTCTTAAAATTACTGCTATTAGATATGAATTTCTTGAAAAAAAGTGTTGTGTAGAATAAATTCTGCGGGCTCGCGCTCCCACCGTGTACCTTTTTTTTTTCTTTTTTTTTTCTTTTTTTTTTTTTTTTTTATAATAAAAATATGTAAGTTTGTGGATTAAGTTTTGTATATGCTTTGTTTTGTGACTATTCCTCCTACTAGTGCTGTTGTTGCCGTGGTAAACCCGTATGTGATTGTAGTTGTGTTTTTCGTATTGTGTGTCAACCATCGCGTTTTAAAGTCTATTTTTTTTTCGTCTAGAAATAGATAAAAAAAAAAAAAGAAAAAATATGAAAAACTTTACCAAATTTTAGAGTTGTGATTCGCTTTTAGCTGTCAGCTAAACACAAAAAACAATGGAAAAATAAAAGAATAACATAGAATAATGGAATAGAAAAATATACATATAAAAGCAGGAAATTGTACTTATATATATTCTAAAAAAAAAAAAAAAAAATCAAAATGACAACATAAAAATGTACAACAAATTATCCCCGTGTATAGCAGCAAAATTCAAAATAAAAGCCAACTACAATAAAGCACAATGTGAAAGTCGAAAATTTTACGCTGTTATTTCAGTTACATATATTATATATATATATATATTTTCTTTTTTTCAAAAAATCATTTACATTGAAAGCGAGTTTTTTTTTCTTCGTTAAGTTGGTCGACTTAATGAATCTATTTAAATAATAAAAAAAAAAAGAAAAGAAAACATCGAAAAGGGAAGAGGTAAAGGTGTGTACAAATTTCTTTTCTTTTATAAGTCCAAGATTGGATTGTTAGTAAATTTTCTTATTTACATTTTTTGTCGTATTTTTTTTTTTTTTTTAAATAGTTTTAGCTGCAAACTAGACATTAATATATGGATCCCTCGATTTATACGCGGTGTGACGTTTTAGGGAAAGTATCTCGTATAGTTAGTCAGACCGCGTAATACGTAAGAAACATTATATAAAAATACACCTTATTCTTTTTTACATGGTAGATACGTTCCAGACAAAACCGTGTAAAAAAAGACATGAAGTACACACATACATAGAAAAAAGGGGATTAGTTCCATATCCTTCAACCCTGTAAAAAATAGTTAAAATAAATGATTCATACAAAATAAAAACTATTATGAGAGTCTTTATAAAAGCTAAATTAAATTTTTATGTCCATTAATGCATGTCAACCTGACTGTAAGTACATAATTTATTACATGCAGTAAGGACAACACATGTCGCATCTCTGTGCGTCCCTACCCTCTGTGCTGTCTGTAGAATGCTCGACACGTCTCGAATTCACCTAAAAGATTACGGTTAATAAAAATATTTTTCTTTAAAATTTCAATCAAATAGCTTATTTTAATCGTGCTAAATCGAATGAAATCATGTAAAAATGGAATCAATTTTTTTTTCTAGACTATGTTAAATCAAAACCGTGTAAAAAAAGACCGTGTAAAAACAGAATTGGGTGTATTCATGTTTTGTTCCTCCACGCAAACAATTTTCCAAAAGAATTAATGGTTGTGCAATGTAAAATCGTAACACTGTGTAAACCATCAAAAGACTGAGAACCTAATCTTCGATAGCTGATGGAAGGTGTTTCCGAACTATCATAAAAAAAATTAAAAGTTTACCCAAACTAAAGGCTAAATTACAATGGCATACCAGAGAAAGACAAAGAAAAACTGATCAAATGCTTGCTTATGCATGTCAAATCCGTAGGCGTAGGCGTTCTGTACGGGGCGACAGGCGAAAGTGAACACCGCATATTTCGGCTTGACGTAGGGCGATCACTTTCATTTTCGCCTCAACTTAATTTTTTCGTCCACTATAGCTGTCAGTTTTGAAAAGGTTCTGTGAGAAGTAAGAAATTATTGTTCGTAAAAAAAAAAAATGTTGCGCTGTATGGAAATGTATTTATTCATACTTTCTATTTAATAAAAAAAACAATCCCATCGACCTATTCGACTCCAAAGCGGACTATTTATGGTTCGAAGGTTATGCTCTGTATTTGGTGGGATCGGCTAGGTGTGGTGTATTATGAGCTGCTAAATCTTGATGAAATCATTACTGCTGATCGGTACCGACTACAATTAATGCGTTTGAACCGAGTATTGCAAGAAAAACGGCTTAAATGGGAGACCCGGCCCGACCCGGCTACATGTTGCATGTTAAGTCAAAAACTCTGAAAAATGTTGGAGGGGAAGTCTTACCCTACCTACCGTATACCCCAGACTATCCTCCTCCTGATTGTTTCGATCCATGCAGAACCACCTTTCTGGAAAACGCTTCGTTTTTTTCTTTTTTTTTCTGAAGATAAGTCGTTCTTTTGGGACGGAATCCATGATTTGCCAAAAAAATATAAAATTTCATTAATAATTTATATGAGAAATTTATGTTTAGACGACATGCAATATCCTCGCCTTATATTGAGTATATTTTGAGTATTATTTAAAGAAAATTCTTTCAATCAAAAATGTATTAAAATCTGATACTAAGTTCAATTCGATTAAATACCACAGCTCAAGGTAAATTTGTACGCATGTAAAATACAAACAAAATTTTCAAGTTTATTTTAGTGTGAAAATAGATTTTAGTGTTTTCAATTTGTTTTATTAATTTGCATTTTAATGTTTGGTGGCACTGGCGGTCTTTAATACAGTAAGCCATTTTATTAGGAGTTGTTATTTGTCTGAATGTACGTAGAATTCATTGAACTCAACTTCAGTGTTAAGCGTTTGTGTTTTACGTTTGCGATTAACTTTTTACTAAGGTCATAGATAAAAGCTTGCAGCATTTTAATTTGCAATTAGACTAGCGCGCTAGTGTTTTTGCTCGTCGGAAAAATGAGTAAATTTCCTCTCTTCAGCATTATCACATTAAAAATCAACAAAGCTTATTTTAGTCATTTAATTTTTTGTTTTCAATATTTCCAAGGGTCACCGAAAACAAACTATTGGGAGTATGAATTAATAATGTGCGTTTTTTGTTCAAAATAAGCATTTATTATTCAGAAATAGTGACAAATTGATTATTCGAAATATTGTCCATCGCTAGCCACTACTTTTTCCCATCTTTCTGGCAATTTTCGGATACCAGCTCAGAAAAACTTTTGAGGCTATCCACGAATCGACCCATTTTTTTGCATTGGTCATACGAAGTGAACTTCTGCTCGAACAGGCCATGAGTCATGGATCGGAAGAGGTAGTAATCGGAAGGAGCAATGTCTGGAGAATACGGCGAGTGCGGTTGGACTTCCAATTTAAGCGTTTCCAAGTAGGTTTTGACCGGTTTTGCAACATGTAAACGAGCATTGCCGTGCTGCAATATCACTCTGTCGTGTTTATCGTAGTATTGCGGCCGTTTTTCCTTCAATGCTCGGGTCAAACGCATCAATTGTAGTTGGTGCCGATCACCAGTAATGGTTTCACCAGGATTTAGCAGCTCATAGTACACCACACCCAGCTGATCCCACCATATACAGAGCATGAGCTTTGATCCATGGATTTGCCGTTGATGTTGAGGCATGTCCGGGGTAACCATACGATTTTTTGCGTTTAGGGTTATCGTAGTGAATCCATTTTTCATCACCAGTCACGATACGATGCAGAAAACCCTTTCTTTTATTCCGTTGGAGCAGTTGTTCGCACGTGAAAAATCGTCTTTCCACATCTCTTGGCTCCAATTCGTATGGCACCCAATTTCCTTCCTTTTGAATCATTCCCATTGCCTTCAGACGTTTGGAAATAGTTGTTTGATCAACTCCCAAAGATTTTGCAAGCTCTTCTTGCGTTTGACATGTGTCTTCATCGAGTAATGCCTCCAATTCTTCATCTTCAAACTTTTCGGCTGGTCAGGACGCTCTTTGTCTTAGATGTCAAAATCACCACTTTTAAACCGCGCAAACCATCACCGACACGTTTTTTTGTTGGAACATATACAGGATAAGTTCTTGCAGCAACCGGAAACTTTCTGCAGGACTTTTCTTTTGATTAAAGTACAAAAGCAATGCTTCCCGCAAATGTTGTTTTGTCGGAACGTATTTTGACATTTTTAAGGCAATTAAAAACGTGTGTGTACAAACTTGTATTCACTTTGACTGATGGAGTTTAAACGTTTTTTTGACGCTCTTTAAGATACAACAGCTTTCACTGTCAAAAAAATGGCGGGTTTGATAGATATGAAGTTAGTAGCAATTCGCATATTACTAATTCATTCTCCCAATATGTATACATTTTCAATTTCATTAAAATTTTCTAAAAAAAATTATAATTATAAATAAATCTTTATTTTTTATATACCTTAGGGATAAAATGCAGTTGAAATGAAACGAAATATGAGCATTAGTCTCCTACAAGACATTTTTCGTTTTGGACTTTGTTAGCATTAATTTTGTATGTGAAATCTCGAATCGCTAGAGTTGCATATTAGGTCCATTGTGTGCTTTATGTAGGTATCTTAAGTCTTTGTTGCCAAAAGAAACTATTGAACACTAGGGTGCACGGGTTCCTACCCTACCCGTCAAGTCAATTCCTGACTTGGATTTTAATGCGCATTTCTTTCGACCAGAATCATTGAAGTTCTATCATGTTTTATTTTGGGTTTCCTTTAGCCAAACACTAAATTGTTGTACAAATAAATGAACAGAACTAACATTTTTGTTTAATTTTGTACATCATTCATATTCCATTTGCTCTTATCTTCGATAATTTACGTCAAAACGTAGTAATTTTCTTATTTTGGAATAATACATGAATAATACAAATAAGTGGGGGACAAATTGTTAACAAATTATTTTCAATGTTAATTGCCTTGTCATTTACTTGACATTAAAATTTATAGCTCTCCTATGTGCCGTGTTTTATTTGCCACTTGCTCCGGATCAGAGCAAAACATTAACTTTAAAAACAACGACAAAAACGATCAAGCTATTCTTCTTTGCTGTTTTTTTCTATATTAAAATTCTGCTCTGCTCCAGAGCAAGTGGCAAATAAAACACGACATGGTGTTCACGTATAAATCATAAATTTCCTTTTTCGGCTAATTAGATCAGCTATGTTATGTCTGAAATTTTGAAAATTGTGTACAAATAAATTTTTCTTTTAGAAAATAGTTCTTCGATTGAAGCATGACAAGGTGCATTATCAATTATCAATATAACTTTTGACTGATACATGTTTTGAGTATTCCGAAGGCAACATCGTACAAAGTCTAGCTTCTGGTTTCTTGAAAGCACCTCTTACGATTTCATGGTAAATTAATTCCCGATGCATCCAATGACATGAATGTTTGCTCCTTTGCTGCCGCCAGAAATATATTTGCGACGGCTCCCTTTCTTGGACCGCCCCTTTCTACTTGATGTAAATAAATTAAAATTGGTTTCATCTATGTAAATAATGGGAATATTTTCGCCTTGGTATTCTAAAAATTGTTGAGCATAATTGCACTTTTTGGTTTTACTTTCCTCACAGATTCCACTTTCAAACTCCTTATGATATAAACAACATACCATCCAAGTGTAAACATTCCCTAGAAACAACAATATAATGATTTTCTTGAAATTTTTGTTTTCTCTCTTTCAAAGTTATTTTTAGGTTTTCTTCAACATGTTGTTCCATAAAGTCACGGTGTTCAGTTGAAATTTTGGATCCTCTTTTTCTAGCACGTTGTTTTTCCTTTTCTTGTTGATTGACCACATCGATAATGTATTTGCAAGCGCTCTCCAGTCCCCGTTATTGTTAGGTCAGGTTTTGAGTAGAGTTTTCAAAAACGAATATTTAATAAAAATCAGAAAAATGTTTCATTTTATTTAAGTTTTATTGAAATTTTGAATAAAAATCACTTTTAAATAACAAAAGTAAATCTAGTTATGGAACTAAAATGCGTATTTAAGAGAAAGCTTTGAACTGAAACTTTTAAATTAAACTTTTTCAATCGATAAACATAAGCACATAAATATTTTCAGCGTAGCTCAACATTTTGGCATTATGGTTTTCAGATATGTTTATCGTGAGTATATTTGCACCCAAAAATCTAGGCCATGGACATTCGAATTTCATTTCTTAAAAACAAAAATCCAAAATTTAAATTCATTGAAAATGGTAGACAGAGTGTCAAAAAAAAATGCATACAAAAAGCTAATAAATGTTTATTTTCATAAATTCAATTTTATAATGAAGAAAAGAGCGGAGCGACATGTTTTCGAAGTATATAAGTTATTGGAATCATGATCGAAAAAACGGGGTATAAAAAGGGTATTGTAACGTTATCCATAGATAACGACCGATTTCAATGAAATTTGGCATGAGACACTTTTTCAATGAAAGAACAATTGTGGCCAAAAATCAACTGTCGAACCAAATTCGGATTTTTTTGTATGAAATTTGGAGCATAACTTTGGGTGCTCGGACAAAATTTCGAAATTTTTGTACAAAATAAATCATAAATTGTTGTATGAAATAATTTGATAGATATGTATAGAAGTTCCCATAGTGGTTTGTGCACTATAGCTTGTTTTGTTTTCCATGTTAAAATTTTATTCTGCTTCAGAGGAACTGTAAATAAAACACGTGTAAATAAAACACGTCTAAATGTTTCATACAATATTTCAAACACCATGTATATGGAAAATTATTATTTACGCGATAGTATGTTCTTGGAGTGTTTCTGAAAACACAGAAAGAAGATATAAACTGAAAATAAATGAGAGTATCTTTATCAAAACCTGTTGACTGTATTTATTATAATTTTTCCATATAACAAACCTTGGTGAATCAAATAGTTTTAGTGGTATGGATGATCCTCATATACATACAAAAATTTAATACCAAACATTTTGCAATGTCGTTGGAACAACCTAACAAAAGAAAATTTTTCACTGACATGAGATTCGTATAATTTAAATTACTTACCAAAAAGCTGAAAACATGACCTTTTATAGATAATCGATATTTTGCACACATTCTTTGAATATAACAGTCCTGATTTGTAAGAAATCATTTAAAAAAAAAAAAAAAAGTTTTTTCTGAGACATTCCATGTTTATATCGGCTACCTATTTAAAACTTTATTAAACATGTATCTGGATAGGAAATTTACTGAATTTACCTACCATGTTATAGTGCCAAGTACCAAGTGCATAGAGTCAACGCCTAAAGGTGCGTTTCTACCAAACGCGTAAACAAAACGCGTGTTTGGTGGAGAAGTATTAGCGAATGTTTCTTGCGTATAGTTCACGATTAGCTCACGTACATGAACGTTTGGTGTGGACTTCTGAAGTTTCTACAGCAATGCTGAAGCAAAAAATGCGTGTACCTGTCGATGAATTTCATAATTCAGTATGAAGAGATAGTAATTTTATTTGAAGAGGAATGAAAGTGACCTCAATGGTTTTTAATAAAAATTTTTAAAGAAAAAAATATAATGGAAAAACTATGAAATTTTTATTTTGGAAATATTGATTTCTTCATTCACCTTTAACTCTGAAAATAAAACAAAACGAAAATAGAAAAACATTCCTAGTTCCGGCGAGTAAGTGGATTTTTATGAAACTTGAAATGTAAATTCTGAAAATGCCTGTATAAAAGCTATATCTCCACATGGTGGGATGTGGGGATCTAACCCGTGTACTGCGAAAAACGCGAGTATCAGCTAGTATCGCATAAAACAACTGCAAACTATTTTTATTCGGTACTTTCGTAGACAATCACCATTTAAAATAATATTGACTCACATGTTCGATGCCTTTTATTTTATTAAGATGATATTGTAGTATAATGACTTTATTTAACACATAATTAGTACCTGTAATCTTTACCTCTAATTCTACCCATATCAAATAAGCATTATTTGGATAGGAATTGTTAAAATTCATCAGTGGTATTTTAGAATCATTGATATGAATTGAATCCCAGTTATTAAAATGTGCGGTATCGAAGTTATCTCTTAAAGTCTGATGCTAGCTCCATGATACAGGCGGCGTGGGTGTCGTAAGCTGAAACGAGTTCGAGTTTACGCAAAAAAAAAAGCAAATCAAGTTTCCTTTGGTTTAGCACCGTCATCATTGCACACACATACATCTTGCAATTTCGGTTAATATCTTTTAAAGTCAGACCTTGGTCTGCAGACATTTTTTTTTTGTTACCTCTACATTGCCTCATCACCAGCAAACATCGCCGAATAAAACATATTGTAATACGCAAAAAAAAAAATTTGTATTTTCCAATAATCTTTTTATCGATTCAGAAATTCCACTTATATTAAAATTGATGACATTTTGTGTATTTATTAAGGCTTTTAGGCTGGGTCGAGTACTGTTTTTGAGTCGTTTAATTTTAACACATACTACATACTTCAGAATAAGAAACCGTTTCTATTGAATTTATTGTTAATCAAATTGTTTTTATGATTAAAGTGGTTTTCTTGTAGCAAATTCGCGGAAATAGGGTGGATGGTTGTAAATTATAATGTAAGATAAACTCTTTAAAATTAGTTTAATTCTATCGCCCAATGACTTATAAAGTCTGCAACCTATTTTTATAAGTCAGTTTAAAAAATATGGAGGAACTGAAAATCGGCCGATGTCCTATGGTAGAAATGGATTAACTCTGAGTAAAAGGAACTCCTAATATTTCAAGGTTATTTCACTATAATTTTGTTTCGTCTTCTTCCAATTCGCTTTAGTTCACAGCTAGGCTCAATAGCATAAATATCTTCTGCAAATTCTATTCAAATCGGCATATTTTAAAATACATTGGAAAAACTTTATAAACATGTCTTTTTCCTACAACTATTTCTTTCTCCACTATCCTTAAACCGATGTTAATGAAATTTAAAATATTATCGTCTATTTATGTAATCAATGTATGTAAAGTGAGTAATTTGAACAAAATTATTCCACAATTTTCCAATTAAATCTAAAAAACGATTAAAAAAACGATAAAACTTTCTGGTTACCCTGATTTTTACTTTATAACTTTGTTCCCTGTCAGCCGATTTTCCTGAAATGCAATACTAAACCATAACCAACTCACATTGTAAATTTCATCAAAATCGGATATCGCGTTTTTCAGTTATTTTATATACGGCTGAACGGACGAACATGCAGAAATCGATATAACTTTTGATACTCTATCTACACAACCATGCGTTTGAGATCTTTCTACGATGATTATTTCTATGTGTTACAAATGTAGTGACAAAACTATAATATTCTCTCTGGTAGTGTCTACCATAGGGCATAATGATGGGTGAACTTTTCGAAAGCATTTTATATAATCTTAAGGTTATCAGTCTGGGTCAATTATTTGAAGTACTTAATTGATGTGCATCAAACCATGGGGAAATAAGTATGCCTGGCACAAATAAAAATTACAATAAAAAGATATTATTTTCGCATATTATATTTGTCTCTTACATGATCTTATTTATCTAAATAAGAAAGTATAGAAAATACTAAGTCCTAATTTACATTAAGTTTTGAATACAAGTTTTATTGTTCATAGTTCTGTGGGCTAGATCAATTACAATATTGATATTAGTAGACGGCATATTGGAAAAAAGCGACCTATGTCTTTTTGATAACCTTTAATTAGCGTTACCAGGGCGATATGATAATTAACACTTAAAAGCCCGCTTATTTTTTCCCATAACTTTACTATAAGATCGGGTTTTCTCGTTTTAAAATGAAAAACCAATACATAACACATGGTCCAATAAGTCAGTAGGAAAAGTAAGAAAAAAACATTTTTTTTTAGCAAATTCGCATTTATTCATCAACATAGTTCCCTTCAAGAGCAATACATTCATTCCACCGCTTTTCCAACATTTCGATACCGGTTTTGTAGAACGATATGTCCTTCGCCTCAAAAAAAGCTTCAGTTTCAGACATCACCTTTTCATTGGCGCCAAATCTCTTGCCGGCAAACCTTTTTTGAGGTGAGCAAAGAGCCAGCAGTTGCTGGGGGCCAACTCTGGAGAATACGGTGTATAGGGAAGCAATTCGTAGCCCAATTCATACAATTTTGCCATCGTTTTTATCGACTTGTGACACGGTGCATTGTCTTGGTGAAAAATGACTTTTTCTTCTTTAGACCAGGTCTTTTCTCACGTCCAATTGGTCCAAAAGGTTGCAATAATAATCTGAGTTTATTGTTTTACCAGTTTGGAGGTAATCCACCAACAAAATTCCTTTTTCATCCCAAAAAACTGATGCCACAACCTTCTTCACTGATCTTTGGGCCTTAACCCGTTTTGGAGCCAAATTATCGGTTTTTGATTCTGCTTTCGACTCAGGATCATAGTGATAGACCCAAGTCTTATCCATAGTGATGAATCGGCGCACAAAATCCACTTTATCTTTTCGAAAATGCTCCAAATGTTGTTGAGAAAGTCGCATTTGCATGTGTTTTTGTTCCATTTTTCCGAAATGCGGCACCCAATTTGCACACAGCTTTCGCATACCCAAACATTCATGAACGATATGTCCAACACGTTCCTTTGATATCTTTAGAGTGTCATCTATCTCGATCAATTTCACTTTACGGTCATCCAAATTCATTTTGTGGATTTTTTTGATGTTTTCGTCCGTACCAGCCTCTTTTGGACGTTCACTGCGTTCATCGTCTTCGATGCCCATGTGGCCTGTACGGAACTTAACAAACCACCTTCGAATGGTTGCTTCGCCTGGCGCAGAGTCCGGATAACACTCATCAAGCTACTTTTTGGTATCAGCAGCATTTTTTTTCATCAAAAAGCAGTGTTTCATTAACGCGCGAAATTCCTTTTTATCCATTATTTTCGTATTTTCAAAAGTAGCGTCACTTAAAGCACTGAAATTTCGCAACAAACAAACCAAATATCATGAAATTTGGACAGTATGCCTAAAAAGGTTGGTACTCTTCAAAAATTTTGTGGATTTTGTATTCGTGCTGCGCTCTATATGTCATCCTACTGACTTATTGGACCATGTGTTACATTAAAGGAAATTAAAAATCGACATAGTATTTAATAACCTTATAACTAATATATAAAGGTAGTTTTTAAAATAAGTTTAGTCGTTATCGCTCGATATATCGGATAAATCACCCGTTATCACCCGTTATATTTTTACTTTTAGTGATCCACGGAAAGTTAGGAAATGCCTATGTGTGACCTCGAGGCCAAAAGGTTGTCAACTTTCAATTAAGTACGTTTTTTGGATTGTTGAAAATTGTTTCCTTATGAGATAACCAAATTGTGGTTATTTTCCCATTTTCCTTTTTCCTAAGAAAAATTCATTAATATGATTTTATGTGAAAGAAACTAATTTTATTTATTGATTAATATTTTGAGAAACTAGATAAAATCGATTAGTACAATATATATATTTTGCTTATAATAATATTTTAACACGATCATAACAATTGGGTCACGGCTTGTGTTTATAGATCACAAAATGGTTCTATCATAATTTGTAATAAAAATATTGATGGTAGATTAAAGAGAAAAAAAAGGTTATTAAAATTTAGTATTTTGTTTTAAAAGAAATCATTTTCATAATAGATTTACGCTATCAGCTCTTATGTTATCCCTAGAGTAAATTCAAATAAGACGAAAAAAAAGTTATGCTGGAAAACATTAAAATATTATTGGTTTTAGTTTTTTTTTTTGCCTGAATTAATTCATCTATTCCATAAAATAAAAGGATAAATTAAAATTTTCAATGTTTTTATGAACCGGATCAATCGATCCGGACAAATAAAAAATTATGCCGGCCATCAAAAATCGGCAATACCTACAACTCCGATTTTAAGTTTCTATATGTTTATGGATAATTTTGTTTTTTCTTTCAGTTGCAATTCAGCGGATGAAAATATCTTCGCATTATTATCATAAACTGCCAAATTAAAGTCAGAACTTGCATCGTTTATGCAGAACAACGTATTTGCCTTCTTTTTGTGTGATCGATAAATTGTGGAAAAGTTGTAAAAATGAGAATTAAATCATAAAAAAAAATTGCTTTAGTTAATAGTATGAAAAAATCGTTTTATAATAAATATAGAACCTTTTTTTGGGCTTAAAAAAGTCTACATATTTCTAAGAAAAATTTGTGTATTTGTGTAAAATTTTTAAATTAAGTGATTTAAAAAAATCAAACTCAATTTTAAATAATTAGGTATATTAATAAAAAATAATTCAATTCAATTCTCTCCACAAAGTGAAAAAAAAAACTATTGCGATATAATCAGTTTTATTACTTATTTCCTTTTAAATGTGCAATATTTCTTAATTCTTAACTTTGGGTACTTTAGATAAAAATAGTGGAAAAAAGTTATGTTTTGATTGATTAAAGTTTTTTTTTTTTTTTTAATTGTGAGCTTTAAACGTTTTTCAATCGAAAAGGGTTACGAAAATTCAACGAAGGAGAGAAAAGGTAAAATATTTTTATTTTATGTTTTTTTTAGATTTGTAAGGCAAAGAAAAGTAGAGGAAAAATGAAGAACCGAGACCTGGATTCGAACCAGGGTCTCATCAGTCTCATGAGGCGAGGTCGAGGTCTTAAACCAACTAGAATTCTACACTATATCTACCAGTCTATTCATTTGCCTTTTCCTCTACTAACCAACAATATTATTCAAATCATTACAACTGTTTTTGTCAAACCTCAATTGTTTTATCAAATTCAGTTGCATCCTATTTTTAACTCTTACAGATTATATTTAAAATAAAATCATTTGTCGTTAATTAATTCAAAAAATGCTTTCATATTTTGAACTCATCCAATTGACTAATTTTATAAGGTTTTTTTTTTTTTTACTTTAATTGAATTCAATATAACTCATATTATTATTCACACACGAATTGAAGTTGGTATTATAACTCTATGAAGGTTTTCAATAATTATTTGGAAATAAATCATTCCCCTGTCAGACCAAAATTTGATTACTTTCTCCTGGATTATTATCGCCTCAAATTCGTTGCTTGTTTAAAAAGCTATGTAACTAGAAAATGACCTTTGTCAATGAAGATGATTTCTCGAATATGACTTTTCACGAATATGAATTGAATTTAAAAAAACGAATTATTTCGACGTGTTGTTGGATTCTATAGCATTCTAAGATTAAATGGCAAACAATACTAAATACAAACTTCAAAAACTGCATCAAAATCATTTTCAAAATGACAGTAATCGGTTGTCAAAGATTTAACGTTTTTATTGAGAGACTGATCCCATATAAGTTTTGCTCTGTAAATCACACCTTGTTTAGAGTTCTCGAAACATTAAGATTACGTATACATTTTGGCACTATATGTGAAGGGAAGACAAGGAAATATTTATTTTGTTTTTACTGCCTTGAAAATTAAATTGTATTGTATTTAACTTTTGATGCACTTTTCTTAAAGTGCGAATAATTACGAATAAAATTATTATTTTCATTTTCTGTCCTTGAGTCGTCAATTAAGAATATCGGTATATATTCTCTTAAATGGCTTTTATCGATACTTATGAGAATCCAGGAAATTTACTTCAAAAGCTGTTTTACTTTCCTTTTAAGATAACTATTTTAAAATCTGTGCAGGTTACTTTTTACCTTTATTTTTCCAGTTTGAATGTGAACTTTTAAAATAATAACAACAATAATTGTGTACAACAAGGAGTGTGAGATATTTATTCGAAATTACTTTTGCACCGACGAGTTTAAAGTCTTCTACCAAACTTAAACTTAAGCGGAAAACGCTGTAATTGTCCAAATCGGTTAGACCATATACCGGGTAATAAGATAGCAAAAACAACAACGCTTAAAAAATAGAAGCCTATGGTACGTCTATTTTCCATAGGGAAAAGTTAATATCTCAACAGATTGAGACACTGAATCGCTTAAATAAAAAATTTCTTTTAATTTTTTCCATTTTTTTGTTTTAAGTAAATATTAAACCCCATTCTGGTATTTTAAAGTACACCAAACAGTGATACGAGATTGTTCATGATTGTTCAGCAATTACTCTTGCATTTTCAGAAGCCCAAATGCGATAATTTTGCTTATTAACGTAGCCATCCAAATGACCATCAAGCTTCGTCAGAAAAGATGATTTTTTTTTTTTACGAAATGTGGTTTTCACAGATCGCCTATTTTCATAATGGATTTGAATTATTTTTATGCGATTTTTGAGCGAAATTGAATTCATTATAATAAAATGTAGACTTTCTACTGCAATTATGTCAAAAAACTGAATGACGCAACTGCCATCATAACCAAATACAACCCTATTGAATAAAAGTTCTTACTAAAAAACCCTATACAATGTATTCATATTAAGGAAAAATTTTTTGCATTTAAAAGAATTATTACCTATTTTGTAAAAAATGTTGTGAATCGGATACAGGATGGCGGCGTTACGCCTCATCGCGTTAATTAAATAAAAATTAGAACAAATAATATATGAGATTGTATCTATGTATCTACTGTATATACTATATTATGTAGCTATCAATGTCACCATCATAATTATCACACAATTAGCCTTTTACATATTAAAATATGAATATTAGAAAACAATAGGTCTGGAGACCTTGTTTATAGCTTTTTCTGAGCTTTTTTTTTTTTGTATATCTATCACTATTTATATACCTATGTGTAATTTTGAGCAATAGCCTTCAAAAGTTGGAGTTGAAAATACAATATAGCCACAAAATGCTGGTAATAAAAACAATATATGTTGTTTGTTAATAACAATCCTATTATACAATAAAACCCAGCAAAATTAGTTTTCCTTTTTTAAAAGTTAATCGGGAATGTGATACAAACATCAATGATGATGGTTTCACACTTATTCTACAAAATGCTCACTATTAATATTATGATCACATTTTGTCATTTGGCGTTCGAATAGTTCGAGTAAAGTACGTCGTCCAATTATTGACAACTGAATTAAGCTTTACGGAAAACTTATATCAATCCATAGATAAGAATATCGTTGGAAAATTTTAATGCAATAAGAATAAAACAATAATTTTTAAATTTTATAATTTTAATATAGTGCACTATATTTATTAGGGAAAGATTCCACGATTTTCTTAATAAAAGGCAATCGGGAACTTTGCTTCAAAACAGAAAATGCAACACCAAAACACATAATTAATTATTGTAAAAAGAATATAGTATTTCGTGGCTGTTTCTAGAACTACGAAATATTCTAAGAAAACACAACAGAAATATTCATATTTCAATTTGACAGTTCTAGAAGTATGTTTCCATGTATAGTTTTGTAAATTGTACGTAAGTTCTAGAAGGTAGTAATGTCGCAGAAATAGAATCAGTTCGAATTAAGAACTTGAACAGTGATTATTAGCAAGAGCCATAGACAAACTGAAGTATGAGTAATTATAAAGCACCCACAGTTAGCGATGTCAACATAACACCAATCAAAACAAATCACAAAAAAAGCATGTGGCAATAAGTGGCAGTTTTTAAAGGCACAATTTTGGCCAATTGTTGCTGGTTTATCAGTCTAAACCAGTGACTACACGTAAACACATAGCAAATAGTCGAGATATGTCGGATCACATTGCCTTGCAGGCGAATTTACAGCACTATTTCTCGAAATTACATTAACGCCAAATCGTAATTTCAATAAATCGATAGTTTGTGTCGCTGTATGGCACGTAGAGCCATCCTGTTGAAACTACATGTAGGCATGATCGAATCCATATTTTCAAACAAATATTTATCGATCATGATCCGGTAACGATCTGATTGATCATAACGCGAGGTATTGCTTCGTTTTTAAAAAAAATAAGGACCAATGATGACGCTAGCGTGTAAACCGCATTTTTCTAGATGTAATGAGGTCTCTAGAGTCTCTTCTGGATTGGTCGCACTCCAGAAGCGCCAATTTTGGTTATTATCAAATTTATTGAGCAAAAAATGAACCTCGTCACTGAACAGAATTTTGCGATAAAATAACGAGACTGATTTTTAAAGTAAATTTGGATAACTCTTGACCCTTCCTCAAGCGTGAGTCTATTCATGATAGTTTGCCAGGCTATACTGAACATAAATATCAAAAAGAGCTGTGAAGATGACCGATCGGTTTGACAGTTATCTCTATCAGAAGTTCTATTAAGCTATAAAAAACATCCTATATAAAATATATATTATTATTGTTGGTTTAATTTACGAACATTTTCTTTATCTAAATGCACCGACTGCACTTTTACTTTTCATATATTTTTATGATCCATGCTTAGAAAAAGTACGCTTCTTATAAAAACCATGTTTGAGTGCAAAATTTAAACTAATTTTTATACTCTGGGAAACCTAAATCACACCCCAGAAACATTCTAATATGCAAAAAAAACATTCAGGTATATGTTTGAAAACCATGAACCATAGTACAATTTCCAATGATTTCCGTCCCTGATATTTAGTCAATAATTCTATACGGATTGTTAAATGATCGATGGTGAAAATATCGGAAATTAACTATTGTAAGTAAGGCGTTCATGATCAATCATAACATTAACTTAGTGTTATTAAAAGTTACGACAATACTTGTAAATATTTGTATTAATTGAAAGTTTTGGGTTTTTTTCATTTTTGATATTTTAGATTTGGTACCGATTTATTTGGTTAGTTGAACCTGAAAAAGTATATACGTTGTCTCAAGGTTCATATTATATAGTACGTAATTTGTAATTGAAGCAACCAGTTGTTTAGCTTCATTTAAAGAAAGTATGCTTGTTCTTAAAGTTGTCTCTTCGATAAAAATCTTCTTAATATTATTAAGATAATTCAAAGAGCCTAGACCGTATTGCTTATACTACTATATACTCATACCATAGTTTAAGGATACCAGGTGGTATACCATATGTGTCGTTGAATATTAGCTGAATATCATTTCAATTACGTAGCATAAATCTGGTATTTAAATTCGAAAAAGTACGTGGTATTTCCTTTTTTACTTAATTTTTTCGGCCACTGTAATCTATTCTTTAGTGATTGTCGCGCCTTTTTATTGAAGCGGAAAATAGCGAATGGAATTTTGTAGGTGAGCTGAGCAATTGACACATGTTTACACTTTTTTTTTGAAAATTTTATTTAAAAAAAATGGAAAAAGTAAAGAAAAAACGAAAAATTTTATCGGTGGATGAAACCTCAAAATTTATAGATGTTTGTAGGAATCATATAGAGAATTTAAGAGGAGCGAAAAGAAATTCCCATATTCTCGCTGAAATGGCAGAATTTCAGATGTCAGACAGATACTATGTTTGATGTGTGCCAACCCCTTTTTATACCATGGTACAAGGCTATACTGTAGTATCGATACTAAGGTATGAATACCCTATGTGTGCTTCTACTATTAGGTATTATTGCCAAATTATTTTCAATTTTTAGATACAAACTATGTTATACTGATTTGTGACCTTTTCATTGGCGTCATTTTGTTTAGGTGGAGAATCGTGAAATTTCTAACACATTTATACTAATTTTTTTCTCACCATTATCAAACAATTGTTTGCAAAAGTTCTTATAAAAATAATACTGATTAAACTTATAACATGTCCACGTCATTTTTTATAAAATATTATTCCTAGAAGTTTACGAACGTTCGCCAATGATGGAAAAGAAGAAAATAGCATAAAATTAATTTTAAGGTTCTTCAACTCTTTCTATAGACAAATTCTGAGAAGTGCAAAAAATTGATTCTGAATAGAATTAAAAAGCCGGACAAGTTATCACATGCGACAAAGTTTTATAAGTTTTTTTTTTATTTTGTTTTACTAACATATTTTATGTTAGATCTGACCAGGTAAACTGTCACAACAAAACGAAACAATAGGAACAAAATTCATTATAGGAATGAAAAATCCACTTTTACGGACAAAAGTTTTTAATATTTGGCATGAAAATAACGGA
Organism: Xylophagus ater; assembly: GCA_963422695.1. Taxonomy (NCBI): domain Eukaryota; kingdom Metazoa; phylum Arthropoda; class Insecta; order Diptera; family Xylophagidae; genus Xylophagus; species Xylophagus ater. The sequence goes on from OY730478.1 coordinate 41,618,044, forward strand.
AAATTAAGTTTTGTTGTGTTGACCTTTTTTAAATATACATACGCCTGATGGGGTGGTATTTCCTCCAATTTGTTCGAATCTGATATTATAGTAGAAGCCCTCAGGTCAGAAACCTTTAAGTTATATAACAATAAGTAAGTAAAGTAAAATGTATTTAAACCTAATTGTCAAGTATTTGATTGTTGTCATTGATAATAATAAGATAATGGTGTAGACTGTAGAACAACAAACGAAAAACAATGAAATCAACAACATATGATATATTATAATTGAACACACTAAACCTTATTTTAGTTAGACGGCAAATTAACAAATGTTACGATGTGCATATCCAGTAAATTTATTCATCTTTTTAGAGTGATCAGATCAATATAAAATTGTACTAAGTGGGGTAAAAAGTAACCTCCTTGACCGCTGAATGCGCTGCTACTGCAAAAAAGGTTATGGTGCCTTGAAGTCCGTTCATATTTAGGAAGACATGCCAAATTTCAGTGCGATACTGTCTTTAGTTTTGTTTTGACAGCCGATTGTTGTTGACGTGTTTGGCATCATGTTTTCGTTCTCTCATAAAACATTATTTTTGAGAGGTGAAACGGCGAAGGAAACAAAAGAAAAGTTGGATAAATATTATGGGGCTAATGCTCCGTCAGATTACACCGTCAAATATTGGTTTCGAGAGTTTCATGGTGGCCGCAACTCCACTACCGATCAAGTCCGCTGCGGCAGGCCCTCCGATGCGGTTACAGAGGGATTGTCATGGCATACTCTTCGTGGACTACCTCGAAAAAGGAAAAACCATCAACAGCGAGTATTACTGTGCATTATTGGAGCGATTAAAGTCCGAAATCGCTGCAAAACGGCCTCACATGAAGCGAAAAAAAAATTTTGTTTTTGCAAGACAATGCACAAGAGCATCGCAACCACGGCTAAAATCAATGACTTACGGCTCCAATTGCTGTCGCATCCACCGTATTCGCCCGATTTGGCTCCCTCGGACTATTATCTCTTGCCAAACCTCAAAAGATGGCTCATCAATAAAAAATTCAGCTCACGCGAGGAAGTCGTCGACGCCGCGGAGGAGTATTTTGCAGACCTTCCGGAAAATTACTTTTCGGACGGGATCAAGAAGTTGGAAAATCGCTGGAATAAGTGTATCGAGCTAAAAGGGGACTATATTGAATAAAATAAAAAACATTTAAAAAAAAATTTTTTTTCATTCCCAAGAAGGTTACTTTTCACCCCAGCTAATATTAAAAAATACTACTTTACTGTTTAAAGTCTTCTTAGTACCAATTTTGAGAACTTGTTATACAAACATCGATGCACAAAACTTTTTCAAACTCGTATGCTAAAAAAAAAAAAATCAAATTTGCTACAAGCATTATAAGCTGTGCCAATCCATAATTCATTGTTTTCTTCGATGACAAAGAAGTCATCTTCCACAAAGACTTTGTTCCTACTGGTTATGCATGCAGTTACTTGTGATTTTTATTTGAAAGTCTTAGAACAGTTGATGTCTACAATTCGTCGAGTTCAATAAAAATATCGTGTATGAGACAGTTGGTGTTTGATACACAATAGTACACAAAGTCACAATTCGTTGATTCACCATCAATTTTTGGCACTAAATCAAGTCTGTATGTTTAATTATTTACAGTATTCACCTGATTTAGCACCAACTGATTTCTCACTATTCCCAAAAATTGAAAGAAGGTTTTTTCGATGATATTAGGTGTGTTTTTTTTTATTCGGATCAGGATCAAGGTTTGCTTTATAACACGTAAAACACCAACATAACCCATATATTTAAATTTTAGTTATAGAAAATTGCAACCATAGTTTTTCATATATAAATGTTGCTATCGTACTATCAGAACTCATAAATGTCATAAATATGTGAAAAAAGTATTTTTTAATTCAACCAGATATTTGAAAATTTGCTAAAATAGAAAAAGGTCAATAATTCGGTCAATAATAGGCAGATTTTCAAGAAGCTAGGAATGTAAATTATGAGTGGGCCAACTGAAATGGTAGAATATGTCTCCACTCGATGAGGTGTTTCTGGGGGTCAAAATTGAAAAATTCATGAAATGGGGAATGTATTTTCTGGATAGAGCGATCAATATAGAAGATGAAATATGTCACTGAAACAGGTATTTTTTCTAAATCTTCAATCTTATTCTAAGAATGACCCGTGAAAGTTGTGGCTACCAGCTAGTATTTGATAATATCATATTATTGTACATTCTAATATATAGTAATCCAATATTGTAATATGTGTGACATTATACTTCTTTAACAATATAATATACTATTCATAAGAATAAACTCTAATTATTTTTAGAAGTTTTGAAGAAAAATGAGGTTGCATTCCCACAATCATACATACCTTATTCTTGATAATCTCAAGTTGCCACAATTCAATATCAATAAAATACAATTTTATTATCAAGTTTATATAGAACGTATGAATATTCGCTTGCAATCGCGTTCTCTATGTTCATTTGAAGGATCCTTGACAGACAAAGTACACATTCGTATCATGGCTTCACAATACTTTAAAGGTTTTAAGTCAACATAAGAAGAAGGGCGGATAAGAAATAAGAAATTCAGTTGAATATTACACCATACAATTTTTCATCTACATAATGTTGTGTTCAAAATTGCATCAACGTGGCTTCTTTTGGGGTAGGTCTGGTTGGGTTTAGTTTTTATAAATAATGAACAAAAAAAAAGGTTAACTAAAACACGAATGCATGAATAAAATTGTGAGTGGGAATGGTATCTTATTTCCGCTTGTTATTGTTTATTATGGCAAATTTTTTAAATTTGTATGCCTTATGGTAGCTATTACCAGACATGCATAAATCAATATAACTTTTGATTCTCTATAGCGATAGATGGCTTTGAAACCCTTCTCCGATGATTATTTCAATGCGTTTCGCACTTAGTAACAAAACTACCACAGGGCATAAAAATAGCTGAAAATGTGCTTCTTCACCATCGTATATTATCATGTATGGTATATTCAATCATCAAGATGACCTCGTTTTTTTTGGTAGCACAATTTTCAACCTTTTTTTTTTTTTTTTAATATTAAGTACTATTATTATTTTCATATATTTATATATTGGCATTTTTGTGACATTTTGTAAATACATATTGGTATTTCTTTGGTATGGTTGACAATGGCAAAAAGTTACAATCCTAAGGAATTTGCACGAAATAAAATTCGTGTCAGGGTTAATAGCCTGAAATTTTATTGTAAAATTCAAACATTGGGTGGTTTATGTTTTAGTATTACAATTTTGAGAAAATTTAAAATTTTACAAAAACTACGCCATTAAAAAAAATTTGAAAACTAGAAAATGGAACGACGCAATTTTATGGACATTTCTAAAATACGTCTTTCTGCACTATCCTTATATCTACTTTATTAAATTCAATTACCAATCGACGCATCAGCAAGTCCAAACACTCTTTTGAAGTGCTCTCGCGTTCGTGTTTATGGTCAGGAGTGAGCATGCGCGGCACCCAGCGGCAGGATAACATATGCAGAATATTGCCCAAAATATGGCGTGTGCGCTCAGTACTAATCTTTGTGGTATCTGCTAGCTCGCGCACCTTCACTTTCCGGTCAGCCAACACCATTTCATGTATTTTTTTGATATTGTCCTCTGTAATCGCATCGGAGGGCCTGCCGCTGCGGACTTGATCGGTAGTGGAGTTGCGGCCACCACGAAACTCTCGAAACCAATATTTGACGGTGTAATCTGACGGACCGTTAGCCCCATAATATTTATCCAACTTTTCTTTTGTATCCTGTGCCGTTTTGCCTCTCAAAAAATAATGTTTTATGAGAGAACGAAAATCGTTTTTGTCCATACTCAACATGATGCCAAACACGTCAACAACAATCGGCTGTCAAAACAAAACTAAAGACAGTGTCGCACTGAAATTTGGCATGTCTGCCTAAATATGAACGGACTTCAAGGCACCATAACCTTTTTTGCAGTAGCAGCGCATTCTGGCGATCAAGGAGGTTATTTTTCACTCCACCTAGTATTTAATTATTTGCCTTTTGCATCTATTGACTTCATATTTATTTACAAAATTAAAAACACTCATATAGTACTAGAAATTTTTGTTGCTCGTTGCTGATCGTTGCAACTTCAAATAAAAGAATTTGAAAGGAATTTATGGTATTACAGGGGGACTATATTGAATAAAATAAAAAACATTTAAAAAAAAATTTTTTTTCATTCCCAAGAAGGTTACTTTTCACCCCAGCTAATATTAAAAAATACTACTTTACTGTTTAAAGTCTTCTTAGTACCAATTTTGAGAACTTGTTATACAAACATCGATGCACAAAACTTTTTCAAACTCGTATGCTAAAAAAAAAAAAATCAAATTTGCTACAAGCATTATAAGCTGTGCCAATCCATAATTCATTGTTTTCTTCGATGACAAAGAAGTCATCTTCCACAAAGACTTTGTTCCTACTGGTTATGCATGCAGTTACTTGTGATTTTTATTTGAAAGTCTTAGAACAGTTGATGTCTACAATTCGTCGAGTTCAATAAAAATATCGTGTATGAGACAGTTGGTGTTTGATACACAATAGTACACAAAGTCACAATTCGTTGATTCACCATCAATTTTTGGCACTAAATCAAGTCTGTATGTTTAATTATTTACAGTATTCACCTGATTTAGCACCAACTGATTTCTCACTATTCCCAAAAATTGAAAGAAGGTTTTTTCGATGATATTAGGTGTGTTTTTTTTTATTCGGATCAGGATCAAGGTTTGCTTTATAACACGTAAAACACCAACATAACCCATATATTTAAATTTTAGTTATAGAAAATTGCAACCATAGTTTTTCATATATAAATGTTGCTATCGTACTATCAGAACTCATAAATGTCATAAATATGTGAAAAAAGTATTTTTTAATTCAACCAGATATTTGAAAATTTGCTAAAATAGAAAAAGGTCAATAATTCGGTCAATAATAGGCAGATTTTCAAGAAGCTAGGAATGTAAATTATGAGTGGGCCAACTGAAATGGTAGAATATGTCTCCACTCGATGAGGTGTTTCTGGGGGTCAAAATTGAAAAATTCATGAAATGGGGAATGTATTTTCTGGATAGAGCGATCAATATAGAAGATGAAATATGTCACTGAAACAGGTATTTTTTCTAAATCTTCAATCTTATTCTAAGAATGACCCGTGAAAGTTGTGGCTACCAGCTAGTATTTGATAATATCATATTATTGTACATTCTAATATATAGTAATCCAATATTGTAATATGTGTGACATTATACTTCTTTAACAATATAATATACTATTCATAAGAATAAACTCTAATTATTTTTAGAAGTTTTGAAGAAAAATGAGGTTGCATTCCCACAATCATACATACCTTATTCTTGATAATCTCAAGTTGCCACAATTCAATATCAATAAAATACAATTTTATTATCAAGTTTATATAGAACGTATGAATATTCGCTTGCAATCGCGTTCTCTATGTTCATTTGAAGGATCCTTGACAGACAAAGTACACATTCGTATCATGGCTTCACAATACTTTAAAGGTTTTAAGTCAACATAAGAAGAAGGGCGGATAAGAAATAAGAAATTCAGTTGAATATTACACCATACAATTTTTCATCTACATAATGTTGTGTTCAAAATTGCATCAACGTGGCTTCTTTTGGGGTAGGTCTGGTTGGGTTTAGTTTTTATAAATAATGAACAAAAAAAAAGGTTAACTAAAACACGAATGCATGAATAAAATTGTGAGTGGGAATGGTATCTTATTTCCGCTTGTTATTGTTTATTATGGCAAATTTTTTAAATTTGTATGCCTTATGGTAGCTATTACCAGACATGCATAAATCAATATAACTTTTGATTCTCTATAGCGATAGATGGCTTTGAAACCCTTCTCCGATGATTATTTCAATGCGTTTCGCACTTAGTAACAAAACTACCACAGGGCATAAAAATAGCTGAAAATGTGCTTCTTCACCATCGTATATTATCATGTATGGTATATTCAATCATCAAGATGACCTCGTTTTTTTTGGTAGCACAATTTTCAACCTTTTTTTTTTTTTTTTAATATTAAGTACTATTATTATTTTCATATATTTATATATTGGCATTTTTGTGACATTTTGTAAATACATATTGGTATTTCTTTGGTATGGTTGACAATGGCAAAAAGTTACAATCCTAAGGAATTTGCACGAAATAAAATTCGTGTCAGGGTTAATAGCCTGAAATTTTATTGTAAAATTCAAACATTGGGTGGTTTATGTTTTAGTATTACAATTTTGAGAAAATTTAAAATTTTACAAAAACTACGCCATTAAAAAAAATTTGAAAACTAGAAAATGGAACGACGCAATTTTATGGACATTTCTAAAATACGTCTTTCTGCACTATCCTTATATCTACTTTATTAAATTCAATTACCAATCGACGCATCAGCAAGTCCAAACACTCTTTTGAAGTGCTCTCGCGTTCGTGTTTATGGTCAGGAGTGAGCATGCGCGGCACCCAGCGGCAGGATAACATATGCAGAATATTGCCCAAAATATGGCGTGTGCGCTCAGTACTAATCTTTGTGGTATCTGCTAGCTCGCGCACCTTCACTTTCCGGTCAGCCAACACCATTTCATGTATTTTTTTGATATTGTCCTCTGTAATCGCATCGGAGGGCCTGCCGCTGCGGACTTGATCGGTAGTGGAGTTGCGGCCACCACGAAACTCTCGAAACCAATATTTGACGGTGTAATCTGACGGACCGTTAGCCCCATAATATTTATCCAACTTTTCTTTTGTATCCTGTGCCGTTTTGCCTCTCAAAAAATAATGTTTTATGAGAGAACGAAAATCGTTTTTGTCCATACTCAACATGATGCCAAACACGTCAACAACAATCGGCTGTCAAAACAAAACTAAAGACAGTGTCGCACTGAAATTTGGCATGTCTGCCTAAATATGAACGGACTTCAAGGCACCATAACCTTTTTTGCAGTAGCAGCGCATTCTGGCGATCAAGGAGGTTATTTTTCACTCCACCTAGTATTTAATTATTTGCCTTTTGCATCTATTGACTTCATATTTATTTACAAAATTAAAAACACTCATATAGTACTAGAAATTTTTGTTGCTCGTTGCTGATCGTTGCAACTTCAAATAAAAGAATTTGAAAGGAATTTATGGTATTACAGTTTTAAATTTTGATGTTTCTTGAGTTCAATTAAAATAGAGTAATGTAAATAGTCATAACTCTATTTCAATTGAACTTAGACGCTAATTAATCAATAAAAATGATATGTTTTTGAATTTAAACTACAATTTAATACATGCTTAGATGCGTGTTATAAAAAAAACTCAGTTTAAAGTTTTTAATAAGCCGAGCAAAGAATTGCAATTACCATATATCAATCTTGGATTTTTTTTTTTTGTGTTTCTGAAGAAATTTGTTAGCTCAATTTTAGCTTGCGAAACTAAAATGGTGGTTTAATTCTTTCACTACCTCTTATCCTAAACAAAATTGTTCCTTTCAAGCTACCTCCTCCTATAAATGAATGTGATATCACTCGTACACCAATTCGATTTTCATAGGATTAGGTAAGGTATCTAAATCTGCATATGTTGTATTAAAAACTTATGTTTTTCTTTTCACTACATACAGAAAAATCATAAAGACTTCTATAATTTATGCAAGCGACAGTATTTTATTGCGGTGGACAACATTATCATATATTTCTAAACATTCATATTCGATGGTCATTGAACTATGGTAAATTGTCTTCTGTGAAAAATAAATTCAAATTTGTGGTTACAGTTTCTGAACGCTTTCGTTTTTAATTTGATGATTGTAGAAAAATTTTTTTTTGTTAAGAGTTGATAATTAAATGTTAATTGATTAGCATTGAATGTTTACACCTAATTTTTTCATATTATAAATTTTTTTCATACAAACCAATAAACAATCAGGATTGCATATAGATGTCAACAAATTGATTTCCTTAATACAGTTTTATAAAGACGTTGTAATGAAACAAAAATAACTCATTATCAAGAAAAGGAAAATTATTTTGTCTAGGCCTGCCAAAAATTGATATTTGTAAGTAAAGAAAGATTGGAATAAGAAAAACAAAAATCCAAAAAAAAAAATGAAAGTATAATAATTCTTTTTTTTACTTGATAATGAAATTGTTCGTTAAAAAAGAAACTTTCACCTTGGCCCGTTTGAAATTTGATTAAATTATATGGATTTCCAAATAAATTAAAAAACAAAAAATAAAAGGTTGTGACAGTCATACAATGATTTACTGATAACTTTTTTTTTTGTTATGTTGGAGAAGGCGTTTGAATCTCTTCCACTATCTCACAGTGTAAGAGATTATGCCATAATCAATCATTAACAGCCAAAAAATATATAATTATATAGCTTCCTTGAAAGCGTAAATTCAATTTACTTACACTTAAAAAGTGTTCATTTTGTGTGTAGTGTTGATTTGTTCTCTGTCAGGTCATACCAATTTACATATTTCATACTTATATAAAACTAGACAGATGACATATATTGTATATCTCGCGTAGATCTCCCTCACGCACTTATTTACTAGCTACTTTGAAGACCATACATACGGTTAAATCTATCGTTCGTCTATGGAGTGACAAGCCACCGCTAACGTATGATGTCATCGTGTCGTGTCTATAGATAACTTAACAGAGTATTTTACGAAAACGATGACCTGATGGAATTACGAAAAAACTTATTGGGTAGTTTTCAATACGAATCGTGTGTATGCAAAAATGCCCAACTATCAGTCTTTTACCAACAAAGTTATTGAAACTTTAATAGGAAATAGTCATTATTGGAATTTCTTTTTGTATTTTTCTTGTTGCTTTTTTGACAAATAATTTTGTGATGCATTTTTTTCATATAAGCAATTTCTATATACACGAGAATACTGATGAAAAGACGGATGAACCTACTAACAATTGTCTTCCAATCTAGTTTGTCGTACAAAAACGGACGGTAGATTTATGCGTGAGTATGGGCTTTTTAACTTTCAATCTGGGTTAGGTTTTTTCTACTAACCCAAAAGCTTACAAAGTGATGGAAAGAGATTTTATATAAAAGAAGATGAGAATAATGATAAAAAGAAAAAAATTTTACAAGGTAATTTGTGGACGGTTGGACACAAACACCAAGGCCGCCATTTAATATGACTCTGTGTTCTATTTACCTGAGAGGTTATGTACATATATACAATATATTCATATGCATCATCCATTAATGTGTTTTCTCGTTCTCATTCATCAACAAATCGGTTTTTTATATAATTTTTTTGCTTATAGTACGACTCCACACGACTTTTCTAAACCAGACAATAAAATTTAATGGATTTAAAATGGCGCTCGCACATTTTAAATCGATTAAAATTTTTTTCTTGGCATTTCATGTCCAGACTTTTCCTTTTTAAAAATACCTTTGATATGAAGGAGTAACACAATTTTTGCGGCATAAATTTATTATGAAAATATTTTATATTTGTTATTTCAACTCAAAATGCATTACAGTAGGCAAACATCGAATGATTATTTTTTCCTAAAAAAGTTCCCAATAAAATCTTCTTTGCATAAAAACAAAATCTTTTTAAAGAAAACGAACTTTATTTTCCACTGAACAATAGTATTAATTGTATTATTGATGTAAAACTAAAGACGCCTAATTTTTCTTGAAAATTTGCTACAAAATATAAAAATTCATCAAATTCCTTGAGTTGGGTTGGATATTTTTAGATGACTAGAACGGCCGCTGCAATCAAGACACTAGCAGATATTTCGTTTCATGATCTGCACATCGATCTACAACTTGTACCAGTTTCAAATAATTAAATTAATTAACAAATATATACTCCAGACACAGGAAGTGCATACAAATTACCTGCAATTATTGAAATTGAAAGTGAAGATGATCGCAGTCACTTAAAGAATATAATTTGTTTGTCTGGCATGTGAGAGCTGATCTGGGTAATATCACAATTCCAGACGTATTTTAATACAATATCATAATTTTTTTCGTCGGAGAATCAAATACCAGCAAAAACCAAAACAAATAAATTAGAGGCACGTCAATTAATCAACATGTCATTGGTCCAATGGCGTAGAAAGTGCAGAGCGCACCAAAAAGTGGCTGCATCCAGCAGTCCGAAGCGCTTAGTGAGATTCTTGCTTTCAATGTATATGGGCGATATTTGCATGGAGCTCCAATGAAAATAACGTATGTACTTCGAAATTTAGTTTTACATTAAAGAATGGTTATAGAGTTCTTATCAATATGGTAAAAATATGGACTTTGCGTTACGTTCGCAGGATTTCTCTGTTATGATAGAGTAAAATTATATAGAAGAGGATATCCTAACTTTAGGATATTCCCAGTCGATTGCAAACTCCCTTGTTAAATGTTTGTTAGCTGTGCTGTCAACAAAAATGCTTTTCTCTTTATGAAGCAATTTGAGTGAAAATTAGGGGGAATTTTTTGATTAATTGAAAAATGTCTACTTGCTTTTCTTTTAATATATTGATATATATACCACAATACTGAACAAATTGAATTGTACGAATATGTCGAATAATACTGAGCGAATTTTAATAAACAGCAGTCTGTCTGACATGCTTGTTCACATAAGCTCATTAAACAAATAACTATGTATCTAATTAAAACACGTAGAAAGTAATAGTATAAAAATCTGAGAGTCTATCACGTATAAGCGTTCTGAATAAATAAGCGATAAATATAAATTTTTTTAATTAAACTAATTTTTACGCTAACTCTCATATTGATCTGAGATCATCTTATATTGTGAATGAAATCTCAATAATACATTTCTTTGAATAAATTTAGAAAATTTTCTCATGCCATCATTCCGTAAGATCGCAGTCACATATGATTACTTATTATAAACAAATTTGTTAGTATCAGCATGTTGTGTAAACACATACTAATAAAGTTTGTTTTTTTTTTTGAATTACAATTTACAGAAAGTCAAAGTTTTGTAATAATAACAATTATTATTACACTCAGAAGCCTCGAAGCCAATGAGAGCGAATAACCAGATGTATTCGTTCAAGAGCAATGCACTCTAATATATGTATATACATAGGTAGACAGAAAATTTTTCAGGTTGGGAAACATAACAGTCAAAGGGAGCCAAATTTGGAGAATTCGCTGGGTTGTTCAGGAAATTCGTACTTTAATTCGTTGAATTTTGCCATCGTCATTGTCTTGATGGAAAACGATTTTCTTCTTCTTTAAATCAGCAAATCCAAAAGGGCACAATAATATTCAGAGTTAATTGTTTTACCTTTCTGAAGATATTCGATCAACATCTTTGTAATCCAAAAAAACTGTTGCCATATACTTTCCTATTGATGGAACCGTCTCTGCTTTCTTTGATCACGAATTTAAAATGAAATTAGAGTATTTAATATATGTATGTCATTATGATATTTTTCCCATAGAATTGTTTCATTTCAAAAAGATTTACACGGAATGAATCTTTTCTGCAATCAACGGAGTAGCGAAAACTTTTTTGCACTATTTGTTAAAAGATTTCATCAGTAAATATATGCTAGAAATATAGGTATAGGGTTGGACCAGTCAATTCGATTTCAAGACGGTTTCCAAAGCTGGTGAAGTTTCCACAATTTCATTAACCTTCTTACCGTATCAAATCGGGGGATGTCGGTGTTATGGATATTCAACAGATTTTCTTCGTCACTGGTCTCACTTTCAATATCTAAGCTTCCGTTACTTTGTCTATCTACAACAATTATGCACATCTTTGTATCCTTTTTTTATGTCCATCGTAACCTGGGTAAAGAAAAATTTTTTATTGTATAAAATAAACTTTCACAAAGGCCGCAATAAAACACACACGATTCTGAAAAAATACTACCTGTACACATATGTGTACGTTTATAATTTTGTATAAAAACAAACTAATAATACAAATTATGTTTTTAAATTTATATAAACATTGGAAAGCACTATATTTTACAAATCTGATATTTTATTCAACAAAAATAATGATGTTCTTCAAATAATTACAACAACTTTACACATATGGGGGAGGGGTTAACGTTACAATCTTTTCAAAGCGCTGACCATAAAGTAGAATAAACCATTATCAGTGCTAATATTCGACGAATTTTTTGATAGATTCTGTAGGAATAATTTGTCATTGAATTTTCTTCTTTTTGTTAATGACAACAGTAATTATAATTATAAAAAACTAAACCCCTGAAGAGGTTAAGATTTAGGGCCGGTTTGTTGATTCTTGGTTAACTTTAATCCATGATTATTCCAGTGGTTAACCATAGATTGCATTTGTTCACCAAAATTTTAATCAGAGAATCCATGGTTTGGTTAGTTAATCCATGATTTCGTTAATCAGCGGATTTTCCGTGATTAACGCCATTTAACCCATGATTTACTGGAATTTCGTTTGTTCTTGCTTGGTTTTCAGACTGTTTTACTTTTGACATTATATTTTGACATTCATATAACAACATTCAGTGAAAATATTGAGTGATTCCAAATTAATAATAATAAAATAGCAAGAAATGGAGTGCAATTATTATTATTAATTATGTCCTTTCTATACGAAGCCTCGAAAATTCGACTTGATATTGGATTTTCGACAAATTATTGTTAAAATACCGATGATATGATTAAAAAATTTTTAAGTTAATTTAATTTTTTTTTTGTTTTAAATAAGTACTATTAAATTCATAAAATTGGATTCATATTGTCTAATCAATAAGAATATAACCGAAATAAATAAATCAGAAACAATTTCGCGATATTCAACAAACCGCCAATTCTAACAAGTCAGTAATCATTCAACACGTATTTTTGGGTTTGAAATCCCTTTTGTATACTTTTCACATATTATCCAGATTTGCTGCCCATGAATGTGTTTAGAGAATAAATTTAATGAATAGTGCACTCAATTAAATAAGATTTGTTTGTGTCTCCTTTCATTTCATTTTCATGCAAAAACCATATCATGAACATTTTATGAAATATGTAAACAATTTTATTACACAAATTCAAATTTATATTAAATTTACTCAAAATAATTAATAAATAATAAAAACATTTTAAATAATTACCGAAATCAATTGCTTAAAAATTCAAAAATTTAAATTAACCATGGATTACAATTTGACAGTTGCATTGGAAAACCATTGGAAAAATCTATGGTTTTGGTGAAAAAAAGTGAACAAACGCATTTCGTTAACCACAGATTCATAATCATGGATTAAGCAAAATCTGTGGTTACCTAATCACAGATTTGACCAAGAGTGAACAAACCGGCCCTTAATGTACCAAGCCAAATAATTGATTTTATAAATTTTTTAAAAAAAGAGATTTTATCTAGTTTTACTCTTTTTCAGTAAATCAAAATGCAGCTTTAAGTTCATAAAAAGCTTATTGAACATACTAAACCACTGATCTGATACACAAGTTCCCTTTTTCATTATTTTTCGCAATCATAAAAATCTAAAGAAGATTGTGCTGATACATATAGATGTTTGCTAAATCAATGGCTTGCATTGCATTGGAATTTAGGTAGAACTTAAAGAGATCAATACCAAAGGAGGTCGGAATGATACAACAACAATATACCTTCAAAATACACTAACTAAAAAACAACCCATCAAACAAAATAATCTTAAACGGTTCAAATTTTTCAGTTACTAGATATAACTCTTGTATAAAAACTTGCAAATGATAAGGCCCGATTGATTCACCTCTGCAAAAGTTTTCTTCGTTGGAAAATCGTAAGAGTGATATAATTTCCATCATTCTTTCGTCTGTCTCACTTACATCACATACGGCTTTTCCTAGCTTTTTACAAACGTATGCACAAAATATTTGCTGGGAATATTCAAAAATAGTCTTTCATGTATGTAAATGGGAACGTACACGACTACATCTACAAAAATGCTCTACTCGCCCTTTACACTTGCAGTCGACGTGATGTCCAAATAAAAATGGAAACTTGTCTGGAAATTCTGTACTATATGTGCACTTGGAATTGAGAATGGGACAACTAGAATATCAAATAGAGGTCAGTTTTAGGTCGAACAAAGAATATACACATGAGATCTGCATATATGGCATTTCCATATGGTGGGTTAATTCCAATATAGAGGAAGTATTTTATACTAAATCGAGATAGTAATTATAAGTTTTATAATAACTATCTTATTTAGTGCTTTATAAAAGAAAATTGATTAAATAATATGTGGGCGGTAATGTCTTTACCGGGAATACCTTTTTAACGCATGCCAAAACGCGGGCCTAATTTAGACCGTAGAAAAATTAAAAAAAAGATTTCCTATTCCTAATAGAAGTAGTTTTATAGGGTTTAGGTGAAATATGGAATTGAAAGAAAAGTCTTTTTACGAAAGAAATCTTTCAAAACATAAAATGAAACGGATCCAAAGTAAATTCAATTCGATCAGACAATTTATTGGGGAGGAGTCTCTGTATTTAAAATTACCATTTCGAGATAAATGTTAACTCTGTATGATGTTTGGGGATTCTGTCGTCTGGATTTATTTGTAAAAAGCCAACGGGAAACGGATCATGTATGTTTATGCACTAATGAACAAAAAGAACCATCTAGGAACACTTGAGAATACCAAAAGAAGAATAGACTAAGGAAAAGGACAAATGTCTTATCTGTTTAAGCTAGAAAATCCTACTATAACTGCACATGAAGAGTTAAAAAATTCAAGTGATCTGCCCGAAAGAAACGTTATTGGTTACATAATACTCACAAGATACAGAGAAGCCATATTAAAACATGCTACATTGATCGACGTGCCCCAGTCATTTTTGAGATAAAGAACGCCGAAATTGAGGACTTTTCATGTTTGAAAGCAATACAATTATAAAAAAGTATAAACACAAAAAATACCCAGGAAATATTTTTCGTATTTCTATACAATTTTCCTTGAAGTACTTTTCTTTTTGTTTAGATATTTGTCTCTGTGTTACAAGCTAGCCTGTTCCTTTTTCACCCATTGGTCAGATTGAGATACGCTAACACTAAATATGCACGAAAATATGATGATTTATTATAGCCCATGTTGCCCAGCAATGGCTTTGTCAGGAGCAACATTTTAGTTAGAATAGGTTGACTGCAATTCTGGGAAAGCCATAATATTAAGGAAAGGATGCATTTTAAATGTTTGTTTTGACTTTATGCCAAGATTAATGAAAACTATATTTAAAAAAATAAAATAAAAACAAAAATATAGAAAAAATTGGCGACACTATATTTTTCAGAAAATAAGTCGATTTGAATTGTTCTGTACAACGGTAATCAAATTTTTGTTGAAAAAAATTTTATTTAAAATAAGTGCTTATTTCTATTTTCTAAAATAATATAAGAAACTAGCGGCCCGTCCCGGCTTCGCACGGGTGGACATTTATTTTTTAAACATTTTGAGATAAACGTAGAGTAAATGTATCTTTTTGCAGGACTTTATTTACATTTTTGTACATTTTTATTTTATGGCTTAAGTAATTTAATTTTGTAGAATTTCGTGGAAATTTACGGAGATAGAGAGAGGGGGTAGTCTGGGGTCCCACCGGCGAGTCCGCTGAGGGTCCTAACGCCTGGCGCCAGTCTGGCGACTATAGAGGCCCTACAATGGATCAATGGGACCCCAGCCGTCGCTAATGCCACTGAATAAGCTATGTGGGCGAGCCTCGCTGTAGTTACATAGCTTAGCTGGGCTCGCTAACCCCGTTGCACACTTCAACTAAGCTATGCGGCGATATTTTTGGTAAATTCATTCCATCAGTTCTATTTGAGCCGTCAAAGAGATATTATGTGCGAGTGCAGTATCGATGAATTATTACTAGACCTTTTCCACATGACACCTTACACATTTATGCCGACAACATACTACCGCAAAATAAAGATGATATACTACACTGTATAATATCGGAAGTACGTATAAATTATTGTCAGCGAGCCAGCGAGGCTCGTTCGCGTAGTTGAGGTCTGAACTACGTGAAAGAGCTTAATTCGTGTCGCTCACGACCAGGCACCGTAGTTTCAAAGCTTCGCTGAAGTGTGCGACGACCAATGCAAATGCTGAATTTTTTACTTTCAGCGAGGAACTTAGCTTACGTAGTTTAGCTCGCTTAGCTCAAGTGTGCGGCGGGCGTAAAAGTGACCATACAGGCTAAAATATTTAAAGCTGAGTAACCACTAAACTTGGAAAGTGTTTATTCTCACGTAAGTAAAAGAGAAATTACTATTAAACCTGAGGATTAGAAAAAGAGAGAGACGTTTTTATGTATTTATCACAGAGAATTCTTTGTGCATACATTTTTGCCACAATTGCGGCGCTGCAAAGCATGTCTCGTCGTTAATAGTATTTGTAAAAAAGGCATTTTTAACAAATACTATTAATGAGGTTGCCTATTTTGCAGACTCCAAATGTGACGAAATCAGAATCTAAGTTGAGAACTCTATTTATCGTATGCTCTTTGATTTAATGCGGTAAACAGAATAACGAATTTACGGTTTTCAGATTATATTAAAAATAGTCCGTCGTGGATCCGTCGCGTTCTGTGTAGTCTAATTGAAAACGTATATATTTAAATTTATTTTAATACGTCGTGGATCCGTCATTCTGCTTGGACCTTTACCCACGCGTGCAGATAACATTTTGTGTGTTTATTCGATACTAAAATTAAGACGTGCGTGTGTAGAACTTTAAAGCAACAATACTAATACAGTCTATATTATTTATTCATGAATATATATATATATCCATATGTATATTTTATATTCTAGCCTGGAGTTTTGGTTTGAAGCAGTCATACGCAACTTCTGAGATCGATATAAACCAGACAGGTAATGGAATGAGAATCCAGACATTTATATTTAGGCTTGCCTCGAAAATTCTCCTTTTCATTGAAAAAGAAAGAACCTTTTTACTTATTTACATTTTGTATCTCTTCGTTTATTTTCTAAAGTTTTCTCATTTCTTTTATTTATTTATTTATTTTTTTCTTTTGATTAATTTGTTTGCCTGCGAATAGAATATTTTTCTCCCGAATATATAGTTAGAAAAAGCTGTCGTTTTAGGGTCTTGATATTTTTAAGAACAACAATAACGAGTATGGAACGGAAGTGTAGATCCGATATATTACATCTAAAAAAGGTTGTAGCTAAAATGTTTGTTCTCCTGGAAAACGTTTTTTTTTTTCAAATTGACCTTCAACTTTAAAATGAACTTTTTAAGTTTTTATATTTGGCAACATTGCCCGAGTTAGAGATTCATCGTATTCAGGAATTGATTGCACTATTTTTTTTTTTTTTTTTAGATTTCGTACTTTACTGCACTTTATAGATTTCTATGGGAATACATTTTTTGTAAATGTACTGAATCTGAATTCTCACTCATACAATGAAATGAGAATCTTTTTACACTTCCCAAAGTTCTTCAATTCTTGTTTTACTCTTTGAAAGTCGCTCATTTCTGATGTAGTTTACCTTCACTTTTTGTGTTTTCATTCTCGATTTTAACATTCTTCCATTTATATCATTAAAATCTGGGAAAAGTAAAAAACAAGGCAAGCAGTGCACTTGCCTTTACATTGAAATTCATTCATTTAATGGTCATATGATTAAAACCTATCCTAATCTGTTTTCTAATATGATGATATTTTTAGTATGGTATTTTCTTTGGAACTTCTTTCTGCACCGTCGTATGTTTACATTTTGCTTGTAATTCATTTTTTCTCTATGAAATTCGTAAAGCTTTAAAAGCATAATAGTTTTCCTTTTGTGTTTTTCCCCTCAGACGAAAAAAGCTTTTACTAACGAAATTTAAGTCGAAACTATCGTTAAATTCCAAAGCTTTTTAGTATTCCCGCGAATGTTAAATTGAGTAAAACTTGTAACAAAACGAAAAGCATAATGTATACATATGTATGTCCTACTTTAATGGCATTCATATAAAAGACGTGTTAAAATTTTTTTTAAATACATGAGTTAAATGATGATTACCAACCTGAAACTTTATCCAGATTTTGGGGGTGCTTTGATGTCATTCGGGGTACTCAATTCATAAAAACAACTAACATAATTTTATTTTACTAAACTTTAAACCAATAAAAGTGTAATTGGTTATATGATGTCCAGTTGTTTTCTAATTATTTGATTCGGTAAATTATTTATTTAAGAAAATACATACATGACGAATAACAAGAACGTCTAATTTCTTTTATTGTGTGGAAAAGTAATCTACTATTTTACTGCCTCATTTTATTTTCGGATATTACAAAAACTTCAGTTTGGGATCACTCTTTATAAACAAAAACTAACAATAAAAATATCAGCAATCGTCTCGCATAGTCTCGTGCTGACCGTGACATTTCTCATAAAAAAAAAGTCACTGAACTACATACATCCGCGATATGTTTTGTCTCTTTTATTAACTTGTATAGGGTGTTTTTTTAAGAGGTATAGAACTCTGAAATGAAATAAAACACACAAAATGATGACTTTATTGGAAAGATAATAATATGTCATTAGTATTTCAATATGACTTCGGGCATATTTTCGAACCACTATTTGGAGCTCTCGTATAAAATGTATAGTAACCGTGCTTGTTTTTCCCAAAAAAACACAGCTAAGATATAGTTATAAAATTTTTTCTTATATAAGTTTTCTCAACTATTTTGTACAGAATTTCTTTGATGACCAATGTGATCCTGGTCATCATTCATAGCACAGGAGAATTCGAGTTTTTGGATGGTGATTTAAAAAGAAATTTATTTTATGTGTTCACGATAAATTTCTGCTTCTAAGGGCCGATTTCACAGTGGTGGCTTAAGCCTAGTTTGTTGCTTAAGCAATACTTAAGCTACAAAGTGCATTTCACAGTGCCGTAATTATTGTTTATAAAAATGTCATCTAACGAGGAAAATATCTTTCATTGTCGTCCTATCTGTTCTCTTACATTCTATTATATTTTATTTGTTTAAGATAAGTGCTATTTCTTTGGTTGAGAAATTCGCACTCCTTTTATTTCTTCCTTTCATTTTGTATACTTGAATTTTTAATTTATTTTAATTTAATTGAAATTTATTTTATTTAAATTCGAAATTTTTACCGCCAACAAATTTTTTTTTAAAAATGTATAACAAATCATTCACGATTGCAAGTTACGAAGAAATATTCACAATAGCGCCCACTTGTCAAAATCATTTAAACCTGCACTGTGAAATGTAAAAATAAAAAAGCTGAGCTTAAGCCTAGAATCTTGCTTAGGCTTAAGCTGGGCTTAAACCACCACTGTAAAATCGGCCCTAAGAAAATTTAATTCATCATCAGGCTATACAGAATCACACTGTAGCCTCGGTTTATATTTCTGGTTTGATTTCCAAAGCCACTGAGTATCAATAACTACATTTCACAAACATTTGTAAGTTTCAACTGACTTTACCAGTTTCGTTGTGTTATTATATTGTAACGTGTTAGTCTTTCGGCTCGATGTTATTAGAATGATAACACTTTTTATTTATGTGAATTTAGCGTATAAACTTTATTTGTACTTATTTCTGCTTAACAATTAGTCTTAAAAATATTTGTCTTTCAATAATTTAATTATTACAATTATTTATCACAGTTTTAGAGCTTCACTATTTTAATTACTTTTAAGATCAAAGCTTTAGTTTTACTCCGAATGTTTCAAGTTCACTGTTTGAAGTTCTGATCTGAATTGATTCTAGCCTCGACTCTAGGTCTCCTTTTATATAAAATTGATGTGTCTCGGAATATTCTCGAATATTCTCGTTTGGTTTTCTAAAACTAGGTGGCAACGTTTACACAAAGAAGATCTAGAATATTCCTATTTAATACACAAACAATAGTTCTAGAAAGCTCTAATCATTGTTTAGGTTTGTGCCAATGATCTATTATTATTTCCTCCTAAAAAAATATCTTTTGTATGTGCTATGAGTCATTGCTATTGTTATTGAGAAGTGTATTGTATTCTATCGATTGTGTAAACAATTGCATTTTGGAGTTTTCTGGAATAGATCTTTTGTACATTAGATGGCGGTATTTCCCGAATAGTCTGGAAACATTTCGCGGAAATCGTTTTGTTTGTTTATAAATAAATTATTCTCGTGTTTTCTGGGTTTTTCTTTTATTAAGAAAAACTCAGAAAAGTAATTAATTTGTGTTAGTGATTTTTATAGTGCACTACCCCCTCCTTAAATCTGTTCGTCCCGAACAGAATCTTCTGAAGCCGTCCCGTGATACTTTGCTAGCCGATTTAGATGAACAACTTTCATTTTTGCCCTTGGAGATCTTCGTATGCGATATACGACGTCATTTATCCTTTTTATGACGGTATATGGACCCTCCCATTTTGGCATAAACTTAGGTGACATTCCCTTTTTCCGTTGTGGATTGTAAAGCCATACCAAGTCACCATCCTGGAATCCACAGCTGTTTGTAGCAATGTCGTACCTTATTTTCATTCGGTCGCTAGCAATTTTTATCCGATCCCTTGTTATGTGATGTATCTCGTCTAGACGATCCCTCAGTTTATCGGTGTAGTCACTAACTTCCATTTTGTCACATTCTGGTCTACCAAACATTATATCCACAGGAAGCCGTATATTGCGTCCAAACAATATTTCCGATGGAGTATGTTTTGTACTGTCGTGGTCTGCAGTCCTATATGCCATTAGGAACAATGGAATGTGTTTGTCCCATTCACTTTGGTCTGATGTTACCACCTTTGATAAATGTTCCTCCAGGGTTCGGTTGAAACGTTCTACCATACCGTCAGATTGCGGGTGCAGGGGTGTTGTTCTGGTTTTATGTATTCCCAGCAATTGGCATACTTCCTGGAATACCGCCGACTCGAAGTTCCGTCCTTGGTCCGAGTGTAGTTCTAGTGGAACCCCGTATCGACTTATCCAGTTTTCAATTATCACTCCTGCCACTGTGGTAGCTTCTTGATTCGGAATGGCGTACACTTCCGGCCATTTGCTGAAATAGTCGATGACAACCAACACGTATCGGTTCCCTCGTTTAGACTGAGGAAATGGTCCAGCTACATCAATTGCGATTCGTTCAAATGGAGCGGCAACGTTATATTGCTTCATTGCTGCTCTAGTTCGTCTCTGTGGTCCTTTGCTCGCTGCACATGTGTCACATTTTCGACACCAACTTTCAACATCAGCTCGGCAGTTTATCCAATAGAATCGTTCTCGTACTTTTTCTAATGTTTTGTTGACTCCCAGATGTCCCCCTGAAGTCCCACCATGTACTTCACCAAGTACCTCATGTACTTTGGACTTGGGCACAATCAACTGCATTAGTGTATCTCTACCATCAGAAGATTCCCATCTTCTACTGAGAACGCCATTTTCTATTTCCAGCGAGTCCCACTGAGCCCAATAACTCTTTGTTGTAGTACTATAAGCAGCAATATCACTCCGTCCCGGACGCTGATCCTGTTCTTTCCATTCAAGGATTGGTCCAATATCTTTGTCCTTTAGCTGTTCATTTCTGATACTAGTCTCGTCATCATTACCTATTCTTGTTGTCTTGACCATGACTATTTCCTTCTCATCTAGCCTACCACAGTGCTTACAATTCTCGCCGCATGGTCTTCTAGATAAAGCGTCAGCATTACCATGCGATGTCCCCTTTTCGATGTTCTGTCTTGAAGTGGTACCCTTGTAGTCGCTCAATCCATCTTGCCACTTGACCTTCTGGATTCTTAAATTGTAGCAACCATTTAAGTGCCGCATGGTCGGTTCGAAGTAGGAACTCCTGCCCGTAGAGGTATTTGTTGAAATGCCTAATAGTTTCAACTACTGCCAAGAGTTCTTTCCGGGTGACGCAGTAGTTTACCTCTTGTTTGGAAAGTTTCCTACTGAAGTATGCGATCACTTTTTCTTCACCTTCGATCTGTTGGGAGAGTACCCCTCCAATTCCGACATTGCTAGCATCCGTATCCACGATAAATTTTTCTCCAAATTTTGGATACGCCAATATCGGAGCAGAACATAGTCTATGTTTCAACTCCTCGAAAGCTGACTGGCATTCTTCGGTCCACTCGTATGGTTTTCCCTTATCCGTTAGCTTGTGTAAACAACCGGCTATATTAGCAAAATTCTTTATGAAACGTCGGTAATAAGTACACAAGCCTAAGTATGACCGGATTTCATGCTTATCTTTTGGTACTGGCCATTGTTGAACTGCTTTTATCTTGTCTTCATCGGTGGCAATTCCTTCTGCAGACACAACATGTCCTAAGTATTTCACCTCATGTTGAAATAGTTCGCACTTCTTTGGGCTTAACTTCAAATTAGCTGCACGAAGACGTCCAAATACTTCTCGTAATCGCTGGAGATGTTCATCAAAAGTTTTCCCGATTACGATGATATCGTCCAAGTATACAAGGCACGTCTTCCATGTTAAGCCCCGTAGGACATGTTCCATCAGTCGCTCGAATGTTGCCGGTGCATTACATAATCCAAATGGCATCACTGTGAATTGCCATAAGCCTGTTCCTACTGTGAACGCTGTCTTTTCTCTGTCTTCGGGTTCAATTCCAACTTGCCAATAGCCACTTTTTAAATCAAGTGTTGAAAACCAAGTTGCTCCTGAGAGTGTATCTAATGTGTCGTCTATGCGGGGAAGAGGGTAACTGTCCTTCTTAGTTACGTCATTCAGTCTTCGGTAATCTACGCAAAATCTTGTAGTCCCATCCTTTTTCCGTACTAGGACTACCGGAGATGCCCATGGACTGTTTGATGATTCAATTACTCCCTCTTGATGCATTTCCTCGATCATGTCAGCAACCTCTGTTTGTTTGGCTAATGGTAGTCTCCTTGGCGGTTGGCGAATAGGATCTGCATTGCCGGTATTAATTCTATGTTTCACTTGGTCCGTTCGTCCAAAGTCCCCTTTACTGCATACAAAGACATCTTCAAACTCCTTCAATAAACCTGTAGCCTTAACTGCTTCCGACTCTGATACTCTTTTAGTGATATCAGAGACAAGTGGTTTCAAGGCTTCCGGAAGAACCCGTTCCTCCCGTTGAGTTTCTTTGCCTCTGCAGTCCTCATTTGTTATTGACGAAACCCCTTCAGCACTGCCGACAATGGTTCCCTTTTTCAATTTCTTGTTAATTTTTGAAAAGTTCGCCACTCTGACTGGAATTGTCCCTTTTTCGTTCACTTTCACTCTTGTCCGCGCTATCATTAGTCCATCCTTTAAGTTTTGTCTGTCAGGTTCAATAATTTGTATTGCTGGCCTCCCAGTACCATCGACCAGTCTCGCCTCTACAACAGCTTCAGTATTTGCCGCAATTGTTTGGTCTTGTAGAATTTCTACTTTGGCACTGGAACCTGCTTCCTCCAACGTTAGCGAGAAATCAATATTTCCACATCGCAGAACTTCTTCTTCAACATTTACACTCACTCCATTCTTTTTCATGAAGTCCAGGCCCATGATACAATCGTCCATTATATCAGCCACCAAAAATGTATGTCGGAACACATACCCATCTAGCTCCAATGCTAGATCGACTTCCCCAAGAATCGGAGATGATTCACCCGTAACGGTTTGAAGCACCCTGTTACTGCTTTCACTGATGTGTTTATGATTGATTAGTCTCTTGTTAATGATGGATTTACTTGCGCCTGTATCTATGATAATTCTGCACTGATGACCAGCAATTACACCCTGTACCGTTAGACTGTTGTTGTTGTGTTGCATAAGCGAGACAGATACAACGATGCTGGGGGCATTATTCTTTTGAGCTAACTTGTCCCCCTTTAAGTTAGCTCCGTTTCGTTTCCCGAACCTTTTTGTCTTGTTGTTTGGTTCGGGCACTTATGTTGCACATGCCCCTCTTTTCCGCAGCCCCAGCATGTGATTTTCCTGCGCGTGTTTCTGTCCCCTTCTTTCTGGATTGACCGCAGTACTTCTTTTATTTGCTGCCTGAGGTCTTTGATATCCAGTTGCGGTGACCCTTCAGCAACTGTTGCAGTCGTGATCCGTGGGACTGATCTCGTAGCTTTCTTCGCACCTTCTAATGTCAAAGCAAACGCCAATACTTCTTGAAGCGTTCGCTTTCCGCTAACCCGGACGCTATTTTGTATGTCCGTATCCCGTATGGCGCTAACGAATCTTTCTCCCGCCATCTCGCACCGCATCTCCACAGGGTAATCGGGATAGGACATGTATACTAGACGTTCGATTTCCGCCGCTAATTCTTGAAGCGTTTCCGCAGATTTCTGCGTCCTGTTGATGAGTTCGATCCGGTATACATCCTTCATGTGGTTGTCCCCAAACCGATTATCCAATTGCATTACAATGTAATTGTAATTTTTCTCATTTTCCGGTGAGATTGTCCGCAATAAATCGGCTGAGTTACCCCGTAGAGCCAGAATTAATGCTGTGGCTTTTTCTTTATCGGACCAGTCGTTCGCACCAGCAGCCGCTTCAAACTGTCGTTTATATACAGGCCATGAAGTTTTGCCGTCAAATATTGGTGGCTTCATCCTTTTACCTGATGACTCAATATTTAGTTTATTTTCTTTGATGTCAGCCATTTTTGCTTCTATTTCTGCTACTTTTTGTTCCAATTTTTGTTCTACGTTGCTTACTTCCGCGCGAACTGTTGTAACTTCTGTAGTTATTTTGTCTTCCAATTTCTGCTCAACCTTGCTTACTTCTAGTCCTCTTATTGCACATTCAGCGATTATTCTTTTCTTCTTTTCTGGTTTAGTTCCCGTGGAAACTGACTTCCACACACGCAGAACTGTGGATAGTTCTAATGTACTCAAACTATCTAATAATTTACTTTCCATCGTTCAAATATTTTTAATTGTTCACGAAATTCTATTGTTCGAAACTTCTCGCACAGTATCTAAATACTACGAAATTTCCTAGTATAATCTTAATTTCTACGAAATTTCTCGTACAATCGAAATTTTCACACGACGTATAACCTCAAATTTCGCACAATCGAAATTTTCATACAACTCATACAAAATTTCTTGTACGCCCCTGAAATTTCTCACACAGTCGAAATTACTATACTCAAATTTCTTAATAACGAATTTCTTCGAAATTTTCCCCACAGAAGTTTCTAGTTTAATTTCGAATTTTCTTGCAGAAATTTTTAGCACAATTGTCTTTCCTGCACTGATTCACGATAAATAATCCCACTTCTGACACCAATGTAACGTGTTAGTCTTTCGGCTCGATGTTATTAGAATGATAACACTTTTTATTTATGTGAATTTAGCGTATAAACTTTATTTGTACTTATTTCTGCTTAACAATTAGTCTTAAAAATATTTGTCTTTCAATAATTTAATTATTACAATTATTTATCACAGTTTTAGAGCTTCACTATTTTAATTACTTTTAAGATCAAAGCTTTAGTTTTACTCCGAATGTTTCAAGTTCACTGTTTGAAGTTCTGATCTGAATTGATTCTAGCCTCGACTCTAGGTCTCCTTTTATATAAAATTGATGTGTCTCGGAATATTCTCGAATATTCTCGTTTGGTTTTCTAAAACTAGGTGGCAACGTTTACACAAAGAAGATCTAGAATATTCCTATTTAATACACAAACAATAGTTCTAGAAAGCTCTAATCATTGTTTAGGTTTGTGCCAATGATCTATTATTATTTCCTCCTAAAAAAATATCTTTTGTATGTGCTATGAGTCATTGCTATTGTTATTGAGAAGTGTATTGTATTCTATCGATTGTGTAAACAATTGCATTTTGGAGTTTTCTGGAATAGATCTTTTGTACATTAGATGGCGGTATTTCCCGAATAGTCTGGAAACATTTCGCGGAAATCGTTTTGTTTGTTTATAAATAAATTATTCTCGTGTTTTCTGGGTTTTTCTTTTATTAAGAAAAACTCAGAAAAGTAATTAATTTGTGTTAGTGATTTTTATAGTGCAATATTTATATCAACTCCTTTATCTGGCTCTAAATGCCAAAAAATCGCAGTGGAGCTGTGACAATTTTACCAAAAATATAGCAAGTTTTAAAGTCCGTTTGACAAAATAAGGTTTATACAATAATAATTTGTTCTAATAAATCCCGAACTGAATTAGTCGCGCAAAGTGGTTAGTTTCCGTTGGCGTCTATATAGGTCATCCAATTGTGCATACAACTTTTCAAAGCTTTCATTCATTATTTTTGGTGGTAAAAGTGGTTTTCACGGAACCATCAAAATTTAAACAAAATCTTTGAAATTTCCGAGTTTATAATCTTAAAAGAAAAATAAGACATAAATAGAAAATATAATTTGTATTAGAAATGTGTTTCTGGCTTTTTATGACCCGAGATTAAGGACGCCATTACCTTCTACATGCGGGTCTTCTTAGCAGTATCAGAATTGGGTGAAGGATTCATGTCTACTTCAATTTCTAAATGTTTTATGATATTTGGTTGAAATGTTTCCATATATCCATCCATCCATCCATTCATATTACAGCATTTTGTAATATTACATTAGTTATTACACACACTGAAAATAATTGAATAAGGTCAGGTTGGTTATTGTATGTATACGTGGGATTTTTTTTCTTGTTCATTTCTTTTACTTGAAAGCTTTGTTTTGTATTTAAGCTTTGGTAATAATGCCCAGAAATCTCTCATTATTGAAGTTCGGTGAAATTTGCAAGGTGCTTTTGTAAAAAGCTTTGTAAACTAATTAAATTAACATTTTCAAGAAAACAAATAAAAAAATACTTTAATTTTTCAATGAGAAATGCAAAAACAAAGAACAGCAATTGCGAAACTTTTTCCGAAAGTTGGTCTAAATTCAATTTAAAGTGTTTGCAATTCCAAATCGCAGTTACCTATACTATAAGTAAACCTAAATGTTCAAGCCATATCGCACAGGTAAAAATCGGTGCACAGAATACGTCGCCACTGCGTTCTGTTCGCAAATACGTAAATACGTGAAAACGTACCTTTATACGTATTAATAGGAGTATGTCATTGAGAAAAAAGAACCACTTCTATTTTAGTAATTCCAACGAAAGTCTAAGCAGTCGATCGATCCTCTTGTTATAACCTACCTTTGTACTACACTTTGAGAAACTTTGGTTAGTCGTTTTAATTACTAAAATGAGGTCCTAAACCGAACTAAATAAAAATTATAATAAATTAAAAAAAGATTTCGTTTTTGCCAACAAAAAAAACAATTCTCGTTTATAGCATTTCTGGTCAAGTTGTAATCATCCTCTATCTCAGCGGTTTCCAAACTTTCTGATACTGCGACCCATATAAGAAAAAAATAAAAAATTGGCGGCCCCCTTATTAGATAAAACAATAAAATAATATAAGCACATTTTCAAGTTGTAAAAAGTAATGTATTCATAGAATAAAACTAAACAAAAATTAATAAAAATTTAGTATGTATATTAATAAACAAAAATTTAATGTGATGGATGAGCTTGTTTGTTGGCACAAAGTTTCTCAAATCGTGGTGTTATTGTTGAAATAGCCATCCGAAGTTCTTTTTCCACTACTAAACGATTTCGATATTTCGATTTCATGGCTGCTAAAGCATAAAATCCGGTTTCGCATAAATATGATGTTACGAATAGTAACAGCACTATTATAGCTCTGTCCGACAAAGTAATACTATATAATCTTTTTTTGGTTCCACCCAAAACTGAATTAAAGTTTTACTATCAAGTTCCTGTTGCAATGAAGTATCGCAAGATATTTCAATCTGTTGTTCTTTTTCGAAAATTGTCAATTCAAATGCATCAAGTTGGTTATTCAAAAATGGATTCTGGATCCATGCAAACTTTGTAAAATCAATATCATTGAAATAATGTGAAAAATATTTTAGTAAACTTTGCAAATGTTCTATAAAAAGATTTTTGTTTGCTTTAATATTGTTTCTGGTACCGGCGTCATTTAAAATTGGAAACATGTAATATATATTTTTTTCTAAATTGGATATCCATAGCTCCAATTTTTTAATGGATGCCGTGACTTTGTCTTTTTGAATCAGAGCATGCATTTGTGGACCTTGCATTGATTTATTTAAATCGCTTAATTTTTTAAAAATTTCAACTAAATAAGCAAGTTTAAGAATAAAGTTATCGTTGCGAAAGGAAGATGCCTCATCTTTGTGATTTTCAACATTTATCGGCATTTACAGGGATTCTTAATAAAGTAATATCGCAACAGAAAATTCGCATTAAATAGATTTTTGTAAGTATTTTTTTTAAATATGTAAAACAGAAATTAAAAACTTCACGACCCCCTTGAGGTTATTACGCGACCCCCCTGTAGGTCGCGACCCACAGTTTGGAAACCGCTGCTCTATCTAATTTTCGGATAAATATTGTACTCTCCCGAATCCCATTTGTATATGGGGAACTCGTACATTATATCCTAGATGTATATCGAGTTGTTGTTTATTAGAAAGTCGATTATAATTCAAAATATTTTGAAAAATATACATCTAAGCAGGGTCATATCCGCAGTTATTTGTTCCTAAAAATTTTTTTTTTTTAATACATTATGTACATATTTTCTTGGGGATGGGTGAGTTTCTTTTCTCATTTCATACGTCAAGAGCAGCATAGAAGGTTGCATACATATTTTCGTAGTTAAAAGAAAAAGAAGAAAAAGGAAGCATTCATTGTCGTGATATTAGATACAATACAAGAAGAATCAGTTAAAAGTACAGTCGTTAGAAATCTTTATTATTTGTTTATGCCTATAGCGCCGTTCCATTCAGAATCTAAACAACGAATTTCATCTTTTTTAAGTTTTTATGGCAGCTTCTGTATGTAATGTGCATATTCTTAACATTAACACAGATTATGTTATGACGGTTAAATATACAAAGAATTACTATTTTAAACGGATACCTTTAACAAGCAGATAAATTTTCCGCCCATATTTTCATCGTAGTATGCAAATAAATCAATTTATTCCCATTTCATTGATAATCTCAAATTAACACCAGTAAATGCATTCCATTCTATTTTTACTTAAATTCTGTATTCATTATGATTGATGAATATGTTCTGGGAAGGAACAGGCATTTTTGTTTCGAATATACAATAGAAATAACTACTTCGGTGATCTAACTAAAGTATGTGTATTGAAATATTTGTATGTCCTATGGTAGGTACTACCGGAGGTTATATTAGTTTTGTCACTCCATTTGTAACACATCGAAATAATAGTCGCATAAACGTTTCAAGGGTATGGTTGTGTAGAGAATCAAAAGTTATATCGAAATATGCATGCCCGTCCGTCCGTCCGTCCGTATACAAGATAACTCAAAAACAAGTTATCCGATTTTGATGAAATTTACATTGTGAGTTGCTTACCTCACGACTCCATTGGACTTATTTCAAGACATAATTTCAGTCTGACTGACAAAAAAGTCCAAATTTTCAAGTTTCCATAAGACTTTTTTTTTCGACTGAAATTATGTCTTGAAATGGAGTCGTGTGGTTATTCCTTAACTTGGTTGGGTATTGCATTTGAGCAAAATCGATCCAGGGGGAGCAAAGTTATAAAGGAAAACCCAGGGTAACCAGAAAGTTTTGTCGTTTTTTTTGTTTATGGTTTTTCGGATTTAATTGGAAGATTTCGAAATCAATTTTATTTAAATTAATTATATATAGTATGTTAACTACATAAATAGACGATACCATGTTAAATTTCAGTCAAATCGGTCTAGAGATAGTGAAGAAAGAATTAATCCTAATAAAGTTTTTTGAAGTACATACTTTAAAAACTAATACACAGATTTGAATAAAATTAGATTAGACCTATGATATCAGGGTCTGGTTTACCTGAAAATACCTTGAAATAATGTTAGTGTTGACAGTTTTTTTGTCCCATTTCTACCATAGGGCATCGAAAAATCGACTATAGGCCGGTTTTTAGTTACTATATGTTTACTTTATAAATATATGCGTAGGTATATAATTCGACGCTTATAAAAAGCTTTCATGCTTGCCATTTAGGCTTGGATTTCCTTATTTAGGCTTTTGGCGAGAGAGTAGTCTTCTATATGCTACTTTTATAAATCTTTTATTGCCTCAAAAAATATATATGGTAAATATACATATGTATATACAAATTACCTAAAAGAATGTACAAAGGGTTATTTATGTTGGTTTGTTACCAAGTTGGCGCGATGGAAGTTTGTGCGCACGATGCATTTTCGATACGATAAATTGCTGCATTGACCTAATTTTTTTTTTTTTAATCAGAACACACGTTGACTATCATAACACAAAGCATTCAAAGACAAAAAAATGTATAGGCTGGATAAATTTGTATTTAATTCGATTATAATTGAAAAGAAGAAAAGAAGCGCAATTCCACAGGGAAAGGATTTCTTATTTTAGTAGAATCTCGGAGAAACAATTTTTAATTCCAGACGCTTATTTTTTTTTTTTTTTAATAAAATCCAAATTGCGCATGCTTGGCACCATGCTTAGTTGTTGAATATTTTTTCAATTATATATTATGAAAAATCTAAAAAAAAAAAAAAAGAAAGCAACCATAAGTACACTGGAGGAAAAACTTGGAAGTCGATCAGTTGTCCATACACTTAAGGCCAAAACCATGAATTTTAGTAATATTTAGATTTAAAATTTTATCAAACTTGTCCATACAATTTAATTCTTTAAAAATATGGATTGGATTGCCAAGTTTTTTTAATGTAGTCTTGGCGAATTGGCCGCCTTTTTTGGAGTTACGTGAAGTCTAAATTCACGCGGATAAGTCAGCTAAGATTGACGGCTGGGAAGCAAACATTACTCGCGCTTTTGGTCCGAACAAGTGGTTCAAAATTTGACCTATAGAATGGACCACCTAAAGCGTCTGTGGCTAACATTTGAATGACATAATTTTCAAAAAATAAAATGGTATCGATTGTTCTTTTGGTTCTTAATAAAGCTTTCACCATCGCATTTAGTTTATGTGTTTTATTTCAAAGTATTTTCCTCAACCTCACGATGAATCACCCGTTATATGTATATAGTAATTGATTTAATGATAAATGCTATTTGAAGTTTCTTATTTCAATTCCAAAATTTTTTTTTTATTTCAGAGGGTCCACCTGAATCTTCATTCAGAAAATGGGATTTTACAACTAGAAGAACATTCATATTTTAATTTATCAACTCAAAAGGCATGAAACGTTGGGAAGATCTCGAGGATGTTGATCCGCATAGAATAAGAAAACTTACAAATCAAAAAAATTACACTAAATTTTGATAAAAGATAAGAATTATCTTTTTAAGATGTATATGCTGAATACTTCAAAAAACGATTAGTAGACAATAGTGTAAATCCAAAAGAACCATTTTTATAGTTTATCATAGAATTAGGAAAACGTATGTTATTGAAAAATCTTATTTGTCATGTACCGCTTAAATGTTGCTAATCAAGAACAACAAGAGCAGCAAAGCATACCACAAAATGTTACAGCACCACCTACCTCCAATCATTTAGTAATACATGGGCATGGTAGCAGTTCAGGAGAAGAACTGCATATACTGGGCGGAATATCTTCTGCTGCATCAGTTAGCGTTGGTGGTTGTATTAATAGTAGTTCAAATATCAGTGGCGGTGTTGGTGGCCAAATAAACAGCAACAACAATCTTTATATTTCAAGAAATTGTAACAATAGTGGTTCCGGTACTGACGACATTAAAATGATGATAACTGCCATAAAATCTGAACCAATGCAAGATGTTCTAACAATTACAACTGCTACAACCACCGCATCAACTAGTTCAAAAACAAACGGACATATGGTGTTTGTGCCCACGAAACGTTCCAGACTGGAAGGGTAAGAGTATTTAATGTAATATATATATAATAGTGAAAAACTAATGTTTTTTTTTTTTTTTTTTTGTTTAGGCCTGATGATTGGTTGTCATCACCAAGTCCTGGAAGTCTTCCAAGTTCTGCACCACCATTAAGTCCATCACCTGGATCACAGAGTCATAATTTTAATACAAATATGTCAAATGGATATGCCTCACCAATGTCAACTGGAAGTTATGATCCTTATAGTCCAAATGGAAAAATGGGTAAGCGTTTATTTTATTAATGAAATATTAGCTTTTGTTTTTTTATAAGTAGAATAAAAACGATTGATGAAAATGACAATTTAAAGCAAAAATCGTGACAAAATTTTGTATATAGGATAATATAGCGGTTGGACGCGATTGCAATGTTCAGCCAAGGGATAGACATTTTTATAACGAATATTTTCACCGGTTTGGCTCTAGGATCAATACAATTTTGTTCTTATCTCCTTAAGTAGAGTTTGCTCCACTCACCAAACCAAGTCACTAAATCTGTTTTTTTTTATTTTCTTCGTATGTTTAGAACAACAACGTTTCACTTCTATAGTGTGTAGCTGCTACATGATATTTTTTTTTATTTTGAAATGGCAGACAACTTGGTATATACATATGTATGCATATCTAGAAAGGGACTGATTCCAAAACAACATTGTCAAAAACCTAAAAAAGACAAGACATCATCGTCTTAAAAATAATGTATTTGCATAAATGAATCCAAAAATTAAAAAGAAAAAACCAATGTCTGCGTCTGACTTTCAAATATGAGAAAAAAGCTGTCTACAAGAATATTAATAGTAATACTGCCTTCCTAAGAAAATAAAAGCCCTATCTCCATTCTTATACTTTACAGATAATTGGAATATTGTGTTTAAATTTTATTGAAATGAGCTACAAATATGAATTTTTTTTTTTAGAGGAAGAATATGAAGGACTTAGTTCCGCAGAATTACTACCGAAAGAAGATCGTCAATCTCAAGAAATGTTTAAATTACTAAT
This sequence comes from Xylophagus ater, assembly GCA_963422695.1. NCBI lineage: Eukaryota > Metazoa > Arthropoda > Insecta > Diptera > Xylophagidae > Xylophagus > Xylophagus ater. The sequence continues at coordinate 41,651,063 of OY730478.1, forward strand.
TCTGGAGTTCTCAAATCTTGAGAACGGAAAAATTTCGGGAAAACACTATCAGTAAAGATCCTTTAGTAGTAGTAAGATACGTCAAACAGGGTTGAGTTCTATATTTTTATATCACGATTAGCGTCCAGCTATCCATGAGATTTTTACTCTAGAAATTTTGTTCTTTGCTACTTATTCGAGCGGAAGAATTTTGTTGTTTGTTTTTTTGCTTTCTTAGGTAAAGGCTATGAATGGAGAATGTTTTGCGCGCTTTATTTCTTTGAGGTTGTTAAGGCCCGTCGCACACTTGAGCTAATCTATACGAGCGAGCCTCGCTCAGCCCGTTGCGCACTTGAACGGCGATATTTTTGGTAAATTCATGCCATCAGTTCTATTTGAGCCGTCAGAGAGATATCTTGTGCTAGTACAGTATCGATGAATTATTACTAGACCTTTTCCACATGACACTTACACATTTATGCCGACAAGATACTACCACAAAATAAAGAAGATATACTACACTTTTGCAAGCATCGATTCTACACTGTATAATGCCGAAAGTACGCATAAGTTAGTGTCAGCCAACGACGCCAGCGAAGGTCGTTCGCGTAGTTGAGGCCTGAAGTATGTGAACGATCTTAGTTCGTGTCACTCATGACCAGGAGACATAGTTTCAAAGTTTCGCTGCAGTGTGCAACGACCAATGCAAATGCTGAATTTTCGACGAGAAACTTCGCTTACGTAGTTTAGCTCACTTAGCCCAAGTGTGCGGCGGTCGTTTAAATCTTTCTCTTAAATTGAAAATTCTTTCAGGAAGTATGATTTTGAATTTCTTTTTTGTTTGCTTAGAGTGTTGCTGGGTAAATACAGAAAAATTGTTGAAAATGTCTATTTTAATTCGTATTGTATTACGAATCCAAACTAAACTTAAGGTATGCTGTAAAAGGATATCTGCAGAATGCGAAATTTGAAAAAATTTTAAAAATTATTAATAATAGAAAGAATGCCAAAATACGCCCGAGTCTTAAAGCTCTTTCTGGTTGCTTTGCTATGGTAGGAATTTCTTTTCCATTTATCTTCAAGTTAATTTCAAAAGAATTACAGAATTTTTTCCTGCTATAAAAAGTCTTCAAGATTTACGGAATTCTCACAGGAATAGATTTGAAGACATCTGGCCTCATTAAATCCGTATGCATTTCAAACTGCCACAACGTAGCGAAAGTAGTAGAATTCACATTATGTTCAGGTCAAGGACAAAACTACGACGAAAATTCCAAAGTCACAGAAATTTTAATCTGTTTCTTTTGGCTTTTAATTTCTACAGACACGAACAATCTTATCTAATTATGAGAATATTCTCTATAAGAAATTTATTTCATTTCTTCATCTGTTTTTTCTTTTTGTTTTATTTCTATACAGCATAACTGCCAGTGCCAGAAGATTGATAATAGTATTTCGCTAAATTTAAGCGGGACTAAATTTTACTGAAAAATTTTAAAACAAACATTTTGAAACTTAAAATTTTTGAAAGTTTATCCAAAGTTTGCAAAATTTCAAAATTAAATGAAGTTTTTTTTTTAAACATGGCGGCCGTTTCGCTCAACTGCTTCGGAAGGAAAAAATTGCATTTTCGAAAATTTTGGCCAAGTTTTTTGTTCGAAAAGGGGATTTTAGTGAAGGTGCTAAAATTCAATAAATGGATGAAAAGAATTTGCTAAGAATTCGAAAGAATTGCAAAAGATGGTGCTGGCATCACTTGCTAAACTCCAATTTTTCTCTATTCTCTCAAAAAGAGAAATGAAGTTTTACTATTTTTTTTTCATTCTTATTTTGTGTTTTTAGAGCTTTTGACTCTTTTTTTTGTGTCTTTATAGCTTTTTCTTTATGTTGTCAAATAAATGTCAAAAATCTGCTAAATTAATTTTTTTTTTTTCGAAAAATGACGAAATTGTGACAATTTCAATTTGCAATTAATATTTTCAGTTTATTCTGTAAGAAATGAAAAATTATTTGGGAAAAATTTTAAATTTGTATGTGCTGAAAGCTTTTGACTGAAAGAATGCATATTGCTTTTTTGTTTTGTTTTTTTTTGCCTGTCCATTATGAAGCTGTATTGGATATTTTTTTCGTGTTGGAATTTATTTCTGCAACTTTTTTTATAATTTCAAAAAAATAAAAAAAATAAATAAGAAACAAATTCTGAAATTCATGGTCAGATCAACGCTTCTGCGTGTTTACCAATAATTGTTTTTCAGCGATGCATAACTTATGATCCGCGAGCTGGCTTCTGTTGCGGATTTCAATGAAAAAATTACCGACTAAGAAATGGGACAATCATCACGTTTATGTGCAGACCGAACCGGTACGCGTGGACTGGTTCGATCCTTTCAGCTGTTGGGTTTATGTGCGCTTTTATTTTAACCTCACTTTTTATTATAAATTCAATAATTTTGTTATTAAAAACTTAAAAATCGCATCAGTAAGATTTTTTCATTTATAATAAAACGTTATATCCTAGACAGATCTCCGATTTTAATGCTCATTATTGCCCAATCGGTCATTAAAACTCGATAATGACCTTTATTTACGTAATAATGATCAATTTTAAGTATCTACTTCAAGCATAATTATTGTTTTAATTATTAAATGAAATTGTGAAGAGGTCCCAAATTTTTGCTTCACACTGTTTACAGGGCCATCTACAAAATGTTTAAATTTTAAAAATTTTATGTGATTTTGACATATTTCCTTCTTTCACATAAATTTAAAACGAGAGAAAATTATTCTTATTCCAAAAATTTCTTTAAATTTTGTTAAAAACAATAAAAAAATATTAACTTCATTGAATAATAATTAACAAACATTGTGTAATAAAAATTAAAAAACTCATGAAAATTTTAAAACTTTTGTAATGACAAGAATAATGATCATTGTGAAAAAAGATGTGTCATGGGTCATCCGGAAGTATCATTAAAAAATAATCATTGTATTTAAAATCGGAGATTAATCTACAGCATTAGGTTATGTTTTTGCTTTGTTTTGGTTCAAAGCAGTTTATGCGCCAACACCATACCAGTTCGGTTTCATTTGGTTCGTACCAAACTAATGGATCAAATTTGTCCGGTACGATTACCATATGTGCGGATTTTTTTGGTCCAAATGTACCGGTTCGGTCTGCACATAATGAATGTCTAGGTATTATTCCCGAAACCTGAAAAACTTGAGTTTGAGGCGTTTAGAGTAAGCGACAAGGTAGAAAAATGACCATTTCTCTCGGCATAGTTTCTTATCCTGTTTCAATTTCACGTCTATTGTTTCTGATAAACAATACAATTGCTACTTTTGTATTTAAACCATTCAAAGCTCTAATTATTTGTTTTCAACTATTTAAACAAACGTCTAAAACTCCTACATTTGATTTTTCAATATATCATCTTTCACTTAATCAACCTCAAGTCGAAGAAAACATATGAAAATATTTCACAAATTTTAAAATGCAAGAAAGGAAGTCGTAAAATTTTCTAAAAATTTTGGAAATATTTTCTAGTATAATACAACATTCACATTTCGTCGCCTAACAAACAAACAATACAATTTATATACAGGCGCGGGACAGTTTCATAAAACATTAAAGTTCTTTGAAAAACAAATATAAAATTTAAAATAAATTTCTAGTACATTTTAAAATAAGAATATCTTTTTACATCTGGCCCTGTTTTAATAAATATGTCTAAAAATACCTAATTCATTAACACATCGTATTTATTATACAAAAAGAACTCAAATAAGACGATGCGAATTGATATTTCTGCTCCTCCGATCCTTTTGAATCCAATCTTTATTCAATTATTATGAATTTTATTGAATCTGATTGAAGGATCATCATATGGATCAATTTAAACATGCCTATTCTGATCAGAGAATTACATCGATCAGTTTAACCACCACGCTTAATTTGTTCTTATGACCTAACTATATTCGATGATCTCTTGCCCCAATCGATACAGTTGCTGCAACCAATGCTACAATTGTACAATATTGTAAAAGATGCATACTTATATAAATTTACATGTTAGTCCTATAGAAAATTAAAAATGTAATTTGGCAGATAGGAAGAAACAAATACTACTCTATTCATCGCAATCCTTTTCATTATTTTCAAGAAACAATCGATTTTTTTAAGCTTTTATGTTTTTTTCAACCATGTTATTCGAGCATTTGAATTTTAATTACAATTGCGGGAATACATCACGTCAAAATAAATAAGAAAAGTCATGTCTATAAAAAATAAAAACATGTACGTGCCCGGTAAAACTCATTCATTTAAAAACCGGGAAACGCGGATCGAAGAAAAAATGAAAATTTTAAAATAGGTTTTGCATATTGAATAAGAAAAAGAAACATGCGCAAAGCATACTAACCTAAACTGATTTGAAAAATGCATTAAATTTTTGTTGTTGTTTGTTTAGGTACTCTTGATAGAATCCAAAGAATGGGAAACGTATGCAATTTATAAGATTTTAAATTTGAACTTTGTCGTCGAGAATATGCATATTTATGCCCTATGGTAGATACTACCGGAGGGTATATTAGTTTTGTCACTCCATTTGTAACACATCGAAATAATTGTCGTAGAATGTTTTCAAGGGTATGGTTGTGTCGGGAATCAAAGTTTTATCGATTTATGCATGCCCGTCCGTCCGTCCGTATACAAGATAACTCAAAAACACGTTTTGATGAAATTTAGAATGTGAGTTGCTCAATTGGATTTGGTATTGCATTTCAGCGAAATCGACCGAGGGGGAGTGAAATTATTAAGCAAAAATCAGAGTGATCGGAAAGTTTTGTCGCTTTTTTTATATATATTCTTTCGGATTTAATTGGGAAATTTGCGAACTAATTTCTTTTAAATTAATTATATTGGTTAACTATATATTGGGTATCGCAAAAAGTTTTTTTTGCAATAGATGGCTTTAGAGCCGCATAACTTTTAGTAGTTCTAACCCTATCATGTTATATTATAGTGCGATTGAAACATTTCATAGAATATTTAAAAAAAAAATTGTGAAAATCAGTCAGAAGTAATGGCGGTAATTGGGTTTTGAAAATGAGCCAAAATTCTGAAAAATTCGCTGTATTTTACAATATCACTTCGACCAAGGCGATAGACTTCGCAGGTTTTTAAAAAATTTTGTAGTGTTTATGGTGAAGATGCTCTATCAAAATCAGCAGCAAGTAATTGGTTCGCTCATTTCCGCTCTGGAAATTTCGATGTTAAAGATGCGTCGCGCTCTAGAAGGCCAATCATTGTAAAAGTCGATTAATTCTCCAAAAAATTGAGGAAGACCGACAGATTTCATCTTAGGACATTGCTGAGGACCTAAAGAATGATCAAAAACAGTTTTGAACCATTTGCGGAAGGCTGGATCCAAAAAGAAACTCGATATTTGGGTTCCACATGAAGTAACAGTGAAAAACTTAATGAACTGAATTTTCATCTGCGAATCGTTGCTGAAACGAAACGAAATCGATCGATTTTTGAAAAGATTGATAACAGGTAATGAAAAGTGGATCACATACGACTATAATGTGTGAAAAAGATCGTGGTCCAAGAAGAATGAAGCTGCACAAACGGTGGCAAAGCCAGGACTAACCGACATAAGGAAATGCCTTTGTGTTTGGTGGGATTGGAAGGAAATCGTGCATCATGAACTGCTCCAAACTAGCCAGAGGATTGATTCCACTCTCTACCGTCAACAACTAATGCGATTAAAGCACGCAAGTGAGGTAAAGCGGCCACCATCGATAAATAGGAAAGGCGTCACCTACCATCATGACTACACACAACTTTAATGACTAGGCAAGAATTGAGAGAGCTTGGCTGGGAAGTTTTGATGCATCCACCATATAGTGCGGACCTTGCTCCATCCGACTACCATTTGTTTCGATTTCTACAGTACAGTGGTTACCGGCAAATTGATAGAAATTTTGAAAAGAACAAAAAACCTTGAAATAATGTTAGTTTTGACAGTTTTTCTCTCCCGTTTCTACCATAGGGCATCAAAAAATCGGCTATAGGCCGATTTTCAATTACTATATATTTCTTCTTTTGAGTTTGTTTAACAATATTTATGCATTAAATTTGCTTGCACAATTTATGACGGCTGCATATTGAACTCTTCTTCCAGTTATTTTTTTACGAAACTATAAACTATTTGTGCAAATGTGTTAGAAAAAAATAAAAATAAAAATTATATGAAATATGGGTGCGACGAAAATAAACTACTGCTTGCTGTGCTGCATGTTGCATGTCGATGCAGTTTTCTTAGAATTGGTTTTCGTTTGTTCGCTGAATCTGCTTCTTCTTTAATATTTCTTTTATTTGTATTTGCAAATTCGAACTAATCTATTCTTTGGTTATTATATACCATTCGGCCGAAATCCGGTTATCAACTGACTGCTAAGTAGTTTTAAAGGCTAGTGGATAGAAACGAAAGTAAATGCATTTTTTTTATAAATATTTATAAAATAAAAAAGATATGTACATATGTCTTTCAAACCTTCTATAACTAGCACAGTTTTAATTCAGGAATCAGGAATGAATTGTATAATTCGATTTATACCAAATCGTATCACAAAAGGCTTTTCTATTCCTATACTTTTTGATACGATTTGAATAATATACCACCAACGCCGGTAGGAAAATTGTGATGATGGATGACTAAGTCTGGTGAAATTCTAAAGTCTAGAAGACAAACAATGTGGCAATAAGAAGGCAAGGAGGCGGCGTTCTTGTCAACAAGCAAGTGAGCAAATATGTGGTGAAATTTTTTTTTGTATTTGATGTGTATTTGTGTATAAATCCCTATAAAATAAAGAATGGGATAAAGAACTACAAAACGAGCAGCAAACCATACTTTCAATATTGAATAAGTAATATTTGCGGATAACCACACATTTAACTCAAAATAAGTGTGTTTTATACCTATATAGGAAGTAGTGAATTTTCGTTTTGCAGGAAACGTACGTGTACCTACTTAATCCTTGTTGATATCAAATTCTGTGTCTACAAAGTTAATTTGGAATTCTTGAGTATGAAAAGTCAACCCTCAACGTGAAACTGTTTATAAGTGTGGCAATTAAATTGAAGGTGACTGCTTTTTTTTTTTAATTGAAAGGGCCTAAGCGCTTTCGCACGTATAAAACCTAAAAACAGCAACCTCGAAAAATTGTTAGTAGGCTACGATTATATAAATTATCAGCAATTATTGAAAACCTTTATCAAAATCGCTTTCTTCTAAGTATTTACGTCACCAGTGACAGCAAGAAGAAGATTTGTATACAAACTGGCTTTGTAAGGCAGTAGTTATAGTTTATTTTAAACATCTATCTATCTATCTATTATATAAAAAAGTTTTCTCCGCAAATCATATAAAACATATACCAGTGATACTCAATGATAGACAGATTTTCATAAAACTTGGAATGTACATTCTGAATAGGCCAGCTAAAAATATAGAATATATCTCCACTCGTTGGAGATTACTGGGGGTGAAAATAGGAAAGGTTCAATAATTTTGTCTAACTCCAAAACGTGTTATCCGATTTTGATGAAATTTAGAATCTGAGTTGGCTCTTCCTTAACTTGGTTTGGTATTGCATTTCAGGAAAATCGGCCAAGGGGAAGCGAAATTATAAAGTAAAAACCAAGGTGAATAGAAAGTTTTGTCATTTGTTTTTTTTTTTTTTTTTTTTTTTTACTTTTTTCAGATTTAATTTGAAATTTTGTGCAGCAATTTTGTTCAAATTACTTACATATGTATATTGATTATCATACTAATATTATAAAGAGGAAAGATTTGTATTTTTGTATGTTTGTAACGAATAAACTCAAAACTACTGGACCGATTTCAAGAATTCTTTCACTATTAGAATGCTACATTATCCCTGAGTAACATAGGCTATATTTATTTCTAGAAAAAATTAGGGATCCCTACTAAAACTTAAAAAATGTAATTCCGCATACATCTGTATCAAAAAACCCTCACATTCAAGTCTGTCGCGTCTAATATTCTCTGTAGTCTAACTTCATGCACAAAGACCCTAATTGAGATTTTACGACTATTGCTTTCAATCACCCGATATTCAGAGTCATTAGCGACGGCTGGGGTCCCATTGATCCATTGTAGGGCCTCTATAGTCTCCAGACTGGCGCCAGGCGCTCGGACCCTCAGCGGACTCGCCGGTGGGTCCCCAGACTACCCCCTCTCTCTATCTCCGTAAATTTCCACAAACTTCTACAAAATTAAATTACTTAAGCCATAAAAGAAAAATGTACAAAAATGTAAATAAAGTCCTGCAAAAAGATACATTTACTCTACGTTTATCCCAAAATGTTTAAAAAATAAATGTCCACCCGTGCGAAGTCGGGACGGGTCGCTAGTATGTGATAATTGCTGTATTTTAATGGGAATTCTATCATCTGGCAGATGTGGCTTAGTACATTTTTTCTATCGATCGCTAATTTAGCGAACAATATACGTCGCTAAATAAGAACCTATAAAATGTATGATAAGCGCTGATAGAATTCCCAATAAAATACAGCAAATATGTTAAATTTCAGTAAAATCGGTTTAAAGATAGTGGATAAAGAAATAGTTGTAGGGGAAAATAAGCCTATTGATAAAGTTTAAAAACTAATATACCGATTTGAATCAGAAGATATTTATGCTATTGGGTCCCAGCTTACCTGTGTATTAGAGGGAATTTGAAGAAGAAGAAACAAAGTTATGGAGAAAAAACCTTGAAATATTAATAGTTTTGATTCTTTTTTATCAGAGTTAATTCCTTGAACTATAGATTTGTTAACTACGAATCTCATTTCTACCATAGGGCATCAAGAGGCTGATTTTCAGTTACTGTATGTTTTTAATTGAACGTTTTTCGTCCATTCTAACCTTAAAGTTGGGAAATAGTCCGTCGAGATTGCCTCCAGGGTTAAACATTCAACTTTGAGGTTAAAAATTATCTAAAAATTTTTTATTGAAAAAACGAAATGATAGCTCTTGCTTATTGGATATCGAAATCAATTCTCGAATATTGGCCTTTAATTGGATTCAGTTATAATGATAGTAAGATACAAACTATGACCATATCAGTTGAAAAATCACATTAGGGGTATTCCTTTTGCATTTTAAGATTGTATAAATGCAAAACAAACTAAAACGAACTGGGAACGCACGTATTACGCTTTCGCATCTACATATACGAATATAATCCATGTGACGTGTGTATGTAAATGAAATGCATTATTCATTGACAAATGGCCTACATTTTTTTTTTATTATGTTATTGCACTTTTTTGTGTTTGTTTGTGTTTCTTACACAAACGAATTGAAAGATTTGAACTTGACCTTTTAGGTTTTTTTTTTTTGGAAATACATATTCCTTTTTTTTTCTTTTTTCTTTTTTTAAGTTAAACATGTTTTTTGTTATACATGTGTTTGTGAAATGGAGTTCGTAGACACTCCGTTTACTTGCACATATGTTTGATATTTAAATATTCTATCTCCTTTTTTTTCGACATAATTATGTTTCTTCTAAACTTTATGCTCAAAAACGCACCATGCACAAATTTTTACCCCAAAAATTGGTTTAGATTTGTTTCTACTACTTTAAGTTGGTTTCAATTTCATTATGCATTCCGTTATTAATGCAGTATTGCCAGATGTGAGTAAAGATATATCTAAGAATTTATTATTTTTTACAAATTCCAAATTTTTAGATAACTTTCAAAACAAGTGCTTATCGACAGCTGCTTGATTTAGAGTGCTGCAAACACAAGAAACTCAAATTGAATCACCCTATAGTTATTGCTATAGGTCAGAGGTTCCCAAACTTTTTTGTTTCGTGGACCACTTGCCATGTTTTTCGGTTTTGGGTAGACCCTCTGCTTATCTGATATTGATTTTTTGCAAATTCATCAACTTCAAATGTATTTTTGACAGCTGGTATAGTGCAACTCACTTTGAAGGGGCTAAAAGTGAGTATACGACCTCAAGATGTAAGATATAAGATACTATGCAACAATGTATATGAACAGAACAAATTGTTTACAATGAAGTAATGACAATTGTATAATTATTATTTTCGCTGACATGGACCCCTTGCAAGTCGTCGTCGACCCTTGAGAGTCGATATAGACTATTTTTGGAATCACTACTATAGGTTGTCAATTACTGGATAAACTAGTATATAAAAAAAAATAGTTTATCGGTAAATAATATCTGTCTTAAACTAAAATCTTTTCCTTTTTTTTGTGTTGCCGAAAGTTGCCAATCACTGTAATTTTATTACCAATTTAATTTGTGATTGAAAATGCTACTAGGTACCTTACCCTATATAAGTGAAAATAATCTGAATGCTCAAGATCAGCTTGTATATTGGATTCAACGTTTCAACAAAATTTCCTATCATATTGATTACAAAACCAAGATTATTGTTGAATGCCAGGCCGGTTACACAAGTTAGAACTGTTGTACCTATATAAAATAGAAGATTTGAAAAAAAAAAAATTTAAATTTCAAGGATTTTCCGCGTTATTGTGCTAAATAATAAATAAAATTTGTTTCATAGAAATTATGGTTATATTTATCACTTGGCATTGTTTTTAATATACATAATATAATATAATATAATTTTAGCATGCCACCGTTTTCATGTTTTAAAATTTTATTCTAAAGAGAAATTGTATTTATACAGAGATATTAAACAAAATTCTTATTTCCCTTCTTTCAGTGGATTGGGCAACTAATTCTTAATACTCAAACAAAAATTTTTTTTTTGCTTAATGTAAGCAACAGCTATTGTATAGGCCGGCCTTTCAAATGTCTTTTGCTCAAGTAAAAAACACCTTGGCATTATCATTAGCCGACCTCAGCATCCGTACTCAGTTTTATGATGACTAATTTTGAATATTTCCACGAACATCAAGGACCGTGTATTGATGTTAAGATACATTTTAAGGCCAATCTCCACACAGCCGACATTCTATTCTGACGAGAAAAATCAGAAAAGTAGAAAGAGATGGACTTTTGCAATTTACGCTAGGATTGATCGAATAAAAACATCAGGGTCTCTCCCCACACAATTTATAATATTATGGGAAAATTATGAACATTCCCTTCCATTTTAAAGGAAAATGTAGTATCAAATTCTGTTTTCAGACTTTATCATAAGGCTTAAATTCCTATCATATCTAAAAACAAGCTATAGTGCAAAACGACGAAACTTCTATACGTATGTTCAAATCACGTCACCTTCCGAAAGCCTTTCTAAAAGAAAGCTATATGAATATGGGAATTCAGAGTGAACGTAGTCCTTAGTTAATCACAACATTTGTTGTGATATACAGACAGACAGACATTGGATAAAAATGATTGCAAACCATTTAGAAACTTATAAAACGTGAAGATTTGCAAAACAAATTTTTTTATTTTTTATATAGTTCGTATAGAAGTTAAAAATTTAACTTGCGTAAACCATAAAAATCAATTCGTCATAGAAAAACTTCCTATAAGAAAATTTGGTAGTGTGCAACGATATCGTGTATGATTATTGTGAGAGTATGCAAATGCAGATGAAAACCCATAAATCAGATAAAAAAATTTATCTGCGTTTGAGGGGAATCATCTGGCAGATGAAGAATCAGATGGGGAAATTTGAACTGCAGAAGACGACAAAATTCGTAGGATGATTGTTTCTCCCTTTCTGTTTAACTAAATTTTGCATAAATGCATCCCATACTTTTATCAGAATAGGATGTCGGCTGTGTGAAGATTGGCCTTTATACAGCGAAAAGTAGAAGTCAATAGCAACATTAAGGGTTTGACTCACGAAAATCACATCCGCTACTAGATGCCGTTTTTGTAAGGACCTATCAAATTTAATTTATCAAGGTATGGTGGCAGAAGAAAGGGGTCATTCCACGGAAGGTTACGTAATGCAAATCGTACGAACCTACGTTGAATAGACTCCAATGAATTTTGAGCCTGTTAAGAATATACGAGTATAATGACTTGGACTTTTTTTTTTGATAGGGTCATCATAATTTTGTCACCCGCTGCAATTTGGTAAATTTACCTTATATGCAATCTAAGTTTTAACAGAATGGCTTTGATTAACTTCTCAATTAACACGGTAATATTGTCCATGTCGTAAATTTAATTGATTTGGTTTTTGTAATTGAAATACCCTGTATTTAATAAAGATTTAGATTTGCCTGCAATTAAATATAAATGTTATGTTGGGATAATTTCTAATAAGTTGAATGTATATTAAAATTTTTATACAGAAGTACATATTAAATTTTAGGAAGCCGAGGTAAACATTCTGAACTATTTCAAAGCTTTATAAAGTTATAGTATAACCAAAAGTTTGACTTTAGTGGGAAGTGTATAGTAATAAACAGGTTTTTGATTTAAACACTCTGAAACCAATTTTTTAAACATATTCACGAACTCTTACATGAATAAAAATAATTCATTTCATATGGCGTTGAAACATTGTTTTATTACTACGTATACAAATTTGTTTTATTCATATTATATACATATAGTAACTGAAAATAGGCCTATAGCCGATTTTTTAATGCCCTATGGCAGAAATGGGACAGAAAAACAGCCAAAACTAATAATATTTCAGGGCTTTTACTGCACAAATTTGATTCTTCTTTTTCATAAGAGTTTGAAAAGGGCACTTTTTCGTAAATTTCGGGCGGTATCTCAGCAATAATTTAAGTTATGTTAAGACGTCATTTCCGTCTATATGCTGGCTTGATTTGTCTTGAATCTTGCTACATAAATAGGTTATAATAAAAGGAGAACTAATACGTCTATGAAAGTTGGGCGGTTTGCCATACTACATTTTTTTTTCCTCAGTTTCATCTGTTTTTTTAGGGCCAACATAACCGAAGGAATTTTGCTGCATGCATGTGAGCTTGGTGAAACATCTATAAGACATTTTGCTATTCTTTTGACTCTTGTTATTTTAATTATGCTCTGCGAAATATTGTATTGATGCCTACACAGTGTTTCAGAATGCAAATGGTTCTCTTTGACAGACATTTTTATATTAAACGTCGAACGTCGAGATGAACAGAGTTAATGAAATTATAATTAATGGAAGAATGACATTGAAAATAAAATAAGGAATGCATGTAATCCTAAGAAATTGTTGCTGATACACTGAAGTTGGTAGTGGTGCCCTGCATGATTTCAGAGCATATGGTTTGTTTGGTTTGCCACTAAATTATGCTAGAGGATAAAGTAATACAGGCTTCGCCTAACATTGATTAAATTAAAACATAAAACAGATGGAATTTTAAGATCTAACGTTTTCTGTAAAGAGGTGCTATTTCATTAATACAAATTTTTATGAGGCTAAGCAGATTCCATACCAATTTATTCGCAACTTATTGTTTTTTGTAATTTCTTTTTTTTTTTAAGTAACTTAGTCGTAAGTCATATGAATTTCAACATGTTTTAATTAAATTTTTCGAGATCTGTACTGGTAAGGTCATCTTTAATTTGTTCTAGATAATTGTAATTCACTGAATATTATATTCTTGGAGATCTGTACTCATAAGGTTAAATTTAATTTGTTCTAAGATAATTGTAATCCATTTAATATTATATTCTTGGAGAAAAACTGAAATTAGAACTAGTATAATTAATATTTTCCTATATATTGTATTTTATAGAGATATAAGATTATTAATGTTCTAATTAAAGTAAGCGCTCCAATTATCGACAGCTTAAATTAATAATAATAAAGGGTCTTTCATTAAGGACATAACATAACGATTGTAACGTGTGCTGTGTGGCTTGTAGCGCCGTCTTGTTGAAACCATATATCGCCGATATCAATTTCATCTAATTCTGGCCAAAAATAATCCGCCAACATGGCACGGTAGCGCTCTCCATTGACGGTAACATGGCGATCGTTCGCATCAACGAAAAATACGGCCCAATCACGCCTCCGGCATGTAAACCGCACCATACAGTGATTTTTTGTGGATGCAATGGTGTCTCTTGAAGCAAATGTGGGTTCGGTGCTGTCCAAAACGCATATTTTGCTTGTTGACAAATCCGTTTAGCCAAAAATCAGCCCATCGCTGAGGATGACTTTTCGCTCTTAAAGTTGCGGGGACCGACTCGGATTTTCGGTAGTAATTTTGAATTATTTTCAAGCGTTGCTCGTTCGTGAACTTTACCATGATGAAAATGTTGACTTTAATCTACGTTTTGACATTGACAGGTCATTATTAATGTTTAAGGGTGCGTTGATATAAAGATACAAAATTGTTATGTCCCTATTAAAAGACACTATATTAGGTTCGTAGATTTTCTTCTCCAAAATTCAAACACAATTATGTGCCATTTTGATTGATAATCCTTTGCCATTTTTCTGGTACAACCATTATGCCATCGCTATAGAATTTCTGAGATTTCTGGGCGAAAAACTCATCCAAGTGATTTTAACAGACCTCTTTTGAAGTCAGTTTTACACCGTTAAAGGAATTCTGCAGAGATCGAAACAAATGATAGTCGGATGGAGCAAGGCCCTGACTATACAGTGAATGCATAAAAACTTCTAAAGTTATGCAACTCTAAAGCCATCCATTGGAAAAAAATCCACGAACTTTTTTCTTCATCCAATATTTTTAAGGGTGGTGCCAGTTTTGAAATGTACTTACTATACTTGTACCTTTTTAGTTTCAAAATGAAAGTAGTAAACTTCAAAATGAGAATAGTAAACATCAAAATGAGAATGGTAAACTTCAAAATGAGAATAGTAAACTTCAATATGTGATTTTTTATTTTAATTTAATTTAAAACAATTAATATTAATACAAAATATTTTAAATTCAATTTATTAATATAGCATATTTTCTAAGTTAAGAGCTGCAGTGAATTTTCTTTGAATGCTTGCGATGCAATTGGCACATGTTGGTGTAATTGTCTGCAGACCTTCTTCCATAAGGCTTTCTAAGGCTCTTACTCTCTGTTCTTTGACGGATAATTCGTTTCTGCTCTTAAGAATACTTGACAACTTTCTTGAGAGCTCTCTTTTTACAATTCTCATATTGAAGTTTACTATTCTCATATTGAAGTTTACTATTCTCATTTTGAAGTTTACTATTCTCATTTTGAAGTTTACTATTCTCATATTGAAACTGAATAGGTATAGTATTATCGAAATCCCATGTTCCAATTATGTAGTTTTTATATAAATTAGGTCGACAATTGGGACACTTACCATACATCTCATTCATTTTTACAGAATCCAAGTGAAATATTTTTCTGTTTTATTTTGCTATGTATTTTATTTCAGTTGAAACTCGAAATCAATCGTTCATACGATATGTTTTAATTATTTTGAAAGCTTTCACTTGCAATTATTATCCATTTTAAAGAGAATGCCATTTTTCTTGCAACATCGTTTCTTATATACAGGGTTTTTCATTAAGAGGCTTGTAAATGATTAAAAAAAAATAAAACGAGTTCTATGTAAAGTGTTTTTTTTTTTTTAACTTTAAAATATATTCAATGTCATTTACACTCAATTTCACTGTTACAGCTTAAGTCTAACTTAATTAAGCATAGATTTTGAAGTTAATTTCTCCTTAAGTTTTTGTTGCATTTCACAGTAAGACGAAAATTAAGTGTAAATAATTTTAATCTTTTGAATTTTTGTTTGTAAATTGTATTCGTTTTTTAAAAATATCTAAACCAGTGTTTCCCAACCTTTTTTGTGCCACGCCCCACCTTAGCCACTTTTTTTGTGCCATGCCCCACCTTAACCTTTCTAAAATTCTTATGCCCGCCCCCTATGTAACATACATAATTTTTAATATTAAAAAATTGAATTGTTCCCTTAAGAACCTAAATTTGGCATCGAAATCTAGCATTGCATTTAAATGGCTCGGAGCGAAAAGGTTAAACTCGTGTCATGTCCATTTTCGAATTGCCCCCCTGTGGGGCGTGGGTCCCACGTTGGGAAACACTGATCTAAACTGAAAATTTTTATAAAATTTTTGGTAAATATTTTTTCTTTAAAAAATTAATTAATATTTAATTTTTAATATAATTAGAATATAGAAAAACCTTAATAAAAGTATTTCATAATATTTTGGCTATCAAATTGGGTTAAGAAAAACTTAAGTTGTCTATGAAATTCGTTATCTAACTTAAGATCAACTTGATAAAAAAAATATGGTTCAAAAGTCCTCCATAGCTTTGTTTGGTGACGTGTTTTCGATAAAACTGTTTAATTATTTATTAATTATTTTGTTCCATTTGTCTGGAATTTTTTCTTTGTCAATCATACAATATTATAGAAATAGATTCTTGGATTTCTTCTTAGAATTTTAATTGCAATAACATGTCTATCCTATTTTTAGTTTTTTTTTTTTTTTTACTAATTTTTGTATAATCTTTTTTCTTTTATTCAGAATCATTTTACATAATTACTATCTAACCGTTTGTAAGCAGCTGCCCCTTTTATAACTTCTTACCAAATAGATTATCCACAGCATATCTCTTATATGTTATATTTGATAGCCCATAGGAAAAAGAAATATGCCAGAAGGGATGATTTTAGTGCTAACATATTAACATATTTATTCGTTCTAAGATTGCCTTAAAATTATCTTCTTCCAAGATCAAGAACAAGTACTATGTTTATATTAGTTACCTAAAATCTACTTAAGCGATGATATTTGTCTAAAACATCAATGTAAACGACACCCTCACGAAAGCCAACCTAAATATTTAAGAAAAACTTTTAGGACAGATAGTGCCATTTTGAATTTTACCAAATCATAATAATCTGTTAAACCAGGAGTGTCCAACCTTTTTGAACCCCGGGGCCGCATTGGAAGAAGACAAGGTGTTTTGAGCCACAAGTATATTACTATGTATAAATCCATATAATAAAATGAATGTGATATTTGGCATTGAAGTTGTGAAACTAAACCGTCAATATATAGTTCGATTGACGTGGTTGCAATTCTCAGGCAATTCTCAAGGTGTTCATCCAACATGTTGGTTCTAATTTTACACTTAGTATGTTTCATTTTTCACTTAAGCCACCAGATGACAAACAACAAAACAGTGTAGCTGAGCGAGCAACGCAAACCGAAAGAGAATTTACTACATAACGAAAGAGCTTTCTGTTCTGATCCTGGTTCTGTTATTTGTCACTTGGCAGCTTTAGCACGAGAGCGCAAACACACAAATCATTCCTCAGAAAAATGGACATGCTTCAGTAACTTTGAATATTTTCGGGTCGCATTGATACTTGCTTTGGGCCGCATGCGGCTTGCAGATCACGGGCCGTGTTGGACAGCCCTGTGTTAAACGAAGTGTTTACAATTTTTTTTAAATAAATTAGTTATATTCCGATTTGAAAGTTATTCAATTTATTTCAATAATATAGTTCTTGAGACTTTTCCATGTTAGTTCTTTCTAGAAATACTAAAACTGAAAATTGATATTGATTTCTGCATTGCAGAGGATGTATTAAAAAGGCTGGATGGAAAAAAATCCGTCCAAAGGAACTTTTCGAAACAATTTCAATAGAACTTCAAAAAATCGGTTTTTTGACCGGAATTGAGATAAAATCTAAACCAAATTTAGAATGCTGAGAAAAGAATTCATAGCAATTCGCACTCATAACTAGGGTATGGTTTGAACAAGTAATTAATTCCGCAAACAAAATTAATCCACATTTTGAATATTCAACGCCAAAAAAATTAATTCCTTCATTTAAGAGAAGAATAACGTCGAAAAGGGACAACTAGACGCGATTTTCCCAATGCTTTGTTTGAAAATGACAGAAACAAAAAATTCCGCACAAAATTAGGAAAGAAAATTACAAATTTTTCATTAGAAAGAATGAAGTAACCTATAAATCAAATATACTCTATTTTACAACATGCTTCCTATAAGATAATTGTAGTAAGCGGGAGCATTAATAGTCTTATGGATTTTGGACTAAAGAAAGAATGAAACAAAGAAATTTCTTTTAACTTAATATTTGTATAAATTCTCCCAACACGTTTTCAAGCATTGGAGCGTGTACGAATAATAATTAGAAGAGAAATCTGTTAATATTTTAAGTGTTAGTGCCTGTATGAATAGTGATTCTAATTTTTTACATAAGTGTTAGAATTGTTTAATAAAGATAAATCTATTTCTATCTCTGTTTTGCTAACATAATGTAATCTGAAAAAAAAATGATAGAAAGCTAGAGAGAATCATATGCATTTTTAAGAGAATATTTCTTATTTTCTTTTTATTTCTTATTCTTCTATATAATAAGTTTTTTCTCTTGGAAATTGGTCACTTTTGCTTAAAAAGTTTCTTTTGTACATAGGAAGGAATTAATTACCTTAAGGCCTCAATTACTCACTTGTTCACAAACCTCGAAAAGTAATTAATCACGCCATGCCCTAATCATAACGGCAAAAGTGGCAATAATAGAATTCAGTGAGCGCTTATAGTTAGATTTGCATCCAGTCGTCTCGCTAGATTTAAGCGCTTTAAAAGCTTAAGATTGCTGGATGCGACCATTGAGATTGCTAGCTAGGTACATTTTAGGTAACCGATGTAAATATAGCAAATGAATGTTTGCGGTGTTCTTTCTGAAATTACTTCTTTAAAACAACAGTTCAAAACCATCTTTCAAAAAAAAAGAATATTTTTTGGTGGAATGGTAATTCGTTCGTGCATGTGGTAGCGCATCAGGAGTTAGATATACATATGTGTAGAAAATCGTGATTGGTATAGAGAAGATATTTTCCCTTTTTTTTGTTAGTTTCTTTACATAGCAATTGTGATCAATCAATCGATTATTTTAGATAATCTACACAAAAAAAAAACTTTTCAAAAATATTGCAGATTCGAATCGAAAAACCAAAATCTGAAATAGTGTGGTGATTAATCAACCAAGAAGGGAACAAAACAATCCAAAAAAAAAAACTAATTCAAAAATTTTCAAATGAAATTATATTAGCAATTTTAATGAATCTAAAGCCATAGAAAAAACTAATCACGATGTTAAAGTCTTTAAAGATGTTTTTTTTTTTTTTTTTTTTTGCTTTGAACAACACAAAATCAACGAAAACAAAATCAGAAAAAAAATTACCATTGCTTTACCTACTTGTATAATATTATAAAAATGGTTTCGCTTCGTTTTCCTTTGACCTTGAATTGATCATGAAATTTATTTCTACGCGATCGATCTTTTTATGTCGATCGGAATCCATTTTTGCTGAAAAACAAAAGAAGAAGAAAAAAAAAAATGCGCCAGAGCATAGCGCGAAAAATCTTGATTTTCTTGAGATTCGTTACGGTTAAACCTTTTTCGAGTGGTTTTTTGTTATTGTGGTGATGGTGTTATGCAGATGTTTTTCCCTGTCCACTTCTCTCGCAAGATTACCAAGATTTCTCAAGAAAAATAATTTCAATCATATTTTATTTCATGGATAAACTTCGAACTTGTAAATACGACGGGCACACATAATCTCCATTTTCAACCAGCTTACTTTTACTTACGTTTAGAAGGTAGTAGCTACGGCGACTTTGTTTCATAATCATTTCACCAGTATCGTCGTCTGTACTGGAATTACCTGATCATCATGTTTTCTATTGTTGTTTGTGTTGCCCGATTCTCAAACCATTTTTCATTATCTCGGAAGCCGCCACTATTTCACATCATATGGAAAGTGCGCATGGCGTGAAACAAACTATGCGTATTGTGCACATGTTTAATGAATTGTTTAGGCGATATTTTGTAGTTCCAGCAAAAAAAAAAAAAAAAAATGTGGGCTGTTAATAGATATGTTTCTTTTTTTATACTTTTTTAAAAGAATATAGAAAATTAAAATCGGCTAATAGCAAAATTTTTGGAACCCTATAGTAGAAACAAAACTACAAGTAAACAAATTTTTATTGAAATAAATTATTTGTAAGACAAAAAAAAGCAAGGAAAGCTAATAATGAATGTACCTAATAGTCAGTTGTTAACTTTTTTTTTGAATATTATGCCGGCGCCAGACGATGCTACGAACACCTTCCAACGTTGGACGCTTGATGGTTGGACGCATCGTGTGGCCGATGCGCGAACTAAGTGTGTCCAATGTCATGTGTCCAACGTTCGTGTTGGAACATGTTCGGGTTGTTGTCGGTCTTTTGACACGCGTCAAAGAGATTTTTGAAACCCCACCACAATATTTGGTTCACATTTCATGCATTTGAATTCCACTGCTACACGAATCGTCCAACATTGGATGGTTTTATAATTTGACATAATATATTTTTTATTAAAAGGAGCGAATTTTCATTATTGCTATATAAAAAAAAGTTTTTATAGTATTTTATAGTGTTTCTTTAATTATAATTAATCAAACAGGAATTATGTTAATTCATAATTTATAAAAAATATTGTTTTTTTCGATTTAAGGTTGTCTGCTTTTATTTAAAGACACCATCCACCACCTCCTTTTACGTCTTTTAAATTTATTTTTTGCGAGCAGAAACAAGACAACAAAACTACTGTCGCGGCAGCAGCGACAACATCATCATCATTTTCCATTTTTTAAATAATTTTAAATTAATATTAAATATTATTATTTACATTTGAACCAACATTTGAATCAAATGTATTGGATCAAACATTCGTTCCACCGTGTAGCAGGACACTTGCCATGTCAATCGTCCAAACTTTGGAGGCAAACATTTGAATCAAACGTTCACCCCATCGTCTGGCGCCGGCTTTAGTAAAATGAGACGTCAACCTTATATGAGTACATAGCCGGTCACTTTATTTTTCTGTTCTGCAAATTTCTTTAAAGTACACAAATGAAATACATTATAGTCAGGCCATGCCAATTTTTCTTTACCTTGAGACCGTTCTTTAATGACTATTTATATGCGTTACAAATGTAGTGACAAAACTAATATACCCTCTCGTGGTATCGACCGTAGGGTGTAAAGATCATAGAACTAATAATGATAATAAAAATAAATGAAGCGTCTTCTGTATGTTAGAAATGAAGAAAATTCATCAAACGTTTCTCAGCTGTTACCTATCGAAGACTTTAGACCAGTGTTTCCCGACGTGGGGCCCATGCCTCACAGGGGGGCAATTTGATTGTTAAGGGGGGCAATTCGAAAATGGACATGACACGAGTTTAACCCTTTCGCTCCGGGCCATTTAGATGCAATGCTAGATTTCGGTGCCAAATTTAGTTTCTTAAGTGAACAATTCAATTTTTTAATATTAAAAATTATGTATGTTACATTAGAATTTTAGAAAGGGCATGGCACAAAAAAGGTAGCTAAGGTGGGGCATGGGACAAAAAAGGTTGGGAAACATTGCTTTAGACTCTAAAGTCTTCGATAGGTAATCTTCCCCTTCAAGTTGGCTCTAAAGTTTAGATCCAACTTGAAGGGGAAGATGTATATGAATAGTTTAGACTTAAATCCCAATGCTTAACAAATAATTGAGAAATATTCTATGTAGAAAGTTTCGGGTAATTGACGGAAAGCTGCCCGTGTAGATGAACATGCTTTCATTATTTAAAACATAGAATATGTTCGATTCCGTAAAATCAACCTGCTCGCATTTAAATTTTTTAATTAGTCAAGTACTTTTGAAAAAGTACGAATGCATATTTATATAAAGGGTGACACAAATTTAACGAAATATACTTATTTTATTTTGTTAATCACAAATGTTATGTATTTCATTAATTATGAAAAATAATATCAATTAAATGGTCGCATCTGGATCTTCTGCAGCAGCCGATCCTTTCGAGGTAATTTTCGATGGCTTTTTCGTAAATTTCGGGCGGTATCTCGGCAATAACTTGATATTGTTTATTAGAAGCTCAAATGTTTCGCGTTTGTTGGTGTAGACGCGACTTTTAACGTAACCCCACAAAAAGAAATCCAACGGCGTTAAGTGGCATGATCTAGGCGGCCAGTTTACGCCAATAAAACGTGAAATAATACGACCTGGAAGCTTTTCACACAAAACATCCAAGGTTGCACCCGCTGTGTGGCAAGTTGCGGCGTCTTATTGGAACCACATGTCTTTAATCAATATCTTCGATTTCGTGTTATCATGCGCCTATATCCCTCACCATTGACTGTTACAGTCTGATCCTGATCGTTTTCAAGAAAGTTAGGCCCAATGACGCCGCCTGACCACAATGCAAACGAGTCACTTTTTGGCGATGTAATAGTGTCTCGTGAATCTCATGAGGATATTCATTTCCCCATATGCGGCAATTATGCTTATTAACACACCCAGAGAGGTGGAAATGTGCCTCATCACAGAAGAGGATTTTCTTTGGAAAATCAGCATCAACTTCCTGCTGTTGTATGTAACACCGTTGTGACACCGCGTTGAGCGTAGCAAACTGACATTTTGAAAATAAGTGATTATCGACAGCTGCTTGTTTTACAGTGCTGCTCAAATTGGATCACCCTATATATAACAATAGCAAGAACATGTCGAAGTCAATATGTAAATATTTGACATTGAGGTGTTATCATGGGTTCCAAATGGTTTGTTTTAAAAAAAAATACTTTTTTATTTTTTGTCATTAGAACACCTAGGTAGGTGGGTACATTTTCATTTACATACTGAAAGACTGCGCATCAGAATTATGAATATTTAAACCTGCGCGAATGTTTTTTTGGTTTCTTCCTTTAATTTTTATGCCTATATACAACAATATCCAGGTAAATGAATGGATGAGTAGGCGTCCGGTAGAACATGTAGATATAAAACGGAAATATATATATATTTTTTACAAGCGAAAAAAGCTTTTCCTTATTGTTTTTATATTAGGGTTTGTTTAGAAGAAGAAAAAAAAAATATATATACACAAAAATCAAGCATAACAAATTATTGAGTTGAATGTCCGTGTTAAAAAATTGATTAATTTATGAGAAAAATTTATTTTTTAAATAAAATTTTGTATTCTTTTTTTTTCTTTAATATAAATTTTCTAATCTTGTAAAATAATGTTTTTTTTTTTTTTTTTTTCAAAACCGTGGATTAAGTTTAACCTTGGAAATTACCTGTTTCTTTGGATGGTTGTGTGTCTCTTTTAGAGTCAAACACAAAAAAAAACCCACAAATCAACTTTTTTTAACGATAGAAATACATATAATAAATTTCTATACAACCAAGTGAAGATACTTGAAATATATGTTCTTAAAAATGAATATATATATATATATAAATATATACATATAACTACGTAGCTTTTTACTTTAAAAATTCAATATCGAACCTGCGACTCAGAAAGATCTATTAATCAGACATTTATTCTAGCTTCTTGATAGTCAAATATCGATTTGAGATACATGTGCCATCCAAAAAATAGGTAAGCACTCTAAAATTAAGTTCGATGATTATTAGTTCTAGAGGTAAAAAAAGTATATTGAAAAATGCTCTCTAACACACCTAAAGTGTCTACGTCACTCGTCAAAAAAAAGAAGTTTTAACCAAAGAAAATGGTCAAGAGCCTAAATACAGGTAAAAATACAAAACACACATTTTTACTATTCTACAGAAATGATTTTTAAAACCATACGCAAATAACTTCTTCATATGGACCATAAATAAAAATTATTATTGTAGCAAAAAATATAATACCAGTAATTTTGGATTTGTGTGGTTGACTACAACGTCCGTTTTACCTGATTTGATCTAAACTTGGTAAATGTTAGCCCGTATACATTTAAAAGATCTGCCTAAAATATTTCTTTATTGTTCTTGTTGCTATTGTATATAAGCCCATATAATTTGATTGTATTTTTATGTCCTGTCTCTGGCCTGCTCGTCAGTTAACCTCATTTTATATTCTAAATTTCATGTCGATGCCGTAAGCTGCGTATCCAACAAATATGCAAAATGTTTTTGCTCGCTTCGGATTAAAGAGAAATAATTATTAAACCAGTGAATTAAAATGAGAGAACATGTATTTCATGCAAATTACGTGGAAACGGGTTTCTCTCTTTTTATTATTCATGTTTAAAATCTCTTTCTCTTTTACCCACGCGAGCAAAAACATTTTGCATGTTTGTTGGATACGCAGCAGCTGTAGGTATGCTGTCTTGAAATAATTTTGTATTCAGAATAAATAAATAAAACAATTCTAACTTACAATCTAATAATTTAGTTATTTTTTATGACGGCTTTGTGATCAATAAACTGTTGACAAACAAACTCAAAAATAGTATATATTATATATTGAAATGGTCATTTAAGGTGTTGCAATGTCGATTCCCATGCCGATAGAATCCGTTTTTCTTTCCGGTTCAACGTTTCTATTGCCATTCACTTTCTCTAAATACACTAATCACTAAGAGTGTCGTAAAGTTTTTCAAGTGCATCGGATGGTTTTCATCTTAAATACATACTTACTTCGTTTACATGATCTACTTGAAGTCGATTTCAATCCATAAATCGTTTATGTAAACCCGGTTCGACTTCAATCGAGTCGATGCAATCACAAACATTTTTCTGATCGACTTGAAATTTGCATGTAATAGCTGACACTCTAAAGATATCAAAGGAACGTGTTGGACATATCGTTCACGAATGTTTGGGTATGCGAAAGCTATGTGCAAAGTGAGTGCCGCGCGAGCTCACAATCGGCCAAAAACAACAACGAATTGATGATTCTGAGCAGTGTTTGGCGCTCTTCAATCGTAATAAACCCGATTTCTTGCGTCGATATGTGACAATGGATGAAACATGGCTCAATCATTTCACTCCTAAGTCCTCCTGAGAGGTAATCGGCGCAACTGAGGCCTATTTTCAAGCAAAAGATAAATCGTACTACAAAAATGGTATCGAAAAGTTGGAAGATCGCTATAGTCGGTGTATCGCCCTCGATGGCAACTATGTTGAATAATAAAATCGAGTTCTGTTAAAAAACTGTGTTTTTCTTTAAACGATACGAACTTTTCAGCCCACCTGGTATGTATAAAAACTTTCCTAATGAAATCAAAAAATTTTGCATTCCATAATACAATTTTGTAAATGAAATCCTTTAAAAAAAAAATTTTAATTTTAAATCTATTTTTGGCAGAACAATCAGCATGTTGTTTATTAGAACCAACTTGTTTATACAATTTTTGAAGAAAATTCTAGGAAATAGTTCATTGAACTGTGAGTCCTTTGCACCCTCATCACTACAAAAAAAAAATAAAATGCTCTCAAAAAGGCAATGATCTGTATAAGTCGCATATATCTCTCGAAACGCAAAAGCTTTGAAATAAAATTGCCTGTCGGAGATGTGTAGTGCCAAAATTATATTCTATTCGCGTATTCATGGCCAACCATATTTATACAGAGTTTTTGATTTGTTACAGATGATTCAAGAGCGTTGAGAGCAAAAAATTAAGATTTAATCAAAATTGTACCAGAGAAGGGATCATATCGATATTTTTTTGACGGGAGACCTTACTAGTTAAAATGCTTGGTACACTTTATTATGGGCTCATACAATGCAGCCTCTATACAAGGTCTACAGCATGGGGAAAGAACGTTATCTAGTTAGTCCAAAAATGTAGAAAAATAGCAATAAAAGCAACCAAAAAAGGCTAAACAAGTTCAACCGTTTTTCAAATACAAGATAATTCAAGTAATATCACACGTCTCGTTCAAGATCACAAACTTACGTCATCTTAATCAGAAGCAATTGCGCAGGTTTATCATTCGAGAAAAACTCATACGAGTAAACTTCCAAGAGCTTCGAAATAAGATTTATATTTATGGACCAAGAATTTAATAAAAATAATAAGATCAGTAGCGGCAAGTCTGTAGATATATAAGGTGTGTTTTTTTCACAAGTTGCTTCAGAGCAGAGCAAAATTTTACATTGAATACAACAACAATCTACACACTTTCTTGGACCAAAAAATTTCGGATCCATTTTTTTTTTGTCAATAAAGGGCTCTGTTTTGTATTTTTTGATACTTGTCCTACTGATGATTATGACAGTTTTTGTTTAAATATACGAAAAGTATAGTATAAATTGAAAAATCTTTCAAATGGATTTATACTTTTTATAAATTTCCATTTTACTAAATTGGTTTTTTCCACCTTCAACTATTTCCCACACAATTTATTTACAAATTGTGTTTTTTTTGCGTTCGACGTTTAATTACCATGTTGTTTGAATACATATGTGCTATGTAACAATATCTAAGTTTTTTTGTTGCTCTTGCTCCTTATCTTTTTTTCATATTCTGCTTTGATCCGAATCAGAGCAATGTGAAAAAGACCCACCTTTTATGTTCTCCTTTTGTAATTTTGAGCTTGTGATTATCTAAAAATAAAATTGTTATCCAGGAAAGAAAAATATTTCAAGTTTTGGCAGACATTTCTACTCCAATTTTTATAATATTCTTAACAATCATAAATAAATGAATTTGGTTTAATTTAAATTTAATACGTTTGTATGAAAAAGTTCAGGTTGCCCAGAAACATAAAATTTTATTCAATATGATCAATTAGTTCAGTATAAAAGTTCTCGCAAAATTCGATATGTTTTTTTGAATGAGGTCAATGTAATGTTTACTTTTAATTATGTTCAAGTATATGGTTGACTTTGTATTTTGGCTTATTTGTGGGTGATTTGGATGTTCACCAACGGCTATGATAAAAAGTATTCATTCGTGCTTAGAGCGGACGGACACTGGGTGCTAGAATTTTGTATTACTTTTATTTTCTAGCAGCATCAAGTTTTTTTAATTCTCATAAAGAATTTTTTAAAACTAAAATAATTTTCATTTTCTTGTAGCTTTTTTTGGCTTTGGGACAAAAATTGGTTCGCTTAGTGAGATCGCGAGCTTACATAAGAAATTTTTTTTTTTCGTTTATTTTTTGGATTAAATTAGTGAACTTTTTTTTATTTTTAAAATTACAATATATATATTGGTTTTATAATAAATTGTGTGCTAACTGAATTTGTCCATAAATAAGATATTTTACGAGAAAGTTGCATTGTAATAATTTTTTAAATTCAAATCGTATTTCTTACGAAATAATAAATCTTTTCTAAAGCCTAAATAGAAAGGGGTGACGACGTTCTAATACAATCCATCTGTAGCGAATCAACGTCTCTGACTTAGTAAAAATCGCTGGTAGATTTCAATGATTAAGATTAAGTTTTAGGGTGTTCTTGTACTGCGACGTTTAAGATCGATTGTACTCCCTCTTCTTCAGTGCAATAGCTAGGTTAACTTCCCATTCTAAAGCAGCTCCTTCGCCTATTTCTATTAGGAATTTTAGTATCCGGAGTAGGTTAAGAGATTGTATCTCACTTGGGGAGAAGCAGTATGCCCTCAGATGTTTCCTTCTCCTGCGGAGTAGTGCTTCACAATCAGAGAGAATATGCATTGGGGTCTCTTCGTCTCCCTCGCAGAATTTGCCGGTGCTATCTAGTTCAAGTCCTAGTTT
The DNA here is from genome assembly GCA_963422695.1 of Xylophagus ater. Lineage (NCBI taxonomy): Eukaryota > Metazoa > Arthropoda > Insecta > Diptera > Xylophagidae > Xylophagus > Xylophagus ater. Next base: position 41,678,594 of record OY730478.1, read on the forward strand.
TTTAAGGTGTGCTTTGAGTCTGCAGTGTCCCATTAGAGATTTTAATGATAGCTCGAATTTCGAAATCAATCAAATATAATTTTTAATACAGTTCTCAAGTACAATTGGAATGCTTAGAAACAATAATGTTAAATCCCAACACATTCAGCCACTAAGGGGTGTTCAAAGTGAGTCCAGCTAACAATGTGGCCAGCTTTACTTTTTTGTGTGACCAGGGGCCACCAATGTGATTAAAATAAAAAAAATATTTCGCTACACTTTACTTCGAGAAAATAAAATATAGAAAATAAACTATAAAGTAAATTTAATCCTTGTAGTTAAAAATAATACAAAACAAGGGGAAAAAAAACGAAAGTTGAAATATGGAAACCGGTTGTTTCAAGAATCTTGGACCATTGGTTTGCTTGTTGAAACAAAGGGTCCTGGTGTTATATGTTTGATTTGTGATGCAGTTATGATTCTCAAAGGATACAATATTAAAAAACATTTATAAAATAAGCACAAACAAAAGTTCGCAGAATTGTTAACTGCAGTTGAAAAAGAAACAGAAGGTTCTGATGTAATTTACTACAGAAACAGAGAGGTGCTTTACGCCCGCCGCACACTTGAACTAAGCGAGCTAAACTACGTAAGCTAAGTTTCTCGCTGAAAGTGAAAATTTAAGCATTTGCATTGGTCGTTACACAATTCAGCGAAGCTTTGAAACTACGTCGCCTCGTCATGAGCGACATGAACTAAGCTCGTTCCCGTAGTTCATGCCTCAACTACACGAACGAGCTTCGCTGGCATCGCTGACACTAACTTATACGTACTTTCGGTATTATACAGTGTTTCGACCTTCTATATCTTTTTTTTATAATGTTATGAACTTCCTCAAATTGCTCCCTTCTTAACCGCAAGTATTTAAAGAACTCAGGATTGGGCAAAAGAGTATGAAATTCGATATATTTCATACGTTTCATCACAAATGGTGAACATCAAACGCTTCTTTTCCCTTTCCTTTTAATAAAACTCAATAAAATGTCTTGTTCAAATTCCTCTTCAGACAAACCTGAATCGGAATCTAAATCTAGTAATAATTCATCGATACTGTACACTCGCACATTACATCTCTCTGACGGCTCAAATAGAACTGATGGCATGAATTTACCAAAAATATCGCCGCGTAGCTTAATTCAAGTCTGCAGCAGGCTGATCGAGTCCAGCTAAGCTATGTAACTACAACGAAGCTCGCACGCATAGCTTAGCTCAAGTGTGCGGCGGACCTTAGTCGTGGAATTTGCTTCAAGAGATTTTTTGATCTTCAAGATGAAATCAAAATTTTCATGGTATCTGAAGAACAGGAAATTGAACAATTATCTGATGATGAATTTATTCTTAGCTTAAAGTTTTATGTTTGATATAACGAAGTATGTACCTAAATGAGCTCAATGTTAAACTTCAAGGCAAGGATTCGACAATGGTATTTATGTACAAATTTATTTAATAACTTTTTGATAAGTTGAATTTATTCAAAGAGCATTTGTATAAAAGCTAATGGGACCATTTCGAAGTAATTAAATAAGTACATATAAATGGTAAAGATACAAAAATACTTGCTTCCTACTGGATATAAAAGAAATTGATAGTTGAATTTGATGAACGGTTTACAAAACTATTTAGTTTAAAGCACGATATTGAACTATTTTCGAATCCTTGTTCAGTTGAAATAGTTTCAGTTGATTTAAAATTTCAGATGGAATTGTTGGAACTGCAAAAATGTTAGTTAAGCGGGCATTTTCAGATAATAAAAGCAATTTCCTAAAAATTTACTTAACTAAAACCGATTATCCAAATATAAAAAATATTGAAATTTTCTTAAGATCATTTCTTTATTTGGTACAACATATAATTGTGAAAGATTCTTTTCTGAATTGAAATATAATAAAAATTCTTATAGAACCAGATTAACTGACAACTATCTAAAAACTGAATTAAGGATTTCGAATACTCGAGTAGAGGACTACAATTTAAAAGAATTAATTTAAATAAAAACATATAGTAACTTAAAATCGGCCTATAGCCGATTTTATGAGGCCCTATGGTAGAAATGGGACAGAAAAACTGTCAAAACTAACATTATTTCAAGGTTTTTTCTTCATAACTTAGTTTCCTCTTTTTAAAATTCCTTCTAATTTGTAGGTAACCTATACCCTGATAGCATAAGTCTAATTTGTGCAAATCGGTGCATTAGTTTTTAAAGTACATCAAAAAAACTTTATAGAGAGGGTTATTTTCTCCTAGGATTATTTCTTTCTCCTTTATCCTTGGACCGATTTGACTGAAATTTAACATGATATCGTCTATTTATGTAATTAACATATATAATTAATTTCAATAAAATTGATTAAGAAATTTTCCAATTAAATCGGAAAAACCATAAACAAAAAAAACGACAAAACTTTCTGGTCTCCCTGGTTTTTCGTTTATAACTTTGCTCCCCCTGGATCGATTTTGCTGAAATGCAATACGAAACGAAGTTAAGGAATAAGCAACCCACATTCTAAATTTCATCGAAATCGAATAACGCGTTTTTGAGTTATCTTGTATACGGACGGACGGACGGACATGCAAAAATCGATAGAACTTTTGATTCCCGACACAACCATCCCCTTAAAACTTTTCTACGACAATTATTTCGATGTGTTACAAATGGAGTGACAAAACTAATATACCCTCTGGTAGAACCTACCATAGGGCATAAAGAATTCATTTGAATAAAGAATTCAACTAAAAATTGTGTTTTTTTTTGTTTTGTCGCTAAATTTTGGCCATTCGTTCTTTGGTTATTTGGGCACCAAGCTATTATAGAGCTTTTAACGCTAAGCAAATATGAGGAAATGTTACTTAGTTGGGTGTAGACATTTAAAATGCATTTGAAACACGCAATCAAATCAACATTTACCAAGATAGTAGCTAATTTCAAAGCGAAATTTCGGCATTTTAAATCTAGAAACATTTTCAATTTCTTTAATTGTAAAAAACATTTCTTTTTTATCTCATATCATACAAGTATTTAGAAACGTATACATACATATAATGTGCACGTTTTGAGAACGAAAGAATTAATGATTAATAGTCTATTCGCCTGATGGATTGAAAAAATTAATTCACATTTTTTGCGAAAAATATTAGTGTATTGAACTTTTAGTTTTGTTATCCCTGACCGTCATACAGTTTGCGAAGAAAAAAATTGAAAAATAAAAAACATTCGTCAAAAAGATACTTTCTTGGCCCACGATCGTTTTGGGTTATATGGGTAGCCAAAATGAAAATAACTTAAAAATGAAAAAAAAAAACATTCATCTTTCTTTCATCCCCGTGTCTTCTTGGATTGTCTTCTGTCAGCTGACAAATACAGGAGGAAAACTGCCCACCTAATTTGACCAAAAATATTCAAGAAGGTAAACACATTAAATATTGTACAAGCAATTGAATTATGACTGACGACGAATAAGCACAGGTCGACTTTTAGACTTAAAGAAATATGAAGAAAATAATCTTTTTTTTTTTTTTTAGATAAATGAAATTGATCAATGATGAGACAATCCATGTTTAAATTTTATTAAATGCCAATAAAATATTTCTTTTCTGAAATTTCAAATCACCACAGATTTTTTTTTTGTTTTTTATGTTTATAATTTTTATTTTGCTTATAAGGATGCACCAAAAAACAATACAATTCTATACAATTATTTCGTACAACAATTTATGATTTATTCTGTACAAAAATTTCGAAGTTTCGTCCGAACACCCAAAGTTATGCTCCAAATTTCATACAAAAAATCTGAATTTTGTTCGGCAACTACCCGAAGTTGTAATCGGATTTAATTGATTTTTTGGACACAACTGTTCTTTCATTGAGCAAGTGTCTCATGCCAAATTTCATTGAAATTGGTCCATAAATAACGTTACAATACCATGTAAAAACACAAACCGAACTTTTGTTCGGCGACTACCCGAAGTTTTAGTCCGATCAAACTCAACTTCTGATAGAATGGTTCTCATGAGGAAGAAACTGCTCTTACCAATTTTCATGGAAATTGCTTCAAAAATGGGGCCGCAATCTTGTACACGACAGACGGACCGACAGACAGACGACAGACGGGCATTGGATAAACGATAACGTAACAAACATGTGGTGAAAAATTCGGCGCCATTTTGAACAGATTTTTAAACATACATGCTTTTTTTTCGTTCACACTGTACAACAAAAGTACTTACATACCACTGTGTTCAAAAAGTAAGGTGAATTTTGTTGTAAAATTAAAATTTTTTTTTTATTCTTCCAAATCGATTTCGTCCCCCTCAAAATAATCCCCGACTTATGCCAACGTTTTTTCCAATCTTTGAAGCATGCTAAAAAGTCGTCCTCAGGTATATCCTTCAATGGCCGTAGCGATTCACGTTTGATCTCTTCAATCGACTCAAAACGATTTCCCCGGAGTGGTCTATTGAGCTTTGCGAACAGCCAGAAGTCACACGGTGCTAAATCAGGCGAATACGGTGGTTGTGGAGCGACATGAGTGGAGTTTTTGGCTAAAAACTCACGCTCTTTTTCGAAACAATTGAGAAATTTTGGCACCAAACGCGATTTGACTCTTCTGAGGCACAAATGATCCTTCAAAATTACTTGCACTGATCCAATTGATATTGCAAGCATGTCGGTCAAGGTCTCGAATTGTTAATCGACGAGCACCAATTCTTTGATTTTCTTGATGTGTTGCTCATCAAAAAGTTTGAATTAAAAATTGACCTTACCCTCTGATCATAGTAGTATATCAAAATTATCAGAATCGCTAAAAATTTATTATAATTTGGAAAAATTGAATTTTCTTTCATATTCTAGGAATAGCGCGAGCAAAGCCACGAGTACCAGCTAGTTCAAAATAAATGTGTTGTTTTGATAAATTGTTTAAGTCATATGTTCCTTCCTAGTACCATGCGTAATTTTTTGAGTATACATTTTTGGTACCATTGCAGCGGTGCAAACACGCCTTCTTTTTAATAGTAAAAAAGACTGTAAATCCATGCATTTTTATATCACACAAAGACTTTTTAACAAATGCTATTAATGAGGTGGCTTGTGCAGATGTACCCAAAACAGAATCCAAGTTGAGAACTTTCTTTTACTAGCTCATACAGCAAAATCAAAATACCGTAAAATGGAGTGGAGTTGACAAATTTTAAATTCAAATATATATTAATAAAATGACTGCGCACTGCAAATTCGATAATACAATCCAAGCTGAATTTCTGTAAGGTAAATTTGAAGCAGAACATTTTCATTAGGAGTACAGAATTCAGTCCCTTCCGCAATACAATTTTTGTCTCAGAATGACTCAATCCTTTAAGAATTAATACCTGAATGCAGGATACTCATCCATCACTATTGATAAAGATTTGATGTGTACATAATTCAATTAAAACCTGGAGGAACCAAAATAAAAATGTATGTGGTAAAAACTTTTATTAATAAATTCTTTTTTTTTTCTTAAAATTTTTAATTAACTTTACTTCATTTTGCAGAATATGTACTGCAGAATATAATTCTGCGCATTATTAGACTTATTATATCGAATCGTGCTCATCTCTATTTTTTTTTGCATTCGCACACCTGTTTTCGATTAAATTTAGCTATTGAAATCGCTTTTGCTGCTCACAAGTTCTTTTAGAAAACAAACTATACATTTTTTTTTTAAATTAGTGTGCGCAGCTTAACCTATTGTATTTTAAAGAAGAAACAAGTTATTTAATTTTCTGCTTATTTTTCTGTGCCTTTTTCCACTGTTTGTTCCAATATCAGGGCTGAACAACCATAAGCCATTAAATACGTGAACCAGTTTTAAATTTACAAATATCCACTCTTTTTATGTAGAAGACATAAAAGGAAATTTTTTTTCCCTTTCTTTATTTCATGATCCGCCGGTTTGCTACCCATGTCTCCACATATTCTTTTATTTTTCCTGTTCAATTTTCATCCCCCTCCTCCTCATAAATGTTTAATTTTTTAAAGTAAAATGATTTAAAAGGCAAAACTTGAAAATGGCCACGTAAATAACTTAAATAACTTAAAAGCGACAAAATTCAAATTGAATTTTTAAAGCAAAAAAAAAAAAAAAACCTACAATATTATTAAAAAATAAAATACACTAACCCGAAAGCTCTTTTTTTTTTTTTTTAAATGAAAGAAGTATAAACTTTTACCACAAAAAAAAACACTCTATTCATATATCGGTTAAGTAAAGCTTTTAACAATGTCAGTGACTTTAAAGTTTACAAATGGCGAGCGAGATTGAATTAAGAGATTCTCGTAGTGTGACGCATGTGTGAAAAGATAATTTCAAGTTTTCGAATGAGATCATCCTTGTACTTTTTTTTTTTATTCATTATTTTTTTTTTGGTTGTATGTAAGTTGTGTAGTTTTGTAAGGGATTGTTTAAAATATTGTAATATTATTATAAATAATATATTAATAAGAAAGTAGTTGTATTGTGAGGGGGCAAAAAAGGTCGACAGTATAGAGATATGTTCGTTTCCATATAAAACTATGCACTTACTCCAAACGAGTCAAGAGCAAGTTTTCCAGATTTCGGCGATAATAGGTGCGTTTTTTTCACTTAGCTCTGATTCGGATCAAAGCAGAATGTGAAAAAAACGATTAGGTGCAAGAGCAACAAAAAACTTATGTAGGAGTATTAGTTTCATAATAAGTTGTTAATACAAATGATCGGCATAGACAATTGAACGGTTATAGAATAAATTGTCATAGACAATTGAACGGTTATAGAATAAATTGTTATATTTAGAATAACAGTTGTATTGTTTGAATAATGTTTAGTTAGAAAAGGCAAATTGAACAGATCGATAAATACAGTGTTGAATGGTCAAGTCGGTAAAGACCTCGTTTCCAGAAGCTGATGAGACCCTGGATCAAATCCAGGCTCGGTTCTTCATGTATTTATTTTTCTTTGCCTACACTTAGATATTGGTAGCACATATGTATTCAAACAACGTGGTAATTAAATGACGAACTAAAAAAAAATCACAACTTGTAAATAAATTGCGTAAAAAATAGTTGAAGGTAGAAAAAACAATTTCATAAAGTGGAAATTTATAAAAAATAGGAATCGATTTGAAAGGTTTTTAAATTTATGCTTTTCATATATTTAAACAAAAACTGTCATAATCATCAGTAGGATAACATTGAAGTATCAAAAAATACAAAACAGAGCCCTCTATTGATAAAAAAAATGGATCTGAAATTTTTTGGTCCAAGAAAGTGTGTAGATTGTTGGTGTATTCAATGTAAAATTTTACTCTGATCCGAAGCAACTTCTGAAAAAAATGCACTTAAATAACTCACTATTAAGTTAACTTGGTTTTATCTCAGTTAGGATTTAAAATCTGCGTTGTTGTTATTTTCCATACATTTAACGCCAGGTTTTATATTCTCTGACGGCTCACGTGAGATAGAACATTAATATCGCCAGTAATAGGGCGAAAATATACCAAGCAATAGCATACTAGGTGGAGTGAAAAGTAACCTCCTTGACCGCCAGAATGCGCTGATACTACAAAAAAGGTTATGGTGCCTTGAAGTCCGTTCATATTTAGGCAGACATGCCAAATTTCAGTGCGATACTGTCTTTAGTTTTGTTTTGACAGCCGATTGTTGTTGACGTGTTTGGCATCATGTTGAGTATGGACAAAAACGATTTTTGTTCTCTCATAAAACATTATTTTTTGAGAGGCAAAACGGCGAAGGAAACAAAAGAAAAGTTGGATAAATATTATGGGGCTAATGCTCCGTCAGATTACACCGTCAAATATTGGTTTCGAGAGTTTCGTGGTGGCCGCAACTTCACTACCGATCAAGTCCGCATGGGCAGGCCCTCGGATGCGGTTACAGAGGACAATTTCAAAAAAATACATGAAATGGTGTTGGCTGACCGGAAAGTGAAGGTGCGCGAGCTCCACCTGGTAATTTCTGTTTCTAGGTCTTGTTCTTAACCCCTGAATTAGATTGAAGGAGCAACAGCAAAAGTTATGTATACTGATTTTTGAAATACATTACACGGACAGCAACAGCAATAGCAAAATTTGACAGTTGAAGCTTTGATTAGTAAAATCAGTTTAAAATTTCTTTCGCTTTTATCGATTTTTTCTTTCAATTAACCGTTTTTCTATCTTTTAAAATGGTTTAAAAACTAATTATAAATCAAAAAAAAAAAAAACGATAATTAATATTCTCAAGATTCATGCACTGAATTATAATCATGGTCCATGTTGTCAGATTGTAACATCAACATCAAAATTAGAATTAGAGATGAAGTTGCTGTTGCTTTTGCAATCGGTAATGTAATTCAAACTCATTAAAACGCGTGGTTTATAAAATTTTTGTTGTTGCTGTCGCTGTTACTATTGCTGCTTCAATCTAATTAAGGCTTAAGTTTAAGCTGGTGTAAAATGACATTATAGTTGCAGTCATATATAGTGTCTTTTAATAGAGACATAACAATTTTGTATCTTTATATCAACGCACCCTTAAACATTAATAATGACCTGTCAATGTCAAAACGTAGATTAAAGTCAACATTTTCATCATGGTAAAGTTCACGAACGAGCAACGCTTGGAAATTATTAAAAATTATTACCCAAATTCCGAGTCGGTCGCCGCAACTTTAAGAGCGAAAAATTATCCTCAGCGATGGGCCCATTTTTGACTAAACGGATTTGTCAACAAGCAAAATATGCGTTTTGGACAGCACCGAACCCACATTTGCTTCAAGAGACACCATTGCATCCACAAAAAATCACTGTATGGTGCGGTTTACATGCCGGAGGCGTGATTGGGCCGTATTGTTTCGTTGATGCGAACGATCACCATGTTACCGTCAATAGAGAGCGCTACCGTGCCATGTTGGAGGACTATTTTTGGCCAGAATTAGATGAAATTGATATCGGCGGTATGTGGTTTCAACAAGACGGCGCTACAAACCACAGAGCACTTACTTCGATCTAAAAAGATTTATCGTGAAATGCCTATACACATGGTTCTCATAACAATTTGAAGCTTTCCACAAATCCTAAAATTTGTCTGAGATAAACGTTTCGCAGTTCTTCAGGTTATATAAAGGCCTATCAAACATCATGGTAGATCAATTTATGACACAGTTTTATGTACAAGACATACTTAAATTCCTTAGAAAAAATTTCATAAATCGGGTCTAGCAATACGTATACCACTAGCTTTTCCACAAGTGCTTTTGAAGCTACTTTAAAACATATTATGGGTACCTTTCCGTTGTAAATCGTAATGTGTCGTAATTCACATAACGATGCAATATTATAATATATTTTATTACTATCAGAAAGTATTAGTTTTGTCACTAGAATTGAAACATTCATTATGGAGAATGCTTTTTAAAATTAATGATGTGCCTTTTGTATTTTTTATTATCAGTTATTGAACTTTTCTAATACATTGATTCAAAAAAAAAAATAAACAAGCAAATTTGTAATTTATAGAAAATTTTAGAAGAAAAATTTATATGTATTTATTTTTTATCTCTTTTCAGGTAAGTGATAAAATATCAACTGTACTTGAATACTAGCAACTAGAGCCCCTCGTATTATTGAAATAATTTTTGTGAGTAAGTAATTAAATGATGTATTTTAATCTCGCCTTGAATTTAGAAAAAAATATTTATTTACTTTTCGATTGGAGGTCTGATATCGCGATCACATGCAATCGCGACTTCATAATAAAACATATAGTAACTGAAAATGGGTCTATAGCCGATTTTTTGATGCCCTATAACGGAAATGTGACAGGAAAACAGCTAAAACTAATAATATTTTAAGAGTTTTTCTCCATAACTTTGTTTTTTCTTTTTCAAATTTGCTATAGTTCGCAGGTAGCATAGGCTCTAATAGTGAACATTTATTCTGAAGAGTTTATTCTAATGGGCACACTAATTTTTAAAGTACATCCAAAAAACTTTATTAAGAAGTTTTGTTTTCTCCTACGACTATTTCTTACCCCATTATCCTTTTATCGATTTTATTTAAATTTAGAACAATATCGCCTATTTATGTAGTCAACGTATGGAAATAATTTCAAAAAAATTGGTGTACAAACTTTCTAGTTAAATCCGCAAAACCATAAAAAAAACGATAAAACTTTCTGGTCACCCTAGTTTTTGCTTTATAATTTCGTTCCCCCTCTGTCGATTTTGCTGAAATGCAATACCAAATCCAGTTAAGGAATAAGCAACTCACATTGTAAATTTCATCAAAATTGGATAACGCGCTTTTGAGTTATATTGTACAATTTACACGGACGCACGGACATGCATAAATCAATATAACTTTTGATTCTCTACACATCTATAGCCTTGAAACCCTTCTCCGATGATTACTATTTCTATGCATTACACACTTAGTAACAAAACTAATATATCCTCTGATGGTACCTACCATAGGGCAAAAACGCTCTTATGATTAAAATTAGATTTAAGATACAAGTTTTCATCTTTCTCCTTGTCACATATACCATGTCATATTATCATTATTAACTTACCATAATATAACTTAATATAAATGTCTCAATGTTAACTTCATTGAAAAAATTGGAAGAGACTTTGTCTCCGACTAGGTATAAACATTCTACATAAAAAGCATAATTGTACAGGTTAAATAAACATAAAACTAAACTAAATCAGTTCACGCAATCGCGAAAATATTCATTTGTTATACAAGCGTTCACCAACATAATCTATATGACCCAAATATGTTGTCAGCAATGACCCTAATTTGATTTAATATTTTTGTATACTTTTTACTTAGTATGTTTTTATATTTTGTGTTTAAGTGGTTGCACACCGTTAAAAATGGACGAAAATATATTTTTTTGTTATACAGAGTGGTTCGATAGTCATTGAAGGATTTGAAATGAACTGTATAATGAGCTCAAATAAGAGAAAACTCAGTTGTCAGGTTAGTTGACAATCGTACCATATACTCAGGCAATTAGGCGGTAATCAGAGTCGCTATTAGTGGAAGATTGTCCTGAACAAGTTGAATAGAAAGAACTCGGTAGCAATGGATTTAGGTACTGGTTCCAAAAAATCCTAGCATAGACCATGCTTCGCATCATATAACTTTGTTTAAAATTAATTAAAATTTAATTTTTTTTTAAAATAGAGTTCTAACGATCAAGTTTTATCTTTGAGTGTACGGATTTGATATCAATGAAGAGAAAGCAACCGATTGTTATGGAATTTTAAAAAATGTCCCGCATTTCAATTGTACAATTTCGCAATTTATTAACAATTTTACAACTAAACAATTTGAATTAATAAACTCACCTCTCATATTATAATGTTCATCACATTCGTCTGTATTATTTCGTTTTTATTGATTATATAAGACCCCAAAAAAATATCAGTCACAAAAATTCGACAGAAGTGAAGTCATAAAACCTAAGTGAAAGTGAATTTAATTGAAAAATTTGACGGCAAGTTAGTTTATTATCCAATATTTTGAAATCAATGAAGTGAAGCATTCCAAGACGATAAAACGAATATTCATTATCATTGATTTGTTTGTTTGCTTTTACCAAATGGAAATTTAAAAACGACCAAAATGAGGGAAAGGGAAAATAATGACAGAAGCAAACTTTGACTATAAATTATAAATATGTATTAAAAAAAGAAAGTAAATGACAGACGTCATAAAATGATGAATACTCAAATAAAGAAAAATTTTTACGCGATCAGTTTTTATAACAGAAATTTAGGTCGTTTACGATTCACTAGAAAGAAAGGTTCGACTTAAACAATACAGATTTTGATGTGTCTTATTGATTTTCAATGAAGGTTCAATTATTATTTAAGTTAAAATCGAAAAGAAAGTGTTGCTGGCTTCGCTTCCTCAAATTTTTTATTTTCAATAAAACACATTGTTTTTGTTAACCTAAATCTGAATTATTATGCCCTATGGTAGGTACTACCATATTATGCCCTATAGTAGGTACTACCAGAGGCTATATTAGTTTTTTTCACTACATTTGTAACACATAGAAATAATCATTGGAGAAGGGTTTCAAGGCTATGCTATAGATGTGTAGAGTACCAAAAAAAATATAGATTTATGCATGCCTGTCCTTGTACAAGATAACTCAAAACGTCTCACCCGATTTCGATAGAATTTACACTGTGAGTTGCTTATTCCTTAACTGGATTTGATATTGCATTTCAACAAAATCGACCCAGAGGAAGTGAAGTTATTAGGCAAAAGGCAGGGTGGCCAGAAAGCTTTATCGTTTTTTTTATGGTTTTGCAGATTTAATTGGAAAGTTTGTAAACCAATTGTTTTGAAATTATTTACATGGGTTAACTACATAAATAGAAGATACTATGTTAAATTTCATAAAATAAATAGTGGAGAAGAGAAAAAAATAATCTTAGGAGAAAATAAGCCTGTTCATAACGTTTTTTTGATGTGCGAGTTCTTTAAAAACTAATATACCAATTTGAATAAAATTTGCAGAATAGATTTATGCTATTAGGGCCCAGGCTGCGAACTAGAGAATATTTAAATAAACAGGAAGCAAAGTTATGAAGAAAATACCTTCAAATATTGTTAGTTTTGACTGTTTTTTTTAGTCCCATTTCTGTCATAGGGCATCAAAAAATGTTTGTATGTTTACTTTGTTGATGATAGATAACTGACGTCATATGAATTTTCCGAATTTTCAAATAGAATTCGTTTTCATGTAGAAGATGCATTTCATATCGTAGTTTTTTGTACCGTATTTTTTTTAATTAAGTGTCCTTGACCCACAAGAAACGGTACTCAAAGTGTTTAAACTGTCACAATGAAACAATTAAAATTTGTTTAAAATCTTTAAAAACAGTGAAGAGGTAGAAGAGGGTCACTAGTAGGTTAGGAATACAAATTTATTTGCAATCTGACTACCACCAACACATTTAAAATAAATATTATTGCATACTAACTCCGCGCGGTTCGAATGTTATAAATAATTAACACAAAATATAAAAACGTCCAAATTTTTTATTCATCAAGGGACATGTAGAATTCGGGGACCCCGAGCAACGCCAGGGAATTTAGCTAGTTCTCAATAAATTGAACGTAGCAATTTTTCTTATCAAAATTTAATTGATTATAACGTGTGATTCAAACCTTACTTTTTTTTCAATAGGGTTTTTTTGACAGATCACGCGTGACTAGTGTCATTCTGATTTGTCATTTTTGTTCAGTATTGTATGGCAATTCATCATGTCAAGACTTACATCTGAGCAACGTTGCTGAATGGGCGCTTTAACGCATCGAAGAAAATCCGGAATTTTCAAGCCAAATTTTGTTCAGTGATGAGGCTCATTTCTGGCTTAATGGCTACGTTAATAAGCAAAATTGCCGTATTTGGGATGATGAGCGTCCACAAGAGTTTTAAGAGCTACCATTACATTCATTGAAAACAACAGTTTGGTGTGGTTTATGGGCCGGGGGCATCATCGGTCCGTATTTCTTCAAAAATGCGGCCGGCGGCCACGTTACCGTCAATGGTGAGCGCTATCGTGCCACGATAACGGGCTTTTTTGGTACCTGAAATTGAAGCCCGTGGTCTCGACAATATTTGGTTTCAATAAGACGGTGCTACGAGCCATACAGCCCGTGTTACAATGGCTCATTTCGGTGAGCAATTAATTTCACGTTTTGGCCCAGTGAATTGGCCACCAAGATCGTGCGATATCACACCTTTGGACTTTTTTCTTTGGGGCTATGTAAAGTCAAAAGTCTTTGCCAATAAACCAGTGACAATTGAAGCATTGGAAGCGAACATTACACGTGTCATTCATGAGATTCCGGTCGAAATGCTTGAGAGAGTAATCGAAAATTGGACCGCCAGACTGGCCGAGCTGAAACGTAGTGCCGGCCAACATTTGAAGGAAATTATTTTCAAACATTAATTGCCATACTATGTGCTTAAAGTTGATAATAAAGATTTGATATTTGCATTCAATTCTAAGTGTTTTATTTTTATTTAAAAAAAAAAAAGTAAAGAATGAATCACGCTATAGAATGCGAAGACTAACGAATAAAGGCTATGAAATGCTATTAGCAGCATCTATTCCCTTTTCATGCATTTCCAACTGGGTAAAAAACTTCGTTTTAAGTTTGTCGCCCGATAATCATTAAAAAATAATGCACTCCTACCCTCTTCACTTAATTGTGTCTAAAACGTAATTTTTCCAATACGTTTTTATGAATGCATTTCAAAGAAAGAATTTTACGTGGAATTTTTATGAAAAAGAACTGATAAATTTTTGTCTGGTTTTTGGGGTTTCTTTTTGAAACGCAATCGAAGTGCAGTTAATTGAACTCTCCGACGTTTCTTATCAGAACTTCTGATAATTATTGTTAATAATATGTTATCAGACTAAATTTCGATGCGACTTAAATTAACATTCGATTTCGGGTTTCTAGGTGTACCAAAATTCTAGACGTTTTTTTTTAAACTAAACTTAAATGGAATAGTTATTACTATACAAATATGTTTAATCAAAGATAAAGTAATATAAATAGAGTTCTCAATTTGCACTTTCTTTTGGTATAGTTTTTTTATGCAATAATTTTAAGTCAATATTAGTATTTAAAGGGTGTCTCCATAATAGCGCCAGATTTAAATGTCGTGCTATTTTCGTTTCATTAAGTTTACAGTACTGAAATCTTCACATCTGTCATCTACCATTGTTGCTGTTAATAGTCATGGAACTCTGCACGAAGGAACGACATTATTATTGACAGTTTGTCAAGTTTCGAGCGCCTACTGTTGTCAAAAAGACAATATCACAAAATTCAAATTGTGCGTTTCTTTCGGAGCAATTTTTATGTAATTAATTATTAAATTCCCTATCAAAGGAGGTATAATTCATACCTGTAGGACCCAGAATACCTGACATATACGTATACCTTCATACAAGAGAATTCTTGTGTTTCCTGTCCTAAAAAGGAATATTTTTGAAAACGGTGCATGGCATTTAATTCCTTATTAAATTGATCGTCGAATGAGGTATGGGTCGTCTTTATACAAGTAAGATGTAGAATACCCGAGATATACACAAGCTTCAGTTACGCAAATTAAATCTTTGACTTTTATTTGGGACACCCTATATAAGATTCTGTATAAAGCTGCGTTTCCACCAAGCGCACAAAACGTTTTTGCTCGCGTGGGGTAAAAGAGAAATAACTATTAAACCAGACTATTAAAATGGGAGATGTACTTCATGCAGAGTACTTGAAAGCATGTTTCTCTCTTTTTATTATTCACGGTTTAACATTGCTTTCTGTTTTACCCACGCGAGCAGAAACATTTTGTGCGCTTGCTGGAAACGCAGCTTAATAAGCATATATGCATTTCCATTATTTTTTTTTACGAGCACTAATAAAGAATTAAATTATTTGCAATACCATTGGCTAGCTCCAGGAAAAACACCGAAGAATTTGATGACGTAAAGTGTAGAGAAATAATAAACGTGCGATCTTACCAATGATGCATTTCATTACGAATCTTATTTATTCGAATGATGATATAATATTATTCTCCTTGGGGATTTTAAATCTTCTAGAATGGATAATGGAGTATTTCTTCTTGCATCGAATGAGAACTCTGAACATGAGACTCTCTTAATTGACAACTTGACATTTAGTGGCTTGCCGAAAATTAGCGATATACTAAACTCTCAAAATAGACAACGTTGTTCAGCATAGCTCTGATAGTATTTACAAACTTGACGCGTACCACCCCCCTTTGAGCTGAAGGTTCTCTTAGGAAAGCGACAGAAATTGTACTAGCCTAGCATAGGACATGAACTGACTTTAAACTGCTCAACAAGATCAATTTTGGCAGTATTATTGGTGATGAGAAAATTGAGCATTTCAGGGTTTGCTATATTCGACTGTATCATTTCATCTATTCCTTATGTAGCGAGATTCATTCTTTACTTTTTTTTTTAAATAAAAATAAAACACTTAGAATTGAATGCAAATATTAAATCTTTATTATCAACTTTAAGCACATAGTATGGCAATTAATGTTTGAAAATAATTTCCTTCGTTTCAGCTCGGCCAGTCTGGCGGTCAAATTTTCGATCACTCTCTCAAGCATTTCGACCGGAATCTCATGAATGACACGTGTAATGTTCGCTTCCAATGCTTCAATTGTCACTGGTTTATCGGCAAAGACTTTTGACTTTACATAGCCCTAAAGAAAAAAGTCCAAAGGTGTGATATCGCACGATCTTGGTGGCCAATTCACTGGGCCAAAACGTGAAATTAATTGCTCACCGAAATGAGCCATTGTAACACGGGCTGTATGGCTCATAGCACCGTCTTGTTGAAAGCAAATATTGTCGAGACCACGGGCTTCATTTTCAGGTACCAAAAAGTCCGTTATCGTGGCACGATAGCGCTCACCATTGACGGTAACGTGGCCGCCGGCCGCATTTTTGAAGAAATACGGACCGATGATGCCCCCGGCCCATAAACCACACCAAACTGTTGTTTTCAATGAATGTAATGGTAGCTCTTAAAACTCTTGTGGACGCTCATCATCCCAAATACGGCAATTTTGCTTATTAACGTAGCCATTAAGCCAGAAATGAGCCTCATCACTGAACAAAATTTGGCTTGAAAACATTTTTCACAGAACGCCCACTTTCGTAATACAATTGAACGATTTGTAGACGTTGCTCAGTTGTAAGTCTTGACATGATGAATTGCCATACAATACTGAACAAAAATGACAAATCAGAATGACACTAGTCACGCGTGATCTATCAAAAAAACCCTATTGAAAAAAAAGTAAGGTTTGAATCACACGTTACTTGACAGAAGAACTTATCCTCCCCACCATGGTTTAATAACGAACTACGTTCGTCTATCAAAATACTTAACAAGATACATTAAAAACGGATTAAATTCTTTATAAGTTAAACAACGACTAGTAGTTGTTTGACGATAGTGTACACCACGCAATAAGCCTTGAAAAAATCTAAATAAAGTAGACGAAACGTTGGCAGTAATTTAAAAGGTGTTTAAATTACTATAATAAGGTCCTAATTCCAACTAAATAAAATTTATATTAAAATTTATCGAAAGGACACAAAATCAGTTATATTGTAAATAAAGTACATCTAATTCACTATAACGTTTGTCTGTCCTGTCCCCTAAATACTGACTGATTTAGAAAAAATGGAAATATCCAAAAATGTTGGCCTTTTAAACGTTTTAGCTAAACAATTTCGTTATTGAATGAAATTATGCAAGAGCGAGCTCGTTGAACTTTTTTATGGGTATGACGTTAATCATTGGATCTCGTGAATATGTTTCATCTCAGTTCATCCCGTTGCCAGATCATTTTATTAAATGATATTGAGCTTTTGTTTAATATATTCTTTTGGCATTTAAACTCTAATTAATCACAATATTGTTAAAAAAAAAAAGAATATTTAATTTTATGCCAAATGCCACAACTACAATAAAACCAACCCACGTCATGCATGACATTTTTGCTTGTTTGAGAAGTTTTTCACCCTATTTTCTATGTAGTTTTCTTTCATGTAAATATTTATTAGAGAATCATACGTTGGTATGGCTTAGATTAATGAATGAATTGACTGAATTTGATGAAAGTCAGTGAGCGTATTCATATATTACATAAATGGGCATTTTCACAAAACTTTGTAAATTCAGCTTCAATTTTGCTATTGTAGTTTGTGATAGATTACAAAATAAAACTAGTTAAGTGATTTAAACAAGTTAATAAATGCTGAAATGTATTGTTGCTTTCAGAGCGAGCGTACTCAAACTACCGAACTAAAACAGAATTTCGCGTTTTAGAAATAACTAACGAAGTCGTCGCTGCTGGTAAAAACTATGATAGTATGTACATAATTAATAAACTATTTTTTTTTTTCACATCTCAAAAAGAGTAATTACCATGTCATGTCTTTAATTTATCAGTGTTTGTGATCATAATAATTGCACTTTGGAATTTCATTTCAAAGAAAAACTGTGCCACACAGGTACTAGGTAATAATATCACACTGCTGATCTTCAGGTGTACGCAATCGAATTTCTGTTCCACCATATCATGGTAGTAGTGACGACGATTATCCAATTTCGTGATTATAAATACCATTTTGAAAATATTATTTTTTTTTTTACACGCGATCTTCAACTTGGCCCCTAAGAAAAAATTATTGTACACGATCTTCAACCAACGAACGAGTCATGTTAATGAAAATGAAGATGAAAGCAAAAGAAGTGAAAACTATTTGTTGAACAAATGTTTTCTTATTTTCTTCTTCATTCAAACAGACTCATGCGATCTCATTTGAAATAATATTTTGTTTTCAGACGAATGCACATTTAAAGCAACAGACTATAAACCCAGTAGGGATTAGGATGACTATTATAGCATATCTTGTTTTTAATGAATTCTCGAACAAAATGAAGCAGAGCTTGTTGAAAACGAAATATATTCTGGTTACATATTGTATATGTTCGAGATCGGAACACATTTTATTTTATTTTTTTTTTTTTTGAAAAATCGGATTCTACATATATAGGGTGTCCCAAATAAAAGTGGAAGATTTGATTTGCGTAACTGAAGTTTGTGTATATCTCGGGTATCTTATAAAGACGACCCATACCTCATTCGACGATCAATTTAATAAGGAATTAAATGCCATTCACCGTTTTCAAAAATATTCCTTTTTAGGACAGGAAACACAAGAATTCTCTTGTATGAAGGTATACGTATATGTCAGGTATTCTGGGTCCTACAGGTATGAATTATACCTTATTCGATAGGGAATTTAATAATTAATTAAATAAAGAATGCTCCGAAAGAAACGCACAATTTGAATTTTGTGGAATTGTCTTTTTGACAACAGTAGGCGCTCGAAACTTGAGAAACTGTCAATAATAATGTCGTTCCTTCGTGCAAAGTACCATGACTATTAATAGCAGCAATGGTAGATGATAGATGTGAAGATTTCAGTACTGTAAACTTAATGAAACGAAAATATCACGACATTTAAATCTTACGCTATTATGGAGACACCCTTTATGTATATGCATATCGAAGGGAATTCTATAATTGCTTTCTATTTCTAAAATAATCGTCGATGGAATTGGTTCGGAACACTCTGTTCCCACTGGGGAATTATTCTACACACACATCAATTGGCGGAAATGCATATAACATTATCCGAACTAAGTTATTTTTCTTTTTCTTTTTTCATGTTGCATTTATTAAACTAGATGCATTTTATTTAGAAAATAGAAATCAAGAAAAGAAACTTATCATAAAAACAAGTATTATGAATATGCAATAGCACTAAGACGAGGGCATAACAATTTTTCTTCAGAATAGAGAGATGTAAACCAAAAGATGATGTATGGAGTTTGGTTCAATTTTGGTTCAAAGTAAAATTTAATTTTTGTTATGGTTACAAGTAATGAAAACGAAAACGGTTTTTGTAAAATGAGTTACACCGCGGCGTCGGATTATCGTATGGTGTGGCCTGATTTTTTTGACAATTGAAGTCGGCGGGCCGGCCTGATACTCGTAACTTGTGTGGCCCATTTAAAAACTTTTGGTTTGCCTCTGGCTTATCCAAAACTTTATTTTAGTGTATGTGATTTAGAGTTTGATTCTGGAATATGTTTATTTCAGTTTTCTATCCAATGATATTTCGATTGTGTTCGCAGCCTTGAAAAAAGAAAAGCTTTTGCTTTTATAGAGTAGAGTAGAGTTGTTTTCCAGGATACATATGCACATGTATATAAAAGCCTGTGCATTTGGTTTTGGCTTAAAAACCAGTAACAGAGTTAGAAGAGTGAGAAGCGATTCGGTTCTTTCTGGCTATTGTAAAGCTTTACAGCTTGTTTTTTTTTTTTTATTTCTTATGCGCCAAAGAAAATTAAAACAGTAGGTTACGTAATTATTTTCCTTTATTATTATTATTTTTTTTTTTTTAAGTTTCAATTGTGATATATGTACTTCAAACTGGTTTCCATTTCAGATACATTCTGAATTCCAAAAAAAAAAAAAATTCTTATTAGAAGATTACTTATATCTTATATGAAGAAGATGGAATGAAATACAAAATTCCGTCACCCACTGTTAAAATTCCGTTCACACACTGGCATATATTTTTTTTATTTTTGTTGTATTTGAAATTTTTATTGTGTGTTTTTGTTTTTGTAACAAAAGTGTGTTAGTGGCAAAAAAAAAAAAATGAGAATTTTGTGTTGAACACAGCAGCGACGAACCATTATTGAAGTTCAGACACAGAGCTTGCGCTTTTCTTTATTTTTCTGACATTTTTGATTTAGTATTTGTTTGACCATCGTTCATGATAGTTCTTACTTTAACTTTTGACTGTCAAGTTTTCTTCTTTTTTTCCTTTTTTATTTTTTTTTTGGTTTTGTGAAAGCATAAAAGCTTTGGTTCAATTTGCAAAAAAAAAAAAAAAAATTCTTATAAGAAGTAAACTTTCAATTTTTATAAAAAAAAAAAATGAAGAAAAAGTTATATTTTCAAAAATAAAAGAAGTTTGTGAATGTTTTTTTTAGTGATTTCTTTTTTTTTTTAATTATTTATTTCGGTTTTAAGAAAAAAGTATATATTAATAAAAAAGTTATTATATATAATTAAAAAAAAACTTGTGTAAAATTTTGTTTTATCCAAAATTACTTTCGTTTTAAAAGTTTAATTCTTGTGAATTCAAAAAAAAAAAAAAAGGATGCATAGAAATAAATTATGTACTAGAAAAACGGAAGTCTAACAACCTGTGTCTAATGGAATCTTGAAAACTAGCCACAAAATTTGTCACTTGCCTGCCCCCATCCATCACAGTCGTCGTCGTGTGTTTGGCCATCACATTTACATTGGATAAAAAAAAAAAAAAATTGTTCAAGAGGTGTATTATGGTGGCTTGAACAAAATAAAAAAAAAGCAAACATATTTTATATAAAAAAAACGTGAAAAGAATCTTAACAAGAGAGTGTGTTAATAGTTATTATTATTATTTTTATTTTTTTTATTGAGCTTGAGGGAAATTTTGAAAATTTTTTTTTTTTTAGTTGAAACATTTTCTTCTTGACTTTCGCGCATTACACAAATAACCACCACCACCACCAGTTTTCTGCTCTCTCTCTCCCTTGTGCAGAAAATTTCTTTCATATATATATATATATGTATATACACCGGGAAACGAGATCCACAGTGTAGAGAAAGAGATGACATGTGACGGTGATTTCTTCGACTATATGAATTCATCGCTTCTTCGTTTTGGTGGTTATTATGTCAACCCTTACCTACCTTACCATTTGTCGTATTTTTCTCTCCAATATAACATTTTCATTATCAACTTTTGAAAAAAAAAAAAAACACAGGAGGGTTGAATTGAATCCTTTTAGAAAATTCACGTGAAAAAACTTATTTTTATTTTTTTTATATCGTTTCTTTTATGTTAACAAGAATTTCCATTCTTTTTTTTTTTTTTTCTTTTCTTTTTGCATTGCAAGAGTTCTTCTTTTAAGTGTTGAGGACTTGTATTTAAAAATAATTTTTTTTTTTCTCAAAAATAGAAGGTGAATTTTTATAAATATAAATAAAAAAAAAAAAAAAAACAAAAACGTGTGAGAATAATACAAAATAATAATATAATAATAATTAAAAAAAAAAGTTGAAGATTTTTGAAAATATTCACAAGTGATCAAAGAATAAGAAGAAGAAGAATGCTAATTAAATCAACATTCCTTAAACAAAAAGTGTTTGAAAAAGTAAAACATTTTCTTAAGAATAATATAAATTTTGGATTTTTGTGAACCACCAGCCAGCATTTTTGTTTATTTGGGTGCCGCCAAGTCAGCTCAAGAAAATTTCGGGTAACTCAATTCGAAAAAAAGAAGAATGCTATATATGTGTGTAGTCCTTCTTTTTCAGGAGGCGACGAGAAAGGAAATATCGTTTTGAATGAATTTGTTGTGTCTGTGTGTGTGTTGTGTTAACAATATAGTTTGTTCGGTAAATTTCTTGTCCCTTTTTTCCGCGTACACACTTGGAAAAAAAAAGAAAGGAAGATACTTTTTCTGAACCAATTTTATAGTTCAGATTCGTTTGTATATGGTCGCGTCTACTAGAGTGTTTGTGGGCTGTCAAAATTCAAGGGCATTTATACTTTTGAAACAGTTGCAATTATTATTAAAAACTGAAATAATACACAAACAAGAAACTTGGAAAATTTGTGTTGTAGATAGTTTTTTTTTTTTTTTTTTTTATTTTGGCGTAAGAAGTTATTTACTTCTCCGATCAGCCTGCCTGCATATAAAATTCGACAGGAACTCGTCCAGGTGTGGACTGGAGAAGGGCTTGCTTTTTTTGGATATCAGGTGATTATTTGTTTTCTCAATATTTTTAGAAAAACAATTTTTAAATTGATAACACATTTTCCTGTACGCGGAACAATATTAATATTATTATTGTCGGTTTTTATACTTTCTTTTTAAATGGAAATTTCTTTTTTTCATTTTAATATTATTGATTTGTCAGCTGAAAATACAGTATCAATTATATATATATAATAACACATTGCCACTTCTGTAAAAAATACCATAAAAGAAATACACGAATGATCTTTTTTCATCGATTCTAAATTTTCTTGTGTTTTTGTTTTCTTTTCAGAAGTCAAAAAAATTTTTTTAGATCTGTTTGTAAACAAAACAAAAAAACACTTATGACAAGACTACTTAGGTGTATCAAAATATCTCTTCCATATCGAGGCAAGCCAAACACATTTTCCAGTCTTGCAGCGAATAATAGAATTTGCCCCGGTCATAGACTAATAATAAAGATTTCCAACGACTGTGCGTTCAACTGATTCTTTTTGTACAGTGATATCCCGGTACAATATAGATTCATCTCTTTCTTTCACATTAAACTTCTTTCCATCCATTCTTCTTTAAGTTCACCTACATAAACAACAGTGAACATCACTCTGCTCATTTGGCTTGGACATCTAGGTATAATAATCTATGCCCCGGTTGTTGAAGATCACATTTTTCCAAAATCAAAAATATCTAATGATCAATTTTAACTGATTTGTGTATTAATAACCCTACACATTCTAGATGTTTTTTATTTCTTTCACACTAAAGGTTTGGTTGACGTCTTTTTCAATTTTACCTACAATAACAAGAAAACGGAATAATAAGGTCTACATATGACTTAGGCACATCTGGATAATACATACTAAGTTTATGGGAAAACTTTAGAAATAGGTACTCTCTTTAATAAGTAGAAAATGCCATCATCGTCTACATGTGTAGATTAATTGCAAACTCGATTTTTTGTTCAAATTTATTTATATTATTTCATTTAAAAACTGCAATTAAATTTCTTATCAAATATGACACGTTTTAAATTATTCTACTTCCATATATAAACATGTTTAAATGTATTTTATGTCTGTTAAGCAACTAAATCCATAAAAACTAGTTTTTCAATGGACTCTGACAAATTTTTGTTTTCATAAACAGAACTCTTAATATATATGAAATACTTCTTCTTATTCACTTTTCTTTCAAGCCGGTTTGTGTCAGTCAATGCAAAAGTTGATAAACTTTCAATTTGAAAGAAATATTTATATTAATCTGCAGGAGTCTGAAAAGAAAAAATCCTGTCAAGCTTTTCAAGCTTAAATTACATTTTTTTGTTTTCAAACTTTCCATTGCTCAGTAATAAAAGAACTGGAGCTTTGCGACAATAATTTTAAAGGATCTGACAAATAAGACAATACAAATCAAAGAAAATTGAAATTTATAAAAATCATAAAAATTCAATAATTTAGTTCTACAATTACTTAATTTACTCGAACTAGGTATGTGTTGGGATTTTTTTAAAATCGAATTTTAAAAACTTTACCATTTTCCAATCTGTTCTGATTTCACAATTTTCATTTGACTGTGTCATTCAATTAGCAATTTTAAATGGCATTATATGTCACCTTTTTCCAAATAATTGTTATGAATTTTGTAATAAAAAGTGTTTATTTTTATTTGAAACGAGGCGATTATTATAAATTGTGAAATATACAAAAAATTAAAGACCCACGTACGGCAAGTCTTCCAATTATCGACATTTTGAACAATAATGAAATTTTAATCTCAATTTTCATAAAGTCATTTTGTTTAATAAATACTTTTTAATAAGATAAAACAGTAATTTGTATGAATTTAGTTAATATATAGTTTTATACATTTAATTAATGCCGATAATTAAGAGATTTTTCATATATAGGGTGTCCCAAATAAAAGTGCATAATTTTATTTACGTAACTGAAGTTTGTGTATATCTCGGGTATTCTACATCTTATAAAGACGACCCATACCTCATTCGACGATCAATTTAATAAGGAATTAAATACCATTCACCGTTTTCAAAAATATTCCTTTTTAGGACAGGAAACACAAGAATTCTCTTGTATGAAGGTATACGTATATGTCAGGTATTCTGGGTCCTACAGGTATGAATTATACCTCATTCGATAGGGAATTTAATAATTAATTAAATAAAGAATGCTCCGAAAGAAACGCACAATTTGAATTTTGTGGAATTGTCTTTTTGACGAAAGTATACGCTCGAAACTTGACAAACTGCCAATAATAATGTCGTTCCTTCCTGCAAAGTTCCATGACTATTAATAGCAACAATGGTAGATGATAGATGTGAAGATTTCAGTAGTGTAAACTTAATGAAACGAAAATAGCACGACATTTAAATCTGGCGCTATTATGGAGACACTCGATACTTTAAAAGTAAATCAATAAGCTTGGAATCTTCACGAAAATTAAAAAACAAGTAATATGAGTTTAACATTATTTACATTTTTCTTTATGATCGATCATATATCAAAGTTGATATCAATGGTTAAATTTCCATTTAATTACGACGATATTTGAGTATTGCTAATGGAAATATAGTGTAATACTCCCCCGCCATACACTTTCAGTTTTATCGTGGATTTCAGATATACGATTTAGTAAATATTCCAATTCTGATGCAACATGATTTCCAAATGACGTGTATTTTTTTAAAGATGATTTTAATTTAGCTGCAATTAAATTAAGAACGCTATCAGCTGGGTCGCTCTTCTTTTTATTCTTAGCAGAAGAAGGTAGATTCACTATTAAATGAGACAGTTGTCTTATCGATATCGAATGTGTCTCCATTCCAGTAAAGTTCAGTCTAAAAAATTGTAAATGGCTTAAATGTTATAGAACAATAAATACAATTTAGTATCTTATTTAAACTTTTCGAATCTTCTTGCTCTATACTGGAACAGCTTGCTCTGGGGGTTTCTTGATCAGTTAGGAATATCAAATCATTATATATAAGCTTGGACGGTATACATCTTCTTCGCCGGCTCCAGATTTTTTTGAACTTGCCACTTCTTTCAATTCTTTGCGAAATCTGGTTCTTAAATTGTTGACTTTTTTAATTACTGAGTCCTTATTGACGTTTTCATCTACTTCCCTCAACTTCTCTGCAAATGCGTTGTATGATGCAGCATTCTTTTTATTTCCATCACTGTAACAATAACTGTATGTGATACGCACTTGTAGTGTCTTTTAAAAATTTCAAGACAGGAATGATCCAAAAAAATATGTTACTTCGTTGAGAGTTTGTCGAAGAAGAGATCGAGAAAACGGTCATATCGTGAAAATATTATTTAAGTAACACTTAGTACAACCTGCGTTCGATTAGCCTACACACTTAAGCCGAGAATCGAATTTAACTAAAATTAGGCTATAACTGGGTTTCCGTTCTTCCACGAAAAAATC
The DNA here is from genome assembly GCA_963422695.1 of Xylophagus ater. Classification (NCBI taxonomy): domain Eukaryota; kingdom Metazoa; phylum Arthropoda; class Insecta; order Diptera; family Xylophagidae; genus Xylophagus; species Xylophagus ater. Next base: position 41,704,577 of record OY730478.1, read on the forward strand.
GACGATTTATTTGGCTTTTCTTTCAATTCTTTTTTGCAATAGCAGTAGGTAATTTTAGACTGACATGTCTACAACGATGTCAGCATCAATATTTTGGAACAAATTATATAATAAGTTATTTAAAGAGAAGGCTAAAAATTTTTATTGCAAGTTAATATAGAGACGCCTTTGCAAAAAATTAATAACTACAACTTTCTTAAGATTCTATCTCATCTCATTCCTATAGAAATATGGTTATTGAAATTTTCCATTTATATTATGTATTTGCATAATTGGCATCGTTAGGCAAAATTGTGTTTAGTTGTGTAAAAAAAAAAAAAACTTACTGATAACGTCGAATTGGGTCTGGTGTACATTCCCGGATCCAACAACAAAATTATTGTTTTTGATTTGCAACTAGTCAGTATAAATTCTTAGGTGGGGCTAGCCAGCATGCATTAAGTCACTAGTAATAACATAAAAATAAAAATAAATTAAAAAAAGCATTATAAATAAATATCAAATGGTTGATAGTTGTAGTTGGGTTCGGGAATTTACACCAGACCAGTCGAATTTTGGACGATGCAAATGCAAAAATTCTGACTTGAAAGCTTGTACTCTTAAAACATCAAATAGAAGTACGAAAAATAACAGCAGATAACGAATGGACTACAAACATGAGTAAACAAAGATTTGATTTTTTCCCTATTTTTTCAAAGTAAAAAAGAGGTCAGAACTGAACCAAAAACATATAACAACTATTTCAAAGTTTTTTCTTCATAACTTTGTTTCCTTTTTTTCAAAATTTTATCTAATTCAAAGCTAGTCTAAGTCTTAAAAGCATAAATCTATTCAGCAAATTTTATTCAAATTGGTATAAGTTATCAAATTACATCAAAAAAAACTTTATGAACCGGCTTATTTTCTTTTAGGATTATTTATTTCTCCACTATCCTGTGACCGATTTTACTGAAATTTAACATAGTATCGTCTATTCGTGCACAATAGTTAACCCATGTAAATAAATTAAAGAAAATTGCTTCATCAATTTTCAAATTAAATCTGGAAAACTATATAAAAAAAAAACGAAAAAACTTTTTGGTCACTCGGGTCGATTTTGTGAAATACAATATCAAATTAAGGAATAACCAACTCACATTGCAAATTTCATCAAAATCGGATAACGCGTTTTTGAATTATTTTGTACACGGAAGGACGGACGGATATGCATAAATCGATGTAACTTTTGTTTTCTACACATCTATAGTCTTGAAACCCTTCTCCGATGAGTATTTCTATGTGTTACAAATATAGTGACCAAACTAATATACCCTCTGGTGGGTGGTACCTACCATAGGGCATAAATATCTACTACAGTTTTTCGTGGTCGTTTTAACTAAATCCCTCGGAAAACTAATTTCCTTTCAAGCTGAATAAATTACATTGTCCACCTGGGTATTAGAATGTGTACTAAAGCAATTTTGCTTTTTATATTCAATAATAAGCTCTTCGTAAACCAATTAATAATGTATGTATGCCCATGGGCACCTTCGACTATTTATTTGTTCCTAGTTTAATTTGAAGGTCCGTACTTTAAGGCAAGCAGTTTAAACTTTAGGCATTTTCAGTCCATTGAGTTTATCTCTAAAAAAAAAATGTATTTGAACCTACGTAGCATGTTAAGACTTGGAAAAAGCTTTTTTATCTCTTCACCAACTTTTTTATATTACCAATATTACTTAAATGCGACGATCTAGTGAAATTATTTTTAGGATTTGCGGTTTTTTTGCTTTCTCTTTTGTTGCGTGGAAATTGAGTTTTTATATTCATATATAATTTTTTGTTGTTATTTTTTCAAGATCAATTTTTATGAAATATAAAATAAAATGATAAAAATATTGGTCACTCGAATTTTTTTTTTTGTTGAGGTTATCGTATTTTTTATTAAAAATGAAAAACGGTGGGCAGTGGTGCCTCCTTGTGTCACTGTGTTTGTTTGATTATTCCCGAAAACAATATTTTAGAGGAAAACTACATTAAAATCAGTAAAATAATAATTCATTGTTCTGGCATTGATCTGAATTTGAGAGAAAAATAGTAAAAAAAACATATAGTAACTTAAAATCGGCCTATAGCCGATTTTTTGATGCCCTATGGTAGAAATAGGACAGAAAAACAGTCAAATCTAACAGTATTTCAAGGTTTTTTCTTCATAACTTTGTTTCCTCTTCGCAGGTAACCTAGACCCCAATAGGATAAATCCAATCCGTAAATTTTTTTGAAATCAGTATGTTAGTTTTTAAAGAACATCAAAAAAACTTTATGGACAAACTTATTTTCTCCTAGGATTATTTCTTTCTCCACTATCCTTGGACCGATTTTGCTGAAATTTAACATGGTATCGTCTATTTACGTATTTTAATCAATATAATTAATTTAAACAAAATTGATTCACAAATTTTCCAGTTGAATCCCAAAAACCATATAAAAAAACGACAAAACTTTCTGGTCACCCTCGTTTTTGCTTAATAACTTCCCTCCCCTTCAATCGATTTTACTGAAATGCAATACCAAACGCAGTTAAGGAATAACCAACTTACATTCTAAATTTCAACAAAATCGGATTACGCGTTTTTGAGTTATCTTGTCCACAGACGGACGGACGGACATGCGTAAATCGATATAACTTTTGATTCCCTGCACAACCATACCCTTGAAATTTTTCTGCGATGATTATTTCTATGCATTACACACTTAGTGACAAAACTAATATAACCTCTGGTAGTATCTACCATAGGGCATAAAAAGAAAAAAACATGGAAACCACACACAGCAATTTGATTATAACAGAATAATGTTAATTTGGTTTTTAGACCTTTAATATCAGTTTAGGTTTAAATTTAGATTTGAAAACTTTTCTATTATAACAGAGGTGGGGGGGGGGGTTATTCTGCATTCATATTTTATGTTATGTTACTTTGAATTTCACATAAAATACTATTTTTCGTTAAACTCGTATTTTGCAAGCCAATTTTATGTTATGTTGTATTTATTTTCTTGCGTTAGGATCTATCAGTATTTTATGCAGAATTTGAGAAAATTTTTCATTTTTATTCATTTTTAAGAAAATTTTCAATGAAAGATTATTCCTAAAATATTCCTGTTCAGATCATTTTAGAGTTGATGTATGTGAAATAAGAAAATACTCTAACATAATATAAACTTTGTGTGCAGAATACGAAATTGACGAAAAATATTTTTTTTTCGTTAAATCTAACATAACTTAACTTAACATGTGTGTACAGAATAGGCCTATTTATATAGTGTATATTGTATTTTGAAAATTAAACACCGAACTCACAGATTTGCCTACTTTTAAATTTGGCAACTGAACGATTTTAAACGACAATGCAAAGCGTCGTCTAACTTGAGCTTGCTTTGAGTACTAGTGTTCCCTGTCAGAATTGGTAGTTTTATGATGGGTTCATATTTTTGTTCCATAGTACGAAAATTACTAAGATCCAACTGTCTAACAAACTAAGCAACGTATCGAACTGCGAAAGTTGACATTTGCTTGTTTAGTAGAGAGAATGCAACAAAAAGGCTGATATAGATTTTTGTTGACGGAACCGTCTCTGATATCACTGTATAAAGTTTAAGACTAAGCTGGAAATTTTCAATATACCATCTCTAAATCGTTTAGTCGACCAATCTAAAAGCAGCGATAAATTAGTAGTTAAAAGCATTTAAGCTAGTTTAAAGTACTGAAGCTGCTGTTTTATTATTTTGATTTTCAAGAACTAGTTAAATCTTAAATAAGCCGAATGAATATGATTAACAATTAAATAAATCTCAGATAGGAAGATGGAGAAAAAATACATATAGACTATTTCGAAATTGAAATTTTGTCCGAATGTAGCAAGAAATCAGCACACATAAAGGCTCCTTAGAAAGAAAGTCCTTTTAAAAGACGGTTATTAAGATAATAATAGTTGGTGTAAAATGAAGCCTTTCCTTACCATATTTTATTTCTTCAAAACAATTAAACATTTGTAAACATTGTAATCAGTTTTCTCATAAATATGATAAATGGAGATAGAACTTTCTATTTTAGAGCGGACATTATTACAGAAAACAGAACTTTTTTCTAAAGAATTTCTAAATATTTATTTTGTTTGCCACATTTCCTTTTCCAAAACAATTATTTTTAATAAACTGGCTTAAAAAGTTGTTAAATTCTTTCTTGTTTTATTTTCTATAAAGCAGATTTAACATGTTCTGGCCATCATCATGTTTATCGTTGTTTTTGTTGTACTTTTCGCTTTTTTTTTTTTTTAATGAAGTTGGAGCACCTGAAAATCTCGTTTGGCCAGTTTTTTTTTTGACCAATGCACATTTTGAGAGATAATATTCTTTAAGAGTGGTTTTTTAAACTTTTTTAAAAATAATAGTTCTTCTAAATTGAAGAATGCTTTTTTTTTTGTTTGAAGGAAATACAAAGAAATACAATTTATTGTGACACAATCCTTTTGGAGTACTTTACGAGTACTGAGATATCTTAATCCTAAGCTATTTACATGTTATATTGATTGTTGTCAAAATCTCATATATGCACTTTGAATTAAAAACAATAAACTTTAAATAAATGATGAGACTTTGACTTAATTATCATAAGTTCTCCTCACGCATTTTAAAATTTACCATTTTATTTCGCTTTAGTTTTAAGTTTATACTAGAGGCACACATAGGGTATTCATACTTTAGTATCGATACTATAGTATAGCCTTGTACAATGGTATAAAAAGGGATTGGCACACATCAAACATAGTATCTGTCTGACATTTGAAATTCTGCCATTTCAACAAGAATATGGGAATTTCTTTTCGCTCCTCTTAAATCCTCTATATGATTCCTACAAATATCTATAAATTTTGAGGTTTCATTAACGCATACAATTTTGCGTATTTAATTACTTTTTTCAGTTTTTTAAAATAATATTTTCAAAAAAAAAAGTTGAAAATGTGTCAATTGCTAAGCTTTCCTACAAAATTTCATTCGCTATTTTCCGCTTCAATAAAAAGGCGCGACAATCACTAAAGAATAGATTACGGTGGCCGAAAAAATTAAGTAAAAAAGAGGATACCACGTACTTTTTCGAATTTAAATACCAGATTTATGCTACGTAGTTGAAATTGTATTCAGCTAGTATTCGACGACATACATATGGTATACAACAAGGTATCCTTAAACTATGGTATGAATACCCTATGTGTGCCTCTAGTATTAGATTAACTCATACAAATAGTAATAAAATTTTTTTACATATACGATGACCAAGCTAGTTTTAATATCTCCAAGGTTTTGACAGACCAGGCTTTATTTATCTGGTTTAACATGGAAACCTAACTTAAATTTATAGTTTGTTAGGAACTAGTGAAAGTTAACCCAGTTCTGCAATGACATAAATAGCATAATCAATAATTCGCATCTTAAGGTGCGTTTCTAGCAAACACGCAGCCTGCGTTTGCGGCACGTTTTGAATGTTTTTTCATGTTTTAATGCCTCTTGTTTTACGGAATAATGAATTTATTTTGGATGAACAATAATTATAGGTTTCTAGATATTTTCTTATCTCTTTTTAGATAATGCTAAAAGAAAATAAAAATTATCCAGTGATGTTTTCATGGTCTTTGATATTTTAAATGTTCATTAATTAGTTTAGTTAAAATTTAGAAATATTTTCATTTTCATTTCTTTTCTAAAAATTGTAGATTTCAATATTCATAATTTATGATTCGAATTTCTATGATTTCAAATACTAAATTATTGATTATTGGAATTTTCGTAAATTTGAAACTGTGTAATAAAAAAAGGGTCCTATTTTAAAATTTTTTGATATTTTTCTTAATAAATTTAGAAATATGAAACACAATTATTTCTTTTTTTACATTCTAGCAAATCTTTGTATTTTAGGAAGGCTAATTACTCGTACCTAACATTTTTTTTATTTTTGATCCAGAAAATATGTATTTCAATAAATTTGATTGTAGGTTTTTTCCTAGGATTTGGGAAATATTTATACATTTTCTAGATACGTACCCATTTTTTTTCCACATGGAATTTTCCCTTTAAACATTTTTAATAAAAACCATCGAGGCCATTTTCAATCTTACTTTCAAATAAAATTACTATCTCGACACTCTATCTCTCTGAATTGTAAAAATCATCGACGAGCACACGCAGTTCATTAAATTTGTCGTGATCAACATTAGTTATCGATTATACTAACAGACTCGAAACGAAATCTTAGGTTAAGAGCCTAGTTGTGACTTTCGCTAGAATTTTGTTATACCCTGTACCAAGTGATTTGAAATATAATTTGTTGTTTTTGTTAAGAAGTCAAATTACTGTTTATCAGGTGAAACCAGAATACTTTGGACATTTGTATTTGGAATTTAGTTTCCTGCAATTATTTCCACGCATTTCCTAATCTCATCCTTAACACATAATGATTAATTTATATACATAGTATATAAGAAAAGTTCAAAAAACCCTCACGCGATCGATAAATTGTGTCACTTTCATTAATACACATACATATGTAGAAAATATATGATTCTAAGAGAAACTATGAAGGCATCGTCGTAAGTTTTGGTGGAATTAATATAAATATAAAAAATATTCTTATTCGGATGGGGATGACTTAATAGAGTTACATAGAATTTTCTACCCACATTCACTCACTCCCTTTAGATATTAAGTGGTTCACGAAAATCTATGGCAATAATGATTTAAAATTGTATGTTAGTAAAATTGATACGAAAACACATTAGGGGGTGGTAATACTGGTTAAAAGGACAATGTACGGCAAGGCTGTCCAACCCGCGGCCTGCGGGCCGCATGAGGCCCAAAGCAAGTATCAATGCGGCCCGAAAATATTCCAAGTTACTGAAGCATGTCCATTTTTCTGATGAATGATTTGTGTGTTTGCGCTCTCGTGCTAAAGTTGCCAAGTGACAAACAACAGAAACAGGACCAGAACAGAAAGCCTTTTCGTTATGTAGTAAATTCTCTTTCTGTTTGCGTTGCTCGCTCAGCTACACTATTCTGTTGTTTGTCACCTAGTGGGTTAAGTGAAGAATGAAACATACTAAGTGTAAAATTAGAACACCTTGAGAACTGCCTGACAATTGGAACCACGTCAATCGAACCAGATGTTGACGGTTTAGTTTCTCAACTTCAATGACAAGCATCACATTCATTTTATGATATAAATTTATACATAGTAATATGCTTGCGGCCTAAAACATCATATCTTCTTCCAATGCGGCCCAGGGAAACAAAAAGGTTGGACACCCTTGATGAACAGGATATTTCTGTAGGACCGATAGATTTTCAAAAATTGATTACGGCGGCCTTCTTTGAAATAGTCCGAATTTATCATACAAATTTACTTTTTGGGTAACTACTACTCGTAAAACATGTTTTTTCGTAAACAAATAGAATTGTCATATTTTACAATTCACAATTAATTCACAATAGATTGTATTTTCAAAAAATCACAGGTTTGGTATGTGCTTTAGTTTGGCGGCATTTTTAGTTCTTTCAAAACAATCCAGCCAGTTTATGTGGATAGAGACTTAACCAATATGCGGTTTGAGCAAGACACATAGAACAAATAAACAATTTTCATTAAACACTAAAAACTTATGAATTTGTACGTTAAAATATTTCGGTTTTAGGGTTTTGGTTTTTAATCATAGAAACTTCGAAGATTTTTGATATTTCATCTTTTATTTCGTTTGAACTATTGGATTCAATTCAAAATCGGACTGGAAGAACGGTGAACATTTTAAATTTTGAATTTTTTTAATTAATTCTGTAAAATAACATACAACTAAGTAATAACATTTTAAATAAAATTATTAAAAAAATACAAGGTGAATTGTATTATAAATATCGATTAATGTGGAATGCGGGTTTAAAATTGCTAGTCTTTATCTAATGGAATTAATTTTTAGTTGTATGTTCGCTTTCGAGTAGAGTTTATTAGCAGTGCGGCTAAAAATTCTGCTCTTTTGATCAGAGAGAATTAGACAAGAAAGCCATAAAGCTGTGTTCTTTTCGGAATAATAAGCACGGTTACCATACATTTTATACGGGCTTATTTAAGAAATGTTATTATCGCGGGTAATTTTAATGACAGTTATTTAGTAGTTATTAATGTATACTTGTAGATCGCACAAATCGAAATTTGTTTGAACTTTATACCAGAATTTGGTCATTTTTTTTGCTTCCAGATTTTTTTTGACTTAATCAGTACATCAAATGGCCATCTTGCAAAATGTTGCTTGTTTTAAAATTTCACTATTTGTCTAAAACATACATTTTTGAATATTATTCAAACGTCGAAAGGCATGGCCGTACTTGGATGCGTGTTCTAGCAAATATAAGCACATAGATAAGCTAATAAAAACTCCCAAAAAAACACATCAATACGAATAATATTCATAAGCGCGATGCATACGCAATCAAATTTTGCTCTGGTAAAATTCTATAGTTGGTTTGGTCGTCGCTATTATCGTCATTTTCATTATTGATGGCTTCAAAATTTGAAGGTCAACTAGCCTTGATAAAACGCTTTTATATATTTTTATAATGGGATGGCCTTGAAAGTTCATTCAATTCCGCCATTATCATATATTCTCACACAAAAAGTTTTTTTTTTTTGTGAATACCTATACATAGATACATAGAGAGGTTGTATACGGGAATGTTCTTTTTTGAAAAAAGCTTTTTTTTTGTTTAATAATATAAAAATACAGCTCAAAAAGAAAAATGGTAGTCGGTTGGAAAAGTTATAAAATAAAAAATGGAAATAATAATAATTTATAAAAAAAAATTTGAAGGAATCGGCGCAAAAATTGGAAATTTGAAAATAGAAACAGCCTTCATTTTATCAAGAATTTTTATCGGCAACTATTTTACTTTCGCAGATAAAAAAAAATTGATGTTAGTCTATATCAGTGTTTCGCAACCTTTTTTGGTTGACGGCGCACTAAAAATATCTGGAATTCTTTGAAGCACACCGGAATATAAAAAATGTGAAAGTTAAATAATATAAAAGCAAAATTAATTTTTTCTATGGCGAAATTTATTCAATAGGAGGACTGAGCCTGTTTTCGTGAACAAATTAAATCAAAACGAGATTTTAAAACCGCCAGATAAGTTCGCATTTCATCGTCAACTTCTGCCAATGTTAAAAATCCAAATTCACATCAATTATAATTGGTAAAAAAAAAAAAATATGAAATAAAAACGCGAGAAAACTAAATTTAAAAAGATTTTTTTTAGAAACAGTTGGAGTAATTAATTATAAATACTATTTCAAAACTACAAAACCTATGCAATTTCAATTGTTTGTCGAAAAATCTCGTGGCACACAGGTTGAGAAACATTGGTCTATATACTTATAAATTATACCGGATATTGGCACTACTGATTCCTTGATCTCGCTTCCAATATAACTTAATTTATATTTTTCTTTCATTTAAAGAAAACAAAATTCTTTAAATGAAGACAACATTTTTTTTTGTAAAACAGCCATTTAAATCATTGATTTAGCCAAATAAAATTAGAAAAAAAACGATGTTAAAAAGGAAAATAATAGAAAAAGAATGGTCAAACTCAGGTAACATTCAAAATCGACATTTGAAAATCCATTTTTTTTGTCCAGTTCAAATACTGGTGGTACAGCGGTGCCAAATTATAAAAGTAAATTTTTTGATTTGTACCATCAACCAATTGTTTGTCGTATGTTTTCCCATGTTGCTGGATTTGACTTTTCATATCTTTTAAACAGATGGTTTACACCTGAAAAAAAACAGTGTGAGTAAAATAAAAAGTAATAAAACACCATAGTTGGACGCTATCTCAATTATTTCTCCAGAAAAAAGTAAAACGCTCTTCTTATCATTAAGAATTATATCATTTTCGTTTTTTTATCTTTCTTCTCCTTTGAAAGTCTTTGAAGAAAATAATTCTTTTGATTATAAAAAAAATAAATTTTTTTTTTTCGAATAAAAAGAAATTTTGAAGACAAAGTACTTATTTATGAACGCATGCTCATTCCGTTTGCATATCACTTCAATGAAAGCCATTGACTTTGTTTATTAGTAAATAGTTCTTGCTTAATATTGTTGTCATTACCATAGTTAATTATCGAAAACTGATAAAAAAAGCATCAATTAATGAAATTGAAATGATCGACAAAAGTGCGTAGGGTCATTTTGGTTAGTAACGTGTGATTCAAATCTTACTTTGTTTTTCAATAGGGTTTTTTTGACAGATCACACGTGACTAGTGTCATTCTGATTTGTCATTTTTGTTCAGTATTGTGTGGCAATTCATCATGTCAAAACTTACATCGTCGTTTGTTTTCTGAATGGGCGCTTGAACGCATCCAAGAAAATCCGGAATTTCAAGCCAAATTTTGTTCAGTGATGAGGTTCATTTCTGGCTTAATGGCTACGTTAATAAGCAAAATTGCCGTATTTGGGATGATGAGCATCCACAAGAGTTTCAAGAGCTACCATTACATCCATTGAAAAGAACAGTTTGGTGTGGTTTATGGGCCGGGGGTATCATCGGTCCGTATTTCTTCAAAAATGCGGCCGGCTGCTACGTTACCGTCAATGGTGAGCGCTATCGTGCCACGATAACGGACTTTTTGGTACCTGAAATTGAAGCCCGTGGTCTCGACAATATTTGGTTTCAACAAGACGGTGCTACGAGCCATACAGCCCGTGTTACAATGGATTTATTGCAAAATCATTTCGGTGAGCAATTAATTTCACGTTTTGGCCCAGTGAATTGCCCACCAAGATCGTGCGATATCACACCTTTGGACTGTTTTCTTTGGGGCTATGTACAGTCAAAAGTCTTTGCCGATAAACCAAAAATAAAAAAATGTGATTTTAATACAATACAGATTAGCTATTCCTTACCTGGCTTTGTTATTTCAGCAAAATTGGGTGAAGAGGAATGAAGTTAAAAAGCGAAGCCAGGGCTAAAACTGTTTGCATTTTGGTTTTCAGCTATAATAGGCCAATTTTAATTTTATATATACAAAGGCTTACGAATAGTTCAATTTGTTGCAAAACCAAAATAGTACTTTTATGCAAGAAAATTTCTTTTTATTATATTATTTGTATTATCTTGCTTTGTAAAAGTTTAGTTGCCAGCATAGGAAAAGGGGGGAATCATTGTTTTTGAAACTGCACTAATTAATGTTCGACTAGTATTCCCTTATGTTTCATCATAGACCTCTATACTTAGATGTCCGAGCCATATGGGCAATGTGATATTCAGTATTGTTGTTGTACGTAGAATTCAAACAGAATAAATATGTGCATCAAAATAACTTTAATATGAAAAAGAAAAATTCTATAATGTGTAGGGATAAAAGTATACAAGACGAAGAAGAAGAAGAAGTATACAGTCGTTGGAACTTTTTATTATTAGCCTATGGTTTCAATATCGCACAGTGTGGGTATTCCTTTTCAGAGAAACATACTTTATACCTGTTTTATTTTGGCAATTTTCTTGGGATTGACGTCTAACGATCATGAAATGTTTTTAAACCTAAGTTTGTTGGCAAATTCTTCCTTATGCCAATTTTTCTTAATTTTTTCAAGAATTTTTAAGAATTAATGAATCAAAAAAAGAAAATTCCAACAGGAAAAATGGAAAGTGTTATCAATTTAGAATATGACAGTTAATAATAATAATAACAAAAATTTTAATAATACATATTTTATTCGTTTTTAGTGGATAATATTTAAGTACGAGCTGAAATATATAACAGACATAAAATATTTTCTGTCAATGTCTTCTATCTGGAGTGAAAATTAATAGAAAAAACGATAAACATTTTCGTCGTTTTGCCAGTTGTGCCTAATTTTACATTATTAATGTACAATTTTATTGTATTGATACTAATTTTAAATCCATTACCATCCACATTAAGCTACTACTACAAAAGAAAAGAAAAAGAAGAAGTTTTAATATTTCTTTCAGTTTTTCCAACTTAACGAAAGTGTTGCGCAGAATTAAATAAACAGTTTTTTACACAACACAACGCTTCAAGAGTGCAGTTTAGAATATATTGAATGAAGACTTCTTATTGTTTTTTTTTTTTTGTGGCGCTTTCGATACTATATAAACAGTTATAGTAAAAACAGTAACGAATAAGTGAAATCATTTATTTAAAAAAAAAAAAAAACAATTATTAAAAGAAAGAACATTATTGTTAACAATTTTTGCTACAATTTGTTTTCGGTATTTTATTATTAAAAGTGGAAGTTTTTAATACTAATTATTATATATTAGTAAATATTATTTAAATTAAAATTAATTATTAATAATTATAAAATGATGAAGAGACGTTGGTCTAATAACGGTGGTTTCGCATTGCGTATGTTAGAGGAATCATCGTCTGAAGTTACATCATCATCAACTGGTCTTGTATTGCCGTCCGGAATGGCAATGTCACCAACATCACTTGGTTCACCAGAATATGGTGAACAAGAGCTGTGGTTATATGATGAACAGTCTTACAATCATCATAATAGTGTTATAACAACTGTTAACGGATGCACAACGATACCAGCACAAACTACAATTATACCACTGCCATCTATGCAGACAACAATTAATCATCATACACCGAGAAGTGATTCAGCGAATTCTATATCTTCAGGTAAATTGGAAAAATTTTGAAAACTTTGTAAAGTTCTCCAAGGGTATTTAATACCATGTGATGTGCCGTAGTATCACACATGAATATTAATAAAACAAGTACATGGAGAAAAGTAAAATCCGATTCTATCATTTTTCATAGGCCTTTTTTTTTATTGTATTTCCCAGTAACACTTTCTCCTATATTGCAGCATTTAATGTAACTAATACAATCATTTCTAAATATTTTAATGTTACTTGGGTAGGATTAGGTTCATGATTAAGTTAAGTACCTATTTTACTTATCCTCATATCCTAAATATTCACGAAATCTCATGTGTAATCTGCTTCCAACTACTTCTTCGGAATAGTTCTTATCTTACATACCTTGCAAATCATCCTTCAGATAGTATTTGATGTTAATTTGGACCCCTTTTTTGAATAGAATTTACAGTAAGAGCTCTTGGCTCTGCATGAAATCGCTTTCTTTTCCATTAAGGTTTTGGTAGTTTTAAAATCATCTGTGTTTTTATCGACGATTTCTACACCGACTATTGCCGGATAAAAAGCCACAGAATAAAAAAAATGGTTGGAGAAACACTGAATAAGATAATTGCAAGGATACAATTTGCAAAATTCATATTTTCTCTTTCCAAATTGACTGTACTTAGAATAATACAGATAAAATGATTAAGCTTTTTAATTGAAAAAAAAAAACACTTTCTATTATTTTTTGACGCAGAATGACTGAATAAAACCTTGTTGAATCCGAAAAGAATTAGATTGATTAAAGTGACAAGAAAATGGGGTGAGAGTTGTAAATAAAAAATGTGAACATTTTGGAATTATGAATATGTACAAGGGTAGAATTTTAGTGATGGCAGAAAATACATGAATGGAATATAATTTATATTTTCTCGGTACAGAACTTTCTTTAATTTAATCAAGAATTCATTCACATCCTCTCGTTTTATAGTCTCGTGCTGCTATTTTGCGTTTCGATTCGCTCTATTCCAATATATTACAAAGTGCGAAGTAAAAAATAGCACTGATAACAATAACAGCAAATATGTCACCGTCACTATTTTGTGGGTTAATGACACAAATTTTATTATTTGTATACACCCCACCGTTGCCGCCGTAGAGAAATAAATATATAGGTATATAACATTGAACTTCCACCGCTCATATCTGGTATTTTAAGCTTTTATAAGCTTTTTCTCCTTCTTTTATGAAATGAAAATAAACATTCTGTGGTACGAATAGTAGAACCACATGTAATACATATGTATTTAATTCTCTAAGCGTGGGTTGGTAACCTCTCATGCGATTAACAATTCCACCAAACACAAATACACATATAAATTTGTGGGCCTTGAGGCGTAATAAAATACATGACATTTTTTTTTTTCTTATATATTATAATTAAAAGCTCATATGAGTATGTACACATAAATTATATTGAACTCGGCGTTGCCAATTTAGATGAATGTTTTGTTTTATATTTTTAGAACGCATATAAAAAAAAACATCAGAGATAATTAAAAAGATTAATGAGACTGTTTAAAAAAAAAAAAAAAAACTTTTTTGCCATAGTGTTTTGTTGCTATTTGATATTTTTATTAAAATAAAAAATTTACGCTTGGCAACGATGCTAAAAAATATAGTATAAATTATTTCAATATTTTTTTTTCTGGTATTGTTTTTTTTTTCTAGTTTATAAATTTTGACGCCTCCTAAAATGTGCGATGGATATCAAACAATACCTTTTCTCATTTCAAAATCAAATCAAGTAATCAATTCTTCCTTAGTCAAATTATTTAGTATGTATTTATAAAAATAATTTTATTCGTATACGATGGTAGGAAATGAAACGCTTCATCAAAAGAAATACCATACTCAAAAATAACGCGAGCCTCGTACAAAAGCTCTTCATAGTTTTTCACATAAGCCTTCCACTCATTCAGACTAAAGCATGATCCGTTTTTGTTTTAAAGCACCCATGCCTGTTTTTATGCCAATACCCATCAAACGAAATGACTTATAAACGGTTCGTATTTGGATTCACCTCGATGAATGTTTTTTCCGCAATCAAATAAAAATTCGTAAAAGCATCATGTCGCGGAAAAAATGTCATTCAATTTCCATTTAAGTAAATAAATGTACAATATATTTTTCAGTATTCAGCATAAATTCTTAAGTGGGATTAGCGATCGGAGCGTAGCAAAGCATGCATGCATGAGGGTGATTTTTGGCTTTGAGCATATAACCACTGCGACTGTTTTTAAAGTAGTGCATTCTGTCAGTCCAATTTTGGGTCACTTTTTCGAGAAATGTCGCTGGTTTATTAGTCTAAATCAGTGACTACACGTAGACACAAAGAAAATAGTTGAGAAATGTCAGATCACATCACCTTCGCTGGAGGCCAATTTACAGCGTTATTTCTCGAAATCACATTAACGTCAAATTTCAATAAATCGATGATTTGTGTCGCCGTATGGCACGTGTGGCATGTGTTGAAAAAACATATGGAAGGAAATTTCGCAAATCGTTTGATATCATAGAAATATTCGAATTTTGCTCAATAGCTATCCGAAGTTATAATCGGATTCAATTAATATTTGGATACAATTGTTCTTTCATTAAAAAAATATCCTATACCAAATTTCATTGAAATTGGTAAATAAAAAATGTTGCAATACCCTGTAATTAAAAACCGCAAAAAACCGAACTTTTGTTTGGCATCTGATCGAACTCAACTTCTGGTTCTCATATGAAAAAATCGCTCACTAATTTTCGTTCAAATCGCTTCAAAATTACGGCCGCAAGATGTTGTATGAAAACAATTTAGAATCTTTTAAAGCGTGAAGATTTGCAAACATAAAAAGAAAAAGTTAAAAAGACAATTTCATCGGTCTTCTTTGGTCGTTTACAACGTGTTGTGCCTGCTTTTGAACATCCATATCTTTTCCTTTATAAATTTGTCGTCTCCTTCGTCTTTTCTTTTTAGGTTTGTTTATCAAATATTTGTTGGGTCAATTCATGAAATTTTGTAAACTCACACATAAAAAGAAATTGCGAAAACTGATTATGTGACGTCCTTGAATTTCTTCTTTTTATTTTATTTATGGCAAAGCTTTTTTGGATTCGTCACACACATATATATATTCTATATACGGATATACATACTTTGAAAAAAAATTCGCCGATGTGCCCCTGATTTTTTTTTTTCTGATACCGATGGCGACAGGCAGTAGCGGCTGATTATGGCTTGTGGTTCAGTCAGAATACAAAATATAAAAATATATAATACATTGGAATTTTTGTGTTTTTGAAGGCAAAATAATATTTAATTGCGAAGTTTGTTTTTCGATATTTCCTTGATATATTTTCGAGTATTATACTTATTTCAAAGTCGAACCACACATGCCTATAATTTATTATGTCGGTGACCTCTTTTCCTCAATAAGTATATATGTTATTATTATTATTATTATTATTATTATTTAGTTTTTACTTTCGATTTAAGAGCTGTGCGCTATCATTTTTGTGGTTGTGTTGTCGGACTCGAAATTTGATTATTTATTTTTTGCTTAATGAAAGTTTGATTAAAAATCATTCTTTTTCTTTCCTTTTTTTTTTTTTTTATAAAGATATCAGATAAACAAATCAATATATTGTTTATTTTTTACTGATTATTTAATTGTATAATAAATTGATATTATATGTCTGATTAAAATCGTGATTTTCTGATAAGGCTTTAGTTTTTCTTAAACGTCATTTTCATCATAAATGTATAGTGTGTCTCCATAATAGGTGCAAATTTAAATTTCGCGCTATTTTCGTTTCATTCAGTTTACAATAATAAAATCTTGACATCTGTCATCTGCCATTGTTCCGGTTAATAGTCATGGAACTCTGCACGAAGGAACGACATTATTATTGACAGTTTGTTAAGTTTCGAGCGCCTACTGTAATGAAAAAGACAATTCCATAAATTTCAAATCGTACGTTTCTTTCGGAGCAGTCTTTATTTAATAAATTATTAAATTCCTCGTCGAATGTGGTATGTATTACACCTGTAAGACCCGAAATACCTGAGATATACGTATACCTTAATACTAGAGAATTTTTAGATTTCCTGTCCTAGAAGGAATATTTTTGAAAACCGCGAATGGCATTTAAATCCTTATTAAATTGATCTTCGAATGAGGTATGGATCGTATCTATAGGATGCAGAATATCCGAGATATACGCAAACTTCGTTACGTAAATTAAATTTTGCACTTCTTATTGGGACACCCTTTATAGTTTTGTTGTTTTTTTGTTTACTAACCCCTAGCCACCGCAGTATTAATATACAGTAGGAAAACTGGCGAACAAAATGTGAAAAATGACGAGTGACCTCGCCATACTTGCGTTTATTTTTAGAATTTTACGCCCGTTTTTGCCACGCATTATTTTTATTTTCCATGCATGTGTGCTTTTTCTCAATAAAAAATGTATATAAAACAAACCGCGATCTTTGAATCTATCTATCATTTTTTTTTTAGATTACGCTATGTTAGTCTAACAGAGATGTATAACAAATTGCACAAACTTACTTTTGAGTTAAGTTAAAGTAAAGTGTAATTAATAATAAAGTCCGGAAAGCTAGCGCAGTAGCCAGAAAAAGCACGTGGCAAACGGGGGAAAGAATACGTAAGAGTACATATATTTTTCATAGGCAAAATCCATCAGCAAGAGAGAGAATGAAATGTTCTTAAAAATCAGATGGAATCTTATGAATTACCCTTGGAATCTAAAATATGGGACCAAATCTTATAAATTTCCCACACATACCAGAAAAAAAAATATGCGCCAAATTTTTTTTTCTGATGTGTGTGCATTTGTATATTAATTTCTGCCTGTGTTTCATTGTTTACATTTTAAAATTACACAAAAGCGAGAAATGGGATGTTTTTTAAAATAATGTGTCTCTTTCACCCATACGTAAAATTTTTAGTTCTATCTATGTCAGCAGTGGATAGAAAATTGTTTGAGAAAGAACAGGCAAAATTTGAAAAACGGCGGTACGGTAAGGATAGGAAGTTTCCAGACTTTATTATAGTTACACTTTGGTTAAAGCATAGGTTAACAATGAAGATTTTCAATGACTATTGTACATATATTCAATTGCTTCTTGTTGTGTATTAATATCCGTACACAATATAAATTTTTCTTATTCTCTCACGTTTGAAAGCAGTTTTTATTCTACTTCAATTCTATCTACAATAACAACACTGAAAATATCAGGCTGCTCATATGACTTGGACATCTAGCTAGGGTACACTAGTTTCGTGTTAAAGTTTATTGATCACAACAACAGAGTACCTCTTGGTATTTTCTTTCGGCCATTGGCCGAAATAACTTTTTGAACTTAACATATATTTATAAACACATATAAATATTGTATATTAAATTAAAAAAAGAAAAAAAATTATTTGATGTTCAAATTTATTTCAATGACATGATATCACTCTTTCTGTTGGGCGTATTTTTTTTTTCTTTTTTTTTTAAATACTCTCATATTCCATCCCAATTGGTGTTGTTTGTAAGTTAGAAATTTTAATTTTTTTTTTCGAGTTTTTAACAAATTTCAATCAACGAAAAATTTATATTTTTACTTTCGACAAAAACGACGCAATTTCTCTCAAATATTTAAAAAAAAAAAAAAAAAACTTATTCTATACACAAGATGAGATAAAAATGTCTGTAGAAACATCTCTAAAATAAAACTGTTTGACGAATATATATAAATTTTTTTTGCTCAAGCGTGAATAAAATTAAGAATAGATTAGGTATTTTTTTTTCAGTGTTGACCTTGAACAAGATCGTTGGTATTATTTTGTTATTAAGAAAAAACACTCAAAGCAAGTCTTTGGCCACTTTTAGGACGGAACAATTGCATAAGGCCATTGACATCCGCGAGGATTTATTTTTTTGTGGTTAATAAATATTATTCTTATAAATGTTTGGCATTTTAATAATTAATTTATACCTAAATGATGTGAGTTATTAGAAATACTAATTAAAGATGCTGCTAGGCACACTAGCTTTTCATAAATAACGTAGAAACACTAGAGTGCTAGCAGCCAATCATGGGTGCTTTTGCATTCGAAGATATATAAATCCTAGTAAATGCTTTTCTTCATCAGAATTAGTTTTTCTTAAAAAAGAGCAATTACCTAATAGTAGAGGCAGACATAGGGTATTCATACCTTAGTATCGATACTACAGTATAGCCTTGTATCATGGTATAAAAGGGGTTGGCACACATCAAAAATAGTATCTGTCTGATATTTGAAATTCTGCCATTTCAGAGAGAATATGGGAATTTCTTTTCGCTCCTCTTAAATCCTCTATATGATTCCTACAAATATCTATAAATTTTGAGGTTTCATCCACCGATAAAATTTTGCGTTTTTTCTTTACTTTCTCCATTTTTTTAAAATAAAATTTTCAAAAAAAAAAAAAAGTGTAAACATGTGTCAATTGCTCAGCTTACCTACAAAATTCTAGTCGCTATTTTCCGCTTCAATAAAAAGGCGCGACAACACTAAAGAATAGATTACCGTGGCCGAAAAAATGAAATAAAAAAGGGAATACCACGTACTTTTTCGAATTTAAATACCAGATTTATGCTAAGTAGTTGAAATGGTATTCGGCTAGTATTCGACGACACACATATGGTATACGACATAGTATCCTTAAACTATGGTATGAATACCCTATGTGTGCCTCTTGTATAACCTAGCTTTTAGGTTAGTAAATGCTTCTGTTCATCACCATGAGCTTTTCTTGTATTTTTACATAATTCTGCGTTTCGTTGTTGAAAATCCCAATATACCTAACCTACCTTTTAGGTAAATCTTTGCAAATATTCAAACATTACAGTCATCCAGACAATTTTAAAACCTATATGTTTTTTTTTTGTCAATAGCGAATAATGAAAACAAAAAGTAGATAGGTATATTTGTTTACTCTAATCTAAACATTCTATAAACAAAAACAAAATTCTCAACAATCTTGATTCAAGGAATTAAACGCCGGTTTATTTGTCACTAATAAAATAGTAAACAAAAATACAACAATGTATCCATAGTTTTCTAACAATCGGCAGTCGCCGCGTCGTCATACATATAAACACGGTGACCATATTATCAAGGTCTTTCTGGTAGTTGTTTTGAGTTATGATACGTCGTCAAAAATTTTATTTTATAAACAATATTTTCAACTTAAACATTGCACATTATTTTATCGAAAATAAAATCAAAATGTCGTCCCCCCACTGGTGTGTGCAGTCCAGTGTTGTCTCTAAAGAAAGTAATGCGTCTTAAAAGCTTATTTAGAATGAGTCATAATTTTCATTCAATTTAAATTTTTGTCAACATAATACAAAATCTAAATTTATTTTTCTTTTTAATTCCAAAACTAGTTACTTTTTAATAATAATAAGCAATAAAATTACATAAAAATTTTGTGGCGAAAACTTGGTATTTTTTTCAATACAATCGAAACGAAATCACATTGCTTCTATTCTAGTAGAAGGCGAGTGATATAACACTATCATTATTTTTACGATAATTTTACTTATCTCCTCTCATCGCAGCGCGCCCTTGATCTTAGTTTTCATTGAGTTATTTTCATTTGATTTGGCAACATTACAATTACACGTTCGCTGTGTGATCTCACTACGTACGACGATCACAACTCACAACCTCGAAATTTTTTCTTATCTAATAGATATTTGCAGAGATGGCAACCGGTTTTGAAACGAATCGAAAAAAAAAAAAATAGAACACTGAATCAACGATATTTTGACGAACGCCAAAATCAAAAACTTTTTATTTTCTTGAATTTGGTTCGAAACATATTCTTTGTCCTATGGTAAGTACTATCAGAGGGTATATTAGTTTTGTCACTCCATTTGTAACACATCGAAATAATCATCGTAGAAAGGTTCCAGAAAGGGTATGGTTGTGTTGGGAATCAAAAGTTTTATCGATTTATGCATGTCCGTCCGTCTGTCCGTATACAAGATAACTTAAAAACGCATAATCCGATTTTGTTAAAATTTGGAATGTGAGTTTGTTATTGCTTAACTGGATTTGGTATTGCATTTCAGCAAAATCGAATTAGGAGGAGCGAAGTTTTTAAGCAAAAACCAGAGTGACCGGAAGGTTTTGTCGTTTTTTTATGTTGTTTTTCGGATTTAATTGGAAAATTTGTGAACCAATTGTGTTTAAATTAATTATATTGGTTGACTATATAAATAGACGATATCATGGTAAATTTCAGTGATATTGGTCTAAGGATAGTGGAGAAAGAAATAGTCGTAGGCGAAAATAAGCCTCTTCATAAAGTTTTTTTTGATGTACTTTAAAAACTAATACACCGATTTGAATAAAATGTGCAGATTAGACTTATGCTATCAGGGTATGGGTTACCTACAAATTAGAGAAAATTTTGAAAAGAAGAAACAAAGTTATGAAATATTGTTAGTGTTGACAGGTTTTCTCTCCCATTATACTGTAGGGCATCAAAAAGTCGGCTATAGGCCGATTTTCAGTAATTATATGTTTTTCATTTAGTTTTTTAAATTAAATATTCTTTCTAAAAAAATATAATTGTTAGTTGTTTTTGTTGAAACCATAATCGGAAAAAAATATGTTTTAAACTAAACTAAAACCAAAAATAAATTTCGATTCTGAAACAAAACTGAACCACCCTAAAAATTCATTTGGGCTGCATCTCTGGATAGTTCGTTCTCTCAGCTTTTATACGATATTTAATGTTGGGGATCTTTTGTATAAAATTGCAATCAATTTAAATTGATTTTGCTATGATCTTTGAAGCTAATTTTTTCGAATAGGCTATAGTTTTCATAGTATGGTATGAATAACACAACACACAGAGGGATTTCAAATGCTCTTATTTAGAAGAAAATTATTGAATACATTTATATTTTTAACAAAAAAAATCTTTTTAAAGTAATACAAAAAATTCCAAAAATATGGAATCGGCAAGACTGAGATCTCAATACCGAATCTCTAAATTCCGACAACATCTTCACCAACTAGATAGACACTTGTTTATTCTTTTTGATTTTTTGAATCAGAAGCGCATCATGCCGATTAAAAAAGATCCAATTCAACTGAAATTAATTCTTTGGCCGCGCATTCATAAATATAGCTAGTTTTTTCTCGACTAGTTTTTGTGCAACTTATTGAATAATACAGTATTATATGTTGATATAGAGAAAGTAAAAATAAAACGGAAAATTTTGTAATGTAGTAAATTGATCTTAAGGAATGAAATAAAATATATAGTAACTGAATATCGTACTACAAACGGTTTTATAATGCCCTATAGCAGAAATGGGACAAAAAACAGCCAAAACTAATCCAATTTCAAATCTAGTTCGCCCCTAGGCCTTACTAGCAGAAATCTATTCAAATCGGTATATTCGTTTTTATTGCACATCCGAAAAACTTTATGAACAGGCTTATTTTCTTCCGCATTATCCTTCTACCGATTGGATAATTGTTATACAAACTTTCCAATTAAAGCCGAAAAACCATAAACAAAAAAACGACAAAACATTGTAAATTTCATCAAAATCGGATACCGCGTTTTTGAAGTATTTTGTACACAGATGAATGTACGAACATGCATTAATTGATGTAACTTTTGATTCGCTAGACATCTTAAAACCTTCTCCGATGATTATTTCTATGCGTAACACACTTAGTGACAAAACTAATATACCTTCTGGTAATACCTACCGTAGGGCATAAAAACGAAATGAACGAAACCTTTCATATATTTGATTAAAGCTTGATAGAACGTTAGTAAATTGATGAATAAAGTTTTCCCGTCAATTAAATTCATGGAAATTTTCCTAAAAGGGTAAGAATTTTTTCTGTCGTTTCATCAGAAAACGTCCGCTATAAACGGCCTCCAGATAAGTAAAAGAAATAGTACTGACATCCTAGGTATGAGATCGCGAATATTTTAAATTACCCTCGTGAATTTTATCTTTCATTTAAGAAATTTTTCATAATTCATCATCGATGACGGAAGAAATTTGTTTTTTTCTGACAGTATTTTTAAAAAAACGGTTGAAAGAGAAATACTTTCGCTTTTATAAAAAAAGAAAAAATAATAAACTTTCACTCATTCAAATCGCAAACGTTAACATTAAAATAGAAAAGCAATTAAAATTGAAAGCTTAAAAAATAGCATGAAATAGTTTTTTAAACGCGAGTACTAATTATTAGGGATAATGGATACTGCACATGCCTTTGAGTATCAAATCTATGAAATAATTTATATCCTCAAGCAGTTAGTTAAGCTACGAAGCTACGAAAAAGTCATTGGACTCAGCCCAAAAATAAGAAAATATTCGTCGCTACTACGCCATCACGAAACATGTTTTTGGTCATTACCATGAATCATAATTGAAAATAAGCGGGGATGAAAAAGTTACATATAGGCTAGGTATCTAATATATATATATATTTTTTTTTTTAGTATAGTTTGCCGTTGTGCGGTGATTGGCCTCTTTACCTTGTCAAGGACATTGTCGATGTGATATCATTTTATTTTAAATGTCCTTTCCTTATTAGTATAACTGCTTACGCAAATGTCCGAAGAATCGAGTTATTATTGATTAGCAGCAAGAAAGAGAAGAACTAAATAATATAGTAATCAAAAAAAAAATATACAGCGCCGTAGGACACAATTGCTATAAACGACTACTAATCAGTCTTATTATGAATATAACCTCCCCCATACTCTTTGGTTTTGTTTAATAAAACTACATAAAATCAAATAATTCGTTTAAGTATTTATGTTTTATGGCCAGAAAATTATAAAGTAGTAAATATTGTTTTTTTAAATATTTTTATGGAATTTACAGGTCTATTCTGGCGTTATGACACATTTCTAGTCATAATAAATTTGCAACTACAAATTTTATGACAGCTGAGAGAATTCGTATTCTGGCACACATATCAATTTATAACAGTTCAAACTGTTATAATTCGAGCGAGTTTTCATGGTTATTTTTGAGAAGTACTCTCTCGAAAATATTTGTAAAATGTGAAATTATTTGTGTGTTTAATAAAATGGTGGAAATTTTTCATATGTTTCAATTTAAATCACTCAGAAAAACACCTAAAATGTCGTCCTTGTGATCAGAACTTGTGATATCTTTTTATGTGAGTTGTAAGTTATGAGCACGTCAGAATACGAATTACTCTAAAATAAAGTTATTACAGTGACGTCATATTATGACAGTTATGACTGGATTCAGAATAAGCCTGTTAATACCATATAGGAAAATAAATGATAAATTTCGAAACAATTTCAACTTGAAACTTCAACCAACTTTAAATTGAAAAATAAATATTGTGACGTGCTACCCGTTCTGTTCGATGTTATGAAAATGATAACACTTTTTATTTATGTGAATTTAGTGTATAAACTTTATTTATAATTATTTCTGCGTTAATAATAAGTCTTAAAAATATTTGTCTTTCAATAATTAATTATTACAATTAATTTATCACAGTTTTAACAAAACACACAATCACTATTTCCAATAATTGATCACTATTTTTACTTTTATTCAAATCACCCTTGTAATCGCTTTCCGAAATAATCACGTTTCCAATCTCTGTTTTTATTTAATCTCGGACGAAGTTTAGACTTCAACTGTTTGATTAAAACTGATCTGATAGCACCACTTTTCTTCCGTATTAATAGTAAAAGGGGCTTATCCTGCACCTGCTAGAAAATTCTCGTTTGAACGTTATTCTTCCTTATATACTCATTGGTCTAAACTCGAGAAATTTCCTGCATGTAAACGTGTTTTCCATTATTTGACAGGAAGCTTATTCTTGACGTTTCTACAAAAGTTATAATTTGTTTGTGATTTTGTGAAAGCGTTTTTGCAGGAAAATTCCAGACTTTTCTTTTATCAAGAAAAGTCGTGGAATATTTCCTGGAAATATAGTGCAATATGTTTCTTAAGAAAATATAGGGTTAAATGAAGGAACTTACGCCTAAACAGCTGAATCTGATTTTAGAATAGCTAAAACGAACATGTTTCTGCTTGGGAATTATTATTCATGTCTCAAGATACGTATGAATAAAAAATTTATCATTTTTTCGGCTTAACAAAAATATGCTGCTATATTGTAACTACTCTGTTAGTATTGTGGTAGAATTGGTTAGTAACCCAGTAGGGAGGATGGGGCTGTAAGGGCTACTTTAGAACACATAACGTTTATTTTGCTGAATACTCAGCATCGCTTACTTCAGACATTATCAGAACAAATTATTATTATTTTTTTTTTTTTTTTCATTTTGATAAAATATTTACTAAATATTAAGTAATATGTATTTATTTGGAGCTTGGTTATCAAACAATATCGGACAATATTTAAATATTTTCGGATATATTCTGGGAGAAATAAAGGCAACATAGCATACACACAGATTGCTGAATTAATGAATTACATCGCCTTCGAATGACATTGCCATAAATTACTTTTTCGAAAATTTCCATCACTGAATTTCATTGCGGTGTAATTAATTCGCCAGATCCCTACTGAGAAATTGAATACTTTTGGTCTTCTTTTTTTTAGATAACATAGTGTACGTTATGTTTGGGTTGTGTGCGTTACTCACGTTTTTGGGGAGTAATTTTTGTGGGCTTTGTTCATGATAGAACTAAACTTGGCCTTGAAAAAACTTTTTTTAATCAAATATGTGTATGTATCCATGCCTTGGCACATTGACTTTTTTTTTTTTGGAGAATATCGAACTTCATCTCTTAGGTAGTCGTCGCATTACTACTTTCTATTGCCTAGTGGAAAAATATTGAAGTAGACTTGAATTTTGTTTCGCGGTTCATGAACTTTTGTTTTAGTTTTTATAACATGGTGTGTTAGAGGGTTCGTGGTCTCATTTCTGTTTTAATTTATTATTTATTTTCATTGATCTTTTGTTTTCAAAAGTTTTCAATAAATATAAATATTGTTCAGGTATGATGGAATGTCAGAGAGGCGGAATAGAGACAAGTTTAATAACATTTCTTAATTTCAGACCAGATAAAGTAAAAACAATTTCATATTTATTTTGTGCATTTTTAGGTACCTTACGCATGTTAGTAATATAATATACTGTTTAGAATATGTTATTATGTCATTTATGTGTCACTTAATAAAATAGCGAATAGTGAAAAAAGGTAAAATAAAAATAATATGATGTATTTTGAAGATGTTAATATAATAATTAAAATTATATTACTTTTTTTAACACGAAAAATTTCAACATTTTGCATTTTATTCACAAAAGAAATTTTATTTACTTTTTTTAATTTCATAAAAGATTCTTTGTAAAAATTTTTGACGTTTGTTACAGGAAAACGTCTCAATGTATTGTTTTTTCAACGAAATCCTCTTCAATTAACATGATATTCTTTTTATTAGCTACTTACCGGCAATTCCAATTATTAGGAAACAGAACTCACTTTCTTTTAAATATTATAAATCTAAAGCCGCCTAATTAACTTTATTTCCAGGAATTAGAAATATTTCAAATGCAAGTATTTTCGGAAAATCCTTATTGTACATACATTTGCATGCATTTTATTTGTCTCCATCATTTTTAATTTTACTATATCTAACAAAGGCCGAATAAAGCTTCTTTAAATTTTAAATAAAGAAGTCTGGACTGGCATTCTGTATAACGACAGGTGATTGTCGTTTATGACCAATTTGAAAGACATCACCGCATATTTCGGCATTACTTAGGGCGATCGCTTTCGTTTTTGCCCCAACTTAATTTTTTCGCCCACTGTAGCTGTCAGTTTCGAAAATGTTCTGTGAAAAGCAAAAAATTGTTGTTCGTCAAAAAAGAAATATTGCGTTGTATGAAAATGTATTTATTAATACTTTCTTTTTAATAAAAAATAAAAGTGTTATGATAATAGATGCATTAAAAATCTTTAATTTTTCCTGCATATTCAACATTAACACTTAAAATATTATTCAAAAAAAAGCAACAATTTTTAATGTTTTAAATAATATTATTAAATTAATTTACTTACACTTAAAAAGAAAAGAAATGAAAATAAAATAAAATAAAAAATTGCCAAAAACATAGACATCAACATATACAATTAAATGAAAACGACAGGGTTTGAGCTGTTGCTTCAAATTCATCAATATGCGGCGATATTGACAACGATATCACCTTACGGAATGCCGAAAAGCAACAAGCGACAATCTCCTATCACTGTACAGCATGCTTACCCTGACTGAGAAATTTTGTGAAATAATAACACAAAATTTTTTTTCATGTCGACTGGAAATAAGTTTTGTGGAGTTGGCCTGTCATTTCATTTCAGTATGACTGCTAAGCAGTGCTTATTAACATTTGAATTAAAACTTACTCCTGCTTTTGCTCGTTTTATTTACCACTTGCTCTGCTCCTGGGTGGGATATGGCAAATAAAACACAGCATTTGTTAGATAACATTTTTCAAAAAATAAAGTCAAGTTACCTATTTTTGGCAGCTTTCTTAATTCCGGCGTCCCGTATTTTAACCAATTATTTTTATTCATCGCGTAAGACCTATATGTCGCTTAAATCTGATCAATTTAAAGCAACGATGCGCCCAAATTACGGCCCGCGGGTCAAATCTGGCCCACACAGCTTTAATTGTTAGCACTCTAAGCGTCTAATAAATCGTGTAATATTTTTCCCATGTAATATTTTGTTTGATTTATATTTATACATATAAATAAAATATAAATTATCGAAAATGTAATAACAAAATAGAATTCTAAAAATAATCTATAAAGTTGGAATGTATTCATAAAGTGAAAGATTATTCGCTGGGAGCTGAACAAATAAAGGGTGCTCCAACTTCAGTTTCGGAACTTTAAAACAAAATAAAACACTCAAATTTAACGAAATATACTTATTTGCATTTGTTAATCACAAATTTTATGCAATTCATTAATTATCAAAAATAATATCAATTAAATGGTTGCCTCTGGATCTTCTGCAGCAGCCGATCCTTTTGAGGTAATTTTCGATGACTTTTTCGTACATTTCGTGCGGTATCTCGGCAATAACTTGTTACAGGATGTTGTTTTTTAGGTGCTCCAACGTTTCGGATTTTTTGGCGAAGACACGACTTTTAACATAACCCCACAAAAAGAAATCCAACGGCGTTAAGTCGCATGACCACAATGCGCACCAAACAGTCACTTTTTGGCCAACACCCAATCTGCGTAAATTCTTTAATGTCCATGGTCTCTGGGCTTCAGTTCTTGTGTTAGTTGAATTTTTACGGTTATAGATGTAAGTCTAAATGCAAAATGCGCCAAAGTTAGCCAAAAGCCCCAAAGGTTGCGAACGCCAACGAATCGATAATTGCGGATCTTCGACCACACTTTCACTTACAGTAGCAATGTTTTCGGCTGAACGCATGCCACGACGATGCACAGATCTTACCCTATCTCCAATGCTTCCTGGATCTTCAAATTTTTTCACGACGTTGCGAATCGTTCGCTCAGTAGGACGATTAAATTGACCATAATCCTCCCGTGAATTTCATTCCACAGTTCGTACAGAATTGTTATTTCTGTAGAACAATTGAACAATTTTAACGCGTTGAGCGGTGGTTAGGCGATCCATTTCGTAAATGTGTTGTTGCAAACAGACATTTGGCACTTTGAAAACAAGTTCTCATCTACAGTTGCTTGATTTACAGTGCTGCCAACAGGAAACTCAAATTGGATCACCCTATATTTATCAGGAATTTTTAAACTTGAGCGTAAGTATTTTAACTACACTACACTACCACATGTTCTTAAATTAATTACTACGATGTCATTCGAACTTTGATTATTTTCTACATTAATTCACTGAAATTTTACATTTTCAATTGTACTATATTATATATAGAAATTCTTCTTTTCCATTAATGACACCTGAAATGGCTTGTATCCGACGATCACATATGGTATATTGTAATGTTCTATATGTAGCTAAAAAGACCATGCAAGAATATTAATATTCTTCTATTCTGCCTGTCCTCATTAACTGAGAAAGTCAGCTTACCAATTCTTACGTGTTTTTTGATAATTATGATGGTTAATTTTATATTCGTTCTTATTGGGTTGGTTTTTATTTTTATTCTATTCTATTCTTTCCTTTCGGGTGCGTCTTTGCTTATTCACTCATCCACCGATGCATGACTTGGTATTACAATTGTGAGTTCTTTTTTTTTTTTTATAATGTGAACATTCTATTTGTTTTTACTTTATGAAAATTTCTCATCAAATTTGGACACTACAATTTTCTACATATACATATGTACCTAAATAGACGATTTTTATTATTTACCACCGCTTAAAGTTTCCCTCTCCTGTCTTGTATGGTACTTTAATTGTATTTCTTAGCAATTTCATGAAAAGAAAAAAAAATAAATAGATTTATATTTCCGCGCACGTACAATTAAACTAAAATACGTGAAAAAACGAAAACTTTGTACCAACAAAAGAAAAAAAAAAAACAATGGAAATTTTCACGTCGTGTGGTTGGTTATATAGGTACGATGAAGAAGATGAAAAAAAAGCACTGATTTAATTTCGGTTCTTGGTTTCTGTTTCTTGGAAAATAGCAAACTAAAACAATTCTGGCACTAATTACCTAAATTCTCTTCTAAATCAGGTAATTGTTTTAATAGTTAAATAAAAAAGTTTCGGCATACCTGTATAATTTGGACTTTACTCAAATAAATTACGAGTGGTTATAAAGTAAGGGATTTCAATAAAAATCAGTCATTCCAAAATTATGTTAAAAAAGGGCTAGTTTTTCAATGATTTTGTATTTTTTTTTTTATTTATAATAGCAAATTGGTAAGATTTTATTTTAGGACATTAAAAAATGTGGGTAATGAAAATGAAGGGAGGATGGGTTAAGCATTCAAATTCAAATGGACAGAAAATATATTACGCAACAGTTTTCTAATAAGTAGTATTATTTTGTCCCTTCTGAGGTAGTATTTATATCGAAGTTTTATATGCGCACTGAATTTTTTTTTTAAATAGTACTAAGTCATAATATTTACTAAAAATTATTCCAAATATAATTACTTCCGGTGATTATGTTCTCAAAAGTATATATAATTTCTCAAAATACAACTTTAATTGCGAATAATTTTCTGCTCATTAACACCGAAAAAAAAAATTACGTTTAAAAATTTAATACTTATCTAGTCAATTGTGCCCGTGTGATTGATGGTATAATATTTTTCTTAACATAGGTATAAAGAAAGTAGATAGGACAGTAGAATAAATAAAATAAAGGCTAAAGGTTAATTTTTAATTCGCAGAGGCATAGGAATCCTTCCTAGCTTTGTGAGTTTAGAGATAGTTTAATTTAAATTTACATGCGACAGCGCTGTATAGAATTATGATAATTATCTGGAACCATCCATGCTTGTCGTACTCCTAATGTGTTAACAGTCTTTTGCATACGCGATCGTTTATCTACCTTAAGCTAAGATCACACACAGCAACTTTTGCATCAGGGTTTTTTTTTGGTTGCAGCTGCAAAAGTTGCGAGTCTTTTGTTCACACATGTAAGTAAAAGTGGCGCGCAATCTGAAGTTTTTATGCTGCTGCAACCATAAAAAAAAGTTGCAGAGGTGTTCACACTTAGCTTGCAACTTCCTTGGAGTTTTTTCGTGTATGTATGTGTTAAAAATTTGACGTCTTGTTTTGATTTTAGCATTTAATTTATTGCAATAAAATATGTTTTATGATGAAGAAGAATAAGCTGTTGACGGTTTAGCACTTATTTTGTTGAGAAAAGAAAGACGACGGCGTCAAAAAGTAAAAGAAAACGCTGGGTAAAAAAATGGATAAAATAACGTGAACAGTACGGATTTGTTCATAATTTCTTACGCGAATTACGTGTTATTTTTTAAACATTTTTTGTAAATATCAGCATCTGATTTTGATTATCTTTTGGAAAAACTCAAACCCATAATAATAAAAAAGGATATTCTCATGTGAATTTCATTACATTTTAAAAACTTATCAGAAATAATAACACTGAACTGTCAAAAAACTTGAATGCAGCATGCAGGCAAAAGTTTCAACCATTTTAATATTTTTTGTTGCATATGCAATTTTGTTTTTTGATATTCACACGTTGAAACTTTCCAGGTTGCGCGCAATATAAAAATCTAGTCATGCAGCAAAAAAGAATCGCAACTTTTTGTGTTGCAATGCTGTTCACACTATGCAGCACTCTAGTTTCGCATCTTTTTATGCTGCATTGCAACAAAAGTTACAGTGTGTGATCTTAGCTTTACACAGTTAGGAACTACTTTGTAGCTTGATAATATAAATATGCTTTTAATACAAATTACGCATTTCAAGGATTTGTTACATTTTTCTAACCGCATTTACTTATACCTTGAAAATCTAAATGTCTAATTTTAAACAACTAGTGTTGCTCTTTGATGTCTGATATCATGAATAAATATAACAAAACCACAAATATAGCACGTTTGAATTACAATTTGAAACATA
Organism: Xylophagus ater; assembly: GCA_963422695.1. Taxonomy (NCBI): domain Eukaryota; kingdom Metazoa; phylum Arthropoda; class Insecta; order Diptera; family Xylophagidae; genus Xylophagus; species Xylophagus ater. The sequence continues at coordinate 41,735,961 of OY730478.1, forward strand.
AAAGTTTTATCTTGCCGGTTTCAAACCACTTTTGTAAAATTGATTACACGTTGACATTGGAAACTAAGTTGTATTTACAATTTTTATGGAAAAATTCAAAGTAAAAAATTATGTATTTTTTTTTTTATAAATTTTCTTTAATAGGGTAATGATACCAATCGTTAGCCATAGAAGAAAATTTTACATCTGATAGGGAGTGATTAATCATGAGGTTTAGGAAAATAATTGAAATAAAACACATAAAACTGAATATGATGGAGAAAATTTTATTATGAACCGAAAGAACAATCGATACCTTTTATTTTTTGAAGATTATGTCATTCAAATGTTAGATAGGTCCAATTTTGAACCACTTGTTCGAGCATTACGACTAGAATCTGGCCAATAGCGCTACTAATGTTTCCTTCCAATGCATCAATCGGTCAAGCGGGCGAATTCACCGGTCCAAAACGTGAAATCAGCTGCTCACTGAAATGATTTCGCAACATGCCCATTATTTTACTGGGCTCCCTTTTTGAAGCCAGATATCACCGACATTAAATCAAAAAAAATAAACAAACAGAAAAAACAAAAAACAAAAATAGTCACCCGCACACCCAGTTTTCCATAAAATGAACCTAAAAACATTTTCAATGTTAAAAACATCCTAAGTTTTTTCTTTTTCCGAATTTATTGGCCTTTAAATTTGTTAAATACGATTTCCATTTCTACCGCGACATGTTTAGCACACTGGAGATGTATCCAAAAATTAATATACGTTGAGAACGCTGTTTAGTGGTGTACTCTGTGGTACTCCACAATAGGTCAGTAATATGTTTTGATTTGAATTAAATTCTGAATATTGTTTTAAAGAAATTCTCTTTAAGTACAACTTATTTTTTACAAGCATTTTTCTTTATATTTTATTTTTGATGGGAAAAAAATTGTTGTAGGGCGTTTTTCCAAAAATAACCTTTTTCTCAGAAAATTTTTTTTTACAAAAATAGATTGAAATACGTGATGGGATGATTTGTTTTTGAATAATTTATAAATATTTAATTATAGGACAAGGGATTTACTCTAGTCCTTTTTGTAATTAAAAATTAATATACAAATTTTGTTTCGTTTATTACATTTGAGTTTTTTTTTTTTTTCGACAAAAGATCCTTTTAAATGGAAAACAAAAATTAACACTTCTTAATTAAAATTAATTTCAACAAATTTATGTTTGAGAATAACAGAAAAATAAATTTTCACTTATTGGGATTTAAGACATTACTACCGTCTATATCCGGAATGGCCCAACAAGTCGATCGAAGCAATTTTTGATAGACAAAAATTTTAGCTTCCACTTTCCTTCTTCCGAAATTAGTCTGGAATTCTTTAATGCAGGTATCTTTCGACCAAATTGAGAGAGATATGATTGTGGAGAAAAGTACTGGAAGTATTTCAAGTCTAACCCTGGAGGCAATCTCGACGGACGCAATGAACACGTGAATTGTCAAAAACGTTAGTGACGGTATAAATATTTTTGTGTAGGCAAACTCGACGCCGTTGATGAAATTTGTAATTTTTATTATTATTTGATATAATCTTTGTGTTATAAATTAAAATAGTTTTTTAAGTAATGTAAATTAATAAAAAAAACTAAAATACCGTTTTTAAATGGAGTTTTCATAAAATAATTCACACACAAAAAGTTTAAAATGACATTTGAACGCGTCCGTCACGTAAAAAGTTGAACACGAATCAACTTTACAACGTCTGAACCGTCGCGTCTAAGTCGAGATTGCCACCTCCCATACAATTCATATGAAATTAACTTTTATTTGACACTTCACGCGTCCGTCGCGTTCATTGCGTCGGTCGCGTCCGTCGAGATTGCCTCCAGGGTAAAAGAAGCAATCTTGTTATTCGGCTTACTTATTTTATAACATTCAATACATTTAGAATATTTACTTGCATACCGAGAGGAAAATTGATATTAGCGATTATCAATTTTCCTCTCGGTATGCAAGTATGTATTCTAAAAACGTTCACTAAATTTCGACACGCTTCTGTAGCATTTCTTCCTTGTTGGAACTTGTACAAAATACAGTGTTTCATTTAATAATGACATCAGACACCTTTGTTTCAGTTAATTAAGAAGCACACATGTGTATAAATGCAATGATAAAAGGAGACAGGCATATATGTATGTCTGAAATTAACACGTGCATCCGTATTAAAACTTGAAATGGCATTATCGGACAGTATAGTATTTTATTGTACACCTAATATAATGAAGTTGGCCACCGCTGGGCGATATGTTGGCCTGATGACAGATATCAAGACATCTTTTCAAAACTTTTTACGTTGTCTAATTGAAAAAGATTGTTTCAAAAAAAGGGAAATTAAGATATAAACAACGATTTATAATCAAAATAATAAAAAATAATTGCAATAATAATAATACATCACAATTGAAAGCCTAATTCAAAAACGGCCAATGTTTTATTGGGCGTTAATGTCGCAGTGAAAAAATAACGAAAAAAAAACAAGGTTCACTTATTGCTTTTGTGGTTGGGATTCTTTGAAAGTGACTTTCTGTTATGATTGCTTGACGACGACAGTTCATTTGTCGTTAATTTCGTTGGCAGTTTTCTTGTACAAAATAAATTACATTTGTTGTTGGTCATTATTTTGTTTTTTGGGTGTGTTTTTCACATTTAAAAGAATTGTGTAGGTGGTTCTTCATCAATGTCGCGATACATTCTCTTCCTTTACCATCTTAGTTTTTTTTTCTGATGTATGACCTTGCTTAATTTATTGTGATTATAAATTGATCGTTTTACTTAATTTTATGTTATATTTTTATAAATTCAAAATCTTGATGCTACGAAGATCTCCACTAATTTATAAGACCTATCTATTTTATATATTATTTTCTCAATATACATAAGTAACGCCGGTGGACTATTATTTTAATATATAACTTTTAAAAGTTATTCCGCATTCGATAATGGGGTCTACTCTACGATTTTCCTTGATATGTCTATCTTCCTTTTGAATATGTCACTCAATTTTGAATATCTCTCTTTTTAATCAATGCTTCCTCAAATTTCGGAAAAATGTTTTCAAATTTTGTAACAGCACCTATTTAGCTCCTTTTAAAATTACTCTGTGTAATGTAAGAAAATAAGCCAACATTACAGGAAATTACCTTGTAGAATACAAATTTAACGAAAAATAGTATTTTATGTGAAATTTAACGTAACATAACATAAAATATTAATACAGAATAGACCCCATTAACTCTTTTCTTTTATTTTTCTTTCAGGTAAGTCGAAGACTTCAAGGAAAATGCTTGCCACAATGATAGATGTCAAACTTAAGGTTTTCTATAGAATTTCAATAAAAAAAAAATTTCGTAGAGAAGAAACGTTTTACTCAATATTAAAACAAAATCCACACAACTTAGTTTAGTTATTAAAAGATTTTTATTAATATTTTTGTTCTATTCATCTCAATTTTTAAAAGAATTTTTCTTCTTTCTATAAAATGGACACGGTTCTAAATATCATTTCGTCCACAAGCATAAAACATATCAATAACTTGAACAACACGCCGCAAGTTTTGTTTTGTTTAATTTCTTTGTTGAAAAACATTCATCACATATATTTTTATTTTACTCTCAACCACAGGGGTACCAGCACGTAAGTTGTTTCATACCGTGTGTTTTGACTTTTCACAAAAATGGCAGCACATGTTGCAAATGTTTTTTTGGACGTGCATGAAACAGAATACATACTTTGATTGTTTGTAGATTAGTTTTCGACTGCGTATTCTTTAGATGAATTTTATTAGATAAAGTGTTGGTTTTTATTTTGACAGGAAAAGGGAGACAAGAAGTAAAAAATTTAATAGCATAAATGAAATAAAATAAAGTAAAATTAATAATTGTTAAGAAAAACTTGTACATTTTCTTTGAAATTCGAATGTTTCTAAACAGCCAATTACTTCAGACAGGTTAAATTTTTTATAAAAAATAATAATAATAATAATAATGAAATAATTCTCAGGGCCTTTATTTAGCCACAAATTAAAATTTTTGTATTATTTATAAAATAAATCTTACTCGCATGTTGAAAGTTCAAAATTTAAATTCATAGTACGCAAAATTCTTTACCCTTGTTTTTAATTATTACAAAAAATCATTTTAACACGTTAATTTATTCATTTTTTCCGTTATAAATTCAATTTTTAAATTAAAAACACATTTCACAGCTAGAGTTGCGGGATTCTACTATGTATTTGGTTGTGAAACAGAAACCGAAAGTCGTTTCACGATACGTGCTCTACTACTAAATCAAAATCGAAACAATTTTTGATTTGGTCGAAATACACCCTGTGAAACAATTTACGTGCTAGCACCCCAGGTTTCAAGGGAACAACAATAAGAAGTCACTATGAAAATACATGCTAAGACTGTTATTACCAAGTCAAGATATCATATTATGATAAAAAAAAATACAAGATATAAATGAAATTGAGATTACCTGTAGTGATGTGACGTGATAAATCAAAACATCGACCACAGGAGTCGAATGCTTAGGTTCTCTCTGTACAATCTTAAAATAATAATAAAATAATGAACCTGAAGTAGTGTGTGAATAAAAAACACAAAAAACAAGTGGATTTGATTGAATAAATAGGCTAGAAGACGCCTTTAGTCTTTATATACTGAAACTAATAATGATAAGTTATCAAAGTGTGATGCGAAAAGAAACAAAAATTTTCTTTAAGAACAAATTTTTGTATTGTTTACCTTGTTGCCCGCAGAAGAAAAAAAAATATTAAATATACAACAGTCTTTTATACTATAGTTTGGTTTGTAATCATTCTTTTTTTAAGAATCTTTCTCGGATAGTCTTGAATCTTGATACTAATGTATACATGTACGCATTTTTAAGTTTCGCTGAATTTTTAAGTTTAAGTTAATTTTTAAATTGATAAATAGTGTATGTATTGATCTTTTCTAAATATTCATAATATCAACCAGTTTTATTGAACTTGAACGTGTTCTGGTCATAATTTAGATAATTGCCAAAACTCGTTATAGATCAGAAATCATCAAAAGCACTAAAGTTTTTTTTTGGATATAAATGCAGATTTTTTTTTCGGTGTTATATGCCGCTGGCTTTGGTCATTATAAAGTTTGCAAAAAACAAAATTCTTTTTTTGCGGTATCCAGAATTCGTTCGGGAAGTTTTAAAATCGATTTGAGCTTAACATTCGATTTTAAGCCCTTTAGTATTAGAACATAACAAAAAAAAAGAATGCGCAAAGGAAACCATACCAATGAGTTTATACTTTTCTCTATTCCGGCCTGACCGCTATGGAGCTTTACTGACAATGTCATTGAATGCGCTCTCGTTTCAAAATCCGCTCATCCAGCTGTGCTTTCCCACTGTCCCGTTCACTCCTCTCATCTCGTATCCGTCCCATTTCCATCAGAATCCGGTACACAAATGTTTTTACTAAACGTATAGTGAATTAGTGGTGCCAAAGTAAATTTCGTTCGGAATCCATTCCCTGCCTGAAAGATAGACAAAAGTCATAGCTAATAATGGAAAATATTTTAATTAAAATAATGCAAAGTTTTCATTTAAAATAAACGTATTGGTTTTGATGAAAAATCTCATGTATCTCCTAATGCTATATATATGTATTCTTTATGCAAAAAATATTCGAATGTTCTTATTTTGGTATTTTCATTTCATGTAAATTGCATGTCAATATCAAGACATTTTCATCATAAATCTTTGTGCCGAGAAACAGCTTGAAAATTTGTTTTAAGTTATTATTTTGGATAAAATATTCATGAAAAAATATAGACATTTACATATTCCAATATTTTTAAGTCCTATGGTAGGCACTACCAGAGGATATATTGATTTTGTCACTAAGTGTGTAACGCATAGAAATAATCATAGGAGAGCGGTTTCAAGCCTATAGGTGTGTAGAGAATCAAAAAGTTCGTCCATTCGTCCGTGTATAAGATAACTCAAAAACGCGTTATCCGATTTTGATGAAATTTGCAATGTTAATTGTAGTTGGTTATTAATTATCTCGATTTAGTATTGCATTTCAGCAAAATCGGCTAAGGGAAAGCGAAGTTATAAAGCAGAAACCAGGATGACTAGAAAGTTTTGTGTTTTTTTTTGGTTTTTCACATGTAATTGGAAAATTTGTGCACCAATTTTATTGAATTTTTTTCCATACGTTGACTACATAGCTGTTTATCTGTCCCATTTCTGCCATCGGCCTATTTTTAGTTAATATATGCTTTTTTGTAATATTGGGTTAGGTATATTTAATCTTGTTTTGAATATTATTATGGATTATGTCCTCAAACCGAATAGCAAACAAAAAAAAAACTTAAACCTAAATAAAAATAACTATATTTAATTTAAATTGCTAAGATTTTAAAATTAATTTACCATTCGCAATTTTTAGCAGATTTACATCTAAAATCTCTTTAATCCGCCTACTTTCATATTTTTAATGCGTAATAAATGATTCAAGTTTAAAAAACCTCTTAAAAAAACTATGTATTCGAAATCCCAAATTCGAACAGTTCTGAAATGACTCAATTTTTTTTTCAAATTTTTAGTTACGTTTAAATATTTTCAAACAAGAAAATTACTAATTTTTTTTTAGAACATGTACAAAGATCTTTTTATGTAAGGTAAGCGGTCCAATTATCGACTTAGTACGTGTTATTGATCTTTATGATGTATAAATTCATATATTAGGAAAAATTATAGAAGTTACTCTTTTGCTTATTCTAATAAAGTTTTTCTGTGTTATGTTGCAATATGCTTAAAAAGCATTTCTAACAAAACGAGTCAAAACATTCTATAGGTGACTCAATAATAACGCAAAATAAACAAGAACATTATTTTTGTACGCTTTAGTAAAAGGTTTTTGTTTTTTAATAAAGCATGACAAGTTGCATAATCAGTTACGAATATAACTTTTGACTGATATATGCTTTGAACATTCCGAAGGCGGCGACGTCTTACTAACTGTTTAGCTTCTATTTGCTTGAAGGCACCTGTTCTGATTTTATGGTAAATCAACACCTCAGTTTGTAATTGCTTATTCCCACTTTGAAATTGTTTGTTGACCTTTTGCAATTGTTTATTCCCAATTTGAAGTTGAAAAGGTATAGTTTATAGTAATCACTTGTATGCATATATTATAAAAGGTATGAATTCCAAGATTCATATTTGAGAACGTAGACTCTACGTCGTACAGTCTCTGCTTTTGTACTTCGCTAAGGACACGGGAGCTTATATTATTTGATTGAAATATTGTGAAGTTAACACAATATTATAACAAAATGTATAAATAGAAACTACATTTCTAAAAGTTTCTAAAGTTTCTCGTTTCTTAAACTTTCCTTTTAGTTTAAGCTGTCGATAATTGGGAGACTTACTTTAGTATATTTTTAAAAATTTTCAAAACAAAGTTAATGTCTAAGAATATCTAAAAAGACCTAAAAATTTTCTTTTAAAACTAACCAAGGAAAAGTTGAATGAACTAAAATACAAAAAAATATATATAATAATTTAGAAATAAAATATATTAAAATATGAAAAAAATATGACAAATCTTGTTCTAAGTTAATGATTTAATTTTTTTTGCATGCGACATCATTTTCTTTTAATAACATTTTTTAGGTTACGTAAGGAAGAGACTATATCCATTAACAAACTAGTTTATAATCTTAGTATATTCTCAGGATATACACGGACAAAATGATATTTTATCAAGGGTTAGGTACTTGCGTCCGCTGTAATTTTTGATGTCAAATAACTTCAAATATAATAAGTTCAAAATAATAAAATTATCGTCTTATTTATCATAAAGAAAGTAGTAAAGTAATAATTTTTATTCTTAAAACCGTATATTGACTTAAAATGCGATATAAACTTTCTATATCCTTAATTTATTTCGAAATATATTTAGGAAGACACGAAAAAATAGTTCTTCAACATTATTCGTAAAGTTGTTTGTATTAGAGTGTGGTAATGTAAAAAAGCTTTTATATAATCTGAAATAATAAACATGTGTATGTGATAACCCTAACCTAGGCACATTAGTTGGGTTTAAAATTCCCACCACATTATCAACAATATTACACAAACATTGAAAATATATTTCACCACGACCTTAACTGTGGTACTACCGCACTATACTACAAAGTAGGCATAGATATTTACCATAAGTATATACACACATTCGAAGAAAAGTCCACCAAAGTCACTCTCTTTGCAAAGAAGAAAAAAATGGGTGGATAAAATTGGGTTGTGTTATATTATTATAAATGGTGCATGAGTCAAGGACGCACAGTGCCCTGACAAATTTTCATTTTATATACCCAAAAATACATGCATGGAAATGTTTAAATGTATTTCCAGTTTTCCTGCTCCTTGCGTATTTTTCCAAGTTACTTACAATTTCTCTTGGCATGTTCTAATAAAAAACAAGCTATAGTGCAAACCACTATTGAAACTTCTATACATATGTCCAAATCAATTTACTTTTCAAAAAACTTTCTAAAAAAAAAACTATAAAATATGAAAATTTGTCACCTTTTCGTCTTTTTATATTGTTGCTTAATCCTGATACGAAATTATCAGAAAATTCCATCAAATCAGTGCTTATCAACTGGATATATCTCATTTAATACTTTTCGTCTATTTTTAAAAAGTACCGCATTCGGTTCTTCAAAATAGAGTTTTACTTAATATCCTGAATTTTAATTTGAACCAATTATCAGAAAATTCAGAGTAATTAATTTGACATATCATTTCATCTTTTTCGTCCTTCATTCGGTGCTTATTAGATCAAACCTGATTTCATAAATATTACTTGAAGATTTGCTTCTGCCGAAATGACTTCCTTCTACAGGAAGACTCGTATCCTTCCTTAGATCCTGGCGAGCAGCAACCGACATCTTGTTCTACGTATAGCCAACGAACTCGCCAAATTTCACTAAAAACGGGTAATACGGTAATGGTCAGTTATCCAAACTACAATTTATGAAGATAATATTTAAGGAAACTTCAGAAATCGTTTCATTTCATACAAAAAATCCGAATTTTGTTAGGTAGTTTTACCCGTAGTTGTAATCGGATTCTACTGATTTTCCGACACAATTGTTCTTTCACTAAAGAAATATCCTGTACCAAATTTCATTGAAGTCGATCCATAAATAAGGTTACAGTACCCTGTAATTTAAAACCACAAAAAACCGAACTTTTGTTTATCAGCTACCCGAAGTTTTAGACCGATCGAATCCAACTTCTGATAGAATGGTTCTGAAGTGGACAAAACCGATCCTACCAATTTTTGTTCAAACTAGCTTCAAAAAAATGGCCGCTAGACATTGGAGATTGCAAAGGATTTAGAATCTTCTAACTAAAACGTGGAGATTTGCAACATGATTTCGAACATGATATATCTTTTTATAGAAGTTAAATATAAGTATTGGCAGAGGAGAGTCTATCTAGAGATTATGGAACTCATTTTCCTAGTAAAAAGGGAAAAATCGTTGAAATTTAAATTAAGTACCATGGTAAATAAAAAGTTAATATGATGCCAGTTTCTGGTGGATTTTTGTTGATGTATGCGTAATTTTAAAAAAGGATTCTCTGTAAATCTGCAGCAGTATTCTGTAGGGTTAGTGACAATCGATTTTCGCTTAAATACATCACGTAAGACAATTTATCACTGGGAAGTGATCAATTTGGAGTGACAGCTATTGGTTTGACACTCTAAGATATTGTTTAAATTTAGCGCCTTATTTTGAAGTCATCAGGTTTAAATCACTAACACCTTTCAGAATGCAACTACTGAATTTGTATATTTTTCGAAAAATATTTAATTTATTTAAGAAAAAATAATAAATAGAGCTATTATGTTACGTATGTAAGGCAAAGAAAAGTAGAGGGAAAGTGAAGAACCGAGACCTGGTTTCGAACCAGGGTCTCATCAGTCTCATGAGGCGAGGTCGAGGTCTTAACCAACTAGACCATTCTACACTGTCTCTACCAGTCTGTTCATTTGCCTTTTTCTCTACTAACAACAGTATTATTCAAATCATTACAATTGTTTTTGTCAAACCTCTCAATTGTTTTATCAAATTCAGTTTTATCCTATTTTTAACTCTTACACGTATATTGATTGTATAGTATATATGGGTAACAGGTATTAATAAAATTTATAAAATGCAAAGCGCTGCTTTCTAATTGGAAGTACTTTCTTCGAAATTCGAAATTTTGACTAGCAACAGGGTTTCATAAGAAAAAACCAACAAAAATTTGTTTTCAAGTAAAATTTTTTTTTACAAATGACGACAACATTTGTTTGTTATTTATCACTCCAACCAAACCGTTCTGTTCCCCTCACTCAAACCAAATCCTAAACGCGAATTCAATACCTAAAGAAAATACAATATTTAAAAAAAAAAATTCTAAAGATTCTGCTAAGGGTTTTCTATTTTTGTGAAAAAAAGAAAAGCTTCTAACCTTGAACGTGACATTGATAAAAGTCCTAAAAGTTTTTGCCATATCGAATTTAGATAAACAACAAAATTGAAAGGATAACATACATCTACAAATATTGAATTTTCGAAAAATACCCATCAGACAAAATGATTCGTAATTTATTTCGTTTACATGATCTACTTGAAGTCGAATTCAATCCGAAAATCGTCCATGTAAACCCGGATCGTCTTCAATAGCACTAGGAAAATTTAAAATGGAGTATGAACAGAGACAAAACATAACCTAAAAAAGAAAAATTTATTTGTAAGCGTCTATGAACTTGATGTTAATTTGAAGTCGATTTCAATTCGGTAAAACTAAAAAATGTGGGTTGGAGTTTCAAGTCGATCTCAAGTCAATTCTGAAGTCTCCATGTAAACGATGTAATTGATTCACCGGAAATTCATAAAATAATCATGTAACGGAATTAAGTTTGCTGGCAAATCGTAAAAGTGAAAACTATTTATCAAACCATTCGTAGATACCAGTTTTATACAAACGCGTTAAGAATTTGTTTATTCTTCGCAGTTAAGTACGGTCCAAACGCTCAGTCTTCTTGCACAGTCGTAGTTTGCGCAGTTTTTCTGTGGGAGAGTCCGCGCAAATTTTGTGTCCACACGATACCGTCTTTTCCATATTTTTATTTTCTTTGGAACATCTTAATGTCAAGATATTGTGCTTAGAACTTTTAATAATGAATAGTTTAAGCTTAACTACTCTAAAAAGTCTCTTGAAGACATTTTCGAGCCTTTTGCCTTTCGCAATTGCATGAAAACTGTGTAAAATAATGAGTTTTCGTCCACACGCTACGATTTGCATGCACTTACCACAGTTATTTTTCAGACACGATCTGAAATCGCACAAGGCGCACTTTTGCCTGCGCAAACGAACTGTGACTTGTCCAGACACTCAGTTTTGCATGCGCAAATCTGATTTGCGCAGGCAAAACTGAGTAAAAAACTGTGCGTTTGGACGCCTCTTAAGACACGAAATTTGATGAAATTGGTGTGACAGTTATAGTTAGTATATTATTCCTTTGTCGTACTTAGATAACTTTCGGCTTTTCTTCGCTTTTTACAAGCGGTCGACAAATGATTTGTTGGGTATAGATAAATAAATTCGATGACATTCACTATGTTTACATCGGTTACCTATCTAAAACCTACTTAACTAGCAATATATTTAGGTAGCTAAAGTTTAGGTAAAAAACCATGTCAGTTTCGTGTTACCGAAATTTGACATGTTATTATGATTTAAGAAAATTCAAAATGGCGCTATCCGTCCATAAATATTTTCATAAATATTTAGGTAGGTGTTAGTGATGGTGCCGTTTATATTGATGTTTTAGATAAATGTCATCACTTAGGTAGGTTTTAGGAAAAGGATGTAAACAAAGTGATTGACATCGTATTATTATTATATCTATCAATAGCCCAGAACTAGAACTATATATAATAATTTTCTATCCGTGGTGTTTTTTTTTTTTTTCTTATATTGGTGGATAAAAGGAAAAATTGGTATTTGATGCTTTAATTGAAAACGCCTACACTAAACAAGGATCAGGATATACCATTTTCTCGTATAACAATAATGTTGCTGTGGTGGTGGTGGTGGTGTGGTGTGCTTTGAATTTTGAATAAAGTTGGTAACAACACTTTCCGAAATTTTGTTTATTTTCATGTCTAGATGAAAATTTAATACCGAAGAAAATTCGTGATTTGACATAAACACTTTTAATTTTTTTTCTTTTTTGTTCAGTTTTTGTCAATGATGGTCGATTCCTGTAGGAAGGGTGGGTGGTTTCTTGTTGGCCTTCATTCTGGTGAATGAACTTGAAATATATCAAAAAAAGAAAATTCGTGTTACTTATAGAGAAAGGGATAGCAGCAGTACCTATTTCGAGTTGTTTTCGAAAAAGAAAAATGTATACATATATAGGAAATTTTATTAAATCAGTCTTTTTGTTTTTTGTTTTTTGTTTTTTTAATAGAACAGCAAACAATTTGTTTATTTGGAAAAAAAATATCAGAATTTAACATTTTTCCTTCATTTTTACTTCAAAATGCGGGTTCATTTTTTTTTTTTTTTTTTTTTTATAGAAAATCATATCTATTCCATTCTCTGTGCTATGAATAAAGTGATGCCCATTTCAAGGCCATTTTTATGGCAGGAAAGATTGGTTTTCATAAATATTATCTTCTTAAAAACATTTCTTTAGAATTCATGCAAATGTGTCGTCGTAAGTATATTGCGTGCAATGACAATGGCTAACCAACCATCCAAGAATCAACCAGAAAGTCATGAAAAGTTTTCTATATTCTCTGAAAACAAATTATAGATTATATTACATATATATAAACATTATTTTCTACTCATAGTTACAGCCATTAAAAAAATAGTCTCTTATGTAGTATGTATGTATGTACTACTGCTTTAGCAACATATTGCAGTACTTTCTGTGAACGTGGACTTCAACAAAATATAGCAGGAGGGTTGTCATGCATATCTCCGTAACTCAATTCTTTCATTCCTTTCTCTATGATTATGCCCTATGGTAGATACTACCAGAGAGTATATTAGTTTTGTCACTAAGTGTGTAACACATCGAAATAATTCTTTTAGAAAGGTTTTCAAGGGTATGGTTATGTAGGGAATCAAAAGTTATATCGATTTATGCATGTCCGTCTGTCCCTATCCAAGATAACTGAAATTTAGAATATGAGTTGGTTATTCCTTAACTGGATTTGGTATGGAATTTCAGCAAAATCGACCGAGGGAGAGCGAAGTTATTAAGCAAAACCCAGGGTGACCAGAAAGTTTTGTCGTTATTTTTTATATGGTTTTGCGGATTTAATTGGACAATTTGTCAAGCAATTTTGTTTAAATTAATTATATTCGTTAACTACATAAGTAGATAATAGCATGGTGACTTTTAGTAAATTCAGTCCAAGGATAGTGGAGAAATAAATAATCTTAGGAGAAATTAAGGTTGTTCATAAAGTTTTATTTCTTCTTCTTCTTCTGTTGCCGATCCACTACTGGATGTTAAGCGGTCACTTTATACACATGTTATTGTAAGCTTGTAATGATATTGGCGTACTCTTCTCTGCTTCTTGCACTGTGAAAAAAGTTTTATTTATGTACTTTAAAAACGAATGCACCGATTTGAATAAAATTTGTAGATTAGATTTGTGTTATTAGAGTCGAGGCTACCTGCAAATTTTGAATAGAGAAAACATAGTTATGAAGAAAATACCTTGAAATATGTATTGTTAGTTTTGGCAGTTTTTCTGTCCTATTTTTGCCATAGGGCATCAAAAAATCGGCTATAGGCCGATTTTCAATTACTATATGTTTTGTTTTTGTTTCCGTGAATATTTTTAGAGGTAACCCATTCTTTTGTAAATCGTGGTGTATCTATAGAGATAGACAATTGCACAAGGATACAAGGATATATATGTATGATTTTCAACGGAAAGGGAATACTCCTTTTATAGATAGTTGTATTTCTACACTATCATTTTTATGTTTCTTGTATTCTCATACTCGTATATGTAAGAGAAAGAGTTCTAAGGAAATGTATTCATAAATTCTTAAGAATTTTCTAAAGGCTAAAGTGTTCAACTTCAACTTGAAAATTATATCATGGTATTATATAGTAGTTGCGCGAATGTGCGACTTTATCCCTATTTATTTTCATTATATTGTGCTATATTTGCAAAAAAAAGGAAAACTTTATTGATGTTTTGCTGCAGTCGCTTTTTTGTTGCAATATGTACACAACTAAAGGCTGCAGCCTTTGTTGCTACCACATCACTAATTTATTTTATATTGAAAAAAAGAAAAAATCAATAGATTGGTTTTGTTTTTCTGTGTCTTATATATGTTAATGAGGGTAAGAGAGAGTGATGTACGGTATACTCTTATTCAACTTCGTAAGCTAGAAAAAAAACTGAAGGCATTTAGCAACTATTCGTTCATCATATCCCTTCTTTTATATACTTTTTTTTATTCTATAAGTCTTTTATGATAACAACAGTGTCAGTTTTAAGATTATTTTTTTTTTAAAGGACATTAAACTTTAGTGAAGTACCTTCTTGTGGGCTTCTATTTGAAATTTCTTTAACTATACCATACTATTCTTAATTAGAAAAAAATGCTAAATAAAACTAAAGAAAAACGCGACTATAAAAAAATCTATTTTTAAACAATTGTTGAAGCATAGAGATCATAGAGATACTTTAACTGGAGATTTCATTTCCCTCGTTTTCATACAAAATTATGCAGGAGAAATGGTCACTATTTTATCTTCTCGCTCGCTTACACCAAACAATTTAAGCCCAAGTTTTCCAAGTTTCGGAGATAAAAATGACTCGTCGCCCCGCTTTACTAATGCGATATAATAATTTAACTTGGTTTTCTCTCAGTTAGAATTGTGTTGAAGATATTCTCTATTTAATTCAAGGCTGTCCAACCCGCGGCCCGCGGGCCGCATGCGGCCCAAGCCAAGTATCAATGCGGCCCGAAAATATTCAAAGTTACTGAAGCATGTTCATTTTTCTGAGGAATGATTTGTGTGTTTCACGCTCTCGTGCTAAAGCTGCCAAGTGACAAGCAACAGAAACAGGAAAGCTCTTTCGTTATGTAGTAAATTCTCTTTCTGTTGGCATTTCTCGCTCAGCTACACAGTTCTGTTGTTTATCACCTGGTGGCTTAAGTGAAGAATGAAACATACTAAGTGTAAAATTAAAACCAACATGTTGGATGAACACCTTGAGAATTGCCTGAGAATTGCAACCACGTCAATCGAACCAGATATTGACGGTTTAGTTTCTCAACTTCAATGCCAAGCATCACATTCATTTTATGATATGGATTTATACATAGTAATATACTTGTGGCTCAAAACACCATGTCTTCTTCCAATGCGGCCCAGGGAAACGAAAAGGTTGGACACCCTTGATTTAATTCATTCTTTCTTCAATAAAATATTTTTACGGGACTATAAAGTTATTTCCAAATATAAAGGATGATCCAACTTCAGTGTCCGAACTTTAAAACAAAATAAAACGCACACATTTAACGAAATATACTTATTTTATTTTGTTAATCACAAATGTTATGTATTTCATTAATTATGAAAAATAATATCGATTAAATGCCCGCCTCCGGATCTTCTGTAGTAGACGATCCTTTCGAGGTAATTGCGCACTAAACAGTCAATTTTTTGCAATTTATTTCTCTTTTTCCAACATGTGTAAAACACATTATGCACGTTTGGTGGATATTTACCAGCATTGAATATTTTGAGTTTTGTTTTTTGTTGTTGGTATCAATCTTCAAATTGGGTTCAATCGGCCAAACATTGCTTAGTTTGTTAATAATATTGTCGATTGCTGTAACGTTTTGTAGCAGATATTGTAAATTTCCCGAAGCGGTTTTTTGTGGTATTGATACAGTTTAGCTCTGTTTTTTTTGGGAATGGTATCAGCGCTCACCATTTATTTTAATATGTGCTTATTTAGCGACGGATAATATCGGGCGTTAAATATGCGATGGATAATAGACATGTACTAAGTACTATCTACCAGATGGTAGATGGCGCAAATCAAAGCCTTCTTTTGTTCCGCCAAGTTATATCAGTAGTACCAACATCCGAAATTAAATGTTATAAGAACATTGATTTATTGAAGCAGTTATAGACTCATATTTGCCCGATACTTTCAATTTGAAAATCATTTTAACTAACTGAAATCATAATAACTACATCTTATTTGAAGGTGTTTTGATATTTATGCTAATCAAAAAAAATCAATATCTAATTTTTTCACCCACATTCATATTAAACAAATTCCATGTATAATTTTATTTTATGTTTTCCGCATAATTGAAATTAATTGCGTTGTATTTTTAACTGAAACAATAAAAATTCTTTTTTTCATATATTAGTAATTCTTTTTTTGTATAAAAGGAAATATTTTGTTTATTAATTCTTTTCTCGTCTAGCATTTAGAATTTCTTTTAAGTTGCTAATTAGATGTGAAAAACTATGCAAATTACGACAAAATTGATTGACAATGAAAAAACAAAAATCGCGAAGGTGATTGAATTTAAAAATAATCACTGAAGAAAAATATTGAGTTGTGTAAACTCAAAACGAAATCATTTCCATCTCTTGTCTCTTGATATTTATAAAAGTTTAAATATGGATAGTAATAGCCAGTTTTTCAGTTAAACTTTGACGTTTAACTTTGAGATTAAAAAATTTTGAGTTTTACAGTTCGAGTTTAACCTGTGTAGCCCGATTGAAATTCAGTTAAACCTAATCGGTCGATGTACAGGGTTTAAACCATTTTTTTTTTGATTAACCAATCAAAATACAGGAAAAGAAGATAAAATAAATGTCAATAATTATTTGAATTTAAATGCATTGAAATTTAGATTTTAAAAACAATGATTCTTAATATTTATTTATTATTTAGAGTCTATTTTTTCTAAAATTCAATATTCAACAAATTAGGGAAAAAATTTAATATTTTTATAATGAACATGAAACAACAATTATGGCAACCTTTCAACTTTTAGGTTATGTAAACGAAAAATACGTATTCGGTTTAATCTACGATTTTAATCCTGGTACTTGGGTTAAGGTTATCTTAAATTTAACTGTTCACTGAAAAACCATGCCATAAGCGTGCGTTTTCTTCTGTTAAAGTAATAAAGTAAATTTGTGGACTATTTAGTTTGTAATATTTAATCTAATTTTTAAAATTGTTCCAAAAAGCATTTTATAAAGGATTTATTTGTATTGTTTTACAGGACGGGAAGATCTTTCACCTTCAAGTAGTTTAAATGGTTACTCAACAAATGATGGTTGCGATTCGAAAAAGGGTAAAAAAGGTCCAGCACCACGCCTTCAAGAAGAATTATGTTTGGTTTGTGGTGATCGAGCATCCGGTTATCATTACAATGCACTCACATGTGAAGGTTGTAAAGGTTTTTTTAGACGAAGTGTTACAAAAAATGCTGTATATTGTTGTAAGTTTGGTCATGCCTGTGAAATGGATATGTATATGCGGCGAAAATGTCAAGAATGCCGTTTAAAAAAATGTTTAGCCGTTGGTATGAGACCGGAATGTGTTGTGCCCGAAAATCAATGTGCTATGAAGAGAAAAGAAAAAAAAGCACAAAAAGAAAAGGATAAACAACAAATATCACCAGCCGTTAGTACAACAGATACGGTACGAAACGAGGTGCTACAATTAATGAATTGTGAAATACCACCACATGCAGCATGTGCGGTAAGATTAAAATTAATTAATAATTTAATTTATTAAAAACTTGAAAAATTTAAATCTGTTTTCTTTTTTTCTTTCTAATAGCAATTACTGCCTGAAAAGCTTTTAGCTGAGAATCGAGCTAGAAATATATCTCCATTAACTTTTAATCAATTAGCAGTTATTTATAAACTAATCTGGTATCAAGATGGTTATGAACAACCATCTGAAGAGGATCTCAAAAGAATAATGATTGTAAGAATTGAATGAGAGAGTAAATTCAAGAATTCAATTAATTTGGGCGGCATATTTAAATACTCAACTATTTTAAAATTGATTTTAAATGGCAATAGATAAATATTAAAAGCCCATACTGAATTCTTGTGTTCACCTTAAGTTGCTCCCAACTTAACATCTTATAGTTTCGAATTTTTTTTTAATTGGTTCCAATTTGTTTGTTTTTTTTAATTTAAGAGTTCACCAGATGAAAATGAAAGCCAACATGACATCAGTTTTAGACATATTACCGAGATCACAATCCTTACAGTACAATTAATAGTCGAATTCGCTAAAGGATTGCCGGCTTTTACCAAAATTCCACAAGAGGACCAAATTACCTTACTGAAGGTAAGATAATATTTTTGTTTTAAAATTTTTTTTAAAATCAAATTAATGTGGAATGTTTTCGCTTTTTAATTTTCTAGGCCTGTTCAAGTGAAGTAATGATGTTACGTATGGCACGCCGTTACGATGCTGAATCAGATTCAATATTTTTTGCAAATAATCGTTCGTATACAAGAGATTCATATAAAATGGCTGGTATGGCAGATAATATTGAAGATCTATTACATTTTTGTCGGCAAATGTACTCAATGGCTGTTGATAATGTTGAATATGCCCTATTAACAGCTATTGTTATATTTTCGGATAGGCCCGGATTAGAGGAAGCTGAACTAGTCGAGGCAATACAAAGTTACTATATTGATACATTAAAAGTGTACATATTAAATCGTCATGGTGGTGACTCAAAATGCTTAGTATTTTTCGCTAAATTATTATCAATATTAACCGAATTACGAACATTGGGTAATCAAAATGCTGAAATGTGTTTTTCATTGAAATTGAAAAATCGTAAATTACCACGATTTCTGGAAGAAATATGGGATGTACATGCAATACCACCATCAGTACAATCGCATCTTCAAGCAACACAAGCGGCTCTGAATGGTGATAGTAGTAGTGGAGGTGTGGGCGATTGTAGTGGCGGCAATTCTGATATAGTAATTGGCGGAAATAGTAGCGGTATAGGTGTAACAAATACACCTACAAATACCGCATAGCAATAGTAGTAGCAAGGCTCTAATAAGTTTTAAATTTAAGATTTCGTTAATTATAAATAAATTAAAAACATATACATATATATAAATATATATATAAATGTAATTAAAGTGAATTAATTATAATAATTAAGATAATAACAAAAAAAAAAAAAACACTCTTTGGAATACTATTTCATATAAATTTTTAATAATTTTGAAACAAAGTTTTCTTTGCTTTATTAATCAATTATAATAATAATAATATTATTATTAATTTGTTTAGTAAAAAAAAAAAAAAAAACCATTTCACGTAAAAAGATAAGTAAAAGACGATTTTTTTTTTTTTTTTTTGGAAACAAAAAATGTAAGAAATGACAGCAAATTAAAAAAAAAAAAAATGTTAAATTATATAAAAACATTAATAAAGAAAAAAAAAAAAAAGTATAGCAAAGAAGTATAAAATTATTATTATTATTGTGAATGTTAATTATAAAAAAAATATCTTTTTTAATTATTAATTATTTTGTAAAGTCTAAAAAAATTGTTGTTTTTTTCTATTTTCTAATCTCTTTTTTTTTTTTCAAAAATTTTTAATAATTATAAACAAAAAAATCGTAATTTGAACTTTTTCCAAGTTTTTGTTTCATAATTAAAAAAATATAAAAAAATTTTTTTTTAATATGAAGAAATAATATTTAAAAAATTAAAAATAAAAGATGAGGAGATCCTAATATATCGAAGAAATTAAAAATTGAAAAATATTTGCTGTTTCGCTGCTGTGTTATTTCCTTTTTTTCATTTTATACTTTTAGTTTATGAAAATTAACCCTTTGTGGGCTTGATTTTGATGAAATTGAATAATTAAATAGCATATATTAAAATAGTCGTAACAAGATCAATCTGAATATCAGAAAATTAAAAAATAAACTTTTTATATTCTTTGATTCTATTTGGTGCGGTTTCGACCACAAAATAGAAAATGGCAAGGCGTTTAAGAACAGCGGCGAAGTCTTATATAATATCTATAAAGACTCAACATTTTGTTTATGATAATTCACCATTTTTTGTTCACTTTTCTCTCTTTTTTTTTTTTAGTATAATTTTGCTTCATTAGAACGGCGAAATGTTGTGTGCCCATCTATCGGTGAAAAAATAATGTAAATTATAGAAATATGAATGAAAGAATATAGAGATTACGACAACTCATATTTCAAATAGGTTTTTTCTTCGCAACTACGTCATTCGTGACCCGAAATGCATTGTTCGTGTGAAAAATCATTATTATATATGAATGAAATAGGGGTCGCATATGATGTCATAAAAATATGAAAATAAATATTCAAAATGGCCGACATACATACGGAGTAATTTTGTATTCTTTCATTAATGGAGACCAACTGTTTTAGTTTTGTTTTGAATTTAAAATTTTGAAAAAAAAAACAGTTATTGAAATAATTTTGATAGTTCACATGTTTTTTTTATTTTATATATAAATTATAAAAAGGACAATAGCGAATAATTATTTATATTTGTTTTAATAATTGCATTAAATTTTCTGCGCTAGTAATGTTCATTTGTTTGTTATTCGTATGTTTGCATCCATAAATAAAAAAATATGCAGGGTGACCCAACTTCAGTTTCCGAACTTTAAAACAAAATAAAACACACAAATTTAATGAATATACTTATTTTATTTTTTTTATGTATTTTATTAATTATGAAAGATAATATCAATTAAATGGCCGTCTCCGGAACTTGTTTAGTAGTAGCCGATCTTTTTGAGGTAATTGTCGATGACTTTTTCATAAATTTCGTTCGGTCGGGATCTCAGCTAAAACTTGGCGGATGTTTTTTAGGTGCTCCAACATTTCGGGTTTTTTTGGCGTCGACACGACTTTTAATATATTCCCACAAAAAGAAATCAAACGGCGTTAAGTCGCATGATCTTGACGGCCAGTTGACGCCACCAAAACGTGAAATAATGCGACCTGGGAAATTTTCACGCAAAACATCCAACGTTGCACCCGCTGTGTGGCAATTTGCGCTGTCTTGTTGGAACCACATGTCTTCCACATCAATATCTTCGATTTCGTGCCAGGAATAATCGGTTATCATCCGCCTATATCGCTCACCATTAACTGTTACAGTCTGACTCTGATCATTTTGAAAAAAGTAAGGCCGAATGACGCCGCCTGACCACAATGCCCACAAAATAGTCACTTTTTGGCGATGTAATGGTGTCTCATGAATCTCATGAGGATTTTCATCTCCCCATATACGGCAATTTTGCTTATTTAACACACCCAGAGAGGTAGAAAAGTGCCGCATCAGAGAAGATTTTCTTTGAAAAATCAGAATTGTTGAACAATTTTAACGCCTTGAGGGGTGGTTAAGCGATCCATTTCGTAAGTGTGTTGTTGGAAACTGACATTTAACACTTTGAAAAATAAGTGTTTATCGACAGTTGCCTGATTTACAGTGCTGCCAACATAAGAAACTCAAATTGGATCACCCTATATAGATTACGCTTTCTCATATTTCAAATTAGTTTTTTCTGCGCACCTACGTCATTCGAGACTTGAAATACATTGTTTATGTGAGAAGTCACAATTATTTATTTGCAAGGAAGTCGACATGCCATGATGTCATAAAAGTATGAAAATAAATATTCAAAATGGCTGACATGCGTAGCGCGTAATCTATATATTCTTTTATTCATTGTTTGTGTATCTATAATTCTCGAAAGTGTTTAAACAAAATAAAATAGATTCTATTCATCCTCAGTACTTTTCTTATTAAAAATTACATGAAATAATTAAATTCAATTTTAAATACGATATCAAAATCTATTAAAATAAAATGAAAAAAGGAAATTAACATTCATTAAAAAAAAAAAAAAATCTAAATTAAAAAAATTAGGCTCCTTATCAATTGGGCTGTGACTTGTTATTAGGAAGCTAATTAATTAGAGATTTTACATAAAAACTTAAGGAAATATAATTAATTATATTCTATATATATATATATATAAAGAATGAGAAAGAAAATAGTTAATAATGTGTGAAAGAAATGGTATAAAGAACATACAAAAAGTGTGAAAGAGAAAAATGTTTGAGATTATATTAAATGGAATGCCTGTAAAACAAAAACTACAAAAAAAAAAAATATATATAAATATATATAAAAAATATGTACAATATTTAAGATATTAAAAATATATTTAAATTAAAGTTTTTTTTGAATAGAATCGAAAGAAACAAAGATAAATTATATATTGTAATAAAAAAAAAAAAAACGGTAATAGATTGTGTAAAAAGAAGATACTTTTTATTAATTGAAATAAAATTCACACACACACACACACCTAATAAAAATATAATAACAAATTTTAATTATTATAAAATTTGAAGAAAAATAAAAATGAATCAATTAAAATTTAGCTAGAAAACCATAAAATTTTCAAGAAAATATTACCAAAATTTAAATGTAAAACCAGTCACACACTTATATTGCGTATAAGCCAAGTGTGGAAGGTATTTAAATTTATTGACAATTTTCATCTTAGTTTTTTTTTTTATTCTTTGACATAACTAAGCTTAAAAGTGATGAAAAAAGAACGAAGAAGAAGACCATAGAGTCTCTCCTCTTCACTAAAGTCTATGAATTTTTGCCTTTTAAAAATCCTTTCAAGCAAAACCCAAAATTTCAAATTTCTTTTGTAATTTTTTGATACTCGTGTATTTAATTTTTTTTGCTCATTTTTAAAGTTTTAATTTAAATTTGAACAGATTCCCGAAAAGGAAAGCTCTACAATTAAAAATAATTTGTCAAAGAAAAAAACCAAATTAAAATCTTTGTAAAACTTGATTATGTTTAAACTTTTAAGCTTTTTTTATGCCCTATGATAGAGATACTACCAGAGGTTACAATATATTAGTTTCGACTCTACATTTTTAACGCATGGAAATATTAATTAGCGTGAAAATATCTGTGATTTTAGAGAAAATTCGCAGAAAGAGAAACATGGGACTTTTCAGTAATGCCGAAATTACAGTTTTGCCGCAATTATGCAGTAGTTCGACCGCAGTTCATGAAAAACTACAATGTCTTCATCCCGCATTTCTGAACAGATTCATGCAATTAATGTCAAATTTTAACCTTATCTCAAGAATTCGTTCTGGGCTGCGTTCACTCATCAATTAAAGGCGGGTTTGTTCACTATTGATCAAATCTGTGATTAGGTAATCACAGATTTTGCTTAATCCATGATTATGAATCTGTGGTTAACGAAATGCGTTTGTTCACATTTTTTTCACCTTGGTAACCAAACCATGGATTTTTCCATTTTTCCAATGGTTTTCCAATGTTTTCCAATGCAACTGTCAAATTGTAATTCATGGTTAATTTAAATTTTTGAATTTTTAAATAATTGATTTCGGTAATTATTTAAAATGTTTTTATTATTTATTAATTATTTTGAGTAAATTTAATATAAATTTGAATTTGTGAAATAAAATTGTTTACATATTTCATAAAATGTTCATGATATAGTTTTTGCATGAAAATGAAATGAAAGGACACAAGGAGACACGAAATAATCTTTTTTAATTGAGTGCATTATTCATTATATTCATTTTCTAAACACATTCATGGGCAGCAAATCTGGATAATATGTGAAAAGTATATAAAAGGGATTTCGAACCCAAAAATCTGTGTCGAATGATTAATGACTTGTTAGAATTTGCGATTTGCTGAATATCGCGAAATTGTTTCTGATTTATTTATTTCGGTTATATTCTTATTGATTAGACAATATGAATCCAATTTTATGAATTTAATAGTACTTATTTAAAACAATAAAAAAAATTAAATTAACTTAAAAAATTTTCAATCATATCATCGGTATTTTAACAATAATTTGTCGAAAATTCAATATCAAGTCGAATTTTCGAGGCTTCGTATAGAAAGGACATAATTAATAATAATAATTGCACTCCATTTCTTGCTATTTTATTATTATTAATTTTGTATCACCCAATATTTTCACTGAATGTTGTTATATGAATGTCAAAATGCAATGTCAAAATACAATGTCAAAAGTAAAACGCAGTGTGAAAATCAAGCATGAACAAACGAAATTCCAGTAAATCATGGGTTAAATGGCGTTAATCATGGAAAATCGGCTGATTAACGAAATCATGGATTAACTAACCAAACCATGGATTCTCTGATTAAAATTTTGGTGAACAAACGTAATCTATGATTAACCACTGGAATAATCATGGATTACACTTTTGCGTTCACTGGTCAACTTTTTTGACTACGATGACGTCATTACACCGACACTATCGTTCACTGGTTTACATCGACGTCGATTTTAGTAACTTTTTTCGACCAATGTCATGGGGCGTAGTTGATTATTGCTTTTCTATTTCGTCAGTTAGATTTTGAACTCAAAACAAATTTGTATGAATTCAGTATTTTTTTTTATTATTTGGGAATTTATAGAAAAGTTTTAATTTTAGTAATAAGTTTATATTTAATTTGTTGAAATATATTCGGAAAAAATTAAAATTGTTAAAAAAGTGTGAAACCATAAAATATGCTTTTTATATAAATATTTATTACTAAATTAAATATTCATGAAAGTAATTTTAATAATTACAGTACATTAATTAACCTATAAATGCGTATTTTCTCCAATTGACATTTCGAAATGACACTAATTGACTACGACTACGACTACGATCGTTCACTCGCAAACAACTTACATTTTTCGATACCGGCTTTTTTGACATTAACTTACACCGGTGTGATCGAGTGAACGGAACCCTAATAAATCTGGTAAATTTATCAACAGTATTCAGAAAACTAAATGACACAAAATTTGTGTCTCTTCTTATGTATAAGTCGCATGTGAAAATGTTATACTGCAAAATATGCTGTATTTCTGCAACTTGAAGGCATTTTAGAACAGACGACGATTCTGCAGGACTTGTTTCGGTGAACACATGCTATGCACATAGTGGGAAAATTATGTATTCCTGAAAAGGCCCTATTAGTTTTGGTTGTATTTTTCTAAGAGTTAATTCATTTAGCTAGAGACTTGTTAAGACTCCCATTTCTACTATAGAGCATAAAGAAATTCATGACTATAGGCCAGTTTTTAGTTTGTTAATGTTTTGGCATTAGTTTTTACATTTATTAAATTAAATAAAACAAAAAATTATTCTAAATCAAATAAGATGAATTGTCAGAGAGAATATTCTAGAGAACTCCCGAAATTTGAAGCATCTTTTTTTTTATAATTGATTTCATTCGAAGCGCGTACTTGTAAAGTTAAAAATTTACAGACTTTCATTTTCAGTAGAGCTGAGGTTGGTCAATTTAAAAAAAATACACACATACACATTTCATGTTATAATAATTAAAAATATATAATAATTAATAGAAATTATATTAATTAATTAAGAACAGAAAAAAATAAATAAGAAAGTTTGAAATTAAAAAAGATATTAAAAACAATATGTGACTAAAATCACGCAATTCTTTTTTTTTTTTTTTTTTTTACAATTAATTACTATTAATTAAGTAAAAATAACAATAATGTAATAATTTTTATTAAAAATAAGTTTTTTTTTTTTTTTTGTAAATATAAAGAAAAAATTTGAGAAAAATGCAGTAAAAGTAAGTAACCGAAAACTGACTATAAACAGTTTTTTTTTTTTTTTCATTTCATTTATAATTAATTAAAAATGTTAAATATTTTATAAAAATTAAACAAGAAATCAAAAAAAAAGAAGTGAAATAAGACAAATTAAAATTATATTTTTAGTTAGAACTCTTTTTGCAATAAGTATAAAAATTTGTTTTTTTTTTATTAATTTTTTTTGCAATTAAATTACTTTTAAATAATGGTAAATTATATTAATTAAAAAATATAAATATTTTTTGTTTCTATGGCAATGTTTTTTTTTTTTTTTTTTTTAAGAAAAACGAAAGTATATCAACACCACACAAGAAAATATTTTTTTTTTTTACCTTTTTTTTTTAAAGCAATGTATTAACGGCGACATTTTGGGTTTTGTTAAAAAAAATGCAGTTATGTGCTTAGTCTTAAGCTCAACATACATCACCGAGGAGGCATAAAATACTTCTTAGCTGTGCGATTTAGGAAGACAATAGGACTTATGTAAGAGGGGAGTACATTAGAAGAAATTAAGGGCATAGTTTTGTCCGAAATATTTTGCGGCTAGTACGAAATGACCCATAATTCTATACATAACAACTTCTGTTGCATTTAAATTTAAATTAAACTATCTCACTCTCATGTTTTGGTTTTGTAGTAAATTGATCCTAAAGATCTATATTTCGGAGTCGTACTTGTTTTTTTTTTGCAATTTTCTATTTAGCTTTTCGGCTGTCGATCGGATGAAAGTTTTTATTTTTATTTCGGAATCAAAAGAAATGTAAGACATAAAAATTTATTGATTGCATTAAATTCAAACAGTTGACATTTAATAGAAGATAAATTCTTTAAAATACAAATTATTGTTTTTTTTTTATTCATTTTCTTGCGGTCTTTGTTTTTTTGACAATAGAAATACAAACAGATAAAGCATTTGATTCCGAAATGTTAATTCTATTTTGATAAAAAAAAAGTGGGAGAGAGGCAAACCAAAATAATTTGTCAATAACATTTTTTTCATATAGTCCTCAAAAAAGACATGGGGACTTTTTCCAAGAGTAGAACTACAAATCATACGATAATAATTTATAACTACGAATGTATTTATTTATTATTCGTATTTGGGAATTATGGTATTTTTAAATTTTAATTTACATTTATTACAATTTTTACTCAAATACTAATTAAGTATTTGACTCATATTGCTGATAATATGTTATTTAATACATGCGCGTTATGGTAACTGGACGGGTCCTCGTTTATGGAGGACAAGGCCTCTACATAAATTCTCTGTTATCTTTAAAATGTTTGTCCTCTTTAGTATGTCATCTTTTGTTAACTTAATAAAGAAAAGCTAGAAAATTGGACATTTTAAGAAAGAATTAATTTCTTTTATGAGAAAACTCTGAATGTTTTATTTAAATTGGTTTTCGTCTTTCCGAACATATACCCAGCAAAATAAGTATAACATAGCTTAAAGTTACCAGGCAACTCCATTAGACTTTTTTCAAGACTTATTTTCAGTCGGACTGAAGAAAAGTCTTTTGGAGACTCCCAAATTTGGACTTTTTTGTCAGTCCGACTGAAAATATATCTTAAAATAAGTCCAATGGAGTCATGGGGTTATATTATACATTTTATATTCTTTTAATTTTATTAAGGTCCTTATTTCCTGTCCAACATTTCGTCATCTTAATATAACCATGTATATGCATATACTAGTCGTATGTTTTTTTTATTTTTCTGGTACTCGGATTCGTATTTGAATATTCGTGATGACGTAAAATAGAATGAATCTCAATACAAAATCCATAAGAGAAAAATTACCCCCAAAAATTAGCACTTAAATGCGGAATAGGGAAGATGAATTTATCGTCGAAAAAGCGAGAGTCGTGGAAATTATAATTATTTTTTTTTTCTTTTTTATGAACAAAGGTGCCTTCTATATTTTAAAATAAAACACAAAAACCAACAAAAAAAAATATATATAAAAAAAGAAGAAACAAACAATTATTTCCGAAAATGTGAAGAAAAAAAAAAACGGTTGCTATTAAAAAAAAAAAATAGCGCAAATTATAATTTTACCATATTAATTATTGAAAAGTTGATTGGAGAAAAAGTAATTAAGAATTAAAAACAAAATATGAAAAACTGACTGATTTAAAAACTAAAAAAAAAAAAAAATGGGATTGGTGCAACAACAAAAAAATTGAAAAAAATAAAAAAATTAAATAATTATTAGAAATTAAAAAAATAAAAATCTATAAAAAAATGTACAAGTTTAATTAAAAAAGTGAAAGCAAATAAAAATAAAGTTTCGGGAATATTGGGCTTTTCTATGAAACTAAGAAATTGAGAATTTCTAATTGATTGCAGACCTCTACCTACCCAGTGGGTTTCACAAACTGTACTTGTCCGGGGCTGACTCACCCGTTCGTTAGAATTATAAATTTATATCAAGTAAATATGCCTAGTCATAACTTTAATCAAAACTAGATTATAGAAATCGAAGCTTAATGTCAAGAAAATATGTAATAGGTCTGTTTTATTTGCCATACCCTACCCTGGAGCAGGGTAAGTGGCAAATAAAACGAGCAGGAGTAGAAGAAAGCTTTAATTCAAATATTTGTAGCGCTGCTTGGCAACCATATTGTAATTAAATGAGAAACTTTTAGCTAATACAATTTTTATGGTAGAAAATTGAACTAATTTCGGTGTGAGAGCTGCCCCTGCTCTGAAAGTAGTGTAGGATTTGCTCTTTTGTTGTTTTTGTTTTCAATGTAAAAATTTGCTCTACCCCAGAGCAAGTGGCAAATAAAACAGACCTATTATGACAATTACATGGGCCTGGGGCTGAACCTTGTTAAATTCAAATACGTGTAGCCAATTTTTACTAAGCCCCATGTAAGTCGAATATACGAAATTGAATAGTTTTTTCAACCCAGAATAACTAATTCGGGCAGTTTAATTTCTAGTAAGAGAAAAGGAAAAGAGTTGATGAACACACTGGTGTTCTTGTATTAAGCTAAAATCGATTGTGCTACTGGCGTTCGTTCGGCAGGAGCTTGTAAGTCTGTAGTTGTATTTTATGGAAGGCTCGGCTCATTTTGTTTTTACTTGTTTTGTTTTTGTTTAATTATTATTTTTTTTTTTTAATTAAAGAAAACTTAAAATTAAAACAAATAAAAATTATTTTGTAAATTGTTTAACTTTTAAATTAAATTTGTTATTAAATTTAATTATTGATTTTTAATAATTATTTAAATATTTTAATTCAAATTTATTAAAGTAAATTTTTTAAAAGAAAATCATTGATGATTTTTTTTTTAATTATTAAATATTTTTTTTTTTTTTTTGATTTTAATTAAAACAATTTTTAGCAAATTAAAAACAATAATTGTTTTTCTTAGTTATTTTCTGACGAAGAGAAATATTTACAAGAGAAAAATCTTATAAACGAATTAATCAAGAAAAATTTAGTGTGTTTTGAAGGAGAAAATGAAAAACGAATATTAAAATTTATTATATAAATAATTAATTATAAAAAAATAATAATAAAAACATATAAATATTAAAACATCAAGAAATGATGAATTAAAAATAATACAAGTAAAAAAAAAAATTTTTTAATAATTAATTAATTATAATGAAAAAATATTAAAAATAAAATTAAGATTAATAAATAGGTGTAAATTTTTATTTTTTAGAATTTTAAATAAATGTATTGCATATAAAAAAAAAAGCAAATGAAAAATTCAGATTATGGTTTTTTTATTATTTTTTTCTAAAGTTTTTATTTTATTCAATTTTATTGCTGTTTTTATTCTGTTCTTATATATTATAAGATAACTTGAAGACTGTTTTAAAAGTCGCATCACTTATCGAATGAAGTGACTCGTGTATCACTTCAATCGACAAGCGAATCAGGAAAGGTCTGAAATGGTTTTTGAATTGCGCGAATATTTAAAGGATTTTGTTTTCATATTTAAAAAAAAAAAAAAAAACATTTTCTTAAAGCCTTGTTTTCTATGGACACGGGGTAATTTCATTAAAGCATGATTGCTTGCTTGATTGACATTTCACTTGCGATCATATTTTCGCAAAATGTTACATTTTATAGTAGGCGATACCAGCTTAAAATATAGTGTATCCTTTCTTTAAAAAAAGAGAAATGAATGCTGCCTAAAGAGAGTGTAGGGGTGGCTTAATTTCGATCAAATCGTATGAAAAAGCATAGGAATTGCAATGTATTTTCGATACGATTTACTATCAATCGAATTAAACGATTCCACTCCAGTCTTATTTCACGAGTCACGTCAATTTTTGATTAAAGTAACTACGAAAATAAACTTTAATTTGATTCGAATTACTTCAGTCGGCAAGTGAGAGCAAGTAATGTTTGGATTTAGCATATATAAAGAGGTAATATTTTTGTGAAGCCCAAATAACAGCGACAGTGAATATAATCTACGTTCAAAAGCTATGTATTTAAATTCAAGCGATTACTTAGAATATTGGCTAAATATTATTTGAAAGTGACACTGATCAATAGCTGTCATCTCAAATTTTTTTATCACTTTCGTATGACAATTTGTCTTGCCTGATATATAAAAGCGACAATTGTCGTTATTTATTACCTTACAGAATTTTACTGCAGATTCCTTTAACAAATTTCAATTTTCCTATTTCCAGTTGATTTCTAATAGGGAATGTACAAGCATTAATAATAGTTTTATATTTACTACCATCCTTAATATTTTTTTATTTAAATAAGGCTTTAAGAAGATATTCATTTTGTTTTTCCTAAAAATATATTTTAGTCAAAGAAAATATAAATTTATAAAAAAAAAAACACAAAAATAATATGAAATTGAATAAGACTTAAGAATGTTTTAATTAGTAATTAAAAAAGGCTGACTTTAAATGAAAGAAGGAACAAAAAAAAAAAAAATTCCTGAAAAATTTTAATACGTACGGCGGGGAATTAAGTATTTTTATGGAAACTAATTCAAAGAAATGTTTAAGAAACGTTTCTTTAGTTAAGATCAGAGATCAGGGGGCCCTATTATGGAATACGATCGTAATCGTAATATTAACGTAAGGCGTGTTGTTATTATTGTTTTTCACTAACAACAACACGCCTTACGTTAACGATACGATTACGATCATATTCCATAAGGGGGCCCCAGAAGTTTTTTCGTTTTTGGCAAAATTTTTAAAATCGAAAAAATTGTACACTCCACAACACATCCTCAAAGTAGAATCCATGAATTCACTTAATTTGTTTAAATTTTATATAAAAAAAAATTCTGGCGATAATAATTTGGCAAAAATGAATAAAAAAATCGTGTAAATTCGATAAGAAATTAATTTTAATAGAAATATTTTTTTTTTAATATTTTTGAACTGATTTAAAGTAACAAAAAAAAGAACCGTCCGTATGAAATTATTTTAGGAAATTATTATTTTTTTCTGGGATTTTCTTTTAATTTTTCTTTTTTTTATAATTATGATAAATAAGTATATTAAGGAAAAAAAAAAAGATTAATTTGATTTTTTTTTTGTAATAAAACTAATATATTACAAAAAATCACACGTTTTGAAAAATGTAACCATCCCTATTCTTGTTAAGTAAAACGACGTGATTCTCAGAATAGACTTGAAACTATAAATGTTTATCAGTAAATTATATAAAGAAATTTTTTGCGCTGTATTTAAAATTGATTTCGATATAAAATTTATAAGATGTAAAAAAAATTTAGAAACTATTTCTAGAATAGCTAAAATAATCAAGAAATCAAATTATAGACACGTTTAAAAGGAAGTACAATGAAATTACAAAATATGCGAATACAATTCTCATATTACAAAAAATTTTAAAGGGGATTAATTCGAAATAACCAACTAAGCTTATTTGAAAGTTTTTGAAAAAGATTTTCCCCCCAGTAATACATATATGTCGAGTTAAGAAGGCTTGGTTGTGTGTAATATTTGGAGAAAAAAAAATATTATATTTATTTCTATACTTATAAAAATTAGTAATAAATGTAATCTAACGAATATTTAAAAACAGAATTTTCAAAAATTCTGTAACAAAACACAAAAACAAAATATAATACGTAATGGGAAGTACATAGTAATTAATTCAATTTTTTTTCATCATAAAATATAGATTATAGAACAGTAATACTTTGGTGATTTGTACATTAGAAGAAGACCGAATCCATGATAATAATTGGGATTCTACTATTATGAACTAATAAGTTTTCATATGTCCTTCATAATACAAAAAATGCTTACACAAATTAAGTATAAAAATGTGTATAAAAACAAAAACCGAAATTAAAGAAATTACCAAAACAAAAACAGATTACAATATAAAATTAATAACGCCGCCATGCCTTAAGGGTACCTGTTTGCAGATTTCAAAAAAATAAAAAAACAAAAAGTAAATAAATAATAAAGAAAAAAATTATCAAAACAAATAATCGAATGCACAAGAAAGTAAATGAATCAGAAACAAAGAAAAATTTTAAATCGTTATTTAATCAAAAAAAAAAAAAAGAATATTTAAATGAAACAAAAGCCATCACGTACCTCACAAAAAAAAAATTACCTCCATTTCAATAAATTTAAAAAATACAAGTTATTAATTCGAAAAAAAGTATCGCATACAAATCTCACATCTTACTGTGAAATTGTCGTCAGATGAAGATTTCACTCGTGTACTGGAATCGTGCAACTCGATTTGATCGAAATCCTATCCAAAAAAAAAGCATAACAATGCTTCTTTGATTCGATTTACATAATTCCAATCGAATTTTACGATTCCACTTAAGTCAGATATGAACCAAAAACAAGATGGCGCATCGAAATTAAAGAAAACGATGCCATTTTGTTTTAGGAATCAAAGGAACGAGTTTTTATTGGTCTTATCCACTGTTGATGTCCAGTACCCATTTGTTTTTAGTTTTTGTTTTTTTTTCATAAATAACATTAATTATCGCAAGTTTTCATTCAACTTAAAGTAAAAACTTAAGAATAACATTTTAGATGGGTTAAAAAATTAAAATGAAAAACATTTTCAAAAGAATAATTAAAATTTTTAAAAAGAAAATTAAGCTAACAGCAATTATTTCAATAAGGAAATAAAATACTGTTTAATTTTAAGAAAGTATTTAAGTATTTTTAGGATTATTGGAGATAATAAATGATAATAGTAAAAATATTCTTGTACTTACTTTCTTGATGTACATTTTCAAGCGTTTAAAATTTTTCAAAAATCTTATTCAAACAAATTTTGTAGTTGCAATTTGATTAGAAACTGCGTTCTTAAAAAAAAAAAAAATCTGTGCTATATTTTATACTATTTTAGAAGCATATAAAAGTTATTCAATAGAATCAAAAATACGAAGAGCTATGTCCACTTGTCAATTAAAATGGCCGGTGAACAAAACTTGAAAAATTTCGTTCGCGACTAACTTCAATTCGAAAAGGAATTTGGCTCTATGGGAATATTCGTAAAGGATATTGACTTAATTTCGAATTAAAAAAAACTAATGTTCAAAGCTAAAAATTAAGCAATTTTTTAAAAAAAATATTTAGTATTTTTTTATAGCACAGAAAATAAATGAATGTTTTTTTTTTTAACAAAATAAACAGAATAGAAACGAGAACAACAATTTCTTTTGAATTTTTTTTTTATTCAATCCATTTGATTACAGTTTTCTTTTTTGGTATTTTTAGAATTTAAGCTTTATTAAAATAGAAATATCGCACAATATTTACACCAAAAATTTATTAAGATATATTTAAAAATTATAAATTTAAAAAAAATTGAAATATTAAAACGAAGCAAGACGATTTTTGCATTTAAGAATAAAAAAATATAAAAAAAAACACTGCCACGCATTTAAAAAAAAAAGTTTTAAATTCAAGAATACTCAATTATAGTAATTAAAACCACAATAAATTTAACGCCAACCTTTTTTCTAATATATTAAAATAAATCAAAAAAAAAAGGAAAAAAATTAAGTAGCTCATAGTTTTAAAATCGTTACCATCTTCCTTTCTCATCGAAAAACAATTGTAAATTTCATACTGCCATAAAATTAAATATTATTTTTTATCTGGCTATTAATTCTTATAAAAACTTAATTTTGTTTTTAAACGGCTTTCATATTTGGCTTAAAATTTTTTTATTTTACATTTCATTCAAAAGAAATTGTTGTTTAAAAAAAGAAAGAAAAGAAACACTCAGTAATGGAAGAAAAATACTATCATTTTTTTAAAGCTTTGTTATTAAAATATAAACATCTAAAAATATTTCTATTTAAATGTATTTCGAACAAATAAGAAAATTGTTAAATGTAAATAAATTTTAAGTGAAATAACATCATTCAAAAAAAAAAAAAAACTAAATTCAAATTAAAACATCATATAATTAAAATAAACTTACGAGAAAACTGCTAAACTGTTTGAGGTACTTTGAAAGTTTGCAACTGTAAACAACTGTCATTTTAAATGTTAGTTAATGCTTAAAGGTGGGAACACAATGTAGGCAACACAAGAAGACGTGTCAAAAGTGTTGCTCAGTATGGTATCAAGATAATAACAATTTTCGCGACATATTAAATTAATTCAAATATTAAGATTAGTTAAAACTTTAACTGTAAATAAACTGTAAGAAAATGTAATTATAAATTGTTTAGGGTATACAATATTATTCATTCATGTTAAAAATACAATATATATTGAAATAACATTAAAAGTTTTCAAATATTCAAATTAACCCCCCGATTCTACATAACAGAAAATTAAGAGATCTCTTAACCTTTTAATTTTTAAAATAAGAGGGCATAGCAGAAATTGCTATTCTGGTTTAGAGATTTGTGTATACATTTTAATATTAAGAGGATAAGAGGGTTTGGAGACTTCGTTGCCTTGGTTACAATAAAAATAATATTGAAACGTCAAAGCTGTTCCATAAAAGTTAAATTCTTGAAAATGAATAATTCCGTAAAAACAGAATTTATTAGTCCATCCAACGACTTATAAAAATAACAAAATATATTAGAGGAACGATTTCTGTATTTATTTATAATTTTAAAAAATATGACAAAATGGACGAATTAAAAAATTTAAAAAGATTCGTGTGCTTTGAGGCACCAAATTTGCAACGTTTGTGCGTATGCGTCCCTTATAGCTGATCCTCTTAGGAATAAACTTGAATTACCTATTTAAAAAATGCAAACAATTAAATTAAAACAAATGTTTAAATTATAAATTATTCACTTGCCTTGGGCTGGTACATTATTTTCATCATGTTCACTATCACCGTCTTCATCAGCATCCAATTCGGTTTCAATGTTTAAATAATTTTTACTGTGGAGATAATTATAAAGTATAAAACACGAATTAATAATTTTAGCTGCTTTTACAGGATGATAGTGAAAGGTTTTGTGTTTCAACAAGCAACGGAAAATTGACTTGAGAACTCCAAAGGATCTCTCAATGCAGTTACGTGAAGCAATATAATAATATAATCTAACGTCAGTTCAGTTAAGAGATTAAGAGGAAGTCGACGATGTCCTCTAAAGTTAAGAGGTTTTTCGATTAAAAACTTCTCTTAACCTGTTATGTAGAATAGAAAAATCTATTAAATGAACTCTTCAATAAAATTAAGAGATCAGCTGATTTTTCAAGTCTCGTAACTGATTAACCATAATAGCAAAATCTATTAATTTTCAGTTAACAGGTTAAGAGCTCTTAACCTCTTATGTAGAATCGGGGGGTAATTTTATTAATTTTTAATATGTGAAAATGTTTTTTTTTTCATTTTGGCATTTTAGAAGGTAATAAATTTAAGCCAAACCATATGAACACACAACGTCTTGTGTTAATCATATTGTGTTTTCGCCTTTATTTTGAAATTTATTATAATTTTAACATTTTTAGAGCCACTGCGAAAGTTGCAAATCAAAACGAGCACCGTGAAGATTGTGTTCATTTGTAATTTCTTTTTTTTTCTATTTTTTTTTTTTATATATATAAATTCATAATTTGGCAATTATAAAAGTAAATAAAAAAATAAAGAAAAATTTTTTACTATCGATTCGGAAAAAAAACGAAAGGATTTGTTTTTAAGACGATCTAGAAAAAAAAAATATTGAATAAAATTTCGAAGAAAATTTTTACCGTATTTCAAATTATCAAAAAGAAAATATTAGTTAGGGATTTACTATCGGATTTTACACACAATTTACATATATTTTAAAACGAATAACTCCGGGAAAGTTATGGTAATTATTATAAAAAAAGAAAATTAATCCTTGAAAACTTTCAGTTCAACACAATACTACCTTGATCAAAAACAAAACGGAATAACCGCCGTGTGGCGCTCCCATCGTTCCGATTTGAGTTCTGTTTTTTTTGTTAAATTGGTACATCTGTTACGTAGCCAAGAGTACATCTATTTCTGTGTGTGTTCGCGATTTTTTACAATATTATGCAAAAAAGAGACCGTGTTGACGTCGCAAAAGATGATTTGCGAGGCTGAATTCGATCCCACATTTATCAAAAGGATCATTACTGGAGACAAGACGTGGGTTTATGAGTACGACACGCAATCCAGACATCAGGCAAGTGAATGGCGTTCACCAAATGAGCCGAGACCAAAAAACCACGTCGTTTTCAGTCAAAAAAGAAGGCAATGCTCACGGTTTTCATGGATTACAAGTGTGTAGTGCATCATGAATTTTTGCCAGAAGGCCAGACAGTAAAACAAAGAGTATTATATGGGCGTTATGAGACGTTTGCGTGAAGCAATTCGCCGAAAGAGACCAGAATTGTGGGCAGAAAACTCGTGGATTTTGCACCATGATAACGCACCGTCGCACAGTGCCATCATTATTCGTAATTTTTTGACGAAAAATGCAACAAAAACCATCCAACAGTCACCGAATTCACCTGATTTAGCTCCTTGTTCAATCGAGTTAAAAAACCAATACAGGGAACGCGTTTCAGCAGCCGAGAGGAAGTAATGGAAAAATCACCAACACACGCAGAGATAGATGTACTCTTGGCTACGTAACTTTTGCAAATGTCGAGCTATGACGCTAAGATTTAGAGGGAATATCAATAACAGATGTACCAATTTAACAAAAAAACAG
The DNA here is from genome assembly GCA_963422695.1 of Xylophagus ater. Lineage (NCBI taxonomy): Eukaryota > Metazoa > Arthropoda > Insecta > Diptera > Xylophagidae > Xylophagus > Xylophagus ater. The sequence continues at coordinate 41,772,993 of OY730478.1, forward strand.
AACTCGAATCGGAACGATGGGAGCCCCACACGGTGGTTATTCCGTTCTGTTTTTGATCAAGGTAGTAAACAACAATTACATATATCGACTCCCTTAAACGTACTTAAAAACCTAAAAATATTTTTCTAAATATTTGGGAAGGTTTCGATTATCATCGATGATTTAGGTAAATCTCACCGTTTTGGTAGGTTTTTGATAGCGGATATAAAACATACTGATTTATTATTATTATTATTATTATTATTACTAATTAAAAAAGAACGAGAAGAAAGAACCCTAAGGAAATTTTTTAAATATAACCAAATAACATTGATTTGACTGACGATGACGGTGCTCCTTTAATTCTTATTAAAAGAAAGGAAAATATTTATGAAAATTAAAATAAAATATTTAAAAATATATATTAATGTTATTGTTTATATCGACGTAAGTATATAAGAGGTCGTGTATTTTTTTTTGTTTTCTTTGGAAGAGAATTTAAAAGAAAATTTTTATTTAAAATGGTTCACTTTCATGTCAATTTGTGAATCCGTCGTGGGTCCGTAGTCCTGAAATGGAGCCAACTGAATTCTTGGGTTTATTAAAATATTAAAATAATAAGTTCATCATTTTGAAAATTCACAACAAATTATTGACTGTGAAATAAATGTAAAAATTAACTAAATTAAATTAACTTCCGTAAAGCATTCACTGCCAATAGTGACGAAAAAAATTTAAACAAACATTTTTTTTTTAATCGGATATGAATTTGAAAGAGAAATTCTAAAATTCAAAATAGTGGACATATAAATGTAACTTCGGAACAAAATCATTACAAATATTATTTATGAATGTATTTGTTTGCTTAAATTTTTTTTTTTTTAAACAGAAATAATTTCCATTTCCAATTTAATATTTAAGAATTCAAATAAATATAAAAAAAAATATATTTATTAAAAAAATAAAACTGCAAAACTATCTCTGTTAATACAAACCAAAAAAAAAAAAAGAAGAAAAGTTCTAATCTAATTCGGTTCTTTACGTTCTATATAGAAATTCAATCAAACCATGGAAAACAATTAAAACAACAAAATAAAATTATTAAACGCAATTAAAATATAAAGCAAGGAAATTAGTTTTATATATATTGTATATCTTTTTTGTTGAATATACCGAAAAAGGTAGAAAACAAAACCAAAACAATATGAAATAGGACATAATTTTAAGAAATCCTGCTTTTCTTTTTTAAAAAACCTTAACGAAAATCCATTAAATAAAAATAATAAACAAATATCTATTAATCATAATTAATACACAAAAGAAAAGAAAAAGAGTAATAGTATTTGCAATATGTACAAATTTTTCTATATAAAAAAGAAATAAATATATAAACAAATCTTTTAAAATAAAGAAGAAAACATATTTTTAATTTTTAAAGACAAAAATACAAAATGAATAAAAAATAAAGTACATAGGTAACCTAAAGTAATGTGTAAAAAAAAATTAATTTAAACACAAAAGTCTTGTTTTATTTACCATTTACTTGCTCTGGACCAGACCAAAATTTTAACATTGAAAACAATACACTGTGCCAAGATCCACATTCCACATTGTTGCCGTTTTTCAATGGTACAATTTTGTTCTGTGCACCGAAATAACTGGTAAATAAAACACGCCTAAATTATTAGTTATTGATTAAAACGGAAACAAAAATTATGTAATAATTAAATCAAAAGTTTAAAAAAAAAAAAACGATAAATGGTGGCAAATTATTGAAGAAATAAAATAAAAAAGCTGAAATAAAATGTTAAATTAAAAATTACATATAAAAATTCCACAAAATATTTAAAACAAAAACACTCATCCATACAGAAAATATTAATTATATCAATTCAGATACACACAAATCTATATATATATATAAATTATATTTCATTACAAAAAAATTAATTAATTGATGATAAATTAATGAATAACAGTTTTAAGGAAAAGTGGATTAAATTAAAAAAAAGAAAAAAAAAAACATTATTTTAAGATGAATTACAAAACAAAAGAATAAATTTAAGTTACAAAATGGTGGAAAGAAGAAGAAACAAAATAATAAAATTATTATTAAAAAAAAAAGAAAAACGAATAGAAGAGTTGTGGCAAAAATTATGCTGATATAACATAAAAATGTCACGAGAGAGAATGTTAATTGAAATGTTAATAATATTACGGAAATTATTATACGGTAAAACTATATATTTAAAAAGGTAAAAAAAAAAACACAATAGAAATTCTGTCTTATTTTTTTTATACTATAGAAATCTACAAAAATATAAAAAGAAATAAAAATAAAACTGAAAAAAATGTTTAAAAAAATAATAAAATCTTTGTTTATTTCCTCTTTCACATCACCGTCACCGTCACCGTTCACCAACAGGTCGAATTCAACGCGGGGACTTTAAATGTGGAATTAAAATTGGAATTTAAAAAAAATTTAAAACAACAAACAACAATCAAAAAATTAAGTATATTTTTTCCAATCTCATTTAATTATATATATAATTCTTTAACACCAGATAATTTCGGCATTTCTTCAACAGTTTTCTGGAACTCATTATATTCACAACATAGCACTAAACCATGTCGCCCATTAGAAAATTGATTATCTTTACGAAGTTGCTTCAGCCAATCGATTTGTTCACATTTACTTTCACAGATAGAGTCATCGAAAGCCTCGTTATCCGAAATATTTGGATCATTAAAGATCACAAACGCTGTAGCTTTATCAGCATTTTTAACAACAACCCAAATAAACTCTGGAATTGGAAATTTATCTGAACCTTCCATATAAATTCCTTTTTTTCCACCTTTCGTCGCCTCCATTTTACTAGCGCCATGACTTCCGATATAAATGTCTACATTCCTTCCCAAATCACCAATATCTTGTTTCAAACGTTGCAAATTAACTACATTATCATGTTGCATAAAATAATTCCAAGCTAATTTTTTAACGGCATACAACTGATCGTTAGATAGAAGATGCTCACTTACGAAATTGCTCATATGATATTCTGGAACAGTTTGAAGGTCAAAGTTTTCTTGTAATTTTTCTTGAAGCACATCTAATCGAGATGCTTTCATAAAATCAATTTTATAAGATGATTCAGGATGACGATGGATGGTGAAAAATCGTTTAGATTGCACTTCTAATGGTTCACCAATTCGGACATGAGCAAATATAGTTTGTCCCTTCTCTGTGCTATAACAAGCCTCGCCAATAACATAGGAGAAACTATCGATGGGATTCACATATCCGAATTTCACTGCAGTCTTGTCATTAGTGCAGCCTTCTACCGGCACTAAAACTTCATCAATTACTCTCAAATCACATGCCAAATCTTTGGCTTTTTTCAAATCTAAACCGTCTCCTATTTGAAATTTACCACTCTTTTCACATTTTGCATTTACAAATAATTTTGGAGTGAATTTTTTCAAATAATTTGGACCACAAGATATTAGAACAGATTCTCCATTTAGTACCTCAACTGATCCTTCGTCGTTTAGAATATTTGTTGGATAAAGTGTTCCGTTCTCGTGGAAAACTAATGGCCAAAAAATATTCCAGTCTGTTTTTGAGCCAAACGGAACTACACAGTAATCTTCTGTGAATACCACACCGAAGTTAACAATGGTCACGAAACCAACCAATAATAGACTCGATTTAAACATTTTCAATAGAATTTTTCCACAGAATGCAAATATTTCGTTGGATTGAATCTTTTTATAGAATTCGAGATCATTTATTGTGTTTGTTTGTTATCAGTAAATTCTCCAGAAAGAAGTTCAAGGGGTAAAATTCCTCGTTATCAACGAAATTAACACTTTGCGTACTAAGAAAGATTTAAAAGGCATATATTTGTGACGAGCCAGTATAAGTTCTTAAGTGGGGTTAGCGAGCATGCATTAAGTCACTACTAAGGAAAAAAAACAATAACCTCTAAATATGCAGGTTTGTCGGAGAGTCCATGCGTGCCGTACGTTAACGTAAACCTATATACATTTACCAACATCATTAGACTATATTTGCCGGAAATGGTTGGTAAATGTAAGTTGAACTTACATTTATCAACTAAGCTAGCAAATGTGTACATTTACCAGCCTATGTACATTTTCTGTAACATATACGTATTATAATTTTAAAAGAAATATTTTCTAGAAATCAGCTCAAATAAAAAACGCAATGTAGTCAAAAATACGCGTGGTAGAACGTAACACGCAAAGTGTTAAAAACCATTGTAAACAAATAGAATATTATTAGCAAAAAACGTTTGATAACGTATTTCTGCGGAAAACTGAAAAATAATGATTTGGGTTCTTTGAATTAAGTTTAATCAATTTGAACTTTCGCTTAGTAAAATTAAAGACGAGTGGAACTTTGCATGTAAATATTATGATTTTAAGCAAAAATCATACAAAAGAAGATGATTTTTTGGTAATATAGGGTGATCCAATTTGATTGTCCTATGTTGGCAGCACTGTAAATCAAGCAGCTGTAAGTAAAGTGTCAAATATCAGTTTGCAACAACACATTTACACATTAACCTCCGCTCAACACGATAAAATTGTTCAATTCTTCTACAGAAATAACAATTCTGTATGAACTGCGATTTTCAAAGAAAATTCTCTTCTCTGATGGAGCACATTTCATAATTAATGGAATACATAACATTTGTGAGTAACAAAATAAAATAACTATATATCGTTAAATTTGTATTTTTTTTATTTTGTTTTAAAGTTCGGAAACTGAAGTTGTTTTATGTTCAAATTGTAACGTTCGTAACTTAACACTTTAAATATGGTCATAAGAATACAAATAAATTTACAAATTAAAACTGTGCATTGGTACAAACGGGACATGCAAAATATTCGCATACCCTTACCACACGACTCCATTGGACTTATTTCAAGACATATATTCAGTCGGACTGAAAAAAAAGTCCAATAGAGACTCTAAAAATTGGACATAATTTCAGTCGGACATAAAGTCCGACATAAACATAGACTTTTTTGAGGAAGACTTATTTTTGACGTATTGAAATTAAAAATGGTAACAATGAATTGAATGCACACGAATGTATATTGCAATAGGTTTTCTCGATATTTCAGATATTTTTAATTTCTAGACATTTTTTTTAGAAAAAATTAATTTGGCGCCTTCATACGACAACAATAAAATGTTTACAATTTAGTGAATTTCATTTAAAAATAAATTTGGTTTAAAATTCGTATCATTTTATGACAGAAATACTAGAAATATTCGTAATGATCATGGGATGAATTTTAGAAAGAATCTTTGACATACTGCAATGCATTTTTCTGAGAAATTTTTGATATCTTGAGTCTAGTTTCTACTAATTACAATTCCGGGAAGGATTGATATTTCAACAATTTTATTTCAAAATAATTTTTTTTTATGAAAAAATTTTAGAAATAATAACGATTTTAGTTGGATCCTTTTTTTTATAAAAAAAAACATTCATTCCTGTCAACCGTAACGCATTTTTAGTTGAAACGACATATATAAAATAATTTTATAATAAATTTACGCAGCAAAAATTGCATTGTTTCTTCGTCAACGGCATTTTTAAAAATAAATTGTCAGGACATTAACTGCCCACCTACAAATTTAGTGGTTTCCAGGGGGACTGAAATTAAGTCTTGAAATAAGTCCAATGGAGTCGTGGGGTTATTTTCTTTTTAAATAATATTCAATTTTCTCTTTTGAAATGAAATTTTGTAAAATGATTTAAGCTTTGAAGCAAGCATACAGAAAGAAGTTGCCCTCATGAAAATTGGTACTTTTATAGTACCAATCCAAGACAATTCTGCGATGTGCCATCTATGGACGAACATTTTTAAAGAATATCTAAATGAATTTTTATAGTAAAGTACTGACAGTTGGTTCATAATAATAAATAAGAAATATGTTTACATTTAAGATTAATGTGCTTATCGGTTTTTTCTAACTTTTACAAAAATCTTTGATAAAATAGAAATTAAATTAAACTAAGCCACATGAACAGAACATTTTGAAATAAAATATTTACAGTGATTGATTTTGTAATGCGAGTCATCTGACATTTCATTTTAGGGTTATATCGAGACTTCCGAAAGAAAAGTTTTTATTTTCAAAAGTAGTTTTCTACTATAAAAGAAACAATCATAGTTTTCTATTTTGTTTGTGATGTCGCGAAAACCGGAGGTAATCGTAACCAATGAATATCAGGGTTTACTCGGAAAAAGTAAGTATTGTAATATAGTTAAAATATAATGTCAGCAACTTCGCATCTAACAGGTAGCCGAAAGAGGTTTAAATCTATAATTACATACTTATATTCTTCTTGATCAAATGTTAAAAAGGCAAATAACTACATTCTGATTCTGCATTCCAAATGTCTTTAAATGTTCACAAGTATTGGGACTCTAAGTTTTGTAACACACGAAATTCAGTCGATTGGTGTATAAAATAAATTTTATATCAAACGCAAATATTGTATTTCCGATTCTAACTAATATTTTTTTAATCTTCTCAGCTTTTTCCATCGAATATTTGTGAAATGTACCCAAAGTAATATAAACGGATTAAAAACGAATTCACATGGAAAAAATTGTGATTTAAAAAATTGAAAATTTGCACAATAATTTGTTTGCTGTTTGTTGTTTATTATTTATTTAATATTTAAGATTAAAAAAATTATTCCAAGCCGGTATTCTTCTTGTAAAATACTTTCATTAGGAAGAACACACAAGTAACTTGGTTTTCACGTAACTTCTCTATTTCTTCTGTTCGTGTTCATATGTAATATACCTAAAAATCTGTCCATAATATGGCACTTTTAATAGTTTCTCCATTTACGAAAATTCATTAAATAAGTTTATCAAACCCAATTCCATATGAGGTAATCCATTAAAGTTCTAATTTTAGTAGCTAGAACTGAATTAATGTAATCTTTTTCTCTCATCTTTAACCAAAAGTCCCTCGGTCAAATTTTCTTTCCTAGGACAGAAAAGCGCGAAAGAACTAACTAAATTGAAAGAAAAATACGTTCGACACTATCGTTATTACCCACCATGACCGAAAAACTATAAACAGTTTTCATTTCGACTAGGAACTAGATAGATAAAAAAAACACCCTCCACGTAAAGGGTGTGTTTGTAATTTAGGTGTGCCATTTATGTTCGTCTTTAAAATGTTTTTTTTTTTAACTTATCGTTCAGATAATTTCTTTCTTGTTTTTCGATACGACTAAACATTATATCTTTAAAATGTAGACCAAGTTCCTATTTTCCGATAATATAATATTTCATTTTTGGTACTATTAGTACTTAGTACTTCGTATTATTTGTGAAAATGATATTAAGTTAATTAACGGTCAATATTTGGAAGGTAAAATTAATTTGTTAGTTTTCTGAATATGGAAAATAAGTCGAGGAGTAGTCAATCAGTATTTCGATAAATTACATTAATATTAGTTTAAGTAATTAGCACAGGGTTAAATTAATTTTAACGTTAATTTTGAGGATTTTAATCCTATTTTATATATTAACTAATTTCTTTTCTAATCATTCATTCTTAAACCTAGCAACAAAGTGAAAGGTTTCCAAAATGCAGAAACACACTTCTTATTACAGTTTTCAAATGTAGCAATGTCATACTTCCCGAATGGAGGGCGATCACATTGACTATTGACTCTGTATTCCTGAAACCAATCTCATGGTCACTTAAGATTTTTCATAATTAATCATTTGGGACTTAATTTAGTTCTAAACCCGAGGATCTGCATTTGGGCGTTTTTCATACTAGTTTCCGGTAGCTCAGGCGCAGGCCTAAGTATAGAATTTATAGGTTTGGTAACAGGGCTTCATATTTTTTTTATTCCGTGGTTTCCCAAACTTTAAATTATCTGTCTGAGACTGTGTTGTATTTATGAGAATAATACATCTATTCATTGTATATGAATATAATTTTTTTGATCTCTTTGAATAACGGGACAAACTAAAATAGTTCTTTCATAAAATGTGCATAAAAGTGAATTGTTTCAATTATCTACAGCTTAAGCCCATGGTTTTCAGTCCGTGTTCGCGGAACACTTATATTTTGTAAAGTCATTTCAAGTGTTCCGCAAAAAAATCACATGCACAATTCAAAATTCAAAAAGGAAAATCAATACAAAGATTTTTTGTGTATTAACTTTACGACGAAATATTAGTAATTATAAAGTACCAAAACCTAATAACGAATAAAAAATTACACCAATCGAAACAAAGTACAAAAAAACACGTTACAATAAGTGCAAAAGAGCACGATCAGTTTTCAAAGGCTAAATGTATCAGGAAGAGGTAGGATGAAATTTTTTAAAAAACTTCTCGTTGAGCACATAGTATTTTTCTATCAATTCATAGATTTTCTATTTGCTATGAAAATGTTGGTTAATTTTTTGTTTAGGATGGATCCTTTAAAATTTAACTTTTATAATTTTTTTTTTAAATATTGCGCTCAATATAATCTTAATGTATGAAATTATATATCATTTAGGTTGATAATTGGTTCACTTACCTTTTTTATTTGTATCATCACTTATTTTCTTGCAGTTAAACAGATTTTGAGGAGTGTATAATATGTACGACTACTTACCTTGATAATGGGCATATAAGTAAATCTTCCTAAAATAACCTATACAACCTGAATAGAAAAACAAATTTTTCTGCTGTTAATTTCAAATTCTATCATCTAGCGCTAGCCTCTAGCCTCTAGCCTATATGGAAAACTATTTATCAACAAAAAAGGGCTCGCCTTTAAATAATAAAAATCTGATACAACCATATGAATAATATAGACCCTAGCAACAAGATAGTTTTTTTTTTTCAAGAATCCTTAAGTTCGAGGGTTAATGTTGATGCACAACGACTGTAAATAAATACATAATAGATTCTTATGAAAGAATATTATATTTTTATATTTTCATTATGTTGTTTATGTGAAATTTAAAAATATATGCTAGCTTGAAATAAGTGTATAGTATATACATATATACTCGTATTTCGTATTCTATAGTATTCTTTATATAAAAATTCGTATACTCGATTCGTCATAAGTTATTTTGTGAACGCAAAAGAATCCTTCAGCATTCCACTACGTTGAGTTCTTAAAGGAAGTCGGATAAATTATTATTTAATATTTTAATGAAATTCTTTCATAAGTGTTAAGAGTTATTCCCTTAAAATTATTAACGATAAATGTTTAACAAACTAATCCAGCAATGATTAACTAAAAAAAAAAAACAAAAATACTAGATTATACGAATCATGATCATCTTGATCCATCCCTATTGGGCTGTAAAAACGTGAACTGTTACTATAAATTTAATTAAAATAAAATCACAATACATTTTGTATGTTCGTCACTTTTTTACAAATTATTACTTGAATATCCTTTTTGCGAGATGGTATAGAGAAATTTATAATATTAGAAATCGTAACTTAAAAATATCACATCGCATGAAAACTTGAAGGCGTCTGACTCCTTTCTATACTTTGATATTAAATTTTATTATTCCTAAATGTGTAGATAGTTCTTTCTAACCCGATAGCAAACAAATATACACACCACCAGAACAGCCTCGCAAATAGTTTAGTTTCGACGGTTGTAAAGGATAGACATTCGAATTTTTATTTAGCAACTTCCTAAAATTTCTTGGTGGTTTAAGTTCAAACGTTTGCCGAAGTTCGAAGAAGAGATTTTCAAATAAGCGCGTATTTCATTAATGTATGGAAATTATATTAGAAAACATTTTCTATAACGTTATGACGAATAATTTCGTGCAATTGAATCAAATGTGAATCCGTTTTTGTGTTTTTATGAATATTTTCTATTTTTTTTTTAACACATAATAAATATCATTACGATATTTTCATATTATTCATATTATTCCATATTTCATTTGAATTAAATGCTAAATTTCTTTCGGTTTCTTTTTGCCATAGTACCTAAAAAAAAATTCAATAGTTTTCAGTGATATTTAAATGCCAATAGTTTCATATAGTGAAATATATTAAAAAATTTCATTAGTTGTGAAAAATATTTTTAAAAAACAATTGAAACGTGATTAAATAATAAAGTAAAATTATTTAAAGAGGTGCTATCCTCTGTAATTGTAAATAATTTGTGTGCCTTTTATAAATTTTTAAAAATTTGAATTATAAAATAAATAATTAAGTGCCTTCTTATAAAAAAAAAAAGTATTTAACAATATAAATGTTTTTTTATCGCTTAAAATAAAAACAAGAAAAAAAAATGACAGATCCCAAATCACGATATAGTCTAGAATTAAAAACTATTAAACGACAAAATTCTTGGTCACGTCATTCTATTCCATCCAATTCTTTTGGCGCCGATCCGCTAGGCTTCTTGGAACCAAATCCTTTAACCTCATCTCATGAGGAATCACCCCAATCTCAATCAACTATCTATGATAGGGGAGAAAAACAAAAATCTTCATTTAGTGATGGGAAACTTTCACCACACCAAACACGACGCAAAGCATCAACAGTATCCAAACAAAGTAATACTAGTGGGAAAAGTCGTTCATCTAGTATTGGTGGACGACGGCGACTAAATTTAACAGCATCTTTTATAAGACGGAAACGAGAAGAATATGAAGGTATGTAACGTATAGGTACATCAAAACTAGTAAAGTCAAATTTGTGGATAGCTATAAAATATATATGCTCTTTAAATTTCGATCTGATGTAATTCAAATATTGATTTTTTTTTTGTTAGAAAAATTAAAAAGGCGACAAAAAATAATTTGTTTTTCCTTTTTCCATCAATTACTAATTATTTCACTTATTTGTATGAAATCGCTTTAATATTCCACATACGATAAATAATCATTTTCCAAAATTTCTTTGGCAATCACTTCGACACAATCACGGTTGAAGTCCAACTTGAACTCTCTGTTTCTTTTTAATCCATTTATTAACATTTCCTACCACATCCATATAGTATATATCTTAAAATTAATAGTTTTTCAATTAATGACTGCGTAAACTTAATCGAACTTATCTAAGGTACTTATGATTAATAGTTCATTCAGTATGAGCTTAAAGCTAGGATAATTTATATGTATAATGTAATGTCTGTTTCTGCGATGTTTCCATCTTATATACCCATGGAAACAATCTAGAAAATTCAGATTGGTCAATATTCTAGAACCTGCATGGAAACATATTCCCCGAACTGTCAAAATGTGATTATTTGTGTTGTGTTTTCTTAGAATATTTCATAGTTTTCCAGAAACAAAAGATTTTCCTAGACAGTGTTGCCATACCCGAATGAAGCCCATATAATCAGTTCTAAGTTGGGGTCAAGTACATAAACTATGCATTTTGTTAAAATCCGCCCAGCTCGATTCTTCACAAGAAGAGGGTTAAAAGATAATGTTGCTATATATAAATATCCTACCATCTAGCATTTGGTGCAACATACAAACTTTAAAAGTTTAAGAGAAATCGGACCAGCCGTTTAGATTTTATTAACGATTTAAAGAAGCGAACGGACGGACGGGTGGACATGGGTCTAATTATGTTTGATGAAACGGATTTCGCACTTATTTTCATCTTTCTACCTATTCTAGGAAAAAGTTAAGTTTTCGCATGAATGTAATATTTTATCTGAAAACATTCGTATTGTCGGTGAAATAAAAATGAGTTCCTTATTTTACTATGGTTGTATGAAATAGAAAATATTCACAAATTTTGTGGCTCTATCAAAGAGGAGGGATGTTATCTGTCCGAAAACAGGATGCTAGGAATTTTAGTTTAAAACCCCTCAACCCTAGCACTGGTAGAACCTCCATCCGTGGTCACTTGAACATCCTTCATCATTTTATATTTAAATCCGTAACTTATATGTTATATACATGATGGTCCGTCAGCTACGAACTTAGAACTGTGCGTACTGAATAATAAAAAAAAAAATTTGTTTATAAAAATTTTCCTTTCTCAACAAAACTGAACTAAAAATTAGAAAATAAATTTTCATGGAGAGAATGTTTTAAATTTCAATAAAACATAATTTTCAATATTAATCTGAGGTTTTTTTTCGAATGATATTCATAAAAAGAAGGATTGAGGAGCTACTATAATTAGAATCTGGCGAATTGTCTCAATTTTTCTTGTAAAGGTATATCATTCATTTAAGTTAGCCTCTCTAGAATGTATAGTATATTCCAACTTTCATGAAAGCCTATTGACGTAATTATTGATGTTTTTCTATTTTTGCCCCCGGAACCCCTCACTCAGAAGAGACATCTATTCAGTTAGCCTATCCAGAATGTACATTCCAAGTTTCATAAAAATTCGCCTATTGTGGACCGAATTTTTGATGGTTTTATATTTTTTCCTCCCGGAACTCCGTACCCAGTGGAGACATTTCATATCTTTTCAGTTGGCCTATTCAGAATGTTCATTCCAAGTTTCGGGAAAATCCGTCCATCGTTAAGCGAATTATTGACGTTTTTCTGTTTTCGTCCCTCGGAACCCCTCACTCAGAGGAGACATATCCTATCAATTCAGTTGCTGTATCCAGAATGTACATCCCAAGTTTCATGAAAATTCGCTCATTACTAAACGAACTGAGGTTTTTCTATTTTTGCCCTCCTTGGCTTCCTACCGGATGAAGACATCCTATCTTTTTGGTTGGCCTATCCAGCATGTATGTATATTCAAAGTTTCATGAAAATCTGTCTATTATTGACTGAATTAGGGCAGTTTTTATATCCCTGAAACCCCCGTTGAAAATCCAAGTACCCTATACTCTAAGTTGAGAGGACATCTATACATGTACCAAATTTTATTAAAATCGGGTCAATATTTTTCGAGTCTATCGGGAACAAAAAAACACACATAGTTACGGATTTATTATATAAGGTGATCGGGTTTGAGTTTCCTATGTTGTCAGCACTGTAAATCAAGCAGCTGTCGATAAGCAACAACACATTTACGAAATGGATCGCTTAACCACCGCTCAACACGTTAAAATTCTTCAATTGTTCTACAGAAATAATAATTCTGTATGAACTGTGTATCGAAATTTACGGGAAGATTATGGTCAATTTAATCGTCCTACAGAACGAACGATTCGCAACGTCGTGAAAAAATTTTAAGATACTGGAAGCAATGGAGATAGGGTAAGGCCTGTGCATCGTCGTGGCGTGCGTTTAGCCGAAAATATTGCTGCTGTAAGTGAAAGTGTGGCTGAAGACTCGCAATTATCGATTCGTCGTCGTTCGCAGATTTTTTAAGGCTCCCTTTGGTGCATTTTGCACCAGGACTTGCATCTACATCCGTAAAAAATTCAGCTAACGCAAGAACTAAAGCCCGGAGAATTTACGCAGATTGGGTGTTACAACAGCAGGCGTCATTTGGCCTTAATTTTTTGAAAATGATATAGGCGCGTGATAACCAAATATTTCTGGCACAAAATCGAAGATATTCATGTGAAAGACATGTGGTTCCAACAAGATGGCGCAACTTGCCACATAGCGGTTGCAACGTTTTATGTTTTGCGTGAAAAGTTCCCAGGTCGCATTATTTCACGTTTTGGTGGCGTCAACTGGCCGCCAAGATCATGCGACTTAACACCTTTGGATTTCTTTTTGTGGGGTTACGTTCAAAGTCGTTTGTGAAAATGCATCTTAAGAAGTTTTGATTATAATTCAATGACATGGCTCAAGCCAAACTGAAAGAAAGAAAAATAAAAAATGCGCAAAATTATTAAAATAAATAAATTCGAAATTTAAAGTCCTAAAAGCTTTTGTCGTAAGACCTAATGTAATTTACTCATGTAAAATAAAATCTCTTTAAAATTCTTGATATTTTGACTCATTTACAATATATTTTTGAAAACTTTCTATAATTGGTAATAATCGATATTTAGAATTATTAAACGTATCTTTAAAATATCCTTTTTTATCAATGATTGCCGAAGGTTTCTATTATACATATATGGTATATATTAAATGGGCTTATTACCTTTAGTTAAAAATAAACAAAGTTTAGACTCGTTTATATTGACGGAAATCAACTGTCCGCTGTAGAATATTTTATCAACTAGGATCGATGGGAAAGCTTTCATCGCATTGTGTTCTTATATTATTGTAGTAAAGTTTTAGTGAATGTAACTAAACTACGAAATACCCATTTGGGTAAAAGTTGTTGTTTTAATATCCTTGATCAATTAATAATAATATTGGTCGTTTTTAAAAAGAGTATTATGTCAGAAATAATTCAATTAAATTCGTTAAGTTTACTTCATAAATTTTTTATTTCCTAATTGTATTTGACTTTAGATTGTTTTTTTAAGCGCACTGAGTAAGCATTTGAAATGAGAAAATTTGTTTTTAAGGAAGAAAATTTTGTAATTTTATCAATAAGTGATTGACTTAACCATTAAACCATTAAATTGTGTTAAAAATTGAGAAAATAAATAAATTTTCTTCAATCTAAATACAGTAAATTTATAATGTTGTGATGATGACCCATAGAGCTATATTAACTAGAGATATTAATTTACTGTCTCACGTGGGCCGATAGAGGGGAATATAAAACTTGGGCTTCTTTGCATGGGAAATAAAAACAACACAAATTTTAAATGCTAACTGAGGGAAAACCAAGTTAAATTATTGGTGCCTGTTCTGATATCCGACGTTACGTTAGTTTTATTCGATATTACTCACTTGCTGCTCGATATTACATTTTTGGTGTTCTGGAATACGCAACGTTTCATTTCAGTTCAACGCGTAGCAACGGATTCGTTTTTGATGTTCTGATATTCGCCGGGAACTCGATTTTCAGGTTAAATTACTCACTTCAGTTTTCGCGCGTTCGAATGAATATTTTTGTATGAATTTCCTTTATTTCTAAACCCACCCACACTATGCACCATAATATCAATTTTAATCAATTCTAATCTCATTTTGGGCCTGAAAATGGCTTTTATGAAGGATATATTCATAAAAAAAATGTTTTTTTTTTCATTTTTAAATTTTTTAATGATTAGTGAATGGAAAAAATGTCACAAAAATATATAATTTATATTTTGAAATAAACATTGCTGAAAAATATATGAAATTTATTTTAATAAGGACAAGAACTTTATTTTGTAAAACATTTATTGATGAAATGACTTACAAAAAACACAACCAGCTGATTTTTGACATGCGATGATTGCCGTTTTTTTAAATGGGAAACGTAGTTTTCCAGAACACTGATCGCGTTAGAAATCGAATCGAACGCGTTACGTTTACTCACCTAACGCCGTAAAACAGAACAAGGGTGATTATATCGTATTGGTTGAGCGGCGAGTCGTTATCTTCGAAACTTGGAAAACTTGGGTTTCAAGCGAGCAAGAAGATAAAATAATGACCATTTCTCCTCCATAATTTTGTATGAAAACGAGGAAAATAAAATCTTCAGTTAATATAACTCTATGGTAATGTGTATAACCAAAGTGTAACTATGGTAAATTTGTTGCGAGTGAAAGATCGTGTTCGTAGTCGTAGTCAATTAGTGTCATTTCGAAATGGTACTTGGAGAAAATGCCCATTTATAGGTTAATTAATGTACTGTAATTATTAAAATTATTTTCAGGAAATCTATTTATTTTTAATATTTAATTTAGTAATAAATTCATATATAAAAACGATATTTTACGGTCTCACTTTTTTAACCATTTAAATTTTTTTTTAAATATATTTTAACGCAACCGCCAGATTTAAAAATTTTGAATTTAAATTTCTATTGTATTGTAATTAGGCCTAAGTTATACGACGATCATTGTAATGAAGGAAATAATTTTACAATGGGAAATTAACCTATTACAAAGATTATTTCTTTAAAAAAAAATAATGCAAAACATGGAAAATAGTTTAGTAAATAGATTTTAAATAAAAAAAAATCATGTGTGCTGTGCACACGAGGTAGAAGTGAAACCTTCAGAAAACTAAACAGCGAGAGAATGAGACGAGTATCAGGGGTGGGATAGTTATAGGGTTTATTTATTAAAATATTGGTACCAACTTGAAAAGTTATTTTACATTTTATTATTCACACTCTTTGTTTTCAATTTCAATAAATGACACGAGTGGCTTATGATAACTAAAGTATGAAATGAATGCTTTGGTTTGGATTTGATCAATATATCTTTGAAATACAGCGTCAATTCCGATCTTGTTGTCGATTCAGTGCGACTACTGCACTTTTTTAAATTTTATTTGGTGTTGAGGAACTCAATCAAAGGGAGCGCTGTATCCAATGCAAAATTAACATTAAAATCCCCACTTAAAATCATCGGAATTTTATCGTAATCTTTTTTTTTAAATACGCTATATTTCTGGTGTGTACTTTAGCAAATTCTCGTGGATGAACTCAATAATTGTATTTATTGATTGGTTGAAATGTAAATTGCCACAATTATAACTGATTTATTATGGCCCAATCTGCTTTCACAAGCAGATATTTCTCCCACTTTAGAAAGCAGAACAGACAATGATTCTGGTTGTTGTGCATTGAGATCTATTTGTGGAGTAACAACAGGGGCTCCGTCATTTATATTATTATGGTATATTTAAAGTGACCAGACGTACTGATTTATTCAGTACAGGTACTGATTTTCACGACTATGTACTGATTTAAAATTTGTACTGAATATTGTACTGATTTTGAAAATATTTCTGAATATGATATTGAAATTCTGTCAATTTAACGCTAAAATGCATGGAGTTGAGTTATGTACATATATAAAAACTTCTAATGTAGACACGCTGCTTGAATAGCAGCGCGGTGTTTCAACACTAATCTAAACATAGACAATGTGCGCTACGAAATCTGATCTGAATTTCTTATATCGTGAAATATTCTCAAAAATAATTTTTTCTGAAATTTTGGCTAAGTGGGCATATTTACTTGTAAAATTTTTTTTATGCAAAATTTTTGTTGCTATGAATTTTGATCGACTGGTATTTCATCTTGGTAAAAAAAGTGTCGCTTTTTTAGCGTTTCATCGAGTCTCAAATCACTTCCCCAACGCGGCTAAAGAAGTTTTCACTTCAAAAATCTTAGGTATATCACGTAATTTGTTTTTTATAATTATTTTTATAATTTGAATGACGAAACATGTTTTAATCGATCAGCTGTTTTGTGGACTGCGTTTCAATTTCATTTCATTCCACTGGAGAACTGCCAAGTTGATTCCTTCATCAGGAATTTTTCGTCGATATTCTAACCTCAAACTTCAGAGTCCCAATAAGAAAATAATAATATATAAAAAAAAATGGATATAATTTGTGACTCATCGGTAAAAAAAGGAAAGGGAAGAAATAATCAAATTGGATTCGATGAAAAAAACCATTACACGACTTAGCTATGAACGAAAATCTGACTGAAAGTTTCTCTGACATTCGTAAAAGAGGTATAACCACCTTTCATTGGAAATCAAAGAAAAACGTTCGGTTTTCACTAGTTCAACAATTTCCTTCATTGCAATGATCGTCGTATAACTTAGGCCTTAGGGATGGCAAAAATGTTTGATATATCGATATATCGAATCATGTGATATATCGCCACATTCGATATCGGTATAGAAATATCGATATTCTCATATATCGATTTATTTAAAGTATACATTTTGATGTCAAGAAAAAGGGATAAAAATAAATTTTAATTTATTAGGGCTTGTTACGCGTTAGTTCGCAAACTTGCGAAATTATTTGATTATTTTTGACAATTCGTTGAACCAATCAAAATGCTTAAAAGACTTCGCATGCGAAGCTTATGTTAAAAATAAACATGCCCTGGAGGTGATTATTTTTGCAAACTTGCGAAGATAAATTTTTTATTTTTGACAAATGCAATTTTGAATTTTTTTAACGGGTTTTACTTTTGGAAGTGAATACCAAAAACTATTAAATTGTATAAAATGTCAGAAAAAAGGGAATTAGTAGAATTTTTAATTCAAAATGCATTTTATATTCAAAATAACTGACTGCTTAATGTCATTTCTGCGAAAATGAAAAATCATATTTGCGAAACGTTGTCACGGGTGCAGATTATTTTAAGTTTTCCCTGACCAATCAGAATGAGCTGTCAAACTTGCGAAAAATCTTCGCAAAAATAATTCTTTCATAAAATTATTATTATTATTATTAATGAATATGAAAAAATAAATCAAAAGATTCATCAGCGTAGTCCATTTATTCGCTGCTGTCACTACTTACGATGCTATCTAAATTTAAAGCAATATGTCGTTTTAAATTCTTATTTGTTGACACACAAGCTATTGGATCATTGAAATGCAATTGTTTAAATCGCGGGTCAAGGAGAGTAGCAGTGGCCAACAAATGGGACTTTTTGATTTGACGAAATCGCTTATTAAATCCTAATAATAGAGTATTTTTTAGGTTTTGTCCCAATGCTGTTGAAGGTTTAATTTTGTTGTTGAATTGTGCAGTAACGCACCGTATCATATGAATGACTTTTACTCTAATAAATTTTTCAGCGCAAATCTCGGTAGTCATTTTTTCAAGAGAATTCTTTAAAATTTTCAATATCAATTGCAGTGCAGTGCATAGCAGGTGCATTGACATGGTCAAAAATTATGTTGGTAATTAAATAATATGTACTGGAAAATGATATATTATAAGTAGATTTCTCTATTCTTACTTTCTTTCATCTTTTATTACATACCAGTGTAGTAGTGAATCGAAGTGCAAATACATGTCGATATATTCAGGAATATATCGATATTTTTTCGGATATATCGTTGACAAACATCGATATAAATATATCGATATATTTTATTAAATATATTGATATATTTTTGCCATCCCTAATTGAAATGATTTTGTTTACAATTAATAAAAATATAAGGTATTCACTAGGGCATGGTTTGAACAAGTAATTAATTCCGCAAACAAAATTAATCCAAATTTTAAATATTTAACGCCAAAAAAATTAATTCCCTCATTTAAGAGAAGAATAAAGTTGAAAAGGGACAACTAGACGCGATCTTCCCAATGCTTTGTTTGAAAATGAAAAAATTCCGCACAAAATAAGGAAAGAAAATTACAAATTTTTCATTAGAAAGAATGAAGTAACCTATAAATCAAATATACTCTATTTTACAACGTGCTTCCTATAAGATAATTGTAGTAAGCGTGAGCATTAATAGTCTTATGGATTTTGGGCAAAAGAAAGAATGAAACAAAGAAATGTCTTTTAACTTAATATTTGTATAAATATTGTATTCTCCCAATACGTTTTCAAGCATTGGAGCGTGTACGAATAATAATTAGAAGAGAAATTCTGTTAATATTTTAAGCGTTAGTTCCTGTATGAATAGTGATTCTTATTATACATAAGTGTTAGAATTGTTTAATAAAGATAAATCTATTTCTATCTCTGTTTTGCTAACATAATGTAATCTACCTATCATTTTTTTAATAAAGAGAATCATATGTATTTTTAAAAGAATATTTTTTATTTTTTTTTTTATTTTTCTTCCATATAATAAGTTTTCTCTCTTGGAAATTAGTCAATTTTACTTAAAAAGTTTTTTTTACATAGGAAGGTATTAATTACCTTAAAGCCTCAATTACTCACTTGTTCATAAACCTCGAAAAGTAATTAATCACGCCATGCCCTAGTATTCACTTATCGTTGTAAATCGATTACTACGAGAAGAAGTATCAATTCCCCATGTCTAAAGTTTATTTACTATATCACATAATGTGATAAAAATAAACTAAAGTAATAAAAAAAACTTTTGAATAAGAAAATTTCTACAACCTGTTTAAACTTTTTTAATGGTGTTTATAATCATTAAAAATAAGTTCTGTCATAAAATGCTTTAAGACTATGTTAATAATTTTATTCTAACATCATCGATCTTGCCCAAAAATATAGAGAAATTAACTAACATATAAAAGCAATATGTTGAAAGAGAGCAACACGTGTTTTATGTTATTTGCATTAAAAACATGATTCTCTCTTATTATTTTTCGATACTTTTTTGTTATCATTTTAGACGTTTTTTTCCCTCCATTTAAATAAAACCTTGATAAAAACGTAAGCATTCTTCTTAGGCACGCACGTATTATAGAATGAACATAGAGCATAATTTCCCTGCACTACCATTTTGGGGAAAAATTTATTTCGGAAAATAAATCTACTCCAAAAAACAGAAATAATTTCGATAATTTATGGCATAAACATTTAAATACATTATCTAATAAACTAATATAAAATATCACACCCCCATTTATACTCTCTGGCGAAATTGAAAACATTTTTTCTGCGTAATTTTTTCAAGTTTAGAATGTTCGCGGCGAAACAAAAATACTATATAGAGATCCAATATCACACTATATGCCACCCATTTTAAGAACGTTTACAGCTGGCGTGTGCTAAACACATTCTTATATTTTTTTATTAACGAATTCTCCCCATTTATATGACGTCATCGACGATTACCTGAGAAATAATTTGATTTGAATTTTAAAATGTTGATTGTTTTTAGTGTTACGACTAGTTTAACGAAATGAAGAGGGTATCGTTTGTTGTTGACAAGTCTAAAGAAGTTCTAGTATTTTATATATTTGTATATTTATATATAGTATTTTTTTGATTTGTAACTTTACAAATATAGTTTGTATAATTCCTAATTTAACGACATTTGTGTGTAACTATAATTTTGTTTTTATTTTGTAAATTAAGCGTGGTTTAAAAACTGGCTTTTATCAATACGGATGATCTCATAATTTAGTTTAAAACTGATCCGACCATTAAGTAATAGAAAACATAAATAAAAAAATAGTTATTCGGGCCGGTGTAAAATTTTGGTTTTTAATTTAGTTCAGTTTAAAACTTAAAAATGTGACCGTTTGAAGGCCATTATCTAAATGGTTCATAATTGTTTACATTTCATAATTCATATATTAACTATTTCCAAAAAAAAAAAAAAGAAAATTTTTCAGTTTTTCTGTATGAGTGCGAGTGTGCGGTTTTGTTTTCGTTTTTATTAGCTCATCGATTTTAAGACGGTCGAACAAAATATAGAGTTTTAAGAATAAGTTCTGAATAATTAATATTACGTCATTATAATGTGTTAATTTCAAATTTTTTTTTTTTTGTATCAATATTAATTGCAACGTAAAATAAAAATTTATTTGTTTTATTGATTTTTAATTGACATTATTTAGTTTTAAAAAAATGTAGACTCTTAATTCACCCAACTTGTATAAAATCATACGTTTTAATTGCTTTATTTTAGTAAAAGTTCCAATCAGTTCCAAGTAAAATAATATTTTGATAAGACTTATAACATTTGATAATACAGTGATAACTGTTAAGTTAACCACTTCCACATTAAGTTCACCGACTATGAGCAGTCTCGGGTATTCCTTTTAGATACATTTTTTTCTATTACTCATTCATTTTGTATCTGTGTACCTGAAAACGAGTTATCAGAAAAACTGCTGAAGCCTCTGAAAATTTCAAGTGTTTTTTTTTCACGAACCCGTTTCTCAGAAACTTTTCATTCAAATAAGTTAAAATTTTGTATGAACATAAGAAACGAAATCGGGAGTGGAATTGTCTAACTCGATTTGAACCATACAAGTATAACATAGAAAAGGCATAGAAATGGCAATGCGATTTTGTCTTAATCGAATTAAACGATTCCACTTCAGATTGATACATGTATTCATATAATAGGAGCTATTATTGCATACATATAATCTTATCTTATCTAGTGTCAATTTTTTGAAACTCTTACAATATGTATTTTTTTTTTAGGTATTTTCATTGATTTATTATTTTTTTTTATATTCATTCTGTTGCTGGACGTCTGAATTTTTCATAAGAAGGGTCCTTCAATGACCGATAATCGATAATATATGAGATTTAATTAAATGTTTCGCATAAGAAATGTTCAGAAATATGCCCTTGAATTTTCATTAAAGAAAACATTCTCGGAAAAATAGTCTACCTTGGTTGATTATAGGTTTTGGAAAAAGGGAATTACCCAAAATTCATGCGCATATTTTGATGACGATTAAATCTAACTGGTCAAATTTTCCTGAAATCGACGGATTGTAAAGGCTCTTTCATTAAGGACATAACAATTCAAACTTCTCGTTCAATAAATCGATTGTAACGTGTGCTGTGTGGCTTGTAGCGCCGTTTTGTTGAAACCACATATCGCCGATATCAATTTCATTTAATTTTGGCCAAAAATAATCCTCCAACATGGCACGGTAGCGTTCTCCATTGACGGTAACGTGGCGATCGTTCGCATCAACGAAAAAATACGGCCCAATCACGCCTTCGGCATGTAAACCGCACCATACAGTGATTTTTTGTGGATGCAATGGTGTCTCTTGAAGCACATGTGGGTTTGTTGCTGTCCAATAACGCATATTTTGCCAGAAATGAGCTTCATCGCTGAAGATGATTTTTTGATGAAATTCTGGATTTTCTTCCAGCTTTGCCAGAGCCCAAATGAAAAAGTTTCGGCGCTTTAAATGGTCAAGTGGCTTCAGTTCTTGAGTCAATTTGATCTTGTAAGGGTGTAAGTCAAGATCTTTTCGCAAAATACGCCACAATGACGTTTGAGATATGCCCAGTTCTTGAGAACGACGTGAAATGGACTGATTTGGCTCATTTTGAATTGATACACTTACGGCTACGAGCGGTACGACGTCTCGTTGGCACTGGAACATCCAATAGTGAAAGGTTGATTCGAATTTATCCACTATAGCACGCACAGCCTGTCGGGTGGGACGATTATTACGGCCGAAAATTGGAGTAAGTGCTCTTCAAGTTGCGACCACCGACTCGGAATTTCGGTAGTAATTTTTAATAATTTCCAAGCGTTGCTCGTTCGTGAACTTTACCATGATGAAAATGTTGACTTTAATCTACGTTTTGACATTGACAGGTCATTATTAATGTTTAAGGGTGCGTTCATATAAAGATACAAAATTGTTATGTCCCTATTTAAAGACACTATATTTAGAAAATTCAATTTTAGTGATTTCAGTATATCTAAAATTGAATTCCACACGTACATCTTAGCTAAAGTTGCCATTGCAAGGATTATTTGCATACAATGTGTTTGTGTTCACTTTAAGTGAGAAAACTGTATATTTTTAAAATTTATTTCACAAAGTAAAATTCAAATTGGAAATCTTGCTTCTGACACCAGGAAAAAGTTTGACGACCCATTTGGGGAGAGGTTGGGAACCAAAGTTTGAGAATGGCTGATCTAGAGGCACATGACAAATACTGTTTGGTTTTTTTCAATATTTTGAATTTTTTGAGTTATTTTTCAGAAATTTTTAAAATTCGAAACAAAATTTTAATTTATTTTAATGTCACAAAATATTTAAAAGAAAAATCAAAAATTTGCGGGTTTTATTAGTGAATAAAGATTTTTTTATTTATTTAAATAAAATATAAAATTCATAATAATTATAAAAAATCAAGGAAAAGAAAAAAAAATGAACTATTGAAATGGAAAATTATAAAATTATTTGGCACAAATTCAAAAAGGGGAATTTTCGCGTATGTTTGTAGTATTTTTTAATGAATTTTATTTATAGACAACTTTTTTTTTATAGAAAACTGCAATATTTTGATGATTTTTTTTCTGTTATTTGACACATGAATCCCACATGGATAACATTTCCCAATATTCGAGATGAGATATTTTTGTTTGGTATACAAAAACACTGCAATGTCATATTTTGTTTTTATTTTCAGTTTTCAAATTTCGTTTTTATACCGTAGAGTATATTAATTTGGTTACTATATTCGTAACGTATAGAAATAAATATCGGAGAACAATCTCATGGCCCTAGGTGAAAAGTTCTTTTGATTTTAGCATCTATGGACGCGATAAAACAAAAATGCATTGTCCATTTTTTATGAAATTTACCGTTTTCCCCATTCATATTATTTATAAAATGGAACTAACACAGGGTCTACATTAGCTTTTATTTCTGGTATACCAGCTGGCTTACCAGAAATAAAATACTACCAGTTTTTTTTTTACGTGGGCCAATACTGGTATATCAATTCAGTATCTGACCCGTTGAACCGAGAACAGAAAATAAAAATAGTCAAAATATTGGCTTTAAAGTGTCGAATTCAATAATGTGGCAATATCTTCCCATGCCCTTTTTTTTAAAATCAATAATATATTTTTCTTCCTTTTCTCGAAACATATTTATCAATTTGATAATTTCACTCCGCAAAAATTTAGTTTCCGCTATTTTATTAAATGCAAATGTCAAAAATTGGTATACCAGCGCTGTCTACGAAAATGGTATACCAGAATTGGTATACCAGAAAAATTTATATACCAGGGTGGTCTACATTAGCTTTTTATCAACCAATTTTGCTGGTATACCAGAAATAAAAGCTAATGTAGACCCTGTGTAAGAATAGTGATGCAGACATTTTAACTTTCCTCTGACGTATATATGTTACGGCAAATGTACAAAATCGGTAAATGTATACATTTACCGGTAAATGTACATATTTCCCAATGTAATAGGTAAATGTGAGTTTAAATCTGAGATTAGCTTCATACTTTTACCGGTAAATACACATTTTCCAACGTATATAGATAAAAGTTAGAGATAATAAAAATATATGGCATATGTTTATGACCACCCAGTATAAGTTCTTAAGTGGGGATAGCGAGCGGAGCGTAGCGAAGCGAGCATGCATCAAGTCACGTGGTCTTCTTTCGACCGCTTTAACCCTATATATAGAGGCCGCACGAGATTACAATATTCAGCAAAGTTATGGAGGTTTCCAAGGGGAATATTTCTTTTTTAGACCATATAGCTCTATCTAATATATTTATAAGTTAAACTCACATTTACCAACCAAGCTGATAAATGTGTACATTTACCGGTAAATTTATACATATACCAGTATATGTACATTTACCGTAACATATACACTAGCCAGTTTTACATCCGTTTCTTAAATTCGAGTCCTAAATCTTGTGTATATATACGTAATAATTGACTGCGAGTTTTATTAATGACAGTTTTGTATGATTTACCTTTTTTTGAGATCAAGGAATACCAGATCATGAAAACTTTATATCTTAAAAATTTTTAAGTTAAGAACTTTTTTTCAAGTATTCAATTTTTTGTTTTATGTTGTAACGGCGAAAAATAAATCAATATTGTCGTTGATACGGTTGGTGAATAAGGGCATAAATTTGTGAACTACGAGTAGCCCATTTCTAACATAGGGTATCAAAAAATCTACTATGGTTCGATT
This sequence comes from Xylophagus ater, assembly GCA_963422695.1. Taxonomy (NCBI): domain Eukaryota; kingdom Metazoa; phylum Arthropoda; class Insecta; order Diptera; family Xylophagidae; genus Xylophagus; species Xylophagus ater. The sequence goes on from OY730478.1 coordinate 41,798,379, forward strand.
TTAAGTCGCTATATATTTATTATTATTTTCTTTTTAATATCAAATTAGTTAATTGAAGAAGTTCTAAATTCTGAATGTTAAGAATAGTTTTTTTTTTTTGTAAATATTGTATTTTTTTTGATTTTAAAACTATGAAGTTTTGTCGGTAAAATTAAAAAAAAAGCAAAATGAATTCAGCTTTATTTGTTCTTAATAAATTAATAAAACTTCTTTCCGTTACAAGATACAATTGCATAATTTTTATCCTTATGAAAAAGCAAAACGAAATTAAAACAGATTTTGTTTTTCTCAACTTTAATAGAACAATGTCCTTCCCATAATATTGTGTATTGATGATGTGAACATTTTTACCCCCGAAAAGCAATAACGGATGACAATAATTGAATATTAAAACATATTATAAAAAGGGAGCAAAAAGAAAATTACGTCAACATTAATAAATATCAATAATAATAATAATAATAATAATAATAATAACAATAGCAGCAATAGCGGCCAATCTTCATAGTCTAACCAGAATTTTGTAACTGCTTCCAATTTTATCTACAGAAATTCATCAAAAAAAAGAGAATAAACTTTGTACAACATAAAAAAGTATTTAAGGAATCAAGAAAAGCCGATCAAACGAAAATATGCCATTTCCCGAAACTTCACAATTTGGAGGAGGTTTGCAACAAGTGCGAAATATCTGCACACGTGCAGGAGCACGAATTAGGCAAAGCACACTCTCTATGTGGCGACGCGCAAGACGACGTTTTGTCAAAGCTTTTGGTGGGGGTGGTACTAGCAGCGGTAGAACTAGTAGAAATAATTCTGGAAGGATAAGAAGAACAGGGACAACAACGTCATCTAGTTCAATGGCGGAAGCCACAACAACAACAATATTAAGTGAGCATGCGCTTTTTTTTGTTATAGCTTTTAGAAGTTTCTGCTTTTATCCTTATGCTTTTTTATTTAGATATTTAAACAGGGTGTATGTCGCAAACATAAACATATTTTTAAAAAACTTAAGATTTTTATAAACTTATTTATTTTAAAAATATTTTTTAGAAAGCAATGAATGGTTTTCCTTTTTGCAGTTATAAGAATTTTGTAATTTTTTTCATTATTATTGTAGATTTTTCCTCTGTTTATAATTTTCTCCTAAATCCTTTTAACATATAGACATTTTACCCCCCAGAAAGAAAACACCTTAGTTTAAGATTGTTCTCCCTTGGATACCATAGACATATTTTCAAAGATATTTAATGAATCAGTTGAGGTGCAAGTTGGTGTTGTGCAGAACGTCTTGTGCTGAAATAGATTATATTCGAGTTTTTAAGCTAAGGAGATAAAAGAACCTGGACCCACCTTTTTTGTTTGTTTTGAAATCATACCGAAAATACCATAAGGAAATCGCCTGAAAAAAGTCATTTTTATTGAAAAAAAGGCGATCATTGAAAATATCGTAAAAGTGTTTAGACATTGAATAAGCAACAAGATTATAGAAAAATTAAGGTTTTTCCATTTTCGAGAGGGAAAATCTACAAAAATGAAGTGAATCCTGTTGTAAAGGACTTTGTGGTCGTATATAGTGAAAAACGGTGCCAAAAATAGTTTTTATTTTAATTTATAAAATACAATATTGGTTTATAATTTTTACATTGTTTCTTCAAAGGTTTTATTAAATATCTTGATTAATTATAATTCCAAACAGAATGATAGATCCACAACTGCTTCATGACCAATGATATGTCATGTATATATTTGAGTTCATGATAATCTGCGGTGGGTCCGTCAATTCGGTTTGGTTTTTTTAGAAAATGTGTTAATATACTAAACAATATGTTTAGGTATGATATCTTATCGAGTTCGTTTTGATAAGTTCATACCAAAAACTATCAGTGTGTGTAAATTAAGAAAAAAAAAATATTTTATAAATTTAAGTGGATTTTTTTTTGGCAGTCGTTAAATTATAACAAATAGAAATAAGATTTACGACAGGGACGACGGCGACGACGTCGCCCTCAAAAAACGTAATCATTAGCGCCCTTCCTTCAGTAACATTCACGCATACTCCAGGCGTTAGGATGGCATTTACAAACGTATATAAAGCACTTCGACTGCGGCTTAGTAGTAAGAAAATTAGTATAAAGTTTTATTGTTTTTATTATCATTTTTTTATGAATAACTTTTATTTTATTTATTAATTTATTATTATTCTATGTTCAGAATTTATCTTTATACATTTTTAGTATATAGACATTTTCCATGTTGAAAATATTTTATATCACAAATTTTTTTTTTTTTTTTTGGGAAATATTGAATATTCAAGTAATAAAAAATAAACACTAAGTTAATGAATCATTAAATTGCCTTAGTAATAATATACCAACTAGTCGACACTTCAAGATAATAATGATAATTTGAAACTTTTTATTTTTTCTCTATTTGGATCAGCTTTCACTATGTTAAAAGTTATACACAGTTGGTTTTTTCCGTGAAAATAAAATCCCAGTGCAGTGTTAGAGGCTTGAAGTTCGTTCCACCTGTATAAAGTTCTTCTTTTTCCGCGACTACTTTCAGTTCTTTTAACTAAAATCAATTTTCAACATCCTACTAGACTATATAAATGAAATAAATAGCTAGACTGACATTTAATGAGCATACTTTCAAACTACTTAAAATGTCTAAAGGTATGATATGGTTATCATAAAAGAAAATTCATGTTCTAATTCATACCATATGCCATAAAATTTGAAAATATCCTTACAAATATCAAACATACGGCGAAAGCTTCGAATCGATAACAAGAAAAACATTGAACAAGGTTATAGTTAATTTGTTTTTTAGATATTTTCTCTTGGTATATTCAAGTACATCAATTTACGTGTAATTTAATTTTGTCCATTATTTTCTGCTTGCAAAAGAAAAATGCTACTATAATACATTTTTATAAAAATATGATATTTATTAATTATTATTATTAATTAATAATATTACTTTGTGCGTAAAAAAGATTTTCTTCTTCACACCATCTAAAAGGACTTCATATTTATAGTTCATTCCTTCAAAATGTAAAAGTTTATAGGCCCATATCCATTGTCTAATATGTATTTCGATCAAAATTGTCTTAAACCTATGAAAAATGGAGATAGGATTTCGTTTCTTAAGTTCTATAGAGTGATCCAACTTTAGTTTCCGAACTTTAAAACAAAATAAAACACACAAATTTAACGAAATATACTTTTTTTAATTTGTTAATCACAAATTTTATGTATTTCATTAATTATGAAAAATAATATTAAATAAATGGCTGCCTTTGCATCTTCTGCAACAGCCGATCCTTTCGAGGAAATTTCCAATGACTCTTTCCTATATTTCGGGCGGTATCTCGGCAATAACTTGGCGGATATTGTTTTTTAAGTGCTTCAACGTTTCAGTTTAGTTGGTGTAGACACGACTTTTAACGTAACCCCATAAAAAGAAATTAAACGGCGTTAAGTCGTATGATCTTGGCGGCCAGTTGACGCCACCAAAACGGGAAATAATGCGACCTGAAAACTTTTCAGGCAAAACATCCAACGTTGCACCCGCTGTTCGGCAAGTTGCGCCATCTTGTTGGAACCACATGTCTTCCACATCAATATCTTCGATTTCGTGCCAGAAATAATCGGTTATCATGCGCCTATATCCCTCATTGACTGTTACAGTGATCGTTTTCAAAAAAGTTAGGCCCAATGACGCCGCCTGTTCACAATGCCCACCAAACAGTCACTTTTTGGCTATGGAATGGTGTCTCGTGAATTTCATGAGGATTTTCATCTGCTCATATGCTACAATTTTGCTTATTAACGCACCCAGTGGAAATGTGACTCATCAGAGAAGAGGATTTTCTTTGAAACGTGTTGAGCGGTGGTTAAACGATCCATTTCGTAAATCTGTTGTTACAAACTGACTGAAAACAAGTGCTTATCGACAGCTGCCTGATTTACAGTGCTGTCAACATAGGAAACTCAAATTGGATCACCCTATATATTAATTCTAATAATGCAAATGTGAAAATTAATGGATCGATTGGAATAACCGTAAAATTCTTCGAAAAGCTCACTACCACCCACCCACCACCTGCTATCTTAGTTCCAAAAAGAGAGTCAGTTTAATCTAATTAAAATTTTTCTGTTACTAGTGAGACAAATTAAACAATATTCGCGCCAAAAATTTAAACAGCTTCTTTAGTATTTACATTATTTTTTTTTAATGGAAAAGTAAGGTGACTAAGAACATGTGAATTTGTTTTATTCAATGTGGAGACTTGACGCACATGAAACACTTTCTCTGTATTTTCAAAAATTTTGAAAAAAAACTTCGCTATTTTTATACTACAATAAAAATATGAAAAACTTGATACAAATGATAATTTCATATCGATTTTTTGTATAAATATTTCAATACTCTTGTTATTAATTTGTAAAGCATGATAAAATGACTGTCCTACTTCAAAATAAACTATTTCGAATCTATTTTTAATAAAATAAAATTGTTTAAAACTTTCATCTGTCCGAATATTGTAGCTAATTAAAAAAAAATATGATGTGAATGGGATATGAGAAAATAATCACTTTTTCGTGGTCATAAAAAATAGTTTCATAGATTATTAACCGTCAAATCCGATAAAAGAACAAAAATTGGAGGTTCAACTATTATAAAATAATTTTTTCATTTTTATTTTATTTTAATAACACAGCTCAACTCGAACCTATAAACGGGAAATCAATACATAAAATCATGAATTGGTCAGATATTTTTTTTTAGTTTGCTGATGCAAAAGTTAAGAAATTGTATATTGGTGCGTCTTGTCTAATATTGTATATGTAGAGTATCAATAACATCATTAAAAATTTAATGAAAGGAGACACTTTCCTTCGCTTTTCCAGAGAATATAAACCTGAGAATCTTAGCTGATCGTTGTAAGGTGGCAACAATGAAGAATCATTCCATGGGAAATTCTTTAAAGCGAAAAATCCTTGTTTACTTTATCCGTGATGCGTTTAAAACTGTTTAAAACTTTGGACATTGATATATAGTATATTTTTAATAATTTTTATGCCCTATGGTAACTACTACCAGAGAGTATATTAGTTTTGTCACTCCATTTGTAACACATCGAAATAATCGTCGAAGAAAGGTTTTAAGGGTGTGGTTATGTCGGGAATCAAAAGTTATATCGATTTATGCATGTCCGTCCGTCCGTATACAAGATAACTCAAAAACGCGCTATCTGATTTTGATGAAATTTACAGTGTGAGTTGCTTATTCCTTAACTTTGGATTTGGTATTGCATTTCAGCAAAATCGATCCAGGGGGAGCATAGTTATAAAGGAAAAACCAGGGTGACCAGAAAATTTTGTCATTTTTTTGTTTTTGGTTTTTCGGATTTAATTGGAAAATTTATGAATCAATTTTCTTTAAATTAATTATATAAGTTAACTACACAAATAGACGATAGCATGTTCAATTTCAGTCAAATCGGTCCAACGATAGTGGAGAAAGAAATAGTCCTAGGAGAAAATAACCCTCTTTATAAAGTTTTTTTTGATGTACTTTAAAAACTAATACACCTATTTGAATAAAATTTACAGATTAGACTTTTGCTATCAGGGTCTGAGTTACCTGCAAATTAGAAGAAAAATTTTGAAAAGATAAAACAAAGTTATTTTGAAAAAAACTTTAAATAATGTTAGTTTTGACAGTTTTTCTTTCCCATTCCTACCATAGGGCATCAAAAATCGGTTATAGGTCGATTTTCAGCTACTATTTGTTTTATTACTTATTTAATGAGTTTACCAATAGAAAATTGTATTCCTAAAAAGCAGTGTTTTATTTTACTTGTTCCATTGGAAAGTCTACCAACAGTCCTGGCTAGGCTTATGTTAAGGTTGAAAAAGGAGAGAAAATTGTAAAGAAGAAATTCGGCCATTACATTTTAAACTAACTTAAAATTTTGTGCAATCAAATTTGTAACTTTTTTTAATTAATTTTAAATAATTATTTTTTTTTTTATTCCTATTCATTTATTAGATGATGATGATGCCACAACTTCTGGGGTAACGTTAGATGATACCGAAAAAAGAGTCATATTCCTAAATAGACCACAAATACAAAAATTCTGCAGTAATCACATATCAACTGCAAAATATAGGTAAGTTGCATACAATTTGATATAAAATATATAAATAAAATATTTATTGTCTAAGACTTTAAGATTATGTATAAATTGACTTTCAAATATGATAGCGTTACTTCAATTAAAAACGCCTCTGAGTTCAAAGTCATCTCAATTATCTTATCTATAAAAATTCGTTTAAATTGTTGTCAATTGTATTGATCTAAATTAAAATTTGACTTTATTGAAATGCAGTTCGTTTTGAATAAATCGTATTATACATTTATGTAATTTCAAGCACAAGACCTTTTTTAAGTTTAAATATAAACTTCATCTAATCAGTCGAGCTTAAATCTTATCAAATAAAGTGAATTTCGCAAAAGATGGGGTTTTCGTATTACAAATTGAAATATAGTTTTGTTGTTTTTTTGTTTACTAACCCCTAGCCTTAAGATTGATTTTCAAAGAAATCTGTGCTTGCAGACTATTTAATGTTACCGCAATTCTGGCTCTGTGCGCGACGTTACATAATAAAACTAAATTTTTCAGTTTTTATTGAATATATTTCAAAATATATTCGGGCTTGTCACGAGACTTGATTATTTTTGCCAAGATTTTTCGCAAATTTGACGGATAATTCTGATTGGTCAAGGAAATGTTAAAATAATCTGCACCCGTGACAACGTTTCGCAAATATAATTTTTCATTTTAGCATTTTAAAACAAAACATTTTCAATAAAAAATTCTACTAATTTCCTTTTTCCTGACATTTTATTCAATTTTATAGTTTTTGGTATTCATTTCCAAAAGAAAAACCCGTTAAAATAAATTCAAAAATGAAAAATTTATCTTCGCAAGTTTGCGAAAATAATCAACTCCAGGGCATATTTATTTTTGACATAAGCTTCGCAAATCTGCGAAGTCTTTTAAGCATTTTGATTGTTTCAACGAATTGTCAAAAATAATCAAATAATTTCGCAAGTTTGCGAACTAATGCGTGACGAGCCCAATTATGTAATTTATTAATACTGGATGGGCTAAAATTCACCATGGCATGACAGCGAGAGCGAATAATTTCCAGAAATTCGGAAATTAATTGGCCAGCGCGTTCGCCAGATTTGTCAGCACCCGACTATTTTCTTTGGGGTTATTTGAGGGAGCGAGTATATGTGAACAAGTCCGAGACAATCCTTGAACTCAAGGCCAACATTGTTGCAGAAATTCGAGCGCTACAGCCACAAATTTTGAAAGATGTTATGGAAAATGATGTTAAATGAGCCCATCATTGCGAAGCTGAAAACGGGGGTCATTTAAGTGACATTATTTTCCATACTTAAAAAAATTTCCATTTTGTATATTTTATAATCCGAAAAAAAAATAAAAAAAATATATAAACGAAAAAGTTATTAAATTTCTAAACCCCATGCCATGGTGAATTTTGGCCCACCCTGTATATACAATATTATACTTTGTCCGACAATTGAAGTGTCCGTCTAATTCAAATCGCTGTCAAATGTAAACCGCACATGTTGCAATACTAAAATTTGACATGAATGTTGTTTGACATATTGTCAGTGGTAAAAATTATTTTTTGGTGAAAAAGCGCGTTCTTATTTTTTGTACGAAATTCAATTGTTGCGCTTCATTTGATTGGAAAGTCAAACATCGAAATTCATCGTATTCACCAGATCTGAAACCGTTGGATTATTCCATTTGGGGAATTTTACAAGCCGCCGCTTGCAAAAAAACACACAACTTTGGCCGGTTTAGAAAAGATTGGACTCGTGAATTGAGTCGTTTAAGCCAAGATATCGTGCGAGCATCGTGTGCATCGTTTAAAAAGAGAAGCTGGTGGTTAGAGCAAAATGCGGCTACATATATACCATTCGAATAATTATTAATTAACTATGTATTATAAACTATAATTTCCATAAATTTTAATAAAACCGACCAATAAACAAAAAATTTAGAGCGTTTTTACACTTCAATTGCCGGACCCGGTGTAATAATTATTTAATTCGTTTAAATCAATGAACATAATAAGTTTTCAATTCTCTTAGACATTTTTAGGGTTTCTATTATTGTTGGTGTTTATTATTTATTGATTATTTTTAATTATTAAATAAGCTAATCTCTCATAAACTATCCTCCCAACAATTGCTTTATTACCAAAGAACTCCAGTCCTCTAAATTCGCAGAATAACTATGAATAAGGAAAAATTGCAGCAACTGTTTTCTTTCACAAAACGCCTTATACCCTTATCAAGGTTTTTCAATAAGAACTTTTTTTTTAATTTTAAATTAAACACAGATTTTTGATGAAAATTCTGAATTTCTTTATTGAAGTATATTATAGAGACTACAATTTATGAATTGTAAACAATATCTGATAAATATCCATCATAACTACGTTTGCAGACATCGATTCTTTTGACAAAATGCATAATTATGGATGTATCTCACGAATTACGAGTTCGATATTGGTTTTAAATTATGCAATTGTTCTTGAAATATTCTTATAAACTTCGTCTTTCACGTAGCCCTAAAAAAAAAATTCCAACGGTGTTAAATCGCAAGATCTTGGTGGCCGATTGATATTACCTCTATGCGAAATTAGACGCCCATTAAATTTGGTTCTCATATAAATCTATTGTTTACAATGAAATATTTTATCGAGAGAAGAAGGTAAGAGAATGTGTAAATATCTTAATTATTTTTTTTTTTTACGAATTAAAAAAAAAGTTTATATAGTTTTTAAGCATTTAAAAATGCGTCGGACACTGCCCGTTAAAGTCGTATTTGGCACAGAAAGTTCATGAGGGCGAGACTCGTCGTTTCCACTTAAGGGATTAATGACCTCTTTTTTTCTTGTTCGAAATATACTAAAATAATTATGCAAATTCCAAAAGTTGTTTAAAGAAATTAGTTAAATAATATTAATTTCATGAAATCAATAAAGAGAATTTTTATAGCAACATATTTTTTTTCTGATTAATTCCAGTATATTAAGCTTTTTACCGTCGTTCCTTTTTGAACAATTTAGGCGATATTCAAATTGTTTTTTCTTATTAATCGCCTTATTACAACAAATCCCAGATGTTTCGCCAACAGGACGTTATACAACTTTAGTTCCACTAATTTTTATATTAGCTGTTAGCGCAATCAAAGAAATTGTAGAAGACATCGTAAGTATATATTGAAATTTAAATTTAAAAACGGAAAGAATACTGCTAAAGATGTTTAATTTCATTAGAAACGGCACAGAGCGGACGATGAAATGAATTTTCGGGAAGTTGAAACATTGAAAGATGGAACTTGGAAATTTGTTAAATGGCAGCAACTTTGTGTGGGTGATATTGTAAAAATACATAATAATACATTTTTCCCAGCTGATTTGGTATTATTATCATCGAGGTGAATATAATGCGATTATTGTGGAAAAGTTCAGAAATTTGTTCACTCCCATAATAGAGACTATTATTATACGTATAATAAAATCTGTAAGAAGTGTCCTGACAAACTGACTCATCAACGCCCAGCTCAAATAGTTACATTAGAACGTGAAATTTGGAAGATACATTATTTTGATGGTGAAAATTGGTTTTTAGATTCTTTAAAATAAAAGAAAGGTTTTTTTTTATTATTTTTCGAAAATCCAGTTGGGAGAGAAGGAGCGGTTTTTGCTTTTTTAGGGGGGTTTATGCCTATATCTCAAAATCTGATAACTTGAAAATTGGTATTAAAATTCTTTTCTTAAAATATGGAAACACAAAAACATATTTCAAAAACTCGAAGATGTTAGAAAAGAAAAATGAAAAATTAGCTTCATTATCAAATAAGTTTACGTGCCAAATTTCTTACTCCTATTGTCAGTAGATGTGAATATCACTAAACAAATTAATTTCCTTTTTTCATGGCCTCAAAATACAAAAACGTAACTAATTTGGACAGTAGTAGGGGTAGATATTTATGAAACTTGGAATGTATTTACATTCTGAATAGGCCAACATAAAAGATAGAACATTCCTCCTCCGTTGGGGGTTTCGGAAGACAAGAATAGAACTTGGTCCTCAACTCAATCAATAGTATTCTTAGTAGATACAAAAATTAATTAACATAAATCACATGCTGGATTGAAATATCTAAGCTTCTCTCATCTGTTGATACATTCAAATTGAACTTTAAATTAATTTCTTTATAATATAGTATAAGTCCTCTATTATGGCCTAATTTGATAGTATGTATTTCATTTGAAAAATTAAAATTACAAATATATAGTCTCTTGTTCCTCTTCAAAAATCTTCAAAATGAAAATTTGTTGTACAAGACTTTAACATAATATATTCATAGTGAACCCCAGGGAATGTCTTTTATTGAAACGGCAAATCTTGATGGTGAGACAAACTTGAAGATTCGTCAAGGAGTTACCTCAACAGCAAAACTTCTTGAAACAAAAGATCTAAATCAATTAAAAGGTACACTTGAATGTGAATTACCAAATCGGCATTTATATGAATTTAATGGAGTTCTTAAGGAAAATGAAAAAATGTAAGTTCAACACACAAGGGATTCTTATATAAACATATTTTATTTAATTTATAAATTTATTATAATTTGTGTTTGTCTTTTTATTAGTGCGGTCTCACTAGGGCCTGATCAAGTACTTTTACGTGGTGCAATTTTACGTAACACATCATGGCTATTTGCTGTTGTCATTTATACTGGACATGATTCCAAACTTATGAGAAATTCTACCTCAGCGCCATTAAAGCGTTCCACTGTTGACAGACTGACAAACACACAGATTTTAATGTTATTTATGATTCTTATTGTTTTATGCCTTGTAAGTGCCATTTTTAATGAGATTTGGACAAGAAAACATTATAAAAGTGATTGGTACCTTGGAATTGATGGTATTTAAGAAAAAAAAAAAAACAATAATACAATTAGTAATCTAACTTTTTTATTATTTAGATGTTTTAAGTAAAAATTTTGGATATAATCTTCTGACATTCATAATTTTATACAACAACTTAATTCCTATATCTCTACAAGTAACACTTGAATTAGTTCGGTTTTTACAGGTAATTTTTGAAATTGTTTCTATAATTGTTATAATAATATGCCTCGACACCTTAAATAATTATTTACTCTGTGCCCAAATATTGTATAAAACGATACATAGATTTTTTTTTTTCTTTTGAAAGCTTACGAAGAAATTTTGTACAAATAAATATTGATAAATTTTTATAGGCTATTTTCATAAATTTCGATGTTGAAATGTATCATGAAGAGTCTGATACGCCGGCAATGGCGCGTACCTCTAATTTGAATGAAGAACTTGGTATGGTCAAGTATATTTTTTCTGACAAGACTGGAACTTTGACAAGAAATATAATGGAATTTAAAAAATGCTCTATAGCTCGACTTGTTTATCGAGCTGAAGAAACCCCGGAACAATCGTTATTAGTTCAGGTAGAATGAAATGGCAAAAATTTATTATTTTTATTATAACTATTTCTTTTTAAAGAATATATTTAATAAACATCAAACGGCTCCAATAATTGAGGAGTTTTTAACACTTCTTGCTGTTTGCCATACAGTAATTCCAGAAAAAAATGACGACGGTTCTATAATGTATCATGCGGCTAGTCCTGATGAGCGTGCCCTTGTTTATGGTGCAAAAAAATTTGGATATGTATTTGATATTCGAACACCGGCATATGTTGAAATCGATGCCCTTGGAAAACGTGAACGTTATGAAATTTTGAATGTTCTTGAATTCACATCGACGCGTAAACGAATGTCTGTTATAGCCAGAACACCATCCGGGGAAATAAAATTATATTGTAAAGGTGCAGATACTGTTATCTATGAAAGACTTTCACCGGATGGACAAGCATATAGAGAAGTTACTTTACGGCATTTAGAAGAATTCGCTACAGAAGGTTTAAGAACATTATGTTGTGCAGTATCTATAATACCTGAAGATGTTTATAATGAATGGAAAGAAACGTATCATAAAGCGTCCACATCATTACAATATCGCGAAAGGAAAGTTGAAGATGCTGCAAATTTAATTGAAAATAATTTGATGCTATTGGGAGCGACAGCAATCGAAGATAAATTACAGGAGGGTGTACCTGATACTATAGCTGCCTTACTTAAAGCCGACATTAACATTTGGGTGCTGACCGGCGATAAACAAGAGACTGCGATCAATATCGGTTATTCATGTAAATTAATATCACAATCAATGGACTTGATTATATTAAATGAGGATAGTTTAGATGTAAATTATTTATGTGAAATTTTGAGAGAAATTATATAATAGTTTTCTTTTTCTACGTAATTTTAGAATACGCGTGAATGTATACATAAACATTGCGGTGATTTTAGGGACCAGTGCGCTAAAGAAAGTAATGTAGCTCTTATTGTAGACGGAAAAACTTTAAAATACGCCCTTAGTTGTGATTTACGTAGAGATTTTCTAGAATTATGCACATCATGTAGAGTGGTTGTATGTTGTAGAGTATCACCAATTCAAAAAGCTGAGGTAAATTTAAAATAGTCAATATTTGAACTCTTGTTGAAATAATATTTTTGTTTAGGTTGTTGATTTAGTCAGCACGAATACGAATTATGTTACATTGGCGATTGGCGATGGCGCAAATGATGTTGCGATGATACAGAAAGCACATGTAGGAGTTGGTATATCAGGGGCAGAAGGATTACAAGCTGCATGCGCATCGGATTATTCAATAGGACAAGTATATGCGAATTAAAAAATAAAATTCTTTAGATATATTTAAATGAATTTAATTTTTTAGTTTCGATTTTTACTCCGTCTTTTATTAGTCCATGGTGCATGGAATTACAGTCGAATGTGTAAATTAATCCTTTATAGTTTTTATAAGAATGTTTGTTTATACGTGATCGAATTATGGTTCGCAATTTATTCCGGATGGTATTAATTTCTAATCAATTATAAGAAATCCAAAGATAGTTTCAATAACACATCAAATTACAGGTCAGGCCAAATATTATTTGAAAGATGGACAATCGGTCTTTACAATGTTGTGTTTACTGCCCTTCCACCATTTGCAATTGGTTTATTCGATAAAGTTTGTTCGGCTGAAACCATGTTAAAATATCCAGCACTTTATAAACCATCACAAAGTGCAAAACTTTTTAATGTTAAAGTTTTCTGGATCTGGATTATAAATGCATTAATTCATTCGATAATGCTTTATTGGTTGCCAATGTTAGCATACCGCAATGAAATAATATGGGGAAGTGGAAAAACTGGCGGATATTTGGTATTGGGCAATATTGTTTATACGGTATAATATAAAAAAAAAAAAATGTTACTATATTTTATATTGCATTAAAATTTTATAGTATGTTGTAGTAACGGTCTGTCTAAAAGCTGGATTAATAACAAATTCTTGGACATGGTTAACACACTGTTCTATATGGGGATCAATTGTGTTATGGTTTGTTTTTATTTTGGCATACAGTAACATATGGCCAACGCTACCATTTGCTGCCGTGTTTTTAGGAATGGATAAAATCTTATTCTCGTCACCTAGTTTTTGGTTAGGATTAATTATTATACCAATAGCTACTTTATTGGTTGATATAGTATTTAAGCTGTGAGTATTTGAATTTGTTTTTTTTTTTTATTAGGACAATGTAAAAAAGAAAGAAATACACGATGCAACGGTTTGGTTTGACTAACTTCTATTCTTAAATGTTCCTAACAGTCGTATCTTGACCATCATTTTGTGCAACCATAGTATCGTGTATTTCTCACTTAAAATATCCGGGAATCGTAATTATATTTCTTGTTTTTGTTGCTTTTTTTCTACAATTCTTTCCAGAGTACATAATACGATTTTTAAATCATTAACCGAAGCTGTACGAGAATCTGAAATTAAAAAACATGATCCAGGACATGTTATGAGAGAATCAAGATCTTCGTAAGTAGTTAAAAGAGTTTTTAGAAAGTAATAAAATTTATATTTTTGTATTTATTTAAATTAAAAAATATTATTTTGTATTCGTTTTGTCCCAAGACAACATCACATTTATTAATTGTAAACTTATATTCAGCACTCGTGAGATTTTAGTATAATCAAAAAAAAAAATTTAATTTATTGTCTTTTTTCTTATTTATGGCGTTTTTGTGTCTTGCATGATAATTATCATCTGAAAAATGCAACATTTTTAGATTTCTGCATTTTTTTGATGAGCTCTGACTTTTTTCAAATTGGAAACAAACGGAAAAAATGCAAGTTTCCCTTTTTTACTCTATGTTTGTAACCTTTGTTATCAGGTGTTTTTTTACACCCATTTGACGTTATGATTTTATAGTTCAAATTTCTTGCATCACCGAAAAATAAAATGTTGAAAATTTTACATTTTCGGCCAACATTTTTATGCCCTATGGCAGATACTACTACAGGTTATTCCTTAACTGGATTTGGTATAGCATGTCACCAAAATCGGCCGAGCAGGAACGAAGATATTAACCAAAAACCAGGATGGCCAGAAAGTTTTGTCGTTTTTTAAATATAATTTTTCGGATTTTATTGGAAAATTTGTGAAGCAATTTTTTTAAAATTATTTACAAGGGTTGACTATATAAGTAGACTATACTATATTAAATTTCAGTAAATTCGGTCCAAGGATATTGAAGAAAGCAAGAAAGGAAGAAATAATCCTAGGAGAAAATAAGCCTGTTCATAACGTTTTTTTGATGTACTTTTAAAACTAATATACCAGTTGCAATAAAATTTGCAGAATAGATTTATGCTATTAGGGTCTAGGTTATCTGCGAATTATGTTCTAGAAACAAAAACGACAATTTTGAAATGTCAACTTCTTTTTTGAGAAACGAACGGAACAAATTCTGAACTGTATTGAACTGGTATAAAATAAAGATTTTTTTTTGCGAAACGAAAACGCCATTAGTTTTTAATTGCGAGAATTTCTTTGAATAATTTTTAGTTTTTGTTTTTTTGATATTAAATTTTAATGAATTTTTGTAATTTATTTGTTTTTCGCTTTATTTTTTGTTTGATTTATTAGTTTTTGTTTTATTAGAAAATTGTTTTTTTTTTTACTAAAAACTTTCACCTATTAATGTAAAACTTTTTATTATACAACAATACGTGCTAGTTTCAATATTTATGAAATTTTTGATTTTTATGTTTTAGTTAGTTTTTCAATTTTTTATATTGTTATTTTTCCCTAACAGTTTTACTAATAATTTTTTCTTAAATTTTCTAAAAATTAATGCCAAATATTTTAATTGAAACTATTTTAATTTAAAAATGAAATTGTCTGCAATCATTACAAAACTAAATTAAAAAACTGATACGAAAACTTATAATATTAAAGGATTTTTTATATTAATTTAGAATTTTTTTTTAGTTTTTTAGTCATTTTTTTATGCAAGAAGCACTTTTTTTTTAGTGACTTCAAATATTCAAAAACAATCAAATGATTTCTTATCATTGCATCGTTATTGATTTTGTTTGGTCTTCCGAATTCAAAGTTGCGAAACTTACACTCTAAGGGCGTGTGCAAATAATAACTAAACTGACTTTTCGAAATTAGCATAAATCAAGTTTATCTCGTCTAATTCACAAATGAGTTTCATTTGATAAATTTTTCTATGTGTTCACATATTAACTTAAGTTTCCCAAGCGTCGAAGTAACAAATGTGAAGTTAATTTATTTAATTTTTTACAAAATATTTTCAGAATAAATGAAATTTCTAAATAATGGAAGACGAATACAATGAAGATGACATGCCAAATGTTTGGGTATTTTTTGATAAAGCATTCATGATTAAAAAAAAAAGCAAAATAAACGTATCCGGAAATTGAAGAACAAAAATTCCAAATAAGACCAGTTCCATTTTTTTTATTATTCTATCAAAACTTTTTATTACTAAAGGCCAATCTCCACACAGCCGATTGATCGAATAAAAACATCAGGGTCTCTCCCCACACAATTTATAATATTATGGGAAAATTATGAACATTCCCTTCCATTTTATAGGGAAATGTAGTACCCAATTGTGTTTTCAGACTTTATCATAAGGCTTAAATTCCTATCACATCTAAAAACAAGCTACAATGCAAAACGACGAGACTTCTATACGTATGTTCAAATCAAGTTACCTTCCGAAAGCCTTTCTAAAAGAAAGCTATATGAATATGGGAATTCAGAGTGTACGTAGTCCTTAGTTAATCACAACATTTGTTGTGATATACAGACAGACAGACATTGGATAAAAATGATTGCAAACCATTTAGAATCTTATACTAAAAAATGTGAAGATTTGCAAAACAAATTTTTTTATTTTTTATATAGTTCGTATAGAAGTTAAAAGTTTAACTTGCGTAAACCATAAAAATCATTTCGTCATAGAAAAACTTCCTATAAGAAAATTTGGTAGTATGCAACGATATCGTGTATGATTATTGTGAGAGTATGCAAATGCAGATGAAAACCCATAAATCAGATGAACAAGTTTATCTGCGTTTGAGGTGAATCATCTGGCAGATGAAGAATGTCCGGCTATGTGGAGATTGGCCTTAAGGCGTCGGTTACAGCTTCATCATTATAATGAAGAAAATTGTGGAATAAGTGAAAACTAACCATTTTCTCTGATTTTACATGAAAGGCGGTTATACGGATTTCAGTGAAAATTAATACTAATTCTCAATTTTGAGGTTAAAAATGAACGAGAAATGTTCAGTGAAAACAACAAATAGACAGCTCTTCATCAGAATGAATGCAAATTGAAACAGTTGATGAAGGAGAATATTTTTCATCTTTGCAATTATAAAAAGAATTATAAAAAACTTTGAAAATTATTTCCTTCATTATAATGATGAGGCTATAACCGACGCCTAACGTATGCTATGGCATGATAAGTCTGAAGAGTTTTTTTGCGAGATAACTTTTTCTGTGACATCCGTTTGAAATAATTTGCGTTACATTCACTTTAGTCTCTTTAGTTACTATTCGCACACGTTCAAAATTAATATCAATTTTTTGAATGTGCAGCCAAATGAATAATACACCAAACTAGAAATGAATTTAGCTGTTTATCCTTTTCAATAAAGTTTGAATTTTTATTATAAATAATTTTTGTTATTTCGTTTTCACTTTTTTTTAAATGAAATTCAAAAACATAAATTATATTATTTTGATATCTTAAATGGAATAAGCTCGATTGTTGTATATATAATTAATTTGTGAATGAAAAATTTGTATGAATTTTTTTTTTTAATTTTATAAAAACTGATATATTTTAAAAGTGAATTAATATAAAAAAAAAAAATAGGGAAAATATTAAAAATTGGTATCAAAAGATGCTATATTGTATTCTAAAAAAAATATTTGTGTAGAAATATATATATTTGAACAAATGTGACTAATTTTTTGTACACAATTATGGGAAATTATTGCTTGGTTCCAGTAATCATTTTTTTTTTTTAAATTATTTAAGAAATCAAATCCAAATGAAATTTACTTTCCTTTCATACTAAAAATAATAGATTTATGTATTTGAGGATATCCTTTTTTTACAAAATTTAACATGCCCCATTTATTAACTTTTTCGTTGTAAAGCTTTTGAACGTATCTTTATAATTAAACAAATTTTTTTTTCT
The DNA here is from genome assembly GCA_963422695.1 of Xylophagus ater. Classification (NCBI taxonomy): domain Eukaryota; kingdom Metazoa; phylum Arthropoda; class Insecta; order Diptera; family Xylophagidae; genus Xylophagus; species Xylophagus ater. The sequence continues at coordinate 41,816,217 of OY730478.1, forward strand.
CAAAATTGTATAGTAGTAATCCTTTAAAACTTTTGGTACTCAATTCCATTGGATTTCCTACAAAAATCAAGTTATTTGTGGTACTTCTAGTGGAATTCTAAAAGGCGACATTAGTAGATGAAATTTAAAAAAAAAGCTATTCATTGGTTAAATTTAAATTTGCAGAATGTTGTTTGTTAAATTCGTAAAAATTGATTTCTAAAAACAAAAGTATATAACAAGCATTTGTTTTATTTCATCATAATTAATAATAAAAATTTCATATATTTTAAAATGCATAAAAATAAATTTCCAGGTCTAATAATCACGTCCGAAGACGTTATCGAAATTTTTTAAGTTTTGTTCCAATGTCATACGATGAAATGCAAGCCTAAAGTTTCGTTCTATCAACGTTTTTTTTTTTTTTAAATTATAATTTTTCCAAGAAAAGAAAAAGAAAAATAATTTGGAAAAATATTTTCCATCACATTTGTTCAAATAAATTTAATATTTTTGCAGAAATATAAAAAAGAAATATTTTTATGATTTTTGTAAATAAATGAAAAAAAAAATAAAAGAATATAATGTAATTAAAAACTTATAAAAAATGTATTAATTTTTTTAAAATTTTTTTAATTGATTTAGATTTTAAGTTAAAAAACTTCTTTTTAAAATTTAACAAAATGAAATTTTAGATTATCACCAAGAAAGTTTGAGGGTGGTTTTGTTGTGTTCACTATTACTGTATTCATATTTGTTACTCGGGAGTATTCTGTCGTTATTTGAAAGAAAAGTCTAACCCCACGACTCTATTGGACTTATTTCAAGACTTATTTTCAGTCGGACTGAAGAAAAAGTCCGATTTTTAGAGTTTCCACAAGACTTTTTTTTTAGTCCGACTGAAAATATGTCGTGTGGAGTTGTGTGATAAGAGATACAAATCAGTTTTTGTGGTGCGAAACGAAGTCTTTAATCTTTTCGCCCAAAAATTTGTAAGGCAAATGTTATTGAAACACGCCTTTTTTTATTCAATTTAGACTGATACAAAACGCATCAAGATGCAAATTTAATATGTTCATGTGAAACCTTTTATTGCAATATTACATGATGATACCAAAATGGATAAAATAAATAGAGTGCCCAACTTGTATTCCTCATGTGGTACAGGTCTTCTTCCAGTCTACAAACAAGATATCTCGTTATTAGCATTCGTAAAAAAATTCTCTGTTTGATATAAAAATACATAATATATTTTTTTGCAGATCTACAATGATGTCGCAAAAAAATGCAAGTTGGACACTATTTATTGTATGTTTTTTGGTGATACTAACGCCACGACTCCATTGGACTTATTTCAACACATATTTTCACTCCGACTGAAAATATGTCTTGAAATAAATCCAATGGAGTCGTGTGGTAAACTAAAATCACATAAGTGGTTTTATTCACAGAATACCAGAAAAAGAAATCTTTGTAGAATACAGAATATTCTTTTAAGTTTTACAAATAACCTATCTATTATTTAAATAAGATTTTTATTTTATATGAAGAATAAATAAATACAAAATTCCATTTTCTTGCTGCTAAGCAGGACATTAATCCTCTAAGCTGAAACGGCTAAGATATCTGTATAATTTTCTACTCCAGAGTACCAAAATGAAATTCAGCAGCTAATATTTACACCGTTTTTGTTCTAGTTTTTTTTTTCCCTTTTGGAAAACGAGTGCTTTTTTTTTTAAACAAAATATTGTTTTTCATGACAAAACGAAATAAAATATTAAATTATTAAATAAAATCGCGATTTACTTTAGTTTTTGGAAGTAACTTTTGTTTTTAGCTCCTGATTTTTGTTTTGTTTTTTGTTTTTTTTTTTTTTTTTAATTTATCTTAAAGTGGGAATCCAATTGGAATTTCATGGCGTGGAATAAATACGATTGGGACACAATCAGCCTGGGGTACCCCGATTACGACAAGTTCAACTTTACACACATGATAAAAATGTAGGCTTGTGAAATTATTCAAATTTTTTTTTTAATTAACGAAGTATTTGAATAAACTACTAAAAAGAAAATATTCTGTGATAGCAAAATAAAGTACATTCTACAAAACCGATTAAAAACTAAATTGAAATTGTTAAAAAAAAAGAAAAATCAAATGTAATTCTTATTAAATTCTAGTACTGTTAGTGTTCATGTTTTCCAACCAATTTTTTGGGTATCGTGATTAATTTTTTTCAAAGTACATTTTTTTCGTATTTACATTATTAATTTAAGTATAAAGTTTAATTTGTTTTGGACAAAAAAAAAGCCGCAAAGGCACTGAAAACTATTAAAAAATGCGTCCAAGTTGATTATTTTTTTTTTATAAAAGTATAAAAGAATTCTACAATTTATAGCTTCCTTAGATTAAAAAGTTATTAATTTTTAAATTTTATTTTAAAAATCATTAGGGCTCGTCACGAGTTCGCAAGCTTGCGAAGTTATTTGATTATTTTAGACAATTCATTGAATCAATCAAAATGCTTAAAAGATTTCGCAGATTTCCGAAGCTTATGTAAAAACATACCCAACATGCCCTGGAGTTGATTATTTTCGCAAACTTGCGAATACCAATAACTATTTAATTGTATAAAATGTCAGTAAAAAGGAAATTAGTAAAATTTTTATTCTATATTTTATTTAACTGACTGCTTAATGTCATTTCTGCTAAAATGAAAAATTATATTTGCGAAACGTTGTCACGGGTGCAGATTATTTTAAGTTTTCACTGACCAATCAGAATGATGTCAAACTTGCGAAAAATCTTCGCAAAAATAATCAAATCGCGTGACAAGCCCTATTATTTTTTTTTAATAATGCTGAATCCACAGTACATTAGCCTAATAAAAAGTAACGTAAAAGGAATATAGCGCGGGTGGTTTTTTGGTAATTCATAACAAATGCCTCTCAACGAATTGAATTACCCGACAACTCCACTTATTTTCAGTCGGACGTGGACTTTTTTGAGGAAGACTTTTCCAGACTTATTTTTGACACATCGAAATACGAATGCATGTAATTGCGAAAGGTTTTTCCCAATATTATTTCCATTTCAAATATTTTTATTTCCTAAAAATTGATTTTTGGAAAATAAAATGTATACAATTTAGTGTATTTCATTTAAAAAAAATTTTATTTAAAATTCATATCGTCTTATGGCAAAAATATTAGAAATATTCTTAATGATATTTTATTAAGATAGTTTTTAGAAAAAGTGTTTATTCCATTGATCTACCGTAATGCATTTTTCTAAGAAATTTTTGATATCTCAAGTCTGGTTTCTACTAATTGCAATTCCGGGTAGAATTAATATTTTTAAAATTTTGAACATTTATTTTAAAATAATTTTTTTTTATGAGAAAATTGTAGAAATATTAATGATTTTATTGGGATCCTTTTTTTTTATAAAAAAATATTCATTCATTCTTGTTAACCGTAACGCATTTCCAGTTGAAACAACATATATAAAATATTTTTATAATAAATTTTTAGAAATAAAATGTCAGGACATCAAATCCCTACCTAAAGATTTAATGTCTTCATAATGAATATTTTCATAACATTTACCTTTTTGCGCTCGGCTACGCCATTGTGGATTGAGTATAAAGATATTGTTTAATTATATAAAATAATTTAGTAAGTTTTTTTTGTAAAAATTGTTATATTAAAAAAAAAAATAAGAAATTGTATAAAACAAGATTTGAAAATGAATTTATAAAAACAAAAAGAATTAAAATATTTTGAAAAAAATTATACATTTTTATTTAATTAGTTTACAATTAAGATTAAGATAATAATTTGAAAATGTTGAAAAGTTTTTCAGCTATAATGTTTGAAATAAAAATTTAATTTTAATATTAATTTCGTATCAGTTTTTCTTCTTGCGTATTTTTTTTTTTTAAAAAACTTTAGTTATTATATTTTAAAACTTTTTATTAATTATTTTTAATTAACCAAAATTTCATTTTATTTGTATTTGTAGTTAAAAAAAATAATGAATACATTCAAGAGAATAATTTTTTGTTTTAAATTTTTAAATAAAATTAACATTAAAAAAGAATTTATATTTTCCTTTCCTAATTACTAATTTAATAAAAAAAAAAAAATCAAAACCAAAATCAAAATAAATTTCTCTTTAGTACAATGCATGCTTTGGGATCTTTAATAAGGTGTAAGTAAAAAAAAGTCAATTAAAATCACAAAAAAAAAGTTTGACAATATATTTCCGAACACAATGCAATAAATCACAATGCATCAAAGCATCATTGATTTTTTTGGAAATTCAGAAATGCAGCTGCTGACGCAATAAATTGTTTAAAACCTCTTCAGTTACTTCGTTTACATGGCGATTTCAGAATTGGCTTGAGATCGACTTGAAGTTCAACCCGAGTTTTTTATCTTTACCGGATTGAAAGATTGACTTGAAATCGACTTCAAATCAATGTCAATTTCATAGACGCTGCCAAACAAAGTTTTCTTTTTTAGGTTATACTCCATTTTAAATTTTCAATTCGATTTGAAGTCGATCAGAAAAATTTTTGTGATCGGATTGATTCAAGTCGATTTGAAGTCAATCTGGGTATACATGCACGATATTCGGATTGAAGTCGACTTCAATCCGACCATGTAAACGAAGTAAGTTTCTCTATCAGCTAAGCAGCTGTTTGGAAATCGAAGAATCTTTAATGTGAGAAACAGAATTACGTATCTACAATGGATTCCACAGTTTTGGTTTTCAGATAGTGTAAAAAGTAGTCCGTCGTGATCTGTGTAGACTAATTGAAAACGTATATATTTAAAATTTGAATCCGTCGTGGATGCGTCATTCTGCTTGAACCATTAATCCTACTCATTTGCGGAATGATCGATTTGTATCAGTGTTGGCATAACGGTATTAAAACGTAACGCTATAACAAATTGCTACAACTTTTCACTGTAACGTAAAGCATTAAACAAAACAAAATATTTTTCGTTATTTCGTTACATTCCGAAACCATTTTTTTATGGCTGTTTTAAGAATTTCAAGAAAGAAGGTTTGATGCTGAAATATCGCTTAATGAAAAACATACGTGTAGCGCATTCTTTAACTAACTTGTATGTTTTCCTTGATCGTGTGCGGGCACTATTAGGCAATTTGATGGCATCCAGAACAATTCCTGATTTTTTTCGCCATTATCCGAACTAGGTCTTTGATGCTATCTTCTGATTTTAATATTGTTTATATGAAATCTTATAGAGATTTGTTAAAGCCTTCAATCCGTAAACAAATGTTCATGTAGATTTTAGATAAAGAAATTATGCTTGCATAGAATCTGAATTTGTGAAAAAGTCAAAAACTTCTGAAAGTGGCTTTTTTTGTGTGCACGTACTCAAAACTTAGCACGAAATACTTACTAGCGCAATTGTTAAGCTTAATATCTGCATTTTTAAAGACCTATACCATCACAAATTTGAACTCGACGTTTGATGTGAAACTTATCAAAGTTTTACAAACCTAATGCACATTTTTTTTGCTTATTTTAAGTTATTTTTTCGTTTTTTTTTTTAATCAAACAAGGCAAAATTCATTTCGTTTCATAAAAATAAAAGCAAATTAATGTAAAAATTATCAGAAAATTCAAAAAAAAAATGGGTTCAATTAAAATATTGTCAAAGAGTAATAGTTGAAAACGGTTAAGTGTGAAATATAACAAAACAAATTAACTAAAGAAAAAATGCAAAGTAAAACTTTAGACACGAATAGAAAAATTAATAACAAAGCTCCTTATAAAGTTCCCTAAAAATCCTGGAAATCATTTTGTTTTATCGTTTTTTTTTTTTTTTACTTAAAACTTTCAAAATTAAAAAAATATATTGTATATAAAACATGAGAAAATTCCAGATTAACAGAAACCGCGAGACTTTTAAGGAATGTCCGAAGTGTATTTAGCCGTCGTGCTAACACCAGGATTGACACCGAATTAGAATTATCCCGTAAGTATTTTGGTTTTTTCCTCGAAAAAGTTATATTAAGGTGCGTTTCCACCAAGCGAACAAACAGCACGCAGATGCAGCGCGCGCTGTTTGCGCGTTTGGTGGGGACGTATTGGCGAACAGAGCGCAGTTGAGTAAAATAAATAAAAATGTTTCAAAAACTAAAGATTTATGAGATCACATTTTTTTTAATAACTTTTTCACAAGACAATTCATTTCAAAAGTATGTTTTCTTTTCTTACGACTAATAAAAAAAAAATGCTCGTATTTACTCAGTTGGTAAGTGGTCTAAGCGTTTCGATCTATTTAAATAATAAACAACAAAATAGTTTTAAAGGGTTTGGAGATTAATAAATAAAACTTGAAATTAAAAAAAAAAGCTCATCTCATTTGTACACTGTTTTTATATTATTTATTATAATTTTTTTCACAAGAAAAACTTAAAACATTTTATTTGTGTTTTTTGTGCACCAACAAAAAGAAAAAATGTAATATAAAAGAACATAACATTTAATTAACACCTAAAATATGCTTGAATTGCAATAAATGAGTAAAATCAAACCGGCACAAAAGTTTCCAAAGAAAAATGTGAATATAAAATATTAGGAAAATAAATTGCACTATAAAAGAAAAAAACTAAAAAATCTATAAGACATTTTAATATATTTACTATAAATCCAATAAAACTTTGATAATTTGAATAATTCAGACGTTTAGCACGTAAGTTATTTTACAATTTTGATTCGACCAACGAGAAAGTCGTTTCAAATTTAGTTTAGCTTTTCATATGGCTGAAACAACTTAAGTGCTGCTATATTGTTGAAAATCGAATCACAAAAGTGTGAAAGAACCTACGTGCTCTTAACATTCCGGTATCAGCAAAGATAGCAAGGTCCGAATCAGTGTAGACAAGCTAAAACGCTGCGATGCAAAGAGCTTGTATGAATCAGTCGACAAAACATTTTTGGTTTGAATACGCAGCCTTTGAACTTGCTACATTGGTTGCATATACCCTAAAAAAAGAACTTCTAGTTGGTAACCATTGAAAACCTGATACCGTGTCTCCTTATTTTAAAATTTTCAATTATCAAAGTTTTATTACAAAAATGATTTCAATATAAAAAGCTAATTTGAATTTCTTCCCTTTTTTGTTTGGGTTTTTGTTTATATTTCAAAAATTTAGATGGTTATGCATTCTCTCAAGAGGAAGGAGGTGCTGTTTCACAATCAGTGGTCATACGAGCATACGACACCAATTTACGGAAACCAGAAGGAAATTAAATATCATTAAAAAATTATTGGCATTTATTTTTGTTTAAACAGAAAACTGGGCTTACTATACTTGATCAATAGAAATTCGACATGGAATAGAAACTACAAGAAAAGAACAATTCTATAAAATTAAAATCAAAAATCAGAGCTTAAAATAGATTTATTAAAAAAAGAAAAAAAACAGAACAATGTAATTTAGAATTTTGTTTTAATTTTTATATGTTCCAATTCAAGAAAAAAAAAGTTACTTATTGTAGTTTTTTAATATTTATATTTTTATTATATCTTTTTAAAATTGTTATAAAACAGGAATATTTTTGTATTTAATTACATTTTACTAAAATTTATTTAATGAAAATGAATATTAAAACCAATATGTATATATTTTTTAAAAAAAAAACTAAAGTATTAACAAGTATTCGGTCAGTTAGGAGGGGAATCCCGAGTGATGAGTTTTTTGTTTGGTGACATGTTATACCAATCAGTTATCTCTAATTATATGTACCTTAAAGTTATGGAATCAAATTATGTTTTTTAATCAAAACTTTTAATGCGTTTATTTTAAAATTACATTTATTTTAACATGCAAATTAACTCAAAAACTATTCATTCGATTAACTCTTCCCTTCGGAAGCATCTGCATAAATACTTTCATCATAACTTGAACTAAAAAGCATACAATATAATAGAGTTGTTAACTTGTATTCTTTTTTGGTGCAGTTAAATTTGTTGCAACCTGTTATATTGTACGCTTTTTACTTGAACCTAAATCTATAATGATATTATTTAATTAAATTAAACTTAATTTTTAACTTCTATACAAGGTATATAAGGTATTGGAATCACGTTTTAGATCATTCTAAATCGTTTGCAATTATTTTTATCCAATGTCTGTCTGTCCGTCCGTCTGTGGGTCTGTATTTTTGAAGCAGTTTGAACGAAAATTGGTAGGAAAAATTTTATCTACATGGGAACCATTTTATCAGAAGTTGGGTTCGATCGGACTAAAACTTCGGGAAACTGCCTAACAAAAGGTCGGTTTTTTGTGCTTTTAAATTACAGGATATTGTAACGGTATTTATGGACCGATTTCAATGAAATTTGGTACAGGATATTTTCTCAATGAAAGAACAATTGTGTCAGAAAATCAATTAATCCAAATAGAACTTCAGGTAGCTGCCGAACAAATTTCGAATTTTTTGTACGAAATGAAACGATTTCTGAAGTTTCCTTCCATATTATCTTCATTAATTGTAGTTCAGATAACTGACAAACGTGTTATTCGATTTTAGTGAAATTAAGCTAAACGTAGAGTAAGATGTCCGTTGTTTCTCGCCAGGATCTAAGAATGAATACGGGTCCTGCAGAAGGAAATCATTTTGACAGAAGTAAATTTTCAACGAATATTTATGAAATTTTGCATCAGAATTCAAGTAATGAAGACTCATTACCCAGAGGTATCAATAAGGACGAAAGGATAAAACAGAATATCAAGTCAAAAGCTTGTTTTCGAAGTAATTTTCAAAATAAATTGTAATAAAGTTAACTTGATAGAGACCGAATCAAGAGAATTTTAAAAAAAATACGAAAAGGATATCAAGTTGAAAACTGTTTTTAAATAATTGTCAGAAAATTCAATGTCGAAACTTTGTTTTGAAGAACTGAATGCAGGGCTTTTTGAAAAGGGACGAAAAGCATGAAATAGGATATCCATTTGATAGCTCTGATTTGATGTAGTTTTCTGATAATAACGTCTCAGGATTAAGCAACTTTATATAACAGGACCAAAAGGACTGGCGCTAAATTTCCATATTTTACAGTTTTTTGAATAGTAAATTGATTTGGACATCTGTATAGAAGTTTCAATAGTGGTTTTGCACTGTAGCTTATTTTTTAAGTATTCATTTTAATTTTACATTATTTTTACTAAAAATGTGTTTATTCTTTGCGTGTACTTAACATATTGCGAAAGCCAATTTTTTTCTTAAAATCACCTTATTTTAATTGTTTTTTTGGGGTTCCTTCTTAATTCATCAATTAATATTTTATTAGGATTGAATTTTTATGTTTGCAGATCGTTTTTTTTTGTTTCTTTTTCTCAACACACATATTTAAACAAATTTCGTAAAGTGGTGCACATTAAAAACTAAAATTTTAGAATAGAAATAATAAATAAATTTAAAAAATCTATATTTTCCAAATAAAAAATTAAATATAAAATTTATAATTGTTTGTATAAATCTTTAAGTGTAAAAAACTATTAAACAATTTAATGTAAAACAAAAAATCACCAAAATCAAAATGCTTTAAAAATATAAAAATTGTTCATTAATTAAGAAAAAGAAAATGTAATTATTAAGCACACCCCAAAAATATCCTCTTTTTTTAATAATTTATTAGATAATTAATTAAGAAAAAAATGTATTTAAACAAAATAAAAAATTGTAATAGGAAGAAAAGGGATTTTTTCAATTACCAAAACATGTGAAACTCTTTAAATGTACGCCGAAATAAACCAGTTAATTATATTATAAATAATTGTTAATTGTTATAAATAATTGTATTAAAAGAATTACATAGAATTAAACAATTTCTTAATTGATTTCTTTGATTTTGTGCTTAAATATTTTCTTTTTGAATTTTTAATAATATGGTATATGAGCAATATTCACTCTGTTATGAAAAATACACTGTAAAACTTTTGTGAAAATGAAATCATATTCAATTAAAAAATCTTCCAAGTAACATTGTCATTCTTGGAACCCTAAAACATTGCTAAATCATAACGCATTATTAGCTACTGAGGCCGTATTTTTAAATATATAATATATTAAAAATAAGCCGATTCTGCTTTTTTTCTTCTTTTTTTTAAAAAAAATAAAACAACATTTAATGTAATTTAATTATTTTATTGTTAAAAATAAAAACTATTCTTGATATTTAACGTTGGCTATTTTTACAATTTTTCACAATAAATTTCTGGAAAATTCCCTTTATTTCTATTTGACAAAGAAATTCTGTTGAAATCCGTTGTTATTATGAACTTAACATCATCAGTTCGAATCTGTGAAAGCCCTTTAATGCCACGATAAGTTAAATATTTGATATCCAAATATAAAATATGTTTTTCGTATGCCCTTATTCGGATCGGTTCCTTACGATTTGTTTCAGGATTTTTAAATAGGAGTGGAGTAATTTTTCTATGTCCATCAAAATAAATTTCTTGTTCAGACTTGGCCAAAATCAGTTTTTCCGCATCTGGATAACAAAAGTCATCTAATAAAAGTCCATATTTTACAATCAACGTTTTTTCTATCGTTGGACCGTAAACTCCAAATCCATGAATTAGAATTGGTTTGTTAACAAAAAATGGTAAAAAATGAGTTCGCTCAGTTTTAACGCCTGTTTTTAGATCGTAAAGTGGTAAAATAGTTTTTTTAGTTTCAAATCTTCTTACCAACATAATTTTTATTAAGCAAATAATTTTAAGCGAAATGTATAAATTTAAAATTTAAATTTTTTCATTACATTTTTGTTTTTTTTTTGGAATGCTTTGATTTGTAGTTTTCCAGATGTCAGAATGTAAAATATTCCGTATATCCAATAGAAAACATAATATACAAAAATTTTCCGAATAAAAGGCAGTAGATAAATGGATGGTGGATTATAATTTAAAGCTTTTGAAATCCTGTTTTCATTATAAAGTTATCAAAACAAATTACCAAATAATAATTGGTAGGTATTGAAAAAATTTCATAGAACTTGGAAAAACTATTAACCAACAAATGTGTCCTTAATCAACGTATTTAATTTTTGATAAGTCAAACACGCTCTGCTCGATTTTAATGAAACTTGGGATATGGGTTGACCATTTCTTAATTTGATATTGAGTTTGCATCAAAATTGTCCTAGTAGAAAGGAAGTTAAAGGTTAAAAATCGGGGTGATCACAAAGCTTTGTTGTTTTTGCGGATTTAATTTGAATATATCTGAAGCAATTTCATTTAAGTTAATTACATAGGTTGACTACATAAACATTTTTTTTTTTCGGTTTAAAAAGAAAAAAACTGCTTCTTTTTTTTGTTAAAATATTAATTTTAGTTTTATTATTATTATTATTATTATTATTATTATTATTATTATTATTATTGTATTTACATAATCAAAATAAATGGAATAAAAAAAAATATTTTAAATATAAAAATAAAATTCGAGTAAAATGCTTGTAATTACATTTCATTACACGAAAATATCACCTAAAAAATGTACTAATTATAAATTATGAAGCATTTATCAAAACTTATCGAGATTTGAAAAAAACAAATACAGACAATGGTAAAATATTGTATTTGCAATCATTCTTATTTTGATATTTATTTCTACTTTAAAAAAAAAACACAAATTATATTGCCTTCGATCCGTTTTGCGTTATACATATTAAGTGTTTAATATAATTTAGGGATGCATTTAACATTGATAATTGTTTAATTGATTATTTTACTTGTGAGAACTTCTCAAAACAGGAGTTCTTAAAACAAGTTCAGTCTCCTCTGATATGATTGGTAATGAATTTGTCCAATGATAATTTATTAAATGACTAATACTATCGAATATTCGATCTTTTGTTCGTACAATACCTTCTGGATCAATAAGTAACAAATGTTTTGGTGTTTTACCTTCCAAACCGGTTAAAACATATTGTCCGGGTTTACCCTGTGATTCGCGTACCAAGAAATCACCATCCATCTGTAGAAGACCTTCAGCGATTGGCCTACTAATTGCTGCATGAAACCATGATTCTGTCATTAATTGTGACCGTTGAACTTCAGCTGATAACGAGAATGGTTCTACAAAAACAAAGTGGATACAGTAATTTCTTTGCTGAAACGTTCTTATGTGTATGACTCACGTATATCAAAAACATCACGAACTACTCCAGAAGTTGTATTACTATTAGAGTCCAAATTCAAATTCATCTTGCTATTGTGATCTGGTGGTGGACTATTCAAATCAATTAGATTACTGCTTAGTCTATCACGAGATTTCTATAAAATCATGATTTATGTAATACTTGTACGTAATATAATATTAAACTCACTTTAAGATTTAGCTGAGTAACTTTTTGAGGTAAGTCATTATCGCAAAAATCAGGTGGTAGTTTTCCAGGTAAATCGTTATAGTAGTCCTTTTCATAGTCTTTTCCGATGTTTAGATTATCAACGCAATTACTGAAAATAACGTTTCTTTTAACACAAAATTCATAATCAACAGAAATAACATACTGTGTTTTATTAATTGCATTGAATCTTAACATAAATGCTTTTCCAATAGTTAAAATTAAATCTTGGGTTTGCTCACCACCGCATTCAAGAACGTAACAAGCTCTCCATCCCTCTAGATTTTTCGCTACATATGCCAGGAAATCCAATGTATCCTATAATTACGACTCATTGAAAAAAAACAATATGCTAAAAACAAATATCACATGTTCGTACAGTATCACCTCCAGAAGCAAATGAAATTCTTGGCATATCATGATTTGCTATCATTTCACCAGTTTCGATACTAACCAAATTTAAACATTTACTTGAAACATTTATAATAACATTTGTTCCAGCATTTTCCAAGCACGGTCTCTCTGATATGTATTGTGGCAATTTCTTATCCAATCGTCGTTTCTTTTGTGTTTTTAGGCCAGCTGCTTCACAAACACGATTTATACACTCGCGGGCTATATGTGATCTGGTAGTAAAATCTAATGTCTTCATAGAAGTTTTCACCTCCAAACAGCCGATATACTAAATATATAGTTTTGTTTCTCAATAGAATAGGAACTAAATATGCAAAGCTTTATAAATACAATACCCTAACATTAAAAGCCACCCCATTCTCTACGATTTCATCATCCAGACTAGTGCTATTACCTCCGCTAGCATTTCCATCTTTCTGAGATTTTCCACCGTTGAAATTATCAATACTACCCGAAGCCAAATCCCCATGTGTTCGTGGCATTGTAGGCTCTTTTTGAGAAGAAAGAAGATTAGAAATAAATGATTAAAATAAATAATATGTTATCGAAATATATTACCTTTGTAATATTCGTGGAATTTATTTAGTTAGGAGAATAAGATGACTCACAACTCAATTATGATATTTTCTGTTAATTTAACAATTTCCTTGTCTTTCTGATCACAGATTTTTTAATTAATTTGTTCTTGATTCACGATTTTGCACTTTTCAATTGAAGAATGAAAATCCCTCGGGCAACCAATAGTATTTGCATTACAAGAAGTTTTTCACCGAAATTAATATATATATTTTTGAACTATGTAGGATGTAGTAAAATAAACAAAATAATATCACATTAAAGTTTCACGGAATCTATTTAATTAAATATATAAAAAACTTTCAAAATAATTTGACGGCAAAAAGCCATGAAATATGGAATTGTGAATGGAGTAGTATAATCTGACATTTGAGTACAATTGGAATTGCACACTGGACACTTAAGGTCCAGACAGAATGTTCCGTATCGTTTTGCATCGCTCCGTCTCTTAAAAGTTAAATACGTTATGCCTTAGTTATGTTAACAAAACGGAGACGGGATGGCGACGAGAACGGTATTAGATGCAGTTATGAGGTAGTGGATACAATTTATTGGTTGTCCCTCAAGAATATTACGAAGTTATAAAAAATTGTCGAAAAAATAAGTTCATTCTAAATTAAATGAAACGAGAGCGCAATATTTAGAAGGTTTTAAAATACTAACAAGGAAAGGGTAAATTGGTTAAAAATATGTTGGATGCGATTTTTGAGAACTGAACCATATAAAAAGTCTTATAAAATATCAGTGAATGAAGATTCACTATTCAAAATTCTGGATTTACTACCGCATCGGGGAAACCAAGAAACTTTGATAAAAACGAAAAAACAAGACCAATGCCAGCACTAAAGTAGAACGATTTAATGAATTTATTATACTATACACCACCTAGACACCATAATTATTTTCAATCTTTCCCGCATATTCAAATCGTAGAAGAATGAATTATTAATTGCAAAGCATTAATAATTTTAATATAACATTTCATTAATAGGGAATAAAAGTTAGTTATTTTTTAATTTTACATCATAAAATTGTATATATATATATTTTTTTTTATTTCAATGCAAAATAATTTTTTCATGGACTTACGCGTTTTTAAAAATTAGAAAAGTTGTTTCATTAATTTTGAAAGTGGCTTAAGTCCATTTATAGCCATAAAAAACATAATTATTTATAAATAATATTAATAATACTAATTGGATTGATAAATTATATACTCTTAGAAACAAAAAAACCTTACACTATCATTTTATTAGTTATCAATATTTTTAAATTTATTAAAACGCAAACCCTTAAATATCTCAATTTTAACATAAATGGACTTAGGCCACTTTCAAAAGAAGCGCCTCATTTAGTTGGCGAGTGAACGCAATCCTGGCGCTTTTGATCTTTGATTAAAGAGAACAGGATAGGACACGTGCAGAGTATGAAGTTGAGTTGACGTAAACTTACGTAACTTCAACACAACCTAATCACTAAATTAAACGGAAAGGTAGTTGGTATAATAAAAAGATTGTTTTGTTTGTAAGAAATATACTAATTATTTTATTAATTCAAAAATATAAATTGGTTTAGTAAAATTCAAAATTTATAAAATTATGTGTTCCTCTCGATAAATAAGGGGTATCTGCTGACGTCCCTGTAGTAGTTTTCCGTGATACAATTAGTTTGATACTGTGATGGGATAACTCAGGAAAAATCCGTGAAAAAGATAAATCAGATGAAATTGCCTGCGATTCTTGCGTGAAGAAAAATCGGGAAATATTCGTGATTTGCGTGAAGAAAAATCAAATTTGCTGCACGAAAAAAGTGATAATGTGAAAGCACTTTTAGTGCCGGATTACACGCAGTAGAAATCTACCGTCAAGTTTTGGGTAGAAAACTACCAAACCGATTAGACGAGGAATGTTTATACCACAGTCTTTTATATAAGCTACACAAGGAGTGTATTAGTGTGTGTGAGCACAGCATCACTCGATTTAAACCGTCAAACTGTTAGGATCTACTATTTTACTATTTCCTATGTACTTTTAGATTATGATTACCTGCTGACGGTCAGTAAGCGAATGGCGCGCTTGACTTTTCATTTTTTTTCGAAACCGACACAAACAGTGACTTGTTTGTGTGCGTAAAAAACTCCGTTGCGCCAAGATTTCGAGAAGTAGATCTTCTCCCTCACCCCAACCCACCGATACCGATGTCTGCGGTAGAATTCTACCCAAAAAACAAATAAAGTATATATTTGAATATGTAAAAACAAAATAAAAATTAACTTTCGTTTTCCAGTTTGGGCTATTCTGATAAATCCCATTCTACGTCGGGTTGCCAATTTGCCCAAACTGGAACAAGGCGACGGCCGAGACCTCTCAAATCGGCAAGTTCAAATGAATGTAAGAACGCTTGTATACAATATTCATTGTTTGCTAATTCTATCCGCATTTCAATTATTCAATATTATATGGGGTAAACATATGTTTTAAGATTTCTTGCTAGAGGCTTGGAGCCTTAAGGCCAATCTCCACACAGCTGACATCCTATTCTGATAAAAGTGTAGGATGCGTTTATGCAAAATTTGGTTAAACAGAAAGGGAGAAACTATCATCCTACTAATTTTGTCATCTTCTGCATTTCTCATTTCCCCCCATCTCATTCTTCATCTGCCAGGTGATTCCCCTCAAACGCAGAAGAACATGTTCATCTGATTTAATGGAACTTCATCTGCGTTTGCATACTCTCACAATAACCATACACGATATCGTCGCACACTACCAATTTTTCTAAATTTTGTGGGGAGACTCAGATGTTTTTATTTGATTAATTCTAACGAAAATTGCAAAAGTTCATCTCTTTCTAGTTTTCTGATTTTTCTCGTCAGAGTAGGATGTCAGCTGTGTGGAGATTGACCTTTATTCATCATGCCATCTCCGCAGCGTAAATCAAATTTAGCCCCTGCCTATACTATAAGGGTTGAAGAAATAATTTATGTCCACACGTTTTATTAGTACTTTTTTAAGTGTCGTACAATGGATTGGATAATACAAATAAAAAAAAAATTACAATAATCTAATGATAATTAAAAGTTCCAAGAAAATTTATGTTCGCCAAAATGATTAAAAAATGCCTTTTTTCTTAAGAAATAAAATCTTATAAAGTTGGTAATTTTTGTCTCAAAAATCACAGTTTCTGACTTTCTACAAAAACATTTATAATTTCGCTCTGCTTTGTTTTTCAGCAATTTTGACTGTAACATTTGTTTCTAAATGTTTTCGTAAGAATTCCAAATATTCATCAGTATGATGGTAATAATGAAGCACATGAGCTGATTTTTCCCAACATTTCCAAGTGCATTTAATTCCAGCCGATTCGAAATTATCCTTGAGTACTGAATTAGATCTCTCGGCTCCGATTGGATCATTTTTAGATAAAAAGAATAGAGCCGGTGATTTTACTAACGTACTGTGAAATATTTGACTCGACCTGATGTAGTGGGTTGTGGCTTGTTCGTGGAATGTCTTCAAGTGGTAACTAAGCCAAAAAAGAAATATATATTACTTTAAATTTATCAACATTTGTTTTTTTTTCGGTTTTTACAATGTATAATTTCGTAAAGCCTTCTGTAAAGTTGGATTTCGGGGAAATATTGATTTCGGTACGCCAACTGGTATTTCTGTAATATCAGCTGCACTATCCCAGACTTGAGCAACAACACGATCACAAATAGGGCCATATCTATAATATGTCATTAAATTTATTCATTTGAAACGAAATGTGAATTAAATAATTATTCTTATATTAGAGGAGTAGTGTAATATCAAAAAGCATGTAATAAACAGAGTTCTCAACTTGCATTCTGATTTTGTGATGTTTGCAGCCTGCAAATAAAAATACATATATTTACAGTCTTTATTTCATCCTATAAATGAGTGGGCATACTTTGCAAATGTGACCAGAAATGAATACAAGTTGAGGGCTCTGTTTACTGTTGTACTCTGTAGTAATATATGACTTTCTAAATGAAAAAAAATTCTATGAAATATTAAATCCTTTCAATATGATAAAACATTAATTTTTTTTTTTTTTTGAATAGATTGTACCTGTTCATATCTCTAGCCATTTGAACCATGCATTCTCCCCAAACATAACCTCCAACTGAAAATCCATGTAAAACCATTGGATTATAGAAATCATTACTTTCTATAAATTTTACAACGTCCTGTGCTACGAGCTAAAATAAAGAAAAAAAAAACTTTTTAAATCAGCAATTTTTTATCTTTTAATTCTCGTAAACTGCCATTGATTCCAGGGAACACAGTTTACAAACCAATTACTTCACTGATTTAAAAAAAAAGAAATAAATAAATATATCTTCTTAAATTCAATTTCGATTGTTGTTAAAACATCGCGTAGAAATTTGTTATTATGTACAGTACCTTACCTGAGTTCCTTTAACAGGCCAGAGAAGTTGCCATGGTGTGATTTCGACCGTAAGAACATCGTATCCTTCATCAACATACAATTTACTATATTTGAGTAAATGTTTCTTTTTTGCCAATAGCCACGAGAACATCACAACTAAGGGTTTATCAACTGGTTCATTCAATCTTTAAAAAGTACAATAAAAAAAACATTACATATAACCTAAATTTCAAGTTATATTTTAATTGTTAATTATGAAATAAAATGATAAAATTTATGATGAATCAAATATAGTACAAATTTATTCATTATAAAATTACATAAGATCATTTCACCTTAATGTTGTTACATCCTTCTGAACATTTCTGGGTCGATCAGTACATAATGTTAAATTTTTGGTAATCTGCTGTGTAAAAATGTGTCGCGGTACAGAAGAGTTCGTCATGTCGTTCTGAAATTTTCAATTGTAAACTTATTACTAAATGAATATGTAATTCGGTTTTAGTCATTTTAAAAATACATAATAAATACAGTAAATTACACCATAATTACCAAAATAATATGGTTGACTAATAACGTTAAGTATTATTTTTTTTTAAATTCATGTTGCGTATTATACCGAGTGCGGCAATTGAAGTGTCCATCTAATTCAAATCGCTGTCAAATGTAAACCGTACATCTTGCAATACTAAAATTTGACATGAATGTTGCTTGACATATTGTCTGTCAGTAATAAAAATTATTTGCTGGTGAAGAGACGCGTTTTTATTTTTTATACAAATTAATTAAACGAAATTCAAATGTTGCGCTTCATTTGATTGTAAAGTCAAACATCGAAATTCATCGTATTCACCAAATCTGAGTCCGTTGGATTAATCCATTTGGGAAATTTTACAAACAGCGACTTGCAAAAAAAAAAAAAAAAAACAACTTGGGCCGGTTTCGAAAAAGATTTGACTCGTGAATGGAACCGTTTAAGCAGACATCGTGTGCATCGTTTAAAAGGATATTGAAGCTGGTGGTTAAAGCAAAAGACGGTTACATATCATTCGAATAATTGTAAAATTAGCTTTGTATTAAAAACTATCATTTCCATACATTTTAATGAAACCGACCAATAAACAAAAAAATTACAGCGTTTTTAAATCCGGACACTTCAATTAGCGAACCCGGTATATATGTTATCATAACTTTCATCTTTTCAAAATTTCCTCTAATTTGTAGGTAACCTAGACCCTAATAACATAAATCTAATCTGCAAATTTTATTTAAATCGGTATATTAGTTTTTAAAAAACATCAAAAAAACTGTATGGCAGACTTATTTTCTCCTAGGATTAGTTCTTTCTCCACCCTCCTTGGACCGATTTTGCTGAAATTTAGCAAAGTATCGTCTATTTACGTATTTAACCAATATAATTAAGTTAAACAAAATTGATTAACAAATTTTTTAGTTAAATCCGAAAAACTATATAAAAAAACGACGGAACAGATCACCCTAGTTTTTGCTTAATAACTTCCCTCCCCTTCGGCCAATTTTGCTGAAATGCAATACCAAACAAAGGCAAGGAATAAGCAACTCACATTGTAAACTCCATCAAAATCGGATAGCGGACGGACGGACATGCATAAATCGACATAACTTTTGATTCCCTACACAACCATACCCTTGAAATTTTTCTACGATGATTATTTCTATGCGTTACACACTTAGTGACAAAACTAATATATCCTCTGGTAGTACCTACCATAGAGCATAAATATGTTATGTACTTAACTAATTTAATTTATTTCATTAAAAAATCAATTATTAATTTCAATCCATGATATACATTTTTTTTAAATGTAAATAACCAATGGTTTCTTGTGTGCACGATATGACGACGTGATAATGTCTTTCATGGTCAAATCATTTAATATTTTTATAAATATTCGTATAAAACATATTTTAGTAGTGTGGAACCAGATTATTTTGAGTAGAACAAGTAATCTTCATATCAACATTTAATTTTCTTCGTCATAAGTGAACTCAGTCCAAATGCAACCACACAAGTCCAAAGGTTGGCTGAAATATGCCAGCAACAGACAGCTTTTTGTGACTATTTAGCTTTATAAATATTTCTTCAGTGATGAGAACCAAAAAACATTTTTGATTATTATGATTTTGGTTTTTTAAATCAATGGCGTTAAATCTTAATTGTTAATATTAAAAACAAAAATAAATCATGATTTTTACTGTTATACTTATATTAATTTTTTTGTTATTGCCTAAATACGCCCAAAAGTACATTTAGTAATCTTTAGTTTTTGTTTTCTAGTTGAAATTCAGGCTATTAACTTCCCTGATATTATTTCCAACAAGTAATATCATAAATAATGCAAAATAAAAGTTTCAATTCGTAAATAAAAAAAGAACTATAATAAATTATAGTCGAACCTCGTTCAACCGGAATGCCCGGGGCCAAATACGCAGTTCGGTAAACTGATTTTTCGTATAATAGAAATACATATTAGGTCCGTTTTATTTGCCACTTGCTCTCGGGTAGAGCAAATTTTTACATTGAAAACAAAAGAAAAACTTTCTCCTACTCCTGCTCGTTTTATTTGCCTTACCCTGGTATGGTAAATAAAACAGACCTATTGTGTAGCATGAAAAAAGCAAACATTTCTCGCCTTAAATTTATATTTTTCCGGATATTAGAGTCAAATATTCCATATAAAGGTACGTTTCTGTGTATTTTGCACGCATCTCGTCCACATCGAAAATTTTGTTGCATACAGTTCGCGATTAGCTCACGCACATGAACATTTGGTGTGGCCTGGGAAGTTTCTACTGCACGTTGAAGCAAAAAGTGCGTGTGCTTGTCAAAGATTTTTGCAATTCAAAGATAATGTGAAGAGATAGTAATTTTATTTGAAGGTAGGAATGAAATTCGATGATTTTTAATAATAATTTTAAAAGAGGAAATTTTTATCATTTATTATGCTAACGTCAGAAAAACTTTATTATTTAAAATTGTTAATTAATTTAATTATTATCTTACCGAAAAATATATGGAAAAAAACTATGAAATTTTTTTTGGGAATATTGTTTATCTGGATTGTGGGTTTTAGAAATTATTTCCAAAAACGAAAATCAAAACATTTGAATTAATCGATAAAATAAATAAATGAAATATAAAATTAATAACTAACCCTCTTTCAATAGACTCAATACGAACACAAAATAAATAGGTATCAAATGCAATTACCAAAAAACCAAATTTCATTATATGTATTAAGAAATGGAAAAAGATTTTGTTTGAAAAAATGGTTTTGCATGTACTATGTTATTGCAATGCAATAAAAAAATGAAATTGCATCCAAATTACATATGAAAAAGAAAATGTGTTCATAGCTCGAAAATCTTTATATAAATATTTCCCTAATACTAGGAAAAAACTTGCAATGAAATTTATTTCAATACTTTCCGAATTGAAAATAAAAACATTTTAAGTATTTAGCCTTCCTAAAATAAAAAGATTTGCTAGAATGTAAAATGTTTATTATTTCTAAATTTATTAAGAAAAATTTGAAAATAGGACCATTTTTTAATACACAGTTTCAAATTTACGGAAATTCCAATAATCCTTATTTCAGTATTCGAATTCATAGAAATCCGAATCATAAATTATGAATATTTGAAATATAGAATTTTTAGAAAAGAAATGAAAATGAAAATTTTTCTAAATTTGAACAAAACTAATTAATGAACATACAGTAACTTAAAATCGGCCTAAAGTCGATTTTAAAATACGTCAAAAAAACTTTATAAAGAGGGTTATTTTCTCCTAGGATTATTTCTTTCTCCGCTATCCTTAGACCGACTGAAATTTAACATGATATTGTCTATTTGTGTAGTTAACCTATATAATTATAGTTATATCAAAGACCATATACACCGCTGGGTCACTTTATTTAATTTTTTTTTATTTAGCATTATTTAAAAAAAATATATAAGACAATATCTAAAAATCTATTAATATTGTTCATCTAAAAAAAAATTCATTATTTCGTAAAAAAAAAAGAAAAGAAAAATTAAAACACGAAAAAACGGAGCAAATTTACAAATTTCTAAAATTACAATAAAGCTGTTTCAAATAAAAAATATTAGAAGACAATTTATTAGCAAATTCATTTTTCAATGCAATTTTGACTAGTTCCTTTCTTAGTTCGGATCTGGTGTAATTTCCCGGACCCAACAACAACTATCAACATTTGTCATTTAGTTATCAATTGCTTTTTTAAAATTTTTTCTTACTTTTATGAAATTAGTCGTGACTTAGTGCATGCTCGCTGCGCTACGCTCCGCTCGCTACCCCCTTTTAAGGATTTATACTGATTGGTTCCAAATATATTACAATGACTTTGTTGTTGGGTCCAGGATATTACACCAGACCGCTTAGTTCTTATTTTCTAGCCTACCTGGCATATTTTGAATTTTGTTTTTTATTTTTTTTTTTTAATATCAATTATTCATTTTTGACTCCTAATTAATAAATCGTGCATGCAAACTGTAACAAAATAAAATTAAAAAAATGCATCTTACGTGTTTCGATTGGTTAGTTGACATTGTTGATATTTGTTGAAAATAATTTTCAAAATGTTTTTCTTGCTTCTCTTGATTTTGAATTTTACTTAACGAACTTGTCGTCATAAAAAATCGCCTTTGATTTTTATTAATTATATTTTTATCAATTAATTTCAATGGCGATGCACTCTGGTTAGTTACCAAACGTAGTGTCAATCGGAAATACGACATTTTGTTTTATTTTCGGTTTGGTTGAGGCGAATGGAACAAATATGCCTATTTTAATATTATTGTTAAATTGAAACCGCACAAGAATTTCAGCACAATTGACGAAAATGAAAAAAAAAAAATACAATTAACATCTTCAGTTTCAAATCTTACAAAGAATTTACTTCTTTGCTTTTACTGAAAATATCCTAATGGAACTGAAGAATCTATAAGAGAATACAGATAGACCTGCTCAGCCGTAACTCTCTAGTCTTGCCAGATGTAGTTTTGAAAAATATAAAGTCAGACATTTTTGTAAGTCGGCTTTTGCACGAACATTCTTTTGATGGAGGAGTCATGAATTTGGAACTATACTTTCAAATATTGTATAATTTTTCGTTGTGTTAATTTATAATTTAATCTTTAAATAAAACAATTAGTGTAAGTTGTGCCATGTCAATTGCGGTCGCACGGTTTAAATTTGTGGGCAAAGTATAAGTAAATTTTATTTTGTATGGAAGGTTAGTTAGGAAAAAAAATTTAAAAAAGTATTTATTAAGGCCTAAGTTATAGGACAATCATTGTAAAAATTGTGGAACTATGACCTTTTTAGTTTCAAAATGAGAATAGTAAACTTCAAAGTGGAATAGTAAACTTCAATATGAGAATAGTAAGCTTCAAAATGAGAATAGTAAACTTCAAAATGCGATTTTTTATTTTAATTTAATTTAAAGCAATTAATATTAATACAAAATATTTTAAATTAAATTTATTAATATAGTATATTTTCTAAGTTATGAGCTGCAGTGAATTTTTTTTGAATGCTTGCCATGCAATTGGTACATGTTGTTGGTGTAATTGTCTGCAGACCTTCCATAAAGCTTTCTAAGGCCCTTAGTGCCGGATTACACGCGGTAAAAATCTACCGTCAAGTTTTGGGTAGAAAACTACCAAACCGATTAGACGTGGAATGTTTATACCACAGTCTTTTATACAAGCTACACAAGGAGTGTATTAGTATGTGTGAGCACAGCATCACTCGATTTAAACCGTCAAACTGTTAGGATCTACTATTTTACTATTTCCTATGTAATTTTAGATTATGATTACATGTTGACGGTCAGTAAGCGAATGGCGCGCTTGAATTTTCAATTTTTTTCGAAACCGCACAAACAGTGACTTTTGTTTGTGTGCGTAAAAACTCCGTTGCGCCAACATTTCGGGAGGTAGATCTTCTGCCTCACCCCCATCCAACCCTAACCTATGTCTGCGGTAGAATTCTACCCAAAATACATAGCGTGTAATCTTGCACTTACTCTCTGTTCTTTGACGGATAATTCGTTTCTGCTGTTGACAACTTTCTTGAGAGCTCTCTTTTTATTATTCTTATATTGAAGTTTACTATTCTCATTTTGAAGTTTACTTTTCCACTTTGAAGTTTACTATTCTCATTTTGAAGTTTACTATTCCACTTTGAAGTTTACTATTCTCATTTTGAAGTTTACTATTCTCATTTTGAAACTGAAATGGTATAGTGAAAACTGAACGTTTTTCTTTGATTTTCAATGAAAGGTAGTTATACCTCTTTTACGAATGTCAGAGAAACTTTCAGTCAGATAATAATTATTTTTTTATTGGGACGTTTAAGTTTGAGGTTAGAATATCGACGAAAAATTTCTGATGAAGGAATCAACTTGGCAGCTCTCCAGTGGAATGAAATAACATTGAAGCGCAGTTCGCAAAACAGCTGATCGATTAAAATATGTTGTAATGAGCCGAACTCATTACCATTCTTTATGTGCACTCTGTAAAAATTAAAGAAAAACCAATGTTTCACAGAAAAATCGAAATTTAATTCAGTTTAATTTTTAAAACAATAAATCATACGATTTATTGAATTTCACAAAAAAACCACATCGGAAACTTAATTTCCTTTTAAATGACTCGCGATAGAAAAGAAAAAAGCATAATCAATTGTTTTCAAAAGGTAATGCAAAATATGATGCGTTAGCATAATTTTAAGTGCATTACCTTATTACCTTGAAAACAGAAAAATATAAATGATAATTCGATTTTTCTGTGTGAAAATGCGAATTCGGCAATTTTGATAATTAACTAAGCCAAAGAATAAAACGAAAAATTGTTAAAGTCAGTCGATGAGAAGCTTAAATTAAAACAAGTGATCACCCAAAACTTAACAAAAAAAAAGAACAATATTTTAGGCATTAAAAATGCACGAATTTATAGAATTTTTAATACAATATGTAGTCATAAATTCAAAAATAAAAAATAATATAAAACATTTTCTATGAAATTCATTGTTATTGCATAAAAATTAAAACAAAAAAAGTGCTATGAAGTGGTATATTATTAATTGTTTCGATACCAAAATAAAGGGGGCGGTTGTTCTTTTAAGACATCTTTATGTAAAATAAAGAAAAATAAAGTGAATTCAAATTAATCATTCAAAAGACAATACTATTTATTTTCAAATTAATTGTTAAAAGACAATACTATTTCTTTTACGGCTGGTGATCTTCTGTTAAAAGCACTCCCAGTTCTTGTAGCACAATTCGCTACAATGTTTCATCATTCAAATTATAAAAACAATCATAAAAAACAAATTACGTGATATACCTAAGATTTTTTATTTAAAATCTATTTACTAAACTATTTCCAACGTTTTGCATTATTTTTTTTTAAAGAAATAATCTTTATAAGGCTAAGATCACACATTGCAACTTTTGTTGCAATGCAGCATAAAAAGATGCCAAACTAGAGTGCTGCATAGTGTGAACAGCATTGCAACACAAAAAGTTGTGATTCTTTTTTGCTGCATGACTAGATTTTTTTATTGCGTGCAACTTGGTAAGTTTCAACGTGTGAATAGCAAAAAACAAAGTTGCATATGCAACAAAAAATATTAAAATGGTTGAAACTTTTGCTGCATGCTGCATGCAAGTTTTTTGACAGTTCAGTGTTATTGTTTCTGATAAATTCACATGAGAATATCCTTTTTTTATTATGGGTTTCAGTTTTTCCAAAAGATAATCAAAATCAGATGCTGATATTTAAAAAAAATGTTTAAAAAATAACACGTAATTCGCATGAACAAATCCGTACTGTTCACGTTCTTTTATCCATTTTTTTACTTTTTTGACGCCGCCGTCTTTTTTTCTCAACAAAATAAGTGCTAAACGGGCAACAGCTTGTTCTTCTTCATCATAAAACATATTTTATTGCATTAACTAAATGCTAAAATCTAAACGAGATGTCAAATTTTTAACACATACATACACGAAAAAACTCCAAGGAAGTTGCAAGCAATAAAAGCTGCATGCTATGTGTGAACACCTCTGCAACTTTTTTTTATGGTTGCAGCATTTTTTGTTGCAGCAGCATAAAAACTTCAGATTGCGCGCCACTTTTGCTTACATGCGTGAACAAGACTCGCAACTTTTGCAGCTGCAATCAAAAAAACCCTGATGCAAAAGTTGCTGTGTGTGATCTTAGCTTAACAATGATCGTCCTATAACTTAGGCCTAATACATAGAATTGTTAAGTTTATATTATTCAACAGAAAATTTAAAAACGTGGTATATAAAAAGTTCTTTCTATCTTGTCTTGTTTCTACAGTGCGTTTATTCATACGTAAAAATAGGTGTTCATCTATCTATATTAATATCCACAGAAACAATAGGAAGGAAATATTGTCTACATAATTTAAATAATTTTTTTTTACATTTTAGAAACAAGTCTTTTCAAAGGGGTTTTTCACTGTATTTATTTATGTTTTATTTCCTGCCTCATAAAAAACACTATATAAAGTAGAAGAAGCGACATATTTCCCTACCTTAACTATCAGATAAGTCATTCAGCGAAAAACATAAAATACTTTAAATACTTTTTATATTTTTTTCTTCATCAAAGTAAAGATTATATAAATCTTTAAACGTTTTGGCAGCATTAACCCCTGTTCCACTTAAAATACTGGACAATTTAGTAAAATTTATTCCTTTTTCTTCAAAAAATTTGAAATATTGCGTTTTATTTCCTATTTCATCAAACCAAACATCATATAAATCTTTAAAGGCTTTGGGAGCATTAGGCCCGGCGCCATATAATATAGTTGAAACGTTAGATAGACTTATTTCGTTTCCTTCTAAAGATTTTAGATATTGTGTTTTGTTTCCTATTTCATCAAACCAAAGATCGTATAACTCTTTAAAAGCTTTTGCAGAATTAAACCCGGCTCCACCTAACAGATTGGAAATAATAGTTAGTTTTATTTCTTTTTCTTTTAGAGTTCTTAGATATTTTGTTTTATTTCCTTCTTCATCAAACCAAAGATCGAATAAATCTTTAAAGGCTTTAGAAGAATTCGCCCCTGCTGCTTGCAAAATATTGGACATAGTATATAAATTTATTTCTTTTTCTTTGAGAATTTTTAAATATTTTGTTTCATTTCCTTTGTCATCAAACCAAAGATCAAATAAATCTTTAAAAGCTTTGGGAGTTTTAGCTCCGGCTCCATGTAATATGCTTGACATATTAGATAGACTTATTCCGGTTTCTTCTAAAGATTTTAAATATGGCGTTTTATTTTTTTGTTCATCAAACCAAAGATCAAATAAATCCTGAAAGGCTTTTGCAGCATTAGCACCTGCTCCTCCTAAAAGTCTGGAAATATTAACTAGATTTATTCCCTTTTCTTCTAAAGTAATTAAATACTGTGTTTTATTTCTTTCTTCATCAAACCAAAGATCATATAAATCTTGAAAGGCTTTTGCAGCATTAGCACCTGCTCCTCCTAAAAGTCTAGAAATATTTGTTAGATTTATTCCATTTTCTTCTAAAGTTATTAAATACTGCGTTTTGCTTCCGTCTTCATCAAACCAAAGGTCATATAAGTCTTTAAAGGCTTCAGGAGCATTTGCACCTGCTGTATGCAAAATACTGGAGATATTATTTAAATCTATGTCATTTTCTTTTAGAGTTTTTAAATATTGTGTTATATTTCCTTCTTTATCAAACCAAAGATTATATAAATCTTTAAAAGTTTTTGCAGCATTAGTTCCTGCTCTATTTAAAATACTGGACATGGTAGATAGATTTATTCCGTTTTCTTCCAGGTTTCTTAAATAGTGTGTTTTGTTTCCCTTTTCATCAAACCAAAGATCATGTAAGTCTTGAAAAGCTGTAGAAGCATTTCTGCCTACCCTACCTAAAATACTGGACATACTAGCTCGATTTACATCTCCTCTTTTTAAGACTTCCAGTGATTTTTTTCCTTTTCCTCTGATCAAAAACTCTAAAAACTGATTAAATGCTGTTGATCCTGATCTACTAAACATTCCTTTAGCAAATTTAATTTCTTCTTTATGATTTTCATAAATTTTCTGATAACTCAATCTTTTATTTTTTATATCTTCATACAGCTTTATCATTATACCTTTTTGAATAGGTCCAAATTCGTGAGATTCTGACCAACGTAACGCTATTTCATGCAATTCTTCATAATTATATGGAACTTTATTAGAATTTTCTATCTCATTTTTAATAATAATATCCAGTTCTTCGTTATTGGGTTGAATCACCGCAAATATTAGTTTATCTAAAAATTTTTGTTTTAATTCTATTTCATTTTCATTCAAAAATGTTCCTTCTTCTTTCTTTTTTTGCAAATAAGGTGGAAGTTTCAATAGACTTAGAAGTTTTTCTCTTGTTGTATCTTCTCGAGAAAACTGATAAAGACTATTCTCATTTAGACATGAACCTCTTAAAATTTTATATTTCTTTTTTCGAATATTTATAATGGTAAATTTTAAAGGATAAAAATCTTTAGATCGACTTTGTTTTAATGTATTTTCTTCTGTAAGTCCGAGGTCCACATTAGTGTAAATAATAAAATACTTCAGATCCTTTTCTAATTCTTCAATAAAAAGACTAAAAAGCTTGTTAACAGAAAAACTTTTATTCCATTCATGATGCCAGGACGAAAATAACTGTCCATAATCTATATTACTGCTTGCAGTACAAGCCTTTATATAAATAATTTCATTTTCAAAATGAAGAGTAATATCATTTGATATATGATTTTTCCTTTTAAAACATATGGAAGATATATTTGTATGCAAAAACATGTTATGCAAGCAGTGCATTAATAAATTGAATTCATATATAATTCTAGGTATATGATTAAAAGGTTTTCCAAGTCTTTTCTGGCCTTCTTGACCTGTTAAAGTTCCTAGTACTTCTTGCTCTAATGCTGTATAATCGTATTTTCCTCCGTAATTTTCTTCTATTTCATTTTTAATAATGCTATTCAGTTCTTCTCTATTCGGCTGGTTAATTGCAAATATTAATTTATTTAAAAAATTCTCTTTTATTTCTTTTTTAAATTTCTGAGAAATTATTCTTTCGTCTTGGATATCAGATGGAAATTCTAATCGCTTTAAAAGTTCTTCTCTTGTAAGTTTATCTTTTGCAAATTGAAAGAAACCACGATCTTCGGTATTATCATTTGTAAAGAAAAAATCTTTTAAGATCTCAAATTCCTCTATGTTAATCTTGTTAAATTGAAAAGGATAAAAATTATTAGATCGTACTTGCTTTAATTTCTTATTATATGTAAGATCTAAACCGGTATTAGTATAGATAATAAGATATTCTATATTATTTAATGAACTATCTGATTCAGAGATTAGATATTTAACAAAACGATCAAAGTAATTATGAATAGAAAAACCTCGTTTTTCTTTATTAAATAATTTAGCATAAGTAATCCTATTATCAATATAATATTGGTCAACATTTTCAATTTGAACATGAATCGACTTCTTATTATAATAAAGAATACTATTAAATTTACCAAGATCAGAATTTTCAAACGATATTGAAAATGATGGATATTTATTTTCATACGTAATCTTTCGAAGCAAACAAAGCACCGACAAATCTAATTGATACATCAGTCCAATTAAACGATGAGGAAAATGAGTCGGATTAAATTTACACATTTTATCATCTGAATCTGATAGATTATTGGATTTCTTTGAATCTGATACTATATCAGCCAAATGTCTTCGTTTTCTAGAACTTATTTCAAGATTTTCTTCACGTGGACTACATGATTGAGTTAAAGAATTAACAAGAAATTTATTGCATACGTTTTTTGGCCATTTCAATTCTAAAATATCAGCGAGTTTTAATACTTCACCGGCATTTTCGCCATTCATTGATATAACGCCGGAATAAATGTAGCCGAGGAGTATTTTAAACGCATCAGGATTCCATTCTTTTATATTATAAGTTTCTATTTGATTATGTTTCCCTTGAAATGAATATATTTAGAATGCAATTTAAATAAAAGAATTTCTTCAAATTTCTCATTTACCTTTTAACATATTGGCAAAATATTTCGAAGCTGACACCAAAACATTCCGATGTGCTGAAAATGTTTGATCCTGGATTTTTAAAACTACATCACAGAACTAAAGAAAAATTTCGAAATTTACTAAATATTTATTAAAAGCAACTCTTTTCGTTTACCAATTTGGATTTTCGTAATCTGTTCAATTCTTCCAAAATATTACATGAATAATCTTCATTCATAATGTTTATTGGATTTTCCATTTTTTTAATAATATTATATATTTTATTTAAAATGAATATAAATTTGTAAAATTTCAAAAAATTGTAAATAATTGGCGGCAAAAACGTTGTAAACAGGAATTTAACTTTAAAATACAATGAAATGTCATTTCAGGGTTTTAATTCAGGGTTTCGCAAACTTTTCACAAATTTTGAAATGTTAAAACCTTAGTTATGTTAACGAAGAGATCGTCCCGTCTCCGTTTCGTTAATATAACTAAGGTTTTAACGGAATAATCTGGTTATTTTGGAGTGTAGGTAGATAGAAAAAATGACCAAAGGAAACCGATAATTTCATTGAATACATCACTGCGCTCTCGACTTATGCTATGCCGCTATGCTTCCTCACCTCCCCACTACGATCAGTTCACTCCATGCATTCTGCATTCGTCCCGTCTCCAGTAAAATTGCCAGACTTCAAGTGTGTCAGGATTTTCTTGAATTCGGGCGACAAATTTTTCATATACAAAATGTTTTAACAGTTTTATGAATTAGTGTTGCCATAAGTGAATTTCATTGAAAATTTAATCACATCTGAGTTGGGCCATAAAATACATAAACTATGCAAACTTCATCAAAATTTAACGCGGAGTTTCGGTTCTAAAATGAGTACAAAATAAGGCTATATTTGGACGGAAAGTGTTCATAGACAGTGTTGTCATACTCGAATAGGGTCCGGAAAAAGGTTCAATAATTGATGAATAAAAAATATATATAAAAACTCTTTTGCTTTGTTTGGTTTGACTACAAGGCTTATGTAAAGATAAAACTAAGCCATAACAAATGAGAAACCGCATCAACAGTTTTTCAGATTTGGAAGAAACTGGAATACGTTAAACGGCCATGGCACAATCCGTTTCTGGTGCTTCACAAACACAATGTTTTGGTGTCAGCCGAAATATCCAATGCCCAGTGATATTGAAGTTAATGAACCTCAACCTGTAACTAGCAATGATCACGTAGAAAAATAAGATTTAGATACTTCAATGTTATCAATTGATGGTGCATTAGAAATAGAACCGACTCCTGTGAAGTGTTGTACACCTGCCAAAAGAAAAAAAGATGAAGTTGCTGACTTAATTAAACTTCAATTAAAAAACCAAAAGAAGTTTCAAGAAACTATTTCTATGGAGTTTAATAAACACCAACAAAAAATTCAAGAAATTCCTGATAACACACAAAAAAATATGTAGGACAATAACGAATCCATTTAAACTCTAATAATTTATTAAAAATAGAAAAAATATTCAAAAAACAACAGAAAATATTTCAAACCACCTGCTTTTGCCAGTTCGAAATTTTTGTTCATATGATGCAACGTTTGTACACAATCCGTCGGAGTCTAGAATACATACTAAAATTAAGTCAAAAAAATTTTAATTTTAATTTGGATAATTTATTTTATTTAAAAAAAAAATAGTACAAAATTGCATTAAATGCTTGCACAAACGTATTTAAAGAATTATATATTTATTAATTAACATTATTCACAAATATTAAAATACCTAAGTAAACAAATTAATTCTGAATAGATATTATAAAAAAAAATATATTTTATATATGTTTGTAAGACCATTTTACACAAATCTTTTTCGACTTAAATAATGGAGTCTAGTCTACGATTTTCTATGTTATTTTATGAGTTTGTTTATAAACGAATTTATAAATATCAACAAAAAAAAATTGGCGCAAAATGTCTGTGTGCATAAAGTTTATATGAAAAAATGTCTTGAAGAAATTAAATTTATATACAATATTTGCTAAAAATGCATATTCCAAACACACTTGGTACGATATTTTGCGTGCATTCACAGAAACGAATTGAATATTTCTTTTTATTTTGGTACGATATGAATATGTCATTCAAATTAACATTTAAAATAATTTGAAATGATAGAAAATTCGAAATATATATCTTTTTTAGTCAATGCTCGCTCAGATTTCTGAAAAATGTTGTCAAATTTTTCATAAAATATCGTAACACCTATTTATATTTTGCTCTCCATAAACTGAGAAAATATTACAACATAACATCAATTTGCCTTATAGAATACCAATTTGACGTAACATAACATAAAATGTGAACGTAGAATAGACCCCAATATGTAGCTATTTCTGCTTGATTTCAAAAAACTTAGTTTTACATTTAAATACGGGTGTAAAAGAATTGACCTAACTACATTTATTATTGTAAAACATCCAATAGTTACTCATAGTAAATTAATTTGATTATAATCAATACAAAGTTTTTTGTCTTCGAAAGATATTTGTTGCTTTGTTTTTGTTATTAAGTTTCTATCCAAGTTAGTATTTTATAAAGCAACTTGGAAGAAATTTAATAAATCAATTTAACTAATTAGTAAAAAAAAAAAGTTTCTAATTAAACTTCCATCGTGTTAAAAATTACACAAAAGCCTTTTACTCTCATTAAGTGTGACTTGGGGGGAAAATTTATTAAAGGGCAGTTCAAAAATACTTGTAATTAACAATAAGAAACGATGTCAATTATTACTCATTATAGTTTTGAATTTATACGATTATGATATTAAAACTAACTTATGTATATTATTTTGTTATGGACTTTAAATATCAGGTTCGACAAATGATGCTGGGAAAAGACCAGTTTTGTTTGTTTGAATTAGAGTTCCTTTATACCAGCCGTTTTTTTGTTTCCTATGTACGATAACAATATCACCAACATTTAATTCAAGTTCCTGTTCACTATTAGGTGGATAAGACATAACGCATCTGAACCTCTCTCTTCCAATAGATTTCGAATGTATAGGATTACTTATCATTTGTGACGATATTGTGTTTGCATCAAGGCTTTGTGATTTACGATGATGATGAATGTTGTGGTTACTTCCGCCGCTACAAATTTGTGATGATTGTACTTTATTATTATTGATTGGTGTTGATTTTGTCATTAAACTTGATGTTATGGCTCCATTGCTATTAGATACATTTCTTGTTCCACGAATTCTAAAAAAAAAAAAACATTTTATAAATTGATGTACCATCAAGATATCATGCATATTATATTACCCTGATAAAGATGGTCTTTCTTTATGTCCTTTCATTCTTTGTGAACTATAAACAGTATTGGGATCCGCACCGGATGTAGATGCCCCATTTATATTGATAGGCAAGCTTTGAAGAATTTGACTTGGACATGAACCAGATCTAACATGTACAGGATGAGACAATGAAACGTTATGCTTAGCAGATGTTGCAGGACTAGTCATTGTACTTTCGAATACTGGGTTGTCTATGGAATAAGTATTTGGATAAGAATGCGTAGGAGGGGATTTAGAGCGTTTCATGTTTGTCAAACGTTTCATTAAACTAACAGCTGACGAAGAATTTGAATCTTTTTTGTCTTTTTCTTTTAGTACTTGTTGGGAATGTGTTGTTTCTTTAGATGAAATAGAAAAGTTTGGTATGATTTGATTAGTAGACGTTGGTTTATCATTTTTTTGTTGATTTGCAGATGATTTTCTATTAAAAAAAGCTTCGACATGATGACCAAGAGGTTTTGTCCAAACTGAATTGGATGTTGTATTACGTCTCGGTGGCAATTCTGGTGGGGGTATTGTTTGTATCGAACTATTTATATATTCATTATGATTTTGTGCCAAGTGTTGTGGTTGTGTTGTTACTTGCTGCGGAAGTGGAGTGTAAAATATGGACTTATGATGGATGAGTTGTTGCTATATATTTTAAACAATACTGAAATTGAGTAAAAAAAAATATATATTCACATTAAAAAGAAGAAAGTTCATACCTGATCCTTGTTTCGTAAAGGAGTTACGTAATTTCCTGGAAATACACCTGATTTCTCTGCCCAGTTTTTACCTTTATACCAACCATCCAAACATCTTTCGGTAACAAAATACACACCTAAAATAAAGGTATTATGTAGCCATCAATCAAATATTTCACTTTCAATCTTACATCCTTTTTTCAACTCCAATTCGTCCGATTTTCTAGGCTTATATGGATACAAAGCGAGATAAGCCCAAGGTAAATTAGGTGTAATTATAGATATATTGCTTGTTTTAAGTACGTTAGGACGAGTGTTTTGGCGATATTGATTTTGAAGTTGACGGTGTGTTTGTTTTTCATCATTATTACGTGAGGGTGGTGGTGACATTATTTGTGGAGGATTAGCACAACTTATTGGCAAAGAATCGGTTGATTCATTGTTATCGAGAACATTATAAATTTCTGCCGAATGACGATGTGTTTGAACAATACTTAAACTGTTATTAGCTGTAAGTCCATTCAAAGAATGACGTTTTTCTTTTAATTCTTGGTGTTTCACTGATGTATCATTTTTTGTTGAATTTAAATTGGATATAGGGCTACTGGGAACAGAATTTGAACTAGTATTGCTACTACATGTTGAGTTTGGACTAGTCGTAACTGTTGAACTCGAATCAGTAACAATATTTTCATATGGTACTGGTGGTAGACATCGTGGTACTATAACTTCGGAAATTTCTAATAACTGCTTAGCAATGCTATTCATTTCAACAAATGCTATTGGAAATATCCCAATGCAGGACCCAATGCGACCTTCGGCCCAATTATGATCAACACGACGTAGGATATGAATCATTGCACCTTTTTTAAAAGAAAGACAACCTTCTTCTTCATTGGGCCCCATTTTAAAATCATACAAAGCTATACACTGTGGCACGGGTAATGGAACTATAATCTAGAAAATTATTTAGTTACTCGATAATATTCAATTAGAACATATTGATATTATACTTGAACATAGTTTATTGGAAAAGCACCTTCTCGATGATCTATTTCGCCGATAAACCAGTTTATATCAATTTTTTTCTTAAGCAAAATTATATCACCTTTTTTGAAATTTAAATCTCTAAAAGAATGTATTAGTGGTATTAATTTAAAAAGAAAAAACAAAATTAATATTTACCCAGTCTCTTTGGACACAAAATCATATAGCGCAAATGCATGTGGTATCGTTTTTTTATTTGTACAATTTTGTTCTTTTAAGAAGTTGGAACATTCCGTTAACTCATTATCACTAAACACCGCATCGCCACATTTAGTGGTGCTATTAGTAGTTCGTTGAAGTTTTGTACAACTATGATTTTGGGTGGAATTCTTCATGCCTAAAAGAACGGGATTATTTCAAGATCTATTATTAGTTTCAATAATTGTACCTTCTAAAATTCTCATAAGAAGTACATTCGGTGGTAGTTCATCTATTTTGGAGTCTACAAGGATGCGACATTCCGGACATCGTAATTCTTGTTTACTGGTAACAATCACCTGCGGAAATTCAAAATGAATTACTTTTCTAGTTAGAATAGATTTATACTGATACCAGTTTTTTTTTATTACCTCTAGACATTTCCTGCAGAAGGTATGCTGGCAGGGCAAAACTTTCGAAGATGTATCTAATCGTTCCAAACAAACTGAACACTCTAATAAATCATTAAGTGTTCTCTCATCCATTCCTATTATTTTTATTTGGATTTCTTCCCGGATTAATTAAAAAATAAGCCGG
Organism: Xylophagus ater; assembly: GCA_963422695.1. Classification (NCBI taxonomy): domain Eukaryota; kingdom Metazoa; phylum Arthropoda; class Insecta; order Diptera; family Xylophagidae; genus Xylophagus; species Xylophagus ater. The sequence goes on from OY730478.1 coordinate 41,851,974, forward strand.
AAAATAAACTCATGTCTTTTAGAAGTATTTTTTAACCTTAAAAATATTTAATAGATTTCACAATTCTAATATTCTATTTGATAGAAGTGAAAGACTTTAAAATAGAATAAGAAAGAAGCAAATTCATTTCGCTATAAACTTTTTTAATATTAAAATTTTATTAACTAACAACGCCAGTTATTTCATTAAGAAATATATTTAAAATTTCGGTATTTTAAAACAAAATCTGACATGTCAGAAAAAAAACTTGGTCTTGCTCATTTCATCAAAACAGAAACCTGGACAAAATTGAAAACAGATGGCATTGCATGTCATACCACTGATGTATATATATGGAAAATTAAGAACCAACCTCAGTTTCAACGTACTTAAATTTAAACTTATATTTTCTGTGGACCTCTCCATGGATAATCAGGTTGCTGTTGTCCATATTGCTAATAAAATCTTCCTGAGCTTGTATGCCATTAAATATTTCCATCCCTGTATAGCAAAGACTAAAGCCCGCTACAGACCTTCAGATAAATCTGTGAGATTTGTCGTATAGTGTGGAGGCAAAAATTGCACAGATAAATCTGTGCGATTTGTCTGTCAGATAAATCGTAGAGATCGCTACACACCTTCAGATAAATCTATGCGATTTGTCTGTACAGATTTGTCGTCCACTCACGTTGTTTGTTTGCCATGGATTTTCGATAAACGATGACACGAATTGGAAAGAAGTTGACACAAGCGATGCTGTAGCAAAACTAAAATAAAAACTGTATACACTTTTTGCCTACACATACTACGATTTTTTTGTTCAGACAAATCTGTACAGTTTTTCAATAGATATTTTCATTTTATTTTCGACCGTCTGAACAGACCAAAAATTGTACAGTTTTTGCCAAATCGCACAGATTTATCTGAAGGTCTGTAGCGGGCTTTAAAGAACACTTGAGTCAATAATTAGAAAGATAGCCTTTTAGCAAACATAAGAACGACAGAGAGACACTTGTGTGTTTACACAAGTTAGGAAGAAAATGAATTAGCGTGTTTAAGCAAGAAATTGGTAATATGTATTTAGGATTCGGTCAAGAAATAGAATAAATAGTTTAGTTATTTCATGGGGAAAAGGTATTTGGTTAGGACCCGCCAAAGAAATCCCCTTTGACATTAAGAAATGTAAAAGCGCAGATGGTGTGAAAATATCATGTTTTCCCGTCTTCGCGGGTGATAAAGACCAAGGTTTAGCTAGAATATATTTAAAGGAAATAACGCCGTTCAAATACCTGTAATTTAGTTGCAACGTTTCGCGTTATAAATCCCCTTTGGTCTTATCAAAGTTTTTACATAAGAAGTTTTCTTCTATGTTCCATATTCTGTGAGTTTAATAGCGGTCTCAGCATGGCTGTTTCTTTTTTTCCTTTATTGAGCGCATACTTAGCATGTGGATTATATTTTAGCCTTTGGAAGTAATTAAGATAAGAATCCCCATTTTGACTGCGTAGATTTATTTGAAAACTTTTAAGAAAAACTAATTTTTTGTCTGTATTTAAATTTTATTTATTGCCGTACATGCAGGCACTATAATTAATTGAACAAATCGTTAACAATGAATTTTTTGAAAATGGTTTTTTTTTTAAATTTTAATATTAATTGACTAACTCACAAAAATATGTTATATAAATAGCTTTAGTTTTTATTTTCTTTAAGAAAATTTTCTAAATTTGAAAAGCCAAACAATTAAAATTTTTTGTTTTTAGATTTGGAAAAAGTAATACATACATAGAACTTGAAATATTATTTTTGAGCAAAGATATTTAAGAAAATAAATTAAAATTCCTATAAATTGCTATATTATAAAATTTTTTTAATGAAGTTGAAATTGTATTTAAAGTTTGAAAATATGACAAAAAAAATTAGAAATCTTACATTTGGAATGTATATTTTTTTCCATTATCTGTGACTTAGAATCAGCAATTCGAAAAACGTTACTAACTAATTTATTATTATAGTAATTCCTCTCTATTATAATAAATAACTAAATAATTTGCAACAAAATAAACCGAAAATCTTTTACATAAAATGTTAAAATTTTAATTTATTTATAAGCTTTTGTGAAATGGAAGCGCATTTTTTTATTGCTTTCATTTAGCAAAATTTTGTTTTTTCATTTGAAACTCCGATTCTACTTAATATTGCACACAGATGGATTATATAATTTAATTTGTATTTAAGACAATTTCCAGCTATCATTTAAGTTCATTCGATATCATCCAATATTTCCAAGAAAGCTTTTGGCACCAAGCCCTTTAAGAGACCTTGTTTTCCATACATATAATCACTGTTTGGTGGGGAACATTCAAGGACAAAAATTACCTAAAAACAATATTTGATAGATTTCAATTTAAAGGAATATTTCATATATACCTCATTTGCAGCCAAATTCAATTCAGTATGATCTTTAGCGTCATATGAGCAAAGGACCCGGGCTCGTTTCATTTGATTTGTTGAATCGGTACTTTGTGAATTTTTTGGTTTTTCATCACTTAGACCGACTGGAACATATGGTGCGGGGCCTCCCAGACTACAGAAAGAAGGTAGAATTTTGAAACAATAATAAAAAAAAAAATATTGATATCAATTGAATGAAATTTTGAACAATTTTCTCCAAAATAATTTTAATAATACGTATTATATTAATTGAATTGAGAATATTTATAGTTTTAATTACATTAAGGAAGCATACAACTATTATTATTTATTAATCATATAATTTAAAATTGAATGCATTAAAATTAATTTGATTTCACAAAAGAGCTTGACAATCAATTAAATGAATGCATTCATTATCAAGAACACAAAAAAAGTGCATATAAGAGTAAGCTACCCAAAAATATTGCATATTTGTATGAAAGGATAATCAACCTTATTTAATAATTTGAATGCAAAAGTTAGTTATACTCCTTAATAAGAAAAACATTATTTAAATCTACCGATATCAAAAACTACCAGCTCTATTAAGTTATGCAAACATTATATTATTATATACTAAATAACGAGTTTTGTTAAACACATTTATTTATTTCGTTTTATATTTAAGAGCTTCAAAAGAATCGGATTTATATTTGATAACAGCAAAATTCATGTATTTCGATATGATTTGCGAATGACCATAATATAAGGAGTAGAAACATTTAAAGCACAGAAATATCACCAGAATCATAAGTAATATTTAAAAAATCTAATAGATCGATACTATTTGAAACTGACTGAGATTTTTCTGTTGTCTGGACAAAGGGAGGCCCTTCACGTTCAATATCTTCACTATTTATACGTAAGCGGGGTGTTTGTGGCCTCATGCTGGAAACCAACAACGAAAAGAAAAACACTTAAAAAATTATGCACGATTAATAACGTATAATACTAAGAAAAATTGCAAACAAAATTCGATGATATTCAAGAATTAATTCTAAATAAAAATTGTTTCATTATTAAAATAAATAATTTATTAGCAGATTTTTAAAACGATAATTCTACTATTTAAATAGAACTAATAAAAGGAAGCTAAATATATTAAATATTAATAATACCTTGCAAGTTCCCGTTGCAAATCGTTCATAATTTGCACACAATGTGCATAGTATCCGACTTGTGTCTCGACAAACGAGTGTAAGTGGCGTAAATGACTGCCTTGTGAAGTGTTAATTCCCTCTAGCAGAAGTTTTGTTATTTCAGCTTGTCTATCAAATTCCGCTTGGGCAATGCGTAAATCTCGTTCAGCCTAAAGATTATTTTTCAGATTTTAAAAAAATGAAGAAATTTTTTTTTTTAAAATTGGGGTACGTTTACACTTTTTTTTTTAAATGTTACATAATTAATGAAAAAATATTATAAAATTGAACAGCAAAGCAAACTTGTTAAATAACTAAAAATATATATAATTCCTTTTTTTTTTACTTATACAAAATTTATTTATTTTCCGACATGAAAAAAATGCAAACGTACCTCAAAACTAGAAAAGCTACAAAAGCAATTGGACGGTATAAACAACACTTATGTCTACAAGAATGTATACCTGTTCCAAAACAGCCTCTGGTGTTAGACCATCTTTCTACAGTTTACCCAAAATGCGCAGCACAAATTAACAGAAAAAAAGTTTAAGGCAAACCCCAAAAAATACACCTAAGAAAGTAAACATTAAATCGGTAGACTCTTACCGCTTGTTGGCCCAGCATACTTCTGCCTTTACGCACTCTGTTCTTGCAAGCATCTAAATCCAATCTTAAAAATATAATTCATTATTATATTAAAAATTTTATTTTTTCTTGGTTGTTTTTTAAACCTTTTCGTTTCAAGAATTCCTTTCTCCTTAGTTATTGTCTTCATTTCGCCATCTAAGAATTTCCGGAGAGGTTGTGTAAAACAAATACCAGCTGATCCAATAAAATCTCGTTCACATTGTCCCAACTTTTGCTCGGCTTGTCCGACTTTAATAAGAGCACTACCATATGCACCGTCTTGACCGAAATCACCACCAGCTTCTATCATATCTAAACCAAGATATTCTAGATTACTCAATCGGTTCGGTTTCTTCTTTTCAATTTTTTCAAAAATATAATCTTCTACACGATTTCCAGGATTCGGTACTAAAACAGACTCTGTATCTCGTACAATTTTTTCAGTCCAATTTTTTGTACATTCAGCACGTTCCGAAAGATTTTCAAAATGAGAATCTAATTCGGTTTTTTCAGAAGTTCCAAGTTTTTCTTCAGTTAGCTGATGAAATCAAATTGAAGTAAATCTTTTAGTTTTCAAATTTTGTAAAATTTTTTTTTACCTGCACAACTCTTGAAAGTGTACTCCCAGCTTCTTTAACTAACTTCTTCACATTAAAATCAGGCATTTTCATATTCATTATGAAAGATAGATTATTTATGAAAAGGCGTTGAGTAACTATGAAAATTAGTAATTTCAATTATAGTTTAGAAAAGTCAAACTAGAAATAACAAATGGCAAGGAATGAATATGATTATTTGATATATAACAATGGATTGGCTAAAATTCATTTTTACGTTATTTGTGTACGACACACCTTTTTCTGTGACGAACTGTCATTTTGGAAGAAAAAAAATTTAATTTTATTAATTTTTAAATTTAATGCGTTTCGAATTAAATAATTAAACTTGATAAATTTGTAAAATGTAGTGTTCAATTTTTGGGTGTTAACAGCAGACAACATTGAAAAGTTCCTGGAATTCTGTTCACAGGTAAGTTTGATAAACTTTTTTTATTAAAATGGTGTTTATTTAATTAGAAATTATGTTAATTCATAATTTAGAAAAAAAAAATTTTAATTCGAATGTTCCACAATGCATGAGCATTCAGCCATTTTACAGTGTTTTCGCTCCGAATTCATATTTTTAACGCCGCCACTACGCCAATACATTAGCAATGGAAATGTAAGTACATCTAATTCTGTTTTTACACGGTCTAGAAAAAAAATTGATTCCGTTTTTACACGATTTCATTCGATTTAGCACGATTAAAAAAAGCTATTTGATTGAAATTTTAAAGAAAAATTTTGATTAAAATTCATATCGTTTTATGGCAAAAATATTTGAAATATTCTTAAGGACATTTTATTACATTACCGTAATGGATTTTTGTTCTAAGAAATTTTTGAAAATAAACTGAAATAATGTTTATTAATTATCGTTTCTAGATAAATTACACGATCTTCTATTTTAATAATAGTTAATTTTATAAAATGTTATTTAAAATAAATAAAAAAAATGCAATAAAAATTTATAATTTAACAAAGAAATTATATTTTATTCATCAAACAAAACCAAAAAAACCCAAAAAAACGATAATTCATATTTTCAAGGTTCATGCACTGTATTATAAGCATGATCGTGTTGTCAAATTGCAAAATTAGAAATAGAAATGAAGTTGCTGTTTTTCTAAAATTCTAGATTTGAATTGCCTTTTGTTTTTAAGAAATAAACTGTGCATTAATGCACATAAAAATTTAATTTTGCTTTTATAAAGACTCATAATAGTATTTTTTGTATGAATCATTTATTTTAACTATTTTTTACTGGGTTGAAGGATATGGAACTAATCCTTTTTTTTTCTATGTGCTTCTACTTTATACGGTTTTTTCCGGAACGTATCTACCGTGTAAAAAGAGAATTAGGTGTATTTCAATATTACTTCAGTTTCCTCTACCCGTATCCAATCCTCTACTGAAAAACTTTTTAATATGCAGAAATAATAAAATACATACGTCAAAATTAATTTGTAGTTTTAAAATTACGGGAAGAGTTTGGATTTCGAATATTTATAACAGAATTTTACGTAAGTATGGGTTTGCAGTATTAAAACAAATGTGGAAAATTTTTTTAAAAGTTTAATGACCATAATACCGGTTCAAAATTCTTATACTAAATTCAAATATTTAATTCCCTTAAAAATACTTCCAACATCATCGAAATTACTGAACTGATCAATAAAAGTTATTCCTCTAGCTTCGTTCGAATATAAACTGCAGGGGTATTCTGCTCCAGATGCATTTCGGTCCCATGCAAGTTTTATATTATATTCTTTATTTGGCGATAGAATTACATTTTTAGTCATTAAAATATTTAAATCACAATTGTAGTTGGTTCTTTGATTGATAAAGTTTTGCCGATGTACTAATTGACGATCAGAGGATTCAATTTCAACATTTAATGTTTCCATATATTCTTGATCGAAGGAATTATCGGTAATAATTTTCGGTATTAGCCTACTTTTAGTCACTATGCCCAGAAGTGAAATGAAACGGTTAGTTTTTAGTATCACATTAAACTCGGTACAGTCATCACTTACTATAAAAGGGCGTCGAGCTTTATAATAAACTCTTTCAGCATAACTACATACGTAGGTTTTAGGAAAAACATTAAAATCATCAATCCCTTGAAAATCCAATTGTTTCAGTTCTGGTAATTCAAGATCATTTAATACCATGTTATAGTCATTTGTATTTAAACTCAAATTTTTACATTCATTTTGGCACCATTCTCTAACAAACCAACATAGACTTTTTTTGTAATCATAATTCAGTTCAACTAATAACTTCAGGCATTCCTTGGTAATATGGTAGTAATTAGTTTTTAAAAAACTTCGAAATTCATGCCCTTGTAAACAACATTTTCCAAAAAATGATATGCAAATTTGCCAAATAGGTTGAAGATCCATATAAACGCTTAAATCCATTGCTGGTAAAATATTTTCAAAACGAAGCTTCGCTGGTAATTCAGTTAAGCAAACCCGTACAAGATCTGTGAGGAAATATTTCTCTCCGCTATAATACAATTCAATAATAGTTTCAATTGAAATTTTTTCAAAATCTATATCACAACTGTAAATATATTCAATCATAAGACGAAATGCTTCCGGACTGATATCCAAAATATCTATATTCTTTTGTTCAGCTTGAAGTGGTCCATAAAACATTGCTTCGAAGACAGGACTTGCAGTTGATAAAATTAATTTGTGACACTTAATAATTGTTTGATCAACATTAAATGAACAATCAACTAATTTTTGTGAACTCAATAAATCCTTATATCTATGAGTTAAGGCCAACACAGATGATGCCATGAATTTTGTATTCATCTGAAAATGAATGAAAAAGTAACGAGTTAAAATTTTTAAAAAACTCACTCATTTTTTACATTTAATGGCTTTCTAAATATTATTAACCAAATATTTCTTTATTTTATAATCAGGACGTGTATTTACAAAAAAGGTATCAAAACATATTAGTTTGTAACAAATATGAAATTAAAAACGCAATATACTACGAATTGGCTCCAATCAGATAAATAGATAATAAATTAATTCCTTTGAACTTTAACGTTTAATCTGAGTCCAATAAATTAATAAAAACAATCACAGTTCTTTTGGTGGGCATATTGATTTAATTACAATGAACTAAGCAAACCAAATGTTCATTTAATTTAATTTTTTTTTCTTTATCAATATCGCTAATAATATTTACGTGAAACTCATTTATATCTTTAATAAATTATTTTTTTAATAATATTTATTTGTTCATTAAGAATATCATATTTTCTCATTAGCAATATTTTAAACGATTTTTGTTGAAGCAGATAATGAAGAAAACCTGCATGCAGGCAGACAACAGAAAATACACTGCCAATGCAAACAAACATTGGAAGAATGTTTTGTTTCCATATAAATTATTCTACATTAATTTCCTGAGATATTCTCTTCTTCTTTTTTACAAAGTGTTTCTATCTGATCCTTAACTTCACCTTATAACAGCTTCCATTGTAAAGTTAATTTATATTAGAAAAAGCGATTAAGACTTATGCTTTTCGAATAAAATTTATAATATAGAATAATTACAGAATTAATTTCGGTTGAATTGGACATTTTTTCGTCGGGATTATGTGCTTTTTGATTCTTTTTTATAGTGTCCTGTTCACGTTCTTCGCCAAATAAAATCTGGTTCAACAAAAGTATCTAAAGAATGACTGTTCTAAATTGTATTCCAATTGGTTAAGAGTTTTTCAATATAGAAATAAATATCGGATTTTATAAATCATCCTGTATCCCTTCTAACCCAGATTTCAGATCAATACCAAAAAAAAAAAACAGAGATCTATTCCTCATAATAGCTGATCTGATCCTCAAATTTGAATTGCATCATATAACGCGTTTTAGAGATATCATGTAAGATATCTCTAAATTTTGACACAGACAGATAGACAGATCGACGGACGGAAAAATAGATTTTTTTTTAATTTAAGGGACCTTAAAACGTAAGGTGGCAATTTTTTGCCATCACAAAGCTTAATTCATTCCTATGGGAAGGAAGTGAAATGTAAACCTGTCCAAGGCAGAATTCAAAACTAATGTTTGCACTGGTATTCTGTTTTTATTTTACGAAATATATTTTTTTTGTTGCTATTAACTAAGCAATACAACGTTTAATAATATGTATTATAAAATCATTCAAAGTTAATTATTTGCATACAAACTCCTACATTTGTTTGTTTTGTTTTAAGAGATCTTTTTTAATATACAAAGATATTGGTAATTTGCCAAGAACAAAAATTTTCTAAATAAAAAACAATTTTTGCGAGAGTGTGTAAAAGTATATATATATTTACCTTTTATGTATTGAATTTGATAGTACGCAAAACTATAAACAAATTTCCCAAATTCAAATTTCATTAATTATATGAATTTTAACACATAAATAAATTTATTATTTATATCCATATAAGAATCACGAAACCACTAATTTAAAAAATAAATTTATGCAATACTCGGCGTATTTTCAGCGTGCCAATTTAACAGATTACTAATCAATTTATTTATTATTTTTTTTTTTTGCTTTTATTTTGAGTTTTCAATTACGATTTTATGAATTAAAAATCAATTCATAACCAATTCTTTCACTATTCGTGCATGAATCTTTAACTGATAAATTCTAACTGAAATAAAATGAAATGTTTTAGAATAAACGATCGTCATTGTGATTCTGTTCTCTTCGCAAGGTGGCTAGGGTAACATACATATATGTATGTTAAACTAAAAGCAACCCCAAAAGTACGACAAGAGAGCAAGTTTATACAAAACAGGACAGAGGGAACGACGCCAATGAATCCATAGTTGGATATTATATTTCCACTATATGAAATTATTCGAAATATTCTTTTTGTTCTATTATAATTGATCTATTCGAGATTAAAAATAATTATACAACTTTTGTGTTTTCATGAAATAATTTTATTGAATTATTTAAGTAGGGTAAACTCTGGAGAACTTTATTATTTTTATATTTTAAAGTTAATATAAAATGTGTACTCTTGAAATTTTCTCATTTTTATAAATAGAAATTGACTTTATAAAGTACGAACCTATTTACAAAAAAATAATAATGCAAGCTTTTTTTTTTTGTATAGTATTCAAACTGAAAACAAACTGGTAGTTTGATGTTCACCTTGAACTCGAATTTAGTTTGATTCACATTGTGAACATAAAAACATATAGAAACCTAAAATCGGAATATATCTGATGCTAACAAAACAAGCAACGGATATTTTAAGGTTCATTAATATCAGGAGTGGAATCCTGTAACTTGATTTCATCCAAATCTTATCGAAAAATCATAGGAATTGCAATGTTTTTTCGATACGATTTAGTCTCAATCGAATTACACGATTCAAATCCAGATAACACATCATCATATGGATGGACAAAAATGAAAAATTCGGAATAACTTTTGATATAATATGTAGATGGCTTGAGAATGTTTTCCAATATATACCATAGGCTGACAAAAAACATGATTCAATGTTTGAGTTTAACTCACATAGAAAAATTTATAAAATGTTCTGTTTGTATACTCTACTATAGGATATAAATATATTCTCGATCTCTTGCATGTAATCAAGATCTTCAAGAATAAAATTCCGAGTGAATCTTTGCTAATCGAAAAGAGAAATCGGAAATACCTGCAAAATAAAGAAAATCATGTTGTTGGAATAACTCAGCTTCCAACCAACCAACAGAGTGCTCTCAGACGTAGTAAAGGTATTTTTGTTTTTATTAGAATTCTAGTCAAAATTAAGATTTGATCTGTGGTACAAAGAGAATATAGAAACAACAAAAATTCAAGATGAAGTTGATAAAATTGCGTCGATAGGTTTTTAAATTACCAGTTTAGACACGTGCATCAATGTGTGTATAGCATCATGTAGGAAAATGTGATATGTTTAAATGTAAACGTAAAATTAAACGCATCTAAATTTTAAAAATCTATCAATTTTAAAGAAACAAGTTTATGTTTCTAGAAATTCAAATGCATTCTGAGTAAGGTAAGAGTTACTTGCAAGTTTTATGTTTTCTTACGAAGGTCACAGTCAGTTACTTAATATATCCCAGTAGGAAATAGAATTAAAGCATCAATTCCGTAATGTATGCATACTCACATCAATTGCTTTCAGGGCATTTTTGTTTCTTGAAAAATTTGTACGATGTAAGAAACTCTAACCCAACAGTCATAACCCAAACGCAAATATGAATAAAAAAAAGTAACAGCTGATAAGGAATGGATTACAAAACTGAGTAAAAAAGAGCAGATTTGAATTTTTCAGTTCGAATTTACTGTCAAAAATAATTAGAATTCATAAAAAAAATGCAGAAACCTAAATATATTTTTCAGGAAATAATTTTCATGCGAGCAACATAACTTTGTGATATTTGAAGCAGTTGTTCATAACGGATACTTTTCAGATTATCAATGATCGATTACTTAATGCACTAATGGCCAGTTTTTCAGTGACGGACTTTGACGGACGTTCAACTTTTCGATTAAAAAATTTTGGGTTTTACAGTTCCAGTTTAACCCGTTTAACCTAATCGACCAATTTTCAGAGTTTACACGATTTTTTTTCGATGAGTCAATCAAATGCACAATAAAATAAATGTCAATAATTATTCGAATTTAAATTAATTGAAATTAAGATTTTAGGAACAAAGGTTTTTTATAATTATTTATTTATTATTTAGAACGTATTTGTTCTAAAATTGAACATTCGAAAAATTAGGAATAAAATTTAATATTTCATAATAAAAGTAGAACAAGAATGGCAACCTGTTGAAGAAAACACATCAATGCGAAATATTCCGATAACATTAATTCTATTCGATAATATTAATAATAGAAGAAAACATGTTTATTACATTATTTTAAATTCCATTTTTATTAATAATTCCTTCAAGCATTTAATTTTTATTTGGTGTTTGGTTTTTTTGTTTTTGTTTTGAATGTCAAAATTTGCAATCACAATAGTAAGTAAAGGGAAATCATTCACAATAACTTGCCATTTTCAGATTAGTTAAACGAAAAATAAAAATTGGGTTAACCTACGAATTTAATCGGTGTACTTGGGTTAGGTAATCTGAAATTTACACGTTCACTGAAAAACTGGCCATAATAAAAATCTAGAACATTGAAGATTGTTTTTTCGTGATATATATGTACGTGCTATAAACAAGTTTCGAAATATATATTATTACTTTCTGTATAAAATATTTCTGATTGCAGTTCAGCATGTATTTCCTTTTTGTAAATTGTGCATGAAATAGCAGTTTTAAAATCCTCAACATTTCGTTTTGTTTCTAACTTATCAGCAAAGTAAGAATTTTTCAAATTAAATTCATTTCATAACAACTTAAAGATTTTTGCAATATAATATTAATTTTGCATATTATTTACAACTTACGGCTCTGTCCCAGGCTCGTTGAAGCTGGTCATCGTTCTTAGTCTTTTTTCATGATAGTTTTAAAAAAAAAGGAAATTTAGTTAAGTTCTGTTATTTATTAATTTTCAATACAAAGTTATGAAATCTTAACAAATATTATATTAATTTATAATATTATATTAATTTTTTTTTTTTTTTTTTTTGCAGAATTACCATGAAACCAAATATAATAATGTAAATCAAATGAAATGCAAACATTTATAACGAAGGCCTATTGGCTTTTAATTTATTTAATAATAATATTTAAATTTCCAATTACAAAAGATGATCAGGAAATATCAAAAATATATGAATTTTATCGAAAAGATATAAAGTTTTGTCCAGAATGTTTTCAAAGTGTTCATAATAATTGCGGATTATTAGAAAATAATGAAATTATTTTTGAAAATAATATACTTGATTCAATTAATAACATTTTTGGTGTAAAACAAATAAATTATGGCCGTTCACAATCAAATAATAATCGAATTGTTATTAAATATCTTGCTAGTAACGAAAAATTCAATTACATTTTAGGTGGACTTACTAATTATACGAAAAATAAATACGAATCGATTTTATTAACAAATGATAAAAAGATAGTAGATATTTTACAAAAATTATTTTTACATGAATCACGAATTAACGGTTGTCATTTTTGTCCCATCGGAGGAATTAAGTCTTTTATAAATATTCTAAGTGATGATAGTAATTTGGATTTATTACATACTTGGTTGTATTTAATTGTTAACGTTCAAACGTTAATTCTACCAATATTAAATCGTTATAATTTTCCAGTTCCAAAATTATACGGAAAATGCGGATTTACAATTTTTGAATCATATGAGGGACTACCACTCACATATTATTACTCCAGTCCATTTCAATTAAAAATCGAAATAGCTCAACAACTTTTGGAAGCTGCATTCAAATTTTCTGAAGGTTTTCTCAATTATAAATTATATTTAACAGATGCCACTCCGGATAATATTCTTTTCAACGAAGAAACTCATAAAATATCTTTTGTTGATCTCGATGATATTATTATAATAGATTCCTTATATTACGAACGACATAATATAAGTACTGAAACATTAACAAAAACATGGACAAATATACATCGGCATGAAGTTATTGAATGCAATGGCTGTTTTGCGTATATTCCATCTGAAATTTGTTCTTATCATGAGAGTGATATAAATTTATATGTGATATGTCAACTATTACAAGAAGATTTATTTGGCAATGAAAATAAAGGATTTCTACAGCCCATCCCAAAAGATATACTAGCAAAATATCCTACATTTCTTAATATTTTAAATGAATGTGTTACATGTACGGATGGATGTTTAAATAGATTTAAAAGTGCTCGAAAACTATTAGAAATTATAAACGATGTTATTTTGAAATAAAATTTATATTTTAATAAAAAAGACATTAAAACATTGCTAAATTTTTTTGAATCTCTTTAATTTCCTCCCGCAAATCTTTTAATTCAAATAATGCCTTTCTTGCTAGTCGTCCTTCTGGGGTTTTAATTTGTTCATGCAGCAACATATTCACAGATTCTTTTAAGATACTTTCGCATTCCTTTATTTTTTTCTAAAAATAAATAATTTTTTTTTTAGGGTACATTATCTACTAAATAACTTTATTATCTTACTAAATATTCTGTTTCGGATATTTCAGCAGAATCACGTTCTCGTTTCGCCACGTTAAGTAATGGTACAAAATATTCATAGAGAGAAATCGCTGTTAATCTAGAAATTCCTGGTTGTAGAATGCGCAAAATGGGAATAATTTCTCTACAAAGTTGTATTTTACGTTCTAAAACTTTCCTTCCAGGTGGATAAATACTATTCATGCAAATTGTACGCAATAACGCCGCTGCATTTTGTTTCATATCAATTATTAAATAATGATTTGGATTTAATATTGGAGTAGATTTTCTAATAAGCATTTCTAGTGCATGAAGTTCTCCATTCGACTCGATCATTTCTTTATTGATGTTATTTAATATTTCGTTAACTTGTGAATTTTCCATTTTAACAGTGCATTTATTACACTGCCAATGTGTTTCTAAGTTCATAACCAAACCCAATCTACAACTTCTACAAGTCAGCGAACTAAGAAATGTACCTAATTCGGAAGTATCTTTGCATCGTTTACAAGTGCAAATGAAATATTTTCCATTCATCAATTGTGATTTACGTTCATTTGTACCCTGTGAAGAAGTGTATATAAAATTTCCAGGCAATAAACATAAAATAGAAAAGTTACCAGAAGTACATTCGTATAATTAGTATATACAAGCTCTCCTTGTGCTATCGAAATGCTAGCATACATTTTCATTTTATAATTTTCATCTACAGATGTAACAGTATTTGGTTTACAATCATGTGTTAACAATGATCCGTTAAAGTATAGTCCTCGTAACATATTGCCATCAGGCCCACGTACTTCGAAAGAGTTCACATCAAATATACCGCAAATTTTTTGTATAATTTCTTCATTAACAAAAGTTTTCTTGAAATATTTCAATATTCCCGATAATAATAAAGGTTTAACGATACTGTCATTATATAATCTCCAAACTTCGGTATTTCTCCGTTTATCTTGATGAGATTCCATTTGTATTATTTTATTATATTCGAACTGAAGTGTTTCATTCTCAGCGAGTAATAAAAATTTCAATGGTCCGTAAATTGAAAAGTTCTCAATTAAAAAATTTCTTGGCAAATTTTCAATATCTTGAAAAAATTTACAATCGAAATTATCATGGCGTACACAATTTGCACAAAGCGGAAATATTTTGCAATACCTTGGAAAGATAAGAAAAATTGCGGTCAAAATTTAATAAACTAAATAAAATAATAAATGTAATTTTTACTTGCAAACCGTCATGGACTTTCGAAAACAATTCAAACAGCATAATTGTTGTTCCCCATACTGCGGTGCTATCAATACAGGGGTTTCCAGTAATATAGTTTCTCCTTGTTGAATGTCCTCTTGAGCCACTACATAACTAAAAGAACAATGAACCTCAACTAATAATAATACTAATTTTGTTAACTAATTATACCGGCCTAATATATTATTCGAATTAATGGTGCATTTCCTACTTAAAATATTCGTCATTTTTTTGTTGTTGTTGATAAATTGAAGCCGATTTTAACGTTTTAATTGATGCACAACACGAATTTAAATGACTAAATCGCATCAAAGCAAATAGAACATTAATTAAGGATCAGTTAATTCTGCTATTTATTTATTTATAAAATTGGTTTTTTTCGTTGTCACAGGCGGAGACAATACGTTTTATTATTTTCCATATAAATTATGTGAATTTTGATTAATTCTAAGAGATTAACAGTTTGATAAACAGCGCTACTGTGTAATTAGCATCGCTAAATATATCTTCTATAGTTAATTGGACGAGATAATACATCAATAAATGGTCGTGTGGGTATGCTAACATGAAAAGTACGAAAAAACTGTTTGTGCGTTTCGTAACACTCCGAACATATTGAAGTGTAGAATAAAATAATTGGCGAATTTAGTTGTCATTTGTTAAATAATTAATTTTTATGCCCTAGGGTAGGTACTACCAGAAATATTGCATTTCAGCAAAATCGGCAGGGTGGAAGCGACGTCATAAAGCGAAAACCAGGGAGACCAGAAAGTTTTGTCGTCTTTTTTTATGGTTTTTCGGATTCAATTGGAAAGTTTGTACACTAATTTTACTAAAATTATTTCCATACGTTGACTACTAGTCGATAAATAGGCGATATTATACTATTATAAATTTCAATAAAATTGGTCAAAGGATAATGGAAAAAGAAATAATCGTAGGAGAAAATAAGCATGTTCATAAAGTTTTTTGGATGTGTTTTAAAATCTGATATATAGATTTGAAAAAAATTTTCAGAATAGATTTATGCTATTAGGACCTAGGCTACCTGCGAATTAGAAAAAATTTGAAAAATAAGAGACAAAGTTATGCAGAAAAGGCTTTGAAAAAATATTAATTTTGAGTGTTTTTTTGTTACATTTCTGATATTGGGCATCAAAAAATCGGCTATAAACCAATTTTCAGTTTACTATATGTTTAATATTAGAACTGGAAAAAATTTAAAGAAAATTTTTGCCTATAAAACCATACGTATTTTTTCAAATGACAAAAATCATAGAGTAAATATAACCTTTTATAGAGTGTAGAAGTAGAAGCAATTTTTTTTCAGATTTTTCTGATTTCTAGGTGGATAAAACTACGCCATCTCTTATTAAAAATATTATTCAAAAGTTTTTGGTGTTTGTATTCGGATAAATTCTTTAAAATTTAAAATTCTTTTGAATTTTCTTATTCAACTTGCATTTACCAATTCGATATTTTTCTCTTTTTCTTGCGAAAATGTATTTATTATTTTTTTCATTCATGTTGCTACAGGAAGCGTAAATTCTGTGTATTTTCAACTTAGAATCGCATTTTTTTTTGTGTACATGACTTCTTATAGAAAAATTGAACTGAATTTTTTTTTGTTTTTATGAAATTCCAAATGGTGTGTATGTGTGTAATATTTTTCAATATTTATTGTCATGATTTTCTGGTGTGTGCAATTGGGTTTAATAGCTATAATTTTAACAAATTCAATTTCAATAATAACTTCTTGGCCGTATATGAAATTTTAAGACCATCGAATGTTGCCAAATTTTGAAAACACAAATAATTGATTTCAGTATGGAAATGTAAATGCGTTGTGTACTTTTAATTTAGAATTTCGATTTCTTATTTGAATGAATGAAAATTTTTACGATAAGATTCACTATCGGCGATAAACTTCCATTCTTCTTATTGCAGTTTTGGATACGTTGTTTTGATCATTTATCCAAATACAATTTTTTCCAATTAATAATAAAAGTAGAAAATCAAGAATTTTAATATTATGTTCTCTACAATCATTTAGTGCAAACCAATCCGGGAAATGCTGATTAGTGTGCTCGATACATTTTATACATAAATTCTTTTTTAACATTTTATTATGAAGATTGTTTTTAAAATAACTCTCGAAGCACTTTATTTGCACTTCACATACGAGAAAGAAAGTCTCTGTAGGGCATTTCAAATAAGTACCATGATTACAATTTTTATGCGAAATTAAGTACTGCCTTAGCATGTCCAGGACTTTTTCTTTATGCATTATCAAATCATGACAATCCTGACAAGAAACTTTCGATGTCATTTTATAAGCAATATATTCTACAAAGTATGAAATTGTATTTTGCTGTACAACGTCAGTTTTTAAAAAGTTTTCAACATATGACACCTCTTGTATCCGATCGTCATCCTCTTCCAATGTATTGTCTGTGGACTTTTATTTTATATCTATGGAATTGTTAAACGTTTCAGCGTGGCACTCATCATAAATGAAGTCACAAGCTGGTTCACAATTAGAATATTCTGCAACCATTTCTGCTCGAATATACTTTTATGAAATGAGATACTTTACATGTATTGAGAACTATTTAGCTAAAGGGTATCTATTAAATCCACCCATGGATCTTATTACAGAAAACAGATTTTCTAAAACGTCTTGTTGTAGCTTAGCTGTTAATAGAAATTTGAATCCTTCAAGCTCGGAAATTGTGTCAATCAACAACAAAACTCCATTTGCATACTGCACCAAATCATCAAGAGCATAAACTTTCGCTGCGGTTTTTGATTTTACTGAAATATCTTGAAAATATTTTAACATTTTTTTCTGTATATTAATAGACCCGACATTACCTTTGCTCAATGGTTTTTTAAATGGATTATTCGAGCCAATAAAATTTACATTAGCGACATCAAAAAAATTATTTCTTTTTCGCAACAAGCAGCTGTTGATTCCGCTATCAAAGAACTCTTTTCGCTAAACGTTTTTAATGAATTTATTGCTCGAATTCCTGCAGCCACAGACCAACTTAAGACTTGTACAGCCAGTTTAACAATCATTTTTTGGAAATTATTTGGCTGTGTATGCTCTTCCTTAAGTTTACAACACAATTTCGTGGTTTTATTTTTATCAAATTCGTACAATTCTTTGATAACGTCCTATGAAACTTCACCATCTTGAGTTGATAAGTTTTTATGCCCTATGGTAGGTACTACCAGAGGGTAAATTAGTTTTGTCACTAAGTGTGTAACGCATAAAAATAATCATCGCAGAAAAATTTCAAGGGTATGGTTGTGCAGGGAATCAAAAGTTATATCGATTTATGCATGTCCGTCCGTCCGTCCGTCCGTCCATCCGTCTGTGGACAAGATAACTCAAAAACGCGTTATCCGATTTTGTTGAAATTTAGAATGTAAGTTGGTTGGTCCTTAACTGCGTATTGCATTTAAGCAAAATCGATCGGCGGGGGGCAAAGTTATAAAGGAAAAACCAGGGTGACCAGAAAGTTTTGTCGTTTTTTTGGTTATGGCTTTTCGGATGTAATTGGAAAATTTGTCAATCGATTTTGTTTAAATTAATTGTGCAGATTAACTACATAAATAAACGATACTATATTAAATTTCAGTCACATCGGTCCAAGGATAGTGGAGAAAGAAATAGTTCTAGCCTAAAATAAGCTTGTTCATAAAGTTTTTCTAATGTATTTTAAAAATGTATGTACCGATTTGAATCAAATTTACGAAACGTGTTTATGCTATTGGACTCTAGCCTACCTGTGAATTTGGGCAAATTTGAGAATGAAGAAATGAAGTTATGGAGAGAAAAACCTTAAAATATTGAGTTAAATAGAAAGTTCGTGGCGTTTTTTTTCCAATAGATGACTTTAGAATCGTATACCTTTACTAGTTCTAACCCTATCAAGTTTTATTATAGAGCGCTTAAAAGGTGATATTTTATAAAATATTTATGAAAAAAATTGTGGAATTCAGGCAGAACTAATTGGGGTAATTGGTTTTGGAAAATGAGCCAAAATTCTGAAAACAATTCCCTATATTAATGCTAAATAAAAACCTTGAAATACTGTTAGATTTGACTGTTTTTCTGTCCTATTTCTACCATAGGGCATCAAAAAATCGGCTATAGGCCGATTTTAAGTTACTATATGTTTATTATAAAGAATGATTCTAAATGATTTTATTAGATGAACGATATCAAATAATGCAAAAATACGTTATACTTGGAAAATAAAAAAACAGGTTTTCTGAAGAAATTCCTAGCAATGTATAGCATTTTTTGTTGTTAGATCCTTGATCACATACAAGAACTGATATTTCAATATTGGAATTTTTGCATTCTTTTAAAATTTCCAGAATCAATTTTTTCAAATCCGATCCATGGATTGGACCTGCCGATAATATATGCCCTATTATATAGGTCCAATTGGACAATAAGCCTCTGATTAGAAACGTACACACCTCAGTTGTTTGAATATTTTTCCTTTCAGATCCATTGTCTATAACACCTTCAATTAGGTCTTGTTTGCAATTATATTCCATACCTCGACGAACGCGGACTTCGTCAAAAACAATGTTTGCCTTACTTTTGGATCACTATGTTTGAAAACTTCTTTCAGCTGATGCAAAATATCGTAATAAATACCTGGCGCTATTGCTTTTAACATTAAATATTAATATTAATATTAATATTAATATTAATATTAATATACTAATCAACATTTCCCGGATTGGTTAAAGAACATAAAATTAAAATTCTTGATTTTCTACTTTTAGTATTAATTAGAAAAAATTGTATTTGGATAAATGATCAAAACAACGTATCCAAAACTGCAATAAGAAGAATGGAAGTTTATCGCCGATAGTGAATCTTATCGTAAAAATTTTCATTCATTCAAATAAGAAATCGAAATTCTAAATTAAAAGTACACAACGCATTTACATTTCCATACTGAAATCAATTATTTGTGTTTTCAAAATTTGGCAACATTCGATGGTCTTAAAATTTCATATACGGCCAAGAAGTTATTATTGAAATTGAATTTGTTAAAATTATAGCTATTAAACCCAATTGCACACACCAGAAAATCATGACAATAAATATTGAAAAATATTACACACATACACACCATTTGGAATTTCATAAAAACAAAAAAAAATTCAGTTCAATTTTTCTATAAGAAGTCATGTACACAAAAAAAAATGCGATTCTAAGTTGAAAATACACAGAATTTACGCTTCCTGTAGCAACATGAATGAAAAAAATAATAAATACATTTTCGCAAGAAAAAGAGAAAAATATCGAATTGGTAAATGCAAGTTGAATAAGAAAATTCAAAAGAATTTTAAATTTTAAAGAATTTATCCGAATACAAACACCAAAAACTTTTGAATAATATTTTTAATAAGAGATGGCGTAGTTTTATCCACCTAGAAATCAGAAAAATCTGAAAAAAAATTGCTTCTACTTCTACACTCTATAAAAGGTTATATTTACTCTATGCAAAAATATAGAAAATTGTTCATACGCCTAGTTTATATACCTATAAATTGCTGAAAGTATTGACAATGCCTACAAATAGGCTTTAAAACATTCTCCTGTATAATTTTGGGCTTTATAATTTTTCGAATTTTTCGCGCTTTCCATACATTTTTCTTGGTCTATCACGTCCTGTTGTAAAACACATTTGTTTCTATACCAGGAATGACCAACAAAATATAAAAACGTCAATAATTCGCTCATAGCCCAGTCAATGGGTAGTTTTACCTTGCAAACGGTATAGGAAACTTTGTAAATTTGGCCTTACTGCAATACTTATGATGAACGATCCTGCACCCGAAGTTCTATTAAAAGGTATTTCATGTAAGTGTAGAAAAGGATGTGGGACAACATGTTGTTGTAGAAAGGCAGGCTTAAAATGTTCGATTATATGCGCCACTTGCACAGGAATTTAATGAAATAATATTCCGGAAATAATACCCGATTGCGGGAATGAACCACCTGAAATCAATCAATTTTTGACTTTACAAATGCCAGATAATTATGGTTATGATCCTGAAGAGCAATAGGAAAATTCTCAGGGAGGGTCCACAATCTCTGACGAACAATATTCTTCAACATTAGCTGATCCAGAACATCAATGAATACAAGAAGCTTGAAAAAGTCAAATCATTAATTATCTTCAACAACATGATGAATTCTTCGTGGATTATGCCTACTGGGGATACCGCGGTAAAAAAAACGCGCCCTAATACTCTACCTCTACGGTGGTGTACAAAGGGGTAACATATAAGGGTAAAAAATAAATAAACAGCGGGAAATTTAGTTCAGAAACAAAATTTTCCAAGAAATTGATAAAAACGCTCCCTTGCTACGCACTATAGCTTCAAAACTATAAACTTTAGAAAAAAATGTGTTAAGCAAAAAATGTAGAGAATCGTACGCTCTACATTTTTTATACCGGCCTGAATCATCGTATCTCGTACCAGTAACGAGATAATCGCAAAAAAGCTATTTTCCACCCCTTTAAACCAGTATAGGGGTATGAGCGGCACCCCACAAGATCGAAAATTTGGAATTTTGAAGAGCTTACCTAATTGAACAATCGTACCAAATACAAAGTTTCCTATACCTTTTGAAAGCTGGAACCATTTTTTACGCTCCATTGACTGGGCTATCAATAATAGGCAGATTTTTATAAAACTTGGAATGTACATTCTGGATAGGCCAGCTGCTCGTTGATGAGTCTGTCAAGACACTATTTTTTTTTTTGTATAGATAGATCAATATTAATCAATTTCAATTCAATTTAATTCTGCGTTAGTTCTTCTTCATCCTTCATCATTTTCTTTTTTTTAAATCTCTTACTTTCGAATATACGCAGGTCATTTTTGTTTGGTATTGACCTACTCCATCTTGTTCCGTGCCATAAGTTACTGCTGGTCTCACGATATTAATCTAGATCAGAATAGTGTATATACAAACAAAAGAATTTAAGTTTCAAATAAGCCTTGACTATTTGGACCAATATTAATAATAGTAAAATGTATATCCTTGGTTTTTATAGAACAGAAGGTTATAAAAATAATAGAAAGAACGTCTTATTGAATATTACAATGATAAATTCCAGTTAAACCCTTTTCCTTTTATTTTCCTTGAAAACACAGAATAATTCACTTAATATATTAAATGTTTCCATAGATAAAAGGCAACAGTAATAAATTACTTCAATACTTCAAGGTTGAAATTTCATAGAAAAGAAATGATATCAGTTTACTTGTAAAAACAATTGAAAAAGAAATTCAAGACAAAAAATGGAATGATGAAAAAACAAACACGATGTACCTATGGATAATACTTCAACCCAAAGTATTAAAAATTCCAAAGAAAATAAGTAACATTCCTGACATGATTGGTTGAATACCTTACTCTCATTTCGGAAGTACATTTAGAGGTGCTGATGCCGCTTTAAGTATACAGAAAGATTTAAATAAAATAAAATTTTTATTGAAAATATGGGAAATAACAATTTGGATTATGGAAAACCGATGGACTATCTATACGTATTTCATTAAAAAATACGAAAATAGAAAGGATCTCCATCTCTCAGATTCCTATTTGAATGTCTCAGCAATTCGATTGATGTTTTCCAAGTTAATGGCTGGGAAAAATAAACGAAATACTTTCTACTTCTCTCGAAATTCTCATTCAAAACATTATGAATAGAAAATGTTATACGTATATTTATGTTAAGGAATTTTTTAAAAAGAAAACTAATCCTTCAGAAGTTAATCCTTAAAAGGATGATTCGTCGGTTCATTTTGAGTCTAAAATTGTTTTATTCAGGGTGTTAAGAAAAGTAGTCGATAAATATTTGACTTGATACGACGGAAACATAATATATTGTACACACCTTTGGACAGCGGCATATTACGACGTAGGAAAATAATGCAATTGCCTAGAGGTCACCCAATTTTAGAGGCATCAAATCCGCCAAATAATTTTTGTTACTCAGTGGATTCCTAGAAAGGAATAAAACTTTGTGTAATGCAAATTGTGTAACATTTGTAAAGATTTACATCATTTTTTTTATTTGTTGACATTTTTCAATTAGAAAAACATCGGTTTGCTGTGAAATGATTTCTAAATAAATACATAAATTGTCTACGGCACCATGCTGTCATAATGCGCTACTGCCTTTGAAGGGTTTATAAAAATATAAAATGAAATAATAATAATAAAATATTGTTTCCATAAATAATGAAAGGTTTATGATAAGTAACTGAAAGACGAGTTAAACTCTTGGGATTCGACAATGCTCACATTTTTGTCTATTTCCTGTATGTATGCTGTGAGACGTTAGCTGCAGGAGGATCTTGAGTGGTACAATTATTTCAAATAATTTATTTGAAATAATTGTAAGTATTATCTCTGAACTGTGGAACACCTTGTACATGCATATTTATGTATAAAAACATGAATGAAAAAGTATATGCAAATTCTTTTGAAAGGCACATTCTTTATATATTATGCATAATGTATGGCTATTGAGCACCATTTATCAATTAGGTTTTTATACACTTTGTATGGGATAATATGCATACATGTATTCAGTAGTTATAAGGTTAAGATTGATGTTAACAGTACTAGGATTTTACATTTAGTAGTTGCTATATTATTTAGAATTTCATTTATTTAATTGCAAATAACACAACTTTGATTTGATATCAAAATTGAAAGAAGTTTTATTAAAAAAAAAAAATC
This sequence comes from Xylophagus ater, assembly GCA_963422695.1. Classification (NCBI taxonomy): domain Eukaryota; kingdom Metazoa; phylum Arthropoda; class Insecta; order Diptera; family Xylophagidae; genus Xylophagus; species Xylophagus ater. The sequence continues at coordinate 41,875,993 of OY730478.1, forward strand.
TATACAAATTGGACCTGATGGACTTTTATGGGTCTCATTATTTGTTCGGACAAACAATTGTCAGAATTTTATTTATTTTTTTCCCAAAGCTATATATATGTATATATTTAAAGAGGCAAATATACGCAACTTTGGCAATAGTATTTGCGTATAGACGAATTCGCTATACACTGTTTAACTATAGCACGTAATAAGAAACAACCGATTCTCGGCGCCCAAATGAATTGTGGTGTTAAGGGATGGTAATGTTGTTTTTATACTCTCTTCCTCTTAAATTGACCATTGGTGTATACATATAACATGAATGTTGATATCCAGTTCATATGGATTACAAATTTCTTACTGATCAAAATGTGTTATACCTAGTTATGTGTGATTCATATTATGATAGCATTTTAATCCCTAGGAATGAGAATACATAAGTATTGTACATATTGATACAAAAAAGACCCAATGGCTGAATTGCGTGTTATATGTTTATTATTCGAAGGGCAAATTTGAACTTTCTGTAATATTAGAACCATTTGAGAAGAGAAAGAATTTTATTCCAATAACTATAATAATATATCGGAATGAAGGAAATAGTATTATATGAAGAAAAGTTCGTTACATCTAATTGCAATTAAAAAGGTCAAAATTCCATAGTAAAAGACTAGACTATTATTTTGTAAAATTTTATTATGTTCTAATGCATTTGTTTTAGTTATACCATAATATGATGTTGAATAAAACGAAATTTTTGACGGAATCATAGATCTAAACTATTAAATTTTTGGTAAAAAAAAAATTAATTAATACCTAAGGTGTATTTCAAAATATAGCTGGTTTATTTCCATTTAACTTATGGGACTTTTTAACGTTATCACTTTATTTTTCGTTAAATTTTATATGACTTTAGTAGTATTTACTCTTAACTCTTTAAACGTATATAATATAAAAACAATTCTTTGGGGTTTAATTAAAAATCATCATCATAAAAGTTATAATGTTTTTAGTAGGTCTAAATTCAAATAAAAATATACTTTTGTAGTTAGCAAGAAATGAAAACTTTTATGGGCAATCAACGTGATGCGATGAAGAAGATTACATACATACAATACATAACTTCCAACAAGCTTTAAGTGGATGATATTTAAAATTAATTATGCTATTTTCTCTGATTTTAAAACACTTACTACTTAATTAATTTTTGTTTAAAGGGTAGTAGTGACCAAGGTATGGTTTGATTAATTGAGTAATACAAATTTGTTCAGTATTTTAATTATTCAACCGAAAACTTATTAATTGTTTCATTTAAGAGAAACAAAACAAAATAAATTTGGAGAAAGAAATCCTATGAGAGTATAAATAAATTTTGAATAACTTTTAAATTAAATGTGAAATATTAACATATACATATGTATGTATATATTTTTAAGAAAATATTTTTTTTTTTTGTTTTTATTACGCTTTTTCTTTTCCTTTTATATAAATATGTACTTCTCTTTCTAAATTGTTATTTTTACAGACAAAATTTTGACTTTTGGCTATTGTAATAGAAACCAATTAATCAATTTAAAACCAACAATTAATCAATTAATCACTTTCTTCGGAAACCAATTAATCAACCATGCCCTAGTAGTGACCTGGATACCTGATCGTTCAGGTATTAATAATATAGTAGCTGACTCACTTTAATGTGTGGTCTGAAGGAAAATGAGTTATCAGGAAAATATGTGTCCGGCCTCTTCTAAAATCATTGTTCAATTACCACACGACTTATTTCAAGACTTATTTTCTGTTGGACTGAAAAAAGTCTTGTGGAGACTCTAAAATTGGACTTTTTTGTCAGTCCGACTGAAAATATGTCTTGAAATAAGTCCAATGGAGTCGTTGAGTTAGGTGCATGTACCCTAAAGAAAGGTGATTTTAGTCAATATCTCGGTAAGATGTCAAGTGACTTTTTGTTTATACAATAAAATAAAATACAGTTTAGTTTTTAGAGTAACTTTATTATTATTTTTTTTTATTTATATCATAAACGGTACATAAAATAGATTTTTTTGAAATTTTTATTATTTTTTAAAGTGAAATTTTTTTTTATCTAAGCCTTGATTGTCAGTCACACTAAATATTAATAATAATTAACTAGTTTACTTAATTGTTTAAAGTTTTTCTATGACAATGAAATATAACATATTTTTTTTTAATTAATTTATTTGTCTGAAGTAATTTATTTCTGTTGGTAAAGAAAATACATATTGTAAATAAATAAAATTGAATATTGCAAATATTTTTCCATAAATTTATCTTTACTTTTATTTAAAAGAAAAATGAAAAGAGTTAGTATTTTGTTTAAACGTTACTTTTTTATTTTTTAGAATCTTAGTTTGTTCTACGCAGTTTTTTTTAGGCCGATGGTCTACTTTAGGTAATTCTGCAGTGAAATTCTGTAAGGCGATAAGGTTTAATCAAATGTCAAATGTAAACGAAGACAAAATGTAGTAAGTTAAAAAAAAGCTTTTATTTAAAATAAATAAACTACATTAGATCTTATAGCAAGAGTTTTAAGCTCCTAACAGCGCTTGCTTTAAGATCTAAAGTAATTTATTCACGCTAAATAAAATCTTTTTCGAACTTTCTACATCTTTACTTATTTATATATCTTTGCTACTACTTTAAAGCCAACAATTTTAAAAATCACCAAGGTAATATTCAAAGTGATCTTACAGAATTTTACTGCTGCTTTTCAGTAATTATTACAAAAATACTTTAATATTTCCTTATTAAACACCTTCCGGATAAATGTCTTTCTAGGATATGCATATATATGTATATATATATTATAAATGAATTCTTTTAGAACGTTTATATGTATATATTTTTGTTAATTTAAATCTTAAGCGTTTATGACATTATCAATAAAGTATTTACTATATATAGTTTTCTTTTTATATTATCAGTCATACGATCGGAAGAAATTGACTTTTTGTTTTGTAACAATAGAATTTAATTGAAAGAAAAATTATAGCTTTTATATACGAATTTTCATAACAATTAAATTATTAAAGAACATGTAAATTTTCGCAACTTTTTGATTTTGTTATATCGCTGAGACATATTTTTTGAAGAATTTCTTTGGCTAAATGCAACGACATATGTGTTTTAGAATTTTTCATTTTTGATGAAACCAATGCAGCTTTTTTATCACGCTTCTCCTTCAATCTCATCTATATAGAATTAAGATTTGTTTTCTAAGGGAAATAAATATTCAATAATTTCATAGTCTTCTAACCTGTTTCAGCACTCCAACTAGTAATTCATCAACATTATGTTGTATACCACTGGATGTCTCAATGAATTTCGCGTCTCGTGATGCAGCTAACGTTTTCCCTTCTATTAAATGATAAGTATAAAAAATTTAATATAATACTTAGGTTGTTGCAAAAATTCGAGTGTTTCGACTCTTCGTCAATGAGCTGAAAGCAACTGAATTAATTTTGTGCCTGCAGATGAATCGCAATTTTTAGATTTAACTCATTCTGAATGGAAAAATTGTTTCGAAAATTGGTTTGAATATATGCAAGAGTATATAAGTCTTACAGAAGAATATTTTGAAAAGCAAAAAACCAATTAGTTAAAATTTTTCTGTGTTTTTTTCTCGAAACTTTTCCAGCAACCTACGTATACTGTACGATAGATAAACTATCATAACTCATAACAATTACCTTGAGTTGTAATCATTCTTGAACGTGCCAGATCAGCCTTATTACCTACTAAAATTACAGCCTTTTCTTTAGTAACATTTTCCCTCCATAGATAATTGATAATTTCTTCTGCAACCCGAAATGAATTTCGATCAACTATTGAATAAACAATTACACATGAATGAGGTTCATATGTTGATAAAGAATTTTCAACCTGTAGTGAATGGAAATTATTGTAATAATATCGATTAAAAATGAATAAAAGAAAAAAAAAAAGTACACAAAACTTACACTCATTTCAACACTAGGATGATCAATAAATACCAATTCAGATTCTTCATCATCAAGTAATACACTTACAGTTTTTTCACCAAATTCGTCATCTAAAACTCAAATTTAAAGAATTAAATAAAAAATAATTTAATAGTATTAAAAACTAGCATATTACAGAGGGACATATAGTTTTAAAGCAGGAAAAGAATCCTATGCATACCTAAGCTGGCATCATATGTGTGCATATATTCTGAAGTCATAAATTGTGAAACCAAAGCTGTTTTCCCAACACTAGCCTCACCTAACATTACTACTCGATATCTATTTGTCAAATAATAATAATTTTGAAATAATTAAATATACATTTACTATATATATGTATAACAAATTTAATAATACCTCGGTGGTGGGGGCGGTTCATCACTGTCGGTAGGAGTGGGAGACGCTGGCATTGAATCAACATTTGCATAACCTCCGCCACAACAAGATCCATCGAATGGAGAACGTTCACTCGCCCTAAATAATACAAATAAAAATATATTGAAATTTATTAACATAAATTAAAGCATTTTTCTTTGACTGACAGTGTATTTCATATTTCACATATTCAAATAATAACAATATTTGTTATTTATTATTTGAACTGGGCTAGTGGAAACAAGCACCATTCAATTATAATAAGGAATTGATAAGACTATTCTATTTCAATTTATAATTCATAACATTTGGCAAATTAGAACCAAATATACTTATTTTGTATAGTGCTACTTAGTGCTACTTAGATATATCAAATTTCTTGGACGTCGTTGTACGATATCGATAGTCCAAGGTAGACACCACCCTATAGACGAATTTTTGATGCCATTTGGTAGTAGGAATGGAAGTCGTATTTAAAAAATCTAGAGTTCAATTAACTCTGAGAAAGAAACAATCAAACCTATTCACTATTTCAAAGTTTTTTCTTCGTAACTTTGTGTCCTTTTCTTCGAATTTGCTCTAATTTACAGATAACATGAGTCCTAATAGTATATTCTGCAAATTTAATTCAAATCGATATATCAGTTTTTGAAGTATAATACATAGATCTCAAAAATTAAACAAGGAAATGGCACTTAATATTTCCCATACTATTCTTTACAATTTTTTCTGTACTATTCTTGGATTGATTTTACCAAAATTCGGTATAGTATTGTTTGTTTATATAATTAACTTAAACGAAATTGCTGCACAAGTCTTTAAAATAAATCCAAAAAACGAGTTGTCGTGTAGATGGATGGACGTTATAACTTTTGATTTTCTATACATCTAGTGCCTTGAAACTATTCCCCAATTATTATTAAGTGGCGAGCGTGAACCTCAGTCGGAATCCCTATTATATTTTAAAATCGTTAAAAATAGTAATTTATTACTTTTTCATAATTATAACCGATTATATAAATTAAGTACATACCTAATAATTTATAGAAAAGTGTCTAGTAATATTGCTTTTTATTAAGAATTCGACTTCAAAAGTAGGTAATTTTTTTAGGCATTGAAACCGTAAAATTTTTTTTGAGGAAATATAATAATTAAAACCTCAAAAGATGTGAACTACATATACAATATAGATTGTTGTACAAGAAATAGAAATCCTTTCGGTTTCGATGTATAAAACACTAAACAGAGATTAATTACTTTTTTAGCAAAACCATTGAAATTTCGATAAGGAACACATAAATAAAAATAAAAAAATATCCTTGATTTATAAGAATCATGCAATCAAGCATTGCGTGTGCTGGTTTGTTTGTTAGTCAACTTTTATTTTGTTATAAAGCTCTGGGAAAGAAGCTGTTTGTTATATAGAGTTGTCCAAAGCAGGTTTTATTATAACATTTTAGTTTTCATACAACTTATTGCCGTGTAAAAATAAAACTTCTGGGTAACAGACTGCTACCAATTTTTTTTTTTGTATAATTTTGATTTTTGGGGAAGGATGATTACAAGTTTCTCATAATAGGAAAGTCATGTCATCACCCTGTATATTCCTAATATACTATCGTACAGGTTTCCAAAGTCTAAAATTTATTTGTAAATCATTTATCAACTTTCAGTTTTTTTTTTATATAAGATATTGTAACGTGTTAGTCTTTCGGTTCGATGTTATTAGAATGATAACACTTTTTATTTATGTGAATTTAGTGTATAAACTTTATTTATAATTATTTCTGCTTAACAATTAGTCTTAAAAATATTTGTCTTTCAATAATTTAATTATTACAATTATTTATCACAGTTTATAGAAATACACCACAATCGCTATCTTTAATAATGATCACAAATTGCCCTTGTAATCGCTTTCACGAAAATAATCACGTTTTAAATCTCTGTCTTGTATAATCTCTGACGAAGCTTTTCACTTCAACTGATCGATTAAGAATGAATTCAGGCTCGACCCCACGGCTGTTTATATATCCAATTGGTATATTTCTAGAATATTCTCGAATATTCTCGTTTGGCTTTCTAAAACTAGGTGGCAACGTTTACACAAAGAAGATCTAGAATATTCCTATTCAATATACAAACAATAGTTCTAGAAAGCTCTAATCATTGTTTAGGTTTGTGCCAATGATCTATTATTATTTCCTCCTAAAAATATCTTTTGTATGTGCTATGAGTCATTGCTATTGTATTCTATCGATTGTGTAAACAATTGCATTTTGGAGTTTTCTGGAATAGATCTTTTGTACATTAGATGGCGGTATTACATTTCGCGGAAATCGTTCTGTTTGTTTATAAATAAATTATTCTCGTGTTTTCTGGGTTTTTCTTTTATTAAGAAAAACTCAGAAAAGTAATTAATTGTTAGTGTTTGATGATTTTATGAATCACCAAGTATTCTAAGTACAATATAGTGCACTACCCCCTTCTTAAATCTGTTCGTCCCGAACAGAATCTTTTGGACTCGTGCCGCGATTCTTCGCTAACTGATTTGAATGAATCACCTTCATTTTTCCTTTTGATGATTTCCGCTTTCGCCATACCACGTCCAAAGAGTTCATCTCGTTGGTGCAGTAACTATCTTTTAATTTGTTGTTTGCAGGTTCCTCAAATACTTTGTCCACCGGAACCCGTATATGCTGTCCAGATGATCTTTCCGGTGGAGTTCGTCTGGTGCTATCCTGTTCACTTGTGTCTTGCTTGAGTTCAGCGTCAACATATTGCCCCACTGCAGTTTCAGTTTTCTTTTGATGTCCTACAATTTTTGTGCAGGTGTCACAATTCCTGCACCAGCTTTTGACATTAGCTCGCCAGTGTACCCAATAGAATCGTTCTCGCACCTTCGCTAATGTTCTGTTGACTCCCAAATGTCCCCCTGAAGTTCCAGCATGTACTTCACCAAGTACCTCATGTACTTTGGACTTAGGCACGATCAACTGCATTAGTTTGGATTTTCCATCAGGAGAATCCCATTTTCTCCTCAGAACGCCATTTCCTATCTGTAACGAGTCCCACTGAGCCCAATAACTTTTTGTCGTATCACTGCGTATTACAATATCGCTCCATTTTGGACGCTGACCCCTTTTCTTCCATTTAAGGATTGGTCCAACATCTTCATCCTTTAGTTGCGCGTTTTGGATGCTCGACATGTCATCGCCTCCAATCCTTAATGTACGGATAGCTACTACCTTTTTCACATTCCTGCAGTCCTTACTCGTTTCTTCAAAAACCCCTTCAGCATCTACGACACTGGATTTGCTTCTTTTCCTTCTATTTTTACTTTTTGACAACTCCGTGTCTTGAGTTGTCAGTCCAATGTCGTCCGTCCGTTTCATTTCTACAACAGCATTTGCATCTGACGTAACTTGTTGGTCTCGTAGATTTGATTTGGTGTCACTGGAATCTGCTTCCTCCAACGTTAGCGGGAATTCAATATTTCCACATCGCAATAACCTATCTTCAATGTTCACACTCACTCCATTCTGCTTCATGAAGTCCAGGCCCATGATACAATCGTCCATTATATCAGCCACCAAAAACGTATGTCGAAACACATACTCATCTAGGCCCAATGCTAGAATCACTTCACCCAGAATCGGAGATGATTCCCCTGTAACTGTTTGAAGAACACTGTTACTGCTTCTGCTCATGTGTTTCCTACTAATGAGCTTCCTGTTTACGATGGATCTACTTGCACCCGTATCTACGATGATCCTGCATCGATGACCAGCAATTACTCCTTGCGTCGTTAATCTGTCGTTACTCTGTTGTAGGAGAGAGACTGATACCATAATCGGTGCTTTTGTCTGGTTGGGGCACTGCCGCTCTAAATGTCCTTCTTTACCGCAGCCCCAGCATTTCAGTCTTCTTTTAGTATCGTTCAATTCCAGTTCCTGGATAGCTTGTTGCACATTCGCCTTTATCTTTTCAGTTAGTTGGTCTATCGCTAGCTCTGTTGAGTCTTCATCAACCATAGCAGCTCGTACCATTGGAACCGCCCTTGTTGCTCTCTTTGCAGCTTCCAATGTCAACGCGACAGCCAACACATCGCGCAACATGCGCTTTCCACTAATCCGGACCTTGAACTGAATGTCTGCATCCCGAATGGCATTGGTGAATCTTTCTGCAGCCAAGTCATTCTGCAGCTCCAGGGGATAATCGGGGTATGACAAGTATACTAACCGCTCAATATCTGCTGACAACTCCTGAAGTGTCTCTCCAGATTCTTGCATTCTGTTGACGAGCTCCATTCGGTATACGTCCTTCATGTGGTTATCCCCAAATCGAATGTCCAATTGTGTTACAATGTAATTGTAATTCTTCTCATTTTCTGGTGAGATTGTCCGCAATAAATCGGCTGCGTTACCCCGTAGAGCCAGAATTAATGCTGTGGCTTTTTCTTTATCGGACCAGCCGTTCGCACCAGCAGCCGCTTCAAACTGTCGTTTATATACTGGCCATGAAGTTTTGCCGTCAAATATTGGTGGCTTCATCCTTTTACCTGATGACTCAATATTTGGTTTATTTTCTTTGATGTCAGCCATTTTTGCTTCTATTTCTGCTACTTTTTGTTCCAATTTCTGGTCCAATTTTTGTTCTACGTTGCCGACCTCCGCACGAACTGTTGTAACTTCCGTGGTAATTTTGTTTTCTAGGTCTGTAGTATTGTTTTTCATTTTATCTTCCAGACTCGCAATACTGGATTCCACCTGAGTTTTCAAATTGTCCATACTGGACTCCATTTTGATTTCCAGTCCAGAAACGCTCGACTTAATTTCGCTTTCAAGACTAGATTTCATTTCATTCTGCATGTCAGATACGTTTGTAATTTTACTTTCAAGACTTGCTGTATTGGATTGCATCTCACTTTGCAGATTAGAAGCAGTTGAGTCTATTTTAGTCTGAAGACTAGAAGCATTTGTTTTCATTTCTTCTTGCAGACTAGAAGCATTTGAGTCCATTTTAGTCTGAAGACCGATCATCATGGTCATAAGCATCTTTAAATCGTCTTGAACGCTTGCTGTTGTTTTAGCCGCGTCTTCGTTGGTAGTTTCTTCTTGGTTTCCCTCTTCGTTGTTGATTTCTTCTTGTTTTTCCTCTTTCAGAATTTCACTAAAATCGAATGTGCTAATGTCTAGTTCTTTTGTTGCACATTCAGCGATTACTCTTTTCTTTTTTTCTGTTTTAGTTCCCGTGGAAACTGACTTCCACACACGCAGAACTGTGGATAGTTCTGATGTACTTAAGCTGTCTAATAGTTTACTTTCCATCGTTCAAATATTTTTAATTGTTCACGAAATTCTTATGTTCTATAGAAACTTCTCGCACAGCATCTAAATACTACGAAATTTCCTAGTATAATCTTAATTTCCACGAAATTTCTCGTACAATCGAAATTTTCACACGATATACGACGTATAGCCTCAAATTTCCCACAATCGAAATTTTTATACAACTCACAAAATTTCTTGTACGCCCCTGAAATTTCTCACACCGTGAAATTATTATACCCTCAAATTTCTTAATAACGAATTTCTTCGAAATTTTCCCCACAGAAGTTTCTAGTTTAATTTCGAATTTTCTTGCAGAAATTTTTTTTTAGCACAATTGTCTTTCCCGCACTGATTCACAATAAATAATTTCACTTCTGACACCAATGTAACGTGTTAGTCTTTCGGTTCGATGTTATTAGAATGATAACACTTTTTATTTATGTGAATTTAGTGTATAAACTTTATTTATAATTATTTCTGCTTAACAATTAGTCTTAAAAATATTTGTCTTTCAATAATTTAATTATTACAATTATTTATCACAGTTTATAGAAATACACCACAATCGCTATCTTTAATAATGATCACAAATTGCCCTTGTAATCGCTTTCACGAAAATAATCACGTTTTAAATCTCTGTCTTGTATAATCTCTGACGAAGCTTTTCACTTCAACTGATCGATTAAGAATGAATTCAGGCTCGACCCCACGGCTGTTTATATATCCAATTGGTATATTTCTAGAATATTCTCGAATATTCTCGTTTGGCTTTCTAAAACTAGGTGGCAACGTTTACACAAAGAAGATCTAGAATATTCCTATTCAATATACAAACAATAGTTCTAGAAAGCTCTAATCATTGTTTAGGTTTGTGCCAATGATCTATTATTATTTCCTCCTAAAAATATCTTTTGTATGTGCTATGAGTCATTGCTATTGTATTCTATCGATTGTGTAAACAATTGCATTTTGGAGTTTTCTGGAATAGATCTTTTGTACATTAGATGGCGGTATTACATTTCGCGGAAATCGTTCTGTTTGTTTATAAATAAATTATTCTCGTGTTTTCTGGGTTTTTCTTTTATTAAGAAAAACTCAGAAAAGTAATTAATTGTTAGTGTTTGATGATTTTATGAATCACCAAGTATTCTAAGTACAATATAGTGCAATATTAATTAATTAATACATAGAAAAAAAAACTTTTTATTTACCGACTTGTTGTTGAATTCACACTTGTATTGCTTCTTGATCTTCGAGATATAATGGAATCACCACAGTTAACCACAGTTCCTTTGCTAATCGAGAAATGTCTTAATCGATACAAATCATCACTGAAACGTGGATTATATGGACGATCAGGTAATGAACAAACACGTGGACGTACATGATCTGGTACTGTAAATAATATAAATTATGTTTTACTTTTTTTTTTTTTACATATTTTTATTAAAAGAAAAGAAAATTCGAAAATAATTTATTATATAGAATAAATAGATTGCCCAATTTGTATTCTATTTGTGGCATCATTGCAGATCTCTCCAAAGAAATATATCTTGCCATTAGTGAAAATACAAGCTGGACACTCTTGTATGCTTTTAGATACGTCTACACTATAAAATTATACAAAAGTGCCATATCATCGATATTGAGGGTGATATATGTATATTTTTATATGCTTTTGTTCTCGCAAGCGTTTAGTGTAACAAAAGATTTGGAATCGTTGTGTAGGACTTCTTGCACCCAGTTATAATATTTTATTTACTTCGTTTATATGATCTACTTTGATTTAAATTCCAAAAATCGTGCATATAAACTCGGATCGGCTTAAAAATTTAAAATCGAGTACAAACAAAGACGAAACATAACCTACAGAAATAAATTGTGTTTTAAAGCCGAAATACATTGAATTTGAATGCAGTAATGCAATAAAAAATGCATGCAGTAGCAGTAATTGCTCTGCAGCAAAATTTCAGGAATAAATTCAATCCAATAAACAATTGTAGTAAAATTAAATGTCAATTTTTTTTTCATCATTCAGACATTTTACTTTAAAAATATATAGTAACTAAAAATAGGCCTATAGCCGATTTTTTGATGCCCTATGGTAGAAATAGGACAGAAAAACAGTAGTCAAAATTAATAGTACTTCAAGGTTTTTTCTTCATAACTTTGTTTCTTCTTTTTACAATTTCCTCTAATTTGTAGGTTACCTAGACCCTAACAGCATAAATTTGCAAATTTTATTTAAATCGGTATATTAGTTTTTAAAGTACATCAAAAATACTTTATGGACAGACTTTTTTTAACCTAGGATTTTTTCTTCCTCCACTATCCTTGGACCGATTTTGCTGAAATTTAACATGGTATCGTCTATTTATGTATCTAACCAATATAATTAATTTAAACAAAATTGATTCACAAATTTTCCAGTTAAATCCGAAAAACTATATAAAAAAACGGCAAAATTTTCTGGTCATGCTAGTTTTGCTTAATAACTTCCCTCCCCTTTTGGTAGATTTTGATGAAATGCAATACCAAATCCAGTTAAGGAATATCCAACTCAAATTTTAAATTTCAAGCAAATCGGATGACGTGTTTTTGAGTTATCTTGTCTACGAGCGGATGGGAATGTGGTAGTACCTACCACAGGGCATAAAGATAGTTGAAGAAGTAAAAAATTGACTGTCCTCAAAAAGGTGCAAACAAAATTAAAGTTGGTCATTCTGATAATTCGTAAGTTTATGTTGGTTGATCTGATTTCTCAAATTTCAGTGCTGCAAATAACTGCACCAAAATGAACTGCAGTCAATGTATTTACAGCCATAAGAAGATGAGCGTTCAAATAATTATGCAGTACTGCTACTGCATTCATTGCATTTCGGCCTTAACTTTCCGTGCATACATTTTGAAAATTTTAACTTGTGAGAATTTGAGTGGACCGGAACGAAAAGGAACATTTTCTCTGTCTTTTAACAAAATATTAGTTGGAAAGGGTTTGTAGGTGATTACGGATGCGTGAGATATTGAAAATGAGCTATACCATCCACTCTATTTCATATCACCCAAGTTTACCCTATTATAAAATTGTTTAATTGACTTTTTCCAACTAGCTTTACTAGCAAAGCTTCATTTTATATAAAAGCATTAATTACAAAAGATCGAATATTGGGAGTATGATGATTTCAATGCTCTGATATCTACAATGGAGGATAAAAATACTAGAATCATCATCATATATATATATCGTTTCCGAATTTAGCAATTCAGCTATTCGCGTATACCATATAAATAATTTCTTTCATTACACCGAAACCGTTTATTTTAGACTAATTAAGAAGTACAATTAATGTTTATTTGTTTCATTTAAAACTTTTGTAATTTAATAATGTAAAAATGTAGATTCAAGATCTATTATTTTGAAGAAATAAAAAAAAAATAATATTCTAATTACATATTCAGGTCTGCGGATTACATTAATTTCAAGAAAAAGTATTAAATTTGTGGTAAATTTTTTCCGAAAATTACTTTTTAATAACCGTATTAAAATCGAAACATGTTTTAATTTATATTGATCTTTTGATATTTTGATTACAGATTTTTGATGGTATATTTTCTATAATTTTAATCATATTCTAAATATTCATTAAGGATGTTTTGTGCTGTTTTAATGGGCATCATCATCATCACCCTCTTCTTCTATTTTATAAACTTTTGAACATATTTTCTTTTCATTTATTCAAGTAACTAGATATGACAGTATCTAATGATCGGCATTAGTAGTTAAATAATTAAAAACTTTTGTTGTTGTGTATAGTAGCGAAACCCTTAAAGACAAAGTTTTTGATTGAATTAAACCAAAGTTTTGTTTTTGGTTATAATAACAAAAATTTAAATATTTTGTTGGATATCATCTCATTCAGAACAATGTAATAATTGGGAGCTTATTTGCTGATAAACCTACTTTGTAGAATACTTAAATAACTTTTTTTGTTTTTATTAGTATTGTTATATCGGATGTTAAGATGTAAAAATTATATATATATACATATATACCTGGTAATTCCAAGAAATTTGATGTTCGTCGCTGTCTACCTCTTGTTGAGGATTGAAATGCCAATGGTCCAATATCTTCGTTAGAGAATATAGAAGTATTTGAACAAGCACTTTTAATTGATTCTCTAGAGCTACGACGACTAGCCAAATAGGCTAAACCACCCTTCGAACTGCCACGACGTCTAGGTTTCTTCGGTGGTGCATGTGTATTTCCATCATTTACGTCAGTTAAATCGCTTGTAGATTTCCGGCAACGTAATGATACTATACTATCTGAACATGTACGATCAAGTGTTGAATGTGAACTATGTAATACCTGACCCAGTTAAATAAAAAAAAGAAAAATATTAATGAGAATTTCTTTCTGGTAATATAAATAGAAATTAAATGATATAATTCATTTTAAATATAGTATACTAATATAAACTTACTTGATATCCAGGATTTGATGTTATATTAATAGCATGACGTCTTCCACGTCCTGTATATTTATCTGTTAATGCAGGAGATCCATTGCCATTATTCTTACCTGGTACACAATTTAATATGGAATTAGTCTCGTTATTCCCAGGAATTGAATGTGCTGCATTTCCAGTAATAGCTGAGTTTCCCGATTTACCTACAGCTTCACTATGACTACTTTCAATTGTTGAACTTATAAAAGTGGTCGTTGTTGTTAATATAGTAGCGTTTGTTTCACATGAATCTCCTGATATTTGTGTTGATTCGGTTACACAGGAATCTCTTTTAATATACAAGGATTGGATGCCCCCAGGAAAATCATTTATATTAAGGTGCTCGTTATACTGATGCACTTCATTTATTTCATTAATTTCTACACCACTGAACTCTTTACTGGTGCGATTTGGTAGTTTAGCATTTGATAAAGTTTTTAAATCGTACGGGCGTGACTTTAGACTTGTAGATATTGAATGTTTATTTTGAAATTGCTGATCTACTTGTAATTGTTGTAATGGATGTTGTTGTGGGGAGTGATAACTAATATCAAGATCGCCATCATCATCTGGTGATGTAGGTTCGTAATATTCAAATTTGCGACCTATTCGAATTGTTTAAAATAATTTTTTTCTGTATTTCATTGAGAAAATAATGTTCATTTTAAAGATAAATATAAATATGCAAAAAAAATCTTCCGCAAGATTCTAAGTTTCTATGTTAGATATAAAATGAAAACTATATTTTTGGTTTAATCAAACAACTGAATTTTAATAGCACATGCTAAGTGCAAAAGTATAAAAGAACATCTCAAACTATTGATAGCCTCATATATTACCACCTGTTGCATGGATTTCCACACACATTTTATTATCAATGAATTATATTGTTTTCTTAAGTTTATGTACATACATATGTGCTTCTCATTATGTCTAAACTTACTATATGTATAGTACAAATGTATAAAATACCTTCAAACTTATATGATTTTATATATTATCAAGAAAAAAACTACACAAATAAATGGTTTACCTTTTTGCTCATAACTTGGACTAATGGCATCAAAAACAAACTTTCTGGGTGATTTTGGACTACGACGTGGTGATTGATAAAAACCTGAAATTGTAAAATGAAACGCAAACAAGTTCGTCTAATCAGTTCTACATCCCAATACTATGGACAATATGGTTTATAAAATGGTAACAGAAGCATTTAAAAACTTTAAGTTAGCTAATAGCCAATTTCTTCATATTTTTTTTATTTTATAAATCTATATTAAGTTTGCTACTAGAAAAAAAAACAACCAAGACTAATATTATTTTAATAATTTTTTCCGTTCAAATCCTAATTCAATTTCACTGTTGTGCAGCCACATGCAGGCCCGGCAGATCATGTTTGATCCGAGTGGGTATTTAATCGGATGCATTCGGTACAAGAACTTAATTGGGCAACGCAAAAACAGCGCTGCACTTTACATTTTCCGAAATAAGCTCATATAACAGTTTTTCTTAAATACGTTTTGACTCGACGGAGAACAGAAAAACTTCGTTCGTTCGAGCGGGATGAAGAAAGTGCACCAACTCTATAGTACATTCGTATTTCTGCAAAAAATTTACAACTTTTCTCAAGTTTTTCTTTAGCTCATTTAGTCTTTTTAAAAGTTTTAAAATCATGTCGGCCCTACCGCTAAGCAACCATTCTTTGTCCAAGCCAGATTTATAAATTTTTACAATAATTTCGATATTTGCGGGCTGCCCCATAGCGAATCGTTCCAACAATTTGAAAAATCGCACGGAATCATTTTCGATTCGACTTTTCAGTAACGCAATTAATTGCTCGAAAAGTATGATTTTCTGGAAAAATTTTGAGGTGCTTTGGATTTAAAGTTTTCGGTTGTATGATTGAGACGTTTTGGAATTTTGCGCTGATACCTCCAAATTCGGAACTTCTCGTGTAGGTATAGCTACCCACCATACCAAATTATTTGTCGGGCCTGGGCACATGATTCATAGTCCAATTCCAATACTGTTGTAACAATTTCCAATAAATTGCAATAGTATTTTTGTCAAGTTAATTCAACAGTATGTGAAGTAATCGGATGTTAAAAGGAAAATGGAAGTATACTTTTATGTTGTGTACAGAACGCACATAAAAATATACCTGAAAGGTAAAATCGAGCACACAACTTGCGTTAAGGCGTTTTACAGCGCTGCATACTGTAAGTACTAGGTGTCGAACTATGTAATGAAAAATCTTCATGCCACCGTTATATAGTACCACAGAGTATATAAACAGAGGAATTTTCATATATAAAATTTGTGTACGCTGTGTTTTCCTATCCGTGTGTAAAAAAAATCCCTAAAGTTAACATAGTAGAACGCGTGATTTTTATTGGAGGAATGGGACGCGATCTTCATTGTGATTTATTCCCCCAAAAAATTTCTGAAACATTTTGAAGCACCAATTAACTACAAAAGAGCATGGCTGGTTTTCAAAAGGAAAAAAAATTTATTTATAAAATATGGTCTTATACAGGGTGACACAAAATGAACGTTTTGTATTATATAGGAGCCATTAAGTCCATTGCAGTATGCGCTGTGGCTCCATCTTGTTGGAACCAAATCGTGGTTTTCCACAGCTGGCCTAAAAATTTCCCAACATCTTCCGATATTGAGCACTATTAATGGAAACTGCAACACCGTCTTTATTTTCGAAGGAATTTGGACCAGTGATCCTCTCAGACGATACACCGCACCAAATAGTACACATAAGTGGGTGTAACTGTCGTTGATGAAATGCTCTTGGATTCTCTGTAGCCCATATCCTGCAGTTCTGCTTGTTTATGAAACCGTTTAATTGGAAATGGGCTTCAATGCTCATTATCAAATTGTTAAAACAATGGACCGTTCATGTTCAAAATAAAGTTGGATGATTTTGGTTCGTTGCTCGATTATGTATTGTTCCATTTCACATTCCCCATTACAAAATCCTGTAATAACATTTTTAAAAAAATTGAACAAAAAATTATCAATAATTCACTCTACAACATTTTGCGCCACCCTGTCTTTTTTCCAAACATGTAGATATAATTATCGAGAAAAAAAATAGAACTATGCTTCTAAGCTACATAGTTTCTACGAAAAGAGACCACGGGAAAAGGTTCGACACAAATGATTTTTTTCCTTTTATTTGATCTATATTTCTATTAAATCCAATCTCAAAGACGAGGGGGACAACGTTTACGGAGACAGGTGTTTGATTTTTTGGCAATATGAAAATATTGGGTTTAAAATAAATTTTTCTTCTACTTACTTTCAATTTGTTGTGATTTGATTCCATGAAATATATAAATATATTATAATACAATTTCTGCTAGTTTCTGGACAAGTGATGTTTTGAGGCAGAGGGAAATATATTTTTTCTGTTGTATTATCACAGATTGTGTGGTTTTTTTTAAAGAAATTTTAAAATCAATGTGCCGATCTGTGAATACATTTTCTATAAAACAAAATTATGAAAGGTCAGTTTTTTAAGCGATTTTATGATTTTTGTTTTTTTTGCTAGCTAAAAATTTTTTTAGGGAATGCATATAAATTGCAATATCGGGAAATATATAGTAAATATTTTTCTTAGGGCTTATGAGGAAAATCTCTCTCAAAAATGGATTGATTATGTTTTCAGTTTTTTTAATTTGTTTTGAGAAGATTTACTTGAAGACTTTTTTGAATTATTCATTTTAAAGGAACAGTGCTTTCTGAGGAGAACTAAGATCATGTAACTAAGCACTTTTTTTCTATGATCAAAACACGGGTTTTCTTCACAGAACCAATGCCCGTATAAAGAATTGGTTTCTTCAAAACATTTAGCTTCTATAATTTTTTTAATGTTTTTAACCTCCGCGCTTTCTTCAAAAATGATATTAAAAACATTGAAATGTAGATTAAAAATCTCGGCACACATATCAGTCGGATTAATTAATTTGCCAAAATCAGAATTTTGGCTAAAATTTTTGAAAAAAATTAAGGCTTCGGAAGCTTTTGTCATTGAAGATTCTGACTTAATCATGCATGCGCAACAGTCTAGACATTTCAATTTCGCAAGAACTTTAAATAAAATAAAACCAGAAAAAAAGCGTTGAGCACCTGTGTCATTAGGGCTATCAAAAATTTTAAAATCTTCGTGTTCAATTTCCGGGTCGTCTAACGGAGAAAAGGTGCGAGAAGTTAAATCTGATCCAGTTGTGTCTTGGGTAATATAAGATTCTTCTGAATTCAATATTGCCTTCCAATCCAAATTTAGAAAATCGTCGTCATCTGCTTCGCAATTGGTAGCGTTGGACGAATACACCAATTTCATAGCCATTATTTTGGCAATAATGACATTAAATTCAAATAAGGATGGGTGTGTATTATTGGCCTCCATGCGCCATTCTTTATACGGGCATTGGTTCTGTGAAGAAAACCCGTGTTTTGATCATAGAAAAAAAGTGCTTAGTTACATGATCTTAGTTCTCCTCAGAAAGCACTGTTCCTTTAAAATGAATAATTCAAAAAAGTCTTCAAGTAAATCTTCTCAAAACAAATTAAAAAAACTGAAAACATAATCAATCCATTTTTGAGAGAGATTTTCCTCATAAGCCCTAAGAAAAATATTTACTATATATTTCCCGATATTGCAATTTATATGCATTCCCTAAAAAAATTTTTAGCTAGCAAAAAAAACAAAAATCATAAAATCGCTTAAAAAACTGACCTTTCATAATTTTGTTTTATAGAAAATGTATTCACAGATCGGCACATTGATTTTAAAATTTCTTTAAAAAAAACCACACAATCTGTGATAATACAACAGAAAAAATATATTTCCCTCTGCCTCAAAACATCACTTGTCCAGAAACTAGCAGAAATTGTATTATAATATATTTATATATTTCATGGAATCAAATCACAACAAATTGAAAGTAAGTAGAAGAAAAATTTATTTTAAACCCAATATTTTCATATTGCCAAAAAATCAAACACCTGTCTCCGTAAACGTTGTCCCCCTCGTCTTTGAGATTGGATTTAATAGAAATATAGATCAAATAAAAGGAAAAAAATCATTTGTGTCGAACCTTTTCCCGTGGTCTCTTTTCGTAGAAACTATGTAGCTTAGAAGCATAGTTCTATTTTTTTTCTCGATAATTATATCTACATGTTTGGAAAAAAGACAGGGTGGCGCAAAATGTTGTAGAGTGAATTATTGATAATTTTTTGTTCAATTTTTTTAAAAATGTTATTACAGGATTTTGTAATGGGGAATGTGAAATGGAACAATACATAATCGAGCAACGAACCAAAATCATCCAACTTTATTTTGAACATGAACGGTCCATTGTTTTAACAATTTGATAATGAGCATTGAAGCCCATTTCCAATTAAACGGTTTCATAAACAAGCAGAACTGCAGGATATGGGCTACAGAGAATCCAAGAGCATTTCATCAACGACAGTTACACCCACTTATGTGTACTATTTGGTGCGGTGTATCGTCTGAGAGGATCACTGGTCCAAATTCCTTCGAAAATAAAGACGGTGTTGCAGTTTCCATTAATAGTGCTCAATATCGGAAGATGTTGGGAAATTTTTAGGCCAGCTGTGGAAAACCACGATTTGGTTCCAACAAGATGGAGCCACAGCGCATACTGCAATGGACTTAATGGCTCCTATATAATACAAAACGTTCATTTTGTGTCACCCTGTATAAGACCATATTTTATAAATAAATTTTTTTTCCTTTTGAAAACCAGCCATGCCCTTTTCTGAATAAGTAAAATATTTTTTTTTTAATCTCTGTTTTGATTCGTCCTTCATAATTATTTAGAAATTTTTTGGGAGAATATCAGAATAAAAATGGCGTCCCATTTAATCATTTTATTCAAATTATTTTGAAGAGGTGGTGTTGAGTCTTGCTCAACATTTTCTATAAAATATAAAAAATTAATTAAAATAAATGAAAAAAAAATATGAATTACCAAACTCTTTGTTTACATTTAAACTGTCAAACGACAGCCATGCGCAGTACGCCATGTTAAAATAAGACCATATTTTTATGTATCCACTGAACAGAATTATTCAGAATAAATTATAATTTTTTAAAATTTAATTCATACATTCAACTAATTACCACATTATAAGTAATGTGACGAATTATCATGTAATTAGTTTTCAACCAAAAGGAATATTTGATTAAATATTCAATAAAAACCAACACATCAGTTGTGAATTTGATTCAACAATAAGTTTAACCACATCCTCCCAATTGTACACCCCTGCATTTTGCTACTTTCATTTAAGTTTTTTAAACCAATTTAAGTGGAAAAACCAAAACGATAACAAAAAAACTTAAGAAAACCAGTTACACACCTAATAACGTCAAAATTAAAGAACATACGATAAAATAAGTTATTAAGATCCAAAACTGTATTTTGGGTTTTTACACACCCCTAAAATTTTGAAGAAGTTTTTTATTAATTTTTGTACAAAAAAATTATCAGGGGGACACAAGTGCGTTAGCAAAATTTGCAAAAAATAAATTCACATGAAGTAATGCAAGAATTAGAGCATCAATACTACATGTCATAAACATATTTAATTTCAAAGTCGTAAGGACGACAACTTGACTCAGAAGTCAATCGATCCCGTATCATTGAAAAAACCGTTAAACAGCTAGTATAAAAAGGGGAAGCAAATCCAAATCAAAACACTTAGTTTTCTCAACCGAACGAGCAGGGATCAACCAAAAATGGTGAGTACAATTTAAAATTAAGTCGTCTTGGTGAAACAAGTAAAAAATTGAAAATTTCCAACGGATAAATTGCCTTGCAAATTTTCAATCGGTCATTGATAAAGGATACTCGTTGCCTTATCATTTTTTTCATATTAAGAATGGTGATGGATAATTTGCCTCACTATTTTTAATCGGGATTTAATTCTGGATATCGTTGCCGAATTAATGTAAAATCAAATAAGCTTGATAAATACAATCAAGAAAGTTTCAACCATAGACAACATTATTATCTTTACATAAACACGGACATTGTTGCCTGTTTATTCTTTTTCACATAAACACGGACATTTTTGCCTGTTTATTCTTTTATAAAATTACGGACATATCGCCTAATTTTCGTCAAACAATCACGGATATTTACGCCTGATTACCATCACATAAACACGGACATTTTTGCCTGTTTATTTTTTTATAAACACGGACATTTTTGCCTGTTTATTCCTTTATAAATTTCAGATATTAGCGTCAAATATTTCCTTGAGATAATTACGGACACTAGCGCCTAATTGATCTCACACCAACCACGAACAATTTTGCCCGATCTCTCCGTCCAAAACCACGGACAGACCAGCTGACTTTCGTCAAGAGTTCACCAAAGCCACAGCCAGACTACTTGCTTCGAGTCATAGAATTAATAATTAGATTAATATTTTTCTTGAATTTTTCTAGACTAAGATATATGAATTTTAAATATTTTAAATATTTTTAAGTTGAATTAAATAAAATTAAATGTTATTTCCTACTTACAAATAAAACAATCTTTTTATTTTACCACAACAACCTATCCGTTTAAAATTAATGATTAGATTGTGTCGAAGTTACGTAAGTTACATCAACACAATTTCATCATTATAAATGTTAAGTTGAGGACTTAACATTTTGGTCCTTCGAGCCGGATAGATTGATTGTTTGTAGTAGGAATTCGCGTTTATTTAAAATTCATATAGAACCACGAGTAATAACGCATTTGTGTCTTCTTGGATAGATAGAATCAGATAAGGGTTAGTGTAGGTGACTTGCATTCAATTTCGTTTGTTTTCTTTTTTTTGTAAAAATTGCAGAGGGTTACAATGGGTGATCCAAAAATCATATTAACGCAAATGGGGTTGATCGACCAAATTCGAAGGGCGATTATAAATCATCGAAAAACTGGGGAAGCCAGAAAAACGGGAGGTTATTTAAGTCGAAGAATGTCTGCCGTCGAGAAAGTATGGGAAGATATAACGAAGAATCAGGTTCTCATTTCCATGGAAGAACAAACACTAAAGGACACCGACTATATAAAAAAGGGGGTTTTTGACGACATAGAAGGTGCATATTTCGAATTCATTGGTGAACTCCAAGAAGCTTTCGAAATCATCAATAAACCAACGAACCCGGTGCCTTTTAATGAGTCGTTCAACCAAACCAGCGGAGAATCAAGAATTCAGAATAAATCGGAAATACATTTACCAAAAATTAACCTCCCAAAGTTTAACGGCGATTACGAATCATGGCGGTCGTTTCACGATTTATTCGTCTCTTTAATACATTCAAATTCTGGAATTCCTTCAGTGCAAAAATTGCACTATTTAAAAACAAGTCTAGTCGGCGAAGCAGAAAGGCTGCTACGACAGTTCCAGACCATTGGGGATAATTATGGCCCAGCCTGGAACACGTTAGTTAAACGTTATGACAATAAACGAGTATTAGTACACACTCAGTTAAAAGTACTATTTAATCAAAACATTCTGCGAAACGAAACGGTCAATGGCATTAAAGCTATTATCGACCAAACTTCTGAATGCCTTCATGAATTAGAAGCATTGCAAATCCCCATCGGGGAATGGGACCCAATCATAATTCATTTAGTAAATCAACGATTACCTCTCGAAACGAGGAATCTATGGGAGCAATCATTAGGAAACACGTCAGAGGTGCCTTCTTTAGACGAATTTTTCAAATTCTTAGAGTCAAGGTACCGAACGTTGGAAGCTTTAGCCGATATAAAGCCCAACAACGGAAAAATACAAAATCATCATGTGGATTGTAAAAGTGGATGCCCACTATGCAAGCAATCACATTATTTGCATGCGTGCAACAGATTCTTGAACATGGACATCTCCATGAAAAGAAAATACATATTAGATAATCGGATGTGCTACAATTGTCTAAGGGTAGGACATCAAATAAAGAAGTGTTTAAACAAATTCGGGTGCAAGAGATGTGGAAAAAGACACCACACTTTGCTACATACTGACCACACATCTTCTAAAGGCGAAGATGTGAGTCATACGGAGGGTACAGACAAAGTACCAGCCAGGGTCTCTACATCGACCATGTTCGCACAGAACAGTAAGGGTCAAAAAACCATCCTAAGGGATAATACTCAAGGGTTGCTCGCTACCGCAATGGTACGGATAGCCAACTTAGAAGGCAATGCTGTAACATTTCGAGCATTAATAGATTCGGGATCACAAGTATCCTTTATTACGGAAAAAGCAGTTCAACAATTAAATTTGAAAGGCGCACGAGTTGATATTCAAGTCACGGGACTTGGTAAATCGAGAGTAACAACAATCAACAAAAAAGTAACTTTTAACATAAAATCAATCAATTCCAATTTTTCACTAAACTTAGAAGCTTTAGTATTAAAAAGAATCACTGGATTAACCCCAGCTGACACTATTACTAAAGAAAAATGGTCACATCTTCAGGATCTCAAGTTCGCAGATCCACAATTCTCTCAACCAGGAAAAATTGACATACTGTTAGGAGTCGAAATATATTCGGCAATCCTGCTGGATGGGTTAAGGAAAGGACCGATTGGATATCCAATTGCCCAACGAACACATTTGGGTTGGATCTTATTTGGGGGCATCAATAAATCCAATCAAACTACCTCATTCAATATAACCATTGAAAACGAACTTAATCAAGCACTGAGAAAATTCTGGGAGATAGAAGAACTTTTACCAACACGTAAACACACTTTAGAAGAAACCCAATGTGAAAAATTTTTCGGAGAAACTCACAAACGTTTAAAAAATGGACAATATCAAGTTCGTCTGCCATTTATAACACCACCAAATCTCGGCCATTCAAAATACATCGCTGATAAATGTTTTCAACAAATAGAAAACAAATTTGCAAAAAACAAATATATGTTGGAAGAGTACACAACGTGCATAAATGAATACATAAACTTAAAACACATGAGACCCTTAACGCAAAGTGAACTTTGTACACAACAAACATCCAGTCATTGTTATTTACCACATCACGCTGTGTACAAAGACAGTAGTACAACAAAAGTAAGAGTTGTCTTTAACGCATCTGCTAAAACATCAAATGGGAAAACCTTAAACGATTATTTGATGACTGGTCCCACAATCCAACCAAAACTCGCTGCAACACTTCTCAAATGGAGAAAATATAAATACGCCTTAACGGCCGATATCGAGAAAATGTACCGAATGATACAAATTGAGCCAGCAGACCAACAATTTCAAAGGATCTTGTGGAGAGATAATCCAGAGAAACCAGTAATCGAATACCTTTTAACGACTGTAACCTTTGGTACAACATCAGCACCCTATTCAGCTATAAAAACACTACAAACCTTAGCAAAAGACGATGGGACAAAATTTCCGGCAGCAGCTCAATCAGTAATGGACGACTTCTATGTGGATGATTTATTAACCGGGGCTGACTCAAAACCAGAAGCATTAAACATACAAACCCAATTGATATCATTATTAAAAGGTGGAGGGTTCAAATTAAGAAAATGGGCTAGTAATAATCAGGAGTTACTTAGATCAGTACCAAAAGAAGATAGAGAGGTAAACCTTCCTTTAACATTCGACCACAAGGATCAAATCAAAACTTTGGGTATTCGTTGGCACCCAGCTTTAGATTATTTTGATTTCAATATTAAATTTACAGAAAATACTTCAGAGACATACTCAAAAAGAAGAATTTTATCCGAATTGTCTCAACTTTTTGACCCACTAGGGTGGATAGCTCCATGCATAATAAAGATAAAAATATTAATGCAACAGTTATGGTTGACCGGCTGTACTTGGGACGAACCTGTTCCAATTAATCTCGAACAAGATTGGAAAATTATGAAAAAGCAACTAGTTTCAACTATAAAAGAAATTAAAATTCCTAGGTGGGTCCAAACATTGAGTAATTGTAACAAAGAAATTCATGGCTTCGCGGACGCCTCCACCAAAGCTTATGCAGCAGTAGTTTTCATACGAACAGAAGATGAATTTGGAAACATTCATGTAAATTTACTAACATCAAAAACAAGAGTAGCTCCACTCAAACCAGTGACACTCCCAAGATTAGAATTATGCGCTGCAGTATTACTTAGTCAATTAATTAGACAAATTCGATTGGATATGCACATGAAGGATATTATCACAACATCATGGAGTGATTCAAAAATCACCCTCGCTTGGATCAAAGGAAACCCAAATAAATATAAAACTTTCGTAGCCAATCGAGTGGTAGATATACAAGAAAACAATGCTTTTAATCAGTGGCGATACATTCCCACCAAAGACAATCCAGCTGACTGCGCATCAAGAGGAATTGAACCAGTGTTATTAAAGAATCATGACTCATGGTGGCATGGACCGATATGGCTAACAAAAACCCAAGAACATTGGCCATCAGAAAGCACAGAAGTTATTGAAACAATACCTGAATTAAGACCTCCAAAAAGTTTAATGACACAAAAAGTCAGTTATATCGAATTATTTAACAAGTACTCTTCATTTACAAAACTAGTTAGAGTTATAGCATGGTGCATGCGATGGAATCACAAAAATCTTGAATGTCGGAAACAACCGCACTTAACATCAACAGAACTAATTCAGGCAAAAATCATAATCTGCAAACATATACAAAAAGTAAACTTTACACAAGAAATAAACTGTTTACAAAAAAACATGAGATTGCCAAAAGAAAGCAAGTTATCAAATTTACATCCATTCATAGGAAATGATGGTTTAATACGAATTCACGGTAGATTGACCAATTCAAATCTCTCTTATGACCAACGGCATCCAATCATTTTACCAAAAGGACACCACGTGATAGACACTCTCATCGACGAAATACACAATCAAACGTTTCATGGAGGAACTCAATTAGTACTCAACACCATACGTTCCAAATATTGGATTTTGGATGGACGAAATACTGTAAGGCTCAGAATTTTTAAGTGCAATCGATGCGCCAGATTTCGTTCTCAGATTCCGTCTCAACTAATGGGAGATTTACCATCCCCAAGAGTGAATGTTTCTCGACCTTTCACCCATTGTGGAATTGATTACGCAGGCCCAATTGAACTCCGAATGTCAAAACATCGTAAAGCAAAAACCTACAAGGGTTATTTTAGTATATTCATCTGTTTAGCAACCAAAGTCATCCACATAGAAGTCGTATCCGACTTAACCTCAGAAGCATTCTTAGCCGCTTTTAAACGCTTCATCAGTAGACGAGGAAAACCATCCCATGTATACTCGGATTGTGGAACAAACTTTGTAGGAGCAAATAAAATATTGTTACGCGAATTCACTAAAAACATAAGGAATGCAAATCAATCAGCAATCACATGGGCTGCCAATATGAGCATAACATGGCATTTTAACCCACCCGCTTCACCTCATTTCGGGGGATTATGGGAAGCCGGAGTCAAGTCAATTAAATACCATTTGAAAAGAACTTTGGGAGAATCATGCCTAACTTATGAAGAATTGAGTACAGTCTTAACACAAATTGAAGCATGTCTTAATTCAAGACCACTATGCCCAATGACCACTGACATAGCAGACTTGGAGCCCCTAACTCCTGGTCATTTCCTAATAGGAACAACATTAATAGCACTTCCAGAACAAAATTTAACTATAGAAAACACACATATCCTTTCAAGATGGCAATACCTTCAACAACTACAACAAATTTTTTGGAAAAAATGGTCAACCGATTATTTACATCGACTGCAACAACGACCTAAATGGCTAACGGCAACACCCAACTTGGAGATCGGAGAATTAGTACTTCTCAAAAGCAATACCCTTCCACCCATCAAGTGGCCCTTAGCAAGGATAATTGATATCCATCCAGGCAAGGACAATATAGTTCGAGTAGTTACAGTTAAGACTAAAGAAGGCACATTCAAACGTCCAATCACAAAACTCATTAGACTCCCATCCAATAAATAAATGAATCCCAAATCTTTGAACAACAATATTAACAATTAACACAGTCATAACAAAAAAAAAATAAAATTCCAGATGGATATATTGAATATTGATGATGATGAAAACTGCAATTTCACCGACGGAGAGCTACCACCAACACCAGGGAGAAGCATCAACTTAGACAAAATACTCAAAGAAACAGCAGCAAAGAAACCAAAACCACGACGAAACCATAAAATTCGACCAATCACATGGGGCCGTGAACAATTATCACCCAAACCACATATAAAGGCATCAACCACCAGTCAACAAGCTGGAAGCTTGAGTTACTGGAGACGTCACGCTAAAGAGGTGCCTACACCAGAATACACCAAAAAACAGCGGGAACGCTTCAGAGACCTTTTTGGTACAGACTCGGATACAGAAGAACCGAAAAAAGAACAGAAGAGCATACCAAAAACAATCAAAAAAACAGTCAAAAACAACTCCAAGGAGGTAATAAAGAAAAAACCTACTGAAGACACCAGCACAACAGTGCAAACAACCGATGGAATCCAGGTGGAATTGTCAAAGGAAGAATTTGAAAGCATACCATGGGATACATTAAAAGTTAATGCGCGCCATAAAAAAGTAATCAACCTTAGCAACGGCCGAATTATAAAAGTAAAATTATTAAAATCAACAGACACTAACAATATAACCAACTGGAAAATTATATGGTTCGGGTATCGCGATCATCCAATCGGTCAACAGAAAACTACCACAAAAGGGAAAATTGTTTAAAAAAAAAAAAAAAAAGGGGGGGGAGTATGTTGAGTCTTGCTCAACATTTTCTATAAAATATAAAAAATTAATTAAAATAAATGAAAAAAAAATATGAATTACCAAACTCTTTGTTTACATTTAAACTGTCAAACGACAGCCATGCGCAGTACGCCATGTTAAAATAAGACCATATTTTTATGTATCCACTGAACAGAATTATTCAGAATAAATTATAATTTTTTAAAATTTAATTCATACATTCAACTAATTACCACATTATAAGTAATGTGACGAATTATCATGTAATTAGTTTTCAACCAAAAGGAATATTTGATTAAATATTCAATAAAAACCAACACATCAGTTGTGAATTTGATTCAACAATAAGTTTAACCACATCCTCCCAATTGTACACCCCTGCATTTTGCTACTTTCATTTAAGTTTTTTAAACCAATTTAAGTGGAAAAACCAAAACGATAACAAAAAAACTTAAGAAAACCAGTTACACACCTAATAACGTCAAAATTAAAGAACATACGATAAAATAAGTTATTAAGATCCAAAACTGTATTTTGGGTTTTTACACACCCCTAAAATTTTGAAGAAGTTTTTTATTAATTTTTGTACAAAAAAATTATCAGGGGGACACAAGTGCGTTAGCAAAATTTGCAAAAAATAAATTCACATGAAGTAATGCAAGAATTAGAGCATCAATACTACATGTCATAAACATATTTAATTTCAAAGTCGTAAGGACGACAACTTGACTCAGAAGTCAATCGATCCCGTATCATTGAAAAAACCGTTAAACAGCTAGTATAAAAAGGGGAAGCAAATCCAAATCAAAACACTTAGTTTTCTCAACCGAACGAGCAGGGATCAACCAAAAATGGTGAGTACAATTTAAAATTAAGTCGTCTTGGTGAAACAAGTAAAAAATTGAAAATTTCCAACGGATAAATTGCCTTGCAAATTTTCAATCGGTCATTGATAAAGGATACTCGTTGCCTTATCATTTTTTTCATATTAAGAATGGTGATGGATAATTTGCCTCACTATTTTTAATCGGGATTTAATTCTGGATATCGTTGCCGAATTAATGTAAAATCAAATAAGCTTGATAAATACAATCAAGAAAGTTTCAACCATAGACAACATTATTATCTTTACATAAACACGGACATTGTTGCCTGTTTATTCTTTTTCACATAAACACGGACATTTTTGCCTGTTTATTCTTTTATAAAATTACGGACATATCGCCTAATTTTCGTCAAACAATCACGGATATTTACGCCTGATTACCATCACATAAACACGGACATTTTTGCCTGTTTATTTTTTTATAAACACGGACATTTTTGCCTGTTTATTCCTTTATAAATTTCAGATATTAGCGTCAAATATTTCCTTGAGATAATTACGGACACTAGCGCCTAATTGATCTCACACCAACCACGAACAATTTTGCCCGATCTCTCCGTCCAAAACCACGGACAGACCAGCTGACTTTCGTCAAGAGTTCACCAAAGCCACAGCCAGACTACTTGCTTCGAGTCATAGAATTAATAATTAGATTAATATTTTTCTTGAATTTTTCTAGACTAAGATATATGAATTTTAAATATTTTAAATATTTTTAAGTTGAATTAAATAAAATTAAATGTTATTTCCTACTTACAAATAAAACAATCTTTTTATTTTACCACAACAACCTATCCGTTTAAAATTAATGATTAGATTGTGTCGAAGTTACGTAAGTTACATCAACACAATTTCATCATTATAAATGTTAAGTTGAGGACTTAACAGGTGGTAATGCGATAAATCACACACACACTCTCAATTTTGACCGTTCAATACTAATGAAACTCCCGGGGCAAACTGTTCCCATACTGATATCGGATTTGGATCTTCTATGACTTCCATCTTTTTTGATAGTACACAAAATTGAAAATAGTTGTAGTGACAAAGTTAATATACCTTTAGCTGCTGGGTAATAAATATTTATACCCTATATTTATTAGCATGTAAAAATTAACAATATAATATATTTTCTACAATTAATTCGTTACTATTTTATAAACCATTTACAAACGCTAGTCATATTCAGCTTATTCATAAAAAAAAATATTAGACAAACTTTTTTGCGTGGCAGTAGTATCATCATTTGCATAAGTAGTTGTAATTTTAGGACTTCGTGGTGAATTATCATATTTTGGGCTACGTTGATTGTTCATTCTGGTTGAAATTGATGGACTACGTGGTTCATAGTATCCAACATTTATAGGTTTATTTGGCTTTCTGTAATTTTTATATTCATATACATATATGTCTATTGTATATTATGTTTTCAAATTAAAATCAATTAGAAATTAAAAAAATAAAAATGATTTGTAAGAATTTACCTTGGTGAGTTTGGACTTTTTGGTTGATTTCTTAGAGATTGTGAATTTTCTTGAGGATCATAAAGATCAATCGGAGGTGTTCCACAATCATCCCATGATTGTTGTTGGATTTTTGGTGCACGAGGACTATTTGGTGGACTCCGGTTACAAGACATTTTTTTTATTTGTTAGGAAATTTCTTTTTAAAAAAGGATTTTTTAAATATTACATATAATTTCACATCAATCATTAAATTTTTTAATTTTCATTGATTCGAAAATATTCTTTATTTTAAAGATTTATTTTTATTTACTGTTACGCACTTAGTTTTTATTATTATTTTTTTTTTTTTAGATTTTAATATGTTAAGAGAACTTAATCAAAACCATAAATTTTGTGTAAATAAATTCCTTTCATCACTCAATATTTAACTACTAACATAATATAATATATAAAATATGTAAAATCTTAAATAAACAATTCAAATTTTAATTAAAATAAATCGAAATTATTACAGAAATAGGTAAAATATAAGTTAATGAAGTGGAAGGATATTATGGATACAATTTTTTACATAAAAGGGAGATTGTTGAATAAATATAAACATAAATAAAATTAATTGCCTCCGCTAATGATTTGTTTATAATATGTTGAATGTTTAATAATTTATTCAAAGAAGGTTCATTAAAGTTCAATATACTTGAATTAGAATACAAAAAGTAATTTACAAATCCTCTTATTGTGTTGACCTTTCTTCCTGTCATTTTATACAGGATATTGTGAACTTTATGAGGAAAAAAAAACTATTAACACAAAAAGTTTAAATAAATTGCTTCTATATAGTTGAAATAAAAATGTACAAAATTATATACCGGGTGTCCGGACTTCAGAGATAAACCTTGGTTCATTAAGAGCAAAAATTGATGGGGTGGCATTACACTTCTAATGAAATACAAGGCGTTGCAAAAAGCCACATCCGAAGAAGTAGCCTCAGTCACATAATCTTGTATTACTTTGAAAGTAATTTGTGTAGAACAGAAAAATTAAGATTCTTTGTTAGGTAAATCCCAGATCTCTATTTTGTATAATATTAGATTCTAAAGTGGAAATATTGCCTTTATAATTAAAAAACATCTAAAATGAATTTTGAGGTACTTTTTCTAAGACCCTTCCATGACTAAGACATTCTGTTATTACATTTATTACATGTACCACTTTATTATGAATCAAGCTTTTAGAAATTTAAATGAAATTATTGTACTCGTACAAATTTTCCAATTAAATCCGAAAAACGGGGAAAAAACGATATCACTTTGTCGTCAGGCTAGTTTTTTTTATATAACTTTCTTCTCGTTTTACTGATTTTGCTCAAATGCAATCGTGTTAACTATTTATATTCTAAATTTCATTAAAATCAGCGAACACATTTTCAGGTTATCATGTAAACAGACGGTCGGACATGCAAAAATTTCAAAATTTATGATTCTCTGTATACATTAGCTTAGTTAGTGCCTTGAGATGCTTCTCGAACAAAACTAATATACCCTATACCATGGGGTATTATTATTAAAACTGTATTTAATTAATACCGTATTACTAAAATTTATAATATTCATTAATTTCAATTCAAATGTTCTTTTAATGAATATTTATGATACTTATATGAAGAACCAAAAATATGTCTACAAGTAGGGTCTACGTGGAGTGACAATAAAGTTCCATGACAGTTGTTATAAAAATAAAACGAAACAATATTTTTCATGTTTCTCTCTTTCTTTATTCAAAGTAATCTCCTTCCGATTCAATTCATATTTTTACGACGATTCAAATGCGTATTTAAGCTGTGCTACTGATTTCAAAGCCTTTTGAATGGTCTCAATATCATTAAAAAGAATCATTTCAACTTCATTTAAATTTTTCGAACTAATGGAATTCTAACCTTGTAAAACTTCAACATAAAAGTCACCAGTTGACCAGTTGTAATGAAGTTTTTGTGGATGATGCCTTCGCTACTTCGCTATCGAAGAAAACAATTAATACTATCTTGATTTTTGATTTCAATTTCCATGTTTTTTTGGTTTATGGTGTAGCGTTTTTATGCAATTTCCAAATATCGGGTATCTCATTCAAAAGTCTTTGATGTTGATAAACAATTAGCACCATAAACTTTTTTGCATTTTGTACGTTTCTGTGGCTGTTGGTGATAAGTTTTGCGAGAAATTTAATAATAGCACTTTTCAATCCATGATTTTATTTGAACAAACAATTTTTTCAAAATTGAGAAATGTCAACTGATACTGATAAAATTTGGAGGGTTTCTTCAGTAATGTCTAAAGCAAGGGTGTCCAACCTTTTTGATTCCCTGGGCCACATTGGAAGAAGACATGGTGTTTTGGGCCACAAGTATATTACTATGTATAAATCTATATCATAAAATGAATGTGATTCTTGTCATTGGAAGTTGAGAAACTAAAGCGTCAATATCTGGTTCGATTGACGTGGTTGTAATTCTCAGGCAGTTCTCAAGGTGTTCATCCAACATTTTGGTTCTAATTTTATACTTAGTATGTTTCAATCTTCACCTAAGCCATCAGGTGACAAACAACAGAACAGTGTAGCTGAGCAAGCAACGCAAACAGAAAGAGAATTTACTACATAACGAAAGAGCTTTCTGTTCTGGTACTGTTTCTGTTGTTTTGTCACTTGGCAGCTTTAGCACGAAAGCGCGCACAACACATAAATCATTCCTCAGATAAATGGGCATGCTTCAGTTACTTTGAATATTTTGGGGCCGCATTGATACTTGCCTTGGGCCGCGGGTTGGATAGCCTTGGTCTAAGGTTTAATATGACACCTTCCCCAACAACCTCTCGTTACAGAGATATTGCTGAAATACCAGAACTTTATTGGCATTTTGTGTATATACAATATATATATATCTATAGGAAAATAAATGTGTACAATTTTTATTGATTTTTTATTTTCTATTCCGCCATGAAACCAGAATTCATCTTAAATGTAACTTTTTGTTGTATATACACGTTTATATATCGTGAACAATAGTATATAGCTTTAATGCTATACAAATTGCATGAAAGGACATCGGAAAGAAATATTTTTCGCATAATAAAATTCTATAAAAATGTTCCGATCATTGTTAGTTGACCATTTATAACCGAATTCAATCATATGAATTATTATAACATATGTATATATGGTATTTTGTATTAGACAAATTTTTAATTTAAATTAAAAACATAATTATAGGGCATTATTATTGTATTTTGTAATTAGATGACAGAAATCCGCCACAATTCAATTAAGAAAATTAAAACGGAATTTAATATCTTTTATATATATATTTATCGAACCGATCCCTTTACTCTTCTTCACCTAATAAATTTTGTATTTAATAGATTTTATAAGGTTAAGAAGAATTGTTTTTTTTTTTTCTGAGCTAATAATTTTGTTGACCGTAAAAGATAAATGATCATCTTTCTAAATGCTCTTACCTCAATCAGGGATTGTTTTCTGATAATTCCACGTAGATAGTGGCTATAATATGAAATATAATAATAATCAACGAAGAAAATGTAATTAGGCTATATAGAATTTTTTTTTTTTTTTTTTCCTAACTCATTAACTGTCGAGATTAAGAAACGTCGTTCGTTTTTTTTCTTTTATTTAGCTAATATACTTTTGCTGGAAAATCCAAGGGGAAAAATGAATTTCTGAAATCCTGTGAAAGTTCTTCAAAAAAAAAAATAAAAAGAAAATGTTGTACAAAACAAGTATAACCGTAGCTGAATAATATAAATTTTTGTTAGAAAATCGCAAAGAAAATTTAATGAATAAGTGGTTTTTCTTGCAAAATTTTTTTTTTATTTTTCTTTTATTCATATAAAAAAAAAGAAAATAGAAAAACCCTAATACATAAACGTGTTTAAATGTTGTTTTTGCTTTTTATTGATTTCTATACTAAATTAAAAAGCAACAAATCAATCTATGTCAATTAAAATAATTTGCAAGTACACACAAGTATTATTTATATTATTTCTTCAAAAGTTTTAATAGTTTTTAGATGAATTTTCGAATTAAAGTGAATTTATTTTGTTTGATTTCATTTATCGTTCATATTAATTAGTTGGTTTTTTTTATTGTTGCTATAAAGAAAATGGGAAAAACTTCCACTTTTCTTTGCAAATAAAAATATATTTTTTCACATCACATACTTTTAGGGTAATTATATGAATTGAATGAAATAAAATATAATATTATAAAAAGAAGAAGAAAAAAAAAGAAAATCATTAAATAAATTTAAATTCTATTATAGACAATAATTATGCATACGATAATTCGATTAATGTGGCCCCAAAAACCACACAATGTCTCAATAAGCAAGTCTATTAAATTAAGATACAAAGAAATATTATCCTTTTTATACCGAAATTTCGTTATATATTTACTTTTTGTTTATTTATTTTATTATATTAATTTGAAATTCACGAGAAACACTCACTTCAACGCGGGATTTCCACTAAGTTAAAGAAAATACAATCAACAAGTGTAGGGAAAAACTAAAATAAAGTTCAAATACTGATGATGTTGGTTTGTTTCAAATCAATTTTTCTTTTTTTTTGTTTTGATAAAAATATAATATACCCGAACACAGAAAAATATCATAATAAACACCTGAAACGATAGACATTTAGACACGAACTAAAGTTGAAATTTGTTTGCTTTTTTTTGCTTTTGGAGAAGGCTCAACTGGTTCTTCTTATTCATTTAACTTGTTGGGCTTCATAGCATAAAAGAAAATCAAAACACAACAAGAAAAAAAAAAACAATCAAAAATTTTCCAGTGTGCATATATACCTTGAAAACATGCGCACTTTTAACACAAATCTATATCAAAATCTATAACAAAAGAGGTAGTTAAGCTTTTAGCTAAAGCTCAAGTCCTATAACTATATATTTATATGTATGTACGTAGTTGGGTCCTTCCAAAATCTTTTATATATATGTATGTACATATAAAAGCCGTGAAAAGATTTCAATTCTCTCTTGAAAAACCCCATAGAGGTGATTTTTTCGTCAATTTTGTATTAAATTCATGATTTTTTTTGCATTTTATGAAATTTTTCAAAACTTTATAATTTAAAAATCAATTAATTTCTTATTGAATTTGATATTTTATTCTATTATGAATATATCGAAATCGAAAAATTCAAATTATTCAAATTACAAATGGTTTTAATAATTCATTGAAAATTATCCAGACTAAATTTCCATACAAAATTGAAAATAATATATGGTATGCCTGAAATTTTCGAAACTTGTATGGAAATTTTGTCTAGAGAATTTTAAATTAAATTAACTTGATCAAAATTGATAAGGTAAATCAAACTTTTTGATTCCTATGTTTTTGTTGTTAATATAAGGTATTAAAATAAATTAACAATAAATTTTGTTTTTAAATCTAAAATATAGAAAAATTAAAAAAAAAAAAAACACTAAAAAATTATCAATTTCATAGAAAATTTATGAAAAACGAATCTCTCACAATTACATGAATTATATCACTTCATGGCTTTCATTTCAGATGGTTTTGGTCCTTCACAAAATGATTTGCAAGAAAATATTATTAATAATATTGTATTATATATATATATATGGAAATTTTTTTTCGCCTTCTTGAGATTGTGTCTGTTTTACCCTATTTTTGGGGTGATCTAAAAGGCTTTGCGTTTTTTTTTTTTTCCAATTTTGGAAAGCGATATACAAAAGGCAATTTTTGAACAGTCATAAAAATATGTATATTCATATTATTATTTTTACATAGTTTAAAAATTGAATCCAAAAATAAATATTATGTATTCACAATATTGAAAGTTTACAACAAAAGAACGACATAATATCGGAATTGTAACATATTAAGGATAAGTACTATGTCATACATAAAGTTTCTTATTCTTTTAAGTTTTAACCAAAAAAAAAAGAGAATGTTGAAACTGTATGGAGAATAATTGGTTTTAAGCAAAAAAAAAAAAATAAAAAATATATGTCTAGTTCAATATACTATTAAATACCCGAAAAAAGCGACATATATGTCTGCAGGACCATTATACATACTATATATCCTTCCATTTTCATTACAGTAAACTTATATATATTGTATATACATAACTAAGTATATACAATATATAAAGTGAATTAAAAATAATAGGAAAAGTTTTCAAACACAATTTTTGTGTGAACAGGTTTAAAGTTTATGGAATATAGAAAGTTTATTATAATGTAAGTAAATAAGTTTTTTTTTATAATAATAATCCATAATAATAATAATAATTTGTTTGTGTACTCATCGATGTCACAGAATAAAAGATAAATATATTATTTATGTTAATTTATTTTTCTAAGGAAATGTAATGCGATGTGATGTTTTCTCCAATTTTTATCTATTTTTTTGTAAATTTTTAAATTATTCTTAACAATAAAATAGAAAAAATAATCCTTTAAAGAAACGAAAACAAATATACTGCTGAAGCTTTCTTCCTATGGAATACAAAATTTTGTAAAACAAATTATTGTTGTTTTTAATTATCCTTAATTATTCTTTTCGATTAGAACTTATATTGATTGGTAAATTGTGTGAATTGTTATTCGTCATTTTTTATATTATCCTTTATTCGGTCCTCATTACATTTATTATACAAAATTTCATATATGTACATTTTCTTAAAAACTACCGCTAAATATCATCTTACGACCATTCGTCGATATCATATCTTAATCTTTATAGGGATGTAATCCTATTCCATAATCAATTAAGTCTAATAAAACAATGAGTTATCGTGAATATAAAGTTTTGACACCGGCAGACAGTCTGACTGATGGATATTTTTATGCCCAATAGTAGGTAATACCAGAGGGTATATTAGTTTTCTCACCCCATTTGTAACACATCGAAATAATCGTCGTAGAAAGGTTTTAAGGGTATGGTTGTGTCGGGATTTAAAAGTTATATCGATTTATGTATGTCCGTCCGTCCGTCCGTATACAAGATAACTCAAAAACGCGTTATCCGATTTTGATGAAATTTACAATGTGAGTTGCTTATTCCTTAACTTGACCAGAAAGTTTTGTCGTTTTTTTGTTTATGGTTTTTCGGATTTAATTGGAAAATTTGTTAATGAATTTTGTTCATACAGTTTTTTTTTATGTACTTTAAAACCTAATACACCGATTTGAATAAAATTTGCGGTTTAGACTCATGCTATCAGGATCTATGTTACTTACAAATTAGAAGAAAGTTTAAAAAGAGGAAACAAAGTTATGAAGAAAAAACCTTGAAATAATGTTAGTTTTGACAATTTTTCTGTCCTAGAAATGGGAAATGGGAAATGCCATAGGGCATCAAAAAATCGGCTATAGACAGAATTTCAGTTACTATATGTCTTTCATTCAAAACATGTTCTTCGGACTTAAGGGTGCCCAAAATGTGACAATCCATCACCATCTCGTGATCGTAATTTTACATTTGCCACAAAGCTTTATTCGTATTCATGAGAAGAAAACAATAAATGAAGAAAACTTTGAAGGATTCTTCGTTTTTAAAATATTAGAACTTTAAAAATTTTCTACTCGTATATAAAGAAAAAAAAAAAACAAATCAATAATAATAATTCTTATATAATCTGACAAATTTCCTTAAAGTTTTTTTCTTTTTTTCTTCAATTTTCAAATAGTATAAAAGGCTAGATATGTATTTTTTGGGATAAGCTTTTCAATCTGAATTATTATACATACGTATAAAGTCCTGAAAGTCTTTAGAAATACATGTATGTATATGTATATGAAACTTTATAAGTTTAATATTAAAAACTTTTCTATGACCGAAGGGCATTTGGATAATTGAAAGTTTTTAGAGACGATCGGATTGATATAAAATTTATATTTTCCCAGAACTAAAATACATATAATATAAATAAAAATATAGAAACTTAAAATCGGGACATAACCGATTTTTTGATGCCCTACTCGTATAGTTAACAAGTCTATAGTTCAATTAATTAACTCTATTATACTTGTATAGCGTGATTCATTCTTTACTTTTTTTAAAAATAAAAATAAAACACTTAGAATTGAATGCAAATATCAAATCTTTATTATCAACTTTAAGCACATAGTATGGCAATTAATGTTTGAAAATAATTTCCTTCAAATGTTGGCCGGCACTACGTTTCAGCTCGGCCAGTCTGGCGGTCCAATTTTCGATCACTCTCTCAAGCATTTCGACCGGAATCTCATGAATGACACGTGTAATGTTCACTTCCAATGCTTCAATTGTCACTGGTTTATCGGCAAAGACTTTTGACTTTACATAGCCCCAAAGAAAAATGTCCAAAGGTGTGATATCGCACGATCTTGGTGGCCAATTCACTGGGCCAAAACGTGAAATTAATTGCTCACCGAAATGATTTTGCAATAAATCCATTGTAACACGGGCTGTATGGCTCGTAGCACCGTCTTGTTGAAACCAAATATTGTCGAGACCACGGGCTTCAATTTCAGGTACCAAAAAGTCCGTTATCGTGGCACGATAGCGCTCACCATTGACGATAACGTGGCCGCTGGCCGCATTTTTGAAGAAATACGGACCGATGATGCCCCCGGCCCATAAACCACACCAAACTGTTGTTTTCAATGGATGTAATGGTAACTCTTGAAACTCTTGTGGATGCTCATCATCCCAAATACGGCAATTTTGCTTATTAACGTAGCCATTAAGCCAGAAATGAACCTCATCACTGAACAAAATTTGGCTTGAAAATTCCGGATTTTCTTCGATGCGTTCAAGCGCCTATTCGTAAACGTTGCTCAGATGTAAGTCTTGACATGATGAATTGCCATACAATACTGAACAAAAATGACAAATCAGAAAGCGATATAAGAATTTTTCAAGTACTACCTATATATCTGAAAAACTAAGCATAAAAAGACGAGAACTTTTATGGACAGGATTATTTTTTCTACAAATATTTCTTTCTACAAATATTTCTTTCTGGATCAATTTTAACGACATACGACATTTAACATTTATGTAAACAAAGTAATTTATTTAAAGGGAATTGCTACATACATTTTTCAATTAAATTAAAAAAACGTAAAAAAAGATAAAAAATTACAAAATTGTGTCCTTTGGTTTTATTTTCTAATTTCGTTTTCGGCTGATTTTAGTGAAATACAATGTCAAATGGAGTTAAGAAATAATCAATCCTCATTGCAAATTTCATTAAAATGGGACGATGCATTTTTGAATTATTTTGTACATGGACGAATGGACGGATATGCATAAATCGATGTAACTTTTAAATTTCTACACATCTATAACCTAAAAACGGTTCACCGAGGATGATTTCTATGTAGTGAGAAAACTAATATACCAACTGGTAGTATCTACCATAGGGCACTAAAATACACCTTCTATAAAATTCCAATATATATATAAATAACATATCGTTTATTTATTTTCCAAGATATTTTACAATGAATCTGAAGAGAAAAAAGGAGATTTTCATTAAATTTTCATATTTTCTATATTCAATATGGATTCCGCACCAATATAATAAAAGAAAAATCAATTTTTGAGTAATAATTTTATTTAAAAAAAATTTTTTTTCTTTCTGTAAAAATATAATCTATTGTAAAAGATTATATATATATATATATATGAGAATATATAGCATATTTATGAAAATATTTTAAATACTATATTTACAAATTTTACAACAACAACAAAAAAAACCCTATAAGGGTTATTATAATATATAAATCTAATAAAAACATATTTAATTCTAGATTTTGACTCTATATTTTACATTAAACTAACACGCTTTTTCAATTCCATCAATTCGTTGAATACCTTTTCGGGTAAATCACTACCGATTTGATTCTCGAAATATTTGGCAATCTCTTCGACTTCTTTGGTCCAAAATGTTTTTGATAATGAGAAGAGTTCTTTCATATCGATATTTAAATGATCTAATGAGAAACCATCATCAGATGGAATACGGCCAATAACAGCCTGTTTATAGCATTCTTCACCATTCACTCTTTTCAATACCCATTCCAAGACACGAATATTTTCACCATATCCAGGCCAGAGGAATTTACCTTCGGAACTTTTTCTAAACCAATTTACATGGAATATTTTTGGTACTTGTCCACGTTGTTCCATACTTAACCAATGTTTTAAATAATCACCAAAATTATAACCGAAAAATGGTCTCATTGCAAATGGATCGTGCATAATAATTTTGCCTTTATGTTCGGCGGCTGCTGTTGCTTCGCTACGCATTGCTGCACCAATAAAAACACCATGACTCCATGAGTTGGCTTCATAAATTAAAGGAACACCCTCTGGACGACGGCCACCAAATAAAATAGCACTTATTGGAACACCCTTTGGATCTTCCCAAGCTGGATCAATAATTGGACATTGTGAAGCTGGTGTACAAAATCTTGAATTTGGATGTGCTGCTGGTGTTTTTGAAACGCCCATCTCCCATGGATTTCCCAACCAATCAGTAATTTTAACATTTGGTTCCAAACTACTTTCCATACCTTCCCAATATACTCCACCATCCGATGTGTATGCAACATTTGTGAATAATGTATTTTTAAATATTGTTTGCATTGCGATTGGATTTGTTTCATTCGATGTTCCTGGTGCAACACCAAAGAAACCATTTTCTGGATTTATTGCTCTTAAAATTCCTTCAGAATCAAATTTCATCCAAGCGATATCGTCACCAACACACTCAACTTTGTATTCTGGGAAAGCCGGTGTTAACATAGCTAAATTTGTTTTACCACATGCTGATGGAAAAGCAGCTGTAATATATTTCTTATCACCTTTTGGATTAGTGATTCCCAAGATTAACATATGTTCAGCTAACCATCCTTCACGTTTTGCAATTGTACTTCCTATTCTTAAAGCAAAACATTTCTTTCCTAAAAGTGAATTTCCACCATAACCGGAACCATATGATACAATCAAATTATCACTGGGTTTATGTAAAATTATGGTTCTTTCCGGATCGCATGGCCATGATGGTTTTTCTACTATACCATTCGCTGGTGTACCAACCGAATGAAGACATTTTACGAATTCGTCATGTTTCTTTAGCTCATCTAAAACAGCTGTACCCATTCTTGCCATTATTTTCATTGAAGCAACAACATATGCTGAATCTGTTATTTCAACGCCTATTTTTGAAAGTGGAGATCCCACTGGACCCATAGAAAATGGAACAATATACATAGTTCGACCTTTCATACATCCTGGAAAACGCTCCTCAATGGCTTTAGTCATATCTGCTGGTGATATCCAATTCCCAAGAGTACCTTGGACACCTTCTTTATGATTTGGAACAGTTTCTTCTTTGTGTTCGGTACAGATGAAAGTTTTTGATTCAACACGGGCAACATCAGCTGGATTTGTACGAGCTAACCAACAATTATCATATTTAGGCAATGAAATTATAGTTCCAAGCTCGGTTAACATTTTCAATAGCATTTTATTTTCGACATCACTGCCATCACAAATATGAATTTGTTCTGGTTGACAAAGTACAATCGATTCTTCAACAAACGCTCGAGTTTTAGGCGATAGATTAGCAACATCACCAAAAGATACATTAATACCTCGAATATGATTGTACAAGCCTAAATTTGCTTGACCAGATTGGGATTTAGTTCGTTGATTAGCAACTTGTGCTGATCTGGAATTGAAATCAAATTATATATTAAATTAAAATTTTGCACAATTAAAAGACGCATTTAACTTCTTTAAAAGAAAATTTTAAAAATAAAATTTTTTAAAATACTTACAAATTTGTGGTTTTTTCAATAAATTCTGGCATTTTATCAAAACAATTATATTCTCTTTTTTATACAAAAAAATTCAAATTCAAAAATAGATTTTCTCGGAAAATTATTAAATTTAGCAAAAAAGCAAGTTGAATTTATTTAACTCACAATAAATTCAAATACACATTTATTATAATTTTAATTTCTCCACTATAATAATAATAAGTTCATTTCTTCGCGGACACCTTTTTTCAAAACAATTTTTTTTTTCTTAAAGAAATTTAATAAACTTGTTTCACTGATATTATTCCTCAATCACTTACTTTGACTGAATCAACTGGACTGTGTCGAAGAGATCGAATTGTTTGGCTTATATATACCATACGAATCCCAGCACAAAACAACACAAACTTTGATCAGCTTATCACTTAAAGCTTCGCGATTGGCTATCTGTGGGGGCTCGATCATATTTTCTATGAACACATATGAATATTTTTTTTTTTTTTGAAAATCTAAAATATTTCGATTTTTCTATTCTTTCTAGTATGTACTATAATCATATGATGAAATAAAATGAAAAGTCTAATTCGAAACACGCTTGACACGTGTTAAACGAATATTATTATTACGCATGTATGAAAAGCTCATAGATAAAACGTAAATAAAATTGGTTTTATAATTTTTGGACTGTTTTATCCTTTCCAGAATTTTAATCATTCCCAAAACGTTCTTCAGTTATTCGATTAAAAATCTGGATAAGTTATGCTATAAAAGTCATATATCACGTATATTGATTGATATATCGAAGTAACGTTTGGATGGGAATTTCAATTCTATGTCTGAATTAAGAATTCCACGGCATGAAAATCTGCTAGCACGAAAATGATAAACTAAATATCAAACCTACAAAATATAAAAAATGCCAATAAAATTATGATTCCGACTCGACCCAGCAATCAAATCCAAGTAGATTTGATGTAGATTTAGTTACTATGTGACTATAGTTGTATTATTATGATATAAAGTCACAGTGTCAATTAGCAACTGCAGGTCGAGTCCAGCAAATCCAATTTGAACTTGAGTTGCTTGGTGTTCAGTCATTGCCATGACCTGGATTCAACTTGGACTGTCTATAAGAGGAAATAATAAAACTATCTGAATCTGAAAAAATTTCATTTCTTCTTCTTATCTCGCAAATAAATCCTAAATTGCAAGTTCAAGAACTGCAGGTCTTTCTAAGGGAGTTAAATTAGCAAAATTGACGATAAGAAATCATCATAGTTTCTGTTTATTCTTCAA
This sequence comes from Xylophagus ater, assembly GCA_963422695.1. Taxonomy (NCBI): domain Eukaryota; kingdom Metazoa; phylum Arthropoda; class Insecta; order Diptera; family Xylophagidae; genus Xylophagus; species Xylophagus ater. The sequence continues at coordinate 41,919,562 of OY730478.1, forward strand.
TAAAACAATAATAATTATTTTTTTAAAAAAATTTTATTTTAATTGGAATAAACGGAAATAAATTGTTCTATATCATTTATGAAAAATCACACAGCTGATAACAAACTTAATGTAAATCTTAATGTGAAGGTTTTGGACAGACTTTGGATTTTATTTGGACTAAGTCCCCGCGTCGATAAGTACATAAAAAAAACAAAAAAAAGTAAAGTGATTATTTAAAAAGTTTTCTAAAGAAAACCGTAACCAGTTAATTCCAATTGATTTGATAAACAAAAATGTTACTGTGTTATTTTTTTAATTAAAAAATTCAGGAATTATTTTCGTCGTCATTTTAATGAAAATTTGGTTTTTTTGCTTAACAAAGAATTATTTCTCATATTTTTGATAAAAATGTTTACAAAAAACGCTTAAAGAAAAACATGAATACGAAAAACTTCACCGAATTCGGTTATTTTCTTTTTTTTTTTTTACATATTATTTACACGATTCTTAAAACTATTTAATTCATTAACAACTTCTTGAGGTAGATTATCACCGACTTGAGTATGAAAATAGTTTTCGATGTCTTTCACTTCTTGGAGCCAAAAATCTTTTGGTAATGAAAATAATTCATTAAAATCAATACCACCTTTCATACCTTCCAAACGGATTGCATCAGGACTAGGTATCCGTCCGATTGCTGTCTCTTGATAACAATTTTCCCCATCAATTCTTCGAAGAATCCAATCAAGAACACGAATATTTTCACCGTAACCAGGCCAAAGGAATTTACCTTCGGAACTTTTTCTAAACCAATTTACATGGAATATTTTTGGTACTTGTCCACGTTGTTCCATACTTAACCAATGTCTTAAATAATCACCAAAATTATAACCGAAAAATGGTCTCATCGCAAATGGATCGTGCATAATAATTTTGCCTTTATGTTCGGCTGCTGCTGTTGCTTCGCTACGCATTGCTGCACCAATGAAAACACCATGATGCCAAGAATTAGCTTCATAAACTAGTGGAACACCTTTGGGTCTACGACCTCCAAATAGAATAGCACTTATTGGAACACCTTTTGGATCTTCCCACGCTGGATCAATAATTGGACATTGTGAAGCTGGTGTACAAAATCTTGAATTTGGATGTGCTGCTGGTGTTTTTGAAACCCCATTAACCCAGGGCTTTCCTAACCAATCAGTAATTTTAATATTAGGTTCTAAACTACTTTCCATACCCTCCCAATAAACTCCACCATCTGAGGTATTTGCAACATTTGTGAATAACGTATTTCTAAAGATCGTTTTCATAGCATTAGGATTTGTTTCATTCGATGTTCCTGGTGCAACACCAAAAAATCCATATTCAGGATTGATTGCCCTTAGTTGACCCTGAGAATCAAATTTCATCCAAGCGATATCATCACCAATGCATTCAACTTTATATCTAGGAAGAGATGGTGTTAACATTGCAAGATTTGTTTTTCCACAGGCAGAGGGAAAAGCAGCAGCGATGTATTTCTTTTCACCTTTGGGATTTGTAATTCCCAAGATTAGCATATGTTCAGCTAACCATCCTTCTCGTTTTGCAATTGTACTTCCTATTCTTAATGCGAAACATTTCTTCCCCAAAAGAGAATTACCACCGTAACCAGATCCATACGAAACTATGAGATTTTCTTCTGGTTTATGAAGTATAATAGTACGTTCTGGATCACATGGCCATGATTTCATTTCCACATTACCATTTGCTGGCACACCAACTGAGTGTAAGCACTGAACAAATTCTTCATTCTTTTGAAGTAGTTCCATAATTGTAGAACCCATTCGTGTCATAATACGCATCGATTCTACAACATATGGTGAATCAGTTATTTCTATGCCAATTTTAGATAAAGGTGATCCTATGGGACCCATTGAAAATGGTATAACGTACATAGTTCGACCTTTCATACATCCTGGAAAACGTTCGTTAATAGCTTTCGTCATATTTTCTGGAGATATCCAATTCCCTAAGGTTCCTTTTACATTTTCTTTCACTATTGGAATGGTGTCCTCTTTTTTTTCTGTACAAATAAATGTTTTCGATTCAACACGAGCAACATCAGCTGGATTTGTACGTGCCAACCAACAATTTTCATATTTTGATAGATTTTGTATAGTATTTTGCTCTTGTAGCAATTTAAGAAGCATTTGATGTTCTCGTTCACTTCCATCACAAATATGAATCTTTTCCGGTTGACAAATTGCTGCAGATTTTTCAACAAAATAACGAACTTTTGGTGTTAGTTTTTTAATATCATCATTGAATGTGGATAACTTTCGTAACTGATGTACTGTTAGACCAAGTCGTTTATAGCCTATTGGAAATCTAATTAAAACAAAAAAATAATATTTAAAATTAAATAATTTTTTTTCAAGTTTAATTTTATATTTTCTGATAAAACACGAAACACAACTAACATACGACCTTTAAATATGAATTTTAAATATAATTAATTAAGAATTATTTTGAGAAAGTCCAAGAATTTCATATTTATGAAAACTTTTATGACAGAATGATTTTTTAAAAATAAACAAAACAATATATTTTGGGTATATTTTATTTGAAATTATGTTATTTTAAAATGTCATTTAAATTTCAGTTGTAGAACGTGTTTCTAACAAAAGTTGTCCATAAACATAAGACGAGAGAAGCACAAATACACTTTTATTTTAAGGGGGGATCCCTAATTGATGAAGAAACAAAAATCAACTTGCTTTTTTTATAATTTAATACCTTTTAATATAGTACCTATTAGATTCCCATTACATCTAGCTAGATCAAACAACTAGATGGTAGTCTCTAAGAAATCTAGTCGACAAGTTTCTAGTCCCACTTCTAACTAGATGATATAAAGCCTGGTCTAGGATATCTAGTGAAAATAACCAGATATTGTTTTTATATTTAAATGCTAGAGATACGGTGAGAGCATATTGTAATAACTATTTTCTAGTAATTTTCATCAACTGGATAACATAGCGGTAGTACCTAGTTTCTGACAAAATTGTCATCATTTTACGTTTTCTCTCGTATATGAAAATATGCCACAACTTTCATACAAAATCATCTTCAGTTATGAAGCACATTTCAAATTAAAAAGAAGCTATAATAAATAAAATTACACTGCATAAATTATTTATATTATTATTATCAGTTTATAAACAGTGTTGATAGGTCGAAGAATACATGAAAAGTAAATGGGAATGAAGCTTATTACTATTATCAAATCAAGCTATTAAATGTAAATCTAGCTAGAACTGTCGTTTCCTGTTTAACCTGCCAGAAACTAGTGTCAATCTAGTTTATTGCCAATAGATCAAGTCCTGAAGCTAACTAGAATCAAAAAGCATACAATAAAGAGAGTTTTTAAATTGGGTTTTGATTTGGGCACGTCTTCAGAAGCCCGCTTATTAATAGTATTTGTTAAAATGATTCTGTGTGATATGAAAATACATGTATTTACAGGCTTTCTTATAAATACTATTAAAAAGGAGGAGCCCTTTGTAGCGCTGTAATCGTACCAAAAGTTTATACACAAAAAATTTCATGCTAGAATGAAAATTTAAAATCTAGCCAATTTAGATAGTAAAAGCAATTCTTAAAAATCACCTTATCTTCAGCGTTGGATACTTGGGATTGACCCCTTAAAAATATATTTGATTTCATACATTTTGTCGTAATTTTTAAGCTCATAATGCATATCGATTCAGTTTTAAAATGAAATTATGATGTAAAATTTCATCATAAATATATATTTTTTTTTTATAACAGAGATAGTAAAATAAGTCGTGTTTCTTTAAGAAAATTTATTTTATAGGCGAGAACGAGTAGACAGATTTTCTGGTATAAGTTTGAACTAGTTTTTATCGGACTTTGGACATTATTATAATATACATATGGGTAGTATGAATATAATGAATATAATAAATGTATGCAATATGTACTGTTAGTAGCATATGTAGTGAAAGTAATTGAACAAAAAATATATTGAAAATTCTATAATAAACCAGAATTGGAATTATTTAGCCTTGATTTAAGACAATATCCCTTATACCATATGTCTGTGGATATTAATAGAGGGAAATATGTTTCTGGTGAAATATTTGTAAATTAAAAATAAATTTCAACGAATTCGCAGTCGGTAGTCAGTAACCTTTTCGAAATTGAAATTTTTATCAAAAAGAATTATCAAAACTTATAATATTAAAAATATTTCTTAAGAACATTTTCTTAATGTTTTCCAAACGCAAAAATGAAAAAAAAAAACAATATATTACATTTTATATTAACATAGCTAGTTACTAAGCGAAATAAAATAATATTTTTATAGCTATTTTATTACTAGCATCTTATCAGAAAAATATTGTTTTGTTTTGATATTCGGAGGCGCGAACTGGTTTTTTTTTTGACCACGCCACTCTATCTCCACACATAATCAGCAATACTTTTATAGCCGAGTTTCAAACAACAATAACAAAAAGCTATATTTATGTTACGCTACTACAAAATGTTGTTCTGGAACTGTGTTATCACTTATTACTTTCTTTTCTTCAAAAATATACGTAATTCATTCAATTTAAAAAGGGATTTTTTTATACCAAATTTGAACAAAATTGTATCAACCATTCTCTAGTTACTAGTTACTAACAAAGGGAACAGACATTGGCTACGTTTACACCGACAAATTTTTAGGTCACCTAACTAAAAGTTAGGTTTGGGTCAGACGTGTTTACACCGTACTAGACCTAAGTCTAAAACAACGTCATATGTGAACATTTATAGAACTTAGATATCAAGAAATCCGCTGTTATCTGTCAAAAGTTCTTAAGTCGATTTAAATTTAAGGTAAGTCTGCAATTTAAGTGACCTAACCTAAGTTATTTTGGGCGTGTTTACACCGTCATATTTAGGTCGACCTAAGCACTTAAGTCTCTTTTTAAGTCTCGGTGTAAGCGTAGCCATTATTGATAAAATAGTCAATTCGTATTCGGCAGACCTTAAAACATGCATTTTCGTTACAAACCCTATGGTCGAATTTTTGTATGAATATAAGAGGTTAAGTCTACCTAGTTATATCTGGATTGTCAAACTATATGCGCAGTTGTTGTTATTGTAGGTAAATTTGAAGAAAATGTTTATCCATATATCGGTTTTTAATGAAATTCAACGTGATATCATGTATTCATATATCAAACGTACATAATAAATTTAAATGAAATTTCTGTACAATTTTTCAAATTAAATTCGAAAAGAAACAACAAATCTTTGTAGTCATGCTGGTTTTTTTTTTTTTCTTGATAACTTTGTTCACTCTTTTACCGATTTTGCACTCAGATCCAATTTATGTTAAGGAATTACCAAATTTAAATTATATTGTACTAACGGACATGGAGAAAATCCAAATAACTTTACCTTGAAACACCGTTCTCCAATGATAATTTCTTTGCGTTACAAATGTATTGACAACAAAATTACTCTATTGATACCCTCCCATAAGGTATTCAAAGGTATCAGCTATAGCGAATTCAATGTACACACATGTATAAAATAAATATAAGGGAAATATGAAGCATAAAAACATATGTATACAATATAATATAAATATTTATAATTTTGATGAAATTTTTAAACTAAATGACGTTGAAATTATATTATATTTATTGATTTACGCAAACGTTTTGTTATTAATTAACGGGAATTGCAATAAATTGCTTAAAATTGCAGTTCAAAAACACATTCATATATAAACAAAGTCAATGGAAAATAACAAAACAGCTGTAAAAACAGCCTGAAATTCTTCGATATAAAAATAAACCAGTACGAATTTCATCACACAGACGTTAAAAATGCTATTGAAAAAAAAAGCGTTATTGTGATCATATGGGAGATCGGAGGCTCGACTAATTCTTGCATTTTATTGGTTAATAAACTAATATTCAAAAGGTGTTTATTAAAGTATTTAATAATAATATTTATGTACTATTATGATATTTCACAAAATATGTTGTCAACTGAATTTTTTTTTTAAATAACGACATTTTCGAATTAATGACTTTAACCTCTCTTCCTTTCTATCTTTCACTTACATATCTCTCTCTCTCTCTCTATCTGTTTGTCGTTTAGATTGCGTTAAATAAATAGTTTGTCGTCGTTGTTTTACTTGTTTAAATTTAATGATAAAATATCAAACAACAATGTGACGAATATTGATAATATTCTATCAACATCGTCAAGGTGATCTTCAGTGTGATTCTTGGACTGTTTGATTGTATTCTTGCAAAAAAAAAAATGTATTAAATAAAATACACATCGACGTGCCTATTTTGGGAAATGATTATATTTTTCGAATTTTCTATATCCTATTTTTAATTTTCCATTTTAAGAATAAGTAGTTGTCGTTTTCCAACTTGTTAGTCGTTAAAATAATTTTCCAAATATTTTTTTTGCAACTTTTTAAAAATAATAATAATTTGTTCTAATTAAAATTGTTGTAAAATCAATTTGATTAGATTTGTTAACTTGTTTATTCCAAAAAATTTAATTCCCAGATTATACAGAAAAAAAGGGGGTCTTTCGACTTTTATATTTCTGTGATATTTTTAGAAACTTTAACCGAATTTATGGGCAATTCATTCAACTATATTATCACGTATATATGCAGAAGCCAAAGTTGAGATTTTATCGTAATTTCGTTTTAGATATAAAGGGTGACTCATTTAGAGGTACTCTCTTTTGTCTATAGATTTTTTGACGGATGATGCGTTAAGTCGTGTTAACCTGTAATGGTATTTTTGTTCAGTATTGTTTGTTGGAAAGACTTACAACCGCATATCGTCTCCAAATTGTGAAGTTGTGAGCTTAATGAATTTTGTTTAGCGATGAGGCTCATTTCTGGCTAAATGGATACGTCAATAGGCAAAAATATCGTATTTAGGCTGATGAACAAGACGAAGAGTATCAAGAGCTACCGTTACATCCAGAGAAATGCACGGTTTAGTGTGGTTTATGGGCTGATGCAATCATCGGCCCATATTTGTTCAAAAATCAGAATGACTGTCAAAATAAAAATGAATCACCCATTACAAATGTTTATAATTTGTAGCACATCACGTTCAGAATTGATTTTTTTGCGTTCATATTACGCTATTTTGTCGCCATTTTATTTCTTTCGCATACATTATTGTGTCAAATTCTATTCGAAGCCCAAAATTTTCCATATAAAATGCAAGCAAATGTAGCCGGTAACAATAAAGAGATCAAAATTTATAAGAGGAAAGTATTCTTAAAATCTACAAAAAACGGTGAATTTTTCACCATTTCACTCGATCAAACCCAAGTAACACACTTACAGTAGATCTTAGCTACTCTTATATGTATAGGGTTTTTTTTTTTAAAAGCGTGATAGAACTTCCGATAGGAATAACTGTCAATCCGAGCTGTCATTCTCATAGCTCTTTTGGTATTTATGTTCAATATAGACTGACAAATAGTCATAAATAGACTCACGAGGAACGATCAAGAATTATCCAAATTTACTTTGAAAATCTTATAGACTTTTTTTTATTACAAAACTGCGTTCAGTGACGAGGCTCATTTTCGAATTAATAAGCAAAATTGTAACTCCTAGAGACCCAATTATACACAGAAAAATGCTGTTTACACGCTGGTGGTCTCATTAGTCCTTATTTCTTTTAAAATGATTGCGTTACAGTGAATCAGATCGTTACCAAATGGATATTTGTTCGAAAAAATTGATGACCTTGATCATGCCGAGATGTGGTTTCAACTAGATGGCGCCACGTGCCATACAGCTACACAACCCAACGATTTATTGAAATCACGATTAATTACTATAAATTGATTTCCGGTGTGATCTGACATCTCTATTTCTCATGCGCTTACGTGATACACCAGTAACAATTGTACAACATTGTTTTTATTATTCGTGACCTACGGCCGACATTGTTAGAAAAAGTGACCCGAAGTTAGACTGACAGAATGCGCCCTATGCCCAAAATTATTTTTAAATATTAATGCCATGAATTGGTCTTTCGAATAAAAAAAGATTTTTTATTAAAAGTTAACTTTTTGTGTTATTTTTTTGAATTTAAAATGCATGACCCTTATTAAAGAATCACCATACATATATGCCTATATATATTTAGATATTGATGATAAGCCTAATAAATGCATCGAACATGCTAATTGGCAGCCGCAAATGGTGTCCCGTCAATCAAATTTGAACGTCACTTGCGTGCATGCCTAGAGTTCAGCTCCGCATATATACAATAGTATATATTGAGTAATTACATAAATAAGATAGAACAAGAAATTCGATATAAATTGATTTAATACAAGTAATAAATATTTAGATTCGATGACGTACAAGTTAATAATTAAAATTTTGTAAACATATTTATCAAGAAAAATTATTAACAAAAAAAATAATACTATTTTGTAATACGTGACTTTTTTCTCAATAACCATAAAATTTAGATTTCAATAAAATGCAGAAAAAAATTCTAAAATTTTTGTTTGTGTCTTTTTTCACTTTACCGACAAAACGAATGTTTTCTTACATTCGTGCGAAAACCTTACTTTTTTCTAGAAGGAGTGGAAGGAAAGATTAAAATAAGTGCAAAATCAGTTTCATCAAAAATAATTAGCTTCATGCCTGTCCGTCCGTCCGTTCGATTCTTCAAACCGTTTATAAAATCTAAACGGCTGGTCCGATTTTAATGAAACTTTCACAGTTTAAGGTAAGTATGCAGTTAGTATTCAAGTGAACTTTCCCATACAAATTTGACGTTCCACGAAACCCAAACGGAAAATTTCGTTCATAAATTGGTTTTGCCAGTATGCAGTTGACCAGCGAAATTTCAATTCAGAAAAATAGAATGTATCGCAATGTTTTACTAATCTAGATTAAAAAGTAATCGACAGTATAAAACCGATTGAATTTTTCGTCAGAGTTTGACTATGACAACACTTTGTTTTGTATTCTTCACGGAAGCCAACCTACTGGACCGGACGAATACGAGATGAGAGTAGTGAACAGGGGTAGTGGCGAATTGGGGAAGGATAGCCAGAAGAGCGGATTGATGTGGGAGCTGAACTGGTTTTAAAACGAGAGCGCAGTGAGGCATTCAATGATATTGTCGGTAAAGTTCCACAGCGGTCAGGCCGGAATAGAGAAAAGTATAAATTCACTGCTATGGTTTGCTTTGCTCATTTTTGTAAATAATTTTATTGATAAAAGCTGGAGTTAAAGTTCTACGATTTATGTATTTAATTATCTTTTAAATGTTATGTCTTATTATGATTTAGTTCGTAAAGCGTATTTCTAATATTTCCTAAGATTAAATAACGGAAAACTTTGAATTTTCTAAGAAGAAAGCTCACAATTTCTTGCGGTCTTATGGAAATATCACGCCATCTAGTTTTAGGTGAAATTTATTTAAAAAGCTCATATAATTAGCATTATTTACACAACATAATATTCTAGAGATAGCTTTCAGATTTTGAGTTCCTGTCGGAAATTGAATTACATTGCATTGGGAAATAACCGCATTCGCATCAAGTGAACAGTTGAAAAATTGAGCTATAAAGCTTAATATATGTACAGATATGACAGAAAACAAAATAAATGCATTAACAACTTAACTTCTGATGAAAGAACGCGTTTTTTTGCATCTCATGCCTTTTTTTCTTGATTTGTTTTAACATATTCTCCATTAATTCAAATTGATTTCTAATTATTTATTTATATAGCTTCCTACTACAGGTTTCTTTTTGTTTTAATTTACATATTTATAAAATAATAAATATAATAAAAACATATATTAACTGAAAATCGGTCTATACCCGATTTTTTGATGCCCTATGGCAGAGATGGGACCAAAAACAACCATAGCTAATAATATTTCAAAGCTTTTTTTCTTTGTTAACTTTGTTTCGCCTTTTTCAAATTTCCTCTAATTCGCAGGCATCCTAGGGCCTAATAACATAAATGTATTCTGCAAATTGTATTCAAATCGGTGTATTAGTTTTTAAAGTACATCAAAAAAAAACTTTACGAACAGGCTTATTTCTAGGATTATTTCTTTCTCCACTATCATTGGATCTACTTTAGTGAAATTTAACATGGTATCGTCTATTTACGTGTTTAACCAATGTAATTAATTTAAACAAATCAAATGATTGGATTTAGTTGTTTTTAAACACCCAGTGTAAAACTATATAATAATTGTCTTTGGATACGCTGTTTGGCATAATATTCGCGCATTTATTTATCCCAATCGACTGATTTTAAAATAAAGTATGTATTGTAAAAATAGATATATATTTTATATTCACACTTTAACTTATACCATGTTTCCATCTCCTTCAAATCTCGAGATTTTGCTAGATTTCGCCAAATCTACTAGATTTCCCATACAAATAGAGGATTTCAAAATCTCGAGATTTCAATGAGATTTCGTTGAAATCTCCTTCAAAATCTCTTAAAATTTTTGTTTCAACCCTGTAAACTTATTCCGCGCTATTCAGCCTGTATAAAAATTGGCAAATGGAGGACCCTTTTCAATAATTTGAATTGCGCGCCTTTTTCCTGTATTTGAATGGTTTTTTTTTTTGTAATATTTTAACAAACATGAATTTTGTCTCCTTTGACACAAAAATATATATAAATTTTTTCAATATGCTCTAAAAGAATTATTTTTTGGAATATTTCCATTCAAAATTCATTTTTTTTTCTAGTTTTCAAAATTGGAAACATCAAAGGAAATCTCGCAGGGAGATGGAAACACTTTGAAATCTCTTTCTCGAAATCACGAGAGGGAGATGGAAACATGGTATTAGTGGAATTGTTAAGCTAACTTGTCACTAATTTCAAAATGATTCTGTTTTATTTGATAATTAAACAATTTTCTTATGTAAACCCAGTGGCTATTGGAAAATTCCTCTCGAATGATAAAAATAATTTTGAAAATTCCTGTAATCTGAACTACTTTTCAGCAAATATTGAAAACTTTAATCTTAAACTATTCTTGTTCAAATTTTGAAATCTTAAGGTATTTTTATACAAATTTTACAGCTGATCAAAGTTGCAAATTCACTTAAGGATTTCCGCGACTGGCGTCTTTACCTTATAATTGAATCTTACCTGCGATTTGTTATTATTTTAAATTCTTTTAACTATAATTAATTTTTATGCAGGTACTACCATGTGAGTTCGTTATTCCTTAACTCGATTTTGTATTACATTTCAGAAAATTTGGCCATGGGGAAGCGAAGTTATAAAGCAAAAACAAGGGTGACTAGAAAGTTTTGTCGTTTTTTTAATGGCTTTACAGATTTCATTGGAAAAGTTGTATACCAATTTTATTAAAATTATTTCCATACATTGACTACATAAATAGGCGATATTGTGCTAAATTTCACTACAATCGATACAAGGATGATGGGGAAAAAATAGTCGTAGGGGAAAAAAAGCCTGTTCATAAGGCTTTTTTGGATGTTCTTTAAAAACTAATATACTGATTTGAATAAAATTTGCAAAATAGATTTATGTTATTAGGCCCATGATACCTGCGAATTCGAGCATATTTGAAAAAGTAGAACCAAAGTTATGCAGAAAATGTTTTGAAATATTACTAGTTTTGGCTGTTTTCTGTATCGGCATATAGACGATTTTCAGTTACTATATGTTTTTATATTTTTTTGTAGACGTATTGTTAATACTATTTTGGATATCTTTTATGTGACATTATCCTGATCGTGCATACGTCATTATAGGAAATGTTTATTCTACACTAAACCAGGGTCTGTCTATTCCTAGCAATGGGTTTTTTTCTTGCAAAATGCTAAATCAAATGTTAAATCAAATGTTAAATCAAATGACAATAAAAAAATTCATATCTAATTTCGTTACAAGTTATTGATTTAGTTAAAATGTATTAAACACTTAGCAAAAAAATTGTAATCGTCATCTAAATTTTTAAGATTTCATACTAAAAATTTAAATTAATAAAAATATATAAAATTCAAACAATTCAATGAAGTAGATTTAATTTAATAAAACAAATGAAATGTTCGCTTATCGAAAAAAAAAGTCACCGGTTATCAAATGTAGTTTTTTTTTCGTCTTTCACTTTCACGCACGTAATCAAAATTTACTTTTTTACCACGGACTCGTACGACTTGACTTAATTTTGAACTTTGAATTCTTTTTACGAAACTAACTGTCAATTCCAGCTCACCTTTTTACGAAGATCGGTAGAAGTTTTATCACCATTTTGTAGTGCGGGCTTAAAAATTTTTTTACTTAAATCTTGACTTAAAAATATTTATTTGTTATTATATTCACAAAAACTCTGATCGCAGCTCAAACAAAATATGCAAACTAAATATTTTTGTCATAATTATCTTGTTAAGTCGAACTTAATGATGATGATAGGAAATGTGTTACTTACCCCAAATACTTGTTATTGTGATAATGTGTGCGCGTTTCATTATTGTAATTCAATTTATTGATTATTTTCTGTTCGATTGGGAAATCTAAGGGAAAATTTTTAAGATTTACATAAAATTTTGAAAATTTTAAAGATTTACATAGATTCTCCTTCTCCGAATTGGTTTTATTTGAATATTGCTACTAAGAAATATGAGTGCCTGTGTTTGGTTATGTTTGACATTTTTCTTTAGCCTAGCTAAGTCAGTAATTATAATTTTTCCTTTTGCTTTCTTCTAGATAAGAATATACCATAAAAAAGATTATAAACATGGAAATTTTTCCTGGTAAACTAGAAATTGATAAGCACCAGGGGTTGCCAGACTGGTTAGATAAGTATTCCTACTTTAGATAACAAAATTGTCTCTCAATTTTCTTCATAGAATAGAAGAAGACACGTACTGTACACAATATTATTAATTTTCGATAAGGTAGGTGCGTCTTTATCTGTCACCAGATGGCGCCGCATGTATAATTTGGAACTTTTGTTCTAAATATTAGGGATTTTTTCAAGTTTTTAGTAGGAATTAGTAAAAAATTCAAAATATTTGCTGAAAAATCTGATTCAATCTACTTGACATATAAGTTGCACTAAGTTTTTCCGCTAGATAGATTTTGAATGTGAATTCGTCGTTTGGAAGATTTTTCGTTAAATGTTAATGCATTTTTTAAAAATATAAATAGAATTTCAGCTTTATATTAAAGAATTATAAAATGGAATAAACTTAGATCATATTTTTTCGTAATCAAAAGGTAAAGGAAAGTAATAAATTAAAAATAACAGGAATTGTTTTTTATATAAGTTTTTTGCATGTAAAAATGCTTTCCATTCATCGGTTGTTGTTTAAGCTATTTCAGTACACCCAATTCTTTTTTACACGATAGTAGAAATGTTCCTCAGAAATTCGTGTAAAAACAAAACATGTAGAAAAAGGATCAGATTCCTATATATATATTCGACAATTGTGTAAGATGAAATAAAGAATTATATTTAGTTTAAAACCCGTGTTAAAAGTGCGGAAAACTGTAAATTTGAAGATAAAAATACCTTTTTCACTTCTTAAGGTAAGAAATGTTCAAATACAATTGATAGCACTATGTATGGCTGATAAGGCGAACAATTAATTAAATATTGTCAGCTAATAAACTTAAACAATTTAATGATTCAATACTTTATGTAAATGTCATACGGCTATCGAGTAAATATTCATTCATTCCTGTCAACCGTAACGCATTTTTAGTTGAAACAACATATATAAAATATTTTTATAATAAATTTATGCAGCAAAAATTGCATTGTTTCTTCGTCAACGGTATTTTTATAAATAAAATGTCAGGACATCAATTGCCTACATACAAATTTAATGTCTTGGCGCCCGTAGACTGAAATTAAGTCTTGAAATAAGTCCAATGGAGTCGTGGGGTAAGGCCGCCCGTTTCGTGTTTATTCGTGTGAACGAATTTTAGATAAACAAAAAATTGCCAGGCGTTGTTGCCATTCTGTGAACAACGCCACAGTTTTTAATATTGACGATCATAATACAGTAAATCATAAAAATCATAATTCAAAAAAAGAAATCCAATAATAGCGGAAGTTTGTACAATTCAATTGATGCTGGCGATCATGTTAACGATTTTTTTGTTTTCCACGTAAAAATTTATGTTCTTAAATTTACTGTTTGTTGAATATATACGTTATGAATTGCGGCTTTTGTTGTTTTCTCCAAATAGAAATTCCCTCTATGTAGAATGCAAGTGATGAAACACAACTTAGGTCTTAGAAATTAAAAAAAAAATTAAACTTGTTTATATGTACATAATGACCTCCCACGACGGTAGGCACCTTGACGCGGTGTGGGGGCTTAAGTTGTGAGGACCATCCAGCAGGCCCAACCTGCAGGATGGCCTGAGCAACGTACCAAGAACTACCCCCCCTAAGCCAAAGGTGTTATGCGACCCGTGCCCAGTGGACTGGTTGGTAGTCCGGGGGTTTACCGACTATCGTAAACGGAGCCTCTCTGATACCTGGCGACCTCAGAGAGTATTTAGCCTTACCATGGTATGCAGGGCTCTGGCATGGTGGACCTACTTTCCCGTGCTTTTCGTGGGATACACATGGAAAAGAAATAATTCAAAAAAATGAAAAATATGCGGGATGTCACCGCTACACAGGCTTTCGATCGAGTGGAGCAAATCCTCCGCCATGATGATCCTAAGCCTGGAGTTTCTAGAAGGGAGCCAGTGGCTAAGGGTGTCCGAAAGGGTACTCCTACAGTCACCAGTACTCCCAAAACAAGCACCTCTAAGTTAGGAGAATTTAAACCTCCTGCGCAAGAGGTACTAAAGACTGTGGGGGCAAAACGGTGCCGCAAGGTGCCGATGCTCCCAGCACTTGGCCAACCAGGTGGACTGGATGACCCGCTGAGAAGAGGCCTCAGTGGGGCGGGAGTAAGATGGTACCTCCGTTTCTTAGCTCAGGGATTATCACCTGAAGAAGCTAGGAAGAAAACGGATGAGAGAAAGGTTGATAACCAACCAACCATCGTCCAGAAAAGAGGAAGAGGAGAATCCTCCTCTAACTTAATTCTGGATAGTAGAGTTGCCAAAAAGGCAAAACAGAGTACACCGCCGATGAAAGGCCCCGCAGGGCCGAGTAGCGAAGGAGCGAGAGCAATCCCAGGCTCCAGCTACGCCGGCGTTGTGAAAGCCGTGAGGATAGCAGTCCTCCCGGCCAATTATCCTCACGAAAGCCTTACCACAGAGGACCTTACGGCCCTGGAGGAGGCAATCATTGAGGAGGTATCACAGGGGTGGCAAATTAAACTCCGGTTTGAAGGTATTCACTTCAAACCGGGTATGCTGCTCATAGACTGTGAGAACAGTGACACAGCTAGTTGGCTTAGGGAAAGAACTCCTGAGCTAGCCAGCTGGAAGGGTGTCAAACTCAGCACCAGGGTAGGGGATGATATTCCGAGACCTCACATCGTGACTATCTACCTACCCAGAAGCTCAGGCCAAGAGCCTAATAAAGTAGTGGCACTTCTAGACGCGCAGAATTCCGGGCTGGAAACAAAGGAATGGAAGATTCTCTCCAGCAGGAATGAAGCGAATGGAATGATCCTAAAGATTGGGATGGACCAAAAGTCCGTAGACGCTATCATCAAAGGGGGATACACTCTTTGCTATAGATTTTTTAGAAAGGATAAAGGGAAGGGAGCCGATCCTCCTATCCCAACTGAGAAAGGTGCGAAGACATCGGCTGAGGAGGTAGTCACTCCTCCGCTGGACAGGAAGGCGGAGTCGGAGACGGAAGTCGAGGAGGAATTTGACATAACTCCTCTGCATCTCCTCCCTCCGGCAAGGGCAATAGTGCCAGAAGAAGAGAGTGCGTTGGTGAAAGGTGCACTTCCACCTCACAACGCAAAAACTTTGCCATAATAGGCAAAGAGGGAAGCACTAGGGTGGCCCAAGTGAATGTCCACCACGCTAAAGCTGCATCTGCAGTCATAGCGAGGGCATTCACAAGACAACAACTTGGGCTAGTGCTTATCCAAGAACCCTGGCTCTTTAGGGGACAGATAAAGGGACTGTCAGGTTGTAATACAAAAGTAATTTATGATGTAAGGCAGGACAAACCAAGAGCCTGCATTCTCATAAAGAAGAGTATTAATTATATTTTACTTACAGAATATGCGACCAGAGACCTAGTCCCCATTAAAATCTCGGTGGACTTAGGAAACAACAAACAGCGAGAACTCATCGTTGCCTCTGCTTATTTTGAGGGGGATGGGAAGCACCCACCACCAGAAGAAGTTCAGAGACTGGTCAGATACTGTAGGAGGGAGCGAACACCCATAATCGTAGGATGTGATGCAAACGCTCACAACCGAGTATGGGGAAGCAAAGGTACCAACAAAAGAGGTGAGTGCTTATTAGAATTCCTAATTAAAGACAACTTAGAAATATTTAATGTGGGGAGTACACCCACTTTTACTAACAGGATCCGGGAAGAAGTCCTGGACATTACTTTCGGGAGTCCAGAGGTTAAAAATGTGGTAAAAAATTGGAGAGTCTCTAGTGAACCCTCAATGTCGGATCACAGTATTATAAGGTTCGATCTTGAGGGGATGAGTGAAAAAGCTATCTCCATAAGAAACCCAAGGAAAACCGATTGGGTAAAATATGACACCTATTTAAAGTGTAATTTAGAACAAGTGAAAGTGAAACAGGTGGCAAAAAATTACCGTGAACTCGAACTTGCAGTAGAAGAACTAAATGGAGCTATAATCAACGCCTATGAAGAGAGCTGCCCTCTAAAGGAAAAACAAAATAACGTTGATGTTCCATGGTGGAATAGGACTCTATCAGAATTAAGAAGCAGCGTGAGAAGACTATTTAATAGGGCCAAAAGAACAGGTCAGTGGGAGGATTATAAAAGGGAGCTCACCAATTATAACCTCGAAATAAGAGAAGCGAAACGGAATAGTTTTAGGGCATTCTGTGAAAGCATCTCGAACACACCGACCGCGGCGAGACTGCACAAAGCACTGGCTAAGAACAGTACCGACATGCAGTGTACGCTGAAAAGACCGGATGGCAGTTATACCAAAAGTGAAGAGGAGAGAACTCTTCTCCTTTTAGAAACTCACTTTCCTGGTAGCCATCCAATGACGGAACAGGATAAAAGTGAGAACATCACAAGACCAACCTCGGCTGACTGGAAGCAGGCCTCAATCATCTGCTCTGAGCAGAGAATAAGCTGGGCTATTGAGGGTTTCCAACCATATAAATCAGCCGGGGTTGACAAGATTATCCCAGCTTTATTGCAAAAAGGGAAAAAGGGAATCTTACCGCACCTAATAAGAATATTTAGAAGCAGCCTAGCACTCGGGTATATACCGAGAGCATGGAGAAGGGCCAGGGTGGTATTTATACAAAAGGTGGGTAAAACTGACCACACGCAGCCTAAAGCCCTCAGACCTATTAGCCTAACATCCTTCATGTTGAAAACAATGGAGAAGTTAGTAGAAAACAACATAAGAACTACGGTTCTAAAGAGAATACCTCTGCACCGGAACCAGCATGCATATAGAGTGGGCAGATCTACAGAAACCGCTCTATATGAACTGAAAAATATCATTGAAGAAGCACTAGACTATAAAGAAATAGCTCTATGCGCCTTCTTAGACATCGAAGGTGCTTTCGACAACACCTCACATGAGGCGGTAAGAAAGGCACTAGAAAGAAGAGAGGTAGATCGCACAACCTCAAAGTGGATGTGCGAGATGCTTAGAACTAGGAGTGCGGAGACCGTGGTGGGAAACAACACCATCACGATCAAAACAACGAGGGGCTGCCCACAGGGAGGGGTATTATCACCTCTTATGTGGAGCCTTGTTGTAGACGAACTCTTAGAAATACTAAGCAGCAAGGGCATAAAATGCCAAGGGTATGCGGACGACATTGTCCTCATAGTAAGAGGCAGATTTGAGGAAACCCTCTGTGATATACTACAAAGGGGTCTAAGAATCACCCATGAGTGGTGCCTGTCTGTGGGACTCAGGCTCAACCTGGGAAAAACCACAGTGGTACCATTCACCAATAGGAGAAAATTAGAACACATGCATCCTATCTGGTTAAATGGGGCATTAATAGATGTAAAACAAGAGGTAAAATACCTGGGACTCACCATTGACAGTAAGCTCCTGTGGAACAAACACTTAGACAACGTGGTAAGCAAGGCGACAATGGCCATAATGGTATGCAAACGTATTTCAGGAAAGAGCTGGGGATGTAGACCAGACACACTGAGATGGATGTATACCATGATGATAAGACCTATCATCACCTATGGGGCAATTGCTTGGGCTGGTAGAACACAGCTCACCACGGTGAAAAAGAAGCTGGGGAAGGTACAAAGATTGGCGTGCGTATGTATTACGGGTGCCATGAGAACCTGCCCCACTGCAGCATTAGAGGTGCTTCTGGAATTAACTCCACTACACCTAAAGATACAAAAGGTTTCCAAGGCTACATTAATCAGACTTGGAAAAGAAACAGCAGAGACAGGAGCAATCATAGGTACTAAACACCTTAGCTCCTTAGCGAAGGACAACCCATGGCTGCTAGCCCCACGGGATGACGTTGACTCAACTTCAGAAGGAACTTCACTTCAGAGTTGAGCAACAAAGAGGAATGGAGAGGGGAATACACCAACTACCACATAGAAAACCATGCCATCAAATGGTATACAGATGGTTCCAGGACAGCCGAAGGTACAGGGATCGGAGTATATGGGCCCAAAACCAAATACTCCGAACCTATGGGAACACATACCAGTATCTTCCAGGCAGAGGTGCACGCTATTGCAAGGTGCACTGAAGTCAACCTTAAAAGAAACTATCGCAACAAGGAAATAGCGATAATGATAGATAGTCAGGCGGCCATCAGAGCACTAAGCTCGCATACAATATGCTCTAAGATGGTAGAAGAATGTGTGGCCAAATTAAATGAGTTAGGCACAAACAACAAAGTTACCCTTTACTGGATACCAGGGCATGTGGGTATCGAGGGCAACGAAGAAGCCGACAAACTGGCGAAACTAGGGGCAGGAACACCCTTCATAGGTCCAGAACCCTTCTGTGGAATCGGACCACATATAATCCGAGAAATTTTAATAAAAGAAGAGGCGGCAGAAAGAACCAGATACTGGGAAATTCAACCAGGACTAAGGCAGGCCAAGGATCTCCTTGGGGAATTCAACCCCCAGAGATTCAAAGCCTTTATTAGCACTAATAGGAAGAATATAAGAGTTCTGACAGGAATCCTTACAGGACACTGCAGACTCAAAGCACACCTCAAAAAACTAGGACTTGAAAGAGATAGCACCTGCAGATTCTGCGAGTGGGACGACGAAACCCCAATGCATATTCTCTCCTACTGTGAAGCATTACTCCGTAGGAGAAGAAAATATCTCGGGGCATATTGCTTCTCTCCAAGCGAGATACAATCTCTCAATCCACTCCGGATACTAAAATTTCTAAGAGAAATAGGCCTGGAGGAGGTGTTGTAGAATGGGAAGTTAACCTAACTATTACACCAAAGAAAAAGGGGGTACAATAGATCTTAAGGTCGCAGTACAGGAACACCCTAAAATTAAATCTAATCTAATCTACATAATGACAACAACCTGATAGATTGATGATTTGGAACTCTATCTAGGTGTATACATAGTAGTTTGTGCTTAGGCCTTTTTCATTTGGAAATTCCTACGTACAAGGATTTGTAATAAAGAGATCCTCGCATCAAAATTTTTGCTATCCCCAGAATCAACTGAAACACATTTATAATGTTCACCACCGATAAATGTATTATCAAAGAATTGGAAACCATTAATTTACTGCCAAGGGAACAATTGGTCAATCTATGTGTACCTCCTCATGTGGTAAATCTTTTGTATTCCCTTTTATATACTTTAATAATGGAGTTGTTGTAAAATTTCGATTGGTTTTATTTGTATTTTAAAAATGCATATTTGAAATAATTTAAATTTTATTTTAATTTAAATATATTTAATTTAATAATTTAAATTTATTTCGATTATAGATCACGTAAGCATAATTAATCAAAATCCGGCTACGAGACCTTAAAGGACTTGAAAATTGTGATGTGAATACAAGAAAAATGGTTCTTGATTTTAGTTTGAATGTAGCACAAGACAATATGGGATTTATCATTTCTGTAAAATAATTATTAGTTTATTTAAAAAGGAAAAAACTATATATATATTTATTTTCAGATGTATTCGTTCGATACAATCGGAAGTTGTTTGAACAAATTTAGCAAAAATGTGCGTGATACTGATAAAATAATATTCTTTGCTGGTATGTCAAGACAACGTGAAGTATATATTATGGCAGGTAATTATTTGCAAGCACTTAATTGGCAAAAGTGATCCGAAAATATTAAAACATATGATTCATTAGCTAATTTCTATGCAACATGTGAAATTGATGATTTTCATGATTATGAAAGCTGCAAAATGTTTGGCAAAAGTTCCAAACAAAAAACAATTGTCGAAGTAAAACATGTTAGAAAATGGTGATATGTAGAAATATGTTAGGTATTCAATTTTTAAATAGATTTATTTTTTTTTATTTTTAAAATTCATAATTAATTTCTTTTCGATTTTTTAGTTAAATCAGAAAAATCTCCAATACGTCATTCAGATGTTTCAAGGATTAGCTATAATTTTCATAATTACTTCATTTAATTGGATATTAATAACAAATATATTATAATTACCTTAAATGGTTTCATATTAAATTTAATGTTAATTATATTCTAATATCATCTAAAATGCATCAACATGGATTAAAATATTTTTTCTCTATATATATAGTAAATATTAAATTTGAGATTGGTTTGAAATTAATATACATAAATCTTTTTTAAACTTATAAATTGATTGAACTCGAAGTGTGTCTTGGATTTCATTGTAAAAAATCCAAGACACAAAGATGTAATTCGAAGACAAAAATGTAATTTTTCCTGATATTTTTATTTTTTCTGCTTATCATAAATATCTGAAAAATGTGAATTTTGGAAAAAATAATATATGAAAAAATTGTACGTTCGAAAATGGCCAAATTTCTTGCATCTTTATCATTGTATTTTGCAGCAGAAATTATCATTTAATTCCTAAACCAAAAATTACCTTGTCATATAGATGTCGCAACTACAAAGTAAATTGTTAACTATCGTAAGTATTTTGAACGACTCGCAGATGTCACTTGACATTTTCTTTTTTTTTTTTTTTCATTCAATGTCAAATTGGATTTTGTTTACTTTTCACCGGAAAGAATAAACAATTTATATATAAATAATTTCCAGTTAAAATGCTGATAAAACCAACATTGAACATGGAAAACTATGAGATTTAATACTAGGCGTACGCGTCAGCAAATACAGATAACTCTATAGAAGTATAATCTCGTGTCAAATATTAATACTTGTGATAATTCTGCATTTGTGTGATTTCACTTTAATTTAAATGATAAGCGGATGCGAAGCGAACATTTTAGTAAGCTCCTAGTTTTTGTAATAAGCATTTCTGTTCTTGTAGACAGAAGAATTTAATCATTTTATAAAATTAATAAAGAAAAAGTAATTTAAAGAGATTAAAAAAACGAAACTATATCGATTTTTTCAACTATTTCAGATGTCCACAGTATTGGTAACTGGCGGAGCTGGATACGTAGGTTCTCATACGGTTTTGGAACTACTAAATGCCGGTTATGATGTTATATGTGTTGATAACATGTGTAATGCGTACATTGGGAATGGAGCTAAGCTTCCGGAGGCCTTGCGTAGAGTTCAAGAAATAACAAAAAGATCTGTTTTCTTCTATGATGTGGATATCGGAAGTAAGGAAGCCCTGAAAGAGGTTTTCAAAAAGGTTAATATAAATTTGCAAATTGTGGATATTTTCAAGTGTTTAATGAAATAGTCGGTAATCTATTTAGAATAAATATTTGTCTTACATCACCAAAAGTAGGAAATGTTATAATAACATTATCAAAGATATGAATTTATTTTGATGTCATACGAATAATTTATCTTATTTGTATTTCCAGCACAAAATCGATTGTGTAATTCATTTTGCTGCGTTAAAAGCTGTCGGAGAGTCATGCAAATTTCCACTTAAATATTACAAAACAAATATAACGGGCACTAGCAATCTGTTAGAAGTCATGTCAGAGGTGAATGATTATTTTTTATGGCGTTTACATGATCTACTTCAAACCAAAAATCGTCCGTGTATATCCAGATCGACCTCAATCCGATCACAAGAATTTGTCTGACCGACTTAAAATCGACTTGAAAATTTAAAATGGAGTATGAAGCATAATTTAAAAAATAACAATTTTTTTTACAAACATCTGTGAATTTGAAGCTGATTTCAAGTCGATTTCAAGTCAATTTTGAAGTCGCCATGTAATCGCCATATTTATTTAAATAAAAAAACCAATTTAAAATAAAACCAAAACTTTTCTAAAAAAAAATTTCAAGATGAATGTTTGTAAATTGGTGTACAGTTCTAGTGCCACAGTTTATGGTGAGCCACAATACCTTCCATTAACCGAATCCCATCCAACTGGCAATTGCACTAATCCATATGGAAAAAGTAAATATTTTACTGAAGAAATTTTGAAAGATTTGTGTTCCGCAGATGATGTATATATGCTTCAGCATGAATTTCAACTTGAATCTAATAATAAATAAAAATTGTACTTTAGAGATGGTCTATTATATCTTTGCGGTATTTTAATCCAGTCGGAGCGCATCCAAGTGGCCAGATAGGAGAAGATCCTAATGGTGAACCAAATAACTTAATGCCATATATATCCCAAGTTGCTGTTGGACGTCGCCCAGTACTGAAAATTTACGGTGGCGATTACCCTACAAAAGATGGTACTGGAGTTCGTGATTATATTCATATTGTTGATTTAGCAGAAGGACATGTTGAAGCTTTAAAAAGGTTAAAAATTGGTACGAAAGGTTTTGAAGTATATAATTTAGGCACAGGTTGTGGATATTCAGTGTTGGAAGTTTTAAATGCATTTAAAACTGCATCTGAACAAGAAATTAAGTACGAAATTGTTGATAGGAGGCCTGGTGACATTGCTGCAAGTTATGCGGACGCATCTCTTGCGGCAAAGGATTTGAATTGGAAAGCACAACGAGATATTAATGATATGTGTAAGGATACTTGGCGTTGGCAATATTTAAATCCGAATGGGTATGCAAAAAATTAATACAACACAATGTCTGTCTTTTTTACTTGAACCAAAGAATAAAACCAAAAATGAATTTTAAGGAAGTTGTCTATTATACATTCTATATATATATATATATATACCAAAAACATTCTAATATCTATGTATTATAAATAAATAAATTGTTTTATGTTAAACTATTTTTTTTATGATGTACAGAAAATTTAATTTGTTTTTTTTATTTTAAAAAATTATACGAAATGTATACGTATATGGTGATCCAATTTGAGTTTCCTATGTTGGCAGTACTGTAAATTAAGCAGATGTCGATAAGTACTTGTTTTAAGTGTCAAATGTCAGTTTGTAACAACACATTTACGAAATGTATTGCTTAACCACTCCTCAGCGTAACTGCAGCAGGAAGTTGATGTTAGGTTTTCAAAGAAAGTCCTCTCTCTGATGAGGCACTTTTCCGCCTCTCTGGGTGTGTTAATAAGCAAAATTGCTGCATAAGGGGAGATGAAAATCCTCGTGAGATTCACGAGACGTCGTTACATGGCCAAATGCAAGTAATTTGATGGTAGAAACTATTTAAAAAAATGGAAATAAAAATAAAAATTTTGTGTTATCCGAATGAAATCTCCAATGTTACATGCTAACGGATAGACGTCAAATTTGAATATTTGAATTTTTATTTGAGGAATTAATTTTTAAACAGCAAAAAGAAACAAGTTGAGCGAGATCTAGAAAAATATCTTGTTTTCTTTAATATTTTATTATTACAACAAGAAAATAAGAAATATTTATTTATATTAAATAAATCCATTTTTGAAACCCACATACATGTATATACGTATATATATGTGTATGCGGAAAAAGAATTTATAATAAATAATATAAAATATCATCGATTGGGAAAATAAGAAAGGGGACTCACGCCAAAATGGCGGAGTCGGGTATAAATTTAACAAAAAGACAAAGGCATGAACTTGGAAGCAACTAATCGAAGAAGGGAAAAAAAGTAAATTTAACGAAATTAATGATAGCTTGGCAGGGATACTGGAAAACAGTTCCGAGTGTTTTGAGGTGCCGCTGGCATCTGATCCAAATATAATCTTGGGTTTTATCCGACCGCAAACATCAGCAACAAATATTATGAATGAAAATAGTATGGACGTTTCTGGCGTTTCTTCCGAAGATTTTGAATGGCAATTTGCGCCAGCTAAGAATTTTAAAAAGCAAAGCACAAAGGTAAATGAATTTGTAACTCCAGAGCAGCAGAACCGTTTTAAGGCACTGGAGGATATTGGAAACCAGGAAGTAGAAATAAACCCTAAACGGGCCACCAGAGATAAAAATACATCTAATGTTAATTTAATAAATAATAAGTTAAATAATAATTACACAATTACAGACAATTTGAAACAAAAATTGAATTGGTGCCCTCCAATTTATTTCCAGGGGGGGAATGCAAGAGGAGTAATTAACTCCATCAAGGAGAAATTCACAAAAAATGTAAATTTGAAATTGAAAAAAAAAGGCATTGGTAAGTTTAAACTCTTAGTAACAGATCGAGAAATACATAAACATTTACTAGAAACTTTGAAATCGGCAAATGTAAACGGTTTCACATTTACACCAAAAGAACTGAGGAGGGTCACTATCCTTTTGAAGGGAATTATGAGCGATTACTCTCCTGAGGAAATACTTGAAAGTATTAGGGAAAAAATTCCAAATATTGCTATAGCCAAGATTTCTCCTTTCTCGACACCAAGATCTAGGGAACAAAACATTAATTTAAATATGTTTATAGTTCAATTAGAACCAGGGCAAGAAGCTAATGAGCTAATAAATTTAAAATATTTGCTTTATCAAAGGGTATATTGGGAAAAAATAAAAAGATCGGGACCATTACAATGCTATCGGTGCCAAAGATTTGGTCATATTAGCCAAAATTGTGCTTTCGAGAGAAGGTGCGTAAAGTGCGGCTCCAACCATGAACAGGACAATTGTCTTAGGGAAAATGTAGGTACAAATCCCCTAAAGCCTTTGTGTATAAATTGTAATCAAGAGGGACATCCAGCTAGCTATAGGGGCTGTTCTCAATATAAAAAATACTTAGAAAGAAAAGATCAGTTAAAATTAAATATTGAAAATCGACGCAAATTCGTTAACAAATCAATTAACAATTTCACTAACCCCAGATTAACTTTTGCTAATGTGGTTGCCCCAAAATCCTCAATGGGTAACTCAGCTGAAGTAATAATGACTGAATTTCTAGATGAATCAAATATACTTTTTGGTATGCCATATATAACCTTGCTTAACAAGGTTTTAGAATTTTGGCCTAGATATAAACTAATCACAGACCAAACTGAGAAAATGCGTGCATATATTCATTTTTGTAGCTTACTCTCAAATAAATAAAAATGTTCAGTATCAAAATTTTAAATTTAAATGTGAACTCGCTGGTCTCACATGATAAAAGACTTTCTCTTTCCAAAGAATTATCTGATATAAAACCATTGGTGGCTTTCGTTACAGAAACCTGCCTAAAAAATAGACATAAGCCAATTTTTGATGATTACGAAATATTTAGGAACGACAAAGGCAGAGGTGTAGCGATTCTAATCAAAAAGGGGATAAGAGTTGAAACAGTTTGTTTTGATTTCCTATTAATCTCAGCGTCTTTAATTTCAGTAGCATACGTGGATCATGATGGAATCTGCAAAAAATTATTGTTTGCAGCGATATATATTCCCTGTAATCTAGGTAATGCTATTAGAAACGACTTGGATAACCTTTACCGGTTATCGCTTCAATATAATGGAGCTATTTTTGGTGGCGATTTCAACGCCAGACATGAATACTGGGGAGACTCGAAAAGAAATCTCAACGGAGTGCACTTGTATTTATGGTTCATGAACGGACCTTTTCTAAATTTACAAATTATAAATGCTGGGCCAACATTTCCCAGATCCTCATCTCACATAGACTTTTTCTTAGTGTCTTCATCAGTCCTGAATGATTTGAACTCTGACAGCTTTAATTGTAATACTCTACCCTACGCCTCCGATCACTTCGCACTACTCTTAAGTCTAAATTTTAAAAAGTTCGACCCTTTTAAATCTGACCCATGCACATTTAGATCCTTTAAAAAAACCAATTGGAATAATTTTCGAAATAACCTAGCCTCGGAAATATCAGTGTCTTTACCCCCTGAAGACCGAAATTTAAGCAACGGCGAAATTGACCATTACATTGCCTCGTTGACTGAATCGGTGAATAATTGTACTGCGGTTCATTCCAAAGTCATTGAGGTTGGGGACAACAAATTT
The DNA here is from genome assembly GCA_963422695.1 of Xylophagus ater. Classification (NCBI taxonomy): domain Eukaryota; kingdom Metazoa; phylum Arthropoda; class Insecta; order Diptera; family Xylophagidae; genus Xylophagus; species Xylophagus ater. The sequence goes on from OY730478.1 coordinate 41,946,216, forward strand.
TATAAAAACTTGTCAGACTTGACTCACAAAATGCTCAAAATTAGGAAAATTTGGCTCCGCATTTTGAAACGAATTTTCCACAACAATCTAAACAGAGTCAATAACCAATATAAGGAGTGGTCTTCTCGCATTTCCTGCCTCAGCAAGCTAATTTAGGATAGGATAAAGATGGAAGTTAATGATAATTTCCGAAATAGATTAAAGTTGATTAAACCGTCTCCGCAAGCCTTTAAAGAGATATTTCGAATTACAGGAAAAAACTCCACTCAGATTGACTTATCAAAATCCTGCTTGCAGGAGGATGGGCGGGAATACCACTCTGTTCCCGATAAACTTAGAGCCTTTAACGGCTTTTATGCCAATCTATTTTCGGAAAAAAATCCTCAACATAATATTGAATTAAATTACAAAATTCACAGAGATGTTGATTTGTTTTCTAACCGTTCAATCAGCCCTATCACTCACTTTAACCAGGATAATCCTGCATCTCATCCTACTAACGGAGAATTTTTTGTTTCAATTGGATCAGTTAGTTCAATTATTGAAACTTTGAATAGGAAAAAATCTTCAGGGCTGGACGGAATCTCAAACTTTATTCTAGTCAAATGTTGCCTACAAATATCGCCTTTGTTGACAATTATTATTAACAACTGTTTAAATAATGGATACTTTCCCAAGGCTTGGAAAATAGCTAAATTAATACCGATAGCAAAAGACAAAACTTCAAATAATATTAAAAATTTTAGACCTATATCTATGCTATCTAACTTTGGAAAAATTCTTGAGAAGTGCCTTTTGATCAAGCTGGAGACTTTCTGTGAAGACAATAACATAATTCCAAACTCACAATTTGGATTCGAACGTGCGCATTCCACAGAGCACGCCCTTTTGCATTTTCAGGATACAATCATTCACAATCTCCGACAGCAAAAATGTACAGTTGCCTGTGCTATCGACCTTGAGAAAGCCTTCGACAATGTCTGGTCTAAAGGCCTAATCTACAAATTACTTTCGCTAAAGTGCCCAGTAGAACTCCTAAAAATGATAGTTGACTTCTTGAAAAATAGAAAGTTATTTATTCAGATTAAAAACGAAATCTCAGATGTGGTAGAGGTTAAATCAGGAGTCCCACAGGGCTCTATACTTGGTCCCAAACTATTCAATATTTTCTTATCTGATTTCCCTGGCGTAAACGCCAATAACATCTCTCATGTCATATTTTATGCCGACGACACCATATTATTCGCGGCTAGCGTGAGACCAGATGAAGCGCTCCATGCAGTTAAAACTCATTTAACAAAAGCAATTAATTTTTATAATGACTGGGGTATAAAGATTAATCTAGACAAGTGTGAACTAATTTGTTTCCGTAACGCTAGTGGAAAGGGTCACCATCTAGCCGTGAGGGAGAGCAAACTATTAAGACTGAACATTGAGGGTAGATCAATTCCCCTGCGAACGGAAATAAAGTACCTAGGAGTTAAATTTCACCACAGGCTAAAATATAACCCGCATGCTAGATATACGCTCAATAAAGCTAAAAAAGCAGCAGCCATACTGAGACCACTATTAAACTCACAGGATTTGGAACATAGAACCAAACTTCTAATGTACAAAACCTTGATAAGACCAGTTATCACCTATGCTTTCGGTATTTGGCTGTTTATTACGCCAAACATAGCAACTGAACTGCAGATTTTCGAACGCAAAATAATCAGATACTGTCTTTCAAAATATAGAAGACCGGGCGGAAAATGGTATCCTAACGACACTCTATATACTAAATCAAGAGTAACGCCCTTAATTTTATATATGCTACGTCTAGCCTCAAAAAGGTTCAATAGATTAAAAGACCACCCTAACCCCATAGTTAAAAACATATTTCTTAGAAATAGGGACTGTCAACTTAGTACTCAATACTATGCATCTCCGATAAGCATCATTAACGAGAGCTGTGCCGATCTAATGAGCCCCTCGGGAACTGATATGCATACATTGGAATTTTACAAAAGAACTTCTCCGGAAGTTTACAGAGGATAGCATTAATTAATTCATGTGAACCTCTTCAGTTCTTTACGTGGATACTGATAAATCAAAGTAAGTGATAATTTAAATGAAATCAAGTATTGATTTTAATCTTGATCAACCTAAGTGTTTAAATGTTCGAACATATAATGTATAAGCAATTATTCATCTTGCATTCCGCCTTCATGAATTAAATTTGAGCATACTTCATGTTATGTGCCTTTTTGACTTACTTATAGTACAAAAAGCAACTTTTGTAATATTTATTGTAGTATAAACAAAAAACAAAAAATTTTAACTTTATTATGCTGATGTTGGTAACGCCAATTTTAATTTTTGATATTCTTACATGTTTTTGTAAGTCGGGGGGCTCAAGTAGCACCCTTTGTTTTCCTTTATTTTCTTTTGTTGCCTAGTTTTAAGTAATTTTAAGTTAAAATTAAGACTGTAGTGCCGGGAGCAAGCACTTTTCACTTAACTTTTATTTGCTTACTTTAAAAATTCTTATAATTAAAGACTGAATCTTGTATTTATGTACAACTTATTGAATTCCGTTTAGTTCTAAGCTAGGCAAATTATAAGCCAGCATAACATTATTTTTCTTAAAGCTTAGTATTAATAAAAATATTACATTTGTAAAATTTCTATGTACTCGTTAAGTCTCAATAAAAACAATATCAATATCAATATCCAATGTTACATCTCTTTGTTCCGAAAATAAACTGTGGCAAACTTCACTTTAATTAAATGTGAAGTTCAGTGGAAATTAGGGAACTAGCTTTCTTTTCTGTCAGAATAGCGCACCAAGGTGGGTTGAGTTTTTTGGTTTTGTGGAATTATTTTTGTAAAAATATTGCTTTATGAATGAATTTTAGTTAAAATTTTAACTCAGTCTATTGTTTTATAGTCGCTATTTTTCATTTAATATTTTTTTAAAGTCGGATGGCTCAAACGAAACTAGATAATATATGATTTTCCCCAAGTTCAATATTATCAATTCGTGGTGTTAAATTTAATTTTTTAATTTAATTAAATTTTTATAGTTTTGAATTATAATTGGATTTTTTTTTTATTTACAGATGATTGGTACGAAAATAATTAAGCCCGGTGGTGTTGAACCGGATGAATTTGAAAAAAGTATTGGACAAGCACTTTTAGATCTCGAGTTGAACTCGGAGTTAAAGCCACAGCTTCGTGATTTACATATTACTCGAGCGAAACAAATTGAGTTTAATAATAAAAACGTATGTTGATTTGTGTGAACGATATAAATAACTAAATTCTCCTCATGTATGTTGCAGGCCATCATTATTTATGTTCCCATTCCAAAACAAAAGGCGTTTCAAAAAATACAAACACGTCTTGTTCGTGAATTGGAGAAGAAATTTTCTGGCAAGCATGTAGTTTTCATTGGTGAACGAAAAATTTTGCTAAAACCTAAAAGAAAAACCAGAAATCCATTGAAGCAAAAACGACCACGCTCAAGAACACTGACAGCAGTCTATGATGCTATTTTGGAAGATCTCGTATTTCCAGCTGAAATAGTAGGGAAACGTGTTCGTGTTAAGCTTGACGGATCACAATTAGTGAAGGTTCATTTGGATAAAAATCAACAGACAACAATTGAACATAAGGCAAGTGTTCTTTTGATTGGGAAAAAAAATTTAATTATATATTTGTCCTTGTGTTTTTTGCAAGCATTTAATTTGTTGGCTTGTGATTGTCAAAAAGGACATACATAGAATTTTCATTCATATCGTTGTTGTTTTTAGTACAAAATCTATAAACACATTCCAAATGTTTGATACAATTGATTAATTTTCATTGAATTGCATTTAATTTTATAATTTTCTCTCTGCACAGGTTGATACATTTACATCGGTTTACAAGAAACTCACTGGCCGTGATGTAACATTCGAATTTCCAGATCCATATTTGTAAATGTTGTGGGAAAAGATTTTTTTTTAATAATGTGAAGAAATAAAACATTAAAAGTTAAATTTTTACACGCGTTTTTTTTTATATATTTATTTTATTGCTACCGTCCTCAATTGCACGCAACTTTGATGTTCTCAATTCAAAGACGCGCTATAAAGGACGAATATTAAATCACTCAATTCTTATGTACTCATCTCAATCCCGGTTGTTGTACGCATACGAGTGTGAAACAAGATCAAATTTAATTGAATCTATTAAATCCCCAACTTTTGAACTTATTGAAGCCGTCCTTTGCCCCTTACTGGTGTTTGGTTTAACCAAGTGAGGCTTCCTACGGACGGATAGAAATTGAAATCCCGAATCTGCATATTTCTCGCATAATGTGTTTGATCGATGGGGTTTTGTACAATTCAACAATTTCTAAAAAATTTAAAATGAATTTGAAATTGTTTGCAGTTTGTTCTTACTTTAATAAGTAAGGCTTCCATATTAACCTGTTAACATGTTAGATGCAAGGAGATTGACACTCCCATTATTAGAGCCGTCCTTTGCCCCTTGCTGGTGTTTGATTTAATCAAGTGAGGCTTCCTATGGACGAATAAAAATTGGAATTCCAAATCAACATGTTTTCCCCATAATGTGTTTGATAAATGGGATTTTGTACAATTCAGCGATTTTAAGTTGCCGCAAAATATATAACAGATTCAAACTTCTATTCGATGTAACAAGCTACACTTGCATATGAGCGAAGCTCCTTTTAGTAAATGGTTTATTTCAGGAATGATTAAAATGAATTTTTTTTTAATAAGGTTTCAAATAGTAAAGCTAGGAACAGGCACCAACAAGTTTGTTAAATTTGTTAGGTTGTTGCAGACAAGATTATTCGTTGATGTTCCTACTCGCTATACAGACCAGCGAAGAGTTCATGTCGCTCGCTTTAAAAAATGGACCATCTCTATGCTAGAATGCTTTAAGCCTGTGGGATGGCTAGCTTAGTATATTTACATTTTCTAGTATTTGGTTTAACCAAGCGAGACTTCCTACGGATAGATAGAAATTAAAACCCTGGATCTTGGATATTTCTCGCAAATGTGTTTAATCAATGGGATTTTGTACAATTAAACAATTCCCAAGAAAATGTTACATGAATTTGAAATTATTTGTGGTATTCTTACTTTAACGAATGAAGCTTCCATATGAACATGAAGAAAATCATGTTTATTAGTAAATGGTTTATTTCAGCAATGATTAAAATTAATGAACTGGATTTTTTTACGATATGGCTTCAAATAATAAAGTTATCTATAGGCCCCAACAAGTTTGTCAAATTTGTTAGGTTGCTGGAAAGACCAAGGATTATTCGTTGATGTTTCCACCCGACACGGACCAGCCAAAATTTGTCTAACTGAAATCTTAAAATAAAGTAAACTACTTTTTTTTCTTTAGCAATTGTGTTTTTATTTTAATTTACACATTTCTCAATTCGCGATAGTAACTTCAACTTCTACGCCTGGTTCGATGTTGATCGAAGTGATTTTCTTTACAATTTCTGAAGGTGAATGGAGATCAATGATTCTTTTATGGATTCTCATCTGTAACAGAATGAAAAAAAAAATTAAATTATAAATTATCCTTCTGATAACTACGATTGAAATAGTATACACGAAATATTTGTAAAACTTCATTGAGGCCAACTAATGTGAATTTATCATCAGTTGGTACTATGACTAAAAGTTCGTTTATTCTGGGCAAAAGTATTTAATTCAACGTTAACTTTGCAGATTTAACGCTATAAAATTATTTTTGCCATTTAGAAGAGCAAAAGTATCTTACCTGGAAACGATCCCATGTCTTTGAACCTTCACCGCAAGGTGTTTTACGTGTTGTAATTCGTAAAGTTTTTGTTGGCATGCGAACGGGTCCCTAAAAATAGTTTATTATTTGAGAAACTTGTAAATAGCAATGAAAAATTGTTGTCCTGTATTTAAAACAATGAATTCTTCTATATATGAGTATAAAAAAGTTCACTCTACTGGACTTTATTTTAGCATTTATTGCAACTAGAAAAAGAATGAAATGGAAACTCAATTTCTCCAGGTAAATGCATTTTTCTATGCATCTCCAAATACTAACCTTTACGCGCAATTTCTGTGCTTTAGCACCTTGAATTAAATCACGGCACACATTTTCCAAGGAACGAACATTTCTTGATGTTAAAGTAATACGAATCCTATGAACGGACGCGGAATCAGCTTGAGGCTTCTCCAAGTCTTTAGCAACAGCAGCCTGAAAGAGATTTTGTACAGGTTAGCCACGTGGTTTAAAAGCATATGTCAATATCAGCACTTTTACAATTATTTTTGTAAGCTCATAAAATACAAGATATTAAAAATTGTCATTTACCATATTTTAAAGCAATTTCCTGGTCGAGATAATCAATTTAATAAAACTTATTGAACAGCGCTGAACCAGTTGGTTTGCGATACAAAATCAAAATGGACGATTGGGATGAGAATATTTGTGACAGCAACTTAAAAAAAAGTGTTGCCATAAAGGGTGGTAATATAATAAAATGTTGTTAAGAATATTTCAAATATTTTTGCCATAAAACGGTATGAATTTTAATCAAAATTTATAAAATGAAATTCACTAAATTGTATACATTTTATTGGGGTCGTTATAAAGGGGCCAAATTAAAAAAATGTCTAGGAAATAAATACATTTTAAATGTTGCAATTTATTTTTTAAAACTTGAATCGTAAAATTTTGCTGTTGCTGTCGTTTAATGTGTTTCAAAAGGCAGCATTCACGGCTTTCGCTGTTGCTGTTGCTGCTTCAATCTGATTCATGCGAAAAATAGTTCCGAATCACGTATATGGAATAGTTGAAATATAAAGTTGAAATTGGTTTCACGGTATTAGATCTCAGTGAAAAATATTGGTTTAAAATATCTATCAATTCGTTTTTTCCCATGCGGGCGAAGTTTTTTCAAATAAAATACGAAACGGATAAATGTCATTTAACAAAAAAAAGTTAAGAACTTGTCAACTCAAAATTTTGACAGCTTGTCAAAATAGAGTTTTGTTGTCAGACCGGTAAACAACGAAAAAGAAATAGAAAAGAAATGGGTATCTTAACAGATCCAACATTAAGCAGAAGAAATCAAATTGGACGAAATTTAGTGAAACACAATCGCAAAATATGTATTTGCTTGTATTTGTTGGGTGCAGTGTGGTTTGGCTGTTTGGGCAATTTGAATTATAATCATGCTACTTATCTATCTGAAAATGCACTTTCGCCAGGTAATAATTTTTTGATTATTAAAAAATGCGGATAGTGTTTAATGTTTTCCCTTTACAGGCCTTGTTTATTCTGAAATAAAAGTAGATTCAGCACGTTTTGCACAAACTTTAGAAGAAGAATTGAGATATGAGCGTGAATCCCATAAAACAAATATTCCCTATAGTTGGATATCGGCTAAAATGCATCAAATTGGTTTAGAAGTTTATACACATAATTTCACTTTGAACTATCCCTTAGGATCAGGAAAGACGTTTCAAGGAAAAAATATTTATGGGATTTTGAGAGCTCCTAGAATAGGTTCTACAGAGGGAATTGTGTTTTCAGCTCCATATCGCCCTCCAAATTCAGTACATACCGATATTACATCCAGTATTTCGATTATGCTTGCATTTGCCGATTTTGCTAGAAGTATAATATTCTGAAAAAAAAAGTAAATAATTTGTTAATTGAAAACAAACTTTTGACTTTAGAGAAAAATTATTGGTCCAAAGATTTGATATTTTTGATAACGGATCAAGAACAATTAGGTGTACATGCTTGGTTGCAAGCATATTACAATGGTGATTTAGATGAGTCTACAGTTCTTAATGCAGGCAACTTGAAAGGGCGTGCCGGTGCATTGCAGGCAGCTCTCAATTTAGAAATTCAAGGATTTGATATTGGTTAAATTAAACATGTTCAAATTAAATAATCAAATATTATATATATAATTTTTAAATAGATTTTATTGATGTTAAAATTGAAGGTTTAAATGGTCAACTACCAAATTTAGATATGTTTAATTTGGTTCAAAGATTAGCAGTACGCGAAAGTATTTCTAGTGGATATAAGCAAAAATCTAGTAGAAAACAAAGTGCCCTGCATAGCACAGTTTCGGAAAATATAAAACGTATGATTTCTATGATTTTAACACAAGCAACTGGAGTTCCTACAGGAAATCATGGACTTTTTCATCGTTATCGTATAGAATCACTTACATTGGAGGCTGTAAAAAGATCTTCATATGGTAGTGCTAATAAAAATATGGGAATTTTATCTCTCTTGAAAACGATTGAAGGAATTTCACGTAGTCTTAATAATCTTTTAGAAAGATTTCATCAAAGTTATTTTTTTTATTTACTTGTTGCAAATGATAGATTTGTTTCGATTGGTGATTTTATGCCGTCTCTGGTATTAATGGCTGGTCCACTGTTTATAAAAGCATTTCTTTTATGGCTTGATATCGATATCGATATTGAAAAATCAGATAAATTGAAAAAGCAAAATGATTTCGAATATCTAAAAATTGGTGTGATAATAGTATTTACCCATTTTCTTGGTATGATGTCTTCATTTTTACCAACAAATCAGACTGTAAATGAAATATTTTCCAGTAAAGATATTTCTACAGCACATACTATAACATTAATTTTAGTTGTGATTTCTTTGGTTGCCTTATTTTTTCCCATATTTGTGCACTTAAATAGCAACAGTGTCCAGGTTTGAAGCTTTTTGAAAATAATGAAAACAAAAAATATTCATTAATATTTTTTAGATTTTGCATATTGCTATACTTCTGGAACTTGCATCCGCACTTATAATTATTGGATTGCTCAATTTTGCACTTGGTTTCTTTTTGGCTACATTTGTATGTCCGTTAGCAATAATGCTAGATACTAACAGTTCTTCTGTATTTCAGAGGTATGCGATATGTTAAGAATTTATAATTTCAATAAAATTTGGTTATCTTGAATTAGATTAACCATACCATATACATTGCTTGTTCAGCCATTCGTTTCGTTATATATCTGTGTGTTTATTTTTACGTTGAGCTCATTTCCGGAACAAACTCTAACTGATGTCGCATTTACGGCAATCAATGCTTTAATGGATGCAATCACTTTTGCTGTTGTAGATTCTTTGGTAAGACTTTTTTTTATGTTTATACAAGCGTACTTAAATATCTTTGTTTTTTCATTAGATTTATGGGAATTGGCTCTTTTATGCAATTGTACTAGTACTTTTTCCAATTTGGAGTCTTGTATGGTGCATTTCTGTAAAAGGTACCACTTCAATAAAAGAGAAATTAAAAATAGCATAATTTGTTAAATACATTTCTATATTATTAATAAATTCTAAATAATATAAAAATAATTTGTTCTTTACTATTATAATTTATCAATTAAATAAGTACTTTTATTAGTTAATTGAACTCATTAAAGAACTTTACAGTCATTTAAACGATATCACGTGCCATGTGATAAAAACATTGAATCAACGGCCAAATCTATACAATACGCCCGATTGAATGCATTGTATATATAACCTTTATTTTAGTTGGTCATCTGACAACCTAAACATCACGTCCTAAGGTATTGGTCACGTAACATCGATCAATATTTACCCATTTAGCTATGGTTCCCGGTTTCATATATTTTCGTCGGCTTTTTCAAAATCTGTCCTTTTTTTTATCATCGTTTATTCTGTTTTTATTTTCTGTTCGCTTTTTGGTATCCTGTTGATCTATTAGATAAATTTCATCTCAATTATTATTGTGTCCAATGTGCCAGCTAATGATCAGGCCAATTGATTACTTATACGATTTTGATACATGAGTTATCTAAATGAGACGGGGTTATTTTTGGGATGGAAATAATTAAGTGATAAGAAGAATGAATATGGAAAAAGATTTTTTCTATAGGAAAAGTCCAATTTTAATTATAGCTATGAGAAAAAGTATGAGCAAAACAATTGCGTTTAAATTTGTTTCTAGCATATTAATTTCGCTGGGTTTTCTCGGCTAGCCTGGAGCTTTAATTTATAGTTCCCCCTTAAACCTTACATTTTCAAGTGTGTACCTTTGTTTAAAACTACCAGTAAATATGATTTTGATTAGAGATATATTGTACAATCTTTGCATGAATTGTGTTCTGCTAACGCTAAGTTTGTAAAAGTCTGTGCCACTACATAATATAGATAGGAAAAGTTAAAAAATCGAGGCGAGATTACATTGAAATTTCCCAAATTCAACAATTATCAACTCTAGACTACTTAGCTTTTCAATCAGTGTATTTATCGAATTGTTCACGGTTGACCCTGCCACCACCAGCTACCACAAACGCTGCTGCCTGGAGCATCAATATTTCTTGAGATTAGTTGTAGAATATCTGAAGACAATTAGTGATATTCAAGAGGTTGAAGTTAGTTACTTGTATAGCTTGAAAAATCGTAAAGTCGTTAGAATATCGAAACATATTAGAATGTATCGTAGAATATATCGTTTGATGTCGTAGTGATCCCAAGTAGCTGCCATAGGGGACATCCGAATTTACACTGAAATTATTAGAGGATTGATCGAACTTTATTTAGTATTTTCTGTCAATTCATGTTAAGTATTACCAGAGGGTATATTAGCTTTGTTACTAAGCGTGTAACACATCGAAATAATAATCGTTTCAAGGGTATGGTTGTATAGGGAATCAAAAGTTATAACAATTTATGCATGTACGTCCGTCCGTATACAATATAACTCAAAAACGCCTTATCCGATTTTGTTAAAATTTAGAATTCCTTAACTGGATTTGGTATTGCATTTCAGCAAAATCGACCGAGGTGGAGCGAAGTTTTTTATATGGTTTTTCGGATTTAATTTATAAACCAATTTTGTTTAAATTAATTATATTGGTTAACTACATAAATAGACGATAGCATGTTAACTTTCAGTAAAATCGGGCCAAGGATAGTGGAGAAAGAAATAATCCTAGGAGAAAATAAGCCTGTGCTTAAAGTTGTTTTGATGTACTTTAAAAAACTAATACATCGATTTGAATAAAATTTTCAGATTGGACTTATGCTTAGGGTTTCTGAAAACTCGGGATTTTAGGACTCGGCGAGTACGAGTATCAAATTTTGAAAACTTATGCTATTAGGGCTTAGGTTACCTGTAAATTAGAAGAAAGAGGAAACAAACTTATAATGAATAAACCTTGAAATATTGTTAGTTTTTACGGTTTGTCCCATTTCTATCATAATCGACTATAGGCCGATTTTCAGTTACTATATGTTCTTATTGATGGATTTTGATATCTAAACTATCTTTGGTGCATTTTTAGATTGTTCATCTATTTAAATTCATTAATGTTATGATTTTTTTCAGTATTCAATTTAATATATGTTAATAAGTTTCATAATAAATCCAAATTTTATCACGGTTATTAAAATAAGTATTTATATAAATAGATATAAAATTCGGGTATCATTTTCTGACATAATAATTACAAAAATGAACATCAACTTTTCAAGAATTCCACTGGAAAAGATCATAAAACAATTTTAGAATTTAGATATACAGAAGTTTTTTTTTTTTTTTGTTTGTTTGTTTGTTTGTTGCCTCCATAAATGGCCTTGTACACTATATTACGTGAATGTTTTAACTACTGCCATTTAATAAAGGCACTGGATACTAGAGAGGTATATACTACTATAAAAACGTTCATTTTCGTTAGGCAAGTTAGAAAGGACGACAGGAAAGAACGATAAAGTAATTTCATTTTATTGTGCAATTACATTGCCATAATATCCTTCCATTGGAATTTTGTGTTGTACATAGCCAAAAAAAAAAGAAAAAACAAACGAAAAATAAATAAAATAAAATGTTGAATGTTGTTTACTGTAAATTTGTGTCCTTTATTTTCATTTACGAGATGAAATTGCTTTTTAGTTCTTTAAAAAAAAATAGAAGACACACGCAAGACAGGAATCTTTTATTTTAGCATCAACATTGACTCTAAATTCATGCGATTCCTTACCATTTCTCCCGTGCAATTGGTATATTTAATACAACATCTACAATATATATATATATATTTTTATGATCCAACAATCATGTAATGAAACGATGTAAGGAAGTATAAAGTTAGTTGGGAGCTGTCGAGGAGGATGGCGAAAAGGTTCTATAAAAATATCATATTTGAACTTCTTATATGAATAGAATTTAACAAAACGAATAAAATTGATACAATTATAAAGTTCTAGTATTTTTTTTCCTTTTATTTTCTATATATAGAGAAAAAAAAATGGATAATTCAAAAAATCAGCTTCTGCCGATGTTTTGATGTCCTATGGTAGAAATGGGACTCGTAGTTAACGAAGTTCAATGAAAAAAACAACTAAAACTTGTATTTTTTAATAAATTTATTTAATATTCTTCAAATTTTCTCTAATTTACAGGTAGCCTGAGCTCTAAAAACGAAAATCTATTCTGCAAATTTTATTTAAATCGGTATATAACTTTTCAAACTACGTCGAAAAAACTGTATGTACTGTACTGAAATTTAACATAGGATCATCTATTTGTGTAGACAACGTATGTAATTCGTTTAAACCAAATTGCTGCATGCATTTTCCAATTTAATGCGAAAAACAAAAAAAAAAAAACGATAAAACTTTGTGGTCACTTTGGTTTTCGTTATATAAACTTGTTACTCATGAGCCGATTTTGCTGAGTTTCTAATACTAAATCGAGCTAAGAGATAACCAGCCCATATTGTAAATTTCATTAAAATCGAACAACGCGTTTTTGAGCTATCTTGTACATGGACGGACGTGCATAAATATTAAAGAAGAATTAAAAGTCATCATTTTTCATTTCATGTAAGCTAAATTTTCGCTAAGATTAATCGAATAAAAACATCTGAGTCTCCCCACAAAATTTAGAAAAATTGGTAGTGTGCGACGATATCGTGTATGGTTATTGTGAGAGTATGCAAATGCAGATGAAAACCCATAAATCAGATGAACAAGTTTATCTGCGTTTGAGGGGAATCATCTGGCAGATGAAGAATCAGATGGGGAAATTTGAAGTGCAGAATACGACAAAATTCGTAGGATGATTGTTTCTCCCTTTCTGTTTTGCATAAGTGCATCCCATACTTTTATCAGAATAGGATGTCGGCTGTGTGGAGATTGGCCTTTAAGCTTTAATATTTAGCATATGACATTTCGGTGAATTGAAAATGTGTCAACTTGTGTCAACTTGTGCTAACAAAAGAATATTTGCGGGGAGCGTTACTTTTTTTGGTTTAATACAAAGAGAAGTACTTCTGAAAGACATCGTTTACTTGTGGAAGCTTATGGTTGCAAATAACATATACTAATAAAACTAATATACCCACTGGTAGTATCTACCATAGGGCATAAAAAGTAGGTATACTATATATAGTATACTAAAAAAAGAAAAAAAAAACAATATTCTCAAATAATATTAAAAATACAAAATTGTTGATAAAAATTCTACAATTTTTATTTACTTAGAAATGCTGAATTTTTGTAGAAAAAGAAAAAAAAAAGAAAAAGGAAAACTAACTATTCCTGAGAAAGAAAAATTTCTATGGTGAAAATTTTCCAAAACAATGTAAGTGTAACGAGATTTATTAAATAAAGTTGTACTTTGTTTTTATGGTACAACCCAATAACATTATATTAAAAGTTGTTGTATTTTTTTCTGTTCTTCTATTTTACAATTCTAGAAGAAGTTATTTTCTAATGAATTTTCATAGTTCCCAAAACGATGTCTAAAATTCCAGACTACTCAACAGTACGACATGTATTACAATAGTCTGTCTTTTGTAAAAAAAAAAAAAACGTATTCAACATTGTTGAATTATTTTGTATGAAATTTAGAAAAAAAATTGCAATTCCTCACGCTGTAAAAGATACTTTAGTAGAAAAAAAAACACTTTCTAAAATAATTAATTTGGCCATATACAGTTTTGTATACAGAATGTTTGAGCAAAAGTACAGTTAACCCTTCTGCCGGTGGGTGGAATAGTGCAACTCAATTTGAGCTAAATCGTTTCGAATAAGTATAGGAATGGCAATGCTTTTTCGATACCAATTAGTCTCAGTTGACTTGCGCGATGCCACACCAAAATGTGTTGTGTTGTCAAATTGCCAAATTACAGATTTTCTTTTCTGGGAGTCTAAACATTCTGGCAGTTTCATTAATTTCGCGATTTTGTCAGATATGCACATGCTTTGATTTTTTATTGGTACATTTGGGATACAGCAACCTTTCGAAATCTTTTGCAGTTTCGATCTCAGAGAGTAGTTGGTTTAGGAAGCGAGAAACCTTTTAGTATTATCCTTAGTGGAGATTATAAATAATCATAATGCATTGTTTGGAACTTTGCAAAGTATAGAATTCAAATGTTTCGATCTGTAACGCATTCTGATAGAATGCTCATCTATTGTATCTATTATAGAAAATAGTTTTTCTCCGCAAACCATTTATAAATAATTGTATGCATACTTTTAAGCGAATCCCTCTATTATATAAAATAGTTTTTTAATTAAAGTATGGATACTTTTAGGCGAATATATTCAAGGAAATACTTTTACAAATTAATTTAAATATAACTCACAAATTCAAAACGAAGAATAGAAAATTTAGCATCTTGAAAAATTGAGACGTAGAAAAAGAGAAAAAGGGAATCTTATGCTACCGCTAAAGAAAATAAAAAAACAAAAAACAAAAGAATAGTGTCCTTGATACATTTTTTTAATTGGTTTAGTATTTTCGTTGTTGTTTGTACACACTGAGGTTGGGAAGCGAAGCAAGCAGCTGGTGGAGCCTTCTAGTCTGTTAAAATCATATTTTATTGAAACCTTGTATTTTTCATTTATCAGATCAAATTTTATTTACATATTTTTCGTCATTCGATAAATTCTTATTTTCTCGTCTTCCTGTTCAGTTTAAGAGTTTCCTTAATGCGTCTTCGGGAATTCGTTTTAGTTCTTGTAGTATTCTGCGAGAGCTATATGCGTAGCTTTACTTTAAATGTGGTACATCTAACTTTTTCGTATATTCAGATATGAGAACGGTGTGATAGGCAAAATTGGGTATTATGGTATATCGATATCGCGTACCATATTTTTCGAGGGCTACATGTATAAATAGTTTATGTTGTGTGTTAATCGAATGTTCTTTACTAATTTAGTTTGGAGAATATAATGTTTCATTTAGTGTTACTTTTATTTGTGTAAATACTTTATATCAATCAACAGGGAGTGGCGTACGAGTAGAATCATTCGAAATAATTGAAAATGATATCATTAACTCGATTATACAACTTCTTAATGCAAAATGAGTTGAATCGTCTTTTATAGTAACTTACTGTTGTAGTCTATTGTTTGTATCTTCACCAACGCTTGAACTAACATTTTAGAATTATAAGGACATTTAAGTAAAAAAGTTCATTATTATGTTCTGGTCGATTGATTATCATGTTAAAGACAACAATTTGCCGATATTCTATAATGTAATATATGGACGAAAACTGAATAATGAAAAAGATAATTAGTTTTAAACGAACTATCAAGCAATTAACGTTTCCATTTAATACAATATCATAGCACATATTTGATATTCTTAATTATATAAACGTTGCGATATCGCTATAGGGAAGCAATTTGCAGTAAATAGATTAAGCTAGGGTATCTATTTATTATATATCAGACAATTTTTTTGAGCTATATTAATGACATCGCATCGACTGGTACTGAACCGAAAAAAGTTTTCGAAAGTTAAATAACAAGTTTAACAAAATTTTACAAAAAAAATTCACTGTATAAATTGAATTGCGTCATACATAGAACATCGAATAACATTACTGGTTATCCTCCTATGGTAGCATTCCAACCATAGGTTCAATACAGTAAATATTCGTATGCCTAAAAGTATCAAATGTATTTTGAATTTTTTTGCCATGCCTGTTTGTCGGCCATTTACACTTCATAACTCTTCTAGAGTGATTGCTTCCTTTCCTTAGAGAGTGAGAATAAAACTTTGTGATGGTAAAAAATTGCGAGCTCTACATTTTTACGCATTTTTTCATTTTCGGGTTCCATAAGTTAAAAAAAAAGTCTGTTCTTCTGTTTTGCCTGACTGTTTGTCTGTCTGTCTATTATAGCGTTTACATGATCTATTTCAAGTTGACTTCAATCCAAAAATGCTTCATGTAAACCCAGATCGATTTCAATCAGACTTGAAAATTTAAAACTAACCTAGCAAAATAAAAATTTGTTTCCAAGCGTGTGTCAAAGTGAATCTGATTTGAAGTCGATTTCAAGTCAGTCTTTCAATCTGTTAAAGGTTAAAAACCCTGTTTGAGTTTTAAGTCGAACTTAAGTCAATTTTGAAGACGCCATGTTAACGCAATATATGTTAGAATTTAGTTTCAATGATATCTCTTGAACTCGTTATTTGATTCAATTGAAATTTAGGGGAACTGGTTCGTTGTTATAAGGAATAAATTTCAATTTTGACATCGATCTGAGGAGGGGGTTGGGCGACACCGAGACTTATTTTTATCTGGAAAACCTTTAAACCAATTATTATAATGAAATGAACATTGATTCCTTTGAAGCGGATTTAATTTGGTGAGAATCGGTTTAGGAACACCATGAAAAGAACCGAAAAATTATAATAATTGAATTATAAAAATTAAAAGAATGTTTAATTCAATTGAAAGTATTCCTCTGGGTTTATGTTATATTATTTTGTATAACTACAAAATTGTATCCAAAAGTATAATAAAGGGCATGGAAAATTATTAGATCAATATAAGTCTTAATCGTTTTTTCTAATTTAATGGAATTTTACAATGAGAACTGTTATTAGGTTAAGTTAAGGATCAGATGAGAACCACTTTTTAAAAAGAACTAATGTTCACGGAGAGTGAAATTATTAAAGTTAAATAGCCATTCCTATTCATATAGATGCTATCAAAAAATTAACTATAAGCCGATTTTGGTTTTCTATATGGTTTTTCTATAGATATGTAATATAGGATAAAAAAAAATTGTCAGGATCATAGAGGAATGATACTCATATACCTTTTAAATGGATATTTACGAATGCATCTGAGAATTCAAGCAATTTTTCTATACGGACAGGTTATACCGGACATTGAAAAATTCAATTTACGTAGTATTTCATGAGGAAGGAAATTTTTTTATCAAATTTTTTTTCTACTCAATTCTGTTCCGGAGGAGCTATTAAATGTGAAGTATAGCAAATTGGTATCTGTCTAGTTGGTGACAGTAAGAGATTATATATACATATGTATGTAGGTATACATAGTATTAATGTGAACTATATATTTATAACTAGAAATTGCGTATTTTTTTCTGGTATATTGTATTAACTCCTCTAAAACCATTAAAATTAAAATATCTGAAATATAAAAACTATGAGGTATCATTTTCTACATCTTTGATATATTGTGTATTACAGAATTTTGCCTGACTGAAAAATGATGCAAAAAAATTATGAGTGTATCAAAAAGTTATCAATATGATAATAGATGTCACTGCTAATGCCATCATTTTATTTTTTAAATATGGTACTACTATCATATAAACATGTTTAAAATTCCACGACGTAATTTAGTTTTGACAGCTATTTAAACCACTTTTGTTTTTTATCAAAAAAAAAAAAGTTCAGTATCGATCACCGATTAGATCCTTGTTTTTAAATGACGAAACGTGTGAGGAAATCAAAGAAAAGTTATTCGCTGTCTATGAAAACTCTGCACCTTCGATAATAATTATCAAATAATACTAATTTAATAGATTTAAATGTGGTCAAGTGTTTATGATGAAGAACGTCGCCTAAAGGTACGGTTTCGCTGGGAGCTATTAACGGTGGCCGTTGGCCGTCAGCTGTCGACGGGCGCCGTTGAACAGCGCCGTTAACTGTTTTGGTTGCAGCCGTTGAACAGCTGGTTATTGTCAAATCTAAGTGCGGAATTAAATATAAAATAATAATGGATTTCTTGAAAATATTATTAATTGAACTGGAGGAAGAGGAAGAATTTCTAAATTTATTACTTATTGGATAAATGGCAGCCTATAAATAGTATTTTTAAATCCCGTGAAGAAGAGGTATGCTTTAATCTTCATATAAATGGTCATTTAAATACATCTGGTGAATATTTTAGACTGAACCGAAAAAGTTTGAATATATACAAGGTGTAGTCCAAAGTAATCAGGACTTTTTGAGTCTAGCGCCCCTAGTGGCGCCATCTATATGCCGACTGGTGCGTTAGAATCTGCTATCCTTTATCGACTTCCTGTGAGAATTTCATGACATTTCATCTATTGAAAGTGAAGTTATTGCGTTTTAAGTGCAGTATGTTTGTGTCATCGGTGCGAAAATGAGCTTCGACGACCAAAAATTGCTCAGAATTCAACATTCGAAGGACATCATTAAAGAGGTCAAAAAGGACAAAAAGTTCCTTTATAACATTGTGACTTGTGACGAAACGTGGTGTTTTCAATATGATCCTGAAACGAAACGCCAGAGTGCTGAATGGAAGGCGCCGGACGAGCCGAAACCCAAAAAATCGCGCCTGGAGAAGTCAAAAGTGAAGACAATGCTGATTTGTTTTTATGATTCCAAGGGTATTGTCCACAAAGAATTTGTTCCACCCGGTCAAAACGTTAATGCGGTATTCTACCTAGGAGTTTTGAAGCGTTTGGTGCGCCGTATTCGACGTGTTCGGCCCGAATATCGCGAAGATGGAAGTTGGCGTTTGTTGCACGATAATGCGCCGTCTCATCGATCGACGCTTGTGACCGATTATCTCACCAAAAATCCATCAACCACTCCCCGTATTCACCGGATATGGCACCGTGCGACTTCTACCTTTTCGGAAAAATGCATTTGCCGATGAAAGGAAAGCGTTATGCAGACGTAGAGGCCATTCAAAAGGCTTGCACCGGCATACTGGCGGCCATACAGGCCAACGAGCTAAAACACTCGTTCGACATGCTTTTGGACCGTGCAAAAAGCTGTATTGAAGCAGAAGGAGACTATTTTGAATAAAATCAATTGATTTTGCCGAAAAAACCATTTGTTCTGTTTTTTTTTTAAAGTCCTGATTACTTTGGACTCCACCTTGTATTACAAATTGTAAAAGAAAATTTAATTCAAAACATTTCAAATGCAGTAAAAAACCCGATTAAAAATCCATTCACTTTAATTCTATTCAAATGAACAGCTTCGACAGCGCTGTTAGACTGGTTCAAAAGCAGTCGAACGGCAACAGCTAGTTGTTGACAGCCGCCGTCGAGCTGTCGAACAGCATGAACGAAACCATTCACACGGTTTTGCCATAAGACGAGTCATTTTCAACGGCGGCCGTTGACAGCTGACGGCCAACGGCCGCCGTCAACAGCTCCCAGCGAAACCTTAATTAAAGTAACCATTGAAGAAATAATCCTAGGAGAAAATAAGCCCGTTCATAAAGTTTTTTTGATGTACTTTAAAAACTAATATACTGATTTGAATAAAATTTGTAGATGAGACTTATGCTATGCTAGACCCTAGCATAGCATAAGTCTCATCTACAAATTTGGGTTCCCTGCAAATTAGAGAAAAGGCGAAACAAACTTATGAAGAATAAACCTTGAAATATTGTTAGTTTTGACAGTTTTTCTCTCCCATTTCTACTATAGTTACTGTATGTTTTATTTAAATAATATATCCAACTGAAATTTTTGTTCCATATAAATTTAATGTTCCTGTAGTCAGTTATTCACTATTCAATATACTATATAGTAGCTATATAATAATTCTAGTTCTAGTATATACATGATTACAATTTCAGGTATAGAGATTCCTCATTAGAGTTGTATACTATACTAACTTCTACGAATACCATATCTTCAGACTTTGTCAATTGAATTTGCAAGTGGTATTGTAATCCTAATTTTCTTTGTATATTCGAAATTTGTCTATATTTGACACTGTCCTTATGTCCTTATTTTATATTCGAAATAAACTTATGTTGCATGATACATCCATTTTCGCTAAAAATTTCAGATAAAATTACCAGAGGTCACGCAAATCAAGAAATGAAATTTATTCTTTCGAAAACTAATTTTAACGTACTATAGTTAGTTATTGAGTGTCAATTAACTGTCGAATAAACTAGGTTAAAGTTCAACTTAGTCATTAATTAGTTCCTGAAACATTCAATTTTCATTTATGTAGGTATTTAATTGCTCGAAAGCCTGACCTTTTATATTATTGGACTTGTTGCATCCCCTTTAAAAAAAAAAACCTAAATACAATGCAATCGTTTCTAAATCTGTAAATGAGGTTTTTGGGGAAAATATAACATTGATTTTGTATTTGGTAAGTATATATTTGGGAGATCGATCTTAATTAATAGCCCTACAATTTACACATGATCACCTACCTATGGGCGATGTCGACATTAATCGTACCAATTTGTCACTAACCGACCATATAAGAATGAGAGATGGTAAAAGTTTTCTTTTTTGTTGACGATAATGCGCGGTGTGTGATGATGGTGGGTTTTCCGAGTTTTGTTTCATTTTATTTTTCTTACTCCTGTCGAACTAAAGTTCTTATATGTATATAGTTAGATAATTTTCTTGGTTTTTATACTCTGTTGCTTCGGATTATGCTGCCGCTAGTCAAATAAAATTAACTATCCCCAGAGACAATATATATAAAGAACTAAAACGAACCGTATCCAAGAGGGAAAAATTAGAAATCATTCCTCCAAATTATTTATTGGTATCGATACCCGAAATTGTGTATGACAAGATATCCAACTCTATATATATATATATTGTATTACTTTGTGTAAATAAGAAAGATCAAGGTAAATGAATTTGTGTGTAATAAATATCTTCGGAAGTAAAAGTTTTGAAATTTATAGGAACGCCAAGCTGCAAATGTATATTAAATGTTTTATTATATGAAAAGAAGTTAGAAAAGGCTAACATCATTAATTACTTAAATTTGTTAAAATTTCGTAAAAAAAAAGTTTCATTAAGCAGGATAAAATTAGCAGCAAATTAAGTAATTTAATTCACATTTATTACAATTTCGAACTATGGAAGCGAAAATGCCATCGCATTTTATTGGATATCTATATATTCTCAAATATGCGAAAATGCATTTATGTCATTTACACAAATCATACTTGTTTGAATTTATATTCCACATTGAAAGTCCTTTGAGAGACAATTCATATAATCGTATAGATGCAAAAGCTTTTTGGTCAATTTTGCAGCTTCAGATTTATGTGAATTGAACAGGAAATAATTAATACATTTGTATCAGGACGTCCTTCGGCTCGCACCATTGTCCTGTTTCATATAATTTGTGTATACTATTAAAATATAACGTTTGGAATTGATTTAGTTCTTAAGCAATGATTGATTGTATGAAGACATCTTTTGAAATAAATTTTCTGCTTATTGTGCTAGAATACTTTCTTAAATAGGACTCACATTGTTCAGTTTTCCATCACCTTTTGAATAACTGAAAAAAAAATTGACCAGTGTGAATGTAAAAACTGATGATTTGTAAGTCATACTCAATACTTATTCCAAATATTCATAAGCAATAAGCTTTCTATCAAACACGACTGACAGTCATCAATGTGAGACCCTTCTTTAGACTTTAACTAAGAGAGTGTTGTGTAACTATGCAAAAATTTGGAAATCGATTTTCAACGAATTAACTCACAGTGATCACTTTTTTTTATTTGTATACAAGACAACTCGAGAAAGGTTAACCAAATTTTCTTCAAATTTTATAAAAAGGTAAGCTCTAGTATGGGGATGAACTGACCTGGTCTTGAGTTTAAGTTCTAAACAGGAAGTTATTGATTATGGCAAAAAATATAATTAATCACCCTTGTTCTGTTTTACGGCGTTAGGTGAGTAAACGTAACGAGTTCGATTCGATTCCTAACGCGATCAGTGTTCTGAAAAACTACGTTTCCCATTTAAAAAAACGGGAATCATCGCATGTCAAAAATCAGCTGGTTGTGTTTTTTGTAAGTCATTTCATCAATAAATGTTTTACAAAATAAAGTTCTTGTGATTATTAAAATAAATTTCATATATTTGTCAGCAATGTTTATTTCAAAATATAAATTATATATTTTTGTAACATTTTTTCCATTCACTAATCATTAAAAAATTTAAAAATGGAAAAAAAAACATTTTTTTTTATGAATATATCCTTCATAAAAGCCATTTCAGGCCCAAAATGAGATTAAGAGTTGATATTATGGTGCATAGTGTGGGTGGGTATAGAAATAAAGGAAATTGATTAAAGATTATTCATTCGAACGCGCGAAAACAGAAGTGAGCAATTTACCTTCAAAATCGACTTCCCGGCGAATACCAGAACATCAAAAATCGAATCCGTTGCTACGCGTTGGACTGAAATGAAACGTTGCGTATTCCAGAATGCCAAAAATGAAATATCGAGTAGTCAGTGAGTAATATCGAATAAAACTAACGTAACGTCGGATATCAGAACAGGCACCAATAATTCATCTAAGAAAGTTGGGTGGTTTACCATACCAGATATTTTTTTAATGAAAATTCCAATAAAAAATCATATTTTTTAAATGTTCAAAAAATATAAGGAACTTAAAATTCTGGTTATCTTTCTTACACAAAAAAAAGAACAAATTTTTAAATGATTCAATTATATAGTATGGGAAAATAGTATAAAGCTTAGGTCAATTTTACACAAAAAAAAAAACCTGGCAGCATTTGGCTCACCACATATACATAGACCGATGCATTCTTAATTGAATTTGTAAATTCTAAAATTGAGTTCCAGCACTTTTGAACGAGTTATGCATTTAAATGAAATTTTATCCAACAATTTTCATCTTTTTTAGCTTTGAAAAGGACTAGCATTGAATTGAAAATAGAGGTGTTTCACATGTATAAGGACGTTTATGGGTTAAACTTTTTATTGGCATAGGATTTTTTTTAGCATTTTAGTTTGGTAAGTAAGAAATAGAATCGATTCATTTTCTTTAATCTATAGAGATAATATGAAAATAGCACTTCAGATCTAGTATATGTAAGAGTTGCTTTGTCTGGTTTAGTTAAAATAAATGAACTATACAAGGCAAATGAACAGATTAATTTTGTGATCTTGTTAGATATGGAGCATGGGTATTCAGAAGTCTAGAGTTGAAATCCTCTTTCACATTTCTTCACATTAAAGGCAATGAAGAAGAAAGAATAGCTTCATCAGTTATTTTAAAACTCTTTGGATAGAATTTTTTCGTGTTCTCAAAGTACTCAAAACTAATAATATTATTTAAAAATATTTATTTTGGTTTTATGTTATTCTAAACTGTTGTACTTTATTTTTATTTCATATAATTTTTTGTGATTAATGATTAATAATGTTAATGTCCTTTCGTAAATTTCAATAAAATGTCGACAAGTATCCTTTTAAGATTCAAACTGTGAACAGTGCATCAAAATAAACGACATGGTTTCATCCCATCACCATTGATATATATAGAATACATAGGGTACAATAATAAGTCTTTACTTAAAACACCTGCTATAAAAATTTATCGGGAAACCTTCTCCTATTGCTATACATATAATACATATCGTCTGGAGCAAAATGTTTACGTCGACACTTTTCCTACATTTCCGATGAAGGTTTACTTTCTCCTGGTATATATATAAAGAGCATTTTGATGTGCAATCAACACAGGATTCGTTCATATATCCCATATGCTTTGACATTATATGTTTTGCGTACTTAAAAGGAAATATCCTGATCCCTATTTCGTTGAACTTTCCAATTTTCACACACCGTATATGAGTCAAATGTAAAAAAAAAGGGCATATCCATTATATTATGTGTATGGAAAAACCGATTCTATATAGAATATATGTATTGTATGTATACCTTTTGGGAGTTCTCCCAAAGAATTGGGATATCCGACATACAGAATATTATGGGCGGCTGGTTATTTTATATAGCATTATATTATCCAAAAAGGAAAAGAAGGTATATACTTAGATATGTTCATAATATGAACATATTATATAGCTTGATAATCTATTAAAATTAAACATTTACATGTGGTATGGATAGTGCGATTGCGAATGAAATAAGTTTTCATTAAACGAAAGCAATTGAGGTAAGAAAACGTTGATTCTGATACGGTTTTGAAGATGAGATGAGTTTTTCTTTTTGACTGCATAGACATAGTATTTGTATAATAATGAAGGATATTTATAGAATGAGATACTTACTCGTATATAGAGAAATGGATAATAGCATCAGGGAAGTATGTTCTAATGATTTTTGCTGTGCGATTCTCGTTAGAATTCCAAGCAAAAATGTATAAGAAAGGGTTTTATACGATATTACTATGGGATAATAGTATAGGCAACAAAGTATACGGGATAAATTTTATTTAGGGCCAACCACTACCTAAAGTGACTTTAAAATAGGAAAATAATAATAATAGTAATAATAGAGAAATAGTTGTCTGGAGATTGAGGGTAATATCATTTTCCAAAAACGTATTAATAAAAATTTAACAATATTCAAAAAAGTATAAATATATAATAACACACAGAAAAATAGTTCAGGGCTTCCAAATAAACCTTTTGAAAAGTACATTGGCGATTCTAACTAATTTATTCGATGTAACTCAGTTGTTCTAACTTAAATCAAAGCACAAAAAAAATTAGTTCTAGCCCTGGCTGCATCCAGCAGTCCTAAGCGCTTAGTCAAAATTCTTAATTTAAGCAGTTAGAATTTTTTGTCCTCCTGGATGCGTTTACTTGAATCAAGCATATATTAGTTATCTGTGCTAAACGTCAAATTAGTTTTATTTGAATAACTTTTAAAAATATATTTTTTCTTGAAGGAAATACGTGTCGAGAATAAATAAAAATTGAAAATAAAATGAAATAAAAATTTTATAGGAAAGTGGAAGTTTTGTTAAACTCATTTTTTTTTATATTCTAATTAAAATTGGATAATCCAGAAACGATTTTCAAAAATACCTCTCAATTTATCCTTTACACAAATTATTTTTTAGTGTGAATAACAACCTTAAATGCACTGTTTGAGTTAGCAAAAAATTTGTATGCTAGAATTTCACTAAGCGCTTAAAGTTCGAATTGCATCCAGACGTCTTCCTAGATTTAAGCGCATTGGACTGCTGGATGCGCCCAATAATTATTTAGTGCTTCTACATAAATTATTTATTTTTTAGTTCTGACAACCAAAATCTTAGATTTTTCAGTGGCCACAATAGCCAATAACTTTATAATTTCTTTGGGTGTACATTTTATAGAATTTTGTAAATTGTTTTGGAGGTTCTAAAAATGGAGGGACAAACTATTAGTACTAAATTTTTGGTTTCAAAATATACAAGTACCAATTAAAGACGTTTTGACTTCATTTGTGTGACATTTTCTTTTGAACTTGTTCCTATTTTTTACATTATCATTTTCCACGGCATTTATTGTTTTCCTTGTTGTTGTTCGTGTTGTTGGTTTGTTTTTTTTTTGGCTATTATTACAGTTCACGGAAATAAATTCGTTTGCCAAGAACATTATGCTTACGCCAGTGAATTGGCAATTTTTCAAACAACACAAGACATAAGATTCTATTGTAAAGGACAAAACTAAACATATTTATAGACGTATATAGTACGTATAATATGGAATTCGAAACGATAGATAAACAAAAATACAAGACAATTGCAGGATAACAAAAGGAAAAAATGTTCTTAAAACGGAAAATAAGAACGAGGGGTTGTTGAAATTTTTTCTAACTATATTATATATGAAATATATATTATTATATAGTTTTTCTATTCAACCAATTCACGGATTACTAACAAATGGACACTAGAAAATGAAAATCCTAACGAAAAGTTCGGCTGCGATAAATAGAACTAACCTACAAAAAGAAAAAAAACTAATAGGAAGTTTAAATATTAGGCGACAGATATGAAAGTTTCGAGTTTGGTGACGCCTTCAAAAAAAAAAAAAAAAAAAACTCAACTCAACTTCTTTTAGAACATTTTTCTGCATAGGCGTATTATGAACTACTCTGACTGTCTTAAAAATTTTCTGAAGATTATTTTGACAAGACTATTTTTTATGCTTTAATGGAAAAATAATAAAGAGTTTGAAGCTACCAATACAAAAGAAAGAAGATATGGAAATTTGAAAATATAATTTAAATAATTCAAAAATATTTACCACGTATAATTCCGTCCTAAAGCATAATATGGAGTTCAAACGAAATGAAATTTCGCATATTAAATTGACTATAGCGGAATTCAAAACGAAAAACTTGTTTTGGTTGGATGATATATTCAAATTTTGTTTCATTCAAACTGCACTAAGAAAGAAAGTTAAGAAAGTTGAGGAACGAAGTTTATAAATTGTTTTCCACTAGGATGTTGATTTTTTGAGAGCTTATTTGACAGATATGAGACATTTGGTGGTCTTTCTCGTTTTGACATTTTGAAACTGCTATTATTGGCAATGATTAAAACGGAGTCTTACAGTACAGAACAACATGTACAAATAGTGTAGCTGGTTTATGAAAATGGATGTTAAAATCAAAATGTTTCTCATTCTCAGTAATGAAGCATATTTTCACCTTGGATGATACATTAACAAGCAAAGTCGGTACATATGGAGAGAACAGACAGAAAAATTGTTCAGTTATTTGCTAGTTCTGACAACTGAATTTTAGTTATCAGAATTGATAATGAAATGACTGAAATAACTGAAAGAACTGAAATAACTGAAATAACTGAAATAACTGAAATAACTGAAATAACTAACGCTTCAATTTTTAAACTAACAAAGCAAACATCATGAGATTTCTATTAGCTGTTCACGACAGTCATACCAATCTATCAAATAAATATACACATTGATATTCATTGCGTATTGCGTATTTTTAAAAATACAGTCTCATTACTTTTTGTCCGTAGTAGTAAGGTAATTAACATATGTCAGATTGAAATGCATAAAGTTTTTATTTTGTAATTTTCACAAGAATATGAATTTGTTGTTTCTTTACAATTTTAGCCATGAATTCAATTAAAAAGGGATCTCATACGCTTGTATTTTTCACTGTGAAGGCGATGACAATTTTAATACATTTTCTTTATAATTTAAACGCATTTATCTAATTCATATTTAATGTTTTTTACTTTACCGATAAAACGAATGTTTTGTGTAAAGTATTACATTCGTGCGAAAATCTAACTTTTTTCTAGAAAAGGTAGAAAGATGTAAATAAGTGCAAAATCTGTTTCATCAAAGTTAAGTCCATGTCCGTCCGTCCCTTCCGCTTCTTTAAACCGTTAATATTGTAAAATCTATATGGCTGATCCGATTGTCATGGAACTTTCATAGTTTATGTGTTGCGCCGAATGCTAGATAATATTAGGTTTTGGTCGAAATTTATGTAACACTATTTTCTAATTCTTTTTTGTCAAAAAACGACAAAATTTTGTAAGTGGTTTCGATAAAATTTATGCAGTTTATGTATTTGATCCTAACTTAGAACTTATTAGTTCTTGGGCTACATTCGAGTATGGCAACACTGTCTAAGAACATTTTTTGTCGAATTATAGCTTATTTTTGCACTCGCTATACAGCCAAAACTCCATGTTCAATTTCTATGAAATTTCCACAATTCATAATTCATAAAATTATTTGTAAATGCTTTTGTGTATTTCACATTTGTGCTCCGAATTCAGTGATATTCTGACGGCTTAGTTGTTTCAACTTATCTAAAGCCAATTGCGTTCTTCGACAGAATTAGACTATGGCAACACTTTTTTTGTATTCTTTATGGAAGCCAAACTATCGGACCGAATTCGACGAAATTCACACACAAATCGGGATTAAAGCACGTCTGGCAAATTTTGTAACGAAGTCTGATGGAGACGAGATGGATGCGAGATAAGAGTAGTGAACTGACGCAGTGGGGATATGGGGAAGCATAGCTGATGGGGTTTTGAAACGAGAGCGCAGTGAGGCATTCAATGACATTGTCGGTAAAGTTCCAAAGCGGTCAGGCCGGAATAGAGAAAATTATAACTTCACTGCCATGGTTTTCTTTGTTTTTTGTTTTGAAGAAGCTAATATTTTTTAAAGCAGCTTCGACTTAATGTAGTATATTTCAATTTATTCACCGTCATATTGCGGTAAAGCTTTTCAAAACAACAACAGCAAAACTTCAATAGAAGAGAGTATAGTATGTTCAAAAAAAAAAAAAACTCTAAAAGCGAGACTCTGTAACCTATAAGTAAATATATATTATATAATATACATTATTCTTATAAAACATATTTCATTTGGGTTGTTATTTATTTTTCTATATATAGTATATAAAGAGGGATTCATTTCTAAGGCATTATAATACTATACATCATGTTGTGGGTATTTATATGTATGTATACACCTATATGTGTATATCATTTCAATTTACTTGAACTTTTAGAAGCAACTTTTGGAATTGTTAATCATTTTACGCGAAACTTTACTTCTCAAACTTAACTTTTAATTTATTTATTGCTCTTTACCGCCCCTGCAACATTAACTTTTTTTTTTAATATACCCATTTTATTAGGGGCCAAAAAAGTTCGAGATTAAATTAGAAGAGAAAAATTGATGGCAGATTTTGAATTTATCGATTTTCATCTTTTTCACAAACACAAATATCCTATTTATCTGTTCATGAATAGAATAAACTAAATTCATTAATTAAAAAAATTTTATGATGTTGAACAAAATTTTGAAAATTACATGTTTAAGAAGACATTTTCAAATTCATTTTTAAATATCATATTGAATAACGAAAGACATCCTTTCATAAAAATGTTAAGACTTGTTTCATGTAAAATTCGAAAAATTCAAGTAGTTATACTCGATCAGTCGCTGGGAGCATCTATACTAATATCAGGGCATAGGTGCACGCAGGATTTAGATTAAAACCAAAAATTTTTTTAAAAAATTGTATCAATTGAATTTTCCAAGAAAAAGATACCAAAAATATGCGTGCAAAACTAAATTTTAAGCCCATACAATAATTTTTATCAAGAATCTGAAAACTATTC
Source organism: Xylophagus ater (assembly GCA_963422695.1). Taxonomy (NCBI): domain Eukaryota; kingdom Metazoa; phylum Arthropoda; class Insecta; order Diptera; family Xylophagidae; genus Xylophagus; species Xylophagus ater. The sequence goes on from OY730478.1 coordinate 41,975,447, forward strand.
ATAAATAAATTTCAAAATCCAGTAGGTAAAATGTATCCTTTTGCTTGATCGGCGAATTGGTAATGACCGGGGTTTTTCCAAAAAAATACTATATAGTATAATAACAAATCCTGATGTATTGACGGAAATTGTACCGTTGCGATAACATTCCGTATAACATACAAGTGGATTAAAAAAATATTAATTTTTTCAGTTCCTTGTTCTCCTCTCCGGGAGCCGATCAAGGGTCGGAACTTTTATAGAACATTTGTGATAAATAAGTTTCTGTTTGAATTAAACTTTCTGGGGTTTATGATTTTTTCAAGAACTAGAACCTAATCATCATGGAAATGAAATTTTCTGTGAAAAAATGGGCTGCTCTTTCTAATTTTGGACGTACAAGCCTCGAAGATGATCCACTCGAAGGTCGTGCAAAAAGTGTATCAACAACAGAAAACATACAAAAAATACAGGATATTGTTTTGGAATATCGGTGATTGACTGATGAGATAGTTGACACCATAGGCATCTCACAGAGATAAGTACATCACATCTTAGCTGAAGTTTTAGGTTTAAAAAAACTTTGTGCATAATGGGTATAGCATTCGCTAACAATGGAACAAAAACACCTTCGAATGCGACTTTCTCAACAACATTTGGATCGTTTTAAGAAGAATAAAATAGATTTCTTACGTGGATTCATCACTATGGATGAGACTTGGGTCCACCACCATGATCATGAATCGAAACAAGAAGCTAAAAGAGGCTATATCACCTGTAGAGGTGTATTTTGAAGGTCTACCAGATTTTCTTTTCAGGGAAGGAGAAACATTGAAACAAGTGTAGGGAAATTATACTGAATAATAAAATATATTTCATTTACAAAACAGTGTTTTTCTTGTCGGGGCTGAGGAATTATTGAGTATTTTAGTACGTAAACGGTAAACCGATTATTAAGCCTACTATTTTCCAAAATATCTGCTCTTTCTTTTTCCGATCATCATTATTGTATTATTATTTCCGTAGTTTAATATTTTAAAATAATTCGAGAATAAAAAAAATTAATAAAAAAAAGTATCTAAAGTGGTTGATGATCCAAAGAATTGCTTAATCGCTTCTAAAATCCACCACTTTTTTTGTCAATTGAATCATTGCGAAATTTCGCTAACCAATACTGAATATTGCACAAAGAAGGAAAAAAGGAAAAAAACTGGAAACAAATCGGATTGAATTGATTTGAAATCAGTTTGCTGTATTCAATGGTTAAAAGATAAAAAAACCGAAATCATCATCTTCCCTTTTTATTTTGCTGTTATTCGGAAAGAACATAATTTTATCCTTCTCATTGCCCTTACAAGTACTTTTTTTCTTTATTTAATCGATGTCGATATCGAATGTAACGTTTTCTAATTCAATTGTTCGCTTTTCGTTCGTTTTAAATTTGGAACTTTTGAATTTCACTGAAAAATGTATCCGTATGAAATTTATTTTCGACACCACTTTTGGGTATGTGAATTAAAAGTCATCGTTTTTTAATAGACTTCGTAAGTAGTATTTCTTGCGTCTAAGCGTTACTTTTCCGCTTCAACCTAAAGAAAAATGCTACTCGCTTGCTTGTAGAAACTTATACTAAAGGCACACATAGGGTATTCATACCTTAGTATCGATACTACAGTATAGCCTTGTACCATGGTATAAAAAGGGTTTGGCACACATAAAACATAGTATTTGTCTGACATTTGAAATTCTGCCATTTCAGCGAAAATATGGGAATGTCTTTTCGCTCCTCTTAAATCCTCTATATGATTCCTACAAACATCTATAAATTTTGAGGTTTCATTAACTCGTACAATTTTTCGCATTTAATTACTTTTTCCACTTTTTTAAAATAATATTTTCAAAAAAAAAAAGCTTAAACATGTGTCAATTGCTCAGCTCAGCTACAAAATTCCATTCGCTATTTTCCGCTTCAATAAAAAGGCGCGACAATCACTAAAGAATGGATAACAGTGGCCGAAAAAATTAAGTAAAAAAGGAAATACCACGTAATTTTTCGAATTTAAGTACCAGATTTATGCTACGTAGTTGAAATGGTATTCAGCTAGTATTCGACGACACGAATATGGTATACCACCTGGTATCCTTAAACTATGGTATGAATACCCTATGTGTGCCTCTAGTATTATGGTGAATATGCTTTATCTGAACGAACATACAGACAATGGTTTCGACGCTTTAAAAAGTAGTGATTTTAGCGTGAAGAACAAAGACCGACCAGGAAAGCCAAAAAAATTCAAAATTAAGTATTGGAAGCATTACAAAATGAAGATTCATATCATCATCCTTCGAGAATTTTCAAGAACATCAAATGTTGACAACCGTCTATACATGCAGTGGGAATGGTTCAAGATTGTTCAAAACTTTTAATTCCCATACTCAATACATATTATTATTATTAAGTATTGGTATTAGAAATTTAGTATTTTAGGCGTTGTTCATTTGCATCTATTTTTTATTCTTATACGAAAAATCACACATACTCGTAAATGTTACACAAATTTATCTTTTCACCTCAATAATTTCATCACATTTCACTAAATTTTTGATGAAGTGTAAAGTTAAGGTGATTCAAGATATTGGTCTCTATACATATCATATAAGATTCAGTTTCCCTAAATGGAACAAAATACGAGAATACTTTGGTGTTCTTTTGTATCGGGGGCGAAAGCATTGTGTTATGGGGTGTGAACAAGGACTTTTGTTTTAATGTGTTGTTATTAAAACAAACATCTCTCAAAAACATTTTATTTCAGAATTTCCACTAGAGCAATCTTATAATTTACTTTAAAATATACAAGATTTGAAATAAATTTTTATTAAAGTAAAACTAAAATAATTTCTGAAGAGAAACTACAGAAATTATTAATAAAGATAAAACTGTACTTTATTCACTTGACATTTGGTATTAAATCATTTGTAGACATTTTCAGCTTAATTCATAAGTAATATTTCTACAGAATTATAGTTTTAAGAAGTTATCAGATATTATCATTTCCATTTTGAAATGCGTTTTTTTTGGAATTGTAGAAAATTTCCCAGAAAATATTTTCCTCGAAAAATTAGGTTCTATGCTGCTGTTCTATGACTGACAGTTAAAACCACCGAAGTTTTAAATAGCATAACTACAGATCTTCGACAACTAATTGCGAACGTCTTTGAAAAGATTTTGCGATCATGAACATAGTATTCGGTATTTTTTGCCTCCATGAAATGGTATAAATATATAACACTTCAGAATGTGCTTATTACAAGCACAGGAAGATATCATTCATAATCATATCGAATAATTTTAATGAAAAAAAGGATAAATCGAATGTATTGTGCTCATCATTATCTCATCATTAGTGTCGGGAGTGCGGCGGTGATAAAATTTGTAGGAAGGTGAAAAAAATACTATCAGCCAGAAGGTTAGTCAGTTTTAGACGATCGCGGTAAGGAGGGAGATTGATAGCATTGCTCCAAGGAAGACCTCTAAGAACACAACGATCGAATCTAGACTGAATAGCTTCAATTCTATCTACTTTATGGTACGGGAGGCGATTTGCTATGCTCTTTATTGGCCATATCAAATTAATATAAAATTCAGAAATTGAAATTGATGAAGTCTGTTCACTACAAGTTTATTCCATACATCGATGTGCTCCAGCTGCATTTTCCTTCAAGTTAAACCAAAAAAGTAAAACTTCCCGCGAATGCTATTTCGTGGGCTCGTAAAGCCGACATTCTGAGCGCACTAAAACTTGTTTGTTTTCACTAGAATTTCAAATGACTTACACAATAGCTGTTATTTAAGAAAAATGTCATGCCATTTCTTAGAAATCATTTAAGACATATGTTACCTCCTAATAAAATCTATGAAACTAACATGATATTTTATTAATAATATTTATTAATTGGAAAGTAGCCTAGCCACAAAAAAAAAATGCAGACTAAATTTTATTTACCTCGGCTATTATCGACCAAAAGTCGCTGGGACGTGTTGTTCATTCCTGTAGTATAGTACTATATAATAAATGGAATTGGGATACTTTTCCAATTAAAAGAAAACTTTGTGGTCATGTTGGTTCTGTCCCTATAACTTCAGTTGAACATTATCAATTTTGCTCAATTACAATTCTAAATCGAGTTATAACAATTTTCAAACCAATTTCCTAAGCTACAATAGGTCTGTTTTATTTGCCATACCCTACACCGGAGCAGGGTAAGTGGCAAATAAAACGAGCAGGAGTAGAAAAAAGGTTTAATTCAAATGTTTGTAGCGCTGTAATTAAATGGGAAATTTTTAGCTAATACACTTTTTATGGTAGAAAACTGAACTAATTTCGGTGTGAGAGCTACCCCTGGCCTGAAAGTAGTGTAGGATTTGCACTTTTGTTGTTTTTGTTTTCAATGTAAAAATTTGCTCAACCTCAGAGCAAGTGACAAATAAAACAGACCAAATGTAATCAAACAATGCATATTTGAGTTATTGTGTGTAAAGACCGACATTTAAAAATGGAAATAACTTGATATTTACACATCTGGAGTGAAATAATGCAATTTGATTTGTTAAACCAAAAGCATTAGGAATGCCAATGCTTTTTCGACACGATTTAGGGTCTTGTTATCTTGAAAACATTCTTCGTTGATTATTTTCATTTGTTAGAAAATGAAGTGACACTCATTAATTATTGGTAACCGGTAACCCTACCATAGGGTATAGAAACTAAAGCGAAACATATAAAGATTTATTTGGAAAAGATTTTAATTTATTACAAACAAAAAACAAAAGTTTAAAAATCCTTTAATTTGTTTCTTTGAACTCTCGAAGAATATATTTTCCAATGTTTACTTTTTTTTTTAATACAAATAAGGACCAAAAAAAAACCGAAAAAATAATTTCCCAGCCTACAATTCGATTTGGCGTTTTTCGCTGGCAAAGGTAGTGAGCTGATCCTTGAAAAATAAGGGTTGCTAGGATGCTATGTTTTTTTCTTCATTTTTTTGATGTCTGAAACTTTAAAGCCTTCTAATAATGTATTCTATAACGGTATTTAAAATTACAGATTATTTGGCATAAATGATGATGATGAAAGATTTCTTCTCCATTTTTGTGCTTTTTCGTCGAAAAAGAACCAAAAACATTTTAATGGCGCGGTTTATACGAGTATATGTATCTGCTTTTCCTTTTTCCTTTTTTTTTGGTTTTACTTCCCTTCTTACTTAATTTAGGAGCTTATAATTTCCGCTTTACTAGTGTAATAACCACGCAATTAATGAATGCTTTTTAGTCGGGATAATAATAAATATAGAAGATTCTGTGCGTTATCTTAAAACAGCGAAAATATGAAATATGATTAAATATCGATCGAAATACAAATTATAAATGCCTAAAATACATACAAGACTAGGCTCGTTGAAATTATGTATTTTCTTCATGTGCACGGGTGGAAATTTATATCAGTTTTAAAGATGTTGGTTCTTCTTTTTTTTTTTTGTTTTAAGAAAAAGTCTGTATTTATATAAATTTAATGCGTAAAAGTTAAGTAAACTTTTCCAAAAAAAAAAAAAATGATTAGAAATTGAAATATTTTGAAAGAAAAGTTTTCTCCCTTAATTTAGTTCCACACAAAACTAAAAGTATGGATCATTGAAATAGAAAGTTTTTTCTTTCTTTTCGAAATATGTTTATGTTATGGAAATGGTCATAAATTTAAATTGTTCTACCCTTAAATTATTCTTCTCGCATATCCTTTTAAAAGTGTAACCCTGGATATAAATAGTTTGCCCTTCAATGATTTTATTTTGGCATTGTTTCAGATGAAAATTTGCGTACAAGGGACCCACAATCGTCGGATAACTGATTCGAAATATTTTCTTTTTCTTTGTTGTATCATCGACTATTATTTTAGTACGAGTATAATAAAGATATAGGTACATATTCTTATATATTCATAAAACTTCCTTTTTAAGGGATCAAATTACCTTGGCAGGGTCGAAGTTATTTAGAAATAGATGAATAAAGTCATAGAGATATTTTAAGTCGAGATTTTGTTTCGTCTGCTTCTATACAAAACTTTTTCTGAAAATTTCGGGAACGCCACAAAAAATAAAAATGTTATAATGTAATTATTATTTTCTTATTATAAAATGGGGACAAAACTATTACTAAATAACTAATGTGATACCTGGGCTTGTTTCAGTGAACACAAATATTTTATATTTGACTCAATACTTGACAGTGCGACCCGAAGTTCGTGGTCAAGGCTCCTTAAGCATGATCGCTTATCATTTTTTATTAAAATTAGAGTTGAAAAACTTAATTCACATAGAAATGTTGTAGAAAATGGGAGAAGAACTACAATAACCTGGTCAGAAATCTTCAGATATTCCTCCTTTATTGAAATCCAGAAAATATCTAATGAAACTTTGTTAAATTTCAGTTTGAGAGTCCCGCCAGTCCTCAATTCCACAAATGCCTATCGAATTTGTAGTAGGAGTGTTTATATGGAAGCTAGGATATTTGTTTACTTTTACCATCGAAAAATAAAAAATCACCCACGAGACACCTAATATCGTCCCCCGACACACCAATGTGCCGCAGCACACTTGTTGCGGAGCACTGCTCTAAATGATTCAAGCAGAAGTTTTAAGAGATATTAATTTTCTGTCTTACGTGGGCCGACAGAAGGGAATATAAAACTTGGGCTTAAATGTATGGAAAATAAAAACAATGCAAATTTTAAATGCTAACTGAGAGAAAACCAAATTAAATTATTATATCGTATTGGTTGAGCGAAACTTGAAAAACTTGGGCTTGAATCGTTGGTGCAAACGAGCGAGAGGATAAAATAGTAACAATTTTTCCTGCATAATTTTATATGAAAACGAGGGAAACGAAATCTCCAGTTAATGTATCTCTATGTTTCAGAGATAATAATCCCAGCTTAACCAGTGTGATATAATAGTTTAACTTGGTTTCATCCTCAGAATTAAAGCCGTAACAGCAACAGCAACAGCGAACGTCGTGAATGCTGCTTTTTGAAACACATTACATGACAGCATCAACAACAAAATTTGACAGTTTAAGTTTTGATTAGTAAAATTAGTTTACAATTTCTTTCGGTTTTGTCCAATAAAAACCGATTTTCTTTCACGCATTCAGTTAACCACCACTTCATCTTCGAAATTTTTTTAAAAACTAATTACTAACCGAAAAAATGTTCCAATGTGTTAAATTTTATTAAAAATATGCCTGCTAATCTCTATATGTATTATCCTTGATTTTTTCTGTTCATTTCCAATATTTGGTTCTCTTGCTGATATTTTAACTACAATATAGTATTAGGTGCACCGGAAAAGAATTTCGTTTCTTTTCTATTGTCACATTTGACCATGAGTTGTATATGACCCATTCGTCTTTCTCTAGGTTTTCCATGTATTTACCGCACATTCCGATAAATGTATTTAACTAGAAATTCGGAACTAATTCCAAATATACTTTCAAATTCAAAGATAATCTAATATGTTCTCAAGGGAGGGGAATAGAAATCTTTAATTCTGTATGTAATTAACCTTATAAAAGAAATTCCAACAAATAAGTCAATTTTAAATAACTTTATTTTCGTAAAATTACAAAATTGATATTAAATTGTATTTAGTCAATTCAATTATAGGATGACAAAATTCCCTTTTTTTTTTTTGTTGTGTATGTACATATAGTTCGTTCGAGAAGGAGTCTGTGAGTGGTGCTCCAGTTGATGGTTCAGTACCTCCATTTTGATGAAAATCGATAATTGAATTAAGGGGATCGAACTGTAGCTAGTGGGCATGTCCTCGTTCTGGAAAGCATTGAGAAGCAAAATAAGGGTTTTCTTTGAAAATTATATGTTAAATTTTTAGAGAAAATTTTTAGGGGAAAACACATATAAAGGGGAAGAATATATCGTAGATAGGAAAATAAGAAAAAAAAAGAGAGTTTTCATTTTTTTTTCTATTTGGGATCATCATATTGTCTGAAAATTTTGCAATAATCATCCTATTGAAAATTTTCATTAGAAATTGTCTGGATGTGATTTTTTTTTAAAAGTAGGATGTTTTCTTTCTTTTTTTTGTTAAATTATAATTTTGTACGTATTTGACGACGAATTTATGCTTTTAGGCATAGGACAACAATTTTGCAAGTCATATTGTCATATAAACTAATTTATATATTTTAGGTAAAAAGTTGTCTCCGGAAATAGGTCATCAATATTGCTGTATCTTTGTGCTTTTGTATTTATATACTATCTGCTTTTGAAAACGATTTTGGGTATTTAAACAAACCAATATTGCTGAGTCAAAGTCGATTTTGGGAATAAACGATGAAGATATTGTGGTCTATTTAGAATGCTGAATAGGCTAAACACAAAGTCAAATAGATGAGGAGGTTTTCCATTTTTTAATTTTTTTTTTTTTTTTGTATGATTCCATTTGAAGATTTACGTCAAATTGAGGTTTAACGCAAATTAGTATAGATACAATGACAAATTGTTGGACATTTTTTTTTCTTTTCTAAATAATATGATAGAAAAAATTCAATACTTTCGAATATATTTAATTTACAAATAATATCCTTTCTGATTTAAATAAAACAATTAATGAGGATTAGAGGCCCTGTCTCAGATATGGCTTATCGCTCGTACATATCTTTTAGCTCTTTTTATGATAATTTATAAAAAAGATATGTAAATTATTTAATTTATTTGATATGCTGCTATTTTGTTCAAAATTTAAAATTCAGATAATTCTCTTTATACCTAAGATGAAAACCAACAAATTTTCCATCTACAATATAATTTTAAAATTTCACTAATACAAGATATTTCAATAAGAGATGTGATTATAAAATTAAATAAAATAACAACGAATTGAAATATAGAATCAAAATTATATTTTTATTATAAAGTAACATTGATACAATATTATGTTCTAAATAAAACATCATTTAAATGGCGGATTCAGCTTTGATTTCAGGGGGAAAACTAGATGGATCCAATTTTCGATGACATTATCCCATCTTACTTCAATGTTCGTTTTTAGTTCATGAATAGTTTGTGATTTATTTACGTAATCCAATAATTTCAAATAAAAAAAAAATTCCAATGACATCCAAGAGGCTTCGATCTTCTTTGTGTCGGTTTTCAGGCCAATTTCTAGAAATTATCGATTCACCGAACTTCTGCTGCAATAAGTTGATTATTTGACCAATAGTACAGCATGTTGCCGCTGTCTTGTTGAAATCACATTTTAAACAAATCAATTTTATCCAATTTCGGCCATAAAAATTTCTTTATCATAACGATAGCGATCACCATTAATTCTAATGGAATTTTCTTCTTCATTTTGGAGAAAAAATATATGGTATTGCTTTCATACAATAATTCACACACACCACATGGTAATTCTTTGCGGATGCAAAGACGTTTCGTGAACAATATGTGGATGAGAATCACTCTAATAGCACCGAAAATTTTATTTGTTTACATACTCATTCATCCAAAAATGAGCGTCATCGTTAAAGATGATTTTCTTGCCAGCTTCAAGCTACTCTTGCCAAGCGTATATCTTTCCTTGATAAAATTAGTAAATGTGTGATTAGTAAAAATATCACGGTGAAATTGAGTTTTTAACCCTACGACTCCATTGGACTTATTTCAAGACTTAATTTCAGTCGGACTGACAAAAAAGTTCAAATTTTCGAGTCTCCATTAGACTTTTTTTCAGTACGACTAAAATTATCACCCTTGTTCTGTTTTACGGCGTTAGGTGAGTAAACGTAACGCGTTCGATTCGATTCCTAACGCGATCAGTGTTCTGAAAAACTACGTTTCCCATTTAAAAAAACGGCAATCATCGCATGTCAAAAATCAGCTGGTTTTGTTTTTTGTAAGTCATTTCATCAATAAATGTTTTACAAAATAAAGTTCTTGTCATTATTAAAATAAATTTCATATATTTTTCAGCAATGTTTATTTCAAAATATAAATTATATATTTTTGTACCATTTTTTCCATTCACTAATCATTAAAAATTTTAAAAATGGAAAAAAAAACATTTTTTTTTATGAATATATCCTTCTTAAAAACCATTTCAGGCCCAAAATGAGATTAAAAGTTGATATTATGGTGCATAGTGTGGGTGGGTTTAGAAATAAAGGAAATTCATACAAAAATATTCATTCGAACGCGCGAAAACTGAAGTGAGTAATTTAACCTGAAAATCGAGTTCCTGGCGAATATCAGAACATCAAAAATCGAATCCGTTGCTACGCGATGAACTGAAGTGAAACGTTGCGTATTCCAGAACACCAAAAATGTAATATCGAGTAGTAGGTGAGTAATATCGAAGAATAAAACTAACGTAACGTCGGATATCAGAACAGGCACCTATTTCTTGAAATAAGTCCAACGGAGTCGTGTGGTTAAGGAGAATTAGACCAAAAAAAAAATATTTGTATACATTAATTATAAAGAAAAACACCATTTAAAGAATTGTCTATCCTATATTTCGTTGAATTAATCCTTTTTAAAGTAAATTCAAAAGCAAAATTATAAAACAGAAATTCCATTACCTAATACTTCCATTGACAACAATGTTTTATATTCTTCTTTTATGAACACACAAAATTTTCAAGTCAAAGTTCAAAATGGATAAAGGGCATCAAGAGTGTGAAGATTCCTAACAAAAAAAAAAAAAAAAAATCATTCAAGGACATCAAGTGGCATTTTCATTATAAAAAGCTGTTTCAAATTTTCTGTTGTTAAAAGGACAAAGGAGACATTTTTTGTTGAAGTTCTTTATAGTTGATTTTTATACTCCATCAATTTTTATAAATATAGCGCATGCTTTGTATATGTCGGTATTGGCATGTACAAATTTTTGAATGTATGTATATAGTAAGAACAAAATTCTTACACCAATTGGTATTTGGCATATGCTAAAGAATATATACCAATTCATCTTGGACGGATAACGAAACCAGATCTACCCGCATTTATGCTATTTGAAAAAGATGATGTTTTGCGTCTTAAGAGATCATTATGATAGTATGAAGAATAAAAGGAAAATATTCAACATTTAGATAATTTACTAAGCATAATTTGTAAAGGAATTTGTAAAATTTAAGTTGCTGCAAAATGTTCAGGAAAGTATGAGAAAATACACAATTTTAATAAATTAGTTAAATCCCATTTATATACTTTTAACTAATTTTGGCTCATTAGGCTCATTAGGATCATTTACGTAGCCTCAAACAGTTGATTAACGTTTAGTTTCAAGCTCATATGAATAAATCCAAGTTTCATCACCTGTTGTAATGGTGTTGCAAGCAAGATTTGATGATCCTCCATTGAATTCGTTGAACACTTCCTTGCAACATTTCACAGGATTCTTTTTTTAAGCAGTACTCAAATTGAGCACAAAGCTTCTTTATATTTAAATGTTTATGTAATATCGTATATATCGATATAAAAAGGATGGCTTTATCTCTATGTCATATGTCGATCCATCATTATCAATTCATGCACAGAATTTACGTTTTCTTGATTATCATTACTGATATTCCCATGTCGACTTTGGAATTCTTGAAACCAACTATAATTTGTGGTTTTTGATGGTGCCTCATTACGAAAAACAGGTCGTTTCATTCACTGTTCTTGAGTAAACTTACTTCGAAAATTATTCTCGATTTGTATTCATTTTCACTTCTTTTATCATTGCAACCCTGTAACAATGAACAAATGTCCCATTTTACGAAGTGACAGCTTATTGGTTATATATGGTGATTAATCCTGAGGTTCAGGAAAATATTTTGAAATAAAACACTTAAAACTGAATGTGATAGTGAAAACTTTATTAAGAACCGAGAGAACTATCGATATCATTTATGTTTCGAAGATAATGTCAATCAAATGTTGGCCTCAGCTACGCTTTAGGTGATCCATTCTATACATCCAATTTTGAACCACTTGTTTAAACATCAGCACTGAAATCTGGCCAATAGCGCGAGTAATGTTAAATAATCCAGAGGTCTGATATCACACGATCGCACTGGGCCAAAACTTGAAATCCGAAATGATTTCTCAACATGTTCATTGTTTTACGCTCTGTTTTATTGAAGCCAGATGTCACCGAGATTACGGGCTTTAATTTCAGTTAGCAAATACTCCGTTATCATGGCATGATAGCGGGTACCATTGACGGTTAAATTACGGCCATTCTCATTTTGGAACAAATATTGACCGATGATTCCGCAAACCCATTAACCACACCAAACCATACACTTTTCTGGATGTAACGACAGTTCTTGATACTCTTTGGGTTATTCATCAGCCCAAATACGCCTACTGTGACGTATCCATTTAGCTAGGAAAACGCCTCATCGCTAAACAAAATTCTACGATAAAAAAGCTGATCATCATTAAGCTGTTCAAGAACTCATTCACTGACGCTTTGCAGGTGTAAGTAACTACTGAGTCAAACTGCAATGACAGCTTCACGCTATTCACGCGTGATGCGTAAAAAAATCTTGATTGAGAAAGGTATCTCACGATGAATCACCCGTTACTGGAAATGTCCGATTCTAAAGACTTTTGCAGCAACCTACTTATGTATTTGTTAGAAAATTATTTATTTTAAATTTCTGCAGAAAAATATCCCAAAAAACAAAAACCGAAAATATTTTTTTCTTCGTGTTTAATTCAAAACATGAACAGCATAGATTCCTGGTTTCTTAGAAACAAAAAAAGAAAAAGAAAAAAAACTTTGACTTCAGAATCGCACATAACTTTCCGGAAGGGATTATATTGAAGTTGGTACGTCCATAATCTCTATGTCTATTCCATCTTTAGGGTATATATAGAACCCCAAAGATATATAAAAAAGAAACAAAAGTCCGATAGCAATATAAAATGATAATCCGATATATATAACACTAAAATCTAAGAAGAGTCCGCAAAGTTTTTCATTTTGATATGTTCATGAAGTATGAACGAACAACGAGAGATGAACGATTCTAGATATAAGTCCCTAAAACTCAACTTATAGAAACATATATTACATACATATGGATATGTATTTGCTAGTTGCTCTATTTTTTTTTTTTTTCGGTCAGTGATAATAAATTATTATATACCGATGTTTACATATAAATTTGACCTAACAGACCTTTGACTTATCACAGTTGAAATTATCATTTTTATTGAGAAATTATACGCTAGACATTTTGTGGTAAACATTATACTAAAAGTATAGTAGTAGGTCTTGTGTTTTTCTTCTTATTTTTAAGGGTGGTTATGCTGTCTTAATTGTATTAGAACTGTTTGTATCATATATATACCATTTACAAAAATAATACGTACGACTATATATTGTATATGTACTTAGTTATCTTTACATACTTTATATGTAAATGGATATTTATAAGTATATAAAATATTCAAGAAAAATTCTTAATCAATGTTAATCTAAGGGATGTTTCTATGATTAACATGGAAATGATTTTGTTAAAATGTAAACTAAGAAAAAAAAATAATGTAGCTGCTACGAAAAAGCATACAATAAAGAAAGTTTCCAATTTCGATTCTGATTTGCGCACGTTACAGTCTTTTTTACAAATACTATTAAAAAGTAACCATACTTTGCAGCCCTGCAATCATACCAACAATTTATACACAAAAAATTGCATGCTATACACTATAGAAATGAAAAATCGTTGCATACAAAGTATATATAGTAGGAAACAGGTTGATTGATTTGTACAATATGTGGTGAGTAGAGCTAGAAGAGGCGAAACCTTTAGCAAATTTTCCTAAGAATGGCAATGTTGAGTGGATCAGTCGGCGGGTGGGCGTAAAATCTTCGCAAAAATGAAGTTAAGCGACCGAAGCGAATAGGGCGATATACATAGTAAATTCTATAAAAAGTGGGGTTGAAGAGCGCTGCGAGATAAATTCTATAAAAATTTGAATTGACTCCAGCACCTAGGGTTTCTGAAAACTCGGGTTTTTAGGACTCGACTAGTACGAGTCCCAAATTTTGAAAACTCGTCGAGTCCGAGTCGAGTCCGGATCTAAATCAAAACTCAAATCAATAAGCGAAAACGTTAAATATTTTGGAGTTCAATAACGATTCTCATAGGTGAAGTTCTTGTAATACAAAAAAATTCCTAAAATTTGCTAAAATTAAAATTATTTATTACATTACAAGATGTTCAACTGAAATTTGTGGTCGCGCCAGGAAATTAAATTTATTTATTAATTTATTTATTTATTTTCAAAAACTAAACTTTGAGACTAGATACCATATAACTATTTGAACACATATTTGATCCAATTTAATTGCCTTTTTTGTGTTAAAGTAGAAATATTGTAGAAATACATATGTTACTAACGAATTAAGAGATTTGTCAGCAGGTCTCGTTTTTTTTTAAATTCCTTACTTAAAGCGTTGTTAGAATTATATAAGAGCTTCTTTAAATTGATTTTGCTAAGACAGATATCGAAACTACGAGCATTTGTATTAATTGACATCAAGGAACTTATATTAATATTTAGCGGCATCTTTTCTAACAGCAAAAGAGCATCAATAGTGTCATTGAAAATTTGATGGACAAAAACAATATCAACCACCTGACAATGCTTTTCTAAGGATGGCAGGTCAATCAATTTTATTTTATGATTACAGAAACTACCACTTATGGTTTTATGGAGGAAAGTACGTAGTACAGGTTATCAATATTATTTATTCGTTTTCCAATATGTCTAAAAAGCAAAAACTCTTGTTTAAATTTGCTATAAATCTCAGAATCGGACTCGTCGAGTATTAGAGTCGAGTCTCGAATCCGAGTAACTACCCAAATACTCGACGAGTCCGAGTCGAGTCGAATCGAGTCCAGAAATCCTACCAGCACCAGAGCGATAAGAAGGTAAACTATGTGACATTTGGCAAAAATCTCTATAACTTTGCTAAACATTGCAATCGTGTAAAATATCTACTTTAGGAGATATAAAAAGTATAAAAATTGTATGGACCCCAGCGCCAAAGCGATGAGAAATGGAAATTTGGTCCATTAATGAGAAAATAGTTATTTTTAATTCTGAGGTTTCCAAAACATACATTTTCGTTGGAACCGTATAAAAATTGAAAATAATAAATATCGTCAAGGAGAATTTTCAAAATTCATTTATTTTACAAAATTTTATATATGAAAAGTTTTGTCCTTTTATTTTAGTCAAAGATCAAAATGACAAATGCAGTAAAGTGTATAAGAAAATGAAATGTTTGCTTACAACAGAGAGTAAAAGGTTCTTCAATACTATTGTAGCAATGCAAAAGTTTTTCGGCTAAAATTTACTTTGTACATAAAAATTACATTAATGAATAAATGTAAAAGTTTCACAGGTAATTTAATGTATTTTATGATACAGCATTCCTTTGTCAGAGAAAGTTAAACAACAAAATGGGTCAATATTTCCAGTAGAAAACTAAAATGAAACATTACAAAGTACGTGCATCATATTTTAATAGAACTGTGTAGGTAAATATACATTGTTTGATTAGTTATTAAAGGGCTAGACAAAATATAAAGAAATATAATATAAATCCTGGAAATAGTATTGTAAAATGTGGGAACATTTAATTAGGAAAGTATTCGAGTTGCGCATATAACCAATGAATATAAACTAATAAGAAGCAGTTTTGAAAGTAAATAAAATTGTGTTAGAAATCATTGCTTTGAAAATTAATTCTTCTTAGTTCTAAATTCTTTGATATAACCAATAACAATGTATTAAGGCTAATACATTATTATTGATATAACGTATTTCAAGGAACACATTTTATATTAGAATCCTATATATATTTACGGGAAGATTATGGTCAATTTAATCATCCTACTGAGCGAACGATTCGCAACGTCGTGAAAAAATTTGAAAATACTGGAAGCATTGGAGATAGGGCGAGGCCTATGCATCGTCGGGGAGTTCGTTGAGCCGAAAATATTGCTGCTGTAAATGAAAGTTTGTCCGAAGAACCACAATTGTCGATTCGTCGGTGTTCCCAGCTTTTGGATTTTTCTTATGGCGCACCAGGACTTGCAGCTACATCCGTATAAAATTCAGCTAACACAAGAATTAAGGCCCAGAGACCATGGACAATGAAGAATTTACGCAGATTGGGTGTTACAGCAGCAGGAAGTTGATGCTGATTTTTCAAAGAAAATTCTCTTCTCTGATGAGGCACAATTCCACCTCTCTGGGTGTGTTAATAAGCAAAATTGCCGCATATTGAGAGATGAAAATATTCATGAGATTTACGAGACATGGCTGAAAAGTGACTGTTTGGTGCGCATGTGGTCAGGCAGCGTCATTGGGCCTTGCTATTTTGAAAGCGATCAGAGTCAGACTGCGGCAGTCAATAGCGAGCAATTATTTCTGGCATGAAATCGAAGATATTGATGTGGAAGACATGTGGTTCCAACAAGACAGTGCAACTTGCTACACAGCGGGTGCAACGTTGGATGTTTTGCGTGAAAAGTTCATAAAACGCATTATTTCACATTTTGGTGGCGTCAACTGGCCGCCAAGGCCATATGACTTAACCCCGCTGGATTTCTTTTTGTGGGGTTACATTAAAATTCGTGTCTACGCTAACAAATCCGGAATGGTAGAGCATTTAAAAAACAACATGCTCCGTTATTGCCGAGATACCGCCCGAAATTTACGAAAAAGCATTGAAAATTACCTCGAAAGGATCGACTGCTGCAGAAGGCCCAGAGGCGGCTATTTAATTGATATTATTTTTCATAACTAATGAAATACATAACATTTGTGATTAACAAAATAAAAGAAGTATATATCATTAAATTTGTGGGTTTTATTTTGTTTTCTAGTTCGGAAACTGAACTTAGATCACCCTCTACAAGAGATTAATAAAATTATATAGAGAATAGATTATCAAAAACAATTTTAAGACGGGTCTGAAAATATCCAATTTTTGAATTTCTTGATGCAAATTTATGAAAGCATAGAATTTCTGAAAGTGTTTTCGTCTGAAACACGGTTTTTAGATTTTTGTCTTCATATTTATCCTGGGACATAGGATATATTACTAGTTAAAATACTAATATGTACTTATATTTAAAAATAAAACCACAAAAACCTCTACTAAATAATTTAAGGTGAAATGCAAATGATTGAAATTTGAAGCCTCAAACGGATCGCTAATCGGTTCGAATGATAGTATTTATGATTATGAAACGAGGTGGAAATTTTAAGGAACTACTTAAAAATTATAAAGTGTTATACTGCAATATTTAAATCAGAACATTTTAAATCGCCTTTTCAACTATAGTTTTATTTAATAAATGCTTATTTATTAATTTTGTATACATTTTTTGTAAAAACAAAATTATAAACTATATTTTACTCCTTTTTTTTAAATTAAAACTTTTGTATTAATAATTGCTCCCACATAAAACACACACAAACATATATACTTGTAGTATCCATTTTTGTATAAATACATTTCGTTCGTTCGAAAAACTAGCGAGACGAGGCCAATTTTAGGCCTGGAAGCATTTTCTGGATTTGCTCCAATGGCCTATCGCTTGACTGCATTTCGAATGGAATAAGAGCTATATTGTACACATATATATAATCAAAAGTAAAAATACACAATTTGATGGTAGAAAAAGGCAAAAAAACTTTTACTAAATGTAATTTAATGAAAGTTACGCTTTCATCTGGACCTTACAGTGTATAAGCATAGTAAATAAATGGCTACATAATACATTATAGTAGGTTAATGCAGTAAGCGTACATAAAAGGTTCATAAAACGTATAAACAGCCATTACCAACCTTTAAAAACAAAAGAGAGCAATGCCACTTTAAAAAAATTTTGTTTTTGTTTTTGGGTAAATATTTTACAAATGGTTAATGCAAAATGATTTTTTTTTATTAATAATCGAGCACTTTTTCTGTTCATAAACACGTATGTTGCTGCAAAAGTTTCAGGAAATTATGAGAAAAAGCACAGAAAAATTTCAATAAATTGGTTTATTGTTTTTCAAAATATTCTCGTTTTAATTTTTATAAAATTTTGCATACGCTCAAATCAATTTTCGGAATAACTTTTAACATTCAAAATGAGGTATATCCAAAGCATATGATTTTTATGCTTTTCAGGAGATCTGAAACAACTAATTAACGTTTACTTTCAGGCTTATACGAAGAAATTCAACTTACGCCACCTGTGACGATGTTGTAGACCAGATTTCATGAGCCTCTATTGAATTCTTCCAGCATTTCCTTTTTCCATCGGTCACATTCTGCGGAACGAAGCTTTCTTAAGTTTAAATGTTCATGCTATATGTTGATGTCAAGAAGTGAATCCCCATTAGAAAATCAGTTATTTTTACCTATTCTAAAGTCAGGCTTACGTACTTAAGTTTAAATTCCCTCGTATAACTCTATATTTTACCTTCAGAAACATATTTACTATCTAATCAAAGTTGTTTGGAAGCATTACCTAATTTTATTAGTATTGTTGTATAATTTTAGTTGAAATGAAGTAATTATTTTATCTAAACTTGAAACGGAAAAAAAGAAGTGACTATAGTATTTTCAAACGCCTTTTTAAAACAAATGGCAATTTATATCGAAACTGACAACTTGTTATTGACATTTTTAAGAATAAAATTGTAAACTTTACGTATTTTTTCCAAATAAAATCAGAATTTGAATATTATTTTTAAATTTAAAAATTGAGGAAGAAAAATACTGTTTCTAAAATAATAATTTATAATTTCAAGAAATATCTGAAAACATTAAATAGATTTACCCCCTTATTCTGAACGCAGTCATAACAAGTTCTGACTGGCATAAAATGACGTCATTGTCATAAGTTTTTTTTAATATTATTTGGTATTCTGGCGCGCTCATAACTAACAACTGTCATAAAAAAATATCATAAGTTCTGACCGACAATATTTTACATCACAACGGAATTTTATATGGGTTCTCTGAGTGATTCAATTGATAAATATGGAATA
Source organism: Xylophagus ater (assembly GCA_963422695.1). Lineage (NCBI taxonomy): Eukaryota > Metazoa > Arthropoda > Insecta > Diptera > Xylophagidae > Xylophagus > Xylophagus ater. Next base: position 41,994,556 of record OY730478.1, read on the forward strand.
ATTTCCACCATTCTTTTCAACACACAAATAATTTTACACCGATAGAAAAATTTCAAACCCATACAAACATTTTCGAGACTATTTCTCAAATAACCACGAAAGCTCGCTCAAATTATACCAGTTTTAAAGTGTTATAAATTCATATTTTGGACATATTATGACCCGTTCGCCAGAATACGAATTTTCGTAGCAATCATAATTTCAGTCAGAATATTATTGTCATAAATATTTCTGACCGTAAAACTGTCACAATGCCAGAATAAGCATGTTAGTCTTTCTCTTGTAATTCAAGAATTATAATAAGTGAAGTTTTTCTGTGTGTATAGAAATTTCGCCTATGGTTATGCAAACTAAATTTCGAATTAAATAGATATAATGGGAAAAATGTCTTAAAATGGTCTAAATGTCGAAAAATTTACTTTTAGGTCGAACATCGAAATTCCGCCATATTTCGTATGATAAAAATAGTCTATGACAATTATTTAGAACTTTAAAATAAGATTCTAAAACAAAAATCGGTTTATAAATTCCCAAATTTATATAAAACTAGCTGACCCGACAGACGTTGTACTGTCCAAATTTCAATAAATTTGTTTGTGATAATATTGTGGATTTGTAAAAAGCTATTGAATATGTGTAAGCAAAGTAAAAATGAGAAAAAAACGTATTTCTGCTACAAAAATCCCATTGAAGAAAAGCACCTTCAGTTTTTCTCGAATTTTCCAATTTTCCCAGCAAATTTTCCCATTTTTCTTTCCGTAAGAATCTTATTCGAACTACTACGAACATATTAACAAAAAAATGAGCGAAGTCTGTTCAGCCATTTCCAAGTGATGTGCTTACGAACGAACAGCATTTAATTTTTATTTATACAGAAGATAATGATTGTGTAGGCATTTCTTTCGTTCCAGGCCAAAATAAGATTGTTTTAAGAAGTTTGGTTTGAAAATTTAATTAATGTTTTTTTAATTAATAAGTCATTTAAAGAGGGGGTGTCATTTTTCTAAGCATATTAAAAAACTGGTCGAAACATTTTTTTATCATGAGTTTTTTATACCTAATATCACCAAAAATTTATTATTAACTTTGCTATATTAAGTTCCATAAAAATATTTAAAACGAGAATGTTTATTATTTTATAAGTCTTTGTTTTAAAATAAAAAGTGAACTCTTATAAAATAATAATGCATACCAGTAAATAAACATATCATGCAGGTTTATAAATGTGTGTATAAAGGAATACACAAAATCTTCGTATGATCACGTTTTTGGTGTAACACTTTAATGTTAACAAACATGCCCTATTTTTACTTCAATTTTACGTACAATTCGTCACCAGTTACTTAAATTCAACGTTAAAACAATGTTTGTTTAACCAATGCCTTACAATTTAAGGCAAGGAATTACTTCATCTTATCGAAATTTCGACCTAAAAGCTAACTGAATTTCTGCTTAAGTTAAATCTCACAGTATTCTAAATCGTTTGCAATCATTTTTATCCAATGTCTGTCTGTCGTCTGTCATCTTGGACTACTCTTGTTTATTTTGGCATACTAAAGCACTCCAAATTATCCAGCTATGCAGACGATATGAAAATTTATAGAGGAATATCTCGTATTAGCGACGCGACGGATTTTCAGGAATACCTGAATTATTTTACCACTTGGTGCACCAAAAACAACTTAATATTGAATATCAATAAGTGTAACTGCCTCACCTTTTCGCGCAAACTCAATAATTATTATTGCGAATACCGTATCGAAGGGGCTAGTCTCCATAGAGTAAACAAGATTAAAGATTTAGATGTTATATGTGATCATGAGTTAAACTTCAGGTTACATATTGACTCGGTGATTCATCATGCAAATTAAACCCTTGGCTTTATCACACGCTGGTCCAAAGAATTTACCGACGTAACTAAAGCTCTTTACACTACGTTTGTTAGACCACTATTGGAATACGCCTGTCAAATGTGGTAACCCTAGCATACGACTCATATTAATTGAATTGAATTCATCCAACGTAGATTTGTACGCTTCGCATTACGAAATTTGCCCTGGAATGACCTACTACAATTTCCACCTTACCAGGACAGGTCGAACTTATTTGGCCTGACCTCTTTGGAAAAGCTCCACAAGGTGGCTGGTGTAATTTTTGTTCATCAAATTTTTGTCTGATTGTAAATATAATCACAGAGTATATAAACAGAGGAATTTTTATATATAAAATTTATGTACGCTGTGTTTTCCTATCCGTGTGTAAAAAAAATCCCTAAAGTTAACATAGTAGAACGCGTGATTTTTATTGGAGGAATGGGACGCGATCTTCATTGTGATTTATTCCCCCAAAAAATTTCTGAAACATTTTGAAGCACCAATTAACTACAAAAGAGCATGGCTGGTTTTCAAAAGCAAAAAAAATATGGTCTTATACAGGGTGACACAAAATGAACGTTTTGTATTATTTAGGAGCCATTAAGTCCCTTGCAGTATGCGCTGTTGTTTCATCTTGTTGGAACCAAATCGTGGTTTTCCACAGCTGGCCTAAAAATTTTCCAACATCTTCCGATATTGAGCACTCACTATTAATGGAAATTGCAACACCGTCTTTATTTTCGAAGGAATTTGGACCAGTGATCCTCTCAGACGATACACTGCACCAAACAGTACACATAAGTGGGTGTAACTGTCGTTGATGAATTGCTCTTGGATTCTCTGTAGCCCATATCCTGCAGTTCTGCTTGTTTATGAAACCGTTTAATTGGAAATGGGCTTCAATGCTCATTATCAAATTGTAAAAAAAAAGGACCGTTCATGTTCAAAATAAAGTTGGATGATTTTGGTTCGTTGCTCGATTATGTATTGTTCCATTTCACATTCCCCATTACAAAATCCTGTAATAACATTTTTAAAAAAATTGAACAAAAAATTATCAATAATTCATTCTACAACATTTTGCGCCACCCTGTCTTTCCTTTTATTTGATCTATATTTCACAACGTTGGCGGAGGCAGGTGTTTGATTTTTTGGCAATATGAAAATATTTTTGGTGATTTGATTCAATGAAAAATATATTTCAATATAATTTCTGGTCGAGTTTCTGGACAAGTGCAGAGGCAGAGGCAGAGGGGAACACATTTTTTAGAAATACTCTTTTTGTGTTGTATTATTACAGATTGTGTGGTTTTTTTTAAAGAAATTTTAAAATCAATGTGCCGATCTGTGAATACATTTTCTATAAAACAAAATTATGAAGGGTCAGTTTTTTAAGCGATTTTATGATTTTTGTTTTTTTTGCTAGCTAAAAATTTTTTTAGGGAATGCATATAAATTGCAATATCGGGAAATATATAGTAAATATTTTTCTTAAGGCTTATGAGGAAAATCTCTCTCAAAAATGGATTGATTATGTTTTCAGTTTTTTTAATTTGTTTTGAGAAGATTTACTTGAAGACTTTTTTGAATTATTCATTTTAAAGGAACAGTGCTTTCTGAGGAGAACTAAGATCATGTAACTAAGCACTTTTTTTCTATGATCAAAACACGGGTTTTCTTCACAGAACCAATGCCCGTATAAAGAATGGCGCATGGAGGCAATAATACACACCCATCCTTATTTGAATTTAATTTCAATGTCTAGACTGTTGCGCATGCATGATTAAGTCTGAATCTTCAATGACAAAAGCTTCCGAAGCCTTAATTTTTTTCAAAAATTTTAGCCAAAATTCTGATTTTGGCAAATTAATTAATCCGACTGATATGTGTGCCGAGATTTTTAATCTACATTTCAATGTTTTTAATATCATTTTTGAAGAAAGCGCGGAGGTTAAAAACATTAAAAAAATTATAGAAGCTAAATGTTTTGAAGAAACCAATTCTTTATACGGGCATTGGTTCTGTGAAGAAAACCCGTGTTTTGATCATAGAAAAAAAGTGCTTAGTTACATGATCTTAGTTCTCCTCAGAAAGCACTGTTCCTTTAAAATGAATAATTCAAAAAAGTCTTCAAGTAAATCTTCTCAAAACAAATTAAAAAAACTGAAAACATAATCAATCCATTTTTGAGAGAGATTTTCCTCATAAGCCTTAAGAAAAATATTTACTATATATTTCCCGATATTGCAATTTATATGCATTCCCTAAAAAAATTTTTAGCTAGCAAAAAAAACAAAAATCATAAAATCGCTTAAAAAACTGACCCTTCATAATTTTGTTTTATAGAAAATGTATTCACAGATCGGCACATTGATTTTAAAATTTCTTTAAAAAAAACCACACAATCTGTAATAATACAACACAAAAAGAGTATTTCTAAAAAATGTGTTCCCCTCTGCCTCTGCCTCTGCACTTGTCCAGAAACTCGACCAGAAATTATATTGAAATATATTTTTCATTGAATCAAATCACCAAAAATATTTTCATATTGCCAAAAAATCAAACACCTGCCTCCGCCAACGTTGTGAAATATAGATCAAATAAAAGGAAAGACAGGGTGGCGCAAAATGTTGTAGAATGAATTATTGATAATTTTTTGTTCAATTTTTTTAAAAATGTTATTACAGGATTTTGTAATGGGGAATGTGAAATGGAACAATACATAATCGAGCAACGAACCAAAATCATCCAACTTTATTTTGAACATGAACGGTCCTTTTTTTTTACAATTTGATAATGAGCATTGAAGCCCATTTCCAATTAAACGGTTTCATAAACAAGCAGAACTGCAGGATATGGGCTACAGAGAATCCAAGAGCAATTCATCAACGACAGTTACACCCACTTATGTGTACTGTTTGGTGCAGTGTATCGTCTGAGAGGATCACTGGTCCAAATTCCTTCGAAAATAAAGACGGTGTTGCAATTTCCATTAATAGTGAGTGCTCAATATCGGAAGATGTTGGAAAATTTTTAGGCCAGCTGTGGAAAACCACGATTTGGTTCCAACAAGATGAAACAACAGCGCATACTGCAAGGGACTTAATGGCTCCTAAATAATACAAAACGTTCATTTTGTGTCACCCTGTATAAGACCATATTTTTTTTGCTTTTGAAAACCAGCCATGCTCTTTTGTAGTTAATTGGTGCTTCAAAATGTTTCAGAAATTTTTTGGGGGAATAAATCACAATGAAGATCGCGTCCCATTCCTCCAATAAAAATCACGCGTTCTACTATGTTAACTTTAGGGATTTTTTTTACACACGGATAGGAAAACACAGCGTACATAAATTTTATATATAAAAATTCCTCTGTTTATATACTCTGTGGTAATATCGAATAAAATTAACGTAACGTCCGATATCAGAACAGGCACCATTGACAGTTCACACTGGTTACGATAGAAGTGTCCGATTCCCGAAACTTTTGCAGCAACCTATGTAATCGAGTTCTGAATGCATTTTTTTTGGTTGGCAAATACTATGTATCTTATACTCGACTCATATTCATAAATTAATTGTTTCATTATTTAATAACCAAAAAAAAAAAGAAAAAAAGTACAGCATAAATAATTTTAAAACAATCAAATTAAATATGAAATATGATGAATTAATTTGCTCTGAAAAATAAAGTATAGTAATTTTAAATTAAAAAAAAAAAGAAAAAAGCAAATTTTCTTTTTTGTTTGTTTTGGAAAAAATAAAAAACATATTGACGAATATTTCATAAAAAAGTGTTTTTAAACCTTTTAGCATAAAAAAAGAGAAGATCCTGCTTCTTGTTTGTTTTTTATTTTGGGCTAGGAAAAGGGTCAGTTTTTAGCGAAGTTTCTAAGAGTTTTCTTTTTTTTCTTGTTTTTATTTTTTGTTTTTACTGCACATACTTCTTGGGAAATTATGAAAAATAAAAAAAAATAAAGATGAAAAATGGACGTGGTTACTTTTTTCTGATGAATGAAAGTCTTGTTTAACAAGAAATGAAAAATTACTCCTTGTAATATACAATTCTATAAAAATTGCGAGAAGTATTTCGCTTACTTTTTTTTTTTTTGTTACGCCTAAAAGGATCTATTTTTCTTAGACATACCATAAAACAAAATCCAGGTAACTTAAGCGACTATATCTTCGAAGGAAACAACTTATTTTATTTAGGATTCTTTAAGAAAAATACTCAAAAAAAAAAAATTTAATCGACCATAAGCTTATTGTACGGCAAGAAAAAAAGGAGACCTTTAGAAATATACTCAATTTATATATAAGGATAAAGTATAAAACGAATGGTAATAAAGTATCCGTATTTATATAAAAATTTTTATTTTTTATTTTTTTTTTTAAACAATGTTGTTAGGCCGAGCATAAAATAATTCTTAAAAAATTGAAAACAAACAAAAAAAGAAACAAGCTACAATGCAAAACCACAATTTCAACTTTTGTACATATATATCGAATTATTTTACTGAAAATATGATTTCATCAAAATCTTACTAAATGTAATTAGCGGCGGGAAATATTCCATTTTATAAATTCCAAAGTTATGTTCGGCGAGGACACAAAGTTTTATCAATTTATCTGCGAAAATGATTGTCCTTTGGTTTGAACAAGTAATTAATTCCGCAAACAAAATTAATCCAAATTTTGAATATTCAAGGCTAAAAACATTAATTCTTTCATTTAAGAGAAGAATAATGTTGAAAAGGGACAATTTGACGCGATCTTCCCAATGCTTTGTTTGAAAATGACAGAAACAAAAAATTCCGCACAAAATAAGGAAAGAAAATTACAAATTTTTCATTAGAAAGAATGAAGTAACCTATAAATCAAATATACTCTATCTTACAACGTGCTTCCTATAAGATAATTGTAGTAAGCGGGAGCATTAATAGTCTTATGGATTTTGGACTAAAGAAAGAATGAAACAAAGAAATTTCTTTTAACTTAATATTTGTATAAATATTGTATTCTTCCAACACGTTTTCAAACATTGGAGCGAGTAAGAATAATAATTAGAAGAGAAATTCTGTTAATATTTTAAGTGTTAGTTCCTGTATGAATAGTGATTCTTATTTTTTACATGTTGTGTTAGAATTGTTTATTAAAGATAAATCTGTTTCTATCTCTGTTTTGCTAACATAATGTAATCTACCAATCATTTTTTTAATAAAGAGAATCATATGTATTTTTAAGAGAATATTATTTATTTCCTTTTTTTTATTTTTCTTCCATATAATAAGTTTTCTCTCTTGGAAATTAGTCAATTTTGCTTAAAAAGTTTTTTTTTACATAGGAAGGAGCTAATTACCTTAAGGCCTCAATTACTCACTTGTTCATAAACCTCGAAAAGTAATTAATCACGCCATGCCCTATTGTCCTTTCATTGAGAAAATTCGTTATATCAAATTTAATTCAAATCGGTTCATAAATAACATAAAGTATCCGTATTCCGACCGCTCTAATTTTTACGTATTCTCTCATATAACAACTCAAAACATCGTTCGACTGCTACTCGAAGTTTTAGACCGACTGATTCTATTTTTTGTTAGAACCATTTTCGGATGTATAAAAAGTTACTTATCAATTTTCACTTTAATCACCTCTTAAATACGGTATTGATAACAAACAATCACATATATTAAAAGAGTGCTTGGAAACGACTTAAAACCTTTTCAAATTGGAAGATTTCCGAATGAATCCAGCAACTTATATATTTTATAATATAGAAGTTAATAAGTGGATAGAAATTCATCTTTCGAACATTTAACTAAGCAGACTCTTTTATTATTACAATTTTCCTGCCAAATGATGTCCTCCAAAAAAAAAAAAAAGTACCGTCTTGGGAATTTCACAAATTAAAATAACAAAAGGACGAAATAGAGAGGTCACATAATACATACATATATATATATACAAACGCACATGAACAGTTTCCCCTTGGCGCCCATCAAACTTTATTTTCGAATAGGAAAAAAGGGTAAAAAGTTGTACCCTCGATCTATTATGCTAATTTATTGCGTTAAAAGCGAAACTAAAGAAGGTTCTATCTAAAAAAAAAAAAAAAGTACTGAATAACACTTGACAATCTACTTCAAAGATATAAACCCCAATTTTTCTGTTATCAGCCTCTGACTATTGTCGATTGTGGCGTTTCTATTTTGTAGTCAACTTTTTCAATATATGTATAGTAGGTGTACTATTCTATTCAATTCTCACTAAAATGTTCAAAAGCATGATGTAACTTTGTAGGGCTCTTCAACAAAAAGGATGTATATCTCACCTAACAATGATTTGCTTAGTAGATACTTTTAAGTATAATATTCGATTGACCCTTTTTTAATGTCGAACGTATATAATAATAGAGGTGAACATTATATTATATGCGTATATGTGTGTATATATCCTTCTTTTGAATTCAAAACATTTCCATATAATATTGGATGGAAATGTTGAAAACTTTCTAATTTCTGATAACTCGAAAATACCATAATGCCATAATATTTTAGTGTATATAATATCAAATTGCATTTTGGGTGATGACTTCAAAATTTCTATATATATATATGTATAGTAAACATCTGATTGCTGATAGTGCGAAATTTCATCGTCCTTTTTTTGTGATCAATTTACAAAACAAATTTTCTTTCTAGGAAAAACATAAAATCAACTTGTTTGGCTAAGTGTGAAGAGATTTTTCTTTTTATAAAGTGCCATTTAAATGCATAGCTTGCGATCGAAATATACTAGGAAATATTTTATATAAAATGTATATGAAAAATATTCCATAGTGGTTTTATATACTTTAACTTTCAAGCTTAGTATAATAAAGGACTTCGATTTTTTTGGGGTTTTTTTTCACTTTTTTACACTTTAGCTAAAGTATAAAGAAGTATTGTCGTAATCATTTAAAAATTGGAATTCTACTTGTAGTTTTCTAAGAAACGTTTTACGAGGTCTCTTGAATCTGGATTGATTATTTTCTGTCTGAGTGTGGTCAGGATAACTTCAGAATAATTAACACAATTTTATTCAAATATGGTATAAAAACAGATTATATAAGGGCTAACCAGAAAGCTCTAGAGTTTCTTCAATGTCTATGCAACTAGAGCTGTTCTTTTAACAGCTTAACCTTAGAGATTTTGTGAACAAAAGCTCAACATTTTAGCGGTATCAGTTGATATTTGTCAATTTTAAGACGCTGTGTTTATCGACTGTAGGCCGATTCGGCACATGTAATTCGACTACGCACAATTCGACTCGGACAATTCGACTCGGACAATTCGACTCGGACTTTTCGACTAGGCACAATTCGACTATCTACAATTCGACTCGGATAATTCGACTAGGCACAATTCGACTATGCACAATTCGACTCGGACAATTCGACTAGGAAACAATTTAATTTAGTGTATTTAACTTGTACACTAGTCGAATTGTCTGAGTCGAATTTCCCGATTCAAGTCGGCCTGTCACCGTGTTTATTAGTATAAAAATTTTACTTCTTCAAATAAAATCATGCAAGACAGTTTATTGTATAGCTTCATGTCCTATATTTCGTTTAAGAAAGTTCAAATAGTTTGCCATAATATATTTTTTCTATTAAATACACAAATGAATTTCATATATTTAATAATGAACATATATTTGTGAGTATACTTTTAAAAATAGCAAATGAAAATTCTTAGCATAGGTCAATAAATATAATACGAGTATATAGTAGTAGACAAAACTGATTCCGGGTTGAATTACAAAAAATTTGATACCAATAGACTTTTTTTGTTTGGAGATTTTATATAAGCCTTTTTAACTTTGGTATATATACACATATTATATTATATTACATTATATTATTATTATTCCTATCACTGTTCTTATCATTACCTATTATACTCTGTAATTAGTATTATTCATTTCAAGCGAATACATTTCTAGAATATTTGGAAAACTTCATTTCATTTAGAACCTTTCGAACGCTCTCATAAATTCATATATAGATAGATGTGTTGTGTACCACATTTGTAAAATGATATACCAAATTATATTATATAGAAAAATAATAATAGTAAAAAGGCTTTCATTCTTTGGAATTTTATTTATCTCTTCTAAACAATAGCTATATAAGTAAATAAATAAAATATCTTAAATAGTTTTCCTTTATGTGAAAATTTCGATCATAAATCTTTAAAACTACTACCTTTTATTAAAATAAATTATAAAATATTAGGTTTTTGAATACCATTTTTTTTTACTTGAAAAAGAAATTGGAATAGAGCTTAAAATTAAATTTTCCAGTAATATATCTTTGCTAAATAAAGAATCTCCCATAACCAATTTGTATATAATATAATATATACTTATATGTATACAGGAGAGGGCAAAGGTACAGTACAACAGAACACGTACACAATCCTTTTTGTTAAATCATTAGAAATAGAAATAGAAAGTTGCTTGACATAAAACAAAATCACATCACCAGAAATTGGCACTGATAAGGGTATCTTATGTAATACCTTACCGGGTCAATATTTATTTCATATATTGTATATAGTGTATATAGTGCATATGTTACGGTAAAAGTACAAAGTTAGTAAATGTGTACATTTAGCGGTAAATGTATACATTTTCCAACGTATATAAGTAAAAGTTAAATATATGCCATATATTTGTGACAAGCCAGTATAAGTTCTTAAGTGGGGTTAGCCATTGTCATTGTCATCTATGTGCTGGCCTGATGAAAATATCTAGAAGGCATTGGATTAGCGAACATGCATTAATTCACTAGTAATAATAAAAATAATAAAGAATGCAATATTATTATAATTAAGTGGAGAAGGGCTTCATATAATCAGTTTTATATTTGTTTATACTGTGTTCAAAAAGTAAGGTGAATTTTTAATTTAAACTTCCCGCGTTAACCGAATCGGAGAAATGAATTTTTTTTTCAAGTTGGTAGGACTGTTAGAGACATCTGTGACAAATTACATGTCAATATCATCATTAGTTTTTATTTTACGCTTGGTTTTGTGAACGTGCTTCAATGCGCGTAGCGATTCACGTTTGATCTCTTCAATCGACTCAAAACGATTTCCCCGGAGTGGTCTTTTGAGCTTTGGGAACAGCCAGAAGTCACACGGTGCTAAATCAGGCGAATACGGTGGTTGTGGAGCGACATGAGTGGAGGTTTTGGCGAAAAACTCACGAAGAAATTGGTATATATTTATCAACATCATTCCTCACATTTACCAGCCAAGCTAGTAAATGTGTGCATTTGCCGGTATATGTACTTTTACCGTAACATACACTTGTAGTATATGTATATATAAATATATCGATATAAAATCTTAGGAAAAAAATATATATATACATATACATATATGTTTAAAATACATATATGAGATATTTGATTTCAGATTCCATAATATTACATCGATTCTATTGTTTCCACGGAATTTTATGCCTTATTAAAAAAACTGTTATGAACAGGTCCCACGCCTTTTCTTATGAAATTGAACCTTTTTTAAAGTCGTTATTATTGTGGTCAATACGCATATATATTTTGATGATTTTTTTTTCTTTAAAGTAATCCTCTTATATATGGTAGGACCTTTATTTTTATGCTCTATGGTAGATACTACCAGAAGGATATATTAGTTTTACCTCTAAATAATTATATGGAAGCAGTATCAAGATAATAGACGTGTAGGGAATCAAAAGTTGTATCTGTTTTTGGATGGCTGTCCGACCGTTCGTGTACAAGATAACTTTAAAACGCGTTATCCAATTTTAATGAAAATCTCCATAGGGGTTAATTATTCCCTAATTCAATTTGATATTGAATTTCAGCAAAATCGACCAAGGAAGAGCAATGTTATAAAGCATCAGATTAACCACAAAATTTTTTCGTTTTTTGGATTTAATTGGAAAATTTGTAGAGCAATTTTGTTTAAATTAATTACTCATTTTAAATTAATTACATAATTTCGGTAAAATCGATCCAAGGATATTCGAGAAAGAAACGCATTTGATAAACTCTTTAATCAGTTCATCTCCTTGTTATACAGCCTATCTTTGAATCAAATTTGTATAAAATGGAGCACAGGCACACAATTTCTTAAGATTATAGTCAATGCCAAATCTGGAGGATTCAAAAGAGAATTTCCTTTCAAAACTTTGCTTGAATTTGTGCATGATTACTTTTTTAATTAGGTAATACCAACTTTGATGTGATAGTTAATAGGTTTCTGAAGGCAAAATATAGAGTTATATGGAGGAATTTAAACTTGACCAGGTCAACTTCATTTTAGAATAGGGAAAATCAATTTGTTTCCGCCTGGGGATAATCTTGAAAATTCATGTGAATTGCTTATTTGAAAATGAATCGCAGTATTGCGCAATTCGAATATTTTATAATTCTCTCTCGTCTGTAAGATTTGAAGATGCGCGGCCAACTATTATAGTTGATGTTGGACACAGTGGCCGACTGAATACCGAGATCAACTGAGAGTATTGAAAGTATAACTAGGACTGTGACAGGTGGTCAGACAATATCAAATTCTATAATTTAAAGTAAGAAATTGAAATACAATATACAAAATTTTATTTATTTGCTATTCGTTTTCCGCGATCTGTAATTATCGTGAATCCTGTTTCCTGACATTTTGAATGAGCAACGGAATGACAATAACAGATTTTATTACGAGTCTTTTTTTTCAGATTTATAAACTAAAAATACATTTTATACAATAGTAAACTTTTAATCAATCGAAAATAATATTTATTTATTTTTTTTTAATTCCATTATTTTATCCTTTCATGTGTGTTCGGCTGGGGATAGGCAATATGAAGGAATTTAAAAAAAAAAAAAAAACAATTTAAATATTTATTTAATTCTCTCTGAAAATTAAATTTTGTAAATATTTTTTTTTTTTTTTATTATTTTGTCGTTAACGAGTTTCCCTAGAAAATCGGAAAACATTGATCAACACAGAACAAAACCAGAATTCGCGTGAATATAAAAATCGTAAAGTCAAAAAACGAATTAAAAAAAAAAGTTATCATGACAACGAATTAAATTTAATGTTAAAGTAAAAACGAAAACACCAATTATAACAAATTCCTGAAAAACTAAATCAATCCAATAATTGGTGTTGCGTATTTAATACGAAACCAAAAAATTTAACAAAACACCATACTTGCTCCTATTCCTGCCTGATCGGTGTATTACTTTCACGAACACCGTAAAATAACGATTAACCCTTAAAACAAGGCTGTCCAAACCGCGGCCGCATGCGGCTGAAAGCAAGTATCAATGCGGCCAGAAAATATTCAAAGTTACTGAAGCATGTCCATTTTTCTGAGGAATGATTTGTGTGTTTGCGCTCTTGTGCTAAAGCTGCCAAGTGACAAACAACAGAAACAGGACCAGAACAGAAAGCTCTTTCGTTACGTAGTAAATTCTCTTTCTGTTTGTGTTGCTCGCTCAGCTACACTGTTCTGTTGTTTGTCACCTAATGGGTTAAGTGAAGAATGAAACATACTAAATGTAAAATTAGAACCAACATGTTGGAACACCTTGAGAAATGCCTGACAATTGCAACCACGTCAATCGAACCAGATATTGACGATTTAGTTTCTCAACTTCAATGCTAAGCATCACATTCATTTTATGATATGGATTTATACATAGTAATATACTTGCGGCCCAAAACACCATGTCTTCTTCCAATGCGGCCCAGGGAAACAAAAAGGTTGGGCACCCTTGCCTTAAAAATAAAATAAATTGTGATATTTAACTAGAACAGGCATATCGAACCGAGCTTGTTTGTTGGTCTGTACAAAATTTTTATTTTATATAGCGAAATTAACACATAAAGGCCTAAACTGGATAGCTGGACTAGAAGAAACAACATCCAAAATTGATCGAAGTCCAACCATATTTATACATCTACTATATTGAATATGTACTCAGTTATGTACCATCTATTGTTTATGCCATCAAATCCAAGTTAGGGTCATATACATCCAAGGCAGTACTTGTGACCCATATAGATCTTAAATATATGCATCACAAATATGTACAGCACACTGGAATTTCGCCTAAAACCAACCATCACCATGCTAGTTCGATTTGACATTGTTGAATTTCTCTCTTTGAGGTTGTGCTTGCGATAGAAAATGTGTATGCTAACAATCCTGAAACGATTACCGGACTAACGGCTTAGATTAAACGCTTTATTGGTGAAATTCAGTTATAATTATCCAAAAATTTTAGTAATTTATTACACGATCATAGTACTTTACTTTAAAACATAAATTTTAGTCGGAAAAGTAAAAATCGTTGTGGAGTTACTCCAGCAACAATTAAATTAAAATTAACGAGCATAAAAATATCAATGTTTTAGGTTCACTGATGATGGTGAGCAAAAATGTATATTCTCAAAAGTAATACATTTTTTTCTGAAAGCTTTAAAAAGTATTCGTAAAGTTTGCAAGATTCAAAAATATTGTTACGAATAGGCCAAAGGTCATAAAACTTAATATCAAGAAAAGAATTAAAATAATGTTCTAAAGTTTAGATTCTTTTTGCAAGATAATATTTCTACTGTCTCCTTCGAAGAACTTCTGTATTTCAAACATGGTCTGCTCAAGGGATCATCAAGCTGAAACGTTTCGAACCATTTAATTGCTGTTAGTAGATTTAGTGTCCATACTTAGACGTGGATCCATGTATCTCTTTTTTTACAAAATGAGATTGATTAACCTCTCATTCTGAATAAAGAATCTGGCATATGCCTAATTAGAAATCCGTTGTTCATTGTAATCGCTTGTTGGACAATAAATAATCTCGACTAATAGAAAATATTTTAACACTACGGGCTTCATTTTCTTCAGTTTCTAAACAATGTTATGATAATTTATAAACAAATATCTAGACTGTCAATTTTTTTTTTTGAAAATTTAGATGGCGCATTTATAACTATAGTTAAAACCTTTTTGAAAATTTTGATAAAAACGCTCTATCAGAAGCCTGCTCATATACTTCCCTGAAATGAATAACCAATAATCTTACTTACTCGTAAATGCTTGTACTTTATATTCTCAAGAATTTATGCAATTTCTGGAAACTTAAAGGAATTGACTTAATTAAAATTTCAGTTATATAACAATTCTCTTGAGACAAAGTCGGAAAATTTTAAATTTGATTTTCTTTGTAAAGTGTCCTTTCGAAATTATGCAGTTTTTATAGTAGTAGTATACTCTCGCACTTAATTCTTGAAAGTTACGCCTCATTAATTATTCGCGATAGATAAATTATTTTCAGTATGAAGAGCAAAAAAAAAAAAAAAATAGAAGAAGAAAAAGTTCTTGAGTTTGCATGTATAAGAAATGGGGAGGCTGGGGAGCCTTGGCGGCTTTGGTGTTGCTATAAGATTTCTTAGAATGCATATACTAAAGCTAAACGCCTGGGAGTAGACAAACATTTTATGTTGTTAACAACAACGGTGGCCTGCTCCAACAAAAGCCCACTTTTTTTTACTGTCGCTGGAATCTTATTTTGTGCTTGTTAACTTAAAAAAAAAAAATACGACAGTAAAAGAAAGATATCGTTGGATAAACGTAGTTCAAGCACAAACAAAATGTACATGTTTCATTCCTCCTTGGAGATGTTTTTCTGATTAATCATGAAAAAGATATAAAAAAGAAAATGTTACGCGAAAAAACTCGCAGTTATTTCAATGAATTTTCAATTAATTTAGTATGACTACATTTTTCTTTTGTTTGTATTGTTTGTAGTTACATACATTTCTTACAACTAATAGTTATGGATGTGTCCCTGTCCACGTACATACATACATTATACACAACTATTGTAAGCGATTGAAAACATATAGAAATTGGTAGAAACAATTATACAGTTCAATGGATCGACTTCGCGAAAAGAAAACAACCAAGTTTGGTTGCTTAATCTTTATCCGGAAATATCAGAAAATTCCATTAAATTGGAAGCAATTATGAGAAAATTGAAAGTTTTTAATTTCACATATTATTTTATCTTTTTCGTCCTTCATTCGATTCTCATCAAGTCAATCTTGACACTGAATTTTCTGACAATTATTTAAAAACTGAGTTTTCACTTTAATATCCTTTTTTATCCTTTTTTATACTTTTCATCCTTTTTTATAATTCCCTTCATTCGGTCTCTATCAAGTTAATCTTAACACAATTTTTTTGAAAAATATCTTCGAAAGCTAGTTTTTAACTTGATGTCCTGTGTCACTTGAGTCCTGATGCAAAATTTCAAAAATATTCCTCGAAAATTTACTTCTGCCAAAACGATTTCCTTTTGCAGGGCCCGTATCCTTCCTTAGATCCTGGCCTTCCGAACATCCTGACCTATGTACAGTCAACGATCTCACCAAATTTCACTAAAATCGAGTAACACGTTTATTAGTTATCCGAACCACAATTTATGAAGATAGTATGAAAGAAAATTTCGGAAATCGTTTAATTTATATAAAAAATCATATTTTTGTTCGGTAGCTACCCGAAGTTGTAGAATGGTTTTCATATGGAAAAAAAGCTCCTACCAATTTTTAAAAATATGGCCTACCATAGACGGACAGACAGACAGACAGACATTGGACAAATATGATTGCAAACGATTCAGAATCTTCTAAAATGTCGAAATCATGATTCAAGAAATTTACCTATCTACTTTGTATAGAAGTTAAAAAGTATTAAGTGCAGTTTTGAAATCGAGCAATTAGATTTTGGATGCTCGATTGATAACAACAATGACTTATATCATATAAATTTTGTGTAGTTTTTTAACACGGTAGATCAAGGACGTATTTAGGACCTGTAGACCCCTAGGCTGAACTTGTAGTGCGGGCCCTACCGCAAGGAAATGAATGCTGCACTTTCTACTATCTGGCGAATCGTCTGGTCATTTTTGTACTAATTTATCAAAAATTAAAATGGAATATGTTTTACATGAAAAATATCGATAAATTCTTGAAAATGTCCTTTCCATTATTCATTAAATGAAGATTTTTTTTGTTATTATATTATTTTATAAATTGATATGCTAATGGTTATAATTAATTGACAATTTAGAAATTTGTTGCTTGCGGTCATTTTGTGGTGAATGTTATTTTAGTCTATTCAAAATTTAAATTTTTAAACAATTTTTTTTTCTGTGGTGCGGACTCCTTTTTGGTGCGGGCTCCTAGGCTGCATCGTAGAGTTGCCTAATGGTGAATACGGCTCTGCGGTGGATACGTTCCGTATTATATTAATCCGTGTTGTACGAGTTACTTAGATTATACAAATACATGAGCCATTCACAGGCCAAAGCCATTAGCTTACTTGTTATAACTTTTTTTAATAATTAGGCTTAAGACAGTACATGACAACAATTTTTATGGCTGTTCAATAATAAATGCTTTTTTTTCACAATAAATGTATACTTTTTTATCAATATTTTCTACCTTTTCTGGGGTTTCCCCGAAGTATGAGAAGCAGCCAAAAGTTACATTAATTATTGGAGCTAAAACATAAAAAAATTGCAACATCTGTCTCATTCTTTTACCGTGTTATACGAATCCGTCTTACATGAATCCGTAGGAGGGTAGAGGCTCTACTGTACGTAGTTTTTTTTTTTTTATATAAGTCACAAGAATCGAAAAATGATGAAACTAAATTTTTTACTTTCTTCCCATAAAATAAGAATAAAGCATTGTGATGTTAAAAAAATAGGAACTATCCTGATCGAATGAAGATACCCTTCTATCAAGAAGTTCCCTTAGTGTAGGTAAGACCAAACACAATTTCATATGATAAGAAAGGTCAGGCTCAAGTGATATATGTGGTCATTTAATGGTATAAAGCTAAGCAATAATACATTTGATGCGTGACCGTATCTATAATAATTTCAGCAATATTATTGAACTACTTAGTCCTTAGTATACTAGAATACCTATTTGATAAAAATCTAACTGCAAAAATTTTTAATATTTCATAAATTTCGTTAAACGATGCCATTTCCTTAAATAATTCCTTTCTTTTCCAATTTCGAAAATCTTTTTGCCACATCTTTTAACCAATAATGAATAACGAATTTTTTTTTTTTTTGTTTTTATTAAAATGTGTAAACATAATTCGAATGAAAAAAACCAAAAAAAAAAGAAACTCTTAATATATTGAAATCGTCGGTATCATCACATATCTTCAATATTTATCAAAATTTACGTGTATTAAAACTATGCTGTTCAACCCGAGAACAAAATTAGATTCTTTTTCTTTGATAAAAACCCAAAATAAAAACCTGAGCCTTCATAAATCGGTATCCTTTTTCATTTTCATTTTCATTTGGGTCGACTTTTCTCACCATTTCAAATTTTTATATTTTTTTAACCGTTTTCCATTCTACATGTCAACTCATTCTTCCCACCAGGACCTCTATTTATCTTTTTCTTCTGCACGCGCTCTCTCCTCTTTAAACTTCTTTCATTTTTAACATTCCTTCTTTTTTTCTTGAGCAAAATTGAAATTTGACGTAAGACAGAATTTTTATGTGAAGTAAATTGCATGACAAACAAGACACAGGACGCAAAAAAAAAAAAAAAAAAAATATGGATAGGGATATAATATTTCCCCGCGTATAGAAAATTTTTCAGTTTTTCTCCTCTCCAAATGTGGCTCCCACAGCACTACACAAAAATTTGTCTTTTACAGAGTTTCACCAAAGCACATGAGGTTCCTTCTTATATACACACAAACAACATTTGAATTTCTTCTTTGATATTTACAGTCCTTAGAGTCCCTTTGAATATTATATATGTATATGAACATGCATAAATTCTGGTGTGCGTGCGAATCTATGTAACTATATATTAATACGATGTAATATATATATATATGAATGTATCCATCAAAAAATATCCATATGTGCTGCGATATGTGTGCGCCCTTTCTTCTTCTTTTATATCTGATGATGGTTTTTTTTTTTTTTGTAAGGAAGGAAGAGATATATGAATGGTTGGGAAACTTATATGAAAAAAAAATAGGAATAGGAAATAGGGTGCAGGGGTGTACAATAAGGATAAGAAACAAGGATTGAAAAGAATAATAGAAGTAAGGGAATGTAGGAAGGAAGCATAAACAATTTTCTTTTATTTATGGATTTTTTTATTTATTAAACATGAGTCGACAAAAAAAAAAAACCAACTAACAGAAAAGGTTTTTTTTTTTTTTTTTGGTAAAAGATGAGAAAAATGGCTGGCCTGGCGTTAAAAAATAAAATCAAGAAACGATGAACAACTCATATCCCGAATATTTTCTCATATATATAAAACTGAGACTAAATAGATACGAAACGATCCGGGCCGGCTAGGATGGTTGATGGTGATGAGTTTATACGATGAAAATGATGAAGGTGATATGAAGTCAAGATGGGTATGGTGATGGTGATATCTCACATATTGTAATGTGATATGAATATATGTGCGCGCCTTCAGATAAGTGAAGTCTTAGACACTAAACGAGATTCTTTCGTCCGTATGAAATATTATTTTTAATAACGGTTTCATGTGTATAACATGTAAGACAAATATGGAATACAATCGACCCCAGTTTGTTTCCTAAACAAAAAAGAAAAAAAATTGCCAAAACACTTGCGACTTTCTATAATGCATATATATTTAACAAAAAAAAAAAAATTTTACTATAATATTACAATATTTATATTGAAAAATATTGTGTGTATATATAAGACCTCTAAAAACGGCTTTGTATAGCCTATGGTAGATACTAACAGAATGTATATTAGTTTCGTCAGATTTTTAAATAAATAGATAATAAATAGTTAAAGCTAATTCAAAAACGTGTTGTCTAATTTTAATGAAATTTAGAATGTGAGGTCATTATTTCTTAACTTGATTTTGTTTTGCATTCCATCAAAACCGGCTCAGCGGAATCAAGTTATAAAGTAATAACACATGTAATCATTTCTATATAAATTGATGAAATGTTTGCAGCGCTGCAAAGCGCGCCTCGTGTTTAATAGTATTTGTAAAAAGACCGTAAATACATGCAATTTTATATCACACAGAGTCATTTTAACAAATACTATTAATAAGGTGACGCTTGCAGACGTGCCTAAATTAGAAACTCTCATTATTGTATGCTTTTTGGTAATAATTACCCTGGAGGCAATCTCGACGGACGCGACGGACGCAATGAACGCGTGAATTGTCAAAAACGTTAGTGACGGTATAAATATTTTTGTGTAGGCAAACTCGACGCCCTCGACGCCGTCGATGAAATTTGTAATTTTTATTATTATTTGATATAATCTTTGTGTTATAAATTAAAATAGTTTTTTAAGTAGTGTAAATTAATAAAACAAACTAAAATACCGTTTTTAAATGGAATTTTCACAAAATAATCCCCACACAAAAATTTTAAAATGACATTTGAACGCGTCCGTCACGTAAAAGTTGAACACGAATCAACTTTTCAACGTCTGAACCGCCGCGTCCGTCACGTCTACGTCGAGATTGCCACCTCCCATACATTTCATATGAAATTAACTTTTATTTGACACTTCACGCGTCCGTCGCGTTCATTGCGTCGTCCGCGTCCGTCGAGATTGCCTCCAGGATTAGGGTGGGCGAAAAGATACGTCGTTTTTGTTTTGTTCCTTTTCAGATTTAATTCGAAAATTTGTGCAGAAAATTCATTCATTGCATAAATAGACGAAGCATGCTTTGCAGACTGGATATATAGTCATAATAGTATTTGTTGAAAAGACTCTGAATGATTTAAAAATGCATGTATTTACAGTCTTTTTTATAAATACCATTAAATGCAATCGTGCCATAACTTAATACACGTTGAGAGCTTTTTTGAAAATGGTCAAAGTGATAATTGCTGTCACAATTACAGAATTCCACAGTTAGCTATAACATTTTATTGCAATTTTTTGCCAAATTTTTCACATGAACTTGAAGAACTGCTTTAAATAAAATTTTCAGATTAGACGATTTAGACTAATTAGGGCCTAGGTTACGTTTAAATTAGTGCAAAGTCGAAAAATATGAACCAAAGTTATTAGAAAAAGCTTTGAAATGTTATATTATTAGTTTTTATTGTTTTTTTCTTAGAGGTAATTAATTGAACTCAAGATTTGATAATTACGAGTCCTATTTCTACCATACAGATCAGAAAATCGGCTATTAGCCGATTTTAGGTTTCGATATATGTTTTTTCTATATTCTATGACCTGTCTGTATATGGTTGCGTATTCAAGCTTTCCATTGTATAATTCTGTGTAGCAAGAAAAAAAAAGCTTGAGGATATTCCTACCATAATTTATCAGATGCTATCTTCATGTAAATATTTCCACTCATAATTCTTGGAATGTGTTAACGTTTACAACCGTTACAATATAGATTTGTATATAAAATATGTATATATATATATGTATATATGAAAGGAAAATGCTACTAAGGTAGGAAAAGATGAAAATGAAATGAAATATTATAGAAAAAAACTGGGTAGCAAAAGGGTGAATTTATGCTTAGTATATAGACGAAGGACGGTGATGATACTATATATACACCAGATGAGAAATTAATTTGAGTGATGGCAGTGTGCTATGTGCACCTGTTGTTTGTTGAATCAAATTTTATGATGGGATAAGACGTTTGGGAATGTTTGCGTTTTTGTTGCTGCTACATAAATATACTTTTATAAATATATATATATATATAATTATTAGGGTATTGTTATAATGTATGCATGTTCATTTTCAGTGTCACTATTATACTGTGCGTCGTCTTTTTTTTTACATCGGCTTTCATTATCAAAATTATTTGACTTTTGTGTATTAAATTGAAAATAAAAAAGAGAATATAAAAAATTGGTTGTTTGATATGCTTAATATCAGAAATTGATTTAGATGAAATGAGATATTAAGGTTAAATGACGTAAACCAAGAATATTGAATATGTAGGAGTTGTATGTTAGGCGCATGCAGAATAATATTTATTAATTCATTGGACTTATCAAAATAGCAAATGAAAAGAGAAATTGCTCAGAAATCTTGTTAATAGTACTGAAGGGGTCACGTTCGATTCCTGGCCGCGGCGATTTCATATACATATATACTTGTACATTTTTGCCTACATGTGCATAGTGATTTTTTAGGCGTGATGAACTTTAAATTCAAAAAAATAACAAAAAAGTAACTTTTGATCAAAAATATTTCTTTTTTCGTAAGACCAATTCATTGGTCACATGGCCACCGCGACTTTTCTTGACGAAGCAATTTTGGGTCACTTTTTCGAGTTATGTTGATCGTATGTCACGAATAACACGAACAAAGTTGGTCAATTGCTGCTTATCAGCATAAACCAGTGACTTCACTTTGGAGTCCTATTTACAGGGTTTTTTCTGGAAATCATATTGTCGTAGTTTGAGTCGCTGTATGGTACGTATCATCATCCTGTTGAAACCACATCTTGGCAGGATCAATGTCATCAATATTTTCAAACAAATAGTCATTGATCATGGTCGGATAACGATCTGATTGACCGTAACGCGAGCTCCTTCCTAATTTCGAAAGAAATAAGGACCAGTGATGCCATCAACTTGCAAACCGCATTTTTCTGGATGTGTTGTGGTCTCTGGAGTCTCTTCTTAATTGATTTCGTTACTATAAACAATTTTCCGATAAAAAAAGTCACGCGAATCGACGACCGATTTTCAAAGTAAATTTTGATAATTCCTGATCGTTCCTCAAGGGTGAGTCTGCAATTTTTTTTAATTTTCTAGTGCAAATTTGAATTTCTTGAATTTATGAATGAAACGATTTCAAGAGTACCCGAAAGTCTACATTAATAATTTTTTTTAAAATAAACAATTAAAGACAAATTAATAAATATTCCTGCAAAAAGTACATAAAAATCGAACAGTTTATAAAGTTTATAAAATTAAATACAAACTCTTGAATTTTATTCGAGTTAGGTCAGAAGAAAAAAAAAACAAAAAAATTATTTTATTATATCAAATAAATCGATAATTGAATTCTACTCTAAAATTTCATTTTTTTTTTTGGGGGCTTGGGGAAAATCGCATTATTCTTTTACAGAAACCTGAACTCATCTGAGCAAACTCATCTCTTCTGTATACTTTTTGGAAGGATAAACAGCTTGACACGATTTCCCCAAAGTCTTCTTTAGAAAAGCATTATTAATATTCACCGATCTTAGTTTCCTAAACAACAACTGTATGAAAATTTATTCCCGATAATTATATATTTCATTTTATATCTTGAAAAGTAATGGAATTGTGTAATTGAAATTTAATTGACTGCAAAAAAAACAATACATATTATTAAATATATTAGAGGTTAATAAATCTTTCGTTTTAAAATCATGGTTTTTATTCGTTTTGATGACATACGATATGCATGTCAATAAAATGTAACAATTTGTAAAAGTCAGTCTCTTTTTTTTGGGAGTAGTAAAATATGATTTCTTTAAGATTTTGCCTATTTATTTATATATACTAGTACATTAATGTATAAGGATGTAAGGCATATATTTATGCCCGTATTATGTATAAATATATATAGCTATATACGAATATAGATATTCAAGGGCGTAAGTGCGTAAAAGGGTCTCAAAAACAAGAAGCTTTTCTATGCTTTTTCATAAATGATTTTTTTCTTTCTTAGTTTTTTTTTTTATTTTGTTTTTCGTACGTGTATAAATCAGTGAGAACAAGTTATCTATATATATATATATGCGTACATACGAAAATATATGTGATTTAGTGAACTTACAGTAAGAGCTGAAATATATGAGGCCTAATTTAATAATTTACACCCCTCAATAAGTTTTGATTTCGTAGCTTCGGGTAGATAGATTGATTTCTGACATCGCCGTAGGTGAAAAATAGCTTTCTGGCAATGAAAAAAAAAAAGAAAAAATTTGAGTAAATTTATCTTAAAAGGACTGGCCAGGCTAGGCCATTAGAAGCAAGTATTTTGAAGAGTTTTTACAACACTATACTATATGTATATATCTGTATATACTAATATCATTTTATTTTGAAAATATTCGTTTCGATTTGATGCTAAAAGGATCGGTGACTTGTCGTCAAGTTGTAAGTGCCATGATATTATTTTCAATGAAAGGATTTTTTAAAATTTCATCCAATAGTTGTATTTCTTCATCATCACAATATTGTTTTTTAATTCAAAATGAAAACTCATTTAAATTTAAAGATTAACTTTAAGTGTTGTATGCATATTTTGAAAAGGAATAAATACTATTAAGGAGGAAAGTCAAACAAAAGGGTAAAAGTTAAAATGTTTCTTTCGAAAAAAAAAACAATTCATTAATGATAAATTATCTTAAAAAAGTGAATTTTCCAAATATTACAATATCACTAAGATAAAAGCAATTTGAAGTCGGTCGAGAAAACGCTGTACTCAGTCCTTGACGCTCTTTGCATCCCCATTATAAAGGTTGGACGCAGTATGTCCTGAAATTGTACAGGTCGAGTTTGACCAAACCTGTTGAAATTCATTCTATAAGGTGTCAGCCGAAATAGTCCTGTCTTCTACAAGCAATCAAGTATTAAAACTGTTTTTTGGCAATGTTTTGTGGTGAAATCAAAAATTCGAGAAGTTTTAGTTTATATCAAATTATGTACGAATAAGCAAAATGTGTTCAAGAAAAGTTGAAATGTTCTCCGGGCGTAAAGTAACCAAAAATGGAAAGTCATTTACAACTTTTATCCACGATAAGGCTGCAAGTTTCGAATTAGAATAGGTTTGAGCTATGTTGGTCACAGCAACTTTGAGATTTTGAGAAAATGAGTTTAAAGTTTTGGGTCATGTTTACGCGAAAATAAATTTTATGACTGTTAGCCTATATTAGTATTTCGTTAATAATACATGTGGAAATCTTTGCACTAAACAACAGATTCGATTAGAGGAATTGTATGTCCACGCCGTGCAACTGTTGTTTGCTTTGAGTGTCTAGCAATATACTTTATGCGGCTACAACTTTTTCATTTATGCTCAAAATGTGTTGAAACTTTCAGGAAATATTTTCAAATATTTGTGCTTTAAGAAAATATGTGTCAAAAATTCTAGGTAGATTACCCCCTTGAGTTGATTAAACATAAAAGTGTTGAAATATAAAAAGAAACTTAACTGATTCCCATTAAATCTGTTATTTTGAATAAATGAAATTCCTGTCTAGCTGCGGTAGTTTCTTTCTATTATGAATTCTTCATCCCTAAATATTCAACAGTGTTTTATGTTATAATCTAACTTAGTTTCTTTTTGAAGATATAAATTTAATAGCTTATGCTCTAAAAGTCTAAAGTTTAGCTATAGATCATGCACTTTTCATACAACGGTATCAATTTTGGAAGTTATTACAAAAGATGTCGAAATTCTTACAAAATACGTAAAATATACGAAAATAAACTAAATATCATAGGCTAAAATACTCATAATATAAACCAGCGATTCCCAAACTACGGCCCGCGGAACAATTCTAATACATGCATCAAAAATGTTTCCAGTTTTTGGCAGCTCATACATGCATATGTGAACAAACATATTCAAGAATGAAAAAACGAACAGCAGAAATTAACTATCAGATAATTATTTGCAGGATATTTTAAGAATTGCAACGTCAAAAATGAAACCTAATTTAACGGAATTGGCATCTTACCATTCAAGCCCATCATCCATCGGACAACTAAATATTTAATTTGTACAAAAATTAATTCTCAAATACATATATTTAATTTTAATGTATTATTAAAATGCACTTTATTTCCATCTTTTGTATTATTTGTATTTATATTTTGTTGTCCCGCAGAGTCCTGTGTAAATTTCAATTTTTTGGCCCAAGTCAAAATAAGTTTGGGCATTGCTTATATAAACTATACGACATCAATAATGCATAAATTTGTATTCGGAGCCCGTCAACTTGAAGCATACTTAAGTGGATTATTATTGAAACGAGAGATAGGGAGAGGGATCTTTGATAAACAGATAACAATCGATATTTACTTACCCGCAAAAAGGTCACCACCCAATTTTCTATATTCTATACTTGATATATTCGTACATGTATATATTTATGGTACACTATGGTCGTTTTGCTCTATAATCATGTACGGGAAAAATTCACACCCCTAAAAATATAAAATACATAGTGTTTCGCCTTTCTACCTTTTCACCTATTTGATTTTCCATATTTACCTGACTAGTCCCCTAATCTTAACGGTATATTGTTGTGCCGTTTTGTAATTTGAATAAAATTCCTATTAACATCGGCAAGGACAAATATTCTAGTCCTTCTTTCATGCTATTTTTTTTTTTTATTTCGTCTCTCGTTTTGGTTTTGTATTCCTCTTTTCTTTACCTCTGTGAAACATAACTTTAGTACACGATCTCATAATTTCTGGAGTATTTTTCTGGAGAAAACACACAAAGTCTGTTATCTGTGCGTGTTATGTACATTATTTGTTAGCTCAGTTGATTATGTACTTTTCCTTATGGATTGAAATCATTTAAAATAAAAAATTATGTTAAAAAAAGACGCAGAGTTAGTTAATGAGCTGGGAATACTTAGTTATATAATATTGGAAAAAGAAATATTGATTTTTGAATTTGAAAAAAAAAAAAAGTTTTTGTTTAAAAATATTGAACATTATTTATATGAAAAATTTGATTATTTTATTAATGAAATCTAATTAATAAATTTTAGTGAAAAAATTTTTTGTTCATTTTCCTAAAAAATTACCAGTTTAAAAAAAAATTAATTTTAATATAATCAAGAAATATTGTTATGATATTATATCATTTGGATTTATGGAGGCACCTTCGCTTAAATGACTGCTTTAGATTTCAGACGAATTGGGCTGTACGACAAAAACTGATTCTTTACTGCAAAAAAAAAAAAAAATGAACTAAATCTGAAATTGCTGCGGTCAGGGTTCGAATATGAGCCTTCTCAATACCAGTAATAGTAGAGGCAGACATAGGGTATTCATACCTTAGTATCGATACTACAGTATAGCCTTGTACCATGGTATAAAAAGGGGTTGGCACACAACAAACATAGTATTTGTCTGACATTTGAAATTCTGCCATTTCAGTGAGAATATGGGAATTTCTTTTCGCTCCTCTTAAATCCTCTATATGATTCCTACAAACATCTATAAATTTTGAGGTTTCATCCACAGATAAAATTTTGCGTCAATTGCTCAGCTTACCTACAAAATTCCATTGGCTATTTTCCGCTTCAATAAAAAGGCGCGACAATCACTAAGAATGAATTACAGTGGCCGAAAAAATTAAGTAAAAAAGGGAATACCACGTACTTTTTCGAATTTAAATACCAGATTTATTCTACGTAGTTGAAATGGTATTCAGCTAGTATTCGACACACGTATGGTATACCATATGGTATCCTTAAACTATGGTATGAATACCCTATGTGTGCCTCTAGTATAATGAAAGATCTAAATAAATTGAAAATTGCATTATCAATATTCTTTGTTTTCATTTGCCTCATAATTATTGAACCATACATTATAATATTCTAGTTGAAAGGCCCGTTTAAAACGGCTTTCAACAACAATTTCTTGTATATGAACAAATTAAAATCATTAAATCATCAATTAAAATATTTATTTTCTAATTAAACTAATTATTATGCACAATGTCGAATCTTCTGTGGTGGTTCATTCAATTGTGCTTTTAAATTTTGGATACGTTTTACTACAATATATTTAGGTATCTTTATTTGAAGATTTCATCAAAACAAACAGGACCATACAAAAGTAGCAGTGAATACGGAAAACCTCACTAAACCGGGTCCGACAATTGAAGTGTCAAAGTGTAAAAACGCTGTAATTTGCTTGTTTATTGGTCCGTTTTATTAAAATTTATGGAAATGGTAATTTATAATATATAATTAATTTTACAATTATTCGAATGGTATATAACCGTCCTTTGCCTTAGCCACCAGCTTTAATCTCTTTTTCAACGACGCGTCAAATATTTTTCACATTCTTTTCTTGTGACTCTCAAATGCTCAGAATTATCATCGGAACGTCTTTTTAACCAAACATGATCGTTTTGTTTGTTGAGAAATTGTACAATGTTTTCTCATCCCAAAATACCAAATTTGGTAAATCACCGACTAGCGAGCATACGAAGTAATTCTTTTAGTTATACAAAAAATATTGTAAGAACGCGTCTTTTCACCAACAAATAATTTTTACTACTGACAGCAGTGCTCGAAGTGAGGAGGGATAAGGTGGGATGCTATCCCGCCACTTCTAAATAATTGTAATTCATCCCACCACTTCTTGGGGAACATATACTGCATTCCGGCACATATTTTTTTAAATTTTAAATAATTTTTTTTTAAATTTTGAATTTTTTTTATAATTTGAAATGAATTTAAATTTCAAATAGTAACGTATGAATATAAAAAATTTGCAAATGGAATTTTCGTTACTAAGTAGGCTTCTTTTCGTTACTAAGTAGTGTACTTCTTTTGTACCATTTTTCGCAAATTTCAAATTTAATACCATGTTTTCATCTCCCTAAAATCTCGTGATTTCGAGAAAGAGATTTTTAAGTTTTTCGGTCTGGCAGCGAGATTTCGTTTGACATTTACAATTCTGAAAACTGGAATTCGAAAAAAAAAATTTTAAATGGAAACCATCCCACCACTTTTAACCTGCCACTTCGACCACTGACTGACAGACAATCACCCTTGTTTTGTTTTACGGCGTTAGGTGAGTAAACGTAACGCGTTCGATTCGATTCCTAACGCGATCAGTGTTCTGGAAAACTCCGTTTCCCATTTAAAAAAACGGAAATCATCGCATGTCAAAAATCAGCTGGTTGTGTTTTTTGTAAGTCATTTCATCAATAAATGTTTTACAAAATAAAGTTCTTGTCATTATTAAAATAAATTTCATATTTTTTTCAGCAATGTTTATTTCAAAATATAAATTATATTTTTGTAACATTTTTCCATTCACTAATCATTAAAAAATTTAAAAATGGAAAAAAAATATTTTTTTATGAATATATCCTTCATAAAAGCCCTTTCAGGAACAAAATGAGATTAAAAGTTGATATTATGGTGCATAGTGTGGGTGGGTTTAGAAATAAAGGAAATTCATACAAAAATATTTATTCGAACGCGCGAAAACCGAAGTGAGTAATTTAACCTGAAAATCGAGTTCCCGGCGAATATCAGAACATCAAAAATCGAATCCGTTGCTATGCGTTGAACTGAAATGAAACGTTGCGTATTCCAGAACACCAAAAATGTAATATCGAGCAGCAAGTGAGTAATATCGAGTAAAACTAATGTAACGTAGGATATCAGAACAGGCACCAACATGTCAAGCAACATTTATGTCGAATTTTAGTACAGCAAAATGTGCCGTGCGGCTTACATTTGACAGTGATTTGAATTAGACAGACACTTCAATTGTCGGACCCGGTATAGGTAAATAGTAAAACCCATGTGTGATAAATATTAAAATAAAAATAAAATATACATAAGGATATGTCCAGTTTCTTAAAGAAATTAAATAAAAGGAAGCTTACATTCTATTATATTTTACATTTTTCTTTAAGAAAAAAAAAATGGAAATATAATAACAATAACAAACGAAAAACAGAAAAAATTTCAAAGCAAAATTTTACAAAGGCCCATCCTCACCTCTGTCTAGATTTGAAGATTCGTTCAGTAAAATTAGGCAAAGATAAAAATGTTTTTTCATTCTTTTTTTCGTATTTAACGGTTGTTTTGTTGTTGTGTATTCCCAGCACGATATTTGGAAATCCTCTCATAGTCCTAAACATAGTCGCATTGTACAAAGAAGAAGAAAAAAAAGTTCACCCAGTAGCACAAACTACGGCAGTTTTATGAGATTCCCGGGAAAACAACTTGTTTTATTCCTCTATAAGAGTATTATCCTTCAGGTGAACTGATATCCATATACATATTATATAATAGGATCTTTTTAGACTAAATAGATTTATTTATACTATACACATCTATATTGTATAAAAATAACTATATAAGATAAATATATATAGTATATATACTATATATATAGACACATACGCAAACAAGAGACTAAAAGAAAATTATATAGTAGTCGCGTTCACATTCAAACAATAAATAACAGAAAAGTTCAACAGGAGAATTTCAATATTGTTTGTCTTCAAAGAACAATAACAATATAAGACGAAGAATTTGTGGAATTTCTCACAGAATGAAAGAAAAAAAAAAAAAAGAAAACTTCTATAGTATAAAATAAATGGAGAAAATGGAATAGAAATAATGCCTGATTATGGTTTTTAGAAAGATTCGGAAGTTTTCCCAGATCCTTTAGTCAAAGTCAAAGATATTTTCGCACACTTTTTTCTTGTTGTTTTCTTCCCATAGAA
This sequence comes from Xylophagus ater, assembly GCA_963422695.1. Taxonomy (NCBI): domain Eukaryota; kingdom Metazoa; phylum Arthropoda; class Insecta; order Diptera; family Xylophagidae; genus Xylophagus; species Xylophagus ater. The sequence goes on from OY730478.1 coordinate 42,025,003, forward strand.
TGAATATAAAGCTTTGTGATGATAAAAAAATTGTGACCTTGGTCCTCATGTTTCGAGGTCCTCTGAGTTAAACAATTTATTTTCAGATAATGTCTGTTCGTCTGTTTTAATTTCTGTCTGTGTCAGAATTTAGTTTAAACGATATCTCTCGAATGCGTTATTTGAATTAATTGAAATTTGTAGAATTGGCCGATTATTATAAGGAATACATCCTTTTTTTGTATCTATCCGAGATCCAGGTTGGGGGATACAGGGTGCTTTATGAAACCTGAGACATATTTTGATTTTGGAAAACTTTTAACCGATTGTAATAAAATTTCGAACACTCACTTCTTAGATAATTTTTTGTTCTTAAAGGTCCATTTCAAAATATGTATACAAGTTTATATATTGACATATGTTCCAAGTCATTTTCTAGATATTAGGACAAAGTTTCCGGACAAACCAATAATTACATATTACTATAGGGTGCGGTAACTTTTAGTTCATTTTAAAAATGCATATTAAATAAAATGGAAACAAGATTTCAATATTTCTTAACGTTGATCAAGGGTATATCGACTCATTTTGTTCCCCGGGAATATAAAATACTGAATTTTCGTCACTTGGCAGATGACATTAGAACTATGAGCGACGAAATAATCGCTAGTTCAAAAATAAACCAAAAGATGCCGCACCCGATACAAAATTTTATCCAAACAGAATAAAAAATAATTTCAAGATAATAAAAACTTTTTATATACCACGTTTTTAAGTTTTCTGTTGAATCATATAAACTTGACAACTCTATGTATTAATAAACACTTTTTTAAAATTTTTTTTCCGAACTAACTTTCCATACAAAACAAAATTTACTGAAAATGAATTCAATTTTGCTTAAAGATGGCCAAAAGTATTAAAAGAATGCATTGATATCGTGTTCTGAGCTATTCTAAAATTTTCAAAAGAATAGCTAGCTAGTCGGGAAGTTAGTTAAAAATCGATTGCAAGATTTGTACTGGACAAACAAACAAACAATAAAGAGAATTAATAAAAACCGTGGTAAAATATAGAAAATTATTATCCATTTTTCTAGTTTAATTGAACTTTGCAATGGGAATTGTGATAAGGCGAAGTTAAGCTAGGATATCTCAGGAAATTAATGAAAATTAATTTATATGAAAAAAAAAGTATTCTTCCAGTGTATGCATTGGCAGTGTATTCTTTCTTTTTTCAGTTGAGAAAGGAAAGTGTGTATTTCCTGTCAAATAAATATACGATTGCATTTTTGATATAAAATAGCAAAGAAAAAGGAATTAACATTAATAAGATTTCCCCAAAAAAAAAAAATAGAAAGAAAAAAAAAATCCTTATAAATTTATTTAAAACAGTGAATTTACTTTAAAAGAAAAATAGCAAAATAGCGAATGCCATCATTCTTTTCATGAGGATACACTTTCAACAATATTCTATATCAGAAAGATCCTGTCTGCATTTCTGGCCAAAAGAAATAACATAAATTGGACTGAGTCAAATTTATTGTAGTCAATTTAAAACAATAAAATGAGATTATCCATTTTGGGGTTTTTTTTTGTTGTGTTGTATTGTTTTTTTTTTTTTTTTTTGGTGTTTTGTTTGGGTGAGAAAGAAGCTTGATAAAAACCCAATAACAACAATATTCGCCTTCGCCTTGTCCCAAAAACAGAAAAAAAACGCGATTTATTTGATAAAGCTTTTGCAATATTTTCACACAGGATATAACAACACCAACAAAAGTAATAATACACAAAAAAAAAAAAAAAACGAATCAACAAAGTAATTTGACAGGTTATATAAAATTGCTGGAAGAGAACAAAAATGTTTACTTTCAAATACGACAGGTATTTATTCAGTTGAAAATGAGCACAAATTATAAAACATGAACTGACATCAAGTTGAGTGATTAATTAATCCCGAATTACTATTAAACAGAGAGATAAGTTTCATAAAATAACATAAAATATATAACACCGATATTTTATTAAAAGAAAATTTGAAACAAAACTGTTTTTGATTGATTTTTTTTTCACTTCGTATTTTTTATTTAAATATAATATTTTTTTTTTAAAAAATACCTTACAATTTCTTTTTCATTACGTTGTCTACAGGAGAGGACAGGATCAATTTATGTGGTTTTGACGAACTGAAATAAATGTGCCCTAATAGAAATTCTTAAGGTTTTAACAGAAATAACCTTAAACAAAAACGGTTGGCTAGTTTGATGACACGGCTGCGTACCTTTTGGCGTGATAACGTTTTTATATAATAGGTAGCTTCTTAAAATACACGTTTATTGTATGGTTATCAGCGCTCAAGACAAATTATAAGTTGAATTAAATAGAATTATTATAAACTCATTACAAATTAAACTACTTTTCCGACGAAGTTGGTGATTTGTGAAACATGTCTAACCGAGACGATGATAGGAGAAGTGTGAAATCTATATATAAATATTATTACCTCCCTTTTATTCGTATTCTAACAAAAGATGTTATTTAATATATATATCAATCGAAAGCTATTGATGAGGAGAAGTGTTTAAACACAAAAAGTATGTTGATATATGGTCGTTGAGCCAGGTTGGACATGAAAAAGTTTCCCATATATTGTATTTACATGGGAACAACAACAAAATATATGGCAGACAGTTGTGTGCTTTCTGAATTTGTGTAATGAAGGAATGGAAATAATTGAAGTGTTTTAGAAGGTTTTTGATTCAGAATTATATAGAAAACAGCTCTTTATTCTTCTGGACCAAATTCAAGAAAACAATTGAAAAAAGCATTGATGTTTGCATTTGTAAATAAATAAGTGTGAGAATAAGAATATCATATTGAAATTCACAAGTTTAACTTTTAATTATTGCAATCGATATTTTAATTTTCATTTTATTTGGTCGAATTTCGACCAATCGACGGTACTAGTGTAATATTCATACCAAACATTAATATTTCTAGTGAATGTTAAATGGACGTTGTTTGCTTGTAGTGCCTAGTCGCACAATATAAATTCAATACCTATTTTACTAAGGCAACAAATTCAACATCATAACATGATGAACAAGTTTTGATCGACATGGAGGAACTAATATGCCTGGTTTCTCGACATGTAGGGAACCATGGTTTCATACAGTAAAGCGGTTCTGCCTCGTGGCGTCCTTTGCATTTGCTGGTTCCTTCAGCCCCACTAATGGCGAAATATGAGCAGTATAAAGTTTTCCAACTTCCTATTCCTGCTGTATTAATTTTAGTTTCGATGTCGATACATGCGTAATGGGTATTTATATGCTTAACCATGTAAAACTACATTCGGAAATTCAAATATAAATCCACGAACACCAGAAAAAATAAGAGTGATTCGATGCTTTTCTGAATCAAATCGTTACTACTTTTCTCTAATTGGTGGATTTTTTTATTGCCTAGCTTTCGTTACTTTATAATTACTTATAGTTCGCTCATAGCGAACTTTTCCTGGGTCTCTTGATCCGCTCTATCGATTTGAGAACGTTTGTAACGTGATGTTACGATAATTTTCTACTATAGACTTAGTTTTGGTATTGGATCATAGACCATAATATGCACTTGAGCATTTTCTAAAGTCTAATAAATTTTCAACACTTTTCAGTTTATATCCATTAAATTTTAAGCATTAAAATATGCTTATATCAATATTTTCTGTGGAAAATATAAATCCATATATGTACATTTCATTCCATCTCATTTTGTTTGGGGTATGAGAGATTCACATAAAAAAAGTAAAAAAAATCTGCAAAAAATCTATAAGATAAATTATTTCTTATATAATCAAAATATTTTGAACAAAATTATGTTTGATTATGTTACCTTGGAAAAGGATCTCGATATTTCTATGTGATCTTATATCCTTTTTGGTATAAATTATATCGACCATGTCTGTTGATCCATGAGTCCAAGATAATTAATTTCTGCCAGAATTATATATGAAATCTTTTTGGCTATATCTCATTCCATGGTATATAGTTCCATGAACACTAAAATTCTATATTTATATATATATATATATATTTACAACAGCCTGATGATATTGTTGTTATGCCGAAAGCCTGGAAGACTTTTCTCTATAGTGTGATCTAGTATCCTGATAGGAGTTTGTGGGTGCAAAAGTATATAAATAACAAGAGAGAAACTGCAAAGATAAAGACATGAAAATGTAAATCGGTTAGCAATAAATAAGTTTCACTTTCAAATGAAGTGGATAATGATAAAAGTTCACAGTTTTTCTTCTTTTTTTTTTGTTTTCATTTCATCTTGATTTTTTCGGGGGTGTTAATGATATACTTTGAGATAAAATTCATTTTCATATATAAATTAAATTTCGGAACTTCAAAAGTATTTACGTCAAATCTAAATGGGAACTTCTAAAAACTTGTAAATTTTATGAATTATTAATCGCAATTCTTTTATATAAGTATAGATTTCTTCATACGAGGGCGGATGATAACTCTGGTAAAATTGAAGCAATGAATAATTTTTTGGGCAAACATTTTATTTTTAATATATACTTCGTTTACATGATCGTATTGAAGTCGACTTCAATCCGAATATCGTGCATGTATACCCGGATCAACTTCAAATCGTCTTGAGTCAATCCGATCACAAAAATTTTTCTGATCGACTTGAAATTTGCATGTAAACCCTAATCGACTTCAAATCGAATTGAAAATTTAAAATGGAGTATGAAAAGAGGGGTAACATAACCTAAAAAAGAAAAATTTGTTTGGCAGCGTCTACGAAATTGACGTTGATTTGAAGTCCATTTCAAGTCAATCTTTCAATCCGGTAAAGATAAAAAACTCGGGTTGAATTTCAAGTCGATCTCAAGTCAATTCTGAAATCGCCATGTAAACGAAGTAATAGTCTTCTTTTAGCCCTGATACACTAATTCAAACATATTTCCAGTTTTGTATGCCTTCCGAATAATACAATTTTCCTAACCCCTCACAAAGAAAATTTTTGAAGTTATTGGCTAGTTGTAACAATTGAATTTTTGTTGCGAAAACAGTAAATTCAACTGAATTTTAGTTGTGACAACTAAACTTCAGTTGTCGATACTTCATAATTTTTCTCTCTGGTTACCCCATGACTCCATTGGACTTATTTCAAGACATATTTTCAGTCGGACTGACAAAATAGTCAAAATTTTAGAGTCTCCACAAGACTTTTTTTCAGTCCGACTTAAAATATGTCCAATTTTTAGAGTCTCCGCAAGACTTTTTTTTAGTCCGACTGAAAATAAGTCCAATGGAGTCGTGTGGTTATATCGTCGATGACTTCCAAATTCGATGCAAATATCCTACACTTTCTATACGAATATCTTACTTCTTACTACTTCCCCAACACTGTTAATGACAGTATCACTTTACACTATATTCGATCCTTTGTTTATTCATTGTATTATGAATGATAGTGTGGGGTGGTATGGTTGCATTAAGCAAATACTGAAGTGTTTTGTAGTAATTGGAGTAAGGTATAGTGTCAATTTGAATTTACCTAACTTATAAGTTATGCGTAAAAAGTCAAAAATCATAGAGTTGGGATTATGTTTTTAAATTTAAGTGGAACCATGTAACTTCTATAAATAATAAGATTTAGGTAAGTTTTAAGTAGCCGGTATAAACGTCCTAACTATTATGATCTTGGAATAGTTCTGATAGAGAATGTCATGTATCATTTTATGTGCTTACTAATAGTTTTCAACTTTTCTAGATGTTCCGGTTTTTCTTTTTACATATATGCTTACATTGTTTACGAGACTTTTCACCTGTTGCCAAAAAAAAATCCCATGAGAACAACAAATTTATCAAAAAAGAAAGAAAAAAGGGAAATGCGAAAAGGAAAGACATTTATCAAAAATGTGGTGCCGTGGAAATGCAATTCCTATACAGAAAAAGATTATTTTAAAAGTTTAATTTTTATTTTGTTTCGTATATAAAAATGTCTTCTTCTTCTGTTCTAGTTAATTCGAGACATTTGTTGAACTATATTTTCAGGAATATACAATATGTGCCAGAAGAGATGAAAACAAAGCATAGATTTTTATTTTGTAGAAAACGCCTTTAGCATGATTAGGGTTGGTGTAGTTCTTATTCTATTTAATATTGAATAGAATTTATTGACCATTTTTAGTATATACAGAAGGCCATATATATTATATAGCTTTTTCGCATCCAAAGGAAATTTTGGTCCCAAAAAAAAAGACACCCCCAACCACCTCTTCGACAAAAACTGAAAAAAGAAATTTTTGTACTAAATTCTGGTCAGCTTTACTTATATATACAGATGAATATATATGGCAGATATTGATGTTATATTGTATTGTGGAGGTGCATGTCGAGGTTAGATTGGTCTATTTCGACAATAAAAGACCTGAGTCATTTTTTTCTTTTCGTATAGCCATAAATAAAGGAAATGAAATATTTAGTGGCAGTATTCGTGTCCGGAATTGGTATTCCACAAATCTTCATGTTATAGTTTCTCTGGATTGTACAAAAGAAAAGAAATGAAAAAAAACAAAACGTGAGTTAATGATGACTGGTTGAGTGACTAAAAGTATATAGCTGCGATAAAAAGGGTAATTGATTTTGGATAGATCTATATTGTACTTGGGTTGGTATAATAATAACACTAAAAGATTTTATTTATTTGCAATTTTGTTTGTTTTCTCCTCATATATATTTACGTCTAACATGCAGAATGAAATTATGTAAAACACACATACAAAAAGAAAAGAATATAAATAAATATAAGATAAGTGGTCCAATTATCGACAGTTGCCCAACGAGGGGAAATTTAAATCTGACATCTTTTCCTATCAAAGATGTACAGCTGATATTTTATAAATATCATGATCAGTTTTTGGTATTTTCAATTATGGATTGGCGAGCATTGCATTTTAGTTATGAAAACTGTTGATGGTGAAAATCATCTTTAGAGATGTTGTGCATTTTAACGGGTTTCTCGTTCGATCGTGCCGTTTGACATTGTTGTCTAGACTCAAAAACAGAAATCCATTAAAAAACAACACTACAACACTACAACATTATTGGAGAAATTGAGCTGCAATTACCGCAAGATATGATCCAAAACTTCGTCAAAAGACTGAAAACCTGCAGAGCTAGCTGTGCTGCCAATTTGGCCAATATTTCATTTCACGTTTAATGGCAACATGTCCTTTTAACCTGTTAACTGGAGAAATTATTTTTGTTCAACTCGTTGTACATAGGGGAATTTTTCTTCGTTGTGAGAAGTTCCACTATCACTCCTAAAGTAATAAAGGAAAGTCGTATTTTTTATTTACTATATATAAATCAAATATTTCCAATGTACAAAGTATTAATTAAACAAATTGAAATAATTATTTAATATCATTTCTGGTATGACGAAATAGTTCGTCATACCCAGTTAACGTTTATATTAATACTCCTTTAATAATTCATGTGTTCTATTTAAAATTTAAATTTCCACCTCTAGTTGGGATACCCTTGGTTGTAAAGAGCCTTAACATTAATTCATAAATTTTCTATTTACTTTCAAAGTTTCTTTTTGTTTTAGGGAAATGAAAGCATTGAAATGTAGTTTTTCTAAATTTTTTTATAATATTGTGTTCACTTGAATTGTTTTTCATCAAATAGTATAAGTTTTCGTGTCCCTTATTATCGGCCTCCAAAAAACTCAGTTGTTGGTGTTATCAACACGCAAATATATAATACCCGAATATAAGAAGATAGTTATTACATAGCAAATTTATTAAAATAAAACATTAAGGCATTGATTTAAATTAGGTCGATAATTGGAACGTTTACCTTATTTTCTTTGAAGAAATATTCTTAGAAAACTATTTGTTGTTGGGCAAATAGTATACTTCTCTAGAACTTACCTTTACCTTTACCTTACTTTACCGTCGCATTTCTATTATATTTAGTCAGCCTTTATAGTTAGTATGACATTTTAGTTGTGAAAAAAATTAACGAGCCTTGGAAAGTCTTCCATATACAAATAGGTATATGTCTTGCAGAACACTATCTTCAATTGTTCATTCCATTGTTGTGTCCTTATTACTTAGTAACATTTTCTTTCCTTCATTTCTCCGATGTCATGTTAATGTTTTTTTTTTTTTTTTTCTTATAATTTCTTGTTTGTTTGTTCCTTTTTAATTTACGTAACTCTAATTAAATTTATTGCCCGAAAGATTTTTCACAAATTAAAAAATTCTTTCATTATAGAATGAATAAAATGAATTTCGTTTTGTTGCCAACTAAAAAAAAAAAGTTCCTTGGACAATATTCTTGAAAATAAGTTTAATTTCTTTACTCTTTACATAAAAAAAGACAAAAAAATCTTAGTCTTTTCGCCTAAAGAAATTTGTATAATTTAAATTCAAATAGAATACTATAAAATTCTGTCCATCTATCGGTGAGATATTAAATTTATCAATTACTACTATGAACAAAAAGTAAGGTGAATTTTTTATTTAAACTTCCCGCGTTAACCGAATCGGACAAATGAATTTTTTTTCAAGTTGGTAGGACTGTTAGTGACATCTGTGACAAATTACATGTCAATATCATCATTAGTTTTTGTTATCAATTGACGTCGATGGTCGTCCAGAGCGTTCCAAGTCATCAACACTTTCTCTGCCTTCTTTGAAGTCTTTGTACCACTTGTAAACATTTTTCTGTGACATAGTCTCGTCACCAAAGGCCTTTTGTAACATTCGATACGTTTCAGCAGCGGCGTTTCTTTGCTCAACAAAATCCGACATCGTAAAAATCGCCAAATTCACTTTTCTTTGTTCACAAAACCAAGCCTAAACTAAAAACTAATGATGATATTGACATGAAATTTGTCACAGATGTCACTAACAGTCCTACCAACTTGATTTTCATCTGTCCGATTCGGTTAACGTGGGAAGTTTAAATTAAAAATTCACCTTACTTTTTGAACACAGTGGTATATTATTGAGAATCAGTATCTGATTCGTCGGAATTTAATATTTTGAAAGAACAACTGTTCAAATTATTTTGAAATATTATGAAAGATGTAAGGACAACAGTAAGTGAACGCAAGCTTTAGGCGAAGTCCTTAGTTAATCATGATAATATGAAAAAAGTAGTTCCTCATTATCATATCGAACATTAATTTGGTTGGAATTTTCCATCTATACTAATATATAAATACAAATACCGGAACAAAATAGGAAAAAATAATTTATTACTGGTAAAATTGGAAGAAGTCTACCTTTCGACTAAAACTATATATATATATATGTATTTGTATATATAGTATAATGTTAGAAAATGAAGTAATTTCACATCCTTCCACAAACACGAATGAACAACAGATGCCCAGATAATCTTGTGTTCTACGTTACAATATATAATGTTTCCACACATAACCTTTTTCTTTTTCCTTTCGATGTCTCTTCTCCTATAACTTAATGGACAAAGTTTCACTTTTTATTCACTTCACGGTACTCGGTACCCTAATGAGTCTAATTAGTGAAGTAGTTAACGTAATTACATAGGAAAGTTTTTCCCTACAGTCGGCTTTTTAACTTTCTTCTCAGGTCGTCGTCATTGTCAGTTGTTTCCCCCAAAAAAAATGAAAGAAAGAAAAGAAATTCAAACATCTTGGAACTCGACCAAAACCAAATCTGATAAGTGAAGTCAAGAGTTTTCTATATAAGGTGTACTAACACTTTTGACAAATATATCACATCACCTATTAACCTTAAATCGAATCAGGTTTTTTTTCTTGATAGCACTAGAATTCAATTCAATTCAATTCAATTTTTTTTGTTGATAAGAAAATATCCTTTTTCTGTCTTTGATATTTATACATACGACTTTAGTACATTACTAGATGGGTTCAAAATACATATAAGAATTATTATTTCTAATTACTTTAAATATATCTACTAAAAATTATTGGATAAAAAATTTGTTTAGTCACGCATTATCATATCGCGTGTAGTATACGTAGGTTATTGCAAAAGTTTCGGGACAGTATGAGAAAAAGTACTGAAAATTTGATTTTCAAAATATACTTCTTTAATGTGTACACATTTTTGCATAATACGCTCAAATCGGTTTTTGAAGAAATTTTTACATTTAGAATACTAATTAAATATTAAATTTATATAATATGTTTTCAAAAAGTTGCTGTTTTTGGTTTCAGCTCACTTGCGAAAACCCAAAGAGTTTATTGACGTTTACTTTTAAGAGGCGTCCAAATGCACAGTTTTTTACTCAGTTTTGCCTGCGCGAATCAGATTTGCGCATGCAAAACTGAGCGTCTGGACAAGTCACAGTTCGTTTGCGTAGGCAAAAGTGCGGCTTGTGCAATTTCAGATCGTGTCTGAAAAATAACTGTGGTTCGTGCATGCAAATCGTAGCGTATGGACGAAAACTTATTATTTTACACAGTTTTCATGCAATTGCGAAAGGCGAAAGGCACGAAAATGTCTTCAAGAGACTTTTTAGAGGAGTTAAGCTTAAACTATTCATTATTAAAAGTTCTAAGCACAATATCTTGACATTAAGAAGTTCCAAAGAAAACTGTGTAAAAATATGAAAAAGACGGTATCGTGTGGACACAAAATTTGCGCAGGCTTTCCCACAGAAAAACTGCGCAAACTACGACTGTGCAAAAAGACTGAGCGTTTGGACCGTACTTTAAACTCATACGAAAAAATCCAAGTTTCGTTTTCTGTGACGATATTGCCGTCCAAATTTGATGATCTATTGATCTCTATTGAATTTTTCCAGCATTTCTTTCTACTATTTCACACGCGAGCGCATGGTTATTTTAGAAGGGTCCAATTCCTGAAACTTCTTGAGTAACCTACGTAAAATCCTTCCATTAGGCAGAATTTAAATTTCTGTATGATTTTTTAGTAAATTAGATATATAGGCTTAAAAAATTATTCTTCATAAAAAAAACAAGGAAATATTTATTTTTCCAATTAATTATGAAGAGCGAAGATATTAAAAGCGCTTTTCTTCTTTTGAGTGTTGAATAACAACACTTGAAAATGTGCAGAAACATAACATCACACTTAAAAAGTTAGTACCATGAGAGAAGCACTGTGTCGGTGACAGTTTCGAGATTGTAGTTATCATTTTCTTCTTTTTTTTTTAGTTAGCTTTGTCGTCAATTCCAAAAAACATACACTCGTAAGGGTGTGACATCTGATATCTTCTGAAGATATAATATCCTTTAAAAATATATAGCCTAGATCTGGAAAAATTAGAAATTTAACTAGTTGATATGATTACTCTTACTTAATCCAAACTGGCGTGGAACGTCCTTTAATAACATGATTGAATTTTAATTTATCTAATTATCAGCTTCTTGTGCAAAAAACGTGTTTAGGATTTTCCGAGGAGGGGCTTTGAAGGCGATTGAAGAAGGTGTATTGGAATTTATCAATTTTGATTGAAATAAAAACAAATTTATTTAGATAGTTAAAGTCATGGAAATAATACTGAAATACTTAGAAGTATTAATGTTAAATAATTGCTAAATCACAGCATATTAATAGCTATTAGCTTGGGCAACTATTATAATACCTTCATTTCGTTTTATAAACATTAAGAACTTGTGTTTATTGGATTGTTTTACAATAGATAACGTCTGATATTTATATGATATTGATTTAAAAAAAAGCTCCTTTTTTTATCTTTAATAATTATTTCTAATATATGCAAGAAAATTTATAAGCTCATATGCATATATATGTATAACAGGTCAATTGAAAAGTCCCCGGGCTACCATAGTAAAACACATTTTTTTGGCAAAATTCGTTTTTTTTATTCAAAATAATTCCCTTCAAGGGTGATACACTGATTATAGCGACCCTCCAACTTTTCGATACCATTTTTGTAGTACGATTTGTCTTTTGCCTCAAAATAGGCCTTTGTTTCGGCAATTGGTGCTAAATTTCTTTCCAGCGAGCATTTTTTTGAGATCTGAGAACAGGAAATAGTCGCTAGGGGCCAAATCTGGAGAATACGGTGGATGGGGAAGCAATTCGTAGCCCAATTCATCCAATTTTGCCATCGTTTTTATCGACTTGTGACACGGTGCATTGTCTTGGTGAAAAATGACTTTTTCTTCTTTAAACCAGGTCTTTTCTCACGAATTTTTACATCCAATTACTCCAAAAGGTTTCAATAATAATCTGAGTTTATTGTTTTACCAGTTTGGAGGTAATCCACCAACAAAATTCCTTTTGCATCCCAAAAAACTGATGCCATAACCTTCTTCACTGATCTTTGGGCCTTAACCCGTTTTGGAGCCGAATTATCGGTTTTTTGATTTTGCTTTCGACTCAGAATCATAGTGATATACCCAAGTCTCATCCATAGTGAGGAAACGGCGCACAGAATCCACTTTATCCTTTCGAAAATGCTCCAAATGTTGTTGAGAAAGTCGCATTTGCATGTGTTTTTGTTCCATTTTTCGGAAATGCGGCAGCCACTTTGCACAGAGCTTTTTGAAACCTAAAACTTCAGCTAAGATGTGATGTAGTGGTCTATATGAGATGCCTAGGGTGTCATCTACCTTATCCACACCCACTCGTCTGTCTTCCGAAACCGTATCCTGTATTTTTTGTATCTTTTCTGTTGTTGGTACACTTTTTGGATGTTCTTGACATGGATCGTCTTCAAGGCTTGTACGACCAGATTTAAAAAGGCACCCCATTTTCCAACGGTGGATTTTGAAGGTGAAGGGTCCGGATAATAATTATCAAGCCACTTTTTGGTATCAGCAGCATTTTTTTTCATCAAAAAGCAGTGTTTCATTAACACACGAAATTCCTTTTTATCCATTTTCTTCACAATAACAAAAGTTTCTTCACTCAAAATGCTATAATTCACAAACTAATGATCCGACAGCTGTCAAATTTATACACGCGTCTTTTGAAGGTTAGGGCTAACTAAAAATCATATAGATTTAATTCTAGTACCGCCATCTATGTGTCAGCCCGGGGACTTTTCAATTGACCTGTTATAGGGGAGAGTCAGCATGAAAGTGGCATTGTAATTTTTAGAAAATTATTTCAGCTTTGTGGAGCACTGGGGCAGCTATGTTTGGTCAAAATTACAAATTGGGCCACAAAAAAATATTATTAGTCTACTGTGGGCCGTACACAGCTCATTCATAGAGCCGAGCTTGGGGATGCATAAAGCGGTATTCCAAAGAGTTTTCTAACCCATATGTCACTAGGGCCCTTTATGTCACTTTTGTTAGACCAGTATTGGAATATGGTAGCCAGATGTGGTTACCGCACCATGTCAACAACCTGGAATCCGTTCAACGTAGATTTTTACGTTTCGCATTGCGCAACCTTCCCTGGGATGACCTCTTTTTGTTACCTCCTTACAATGACAGGCTGCCATTATTAGGCTTACATTCCTTAGAAAAGTGACGTGAATTGGATGATGTGGTGTTTTTAGTGGTTCCTCTATTCCTCTATTTTAGACAAAATGCACCTTATTACAAACATTTGTTCCTTAAGATCCGTGGAGTTGCTTATAATCAATTTTCTCCGATTTGACTACAGTACGAATGAACCAATTTCCAGAATGTTACGCGAGGTAAATTTGAATATACAAGTTTTTGACTTTTTCCTCAGCAAGTACAAGCTGAAAAAGCTCTTATATAATTATTAGCTTCCTTTTTTAACTACCTTGTATATGAATACTAATGTCGTGGTCAATTATATTTTACTTTAAAGGGCTGGGGGTATTTTTTTTATTAACTTTCTTGGTAGACTAATATCTTACTTTTCCTTCTTCCCAACACTAATGATGATAATATCACTTTATACTACATTCGAGGCTTCGTTTATTCATTGCCTTAGGAACAATAATATGTGATGCTTGCTTTAAGCATATATCTGAAGTGTCATACAAAAAGTCAAAGAACGACTCATAATATTTTAGATTTCAAGTAGATTAGAATTTTGTTATTCATAAAACTAAAAAAAAAAAAATTATATAGCTAACTGGTCATTTCGGAAAGGCCATAGAAAAGCCTTAACTGAGCCACATGCTATAATAAGACAGGTTCAGATATCTAATGTATTATACATCTAATGTCACATATGCAGCGTAGCATGTTTGTTGTTTGATTGAAAATATCGGATACAATGATGATTCTATCTTGTAGGTATATGAGCTCTGGAAAGCTGTTTTCAAAAGAGCTTTCAAAAAGTCGTGAAGAAAATTTTTCCTGGAGTAAAGATCTATGCATTCCATCATTTGTGGTATGATCAAATGCAACTGATTACAATTTCGCTGGCGAAATTAAAAGAATTTTTTTATTCGAATATGTTTCTAAAAATTGCAATGTCCCCTTCATTGTGTGTCCCTTGCATGGCATCTCTCCCCTATGTATATATTTCACTTTTATCGTCTATCAATTTGATATTTTTATGTTTGGGGAAGAAATACAAAACATTTTGCAGGAAATAGTATTTGTAGAATGGAACTTATGAGACCAGGAAACTGGTGAAGCCGCCAGCCAAAAAAACCATGAGCCAAAATATATTGCATATATACAGGCATTCTTGTGTACACCGCACAATACGTTTTTCTAGGACACTACTATATATAAAATGATGTGTTTTTTTGTGTTTTTCCTATACCAGTCGGTTTCCTTTTTTTTTACCTATTTGGTTGATATGCTTACAGTGCAAATTTGCTCCGGTGTGATAAATGAGCGATACTCAACCACTGTCGAAAAACATTTTCACCAGAGAATAGAGCATCTCTTGAAAACAAATGACGACAGATTTGCGTTCTGCTGTAGTTTTTTTTTTTTTTGCTGTTGTTGGACCTTAATGTAGCTGTCATTTGTCATGTTCTTATATATATATATTTTTTTTTTTTAGGAAAATGTTTTGCCAACTGCTTGTGGTACCAGTATATAAATATATATATATATATATATGGCCTGAGTATCCTTTACAAACGAATCAGACTTTAAGAATTAGAGATGGGGTTGTTTGGGATATGTTGAGTTATTTTTTGTTCCCATTTTTAGCAATTGTGGAGAATTTTTGTGGATGAAATTCCAAAAGGACGTCAAACACTTTCATAATGGTGACCAGGTGATTAAATTAATTGGGTTTTTATAGAAAATATTAGAGTATATACATTTATATGTGTATTTTTTCATATTTTCATTACTTTCCAAATAATTACGCTTTATGTCAAAGTGAAATAATAAAAATTCTAGAGATTTGAAAGAATCTGCATGTTTTGTGGTTTCTAATAATCAGTTAAGGGGAGTATGAAGGCTACATAGATGTGTTTGACATGTAATATTGTCTTGAAAAAAGCTAATCTATGTTAAAATATTTGATTGAAAACATTTCTTCAAAATCTTTTTTTCTTACCATAGATTAAATTTCCTTGGTAAAGCTGTTTTCCTTACATAACAGATAACAGGAGTACAACTCCTTTCTTTAATTTAACATTTAGAACTGTAAGGAAAAAGGGATCAAAGGAATATTGTAAGCGGCCTGACCAATACAAACAAAAACCTTTCCATAAATCTCTCATAAAATGTATTACATGAAAATCAGGACAACAAAAAAAAATTTAAACAAACCTCAATCACTAGTTTTTTTTTTTTTTGGGTCAGGTCACCGAACAAACACCTTATCAAGTTTTGAGCCCAAAAATATTCTTGTCGGTTGTTCTCTATAAAAGTTAAATTTACATCCAGATATTTCCCATTACACGGATGACTAATTTTGGTTTTGTTTTCTTAGTACGAAATTTTTACAAGGAACTTTACAAGAAAATATTCAGGATTTTATATTAAAAACTTTGGACTATGAAAAAGGGGTAATTTTTTCTGTTGTTACAGGTTATTCCACTTTAAAGCATCTAATCTCCTCACAGAATTTGATTAATCAGCCCATGTCGAGCAATCCAAGTAGGTTGTCGTAAAAGCAGCTTTCCAAAATGCTGTAATGCTTGCGAGAAATTGATGTACATTCACAAAGGACATATGTTATGTCGTCAACCACTCTTATATTTTCACAATGCAGACAAAGATCGCTTTGTATCAAGCGCAGTGTGTTACCTTAACAAACAGCAACCTGATAATATCCCAGTTAGAATACGAAAGGTGTTATTGTCTTAATCGATTATAAAGTTGGGTTTATTGAGATTAGAACTTTAGCTATAAGCTTTTCGATATTCCATGTCCTTCGATAATGCACCGGCTTCTGGTTTCTCATTTGAGCGTCTTATCTTTTATTTTCCCTTTATGCGAGGAAGGAAGAAGCCTTATGTTAGCTATAATGTTGTCTGAACTACGTCTCTTTCCTTGACTAACCTATCTGCTGTCAGTTCCACAGTGCGCTGTAACCAAGCTTAATCCCATATCGTCCTGAATGAATAATGTCTTTAACAGTTTGCGACAATCTTTTAATACCTCCGAGTTCTCAACTCTCGAACATAGCGCGTTCATGGCTGTGTGACCATCTGAGTTGAGCGATATATCGCTATCATATACCCTCTCAAGACTAAGTGTATCTGAAGCCTTTTAAATTGCCAACACCTCTGTCTGGAAGATATTAAAGCAAATATCTTTCTGTTCATACAGAAAATACAACTTTTCTAAATACCACAAACAAACCAATGTTCGAACCATCTCTAAAGGTGCGTTTTCACCAAACGCGTAGCCCGTTCGTTCTTACTAAAAGAGCAGCGCGAATTTTGTGCACGAGCAAATATGAAATAGTTATTTCTTTATTAATAAATTTTTTCTGACAATAACATAATAAATGATAAACATTTTATTTTAAAAAACATTTTCGACATACGTGCAAAATTGCGCACAGAACGTGCCACAACCACGTTCTGCTCGCCAATACGTCCACACCAAACGCAGTTTAAAAGATGAACAAACTGGCCTTAGATCAAACTCCCTTGTACATGCCATTTGTTCTGGTAATTTATCGAATATGAAAATTGCGCTTAACCCTGGAGGCAATCTCGACGGACGCGACGGACGCAATGAACGCGTGAATTGTCAAAAACGTTAGTGACGGTATAAATATTTTTGTGTAGGCAAACTCGACGCCGTCGACGCCGTCGATGAAATTTGTAATTTTTATTATTATTTGATATAATCTTTGTGTTATAAGTTAAAATAGTTTTTTAAGTAGTGTAAATTAATAAAAAGAACTAAAATACCGTTTTTAAATGGAATTTTCACAAAATAATTCCCACACAAAAATTTTAAAATGACATTTGAACGCGTCCGTCACGTAAAAGTTGAACACGAATCAAGTTTACAACGTCTGAACCGTCGCGTCCGTCACGTCTACGTCGAGATTGCCACCTCCCATACATTTCATATGAAATTAACTTTTATTTGACACTTCACGCGTCCGTCGCGTTCATTGCGTCGTTTGCATCCGTCGAGATTGCCTCCAGGGTAAAACTAAAATTTTGAGCTTTCGCATTGAATTTCATTTCTCCTCACTAAGTTTTAACTAGTTTCGATATTCCTTAGTAATACAGTTCATGCAACTTCACACACATATCTATACATATATTATTTCCGCATTTTAAATGTACGCAAAGCACTTAAAATTAATAGTTTCTTCTTTTTTTTTTTTAATGTGCAAACGTTTCCGTTCGTATATAAAATTTCTTTAGTTTTGCCCAAAAATTTATGACAAACATGTATAAAAAGCTGCGGCATGTGGGTGCGGATAATCATTGGTCAACGTACGAAAATCTTAAGAAATTAACATTTCGAATGGTTGGATTTGGATTTCATATTATTGGTTTGGCGTGGGCCAAACACACCCCACCTACGCTTGAAAAATTCAACTTTTAAGGTTTTTAGTTATAAACACATCAAGAAGTGTGTCATTCTTTTTGTTTGAATGTCCAAAATGCTATTGAAAAACTATATTTATATACAATAGAGCAGAAGTAAAGAGTATACATAAAAATGAAATGGTTAAGCAACTACAGTAATAAAGGTAGTACGTGTTTTTAAATTTATATATTTTTGTATAATACCTACTTAATTTTTGCACGAAATACAGTATAGTACGTACAATACAATAATTTTGAATTTCGCGACATACATATTTGGTTAGATTATGAATTAGCTTTTCAAATTAAACAAAAAAAATTTTTTTTTAATTACAAATTGAAAACATTTAAGTGTAGTATTGATGGTTATTCATAAACACCAATAATTCATAATTATGATATATTATGAATGGTGTATAACAAGGCCGCATACGGCCCAAAGCGAGTATCGATGCGGCCCGAAAATATTCAAAGTTACTGAGGCATATCCATTTTTCTCAGGAATGATTTGTGTGTTTGCGCTCTCGTGCTAAAGCTGCCAAGTGACAAATAACAGAAACAGGATCAGAAGAGAAAGCTCTTTCGTAAATTCTCTTTCTGTTTGCGTTTCTCGTTCAGCTACACTGTTCTGTTGCTAGTCAGCTGGTGGCTTAAGTGAAGAATGAAACATGCTAAGTGTAAAATTAGAACCAACATGTTGGATGAACATCTTGAGAACTGCCTGAGAATTGCAACTACGTCAATCGATCCAGATATTGATGGTTTAGTTTCTCAACTTCAATGCCAAGTATCACATTCATTTTATGATATGGATTTATACATAGTAATATACTTGTGGCCCAAAACACTGTCTTCTTCCAATGCAGCGCAGGGAAACAAAAATGTTGGTCACCCTTGGTGTATAATATAAAATATGCTATTATATCCTGTGCCCATACAACTGGTGCTTCATTATTTCGGAAAGTTTGAACTTGTAGATGCTCACGTAGTGGTTATTTGCAAAACATACAGAAAACTATAATCAGCCTATCCTTTCATTTACAAAAAATATCCATGTTAGTAGATTTTAAATTGCACATTTGAAGCACTTGAATATTAAGGACAGCAACCATAAATCGAATAAATATTTTAATAACGGAAAGAAGATATTAACGTTTCAAAGTCGCTAAAACTCTTCATGCGACTTTGGCACGACAAACTGATAAAATGGATGAAAAGCTGGTTATATTTTTTGTAGATACACGATAAAACTTTTCATCGGTCTTTTCGTCATTATTCTCTGTGTACAAATTATTTATAAGAAAAAAAAGACATCACAAAAATTATTATTCAAAGAAAAAATCTATAAAAAATTCCAATGACAATTTCATATTAAAATTTCAATGAATTTGTTGGTAAAAAACTGATTTGATGACATTTTTGCATACACACGATCGGTATTGACTGACACATTACTTGTATCCAATAGGTTTTTTCGTAATTCCATCGTGCCAGCACTTGTGTAAAGTCTTCCGTAAAGTTTTCCATACGCACGGTCAAACTTTTCATCCAATTAAGTTTGTCGAACCCAAGACCGATGAAAAATATAAAACAGTATTTAACAATTCAAAATAGAAAATTACTATGCCCGAGGTGAACATCGTATTTCTTCGCATCTCATATTTTAATACGACGAGATATCATAAACTCCCAATTTTTATTTTTCGTAAACAAATCGTATATGTCAATTTGACATTTATGAAATTCGTGAAAAGTGAAATTCTTTTTTTTCTAATAAATTTTCCTAAAATTTAACGTAATATTTAGTTCAAATTCTAAAATAAAATGAAACAATTTTACCTTCATATTTTTTATTGCCTTCACTTGTAAATATCAAATGTCAAATAAAATACGACGTTGTATTGAAATTTTTCATACAAAAATCTTAGGAAACTTTACGAAATACGAAATTTACGAAGTTTACCATATAATGAATACGAGGGTTTTACGAAAAACAATAGGGCTCGTTACGCGCAAACTTGCGAAATTATTTGATTATTTTTGACAATTCGCTGAACCAATCAAAATGTTTAAAAGTGTTCGCAGATTTACGAAGCTTGTATCAAAAATAAACATGCCCTGTAGTTTGCGAAGATAAATTTTTCATTTTTGACAAATGCAATTTTGAATTTATTTTAACGGTTTTTCTTTTGGAAGTGAATATTAAAAACTATTGAATTGTATAAAATGTCAGGAAAAAGGGAATTAGTAGAATTTTTAATTGAAAATGCTTTGTTTTAAAATCCTAAAATTAGAAATGAAAAATTATATTTGCGAAACGTTGTCACGGGTGCAGATTATTTTAAGTTTTCCCTGACCAATCAGAATGATCTGTCAAACTTGCGAAAAATTTTCGCAAAAATAATCAAGTGTCGTGGCGAGCCCAAATGTTAGTAATTTTCTTATAGTAAATTGACCTATAATTTGACTACGATTGGGCGTGGTAAAATGTAATAGGAACCATAGTAAACCAGTAGCAGCCTTAAAATTTGCAATGATTTTAACGCTTAATAGTTAATTTTAAAAGCTTTCATAGTCATTTCAGAAATTAATTATGTTAAATTTTTGAAAATTATTTAATTAAATGAAAGAAAAAGAGGAGATATTTCTATTTTGAATTGTGTGTGCTTTTTTTTACATGAAAATGCTTGACATGGACATCATCTAGTATAGAAGTGTAGTATGATGGGAAAAAAATTATGATAGTATAATATTTGCTGAGTACTTTTGACATTCACAAAAATTCATTCGAATATTATGTTTGAATAACCCAACTGAGAGTTGAAATATGAAAAATGCAGACATTTTGATATCGAAAGGAAAATTTTCCAATATTCCAAATATGTATGAGCGATTTTACACTTTTACACGTTATTATAAAAGAAAAAAAAAAAAAAACAACTTCGCGATTATACAAATATTGCAAAAAAATTTTCAATAAAATTATGCAACGGAATTTCCCTCTGAAATCGATTCCACGCAATTTTGAAATATTTAATCGAAAATAAAAATGTTGAAGTTTTACCATATTTCATATAGTAAAAATCAATTTTCATAATTATAGAAAAAGTTTCATAATTTATGATTCATGGTCACTAAATAAATGAGATTTTAAAATTTTCGTATTTTATTTTTAATTTTCAAATAATTGTTAATTAAAAAAAAATTTACCCTAAGGGGGTGTCCCGTTTGAAGAGGAAAATTGAATTGAATCTTTTGTGGAAGTACACAATTTAAAGTTTTATTATGTCACTTAAGTTGCAAAACGAAATTCGAAAATGTATCGACGCTACAGCAGCTTTTACTATAGCGAAAACTTTAAAGGCATTTTTCTGAAAAACTCTTTATTAGAACCTGAGAGTATTGTAATTGTAAAAAATTGTAAAAAATTCGATATCCGCTTTTCAACAGAAGTAAATGTTTTGGCGTCCCCCGTATTTGAAGATTTCGAAGATGTCTGTACGTGTTCCTTTTGGTCAGTTTTCTTATAAACACAAATTTCATACTCAATTTCATTCTAATTTGGCTCAAAAATAGGCTGTAACCAGGAGCGGAACTGCGTAATCGAAACAATTCTTTTGTTTTGGAAAAAATACAAATTTTGTTTGTCGAGAACCACATGAACAATTTCAACAAAATTTGGTATACACATATCCTGGACTAAAATGAAGAACTGACTGTCCTAACTGCCGTATGAGGAACGAGGTAACTCAAAAACTATTTATTCTACCGATGCCCAAACCATGGCCCGCACAGCTTGAATTGTGTGCCCTCTAACTGTCTAATAAATCATGTAATATTTTTCCCAAAATTGCTAACAACGTAAAAAAAATATAGTAACGAAAAAATGGCCTATAGCTGATCTTTTGATGCTCTATTATAGAAATGGGATTCGTATGTTAGTTAACAAATCTATAGTTTAATGAATTAACTCCGAGAAAGAAGCACTAAAACTACTAATATTTCAAGGTGCTTTCTCCATAACTTTGCTTCAACTTTTTCAAATTATCTGTAATTCACAGGCAGGTGGGGAGCTAATAGCATAAATATCTTTTTCCAAATTTTATTGAAATTGGTAAATTAGTTTTTAAAATATATAGGAAAAACTTTACGAACAGGCTTTTTTTCCCCTACGATTGTTTCTTTTTTCACTATCCTTGCACCGATTTCACTGAAATTGAACATGGTATCGTTTATGTATGTAGTTAATCCATGTAAATAATTTAAACAAAATTGCTCCATAAATTTTCAAATTAACTCCGAAAAACCATAAACGAAAAAACGAAAGAACTTTCTGGTCACTCAGGTTTGCTCTTTATAACTTTTCTCCCCATTGACCGATTTTGCTGCAATACCGAACCAAGTTAAGGAAGAGCCAACTCACGCTGTAAATTTCATCAAAATCGCATAACGCGTTTTTGAGTTATTTTGTATACGAACGGACGGACAGACATGCAAAAAACTATATAGCATTTGATTCTAGACACAACCATACCCTTAAAACCTTCCTACGATAATTATTTCGATATGTTACAAATGTAGTGACAGAACTAATATACCCTGATATACTTGTAGTACCTACCATAGGATATACAAATTGATAAAAATTGATGCAGAATAGGATGACGTTGTATGTTACGAACATTCTTCGCCAAATTTAGATGGCTAAGTAAGGGTAAGGTATTATTACGTTTTTTCAACTTACGAAAAAAAATAATCACATTTTGTAATGAAAAAATCATTTAATTTCTGTACTTGAAGATGATGTTTGGTTATGGAAACTTGCATTTTTTGTGATTTGGTTGATCTTATGAAAAAATATAATTATAAAATGTAAGGCAATATGAAATTAGGTAGCGATCTATATTCAAACATGCAAAGCTTTGCAAAAAATCTGGTAAACTAAAAGTCAATATTCCAATTAATCATTGTTGAGATACAATCAAAATATTGATAAGAATTATGGAACAAAGAAATAAACTATCAGATAGTCATTTGCAGCACATTTTAAAAATTACAACGTCAAAAATAGAACCTAATTTAACGGGATTGGCATCTACCATTCAAGACCACCCATCCCACAACTAAATATTTAATTCAATTTTTACACAAATGAATTATGAAATACATATATTTAATTTGAATGTATTAATAAAATGCACTTTACTATATTTCCATCTTTTGCATTATTTGTAAAAAAAAAAGTTGGCCCGCAGAATCCTGTAAATTTCAATTTGTGGCCCAAGTCAAAATAATTTTGGGTATCACTGGTCTATTCGATTACCTTATTACTTTATTTCCACCATTTTAACAAAAGACACAAAAAAAATGTTTCTGGAAATATTACCCATGTTTTTATAACTTTAAAATTTCCACTTTTCTTTAGACTATAAATTCTATCTCACGTCATCTAGTTTCCAACTAGAATATTATATTACAAAAAATTGCTAACGCCAAAGAGTATAGACAATATCTTTAAGTAGTTTCAATTCTTGAATATTTAATTGTTCCCACAAACCAAGACAATTGTGGGAAATCTTCTGACTATTGTTGGTGTTTTATTTTTTTTATTTTTTTTTATCAGGAAACTACTATAGTCATTCATTTCTAGGGTAACTGACTTGTTAGATATGATACTCAAACAGATTAATTCTTAATAGAAACAACAAAATCAAGATTAATATGAAAAAGATAAAATTTTGTTGTTCCTTCAGTGAGATTGTTAAAATCTCAAAAGAAGAGCTCCTGATCAAACCTTGCCAGTATTACACTGAACTACCGTGTTGTAGAGCAAGTTTGAATGCTTCCCATAATCACATTTGAACAATATTAATCTAAATTAATTTCAAAATTTAATTTTTTGCGTTTGTGCTTTTTTTTTACTTACCATATACTATATGAAAATCCACATCTCAAATTCAGCTTTGGGACCAGCATTTTTCTGGAAGGAGAAAATAATTGTTTATAAAAGTATTTTAGATATGGGCTTACTTACTATTTCAAGGATTATATGAAGTGGCAATAAAGTTCTGTGGCTGTTGCTAGCAAAGCGAAATGAAACAATAACCCTTGTTTTCAGATACGACGTTACGTTAGTTTATTCGATATTTACTCGAACGGTACTCGATACTCCATTTTCGCTGTTCTTGAATACGCAACGTTTTATCTGAGTTCAACCGGGAAGAACACGTACCAACGCATTCAATTCTATTCGATATTTCTTGTTCTGTGATTCGGCGGAATGTAGTTTTTAAGGTTAAACTACTCGGTTTAGTTTTGTTGCGTTTGGTGTTAGGGTTAAGACATACTGAATCAGAATTTTCTTCAGAAAAAAGTAATCAGGGGAACAGTTGAAAATTTATTGCTTTTTTCGGTTTTGGAGTTATACTAAGCTGTCAGATTTATATTTAAAAATGCGTCCAAGTTGGAAATTTTAACAGCATCGAATGTTTAAAATTTGTAAATTTCTTTTTTTTTAGGTTAAGTACGCCCGAAAATTTTTCTCTGAAAGAAATTCTGCCAGGGAACGATTGGTAATGAAATGAAACAAATTGATAATCAGCTGATCCGAAATTTAATTCTTCAGGGAAATATATTTTCATAATTTTTGAAGAAGATATTAAATAAAATCAAATCGTGTTAACAAAAATATCAAGATTATATAATTGCTGATATTTTATAATCATTTTTGAAACAAGTTATTGCATATGTGCAAAAAAAGCAAAGTAAAAAAATGTTTTTTTTTTCTGAAGAGAATTCTGATTTAGTATGTCTTAACCCTTAATGCTGTTACTTAGAACAGAGGTGAATATTTTTCAGGTGTTTTATCTCTTTCTGATTCAATGCAGATTTTACAACCATTTAATAGTGATTAAAATGCGTCTTAAACATTATTTCGTGGTATCCGAAGCACGTGTAAAGGCATTTCATAATACCGAAATGTGCGGTGATCACTTTCAAATTGGTCATAAGTGATAGTCGCCTGTCGCCTTATAAAATTCCACTCCAGGATTTAGAAATGAAGTGGATGAAGTGATATTTAAGTTATGGTGTTTTTGTTTTTTGAAATTGCTTACTTCAAGCATTAGAATTATATAAGAGTTTCTTTAAATTGATTTTACTAAGGCAGAAATCGAAACTACAAGCATTTATATTGTAACGTGTTAGTCTTTCGGTTCGATGTTATTAGAATGATAACACTTTTTATTTATGTGAACTTAGTGTATAAACTTTATTTGTAATTATTTCTGCTTAACAATTAGTCTTAAAAATATTTGTCTTTCAATAATTTAATTATTACAATTATTTATCACAGTTTTAGAGCTTCACTATTTTAATTACTTTCACAAAAATAATCTCGTTTCCAATCTCTGCTTTGTATAATCTCTGACGAAGCTTTTCACTTCAACTGATCGATTAAGAATGATTTCAGGCTCGACCCTACAGCGCTTTTTATATCAGATTGGTCTATTTCGCGAACTTTCTTGAAAAGACTGGTCGTTTGGCTATCTAAAGCTAGATGGCAACGTCTAGAAAATTCTTATTCGATACACAAAGCAATGATTCATTTCGGAGCTTTCTGGAACAGATCTTTTGTACATTAGATGGCGATATTTTCTTGAAAGCTCTAGAAATTCTTGAATATTTCCAAGAATTGTTTTTGTGTTAGTTGTTTTACTTAGAATACTTGTGTTGTGACAATGTTTTATTGTTATTGTTTGATGATTTTATGAATCACCAAGTATTCTAAGTAGAATATAGTGCACTACCCCCTTCTTAAATCTGTTCGTCCCGAACAGAACTCTTTTGGACCCGTGCCGCGATTCTTCGCTAACTGATTTGGATGAATCACCTTCATTTTTACTTTCGATGATTTTCGCTTTCGCCATACCACGTCCAAAGAGTTCATCTCGTTGGTGCAGTCACTATCTTTTAATTTGTTGTTTGCAGGTTCCTCAAATACTTTGTCCACCGGAACCCGTATATGCTGCCCAGATGATCTTTCCGGTGGAGTCTGTCTGGTGCTATCCTGTCCACTCGTGTCTTGCTTCAGTTCAGCGTCAACATATTGCCCCACTGCAGTTTCAGTTTCCTTTTGATGTCCTACAATCTTTGTGCAGGTGTCACAATTCCTGCACCAGCTTTTGACATCAGCTCGCCAGTGTACCCAATAGAATCGTTCTCGCACCTTCGCTAATGTTCTGTTGACTCCCAAATGTCCCCCTGAAGTTCCAGCATGTACTTCACCAAGTACCTCATGTACTTTGGACTTAGGCACGATCAACTGCATTAGTTTGGCTTTTCCATCAGGAGAATCCCATTTTCTCCTCAGAACGCCATTTTCTATCTGTAACGAGTCCCACTGAGCCCAATAACTTTTTGTCGTATCACTGCGTATTACGATATCGCTCCATTTTGGACGCTGACCCCTTTTCTTCCATTTAAGGATTGGTCCAACATCTTCATCCTTTAGCTGCGCGTTTCGGATGCTCGACATGTCATCGCCTCCAATCCTTAATGTACGGATAGCTATTACCTTTTTCACATTCCTGCAGTCCTTACTCGTTTCCTCAAAAACCCCTTCAGCATCTACGACACTGGATTTGCTTCTTTTCCTTCTATTTTTACTTTTCGACAACTCCGTGTCTTGAGTTGTCAGTCCAATGTCGTCCGTCCGTTTCATTTCTACAACAGCATTTGCATCTGACGTAACTTGTTGGTCTCGTAGATTTGATTTGGTGTCACTGGAATCTGCTTCCTCCAACGTTAGCGGGAACTCAATATTTCCACATCGCAATAACCTATCTTCAATGTTCACACTCACTCCATTCTGCTTCATGAAGTCCAGGCCCATGATACAATCATCCATTATATCAGCCACCAAAAACGTATGTCGAAACACATACTCATCTAGCCCCAATGCTAGAATCACTTCACCCAGAATCGGAGATGATTCCCCTGTAACCGTTTGAAGAACACTGTTACTGCTTCTGCTCATGTGTTTCCTACTAATGAGCTTCCTGTTCACGATGGATCTACTTGCACCCGTATCTACGATGATCCTGCATCGATGACCAGCAATTACTCCTTGCGTCGTTAATCTGTCGTTACTCTGTTGTAGGAGAGAGACTGATACCATAATCGGTGCTTTTGTCTGGTTGGGGCACTGCCGCTCTAAATGTCCTTCTTTACCGCAGCCCCAACATTTCAGTCTTCTTTTAGTATCGTTCAATTCCAATTCCTGGATAGCTTGTTGCACATCCGCCTTTATCTTTTCGGTTAGTTGGTCTATTGTTAGTTCTGTCGAGTCTTCATCAACCATAGCAGCTCGTACCATTGGAACCGCCCTTGTTGCTCTCCTTGCAGCTTCCAATGTCAACGCGACAGCCAACACATCGTGCAACATGCGCTTTCCACTAATCCGGACCTTGAACTGAATGTCTGCATCCCGAATGGCATTGGTGAATCTTTCTGCAGCCAAGTCATTCTGCAGCTCCAGGGGATAATCGGGGTATGACAAGTATACCAACCGCTCAATATCTGCTGACAACTCCTGAAGTGTCTCTCCAGATTCTTGCATTCTGTTGACGAGCTCCATTCGGTATACGTCCTTCATGTGGTTATCCCCATATCGACTGTCCAATTGCGTTACAATGTAATTGTAATTTTTCTCATTTTCCGGTGAGATTGTCCGCAATAAATCGGCTGAGTTACCCCGTAGAGCCAGAATTAATGCTGTGGCTTTTTCTTTATCGGACCAGTTGTTCGCACCAGCAGCCGCTTCAAACTGTCGTTTGTATACTGGCCATGAAGTTTTTCCGTCAAATATTGGTGCCTTCATCCTTTTACCTGATGACTCAATATTTGGTTTATTTTCTTTGATGTCAGCCATTTGTGCTTCCATTTCTGCTACTTTTTGTTCCAATTTCTGGTCCAATTTTTGTTCTATGTTGCTTACTTCCGCGCGAACTGTGGTTATTTTGTCTTCCAATTTCTGTTCAACTTTACTTACTTCTGTGCGAACTGTAGAGACTTCTGTAGTAATTTTGTCTTCTAAGTTCGCAACACTGGATTCAACTTGAGATTTTAATTCATCCATACTAGACTCCATTTTGGTTTCTAGTCCAGAAACGCTCGACTTGATTTTACTTTCAAGACTTGCAGAAGTCGAATCTATTTTATTCTGTAAGCTCGAAGCAGTTGAATCCATTTTGGTTTGAAGACTAGAAGCATTTGTTTTCATTTCTTCTTGCAGACTAGAAGCAGTTGAGTCCATTTTAGTCTGAAGACTAGAAGCATTTGTTTTCATTTCTTCTTGCAGACTAGTCTGAAGACCGATCATCATGGTCATAAGCGTCTTTAAATTATCTTGAACACTTGCTGTTGTTTTTGCACCCTCTTCACTGAAATCGGACTTGTCATTGTCCTCGTTCGTGTTTTCTTCTTGGTTTCCCTCTTTCAGAATTTCACTAAAGTCGAATGTGCTACTGTCTAGTCCTCTTATTGCACATTCAGCGATTACTCTTTTCTTCTTTTCTGGTTTAGTTCCCGTGGAAACTGACTTCCACACACGCAGAACTGTGGATAGTTCTAATGTACTCAAACTATCTAATAATTTACTTTCCATCGTTCAAATATTTTTAATTGTTCACGAAATTCTATTGTTCTATCGAAACTTCTTGCACAGTATCTAAATACTACGAAATTTCCTAGTATAATCTTAATTTCTACGAAATTTCTCGTACAATCGAAATTTTCACACGACGTATAACCTCAAATTTCGCACAATCGAAATTTTCATACAACTCATACAAAATTTCTTGTACGCCCCTGAAATTTCTCACACAGTCGAAATTACTATACTCAAATTTCTTAATAACGAATTTCTTCGAAATTTTCCCCACAGAAGTTTCTAGTTTAATTTCGAATTTTCTTGCAGAAATTTTTAGCACAATTGTCTTTCCTGCACTGATGCACGATAAATAATCCCACTTCTGACACCAATGTAACGTGTTAGTCTTTCGGTTCGATGTTATTAGAATGATAACACTTTTTATTTATGTGAACTTAGTGTATAAACTTTATTTCTAATTATTTCTGCTTAACAATTAGTCTTAAAAATATTTGTCTTTCAATAATTTAATTATTACAATTATTTATCACAGTTTTAGAGCTTCACTATTTTAATTACTTTCACAAAAATAATCTCGTTTCCAATCTCTGCTTTGTATAATCTCTGACGAAGCTTTTCACTTCAACTGATCGATTAAGAATGATTTCAGGCTCGACCCTACAGCGCTTTTTATATCAGATTGGTCTATTTCGCGAACTTTCTTGAAAAGACTGGTCGTTTGGCTATCTAAAGCTAGATGGCAACGTCTAGAAAATTCTTATTCGATACACAAAGCAATGATTCATTTCGGAGCTTTCTGGAACAGATCTTTTGTACATTAGATGGCGATATTTTCTTGAAAGCTCTAGAAATTCTTGAATATTTCCAAGAATTGTTTTTGTGTTAGTTGTTTTACTTAGAATACTTGTGTTGTGACAATGTTTTATTGTTATTGTTTGATGATTTTATGAATCACCAAGTATTCTAAGTAGAATATAGTGCAATATTAACTGCACGTAGCATTCGAGAAATTGGTTCGTTTTTGTCGTAATCCGTTCTGTGGTACATAACTTTAAATAAGTCAACTGATCTTAAGGAACGTACATTTATATTTAGCGGCATCCATTCTAATAGTATAGGAGCATCAATAGCGCCATTGAAAATTTGATGGACAAAAACAATATCAGCCACCTGACGACGCTTTTCTAAGGATTGCAAGTCAATCAGTTTTAACCTGTCACATTACGTGGGTAGTTGGAAAGGGTCATTCCAAGGAAGATCTCTTAATGCAAAACGTATGAATCTACGTTGTACAGACTCCAATTTATTAATTAGACTTTTATGGTAGGGAGACCATACTTGACTGGAAGAAGCTTGATAAACCTAGTTTCAAATATTCATTTTAGTTAGTATTCGCACACACAAAATTTCAGGACAACACGCATGCGTTATATAATCATTTATTTTTTAATTAAATATTTAAATTCTGGAAAAGGTACACGCTTGCGCATAAAAAAAATCTTTAAGAAAACAATTTTTTTAGTCTTGTCAAAAATATAGTCGTAGAAGGACGTTTGTGAATTTTAGTTAGAAAAAAAATTTATTATTCTAGAAGCGTATTTTTCTTTTAGAATTCCGTTATACATAGTATTTGTAAACTTTTATTAACAAGAAGCAAATCAATTTTCCACACCGAAAATTAGCATTGAACTCATCAAATTCGCCTCAAAATTGGAAAATTTCTTAAAAAGAAAAGAACAAAATTTAAAATAACCAAAAACTGATTTTCTATTTTAGTTAGACTATCGAAAGAAGGTGCTAATTCAGATTGATTTTTCTATGAAAGTATTGGTGGAAATAAAATCTTTCAATCCGTTGCCTTTCTGGTTATTATGCCCTATGGCAGGTACTACCACAGGGTATATTAGTTTTGTCATTGGATTTGTAACATATCGAAATAATCATCGTAGGTTTCAAGGGAATGGTTGTGTAGAGAATCAAAAGTTATATCGGTTTCTGCATGTGCGACTGTGCGTCCGTATACAACATAACTCAAAAACGCGTTATCCGATTTTGATGGAATTTATAATGTGAGTTGGTTATTCCTTAATTTGGTTTTCGGGAGAGCGACGTTATTAAGCAAAAACCATGCTGACCAGAAAGTTTTATTGTTTATTTGCTTCTGGCTTTTCGAATTTAATTTGAAAATTTGTGCAGCAATTTTACATTTTACATAAATAAACGATACCATGTTAAATTTCAGTGAAATCGGTGAAAGTATAGTACAGAAAGAAATAGTCGTAGGGAAAAATAAGCCTGTTCATAAAGTTTTTCCGATGAATTCTAAAAACTTATATACCGATTTCAATAAAATTTGCAAACGTGTTTATGCTATTAGGCTCCAGACTACCTGTGAATTTGAGCGAATTTGAAAAAGCCGAAAGGAAGTTATTGAGAAAAACCTTGAAATATTAGTAGTTTTGGTGCTTCTTTCTTAATTCATTGAACTATAGATTTGTTAACTGTGTGTCCTATTTCTAACATAGGTCATCAAAAAATCGGCTATAGGCCTAAACAAATTTGTTTCATAAATTTTCTTGCTAATTACCAATGTATTCATTGGAACAAATGGTATTACTTCTAAAGAACCTGTAAAAGCCTTTCGAATCTTCTCTATATCATTGAAAAAGCAACCTTTCAACTTCATTTTAATTTTTATTGAATAGTGAGAAGTCATGTGGTGCTAATTCACGTGAATTATTCAACATGCAGACTTGAGTTGGTAACAATCGAATTGCGACTTGGTGCATTATCGTGTAACAAACCCCAGTTGTTTATCGTGCTGGGAATTTTGGGCTTATCCTTTTATGTTTCTAGTTAAAATATTGAAGTCAGAAAAAAACAGTTTTGAAATAATATTTTGTGTATTAATTCAAAAAAAAAGAAACGTTTCGAAATGCGTTGAATTTTTCCAAAATGGAGAAAGTGTATATTTTTCCAAGTTCAGGATCAAAAGACGAGGATTACGATGCAATACATATCTTCAAAATGTCTAAATATCTAAACATCGATTATTCCGACGATGTGCACTCATATGTATTTTCATTTATAAATAAAAAAAGAATCTAAACTAACTAATAAATCTGTGTAACTCCTTTGATACATGTGAAAGAATTCAAACATTTCAATGGAGCGATTGGTATTTTCCGTTCATAAAATATACAATATAAAAAGTTGAAAGCCTTAAAGTAGGATGTAATGTGGCTTGTTTCTAGTTGATGCAAACGATTTGCAAGAAGATTTGCTAATTAGATTATTTACTCAATCAATCCACTGTATAAGATGAAGTTTGGTGATGTAGCAAGTAGAATATCATTATAGTTTGAAACTTTGTTTGGCAAATCCAATTATATATTCCGAAAATAATGTTGGAGCAGCAAAGAGAAACATAAGATTCAAGGGGCCCATCGTTCTTAACCCTTTTTATGAGAATTTATAAAAAAAAAAAATTGAAATTGTAAAAATTATCTGCGGTAAAATTGGCACAAGGGTTGATTACCCCAAGAAAGAGAACAATCATGTATCTCAGACATTTCCATTTCGATTGCATTGGATTTCTGTTGATTCAGAATACATACACATACACTTATTTTGTCAGATTCGATTCGAAAAGGATGGTTTCTAAGAATATGGAATCGAAATCGATAGACAGTCGAGTATTTGTGGAAAATATCACCCAATTTAAGGTACAAGCTAAATTGATATTCAATTGACCTGTCATGGCACTAGATATAGAGAAATAATTTTAAGGGTGCGAGTTAAGTTATGCGGTGTCTTTCGTTTTTGGCAGCTTAACAAAGAAGTCACGTAGTATTTGGTTTGAAGTTGAACACATGAACGTATATTTGATAGAATCAGGCTGTACTGGCTTAATATTTGAATACGAGTACATATTTTGGAATGTTATTTTTTTTACTGTACTCTGTCGATTTTAAATTTTAAATTTATTTTTAAGGAATTCATATAATTTTTAGATTCGAATTTGAATTGGAATTCGATTTGAAAATTCAAATGATGAAGATAGAAGAAAATCTCTTTGATATTTAGTCAGAATTAAGATAATGAGAATTTTAATAATGTCTGAAAGCTTTCAAGCTTATTCAATTGAAAATTTGAAGGTACTAAGATTTAAGTAGTAAACATGATTTTCTTTCATTATTTTAGATTTACGAAGAAAAAAAAAAGAATATTTTAAATTAAATTCATTCGTTTTTTGTTTTTTTTTACAGAAAATCATATTAAATATGAGATTTAACTTTTAATTTCATCAAAAATTATCATCAAACAAGTCACATGAATAAAATTTCTTATTCGGAGAATGATTTTGCTTTATGCGCGCAAATATTTACGCTTAAAATTTAAATCTGAGAAAGTTTACAGAAATGAAAGAAAACGTTCTAAATAGAATTTCGATTTTAAGGTAAATAAAATTTTGTACGAAACACAGAAATAAAATTCTAACTAAAGTCTAGAAAGAGAAATTTATATTTAATGCTTTTAGAGAATATGTATAACAATCAGTTAACTATACCGAATAATGATAACCGCCTTTTTAATTAGGTTAGAGCTTCCCCCTTTATCGAAGGTGGTTAACACAATCGTTCGTGAAACAACTTAAATTATTTGCTGTTTACTTACTAAAAGCGGATTAAATATAATTGAATAATATTCAGCGGTGTGTATTAAAGAAAATCGCTTCTCATGAATATTTCTTATCTTTAGTGAAAAACGAAAAGAAAGCAAGTAATTAATATTTAACTGGTTCTTAGTTTAAAAACTATATACTTACTAGAGGCTCCACTACCGGTTACTAACGTTCTTAATCTATTTTGACGCTTTTTTCTTTAAATATTTAATATTAATTTAATTAGAGTTTATTAGTACTGAAAAACACAATTTCTAATAATTGCTAATAAAATCTCTGTCTAAATTATTGCGGGAAATAATTTCTGTTCAGAACTAGGCTTTATTACTTAGTATTTTCATTCCGGATTCTGAATTTGAATTGTTTATAGTTTCCATATTACTCAATCACTTTCAAAATCTTTTAGATCTAATCGCTTGTGAAACCCAATGTGAACTGTTCCAACGACCGTTCGACTTCCGCGGTATTTATGCATCATGCAATTTCCTTTAGATTTTTTTAAGAAATTTCACAAATATAAAAATGATTGTTTTGTTGTGAATTGTGTATAGAGAACTTCTATTATTTTCTTTAATGAAAATTGTAAAAACTTCTCCGTTTTTCCAGAATATTCTGCGATATGTCTTTAAACAGGAATATCGTAAATTTCACGCGTTTAATGCAATATAATTTATGATTTAAGTATCTTACCGATAGATGGCCATAATTTCGTCATTTTGATAGAGCACAGACATAGAATATATAGGCTTTAGTAAAATCTTATTTCTCAGATTCAGATATGTCTGTAAGTCCAAGAAAACTATTTGCTCCGGAGCAAAATTTTACAGTGAATACAACAACAACATACATCAGCTTTTACTTTGACCAGAAAATTCTTACTCCATTTTTTTGTGAATAGATGGCTCTGTTTTGTGTTTTCGATACTTGAAAGTTTTCCTCCTGAAGATTATGACAGTTTTTGTTTGTTTGTTTGTGAAAAGTATAAATTAAAAAACCTTTCAAATTGATTTATACTTGGGCTCGTCACGAGTTAGTTCGCAAACTTGTGAAATTCTTTGATTATTTTTGACAATTCGTTGAACCAATCAAAATGCTTGAAAGACTTCGCAGATTTGCGAAGCTTATGTCAAAAATAAACATGCCCTGGAGTTGATTATCTTTGCAAACTTGCAAAGATAACATTTTCATTTTTGACAAATGCATTTTTGAATTTATTTTAACGAGTTTTTCTTTAGGAAGTGAGTACCAAAAACTATGAAATTGTATAATATATCAGGAAAAAGGGAATTAGTAGAATTTTTAATTGAAAATGCTTTGTTTTAAAATCCTAAAATGAGAAATGAAAGTTAAATTTGCGAAACCTTGTCACGAGTGCAGATTATTTTAAGTTTTCCTTGACCAATCAGAATAAAGTGTCAAACTTGCGAAAAATGTTCGCAAAAAGAATCAATCCGCGTGACGAGCCCAACTTTTTATAAATTTCCATTTTCTTAAATTATTTTTTGTACCTTCAATTATTTTCTACACAATTAATTTACAAATTCTAATTTATTTTGCGTTCGACGATTAATTACCATCTGGTTTGAATATATGCTAGCAATATCTAAGTTTTCTTTTGCCCTTGCTCCTTGTTCGTTTTTTGTTTTTCACCTTCTGGTTTGATCTGAAGCAGTTCAATATGTAAAAAAACGCATATTTTATTAAAGAAAATATATTTACTAAGTTGAAAGTATATCATAAATCAATTAATTTTAAATAAATTTTTCATTGTAATTTATTTGACAAGTTCCATCTTAAAGATGGTTAAAATTATAGCTCAATTTTTGGTATAAACTGACAAGGTTACAAATTTAATATTCTAACAAAACAAGACAATTTAATGTATAAAATGTCCATAAAATCAAACCACAAAATTTACATTTGCACTTAATGTAAGACAAGACTTCAATTATTAATTGTTTAATCACATGTCGCTTATTGCAGCACGTAAAATTTTTCGGGACAAATACGTATATATATATATATTGTATCTAGGTACTTATCGTTTCTTTTTTTTTGGAGGAATATTTAAAGGTATATAATACAGTAACAGATTGTGTTTTTCATAAATAGACGACGAGACAATGTATTCTTTATATAAGTTAAGAAAAGTTGAGTTAATTTATAACAATGGCAACCACCCGTTGTTCATTGTGAAGTCTTTCTTACACGTTACTTACTATATATATATATATATAGCAATGGTATATAGTGCGTCTTAATATCCACTTGTAGAAATATCCTTGCAGGATCTATATGTATATAGTATTTTCTTTCTATAGAGAGTAATGATTTAAATTTCGAATAAATATATACAAGTATATTCGCATTAAAGCGTAGACAAACACATATATATACCCACACGCAATACCTAAAGTTGACATTAGGATTAATGATAACGTTGTTCTATAACGAATTCAATTAATTAACAACCCAAGACAGATGGGTGCAAATGTCGTCAATACGTTGGTTATAATATGTGATAAGAATAACTGACTGGGTATATATATATATATTGTATATTGTAATTATGGTTAACAATTACAATGTACAGAAAAAAAAGGATATATGTACAAAGAAACAAGAATATTTCTACATTATTTTAAATTCGGTTAATTTTTGCTAATCAAAAAATTACCATTCCCGAAATGTAAAAAAATTAAATCACCAAACAATATCGCCGCTAATGAAATAAAATTTTTAAGAGAATTCCATCCGCCAAATAAATGTCTTTTAATTTCGTGTTTTTTTTTCTTTTCTTTCTTCATTTTTCCTTTTATTATGACAATAAAGTTGAGTAGAAGACGAGCCACGTCTTATGTCCGGAGCAATTGGATCTTACCCAAAAAAAAAAAAAAAATTATATTTTCTTCTTTCCGATGGAAATGGAAATATATAGGATTTGGTTTGATTATATCATTCCTTTTTTCATTTTTATGTCATTCTTCTTCATAGCTATACTGCATAAAAGTGCATCTACATAAATAGCAGGGACGAGGCGTTCATATTTTGGAATTAATGCTTTCCTAGAAAAATTCAAGTAAAAATAGCTGCGTTTTCATCGGGGTCTAGGTCTAGGTCTGCTTCATAACATGTAAAAGCAACAACAACATAACCCAAATATTTATCGAGTTCAGCGCCTGAGACCCCGATGGATTCTATTTACAGAAGTTACCTAAAATTGCAAGAGATAGCGCAGCCATCGTTTCCCTTATATTGTGGAACTAAATGTCAGAATCACTTTCATAAATTCGTGAAAAAAATGATTTTTTAATATCATTCAATAAAGATTTTTGAGAATTTGCTAGTATTTATTTATTTACGCATAAATTATTTAAAAAATGATCGAAAAAGTCGAATTTTTTTTCAAAGACAAATTTTTTTTTCTTTTCGAGACCCGGATCGTTTTATTCAAAATAGGCGCTGACCCCGATGAATAAAACGCAGCCAATATTTAAATTCAATTTACATTCCCAGATAAAAAAAATTAATATGTCGTAACATACTATCTAGAAATTTCATTCACAATCTCCTCCTAAATTTAACCGAAAAGGATACAATATTGTATGCTTGTTTTATTTACAAAGAATGAATTTGTACTCTGCCTTTGAAGGCATATTTGAATTCTTCGTTTATTTTCTCTATGCTGTCAGTAACAAAAATAATTGTAATACGTGCCTGAAAATATGTAATTTTCGAGCAAATTTATGGAAATACTAGAATTCCTGATGATTTGTTGTTATGAGACCTAGAAAAGTTTATAATTCTTTCATCTCTATTATTGAAAAGAAGTGTGACTGACGGATTATACTATGGTATATATTGTATTACTATAGTTCTTTATAATGTTAGCCAAAAGTGCTTATGTAAATTAAAAATTCACGCTTCGTACCTTCAGTATAGTCATCGTTAAAACATATTTCCAAAAAATTATTCCCGAGAAGTAGAGACATGTCCTTGTATATTATAAAATATATATATATATATGTAGCACCTTTGGATTTTCCGTTCGGATATATCTGAATATTTTCTATACTAAAGTGTAGTTAATTTAGTTTTGGGGTGTGATAGCGCTGAATAAACTGTTCTATCTACATACATATTTATATATAAAATAGTTTTTTTTCTTCTTCTTCTTGATGTTGGAACGCCAGATGACACAATTCATCCATTCTTCCCAGTTTTTTCTATTTTTTTTGAAGGAGGATTAAAATAATAATCAGTGCATACATATTTATTATCGTAAACTACTGCTACTTAGCATTAAATCCTGTCGGATCTCTTCGTTCATATATAGTTTTTGTGGGTCGTTAGGTCTTGGTTCAGATTTTGTGGGAAATCGTGCTCATCTGCATAATGTCGTTGCGACTGTACTATATATACAATATACACCACCATAAAATACCGCAGTCAAGTGGGAAGATAATTTCTGTGAAAATTATACTATCTATACTTTATTATATATGGAACGTTGTGTTATTCGGTGCGGGTTATAAACATGAACCTTGATACTGAAATTAATATGAATGCATTTAAAAAAAAAAATAAATAAAATCATATTCAAATTATTTTAAATTTTATTTATTAGAATTTTCTGAGACTTCTTAGACTTTCGAGTTCTCCAAAAAATTTATTTCAGAATAATATTATTTGTATATACTTCTTAGATGCTTTTATATTTTATTTCTTTTTCATTTAAATTTTTCTTTCATTTTTTTTCGAATTAAATCAAAAATTTGGTTTCTCAAAATTTTTCCACCAAATTGTACGCTTCTTCGGCAAACTTCTATAGTCGGAAAAAAAAATAAAGAAAAGAAAAACCATTTTTAAATTATAATGGGGTAAAAATCTAAGAAAACATTTTCTATGCAAAAACGAGCAAAAGAAATGAATAAATGTAAGAAAGATGGGTTTCATATAGTATATACTATTCGTTCGCGCTATTATCGGTTGAGGCCTTTTTAAGTTCATCAATAAAACTCTCTCGTATTTCACACAGGACAGCATCATTAGAATTCCGGCGATTTTTATACAAACGAAATTTAATCAAAAAATATTTTTTTTTCTTCTTTTTTTTTATGTTTAAGAAATATCAACCCATCAGTTTTTCATTTTCTTCGCGCTTTTTAAGATCCTGCTGCTGCTAAAAAGCTTGTTGGTTTATTTTTTTCTTTTTTCTTTTTTTTTTGGTACCATACCATACCTTTTCTGTTTCATTTTCCATACTCTCTAATTCCTAATTTATTCATTGAAGGCACACAATTTATATCCCGAAAATCAATTGACTTGCAAAAAAGGAAGAAGAAGAAAAATGAAAATGAAAATGAGGGCGGCAAATTGAAAATCGACCAGTAACGCAGTACTATATTACTAATTCAAAATTTCGTTCTGTTAGATTTTTATACAAAAAAAAGCTTCGTTCGAAGTCCTCATAACCGTTTTAAATGATTTTCTATAATATTGTATACTCAAAGGACTTTTCAAACGACGAAGATAATTGAAAATAATCATAAGGGTGGAGATTGGGTGGAGATGGGATGGTGGCGACATCATATAATAAAGGACAAAATGAAAAACTAATTACGAAAAACGTTCTCATTCAATTAGGTCTCGTTTCTGATCAAGTTTCTGCAAGTAGTATATAAAGTCTTATAGTATATTTGCAAGAAGATCTGAAGTGTTGTTTACAGTTTTAGTGTTTTGTGCTTATTTTCTGTATATAGAGGCATTTTTTTGGTACAGAAAGTATTTTTGTGTGCTGTTTTTTTGCTTTTTTGTCTTATACAGAAGAAGAACCACTTATCAACTTTGTTCCCTGGAAAATTTCTTAGTTATATATATATGTATGTACTTTGACCCGAAGGCGAGTTTTAATGATCCCCAAGAAAAAAAAAAAGTGCTTAAGGAATTGGAAATCATTCTGAGATTCTGTCCATTAAGGAAGTTGTTTAATGCAATGATTGGCGATTCTTCGCATTTTGGGTCATTTACTCTTTTACTGTGTTTTGATGGGCAACGGAGACACGAAGAGTTCTTGAAAATGTTTTCCTATAGTAATATCTATAGAAAATAGAAGCACTTTGCTGATTACATTGAAGCAATTTGATTCTTTCTACCCTATAGTTAGTTATTTCTCTAGATTTTCATGTTATCTAATGTGCCTAGAAAAATTCTACTTAGTTAAAGAAGGAGTATGAGGCATTTACATTTTCAATTTCAAGTATTGTGTCATTTTTACGAGAACTCATTCGTATTTTTCATGTTTCTTAATTTTAATTTTGAGCTTTCTTCTCATTAATGCGAATAAAGTTTTGTGGCAGTGAAAAATTTTTTATCTTGAAATTTTG
This sequence comes from Xylophagus ater, assembly GCA_963422695.1. Taxonomy (NCBI): domain Eukaryota; kingdom Metazoa; phylum Arthropoda; class Insecta; order Diptera; family Xylophagidae; genus Xylophagus; species Xylophagus ater. Next base: position 42,064,656 of record OY730478.1, read on the forward strand.
AGGAATTTGTCTGTCTGTCTATATGTATCAGAATTTTGTATAAACATAAATATGCAGTATTCATACGATTTTGGTTTTTTTACTTTGTATTTGGGCCTGGCGACCCATTGTACCCTCTTTTTCTGTTGGCGCACTAATCCAGCCCAGACCGACTGCTTAACGAGACTTCCGAAACAAACTGAAGAATAGTTAATATTTTTTTATCACAAACCCGGCTAGGATTCGAGGATATGATCGCAGACTTCAGTACAGTTTAATATGTTACCCATTGAGCCGCGCTCTTTGGATTCATATGATTAGATCCGATTGTTTCTTGTCAGGATTTGATAATGCGATTCAGTACAGGAAGCAGTTTGTATGATATTCTATGAATTTATAAAATGTAGACCGAATAAAGGTAAGAAAAGGACGAAAAATTATATCATGTGAGAAATATAAACTTATAAGAAATTTGAAACGCGTTTCTTCAATTATTATAAATCCTAATCGAAAAGAATTATTAAAGCACACTTGAGCTATGCTATGCGGGCGAGCCTCGATATAGTTACGTAGCTAAGCTGGGCTCGCTAACCCCGTTGCACATTTGAACTAAGCTATTCGGGGATATTTTTAGTAAATTCATTCTACCAGTTCTATTTGAGCCGTCAGAGAGATATAATGTGCGAGTACAGTATCGATGAATTATTACAACATCTTTTCCATTTGACACTTACATATTTGTTTCGACAAGATACTACTACAAAGTTAAGAAGACATTCTACACTTTTCCAAGCATCGATTCTACACTGTATAATACCGAAAGTCCGTATAAATTAGTGTCAGCGATGCCAGCGAAGGTCGTTCGCATAGTTGAGGTCTGAACTACGTGAAAGAGCTTAGCTCGTGTCGCTCATGACCAGGCGACGTAATTCCAAAGCTTCGCTCAAGTGTGCGACAACCAATGCAAATGCTGAATTTTTTACTTTCAGCGAGAAACTTAGCTTACGTAGATTAGCTCGCTTAGCTCAAGTGTGTGGTAGACGTAAATCTTGATCTGTAGAATGAAAGCTGGTAGCTCTAGTGCAAACATTTGCAGTGTATTTTATTTAGAATAGAAGATGAAATGTTTTCTTTAAAAAGTAAATAAATAAAAAAAAAAATATAATAACATAATATTTTTTTTTGTGAGTTGAGATTTTGAGCATTAAATTAAATTATAGTTTCAATTAAAATGAACGCAAAATGATTATTATCGAAATCGTTTTTATTGACGACCGGATATCAAAAGGCATTCACTTACACTTTACACTCTTGGCATCCTGTCTTTTTTTCCGTTCTTCTTTCGAAGCCAACCAATTTCTTTGATCAGGTTTTTGAATATACTTAATAGAAACAGGTACTTTGCAAAGTGTATTGAATTTGCATTTGTATCTATTTTTAGTCTTGTTCAACTTTAAAGATTGTTTTAAATTAAAATCTTATAAAAAAATACGATGTTATTTAAAAATAGTGACTTTTCATTCTTAAAGGAAAATAATTTAAGAAGCTACATTTACATAGGACTATACCGAAAAAAATGTCTAAATTCAAATTTATATTTCTAAGAAAGTGTTGGTGGAAATAAAACAATTCCTTTTTTTTCTATTAACAGCTTAAAAAAGACTGAAAAAGTATCTAACCAAAAAAAAATATTGCATTTTCTCAAGGTATTGGACTGGTGGACACTCTCCACAGCTCCAATGCTTTGAGAAAATTGTTTTGAAGTTTCAATATGCTTGTACTTTCTTCACTAAGAATTCTATAAATTCATCAAATCTACAGATACCAATATGAAATTTACAGGATATATTATTAAATCTTTGATCTCTAAGAAAGTGCACCTTAAACAATTTCGAATTAACTTTAATGCAAATTCTTAATACCTATAGTTTTGTTACGAAGAAAATGTATTTCACTGAAGTTGTGTGTTCTAAATGATTCATCTCTATTTAATTGATTTTCCAAAAGAAAGATACCAATTTCTTTCTAAATAAATGAACTTATCTTATCTCGGTAAGTGTCCTTTTAACTTTTCATTTATCTCGAATACCATATTGAACTTCAATATATATGTTCATTTATTTCAGCTTTATTCGATTGAAATCTTGAAAATGTGAATTGATCAACAGTTTTTGGAGAACTTTCATATAAGTAATAGAAATTAGTCAAATAATCTTACAATAAATACGTATATTTATGGGGAAATCGGTTATTTCAAGTATATTTTATACTTCAGAAAATATCATTTCAATGTGAAGTTACTTTTTAGAGTTTGTTATTTATTTTTTTGTTTTTCTTTTGAAAAGTTTTCATTTTAGTAAATTTCTCACTTTTGTTCATTTTCTTTCCAATTGCAGGTAAACCTTGGCAACCTGATGATGTTGATGATGAAAATGTTTGATAGAAGAAAAATCTTGCATTATGCATTTCCTCTAAGAACTTTATGTCACTTGAAAGTTCATTGAACTAAGCTAACAACAGAAGCAACAAACCAAGAACCATCAACTTTAATATATATGTATATATATAGTACACGAAGCACTAGAAGAACTTTCATAATATATGTATGTATATTTCCCTTTTCCCTAATGTCTGAAATGGGTGCCCACATCCCTTTTTCTTCTATATTTTTTTACACTCACTAGACTCAAACACAAGAATAATAAAAACAGAGTGAATAGAAATCCTTGGCTTCTATACAGAAAAAAATAATTTTTTTTACGTTTGTGTAACTATATGAAGGCTAAATTGTTTTAGACAAGTGGGAAATTATCCATTCATGAAAAGAAGTATACAATTCGTTTTTGGAAAGGACGTCAAAAATTTCTCATAAATATAGAAATAGAATTTCTGTAGAATCAACTTTAAAAGCTTTATAGAGGAAAAAATGCGTCTTCTATAAGCAAGAGTTTTTGTTGTTCTTAAGAAAATATTGTACAAATATTATTTTACTATTTTGTTTTTGAAATTTTTAATTGAACTGATTTATTAGCTTGCAAAAACGGTTTAGACTAATGACTGTACCATCCTGCTCTCTAAATTTTAGAGTCTAAACCAAATTCGGTTAGATTTCCATTAAACAAGTTTGATTGACCCAACCTAGTCAATATCCAGGTTGAAATTATTTCTAGATTTCTAATTTCATATTTAATTAAATGATCTTGCACCAGTGTGGAGTAGCTTCTAGCAAAATTAACGGCACACAGAAAAATCAGAAAGCTTTTGGCTAGTTCTGACAACTGAATTTTAGTTGTGAGATATGAAATGTCAGTTGTGATAACTGAACTTTAGTCACAGTATTATCTCAGTATAATAAACAGACAGTAATTTGACTGGAAAATGAAGAGAAATTAGACGAGATCTTCCCAATACTTCCTTTGAGAATGACAGAAAGAAAAAATTCCGCACAAAATAAGGAAAGAAAATTAAAATTGGAAAGAAAGAAATAACCTATAAATCAAATATATTAAATTTTACCACGTCCTCCCTATAAGATAATTGTACTAAGGGAGACCAACAATAGTCTTATAATAGTCTTATGGGTTTTGGACTAAAGATGAAATGAAACAAAAAAAGCGATCGAAATTTTTTTTAACTTGTCAAGTCCCAAATTTTGTAAACAAAAATCATATGTTTTTTAGCGCCATTTTGATAGGCCCGGCGCTTTTTCAAGTATTGGTGCCTAAATGAATAAAATTTCATCGTAATTTTTGATAAGCACGTGGGTTTTTTTAAGTGGAAGAAATTTTTTGTTATGAATTTTTCAAATATTTTAAGTGTTAGTGCCTGTATAAATTATTATTTACAGAAATGTTAGAACTGTTTATTAAAGCTAAATGCATATTCATCTCTGTTCCACTAATATAATGTAATCTAAAAAAAAATGACAGGTAGCTAGAAAGATGGCGGGTTGAATTTATATGGCTTTTACTGAGGAAAACCACACATCCATTGTATTTAAAAATAGAAGCGGAAACAAAATTGGGCATAATTATACAAAAAAAGAAGCAAAAAAAGCGAGGTCACTCGTCAGTTTTCACATTTTGTTCCCCAGCCTTTTTACTGTATATTAATACTATGGTATTATTATACTGAGCTTTAGTTGTGAGAACCGAAAACTCAGTTGAGAGAACTAAATTTCAGTTGTCGAAACCGCACAACTGAGTTTCACAACTAAAGTTCAGTTGTTACAACAAAACATTCAGTTATCAGAACAAAAAATTCAGTTGCCAGAACTAAGCAAAAGCTTAGTGTTTTTCTGTGTGAAGATATTGGTTTTTTATCTCAAGATTATAAATACATTTAGGGCAGCATAATTCTCGTAATGAAACAACTACGTTCTGATAATCTTCATCAACGTGGTAAGATAGCGGTAGTACCTAGTTTCTAACAAAATGACCATGATTTTAGTTTTCATATGTATGAAAAAGGGAATCAATTTTCACATCAAATTATTTTCAGCGGTGAGGTACTTGTCATATTCAAAAGAAGATGTAATAAAGAAAATTTTCACATTTGGGATGAAGAAAATAAGTTTATCATTGCACAAATAAATTTTTTACAAACAGTGTTGACATGTCGGATCTTACATAAAAACTAAATGGGAATAAGGCTTATACCTTTATCAAAGCAAGTTATTAGTTGTAATCTAGCTAGTACTGTTATTTTTGATTATAAAGGGTTTTTCATTAAGGACATAACATAACGATTGTAACGTGTGCTGTGTGGCTTGTAGCGCCGTCTTGTTGAAACCACATATCGCCGATATTAATTTCATCTAATTCTGGCCAAAAATAATCCTCCAACATGGCATGGTAGCGCTTTTCATTGACGGTAACATGGCGATCGTTCGCATCAACGAAAAAATACGGCGCAATCACGCCTCCGGCATGTAAACCGCACCATACAGTGATTTTTTGTGGATGCAATGGTGTCTCTTGAAGCACATGTGGGTTTGTTGCTGTCCAATAACGCATATTTTGCTTGTTGACAAATCCGTTTAGCCAAAAACGAGCCCATCGCTGAGGATGATTTTTCGCTCTTAAAGTTGCGACGACCGACTCGGAATTTCGGCAGTAATTTTTAACAATTTCCAAGCGTTGCTCGTTCGTGAACTTTACCATGATGAAAATGTTGACTTTAATCTACGTTTTGACATTGACAGGTTATTATTAATGTTTAAGGGTGCGTTCATATAAAGATACAAAATTGTTATGTCCCTATTAAAAGACACTATACTATTGGAATCTAGTGCGAAACTAGTGCTTCTACAGGAAACTAGTGCCAATTTACAATACATTCTTGACGGGCTAAATTTCTACTTTCTTCACTTAATATACATCTAATCCTGATAACGACGTTATGAATTAAGATTTAATAACTTAGCTTAAAATACAGTCGTTATAACTAGAAACTATTGATTCTAAATATTTTTCCAGATTTTACTATAATAATCCGCTTCCATAACTAGATAATTTTAGTTTTCGTTTTTAAGGGATCGTTTAGTTAACTAAAATTGACTTTTATTAATATTATTGTAATGCTAACAAAAATAAAACTTTAGAATCTATCAAGTTTACACGTATTTTGATATTAGACTACGTAATTGTCACTAAAATTGAGTTCGGATCTAGATGACTTTTCCAATGATCTCAAAATCGTGCTATTCTGTCTTCCAACTTAGAATTCACATTTTTCTTGGGCCAATTTTTATTCCATATAATAGGTGTCCCAATTAGAGGTGCAAATTTAATGTGCGTTATTTGAAATATGTGTATATCTCGGGTGTTCTGCACCCTATAGATACAATCCATAACTTATTCGACGGGGAATTTAATAAGGAATTAAATGCCATTCGACATTTTTAAAAATATTGCTTTTTAGGACAGGAAATACTAAAATTCTCTTGTATGAAGGTATACGTATATGTCAGGTATTCTGGGTCCTACAGGTATGGATTATACCTCATTCGATAGGGAATTTAATAATTAATTAACTAAAGAATACTCCCAAAAAAACGCACGATTTGAATTTTGTGAAATTGTCTTCTTAAAAACAGTAGGCGCTCGAAACTTGACAAACTGTCAATAGTAATGCCGTTCCTTCATCCAGAGTTTCATGACTAACCGCAACAATGGTAGATGACAGATGTGAAGATTTCAGTACTGTCAATTTCATAAAAGGAAAATAGTGAGAAGTTTAAATTTGCACCTCTAATTGGTACACCTTATATATGTTTCTTTGTACATTGTCCTCGTGTTCTTATAAGAGAGGGAGAGGAAGTACTTTCCTTAACCCGTAAAAGTACTTCTTTTTTAGCCAAGTACGAGTATTCATTCACTCTAACGAAATAAATATGAACAAATAGTAAAAATCCTTTTTTTATGTTTCAAAACAAAATTTTATTTCTTTTTTTGAAATAAAATAATAAATTTGTGGAAAAGATTTTTTGATCGTATTTTTGTTCTTTACTCGTTTCTAATCTTAAGGAAAGCTTTTTTTCTTTCTATATCATTCCCATTTATGTGAAGCACGAAGATTAAAAGGATATCAGATTTTAAGGAATTCCATTGATATGAATGTTTCTATGACAACCATTAGATATATGTGCGTATTATGTAAGTCCCCTTTTTCCATAAAAAAAAAAAAACAAAATAAAACATATGTATATGCCGAGATCTTTTTGTCAATCTATTTTCTATGATTTTACAGGTAAAAAGTATTCTCTACAATATTAATTTCGTTGTGACAAAATCAGACGTAGGATTAATATCACAAAAATAAATGAATGTGATTTCAGTGAACTTTTTTATTTTAGATTTTTAAAATCACAGAAATCGCGATTTTTTTAATAATATTATTTCATTACTTTGAATTAAACTCTTGGTATTTAAAACAATTTTTACTGTGTCTTAAGGGGCTATATCTTTTCTAAAATTTGAACATGATTTATAAAGCGTTTTTCAAGATATAATGTTCTTCTACTTTGTAAATAGTATTTTTAGAAAAATTTGTTTAAAATTTCAATATGTTAGTGGAACTTCCTTCGCTCAGAATTCTATTTCTTCTTCTTCGATGGCACTACAGACCATGAAGGACCTGGGTCTGATGTAGTATTTTCTTCCAACCTGTCCGGTCCCGGGCAGATTCTCTCCAGTTGGGGATCCGCAGTCTTTTTAAGTTTGCTAAGGTCTCATCTCTCCAACGGGGGCTTGGTCTCCCTCTGCGACGTGTTCCTTCAGGTTTGGATTCAAAGATCATTTTAGCTGGAGCATTGTTGTTCATTCGCTCCACGTGGATCAGCCATTGTAGCCTTTTGAGTTTTATTTTCCGAACTAGGTCCACGTCATCGTATAGTTGGTACACTTCGGCATTATATCTTCTCCTCCAGACTCCATCAAGACCTGACAAGGACCGAATATACGACGAAGTATATTCTGCTCAAAGGTTCCAAGTGCCTGCTCACATGTTTTAGGCAGTGTCCAAGACTCTGCTCCGTATGAAAGTACCGGAAGTATGAGCGTTTTGTACCGTTGCATTTTTGACTTTCGCGAAAGGAGTTTTGAGCTCAGTTGTTTAGACAATCCGAAATAACAGCGGTTTGCAAGGATTATCCTACGCCGAATCTCCACACTGATGTCATTTGTGGAGTTAACGTTCGTTCCTAGGTAGACGAACTCCTTAACTACCTCGAAGTTGTATGCGCCAACAGTGATGTTTTGACCGATACGATGGTTTACAGTCTTTTTATTTGTTGACACCATATACTTGGTTTTGTTCTCATTTATTAGCAAACCCCTTTTCCTAGCTTCTTCTTCAATATGGACGAAAGCTTCGACGATTGTTCGTTGTGATCTTGTTATTATATCAGTGTCATCGGCATAACCTAATAGCTGGACAGATTTATAAAAGATCGTACCTTGGGTGTTCACACCAAAGCGGCGTATAATCTCTTCCAGTACTAGATTGAAAAAGTCGCACGACAGCGCATCTCCCTGCCGAAATCCAGTGTGTGATTGGAAAGGTTCTGACGTTTTTCTCCAACTTCGTCAATTCTACAAATGTTCTAATATGAACTTAATTTCCTACGTAGACCTAACCTATTAAATCTTCAAGTATGGTCCCCGAATGCTCGAACTTGCTTCACTTAGAATTCTGTAACTTCGTGAAATCTATGCAGGTATGAAATTTTCAAGATATTTTCTTAGAACTTTGAATTTTTAGAAGGTGCAAAAATCCAAAAATTGGTCTCATTTTTTGTAGGTAGATATAGCCCCTTAAGTGCCTTCATATGAAAACAATATTAAAATTTAATTTGTTCTGTAATTCAAAAATATCTTTGAAAATACCATTTTTTTTCAAATAAAATTTAATTTGTAAGCATTTGAAAATTGTTTCTTTGAATATTATTTCAAAGCTCATGTTTTCAAATATTTTAAATGAGATTGGAGTCTCCTTACTCATGTGTCTCATTACAAAAATTCTTTTTATGTTGAAAATCATTTCTGAAAAACATATAGCAAAACAAAAAATTCGGCAATCATTTTTGTAATCTGATATATGAACATCTTGTTGACATTTCGTTTAATTTTCATGGCGTTCGAATTAATACTTTTCCAACTTTTTTCATATATTTATCACAAAGAATAAGTACAGAACTACATTAATTTGTAGTATTCTAGAATAAAATAAAATAATTTAATAATTTAAATTTTTGATAACATTTTATATAGTCTAGGTTTTCCTTAGCTACAAATTGCAATTCTTACGGTTTCATTTTATTCCTTTTGGAAGAAAACGTTGGTTGCTGTCAATTCGACTAACTTTGCAAAACAGTTGGACAATATGTATGCTCAAATCATCACATTATAAGTCATGAAATAGGCTTACCCAACGAGCTTCACTCCTTCTGACACCATCTTTCCAAATCTGTTTTCAGGAAACAATCGATTTTCTTCGATTGATCTCATCTATTACGCGTATATAAAATTCTAGAGTGCTATATTACTACGTGTCACTTATAGAATAATCTTTTAGGTAATAACTTCAAAATTACTTATCGGATTTCAATGGAATTTTCTAACTGCGCACTTTGGAGTCCAACTTACATTATAAGTTATAAAAACGAGTGAATTTCTTTTCTGGCTGTGTAGTAGTTCATTTAATAAATGAGATATAATAAAGGTGGGTGTTATTACTGTAAACTATGTAATAAAGGTCCTACTGATCAATAGGATCTGTTTTAGGTTTTAGTTATGAATCTCTTTTTATGGATGTACCAGAAGTTATACCTCCATAGATATTTATAAACTCTTGGTCAGCCCATTTAGAAATGCACTGTATAGTCGTGTTTGATATGTTACTGCTTAAGCCAGCTCTACTACATGCTCGATTAACTTACTAACAAATTTCCTTTTGGTCATAAGTACCGCTATATTATTACCTTCAATTCCTTGTTATCCACAAAAGTTTAACCTTATTGTTTTGTCCCAATTCCTCCAAGGATTTAAAAACAATCAAGACAATTGAGTTTTAGAACAAAAACAATATTGGAAAAATTAAAATTACTCTTTTTGAAAATTTTTTTAAAATTACGTGTCATCAAATATTATTTTTCTTATTCACTGAATTCAAATTGAATTAAGAATTTTTGGTGAAAAAAGACACGTTTCGAAATTCTTTTATTGAATTTCTTTAGAAAATCAAAAGAAAAAAAAAATTAAACGAAAAAAATGGAAATTGTTTGAAAATAAAATATATTTGTAAGCTTTTATACTATGCCACTCCAACTTCAATGCATGACAATTCGACCGAAAGATTGAACAAGCATTTCCTAAGCCAATAATTTATGCAGTCAATTTTTTTTTACGAGAAGAAAAAAGCGCACACAAAACTTTTTCAATTTTTCCCATTTATGGAAAAGTTTTTCACAAAAAAAAAAAAAAACTCAGAATGGGTTATTTTCTTCTTTCTCGTAAGGTACATAAAGTTTTAAATAAGCACACATATAGTATATATACCTGGAGTAGTAATAATGGGGCTTGCGGGCTTCATGAAGCTTGCCAGTCCTTGTCGTACAGCTCTGAAGAACATAACGTTTTTAATTTCTATTTATATAGAAATTGTGTAACACAATCTCTGTTTTTTGTCTAACTTTCAATATGTGGTCGATCAACGGATTGCGGATTGTGGATTTCTTCTATAATTTCTTCGATTATCGTTCAACTACATAATAGGTCTGTTTTATTTGCCATACCCTACACCGGAGCAGAGTAAGTGGCAAATAAACCGAGCAGGAGTAGGAAAAAGCCTTAATTCAAAAGTTTGTAGCGCTGCTTAGCAACCATATTGTAATTAAATGGGAAATTTTTAGCTAATACACTTTTTATGGTAGAAAACTGAACTAATTTCGGTGTGAGAGCTGCCCCTGGTCTGAAAGTAGTGTAGGATTTACACTTTTGTTGTTTTTGTTTTCAATGTTAAAATTTAGCTCTACCCCAGAGCAAGTGGTAAATAAAACAGACCTATAAATTCAGGAACCACTAAATAACAATGCAGACTCCCCAACAAACAAATTTACTTCGCTTTGCTTTGGGTGAAGATGATGTAATGTATAAATCTCTACTCTAGAACAAATTGTCGTGACCACTTTTTGAAAGGTATCCTTTACTAAAATTATAAAACCACTGATAACTGATTACAGTTCAAAACGAAAAGAAATAGAAAAAACTTTCCATCTACGGCTGCTAAACCTCATCTAGTTGGTCACCCCTGATATATACATAACGTGTGTAATAAATATATTATCGAATATAGAATACAAGAAACTGTATACCTAAATATAGTTAATTCTCTAAATTATAGATTATTGTACTTTTCCGATAAAACCAAATAAAAATATGATTAAGTCTCCTTTAAGCTCATCATCATTTCATTTATTCTGGTTACGTTTTAATTACTTGTTAGATTTTCCAGATTTCTCTGTTTTTTTTTTCTTTTCCTTTTTCTTTTCTTCTTCCCGAATTGAACGCCAAGTATTGAATCCTCAATATATGATCATATAGAAAAATATGGTAAGAGCAATAACCGAAAATATTGATAGATGAGACGTGCTAGCTTCCAGGATGTACGTGATATAACGATAAACTCCAATCGAAAAAGATTTCAGGAAGTTCCAAACAAAACAAAAAAAAAACATTTTATGTATGAAGTTTTCATTGGGATACTATTTCTAGGTGACATCCTTGAGATCTATGGAAAATGATTTTCTTTTTCTTATATTGTTTGGTTTTTAAGATTTTCTTTGGAGAAACGAATCTATGGAAAGATATTAATTTTTTCAAACATATAATAAACTAGTTGCTGTACCCAGTGTTGATTGGATTTTAAGTGAGTTGGTGGGTTAGTGAGGTTGGGTTATGAGAAACTGATAAAATAGTCTTTGTACATTTATTGACATGAGCATTTACACTAGTGAAACTACAATGTTATGATATCACTTTTAGATATAGATAGATAGAAATCCGCATAGTATTGACCGAATTAGAAAAGTTTTCTATTATTGCAACTCCCAGAACCTCAGAATTGGTCCATCCTGATTATATACTGCAAGTTTCATGAAAATCCCCCCTGTATTTACCGAATTTGACCGAATTTTATTGTTGTTCTCCTTGCACTCACCCTACCTAGTAGAGGCCACCAAAGTATTTTTTCTGGTGTGTCAAAGAATATTTATACCAAATTGCACACATTGAACAGTATAGAAATCTTCGACTAATAAATAAACATTATTTGAGTTTTATAGACATTTTCAGGTGCCGCTAAGTAGCTTATACCTACTAGTACATTGCCTTTAGTAGTAGGAACATACCGGCGACATTCAATACTAGCTGGAGTATAACTTTGAGATTTGATGGCAGATGTATGTGTGTATATTGTGTTAACTCAACTGAAATAGTCCTTAATTTCATAAAAGTTTTTTTTATTTTATTCTCCTTCATAGGTCCTGCATTTATTAAAATTAGGTCATTTAAGCTCTTTCGGTCCATAATAATAATACTAGATGATTATATTGTTTTAGGACATCGGATGAAGTACATTGTTTTGAGCACATTTTTTCGAAATATATTATATAAGATTGGAGTAATGGAAAACCAGAAAATAAAAAGCTAAAAAAAAACATATAGTAACGTAAAATTGGCCTATAGCCGATTTTTTGATGTTCTATGGTAGAAACGGGATTCGTAGTTAACAATCAATCAATTAATTCTGAGAAAGAACTTTGTTTCGTCTTTTTCAAATTCGCTTTAATTCACAGGCAGGATGGGGCCTAATAACATAAATACCTTTTCCGAATTTTATTGAAATCGGTACATTAGTTTTTAAAATACCTCGGAAAAACTGTATGGACAGGTTTATTTTCCCCTACAACTATATCTTTTTCCATTATTATTGGACCGATTTCACTGAAATTGAAAATGGTACCGGCCACTTATGTAGTTAATCTATGTTAATAATTTAAATAAAATTGCTCAACAAATTTTCAAATTAAATCCGAAAAGCCATAAATAAAAAACGATCAAACTTTTTGATCACCCTGGTTTTTGCTTTATAACTTTGCTCACCTTGGGCCGATTTTGCTGAATTGCAATACCAAATCAAGTTAAGGAAGAGCCAACTCACGTAAATTTTTTCGAAATCGGATAACGCGTTTTTGAGTTATCTTGTATAATGCCGGACAGACGGACGGACAAGCGGAAGTCGATATAACTTTTGATTCTCTACACAACCATACCCACGAACCTTTCAACGATGATTATTTCGATGTGTTACAAATGTAGTGACAAAACTAATATACCGTCTGGTAGTACCTACCATAGGGCATAAACACTACCGAAACCGGCAGGTGTCACGTTTGGGCAGATAAAAAATAATTACCTATGTCAAAGGACATCATACCTCAGGAACCCTCAAGAATACACAAAAAAAAGGGATTCTAAGTAGCTATACGACATAATGTTTTTTGATGATGGACCTTACGAATTCCATTGGGATGAGTTTCTCTTCAGTCATTTGGTTTTTTTTTTCTTTTTCTCTTTTGTTATTAGTCGTATAGGTACTTGCTCAGATATCCGTGAAATAAAGTACCGACCTGGGAAATCAGGACATTAAAGATACGACGACGAATAATGTCAATAAGGATAACGCGCCAGGCTTTAATTATGCAAATTTTCTTGTGTTTTTTTATTATTTTTTTTTTTTTTAGTTGTATATATTCTTCCACATCAACGAGAAAAATTGGACGTTGAAAACTCATCCAAAAGAAAAAACGGTACCAAAAGAACATGGAAATGTGTTATATGTGTTCTTGTGGAGGTGGGTCTATAGATTTGGTAAAGGAAGAAAAACAAGAATAAGAAATGTTTGTCCACTCTTCTATTCAAACCAGCCAACCTATATATACATATATATGTAGAAGACAAAATATGTCATGTTCTGTGAAGTTTTTCGCCTCACTAATTCGAATTTTATGCGAAGTTTTTACAGCGATGAAATAATATGGAATAAAAAAAGAAGATTCATGAGAATTAACCATTATAGGATGGGTACTCGACGCCAAAAAAAAAAAAAAAAAAAAAATCTTATGAAAATATTTATGGTCCTAAATAAAAGGTCCACAAAAATGCGTTTAAGAAAATATTTTTATAAAATGAAAAAACATCTAAGGCAAAGAGGTTGTTTCGGGGTATTAAGAGCAAAGCTTCAACGTGAGTAAAGTACCTAAATGCAAAAACGAGTGTTATAAACAGCATTGAATAAAAATGAGTTTTTGGGCAGTATTTAAAAAAAAATGAAGCAAATCCTGAGAACAGAACAGCAGTAAAAGCATACCATTTAAAATTTATTCGCGATGTGGAATCGGTGTAATCTGAATGAAAGAAGTTCTCCTAACGACGAGATATGAACTCCTTGAAATATACAACACAAATTTATGTAATCCTAAGTATTAAGAAATGTAAGATTCTGTTCATTTTCAGCATAAATATATTCAATTTATAGAATCTATCTTGTCATGTTTATTAAATTATAAAACTTGGAATTTTTGTTTAAAGCATTCGAATCTGATGAAATATTATGTGATTTTTTGGAGTGGAAATGAATTCCCATAGTCCTCAATCGCTAGCAACGAATTTTTTTTTCTTTTGGGGATAAGCCTGATAAGTTTTCAAATGTTCAAAAAAAATATGAACGATTCGAAAATAATATTAGTAAATGTTATTAAAGTACAAGAATTATGGGCTGGGAAATGTGCACTGCAGCTGGACAGTCACAGATTATAAAGCTATTATTTTTGCCATATATATTTTTGTTTTTTTTTCCGCGAAAGATCATTTTACTGCAAAGATCTTTAATTAAAATAAAATTTTTGTAACATATTTTTTCAATAAAATGGCTCGTAAAGATAGGGTACCAATTATCGACCTAGTACGTGCTATATTAATTTGTATATTAGGATTATATTAACAAAATTCCTAGAAATTCCTGTATTTTTATTTTATTGTACTATCATTTCTTTATTAGTTATTTTGCAATTTCCTTCCTTAAAAAGTATTTGGAAGAAAACAACTCATTTATCACTGCCGTTGCACGTGAGACGCGAACTGAAAACTGCGTATTGCGAATTTTGACATTTCTTTCACTTGATTGCGAATAAAAACTTTAGAATTATAAAAATAATAATTTTACAATTTTTCTTACCTTGTTTCCATTTATTTATTTTTTTGGTTAATATTGTTAAAAAAATTAATAAACCGAAATAAAAATAAATCTACTTGAATCAAAATTAAACAAGCTATAGTGCAAAACCACTATTGAAACTTCTATATGTATATTCAAATCACGTTACCTTCCGAAAGCCTTTCTAAAAGAAAGCTATATGGATGTGGAAATTCAGAGTGAACGTAGTTCTTAGTTAATAAATATAGTAAAATCGCAATAACTTCAAAGTTAGAGCCTTGCTTCCATTGTTAAATTAAATTAAGGAAAAAACGAATATACTGGAAGTGGCTGAGTGTGGAAGAGGGATCATAATAAGAGTTCTAAGGATCGATAAATGAAATTTGTTATCAGAAATCAGAGATGCAAACCGGTTTCTTTGAACCACTTTGAACCGAACCAAAACCACTGAACCATCGAAATTTTCCGCGCCAAAACCAAAACCAAACCAAACCACTTTTAAAATGATTCGGTCGAACCAAACCAAAACCAAACCAGTTTTAAAATTAATACTTGAACCGAACCATAAACCGAAATTTTTCTATGTTTATGGTTCGGTTCAACAGAAAAAATTGTCCTATAATTTACATTTTCCTTTTAAAAAAACTGAAAAAGTCTACTACATTTTCTTATAAAAACGATGGTTAATCAACATTCAACAGTTTGCCAGTTTTCAAATTTGTTTTTAACGAGTAATCAAACACGACATAGTTTTTCATTTAGTGAAATCATAATTAAAATAAAAACAGAAACAAACACAAGAAGGAAGAATATACTTAAAATTAAAAGATATAAAAATCATATCTAAATGAAAGATATGAGCAAGCCTGTATATTTTTGAGTTTAATAATAATTTGTTTAGTATTTCCCAAAAGAAAATGTTAGGCACCAAAGATAAAAAATACCTGGTTTTTCAAAAAATTTGTTTGTGATTCAATAACAAATAGCAGTAAATACAATGAATGCTGTATTGTTATGACAAATAATCACCCAGAAAATTTAATGCGGCATCTTTAAAAAAAAGCACTCCGAATCCTACGACATAATTGACACGAAGCGAACAAATTAAACAGCTGAAAAAAATTTGCCAAGCAAATCTACATGGGCTTCCTTCGTTTCTGTCTCAACAACTAAGAAAAAAGACATATTTGTTCTGAACCAAAACCAAAACCAAACCAAAACCAAAACCAAAAATTATGCAGTCTTTAAACCAGAACCAAACCAGAACCAAATTTTGAAATATTTAGAAACCAAAACCAAACCAAAAACCAAAAAGAAGGTTTCTGCTTAAACCAAAACCGAACCAACTGTAAAAAAGTCTTGGTTTGCATCTCTGTCAGAAATGACAAAAAAAAATCAAGGAGTGTTGATGAAAAAGGTTATTTTAAAATCCGTCATATAGTTGTGACGGGTTAAATTTACTAGCATATACTTTAAACACTAATTAAATTATTATTTTATTAAATTTAGGTGTTGATAATACCAACAACTGCATTTTTTGTAACATATGTCCATAGTAAAGACACAATGAACTAAGTGGACAAAATATTATAAAAAATTTATGAAAACTACATTTTGAAACTTCTCTGTAAAAAGAACATGAGGAAGCATTTTCGTACCAAATGGAAAATTTATGAGTTCATATGAAAGTTTCTTTAAAACCAAACTATTGATAATTGGAACACTTACCTTATATGTTGTTTTTTCATTACTACAGAGTGCTTTTCCTTTTTTTTCTTCCAAAGAATAAGTGCAATTCTAGGCTCCTTCTCATTTTATTGTTTTTTTTTTGTTTTTGATAATCTGTCGTCAACATTTTGGTATTGGTTTCCCAAAATTTGTGGATTTATTTTCGTATATATGTTTCGGGGACCATATAGGAATACTTATTGGGGTAGTTGGTACTCCACATTAAGTATAAAAACACATGTGTGCTAAATGCCTCATATCATGTAATGAAAACATATTCAAACACATTCAAACTTAATTGGTTGTGTGGTTTTGCAATTCAAAAAAGTCCCCCTTCCTGAGGATTCTATTCCAGTAGAAAAAAAAGGCGACCAACCTCGAAATAATACTTGCTATATATGAGGATCAACAGTGTTGCTGTATGACCGTATGGGAGCCATATGGATTTTTCGTGGTTTTAGGCTCAAAATATTTCTGCGGTTATATGCAATATATATATCTATAAGTATGTGTTAATATATGAATCTGTATGTGTGTGTACGATACAGGACAATAGAGCTAATTAATGGTTATTAGTTTGGTAATTTATTAGTCCGAATTTTTTTTTTATTTTTCGCATGAAGTGAACTTTTGTGCCCAAATACCAAACATATAGGAATGATAAAAACGATGCGTTTTATAGTGACACAGTTGTGAATTTTATTAGAAGTGCGGTTAACGAATAAATAAATATTTTTGATTTTATTAAAATTCCACATTTCAAATCAAAGACTATTTTTTTTGGTTTTTTTCTTTTCTGAACAAACAAAAATTTATTTCTTAATTTAATGAAAATGTAGTCAGTAAATCTCGTCTCAAGATGTTTCAGTTAATTTAAATACGCCTACACATCTATAAACACAATTTGAATATTGAAATTCTGAAAAATTCAGTTACGACAGCTTCTCACAATATTCACGACTAACAAGAGTCACATCCTTAGTGATATACCCCCTTCTTGAGTAGATAAAATGTTGTTTTTAAGTTTTATTTTTCTTGTTTTTATTATTAAGGGCGCTGTCGACACTTATATGCAAATGCATGAACCTTAGAGGCTAATTACATCGCGTAATGGAAATTATATCAGTTCTCAAAAAATTTTAGTGAGAAAATATTCTTTAAAAAAAAAAAAAAATTCTTGTGAGAAATTATGAGTGGAAATATAGACGTCTGTCTCTCTACCCTAACTAATTAGTGGGCACTTGATGTTTAGCTACATAATTATTGCAGAGGACTTGAACTTCTTGGATTTTCTCAGCAAAAAAAAAAAAAATTGTTATACATAATATTGGCATAGTCTATAACTCGCAACAGTACACAAAATAGGAGTTGCAGAACTCACAAGACATTAAATAGTTAAGTTATTTAAAATTAAATAATCATGTGAAAATTGAATAAAAGTAAAAATTATTTAAAAATTTACACATCCCCATTGCATGTGAAGAAATGTATTGTGACGGATTTTGTAGTTTAAAACGTTTTTATAGGTAATTTAATTAATTCAGAAATCAACTAACAAAACTATTCGCGAAATACGATTGTAATAACGGAAAGGCATTTTTATATCCTATGGTAGTATAGCAAAGGGTGTCACTACAATTGTTAGACAAGGAAATAATGATCACAAAAATCTTACAAGGCATTAAATCTAATCTAATATTATAAAGAGGAAAGATGTGTATTTTTGTATGTATGTTTGTAACTCACCATTAGAATGCTACATTATCCCTGAGTAACATGGGCTATATTTATTACTCGAAAAAATTAGGGGATCCCTAGTAAAACTTAAATAATGTAATTCCGCATACATCTGTATCCAATAATCCTCACATTCGTGTCTGTCGCGTCTAATATTCTCTGTAGTCTAACTTCATGCACAAAGACCCTAATTGAGATTTTACGACTATTGCTTTCAATCACCCGATGTTCAGTGTCATTAGCGACGGCTGGGGTCCCATTGATGCATTGTAGGGCCTCTATAGTCTCCAGACTGGCGCCAGGTGCTCGGACCCTCAGCGGACTCGCCGGTGGGACCCTAGACTACCCCTCTCTCTATCTCCGTAAATTTCTACAAAATTCTACAAAATTAAATTACTTAAGCCATAAAATAAAAATGTACGAAAATGTAAATAAAGTCCTGCACAAAGATACATTTACTCTACGTTTATCCCAAAATGTTTAAAAAATAAATGTCCAGCCGTGCGAAGCCGGGACGGGCCGCTAGTATGTTTATATCTTTTTAGAAATCCGTCCGTCTCTAAATCAATGTTTTCCAAACTGGGCGATATCGCTAACCTGGCGAGCTATGGCGGTAGTAGTCTCGAATAGATAGAAATATAGATAGATAGATAAAAGAATTCACATCATCATTTGCATGTTTCTGTTTGTTCGCTTGAAGGAAGATTTTTAAGGAGTGCTGGCTGAGTAATTTTTTTTGTTTGAAAAAGCATAATACTTGTAGTTACAAGATAGACAACTGGTGGCATGAAAGGGTTATATGTATAAATATACGATGTTTCATTAAAATTGATTCAAGGATAGTGCTGAAAAAAATAGTTATCGAACAAAATTGGTTAGTGCATAAACTTAAATCGGTTTTTTCTTTAGTTTTCGGTCTATAGCTTAATTTTTGTTTCTGTTAATGGTTTTGCGTACACACATAGTTCATTTGTACTCAGCTTAAAATTTATTTTACTTTAAAAACGTATTTAGTAAAATATTTCTTAGCAAATTGTTTTTTAACTAATATGAAAACGCCTTCACACACATTATTTTGGATACGTCTTTAAATTGCAATTAAAAATGTTTCTTTAAGGTCATAGCCCTCTTGTGATGTGTTACTAGAAATTTTAGTATAACCAAAAATGATCGAGTAACAAAAAAAGAATGATTTCATTTTCGTGGAAAAAATCATATTTAATTTTTGGATGCTAAAAAATGAAGACGACCTTTAGTTGTCTCTCATATTTCCACTTGCAATGATTTAATTTGTTTTTGTATTTGGAGTTATTCAAATTTGAAAAATTTAACTTAATTGAATGAAAATGTTTTAATGAGCTTTCATTTCATGTTAGCCGATGAGACCAGCAAAAAAAAAAAGCTTGTGTCATCATAAAAATTATCCATCAAGTAAAAGATTGTTTCCAAGAAAATTAACTGCGATTTCAGAAAGCCCACAACGTCGAGGTTTGAAGCAAAATCATTGGAAAAAATGTTTTTAAAGACTTGCAATGTGTGTTTATTAATTAAATTTTAAATAAATTTTATTAGCCTACAATTGGAAACATTACTCATAACATATATTATAACTTCTATACGAAATAAATAAAATTAGTTCTGACTTGACTATTGTTTTATACTAGATAAGTTCTTCAAAAATCAAGAAAATAATGTATGTTTGTATTTGAAATATATTTTATTTTTAAGTATAAAGACTCCTGCAAGCTCAATGCATTTAATAATCCATTGTTTTTCCAACTTTTTCATCCCTTTCAGATAATACGATTTTTCTAACTCCACAAAAATGATAACTTCAGAGCTCGGTGTAAATCTTCCAAGCGATTTCTTCAAGTTTGGAAACTGGTAATAGTAGCACGGCGATTAATCGGCAATTTTTTCATACACCTAGTGTACTGAATAAAAATATTCGTTTTGATTTGACTCTCAAAATGATTAAATATTAATATATTTAATCCTGGATTGCGACTACAAATGCAATTATCGATGTTCGAACCAATACCTTGTAGATATCTCATCAGATCAGGATGTGGACGAAAATGTAACTTTAAGTGTGTGAAGAAAAAAAATAATTATTAAGTACAAAATACAGAAACACGCTTATTTCTCTCCTTTAATCTTTAAGCCCTATTATTATTATTATTATTATTCTTATTATTGTTACATGATCTACTTGAAGTCGACTTCAATCCAAAAATCATCCAAGTAAATCCAGATCGACTTCAATCCGACTTGAGAATTTAAAATGGAGTATTACCAGAGGCAAAACCTATCCTAGAAAACAAAAACTTGCTGGCAAACTGAATCTGATTTGAAGTCGATTTCAAGTCAATCTTTCAATCTGGTAAACCTAAAAAGCCCGGTCTGAGTTTCAAGTCGATCTCAAGTCAAATTTGAAGTCGCCATGTAAACGCCTTAATTGAGTTCGAAACACATGTTTTTCTTATTCGGAGACTGCACTATAAATTTCTGTTTATTTTTTTTTAAAGTTAAAAATTCTCTTTTCGTTAAAATTATTATTTCTCTAAAAGAAAAAAAAACATTTTATTTAGTTTAGTACTAAAATAGTACTAAAGAAAAATATTATTTAATTGAAATTTTTCATACAATTTACTGACTGAAAAATACTGACTAGCTCGAGAGGACGTCAGAAAAATTGGTGACAATAATTTCCTTTATGAAAATAAATTTTACTTTTTAAAATTTAGGGAAATTTTTCTAAAAAAGCTGAGAAAAAAGCGTCGATTCAAAGTGAGGCATATGTGAAAATTTGAATAAATTTCAGTACTTCTTCTAACATAACTTTCGGTTTAGAGATGTTAAAAATAGTAATCGGTTTTAAAATAAAAATTTTATAAGCTAATCAACGCGATTATCTTGTATCCGATGGCACCGTGTTTATTATACAATATTACATACAATTCGTATATGCAGCTGAAATTAATATGATCATGGATAAAACTAAAAACAAGATCATTTCGTTTCACTATTTAACAACAAAACTGATCAAGTGAGCCAGTTCCAGAACTCATTTCCTGTCGTAAAAAAAAAGTTGGTTGTACCCGCGAATGTTGAAAATATATTCTTATGTGTCTTCGATGGTATGGATTGATATAAAACACCTGAAATTACTGTCTTTTAGTTTGTTGTTTTTGCTGTTGCTTCGTACTAATGGCAATTTTCAAGAGGCATTTTAAATAACCGGTTTTAAAAATAGGTTTTTTTTTCCTAAACCACTTTTATAGTATATATTTTTATTATTTTATCACATTCAATCGGGTTTCATTTTCTTTTTTTTTTGTTTCTGCAAATCAACTTACCTGATGGGTTTTGATCTTAAGCTTTTATCTATATGTGCCTAATGACTGTTAGCATCAGGTGTATTCATTGATAAATTTCTTCTTTCCGTCTTCTTGTTTCACTCTTCATGCAGTTCCTATAATTTTATTTACTTCTAAAATGTTTGTGTTATGATCGTGTAATGTTGAAGATTTTCCGTATATGCAAAATGGAAGTGTAAGTAATAACTTTTAAAAAACTTAGGCAGTAATTATATGATTTTAATTTTTATTTCTCAACTAGGGGCTCTGCCCCAAGCTCGCTATCACTCGCCATCGTTCTTACTTTCAAAAAACGAATATAAGTCCTGTTACTTTTTACTTCATCCCTTATTTTAATTAGTTGACTTAGATGAGGTTCTGCCGTAACAATTTCATCAGGTGCAGAAGCTCGTAATAGTGGTTGCGTTAGAATTGTCATACAGTATTCTATTTTCATCACAAATAGGTATAGAAAATTGTTTCCTTCAATTTTCTCATTTGAAAATTGAATAAAATACCATGACGTAAATGTTTCTTCGGACTCTTTTTCATTCAACTTTTTCGGGCTCAAAACTTGTTTGTACACCGTTAAAAGCGATCCCAATCTGAATTAATTTCCTCCAAAAATTGGTTTATAAAAAAAGGTCACCTATAACAAAAAATAGTATTAGATTTTTGTTGAAGGTATGGAGAAGGCTTGAAATGAATACATTTTAGAAAAAGATCGCTTATATTAAAGATCACCGTTAAAAAAAGCGCTTATAAATATTTAGAATTTGTTGTAATATATTTTATAATTTTAGTATCTCACCGATAGATGGACTTCATTTCGTTGTTTATTGGATTGAGCCAAATTTCTCTAATAGAAAGAAATTCAAAAACTCGATCAGGATAATTTATTATATGGTATTGATGAAAATGAATTTTTTAAAAATTAGGTATAAAAATATTTAATTGGCTGTTGCTTGAAGCTATTCATATACAAAAAAAAAATCTCAAGATGTAATTTAACACTTAAGTAGGCCGTTTACATCTGGGCAATTTTTTTTGAACTCTACTCAACAATCATAATCGAAATCAAATCTAAAATCAATGAGCATGCGTTTTACACTATTGGACAACACTGCCATTATTTTTATTGAAATCTACAAGTTTTATGCATAAAAATATTTAAGTGCGCCATTTCCGCACTTATAATATGGTGATGAATTTATTTTGAAAATCTAAACGAAACCTGGAAACAAAATTCATTGTAAAATAACAAAAAAGAAAAGGTATTGAAGCCAAACAAGAAGTCTTCCTCTCCAATGGGCCTATTGCGTTTGTTTACTATTTATTCTCACATATTTATATATATATATATATATATTGTTTAATCGAAGTGTTTCTTTTTTTTTTATAAAGAAAAACAAACCAAATCCTTCCACTTCATAGTATTTCAAAAGCCTCCCACATTTTATGAGAGACGCTTTTTTTTGTACTCTTTCTTAAGGACTCTGTATCGGAAAATAAACACGCTAACCAACAATAATAATAATAATTAAAACAAAACATGAAGAAAATTAAAATCGGTCTATAGAAGATGTTTTCCTTATAGAATATCAAAATATCAATGTGAGTTTATTATTCCTCGATTTGGTATACCAGAAAAATCCATCCGGGATTGTGGAGAAAGAAATAAACGTGGGAAAAAAAGTCCGTTCATAAAGCTTGTACCTTTAAAACGAATGTACCAATTAGAATAAAATTTGCAGAATAAATTTATGTCATCAGGGGCTAGGATATCTGTAATTTATACCAATTTGAAAAAGATGTACAAAAAAACTTTGAAATACTATAAGTTTTTTAGCTATTTTTTAGTCCCACTGTCGGCTCCATACTTTCGTTGAAAAATATTTGTTGAATATTTCGTGTTTGCAGACAAATATTTTCCATTTTTCAATCTAGAAAGAGTAGTAATCGATTGCGAACATTCGTCAACGTATGTACTTCTTATCATTATAGATTATTCAGATAGAACTCGGTGACCACTTCGATTGAAATCAGTACCTCTAGTATGAAGTAGAAACTTTCATAAATTTCTTTACATATTAGAATATTGAATTAACTATTTTTAAGCAAATATTGAATTAGCCCCACCTTGGAAGATAGTCACGAGCTGCCACTGGTCGTTACACTGATAATGTCTTGTCACTCAAAAATGGAAAAATTCTTTTCTTTGAAAGAAGATTCTATAACTGGAGCCGCAGAACTATCAATGTCATATATTGTGACAAAGTCTACAAATATATATCACATCAACAAATAATTCACCTTTGGTATTCTATACTTTAGGTTCTCTACAACAAGTATGAACACAATAATTAAGGAAGAAAACAAATAGAACGGCCCCAAAATTGAAAAAAAAGAAAAGAAATATGAAAATATGAAAAAGGGTTAAAGAAAACGTTTATATGTAGTTAATCCGTCGATGGGATTTTGCTTCAAAAGGGCTGCATATAAAATCGACCGTGGTGTAACGATTGTGGTGGCGGCTTTTGAAATTAAACCACAAAAATAAGGGTAGAAATAAACAGTTCAATATATGATAATAATGGTAAGGCGAAGATGCTATGCGTTTGTCTCATTAAAATTTGAAGCTTTCTTTTCAATTCTGTGTTATTAATTTACACCCGAAAATTGAGTCCATAGATATAAAAGCATTTTCTCAATGGTTTCACTTTCATGTCAGTACAGAGGTTAATTACAATGGATGGAGATTTTTTATAATCTTTCTAGCAACGCAAAGAACAGAACCGTTTTTATTATTTTGCGAGAGAATGTTTTACGCAGTTTTTATACTCGAAAGGTTTATTGCTTTTGAATTATAACAATTTTAATTTAATTTAAGGGGTTAGTGATATTGATGGGTTCAGAGGTTCTTGAAATCTTGAGAATCTCAAAAAGTTCAGAGATTTGGCCAAATTATAATATATCTCTTTTTTGGTATACATGACGATAGCGAGCAGATCGTAGAAGGCTCATACTTTTGTTTCGAGTTTTTCTCGAAACTATTGGCTAAAATATGGAAGCTTTAACGGGCTTTAACTACCTAAAAAAAACCTTACCTATTATTTTTTTTTAACGCTATCCATACTAATTAATATTAGGATTATATATTTTTGGTGCTGATTTCAAAATTCTGACAACTATGAAAAAGTTAGAAAGAAAATCTTACCTTGATTATAACAAAATTACGTACAAGTTGAATTGTGCCGAGTCGAATTGTGCCTAGTCGAATTGTCCGAGTCGGTTTGTCCGAGTCGAAGTGTTAGAATCGAATTGTCTGAGTCGAGTTGTCCGAGTCGAATTGTTCAAGTCGAATTGTCAGATTCGAATTGTCCGACTCGAATTGTCCGAGTTGAATTGCGCATAGTCAAGCTGCCGGAGTCAAATCGACCGGTTAGCGGAATTGTGAGTAAAGTAAGTCTGACAACCATATTGAAATTTCAAACATACTTTCCTAGAATTAATTTAATAGAATTGGTACGGGATTTAACAGGATTTTGTAATCCAGTGTCTGAAACACGATCAAATATAACATCAGAATCTGGGTAAAATACGAGCCTGTCGACACTTAAATTATTGAACTAAGCCGCGCATTAACCTGGAATTTTATTTGATATATAGTACATAGCAGTTTCGAACTAATACTGGCAATAATTCCAACTTTGTTATAGCGAAAAGGCTAACTGATAAAATTAGATTATGAAGACTTATTCTCCGCATTATGTAAAATATTTGGCAATATGGAAAATTAATAATCTTAAATTCAAATTGCATCAAAGCATAAAAGAAACGATTCGAAAATTTCCCTAGAGAGCTTATGCATATAAACAAAGACAGAATTAATGAGAATGCGGATTGGATATTGTTCAAGAGTCCTCATCCAAGTCAAATAAAAATTTTAGTCGACAATACTTCAAAATTTTATGAAATCAGTATATTTTCTTTTTTTCTTATGATCTTCTCTCTAACAAATTGCATTAAAAGACTTTTTAATTTTATAAAAAGCAAAAAAATACTAAATGAAGTGTGATGAATGCATTTCTCTTCTACTCTAAGAAGGACGAACATTTTAATTTATGTTTTTATTGTTTCGAAAGTCACAAAAAAGCCACTGGTACAAGGTTTCTTAGATTTCCTGCAATTAAAATGTCAAGAACGAACGCAGAAAAAAAAAACTAGAAACATAATGCACTTTCTTATTTCTTTATTGCACAATTTCCGTTTTAGAAAGTCCTTTTCTATTTTAAAAAGAAAAAAGGAAAAAACAAGACTTCATAAAATACTACTTGTTCCACGAAATGTTAATTTCAAATTGTCACTCTCTCGAAAACCTTGTAGTTAAACGAATTTTCATGTATTGCAATTTTCTTTGAAGTTAAGTGGCTGGATTTATGTACCAACAAAAATTTTTATTATATCACTTTTTATCAGGTCAGCGCATTTTTCAGATAAATTCGAAGTGGTCCAGTTACCAAAAAAAAAAAAAAAAAAAACATAAAAACATATCAAGTTGAAAAAAAATTCGGCCTTCCTGGAAAAAACTAATCCTTTTAAATATTTTAGTTCACAGAAAGTTTTCTAAATGTTTTCTAATATTTTTATGTTCATTATTTTGAAATATTGGAAAAACTTCTTTTATAATAAAATTTATGAATGAAAATTGGTATCGATTGAAATAAATAAATAATAATATAGGGTAATGGCAGCAATTATTAGCTCTTCTGGCTTTCCTAGACCATAATAAGCTATTAATAATACAAATTTCTAACGAGTATGCATTCAAATCCTTCTTCTTGTGTACTTATATCTCTACACAATTCTACAATCTTCAATTCTACAACCCTGCACATCACGCCGCTCATATCGCTTGATATCAAAAAGTATTGACGATCAAAAAATCGACATCCGGTTTTCAATGGAAAACCTTTCGAATTGACTATTTTCCTATGACATGTATTTGTATGCGTCTTCTGTGTGACTGTTTTCTGTATGACTATGGTAACTTTTCTTTTATGAAACCAATAACTCGACAATGGCTTACTCAATTTCATTTAAATATGGCTCAAACCTCAAAGATGGTCTGTAAGAAGGGGATCAATTAATTACATTTTGGCTCGGAATGGGTAACCGAAAGTCCTTTTTTTGGGAACAGGAAGATGATAACTAGAGAAACATATCAGCAATTTCAACAAAATTTGGTATTTGGACGGAAGCGGTGAAGTTTGTGTCAAAACATTATTCTGTCTTAATCGCTTATCTAATTTTAATGAAATTCAGTACACAAGTCGGATGGTATTAAAGCAACAATTGGTTAAATTTTCGACAGAAATACTAAACTGGAAATGGGTTATTTCATGCTTGTGTTGTTACTTTTCGCAAAGAACTTTATAGCGACTGACCGAATTTTATTCGAATTTGATACAAAGTTAAATTATAATCAGATTCGAATATTTCATCTAAGAAAGTATCGTTGTTTGCCATACCAGATATATGTATATATATTTTTTTCTGAGTACAGATCTTCGACATCATGTACTCAAATACCTAACACCATTTAATGTGGAAATTGTGTCCTCCAACAAATTGATTTAGATTAATATACCTGTAAGAAAAAAGAAGAAAATATTTTCTCAATATATCTTCAGAGAGTGCCGATTAAGTGTCATTTCTATATAAACAGTCCCGGTACACTATGTGTGCGGTAGTGTAAATTACTCCGAATCCGAACTGAAGTGCATTATGAACAATATAGTTAAAATAAAGATGACTCAGAAAATTCCAATCAATGCATTTTACCACACGCATTTTGAATATGAATTTTCAAGGAAAATAAAAAGATACAAATAATAACACTCAGACATTAGTCTGAATAAAATATCGCATAGACAAAATACCATAAACTGGCAGCCCGCTGGTTGATAAGGGAAAGGTCTCCAATAATCAGGTAAATGCAACACGAGTTGAGCATAGTTTTTTTTTTTTTTTTTTAATATACTATAAAAGACACCGGCCCAAAGGAAGTTCAAAGATAAGAAAACTAACGAAAGAATTCAAATTGAAGTAAAATAAAAAAAAAGAGTTTTTTTCAGACAATTTCTTATCATTTTCTCTAAACTACCTTCATTTTTTTTTTTTTTTTGGGAAAAAAATACAATTATCTTCAAAAATTTGTCTTTATTTTTTTTTAAAATTCCAAAAAAAAGGAAACAAAAATTTAATGATAAAAACTTATGGCTAAAAAGGTACGCATGACGACGCAAAAGCTTACAGAAAAGCTTTATTCTTTCTAAAAGAAAATAATCACAAATCGAAGATTTGAACGCATACTCATCGAAAACAAACATTTTCTTTTCGTAGATACATTTCAGGAATCTGTAAACAACAATGGCACGCGTACCAAAATGTGGGCGATAAACAACGAAAAATCATATCTTAAAAAAACTATTTCTCAAGATACACGATTTTAATTCTGAAAATCGAAAAACGAGTATGCGTGTAGCGATGTATAATTGAACTTTCTCCTACATTAATATGTCCTGCATAAAAGCTTCTTGTCCTTGTTTCCGAAATTTTAAAACAACAAGAACTACTAACTTTGGTGTTATTACATCTTCATTCATGTTTTCATGAAACTGGTTTTTTGGGTAATGTTTATACAACGAAGAACGGCACTCGAATGTCTTTTGTTATTATTTATCTTTCTTATATGTTTCGGGTATTAAAGAGTCCTAAAGAGTCCTTATAGAGTCCTAATTTCGACCATTTCAAAGGCTTATGTTTTGTTCGTTCAGTGTTAAATATGATAAAGATTCCTTAGCCGTTCAGTTGCATTATATTGCGTCGTTGCACAGCCACAGAAAAAAACTTAACGTATATATTTTTATATTAGTGGAGTTGTCTCTATTTGGGGCCGAAAATTAAAATACCATCTTTTTGGACGACGACAAAATCTTAACGTCAAATTTTCTTTATCATCAAACACATATCAACATCATCGTAATCACCCACCAAACCCAAAAATATATAGGAGAAGAATATGACTAGAAAATAACACACAGGCAAGAGGAGAGACGTCACTTAACGAATACGAATACAACAATAATAAGAAAAAAAAAAAACAACAAACATGACAGAAACAGAATAAGAAAAAATTGTGTGTTCGAAAAGAAAATCTCATTGCAGCCTCGCGTTTAGCGTTGCGCCGCACTTTAGTTCGGGTTTAGCAGTGCTGTGGTATTGACATCAAATTTTAGTTAAAATATATATAAAAAGATAATTTTTCATATAAAAGAAAATTCAAAAGGATTTTTCCAAAAATAAAAGAATTATTAGGCAAAAATAAAATGAATATATATAATTTTTGTTTGAAAGTGAAAAAAGTTCGTGAAAATTTAAGTTTTTAGGTTTTTTTTTAACTCAACTAGAATTTTCTTTTCTTTTTTTTTTTTTTGTTGTGGAAAAACGATACGCGAAAATATTATACATACATCTTGGGAAAAACACACCACCCACCCACCCTATTAAACCCGCGCGCTTATTCTGGAAAATGAGAAAAAAATTTTTTTTAAATTTTAATTAATAAAAATTTAAAATAGTTAATTTGTTAAAATTAAAAGAAAACTAAAAAAAAGCCAGTTTATACGTTATGTGATCCTTTTTCTCTGAATTTCTGGTTTTAGAAATGTGTGTGTGTGTTTTTTTGTTTTGTATAAAAATGGTAGTTTTTTAATGAATTAAATTCTTCTAAAAAGAAAGAAACAAAATAAAATTAATAAGAAATATACGAATTTATAATAATAGAATAGAATTTTTTACAACAAGGACACGGATTCACCAACAGAATATATAAAATTCTGTATAACACAACGTGTCACGGAGAAAAAAGAAAACAGCAATAACAAAAAATTACAGTGGATGAAAAAAAAAGCTGTGGGGCATACGCACAAGTACGGTACTGACTGTCTTTTGTCATTGAGTGAGAGTGGAGTGGAGTAAGCAAAACAGGAGGTTGTTCAAAGTGTGTTCTCTAACTAGTGTATATGGTACTGTGTAAAATAAAGGATACTGTGACTTTTTTTTTTTTTTTGATAAATATTCTTACATATTAAATGTCCGCATATATATATGATAATTTCATTTTTTTTCTCTCTGGCAGTGCTTGAGGTCGTCGCCTATTTCATATTATGTACCTTAACGTGCTTGTTTTATCATACAAAAAATAACACACAAAAAAAAGTCCCACATATATTATAATTCTTCTTGTGATCCTTTTTTTTGTTTTTTTTTTTTTGTTATTGTTACACGATTCATGTTTTTGCCATGCCAACTATTTTATTGTAAAATCCTGTAGTTTTGTTGTAATATCAAAAATTTCGCGAAGTGATGGTAATAAGTTTTCCTGATTTTCGAAACTGGAGAAAATAAATTAGTTTGAAAATTTTTCAAAATTCGTCGCGACTTAATATGAAACGCTTATTAAATGTAATGATTAAATAAAAATAAAAAAAAACAATAATAAATGTTTTTAAAGAACAATAAAAAAAGTGAATTAAGTGAAATTAATTGATATTAAAAATGATTGAATTTACTTGAGAGAAAGAAAAAAAATCGCTTTTCATTTCAGTTTTTTTAAGTTTAATAATAACGAAAAGAAAATTAAAAGAAAATTTTGAGAAGAAAATGAAATGTTTTTAGTGATTTAAGAAGAAAAAAAAAAAAAAAGGAACTCTTATAATGAATGAAAAAGTTAATTTGCAAATTCAAATGCAAAAGTACAGTGCAAATCTTAAAATATTTATCGTATGATAAATAAAGATAATTACAAAAAAAGAAAAAGGATATATATTTATCATCTCCTAGAAAATTAAAAAGGAATTTGTTTTCGTTTTTTTTTCTTTTTTTAGTGCACTAGTAGAACATACTTATTAAACACATACAAACACATTTTACCACAAATTATTTTCCTTTGATTTTCATCAAAAAAAAGAAAACCCAATTTTCTATATATATGAATTATATTTATTTTAATTTATCACTTTTATAACAACATGGAATTATTATCAAAATGTGGATTGTGGATTACGAACATTTCTTGTATTTATTGTAAGTTTTATTCGTTTTTTTTCTTCCTTATTTAGTAACTAGTTATAAGATATTTAGATGCATGAAGAAAAGAAATCTAACCTATTTTAAGGATTATTTTTGTAAAAGAATTTAACACAAAATATCCATACAGAAAAATTCTAAAGTTTCGAAAACTTAAGTTTTAGCTCTCACAATTAAAATTCCAGTTATCGCAACTAGCCAATAACTTCTAATTTTTCTGTGTATCAGAAACAACTTAATAAATGGATTATTTAACTAGGTATAGTGCCAACTATATTTTACTTTTCTTGATCAGGTATTGTTATGCCCTATGGTAGGTACTATCAGAGGGTATATTAGTTTTGTCACTAAGTGTGTAACGCATAGAAATAATTATCGCAGAAAAATTTCAAGGGTATGGTTGTGCAGGGAATCAAAAGTAATATCGATTTATGCATGTCCGTCCGTCCGTCCGTCTGTGGACAAGATAACTCAAAAACGCGTTTTCCGATTTTGTTGAAATTTAGAATGTAAGTTGGTTATGCATTAACTGCGTTTGATATTGCGTTTCAGCAAAATCGACCGAAGGGGAGGGAAGTTATTAAGCAAAAACCAGGATGACTAGAAAGTTTTGCCGTTTTTTTTATATGATTTTTCGGATTTAACTAGAAAATTTGCGAATCAATTTTGTTTAAATTAATTATATTGGTTAAATACGTAAATAGACGATACCATGTTAAATTTCAGCAAAATCGGTCCAAGGATAGTGGAGAAAGAAATAATCCTAGGAGAAAATAAGTCTGTCCATAAAGTTTTTTGATATACTTTAAAAACTAACATACTGCTTTAAATAAAATTTGCGGATTGGATTAACCTATTAGGGCCTAGGCGAATTAGAGGAAATTTTGAAAAGAGGAAACAAAGTTATGAAGAAAAAACCTTGAAATACTGTTAGATTTGACTGTTTTTCTGTCCCATTTCTACCATAGGGCATCAAAAAATCGGCTATAGGCCGATTTTAAGTTACTATATGTTTTTTAAATCAGTTTGAATTAAAAGAAAAATATCCAAATACTTGTGCCTAAATTTCTTAGAAACAAAATATTTATGTTAGTTTTAAATATCCTTAAAAATAAGTTCAATTGAAAATAGAATTAATAAAAGATGTGGAAGAATTATAAATATTTATAAATCTCTTTTAAACCTACATGAAAAATGTTTTAACAATCAGAAATATAAAATCTAGTAGAATCAAAAGCAGTGTAATTCCATTTTTCCAAAGAAATGAAACTAAAAACAACATTTTAATAAAGACTCTTAACTCTATTTATTTCATCATATAACGTTTGTTCCAAACTCCACTTTGCTCTCAAACTGTTCATTAAAAAGATACAAATTGATTCAATAGTTAGTCTTTTGCAAATTGATATTGAATTAATGGATATTAAAATGAGTTTTATTTATTCTTAACATTATATATTTCTATTGGAAAAAAATGTTTTCCTCAGACTGGATCGTTTTAAAAGGTCTCATTATCTCTATGCAAAATTACGGCCCCAATTATGGACAATCGTAAAAAGAAACTTTGTATTCGACTTTATCAAAATCTAACATTTTGGAAACGTTCTGGTTTTGATTCTACAATATTGAAATAATATGATGACGGGTTAATAAGTTTTCTTATTGAAATGATTTTTATTGTTTATCGAACTATAATCGAAAATTATTAAAAATGCTGCCTCAATTTTATCATATCTATTTATTTATGTAAAAGAAATTTAAAATCAACATCTAGACAATTTTTTAATACGATCTGATGGTAAATTTCAAGTGAAATTTATATAAAATAGACAACAAATTACAAACAGTAGCCATAGGTTTCCTGTATAGTTAACTATTTTTTTTTTTTCAATATAATCCTTTGATATATCCTATCGAAGTACAATTTGAAATCGTATATTTATATAATCAAACCATGTACTAGAATTGGACTAAATAAGTGTCTATAACTTTTCCAATTAAATCCGTAAAAACCACAAAACTTTCTGCAAATACTATTTTGTTGTTTGTTTTTGTTTATAACTACTCTTTTTCCTGTAGCGATTTTGTTGAAATACAATTCCAAACCGTGTTATAGTATGAAATTATCTATATTTTAAATTTCATTAAAGTCGGCGTTACTGTACTGGATTTTTATCATATCTAAAGTTTTTTTTTTTTTGTTAATTTTTCTTAATCATAATTATGTTTTATAGTCAAACAACTGATATTTAAAATATTGAATAAATCTCTTGAAGACAACATATCAACAAATCAACTTCCGTTAATTATTTTTCTTCTTTTTTTTTATCAGCTATTATTTTCCTTCACCGTAAAATAAGTATTTGATTATAGGAAAACGATAGTAATTAAAATGTACGTGAACTGAATGTGAACTGAATACTGTTCTTTTAGTTTTGCATAAACTGTTTTATCGTAAACTTAATAAAAGTGTAATAACAAGGGATTGGGACTGTATCTGAATATCGATTATAGAATACTTTAAAATGTATAATCTTTAACTATCGGGAGAATCGAATTTTACTAAAAAAGTTTCTGATTTGAGATTTGTTTTTCGGTCACTTAAATTAGAAAATTAAAATCGACAGAAACCTTCAACCTTTAAGAAAGTTCAACTAGGAGTACAAATTTAAACGTGGTGAAAATAATTTGTATGCCCTGTGGTAGGTACTACCAGAGGGTATATTAGTTTTGTCACGAAGTGTGTAACACATCAAAATAATCATCGTAGAAAGGTATCAAGGGTATGCATGTCCGTCCGTCCATTCGTCCGACAGCCCGGTCCTATACAAGATAACTCAAAAATTCATTATCCGATTTTAATGAAATTCAGAATATTAGTTGGTTATTCGTTAACTGGATTTGGTATTGCATTTCAGCAAAATCGACCAAGGGCGAGCGAAGTTATTAAGCAAAAACCACGGTGACCAGAAAGGTTTGTCGTTTTTTTATATAGTTTTTCGGATTTTTGTGAACCAATTTTGTTTAAATTAATTATGTTGGTTAATTACATAAATAGACGATACTATGTTAAATGTCAGTAAAATCTGTCCAAAAATAGTGGAGAAAGTAATAAATCTAGGAGAAAATAAGCCTGTTCATACATTTTTTTGATGTACTTTAAAAACTAATACAGCGATTTGAATAAAATTTGCAGATTAGATTTGTGCTATTAAGATCTAGGTTACCTGCTAATTAGAAAAAATTTTGAAAAGAAGTAACAAAGTTATGAACAGAAAACCTTCAAAGATTGTTAATTTTGACAATTTTTCTGTCCTATTTCTGCCATAGGGCATCAAAAAATCGTCTGTAGGCTGATATATTCAGCTACTATATGTTTGCTTTATAACTCCGTTTCTCCTCGGCGAATTTTTGCTAAAATTCAATACCAAACTGGGTTTAGGAATAACAAATGCACATTGTAAGTTTCATTAAAATCGAACAAAACGTTTTTCAGCAATCTTATACAAGGGCGGACGAACGGTCATTCAAAAAATCGATGAAACTTTTGATTCTCTACATATCTATAACATTGCAAACCATTCTCTAGTGATTTCGATGCTACACAAATGTACTGACAAAATTAATATACCATCTTGTAGTAAAAAAAGGATGTGATCTCAAATCCTTTCTTGTTGAAAGCCCCAACTGACAAAACTCTCTTTATCTAAAAATATTTACGCTAAACTACCCTCTTTTATCGAAGAAATTAAATTATTCTTTTATAAAATATAATTTTCTTAACAAATGAAAATGATGAAACTTTAAAATTGTAGTGCCACAATCTTCAAGGATTCTTCGAGTTGACTTCTAGCACCTGTTATTCGATTTACATTGCGTTTATGTTATGAGTCAGCCCTTTATTTCCTATCGCTAGTTTCATTTGTTTCATCAAAAGGAATCGCAAAATACTATACATGATGAGACGTTTCTTTTTCTTCTTATAACTAATATAAAAAGAAGTACTCGTTAAAAGGGCACCCTAGTCTTTAAGAGCATATGTATATGCTCATTAATGCATGTGCGATGATGATGGCAATACACCTGCTGTTGGCTGTTTTAATACCCATGTCTTCATTTTTTTTTCTTCTTCTTCTACTACTTCTTGATTATATGTAAGTTTCTTCTTTTTTTTTGTGGTTGTTGTTACCTTATTTTTGCTTTCGCGCGCGAGATATGTTTTGATAACCGGTTGTATTGAAAAAAAACAAAGTTTCTTTATTCAATACAATTATTTATTATCTTTAAATTAAGTCTTTAACACTTAGTTTCCAAAAACATACTGACTTTATTTTATATTTTAAATAGAATTACATTTTTTAGATTTTTTTATAAATTTTGCTGACATAGAATATGTCTGGAAAATTTCCTGTTTTTTGGCTGAAATATGATTTTAATAAATTTTTAAAAGAAAACTAATTTATTTTATTATTGGAAAATGTTACGTTAAAATAAATGGAATTTGATTACATTAATATTCCTAGAATTTAAAAGACAAAAATTAACATTAAATGAAATGTGCTGATTATAGGTAAAGCAAATAGCCAATATAATATGTGTTGGATAATACTGTTGCCTAGGGATTATCCATAACTCCTCCCCCCTTGGAATGAAGTGTCGGCCAGAAAAGTTGACTTATTGAATTATTTTCTGCAGCAAGATTTGTAATACTGGGTCTTGTTTCCCTTATAACGATGTTACCAGTTAGCCGCCTTTTCCTTAGTTGCTTGATGATGTAGAGCATTAATGCGGTGTTCAGGAAAACTATAAGTCCATAGGTGAGATATCCTTTGTATGTTGTTTTAATTTCCAGGAGTTCGATGGCTTTCCGATTCTTGAGATGGTGAATTTTTAGTTTTTCCAAGCTCAAATTTTCAATCGTTGAAGAAGAATTTATTTTCACGAACATTGATGGATATATTAGGACATCTTCCCAATAAATGCTAGTTTTGCTTGAGTAAATAATGTCATTAATCTCGATGTTGCAGTTGTCGAAATGAATTAATCCGGTTCCATTGATCTCGTTTTGTACGATACCGCATGTTGATTTTAAGGCTACATTAGGGATGTTGATGAATAAAATGTAGTTTGGTTCAGGTTGATATATCGTAATGATCTCTGTTCCTTCCATTAGGTTGCAATTTGCTGGCTCGTTCCTGATGATATTTGCTATGCAAGTGGGTTCATTTACCTTTTCATTATACGTATTTTGTTTGCAATAATATGTTCCTTCTATTATTGGGCAAATTTCATTAAAATATAGAATGTCAAGTTCATTCAGGATAATGTAAGGTTTTGTGATTATTGTGAAGGTTTTATTAATAGGAAGAGGTATTAAGTGGAAAAAGGAATATTTTTTGTTTGATATTACGGGAATTTGTATATTGAATATAATATTAGAATTATTATAATATGCTTGCAAACCAAGAAATTCATAAATTTGCTCATCTGACTTTACGTTAATTGTTTGATTTTGGAAAAAGTAATAAATTTCATTTAATTCGTTAGGACTTAAAATTTGCTTAGAGATTATACTTAATCGAGCGAGCATAATTGCTTCAATAATATTTGTGAGGTGATTATTAAGTAGGTCAATGTTGAGATTGATTTGATTTATTTGTTGAATATACGTAAAGAATTCTTCTTCTGTTCTAATTTTATTATTAACTCTTTCGCGATAACGATTTAAATTTATTTCAATGGTTTCTTGCTGTTTATTGATATGATCTGTTATATTATTAAATCGTTCTGCCATTACGTTATTAATCTCAGTTTGTTTATCGACTTCACCCTTAATAATGTTTTGATTCGATTGAATTAACTCTATTTCCTCGTTTAATTTTAAAGCGTCGTTAGCATCCATGTTACCAGTTATTGCTTTTATAACTGATCCTAATCCGTCGATTAAACCTCTTTTAGTTTTGAATTTTGGTAAAAGTGTATGAAGTTTTTGATCCAGTTCTTTATATTTAATTTTTGTTATATCAATGATGTCTTTGAATTTAGTGTTGTTGCTTATTAAGTCTATGGAAAGCCCTATTTTGTTCATATTTTCCACATACTTGTCAAGTTTAACTATATGAATTAGTCGTTTGTAAGTCTGTATTGTCCTTGCTGGTCCTAGTTTCATTGGTAGTAGTCCGTGATTATTGTTGAGATCGTGTATCTCCATTTTCTGTCCGTATGTCGTTAGTAACCTGTAATTTACGTTTTCTTTTAATTCTTGATTTGTGCAATTTTTTATTGTCTTTGGTAATAACTACAACTTTATTATTCTTTTTAACCTTATGTTTGCCAAATCTAGGTGTTAATTTATTACGCCTACATTCTTTTCTGTATATAGTTTCATTTTCTTTAAACTCAATTGGAGTTTCTCTACTTTGGTTTAACTTATCTAAATTCCTATTGCTTTTTTCCTGAATTTTGTTTTGTATTAAAGGAAATAATTCAGCTTGAAATTCGTTTAATTTCTTCAAGTATTCATGTTGGTCATTGAAATTTATGCTGTTAATAAATTTGTAAGTTCTACCATAAAAGAGTTCATATGGTGTTAGATTGGTAGTGGAATGTATCGCATTGTTATACGTGATCAGAGTCTCATTTAAGATATCATCATGATCTTTTTCCTTTTGCTTGTCGAAAATTATTCTATATATTTCGGTTAAAGTGGAATGTAACCGTTCTACGGGAGAATTACTACTAGTTTGTTGAAACGAAGTGATATGAAAATCGATATTGTATTGTTTGCAAAAATCTTTAAAGATATTGGCAGTAAATTCTGTTCCTTGATCAGAAATTAATTTCTTAGGAATGCCGTGCAGGCTTATGAAATGTTTTATTGATTTGATTATGTTTAAACTATTGCGACAAGGTAAACTATATGCTGCTGCAAACTTTGAAAATTTATCAATAATAGTTAATATTGATTTACCGTGAATGGTATAAATATCTATATGGATTATATCCAAAGGTATTAAAGGAATTTGAGGTTTTTCGAACTGTACTTTAGGTGGATTTCTATCATATTTTAATAATTGACATTTTTCGCAATTATTAATAGTTTGAGTTATCTTTGTTCTCATGAAAGGAAAATAACATTCTCGTTTTAAATGTGATAGCGTTTCGTTAATTCCTCTATGATTATTTTTTTCATGGTAATCATTTATTATTTTATCTTGTTCGTCATTCTCAGTAATATCTGTTAATATTTCCATGCAGCGAATTAGTTTGAATGTTTTACTTTTAGAAAAGAATTTTGTATAAACTGATTGAATTAACTTAAACGTTTGGTCGTCTGTAAATATTGCTGTCATTTTATTTGGTGGCAGATATTCTTTGAAAATATTTGTTATATTTTGTTCCGTATAGTCTGTCATTCGAATAGTACGTCTTTGTTTGTTCTTGAATATAATATTAGTAGTTACTGGTGGTGGTATATTTGATTTTTGAAAAATAATTTGTAAATTAAATTCATTTAAGGGTCGTTCTGAGATAGGGATGTGATCATTGAGATTTTCTGTGGCAGAATGTATTGTGGAAGTAGAATTATTGTTAAAGGTTGATTCGTTAGCGTTTAGCTCAATTTTGTTGAAATTGTTTTCTACAATTGGTCTTATACGACTTAATGCATCTGCATTAGAATTTTGTGTACCCTTTTTGAAAGCTATTTCGTAATCGAATTCTTCAAGTTTAAGTCTCCAACGGACTAATTTAGAATTCGGGTCCTTTAAACTCATCAACCATAGAAGTGGTTTATGGTCTGTCACAATTTTGAATTTGTGACCAAATAGATATGGGCGAAAGTATTTCGTAGCCCAAACTATAGCCAATAATTCCTTTTCAATTGTGGAATAGTTAATTTCAGAACTAGTTAAAGTTCTACTGGCATAACATATAGGCTTGTCACTGCCTATAAGACCTTGGGATAACACTGCACCTATAGCATAATTGCTTGCGTCAGTGGTTAATACGAATGGTTTGGAAAAATCAGGGTATTGAAGAATTGGGTCATTCATTAAAATGTCTTTACACATTTCGAAAGTTTTAGTGTACCTTTCGTTTAATTGGATTACTTTACCTTTCTTTAAACACTCTGTTAAAGGTTTGGTTAATTTCGCGAAGTCTTGGATAAACTTGCGGTAGTATCCTAATAATCCTAAAAATGATTTTATTTCCTTTTGCGTACGGGGTA
Organism: Xylophagus ater; assembly: GCA_963422695.1. NCBI lineage: Eukaryota > Metazoa > Arthropoda > Insecta > Diptera > Xylophagidae > Xylophagus > Xylophagus ater. The sequence goes on from OY730478.1 coordinate 42,103,617, forward strand.
TTGGAAAATCTCGAATTGCTTTTATTTTATCTGGGTTTGGTTTAACACCATGATCACTGACTATGTGTCCTAAGAAAGCTATTTCTCTGTGAAGAAATTCAGATTTATCAAGTTGAACTTTAAGATTTGCTTCGCGCAATTTAGAGAATACTTTCTTTAGATTTTCTGCATGTTCTTGCAAGGAGGTTGAAAACACTATAATGTCGTCTAAATATACTAAACAAATTTTACCTTGAATATCTTTTAAAACATTGTCCATGACTCTTTGGAATGTAGAGGGTGCGTTTTTTAAACCAAAAGGCATTCTGAGATATTCATAATGTCCACTTTCAACTGTAAACGCTGTTTTTTCAGTATCGCGAGAATTCAATTCAATCTGATGGAAACCGCTAGCCAAATCAAGAGTAGTGAAATACATACACTTTCCTAATTTGTCCAATATATCATTTATATTGGGTAGTGGATATCTATCGCTAACAGTCTTTTCGTTAAGTTTTCGATAGTCTATAACAAGTCGCCATTTTTGTTTGCCGCTGGCATCTTTCTTTTTTGGTACTATCCAAATAGGAGAGCTCCACGGTGAATAACTGGGTCTTATTATATCTTGGTCCAACATTTGTTTGATTTGAGTTTGAACTTCACTTTTATGAACGTGTGGGTATCTGTACGATTTAGTGTATATAGGAATATCATCGATTGTTTTAATGGAATGCTTTATTTGATTTGTAAAAGTAAGGTCTTGACCTTCTTTGAAAAATATATCTTCAAATTCTTTGCATGTTTTAAAAATGCTTTTCTTTTCTTCTTCATTAAGATGAGATGTGCGTATTAGGTTGGATATATCATTTGGAGCTAATATATCGAAATTATCGTTATTATAAAAGATATTGAAATTGTTTAATTCACAAAAATCTGTATTAGTGAATTGATCAACTTTTAAGGGTTGTTCAAGGAATAAACTTTCATCAGAATTGGATTTATTCAATATTTCCACTGTACTATACCAATTTCTTGCGTGATAAATTCCTTCAGATAGAGAAAGGTTTGGTTTTATCTGTATTGCTTTTATATAAATATCTCCATTTTTGACATCTACTGGTAGGTTAACAGTTAATTTTGAATTAGGAGGAATAATATATTTATTAGACATGAAATTTGGTTTAAACTGAAGAGGTATGAGCGAGTTTTTTGTTATTAACATATTATTTTCTAGATCGACTTTTGCACCTAATGATGTTAATGTATCCAGTCCTAGTAAACCATCAAAATAACCATGAAATCGAAATGTTAAGAATCTCATTTCTCCAGGTTGATTAAACTCTACGAAGTTTGGTAAGAGTATCTGTTTATCTACCGTATGGTTATTTAATATTGTATTAATGATTGTTGGTTTAATAGTAGTGAGGTCTTCAGAATGAGTAAATTCTGGATTAATAAATGAAGATGATGCTCCAGTGTCTATTAAAAATTTTAATGGTCGGCCAAATGGAGAAGATACTTGAATATAAGGGAGAACGAAACCATGTTTATTAACATCTAAGTACCCGATTTGTTCGTCAAGGCATTTATATGAAAATTTACATCCTCTACTTCAAATTGGTTTGATTGGTCAACGTTACTATTTTCTGTTTCATAATTGTAATACTGATCAAGTTGTTGGTGATGATTATTAATTCTATCATCTAATTCAACTGATTCATAATTACAATTTTTTTCAACATGCTCATAATTATAATTTGATAAACCTTCGTTTAAATTTTCGTCACTGTTACTATTTGGATTTTGTTCGGAAATATTATGCAATTCTCTACTCATAAAATTTGGTGGACCGTTTGGTCTAAAATAGTTGTTTTGCATTGGTCTAGGTGGTTGATTACGAGGAATCTGTCTTGTATTTCCTGAAGAAGTGTCCATTGGTTGTGGTGGTGGTAATCTCATTGGTTGGGGTTGAGTAAATGGTTGTTGAAATGAATTACGTTGTTGATTGAAGGGAAAATTGTTGGGTCTATTATAATTATTGCTAGGTCTATTATTGTAATTATTGTTTGGTCTATTATTATATTGTTGATTAAAAGGAATGTTGTTGGGTCTTTCAAATCTATTGAATGGTAAGAATGTTTGTTGAGGTCGAATTAGTTGGCGAGGTATGAAATTGGGATTTGAAACTTTTTGAGTTGGTACATTTCTATTGATTGGTTGGTTATAAGATTTCATATAGAAAACATTTTGTTCTTTTATACAAAACGAGAATGCTTCTGCCAATGTTTCCGGTTTCATAGCTCTGATAGTAGAACCTAATGGTTCTCTTAAACCTGTTAAAAAGACATTGAGACACATTTCCGAATATAAGTCTCTTTTCGCTTTTATAACATTATTATCAGACTCATGAATTTGTAAGTGATTATTGGCAGTAGACAAAACTTCTATTATTTCACTATAGAATTGTTCGACCGTTTTATTATTTTGTTTTGCATTATGCAAATCTCTAATGAGGGATGTTTCACTACGTTTGTCCGAATAATGTAGAATTAAATTATTTTTTATTTCCAACCACTCGAGTGGAGTACCGTACATATTTAATACCTCGTTTGCAGGCCCTTCTATTTTATTTCTAATAGCCCGTAATAATATTCTACCATATGCTGTACCGTCAACATCTGATATGAATGTTAAAATTTCTTCAACGTTATTTATGAAATCGTATAATAATCGAATGTTACCACTAAATTTTGGTAAATCTTTAATCGCGTCCGGAACTCTAAGATTATTAAATGCATTGGCCATTGCTTGAACGTTTGCATTATTTTCGTTGGCCATGATTGGTATTTCGATATTTGAACTTGAGTTAATAACGTTAGAACTTGTTGGCAAATCTATCGAATCGATCTCACTTAAACTGTTTAAACTCTCGGCACAAATTTCTTCCGATACACAAATATCACGGTTTAGAAAACTATATAAACTCCAAACACTATATGGCTTATTTCTTGGTTTCTTAACACTTTTACTTTTAAAGAGATTTGACATAAAGGTTTTTAATTTATTTTCTATATAGGTATATAAAATATAATTTAATATTTAATTAATTTGATTTCACTTCAATTTAATTTTAATTTGATAAAAATATTTTAATTTTAATTTGGTAAAAGTATTTTAATTTTTAATTTGATAAAAAAAAATATTTTCGTTCTTTATTTGATAAAATATAATTTGATTTTAATTTGATATAATTTTATAAAAATTTATTTTCTTATATGTAAAAAATAATAAGGACTAAAATAAATGGAAAGAAGGAATGAATAAACTCGACTTACATAGAAAGGAGAATGATTATTGCCTTCATTTCTTTTGGTTGCAGGTCCTTTGAACTGAAGAGTTGAAACTCAGCAAGATGAATTTCCCACGAAGTCCGTCGATAAACCGTCGTTGGCTAGTATGGTAATTTCTTCTTGTGTTCACTGTTTTTGAGTCACTATTATCGATATACTTTCGATATTGTAAAAATTTTTTTTTTCGATAAACCGTCGTTTCAAATTTTTACACAACACAAAAACTTGGATAGACTTATGCTATCCTACCGACTGCGCCAGATATGTTTTGATAACCGGTTGTATTGAAAAAAAACAAAGTTTCTTTATTCAATACAATTATTTATTATCTTTAAATTAAGTCTTTAACACTTAGTTTCCAAAAACATACTGACTTTATTTTATATTTTAAATAGAATTACATTTTTTAGATTTTTTTATAAATTTTGCTGACATAGAATATGTCTGGAAAATTTCCTGTTTTTTGGCTGAAATATGATTTTAATAAATTTTTAAAAGAAAACTAATTTATTTTATTATTGGAAAATGTTACGTTAAAATAAATGGAATTTGATTACATTAATATTCCTAGAATTTAAAAGACAAAAATTAACATTAAATGAAATGTGCTGATTATAGGTAAAGCAAATAGCCAATATAATATGTGTTGGATAATACTGTTGCCTAGGGATTATCCATAACTCGCGCGTCTACGTTTGTTCTTGTTTCAGTTCATTGCCTGAATGTGGATACTGAATAAATACAGAAAAAAAAAAACACAACCGGCATTATGACCATCCCCAAACGGTGTATGCTTTAAAACCAACATAATATAAGCCTACTGTGTTAACAAAAAAAAAAAAAAAAAAAATGTTTAAAAAGAGGTCTCCTATATACTACTTTTTCATTATACGCGAGTTTTATTCTTTCGGAAGATCGGTTATATGGAACTCAGTAAAAATCGACTTTCTCAACAAAAAAAAAAGAATATTTTTTTTGGCTTTCTTATACATTTTAGACTAGATTTAGAGTTTTTTTTTTCTTATTCTTAAAAAAAAAAACCTCATTTGGGAATATTTTTTTTGGAGCAGGTTTTTTCTTATTCATTTGCTTACAACTAGCTTTTTTTTTCTCTTTTAACGACAATAAAATATACCGGAGTACTATTATTATAGTCAAATCGAAATTCTAATCTTTGAAAATCATTTTTTTTTCTTTCTGTGGATTCTTCTATATCGAAAAGCAAGGCTTGGGAACTTGGTCCGAATTAAGATAATATACATATATATATATAGAGAAATGAAAAGATGAATAAAAGAAGATTATTGTTGTTGGAAGACATGCTGCTGCAGGCTAAATAAGATATTAATTTTTTTTTTCTTTTTATAACATATATTTTTATAATAAGGTGTTGGAGATTTTATATACATATAAACACACATTTGTTGGAATAATCATAAAAACCTGATAGCTTATAGTATTAATATTTTATGATACAATCCAATCCAACTAGATCAACTTTGGATCTGGAAACAAGATAGAATAATTGGATTTTTTTTTTTGTAAATATTTTCATTCAACATTATTAAATTGATTTCATTTAGGAAATGGTCAATTTCAAAATTTTCAATGTATTATTTTATGAAATGAATTTTTAATATTTAGAAATCTTCGAGAAAAATGTTAGCTGGATAAGAGAATATATGGGCAAGTTTGTAGTGCACAACATGTTGGTAATCCATCAATAAAATATTTAAAAAAAACCCTTGTTATAACACTGGAAATAAGAAAATATTACTGCCTATGATTTTTGACCAAAATTTGCAAAATTTGTTGCAACTAAAGAAAAGCCAATCTATGCTGACTGAAGGAAGAAACTCCTATAAGATTTCAAATATCAATAAGACCAAATTTCGTAGTGTAGAACAGCTAGCAGCTACTTTAGTGGGTTCACAAGACAACCTGAAAATGCCAGAATTTACATCAAATGGAATTTTTTTAAATGAATAAAATTTTTAACCGAAATTGTGTAAATGAATACCATAAATTGGGGTAAAATCATATTCGAAATGTATAAAATTTTTTGGGATGGAGAGAGTACTTAGTTAACACCAGAATCAAAGAAAAAACATATTATTTTTATAGCAAAAAAAATAAATGTTAAAATCAAAGAAATATGATTTTGTAACATATTTTTTAAAAAAAACCTCAAATTTTGGATATCTGAATTTTATTCGGCTTCCAATCTGATAATTGGTGCGCTACAAAGTGCTCACAGAATTTTACGAAATTAATTTGTTTTTCAACTAGAAGATGAAATTGGTACTAAAATTGGTACATACCTTTGTCATAGTTTATTCTTTACAAAATGACTGTATTACGAGTGGCTATAGAGCCTTGAGTAATGAAATCTATTATTTTAAAAACATAGCATTAGCAGAACACAACCTAGTGCAATATATCTTAAAAAATACATGAAATCATGTAAAGAAGAGCAAAAAAAAAGAAAAATAGCGAATATTTTTGAAGGTGCTAGTAAAAAGTCAGTCATACGATTTTTCATTTTAAAAATTAATTTGTTTGACATTTCATAAAAATTTCGAAGTAAATTGACTTCCGCAGTGCGCCAATCCCTTACAAAAAAAAAAAAGTTCTTTTTTATATTTTGAATACCCTATAGGTAGTCTTTTCCTATGGTTTTCTATTTTCTAAGAAGTAAATAGCATCAAGTATAAAGATGAAAAAGAATTTCTGTACAAAAAGGACGCATATGTAAAGGACGTATAGTTGGGAGAGATTGGTGGCAAAAGGAACTGCGTGTTTGGGTTATGTTTACCTATTTTTTCCCACTGTCATCATGAAACCTCGTTTCATATACATTACAAGCTGCTTTTTTTTCCCATATTTTTGCTACGTAAATATAAATATTTGCACGACTACATGAGCATGTCATTTTGGCAAAATTGAAATTTGATGTTACATATATATATATTCTCTTTATATATTAGCCGTGCTTTTTTCATATATGACAAATATTTTTGGCCCTAAAGATATGCGGCCTAGCGGAACTCAAATTACATGCTTTACTTACACCCTTGGGCGATATTTTTTGATGTTTATATATGAAACATTTTTTCATCACAAATTTATATATATATATATATATTCCTTTGCTTTTTAAAATTATTAATTTTTGGAAATAGAATACTATACAAAAAAAACAATTATAAAATTTTGTAAACTTATAAAATCGTCCAAGTTATGATTTCATTAATTGAAAACTATGGCAACAAATTAAAATTAATAAAATAAAAAGAAAATTTTTTTGATCAAACTAAAAATAAATAACATACCAACTGCAACGGTTTCTAAAAACAGAGATTTTATAAGTTTCTATTTTAAAAGTAACAAAAAACATGGCCCCAAACAGTTTAGTAATGCTATTTTTGTGAGTTTTTATGGGATTTGAGTGCATGTACATTTGACATATAGAATCTAGAGACCCTTTTTGGTACAACCAAAAAAAAACACGCACTGAAAACTAAAATCGGCATAAGTAGAGATGAGAATTATCGCCTCGCCAACCAAAAAAAGAAGAAACATACACTGAGAAAAAAATATGATAAATTATTTTCAATGCAACTATTTTATGGTCATTGAAAGTAAATTTGGTTTTTCCTAATAATAGCTCAATGCTAAGTTATTTTATCTATAGATTTATTGGAATGTTTGTTATTTAGAAACCAAGTATCGAATGTTCGAACACCAGCGGGGGCTTACTTAATTCGTCAGTTTTTCGGTCTGTCCAAACAAAGGTATAACATTATTTCTGCAATTATATATTTAAATGGAATTTTTGAATAAAAGGAGTAAACACTGTAAATTCGATGTTTGCAGCGAAAAACTAATGCATAGTACGTGTAAAGAATATTGATTTTCTTTGCTGTTCAAACATGTTTGTTACGAATATGATTCTATGAATATATTCCCATCATTTATGTTTATAACAATCATATTTTGTGTCTTACTGTATACTTTTTCTTAAAATTTTTAACAATGTTAAAATTCTTTTAACGAATACTAATCAAAAACATATTAAGGAATGAATAAAATGCTATAAAAATTTATATCTACTTAACTATCGTGTTAGTATTCTATACCATAGGATATTAAGATTATACGAAAAAAGATCATCTCTCTATCGTCGTGTGGTCCAGATGCTGGCTCAAGGCATTCAAGCTGACGGAAATATGTTCATCTTCCTCCTACTGAGAATATATGTATATCTGAACTAAAAATGTTTATACCATAAGAGCATTTGTCGTTCAATAACATTATTCCAAAACAAAAGATATTTACTTACAAATAGTATGACATTTCGCGTAAATGTCATAAAAAAAGAATCTTTAACGGAAATATATTAGTTGGAATATAATTAATTATCGCAATTCATATCATTTATTCAAGGTTTTATAATATAGCCTGCACACCAAACAGAATGGGTCGAATTTTTTCATTTCTATAAGTATTTGAATATTTACTTACATACTCATTAAATAGGGATAACTTTTGGGTATAAAAAAAGTAAATGGAAAATACGAGTATATGCCTAAAAAAAACTTAATTTCAAATTTGCATATAGCACAACACGAAGTCCTTGTCGTACTATAAAAAAGTTCAATTTCAGTCAGAAAGAAATAGTTAAAGAGTGTCATTTTTTTTGTTTAGTTTTTCGGATTTAATTCAAAAACTAATTGACTGATTTGAATAAAATATTCTGTATAGATTTTCGTTATCAGAGACCAGGTTATCTCCAAATCCTATGAAGAGGTAACAAAGTTATCCAAAAAAAAAAAACATTTAAATACTTTTAGTTTTGGTTTCTTTTTTATTCCCTCAGATTTAATTTATAGGACAATAAATTTGTTAACAACGAGCCTCATTCTATAGGGTACCAACGGGTAAATGTTATGCAAATAAGCATTTAGTATCTAAACAGAGTAAAGACTCCTTTAGTATATATTACGTTATTCAAAATTGTTTCCTGTTAAAGAAAAAAAAAAAAAAAAACAGAAATACCCAAATTATTCAAAAATCCACTTGAGAAGGATTTAAAAGATTATCCAATTAGGTTGGTTGTATGGTTTATATCTTCTTTTTTTCAAGTATGTATAAACTTGTTTCCTTTCAAACATGATTTTATATAAGAAAATTTCTTTAAATTCCTTTATTTGTTGTTATTTAAAATAAATATGTCACAAATTTCAAAGAAATCAGTTTCTTTTTTCTTATTTGTAAACACCTTCAAAAGTTTTTAAACTGAAGCAAAGATTTAAATTGAAAAAGAACCTACTTGACTTCATAGTGAAATCATTAAACTAATTTTCCATAATATATATTGCATTAAAAACATACATAATTTATCTGAAATAATGATGCATTTATGAGAAAACTCATTTCTTTCCATCGGAAAATTAATAATTTTTATCGATACCTGATCTAATAGAAGCCCCAGTTCAACTAAGCGAATAGTTAGTTAGTATTGGTTTTTTTTTCAAAATTAATAAAATTATATGGAAATTAAAAAAAAAAAAAAAACAAATCAGAATTTGTAGATTCACAACCATAACATATGATGAACAGGTTAAAAACTTGCTTTGTGAATTAATTTTCATAATAATCTCAGGCATATAGAATAATTTAATAACAAGACATAAATAGTGTCACAATGCCCACATATGGATTACTTTTCGAGGCTAAAATCGTTTTTATTCTCCTTTAATATTGAATATACATTTCTGTTTACATATATGTTAAGTTGGCAAGTTTAAAAAAAAAATGAAATATTCGTGGGATTGTGGTTTTCCATATTCGATAGAAATGACCAATCATATATATATATATATATTTATATATATTGAAAAGTTCCCACTCTTCAAACTAACTTATATCAATACCACAAAAGAGAAAAGTTCAGATTTTTCGAAATGTTCATGAGAATAGGTTAAAAAATTATGATTAAAAAAGATATATACGAGAGTATATTGAAGATATACAAAAGTTATGGATATAGATTTCCTTCTCGTATTACTGAAATCAGTTCAACCGTATGTTGTGGAAGCTTTTGTTCATCATCAAAGCAAGTTTCCATCACGACATGCAAGACTTACATTACCATCTGTACATATCCTTGATTATGGTCTAATTATTAAAAATGTATATGGAAAAAAAAAAACAATTATCTTTTTATATACGTCACACATTTTCCTTAATGTGATTAAATTCTATTATAGAAAACTTTTAATAAACCAGTTGGTTGTGAAATATTATGGCTTTCTCTTGAAATAGTATAATTTTTATAAAAATTGCATAAAATGCAAAATTAATTTCAATGTGCCTCGGTCTCTCCTACTGCCATATCTAATTCTTTCTGATTTTCTCTTTTTTTGTCAAACGATACCATAAGTTGCGCTCGGATTTAATTTCTAATGCCAAAGTATTGTCAACTAATAAAATATATCATTAATTGTGGGCGTCTTTTTCAAAAAAAAAAAAACCAAAAAAAATTGTATCTAATCTTTTATAGTCTATTATATACAGTGGAGTGGTGTTTTACGCCTTGTATTGCATTGTATTGTTTATGGAAGGGCCTGCACAGTTACAGACCTTTGCACGTAAACCTTACTGGCCCAATGACAATACCATAGTCAGATTAGCTCATTTATTTCACTCATTTCTTAGAGTGCACGCGCACATTGTGACAAGTCTCGTTCTGGAAAAGACCAGCCATTCATACAGACTACTAACTTATTTTCCTCCAGGTGGGATCCACATGGAGTCTCGACCATCCCTATTCTCCACATATGTTTGTTCTAGGAAACATATCCAGTCACGATGCCCACAATGGTCCTAAGAGTTTTGCACTCGAAATACAGCATAATTTGAAGCGTCTCGACTTATGTTAGTTATAGTGGTGGCTGTTAGGCCTCATATAGATCCCATTGCGTCCATAGCGATACCACATAGTATATTGACCTACGAATATTCCCATAGTTTACGAAGTGTGTTCGAATCGAGGACACTGGTTTGTGTTAGGCTGAAAAGCTTCCGTTTTCATTGCGAATTGTAGAATCTTTCTTAAATTGAATCCAAAGGCCTCCTCTGGATCTTGGAGAAAAGGTTGGCCCAGAATTTTCAACCGTGCAATGAACAATTGTAGAGATTTGGATCCTAAGTGCATACATCCCAAAAGGGCAGTGGTCCTTTGTAGATCTCTACCAGTTCACTATACTGCGTACACGTTAGCGTTAGCGCTAGTAGTGAATCAATTTTTCTCTTATCGTGGGATTTCCACATAATTTTTGGTAATCTTGCAAGAGGGGATTTTATTCCATTTTCTCACTACACTGTCCTCGGACCCAACACAGCTGTACACTTCTGGTACACAGCGTCTAGATCACTGGAAGCAGTTAAATACTGTCATCTCGACTTACAAGATATCTATCTACAGGATATTAGAATTACGAAATTTTATTTTTTGTTTTTACTAATTTTTCGGACCGCGTGCTTCTCAGGCTTAAAATACATATCACCAATTCTAATTGCTATATAGAAATACGATAGTTTCGAGAGTTTGAAGAAATGTTTACCTTGGGAATAATTAAATCCTGGGACACCACTGTACATATATTTTTTTATACTGATTTTGTGAATTTTTGTTACATACATACATACTACCTTTTCTGTATGAATTTTATTAAAGAACATAAAAAAAGATTTGAAATTAAAATTCGAATTCAAAAGGAACAAGCGCAGAAAATGTTAATATGAACGTAATCAAGCCAAACTAATATATAAAGATACAGAAGAAGCTCGTAACTGCAATAAAGTAATCAATTCAAACTCAGTAATTAACTGAAGTCATTTCCTGCCTCAATCGAGGCCTGGCTAGTTTGTTGGCTTCATCGTCTTCAAACCAGTTTATTATATGCCAATGTATGTTTGACTAGATTATCTTGTCTGGAGCCTGCTAGAAAACAGAAAAGATGAAAAAAAAAAAAACAGAAAAAACCAAATGTATAATCGAATATTCGTTCACCTGCAGTCGATTATGCTAAGCAAGTGTAACATACCATACATATGAGGATTTTTGTACGTGTACAGTTGAATATAATTTACTTTGAAAACTGTTAAAAATTTGAGCAAAAAAAATTACAAATCTTTATTGAACCAAATAATATCTTATTAAAGTTCACAATTCCAATCTTCTCTTGATTCCAGATCGAAATGTATTTCTAATAGAAATATCTTATATACGAGGACGGTATGATAAGTCCGAAACAAAGAATAATTTTTCGGCAAAAACCGTATTTTACTTACTTTATATTAGAACATAATCTTCTTTTAGCTCGATACATTTAGTTAAATGCATTTCCAACTTTTTTATCTCTTCCGGATAATACAATTTGTCTAACTTCCTCGAACTAGTCATTTATATCGTCGATGACTTCCGAATTCGATGTAAATCTCGGGGCTCGGGGGCCATTTCTTCAGGTTTGAAAACAGGTAGGAGTCACACGTAGATTAATCTGGAGAATACGACACATAGTTAAGTAATTCGCAGCGTAATTCATGCAATTTTGCCATTGCTTTGAAGATGTCGTATGATTACGTTTTTAATCGATTTTGAGCAAGCACGGATGGCTTTTTAATCTATAAATTTGTATGTAAAATGTTCAAAATATATTCATATACGATGGCCACAATATTAGCTATCTAATGTGCATCCATTTTTCAATCTCCTAACACGATATCATGGAGTTCTTCGACAATCTCTTCAGCGGCCATCTCATTTGGCCGATTTACGTTGACTTCTTTATCAAAAACGCTTGTATGATTGCATTTAACTTTATTAAATCAATATCTTATGGTTGTGATCATATGATGGTCGCCATAGACATTGCATAATTTTTCTTCGATAGGAATCTAATTACTTATACTGAACTTTTTCCATATTTTAAAAAGTAAAAATTGTTCACTTTAAACGCTTGTCAAAAATTAACTAACTGACAAATCAGTCTGAAAATTTGATTGTGGAGTGGAGTACTGAAAGATAGTAACATATTTGTTAAATGAGATTTGCGATGGTGGAGCTCTGTCTTATCTATTTGCCCATTTCAATTTACTAACTGAGTTCCAAAAAAGAAGCTTGATCCTATTTTTTACCAAATGTCATCCCGAAAACTTCTACAAAAGTACATAATTTTAAAATCTAGTACTGAGAATCATGTTGTCACATCACGTCGAAAAGTGACGTGACTGCCTATCTATAATTCTATTTTACCCTATGATTACGTTTATAACCGCGTATCCTGTATCATTCTGATTATTATTGTTTCACGCGCGTTCAACTAATAAAATTGAATAAAATAATTAAAATGAAATATTTGAATTAATATAATTAATGTATGTATATAATGGGGACGGAGGAATTACCCTATAAATTCCGTTTTATTACGAACTTTTGTAATCAAACTACATAAAAAAAAGAAATTTTTCTTTTATTTTCTATTTTTTTTTTGCTGCAATTCTTACTAATTAATTTGACACTTGTCTTTTATTCTGTTCATTTATCGTCTTAACACAACGCTTACAAACTAATATTGTCTTTATGGTTAATTTCTTTTAATTAAAATGATTAGTGGAACAAAGCCTCCGCCAATGCCTTAACTTCTTAGGGACCAACAATTACAAGGGAATGAGAATTAAGTATTAATGTTTCTCTTTAACTATATATATATATATATGTATATGAATATTTAGTGACGAAGGGAAAAAATTAAGAATATTTGGGAGCGTCCTCCTATGAATGGTGTGGTTTTCTTTTTCTCGGAAACGCATCTTTTTTTTTTTTAAATATACATAATTTACTTTCAAAAATTACAATTCTTTAATGTAGTTAGTTCCGTTTTAAGACAGTTTTTCTTTTTTGTTATCACCATTTAACACCGCTATTTGAATCGTTTTTTGGTTTTTTTTAAAGATTTTAGATTGTTTTTCTTATATTATTTTTCCAAGATCAGTTTTTCCCATGTTCAAAAAAAAAAAACAATATCAAAAAGATCAAATCACACCATGAACCAAATTTTGATTGCTATAAGAATAATTACGTCTAATTTTCGTGTAAAATTTGAATAGTACACAAACACAAATGCACGAATTAAGAAAAAAAAAATCTTCCCAAAAAAAAAAACAAATAAATAGTATAGTGAAACAGAACTCTCCAACCAGTGGCGTGGGAACTGATTATAGATTCACCTGAAACTCTTTTTTTTTTCTTTCTTTCTTTCTTTTTAAACATATAACAAAATGAATAAAATAAAGAAACGAAAAAAAAAAACATGTGGTCCAATTCACTAAGTGAAGTCATTTGAGGCCATAAAATGAAAAAAAGAAGAAAAAAGAGGAAGACCAAGTCATTAGTTTACCCAAACAATGAGAAGGTTAAGAATCGAGTGCAAGATTATACGAAGAAGTTTTTTTTGTATTTTTGTAACCAATTTGCCAGGGAATGACTAAGAAAATTTAGAACTTTGCATTAAACGACAAAAAGTGAACCCCCTGAAGTGTGACCAATTACATGTGAGTGTATAATCGAAAGTCCCGGGGACAGTTTGTCTTCGTCATTTGTTGGTAATGTGTGATGGCATGTTATATGCCATCCACCTTATGTACACCTTTTTTTTTTCTACCGGATATCATATTATTTCACTTTTTCCGGGAATGGTAAAATAATATTTTGATCCCTCTTCCAGGATAACTCTTGGGGTTTTGAAAAAGTAGTCTCGCATGCATTCAAATTCGTGTTCATAATATTTCTTACCGTATATATGGGATGATATTATGTTGTATAGTGGACCAGAAGTAATAATTTTTAGATAGCCGGAAACGGGAATCCGTTACACACAATGATATACAAAATTGGAGGTCAAGGAATTATATATGTACATGTATAGAGTTTCTTGTACCACATATATAGTTGATATATTCAATGTCCTCTTCATATCTCAATAGGACAATATATAATATATAGTATGTTCCAGTGTTTCCCAAACAAGCACTGGACCCTCAATAAACTTTCGAAAGATTAGGAAAATCTCTCTTCAGCTTTGGGAACAGCCAGAAGTCACACGGCGCTAAATCAGGCGAATACGGTGGTTGTGGAGCGACATGAGTGGAGTTTTTGGCGAAAAACTCGCGCTCTTTTTCGAAAAAATTGAGAAATTTTGGCACCAAACGCGATTTGACTCTTCTGAGGCACAAATGATCCTTCAAAATTGCTTGCACTGATCCAATTGATATTGCAAGCATGTCGGCAAGGTCTCGAATTGTTAATCGACGATTTTCGAGCACCAATTCTTTGATTTGATCATAGTGCGAAAGGTCCTATTATGCACATATTAACGATCTATTTCACCTAAAAATCGACTATAAATTACAAATTTCCGCAAATTATTAGTAAATTTTGCATGCTTCGATGATGTAAATTGGGCTTAACACCTTCGAGATAATATCATGTAATTTAAATTTCACAAAAGCAGACAAACAAATCAACAAACATTTTCTTAAAATATGTTTTTTGAATTTAGTGGACCTTAAAACGTGAAGATATTTGAAAATCTGGAGTTCACATTTATGCTTACCACTTTATTTCATTAGCCAAACATTTTGTTGGCATCACAGTGAGGTTGACAACTAGGGCATACGTTGTTGATAAAAATTCTTCCACATTTTTGTTTAAAAAACTGAAAAACCCGAAAAAACGCGAAATATTGAACTTATTGAATAGAAATTGAAATTCTATGAAATCAATTTATGTAGATCAAGGGGCGTAATTTTTCGGTAACCGAGAACCCATTTCTCTGTGTTTTTGTATACATCTGAAGAGATTACTAATTACAGTCATATATGTTGTACGCCCTGATAATAAACACAAACGCCTTTGATTGATATTATTATAAACTCAGTGATTCAGATTAACTCTACTATCACTATATTAAAAGTATATCAATTTAAAAAAAAAAAACCAAACAAAATATACTGTACTAGGCATGTAATTATAATTATTTAATGTGATTGTTTCTTTGAAAATTTCGATATAGATTCCTAACAACAGAAGGTTTCTTCATATTATTATCTTGACGATGAGAAAAGCTTATATTACAATTCATTTTTTTGTCGTATTGCGTCTTGAGATCAATATTTTTCACTGTCCTACACCATTCCAGCACTCTCGCCTCTCTATACCCAAACAAACTTTCTCTATCATACCCAAAGGAATATCCATGAGCATAGAGAAGTCCCGAATTTTCGGTTTATACCCCATATTCATTCATATATATAGTTTTATATAACCATTGGCATCTTTATCTAAAAAATCAAACAGTCGACTGGGTTCTTTTTGGTGAGGAGGATGGTATGGGTGCTCTCATGAAACGAGAGAATGGAATTGATGGTAAATCCATTGGAATATAAAGAAATGTTTTCAAAAGAAAACTCATTGGATAGGAAAGAAGAAAAACCCAATTGTTGGAAAAAAAAGGAACGCCAGAATAGGAAGAAATCATTCTTTTATTTTTTTTGATATTGGATAGATAGAAAAGGATATAACAACAATAACAACAACATCAACCAAAAAAAAAAAAAAAATAAAAAATAAATAATTTATAACGCAAGTGAAGTGAAACTTATTTATTGTCCATGATCTTCTTCCATATACTGTATATCTATACCAGAAATAGTCGAAATAGTCATATGTATAGAGAGAGAGTATTATTACATCTCAATAGGCTATCCGATTTGACATCGGAACAAGCAAAGTTCATAGATCGTATTCCATTATTATATCATCCACTCTTTGTTGTTGTTCGTGTATTATAAAGGGATGAAAATCGTCTATTATTGATTCCAATACGCTATATATTGAATAGTTTTTAAGAATTTTATGAATGTATTTTAATCACAACCGCTTAACTTTGTGTGTAGCTTTTTCCTGCGATTTTAGTTTTACCCATTTCCATTTCCATTTTTTTTTTTTTTGAGATGGTATGACAGGAATCTTTTGCTTCCCTTCTTTCTTATTATACTAAATTAGGATAAGGTATCAGTTATTGGCCCCTTTTATCCAACCAATCATTTTCAGTATATTTTCAGAAAAATACATAAAGGTTACATAGCTATTAATATTATAATTTCATTTTTGAAAGAGATACCATATTAGGTATTAGAATTGAAAATTCAAGAATTTGAGAAGGGTAGCTAACCTTGACTAGATTTGCATTCTTGTACAATTCACTTTGTACATTAGGTATAAAATATTGAAAGACAACATCATTCAGTATTAATAGTTACAGTAACACAGCTCAAATCGAGCCAAAAGCTAATAATTAATACATACATTGATTATTAGGAATTATATATGTAGGCAAAGAAAAATAAATACATGAAGGATCGAGCCTGGATTTGATCCAGGATCTCATCAGGTTCTAGAAACGAGGTCTTTACCGACTTGACCATTCAACACTGTGTTTATCGATCTGTTCAATTTGCCTTTTCTAAACATTACATTATTCAAACAATACAACTGTTGTTCGAAATATAACAACTATTCTATAACCTTTCAATTGCTATGGCAATTATTTTTGTATTAACAACTATTATAAAACTAACACTCCTACATATAAAAGTTTTTTTAGTTCATATTTACTGAGGCAAATGTAAAAAACTTGTGCATTGACATTTACAACGCTCACCATGCGGGAGACCGGTCCATTCTTTCCATAGTCCGTCCGGTGGAATCTGATTTTAAACAAGTCCACGGATCTCAACGAATAAATGTTAGAATTTAGGTACATTTTGCATAAAATATTGGGGGCGTCAATGGCCCCATTAATAATTTGATGAACGAAAATTACATAATATAATAAAAGAAGACAAAAATTTAATACAACATTAACAAGTTTTAAAATTTCGTTTTCTATATATAACAAGAGTGTTATTTCCATTAATACGGGCAAGCCTGGTGCCTGGCCAATCATTAATGTTTTACCCTATATACATTTTTTTTTTGTCATATATGAGTTGATATAATCCACAATTCTTTTTTCGGGAAGAAATAAGTAATAAGGAATAATCTCATCAAGCTTTTTTCGTTCAAATATTTCTTTTCATTTCATTTGATTTTATTTTATGTTATTTTATTCGAGAGGATTCCCCCAAAAGAAATAACAAATCCGGTGTTTTAAACACGCTACAAAAACAGGATAAAAATCATTTTTTTGGATTAAATTTCTTGAGTAGCAAATGAAAATAATAAAACAATATATATTCTTAGTAAATATATTTAGGAAATCATTTTCAATTTGACCATAGGAAATTTATGGTGAAATTTCCAACTTTCTATTGTTTTATTAGACTTATTACTCTCACAACTTGCTTTCTAGAGGCAGCGTTTGGTTGTCACTTCGATTGACAACTTTTCAGCTGGAAAAACATATTATTTTCTTTTTTTTTTTTATATACATATATAAATTGTTATTGATTTCTTCATCATTTGCGATCGACTATTTTTCTGTATAATATTGTGTTTCAAATGAAGATTTTTATTATTATTGATTATGGATTCTTTTTTTCCGATACTATATAAAATAAAACTTGAAATCATTTTATTTATGATAATATTTTGTTTATGAAATCCTCAAATTTTTTGTGACTTTTATCTTGAATGAAATTAGTTAAGTGTTATTTTGGTTTGAATTTAATATACAACGTGCTACTGTTTTTAAATACAGCCTGTATTATGTATATGATGAACATAATATAAGAATTTGTGCTAAAGGTTTTTTTTTGGTTCGATTAAGAAATTGCGAGTTTTCTTTAATTCAGTGGTATTTTTTTGCTTTAAGAAATCAAAAAATTAAAAACGAAATACATTAATCATAAAAATAGTGTCATATGCTTAACTTCATAATTTTCTTTTTTTTAAATATTTTCGCAATTTACGCACTTTTTTTGTACAATCTTCGAAGTCATTATCGTTTATTCAAAAGCCAATACCGTAATTATAATACAAGTCATTATTTTCTTTGATAATATACCAAAAGGTCACTAGATTGGACAAGAATCTTAAGATACTAGATGTGTTATTTAGTTTTTTATGTTTGTACACGATAAACTAATAAAGGCCAATCTCCACACAGCCGACATCCTATTCTGATAAAAGCAAGGGATGCACTTATGCAAAATTTAGTTAAACAGAAAGGGAGAAACAATCATCCTACGAATTTTGTCGTCTTCTGCAGTTGAAATTTCCTCATCTGATTCTTCATCTGCCAGATGATTCCCCTCAAACGCAGATAAACTTGTTCATCTGATTTATGGGTTTTCATCTGCATTTGCATACTCTCACAATAATCATACACGATATTGTTGCACACTACCAAATTTTCTTATAGGAAGTTTTTCTATGACGAAATGATTTTTATGGTTTACGCAAGTTAAATTTTTAACTTCTATACGTAGTATATAAAAAATAAAAAAATTTGTTTTGCAAATCTTCACGTTTTATAAGATTCTAAATGGTTTGCAATCATTTTTATCCAATGTCTGTCTGTCTGTATATCACAACAAATGTTGTGATTAACTAAGAACCACGTTCGCTCTGAATTTCCATATTCATATAGCTTTCTTTTAGAAAGGCTTTCGGAAGGTAACGTTATATGAGCATATGTATAGAAGTTTCGTCGTTTTGCACTATAGCTTGTTTTTAGATGTGATAGCAATTTAAGCCTTATGATAAAGGCTGAAAACACAATTTGGTACTACATTTTCCTATAAAATGGAAGTGAATGTTCTTAATTTTCCCATAATATTATAAATTGTGTGGGGAGAAACTCTGATGTTTTTATTCAATCAATCCTAGCGAAAATTGCAAAAATCCATCTCTTTCTACTTTTCTGATATTTCTCGTCGGCTGTGTGGAGATTGGCCTTTAGGCCTTTACTAATTTTAATGAAATTTGAAATATAGATTGGTTATACTATTGCATAATTGGAAAAATCAGCTCAGAGTGAATTGAATTATGTATTAAACAAAAAGTTATAACAATGTTTGAAAGACCAATTTGATAAAAATTTTGTACGTAAATAAAAAATATGTTATTGAATTTGATTAAAATTCAAGGATGTAGTCTGGAAAGAAGTAATTGTAGAGAAATATTGCCTTGGTCATAAAGTTTAATCGTTTTTTTTTTTTGTTCTTTTTTTAATTATATTTTTATCACAACCAACTTCAAGGAAATTGTTGTAATAGATTATTAGTCTTTAAATGAACGTTAAATTAGTGCAAAATATAATCAGATGAATCCCATATCAAACGGGTGATTCATCGTGAGTACTGTTTTCAATAGAGTTTTTTTTATACATTACGTATAAATAATGTGAAGCTGTCATTGCAGTTTGACTCCGTAGCGAAAACCATTTCATCATGGAAAGACTTACACCGTGACTTACACAGTGAATGGGCTCTTGAACAGCTTAATGATGATGCGCTGTTTTATCGCAAAATTTTGTTTAGCGATGAGACCCAGTTCTTGCTAAATGCATACATCAATTAGCAAAATTGTTGTATTTCGACTGATGAACAACTGGAAGAGTATCAAGAGCTACCGTTACATCCAGGTTTGATGTGGTTTATGGATCAATTGAAATTCATGCGCGTAATGTCGATGATTTCTGGTTTCAACAAGACAGCGCGTGAAACAATGGTCATGTTGAGAAATCATTTCGGTTGCCAGCTGATTTCACGTTTTGGATCGGTGGATTGGCCGCCTAGATCGTATCATATCACACCTATGGATTATTTTCTTTGTGGTTACTAAAGTTTTCACCATCACATTTAGTTTCATGTGTTTTATTTGAAAATATTTTCCCGAACATCACGATGAATCATCCTACACAATACATAGATTTTATTAGGCAAATTTTAAGTTTCTTTATAATAGCAAAAAATAATAGTGTATGTAAGTCATCGAATCCAGGGATCGAACCTGAGTTTTCTTAGTACTAGTCACAAGAGTTGTAAATCATTTAAGCGATGAAGTGGTTAGATTTTTATTAGAGCCCGACTAAATTAATTAAAAAAATGCTAAAAATGCGAAATCCTTTCAAGCAAACTCGTTCAAATAAGAAAGAATTACAATTTTCAAAAAAAGAGAAGCATCCTTAAATAGTTTCAAACATATTAAAATTATAAATTGTATTACAGGGAGACATTTTTTTGGTTTTTATCTCAGTTATAAAGGTATAAATTAACTGATCTATACGCCATCTGGATTTTAAACTTTGATAGAAATAGTTGTTTAAATAATTTTGACATGTAATAAAGAGGCTAGGGACGATAGTGATCGTTAGGAAACCTTGGGCCGTATTCCTAGTTTAAATATAATTTTCATAAACAATTTATAAATACGAAATAAACTATTATTTTTCTTGAAATAAACGTTTTTTTTTTGTTTTAAAAAAAATAATAATTACAAATGGTGTAAAATTTATTTCAAGAAAATAGTTTTGGACATTCAATGGATTTTTAGTGGGAAGCCTAAGTCTCATAGTCTCAGGTGAATCAACTTGTAAAACAATAGAGAATTATATTGCCAAAGTTCACACAATTGTTCTTTTTTTTCCTTTTCACATCTCAACTTTTTAGTGTGGGAACTCATCAGTATTCACTAAAAACAGATTTAAATAAGATCTTTTCCAAAAGGAAGGGAGCTAAATTAAAAGTTTCTATTAATGAGATTTTCTAAAAAAAAAATAAAAAATGAAGAAAATATAGTTTAATTTAAAATGTTTCGTGCCAATTTTAATTTAAATTATATCTTTAAGTATATAATAGCGAATATGCATAACCAACGAATGAAAAATTTTAACTTATGAATGGAATAACTCTTTTATGTCTAAATCTTTGTTAAAATCCCTTTGTATTATAGTAAAATTGACGAATTCGATTGAAATGATCCACACTAAGAAGGATACTTATAAAAATTCCTATAGATTCGTAAGCTAGATAAGTTTGTACAGGTCTTCACAAGTAAATATTAATTCTTAGTCAGTACGTTATGGTAGGAAAACAATCCACCCAAAAAGGGTACAGTTTAAAGTGGAACACTCTGTACATAGTCAGTAGTTAATTAGTTTTCAAACAAAAATGGCAACGATGTAACCTTTTACCAAAATTAAAAAATGAAATAGAAGAAATTATATGACAAAAAACTTTTTGTATATACTTGTAGTAATTCAAATTCAATATTTCAAAATCAAAGTCATTTCCATATATACCTAAGGCCTACATACTTTCTCTTCTTTAGCAGAAGACATGGATTTCATCTGCCCACAAAATTTTTTCAAAAATTATTCATTCATTCATTTTTAGCAGAGTTTGTTTTGTAAATTGATCAATTAAGTTGTTTTTTGTTAACACAATCAAAAGAGCTTTTTTGGTCAAACAAGTTTCTATAAATGTATATAAAAGCAATGCCAAAAAAAAAAAAAAATTACTACTATATACGTATATATGAACTACGTGCTCTTAATAAGTGCATCAACCACGCATCGAGCGCCTACATTTAACTTTATGAATGAAAATCTTGATTTTATTAAAATAAGTCGTCAAACTAGTTCAGGTTGATTTTTCATATGTGGAAGTGCGGGACTTGAGATGGGGGGCGACGCGATATATAATCAGAAGCTTGAAATTAAAATCGAAAATTTTTCAAAACTTGAAAAGGCTAAAGAACCAGTTTTTAAAAAGACCAAATGATTATTTTCTATATTGAGATCATGGTTTTTATGACAGGGATTCTGAAGAGTGAAGAAGTCATAAAACTATATATAAATACTTATTGATGGGTTCTCTCCATAAAAAATTAATTCTAATAACCCCAAAGCAACGGAAGATCGATGAACTGAAAGCGTCATCGCACGTAAAAAAATTGCTGTGAATGAATTTTAAATACTAAAAAAAAAGAAAAAAAAAATAGAAAAGAAAAGACGCAATTGTAAAAGAAATATGAATAAAACAAATTCATTAAATCAAATTTTTATTTTTCAGTCACAAATTCGAATCTAATAGCTAAGTTCCTAAAAACCTTCATCAATGGTTGCCAACTAACCTTTTATGAAAAGGACAGTCCCTATTTCAAACTTTTTGTCCTTGTCTATTTTTAACATAAAGGATGCCCCTTTTTTAGTCCTAAATCTATTTGGTACCCAGCTAAAAAAATTCATAAAATCCCGAACAAAAAACCATTACAAAGCTGCTAAGCTGCTGATTATTCACCAAGCGGAAAATATCTTCGCTGCACGCGTGATTAAAAATAAACAAATAATAAATCCGAATATTGCATTGTATTGGAGGGGCCGCACAGTTGCGGGCCTTAGCCCGTAGTCCTTACTGCCCCATTGTGCCTCCTCCTAAAAAGGTTGGTTGAGAGGCTAATAGTAGAGGCAAACCTAGGGTATTCATACCTTAGTATCGATACTACAGTATAGCCTTGTACCATGGTATAAAAAGGGGTTGACACACATCAAACATTGTATTTGTCTGACATTTGAAATTCTGCCATTTCAGTGAGAATATGGGAATTTCATTTCGCTCCTCTTAAATCCTCTACATGATTCCTACAAAGATCTACAAATTTTGAGGTTTCATCCACCGATAAAATTTTGCGTTTTTTCTTTACTTTTTCCATTTTTTTAAAATAAAATTTTCAAAAAAAAAAGTGTAAACATGTGTCAATTGCTCAGCTCGCCTACAAAATTCCAATCACTAAAGAATAGATTACAGTGGCCGAAAAAATTAAGTAAAAAAGGGAATACCACGTACTTTTTCGAATTTAAATACCAGATTTATGCTACGTAGTTGAAATGGTATTCGGCTAGTATTCGACGACACACATATGGTATACGACATGGTTTCCTTAAACTATGGTATAAATACCCTATGTGTGCCTCTAATATATGTCTCCGAATATTAAAATCAGATATATATTTTTTGTATGCAAATTACATGAGAACGTATCTCCCTCTTTTTAATATCCGATTTTAAAGTTATAACCACAATTATGCATTATAAAAGCTCATTTGTGAACTTTTTTTTAAAAATATATCAAAGCAGTTTTTGAAATAAATCAAATTTAATTTGTAAAATTAATAATAATTTTATGATAAAGGATATTTTAATTCATTATAAAAATATTGGTTTTCGTTTCACTTCAAAATAATTAATTTTCTGAAATTTAACCGTCGCGTGTAGGCAAACTAATGCGAGAAATAGTTTAGCAAGGGTTAGTTTCATGAAGCTTTAGTAAAGTGTAAGTTAAAACTGTTCTAACTTTCAGAAATTGTACTTTTGAAAAATGAAAGCACATGATACCAGATTTTGATGTGATAAAAAACGACAAAACATATAGTATTTATCACTTTTTTCACTTTTCTATTTCATTCTGGTTCTTCCTTTACTTTAGCATAGTATGAGTAATGATAAAGTATCCAAAGCTAGCGAAGCAACCAGGATAATTACAAAAAAAACAAAAACACGTCGCAATAAGTGCAAAAGAGTACGGGCAGTTTTCAAAGCCAAAATCTATCAGGAAGAGGGAGAATGAAATTTTTGTTAAAAAAGCACCTGGCAAATTTCCCAAGTTCTTATACAATTTCCCATGTTTCCTGTTTTTTTTTCTGGCATGTGTGCATTTGTACATATATAAATTTCTGGATGTGGTTCTTGGTTTACAATTTAAAATTGCCCATTTGATATTTTTGGTGTTGCCCATAATACAAAATGTAAATCTTTAAAAAAAAAAATCTTTTGAATTAGATGTGCTTTTGAAATATGGAAAATTTTAAATATTTGAAACCTAAGAAATTTAAATGTTTGTACCTGGCTGCTTTTCAACATCTGAAAACAGTCAACCGATAATTGTTTCAGAATTTTCCCATCCTTTGCTTATATTTACTCAATTTAAACAATATATAAGACAATTAGGAAATCAATTCCAGCGTACATTTAATTCCTTCATAATTTCCCGAAATATGTATTTTAAGGATTAGTTCCTGTATGAATGGGTATTCTTATTATTAAAATGGATATCACGTCTTTTATTTACATAAATGTAAGAATTTGTTTATTAGTACTAAAAGTATATTTATCCCTGTTGCACCAACATAATGTAATCTAAAAAAATGATAGATAGTTAAAAAGATGGTGGTTTGAATTTACATATATGTTTATTGAGAAAAACCACACATGTATTGAAATTAAAAATTACGGAACGAAAAAAATGGCGTATAATTCTAATCATCAGTTTTCACATCTTTGACAGTTTACTGTTTATTATACTCTGCTTTAGTTTTATAAGAATAAATTTAACTCATACATTTTTTCAGCCTGTTCTTTTTCAAAGTTTCTGAAGTTGGGAACCCTATCTTCATCTTTCCCAAAAAAAAATTTCATCCGTCTCGCGAAAATCAAAAAAAAAGTTCCATTCACGTTTGGTTGCAGTTTCTGTCCATATTTTTTTATAATTGAATATGTACTTCTTAGAAAAAACTTTTAAGAGCTCATAGAATTAAAATTATATATTGTACTTTTTAAAAGAAAATTTCAATTATTATCAAAATTCAGTTCTTATATGATTAATTAATGAATTTTTTTTTCTTCTGCTTTTCAGTGATAATTATAAGTTTCATATCAACCTGCAGTTGTCAGCAACAAAAATTTCGGATAACACCTCATGATTTACAAGTTCTTGAAGGTTCTGAAGCTTTACTACGATGTGAAGTGACCAATCAAGCGGGGCAAGTCCAATGGACAAAAGATGGCTTTGCTTTAGGTATATTTTTTTATCACACGTTACCCTATAAGATTGTATATGGTCGTATAAACGTCGCTAAGTTCTATATACAACATAACAGCTCAAAAATGCTACTAGGGTAATGCCAAAATGCATCAAATTCTAATATAAATTTTGTTTTTCAGGTTTTTCTGCTGTTATTCCCGGTTTTCCACGATACTCGGTATTAGGAGATCGATCACAAGGCGTTTATAATTTACGTATATCAAATGCATCAATCGAAGATGATGCTGAATATCAATGTCAAGTTGGTCCTGCAAAATTTAATTCAGCAATTCGGGCTAATGCAAAACTAACAGTCATATGTAAGTATATGTACATATATATTACGATGGCAAGTGGTAACGAGCTCTAGTGCTGAGCCCCTTATAATTTTATAAATTTCATCTCATCATTAATTATATCGAATACGACAATACTCTTCCTATATAGAAGAGATTTTCTTCTTAATTGTGAAAGTTTAGGTTTATCCTTTGCTTCACAAAGAACTTTCAATTAAATTCAATTCATAATATGTTCAGCCTCCACTTTCAGGTTTGAATATGCTTTCATATACATACATTTTGTTAAATCTCTATTTTCCTTACAAAAGTTAGAATAATATTTTTTTTTTTTTGATTGTTAACGTGTCAAGGTATGCGCATATTCAATTTAATGTTTAACATATGGGCACAAAGCACCCATATTGCTTTTTTTCTCCTTTTTTTATAGCATTTATAATTAAGAGTTCATCGAAGATTTCATTCAGGTAGCTTTTATACCATATAATTCCCTATCGTTCCGTGTTGTGTAATTGATATACCAAAAGTTTCCTTTTTTTTTTACTTTTGTAAAACATATGCAAGTTTAATTGTATATATGCTCATTAGGCAAATTGAAAAATACACGTTCATACATACTTCTCGTACAAGGATACACATCTCATTTAAATTTGTTGCGATTAAATATGATTATAACTCATCAAAGACGGTGAAAGTCTTTAGAAAGTATTCTATGTCCTTAAAATTGGAAATTCTTCATATACATTTTGATTTGATATATAACATTGTATATGTATACATTATTTCATATCTGTATATCATTATGAACATATAGAACGTAAATATATGTTTATATAGGGTAAAGTCTCCTTCAAAGGAATAACTTTCAGTGGTCGAACAGAGTACATGAATGTGAAATTTTTTAAAGTCAATCTTCGGACTGCATTTGCTCTAAGCAACGAGGATTAACGATAGCAGTTGTTATTGATGTCGATAGTTGCAGCGCATCGTCGGCCTCCGCCATACCGTTTTTTATGCTCCCAGTCTTGTCGGATCGTTTAATGTTACAATACACAAACTTTTCACTCAAATTCATGTGATTTAATTCTCTCAGAATTTCGATTTTTGATTTTCCAATCAAATCAAGCGCAACAATTGAATTTCGTTTAAGGTCCATTGTACAAAAAATAAGAACGCGTCTTTTCACCAACAATTAATTTTTACTACTAACAGACAATATGTCAAGCCACATTCATGACATTTTTTAGAATTGCAAGATGTGCCGTGCGGTTTACATTTGACAGCGATTTGAATTAGACGGACACTTCAATTGCCGGACCCCGTATAACAATGTTGTTGATCCGTGAAGAGGACTCAAAATAAAATCGAATCCTTAGGGAAAATATGAAATGTGTATCAGTTCCTAATAAAAGTGCATTGTCCTCGAACAGTCTGCATATAGTATAAACAACAACCAAAATACTAAAAACAATAAAATTTAAATCATCTATAGTAAGATCTGACTGTTCGAACCGGACTAGCATTAGAAAAAATTCACTCAATTTTACTTTTATCCTAGAAATTATACAATATAGTTCACACTAACATAACATTCACCGAGATCGTGTTTGGTTCTTCTTTGCTCGTTTGGTTTGGTAGCTCTTTAAGGAGCTTCCCCAGAATGATGCTTCTACCCTATATTTTAGTACATGTATTAATTTTTTAAATAAAAGATTTATATGTGTATTTATATGTACCCACTTAGGTATCCGTAAGATATTATAAATTTAGATGATAAGTTTAATCATAAATATGTACTAAACTTTGTTGGCGTAGAAATTAATCAATCATATATTCAAGTTTTGCCCTCCAATTATTTATGTATATGAAAATATGTATAAAGTACAAAATTATACACGAGGGATCTATTTCGTTCCTACTTTTAACTTTAATTGCATTTTATATTTTCTAAGTAGAAGACGAAAAAAAAAATCACGTGCCCTCAATTACGACACCCATGTGTGCAATTGATGTATTATTTCATTTATTTATGAAGAAAATGACAAAATAAGCTTTATTTTGGAGACGATCATATTTGAATTTGCCCGAATTTTTTCAGAGTTTTCTTTGAAATCATAATTCACAAAGATTATAAAATATGATTTCTTTATAATATTGGGCTGTTTGGAAATTTCATGTCGATTTTTAAGACGAATTTATTTATTTATGTAATTATCTATTCACTGTTTTGTTCAACAACTTTCCGTATTTTTACTTAACTTGCTAATTCTATTCTCTCAGAATTTTTCAGATTTCGTAGCATAAAACTGTTTAAGATGTCCTTTAATGTCGTTCAAAGAGTTATCGTTAATTTTGACAAAATCCGAATAAGTGTTTATCTGAAAGTGCAATTTTGCATATTTTTTTGGTACTATTGAGTCATTTTTGCTTTTCCGATAACAGCAAAACGAAAACTTTCTAAAAGGACTTACAGAAATGATGGGGTTCAATTAAGCTCGAAAATATTTTTTCTTAAAAATGCGTTTAAAATTCTTTCAAAATAAAAATACAAAACAAATATATTAAGTTTTCAACAACATTAATATGTTGAGATATACTCCAACGTCATCTTCTGGAAATCGACGTGAAGTTTACGGACAACCCAATACATATATCTTTAATAATTTCAGATATTGAACATGTTCAAACGACAGAAATGTCGTCCTTTCCAAATAAAAAACAAGGGCATAAGAGCGCATGAATTCTTTTCTGTTGTAGAATATTTTCAAATATTCCTTTTTTTTTTGTCATACTAAGTATATATGTTAATGACTCCATGTTTGCTTGCCAATATAATGGAAAATTCGTTCCCACTCTCTATACTCAATTCATCATCATAGCCATTATAATAGGTAAGGTACCTGGGTACTTGCCTTTTTTCCTCATACTTTTCAACATATTATTGTGTCTACATTTTTATCTCAAGCACAATTCATGTGAAATGATAATTTGTATTTACATATAGACATCCAATGTCAAAAGAAAGCTCTCCACTATATATTATACTGTTGCTAACCGAGTCAGTCGTTGATACATACTAGTATATATGTTTAAGGGGTTTAAGTCAACAAAAATCATATAACATTGTTTGAAATTCGAGAATGCCCGCAGATACCTCTTTTTTTTTATTCCTTTTATAAGTATATATACTATATAGGTACTAAGAACTGACAACAAAACTCTGATTCCATCGTAATTACGAAAAAAAAAATTAAGCAAAATAATAAAAATACACACAAGGATATAGCGTTAGGATAGAAAAAAATGTCGACGACTGGAAAAAAAAGAAAAAAACACACTGAATCGGTTAGCAAAAATGTAAACAAGACCTTAATTAGTCGCTTAAATATTTGTTAGAACTTTCCAGTCTACCTACATACATATTTATGTATACGTTGGATGCATATAACAGAAGTGGGCATCATATAAAATTTATAAATCTCACTGATTACATTTTTATTCTTTTATATGGATTTTCGAAATTGTCAGTGTTTTCAGATACAGAAAATTCTCGATATAAGTGACAGTCTTACAGTCTTTTTTACAAGTACTATTAAAAGGTAACCATCCTTTGCAGCATTGCAATCTTACCAAAAATTTATACACAAAAAATTCCATACGCTATAACTATAACTACCTGATATTCGCTGCTTTGCTGGCGTTAATTCTAGAATTCGATAAATCGCTTTCTTTTATTAAAATTTACCTACTATTGATCGAATTAGGGACATTTTGCTACCGTTATCCACTTCCCGCGACTTCTACCGCGTGAATGAATATCGTATATGATGCCTGGTCTATCCAGAATATATTGTATATTCCAAGTTGCAGTAGTTTTTGAGCTACTACAATACAGAAAAAAATTCTGGCTTAAAAGAGGGTGGACTTTAAAGAAAGATATGTACGAATAAAAGCAAGTGCTTTATTCCCTATCTGGTTATTAAAATGTAATACATACTATTTATTAATACTTTTTCATATTTATACATACGAATTCATTTAATACCTCCAACAAAAATGTTGCCCTATTTCTTCATATAGGCAACCTTTTTTTTATAAGCAACTTTTTGAGAAAATTCGATTCAGTTTGGGCCGCTTTTAATGAGAATTGTCTGTATTTTGGAAGGACATCGAAATCAAATTAATTTTTTCAAACATTTTTCAATTTATTCTTATTATATGTTTATGCAGGTGTTGTAGAAAAGGATTACATATTATGATATTCTAGATTTCTTAACTTTCGACTAAACTTTCTTTCTATATGCATATCCATTTTAGCTACGCTTGTGGGGTCGATTTCAGATCATATTATTCCATGGTAACGTCCGACAGTATAGGATAGGTTCACAAAAAATTATATTTAGTGAAGTGTTATCACAAAAGTTTTACTTTCAGTTATATGCAACGGCATGTTCTGTTAGTTTAACCTAATTTGAATTGAATTTGCTTCATTGGATACCCCAAAAAATGGAAAATAATTGGAAGGAGCGTGCTGTGTGAATGGTCACAATATGAATATAATAGAAGATGGTGAATTCTGGTAAATTTTCTGACTATGGACTCCATACCATATAACGCTTGGAAAAAGAATTTTTAAAATTGTGGGGTATATAAAATGGCAAACCCTATATACTTGAAATTGTTTGTTTATTTTAGTTTATTTTTGTTTTTGTTGTTTTTTTTTGTACTCTTAAAGTTGTGTAGAACGCTTCAACCGTTTACTCTACTTTGTTCATGTTTGATTAATTCCGTTGTAAATAATTGTACTGGAAATATTTTGAGATAGAAAGAAAAAGGACAGATTTGTAAGAGACAGAGTAAGCCAGAAAGTGAGTAGCTTTAGGGTACTAAAACTATGTATATATTGTAGTAGTACTTAGTTTTCCTATTCTTTTTTGCATATACTCTACACAACTGAGGTTATATTCCCTTGTAGTGCAGGTTCGTTGTCAACACAATAAAAATGAAAAAGTAGTTAAACATGAAACTCACTTAACCTGTTTTTCATAGTTTCTTTTTTTCTTTTTCTTTTCTTTTGGTATAGTATTACTGTGTTCATCCCATTATCTTTGTTCTACCACCCA
This sequence comes from Xylophagus ater, assembly GCA_963422695.1. Taxonomy (NCBI): domain Eukaryota; kingdom Metazoa; phylum Arthropoda; class Insecta; order Diptera; family Xylophagidae; genus Xylophagus; species Xylophagus ater. The sequence goes on from OY730478.1 coordinate 42,134,299, forward strand.
CCTAAAAACCTAATTGTTGGATATATATATTGTATATATATGTTTTTGCTTTATCTTTAAGGGGCAACATCTACTTAGGGACGATTATAAATCGATGTTTATGTTTTGCACTTTCGAAGCTTTATCTGTAAATTTTACGCTGCATAGCGTAGAAAATAAAATAAATTTCTTCATTTTTAAACCTTCTAAAAGGTTATGTCCGCAAAATTTCTTTTAAGTGTTTGTAGAATTAATGAAGGTATAGAACGAAGCAAGGCCTAAAATTATATTGAAACTTTGTAAGGAAAATTCCTCAAAACACTGTTTATAAAATCAGCCATATCTCGAAAATCGCTTGATGGATGATTTTAAACTTTTCACAAAAAACAGTGAAAAGTAAAGTTTGTTGATAATCCTGTTTTTTTTAAAACTGTCTTTATTCTAGAATACTTACCAAAGAATTACGACTTTTTGTACTTCAACTCGTCGTCATTTTGTGCAAAAAATCATTTTTTAAAATCAGACATCAGCAACCGTTGTTGTAATTGACTTAAATAACCATTCTGTTTTTTGAGTCACATGGTGACTGACGCCTCGAAGAAAATCTCATCACCTACCATATCGATATTTATATTAAACATTTTTTTAAAGCTCTATAAGTAGGTTTTAGCAAAAATAAACTTTAATATTATTATATTTCCATCAATACTTTCTTAGAGAAATAATTTCGAATTTAGCCGTTTTGCTCGGTAGCCTAGCTATATGTAGCCCCTTAAAGAAAAAGAAAAAAAAGTCAGATATATTGTATTTTTGGTGAAATTGGTTATGTTGAGAAGGAAGAACTACATACATTAGTTTATATAATATAATATTATATCAATTTTTGATATCCTTCGCTTTTATTTTTGATTATTAAAAAAGAGGTACTTTATTTATAAACATTTATACAATGTACGTACTTCTTTCAACGATGGAACTTTTTTATATGCGGCATCAAAATATAGGACACTTTAGTTTCGGCCAGCCTTTATTAAAGATAGGTGAGCACAAACGAAGTTAAAATGTGTAAAGAACCAAAATTAAATGGCAAAGAAAAAATGCAAACCATGCACAAAATTTTGTTCGCTCAAAGCTCTTTACTATATCTTCATTCATGCCACTTCATACAAGAAAGTTTACTTAATTATCTTTTTGAACGTCTTGAAAAAAGAAAAATAATAATAAAAATTGCTTTAAGAAAAAATCACGTTTTTTTAGCCTAGAAATTTTAAAAATATTGTTTTCTTTTTTTCATTTTCCAGCTCCTCCATCATCTATTGAAATTCAAGGATATGCACACAATTCAAAAGTTGAGGTTAGGGAAAATCAAGACTTGACACTGAAATGCATTGTTTCAGATGCCAAACCTGCAGCTCAAATTCAATGGTTTCGTGGAAGTGTCGAATACAAGCCAGGTAAAATTATATTAAAATTTTTTGACGAAATTATGTAAATTCAAAATACGAAAAAGTAGGAAATTTAATTATATATTTTTTTTTTACATAATTAATGCTAATTTGGATTTATACTAATTTTATTCTCTGAAGTTTTTAACAAACTTTTCATAGAAAATTAATTGTAACAGTTTTGTAAGTTTTTGAAGGAAATTCTAAGAACAAAATCTTAGGAAATATTACTTCAATACAATCTGGTTTTTGGTAAATTTTCACATGCAGAAGAGGTGGAATAGAAATTAAATTTTTGGTAGACAGTATTGAACTAAATATACATATCTATACGTTCTTTCTAAAAATGTAGTTTTGAACTTTTTGAGTATTTAGTATTGCCCCAAGTTACATTGAAATCTTTTGGTGCATATTATTGCTAAATTATTGCTAAATCACATCGCAATAATAACTATTAAGTTGTAATATCGTTTTTAATACTTGATCTGTGAATGTATAGCGACAAGACAGCATAATTTCTTCAAAATATATATATATTTTTCTCAAATAAGCATTATAGGAATATCTATCAAGGATCTTGAAGAAAATTTAACCATTTGAAAATAAACTTTATACAATTGTGATGTAACTTACTTATATATCTTACGGTAAAAGTACATATAAATGTACACATTTACCGGCTTGGTTGGTAAATGTGAGTACAAATTACATTTACCAACCATTTCCGTATATAAACAAATATAAAACTGATTATATGAAGCCCTCCTCTTATTATTTTTGTTATTACTACGCTCCGCTTACTAACCCTACTTAAGAACTTATCCTGGCTTGTCACAAATATATGGCATATATTGGGTAACAGGAAAAGTTCGCGGCATTTTTTCATCAAAATTCAAACACACTTTTATTACATTTTAAATGAATTTTATTAAACCGATTATGTGCCGTTTTGATCGATAATCTTTTGTCATTTTTCTGTTAAAACCATTACAATTACCGCAATTACTAAAAAAATATTCTTTGAAATATCGCCTTTCAAGTGCGCTATAATATAGCTTAATAGCGTTAGAACTACTCAAGTTAAGGCCAATCTCCACACAGCCGACATCCTATTCTGACCGGAAAAATCAGAAAACTAGAAAGAGATGGACTTTTGCAATTTTCGCTAGGATTAATCGAATAAAAACATTAGAATCTCGCCACACAATTTAGAAAAATTGGTAGTATGCGACGGTATCGTGTGTGATTATTGTGTGAGTATGCAAACGCAGATGAAGTGCCATGTAAATCAGATAAACAAGTTCTTCTGCTTTTGAGGGGAATCATCTGGCAGATGAAGAATCAGATGGGGAAATGAGAAATGCAGAAGCCGACAAAATTAGTAAGATGATTGTTTCTCCCTTTCTGTTTAACCAAAGTTTGCATAAGTGCATCCCATACTTTCATCAGAATATGATGTCGGCTGTGTGGAGATTGGCCTTTATGCGACTCTAAAGCCACCTATTGGAAAATACGCCGGGAACTTTCCTGTTACCCAATATTTAACTTTTACCTATATTCGTTGGTAGATATGTATATGAAGCTGATCTCCGATTTAAACTCTAGTAGAAAATCGATAAATATGTACCGTAATACATATATATAGTACATTTCTATCTCTGCCTGTCATCTTCTCATTAGGAATGTTTGGAAACCCTTCTTGGAGTTCACAGTAATTTTGATGATCAAATGAATTCGTTTTTTATTCTCAAAAATACTCGAATTAGTTAAAAAATTACCTTTAAAGAAATGAGTTTAGCTAATCTGTTGATTTTTTTGGCAAATAAATTTCAAAGAAATGTATATGAACTGCAAAAAAGTTATTTTCAAAACATGTTCATCTTTACCTCGTAACTTTTCTTTTGTTTTTATTTTATTCCTAAATTCAATGAAATTTCTTTTTGGATAATCCTGTCAGATACTATTACTGCTTATTTACCTTGAATTACGAAATGAAATAAACTGTGGTTGTCTATTGACAAACATCAAACTTTTATTAGGACGACATTTCACCATCCTTATATATTTCTTCCTGTTCCATTGGAATATATACATAGTAGCGGAGAAACTGATGGTTCGACACTTTTCTTATATTTGTCCACCATCATCATTCTACCCACCAAAAAGAGAAAAATACTTCATTAATTTTTGACTGACAGCTAAGATACGCAGCGAGACTTCCGAAGCTTCTCAAGTATGCATAAGAGCAAATAAAATAAACAAAAACAAAACAAAAAATCATACAATTTTATCTCATTCCCCTTTTTTTTAGGGAAATTCTATTCCCCTTGGTATCTGTACCCCGTCTTCTTGTTTTCATTTGAATCCTGTAGTAACTGTAGCAACATCCAAAACTACATAAAAGTAGCAAAAAAAAAAAAAAACAAAAGAAATGTTCAAGTGAAAATACTGACAGACTTTCTCATTAATAAGAAATGAAATGGCGCGAAATACTTCAACGACATCTATTTGTTACTTTCATGAGTTATGGCTTATATTCAAAATCAGGGTTTGAGTATCATGTGTGTTTGTGTACGTGTGTACATCAGAGGTTTTGAATAACATTTTCAGTACAGAAAATATCTTCCTTTTGCATAAATATTTTTATGTAAAAGAACTTTAGAAACAAGGACACATGGACAATAGCAGCAGGAGCAACAGCAGTATATGGGATAAAGAAATATAAAGAAACTGAATAAATTTTTCAACCATTCCTGTTTTTTTTTTGTTTCTTATTTTTTCTTTGTTGTATTATTAATAATATCTCTAAAGAAGTTTTTTTTCTGTTTTCTTTTGTTTTTCTTATACATAATTTTGTTCTTTTCTTCTTAGAAAATCGTGATGATAAAGTTGAGGAAACTCAAGGAAAACGATATACAACAACATCTCGTCTTCGATTAAAACCTTCATCTGAAGATGACTACACCGAATATTCATGTCAGGCGAAACATAAGACCTTACAGCCAGATATGCCAATGAAATCGACTGTGCAGTTGTCGGTACTATGTAAGTAAATTTTATATATGTTTTTTTTTTGTTCAAATAAGTACCCTCATATGGTCCCCATATATAAAATAATAATATTTGTGCATCATATGAAATTATAAATATGCACGTATATACAAGGGCAGTTTATTAAGTCACAATAGCCTTTTAGTTTGATACAATTATTCCAACGTTTCTAAACGATTTGTAGTAGTACAGTACAATACAGTAGTATAGTACAATATGACTTATTGAAGGACTTAAAATTCGTGTTTGTTTTACATATGATTTCATTATGTGATGATGCCAGTTTTTCATGTTTCGAAACGAACATAGTCACAAGCAAACAATTAAATCATTCCAAGTTATGGTGAAGGATCCCCATAGTATTTATCCAGTTTAATTTTTATTTTCGAAATGGTTTCTCCACGAAACTCACTTAAGTAGGCTTTAAAAATAGATACATGTTTCCCAACACGTTATCAAACTTGTTGTCAAACATTGTGAAAACGCTTACTAATTTAAATTTAAATTTATACAACGGAAAGATGGAAGAAATTCTATAAACTCTGCCCAAAATTCTATTCCATTTTCTATTATTCTTATTCGTTGTTAAGCAAAAATTGAAAACCAACCAGTAATATTTGCAAACAACACATTAGACGTGAAAACATGTCTCATAATAGTACCCAAATTCATACCACTCTTCCAAGTATTCAAAGTGGCTTTAATTTTTCGACAACTGTGCGTGGATGTTATGAAGCCATTAAATGATAAAACTTAACCAAAATTGACGACAGTCCGCAGACATTGTGACAACATATTTTCCGCTCCACAATTTAATGCCATATTAACGAAAATAAAACAAATTTTTCTCTGGCAAAAAGTAATTAATTATATCTGGCTGAAAACTCGTTTTAAAGATTTGCATTCGCTAAAAATATTATTGCCTTTAGATTAATGACGAAACCTATTCTATTTTTCATTGACTTATCAATCAGCCATCGTATATGTTAATTGTTGTAAATGGGGTTATCGTTTTCATGTAATCATTTTTTCGCAAATATTTCCATTAAATTTTGGTTTAAAATGTGGCCTTAGTATAGCTTCGAATATATTTAAGATTCCCATTACATTATTCTAACTTTTGTTTTTATAACAAGGATCTGCCTCAAATCAATTGATTGCATGAATATTATGGCCTATTGAAATTAGGCAGTGAATTCATTTTGCACAAACCAAACACGCAAATATTCAATATATTTTGTAATATATCGATTGTAATTGAATGTATTTATGTACCTGTTTAGTTGGATTCATGTTATCGAATTATAATTAAATTTTGTTTGAACACATTTCAAATATTAATTATATTCAAGCTGACTTTTGGGGAATGGAAATAAAATTCCAAATTTTACACACTCTCGAGTTACATAATAAAGTAATCTAAAACTGCACCCAAAAGTGTGCTAACGCTTCACGTTTTATGTATCCTATCTATATGAAAATTGTTTTATATAATTTTCATTTTTGGAATTTTAATGCAATATGTGTCAAATGATGATAATTTTCCTTTAAATTTATTTTAATTTTTTTAACGATACTTTTCAATTTTCATTTTATCTTTATTGCAAAAATTTTAATTATACTTTTCAATTATATTATATTTAATATATGTATACGAATCTGTGTATATTTGGAAAATGAAAACTATTCATTTAACGTAAATTTCTCTAATTAATAGATCCTCCAGGACCACCATACATTGAGGGTTATACACAAGGTGAAACTCTTAGAAGAGGGCAAACAGTGGAGTTAGTTTGCCGAAGTAGAGGTGGCAATCCGCCAGCACAATTAATTTGGTATAAAAATGGAGCACAAGTCCGAATGGCTTACAGGTTAGTAGTACTAGTACATAAAAATAAGCATATAAAATATATTAAATTCGTACTTATTTGGAAAAATTCCATACATATGACAGTAAAGAGAGTATCACAATTATCGGCTGAATACTTATCAAAACGCATACAATAAATAGATTGCCTAACTTGTATTCTCCTTTTGGCACCATTGCAGATCTACAAAAAAATCTATCCCGTCATTAGTATTTCTAAAAAAATACTGTAAAAACATTTATTTTTATATAACATAGTCTTTTTTACAAATACTAATAAGGAAATATCTTTTTTACAGACTGGAAATCTGTGCCACATGAGAAGATAATTTGAAAACTCTTGTGTATTGTATGCTTTTTGATAACATATTAACATTGTTGTAAGCCTATTTTAAAAGAAGACATTTTAACGCAATATTCTGCAATTTTCTTAAAAAGTTCTTATAACAAAAACAACTCATAAAATCTCATATGCACAAAGCACATAATTTTCGTACTTTAAGTAAAACGCTGTTTTTTTTCTAAACAAAGTTTTTACTAAGCTTTTGCTCCTCTTATTTTTGATTATGTCGATAATTTGGGCATGGTTTGAGTAATTGATTAATTGAGTAAACCAAATTTGTTCAATATGTTGATTATTCAACCGAAAACTGATTAACATAATTGTTTCATTTAAGAGAAACAAAGCAAAATAAATTTGAAGAGAGAAATCCTATGAGAGTATGAATAAATTTTGAATAACTTTTAAATTAAATTTGAAATACAATATTAACATATACAAATACATTTTTAAGACAATATTTCCTCTTTTGTTTTTATTACGCTTCTTCTTCTTCTTTTATAAAAAAATTTACTTCTCTTTCTAAATTGTTATTTCTGAAGCAAAAATGTTGACCGTTGGCTATTACAATAGAAACCAATTAATGAGTTTGAAACCAACAGTTAATCAATTAATCACTTACCTCGGAAACCAATTAATCAAGCATGCCCTAGTAGACTATAGCAACAGCCACATTGTTGATGCATAACATACTTTTGAAATAATACCCTGCGTGGTTAAAAATTGCGTCGAAAAAGCCTTTAGCGAAGGCGGAAGGTTTTTAAACAAAACCGTTTTGTTTTTTGGAGTGTCCTAACCAGCTAACCATATACAATACTAAAACTACAATTTACATAGTTTAAGCTGTCGATAATTGGGACACTCACTTTATATATATATATATATATATATATATTTTTTTTTTCTTTTCTTATATATAACTTTTAATATTATGTTCGTTTCAATATTGTCACTCAGAGAGATAATTAATTTTTCTCTTTATAAAGAAGGGCGAATGTAAAGAAAAAAAGCTTTGTGCACAAAAGAATCCTGCTTTAGGCCATATCCTCCATCGTCCAAAAAAAAAAAAAAAATGTTACATAGTCATCAAGTTTAAGGTACTTTAGTTTAAATTATTCATCAAGCTCATGAAAAACCTATCCCTGGAAGATATTTTTCCGAAACAAAGGTGTTGTTTGGAATTAATATTTTATATAATTTCTGAATTCATTTTTCCTAAGGCCATAATGTGTGTAGCAAAAAAAAATACGTCTAGATTTGGATTAAAGTCACTTTTAAAATAGAATATAGTAACATAGAATAAAATATAGACGAAAAAAAAAATTAATAAAAATTGCTTCAATGAAATAGGTTGCCTTTTTTGGGGGGGGCACCTCAATATACCAAGCATAAGATTCTATTCTTAATATCCATTGTATTTTCGGGTTCACAATACAAAATCCTTCATTGTTTTGTTTTTAAATAATACAAATCTCAACTTTTAAATATAATATTGTACATATTTGAATTGGAATTAATCTCGGTTCAGGTTTTTTGAAACAAACCCAAAGTATAAGGGATGTCTCACTATATTCTGCTGCCCTATTTTCAAATAGATACGAAAACTAATAAAGCCAGTTAAATTTTTTTCCAACTTTTATTAACATAGTTAAATTAATTTTCATTCTATTTGAACTTCTTTCTGCAAATCTCCTACAGGCCAAATCCATCCATCCTAGTAGCATTTTTAGTTTCCCGACTGCCTATCCATCAATGAAATTATCTATAGTTCTTGACATTCTCCATCGAGCCGTTTTGACTTCCTGCGCGATTAAATTCATTATTATTCATATAAAATGTAAGATGTTTTTGATCATTGTCTACTTTTTATAGTCATGGCTGTTGCTGAATGAGATAATTATAAAACGCCTATATACTTATTGGTAGACTAGATAAGTCAGTGCGAGGTCTAATGGAAAATTTTAATTCCTAGTCAGTACGTACTCGTAGGAAGAAATCAACAAAAGCGGAGCAGAATATAGCGAGGCAATCTCAAGTATATGGTAGATGATATTTTTCTTTTTCTTGTGTGGTCCATGGTCTGGATGTTATTTAACCACTTTTCCTCCGTATTGTAGGCGCTATATACATTTTTTGTTTTCTTGATTTTCAGATCCTTTTCACTTTTTTTTTTTCTTACCCATTTTACACTCTTGTCTTGTCATATTTATATAAACATCAAATTTCAAAGGCTTTTAAAAGAATTTCAAATGCTATTTACTTGAGAATATATATATATATATATATTTCTCATTATTTTTGTTGTAAGGTTTTGAAGAGTCTAAAAGAGGAACAATGAAAAAAATAGGATTCTTAGAACATATATGTACAAAGAATTTAAATTTATTTTCATGGAAAAAAGAAATTGCATTTCTCTTTAAATTTTCAAAATACATTTTTATTTTAACAAGAATTTTAATTTCTTCTATACAGAACTGCCGGAAGACTTTCGGAAAATATTTATACTTTTACGGCTGAAGCTAATGATAATAAAGCACGATTTAGATGTGAAGCTAGTAACATAATGTCACAAACTCCATTAAAAACAGAATTAGATTTAACAGTCTTGTGTAAGTGAAATAAACATATTCAATGTTGACCTATTCTTTTATATTTATGTATTAAATATGTATTAAAAATAGATTATAAATATATATAAATTTTTTCCTTTTCAGTTGCTCCAACTCATGTTTCAATATCAGGACCATCTGAAGCAAGGGTCGGTGATCCAGTACCACTTACCTGTACAACAGCTCCTTCAAATCCACCAGCTGAAATTAAATGGATGGTTGCAGGGCGTCAAATTAAAAATGCCACATCAAGAACAGTCGTTAGTCCTGATGGTATGGTTTTATTTTTAGTATTGTATATATATTTTTCTTTTTATAGAGATGAAAATTATTCTTCTATAAAATTTGGGAAAAAATACAATCAGAATTTTTTACCCAGAAATTTCAAATTAGAAAATGAGCTTGAAAACATTTTTTGATTTGAATTCTTTATAAAAAGTATCTAATCAAAAAGACTGAAATTTGAATACTAATTTATTTTGTTTTTAATTATTTTATTTAGGAGGTTGGATAACTACTTCGAATATTACTGCGATAGTGGAACCTAATAAAAGATCTCTGGTAGTGATTTGTCATGGCCTAAATATGCAGCTTACAGAAAATGTTGTTTCTACACACACTGTCAATGTTCTATGTAAGTATATAATTGATTTTCTTTAAAAATTGTATCGTCGATTTATGTAGTTAACCAATATAATTAATTTAAACAAAATTAGTTAACAAATTTTCCAATTAAATCCGAAAAACCATATAAAAAAACGACAAAACTTTCTGGTCACCTTGGTTTTTGTTTAATAACTTCGCTCCACCTCGGTCAATTTTGCTGACATTCAATACTAAATCCAGTTACGCAATAACCAACTCACATTTTAAATTTGAACATAAAAACGCGTTCTTGAGTTATCATGTACACGGACGGACGGACGGACGGACGGACATGAATAAATCGTTATAAATTTTTTTAAATCAATCAATTTGAGTTATTTCCAAAAAAGAAAGAAATAAGAACAAAAACTATTTATTCATTCTCATTGACTTCGCTCGACTAACTCATATTCAATAAGAATCCGTGTATTTATGACGAAAATCTTTTTTCTTAAATTAAATTTATGTAAATGTTTTCATAACTTGTATACACACGGACATAGGACAGGCAAACGGACGGACAGGAAATCGGAATATATACCATAGAGCGAGCATAAAAAAAATATAAAAATCCCAAATGAAAATTGAGTAGAGAAAACATGAAAATTGGAGTTCCAAGTAAATAAAAATTTTTTTCCACAGAATTTTCGTTTCATTTCTTTAGAAGAAATTGATAAGTCGATAATTTAATAAAATAACTTCGGTTCTTTACGTCTCAAAAAACCAATCGATTTAATTTCAGAATAAAGAAATTTCAATTCCAATCTTGAAAAGCAATTCAGAAGAAGAAGAATAATTTCTGAATTTCACAAAGAAGAACATTGGTCAATAGATTTTTCAGTTTTTTTCATAATCAAATTTAATTTCAATTTCTACAAAAAAAAAATGAGAACAAAATAGGAACCTATGAATTCGACATAATGCTGTTTTCTCAAGAAATCCTAATAAATTTTTCACGTTAAGAATTAATTTCTATTGTAAAAAAAAAGAAAACAAAAACATAACATATTTTTGATGGTATCTACCCTCCTACTGTAGGCCTAAATTCCAAACTAATAATAATAATAATAATAATAATAATAATAATAATAATAATTTTAAAGAAAGATTATTTTGTTATGAAGTGTGACAATATTTTATTTGGAATTACCAAACTCTATTCTTTTCGAATTCACGGTTCTAATCAACTTCTCTGGATCAATAGCACTGATAATGGGGATGCCATGGTAACATCTTCAATTTGTTTTTTTAAGCATATAAAAAGGGCTTGTCGACACAATCTCAAAAGAATTTCTTAGTATAAACAAAAAAAAAAAAATTTATAATTCTAAAAACACAAAAGGGGCGCGACTTCATAATTTTTGAACGTTTGACAAAGAATAATTAATTAATAAAAGACCATCCGCTTCTTCCACTTAGCTGCTTTTCATTTTCATTCAATTTAACATTTCCTCAAAACTGGAAGGATTTCAAGAAAATAATTGAAAACTTTTTTTTTCGCGGATCGTGTATAAAAGGAATTGTTATTAATTATATACGCGAAGAAAGAAAAAAAAGCTTTTATTATTCTATTTATACCTGGAATACTTTTCTTTCCTTTTGCAAAAAATGGTTTTTATATGGAAACTAAATGGTAAAACTTCTACACAAGCCAAAAACAGGTATCAACGGATAAAATTATATAAATTTGAATTTCTATTAATTGGGATAACTGTATTAGTTTCTTCCAATTAATGCGAATCATCATTTGCAATCTTGAGATTTTGAGTATTCTTAAGTACGTAAAGGCTTTATTTTCTGTGTAGACAATTTTCTATTCATGATAACTTACGAATGCACTATCAAATTTAAATGAAATTTCAGAGTTCATTGGTTCCTTGCTCAGGATTTGATAAGGAATAAGAGCCGGAACTAAGTTTCCAAACAATTGGATTATGAAATTTTTGTTGAATCGATTAATGGACATTATTAAAAAGGACAAAAAGAATATCACATTAAAAGAAAAACTTAAATTTATAAGAATTTTAGGACACATTTCTTCAATAATTCCTAATCCTAATCGAAAAGAATAATTAAGGATATTTGAAACAAGGATTAATTTTTTTTTATCGAAGAAAAACATACTCCAATAATGATAACATTTGCAATGTATTTTTGTAGTTCTGATAAATAATTGTTCATATCAACTTTCAAGTATATATTCAAAGGAATTAAATCTAATATAAAAGGAAGCATAAAATTATAATATGAACTTCTCGCTTTTGGTTATTTAATGCTAAAAAGTTTTGTATACATTTTATCGGGAAAACTGCAAACGCAAAAAAGATATACTTTTACTTAGCCACACCATATTATTAAACGAGCGAATGAATTGAAGTGAAAACTTTTCAGAGAGAAGAAGTTGATTAGAAAACTTTTGAAATTTTTACTATATAGGTATATAGGTACTTACTACATATCTCTTCTTTGGCAAGTTGCATCTTTTCCGATGACTGACTGAAGGAAATTGTAAAAGATTGGACATAACTTTTTTCTTTTTTTTTTTCCTTTCTTTTTTGTGAAAAACTTTAATGCATAGAATCAACGAATTACCAATTCAACCGTGTTATAATCTCATCTCCATTGCTATACTCTTTTTCTTTCAACCATAAACATTTTAATGTACAAAAGGTAACTTTTATGAGTTTTCAAAAAAAACGATCTTTATACCATTTCCCATTTCATGTGGATCCTCATCGAAATTTTCAAAAAGCTATTTAGTATAGTTTCGTTTCGTTTTTTTGCTTTCTTAGTTACAATGCCATACAAAGGCACAACAGAAAATGAATTACTTTTCAGGAAAAACTAAACTTTTTAAGCTTTATTTAAAATAGTAAAATCTTAAAATACGAACAAACTTTACTAATTTTGATTTTTTGTTGTTGTAAATAAAATTTAAAACTCATTTTTCATGAATGAATTATTACATTATGTAATTTTCGCAATTTTTATGAGAATTTAAAAAATATACATATATATAATATGTAGGTTACTGCAAAAGTTTCAGGAATCCAGTAAGCTGTAAAATTTGTCATTTTCTAGAATAGGAGGCTTTAAACAAAGAAATTTCAATTAGTTTCGTTTTATATAGATTTTGAAAGTTGAAAAGAATTGAACAGAAATATAAGGTCTGTTTTATTTGCCACTTGCTCTGGGGTAGAGCAAATTTTTACATTGAAAACAAAAACAACAAAAGTGCAAATCCTACACTACTTTCAGACCAGGGGTAGCTCTGACACCGAAATTAGTTCAGTTTTCTACCATAAAAAGTGTATTAGCTAAAGGTTTCTCATTTAATTACAATATGGTTGCTAAACAGCGCTACAAACATTTGCTCGTTTTATTTGCCACTTACCCTGCTCCGGTGTAGGGTATAGCAAATAAAACAGACCTATAATATAAATCGAAATATTTTCGTGCGGCGATTTTTTTCCGATTTTCGGAGTAAATTAATATAACAACAGTGTATGTCCAGGCTTTTGGTAATGATGTAGCATTCCAAACAACAATTTATCGTTGGTTCCGAAAATTTAAAGAAGTGGAAGTCTATCTAAATGATGATCTTTGTGAAGATCGTCCGGCAATCTCTGTTATTCCGGAAAACATCGATTTTATGTACGAACTGATCATGATGGATCGCCATGTGATATCTGTAGAGTCATCCATTGGCATGGACATGAAGCATATATATCTTGTATGAACATTTGACCGACACTGAAAAGTATCGTCTGAAATGATGCAAGAAAATGGTCAAAACATTCAATAGAGGAATATTAAATCTAGTCTACAACATCGTTACAGATGATGAAAACTGGATTTATGCGTATGAATTTGAAAGTAAAACGTTAATCGGCTGTTTGGGTCTTCGCAAATAGGCTGAAACCATGAAAAGTAGTTTTTCTATAAAAATACTATAAATCTGATAATTATGGCTTTATCTCATTTTGAATATATAATTTATTCGTAAATTAGTTATTTTGAAAAACAATAAACCAATTTATTAAATTTTTTCACTGTTTCTTCTCATACTTTCCCAACACTTTTACCTCAACCTACGCATATGTAAAAATAATATATTTACTATATAAATCATTTCGAACGGAATTAAAGGATTGTTATTCCGAGAACATTATTTTCGTTAAAAAAAAACAGAAGGAATTTTATAATTTTTAAAAAGCATCATACATTATTAAAAGTTTGCACAAATTGTTATAAATTACTATTTATTTTATATTATTATAGATCCACCTTCACCGCCTTTAATTTCTGGATACGTTGAAGGATTCATTATACCAGCAGGATCAATACAAAAATTATTGTGTATCTCGTCAGGTGGAAATCCGTTAGCAACTCTAACTTGGTATAAAAATGACAAAAAGGTAAAAAAAAAATACAATGGTAAAAAAAAAACTATTTACAATGATTTTTAGAATCAATTATGGATGAAATTTTCAAGCATATTCATGCCGGAAAATTAATTTTATCCATTAAAAAATATATTACGCTATTAGGAAACAATGCTACGAGACTATCAAAAGTCATTTTTAAAAAATCAACCAACTATTATAGTTTTCCATTGAATTTATGCATTTTCCTAACTAAGTATGTTATAAAGTACTAACATATTATATGTACATATATACTATATATGTAATAAGAAAAATATATGGTTTTTGATCAAATTAGTTCTATTAGTAATTCAAAATTGAATTAATAATATCAAATTATGAATTACTTTCTATATATATATATGTATATAAGTACTTGAAGGAAAAAGAAATTAATTAATATTTATGAAGTAAATTATTGGAATTGGAATAATAATGTGTTATATAATGTTCTATATTCTTTCAGATTAATTCCATTCCGAAAGTAGGCGATAAATCTGTTTCGGCTGAATTGACCGTTTTAGCAAATGTCACAGACAATCAGGCAAGATATCGATGTGAGTCGCATAATAGTGCCACAGAAATTCCCTTATTCGAATCGAAAATATTAAGTGTCCATTGTAAGTAATTTGTTCAAATTTATAACATCGAACCTAATGGAATATAATTACCCTTTTAATGTTATTAATAAATTATATGCTTGCGTTTGTTATATTATAGTTGCTCCAGAAACTGTAAAAATTCGTATTGAACCAGAAGAACTGAAGCCTGGTCTAGAAGCAACACTTATATGTGATTCGAGTTCTAGTAATCCACCATCTAAGGTGTCTTGGTGGAAAGATGGGATACCAGTTGAAGGTGAGCGCAAAAAAAATAACTTTTTTTTATGATATTTGGAATTTGAATTTGGTTTTTATTTTTGTGAACATTATTTTGTCCTATTTTTTTTGTCATTTTAAAATATCATAAATTCTATATTATTTACGAAATCGTTATCAATCAAGAAAATGTATCTTGAGGAAAGAAAAACTTTAAATTGATTCTGACAAAAACTGATACAACTAAATTTGTCACTATTACATAATGTTGACTGAAACTATTCTTTTTTTCTTGTTATCAGGCATAAACAATGCATCAAAGCCAGGCCTTTGGGGCGGTACTGTATCAACATTAGAACTCAAAGTGAATGTGACACAGGAAATGAATGGTATCGTATACACATGCCAAAGTACTAACGAAGCACTACAAAGAAGTGTTCACGAAGCTGTTACTCTGCAAGTTCTATGTAAGTAATTTAATTTCAAATTTATTCCTTCTCTATAATTAGTGTCAGTTAGATATATATACCTATTTATAGTATATTTCGAATTACATTACAATCAAACGAAGGCAAAGAAGTTTTTGTCATGTTCAGAGATGAGAATTTCGATATTATTATTTCTTAAAGGAAAATTTTTGGTAATCTTAAAAATACATGCATTCATATATGTATTTTTGTATTTTTCGAAACATACATATAACATCGACTGCATCTAATTTCTTTTTCACTTCCTTAAAATTGAGATTAAGAGAAACAATATTCATGAATTTCTAGAATAATGTCAGTGAACCTGGAAAACCTTTTCAACAAACTGTAGCATGTCATTTTTCTTCTTTTTTTTTTTCTGACCACATAAACCAAAAAAAGGCACCTCCAACAAAAGAAACAAAAGAATTGTGAGCTTTTGTTTGTAAGAAATTCTAAAGGAAGACGAACAAAAAAGATTGCAAAATATGTACACTGCTGAGCCGACTTTTGTCGGCTATTCCATACCTTAAGGCAAAAATGTTTAATGAAAAACCAACGAGTTTTTTATCCCTTATATGTAAAGTTGCTGTTTTTTGTCATCGATCTGCCTTTTTTTGGTCTCATTTCTTTTGTAAACATAATGAGAACAAATCTATATAGTATATATTCTTAGGATTCGCTGCATTTTTATCATCCGTTTCTTTCCCTCTATTTTTTTTCCTTCCATTTAAATATTTGTTGGCTTTAAATTATATTTTCAAGGAGGAGAATAAGATTACCATCCTTTATAACCAACAAATTGGTCATTTCATATACATAAACCTGCAGAAGAAGGAAGAAGGGTTGATGCTATATGAAATTCTTAATTTGGGGAGCTTTTATAAAGAACTTTTTTACTAGAAATACATACATAAACCTAAATAAAAACTTTTGATAACATTAAAAGTCTATAAAAAAAAAAGTTGTGTGGAATGAATCTAATATGAAACTTTTGAATATCAAACAATTTTTATGACAGATTCTGGGATTTTTTCTCTTTGAAATCCGAATTTAATTGTGTTTCCAATCCTTGCAGTAGTTGGAGTTTTATTACTTAAATTTTGAATTCCATTCTATTCTATGAAAAGCTATTATCTGCGGAGTTCATTAAGGAGAGTTTATAGTTCTTATTATTAAATTGTTTATTCAAAATAGATCTAAGATACACGAAAAGGCGTCGTTTGTCAAATCATCTGTTTGAAGTTTATACAAATATTTGTATTATATTTAACATAATTGATAAAATATGCATATATTCTTTATTAACTTAATTTTTATATAGATCCACCTAAATTTGTTCCACCACCATCATCTACTGTTGTCGGTGTCGAAGGTGAACCATTACAAGGTAAATAACTTAACTTTAAGAAAATCAATATTCGCAGCATATATAGGACAAAAATACGAAATCACAGTTGATAACCTAATCGCAGCCACTCTTTCAACAAAAGAAAAAATAGTCATGATCAAAATAATAATATTGTATAATAAGGACTTTTTTTAATGGTCATCGACTGCAATTTGATATATTTAGCCTATATTGTTTTCTAAATTAACATAATTGAAGAACGCAGGGGGAAAATATGCTATTAGTAACTTGAAAATGTTTTTCCCCTTCTGGTTTTCAATTCAAAATGTATTTATGCAAATTATCATCGGTTTTTTCTTTTCATACCAAAGTTGCAATGATGGCAAATGCAAATCCTATGTCAATAGCATATACTTGGACTAAGGATGGTCTTCCAATATTGAGTAATAACGGTGCTGAACGAATAGCCTCTGAAGGACCAATACTTAATATTACGAAACTAAATCGAAATGATGGAGGCGTTTATACATGCGAAGCAATGAATTCTCAAGGAGTGGCAACTATTAATATCACCGTAGTCGTTGAATGTAAATACAACTTGAAAATATATTTTCTTTTGGCTTTGAATAATAAAATGGAATATCTATTATTTTTTTTTTTGTTTTTTTCTGGTTATTTACATATATACTTTAGATGGCACCGCAATAAAATCGATATCAGAAAATGTTATAGTTAATCCAGGAGAAGATGCAATGTTATCGTGTACGGTGGAGGGTAAACCATTAACAGAAGAGCATATAAGATGGGAACGTTTGGGATATGATATGACAGTCAAAACTTCAACAACTTTTGCTAATGGAACGTCATTTTTGCATATAAAAAATTCCCAAAGGGATGATGTAGGAAATTTTCGTTGTGTAGCTGATAATCGTGTAGCAAATCCAACCAGTCGAGATGTGCTTTTAATTGTTAAATGTAATTCAATTTTTTTTTTCTTTTTTTCATTTCATTGATTAATTATAAATCATTATATAGTTTCACCAGAAATTGATAAATCGCCACCGCTTCTACGTGCAGCAAGTGGCACTGGTGAACGTGGTAGATTACCATGTCGTGCTCAATCTGCTCCGAAACCAAAATTTTATTGGACACACAATGGACAACACTTGAACATAAACAGAACGTATAAATATAGTGTTGAAGTTAAACAGATTGATTCATTAACTTATGAATCGACATTAATAATTGAAAAAGTTGCACCAG
Organism: Xylophagus ater; assembly: GCA_963422695.1. Taxonomy (NCBI): domain Eukaryota; kingdom Metazoa; phylum Arthropoda; class Insecta; order Diptera; family Xylophagidae; genus Xylophagus; species Xylophagus ater. The sequence goes on from OY730478.1 coordinate 42,152,561, forward strand.
CAGATTATGGAGTCTACGAATGTGTTGCAAAAAATGAATTAGGAGAGGCTAAAGAAAATGTTCGATTAGATATTACATCACCTCCAGATTCACCTTTAAGCCTTAATATTTTAAATATAACACATGATAGCGTTACTGTCGCTTGGACACCAGGCTTTGATGGTGGAATGAAAGCTTCGTATCGTATTAGATATAGGTAATTTTTCGTTCATATACAAGTGCACATATATATGTACAAGTATAGATAATATGAACGAGATTTTGAATGTTTAATATTTTTTTTTTTATAGAGATGCAACTAGCGAACACTACAAGTATCAGGATAGTCTTCCGAATAGTCATAAACTAACAATCACTGGTTTACGACCCAATACGCTGTATTTATTTTCTGTAATGGCAATGAATGCATTAGGGAATAGCAAATATCTGCCTGACCTTCAACGGGCACAAACCAAGGGTGAGTCTTTTAAGTCATTTATTCTACTTTTTTTATAGCGAAATTTAAATGTCAATAAAAAAACCTTATTACACGCTGCTATTTTTATGGATTTTTATTATTAAAAATCTAAAGAAGCTCCTCCACCATCACAACCAGCTTCATCTTTAGGTGGTCCACCCACTACTAGTGGAACACCAGTTGGTAGTGCCTCCGGAATGTTACTTCTTGTTGGAGTTGCATCTGGGATTACTGTTGTTTTAGTCAATATACTTTTAATTGGTTGTTGCCTTCATAGGCGTAATCAAAAGCGTATCAAGAGAGGTAATCGATACGGTGAATAACAATTGTATATTACTAGATATAATAACTAGTTGGGTGGCTTCCGATTTTTATCTAATTTTATATTTTTATTTATTTTATTATATTTTAGTTTTTTTTTTTTTGTTTATTCATTTTTTTTTTTTTTTATTATTGATATTTTTAAAGGATCTGAGCCTTTACCAGCTGAACTTTTGGAAAAGTCAGAAATGCCAAATTTGGTCATAATTGGAATTGCTTTGGCTGCTTTAGGTCTTTTATTAGTAAACGCCGCCTTAGTTGCTTGGTTTGTAATCAAGAAACGAAATAAAGGTTTGATTTAAGTTTTTATTTAATTTACTTTTTTTTTTATTTTTCATTAAAACTAGTAATTTTTTCGTCTTTTGCTTCGTCATTTTTTTAGTTAGAAAGAATCCCAATCGAAGAAATCTTTCTAACATGCCCTAGAAAACAAAAATTTAATAAAATGATAACTTCTTTATCTTTTAAATATTAAATATGAAACTTATTTATATAATATGGTTTAGAATCTCTTTCTTTCACTTGTTAGATAAAGGAAAAATTTGCTTGAAATTCAATGGCTTGACAATTAAGTTCCGTGACTTTAAATATAGTTTCCGTTTTTCTTTATTCAAAGAAATCTCCTTTGAATTCAATACACTTTTTACAACGATTTAATAGTTATTCAAATGCGTATTCATGCTCATTTTGGGGTATCGACTCCGAAGCCTTTGAATAGTCTCAATATCATCGAAAAAGCGTGCTTTCAACTTCATATTAATTTTCTGAAAAATAGAGAAATCACATGGTTCCAAGTCAGGTTAATGAATAATCTAGCACAGAGACTTGACTTCTTGCCAAAAATTGACAAACAATCAATGAATTTTGACTTGGTGTATTATATTATGATACTATATAACAAACGTCAGCTGTCCAATTCACGATATTCTGGTCGAACCCGATATATTCTAGTCATCAAACGTTATACAACTTTCAAATAAGAATCACCAGTATCAGTTGTATGATACTTTTGCTACCGAGAAAATCAATTGCTTGCGGTGATATCATTTCTATGTCTTCAAAAAATTATTTATTGAAAAATAATTATAACCATAAACTTTTTGCATTTTTGTTTGGCTGTTGAGGCAAGTTTTACGTGAAATTTTTTTGTTTATGCTTTTATTTGAAATAAGTAAATTTTTTAACTGATAAACAAAACGTCATAATATTGACAAATGTCAAACAAATGCAGATAACGATAATTTCAAGGGTTTGTTTAGAATTGTCTAATGTTTAAAATTCCATCTCTCCATCAAAAGATGACGACGATAATTTGAGAAATTCCGGAACTTTATTGTAAATTTGTGTATAACGATTTTCTTCGTACTCTCAGTTTTGCAAAATAAATAGTTTTATTTGTTTTTTTTTCATGTGAACTACTATAGGTACTTTGTATAAAGCAAGGAATATACTAGTTGCTATTGCTGGGATTTTGGTGAAGAACCTTTCAAATATTTTTTTTTTCGAACATGGATACTATTTTTCCTACAGACGTTTGTCTATAAAATATATTCTTATCATTTTCTTTTTTGGAACATGAAGTCGTTTAATTAAAAACTTTTTTCATCCTCTATACTATATATAATAGTATTCTTTGTATTTTTTTTCGAATTCATATTATTTTGATGCTTCCATCTTTTTTTCTGGTCATATTCTTAGCTTTTCTCATTGTACCTTTTCATTGCTATAACGGATTTCTTTAAAAAAGAAAGAAAAAAGAAAAACACATTTGAATGGACGGTTATGATAGTATCATTTCGTTTCATGCTCCATATATTCCATGTCCCTTTTAAAAGTGAAAAAGTTACACAAAAGTGGATAACAAATGTAAGTTACAATGATGAAATTGAAATAAAATTAAATGGTAGGGAAAAGTTGAAAAGGAAAAACTAAATTTGAATACGGTTTTATCTGAAATCATAAAATTTACATATACTACCTATATATTTATTCACCCAGTCACACAATATTCATAAAGATAAAATAGGTAAACATATCTCTCAACTATACAGTTCAAAAATAGAAAATTTGTCATTATTACTTGGTATACTACGATTTGGTCCTGCAGCCCATATATGTATGATGAACCTCTTGGCCTTCCATTACATTATATATTAAATAAAATAAAACTCTTTTAAAAGTACAATGTCTCTACTAAATATCTATTTTTTATTGCTTTAATATAGTTCTTATAAACTAACATCAATTATATTGTACTCTTATTTATGTTAAAAATGTAACTAAAAAGTTGTGCACCTCTTTTATATATATATATAAAAGAAAGTTTTTGGCACAGAAATAATGTAAAAGTTTCAGATATTGTGTCGTATTTAACTCGAGAGGAATCTGATTCAAGAATAAATTGAATGAAAATTTCTTTTTGATGGTTTCGAATCCTTGCATATATATATATATATATATGACAAGTACAAGAAGAAATAATTACCACTTAGAAGATTTAGATGGGATTTTCGTCTCACTGTAGTATAAGCCTATAGAATACATAAAGAAGGCTGGACAAGACAAATATCTATGACCTAGCAAAACAAGAAGCAAGAAAATTTCAATAAAATCTTAGTGTTATTTTGTTTTCACAAAACAAAATATATTAGATCTTTTACGAAAGTTTTCTTATAACTATATAGTCCTTTGACCCATGAGAAAATCCTCGAAATTTTGTTATTTACTCTTTTTTTTATGAACTTTAAAAAAACAATCTATGAAAAAGATGTATTTCACAAATGTATTATGTACATATGTAGTTTTTTTTTGAAATTTTTATAATGAAATCGATTAAAACTTCAATAAATTTCTGATATCCCAGGGATTATCCCAGCTTTAGGTTTTATGTATTTTTAGTCGTATTCTCTTTAAAAGAAAAAACGAAAAAGTTCTGTGCAACGAATTCCAAGTTTATATTGTTTGCTATTTTTTCTATTTTCTATCGCAATTATCTAAAAGAAATACAATAGTATATAAGAAAATAGTTTTTTTTTTTTTTAATTAATTTATAACAAAAAACAGAACAACGCTAAAGCGATTAATTTGAACAGAGAAGAAATTTTGTATAAAACTTTCATAATCTCGTTATTTAAAAATTCCTACGAATACAAATAACATTCCGATTAAGGAGCTACATCTACCTAGACTTTCGAAAATAATGTCTAAATTCGAATTTATTGATGAAAATAAAACTTGTTTCGTTTTTTTGTTAAGAAGTATATTTATTAAAAGCTTTTAAAAATAACTTAAAAGTAAATATCGAAAAGAAAAGATATATCCGCCTGTAGGTGATTATATTTTTTTGAGGAGTTAGGCGATGGACACTTTCCAGCTCAAAAGGTTCATCTAACTAAAGTCAAAAAACAAAACGGGTTTTTTAAGTCGATAGCAATTGACGAGTACTTCATGGATGATTTTTAAAATAGATTGTTTTACAAAATAGAGACGAATTGAAGCACAAGTCGCAATTTTTTTCCTAATTATTCAAAATCGAATGAAAAAAAGTAAGATCTTGAACGACCTCTGAACACTTCTCACCGTATTTTCTGAAAATTTAAAAACAATCTATCATTGTCCAACATGTTTGTACTTACTTTGCTTAAAATTCTATAATTTTGTTAAATTTTGTCATATCTACGATATGAAGAAATTTCAAAACTATAGGAAGAAAAGCCCCTAGCACGTCAACTAATTGTACATTTCGCTACAAATCGTTGGTATATATGCTGAACGCTTTTCTGGTCAATTCTCAACGGGCTCCGGTTACTAATTTTCAGAATATTTATAGTATGTAGTATCATTAGAGAGATTTTTATAAAATTTCCATTTTGTCTTAAAGCTAAAACTAGCTTCAACTAAATTTCATTGAACTCTAAAACTAAGACAGTTGATCTAATCGCTTCATATTAATTATGTTCCTAAATTTATTGTTGCCATTAAGTTATATAATTTGAGATTTTTATGTTCATTAACTCTTGTTTGTCGGTCACAATGTATGATCATATAATTAAGCCTTTTTGTAGTTCGTATAAACCAATTTTTATTCTATTGAATTTCTAAACGTCTTTATCAGAATTGAAAACGTTTCGTTTTCCATACTTGGATAAAAATATACATGTATGTTTTTTTTTCTCATCATAATAATAATAATAATAATGGAAAAATTGACGGACATGCTCATAAATTTTCTTATTCTTTTAACCACTGTAAGGAAGCAGTAAATTTGAAATTACAATACACTTTCTGCATATAAATGGGTTCATCCTTTTTCGAATTACTATATATGTATCTACTATATATATACATATATTCTTTTCAACATTTAATGTCTTTTCGAGATTTCGCCTATACTAGAAAATCGCTTCTTTTATTCTTCACATGTCCACATTTTCTCTTCTTTTGTCACATTGCTATTTAACTTTCTTTCCGACCTTTCTTCTTTTTCTGTTTTTTTTTTCTACAAGTAAACATCACAAAAGCCCTCAAGTAATTCAATTGCTGCAGAAAATTATCCTATTCTATATGAATCTTTTATTGTTCTGAATTCAAAATTTCAATTTGAAAGCGCATTCAGGGACTGCAGTTATATATTTCCACAAAAATTTTCAATGTAATATTATATGTACTGGATTCTTCCGTTTCAGAGTCAAAGTTTCCTCTATATTTTGACAATGGTATTTTATACGTGAATATTTGACTTCCCATAATGCGCTGCACTTCTTCAGTAAAGCAAAAATAAAATTAATTCTTCTATAAAATCATAAAAAAATTGATTTTAAAATTGCAATTTTGATTTCAGAAACTTAATTTTTCTAATATTTGATTGGATATTCGAAAGACATTAAAGTTAATGGAATAAATATGTAATCAAATTCGAGACTAAACTATTAAGTACCTGTTAATAATGACAGAGAAAAATAAGACAGAAAAGTAGATTGGTTGAAGCTCTAGGATTCGTCAAACCCACAATTCATACAAAAGCTTTGAGAAATATATAAAATTTCATTAGGAAATTATAAAATTTAGTGCAAAAGTCCAAACCAAGCAAAATACTAAAGCTAAGTATATATAGTTTAATAAATTCGATTCGGAAATCTTTATCTAAATAAATAGAAAGAAAATTATATTTTATTATTTGTTAAGGAACAAATATGAATTTTCCCGAAACTTAAAAACGCGTTGGTACAATGAACTCTTCTTTCGTAAAGCCCCAAAATCGTTCAACGAAAAACAAAGAGTGTTTAACAAAAGTAACCAGCAAGTATTTTTTTTTTTTGTCTTTATCAGGCAATGGAAACAGTGATTTTCTGAAATTACCTCAGAGGGATAAAATAGCGTAGGATATTGCTCTTTCGTGTCCAGAGTTTTGCTTGAAAGCTTTCAGAAAGAAAATCCCAAAAGATTATTCTGTATATAAATACATCCCATGATGTGATGACAAGGAATGGGAAGGAATGTCGTCATTATAATAAAGATGAAAATACAGAAAAAAAGCAACATTGCACCATTTTGAGCTTACAGCAGAAATTATATATTTGAAGATTTTTTTTTTTCGGTAAAATTAGTAATTGTGGATAAAAGATTTTTCCACTTTTTAAGCATGGATATATGAACGCGTGTTTAATCACACACCATATTAGAAGGAAGCTTCCAAATTATTTTATTTTAGTTAGAAAAAATAGGTAATAAGAGCGAAGAGCAATTCATATACTAGGTGTATTAAAAAGTGTGTGAAATAAACTTCATTTCTCACTAAGTTCGATACATTTTGTCAAACGCATTTCCAACGTTCTTATGCTTTGCGAATAATACAATTTTTCTAACACTAACCTCTCAAAATAGGCATTTATTCGTTAATGATTTCCAAATTTAATGCAAAACTTCTATCCATCCCTGAGCCATTTCTTTAAGCTTGGAAGTATGTGATTCACACGAAGAGATTAATCGGGAGAATACGGGAGTTGATTTACTAATATGCAATTTTGCCATTGCTTTCAAAATGTCGTGTGATTGTGTTTTTAATTAACTGAGAACAAACGTAACATCCATCTCATGAATTATTTGTTCTCCTAAAAATGTTCTTTAAAATCTATTCATATGAGATGACCAGAATGTCAGCTATCTAATTTAATTTCACTTTTCCATTTCTTAACATGATATCATGGATTTTTAATTGGCTAACTTGAACTTTCTTCATTATAAACGTTTGTATGACTAGGTTTCAATTTATTAACCCAATATCTGATACAAGGTACACGGTCCCCATAGACAACGTATAACTTTTCTTTGATTTCCTCACACATTTCCTATCCAAAAATAGAAATTTAAGCATCAATTGATACTGAATTTTTTTCCATATTTGATAAAAATTCAAAATTTCTTCACTTTGAATGGTTGTCAAAACTAAACTAATTGACAGATCAACGTTTAGCTTTACATGTATTCATATAATAGAACTAGTAGCATCATATTAAAAAAATATGTCGATATTTGCAGCGATATCTATTGTATAGGTGACAACTTTTTCATACACCTAGTAGTACCAAATGTTCACTCCGCGATGAATCGAATAAACTTTTATTAACGAGGAAAATTCTATATAAAACTCGTGTATTACAAGCAAAAGATTGAAAGATTACTATTAAGAACGTAGAGAAGCCATTCCAATAAGTTATTAGAATCATATTTTTGGTTTTCTTTAAATATTAACTAACATATTTTTATTTTTCTTTTACATGTCATATACGAATTTTATCAACGCATTTATTTTCATCTTTATTGAAAATGGATTTTCGTGTACAAAATGAAATTATTTTTCTATTTATATATTTATATATCTTTTGGGAAAATCAAAAACAACAAAAAAATAAACATAAAACACTAAAATCAATCAATCATACAAAAAATGGTCTTGGGCCACGAAAAAAAAAACTACTATCAAAACTTTGCAACTGAATTTAAAAATTTTTGTTTGTTCCTCGAAAATCAATTACCAAATATTTATGGTTCGATTAATCGGTATACAAAATTGCATTGCGTCATCATATATATTCGATTTTTCATATGATGTTGTTGAAAATTCGGGAAATCTATTGTATTCTTTGAACTATGATGTTTCCGCTGTCACCATATCACCTCATCCTCTACAAAATAATGGACAAACTATATAAACTGTGGACGTTTTTTTTTTTGTAAAAATAGAAGCTTCAAATCAGAACAGTAAAACAGCAACTATCGAAATGTATGCACCGAGTTCATACAATGATACTGTGACCGGTGAAACGTTATCAAGTGTCTCAGAGAAAAGTGATTCGTACTCGAATGAAGGAAGTCAACCAGACTATATGGTAAACAATTTTTAATTGTCTTTTTCTTTTTTTTGTTAATACAGTAGAATTTCGCTATTCTAATTTCTATACTCATATTCTGGGTATGGGAAATTAAAGTCATCGTTTTTATGTACATATATTAAAAAAAAACACAACACAGTGGATCTATCAACATAAAATGTTCTTCACAATTCTTCAAGCATTTGACATGGATTTTTATTTACTAATCTTTTCAATTATTCATCTTGAAATTTTGTTAGCTGTTCGGGATGATTTTTTTTTTCTACACTAAAATTATTACTTTTAAATAGCGAAAACCATTTGCTGCATGTTAGTTCTGATAAAACACGTGTTCACCACAATCTGCAATAAGCAAACGTCGACTTTTAGCAGTACTTTTCTTTATATTGAAGCAAAAAAGTAGCACTTCCTCTAAATGCTGTTTCGTTGGCACAAAAGTCATTTTCAATTCAATAAGAATCTGTGTTTTTGTACCTCACTGTCATGTACTAAATATTAAACATTGTATTAAAGCTTAACACTTGCTGTATTTTATTGGGAATTCTATCGGGCGCTAATTTACTTTCTCAAAAGAACGATTTCTCTTATATAAATTCTTAATTTCGAATATTCGAATCACTGAAATTATTTGAAGGAATTATTTGGATGCGTACTCAGCTAGAGGAATTTTTTTGAGGTTAAATATATTATTTAATATATATTCATGAAATGAAATTAAAAGAAATAATATTTCACGAGACGGCTATTTGAAGTATTGTTTTAACTAAATAAAATAAAAAGGAATATAAATAATGGAAAAAAAAACTGACGAAAAGCATGATTCAAGATTCAAACCAATTTTCTGTTATTTTTAAATATTCCAATGAAAAAAAAAACTTTTGATTTGCGCCATCTACCATCTGGCAGATGTTTTCTATCGATCGCTAATTTAGCGATCAATATTATACGTCACTAAATAAGAACCTATAAAATGTATGGTAAGCGCCGATAGAATTCCCAATAAAATACAGCAACTATGTACTCCTATTTAACTTATACTATATATAACAATTATTACTTACGACATATATTAGAAAACGATGAATTTTAATTCCCGTACTCAATAGGGTTCTGTGAATATAAAATACATATTTATTGGAAAAAATATAATATTAAATAGTTTTTATATTAAATTAAAATAAATAGTTTTTGAACAGAATGATTATTTTTATAGAAAAAATAAGGTGAAAACATTTTTTTTTCTTATTTGTATTATTTTTCTCAGCAGGATGAGACGCGTAAAAAGGCAGCTTCAACATATCTGGTCGAAAACACAGACATACCGCCGCCAAGATATCAAAAGGAAGGAACGATACCATCGCTATATCCGAATCATACTGCAAATTCAGGTACTTTCATTTCTTCATTTCATTTGTAACATCACATTTTGAGATGCAATAACAAAATCCTTTGTAGTACGAGTATAATTCCATAAATTATATATTTTGCACAAATTTGAAAACATCCAATGCACTTCCTTGATACCGAGACAAACAGAGACGTATAAAAACTAAAGAATTAAATATCGTTGCAAAAAGTTAGAAGAAAATCTGAAAACATAAGCTTTTTCTATATTATAAAGAAAAAGTACATTCTTTAGAAAGTTGTTTCTTTGATATTCTCACAAATACTTTGTCAAAAACGTAAATAAACAAAGCATGCCAAAAAGTGGACAGTAATATGTATACATGTACATATATTTACGAGTATATAAAAGTAAAGATACTCTGTGTGTCCTTTCAATTTAATTTAGAAGAAAAATTTGTCACAGTTGTTTGGACTTTTCAAACAATCCAAAATTTGTTTATTTTAATTTTGAAAAATGTATTTAAACAACTGAAATGATCCTCAGGTACAAAATTTCATTAAATTCAAAAGAAAAGAATTTAATTTCTTGGCCCATTAACAATACATAAACAATTTACACACCTATAATAAAGTTCCGAAACTTTTCCAATGCCTCTGCAACTAGAGTTGCAATGATAGGACTAACATTGACATTTCTGAACAAATACTCAAAATTTTAGCTTTATTAGTTGACAGTTTTAAATTTTATGATTGGTGTTTGTTACACGATAATCCACCAAGTCACAATTCAAAATTTAAAATTAAACTGAAACGATACTTTTTCTATGATATTGATAGAATTCCAAAAGCGTGCGTTTAAGACAATACTACAAAATGAGCTTGAACGCAGATTTCGACCACTATTGAATTGTTGTAAAAAATGAATTTAATCAGAAGAAGTAGGGTTTGCAATCCCGTGTTATATTCCCAATCTCGGTATTTCGGGATTACATTAACTCAATCCCGGGATCCCGGGATTGGTTCCGGGATTAGGATTAGATTGAAAAAAACGTCTAGCGTCTAGCCTTTCAGGCAACTCCACTATTAATTTACGGTATTTAGTTGAAGATGGAACTGTGACAAAATCTATTTCTGACTGGACATTGCTTATACCATTATGTAATTATTGCAGTAACTCACTTAGATCTATTCGGCATTCTTCCATATGAAGAATGAGAGCTGCATATAACTTTTTACTTATAGCACAGTTTGCATCTTTAAGCTCTTTAGCATAAAGTGTATGGCTACATCTGCTGTAAACAGATTGCTATCTCAACGGCAGAGTGCTGCAACAGTTGTTTTTGCTGGTATGAAAGCAGTAATAATATCAGATAAAATTTTGATATCATCATGAGATAAATTTAAGGATTTATCTGTATTTTTTATATCTATTAATGCTTTTTGTGTGCAATTTTTCAGTAAATAGAAAGGTTCAAGCATTAGCAAAAGACTGCTCCACCTTGTCTAAAAGTCTCTTAATAAGACAATGTCCTTTCTAAATTCTGCCCGGATATATTGTTGTAATAAATCATTCTTTGTTGGTGATCGTCTGAACATTGATATGATTTTTCGCACCTTATTTATCAGTGGACCAATACTTGTTTCAGTTATCTCATGAAGGTTTCTTCCATGACTGAATACTATCTAGGAATCCTTCGTTGCCAAAATATCTTGCTGCTCGCTCGAGTCACTCTCTGTGAAATACATTTCTTTTTCATTATATTGCTGATCTAATTCAATTTCCAACTTATTATAAAGGATATCAATAACCGCCAGCTGCGCACGATGTGCAAAGCATAACTGCTGGTCTACAGATAATATCCTACCTACTTTTGTCATTACGCTTGCTCCTACAAAACACTTCTTCACCGGTCAATTTTCATTGCAAACTGAATATTAAATGCATAAAATAAGAATAATTCTACTAGTCTACTGCGCGTCCACAAAATAAAAAACTCGAAGTATTTCATAAAAAAAATATAAATTTTCTGTGAAAATTTCAATGCGAAAAAAATTAATTCAAAATATGATGAAAACAAAATTTTCAATCCCGGGATTAGTCATTTCAATCCCGGGATTTCAGAATTGGATGAAATATCGGGATCCCGGGATCCCGGGGCTGCAAACCCTAAGAAGAAGATTACTTTGAAAAAGAGAAACCCGAAAAATATTGTTTCGTCTCATTTTTATAGCAGCAGTCACCAAACTTTATTATATCGCCATGTATTTAGCTCATTTTCAGACGTAATTTTGAATCATACATATGTTGCACCTATCTTATGTAGGGGGTTATGCCATCCTTTCAATTTGGCTATATCATTCGGAAGAGCAAAAACACTGAAAATGATTAAAAAAGTTTGTTTTCAAAAATGATGTTAACTACATTTTCCTTGTGAGTTAAAAGATAGAAAGAAGAATTAATCTTGTCCAGTTTTACAATCCTCCAGGACTTCGGAGGACTGTACATTTTTCAATAAATTAAGAATTTAAAGTGGCTGATCTATGAAAATTAAATAACTTCCGAATGTTTAATTCAATATATATTTTTTTTAGTCTAGTTTCTGAGTGGTCCAATTCGAACAGTTTATACATAAGTGTTTATCTTTTATCTCTGTTTTCATTATTATAGGTAAATAAATAAAATGCCGTTTTTTTTTTCTTCAGGTAAATGGTTTCCTTCGATCCTATTTGAAATCATTTTAACTAAATTTACTATTTTATTTAATTAGAAATTAGAAATTATCTTTATGACGAAAAAGGGTTTGTTTTCCTTGAATTCATTCATTCATATAGTATTGTCTAAGTTTTCTTTTCCAATATTATTATAATTTCCTTCAAATGAATCCGCCATTGTCCAAAATTTATATTTAGATATACGCCATATAACCCCATTTAATCCATTCTGTCCTAGACTTTTAGAGATAACCCAAAGATAAATCCTTCGGCTTTAGTTTCTCGTATTTCACAGACTTATATACTTTATGATTAGTTCTCAAAGAGATATACCGCAAATAATATACACGAAAGACAATATAACTAAAAGTCGTAAAAGTTTTGACAAGTTTTAATGACTTCAAAACAGAAAAAAAAAAGTTTCTTTTTTGAGGTGCGTGTTTATGACTGACAGGTTCTGTAGAAAAAGTACATATATCGGTAAAAGGTGTATCCTTTTATCGGGAGATTAATAAGTTGCCCAAAATTTGTATAATTAAAATGATGGAGAATGTTTGTTGTATGTATTTATGGAGATAACGTATTTTATTTATTACAATCTAGTGAAGAATATCTTATAATAAAAAATAATTCAAATCTATATCTTTATTTTTTGAATAGCACACACGAGAACACTGCCACATCCTCGACATAATAATACAACGATCATGGATCATCGAACAAGAGATGATCAAATGCTTGTTACGAAAGGAACTTACATTCCGTCCCCATCACCTGCACCGCCACTGGATGGATCTTATTATAATATGAATAGTGATAGATATTTATCATATCCGCCAATGGTAAGTACAACTTTTACTATACTATCGATTAGATTAGTCACGTATGATATTTAAAACAAGAACCTTCTGTGCCAGTACAACTAGCATTTTAGATTTTCGCATCACCCGTATTGATACGAGAATTTTGATTTTGCTTCAATCTAAAGAAAATTGCTGCTGAAAGTTATCATTAGCTTGTCGAAGCTTATTGTGAACATTCTCTATCGGAAATCACTTGTACAAACTAATTTAGACCATCGGTTCTTAAACTAAGGGTGCCCATTTGGGGTCGCGAAAATTAAAGTCAAACACTTGGATTTCAATTAATATGTTATTTCACAAACGCACAATATTGTTACGTCGTTATTCGTTTTAAATAATAACACTTTTTATTTTTTCATATTTTATATCTCGTGAATGAAAAAAGTTTAAGAACCGATTGTTTAGAGACGATTCAAAGATAATGATTTTTATCTGATATTCTACGATCTCTTGAAACCGTAAACGCTGAACGTTATCGACAACAGACGAAGAATTTGTTTCCCTTGAATCTATTTGTTTCTTGAAATATGTAAAAAAGAAAGATCTAGCAAGTTATTTACCGGTCCGGCAATTGATTTAAAAACGCTGTAATTGTTTGTTTATAGTCGGCTTTATTAAAAATTATGGAAATGATAAATTATAATACATAATTACTTTTACAATTATTCGAATGGTATGTAAAAATGGAATAATCCAACGTATTCAGATCTGGTGAATACGATGAATTTCGATGTTTGACTTTTCAATCAAATAAAGCGCAACAATTGAATTTCGTTTAAAGTCCATTGTACAAAAAATAACAGCACGTCCTTTCACCAACAAATAATTTTTACTACTGACAGACAATATGTCAAGCTACATTCATGTCAAATTTTAGTATTGCAAGATGTGCCGTGCGGTTTACATTTGACAGCGATTTGAATTAGGCGGACACTTCAATTGCCGGACACGATAGTATTTAGTATTTACGTATTTGAACAAGAGAAAATCCTTGTGTATTTTAATATAAATTAGTTATATACCTAACCTATTTGTATTAGGGACTAGTATTGTTATAGAAGAAACCCGAGAAACCATGCATTAATAACATTTTCCGGTTTACAAAAGTCATAAAAATTTTAATTAGTGAATTTATTCATTAAAAACTGTTTAAAGTTAAAGTTTGAATTTGCAATAATATTGTTCTTTAATTTTGTATGCATTTTAAACAATTAATAATTAATTTTTTTTTTATATTCGCAATTTTTCATATAAAACTAAGTCATATAAAATAACAAAAATTTTAAATCAAATTTTTTCTCAAACAAAACCAAATGATTTTTAGAGAAAGATTCATGTATTAGAATTGTTTTAAAGTTTTTTCTTTTAACCCTTTGTAAACATATGCACACATTGAATTATTAAATTCCTCGAGAAGAAGTCCTGGTGTACTCTTATATACCAATATTTTTAAACATTTTCATATTATTTATGTTTATTCTATGAAATTGCATTTAATTTTGTGTATTCAAGTATTTTCCAGCTTACGAATAAATCAGAATTGTGAAAATTTAATATTTCATTTTCCATTTTCTGACAATGCCTTTTCATATCATTCTCAAGATTATATCTTCTTATACTCTACAATATATAATAAATACTATAGAAATTCCCAAAAAATAACAAAAGAAATATTGAACGTACGAGAATTTTTAACTCAAAATTCGAAATTAATATTAGAACTCGACCACACATGTTTAAAACTAACTTAATAGACAACATTATGTCGAATCCCGATAAAATCAGTCCAAAGACAGTGCAGGAAAAATTGGTTTAGACCTTAAGTTTTGGTATTTATTCATTTTCAGAGCTGCTTTCTAAACTAACATAATATGCCGATTTGAACAAAAATTTGCACAATAAATTTATGTTATTAGTACCCAGGTTAGGCCTAAATTATCATTGTAATGAAGGAAATAATTTTAGAATAGAAAATTAACCTATTACAAAGATTATTTCTTTAAAAACAAATAATGCAAAACATGGGAATTAGTTTAGTAAATAGATTTTAAATAAAAAATCACGTAATTTGTTTTTTATAATTATTTTTATAATTTGAATGACGAAACATGTTTTAATCGATCAGCTGTTTTGTGGATTGCGTTTCAATTTCATTTGATTCCACTGGAGAACTGCCAAGTTGATTCCTTCATCAGGAATTTTTCGTCCATATTCTAACCTCAAACTTCAGCGTCCCAATAAGAAAATAATAGTATATAAAGAAAAATGGAGAAAATTTGTGACTCATTGTAAAAAACAGGAAAGGGAAGAAATAATCTAATTGGATTTGATGAAAAAAACCATTACACGACTTAGCTATGAACGAAAATCTGACTGTAAGTTTCTCTGACATTCGTAAAAGAGGTATAACCACCTTTCATTGAAAATCAAAGAAAAACGTTCGGTTTTCACTAGTTCCACAATTTCCTTCATTACAACGATCTTCGTATAACTTAGGCCTTAGAAATGAACTATCTGGTTCTACACTAGGTATAATTTAAAATTTAATAATATACTTGTAAATCTTTAAAAATTTCATTCAAATTGGTCAAGTTATTTTTAAATTAAATCTGCAAAAAACAACTAAATAATGAAATGACAATTTTCTCTCTTTGATCTGAAAAATAACATACACATTTTTGGAATTAAATTAGTTTTCCTGGAAAAAAAAGATATTGTTAAGAAAATATGAATATTTTATTTAAAAAAAAGGACTTGATTTAGCAATGAATCATATTTATGCATCAGTAACTGCATTCATTTTTTATTTCTTTTTGATAATTACCACGAAAGTCGAATCCAAAAAATGAGATATTCAAAAAAGCAATATTAGAAAAAAATATTCTGTATGTGCACATTCGTAACATTGGTCCATGGCACCACCATCGCTATTCCCAAGAGTTTTCCACAGATTTGAATACCATCCTTTTGGTACATAACACTATTTTATAACAAGTACATTTTACTCTACGTTATTATGCCTCAGAAAATCCATATTTCGTATTATATTTGATTAAATGGAAACGTATTAGGTCTGTGAATGAGTTTTTTTTTGATTTTTTTTTTGGTAAAATACACGCTTATTCAACAACTATAGAATATTTTCATTTCATTCAAAGTATTCTCCATCTGAAACTACAACCTTCACACATCTTTCAGATAATTTACAGATTCCCTTTTTGAAGAAATCCGGGTCTTTGGAGGCGATCCAATTATCCAGCCCAATTTTAATATTTTCTTAAGAAGTAAAGCACTCTCCAGTAAGGGCTGCCTGAATCGACCGGAATAGGTAGTAATCTGAAGGAGTTACATCTGATGAATACGGCAGGTGGAGCAACACTTCCCAGTCCTGTTCTTCTAACTAATTTTTAACCGGTTGAATAGGCATTATCAATTGAGAAATTAATTGGTTGTTTCTCTTCACCCATTCTGGTCGTTTCTCCTCTACAGCTTGCTTTAAATGCATTAGTTGTCATCGGTAGATAACGCCAGTAATAGTTTCAAGCAGTTTCAACAACTCATAATAGATCATACCTTTCTGATCCCACCAAATACGGAGCATAAACTTATTTGAATAATTGTTTTGTTTTGAAGTTGACGGGATTGGTTGACCAGGCTTTACTTTTGCTTTTCTACGTTTAGGATTTACGAAGTAGATCCATTTCTTATCTCCAGTAATAATTCGATACAAAAAACCCTTTCTTTGTTGTCTTTGAAGCATCATTTCACAAATGGTTTTCTGATGTCTCTTTCTTTTATTTGATATGGGACCCAATTGCATTGTTTTTGAATCATTTGCATTGGTTGGAGACGTTTTACAGCAGTTGATCGATCAACATTTAATGATGGAGTGTGACATGGATCTTCATCAAGTAATGCTTCCAATTCTTTATCTTCAAATATCATATAGTACATTTTGAAGCTTGTCGTAAGACCTTTAAAATACATGTAATGTCCGTTCGCATGTATTACATATAATATGACTTACACCATCTAATGTAAAATCGAAAAAACTCATTCACAGACCTAAGACATAAGAGCATATTTATAAGATATGGGATGGGACATAGTGAATATAAAAACAACAAATATATAGTATTAGTAAAAGTATACATAAAAATAAGATGTTGATAGCAGAAAAAAGTGTTTATTGAATATAAATAAATTATATTAGATCTTATGGCAAGAACTTTAAGCTCTTAAAAACTCTTGCCATATGATCTAATGTAATTTACTTATATTAAATAAAAGCTTTTGAGAATTTTACATGTGTAAATAAAAATATTTCTCGATATTTCCCAAAGGTCTCTACGAAAGTATATCAAAGTTTAAATTCTAATTCATTATAAAAACCTAATAAAAAAGCATACAAGTATATGGTAAAAATAGGTTCCTAGAAAATACCGTGTTATATATGATACTAATCGATAGATACATCCTGCTAAATCGAAGCTTTCTAATGAAAACACCATGCCCATGGTAATCTGTATATAAATATAAGAATTACCCATCTAAATCTCTTAGTTTACATAAGGTAGAAATTATTATCTGTCCAACTAAGAATATTATCAAAACTCCGAAATAACATATTGAAAAGCTTTTTGCAATTATTTTGAATCAATTCATTTCGAATTTGTCATTGAAAAAAAAAAAAAACATTTTCTTAATAGAAAGAAAATAATCCGTAATCCTTGAATAAGTCAAAATCTTTACATTACAAAAAAAAAATAAATAAATAAGAAAACCGACAGCCCAGCTACTTAAAATGTCACATTTTTATATACCTAAAGAAATGGCACAGCATATTTGCTTGATTTTATTTTCTCTTAAAGATTTATAAACTCAAAAATAAGTTTGAGGAGACTTTATCATCGGTAACAATGTCATTATGAATTGTGGCATCGGCCCCATTAGGTCAGCTTGGTGAATAAAGAATAGCTGTATAAGTACGAGAGCGTCTGTTCATATGCGATATGAACAGATATGACATATGATATGGTTGAACATAGGATTTTAGAGTTGAAAATATATGCACCCACATATGTATATGAGAAAAGGAAATTCGCTAAGCATTGGTAAAGTAAAGAGTATTTCCGATTTTTTTTTTTTTTTTTTTTTGCCAAAAAAAAAGTTCTTCTCGGGAACTACTATTCGGATAGCGTTTCGATATGTCAAATGCAACAGAATTTATGGGGTCTTCTGGGGTAGAAAAAAAAAATATTATGGAAAAACTTTTGTGCATCCCTCCTATCTGTAATACATTTTTTTAGTGGCTACATATCTTCTATACATACGTCAAGGGAATTTATTTTAAAGAAAATATGAGCTCTCTGCAAAAATAAATAAAAAAAAAAACCAGAAGGAAAACTGTTTTTTTTCCTCCTTTGGTTTATGATAAGTGCTATCTGTCACCACCCTTATATAATATTTGCTCAAATGAATATTCTAACTATACGATTATATGTATCAACAAAAAAAAAAAAACTAATTGAAATTGTTTATCTTCGAGATGTATGTTTGGTAAAACTGAAGAAAATTGGTAAAAACTTTAAAAGGTGCTGTGTTCCCAATTTATATATGCAATGTTTCCAATTTTTTCTCTATAGTAGATAGTATAATTTTAATTCATCAAAATGCCGAAGTTGTGCCCTCCTCATCTATTGGCGAGTTCTTAAAATTAAAAATTATAGAGAGAAAATTGTTCAGTTTTGATCACAATCTCGAAATCAAAATTGGCTACATTCCAAAGTTTAATACTAGTTAGTAATAATAGACACTTTCCATTTGTACTCTTCATGAACGTGCAAGTTTTTGAATACTTATTATTCAAGTACTTGAAGTGTGCAAATGGAATGCTTCCAATAGGCGCAAAACTTCAAGTACATGTAAGTACTTGAATATCATGTTTTCATCTTTTGTATAAATTATCATAAAAAGGGCTAAGGTCATAGCAAGCCTGAAGCGAAGTGGCCTAGTATATATATATGTATATATCATACAAATCTTATTTTTGCGTTAAATGGCCATACAAAGGTATTTGTAGATCTAAATTAAATAATTGAAACTTCTTAATCTGAATTTTTGGTTTTACTTAAGGCTAAAAAAAAAAAAAAAATAAGTAAAGATTTTTGTAGGAAAGAAATCTGTCAGCCTACAAGTCTTTTAAAAAGTTTATTTAATCTCCTAGATGTAACCACCTTTTTCGTTTTTCTTTTTTTCTTCTTGTGTATATAAGTACATATATATATATATAAGGAATAAAATTCTTTGACGAAATTGAATCGAGAAAAGGACCTAAAAATTGTCTAAAAGATACTTTTCCGTTTTTTCTTTTTTTTTTCTTATTTATTTCCTTCTTTTCCTCTCGCCTTAAATGTTTTCTTTTTTTTTTATCCGGTCCCTTTAGATAAAGGAAATTAATCCATTAAAGATTTCAATTGGAAGCGCTAGAAAAACGCTATACGATTGAAAAATACGCTTCCCTTTCGGCATCTCGATATATATATATGTTTTATGAAAAAGTTGTTGAAAAGCATAAGGAAAAATACTTATTTATGTAGGATTAATGATGTTAAACTTTCCCAAAAATTTAAAGACAACAATTTAAAAAAAAAAAGAAGAAATATTATCAAATTAAATATACCTAGTTTTTTTTCGAAGAAAATAATATTGTATATAAGAAAGATTTAATTTATTATTATATAATTTTATTTTCTTATTTTTTTTTTTTTTTATTTTCCAGGATTATCCACCAATGGAATTTAGTACAACGCCACTGCCACTTGCTCATATGACATCAAATCAGTCAGTAGTAGTAGGTGGTGGTGGCACGCTTCGACGAGGCATCGGTATGCGTGGTTTAGTACCACCGCCAGATGTTACACATCATACATCAAAAGTAGCCCATGATTTACATCCAAATAGTACGACAGCTTCGACACAAACAAATGGATCAACTCCACAACAACATGGACTTAGTAATTTAAGCAGTTTATCACAAATGTCGACGCATCAAACATCGACACCAAAACAACCACAGGGTATACTTAAAGATCCGAAAAGGAATCAACAACAACAACAACAACAACAACTCAATAACATGCAAATTCTGAATGTTCAGAATGCTCCGGGTATCGGTAATAACTTATTGATCGGTGCATTTGATCCCAACACACATAATTTGAGTACATTTAATGCAACAATGGGTTATTCAGATGCTGATGGTCATTTAGTGTAGTCGTATACAAAACCCAGATATATATATGTATATATTCTGCCAAATATCTCTCTATATATATATATATATATATTAGCCACCATACCTCACAATAAACCACCTGAAGACATCTCTATTTAATAATACTATATACTCTATAGTTGACCTACATCACCATTCATAATCGTGTAGAGTGTGCACACACCTCATCCAGATATGAACTAATCAACATATGTACAACATACATATATGATAGGAAATGGATGTCCTCAAATGGGAATATTATATACATACGTACAGTACTGGCCTGAAAGTGAGTTTTATGTGTGTAATTTGTAAATTTGTGGTATATATTGTTGCAAAAGCTTCGGCTAACGTTTTTGAGAAGGGTTACACTTTCATCTAGGAACATTGTTATTGTCCTTGTTATTATACTGTTAAGTTTATTATTTACATTATTATAATTTTTCAAAATGTCTGTTATACATACATTAGTTTTTAGATTATTCCCGTTTTTTTTTTTTTCTTGAAAGATCTTATTTTAACAAAAGAGCGAAAAACATGAAAGTTTGTATCTCCTAAGGTTGTTTTTTAAAATCCACAAGTTAAAAATCTTTTAATCTCTCTCTCTTTCTCTCTAAATAATAAGTTTAATAAGTTTTTAAATCTAAATGAAGATTCATAAACAAATAACCAAGTTCATAAAAATAATGTTTTCTTTTTTAATTCTCATTTAGGCAAGAGCCAAGATGATGTTTTATATAGATCTCTATTCTAAAACAAATTTTAGTGATCAGCTTTTTGAAAGCTTTTTTAAAAATGAGAGCCTAATGTCGCACTGTGTTCAAAAAGTAAGGTGAATTTTTAATTTAAACTTCCCGCGTTAACCGAATCCAACAAATGAATTTTTTTTCAAGTTGGTAGGACTGTTAGTGACATCTGTGAAATTACATGTCAATATCATCATTAGTTTTTGGTTTACGCTTGGTTTTGTGAACAAAGAAAAGTGAATTTGGCAATTTTTACGATGTCGAATTTTGTTGAGCAAAGAAGTGCTATTAAATTTTGCTTGTGGAATAAAATTTCCACCGCTGAAATGGCCTTCGGTGACGAGACTATGTCACAGAAAAATGTTTACAAGTGTTTACAATGTTTACAAAAACTTCAAAGAAGGCAGAGAACGTGTTGATGACTTGGAACGCTCTGGACGACCATCGACGTCAATTGATGAGCAACATATCAAGAAAATCAAAGAATTGGTGCTCGAAAATCGTCGATTAACAATTCGAGACCTTGCCGACTTGCTTGCAATATCAATTGGATCAGTGCAAGCAATTTTGAAGGATCATTTGTGCCTCAGAAGAGTCAAATTGCGTTTAGTGCACATTGAAGGCTATACCTGAGGACGACTTTTTAGCATGCTTCAAAGATTGGAAAAAACGTTGGCATAAGTGTATTGTAGCTGGGGGAGATTATTTTGAGGGGACGAAATCGATTTGGAAGAATAATAAATAAATAATAAATAATAAAATTGTTAATTTTGCAACAAAATTCACATTAGCTTTTGAACACAGTGGTACAGTTTAATACATTTTGCCATTTTGTTTGAAAATCTCAAATACAATGGTAATTTTATTTTGTACGTAGTTAAGAGCTTTCATGTCTCATTACAAAAGAGCTTTCAAAAACTGGTCTCGAACATTTCTTCTTCTAGAGTACAGATCTATATATTACATTATCTTTAGCAAGAGTAAATCATTAAAAAAACAAAAAAAATACAATTTCGTGGGCTAATTTTGAACAAAGCTTAAGAGTTTTCAAAAAAAAAAAAACTTTGTGACATCTACATAACTATTATAATACACACAATTCCAAGTATAAATTTCCTTTTATATAAAAATACTCAAGAATTTTATATAACAAAAATGAAAGCACTTAATTATTCCTTCTTAAACGAACCAACGACAACGACATGTCCCTCAATTTGTAAGCTATGTGTAATCCATCGTCTTAAGTATTAATACAATTCCACTCGTGTTTCACGCAATATAATACCAAACTACATCAGAAAAAGGGGAAAATTTTTGTCTAAGGATCACGCATTTTTTTTCTTTTTTTTTTTTTTTATTTAAAACATATATTTTCTGTCCAAATCAAACCCTCCTTCTTCATCCCATTTACAACATACATTATTCTTGTATATTAGATTTTTTTTTTCTGCCTACCAAAATTACAACGAATAAAATAACAAACATTAAAAGGAATAAAGAAAAACAAACCTCGAAATGAAGGAATTCCAAGTATTCAAGCATATTTCCGTTCCAGTTGCATATATATATGTATATATATTTATATTTATATATAAATGTTAATTCGCTCTCCTACGGTGCCTTTAATTATTTTTGCAGCCGCTTTTCTATCTTCCACATTTCTATAGATATCTATTTAGAATCCTATAACAACCCCTCAGTGAAGAGTATATACATGTAGTTGCAATAAAGTTCCGTGACTGTTATAAAAATAAAATGGAACAATATTTTTTCGGCTTCCGCTGTCCTTTATTCCAAATAATTAATTCAATGCACTTTTTTACAACGATTGAATAGTGATTCAAATGCGTGTTCAACATCATTTTGTGGTATGTGGTATTGGCCTCCAAAGCACATGTAGAAACCTTTTGAATGGTCTCAGTATCATCGAAAAGACATCGTTACAATTTAATTTTAATTTTTGGTAATAGTGAGAAATCACATGGTGTTAAATTGGAACAATCTACAAAAAATTCACGTAGAGTCAGCGAATTGTGACTTGGTACATTATGTTTTAACAAACAAGGACAAACTCGACAAATTCTAGCCATCAAAGCCATTAGCCATTTGACCAGCTGAAATGAATTCTTATCAAAGAAAACAATAAACATGCTCATGATTTTTGATGCAACTTTTCCTGCCTTTTCGGATTATGGTGTTAATGTTTCTTTACCTACCAAAAAGGATTTATGCCACTCAAAAGTCTTTGGCTTTAGAAAATAATTATCATCATATTTTTTGTACGGTTTTGTGACTGTCGTGACAAGTTTTACATGAAATTTAATAACTGAGTTTTTTCTTTCAAGAAGTAAATTGTTTCACTATTAAACAAAACGTCATAAAATTCACAAATGTCAATTAATAGCACCAAAAATTTGACAGCTTGTTTAGAAATGTATAAAGTTTAAGATGATCGTTCTAACAGCAGAGATATTGGAGAATTCCCGGAACTTTATGACCGAACCGTGTATTTATATATGTTAGGTAAAGAGATGAAGAGGAGCAAGAATGCCACCGGTTTTGATAAAAATAGCGCAAACAAATAAAATATCCAAAGTAGTAAAAAAAAAAATAAGAAAAATAAAGTCAAAGATCTAGGAAATGATATACATCCCATTTCATCCACCAAAAAAAAAGTAAACTACTTCGCTTCATATGAAATAAAAATATCTTGAATTTAATAGATACGATATAACATGTTTTGTGTATATATATATATATAATGTATATATATGAAAGTTAAATAAAAAGAATTATAGAATTTGGAATAAGATGGAAACACGACAGACAAAATATATCCATATATACAGACTTTCTTCGAGGAGTCCAACAAACGGCACAATGAAGAAATTGAAGTCTGAAAAGGTTGATGGAGAAAACATTTGTTATCCCTAGAATTAAATTCTTCTTCTTCTTCTTCTTCTTCTTCTTTTTCGCGCGCGATGCTAAAAACGAAACACGTTTTGGGAATCAGAGACAAGATATAGGAGCCTGGAAAAAGCTAGTATAGAGCGATAGATATATGTTTATGTCAAATGATGCCAGCAGAGGGAACTATGCTGTCAAGATGGCAGAATCGAGGGGGAGTGAGTGGTAAGCGTGTTTTCCAAAAGAAAAGCGTAAGTTGAAAATTTATTGCCATATATTAAAAGTGAGAAAAGAGAATTTCGAATTCAACATAAGTATCAGACCTTACAAGGTTTTTAATTAAAACATCCGACCATATATATATATATATATGTATATATTTGTACAATTCCATCATTCGTCAATGTGTACTATATACTATTCTGTGTCCCTTTATATACGACTATTTGGTCGTGCTTTTAAGTCATACATGTTGAATAATTATATACCAACACTGCCGGATATATTTTATACAATATAATATAATAAAGTAACTATATGTGCTTACTTTCCAAAATATATGTATTTACATTTTGGTGTATAGCATAATTATGTAGAAAATATTTTAATTTCTACTATACAGTATACACCTTCAGATTCAACGAACTTTTAAACGCAGATAGAAGAAATTTTCAAAAATTTACATGAAAATCATAAAATTGTTTTTATAATAATGTAACAAAAAAAAAGAATGTTAGCCAAAAATTTGGTATATTTTCTTTTTTCTCTCGACATCTTTTCCTTCTCGTTGAGATAACATAATTTTACTGTCAATTTATTCATAGAGACCCCCAAAAATGTAATTGTTATTCGCGTTTTGATGCCGCGGGGCATGCTGCAATCCTATATCCTTGTATGTATATATATATATACCGAAAAAATACAATCCTATACGTAATTTTTCTAATTAAAAATGTTTAAAGCTGATATCAAAATGGTAAAAACAACTCTAATGTCTTCTAAATTTAAATATTTAAATAATTTAATATTAATTTAATTTTATATATTTATATAGGTATAATAATATTCAAAGTTGTGATCAGCATCAAAAGCTCACTCACATTTCCTTTATTTTGTGATGTTCTTGGGCACACACTATGTTCGGATCTAGTATAATACTAGAGGCACACATAGGGTATTCATACCATAGTTTAAGGATACCATGTGGTATACCATATATGTGTCGTCGAATACTAGCCGAGTACCATTTCAACTACGTAGCATAAATCTGGTATTTAAATTCGAAAAAGTACGTGGTATTCCCTTTTTTACTTAATTTTTTCGGCGACTGTAATCTATTCTTTAGTGATTGTCGCGCCTTTTTATTGAAGCGGAAAATAGCGAATGGAATTTTGTAGGAAAGCTGAGCAATTGACACATGTTTACACTTTTTTTTTGAAAATATTATTTTAAAAAAATGGAAAAACTAAAGAAAAAACGCAAAATTTTATCGGTGGATGAAACCTCATAATTTATAGATCTTTGTAGGAATCATATAGAGGATTTAAGAGGAGCGAAAAGAAATTCTCATATTCTCGCTGAAATGGCAGAATTTCAAATGTCAAACAAATACTTTGTTTGATGTGTGCCAACCCCTTTTTATACTATGGTACAAGGCTATACTGTAGTATCGATACTAAAGTATGAATACTCTATGTCTGCCTCTACTATTAGGATCAAACAGATTCAATTTCATTTCTATTCATATCAAATTAAATTCCAATAAAGATCAAGTCGAACTGCTTCAGTCTTCATTTATGCGTAAACCAAAAGAAGCCCTTTCAGTTCTCGGTGTTCGGTATCCGTATAATATGGTGATGGTCTGTTTTGATCCTTTTTTTTGTGTATATTTGAAAATATTTCTATGATCGTATAAGCGAAGATAATGTATTGTAATATACCATATATATAGATCTATAATTCTAGAACAAATTTTCATGATTACCTTTTGAAAGGTCTCTTCAAAATGTACGCCCCGAATATCACATGTACTAATTAATATGTTTTGTTGTTTTGTTTTGAGATATCAGATATAATAATAATTCTATTTGTGTTATATCAGCGATTCTCAACTCGTGGTAGGCGTACCTCTGGGGGAACGCGTTAAAAAATTATGTATCTATAAAAAATCTTTAAGTTTCCATCAATAAACATTCTGCATACTCCTTGACACGTTATTGCTATTTATTTAGTGTTAGAACAATTACGAGTATTTAAACTATAAACATTTTTCTAATGTAAAGGGTTCAATTTAGGATAATTAACTGCCAAGGGCTATGTAAGCCAAAAAAGGATGATAACCGCTGGTTACATCATCCATTGATTTAAGTAACGTTAAGATCTATGTACATCATAAAATGTTATCTTTGTGAAAGGTTTCAGAATTTCAATTTTCGTGGCAAAATTTGTTTCGACAGAATTTTTCGAATACACATTTTCTTTCACATAGCCCTTAAAAGAAGAAATCCAAATCGCATGATCTTGGTGGCCAATTTTGATTAACAAAATGATAAATTCCCTTGACAAAATGTCCTTCATCACTAAATTGCGTTGTTCGCCGATCAATAACGGAAAATACCAATGACTGACTCAGTACCTATGACATATTTCAAATTGACAGAAAAAAAGTGCTATCAGATTTAAATTTCCATATTTTTAGTTGAGAGACCCCCAAAAAACTATTTTTTTTTTAAGTAACTTACTTTATTCCCAACCTGTATTATGTTGATTATAGTTTGTTTAAATTTGTCACCATATTTGTTTTAAGGATCTTCGATATGTTATTCAAAATCTACTTGAAATAATAATAAAATCAAAACCATAATTTTTCTATTGAAATATTTCACACGTCTTATTCCATTATTTACTTATATATATTAGTATATATATAGTTTTTATGGCATCCATTATAGTGAACTCTAACAAATGACAAAAATTAAATTAAATTAATTCGAAAAGGAAGAAGAATATTGAATTAATATATTCTCAAAAACAAAAAACGGTTTTATTCTTTTTTTGTTGTTGATGATATAAAATATAAGTGTTACAATGAAAATTTGTTTGCTTTCATTTCACCCTCTCGAAGCAAAAACAACAAACCAGAAACAAAAAAAATTAGATATTTTATTCTATGGAAAACTTTCTCAAGTTGACAACATCTTCTCTAAAAATAAAGTTTAGAAGAGATACTCTTGTGTAGGCAAAAAAAAAAAAGAAAAAATAAAGTTTGAACCGCGAAATAACCGTATAAAAATATATAACCACATGAGCACAAATAAGGGATGAGAAAATGAACAAAAATATATGTATATGGAAGATAAGAGTTCTTCTTCCCTTTTTTCCCAGATATTTATATGTATCTTTAGGTTTTTGAATAATATCCAACTTTCCATAGTAAAAAAAGAAAAATAGTAATGTGCTGAGATGTTATACACCCCTAGTCCCGTACCCTTTGTACAACCATTGTACAACACCCCCACAATCCATAAGGTGTAATGTGAAACGAAAACATTAACTTAAGACAAAGTTTTATGGCAGATATTTAAACCTCTTGGGTAATACCTTTTTTTTTTTTTTGGTGGAACTCTGTTTCCGTGTCTGCATGTACTCTCGTAAATATACATAAATATATACATTTTTTTTTTTTGTTGTTTCTGTTCTCTGTCTGATTTACTATATATGTGAATACTTTCTAAGCATATCAACTCATTTGTTGAAAATGTTTGCGCAAACAACAACATTGTATCTCATGTAAGTTGTCAATCAAGAAAATGTATACTACAGAAAAACAAAAAACGAATAAAACAATCTCCCTATCCTTGGAAATTACTATATAGAAGTCGCGAAATAATATAAACAACAGAACAGAGAAACAATATGGTGATACACTGCCACTGATGGTGTGGCGCACATTTATTTTGTCATAGCAAGAGAGAATTCCGGTAGAACTTGTATCAAATATATATATAATAATGAAAACTAGGGAAAACTTTAAGTCAATATTAATTAAATACTTCGTAATTTAATTTCCACCACGTTTAATATTATAAGGTTTGAGGGATAAATTGTTAAATACATGTCACACATAACTATGATCACCGACAAGGAATGTTCTTGATTGAGAAACCTTTTTCTTTTTAATATAAAATTAAAGTGAAAAATTAACTTATTGCTGTCAATTGAATAATTGTTACTTTCTGTCACCTAAAATTAACACTTTCAGAATTATTAGGGGAGGAACAAAAGAGACTGAGTGTCGGTTCAAGTACTTAATATATATATATGTAATCTTATATATTAAATATTTATATATATATATAATTAAATAATTAAAGAATTATTACACAATCGGTACTAATTACAGCCAAAAAATTGCGAAGGGAATACTCGTATTTAAGTACATAACTAGATTTTTGAATTCTCTTAAAGGGTTACATCTATCTAGAATAAAAATTATATTAATTTTTATATTCTTGGATTTTACAAAGGTTCTAAGTTCTGTAGATTTGATGAAGTTATAGAATTCTTAGTGAAGCGAGTCTGAAAATCATAATGAAGCTTAAAACATATTTTCCTGAAAACACTATTCACAAAATCGTTGGACATCATAACTCAAAAACCGCTTGATAGATGATTTTCTAATGTTACGAAATACAGTGAAGAAATCGTTAACGATCTTCCTTTTTTTAAATCGATATTTGTTTTGAAATAAATACGAAAAAGTGACAACTTTCACGTGGAAATTTCATTTTTGTGTTTAATTGAAATTTCCACTCAAAAGTCACAATTTTTTCGTTATATTGTAGAAATATTGAGTTCAGTAACGAGCCGTCGCTCTTATTGACTTAAATAACCCGTTTTGACTTTAGATAAGCCATTTGAGAGCTGTAGAGTGCCCTCCGCTCAATGCCACGTGAAAATCTTCTCAACATTGCTTTACATTTTTTTTAAGGTCCTAATAACTTTTAGCTATATTAATTCTTTCTTAGAAAAATAAATTCGAATTACGCTTTTTTTGGATAGTCTAGAGATAGATGCAGCCCCTTAAGTTACTATAAGACTATAGAGGTGGTTTTTTTTTTAAATCTATTAAATTTGTTCCATTAAAAATCTTTTCAATTGCATTTTTCACTCAATTTTTTGATAAAGCATACGTTTTTTTTCACGTTCACGTTCACATCACACTACGAGACGGTATACTAACGCATGAAAGTAAACAAATTTATTATATTAAAACTTTACACATCAACCTTTTTGCCATCATACCAGCAGCCACTGACTGACTCATCTGGTTGGTTGGGGGGAATTTTATCCTGGTGAAAATTAATCCTTACAGAATAAAAACAAAAAGAAAAATCATGAATTTGAAAGAAGCTTTGGGAAAGTTCTTCAACAATTCAACAATTCACCAACACAACCGACATCACCTATTTATTCATTTCCAAAAAAAAAGAAAAAAAAACTTCCTTACAAAACTTTCTGAGTGTTTTTTTTTTTTTCTAATTGTTTGAACTTTTATCATGGGTTCTTTTCCCAAAAAGAAAAAAGAAAATATTCTCTTGGAACGTTTATAATTTTTTAAATTCTTTTTTTTTTTGATATCATTTGATTATCTTTCATTTTTTTTCCAAGAAGTTAATTCAGAGTAAACATTATAAAGGACACGCTAAGTTTATCAGGAATCTCACGTTTTTTTTTTTGTACATATATAATATCTTATAATTTAATTGGTATAATATGCCGGAAGTCGAATTCACTTAGAGGGAAATGAAGAAAAGTGCCGAGAAATGAGGCAAGAAGAAAAGCACCTCCTTTTTCTAGTATTCTAGTATTCTGTTAAACAGTTTTCAGTTTTCTCTCTAATAATGTGTGCCACATAAAACTGTCGAAGAAATTTAATCGAGTTACACGATTCTACTCCAGTTGCATACAAAAATTGTACGGTGTGAGGGGGGGAGGGGGTGATCCTAGAATTATGTAACGTCATGGCTCGATCAAAAAAATCATATGACTATTGAGCCGATAACTGGATGTAATTCCAGGAGTGGAATCGTTTAATTCGTTTGACATTAAAACGAATCGTTGTATGTTTTCAATACAATTTGAGGTCTGTTTTATTTGCCATACCCTACCCTCTGGAGCAGGGTAAGTGGCAAATAAAACGAGCAGGAGTAGGAGAAAGTTTTAATTCACATGTTTGTTGCGCTGCTTAGCAACCATATTTTAATGAAATGAGAAACGTTTTGCTAATACACTTTTTATGGGAGAAAACTGAAATAATTTCGGGTGTGATAGTTACACCTGGTCTGTGTTGTAGTTTTATCTTTTTATTCAATTCACAGTAAGATCTGGTAGACTTTGACACGTGTCTTGTTCTACGATCAGCAATCAAAAGAGGACGAATCTTGCATCATTTTTCGCTAGTCACTTGAAAAGTAGCGATAGTAGCAAATAAAACAGACCTTTGGATCAAATCGAGTGAAACGACTCCTCTTCAGTTGTAAACAGTAATTGTATTTGGCTGATCATCGAATTGTGTGTGCAATGGCCTTTTGACAACTCCATTTCTCTTCTCTCCTCATTTCGATAGGTTCAATTTTAGCTCAGTTCAGGTCGACTTTTTCAATCCTCTTCTTCATGATAAATCTGATTTTTTTAACGAATAAAAAAGAAAACGATTATGAAACAAAATTGTTTATGAATTTATTGGAATGTGGATTTAAAAAAAAAAACAATTTTAAATTAATTTTTAAAAAAAATGCTCAAATAATAATTAAAACTCAAGAAAATTTACTCACACAAAAACATCTTGTGTTTCTTTAAAATATAACAAGAGACAAAAATAAAATTTGTAATTATTCAATTTTTAAGAACACAAAAAAAATAATCACAGCGAAAAAATTTACAACCAAAAACAAAAAAAATTAACTCATTTCGATTTCTTTGAATTTTGATTTTATTTTTTAAACTCAAAATCAAATCTAAAAAAAAAAAAAACTTAAAAATAAAGGCGAAGTTGCGAATAATACAAATCAATTAGTACATACTCAAACCATAAAGGCTTATTTAGACTATTTTTGAGTTAAGTTAATTTTTTTTCAACTTGATTTTAACAGCGACTTAATTGATCGAAATATGTACAGACTAGCTTTCAATAAGGCTTTGGCAAAGCAAAGCTGCTCCTAATTTTAATAAGGATTTTTTAAAGGCAAAAGTCAGGTCTTTTCTGAGAGTCATTTCATTTGACAATAGGCCAAGGTATTAATTTCATTATCTTTCTATTGTATTCTATAAAAACAACAAAATACTGCTCTCATCTATTTGTGAGATACTAAAACTACAATTTTAATTATAGAGAGAAAATATTTCGGTTATGATCTTGGGTATAAATAGAATTATCTGATCAACACGCCATCTGAATTTTTCCAAAAACTACCTGGTCGAATTTTTATAACGTTGCATCTTTTATATAACGGTCATAATTCTATTAAATATTCAGCGTTTAAAGTTGAATGACTAGATGATACTAAAAACCCAGAATATAATATTCGCATTAATCGGGACTTTGCAGATAATAGAATCCAATTCTAGTAAACCGAAGTCAATTTTTGTAACCATTTTACACGTGTGCCGAGAGAGAGAGAGTTCGCTCATTCAAACAGTTTCGATGAAACATTCCATATTTTCAAAGGCAATTGTGTACACCACGGAGAGTACGTTCAATTATATTGTAAAAAAATATAATTATTTGGGTTTTTTTTTTTTATATATTCTTTCATAATAATTTACAAGAATAAAATCGAAATCGAAATTTGATTTTCAACAGCAAACAATTTCAATGGCAACCGACTGAATATCCAAAAATGTTATTGAAATTTGCTGCCAAAAAAATTATTTGTAATTTTTTTTTCGATTATTATGAATTAAAAATTTTTTATGTTAATTTTTTGTATTTTGTTTTTTAATTTAATACAAAAAAAAAACAAAATTTTATTTATTAGAAAATTTTTTTTAAATTTCTTTTCGTTTTTTTTCCCTTTTCTTTTGTATTAAAACAGAATTTTTAATAAATAAAAGAATTTTATTTAAAAAAAAATAAATAAATATAAATAAGATATATTTACCAGCCAAATAATAAGTATAAATAAAAAAAAAAAACAAACGAATTAAAAAACTACGAAAAAAAAAAAATATTTCTCAATTAATACATTTAAAAAAAAATAATATGAAATAACGAAATTTTTCTTTTTTTTTTGGAGAATAAAATCATGTTTTTAAATTAGTAATTATATTAAAAATTTAATTGTAAATAGTATTTTTTAAGTAAATGTATAAAAAGAATTTTTTTATAAATTAAAAAATTGAAGAGAAAAATATTTAAAATTAAAAACAAAACAACAAAAAAAAAGACATGAACGAAAAGAATGAAACTGTAGAAAATGAATCTCATATTTTTTAATTTAAAAATTTCAAAGAAATTAAAATATTAAAAAAAAATTTATACTTTTAATTATTTTGCTTTTCTAATTTTTTCTTTTCTTTTCTTTTTTTTTTAGTTTTAAAAATACACGATAAAATATTTTATGTTTTTTTAGGTTTTTATTTTGCATAGTTAAGATTTAATATGATTAAAAAAAAAAGGAAAAAAGAAAAGAAGTAAAACTGCTTCTAAATATGTTAAAACAATTATTATTAAAAAAAAAAAAGGAAATGAATGACGAAAAACAACGTTTTTAATTATAAAGAAAAAAAAATATTGTCTTCCGACCATAAAACGTTAAAAAAAGCAAAAATAAAAACAAAAATACGAAAAATTATAAATTTTCAATTTTATTTATTAATTATTAATTTTAGTTGTTTTGGGTTAGAGATTTCGTTTTTAATTTTTTTTTTTTTTTTGTAAAACAAACTCATTAAAAATTAAAACAAATAATTTTATAAGAAAAAAAATATGAATTTAATAACAAACGAAAAAAAAAATTCTAAGAATTTCAAATCTCACAAAAAATCACTTCTGCCAAAGAGTTTAATATTTTATAATTTTATTCTAATTTTTTTTTTTTTTTAATTTGTTTTTAAATTATTAATATTTTTAATTTTTTTTTTTTTTTTTAGTATTTCACAAAGTACGGAAAATTCACAAACAAACAAAAAAAAATATTTTTATAGTAATAAAAAATATAAAAAAAAAAACTTATTTTTAATTTATTCTTTAATTATATTTTCGAATAATTTACATAAAAAGATTATGTTTTAATTTTCGACATTTCATATAAAAATAAATAAAATTTTTTTATTGTTCATTATTTTTAGTATTTAAGTGAAAATAAGAAAAATAAGTTTGTTATAAAATTATATTAAAAAAAAAAAATTAATAGAAAATTCAATACTTTTAAAACAAATATTTTGATATTATTTAATTTTGTGTTTTTTTTTCTTTAATTTCTAATTTTGTTTTCTTATTTTTTATTTACTGTCAAGAAGAAAATTCCCAAATGAAAAGTTTGTTGTTAAATATTCTAAGAAAAATGTTTCCATCATCCTTTTTGCTGGCTCTGTAACTGTCATATTGTTCAAAACTTGCTGTCAATCTGTTGTACCTAGAAAATCATTTACCCTTGAATTATAAGTATGGTAAGAAAAGTAAGGACATAAAGTATGGACATAAAGTCCGACATGAACTTGGACTTTTTTGAGGAAAACTTTTTTCCAGACTATTTTTTTCACATATTGATATTAAAAATGGTTGCAATGAATTGAATGCATTCGAGTACATGTAATTGCAAGAAGTTTTTTCCAATATTGTTTCCATTTAAAGTTTTTTTATTTCCTAGACATTTTTTTTTTGGAAAAGAATAATTTGGCCCTTTTATAACGACAGCAATAAAATGTATACAATGTATATCATTTTAAAACAAGTTTGTTTAAAGTTCATACCGTTTTATGACAAAAATATTAGAAGTATTCTTAATGATATTTTATTGGGATAGTTTGTAGAAAAAATTTCTATTCCATTAATCTACCGTAACCCCACGACTCCATTAGACTTTTTTCAAGACTTATTTTCGGTCGGACTGACAAAAAAATATAATTTTTAGAGTCTCCACAAGACTTTTATTCAGTCGGACTAAAAATATGTCCAATTTTTAGAGTCTCCACAACACTCTTTTTCAGTCCGACTGAAAATAAGTCTTGAAATAAGTCGTGTGGAGTCGTGTGGTGATGCATTTTTCTAATAAATTTTTTGATATCTCGAGTCTGGTTTCTACTAATTACAATTTCGGGAAGAAATGATATTTTAAAAATGTTTAACTTTTATTTTAAATAACATACTTGTATATAAAATATTTTTATAATGTAAAAGTTTCGTTGTTTCTTCGTCAACGGTATTTTTACAAATAAAATATCAGGACATCAAATGCCCAGCTAAAAATTTAATGTCTTGAAAATGGCACCCATAGACTGAAAATAAGTCTTGAAATAAGTCCAATGTAGTTGCCGGGTTAAAGAAATATTCTTTTACAGAAGAAAAGACTTGGAGTTTCCGTAAAAACGTAAGTGTCATATTTTAGCAAAGGTGATGACAGTGCAATGTGTCAGTGCAACTGCCAAAATTAATCAATTATTTTTAATAATTTTGGTCTCATCTTTAGTTTTCTAAAAATATTTACGTTGACGTTGTATATTATAATATTAGATATTTTGCTATCAATCTGATCGTAAGTTGAATGAGACGCAACCATGTATTTATGAAAGCGGCCAAGCAGCTTTCACGTTTCAATGTTTCAATGAAAGCATATAAATATTTTCGATAAGTGAAATGGAATTCCTTCTTTTGACGCTCCAAATCAAATCAATCCTTGACTATATCATATGAAATGCCGAGGGATATCTTTGTAGAACAATTCTTAAAGCCAATTTTCTCTTCAGAAGCGCATGAGAACTTCCTTCGGTCTTTATTTGAAATTCAGAATTCTTCTTGAATATTATTTTTTCATTTTATTATATAGTTTTATATTTTATTGTTTTTTTAATTCCATTGCTTTTTTAATGTTCAATTTTTGAATTATTTTTATTTTGTAAAAGAAATATAAATATAACAAAAAAGAAAACAATTGTAAGAAATATAGATTTCTGAAAATTTCAATATTATTCTGATAAGTGCCTTAAAAATCATTAAATTAAAAAAAAAGAAATTAAATCATTAAAATAATAAAAATTAAGTAAATATATTTAAATAAAAATCAATAAACTATTTAAAAAAAAAAAGAACAGAATTCCCTTTACAAAATATGTATTTCGGTATTTCTTAAATATTATAAAAAAAACGATAGTAAAGTAAAAAAAAAAAAAAAACTTTTAAATAATTAATAAATTATGTAATTCAAAAGAAAATGTCACAAAATAATTTTTTTCTTCTAAAAAAAAAAAAAAAGAATTTAAATTTTCATAAATTAAAAATAATAATAAATTTATTAAATTTCGTGTGTGGTGTTGTAATAAAAAAAACCAAAAATTTCCGTTCAAATTCAAAAGTGAAAATGAAAAAGCGAATAAAATTAACTTAAAAAACAACTTTAAGGCGAATTCTAATATTAATTTGGGTGTGGGACACAGTGATGGGATTTAACACCAGACTGCGTGGTACCGGTTCTCAAAATTTGCTAGGTTCCGCATATTGGGTACTTAAAACTAAACAAATTTTTGATTAGCGCGATTATTCAAAATATTTTACACCTTTCTATGAAACAATATTTTGATTTTAGTGTAAGTTCTGCTGTAGCTAAAAAGGTTTTAGCCTCATGAATTCAATTTGCACATAAAAAAGAAACAGATTGACAGTAGAGAACATAATGATTATCAATTTGATTGGATTACCTCTAAAAGATTGGGACCCGAAACCAGTGGTTACAAAATAGTTAAGAAATAACAATCACACTGAAGATGATACTCGAGTAAAACCAAAGAAAATGAAAGAAGCCAGTGAAACCAAAAAGCTATTTTAGAATATTTAAAAAATGTTTTAATAATTAATTAAATACTAAAATAAATGAATAAATTTTTGTATATTTCATTATTATGTACTTTTTTTCTAAAAATTTAAGCATACTGGTTCTTGAATAATTTGAATCCCATCACTGGTGGAACATTCAAAGGATTATATTTGTTGTCCGTTATTTTGATATTAAACTTCTCAACTAATGCCGGACGGATAATTTATAGAACCATAAAAGTTTGGGTGATTAATTCAATTATTCAAAAGTAACAATAGAATAAATTAAATTATTGAATCCCTTTGCGCAGTTGAGCATTTCAATATCGAAAATATATAACGGAAAACAGAATTATTCGAAAATCCCTTTTAAGTGTTTTGAATCATTGATTGATTACGCCGCCATCTTAATATTTGAATTTGCCAAAAAGGAACATGATTTTAAAAAAAAAATGTTTTAAATATTTTTTACAAATTAATTTAGGATAAAAATAAACCTGTGTGATCATTGTTGTGAAATTTTTCGTTTTAATATTGAAAAAAAAAAAAAAACTGTGCAACTGTGCCAAATATTGAATATAATTTAATCCTTTTCTCGCTTAAAAAATGAAATGAAATTAAAAGATGTATAAAAAAAAATATCCCCAAAAATAAAAACAATATATTAACAAGTTTTAAACCACAAAAAAACTATTTACGAAATAGTTTTATTTTATTTTTTACATTTATAAGAAACATGCTTTTTATTTTTATGTTAAATTTCTAAAAAATATGGAATTTTTTCATTTTTTTTTTGACAGTTCATAAAACATTAAAAAATGTCAAAATAATTTAATGTCAAATGTCAAAAAAATTTAAAAATTGTACATATTTTTTCGAAAAACAAAAATGACATAACTTTTCGAAATTTGGAAATTTCTTTTTTTTTTGAATAATAATATGTATGTGTTGAGTTAGTAAATTTGTTTTATTTTAAAATGTCTGAAAAATTTCCTTTCAAACAGGAAACAGCCTTCAAAAACCTTTATTTTAAATAATAATGATTAATTTTGCTTGCACAAATTATCATAAGAATAAAAAATCAATTAGAAAAAGCAAAAAGATTATTATTAATTTTATTTAAAAAAAGAAAAACCAGAACTTTAAAAAAAAAAGAATTATACAGCGAAATAAAAAACAATAAACAAAAAATATAAAAGATTTAAAATATTTAAAAAGAAGTACTATACGTAGATTTTTTATTCTAATTCCGAATCGCGCAACAATTCCAGATTTAAAAACAATTAAAAAAAAAAAACATATATATATATATATCTATGTAATTATTTCATAATAAATTTCATCATATTCCAAATTAATAAAATAATAATAAAAAAAACTGATGTAAATATAAGAAGAAAAAAAAAAGTTAAATTTCAGTAAAATTTGTAATAAAGTTGTTATTAAATATATTTAAAAAGAAAAGGAAAACATAAAACTTAGCTAGGAGATGTAGATATTTAAAATTCTTTAGGCTTTTTCTCATTTTTTTTTAAATTTTAATCGAGTCAAATAATATGTTATTAAAAAAAAAAAAAAAAAAACTTAAAGAATCTTAGAGCTTGAATAATTTTTATTTTGTTTTTGTTATTAGTTTACAGCAATAAAAATAAAATCTCTTCCACTTAAATCACAGATCAAATACAATTCAATTCAAATCAATGATAGTGAAAAATTCACATGAAGGACGCCATTTTTTAATCGGATAACGAAATAATGAAAAAACATCGTTGCGCGACAGTTTAAGAATTTATTGCCAGTCAGTTTTGTTCCAAAACAGTTGTTTTGCTTTTTGTATAATCTTATAGATTGAAAGGCCATCTAACAAATCGAAAAGTTATTATCAAAGTTTGAAGAAGAATGAGTGCATCGCAGTATTTGTGTTTAGCAAATTGCATTTTCAAAATTGCTGCCATTCAATCCAAAATACTGGGCCTGTTCACAAGACTGGAAAGGTCATAGTGATACTTTGTTTAATTTACCATTTAATCATTGTCGGTATTATTTACAGCCCTAATCTCAGCAATTTGTTGAATTGTAGAAAATTTACAAAGTTTTTAGAAGACTGGGTATAATCCCTTAAGTACACTTATTATCAATTGAAAACTTTTTTTTTCATATGTATATTCACTGGCGTACGAAAGTAACTCAGATGATTTAACAAAAAAACGCCGGGATGACAGAGCTTTTCCATTTTCCTATTGTATTACATATCTTTTAATGCTTTTATTTTATATTGTTTCTATGAATTATAATTTACATTAGGCCTGTTCAATACAAAACTACACGGGAGCCAATTTAAATTTTTTTACTCAAGTAAAATTGCAGTGCATAAGTCCATATAGTTTATTTAAAAAACACCATTAATTGTGTTCAACGAAAACATAATTATTAAAAGTGCATTCTTTGATTTTAACTTAATTCATTTTATTAGATTCTAATTTGCTTTTTGGAATTTAAGCTTAGCTCACTAAAGTCAACTTCGAGCACATCTACAGCTGTACGCTATTAATTATGTATATTATCGAAATTCGATACTTATTTTTACAAAACTCCATTTTAGAGAAGTAATTAATTTGGCATTGGACTATAATCAATTGTCCCCGAAAAAAAGGAGGTAGGGATCAATATTTCAAAACGTTTGTCGTACTTTATTAGTTCTTCGAACCTTGTTTTAAAGCGTGTTAGACAAATTGTGAATATTTTTTGCCACTGCGGAAGGGTAAAACACTTAAGATCCACAAAAGAGCATCAGATCAGCTGCAAATTGTCCACGCTTGAATCATTTATTTGTAATTTTGTTCTTCAGAAGTTTATCAAAATAAGAAGAGAAATAAAACCCATAAAAAAAATTCTACAAATTTGCAACCATTTTTTCTGTTGTCAAAAACTATTCATGGCATAAAATAATTATTAAATAGCCAGAAAGTTCTAACGGGTGATTTTTTAGACGTTTGGTTTTTCAGTGTTGCCTTATTGACATTTCACCCGTGATTCGTGACATGTGTCAAAGTCAAACATGTTCAGTTAGCATTGACATTTCATCATGAATAAACTCACGGTTGAGAAACAATCAAGAATTGTCTAAATTTGCTTTGAAAATCTAGAAGACTCTAGAGATCCCATTGCATCCATAAAAGTCTACATGCTAGTGGCATCATTGGCCCTTATTTCTTTAAAAATGATGTGGTAGCTCGTGTTATGGTCAATTAGAGCGTTACCGGACCATGATCAATGAATATTTCTTCGAAAATATGGATGACACTGATCCTGCTGAGATGTGGTTTAAACAGGAAGACGCTACGTGCCAGAAAACATCGATTTATTGAAATCACGATTTAGCGATAATGTGATTTTGAGAAATATCCCTTTAAATTGGCCTCCAAAATGGTGAGATCTGGCATATTTCCAACATTTTCTATGGGCTTATATGTAGTCCCTGGTTTGGGCTGATAAACTAGCAATAATTGGCCAACATTGTTCGTGTTATTCGTGACCTACAGTCGCTATTGATCAAAAATACAAACCAAAATTGGACTAACAATATGCGCTTCGTTCAGAGCAGTCACAGTGGCCATATGCCCAAAGTCATTTTTAAATATTAAAGGCATGAATAGGTCTTTCAAATCAAAAAAGGTTTTAGATGTAAAGTTAACTTTTTGTATTATTTTTTTGAAGTTAAAGTACATTACGCTAAAAAAAATCACCCTTTATAAGTTGAATATATTACTCTGCATTCATACTCAGTTGAACTTTTCATATTCCGGCTCATAAAACAAAAAACCTACTATTGAATAACAAAAGTTCAGGAAATGACTTGTATTTTACATTTAAAAAAAACAAAAAAGGATAAAACCAAACTTGTACAAAAACATAAATATATAGAAAAGAAATTCAAACCATTTTTTATGTTAACAGTCTTTTTTTACCTCATTTTATACAAGAAATAAAAAGCAAAAATAGTTTATTCCGTTTTTCACGATAATTAATAAAAAAATTCCACGATAAACAATAAAAAAATGAACAATAGTACTTAAAAAAAAAGAAAACTTAATTTAAAAAAACAAAATCTGTTCTAAAAACAAAGTGTATTAACAATAAAATTAAGAAACCAAAAAAAAAAACGAGAAATTTAATTAAAACAAAAAATTGTTTACAATTACAAATAAACAACAAAACACAAAACATAGAAAATGAAATTTTAAAAATTTTAAAAAAAAAACATAAATTAAAATTACATGAAATTAAAATTAAATCTAAATGTAAATTGTTAACTCAAAAAAAAAAAAAATAATGTCTTATGAAATTCATAATATATATGTAAATATATATATATGTATATATTTATATATATATATATTAAAATATTTATTATAAATAATAATATTTATTAATATATTATAGTTTTATTACAAAATCAAAAAAAAAAAGAAAAAAAGATGATTAAATAAAAAATAAATTTAAATTTATTATATATTATTATTATTATTATTAATTAATTAATTAAATTAATAGCTGTTAAGGTGCCAAAAAAAAACATAAATAAAAACAAAAAAAATAAATAAATAAATAAAAATACAAAAATGAGAGATTATGGAATGATTCAATAACATAAAATTAAAATAACTAATTAAATTTTAAAAAATAAAAATCTGTCTTAACTTAAATTATATATTAAAGGAAAAGAAAAAAAAAGAGGTATATAATAAAATTATATAAAACTAATTGAAATTATTATTTTTTAAACCATTTCTATATTCTTTTGAGACATCATATTGTTGCGTGCTACCCCTCTGGTTCGAATGTTATAGAATGAAAACACTTTTTATTTATGCGAATTTAGTGTATAAACTTTATTTACAATTATTTCTGCGTTAAAAATTAGTCTTAAAAATATTTGTCTATCAATTATTATTAATAATTATTACAAAATTAATTTATCACAGATTATTTAAAATTCACCATGGAAAACACTATTAATTAATTATAAATCAAATCACTTTTATAATTCTTTTGTAAATCAACCACAAATAATCACGTTTCAAATCTCTTATGATTCAATCATTTTTGCAGTTTCACTTCAACTGTCTCGTTTCGGCGATGTTTCCGCCTTATATACTTCTTGATTTCAACTTCGAGAATATTTATGTAAACGTAATTTCTATCAATGTGAAGAAACTTATTCTTGGAATTTCTCGAAATGTCAGCATTGTGATCATTTGTTTGCTAGTTCGTATTTTGTTAGAAGCTTTTCGTGATTTTATAGAATATTTGATGGTTTCGCGAACCATCAAATATTCTAATTTATTCCCTTTTTTGTTCTATTTAATAACGCGTTAATGAAATATAGTGCAACATAAATCATTCGTTTTAGTAGATTAGGTCTAAATTGGTGGTTTAGCAGTTAATAATGGCAAACATTAAATTTTATTTTCTTGCGACATTATCAAGTTTTTATCAATATTAACAGTGACTATCAAGAGTCTGTAAACACTTAAAGTAGGACATTGTTCAGGAACTAAACAAAATAGGAAAAAGAGAACAAACATTAGCAACAAAACTTGCGAACAGTCTACAGAACTGTTTTCAAAGAATGATGGGTTGCTTCTGTTTTTTTAAATTCTCCGTTTGGTGGAGTCCCAGCATTATGTTATGTTATGTTTTTTTGGGAAAAATGAGGACGGTTACGATACATTTTATTCCCGCTTATTTAAGCAATATTTTTTATCGCTGTCTAATTTTAACAAGAGTTATTTAGTACTATATTAGAAATATAGATGGCACAAATTTATTTGGTTAAAGCATGGCCGTCTCGTAAAATATTATTTGTTTTATTTTCACTATTTATTAAATAGTGGTCGATAAAAGTCCCCAAAATTCCTGTATAGTGTCTATACAGGACACCCATTTTCACCCATTTCATAAATTGTTTAGTACTATGAATATCGCTTTCGACTGATTTTGGAATACATCACAACAAAAAAATGCTTTTTTCATCAAAACGAGAACCAAATATCAACAATTGATTTAATATGAGGATTATTGTTATATTACTATAGTACAAGCAAATTAGGAAAACTACAATATTGAATTATTTTTCTTACTAAAACACCAATTTTTCTGTGATTTGTTGGTTGGTAGGTGTTGTTTAAGAATACTGTGAGATCCTGTTTAATTGATCATTTCGATTCATTTTCTAAATTCAATATAAAAAGTCTATATGAAATAAAGCAGCGTTCTTCAACATTCCGCGACCTAAGGAGCCCTTTTAGCTCATGAAATTATATTATCCTAAGATAAGATACCAATTTCCAAATATGAGGCTAAGTCCAAGTATTCTGCGGACTCCAAAGCTGAAGATCGCTGTTATGGAGTAAGAGAGATTATATGGGAATATCTCTGTAGAATTGGATAAAACATCAAATTAATGAACACTCCTGGAGGGGCATTCTATAAAGCGACAGGCGACTATCGCTTGTGACCTATTTGACCTATTTGATCACCGCACATTTCGGCATTATATCAACTGAATTTTTTCTTCCATTATAGCTTTCAGTTTTCAAATTAATCGAAAATTGTTTAGAAGGAGACTTTAAAATTACGTATGGATACGCACGGAAACCGTGCCCACTATATTTTTTATAATAATTAACATCAACATGAACATTTTATCTAAAATTTAGGTATGCGTCAATTTTTCGGGATGATCAATTACAATTCTAGTTCATTACCAAGGATGACTAAAAAAGTTTTTCTAATTTTTAGATATTCATAAATATAATTATTTTAAAAGAACATACAAAATTTACATTACCAATGAAACTAGAAATTTGGTTCAAACTACGAGAAAGCACCGACTAAAAAGTTTCAAAAATAGATTTTCATAAAATG
Organism: Xylophagus ater; assembly: GCA_963422695.1. Classification (NCBI taxonomy): domain Eukaryota; kingdom Metazoa; phylum Arthropoda; class Insecta; order Diptera; family Xylophagidae; genus Xylophagus; species Xylophagus ater. The sequence continues at coordinate 42,195,545 of OY730478.1, forward strand.
AGAATTTGTTCTTTTCAAATCGAAAAAATTATCGTAAATAAAGGAGACTGTGGCACATTGAAAGCGATTTCTGCATTTAGTTATGAAAATATAAATTAACAACAAGTTGTTTTTCTTATCGGTAAAATAAACAAGATATAACTTTTTTTTGCTGATTTTATTGGAGATTCTCTATTAAAAGTTATATGTATATTGTAATGGAGTCAATTATTTTATTTCTTTTCTTTTAAATTACTGTCTAAACCTCCAAAGAATTTTCGAATTCTCACATCACTAAATCCTTCTTCATTATCTTGATTAGACCTATGTTGGAATATGCCAGTCAAGTATGGCCACCCTATCATAAAGTTCATATTAACAGACTGGAGCCTGTTAAACGTAAATTCATACGCTTTCCATGGCTGATATTATTTTCATTCACTAATTATTCAATGGTGCTATTGACGATTGATCCCTTTTAGAAAAGATACCTTTAAAAATAAATTCACGTTCCTTGAGGGCTTTGGAATTATTCAAAACAACATACTATAAACGAACTATGGTAAAAGCCAATGGGTTTCCCAAATGCTAAGTGTTTTCATTCGGTTAGTTGGTAAAGTCTGTTTGCCTTAGCAGTCTGTAGCTCGATTGAATTTGATTATATTTTCCGTGAAAAATACTTATATATATTTGGTAGTTATAGATGAAAAATGTCGAATAAATTTTTATCTATACAACCTAGCGACTGGGAAAAAATTAAACAAAGCTGCATAAAAGTGGAATTCGTTATTTTGTATTCAAGGATTTTTGTGAAAATTACTTATCTTATGAAAACTCGGAAATGTTTCAAGCTCGTTATATGGTGACCTATTCCGGTTTTCCATATACTTACTATGTTATTATTTTTATGCCCTATGGCAGGTACCACCAGAGGGTTAATTAGTTTTGTCACTAAGTGTGTAGCGCGTAGAAATAATCATCGTAGAAAGGTATGGTTATGTAAAGTTATGTCGATTTTTGCATGTCAGTCCGTCCGTCCGTCTGTGCACAAGATAACTCAAACACGCGTTATCCAATTTAGATGTACATGCAATGTAAGCGTGTTATTCCTTAACTGGATTTGGTATTGCATTTCAGCAAAATCGGTCGAGGGGGAGCGAAGTTATAAAACAGAAACCATTGAAAGTTTGGTGCTTGTTTTGTTTATGGCTTTTCGGATTTAATTTGAAAATTTGTGGAGCAATTTTGTTTAAATTATTGACTACATAAATAGACGATAGCATGTTAAATTTCAGTGAAATCGGTCCAAGGATTAATTTCAATACAGTCGGTAAAAGAATATTGGGGAAAGAAATAGTCGTAAGAGAAAGTAAGCCTGTTCATAAAGTTTTTTGGATGAACTTTAAAAACTAATGCACCGATTTGAATAAAAATCTTCAGAACAGATGTATTCTATTAAGGCCTAGGCTACCTGCGAATTAAACCAAATTTAAGAAAGATAAAAGTTATGAAAGAAAAGCCCAGAAATATTTTAATTTTGAATGTTGATCTATCATTCTATCATTACCATTTCTGCCAATCGACTATAGTCCGATTTTCCGTTACTATATATTTATTAACTGAATTTATTTATGCATCAATTTTAAAATTAATTATTTTCAAAAATAATAAATACGAAATTAAAAAAAATATTTTTACAGTGTACTCTCCACCCAGATGGGGTGTCTAATTCCAATCATACCATTAAAAAAAAAAATCAGAAAAATGTTGTACGGGTTTTGATGTTACACTACAGGAAAATTAATTCAGTTCGGTTTAGTCTACAGAAAAATCGACACGAAGTAAGACCAGTTTTCCCACAAATTTTAGATTTCCATTCAATTAAGTCAAGTGAATTTTTCGTTTTCCTCACGATGAGGAGAAGTTAAAATATCATTTTCAGTTTCAAGTGTTTACCAAATTATTAAAAAACTTAATAAATTAATAAATCCAGAAATTAAAAGTGCTTCAATTGATTAAAATATCAATTTTAATTGAAAATATTTTAATTTTTTAACATTCCCAGGGATTTGAGAGAATTATTTTTGGATCTACCGAGCTGGGCTCGGACAACTGAAAATATCTTATTTTGACGATTGCACCTCAAAAATAGTGTGTCAAGTTTTTTGGTTGTAACAAATTTTTTAGAGTATTATTGAAACTTTTTTTGTGATATTAGAGAAAGTTTTCTGAAAAATTTTCTTCTTACAATAATAATCGCGGGCCTTGGATTACGGGTTTTTTTTGTTTTGTAAAAGAAAAATTTCATTTAAAAACCACTTATATCGAAAATTAAATTTAGTGAAATGAAAAAAAAAGTTTTCTAACAAAAAATTTTGTTTAGTTTTAAAAAAATGTGGCTCCAAAAATAGTATTCTTGTTGTATGTGTTCCACGATTATTTATGGAATTCCCCAATGTTATTGAAAATTTCTTTTGCCATGCCTGAGATTCTGTATAAATAATTCCTAAACCCAATTTTTAAAATATAAATTAAATTAGAAGCATTTAAATATAGTTTTAAAAACCAAAATGTGACGTTTAAAATGAAAATTGAAAATAAGTGAAAGTTTTGAGTTTTTCTTAGTTTTGGTAGTTTGGGGTGATTTTGAGCCACCCAATAATAACCATGTCGATTTTATTTTTACTAGACTTTTCCACCCTGCGCGTGTACACTGTGTACAAGAATGAGATAACAATGTAAGAAATGTGCAACTAACAAAATCCCCCGCATAGTAAAAAAAATGTAGAAAATCAAAACAATTATTGGATAAATTGAAAAGCTTATATACAAACTAGCTGTCTAAAAATAAAAGAGTCGTAAAATTTATAAGAAAATGTTCACAAAAAATAATTTCTAACAGTGTAATTACATGGAATTCACAGTCCATGTAAATACTACTGCATTAAAACTGCAAATGTAAACCCGGTAAATTTAGAAAATTCATGCGCCGTGAAAAGAAAATATTTATAAATAAAGCGGGAAAATTTTTAGATTTTTGAAAGATTTTTGTATTAATTTCTTGCATTAAAAAGAAAATTCATTTATAAAATTTAAAAATCTTTTTAGAAAAGAAATATAATTTTTTGTCTTCTTTAAAAAATATTTAAAATACAATTAAAAATTATGTGAAAAATACTAAAATATATTCAAATGTGTAAATTTAGTCAGTTTATTAAAGAAATGAAGCACAAATAACACGTACCGACTATGCCTGGTTAATATTTTGAGTAAATAATTGGCTATATTGATTAGTCTGATCAAAAACTTCCCAAAATTAACAAAGTTCCTTTTGGTTATAATTACCTTAAACTGGATAAGCTAACACAGTTTCTACATTAGCCAATATTTCTGGTATACCAGCAAAATTGGTTGCTAAAAAGCTAGTGTAGACCCTGCTGGTATACCAATTTTTCTGGTATGACAATTCTGGTATACCATTTTCGTAGACAGTGCTGGTATACCAATTTTTGACATTTGCATTTAATAAAATGGCGGAAACTAAATTTTTGCGGAGTGAAATTATCGAATATGTTTCGAGAAAAAGAAGAAAAATATAGAAGGATTGATTTAAAAAAAAAGGGCATGAGAAAATATTGCCACAGAATTGGATTTCGACACTTTAAAGCCAATATTTTGGCTATTTTTATTTTCTGTTCTCGGTTCAACGGCATGTCAGATACTGAATTGGTATACTAGTATTGGTCCACGTAAATAAAACTGGTAGCATTTTATTTCTGGTAAGCCAATTGGTATACCAGAAATATTGGCTAATGTAGACCCTGTATAAGAATCATGTTCGTACATATGGTGTAGTTTCAATCAAGGGATTTTTCTGAGTCTAAATACGGATTATTATATCTGTGTTACCAGAGTAAATATACTGAAGTTCAATTTTCGTTTATAGGCGTAATTTAAACTTAATTATAAATTTGAAAGATCAATTTGTTGCATACGAAACTTCCCAAGTAACATTTTCTCATATGTTACGAACTATAGAACAATCTGAGTATTTTGAAAGGAACTTGAAACTATACGCTTATGCGTATAATTTCAAGTTCCTTTGTCCTGCAAATTGTATATATATGTGTATATGATCCTAAACCCAAGGTCATTTCGTTGTTTTCCAATATTTTCCCTTTCATTTATTACAAATCTTAAATTAAAAAAAAAAAAAATAATAAAATTCCAGAACAACTTTCAGTGTGTAAATATTCGTCAAGAAAACTGTAACAACTAAATCATGTGTCCGTAATACGAATACGAACTCGTGTAAAACGAACATATTTGTGTTTTTATTTAAGTGAAACATTTCGCGTAAATCGAGTGCATCTCATTGTTTTTTTTTTTTTTGGTTTTTCTTTAATTCGAATTATAATTTACACGAAATTTGAAGAAGAAAAAAAATATATATTTATATATAAATGAAGAAGAGATAATTATGTGAATAGTATTTCTTATGTTAAGTCCAAATTAAAAAGGACCTCACTTAAAGAAAGTGTACATATATTTTGTTTTTGTGTGTTCGTGTTTTTCATTATTTTATATGAGTAAAAAAAATTCATCGAATAACAACGGATAATCAAGGAAAATGGCTGAAGCCGAGGGAGGCTCCGAGCAAGATGATGTTTCATTCTTGCGAACGGTAAGGAAATATTATTAATCACTTAAAAAGTTCAAATATTTTTTTTACTACATATTGGATATATCGGAAATTTTAATCATTTTGAGATACTTCCAAATACCATCTAGAAGTCCCAACAAAATGTATACACAGTTTATTGCTCAATAAATTATATGTTTATTCATTTAATTCCTTAAAATTCCCATAAAATTCAATACAATTTAGATCTATCTATCTAGCCAATACTAGCTTTCCATTTGCATATACCAATTACTAAAATAGCAATGATAGCAATCGGTAAATGGAATACATTTTTACAAGTAAAACATTAATACAATTTTTTTCCTTACAAAATTTTATCATTTAACTATGTATAAATCTCTCAAACAATAAAGTCGCATACTAAATCCATTTACCGGAAAATCTTGACGAAACTTACATTTTTCTAATAGTCCCGGTTTTGAGAAGTTTTGTTACCCAGTTATATTTACATTCTGCATAAGTGTTTAGAATTACTTTTAAATAAATTTTCCATTTACGATTTATGAAATAAAACTCAATTTTGAACTGGAATCTCAAAAAATCTCTTACTATATCTAGATTAAAAGGCAATTCACCAACAGCTATGACAGTTAACTTGAAATTCAGTGAATTCATTAACGACAAACAACTTTCCCTGCGTCCATTCGCCAATGCAATCATGCTGTAAAAATATGTACAAATTTCCTCCTGCATCATATTTTATACAATATAGGGAATATGGCAATGTCTCTAATGTTACCTTTTTAGATTGATTATGCAACAAATTTCGATTCATTCGTTACCTAATGAGGTATATATAATTATGCTATAAATATCATATAAAGGATATGTCGTACAGGTTTATAATGTGGGTTATTCAGTGGCGAATAATATACAACTAAAAATCACACTCCTTTTTGATTTATAAAGGGGATGATTCTTCAATCCATTATATTCATCTGATTAGATGGAAATAAAAATCTATTTTCGTTTTATCGTTCGGTTTTTGATTGGTAAAGCAACACATGCATGAATCAATGTACTAATATTATGTTGGCACGCATAATATTACTAAAAGAATAATTTGAGCAAAAAATCCTCAGGTTTGGCAGCGCATTTTGGCTATAAGAACATACTGTATCATGACTATATCTTTACTGATCTTGTCGTAAATTTCACCCAATCTTTAAAAGTCAAACAAATAACGCAGCATGGTGGGTAGCTATAGCTAGTAATTTTGAGTGAGTAAAATACGCACTCGGAATTTGGAGGCATCATCGCAAAATTCCAATTACAACCGAAAACTTTAATTTCGAAACACGACTTTTTCGGAAAATCGTACTTTGAAGTTTTCGAGCAATTAATTGAATCACTGAAAAATCAATTCGAAAATGATTCCGCACCATTTTTCAAATTGTTGGAACGATTCGCTATGGGTCAGTCCGCAGATGTCGATATTATTGTAAAATCTTATAAAGATGACCTGGGCAAAGAAAGGTTGCTTAGCGATAGGTACATGTTTTTGAAGCTTTTAAAAAGGCAAAATGAGCAGGCGAAAAAGGGAAGTGGTAGACTTTTTGCAAAAATAGGAATGGACTAGAGAGATTATTCCAGAGCTCGTGTGCTTTGTTCATCTGATGATCATGATTCCAGACTAAACCTGTTCGAACGAACGAAGCTTGTTTGTTCTTCGTCGAGATAAATCGCAGTGCAGTTTTTGCATTCCTCAATTAAAGTTTTCTACCGAATGTACCCGATCAACTACCCATTCGGGCCGAACATGATCTGCCAGACCTGCCCGGAAGTAAAATTTTAGTCGATATGTATAAAAAGTATCGCACTGTTTTATGTTAAACTACTTTCTGAGAGGTATATAGTTGGAGATGTTTATGACAGTTTATTATTATTTCATTGACCTTTTTTCATTGTAAATTCACTTGTACGTTTTGTTTTTTTTTTTTGTTATTGTTATTCATTCTAATATATTTCGACTATACAAAAGACTCATAAAATTTTCTCAAAAAAAAGCTGTTGTATCTCATAAAATATCTGAAATTACAGACCCCAAATATATAAATATTCTATCTTCCATATCCACCTTATGCCAGACATTTGAAGGAGGAAAAACGGGGTGTTAAAATACTTATTACAATTTGATTGTATTAGGATAGTAGATTCGCTTATGTTCAAGGATATCATATAGATTGAATTGTTGGGCGTACATGGAATTATTTGAACATGCACTGAAGGCAAATCATAAAAATGATAACTGCGAATATATGATGCATATGTTAATAGATATAAGTGTGTACACTTTTATGTGTTCCAGTATATTATAGGATCTTTATGTTTCCTATTTTATATATTTCTGTGAATATTCAAAATTTTATGTAGAAATTGTAATTATCAATATATATTCTTCTGCAGGAAAATGTGCTTCTAAAATTTCTGAAAGGTATAAAGTAAAGCCACCTTACTAATGAAAACCTCTTTTTTATAAGAAATTCTATAATATTAATTCGAAATAGGTACATCAACACAAATCAAATAATAATCCTTTTGCCTTTATAGCTGCTTTTATGTTTCTTTTGGCATATTTTCAATAAAAGTTTAATACCAACTTTGATGCGTGAATCTTCGTGCCAAGTTTTTATAATATTTATTTTTTAACATATTTTCTATGGGACTACTTTACACAACGGGTTGTCCGTAAACTTCATGCCGATTTTCAGAAATTGGACGTTGGAAAGAAATATTTCAAGATATAATAAATTGATTCCTGTCATTTTTGTACCCTTTTGAAGATGGCAGGCAACAAAATGCATTTTAGACGCTTGATGATTTTCTATTAACGGAAATCTAAAAATGATTATCATATATTCATGCCTTTTAACGGCAAAAACTTCAACGTTTTGGACTACAATAAAAACCATCTTGAGCAGTTTTTCGCTGACAAACCAGAGAAATTTTAGGGGAACGGAATAAGTTTGTCGAACAAAACACAATGGATAATTACATAAATAAATAAATTCGCTTTAAAAATCGTTGCAAAGTTTTCGGACATTCAAATATTATAATTATGTATTATATATATGTTTCTTTTAAATATCTTTCACTTTTCTCTGCTAATAAAATGTCGAATTATATATCCGTTTTCCCTTTGGAACTCTACAATAGAGTTCATTATCTAAACTTCCGATAAAATCAGGTCATTTACAGCAAAGACACATATACGTATCTATTCTCTTCCATCAATCCGTATATAAGATTGTAAAATAATAATAAAAAGCTTCTGGCGACATTATGTTTACACATAAAATCATATAAAATGTCATACGTTTGAATTTGTCCCATCTTTCCACCCATGATCCCATCATAAGCCATCTCTTCCACAAAAAAAATCCTTTCCAATTTAACTTGATTTTCTTGCCATTGTATATGTATGGTTTTTCCTTTTTATTATTATTATTCAACCCCTGAACTGTTAACACCCTTCCGTAACGTTTTTATGATAATATAAACTCAATCGAACTTCCTGTCGCATTGTTCTTAGAGCATTTTTATTCATGATTGCCGGATCTAAAACGCACAAATGTTTATATGATCGAAATGTAACAGGAACAATTTCTCTTACTTAGAGGCAACTATATAATAACAAACACACAAAAGAAATGAATTTTTTCTAAAATAAAAAGAAGTAGACCATCATTTTTTTTGCTACCATAACTTTTAATATATTTATAACACTGTGTCAAGGGCATTTTTCAGATGATAGCATATGCAGGAAAACAATAATACGACTAGCAGGCTCGCATCCAACATCTCTTGATATAGTTCCCTATATATTGTGCCCTTATGTAATATAATCAATGTAAACAAAACGACCATTAGTTGAGATGGGTATACTCTGTATAGCAGTTATGCTATTGTATTTTAAAAAGTTGCCTATGAAAATCCGCTTTTCTGTGCTTTCTTATTCATCTAAACTGGCTTAAGGCAAGAAATATGTGCCATGTTGTTAAATTTTATAATACTCAAAACTCTGGTTTTTTATTCAAAGATCTAAATAAAAAAGCAACTTACATAAAACTATTGTCTTAATATACTTATAATAATGTATACATAAGTATACTTAAAAAAGCCGAACAAATTGAAATTTAATTCAATCTTTCTTTCTTTCTTTTTTTTGTGTGAAGACATCCATTATTTTGCTACAATTTTTATGAGCATTTCCTTTCATTCTTGTATTATTTGAGCCGTTCAGAAGCCTTTGTGAATAAGTCCATTTAAAAAAAATAGAGGGAATTTATGTTGGCTTCTGAAATTATTGTACAAAATACATATTCAGAAATCTTAAATTGTAGAACTCTCTGACGGTGAAAAGACTAAGGAATACGTAAATCCTTTTATTATTAAAAAAACATACTATATAGTAACTTAAAATCGGTCTATAGCCGATTTTTTGATGCCCTATGGTAGAAATGGGACAGAAAAACTGTCAAAACTAACACTATTTCAAGGTTTTTTCTTCATAACTTTGTTTCCTCTTTTCAAACTTTCTTCCAATTTGCAGGTAACCTAGACCCTGATAGCATAAGTCTAATTTTATTCAAATCGTTGTATTAGTTTTTAAAGTACATCAAAAAAACTTTATGGAGAGGGTTATTTTCTCATAGGATTATTTCTTTCTCTTTTATCCTTGGACCGATTTGATTGAAATTGAACATGGTATCGTCTATTTAGGTAGTTAACATGCATAATGAATTTCAATAAAATTGATTCCCAAATTTTCCAAATTTCATCAAAATCGGATAACGCATTTTTGAGTTGTCTTGTATACGGACGGACGGACGGACGGACATGCATAAATCGATATAATTTTTGACTCCCGACACAATCATACCATTAAAACCTTTCTACGACATTTATTACAATGTGTTACAAATGGAGTGACAAAACTAATATACCCTCTGGTAGTACCTAAATAAAAAGTATTAGTTATTATATTACAATTTACCAAAATCGAGACAATTAAGAAAGTTTTTGATTTAACAATTCCTTATAGTATAAAATTTTTTACTATGAAACTTCCAATGTTGCAAGGATATTTTCTTATCTTATTCTTCTGTTGATAGATTTTAATTTCTACACCCAACACAGTCTGGACTATTGAATTACCTACTTAAATTTTCATTTTAGTTTTAAAATTAATTAAATTTTTTTTTTTTCATTTTAAATTTAGGAAGACATGGTTTGTTTATCATGTACAGCAACTGGAGAACGTGTATGTTTAGCAGCTGAAGGTTTTGGAAATCGCCACTGTTTCCTTGAAAATATTGCAGATAAAAATGTTCCACCAGATTTATCACAATGCGTTTTTGTTATAGAACAAGCGTTATCAGTGCGTGCCTTACAGGAACTGGTTACTGCAGCCGGATCCGAAACCGTAAGTTTGTCTAAATCACAAACAATTTTTTTTTAATAATTTCTAAATATTCTTTTCATATAAAATTGAAAGATTAATGCATTTCAATCAATACATACGTTATGCCATAAATGTCAATGTCATTTACATATAAATATTTTTTGTTTTTATTATTATAACATCGGAAAATTATTTTTCTTCATAAAAAGAATTTATTTACGCTTATGTAAAAAAAAAAAAAATTTTTTTTTAATTTTTCATTGCAACAATTAAAATTAATTTCTAATTAAATAATTTCTTCTTTTCTCTTTCTATTTATGTTCCTTCGAAATACAAAACTTATGTTATTAAAAATAAAATAAAAAACAAAATAAAATAAATGTCTTTGCAAAAAACTAAAAAAAAAAAAAACAAAATTGAAAAACTTAACTGAATTTGCGCAGGATAAAGCGCTTGTAAGTACAAAAATAAAAGACATTTAGATAAATTTCATCAACACTTTTATTAAAAATACTAAAGCCTAGAATATTAAGTTGTTTTTTGGGCTAATAAAATTTAATAATATATATTGTTAACAAAAATAAAAAAAAAATAAATTCTCGGAATATCAAAACCCCTTAGAAGGGGCACTGCTCGCCCATTTAAATCTGAAAACACTTATTTCCTATCAAACAGGCTATATGATATATATTTAACACATATCATCGTTAATTTTTCCTTTTTTGTGTATGCCAACTACTTTCAAATTATGCCTGCACTAAAGGCAGAGATTCAAAGGAATATTGATGAAACTGAAAAATTTACTTGAAATCGACTTCAAATCAACGTCAATTTCATAGACGCTGCCAATCAAATTTTTTTTTTTAGGTTATGTTACCCCTCTTTTCATACTCCATTTTAAATTTTCAATTTGATTTGAAGTCGATTAGGGTTTACATGCAAATTTCAAGTCGATTAGAAAAATTTTTGTGATCGGATTGACTCAAGTCGATTTGAAGTCGATCTGGGTATACATGCACGATATTCGGATTGAAGTCGACTTCAATCCGGTCATGTAAACGAAGTAATTTAATGGCAACACGTTCATTTTAAATTGAAATAAATATATCAGTAAGTGCCGGATTACACGCGGTGTTTTTTGGGTAAAATTCTACCGTAGACATAGGTATCGGTGGGTTGGGAGTGAGGCAGAAGATCCACCTCTCGAAATGTTGGTGCAACGGAGTTTTTTACGCACACAAACAAGAGTCACTGTTTGTTCGAAAAAAATTGAAAATTCAAGCGCGCCATTCGCTTACTGACCGTCAACAAGTAATCATAATCTAAAAGTACATAGTAAATAGTAAAATAGTATGTCCTAACAGTTTGACGGTTTAAGTTCGACTGATGCTGTGCTCACACACACTAATAAACTCCTTGTGTAGCTTGTATAAAAGACTGGTATAAACATTCCTCGTCTAATCGGTTTCGTAGTTTTCTACCCAAAACTTTCTACTGCGTGTAATCCGGCACTAACTTCCTCAATTATTGATATATATTTTATTTTAAATTTCAATTTCCATAGTTGGGAGACACTTTAGAAGAAAAAAAACCTTAAAAACAAACTATCGTTGCGACGACATTAAATTCATATACCTACGTTTCAGTAATATGCAAATCCATACTGATATTCCGAGGATTATAATACCCTACTAAAGAATTTTGTTTTTTTCGTATTTAAAATTCTTCTTGGTTGAATTACCCTATCTTCCCCTATATATGCCGTGAGAAAAACTTGACAACATTCGTTACGAATTTATATAGTGGAGAAGGTAAATTGATTCAAGCAATTTGTTATATTTATGGCAAGTACGCACTTCGGATATAAAGTCACTGACCTGTAAAATATCCTCAACTAAATCGTAACTGTTAATCTAACACAGGGTCTACATTGGCCAATATTTCTGGTATACCAATTGGCTTACCAGAAATAAAATACTACCAGTTTTTTTTACGTGGGCCAACACTGGTATACCAATTCAGTAACATGCCGTTGAACCGAGAACAAAAAATAAAAATAGCCAAAATATTGGCTTTAATGTGTCGAATTCAATTCTGTGGCAATATCTTCCCATGCCCTTTTTTTAAAATCAATTTTTCTATATTTTTCTTCTTTTTCTCGAAACATATTTATCAATTTGATAATTTCACTCCGCAAAAATTTAGTTTCCGCCATTTTATTAAATGCAAATGTCAAAAATTGGTATACCAGCGCTGGCTACAAAAATGGTATACCAGAAAAATTGGTATACCAGCAGGGTCTACACTAGCTTTTTAGCAACCAATTTTGCTAGTATACCAGAAATATTGGCTAATGTAGACCCTGTGTAAGACAGAAGAAAGCCGTGTACTTTATTCGAACCGGAAAACATGAGTTCAATGGAACAAACATGTACCAGTATTTTCTAAATGGATCACGCGGAAAATATTCTTAAAACTCATTGATTATTTATGTACCAACATAGATATCTAGTAGATTAGAAGTGTAACTGGTGTGCGACTATGTATCCAAATCCGTACTTAGCCATTCCATTAAAACTATAATTTCTATATTATATATTTTTAAATTAGTTATTTTTTACAAAAATTTTTGGCAAGCTTTTTTGTATCAGATTGAAGTATTCTAATATTCCATATTCTACTTCTATTTGTTCGTATTCTTGTTAGAAAATCATAATAATAATTGTATTAATATTATAATTTAAAATTATGTCGTATATGCGCTTAATGCTTATTGTGATCATAAAGTAATAATGTTGCATCAAATAATAAATTACTTATTAAATAATTATATCTTAATACTTTCATTTGTTTTTGTTTTTTATATTCGAAAGGGTAAAGGAACAGGATCGGGTCATAGGACCCTTTTGTATGGTAATGCCATACTCCTAAGACATCATAATAGTGATATGGTAAAAATATCATTATTATTACTATAAAACTTTTAATAATTAACTTTCCTATATAGTATTTAGCGTGCCTTTCAACATCCTCGTCAAATGACAAATTATCATTTGATGTTGGTTTACAGGAACATAGTCAAGGTGAGGCTTGTTGGTGGACTGTACATCCAGCTAGTAAACAACGTTCTGAAGGTGAAAAAGTTCGTGTCGGTGATGATTTGATTTTAGTTTCTGTAGCCACCGAACGATATCTGGTACCAATATATTACAATAAAAAAAAAATGAAATAATAATAAGATTATTAAATTTCCTATTTTTAGCACACAACGAAAGAAAATGAACAGTCTGTAGTTAATGCCAGTTTTCATGTTACCCATTGGTCTGTCCAACCATACGGAACTGGTATATCCCGAATGAAATATGTTGGTTATGTTTTTGGTGGAGATGTCTTACGTTTCTTTCATGGTGGTGATGAATGTCTAACAATACCAAGTACTTGGAGCAGAGAACCTGGACAAAAGTTAGAAGAGGATTTGTTTTTGAGATTTAAAAAATATTATATACCGATTCCTTTTTTTGTTACAGTATTGTTATATACGAAGGTGGATCAGTGATGTCACAAGCAAGATCACTTTGGCGGCTAGAGTTAGCACGTACAAAATGGACTGGTGGTTTCATCAATTGGTATCATCCGATGAGAATAAGGCATATAACTACGGGTAGATATTTAGGAGTGAATGAAAATAATGAACTCGTACTGGTTAGCAAAACAATATACATAATGTATAAAATTACATAAAATATATATTAAATTGTTAAATTTTATCTATATAGCTTAAACGTGAAGATGCAACAATAGCTACCTCAACATTTTGTTTGCGACAAGAAAAGGATGATCAGAAAGTTGTTCTTGAAGATAAAGATCTAGAAATAATTGGTGCTCCAATTATAAAATATGGCGATTCTACCGTAATCGTACAACATTCCGAATCCTCTTTGTGGTTAAGTTATAAAAGTTACGAAACCAAAAAGAAGGGTGTCGGAAAAGTCGAAGAAAAACAAGCCGTATTACATGAGGAAGGTAAAATGGATGATGGCCTAGATTTCTCAAGATCTCAAGAGGAAGAATCTAAAACTGCACGTGTTATTAGGAAATGTAGCAGCCTATTTACGAAATTTATTAAGTCAGTATACTGCAAACATTGATTTTAATTGTTTTCTTTTGTGAAAACCCAATTTTTACTTTTTAGTGGGCTTGAAACTCTACAAGGCAACAGACGCCATTCAATGTTCTTCCATACAGTAAATCTTGGGGAAATGGTAATGTGCCTAGAGGATTTAATAAATTATTTTTCTCAACCTGATGATGATATGGGTTAGATATTATTTTATTTTACAATTTTTCACTTTTCTCAACCTTTTTTTTTTCTTTTTAGAACATGAAGAAAAACAAAATCGTTTTCGAGCTCTTCGGAATCGACAAGATCTTTTCCAAGAAGAAGGAGTCCTCAATTTAATATTGGAAGCTATTGATAAAATAAACGTTATTACTTCTCAAGGTTTTCTAGCAAGCTTTTTAGCTGGGGATGAAATGGGCCAAAGTTGGGAACTAATTTCAACATATTTGTATCAGTTGCTAGCCGCAATAATAAAGGGCAATCACACAAATTGTGCTCAGTTTGCTAATAGCAATCGTTTAAATTGGCTTTTCTCACGTCTGGGCTCTCAGGCCTCAAGTGAAGGTTCTGGAATGTTGGATGTACTTCATTGCGTATTGATCGACTCTCCTGAAGCATTGAATATGATGAGAGATGAACATATCAAAGTAATTATTTCATTATTAGAAAAGCATGGTCGAGATCCGAAAGTATTAGATGTCCTTTGTTCATTATGTGTTGGTAATGGTGTGGCTGTTAGATCTTCCCAAAACAATATTTGTGATTACTTGTTGCCGGGAAAAAATCTTCTACTTCAGACACAGCTTGTCGATCATGTTGCGAGGTAGACATACATAAACTTATTTTGCTATATAAACGCTTATTGTAGTATGTCATAAATTAATAAAACTTTCCATTTTAGTATTCGTCCAAATATATTCGTTGGACGCGTAGAGGGATCTGCCATGTATCAAAGGTGGTATTTTGAAGTAACAATGGACCATATCGAACAAACGACGCATATGATGCCACATTTAAGAATCGGATGGGCAAACACATCTGGGTATACACATACTATTTAGCATATGGTTCAAGGCCATCTAATGTTCTCAATTAATAGATATGTTCCACATCCTGGAGGTGGGAAAAAATGGGGAGGTAATGGAGTTGGAGATGATCTCTACTCCTTCGGCTTTGATGGTATTTATTTATGGACCGGTGGACGTAAAACTCCCGTTTTGGATCAAATACCTGCTGAACCATTTATTCGAAAGGGTGATGTTATAGGTGTTGCTCTCGATTTAGCTGTTCCAATAATAACTTTTACATTCAATGGGAACAGAGTTCAAGGCAGCTTCCGTCATTTTAATTTAGATGGTATGTTTTTTCCAGTAATGAGCTGTTCTTCAAAACTTAGGTAAAATATATTGAACTATATATACTGAACATGAAATTTAATTAAGATTATTATTTGTAGTTGTCGATTTCTGCTCGGCGGTGATCATGGTCGTCTTAAATATGCACCACCTCTTGGATTTTCACCACTTGTTCAGTGCCTTATGCCACATCAGATTTTAAGCTTAGATCCATGCTTCTATTTCGGCAATTTAAATAAAAATGTTTTGGCTGGACCGTGGTTGGTTGAAGATGATACAGCATTTGTACCAAATCCTGTCGATACAACTGGGATTAGTTTACCAACATCAGTAGATACCATCAAGGAAAAACTGGCGGAAAATATACATGAAATGTGGGCGTTAAACAAAATTGATGCTGGTTGGAGTTGGGGTGAACGAAGAGACGATTTACATCGTGTTCATCCATGCCTAACACAATTTGAGAAGCTGCCTGCCGCGGAAAAGCGATACGATAGTCAATTAGCTGTACAAACTTTAAAGTAATTAAAGTAATTTTCTTTTTTGATTATATTCTATTCTTATATAATTCCATTCCAGAACAATTATTGCCCTTGGCTATTATATAACAGTTGATAAACCACCAGCCAGAATAAGACCGATTCGACTTCCAAATGAACCTTTCCTGCAAGGGAATGGGTACAAACCGGCGCCATTAGATTTAAGTGCAGTAACGTTAACACCAAAATTAGAAGAATTGGTTGATCAATTAGCAGAAAACACTCACAATTTATGGGCAAAAGAAAGAATACAACAGGGATGGACATACGGTTTAAATGAGGATTCTGACAATCACAGAAGTCCCCATTTAGTTCCATATTCTAAAGTGGATGAAGCTATTAAAAAGGCAAATCGAGATACCGCTTCAGAAACTGTTCGTACTTTGTTAGTTTATGGTTATCTCTTGGATCCACCGACCGGCGAAGGTAACGAAGCTCTTTTAGCAGAAGCTCTTCGATTAAAATTTGCCGCTTTTCGAACATATCGAGTCGAACGAAATTATGCCGTGACCTCTGGTAAATGGTATTTTGAATTTGAAGTTTTAAGCGCTGGACCAATGAGAGTTGGATGGGCTCGTGCTGATTGCCATCCGGGAAATATGCTAGGCAGTGATGATAGTACTTGGGCTTTCGATGGATATAATGTGAGTATCATTACAAAATTTATATATACACATATATATAATATATATAGGTACAAGTATAATGACCAAAAAATTTACGTTTACGAAAAATGAATGAATTTAGGAACATTTCCAAATAATTAATTTTTAATTATTTTATTGGAATTATTTTATCGATAAAAATGAAAATTGCATAGGTAACAAAATTACATGGAGGCTCTGTGGAGCACTTTGGTATTCGATATGAAGTTGGCGATGTTATTGGTTGTTTTATAGATGTTAAGGATCAAATAATCAGTAAGAGTCGAACTACTTTTGATTGTGTATTCGTTTTGTGTTCAATTTTCTATAAAAAGTCTTTTTGTTATTTTGCAAAAAATTATTGTTCTTTGAACTTTAAAACAAAAACAAACAAAAATTTTAATTTTAATCAACTAAAACTATCAATGTCTAAAGTCAAATATTAGCTAAAGCATAGCCGGCAACTCATAAGGAATAAACGTTTGCTTTTAAAAAGCAACCAAAAAGAAATTTTGAAAGTAATATTATACTTTATCTGTTATAATCATATTTTCATTTCATTCATTTTCAAATAAAAAAAGCTTTATTATTTTTACTAACTTCTCGAAAACTTTACCAAAGATATAATAGATAAAGAGAATATGCGGAAAATCCAAAAACCTTTTATTTAACATTAGTAAATTACATTAGATCTTATGATCTAGGTCTCACCATAAAAAACTACGCAGTAGAAATGGTATTTCTTTATCTTCTCGCTCCCTTACTTCAAACGATCCAAAGCCAAATTTTCCATAGATAATAACTTGCCGTTCAATCAATGAGATATAAAAATTTAACTTGGTTTTATGTCAGTTCAAAATTAAGAGCCCACGCCGTTGTTGCTTTCGATACATTTATCACGAGGTTTTATATTCTCCACTGTTGGCTCACGTGAGATATCTCTCTCTTTTTTTTTTTTTCTTCCTCTCAACATGGTTGATCAGAACGAAAATGCAATTTGGAGTAAATCTAAATAGGAAAGTCAAGCCATCCTTATGCAAAACGAGAAATGTTCGTCCCCACAGAGATATTGGACTTGGGTTCAAAATACCTCGTAAGATAACTGATGGAACTTACATTGAGAAAAAAAAAGGCCATTCACTGGAAGTGTAATAATACGTGGCCGTATTTTAAATGGATAGTTCGAAAACTGAAAATGCAGAAGACAATTGTTATACGTAGAAATTATCTTCACTATGTCAAAAATACAATCGATTTGAGAAAAGACACCGCAATATGAGCGTCCATTTGTCAGAG
This sequence comes from Xylophagus ater, assembly GCA_963422695.1. Taxonomy (NCBI): domain Eukaryota; kingdom Metazoa; phylum Arthropoda; class Insecta; order Diptera; family Xylophagidae; genus Xylophagus; species Xylophagus ater. The sequence continues at coordinate 42,213,587 of OY730478.1, forward strand.
ATATCGAAGCTGGTGATATTGGAACAGTACATTTTAATGTTTTAAAACAAGGCTGTCCAACCCGCGGCCCGCGGGCCGCATGCGGCCCAAAGCAAGTCTCAATGCGGCCCGAAAATATTCAAAGTTACTGAAGCATGTCCATTTTTCTGAGGAATGATTTGTGTGTTTGCGCTCTCGTGCTAAAGCTGCCAAGTGACAAACAACAGAAACAGGACCAGAACAGAAAGCTCTTTCGTTATATAGTAAATTCTCTTTCTGTTTGCGTTGCTCGCTCAGCTACACTGTTCTGTTATTTGTCACCTAGTGGGTTAACTGAAGAATGAAACATACTAAGTGTAAAATTAGAACCAACATGTTGGATGAACACCTTGACAATTGCCTGACAATTGCAACCACGTCAATCGAACCAGATATTGACGGTTTAGTTTCTCAACTTCAATGCCAAGCATCACATTCATTTTATGATATGGATTTATACATAGTAATATACTTGCGGCCCAAAACACCATGTCTTCTTCTAATGCGGCCCAGGGAAACAAAAAGGTTGGACACCCTTGTTTTAAAAGTTACAAAAGGAACTGAATCTAAAGAAAAATGTTAAGAAATTCTAAATTGAATTATTCAAAAAGACATTCTATGAAACTAATGTAATTTACCCGATATTAAATAAAAGCTTTTTTGAATTGCACATATCTTTACTCATTTATATCTTTGCTTTTATATGTTCTCTTTTTTTTCATTTTTTTTTATCTTTCTATATATATCAAAATCTCGTATACAAAATTTTTAGGAAGAAAAAGTTTCTGGCGGTGCAACAGAACCCTTTGGCAAGCAATGGGTACCTGGTGATGTAGTTGGTGTCTTCCTTGATCTCGTCGATCATACGATCAGTAAGAGAGATTCTTAGAAAAGAAAAAAAAACAATTATTGTTGTAATGCATAAATATTGCCATTTTGTAATGTTGTTACCTTTTCTCCTGTTTTTTTAAGCTCAGCGAATGTTTCTTTTTTTTGGAAATTTTTATTTACATATTTTTCTTTTTTTTTTCTTGTGTTTATTTCCACACCCATAACCAATTTCCCCATACAGTTGCAGATCTATAAGAATCATATAGTATATATATATAGAATTTGAGGAAAATTAATCCTAAAAAAATAATGTCCAAAATGCAATATTTTTCTGCTAAAAAAAACATTTTTAAGAGATTTTTTACATCACTTTTAAATAAATATCTACACAACTTTACTTTAGTACAAAATAGTTAGGCTTAGTGTCTGCAAAATATCATTTTTTTCAAGTAGATTTTAATAATTTGTCTATTTTAAAATAAATATAAAAGCTTTCAATTCAAATAACTTATTTGCTGCAATTATATCATTTTAAAACATTAATAAAAAGGCTTGAAACCTAAGCAATTAATACATTTTCGATCAAATATTTTATAATATAGTTTTATTTCTTTGTTTTATACAATTTAAAATAAAAATATTGAGTTTGGATAAAAGATTTTTCCTTACTTAAATTTTGTGTGCGTTTTTTCAATTAATTTCAAATTATTTTAATAGCTTATACACACTAAAATGCAGTGTCCTCTTGTTTTTTATTTTAAATATATAAAAACTGAACTGAAAAACTACTGACATAAACTAAAGTTTATATATATCTAAAAAAAAAAAAATTGCATGTTTAAACCCTTTGGCCTTTTCAGTAATGCGCTCTATGCGCGCAAAGCATAAGATGGATTATAAAATGCTAAAAGCCTATATATAATACACAAATGTAAATGACAAGCGTTTCTTTCTATTATATAAAAAAGTTTTCTCCGCAAATCATTTATACAAATGAATTTAAATATAACTCACAAATTAAAAACGAAGAATAAAAAAATTGAGTCGGAGAGAGAAAAAAGAGAATCTTATTCTACCGCTAAAGAAAATAAAAAAAACAAAAGAATAGTATCCTTGATCAATTTTTTGGTTGTGGTTTATACACACGGGGGTTGGTGAGCGAAGCGAGCACGGGGCGGCGTTCCCTAGTATTTCAAATTAAAATGTTGTTTTTCGTCCATTTTTTTTTTTTAATAAAGAAATTGTCTAAAATGTATAATTCGGGAAAGTGTGAAGGTTGAAGATATTCCAAGCAAAGAAATGCTTCTACAACCTAAGTGTTTTGAACGTGCCTAAAAATTCATAGAACTTAAAACAGTTTAAACAAATCCTGCCCCAATACAGAGGAAATATACTGCAGTTTAAGAGAATATACAACGGTTAATCTGCTGGATAATAACGGTTTATGCATAGTTATCTAAACTATAACTTTTGCATTACTGAAAAGGTCCCTTTTCTCAGTTTTTTTTTAACTCGCATGAACATAATTTTACTTAATTTCATACAAACATTAAAACTGTTGTGAAGGATAGTTATAATATAATTACTTAAGGTTTCTCATTGAATGGTGAACTTCTTATGGATGCACTTGGTGGAGAAACAACTTTTGCCGATGTAAATGCTGAAAGTGTTGGTTTTGTACCAGCTTGTACCATTGGAGTAAGTAAATGCTAATCTGTAAGAACAAACTATTTAAAAAAATATAAAAAAAATCCATTTAGGTTGGTCAAAAGGCACGTTTAGTTTATGGGCAAAATGTAGATTCTTTAAAATACTTCACAACATGTGGTTTACAAGAAGGATATGAACCTTTTTGCGTGTAAAAACATTTTCTAAATATGTACTTGTGTACCTATCTTATCCTATTTATTTTATTTTCCTGATTAGTAATATGCGAAGGCAAGTAACACATTGGTATACAAAGGACCAACCTATTTTCGAAAATACCGAAGAAATGCCAGATTGTCGTATCGATGTTACAAGAATACCTGGTGGTGCTGATACTCCACCTTGTTTAAAAATCTCACATAATACTTTTGAAACAATGGAAAAAGCTAATTGGGAATTTTTACGATTATCATTGCCAGTAACATGCATGAATGCATTTATCGAGTAAAATTCGGAATTATTTATTTTAATTATAAAATTTAATTAAAAAAAATTGTCTTTAGTGAGTTAGAGAAGAAACATCGTTGGGAAGAAATAAAATTACGTCAATATCGATTAATGGCAGAAGCTGAACAGAATGCTACTCCAACACATATGGATCATATAATGAAAAGTGGTTTTACTATGAATGATATTAAAGGATTACATCGTAATTATAATGAAGATGTAGTTGAAGCAGATGAAAACCTATTGCGACCATCACCTTCACGACCGCCACGTAAAGGTTCGTTAACAAGAAATATTACTTTCGAAACACCTCCTTATAATGCCAGAATGCAGAGATCTTCAAGTGCTTTGGATATGAATCACTTGGATGAAACGTTCGAAGATAAGAAAAAACGTGGTCGTAGTCCTTTCAAATTTTTCTCGAAAAAATCACGCGACCATAGTAAAGAAAAAGTAAGACATAAAACACCAGATATATCAGAACGGAGAAATACAGTTAGTGAGTATATTAGAAGCACTTCTCATAATGAATTATAATTATCTTAATTGATTATATTATTACTTTTTTACAGCGCATGGAAGAAATGTAATTCAATCCTCAATGACTACTAGACCACCAACTGTCCGTGTTTCAAATGTAAAATCCTTGGAATATTTCAGAAATATGAAGTCTTTTATTATTATTATTATCATTTATTTTAGACTGATCTTCGAGTTCAAGCACCATCTATACCGGATCGTCCTAAAGATCGTCAAATGACTAGTGCTAGTTTAGGGAATCAAGGTGTAGAATCATCTGGCAATGAAATGTTTGATACCGAATGCCTAAAACTTATAAACGAATACTTCTATGGTGTTCGTATTTACCCTGGTCAAGATCCAACCCATGTTTATGTGGGTTGGGTTACCACACAATATCATTTGCATAGTAAAGAGTTTAATAAAGATAAAGTAAGGTGTGCTTCAGTAATAATGGAGGATGACTATGAACGTATTATGGGCCGTATTAATCGCCAAAGTTGCTATATGGTTCGTGCGGATGAACTTTTTAATGAAGTTACACAAGACGCATCGGGGAAAGGTGCTTCTCAAGGAATGTTTATTGGTTGTTTTGTTGATACTGCCACTGGTTTAATACGTTTCACATGTGAAGGCAAAGAAACTTCTCATCGTTGGGCTATGGAACCTGACACTAAATTGTTTCCGGCTATATTCGTTGAAGCAACCAGCAAAGAAATTTTACAGATTGAATTAGGTCGTACACCTACAACTCTTCCATTGTCTGCTGCCGTTTTACCAACTGGTGATAAACATGTAAATCCACAATTTCCACCACGATTAAAAGTTCAGTGTTTGAAACCACATCAATGGGCACGAGTACCGAATCAAGCATTACAAGTGCATGCACTTAAATTATCAGATATCAGAGGTTGGTCCATGTTATGCGAAGACCCTGTATCCATGTTAGCACTTCATATACCCGAAGAAGATAGATGTATCGATATTTTGGAATTAATTGAAATGGATAAGCTATTGTCATTCCACGCGCATACTCTTACCCTTTATGCGGCTCTATGTTATCAATCCAATTATCGTGCTGCTCATGCTTTATGCCTGCATGTAGATCAAAAACAACTGCTGTATGCCATCAAATCCGAGTATATGAGCGGAGCACTTCGTCAAGGATTTTATGATCTTTTAATTGCTCTTCATCTGGAATCTCATGCTACTACCATGGAAGTTTGCAAAAATGAATTCATTATACCACTCGGACCTGAACTAAAAGAACTGTATTCAGAGCCCAACATGTGCCATTCATTAAGATCTCTAAACACAGAATCTGTACGTCCACAATTACGGATGACGGAAATTGCGTAAGTATTACCTTTGAAATTCCCCCTTAACAACTCGAAAAAATATTTTATCTATTTTGAGAAACGTCATAAATTTATATGAGAACTAAATAGACTAGTTTTAAATGCAAAAAAATGAATGAAATCATTGCCCACACAATTCTCATATTCCATATTTCTTGCACTTGTGCGCTGCTTTTCTATCATTTCCTCAATTTCATCCTTTCTATCTGTTTGCGTTGTTAAATTTTAAGTCCCCCAAACCTACAACCAAGTATACCTACAATAGTAGCACCAAGTGTTTCTAGTGAACCAATTCCAACAATCGATCAGCTCTATTCACCTAAGTTTCCTTTGGAAGTTGTCAGAGAATTTGTTATGGAAGCAATATCACAGGCGGTGGAAGTTAATCAAATTCATAACAGAGATCCTATTGGATGGTCTAATGAAAATCTTTTCCTGTAAGTATACTTTCAGAAATTCTATATTCTCAAAGATGATAACACAAAATATCTTTAATATAGACCCTTGATCAAATTAACTGATCGTTTACTACTTGTTGGCGTTTTAACAGATGAAGATGTTGAAAAACTTCTTATTATGATTAATCCAGAGACCTGGGATCCTACGTTTCAAAAGGGTATACATATTTAGATAATATTACTACAATATAATATCGTAAATAATTTCCTAGTTGGAAAAGATGAACATCGGAAAGGTCTTCTCACAATGAAAATGGCAGAAGGTGCTAAACTTCAAATGTGTTATCTGCTCCATCATTTGTACGACACACAACTTCGTCACAGAGTTGAAAGTATTACTGCATTTTCCCATGATTTTGTGGGCGATCTTCAATCAGATCAGCTTAGAAGATATATTGAAATTAAACAATCTGATCTCCCCAGTGCTCTTGCTGCTAAAAAAACTAAAGAATTCCGATGTCCTCCCAGGGAACAAATGAATGCTATATTGAATTTTAAAAACTTGGAACCCGAAGACACAGAAAATTGTACATGCGGTTTAGATCTAAGAGTAAATTTAAACGATTTTCACGAACAGTTAATGAAAAAAGTATCTCTTAATGCTTTACAAGAGCCAGAATTAGATCCCACAGAATCCGGCATAAATAAACCTAGTCCTATGAAAAAGTTATATAATTTTATAAATGCGGTAAAAGAATTAGAGGAAGGTCCAAAAGAACCAGAAGAACCAGAAATAAAAACTCCCGAAGAAGTTTTTCGTAAGGTTCTTATTAAAACTATAGTTAGCTGGGCAGAAGAATCACAAATTGAGACACCGAAACTAGTTCGAGAAATGTTTAGCCTTTTAGTAAGGCAATACGATACGGTTGGTGAGCTAGTTCGTGCACTGGAGAAGACCTATGTCATAAACGCTAAAACTAAAGATGACGTTGCTGAAATGTGGGTTGGTTTGAGTCAAATTCGAGCTCTCCTTCCTGTACAAATGAGTCAAGAAGAAGAAGAACTCATGCGTAAACGCTTATGGAAACTGGTTAACAATCACACGTTCTTCCAGCATCCTGATCTTATTCGTATTTTGCGAGTTCACGAAAATGTAATGGCAGTAATGATGAATACTTTAGGAAGAAGAGCACAAGCTCAAAGTGATGCTCCAGTTCAAACGGAAGGAGCAGAATGTGCTGTAAAAGAAAAGGATACATCACATGAAATGGTTGTCGCATGTTGTCGTTTCTTATGCTACTTTTGTCGTACAAGTCGACAAAATCAAAAGGCTATGTTCGACCATTTTGATTTTCTTTTAGATAACTCGAATATTCTTCTATCTCGACCAAGTTTAAGGGGATCCACCCCCTTAGACGTGGCATATTCCAGTCTAATGGAGAATACGGAGCTTGCTCTAGCCTTACGTGAACACTACTTGGAAAAAATTGCCGTTTACTTATCTAGATGTGGTCTTCAAAGCAATTCGGAATTAGTAGAAAAAGGTTATCCAGATTTGGGATGGGATCCAGTAGAAGGTGAACGATATCTTGATTTCCTCCGATTTTGTGTTTGGGTAAACGGTGAAAGTGTCGAAGAGAATGCAAACTTAGTTATTCGTTTATTAATTCGACGACCTGAATGTTTAGGGCCTGCGCTTCGTGGCGAAGGAGAGGGTTTACTACGAGCTATTGTTGATGCCAATAAAATGTCGGAAAGAATTGCAGAACGTCGAAAAATGCAAGATGAAGCCGAGGGTACAATAGCTGGATTGAATTTTACCCATCCGTTACCAGAAAGTGATGAAGATGAAGATTATATAGACACTGGAGCTGCAATATTGAACTTTTATTGTACTTTAGTTGATTTACTTGGAAGATGCGCGCCCGATGTCGCAGTTATAGAACAAGGAAAAAATGAATCTTTAAGAGCTAGAGCTATTCTTAGATCTTTAGTTCCTCTAGAAGATTTACACGGGGTATTAAGTCTTCGGTTTACCTTATCAAGTCCTGCGCCAGGCGAAGAAAAGCCCAAATCTGATACCCCATCAGGTTTAATTCCAGGAAACAAACAAAGTATTGTGTTATTCTTGGAACGAGTTTACGGTATTGAAACACAAGAATTATTTTTTAGACTTTTGGAAGAAGCATTCTTACCAGATTTAAGGACGGCTACGATGCTTGACAAAGTAATATCCTTACTGAAACATTGTTTTGAAAATAGTAATAATTTTTTTTAATATTTATTAGAATGACGGTTCAGAGAGTGATATGGCATTATCTATGAATCGTTATATAGGCAATTCCATTCTTCCATTACTTATAAAGCACTCTAAATTTTATAATGAAGCTGAAAATTATGCAAGTTTGTTGGACGCTACATTACATACGGTTTACAGACTTTCTAAAAATCGTATGTTAACAAAAGGACAACGAGAAGCAGTCTCCGATTTTCTAGTTGCACTAACATCTCAAATGCAACCAGCTATGCTTCTTAAATTGTTGCGCAAACTTACAGTTGATGTTTCGAAACTATCTGAATATACCACCGTTGCTTTACGAGTAAAAATTCTAAGTAAAACAAAAATTCCGTTATTAAAATATTGTTTTCTTGTAGTTATTAACACTTCACTATGATCGATGTGCAAAATATTACGGATCTAGTCAGGGTCAAGGAATATATGGTGCTTCCTCGGATGAAGAAAAACGGCTGACTATGTTATTATTTTCAAATATTTTTGATTCGTTAAGTAACATGGACTATGACCCAGAACTGTTTGGTAAAGCTCTTCCGTGTCTGATCGCAATTGGGTGTGCTCTTCCTCCCGATTATAGTTTGTCGAAGAATACGGATGAAGATTATTATGGCCGACAATCGGGAGCTCCTGATCAACCACAATATAATCCACAACCAATTAATACAGGATTGGTCCAATTGGACAATGATCTTAATTCGATTATTCAAAAATTCAGTGAACATTATCATGATGCCTGGGCGAGTAGGAAATTTGAAGCTGGTTGGGTACATGGGGATTCTTGGTCTGATGTTCAAAAAACACATCCTCGTTTAAAACCATATAATATGCTGAACGAATACGTATAATATTTTATACGGCAAAGTAAAGTAAATTAAAATTTTAAATTCATTCATTCATTTTAGGAACGGGAAAGATATAAGGAACCAGTAAGAGAAAGTTTAAAGGCGCTTCTTGCAATTGGATGGACCATCGAACATTCTGAAGTTGATATGCCATCTAATCGTGGATCAACACGAAGACAATCAAAACCGCAAATCGTATGTTTTTAAAAATTCCCCAATCAAATATTAATTTGTAATTTCTCAATTACTAACTTGTCGTGTACGGGATCATCCTGTTTCTACGTTTGGATTTATCCTTCTTTATCCAACCACCTTATATATAATCCTTTCATCCATGTAAACAATTATCGGCAAGTATAGGATTTTCAGGGTGATGCAAATTCATTTAACTACAATCCGCACCCAGTAGATATGACTAATTTGACATTAAGCAGAGAAATGCAAAATATGGCAGAAAGAATAGCAGAAAATTCTCATGATATATGGGCTAAAAAGAAGAAGGAAGAATTAAATACTTGTGGTGGTGGTGTTCATCCACAATTGGTACCATATGATCTCTTAACAGACAAAGAGAAACGAAAAGACAGGGAAAGATCTCAAGAGTTCCTTAAATATCTGCAATACCAGGGTTATAAACTCCACAAGTACATATTCACGTAAAATCATTGTTTACAATTAATAAAATATTTATTTTCAGACCATCCAAAGGTGGTTTAAACGAAGGAGATTTAAGTGCAACACAAGCTCCTGTAGAGCTCAGGTTCTCATATTCGCTTTTAGAAAAACTGATACAATACTTGGATCGGGCCACAATCAATATGAAGTTATTAAAACCTTCGGCCACATTCAGTCGACGAAGTTCATTTAAAACGAGTTCAAGGGATATTAAATTCTTTTCAAAAGTTGTGCTTCCATTAATGGAGAAATATTTCTCTACCCATCGAAATTACTTTATAGCTGTAGCTACTGCTACGAATAACATTGGAGCGGCATCATTAAAAGAAAAAGAAATGGTTGCAGCTATATTTTGCAAACTAGCATCGTTGCTGAGAAATCGTTTATCAGCATTTGGTCCTGATGTACGAATTACAGTACGTTGCTTGCAGGTTCTTGTAAAAGGGATTGATGCAAAATCGTTGGTCAAAAATTGTCCGGAATTCATAAGAACATCTATGTTAACATTTTTCAATAATACAGCTGATGATCTTGGACAAACCATTCTTAATTTACAAGATGGTAAATATAGTCACCTTCGTGGTACACATTTAAAAACTTCCACGTCACTGGCATATGTGAATACAGTGATATTACCAGTTCTAACGGCTATGTTTGACCATTTAGCCGCATGTGATTATGGAAGTGATTTATTACGTAAGTATATCAAAAAAAAGTTTATATTTTAAATAGTTAATAATTTCCTCCTCATCATAGTCGACGAGATCCAAGTAGCTTCCTATAAAATATTAGCTGCATTATACACTTTGGGAACCGATCAAACTTTAACTCATGATCGCAAATACTTAAAAACTGAAATTGAACGACATAAACCAGTAACAATCTTAAACATGATATGAATTAACAGATAACTATATATATATTTTTTTTACAGAGTCTAGGATCATGTCTGGGTGCTTTCAGTTCAACATTTCCTGTTGCTTTTCTGGAACCTCATCTTAATAAACATAATCAGTTCTCATTACTTAATAGAATTGCAGATCATTCATTAGAAGCTCAAGATATTATGGTGAAAATGGAAGGTTCAATGCCAAATTTAGAAACAATTCTTCAGGAAGTTGATCAATTTGTTGAATCAGAAAAGACATACGCCGAAGCACAATATATAATCGACGTTATTCTACCATTACTGTGTTCTTATTTGCCATTCTGGTGGGCTCAAGGGCCAGATAATGTTAGTCCAACAAGTGGTAATCACGTTACTATGGTTACAGCTGATCATATGAATCATTTACTTAAAAATGTTTTAAAATTGATTAAGAAAAATATTGGTAATGAAAATGCACCATGGATGACACGTATAGCTACTTATACCCAACAAATCATTATAAACAGTTCAGAGGAACTATTAAAAGATCCATTCTTGCCACTTGCTGAACGTGTTAAAAAGCGAACGGAAACTATGTTCCACAAAGAAGAAAGTATGCGTGGATTTATCAAGTCAGCCACGGATGATACATCCCAAATTGAGACTCAAATTCAAGAAGATTGGCAACTACTTGTAAGAGATATTTATTCATTTTATCCATTACTAATAAAATATGTTGATCTCCAACGTAATCATTGGCTGAAAAATAATGTCCGTGAAGCTGAAGAATTATACAATTATGTCGCAGAAATATTTAATATATGGTCGAAAAGTCAATACTTTCTTAAAGAGGAACAAAATTTCATATCAGCAAATGAAATTGATAATATGGCACTAATAATGCCAACGGCAACCAGACGTTCAGCAACAATTACAGAAGGCGCTCTCGTTACAGGTGGTAAAGTGAAAAAGAAGAAAAAAAATCGTGATAAGAAAAGAGACAAAGACAAGGAAATTCAAGCAAGTCTTATGGTGGCATGCTTGAAACGTCTTCTTCCTGTCGGCTTGAATTTGTTCGCAGGCCGGGAACAAGAATTGGTTCAACATTGTAAAGATCGTTATTTGAAAAAAACACCTGAATATGAAGTCATTGAATTTGCTCGAACACAATTAACTTTACCCGATAAATTAGATCCAGCTGACGAAATGTCCTGGCAACATTATTTATATTCGAAACTTGGTAAAAAAGATGAAATTGTCGAGGAAATTGTTGAAAAGTCAACCAGCACTACAACCGGTGAGAAAAAAGGGATCAATAAAACCGAAGATACCGTCGATCGAATTGTTGCTATGGCGAAAGTTCTGTATGGTTTGCATATGGTGAGTTTCTTCGGCGTTCTCGTGAAAAGTTCTTCTCTAATTTTCTTTTTGTATACACTTATTTTTTCTTTTTTCTCTTTTTTATGTTTCGCGCTCTTTGTTGTTTTTCTTTTTGTATACCGGGTTTATTGTAATATCGACAGATCGATCATCCGCAACAGCAGAGTAAAAATGTTTATAGGAGTGTAGTGTCTATTCAAAGAAAACGTGCTGTAATAGCATGTTTCCGTCAAACATCGCTTCATTCACTTCCAAGGTTTTTGTTTTGTTTTGTTTTTTTTTTAATTTTCATTTGCAATTAGTTATTGATTAAAAAATTTGAATTTATGAATTTCTTTTTCCAAAATTTTGTCACTAATATTAATTACTAATTTGAATAACAATAAAACCTCTTATAAAGTAGCATAGAACTAATTACAACTAATAAAAAATTAACTATTTGTTCCTTTAGGCTTCACGTCCTAAATTAAGGCAAAATAATTGGAACCGTATATTATCAATGGCACGACGTCAAGCTGCTACATCGTGCCTAAGAGCTAAACATCTATACAGATTAAGCAGGTGCTTTCATTAGCTAACAATATTAAAAAATGCAAGGCTGACCAAGGAAAATTTGAATCTTTAAACCTACCAGGACTGAATTTCTCATTAGGCAACCTAGGCTGCAGCCTAGGGGCCCGCACCACAAAAAAATACTTTGTTTTTGTGGCATAATTTTATAAAATTTCTTAAAAGAAATCTCCTCTCCACTCCATCTTTATTCCCTTTTCGTCACATATCTACAAGAATTTCAATCTTATGAACGAATATTTCCAGAGAACAGAGGGACAAAATAGGAAACAAATCTCATTTAAGCTGTTATTATCAAAACATAAATTCGCTCTGTAACGACAAAGATCCGATCAGTTCTCAAATTGTTATTCTAAAATTATATGTATATGTAACTGTTCGGTAAGTTACTGTCAAATCGTCTGAATCTTTACGACAGGATTTGAAATATCGGAACTCTTTAAAAAGTGACATCAAATTCCAAATTATGTGTTAATAAAAGGAAATTTTGAAGTAAAAATTATTTAAATATGTTGAAGCAGATAAAAATGAATGTAACCCCGTTTTTTTTAAAAAGAAATTTTTAAAATCTTTCGACGTAATACATTCTTGTAAAGAAAAAAGAATAGTTTTATTACAGATTCCGAATAGCAATTTGGACATTTATGTAAATTTGCTTAAAGAATTCTTTGTATAGAAAGTTGCAGCGTTGGTACTGGCAGAAAATAATTTAGCAATATGGGTGCTTTGCGCTGGGCATTCACCCAATCTTGTAGTGCAGGGTGCTGCCGAGTGTTGTCTGAGTGCTGTAAGCTTTTTTGACTTCTTGGAAGAACTATACTTACATTTTACAGCCTCAACAAACAGATATAAAATTTTAACAGATTGCTTGAAAAAAGCAAAAACTGACAAACCCATTCTTGTGCCTAAAAGGACAAGAACTCCATTTTAGAAGACAGGCACAACGTTTTGGCTTTGCTCAGCAAGGAAAGTGATTTTTTAAAACAACTAATATCCTAGACAGATCTCCGAATTTAATGATCATTATTGCCCAATCGGTCATTAAAACTAGATAATGACCTTTATTTACGTAATGATGATCAATTGTAAGTATCTATTTCAAGCATCATTATTTTCTTAATTAGCAAATGAAGTTGTAAAGAGGTCTTAAATGTTTGCCTCGCACAGTTTACAGGGCCATCTACATTTGAATATTTTAAAAATTTCGTCTGGTTTTGACATGTTTTTTTCTTTCACATAACCTTAAAATGAGAGAAAACTCTTTCTATTCCAAATATTTCTAGAAATTTAGTTAAAAACAATAAAAAAGAAACTAGCTTCATTGAATAATAATTAATAAACATTGTGTAATGAAAATTGAAAAATGTATGAAATTGTGGAATGACAAGAATAATGGTCATTGTAATTAAAATCGGAGATCTGTCTAGAGCATAACTTATGAAGATACATATTATAAGTAGTTTCATGAGTCACTAAGATTATTTGACAATAATTTCAAGTCTGCTCGTTTCGAAAAGTATTGTATTTGAATTACTAATAAATAAAATTTGTTTGTTAAATTCCTTTTTTGATTTTATGGAGATTTGTATTTAAAAAAATCCTCCCCGGTAGGGCCCGCACCACAGGTTCAGCCTAGGGGTCCAGAGGTCCTAAATTCGGCCCTGAAACCTACATATTGAAAAAAATAATATATATACTAACAATAGTCCTAATTTGAAAATTAATATTCCTTGTGTCGCTTTTGTAAAATTAATTTGGCTATGTAAGATTCAAGTGGCGGATCAACTAGGTTTCAACGGTAAAAACTGCTGTGATTTTTACTGTTGCCCACACGCGGGTTTCTCACTGCTCAATCTTTCATCGGTAGAATAAGAACACGTCTTTGAATCAACTTCAATTTCGAGCTCCGAGTCGAGATTGAGATCCAATTTAACACCATAACCAAAGTCGATATAACATTAATGGTGATCCTGTTGTTGATCCTCACTTGAAACATCTTACATTTATTTCTGTGTACGTAACCACTTCTCTTTGAAATTACTTACTAGCATCATTTACATTTCTATGTAGGCATCGAGCATGTAATATATTCGCACGTACATACTATGAACAATGGTTGCAGGAAGAAAATGTAGGCCAAGAAATAATGATTGAAGATTTAACACAATCATTTGAGGATGCCGAAAAGGCAAAAAAAGAAGCCGAAGAAGAAGAAGGTAAACCAGATCCGCTAACACAATTAGTTACGACATTTTGTCGTGGTGCAATGACTGAAAGAAGTGGAGCTTTACAAGAAGATCCCCTTTATATGTCATATGCTCAAATTGCGGCGAAATCTTGTGGAGAAGAAGAAGAAGAAGGTGGTGATGAAGAGGGTGGCGAAGAAGGAGAAGGCACCAGTATTCATGTAAGTAATATTGTTCACTCTCCTCCCCTTTCAATCAAATTAACAAATAATATATAAGAAATAATAATTAAATTAACATAAAAAGAATACAATGGAAAAGTTGATGGTAAGACAATTTACTGCTGTTGGTATCAATGAAAATCTTACATAAATAGACTAGATTAAAAAGAATTTCATGGATTTTTTTTATTAGGAACAAGAAATGGAAAAACAAAAATTACTTTTCCATCAAGCACGATTATCGAATCGGGGAGTTGCCGAAATGGTTCTACTGCATATATCCGCTTCGAAAGGTATCCCATCTGATATGGTCATGACTACACTCAATTTGGGTATTGCAATTTTACGTGGTGGTAATATTGACATTCAAATGGGAATGTTAAATCATTTAAAAGAAAAGAAGGATGTTGGTTTTTTCACTTCTATTGCTGGCTTAATGAATTCCTGTAGTGTTCTGGATTTAGATGCATTCGAAAGAAATACCAAAGCAGAGGGTAAGAAAATGATTTATGCCTTTTAATTTCAATAAATATATAAATACGATTACATTACAAAAGAAAAAAAAATTGTAAAAAGCATGTACAAATTTAAACCAACTAATTGTATATAATTAATTTAGAACTTTTTTGTATGACAACTATTTCTTACTTCAAAATAGTCCGAAAGTTAAAGTGTGAAAGTATATATTCCACGTAGAGTAAAATTTAAGTTCCATATTGACTCATTGATTTACAGAGCCAATTTGTTATTGGGTTTTATTAAGCGATGGTCTTAAGAATTTTGGATCCCCACATTGCTAAATCCCTCTTCATTACCTTGGTTAGATCTATACTGAAATATGCCAGTCAAGTTTGCTCACCATATCATAAAATCCATATCAACAGATTGAAGTCGGTTCAACTTAGATTCATACTTTTTGATTTAAGGGATCTGTCTTGGTGTGACCCCTTCTTGTTTCCATATCAAGATAGGTTAAGATTGCTCAATGCCTTCTAGATATTTTCATCAGGCCAGCAAATAGACGACAATGACGTCTTAACTTCAAGTTTTTCAAAGAAAAATAATTATAAAGCACGAAGGTTGAAATAATAATAATAATTTGCATTAAAAGCTTGTTTGTATCTTTGTGCTTAATAATTATTTCTCTTTTCCACACTCTTGAAGTTAAGTCGTCATTGTCGTCTACATGATGGCATTGGATTGATTGATATGCATTCTTTAGAAAAATAGTGTCGGGTGGATGATATTGTTTTTATTCATCAGTTATTCCGCTAAACGTTAATCCATGCCTTCTGAGTCTATGGAATTATTTAAAATATCAAACCACAGGACGAACTATGGTAAAAATGAAACGGTTGCCCGCATGCAGAGAGCAATGAACTCTAATGACGGAGGAGTTTGATTTTAATATCAACAAAGTTTATACAATTCTGTTGAATGCTTCAATAGGGCATTTAAAAAAAAAAAACTAGGATTGAGTATAATACCCATAGTAACGCTCCTGTAAGAACACCTACAGTAGTTAGAACGAGTTCAGTTACGAGTAAGCTCAGTGAATAGTATTCTGAAATTTGGTAGATGGCTTAGGTATTTTGTGCGAATAAATGATGAACTTCTATGGCACTTTTCTGGTAATAATTTCAAACTGAGAAATTACATAAATATGTATATGCAATTAAATTTTAATAGTGGGAAGTAAAACCGAAAATGTCGGATACGATCAGAACAAATGCAATACAATCCCGTTTTTATAATTCTCCTAATTTCAATCTACCATTCAACAAGTATAGAAATCCTTTTTCATTTTATTATTATTTTAATGTTTTTTTTTTTTTCTTTAATTTTGAACTAATTAAACTAATTCACAATTAAAAAAGTTATTTTTTTTTTTTTAAATTTTATAAAACCATTTTTCCTTTAACACTGTTTTCTTTTTTTTTTATGTTTTATATTTTATTTTACTTCCTCAACATGTACAACCATCAACCATATTACCACAAAATCAACCACATCGATACAAACCAAACAATTTAACTTACGTACTTTTGATATACACGACGCGTTATCCTTTTGTTGCACGATCCTCTCTACATTATGTAAATTCCAAACCTGGATGTCATTTTTAATTTGTTTTGTGTGCTTACTGACGTAATAATCCCCCCCCCCTCCCAAAAAAAAACAAAAAAATTACTACAAAAATACACAAAAACCGAAAAAAAAAAGAGTACATTCCAAGTGCGGGTGCAGGTTTAGGTGTTGGATCGGAAGGCGCGGCTGGAGAGAAAAATATGCACGATGCCGAATTTACTTGTGCACTTTTCCGATTTATTCAATTAACCTGTGAAGGACACAATTTAGGTGAAAACATTTAATCTATAACCAATGAAATCGAGTTATTTAAATTATCATTTCAAAAATAGAATGGCAAAATTATCTCAGAACTCAAGCTGGAAACACGACGACGGTTAATGTAGTTATTTGCACTGTTGATTATCTGTTAAGACTACAAGAATCAATAATGGACTTTTATTGGCATTATTCAAGCAAAGTATGTAATTTATATTATTTTTAGAATAGATTAAATCTATCAAATTTACCAAATTGCGGTTATTCTATCAAAAAAAAAAATCCTTACAATAATCATGAAGAAAACAAAATTCTTATTTTAGTTCTTGGTACTCAAATAAAATTTTATGTTGTTAAGCTCATTTCATGATTATTAAAAGGTTTTTTTTCATAGCGTGGCAGCTAATTTGGTCAGCGGCTGAAATTTGGTACATTTACCCTATATTATTACAAATAATATTTATAGGAAATAATAGATCCAGCTGGAAAGGCTAATTTTTTCAAGGCGATAGAAGTTGCAAGTCAAGTATTTAATACACTTACTGAAGTCATACAAGGTCCTTGTACACTTAATCAACAAGCTTTAGCACACTCGAGATTGTGGGATGCTGTAGGAGGATTCTTGTTCCTTTTCTCACATATGCAAGATAAATTATCCAAGCATTCTAGTCAAGTTGATTTATTGAAGGAACTTTTAAATCTTCAAAAAGACATGATAACAATGATGTTGTCTATGTTGGAAGGAAATGTTGTTAATGGTAAATTTAAATGAAAATTTAATAATCAAAAAAAATTGAAATAAACTTGACTAAAATTTTCATACAGGAACAATTGGTAAACAAATGGTTGATACTCTTGTTGAGTCTGCTTCAAATGTTGAACTAATTCTGAAATATTTTGATATGTTCTTAAAATTGAAAGATCTAACCGAATCAGCTAGTTTCCACGAAATTGATATAAATGGTGAGGGATGGGTTACACCAAAAGATTTCAGGGATAAAATGGAACAGCAAAAAAGTTACACAGCGTAAGTAAAAGAAACAGTACAAAAACTATAATAAATATATTATAAAATTTTTAATATATATTCTAGAGAAGAGATGGACTTCTTATTAACATGCTGCGAAAGAAATCATGATGGTAAAATTGATTATGCCGCATTTGTTGACCAATTTCATGAACCATCAAAAGAAATTGGTTTCAATTTGGCTGTTCTTCTAACGAATTTAAGTGAACATATGCCGAATGAACCAAGATTAGCTCGTTTCCTTGAAACAGCTGGATCGGTACTAAATTATTTTGAACCTTTCTTAGGAAGAATTGAAATTTTAGGTAGCTCAAAGAAAATCGAAAGAGTATACTTTGAAATCAAAGAATCGAATATTGAGCAATGGGAAAAACCACAAATTAAAGAATCTAAACGTGCTTTCTTCTATTCGATTGTAACAGAAGGAGGTGATAAAGAAAAACTAGAGGCCTTTGTTAATTTCTGTGAAGATGCAATTTTTGAAATGACTCACGCTTCCGGATTAATGGCCACTGAAGATATTGGCAGTAATGTTAAACGAGAAACTGCTTACAGCTCATATATGACTGAAGAGGATGAAGAACGTGCTGCTCGAGATCCAATTCGACGAAGTATACAAGCAATAAAAGATGGTCTTAAGTATGGTATATATTCATTAAGTCCAGCAAATATAAAACATCAAATAGGAGTAATGCAAACAAAAACAATACCCGAGTTAATTATAGGATTCTTTAAAATGATATTTTATGCATTCTATTATACTGGTTACGGGAATTTAATGATTGTCAAGTACATTTTTAATGTACTTATGACTTTAATGCGAGGTTCAACAACAGAAGAAATTGCACCTCCTCCAATAGAAATTGAAGATAAATTTCTTTCAAGAGCACTACCAGCATTACCACAAGAAGAACCGCCAGGTACTGTACAGGCATTTGGATTAGATATAAGTAAGGAAGAAAATGGTCAATATAAAATGGCTCCACATGAATCACCGGCTATTAGTCCAACATCGTCCGTAGAAGAAACTGGTGAAAGTAGCCCAGAGGAGGGTGTCGGTGAACAGATGCTTGAGGGAGAAGGACAAGAGGCACCTATGACTCTTGTAGATTTACTTGGAGGGGATGCTGCAAAACGAGCAGCCCAAGAACGTACAGAAGCCCAAAAAGTACAAGAAGCGGCAATGGCATCTATCGAAGCTGAAGCTAAGAAATCGTCAGCAGCACCACAGGAAACACCTGCTGTTAATCAAATAGATTTCTCGCAATATACACATCGTGCAGTGAGCTTCTTAGCCCGAAATTTTTATAATCTGAAATATGTTGCTCTAGTTCTGGCTTTTGGAATTAATTTTATGCTACTATTTTATAAAGTGACGACTTTTGGCGAAGACGACGAAGGATCTGGTGAAGATGAACTTCTTATGGGATCTGGGTCTGGTGGAGGCCTGGGGTCAGGATCTGGCGATGGAGAAGATGGTAGCGATGAAAAAGAAGATCCTTTAGAATCAGTTCACGTAGACCAAGACTTCTTCTATATGGAACATGTGTTACGATTGGCTGCATTTCTACATAGTTTAGCATCGTTATGTATGCTTATTGCGTATTATCACCTGAAAGTTCCATTGGCCATATTTAAAAGAGAAAAAGAAATTGCACGCCGATTAGAATTTGATGGACTTTTTATAGCAGAACAGCCTGAAGATGATGACTTTAAATCACATTGGGATAAGCTAGTTATATCGGCTAAATCTTTCCCCGTGAATTACTGGGATAAATTCGTAAAGAAAAAAGTCCGACAAAAGTATAGTGAAACTTATGATTTTGATTCCATTTCAAATCTGTTGGGAATGGAAAAAAGTGCTTTTATGGCTCAAGAAAATGAAGGAGGCGGTTTAGTAAGATATATTTTAAATATTGACTGGAGATATCAAATATGGAAGGCGGGTGTTACAATCACCGATAATGCATTCTTGTATTCATTATGGTATTTTACATTTTCAATTTTGGGAAATTTCAACAATTTCTTCTTTGCTGCCCATTTATTGGATGTGGCAGTTGGCTTCAAAACTTTACGCACCATTCTACAATCGGTAACGCATAACGGAAAACAATTAGTTTTAACCGTAATGCTTCTTACAATCATCGTATATATTTATACGGTAATAGCATTCAATTTCTTCCGTAAATTTTATGTTCAAGAGGAAGATGAAGAAGTTGATAAAAAATGTCACGATATGTTGACATGTTTTGTTTTCCATTTGTACAAAGGTGTCCGGGCGGGAGGTGGTATTGGAGATGAAATTGGTGATCCAGATGGAGATGATTATGAAGTTTACCGGATCATATTTGATATTACGTTCTTTTTCTTCGTTATCGTTATTTTATTGGCCATCATTCAAGGTTTAATTATTGATGCGTTCGGTGAACTTCGTGATCAATTAGAATCTGTTAAAGAAGATATGGAATCAAATTGCTTTAT
Source organism: Xylophagus ater (assembly GCA_963422695.1). Taxonomy (NCBI): domain Eukaryota; kingdom Metazoa; phylum Arthropoda; class Insecta; order Diptera; family Xylophagidae; genus Xylophagus; species Xylophagus ater. Next base: position 42,233,757 of record OY730478.1, read on the forward strand.
CTGTGGTATTGGTAAAGATTACTTTGATAAAGTACCACATGGTTTTGATACGCATGTTCAACAAGAACATAATTTAGCTAACTACATGTTCTTCCTTATGCATTTAATTAATAAACCCGATACAGAATACACTGGACAGGAAACGTATGTTTGGAATCAGTATCAGCAGAGAAGTTGGGACTTTTTCCCAGTTGGTGATTGCTTCCGTAAACAATATGAAGATGAATTGGGCGGCAGTGGAAGTGGATAATTTATTAAGTTTTTTTGTTTTTTGTTTTTGTATTTGGAACACATTTAAAACAATCGTTTATTGTTATCTAGTAGAGGTTAAAAGTTCACATTTATATGGAAATTTGAAGATAAAAATAAGCCAATTAAAAATGTCAATTTTTTCCCCAATAAATTCTTAATTTTAAATCGGTTGTATTTTTGAATTCAAATTTTTATTGCTAATATTAAATTTTGAGCGAAGAAATCTACAAAATATTTACATAATAATATTAATTCTTTATGAAAATGTTTAAAACATTCGTCCTTTTAAACACAGCACTGGAATTATTTCACCTTTTAAGAATTATAAGATTCAATTGAATTTTTCGTGTTTGTATAAACAAAAAATATTAAACTTAATTAACGAATGTTCTTTGTAATTTGTAATATTTCTAATTTTAATAAAATGTAAAATTTTAAATATCACCAAAAGTGTTTGCATCTATATAAAAAATGCCAGCTGGTACCCTAGAGAGTGGAGATAGGTCCTATCTTTTATGTTGACCTATAAATAATGCACATTCCATGTTACATAAAAATTCATCTATTGACCGAATTTCGGACTTTTTCTATATTTCGGCCAACATATCAAGTCGGCCTATCCTAAATTTACATTTCAAGCTGAATGAAAATCCCTTTATTATTGACCGAATTAGGGTAGTTTTTTATTATTGCCTTGCTATTATTCTAATTCCTGAGCGCCGGATACATAGAATACAGAATACAGTGTTTCCTATTATCTTCGTCTCTTCTTTGTGCGCTGTTTCGTAAAGATATATTGATCAAATGGAAACTAAAGAATTCATAGCGTCGTGTATTGTTCACGTATATCGTGTTGTGAATATTTTATCATTTTAATAAAACATTTTCTAAGTATGCCGAAAACTAATGCCACAAAAAGTTTACGAGCTCATGTACATGATCTGCAATCAGACATAATAGCATGGTCGTCGACTTTTCTAATTCTTACCGAGACGTGGAATAATAATGAAATTATTGTAGACATTCCAAATTTTGATATTGTTGTTCAATATAAAAGAAAATGTACGAGGGCAGGCGGAGTTGCAATATGCCATAATAATATAAATGACCGAGCCCGTGTTGTTGCTCCACAAATAGATCTCAATGCACAACAACTACAATCATTGTCTGTTCAGCTTTCTAAAGTGGTAGAAATATCTGCTTGTGAAAGCAGTTTGGACCATAATAAATCAGTTGCGGCAATTTACATTTCACCCAACCAATCAATAAATACAATTATTGAATTCATCCACGAGAATTTGTTAAAGTACACACCACAAATATCGTTGATTCTTAAAAAAGATTACGATAAAATTCCGACGATTTTAAGTGGGGATTTTAATGTTAGCTTTGCATTGGATACAGCGCTCCCTTTGATTGAGTTCCTCAACACCAAATTAAATTTAAAATGTGCAGTAAGTAGTCGCACTGAATCGACAACAAGATCGAAAACAGTAATTGACGTTGTATTTCAAAGATATATTGATCAAATCCAAACCAAAGCATTCATTTCACACTTTAGTTATCGAAAGCCACTCTTGTCATTTATTGAAATTGAAAACAAAGAGTGTGAATAATAAAATGTAAAATAACTTTTAAACTTGGTACCAATATTTTAATAAATAAACCCTATAAATATTCCACCCCTGATACTCGTCTCATTCTCTCACTGTTTAGTTTTCCGAAGGTTTCACATCTACCGCGTGTGCACAGCACACATGATTTTTTTTAAATTAACTATTATTGTCTGAATTAGGTACGTTTCTACGTTACCCCCCTACCAAGTACTCTGTACTCTAAGTCTATAAGATGCCTAGAAATGTACCAAATTGAAATCAATTCAGTAGTTTTCGAGTTTATAGGGTCAAAAAAACAAAGTTAATGATTTATTATATAAGATTGGGCAAATTTGGGTTGGATTATAAGATAAAAGAAAATTTTAAGTTTCTTAGAAATTTAATTACGATTTTTAGAAGTGGAATTATAACTAAAAAAAAAAAAATAATAAATAAAAACCACATTTAACTTTCCTTCTTTGTAACGAAATTCACCCAAGCGAAACTTTCTTTTCCATCTCTTGTTCTCGTCCGTACTTTTACTATCTGCATAGGCCCCTCTTCTGATTTAACAAATTCTCCTGATTCTGTTACAAGAATTTGATCACTAGAAATTACTTCCCTAAGCTCTTCTTCGAATATTTCACTTGTATTTGAATTCTCCCCATGATCTTGACTATTAGATTCAGGGCCGAACTGTACTGGTCCATCAATAATAAGATGTTCTTCTACCATTTCGTCATCTTCCATTATATGATCTTCTGTACACAAATCTTCGAGTTTCTCATTTTCATTTGATATTCTTGGCTGATTTACTACTATAGTATCATTAATATGACCTGAAAATTAAGAAAAAAAATAAGAAATGTTATTTCAATGTAATATTTTGCGAAGCTCACCAGATTGTTGCATATGCGTATAAAGCAAAGGTTTTCGCATAAATCCTTGACCACAAACAAGGCACTCATACGGCTTTTTATCACTGTGTATAAATCTATGTGCATTTCTATTGTCGCGACTATTAAATGTTTTCCCACAAACTTCGCATGCATATGGTTTTACACCGGTATGAATTCGAAGATGTTTTTTGTAATGTTCTGGATAGACAAATGTGGCATTACAGATGGAACATTTATGCGGTCTCTCGCCAGTGTGACTAGCTCTAATATGATAATCTAATAGTCGACGTCTTTTAAATGAACGATCACATTTCTCACATTTATATCGTTTATCATTAAAATGTGTGGCGCGTTTATGTGTGGTTAAATTAGATCGTTGCGCAAAAGACATATTACAAATATCACAAACGAAAGGTTTCTCACCCGTATGGGTGCGTTCATGATCTTTAATTTCGGCCCGACGAGCAAATGCTTTCCCACACGTTCTACATATAAACGGTTTATAACCAGTATGTACGATTTTATGTACTTCAAGATTATGCTGAGTACCGAATGCTTTATGACAAACTTGACAAATGTACTCTTTTACACCGGAATGAGTTTTTTCGTGTTGTTGTAAATTTTGTGCATTAAAAAATGCTTTTGTACAAGTTTTACATTGATGAGGTCTCGCTCGTTCTGAATGAGTTTTTAAATGTGCTGTTAAAGTATATTTTGAAGCGAAATCTTTTGTACAATGATTACATTTGTAAGGTCTTTCTCCAGTATGCATATTCATATGCTCATCGAGTAAATTTTTAGAACTATATTTTTTATTACAATGTATACAAGCAAATGATTTAGATGATGTATAATGTAATCGTTTATGTATTCGAAATAAACGTAAATTCGTGAAAATTCTATTACAAGTTTCACAATGAAATTCACCATCATCAGCTCCGCCATGATCTTCGTCCATATGTTCTATTAGTTCAGTTCTTTTACGAAAATCATCACCACAAATATCACAAATATAAACACGTATATTATGAGTAGTTTTCAAGTGCATTGAAATTGTTCGAATATCATATTCTAAGTTTTGAGTGTCCTCTGCCTGTGGGCATAATATACATTTGAACTTATCGTCATGGTATGTGAATAAGGGTTTTTGATCTTCTTCTTTTTCTGTTTTTATATTACGCTTTTTTTTATTTTCAGTTAGAAAACCATTTAGTAAAGAGTTCTCATCTTCTAGTTTTATCATAAGGTCTGAAAAAAAAATTAAAATTATCTTGTAGCAAATTAACAACATACAACATTTACGACATATACCTTTAGAATTAATGGTTACATCTTCATTCGGTTCATTAACATCCAAAACATTACTAGCAGCATTACTAACTGGTGAATGATGTTCTATAATTTGATATTGTACATCTGCAATGGGAAAGACAAAACTTTACAAAAAAAATTATCTTTCTAATATTACATAAAAAGGTTTTAAACCTACAATCAATTTGATTTAAGTCTATTTTGTATCTGTATGCTTATATCTTACCTCCTTCTGCCATAATCTCTACCATATTTTCATTATTTTGGTAACACACGTCATCAATTACAGAATTATAATTTTCCAACTTAATATTTTTACAATTTTTCATACCGTCAAAATTGAAATTTTCTTCAATTTTATCTGATGCTAAAATATTCATTATTTCCACATTGGCTGCATCGTTTGCTTCCAGATCTGCTGTATTTTGATGTTCAATTTCTACGATTTGAGAATCATCTAGATCTGCACCATATTCTTCACTTTCTTCCAACTCCTCTTCGCCATCTAACGCAACAAGCGGCTCACAGTTACGTTTCGCTGTCTGATTATAGATTTGAATAATTTCATATTTAGCATCAATAAATCGTTGTTCAAGTTGTTCATATTCCAATAAACGTTCATTACATGATAGACAAACGACCTACAAATTTAAAATATGTCATATTCAAATTTCAATGTGATTTATTTCAAACAACTTTGGAATTGATATTATTTTCATCTAGTTCACGTGATAATATCGACGAAAGAATAACAGCAAGCGGATATCCGAATGAATCGTCCTGAAATTTTATGTTTTCATAACTTTTTTGTTATAGATACAAAATTATTAGGAAATTAAAAATACCTTCTTCAAGAATAAAGAAATTGTTTGGTCGTCTTCCGATATCTGGCTGTCGCATAAAAAACACTTTAACTCCGGACGTTCAATGGAAAGTTCCGAAAGAAATTTATTCATCTACAAGATTTGAAAGAATTAATTAATTTTCAATTAGAAAATTTTAATTAAAAAAAAAAATTTATTGAAAACTGCATTGTTTTACGAATTTGACAAAACTAAATAAAATATATAAATAAAATGCCAACGTTTACGAAAAAAAATTCTTGCAATTTGACCAATTTGGGAAAGCTGAAAAAATTTGACAGATTTCTCTTGATCGAACTTCGCCATATATTTTCTGCTTCCAAAACTTGTAGAAATGATTTTTGAAAATATATTTAAAGCTAATGTACTTGCCGTAGCTAAATAAAAATAGAATTTACGTATTTGAAAATTCTTTGCAAATATATTAAAATTTAATGTTTTTTTTTTAATTATAATTTATGTTGTCAGCACTGCTTGAATGAAAAATGAAAATGGCTGCCAAATTTATATGTGAAAATTGAAACTGTTATATTTTCTCAGGCACACACGAATATTACATATACGCAAAACCCATAGAAATACACTAACTGGGTTGCGTTCACTCAACACGTAAAACTAACTAAAACCGATAACAGCCTTGTTCTGTCATTGTAACAAGTTTTTAGTCACAACAAATTTGCATTTATAACTGCTAAGAAAATTCGTATTCTGGTAGTCGAGTCATACTTATGTCCAAAATATGAATTCATAAAAGTTGAAACCAAGCGTAGGCATTAACTCGTTTTTACGATATCCGTGTCTAACACAGGGTCTACATTGGCCAATATTTCTGGTATACCAATTGGCTTACCAGAAATAAAATACTACCAGTTTTTTTCACGTGGGCCAATACTGGTATACCAATTCAGTATCTAACATGCCGTTTAACCGAGAACAAAAAATAAAAATAGCCAAAATATTGGCTTTAATGTGTCGAATTCAATAATGTGACAATATCTTCCCATGCCCTTTTTTTAAAATCAATTTTTCTATATTTTTCTTCTTTTTCTCGAAACATATTTATCAATTTGATAATTTCACTCCGCAAAAATTTAGTTTCCGCCATTTTATTAAATGCAAATGTCAAAAATTGGTATACCAGCGCTGGCTACGAAAATGGTATACCAGAATTGGCATACCAGAAATATTGGTATACCAGCAGGGTCTACACTAGCTTTTTAGCAACCAATTTTGCTGGTATACCAGAAATATTGGCAAATGTAGACCCTGTGTAAAGCAGCGTTATTATTTATTTATTTAATTATTTAAGATATACAAAAAAGGATTAAAATCCTTATACAAATTGTATTAGATAGAATTCAAGAGCAGAGACAAACAATTAAAATTCAAGAGATGTTATTTACATAGTTAAAAGAAGAAAAAAAAAGAAAAAAAAATTAAAAAGACTATTTGACTGACTTTTTGATACACATAGTATTTAAGTAACCGTTTATTTTTGCTTTTCACTGAAACAACATCTTTATAAATGAAGCGTTCCAACGAATTTACTAAAATAAAAATGGAGTCTGTTTAACGTATTGGCAAAGTGTAACTAATGATAAAGTATGGAAACTTCCTATCTTTACCGTACCGCCGTTTTCCAAATTTTGCCTGTTCTTTCTCAAACAATTTTCTATAGAATAGAACTAAAAATTTTACGTATTGGTGAAAAAGACACATTATTTTAAAAAACAAACCTCTCGAACAATATTTCATTAAGCTACTTTTATTTGCATGCATCTTTTGAAGTCAAGTAGCCTACTGGTGCGAAGTGGTGGGAGAATGGTGGGAGTCAAAAATGAAATTTTTAAGAAATTCGTAGTGGCACCTACCACAGTTTTTCCCCCACCCATATTACGAGCGGACTTTCAATAAAATTTTGAGGAATAGCGAAATATTGTTAATATTTTTGACCTAAGAAAAAAAATTTTGAGGAATGCAAATTTGAAATTTTAGTCAATTGGCTAATTAAAATCAAGAAAAACTTGACGGTAGATTTCTATCGCGTGTAATCCGGCAAAAAGTTTCCAAAAAATGAGGCTCTACTTATGAAATGGCTATTGGACGCCACACGTACTGTCAAATTTTGGAGGGGAAAAATTGCATTTTTTTCATTTCTAATTTTTAGTGCATTTCGGATTCCAAAACAAATTCTTTTCAATTAAATAATCAAATTTAAAAGATTTGCAATATGTAGTGTTTAATTTCTGGGTATAATAGCAAACAACATCGAAGAATTCCTGGAATTTCCTTTCGCAACTAAGTTTGACATATTTTTTATTAAAATGGGCGAATTTTCATTATTGCTGTATAAAAAAAAGTCTTTATGGTGTTTTTACTTATAAATAATCGAACAGAAATTATATTAATTCATAATTTAGAAAAAAATATGTTTTTTTGAATCAAGCTTATTCGTAGTACGAAATCCATTTTTTTTTTTATTTTAATTAAAACGAAACCTACCAGTGACAGTCATTTTTTTGCATAAAATTGGGACAATTCTTAAAATTCGTCGAAGGTTTTGAAAATTCAGCATTTTCAGTTTTAAAGGACTTTTTTTGTTTTAAGGTTTCCAAAAAATGAGGCTCTACGTATGAAATGGCTATTGGTTTACGCAGGAAAAAAAATATATAGGCACATACATGTTTATAATTATTATTTAATAATTTAATATTGTATGTTTAAGAGAAACTTGATTTTTGTAGCAAACAAACGCAAACATTTTTTTCAATCCGGATGTTCCAGAATGCTTGAGCTTTCAGCCCATTTATAATGTTACCCCTCCGAATTCATATTTTTAATGCCACCACTACGCCGCACCCATAAGCAATAAAAATGCAAGTGCATTCGAAAAGTGCTTCAATTTTCCCTGCGAAAGGCCCATCCATATTTTCCATAATATAACACAGGGTCTACATTAGCTTTTCTTTCTGGTATACTAGCTGGCTTACCAAAAATAAAATACTACAAGTTTTTTTACGTGGGCCAATACTGGTATGCCAATTCAGTATTTGACATGCCGTTGAACCGAGAACAGAAAATAAAAATAGCCAAAATATTGGCTTTAAAGCAGTGTTTCCCAACCTTTTTTGTGCCATGCCCCACCTTAGCCACCTTTTTTGTACCATGCCCCACCTTAGCCACCTTTTTTGTGCGATGCACCACCTTAGCCTTTCTAAAATTCTTATGCCCCCCACCCCCCTATGTAGCATACATAATTTTTAATATTAAAAAATTGATTTGTTCACTTAAGAAAATAAATTTGGCACCGAAATCTAGCATTGCATTTAAATGGCCCGGAGCGAAAGGTTTAAATTCGTGTCATGTTAATTTTCGAATTGCCCCCCTTAACAATCAAATTGCCCCCCTGTGGGGCGTGGGCCCCACGTTAGGAAACACGGCTTTAAAGTGTCGAATTCAATTCTGTGGCAATATCTTTCCATGCCCTTTTTTTAAAATCAATCATTCTATATATTTCTTGTTTTTCTCGAAACATATTTATCAATTTGTTAATTTCACTCCGCAAAAAATTAGTTTCCGCCATTTTATTAAATGCAAATGTCAAAAATTGGTATACCAGCGCTGTCTACGAATTCTGGTATACCAGAAAAATTGGTATACCAGGGTGGTCTACACTAGATTTTTAGCAACCAATTTTGCTGGTATACCAGAAATAAAAGCTAATGTAGACCCCGTGTAAGGATGAAACTGTTATAATTCAAGCAAGTTTTCATAGTTACCTGAGAAATACTTTCGAAAATGTTTGAATGGGCATCAAATTTTTATATAGATGTAAAATTGTTTTAAAAATATAGTGCAAATTTTAAAAATTTCGGCGAAAACATTTTTGATAAATATTTATTTGCATGCTTATGGACCACTTACAATAAATTTGAATGAATAAAAATATATTTATTTCGCAACTTTTCCATAATGAATATGGAAAATATTAGAAAATACCTAAAACTTCGTTGTGATGCAAAATATTATCGGTCAGAACTTTATGATGTTTCTCTATAACAGTTGTAAGTTATGACTGGATCAGAATATGAATTAGTCTTTAAAAAAAAAGTTATGGTAGCGACGTCTTGTTATGACCATTATGACTGCGTTTAGTATGCCCGTTAAACTAACACTTTGGCGTTTACTGCGTACCAATAGATAACTCCGGGGATGTCTTCACACCGACGCTATCGTTCACTGCTCGCTACCGGTGCCGACTTGAGTAAGTTTTTCGACCCATGTTATAGGGCGTTTATCGATTATTGTCATGTATACTAACAAATCTGAGGACAATATTGAAAGAGAAAACTTGTGCGAAAGGTGCTGATTATACAAAAATATTTGCAATATCAAGCAGATTTTTATAATAGCAAAAAAAAATTCTATTTATATTATTAATAGACAAAACAATAAAATAAATAAAAAGTTTACTTTAAATATTATTTTTTAATATTTCCTTGATTAGGTGAATTATCGTCATCACTAAGAAATGCTATTTTCCGTTGTTAGGTATGTTCTGATACGATCTGATATTCTGACTATTCAAATATAGATAGCATTTCAATCGTCGCGGCGCAGACAAAACGATTGTTACTTTTTAAAAATTAAAATGGGGTGTTCTAATGAGCAATTTTCGTTTTCTACGTTTTAATTTGTAATAATTTCTTTGTTTTGTATTCACTCTAAGCTTATTAATTTTTAAAATAAAGATTAGCTATTTATTATTTTTGGACTATCTCAATTTCAAGAAAACGACTAAACAGTTTCGATTAGCAAAGAAAAAGAAAACATTTTCCTAATAATTAAATAAAATTATTACTGACTATTCCACTATATAGTCGCACGTTGTACTCCCTGGTGAGAGACGCCCACGCTTTTAATCTTTAATTATTATTTGTCTCTAACAATCGTTATGTTCGGTTACACGTGCAAATTTCTAGTTTTCCAAAAAGATGGGGAAACTTTTTCAGAGACAATATTTTTTGCAAAAAATAACGACGTAAAATCAGAAAATATACATCATTACGTTGGTGTTATGACGTATATTCAAAGTGCGATTGCGCTTCACCCCTACAAAAAAAATTTCAATTACAGCCAAACCTTGATTATTGCGAAGATTTTTCGCAAGTTTGTCGGATCATTCTGATTGGTCAGGGAAAACTTAAAATAATCTGAACCCGTGACAACGTTTCGCAAATATAATTTTTCATTTCTCATTTTAGCATTTTTAAACAAAACATTTTCAATTAATTTCCACTAATTCCGTTTTTCCTGCCACTTTATACAATTTAATAGTTTTTGGTATTCATTTCCAAAAGAAAAACCGTTAAAACAAATTCAAAAATGCATTTGTCAAAAATAAAAAATTTATCTTCGCAAGTTTGCGAAGATAATTAGCTCCAGGGCATGTTTATTTTTGACATAAGCTTCGCAAATCTGCGAAGTCTTTTAAACATTTTGATTGGTTCAACGAATTGTCAAAAATAATCAAATAATTTCGCAAGTTTGCGAACTAGCGCGTGACGAGCCCAATTAAATAATAATATTGAAGTTTGAAATTAATTCAATGACTCAACGGAAACTAGTATAACATGGTTGATCAAAACGAAAAAGCTTTTCAAAAGCAATTTGGAATAAATCTAAATAGGAAAGCCAAGTCATCCTTAAGCAAAACGAGAAATGTTCGCCGCCACACAGATATTAGACTCACCTCGTGAAGCAATTGATGGAACTTAAATTGTGAAAAAATGCCCATTCACTGGAAATGTAAGAATACGTGGCCGTATTTTAAATAGAGTACTTCGATAACAGAAAATGCAGAAGACAATTGTTATACGTAGAGATTATCTTCAGTATGTCCGAAATACATTCGATTTGAGAACAGGCACCGGAATATGAGTATCCATTTGTCCTCGTGTTTCAGACATATCGAAGCTGCAGATATTGCAATTGTCGGGGAATCCCGGACACTTTCTAAAACAGTACATTTTAATGTTTTAAAAATAACAAAACGAGCTAAATCTAAAAAAAAGTTTCAGGAAATTTTTAAATACATTATCAAAAACCAATAAAATTTTAAAAAGAATTAATACCATAAAACACAAATACAAATGAAAGAGCTTCAATATAATTTTTACTAACCTACATATTTTTGTTTTAGGCGTTTTTCTTCATATTATTAAATTGGATTCTCATGTGAAAATTTCGGTGTCCAATAAAGTAGTACTACTAGGTTACTTTATAATATGAAACTACTTTAATAGAACGGCGATGTGAATTTGTCAGGGTGGTTCGGATATACAGTGTTCCAAATTGTGCGTTTTACTGTATTCCATAATTTTTACGTAAGTTTTTTTTTTCTTTTGCATGTCAGAAAGAAAATTATTGTACATGTATTTCCGAAAAGGAAAAACAAATTATTCATTATATAAATTAAAATTTTCCAAGAAAACATCTAAAATGATAAATTAAGTTTTAAATTGAAATTGTAAAATAAAAAAAAAATTACAAATAACATGACAATTCTTACCTTTGTAGTAAACAACATTGAGGTTTAAATGTCGCAGCTTTAGAACCCAAAAATGAAAAAAATCTGCTGACTATGCGCGGACCTATACTTAATTTCAACGCAATCATTTCTCCGATGGAGCTTATTCGTTATTATATAAAGGTAAGAGGGTATCTAAAAGCACAAAAGAAAAAACCACCATACTTTCTATGCTCACTCATAAGGGAGAGAAAATTTTCCATTAGGTTATTTTTTTTTTTGGTTTGGACGACGTATGCGAAAAAAATCCTGCTCGTGTAGAAAATTTTTCAATTCGTCTCTAAGTCAATCAGTTCAGTCCTCTACGTGAACTTGTAACGACTAGTCTATTAAAAAAAAAAAAAAAACTCGATTTATGTTAAATGTTTTACGTTTGTGAACAAAAAAAAAGGAGTATTAAAACAAAAAACAGAGAGAAAAAGTATTAAAAACGTTAATCGGAAAATAATTTTGAAACTAAAATAATTAACGAGAAATTTTCCGAATTTCCACCTTCTTAAAATACGTGATAACGGCATTTTTGGAAATTTTCCATTCACCCTAACTCCACATCCTGTTTTAACTGTGTTGAACTTCATTCCTCCCGGCATTACGAAACAGACCCACTAAGGATTAGGGTTGTTTCGGTTTTTCGTTTTTTTCTTCTTTTTTTGAAGCATATATATTTGGCATTGGCATTATTTCGGTTTAGTATGCGTATAGGAGTTTTTGAAAATTTCTTTTGTGTATACAAATCATATGTGAGAGTTTGTTTAAAGTGCTTTAAATTTACGAAAGAAACAAAAAAAAAAAAACATTTACCCCAAAAAAAGGTGTACAACGAAAATTACATGAAATAAGAAAAAAATCAATTCGCGTATTATTCGTGTGTGTGTGTGTGTGTGTGTGTAAAAGTTCGATTTTACTTCTACTACAAACACAAAACTATATGCTACACAGAAAAATCAATGTTTTAAACATCATATTTTTTCTTGTTCACCTTTCACAATGAAATTTTCCGAAAACGATTTCATAACCGTTTTTCTATATATATATATATATGAAAAGCTCTTTTCTTTTAAATGATTCAATATTATATTTTAAATATTCTCTCAAGTCATAAATTAAAAATACGCAATAATTCGTTTATATGCAGTTTAAATTTAGACCGGAGAATAAATAATATCTCTTCGCCCTTGTCATTTTGGATACCGATTTATTTTCGTTATTTTTAATTACTTCAAAAAATGACTTTAATTTTGGTTATTTAAATTTTTGCTTTACATAAATCCTGAAAAAAAGAACTACCAAAAATATAAATTATTTTTAAAATAATATAGAAACTTAAAATCGGCATATAGCCGATATTTTGATATTAGAAATAGAACTTATAATCAACAAATCTATAGTTAAATGAATTAACCAATGTGTAAATAATCATAGAATATAGAAATCTAGACGTTAAAACAATCAGCCAATTAGAGCAAAGTAACAACAATTGCATTGAATTAAACACGTGGAATTACGTCATCACTCTTATCTTTTGTAGAGTTCGTGTATTCATATACGAATATACGAATGTATGAATTATTATACATTTTTGTGGCATGTATCGAAATCGAATAAAAATTAACACGGTAGAAAAAAGAAGTTTCCGAACTTTATAATGTCCTTTGTCCTTTTCTTTGAATTTGGTCTAATAAATTTTATTCCAATCAATATATTAAAAAATGTTCCAATTAAATTAAAAAATAGGAAATCTTTGTGTTCAGTTCAGGCTGATTTTTAGTTTGTTCATCCTCAGCCGAACTAGCTGAAAATCAATACCATATCGCGTTATATTCTAAATTTCAATAAAATAAGTCCACCCGTTTTTGTGTTATCCTTAACACGAACGAACGGATTTTGATTCTCTACACACCTAGTGCATTGAGACCGTTCTGCACTGATTATATCTGTTCGTTAGAAAAGTTGTGACAAAGCATGTATACCCTCGGGTAGTATCTACCATAGGATATAAACAAACTCAATTAAATTATTACATCGATATTCGGATTGGAAAAAGAATTTCAGGTTCGATTAAACAAAAATATTCTTTGTTTGTATAAGAAAAATCTCATTCAAATTTTTCTTTTCGATATTAACTTGAACTTTAAGACTATTTAAGACTATTTTTAAATATTCATGTTAATAAAAATTTTGGCACAAGAAAACCGAAAGAATTCGAATTGTACATATGAATAGAAATTTTGAATTTATAATACCTACGTTGGTTCCAAAATATGTAGGAGTTTCAGTCAATCGTATGCTTTACATAATATGCAATTGTATTGTATTGAGGTATTGGTTCAAGTCGTTTAGAGCTCTCGTTGCTGAGGAGGCTCAATTTCTCGATCCCTTGTGTCACCACTTTCCCATTATCTTTTTTTTTCTACAATAATTCTTATAGTAGAATCAAAAGCGGTACATTTCCGTAATGTCTTATTTTGAGAAAATCAAAAAGCATTTTTTAGGGGATTGGGTTTATTAGGTTTGTAGAATTAATATTAATTTATTCGAATCTAAATAAATCAATAATTGGTACTTTGTGCGAAAATTTATGTTAAAGACACCATTTGGTCCATTTGTCTTGGAAATGTCACTTTTTAATGAGATTTTTAATTCAAAAAACATTTTGGCCAGATGAAACCCATTTTATGTTTGAATCTAATCTGTGTATTATGGTATAAATTTTCATTCAAAGTGCCTCATAAATGCGGCTGTTTTGCATAGAGGCTATGAGGCCTTTAAAAATGGTCAGGTCTGTGGAAATGTTTTTAATGTTAATATATAATAATGTACCTATGTTACAGTATAAAAGCTAAGCTAAGTAAAACCCGTTGTAATAAAATCTGTTGATGAAATTGCAATTTGGAAAAGGCTCAATTTTGAGGAAATTTTTATTTTTTTGCATAAAGATTTTGGCACAATTTGGAGTTTTAAACAATATGACGAAATAAATACAGTTTAGGGCCTTTGATTATACTATACTCATATTTCGAATGTTGTACTTTATTTTGTCTTTATAAATAATCTATCGTGGAATATTTTCTATATATAATATCTATTGCGTATTTATTTCTAGAAAATCAAGAATATCGAATTTTTATATAAAACTATTTAACTATATCTACTTCTTCCCTAAGTTCTCTTCAACTCATTTTCAACTATATTATATTGATTAGCCCCTTTTTCGGATAATTTCAAATATATAACTCGAATTTATTTTTAGTTAATTTTATGAAATATAAAAGTCCAGTATTTATAAACTTTTACATAAAAAAATACGAAATATTTCATATTAAAAAAAGAAATTAAAAAAAAAAACAATTTAAAAAAAAGTTTAAAAAAACAGTGATAAAGAAGTTTTAGTTATGGCAGCAACTAAAATAGTTGATGGCCCAGGTCCACGTAATGGGCATGAAATGGCTCCATTAAATACTCGTGCACGCGGTGATGGTACTCATGGTGTAACAATTGTTTTAACAGCACCACCACGAAGTTCTATCGGTTCCAATGATGTTGGACCTGGTGGAGATCCGGATCGTGCTGCTTGGTCTGGAAAAATGCAGTTTTTTCTAAGTATTATCGGATATTCAGTTGGTCTTGGAAATATCTGGAGATTTCCATATTTATGTCAACAAAACGGAGGTGGTAAGTTGAAAGAAAAACTTTATATAGAAGAATGTGAAAACTTGAAATAAAAGTACAACAATTTCTGTATATTACTTTAATTCAGACTATTTCGCCTATTCAGAAATTCTTTTGTTGTGTGCAAATATTTACTAGTACTATAAATAATTTAATATGTATTTTGATTTGAATACTTCGGTAAAACCGTGCTGGAATTACCTTCTGGCAGATCCAACTATGTGCTGCTTGTTTGGACTTTTTGAAAAATAGATTTTTTTTTACACAACTTAAGTAATCTTTTTAAAAAATAATGAAGTTTAATATAAATAAAATGTAAAATTAGTGTTTAATTTTTACCACGTTTTTATTAACTCGGTTTCTTGCTTGTTTGTGTGTTTGTTTGTTTGTTTGTTTGTCCAGAACAAATCTTGCAATCGATTTTTAACTAACTTCCCGACTAGCTCAGAACACAATGACAATGCATTCTTTTAATACTTTTAGCGATCTTTAAGTAAAATTTAAGTCATTTTCAGTAAATTTTGTTTTGTACGGAAAAAATTTTTAAAAAAGTATTTATTAATGCATACAATTGTCAAGTTTATATGATTCAACAGAAAATCTAAAAACGTGGTATATAAAAAGTTCTTTTTATCTTGTAATTATTTAAATATTAAATTGTAACAATTTTATGAACGTTGCATGCAAAAAATTCTTAGACCAACTGCTTTGACGTAGGCTAGTTGTACATATTTACATGCATTTCTATCTATTTTTTTATTGATCGATTATTAATTAATCAAATAAAAAGCGAATCTTTGAATCAAAATTAAAGCAGCCTTAGAACGCGTAACTATCAGGCAGAAATTTTATCAATACTGAAGAATTATTAGACATGTTGTATCTCTGATAAGGTTTTTATGAAGTTATAAATCATATTTTACTACAATTTATAGTATGTAGAATTTATTGTTCGTACTCTGCTGTAATGCAATTTTTTTCTAAATTAAAGTCGTGTGGCATTGCGGAAAATCGTTGCCATTTATTATTTATTTAAATCAAAATATGTTTATAACATTATATCTATTAAGTTTTAAATTGAGGTAATTTAAAAGTAAGGGTTAGTATTTTTTAGATTGTTTTTTAAATCTAACAAAAAAAATACAATTACATATGGATCTCCTATAACACGGTGAATACGTTCCGTATTATATGAGAACCGTATTATGAAAAATGTAGAAGTAATACAAATCGAAATCAGTGGAACGCGTTTCGTGTTATATCGAATTATGTTAGCAAACAAAAAGTCATATAAAAGCAGGGATCGTTCAATATACAATATAAATTTATAAATTTAATATATGTATGTGCATACTATGCATTTCGAATCACCTAATAAACAGAAGGAGAGAGAACTTCATTTTTATGTAGGTATATAAAGGGAATTCCCTGTTAATCTCAACCTAAACAATGGGATGCAATATTTCGTGTAATAGTGGGATTATCCAAGTATATTAAGTCATGCCTTATAAGATTAACGTGTTTTAGGAGAGCTGTCACAATTTTATGCATCATGTTGAATGGACACTTTATTTGCAGAATCCTATAACTGATTTCCTTTTCGAAAATTCTTACAAAACAAAAATAATCGTACTTTACATATAATATGTATATGAAGAGGTAATAATTTCATCTAATTATGTTATGTTAGAAGTATACAAAATTGAAGAACATAGGAATTACGATTAAAATCACATTCTTTTTTTGTGATTTCTGAGGCTTGATATTTTTAGTTCTTTTGTACGTAAATATCGTTTTAAAAGCGTTCACGGAACCGCCATTTATCTCGTGGTTATTATATACATACAATATATACAATATATATTATTATCTTAAAGTTCATTAAGAATTGAATAACATTTTTCTCATATTTTCCAATGCGCATATTTTGCATATTACATAATCTGAAAATATTGAAAATGTTTGACTTAACAAAATAAGTAATTATTTATATAAATCGAAGTCTATATGGTAGAAGAGACACAAAAATTTTTCCAACATTCCTGTGTTTAATAACTTTCCCTGAAACTGGGAAATACAAAACTTTTTTTTAGAATACGTGTCCGTCATTCAAATAATTCGGAATCGACAAAAATATATGAAAATTTGAATTTAACGAAAATTAAAAACAAAAAACATACTTTCAATGAATTAACTGGAGAAATGGTTTTTTCCATTCAGATTAGAAAAAATATCGTGGAATCGTAACGTAACGCTATAACGAAATATCACAATTTTTGACTATAACGTTACACGATACTAATAACGAAATTAAACAAAAAAAACTAGTAACGTTGCGATATAACGAAATCAAATACATAGTGTTTTTTTCATTAATTCGTTACGATAGAAGCTGCGTTTTATTCATCGGGGTCAGCGTCAAGGTCTGCTTCATAACATGTAACAGCAACAACAACATAACCCAAATATTTATCGGGTTCAGAGCCTGAGACCCCGATGAATTGTATTTACCTAAGTTATCTAAAATTGCAAGAGATGGCGCAGCCATCGTTTCTTTTATATTTTGGGACTTAAATGTCATAATCACTTTCATAAATTCGTGAAAAAAATGATTTTTTAATATCATTCAATAAAGATTTTTGAGAATTTGCTAGTATTTATTTGATTTACACATAATTTATTTAAAAAATGGTCGAAAAAGTTGAATTTTTTAAAAGAAAAAAAAAAATTTTTTTTCGAGACCCGGATCGTTTTATTCAAAATAGGCGCTGACCCGATGAATAAAACGCAGCCACTGATACATTAACTGGGCTGCGTTCACTCATCAACTTAAAGTAACTAAAAGCGACTAAAAGTTACACTTTTGCGTTCACTGGTCAATTTTTTTAGACTACGATGTCGTCATGACACCGACACTCTGTCGTTCACTGGTTAACACCGGTGTAAAAAAAAAGTAAGTTTTTTCAACCAATGTCATGGACCGTAGTCGATTATGGTCATTTCTATTTCGTCAGTTTGATTTTGAATTCAAAATAAAAATTTATGAATTCAGTATTTTTTTTTTATTATTTGGCAAATTTATAGAAAAATTACAGTTTTAGTAATAAGTTTACATTCAATTCGTTGAATTATATTCGAAAAAATTTTAAAATATTAAATTTATATAAAAAGTGAAACCATAAAATATGTTTTTTATATAAATATTTATTACTAAATTAAATATTAAAAATAAATGGATTTCATGAAAGTAATTTTAATAATTACAGTACATTAATTAACCTGTAAATGCGCATTTTCTCCAATTGACATTTCGAAATGACACTAATTGACTACGACTACGACTACGACTATTCACTCGCAAACAACTTACATTTTTCGACACCGGCTTTTTTGACATTAACTTACACCGACTTTTTTTACACCGGTGCCACTTTGTGCTTTCTATTGGCACTTTTCAAATGCTTAAATGCAATTTATGAGCGTATCCTGAAACTGCGAACAATTTTGAAT
Source organism: Xylophagus ater (assembly GCA_963422695.1). Classification (NCBI taxonomy): domain Eukaryota; kingdom Metazoa; phylum Arthropoda; class Insecta; order Diptera; family Xylophagidae; genus Xylophagus; species Xylophagus ater. The sequence continues at coordinate 42,252,445 of OY730478.1, forward strand.
CTACAATTTTTGTAGAAAATAATATAATTGTATCCAAATTTTATTCAACATTTTTATAAATTTTTAATTTGGGCTTATATTAAACAAAGTACCTAATTTATAGGCGAAACAATAAATTGTTTATTTAACTATAAAATTGATTAAAGAAGGTCATAAATAATCAATCAGACTTTTAAAATAGAAATCATAAACAATATACGTGAATATCCAACATCATTGCAGTGACCTAATATAATTTCTAAACAATTTGTGCTCTACAAATTGATTCCAAAATTGGTCTTGATTTTTTAACAATGACAATGTTCGGTAGCTAGCCATCATACTATATATAGTTTATGACCATTATACGAGTACAAGCAAAGGTAAACCCAGTTGAACTTGTTAATGGTATCTAGAAACTATAATCAGATAATTTATAATTGACCTTTTGGAAACTGTTACAGAAAATTTGTGTATGAAATACTTTATATAGTTTATTGCTTTATATGCTTTAGTAAGTAGTACGAGCACATATTGTCGATGAAAAAAAAAACCATTGCAACTGATTCCCGATGTCACGGTCTCTTAACCATCGTAGATAAATATTTTTTTAAAGGAAATCAATAATTTAAATTCCACTGCAATTGTTGTAACCTTTGATATATAGTACGTTCATTTGTTCCTAAAACAGATCAATTTGTCGTTTAGGCAAAAATCGCACTAAACATAAAGTGAAAATCTTCAAAAAATAAAAAACTGGCTTAGGGTACTCTCTGATAGTACATATGTTTAAAAATAGATAGAATACCAACCTAGTTATATTCCCAGCTAATTCAGTAAATAACAGACTTTTCAGTTTCTGCTTGCTAAGTAAATACACAAAGTGGGCGCTTCCAGCAGCCCTAAACGTTAAAAGGGCTGTACAGCGCTTAAATCTAGCAATACAACTGAATGTAATTCTAGCTTTAAGCGCTTAGTGAAATTCTACAATAAAATTTTTTTGCTAACTAAAACAGCGCATTTGAGTGAGCTTGTTGTTCACGCTACAAAATTATTTGTGTAAAGGATAAATTGAGTGGTATTTTTGAAAATTGTTCCTGGATTATCCAACTTTAATTGAAATTTGAAAAAATTAGTTTGATATAACTTTTCCATTTTCCGATAAGATTTTTATTTCATTTAACTTGAAATTTTTATTTACTCACGACACTTATTTCATTTAACAAAAATATATTTTTAAAAGTTATTCAAATAAAACTAATTTGACGTTTAGCACCATTCGCTTGATTCAAGCAAACGCATCCAGGAATTCAAAAATTCTAACTGCTTAGATTAAGAATATGCTAACACTTCTAAGAAAGTATGCGTTTACCTTTAATGTTAAGCATTCGAGTAGGCTCAATGCCACCAACAAATATTTTTTATGAATGATGACTATATGGTATCAACTACTTCGCGACGCTTCTGCATTGCCTAAAGGTTAATTAGTTTAAGACGAATTGAAACTATTTACGAAATATATTAGGTCTGTTGTATTTGCCACTTGCCCTGGGGTAGAGCAAATTTTTACATTGAAAACAAAAACAACAAAAGAGCAAATCCTACACTACTTTCAGAGCAGGTGTTAACTATTGCACCCGAATTAGTTCAGTTTTCTACCATATAAAGTGTATTAGCTAAAAGTTTCTCATTTAATTACAATATGGTTGCTAAGCAGCGCTACAAACATTTAAATTAAAGCTTTCTCCTACTCCTGCTCGTTTTATTTGCCACTTACCCTGCTCCGGGGTAGGGTATGGCAAATAAAACAGACCTATTATTATTGTTCAATTGTAAGGTTTTGCCATGAAACCAATTAGGAAGTATTTTAATGATATTTAATGAATAATTAAAAACAAACAAACAAGCATCCACTTACGTCTTAAAAGCATTTCCCAATAAGCGCCATGCAATTCCACGTGATTTAAATTATGTGATATATATGTATTTTTTTATTTATTAAATCAAACAACTTCAATCAATTTATGAAATTTGAACAAAGTACCATTATTAAACAAACCTCGAAAAATGCACATCATTCATATTCTAATTGAAATGATGCACTTACAATAACGAGATAGACTTCTCTGACTAGTTCTTTTCCCTTTATTGAATCGATTGTATCCATTTATAGAATTAGACTACGTTAACTTGAATTTTCGCTTTTATAAAAACAAAAAATTTTGTACGGACATATATACAGTAGAACCTGTAAAGTTGGCCACTCTTTTAAGTCGGCCATTTGCGAAAATTGGATGCCTTTTTGGCGGTTGATGAATGAAATAAAAAACCTAAAAAAAAGATTTCCATTGACTGTGCATTAAACTGATTCTGCTTGCGTATTAATAGGTGTTTTTTTATCGGGGTCTGGGTCAAGGTCTGCTAATAACACGTAAAAGCAACAACAACATAACTCAAATATTTATCGGGGTCAAGGCCTGAGAATAATTTATAATAAATAATTTATTTAAAAAATGATCGAAAAAGTTGAATTTTTTTCAAAGAAAATTTTTTTTTCTTTTCGGGACCCACATCGTTTTTTCAAAATAGACAAGGGCCCCGATGAAATGTGTGAATTTTTGAAAATGTTCCTATAAAAGTTCTCGACAGAACATATTTTTATAGGAATATTCACAAACATTAAAAGAATTTATAGTAAAATTATAGTAACATTTCGTACCCATTCATAAAATATCTAAGGCAAAATTTTTCGGCACTTTTCATACCCATTGATTTTTGCATAGCCAATTGTTTATCTCACAAACATCGCTGGTTTATTTTGCATGCCTCGCCTCGGTGAAGTAAATTGGGCATAAAGCTTTGTAATGGCAGAAAATTGCAACCTTCAAAGTTTAGATGATCTTCATGTTTTGAAGTCGTTCAGTTCCACTTTTTTATTTTCAAGGGGATTAAATTGTTTTTATTTCTGAGAAATTGTTGTTGGTACATCTCATCCGTCCTAGGGCGGAATATCTTACTAATACCACAGATAACCAGATGAACAAACTCAATAGTCAAAAATGTGGAAGAAAAAATTTCTAGTGACCGACAACTGGGAACCGAAAAATTTACTTTAAAGAAACTGCAAAGCTTTTTTCTCTAACCGACAGCTTTTTCTATACCAGGGGTAGGCAACGCGGCGCCCGCGGGCGCCATGGCGCCCCCGATCGATTTTTAATGCGCCCTCGCTGGACTAATGTAAAAGTATGATAGCCAGAGCGATTTACTTACTCTTGTCAAACAACGATATACAGCAAGTAGTCAGTTGGGTTAATGGGGCATTAACGGACGCATTTTCAAATATTTATTTTTTAACCCCTAAATTGACCAATCAAGATTATATTTTATTTTAAAAAATAATTTAAAACATTTTTAAATTAAAAACAATCGGTTTTCAACACGTATTTACAATAGTAACAAAAATTATTAATTCCATAAGATCGGGAACTATGCAACACAGATTGTTTAAATTACTTTTAGAAGATGAGGACGTTCAGTTCACAGATCTTCTTTTACATACTGAAGTGAGGTGGCTGAGCAGAGGTAAAATACTTGAGCGGTTTATCATGCTTTTGCCACAAATAAAGGAATTCATTGCATCAAGAGGCGAATTTTACGAGCAATCAGAAAATAAGGATTGGCTAATCGACCTCGGATTTCTGACAGATATAACGGCAAAGTTGAATGAATTAAATTTAAAAATACAAGGGAAAAATCAGCATATCGCTGACATGATTAGTGCAGTAAATGCATTCAAATGCAAGTTAGTGTTATTGAAATCCCATCTATTGAAAAAATCATTATCACATTTCTCAAATATAAAATATACTGTTGAGAGTTTAAATTTGAATAATGAAAATTTTACTGCTACATCATATTTAGAAATTATAGATAAGCTAATAGAAGAGTTTTCTTCTAGATTTGAAGATTTTGCAGCATTAGAACCCGTTCTAAGATTTTTCATAAATCCATTCAATGTTACTGAAGATGATGTCCTTGAAAAAGTTTCAGTGTATTTCGAGCTTCATAATATCGAAGACCTAGAATTAGAAATAATAAACTTGCAAAGTGATATTATTTTAAAAGCGCATAGTAATGATAAAATGTTTTGGAACTTAGTCGATGAAATTAAGTATCCTATTTTAAGGAAATGTGCGCTAAAAATTTATTCATATTGTGCAACAACATACAATTGCGAGTCTTTGTTCTCAAATATGAAATATTTGAAATCAAAATACCGAACAAAGCTTAATGACTCACATTTAGATAATTGTTTAAGGACCGGGAACTCTAAATATATCCCCAATTATAAGAAATTAGCTGAAAATATGGACACCCTAGTTTCGCACTGAATTATATGTATCATTATGTATGACACCAACAAAATAAAGTTATAAAAAATCTGTTTTTTTAATGCCTATTTATACCTGTTGATTATCTGTAAAATATGCGCCCTCGGTGATTTTCAAATTTAGTGTTGCGCCCTTAAGGACAAACAGGTTGCCAACCCCTGTTCTATACCATACAAAATCTTTAATATTCGCGGTCAGTTTAAATTCATCTTCGAGGGAGGAATGTCGTGGTCTGATATTTGACTTAAGCCACGTGATATTATCATGTTATGCGCTTCGTTCCTCTTGTTGCCAAATTTCTCCTTGCTTAGTAGATTGTGTTCATGATTTTCTCATAAACTTTTCAATGCAACAGTGTACATGGAAAAGTAAAAATTTTCGTTTGATATTTCGTTTTCAGGGAATTAAATATACTTCTGTGGACAAAAAGTAATGAGACTGAATTTTTAAGAATACGAGCGCAATGTCTATTTATTTGATAGATTGGTATGACTGTTGGGAACAGCTAATAAAAATCTCATGATGTTTTAGCTGCAAGAAATTTTTCACAGTTACAAAAGAAGCTGAAATTTTTAAACTAACAAAGCGAACATCATGAGATGTCATTGCGGGCGTAACATATTATATAAAAATACAGTCTCAATACTTTCTGTCCATAGTAGTATTGAATAGAGAACTTGCATTCATATCCTTAAGTGAGGTAAAGAGATGATTTAAGTTATTTCTCATTCGTTTTGAATCATTGTGAAGTAAAGGCCGAAATACATGAATGCAGCAACGCAGCAAACAACATTTTCTATGGCTCATTGCAGCACGTTTTGCTGCAGTTATATGCAGCAAAAAAGTTTGAGAAATTTTAAATTTCGCTGCTACTGCATCAGATCAACCAACATAACCATATGAATGATCAGAATGACCAACTTTAACTTTGTTGTTTATTTTCTGAAACGTGAAATGCCGTCAAATAACAGAATGGAAGAGCAATTAATTATTTTAATTGAAAATCATAAAATGCTGCATGCGTTTTTTGCTGCATTGTTGCATTCAATGTATATCGGCCTTTAAGTTCATATTTTTGGTGGATGTATTATTTTTGATTTTGAATTAATTTATATTGACTTGTGTTTTCCCATTGATTTTTGAGGTAGATTGTATGGTGCTTTCTTCCGATTTTTGATTTTTATTGTTTATTTATTGTTTTAGAACCGTCGTGTTTAGTATGTCTTGGCAAAGGAATATGTGTGTGATTCCATGCTGTCGAGCAAATTTGAAAACATTTCCCAACAGAAGATTTTTTGAATTTCCCAAACGCGGAAGCGAAAAATACTTAAAATGGGTGAATGTTGTAAAGGTCGTAAGTAATTATGAAGTAGAGAAAAACAGACCCTATATTTGCAATATACACTTTGAGGAAAAGTATATATCATCTCCAAATTCTTCAATTTATGATGTTAGTTCTGTTAAGAAAAAATTGCAAGTGGGTTATGGACGCAAAAAAAAATGAAAAGAAAAGACCAAATACAAATAATAGAAAAATATACCTATAATATTTTAAATGCGTAAAGCAGGCCTTGTAGTTTATTGGCAAATATGATGAAAAAAACGAAACAAAATTCAAATCTATAATATGGTAAGCTTTCATTTAAAAAGTAAAAATCAGTACCCAAAATAAATGAGAGTTAGAGCATGAACTTTTATAAAGCTCAAGAGAAATATTTATAATAACTTTTGCGATATTTTGCGTTCGAACATCACTTTGCCCTATTCACGGTGGACATCTGTATTATATTATCTGTGCTAATACTAAAATATTAAATTTTTTTATTTTTAGGTGCATTTCTTATTCCATTTATGATAATGTTAATACTAGAAGGAATTCCCTTGTTCCTTATTGAATTGGGAATCGGACAACGAATGAGATTAGGATCATTGGGCGTTTGGAATACAATACATCCGTGGCTGGGTGGAATTGGTATATCATCTTGTATAGTAACATTATTTGTTGCTCTATACTATAACGTTATTATTACATGGTGTTTCTTTTATTTATTCAATAGTTTTCAGGTAACTATATATACGAATAGATAGTTGAACAAATTACCAATAGCTTAAACATTGCATATATATATATTGATTTTAGAGTAAACTTCCATGGACGGGATGTCCAAAAAATATTACGGTACCGGAATGTGAAAGATCATCGGCGACAGCATATTTTTGGTATCGTGAAACACTTGATGCATCACCATCTATGGATGAAACTGGGGGCCTGAAATGGTGGATTGTGTTGTGTTTATTACTTTCGTGGACAATTGTTTTTTTGATTGTAATGAAAGGAATTCAAAGTTCAGGAAAAGTTGTTTATTTCACATCATTATTTCCTTATGTTGTTTTGACGATATTCTTCGGGAGAGGAATTACATTGCCAGGCGCAGGAGCTGGTCTTATGCATTTGTATACACCGAAAATGGAGAAATTATTTGAACCGACTGTTTGGTTGGATGCGGCTACACAAGTCTTTTACTCTTTCGGTTTAGCATTTGGTTCATTAATAGCATTTGGAAGTTATAATACACCGAAAAATAATTGTGTTAGAGACGTCATATTGGTCTCAATTTGTAATGCTGTCACAGCAATATATGCGAGTGTTGTAATTTTTGCCATATTGGGATTTAAGGCAACACAAAATGTCGTTCAATGCATTGCTCTGTAAGTATATTATTAACTAATTCACTATTTATAGGATTATTATTTGTTTCTGGTGAGTGACCAGAAGTCACCCAAAGTCTAAATGCACCAAAAAAAAAATTTTGATTGTGGTTTTGTTGCATATCCTTCTTCCTTAATATATTTCTCATTAAAGCCCTAATAACTTTCAATAGGCAAAATTAGATGGATTCATATTTTTTATTGAAGAAGACATCGTTAGGCTCATACAATTATAGCTTGGCTTAATTCGTTTCGACATTTTTTCTTTTCTTGTACGTCTCTTATATTTAATTTTTTGCCAACTCTCTGGAAGATATAATTTTTTATTACTGATACCCCTTAGTATCCTTTTCCTAAATTGTTGCCTTTTGCACGAGTTGGGCTTCCAATTCTAGATAAGCCATGTACAAGTATGGTCTAACGGTAAATTTTAATTCCTACTCTGTACGTAACGAAAAAGGAGCAGAATATAGTATGCTGACATTCTTTATATGGGATATAATAGAGCAATACATTTTACTATAATTACTATTCGGTGTTGATTTGAATAACAATATAAATGAATATGCCAAAATTGTTTAATTTGTTACTTGAAGATTTTTAAACAATTACCTGAATTCGACTCTTCATTCATTGGCAGAACCCAGATCTATCCTAAAGGTCCGTGAAAAAAAAATTCTGCAGAACAGTTCATCTATTTTGTTCTCTTTCTAATTCTTCATCCTCTATGGTTTGCTGGTAATACTAACATTATATATTTACCAATAAATTCTTTAATTTCAGGAACAAAGGAATCCTGTTTGCCAATAACATGAGTTTATCAGCAAATATTACAAATGATCAATATACCACTATTATGAATACACTAAATAACACGAAAGAATTGAAATTAGAGGATTGTAGTATATCAGCACAACTTGATAATGTATAAACAAATATATATATATGTATATAAGATTAAGATTTATTTAATTTTTTTTTTGGAAATTTACAGGCTGCTGAAGGTACAGGACTTGCATTTATCGTATTCACAGAAGCAATTGTTCAACTTCCTTGTCCCTGGATTTGGTCGATTTTATTTTTTATGATGCTCTTATCATTGGGACTTGGATCACAAATTGGAATTTTAGAAGGAATGTTATGTACCCTGTTTGATATTGATATTGTTAAAAGAATCAAAAAGCAACATGTAACCGCTGTTGTTTGTATATTTTGTTTTTTCATTGGTCTCATATTTTGTACTGGCGCTGGAGAATATTGGTTAAAAATGTTCGATTCATTTGCTGGTACAATTGGTTTGGTCGTTGTTGCATTAATGGAAATGATCTCGGTTGTATACATTTATGGTCATGAAAAGTATTTCGATTTGATTTCTTCTTATTTTTCTCTCTTAATAATAAAAAAAAACATTTATAGATTCACAGAAGATATATATCAAATGACTGGATACAGGCCTGGTCTATATTGGCAAATAACATGGAGATTTATTGGACCAGTTATAATGGGTGCTATTTTAATCTCATCTATTGTATTTATGATTAAAAAAAATCCAACATATGGTGCATGGAGTGCAGAATTGGTAAAATTTTGTTAAATACTCGTGTCAAATACTTGTATATTACCATATATAAATTTTGTATTTTGTCTAGGGAGCTTCTATTCCAACAGATTATCCACCTTGGGTTATGGGTATAGCATTGTCAATGATCATGGCTGGTGTTTTACCTATGCTAATTGTTTTCTTAATGAGATACTTCCAATGCTTGCAAATAGATTTGGATATTCATCAAGGATCTATTCGACGTAACGAAACAACAGCCTCAACCAAAGAAATGATTGATGAAGATGATGTAAGTAATTGCATATATATATATATATATATATATATATGTATATATATACTATATAATAAGTATTTTTTTATACATAATTTTTAATTTTAATTTTAATTTTAACACAAAAATTTCTTTTTAACATTTTTGTAAAAAAACACAAAAGTCGAAAAACTGAGAATAAAATTCATGAATCTCATGGAAGTTTTTTGTTTTCTGAATTTGTTAAAAAAAGAAATATTACTAATTTTCATTTTTACTAGCTACTAGCTTTTTTATATTATAATTAAAAGCTTTTCTTTCTCACTAACTCACTAACATGTATTTATATTGTTTTAATCATCAATCAACAAATGCAGGTTATTAGTCCGGATTTACCACCACAAGATTCTTTACTAGCTACTAGATTTACGATCGGAGATTTTGATGTAAGTTTCTCTAATTAAGTTAATCGTCGAAACAAAAAAAAATTACAAAAACAAATATTAAAAAAATACGAGGGCGGTTTAATAAGTGTGATAAAATTCTAATGCACGATATCTGAATTGGAAATCTCATATGATATTTGTCAAGTACTACTTTTCAGTAAACCATATTCAAATTTTTAGACAGATCGATCATTTAGTATTGAACCACTTTTGTTTTTTATCAAATATGGAAATTCAGCATTGATCAATGATCAGATTCTTGTTTTTAGAAGAGGGAACGTGTAAGGAAATCAAAGAAAAGTTATACGCTGTCTATGAGCAACCTGCTCCTTCAATGATAATTGATTTTATAAATTTAGATGTGGTCGTACAAGCATTTATGTTAGAGAACTTCCAAGCCAGCCAATTGAGGTGACCACTGAAGAAATTATCGAAAAAATTAATGATATCGTATTAGATGATCGGTAATTTAAAATGCATTAGAAAGCTGACATTGTGGACATTACGTGAATGTATTTTAAACATCTAACAAAAACATTTGTAGGTAAAAGAGGTATTCACAAAATAGATATCGCATTTGCTTGAATTCAGAAATCATCGATGATTTAATGTCTATTTTGATGGTTTAGTCAGCTATTCTTAAACTAGGGGTCGCGACCCCAAATGAGATCGCCAAAGTTTTCCCTGGTGTCGCAAGCATAATTTCCGATTTGGATTTCACTTTCTAAATTCTAAAAATAGCTATTCCTTTAAAAATAAATATTGCTACGTATTACTCCGGTTCGATTGTTAAAAATAATAACACTTTTATTTATGTGACTAAGGTGTATAAACTCTATTTTCAATTTATATACCATGGAAACATGCTTCTAGCAAATACTTATTAAAAATAAAAACACACTCCCAGAACCTATAAGGCATGCAAACATACTTCTAGAAAATTCAGAATGGCAACATTTCTAGAATTGTCATGAACGTCATGATTTTGGATCGTAAATAAACTGTACATGGAAAATGTGGTCGCGCTAAAAAAGTTTGAGAATCTCTGGTTTAGACAAATCGTATTATTCTTAAGCCCAATCTCCACACAGCCGACATCCCATTGTGACGAGAAAAATCAGAAAAGTAGAAAGAGATGGACTTTTGCAATTTTCGCTATGATTGACCGAATAAAAACATCAGAGTCTCTCCCCACACAATTTATAATATTATGGGAAAATTAAGAACATTCACTTCCATTTTATAGGAAAATGTAGTACCAAATTGTGTTTTCAGCCTTTATCATAAGGCTTAAATTGCTATCACATCTAAAAACAAGCTATAGTGCAAAACGACGAAACTTCTATACATATGTTCAAATAACGTTACCTTCCGAAAGCCTTTCTAAAAGAAAGCTATATGAATATGGAAATTCAGAGCGAACGTGGTCCTTAGTTAATCACAACATTTGTTGTGATGTACAGACAGACAGACATTGGATAAAAATGATTGCAAACCATTTAGAATCTTATAAAAGGTGGAGATTTGCAAAACAAATTTTCTTATTTTTTATATACTTCGTATAGAAGTTAAAAATTTAACTTGCGTATTTCATCACTAAACCATAAAAATCAATTCGTCATAGAAAAACTTCCTATAAGAAAATTTGGTAGTGTGCGACGATATCGTGTATTATTATTGTGAGAGTATGCAAATTCAGGTGAAAACCCATAAATCAGATGAACAAGTTTATCTGCATTTGAGGGAAATCATCTGGCAGATGGAGAATCAGATGGGGAAATTTGAACTGCAGAAGACGACAAAATTCGTAGGATGATTGTTTCTCCCTTTCTGTTTAACTAAATTTTGCATAAGTGCATCCCATACTTTTATCAGAATAGGATGTCGGCTGTGTGGATATTGACCTTTAAGAGATAAAGAAATAGGAAAACATTGAACTAAGTGCAACGAGCTAAAAGGAGACTATGTCAAAAATTAAAATGTTCTTTGCCTTAAAAATTATTTCTTGTTTCATTTTTATAAACTTATTATACCGCCTTCGTACTCAAGATTTACTCGGAAACATTAATAAATTGGCAATAATGGTTTTTTTTGTAGATATTCAATCAGTAAATATATTACATACAAAAAAAATTACAAAATTTTACATGAACACATATAATAATCGCTGGAACACATTTAATTAAAAATTTAAATTAAACACCAATAATAAAATATTCAACATTAAAATTAAGAATCTGAAAATTTCGTTATATGTGCAGAATTAAAAATCACGATGTCATCAGGGAGAGAGAGAGAGAAAAAGAGAGAGAGTTAGAGAGAGTGGTGGTGAAGCCTTAGCCAAAAATGTCTTAATATAATATACATGATAACATCAACGATGTACTATTAGAAAATAATAAAAGAAAGAAAGCCAAAATTTATTGTTGATATTAATCTAGAGGGAAACTGCTATTTAATTAAAATAATTAATCTAACTTTAATGTAGTGGCGCATTTATAAATACCAACAATAGAGACAGCTGTACAAGAATGCCTTCATACAAAAAAGTTCAAAAATAGTAAAAAAAAAAACACCATTTTACCATATTTGGCAAGGCGGATATTAATTTAACGAAAATCATGAAAATTAAATTTATTAATATGTATTATAAAAAAAAATTGTTGACAATACTAAAAAAAAATATTAACGGGTAACTAACATTTTCCTATATTTGTATTTAGCTAAACTTTTTTTTTTGAACTATTCTAACAGTTTCTGGTTAAAGAATTTCGCAAAGAATTTAAGTAACTTAAGTTACTTTTTTTATTGTTACAATAAATGCATAAATGTATACTTATACACTTATAAACTTGTAGGGTCCAGAACAAAGGTTTAAGAGTCATGACGTAGACACATGCTTAACTCAATGCAATTGTTGGTATTTTGCACTAATTGTCAGATTTTTTTATTCTCCGCCTTTGCGTTTTTTATAATAACTTATTTTTGCTGCATATTTAAGACAAGTGTGTAACTTTTCGGAAACTATTAAACGGCACACATACTATGCAATCATTCCGGCAATTGATAGTCATATTGGTGGTGATAGATATTCCTCGCAAATGATAAGTGAAGTCTCGAGATCAAATCCTAACTTTAATGGTTTCACATTTTTTTCCTGTTGCTCATTAAACCAGATGTTGTGAGAATAGTTCATTTATTATGTATTATATGTATATCTGTATGATAAAATAATTAATTGTTGTAACTATCAATTTTATATATAAACAATGTGAAACTTTTTAAAGTCGAAAATAATTTTGAAGTATGAGTAATATAAACAACCCCAACTTCCTATCCCTGTATTAATTTTCGTTTCGATTTCGATACATGTGTAAAAATGTATAATCATGCATAAATTCGTATATGGATACACGAACACCAGAAAGGAAAAGGAAAATAGGAGTGATGACGTAGTTTCCACGTGCATAACTCAATACAATTGTTGTTACGAGTGGAGTTTTTTATTCCCCAACTTTTATTACTTTATAAATACTCATACTTCGATAATATTATATTTCGTCTAAAAAGAAACGAAACAAATTGAAAATACTCTCATATTATAAATTTCTCTTAAATCTCAGGATGATGGCGATGATTTTAGTGGTCCAGCTCTTGGTGGACCAGTTGGTGTCCGTAGTGATTCCGATGAGGAAGAGGATGAACCTCCGACAATGCGAAATTCTCATCTTACAGTACCATCAAGAAAACAACCATTTAGAATGGAAATCGTCGATTATTAAAATAGTAAATAAAACTTAAATCAAGTAATAACAAATAATGTATTTTATTAAACATTATTTACCGATATTATATATTCAATGTATTTACAACATTTTATTTTTCTAAATTTCTTATTATATTTTATAGTAAAATATTAATAAGAGGTTCTATAACTTCTAAGCAATTTCAAAGAAGCCCAATCATACGCGAGAACAATAACTAAAAAAAAAGTGCCAGACTTGATAAAAGGAGTGTTTATTGTCACTAGTTCTTCCAGATTAGAACAAAATTTTACATTCAAATAGATGGCAGCATGTTACAAGCCAAACAACTTACGGTTTAGTCAAATCAAACGAATTGTGAAACAACTAACGTGCTAGCTTCCCAAGATAACTTCTTTCATTTTCTTGTTGTTTTCAATGTGAAAAATTTTGTTTTGATCCGGAACAACTATTGAAAAAATCACGTCTAAAATGTTTTTATTTTTTCTTAAAAATTTTATTCAAAATTTTGCAATCAAAATGAAATTATTGTAAAAAAGTGATTGTTAAACAATTGTTTTTAAATAATATTTTAATATATGCCTCTTAATTTTTTTTTCGAAATTATTTTTATATTATATTTCTAATTTGTTTTTGTACAAAATAAAATACATTGAATATTTTAACTTGTTGAAAAAAACGCAATTTTAAAATTAATATAAATAATTATTTATAATTGTAAAAAAAAAATGGATTTGTTTGATAATCGTTTCTTTATATCAGGAATTTTTTTTATTTATGTTTTTAAATATAGTGATATAGTGATTAAAAACAAATTTTAAAAATGTATGTACTATATAGAATAGATAAAAAAAAGGCTCCAGTGTGCTTTTCTGGATCCCGAATATTAACTAATACTAGAGTATTTCGTTAATAAACATATCCAGCTTGGATTTGTTTCATCCACAAAAGTATACTAGACCCGAGAAACTAGAACTCAAAATTTAATATTATATCATATGAAGAAAAAAACGATCAATTATTTATTAATTCATCATTTTTAGTTTGTAAATTGCGCATTCCTTTGACTTTTAAATGTTGCCAAATATAATTTTGATGGAAAATTAAAAAATAATATGATAAAAGAAAAATTATGAATAGGCCAGCCTAAAATATAAAAGAACCATTATTTAGAAATAATATACTTAATAAAAAAAAATATGTAAACAAAAAAAGTTTTAAGCAAAGATGATGGAATGCATAGATAAGACCCCGCCGAACAAGTGACCCCAGCTTTTATTTCAAAAACATCTAATGTGCGCCTAATGTCACATATGTAGCTTAAGATGTTACATTCTCTAGTTGAAAATATGAAATACAATGACAACTTTCTTTTGCTAATATTAGAGGCTCTTTTTAAAAGATGTTTCAAAAAGCGGTCACGCAAATTTTATTTAGGGTTTTCATCTATGTATTCCATTATCTTTACTTGCAGGCTACTAGGCAGTATGAACAAACAAAAATCGAAACAATTTAAATTTTCCAAAAACTCCTTGAACTTTCTGAAAACTTCAAGTATTAATCAATATGCCCAAAGGAACCACAAATCAATTGTATGAAGAAACAAAACTTTTAGAAACATGTTTTTAAACTATGTAAAACATCGTAAAAGAAGCATGACATGAATGTATGGTATTATTCTACGTGATTCGTATGGAGTTATCCAAGTACGTTTTGTTAATGGTAATCAGTTAGAATGTAATATCACATCTCTGAAGATCGACCACATTTGGAATGGAAACATAGTAAACTCCGACTAGTTCTTGTCGAATCTAGAACACATCGATTGGCCAAATAAAACAAAAAGTGTACTTCCACCAAATTGGGAATTAGAATCAAGCACTGTTTTTGTTTTATTCGCTTCGGCCTGAATCATTTAGAATGCTGCTGCTCATATCATGTTTTTCTAGAGTATTGAAAAATATTCACAATACTTTCAGCTAACGAAAAATATATAGGAAAAGGATAATATTCAAATTGCCTAGCAGTTGCTTTAATGCACATTTTTGAAATATTAATTTTAAACTTTTTTTTTTATTTATTTTATTTGTCATTATTACAAATCAACGAAATTTGCTCAATATGCTTAATAATTTCAAAAATATCAGAAAAAATCCAAATTTCATTGTTTTTAGTGCCTTACGAAACACTAATTTGATGAAATCTTATGCAATCTTCGCTTAATCTTTGAATGCAATTATTTTTCATTTGTTTTATACATATTTTGTTCTATTCATTTTAAACTAAAGATATTTTCAGACTATCTGTTTTGTCATATGACTTCCCATAAATTTTGTCAGAAATTGAACATTAGAAATGTCTCTAAACATTTTTGTTATAAAAAAACCCATATAACATAGTTTGTCATATATCTTTGTACCAAATTTTACGGTATTTGAGTGGATATTTTTGACAAAACTGATACAAAAAGCATATGACAGAACAGATAGTCTGATGACACCTTAAATTAAAAAATTCGTTAGTTGAATAATTTCGACATTAAAATAATCTTAAAAAGAAAATAATTTTAGTTCTTGGTAATCCTTAAAATTAGAAAATGCTTTAAAAATATTCATTTATTCAAGAAAAAAAAAGTGTTAATGTTAAAATTTAATCCAAAAGAAACAAAGCTGCGAGTTTTCTAATATATATATGTATATACAATATATATTATATAATAAATAATAATTAAGGAAAATTAAGCCTACTTTTAAAGTATAAGAAAAAATATTCGATCGACAAAAACTGGGAGAAAAAATAAAATAATCTTTAAAAAAAAAAAAAAGGAAATTCGAAACTTAGTTTGTTCCTTTCCCACAGAATATTTGTTAAAAACAATAATGCTGTGAATAGTTTGTAATTTAGTAAAGAAAAAGAAAAAAATTAAATAATTAGTTTAAGATTATAAAATAATAAATATATTACTCATGTAACAAATTTGTTAAGATTTATGGTTTATTGTAAAAAAAAAAAAAAAAAACAAAACAAAACAATACAAGTATTACGTAGTAATTAATAAATTATCTGTAAGGTAAAACAAAACAAAAAAAAGAAGAAACAAACCAAAATTTACACGAAAGTTGATGTATATATAAAAAAAAATATATAATATAGAAAAAGAGTGAAAGATTTAAATTTGAAAAACTGTATTTTTGATCTGAAAGATCGACTGGTTAAACTAAATAGCGGAAATTATGATTCATTTATAAAAAAAAATTTAATATAATATGAATACGAAATTCGATTAAAATATTTGCATTATTTAAAAAGAAAAAAAAAGTAATAATAAACACGGTTCTTAAATCTTTATAGTTCAATCGATTTAAAAAAAAAATGCAGCTTGTAGCAAGCTACAACCTCCATCCACCTTAAAGGGACCTAAATAATAGTGTCGTTTACTTCGGATTCTTTTTAATGGAAAGACTCATTGGAATCGTTTCCAAAATAAATAAATCATTCCAAACTTTAAGTCTAGATTAGAAAATGAAAGTAAGTAAACGAATTCTGTGAAATGAGTGAATATCGAACGAATCTTGTTAACTTCGCATGTTGTGCAATTTCAATGCACAACATGTGATTATAAATCAAGTTTCAATTCATTCAATGCCTAATTAATATCTCATCAGGCCAGCATATAGACGACGATGATATCTTAACTATAAGTGTGTGAAAAATGGAAATAAAGATTAAATATAGTATTTTTTCCTATTTTCATAAACTTGTAATTAAGACAACGTCTTGGACTGATTAGATATCAAGAAGGCATTTGATATATTTTGTTCCTATTCCTATATTATGGAGTTAACGAGTAGATCGTAACGAATCCGTCATAGCAAATCTTGAAGAGAAGTCGGACTCGAGCAATTGAGTCCCAAAAAAGAACGGTTTCGTCTATTGCAACTAAAATGATTTGATTTCATTCGAAATACCACAAGCTAATGACAAAACTCATAATATTGTATTTTAGACCTAATCTCGTGTAATGATAAGTTTGTCATGTTCAGCAGTTTAAATATTTGTATTTCAAGATCATTAAAAGATTTGTCTTCAAAAACAAGCAGATGGGTCATAGTTGTCCCCAACAAAGGACTGCACTCCATATATTAAAAAGTTATATATTAAGCACTCTAAACTAAAGCACCTTTTTTGACAAAATAATGTCGTCTTTCTTTGATAACTATATAATCAAAATTATTTTTATTATATATAAAAATTAAATTGTAAATTTAAACCCAAATAAAAAAGATTTTATTATATTTTTAATAATAGAAAATTATCAACAAAAATTTGACTCCATTTATTGAATGAAATAGAAAATTGACTGCAAATATTTTATTTTTAATCTTTAAATCTTTATTCAAAAAGTTCCATAAAAATCGGTTAATTAAGCTTACAAATTACGGCGCTAATATATTTCATTAGATTTTAGTATTCAAAAATTAATAAAAATCAAAAAAAAAAAGAAAAAATTGCTACAAACTGTGAAAACTAGAGCGTTTAATTTTTACTTACTAATTAACTCTCCTAAACTGTTAAGAATTTAAAGATGTATGGTAAGTATGCGTTTTATCTTTGAAAGTTTTAACCCTTAGTCAATTTGTATACCCTATGGTAGAGTTAAATAGGGTATGTAAGTTTTATTGTTACTACATTTGTGATACATCAGGACACTAGAAAGAATAAAAAGTTACATAAGGAGTGCCTCAGTTTAATCTCTTTGTTGATTTGTTCCTACGAATACGTACTGACTCATCTACTTTACAAATGTATAACAATTTTTAAAATTATCCCGCTCAGAGCCATCAGGGCTATTCTCGGCTGCCTTCACTCACCATCTAAAAGTAACTAAAAGCGACTAAAAGTTACACTTTTGCGTTCACTGGTCAACTTTTTTCGCTACGATGATGTCATTACACCGATTTTCTATCGTTCACTGGTTTACATCGCTGTCGATTAGAGTAACTTTTTTCGACCAATGTCATGGGGCGTAGTCTATTATTGTCATTTCTATTTCGTCAGTTCGATTTTGAATTCAAAACAAATTTTTATGAATTCAGTATTTTTTTTTTTATTATTTGGCAAATTTATAGAAAAATTATAGTTTTAGTAATAAGTTTATATTCAATTCGTTGAATTATATTCGAAAAAAATTTAAAATATTAAATTTATTTCAAAAAATTGAAACCATAAAATATGTTTTTTAAATAAATATTTATTACTAAATTAAATATTAAAAATAAATAGATTTCATGAACAAAATTTTAATAATTACAGTACATTAATTAACCTATAAATGCGCATTTTCTCCAAGTACTATTTCGAAATGACACTAATTGACTACGACTAAGCCCACGATCTTTCACTTGCAAACAACTTACATTTTTCGACACCGGCTTTTTTGACATTAACTTACACCGGTGTGATCGAGTGAACGAACCTAAAGTGTGGAGCAGAATGCCGTGAAAACCATCGCGAAAACCAACGTATTGGAATGTCAAATCAATTCAAATACATATGTTTTCTATCCGACTACCCACATTGACGTGAAAACGACGGAGCCACCGCAACAAGTTTGTTAAAATCCGAAAACCAACGCGAAAACCAAAATATTCTAACCTCACTTCGTGTTTGTTTACTTTTTTTGTGATAATCAGATTCATATTGAGGGTAAAAGTTATATATTTTAAATGGTTATTTCATTTAATATAGTTAATTTCACAAACTTATTGGAAAAGAGGGAATTTATTTACGAAAATAAAATCAATTTACACTATACTTGGTTACGCTATTGTGTTCACATAAAATTTGAATACGATTTTTGACATTCGAATACGTTGGTTTTCGCGATGGTTTTCACGGCATTCTGCTCTAAGCATAAGATTAAAATACGGATGGGACCTTTACAGGGGAAATTTGAAGCTATTTTGTAATGCACTTGCATTGCTATTGCTCATGTTTGCGGCGCAGTGGGGGCGTTAAAAATATGAATTCAGAGGGGTAACACTATGAATGGGCTAAATGCTCATGTATTCTGCAACATCCAAATTGCAAAAAAATGTTTGGGTTACTAATTTTAAAAATCACATTTTCTTTAAACAGATGCAAATTTAAATTATTAAATAATAATTGTAAACATGTATGCGCCTACATATTTTTTCCTGAGTAAACCAACCAACCAAGCCGAAAGCCGCTTTTTTTGGAAACCTTAAAACCAAAAAAAGGCATTTAAAACTGAAAAGGCTGAATTTTCAAAAACTTCGACGAATTTTAAGAATTGCCCCCAAAAAAATGACTGGTAGTTTTCGTTTCAATTTAAATAAAAAAAGAGGAATTTCGCGCTTGGATTTAGATTCAAACTTAATTCAAAAAACAATTTTTTTTGGAAATTATGAAGTAACATAATTTCTGTTTGATTAATTATAATTAAATAAACACTACAAAAACATTTTTTTATAAGCAATAATAATACAAAATATATGAAACTTACGTGCGAAAGGAAATTCCAGGAATTTTTCGATGTTGTTTGCTGTTACATACAGAAACTAAACACTTCATTTTGCAAATTGTTTTAGCTCAATTATTTAATTCAAACGAATTTTATTTGGAATTCGAAATACACTAAAAATTAGAAATTAAAAAAATTAAATTTTTTCCGCTCCAAAATTGACACTTCGGTCTGAAAAGGGTGCTTCTTACACAGATGTCGTAAAAACGAGTTTTAAAAATCAAAAATTCATCTCTTTCCATTTTAAATTAAATATTTAAAAGAAGAAAAAACATCATTACTTTGAGAAAATTATAAAGCGGTTTTCAAAAAATTTTTAAAAGAAAGAAAAGAAAATTTAATATTCAACTAATTTAAAAATATTTCCAAAATTTGTTTTAAATTTGGATAACCCTGAAGTAAATTTTAAAAAAAAAAATCTGACATTTGCACAGAAAGAATATCAGGGTATTTGAGTTTTCTCTTCCTTATAAATTCACTCAGGCAGTTTGTCAAACTTTTTCAAAGTACATACATTCCAAAAAGGATTTAATTAACTTTTTCGACAAGAAATACGAAAATAAATGGACGTGTAAGTTGGAGCAAAATTCTTTTAATTTAATATAACCTAAATTTACAATTTTAATATTTTCCTAGACTCTTAGATGAAATCGAGTCCTTGGAGGCAATTTTAATGGATGATGTGACTATCACCAAAAATTTAGAAACGTAAATAGATTTTCAAATTATTATAAATATTCTCTTCTTTCTTTTCTTTGGTGTTAATTATTTTGTCGTATTTAGGGGATTCCCTGAGCTAATTGAAACAACAGTGTTCCCAACAGTTGGCGAAGATACTGACAGACAGTATATATGTGTTACACTACAAGTCAAGCCGTTAATGGGTTATCCAGATGTCAGTCCAGAATTCCAACTTCAAAAACCTCGAGGTCTAGATGATAAAAGGCTGAACGAGATACGAGATGCATGTAGAAAGAAAATTACAGAATCGATCGGATATCCAGTTGTTTTTGATTTGATCGATGTAATTCGAGAGTATTTAATATCATATAGTAATCTTCCAAGTGGGCAATGTGTCATTTGCTTATATGGATTTTTGGATGGAGATGAATTCACTAAAACTGAATGCTATCATTATCTACATAGCTATTGTTTGGCACGACATTTAACTGCCTCAAAAAAAAACTTTCAAGAAGAACAAGAAAAACTGCCAGCATGGCAAAGGAAATTATCAAAACCATTTCAGGTAAGGTCGATTTTTTTTTTGCCTCATTAAATATATAAATTAAAAATTGTTTTAAATTTTTGTAAAAATCAATACTTGAAATATCTTGAAATGTGGGTGCGGCTTTGTTCATAATTATTTTTCTTCTCGATTAATAGGCATCATGCCCAGTTTGCCGTGAACCAATAAATGATGATGTTGGACATATTAAAAATGCAAATCCACCGAAAGATTTGGAAAGAGCACCAGATTTCCACTTAACCGAAGAACTTCGAGATTTACAATCTAGAATGGCACATTTATATTTGCGGCAAAAAAGTCATGGAGGTATTATAGATTTAGAGGCGGAAGATAGTAACGTTATATTTCTGGAACCGGATGAACATGCCAATGATGAAGGGAAAGACGTTGGAGAAACTATCGATGAAGTCGGAAATGAAAATAATTCGAATATTTCTTTGGTGAGACTTATTTATTTAATTTTTTTTTGAGTGAAACTTCTTTGCTTTTGAAAGAGTAAAATCGATTATTGGTTGTGTCAAAGAGATTGTATATATATATGTATGTAGAAAGAGAATGGCCCAAATTTTGTTCGGTCGAAAAAAACCTTTTTGCTTCGTCTTTTGGACTATTTTTTTTTCTGATTGCTATAAATGCAAAATATGGGGAAAAGTTTTGTGCCAGAAGTATTTCGAAAATAACGTTATTATTTTTTCAAATTTTAATTAATTGTTTCAAAACATCTAGTAACTAAAAATCGGCCTATAGCGATGTTTTGATGCCCTATGGGATTTGTAGTTTTCAAATCTATAGTTCAATGAATTAACTTTGAGAAAGAAGAACCAAGAACTTCTTTAGTTTTTTTCAAATTCACTTTAGTTCACAGAGAGACATAAATCTTTTGCAAATATTATTGAAATCAGTGTATTAGTTTTTAAAATACATCGGAGAAATTTTATGAACGGGCTTATTTTCCCCAACGACTATTTCTTTCTCCACTATCCTTAGACTGATTGTACTGAAATTTAAATATTATCGTCTATCTATGTAGTCAACCCATCTAAATAATTTGAACAACGAATTTTTAAATTAAATCCGAAAAAGGGTTAAAAAAAATGACAAAGCTTCCTATTCATCCTAACTTTTCTTAATAACTCGGTCGACTTCGCTGAAATGCAATATCGAATCCAGCTAAGTTATAATCAACTCACATCCTAAATTTCAACAAAATCGGATAACGCATTTTTGCGTTATCTTGTATACGGGTGGAAGGACAAACATGCAGACATCGATATAACTTTTTTCGCTACATAACCATACCCTTTCTACAAAGATTATTACGATGTGTTACAAATGTAGTTACAAAACTTATATATCCTCTAGTAGTACCAACGATAGGGCATAAAAAAATAGTCAACCCCCTTTTTTTTAATTAAAGAGACGAAAGTATCTTCCTTGTTGCTTCGTCTTTTTTCTTCTGACAATGCCTATAGATTCTATAGGCATATAGAAGAATTATGGCAAGAGCTGGCCGGACAAAATTGGGTTTGCGAAAACGAAAAAGATAGGAAAAATAATTTTGTATGGGAAATATCCATGATTATGTCACTATTTACTATAATGCCAGTGTAAACGAAAAATCGTTACTAGATTTTTATATATAAAATTTGGAATTTTGTACACGATTGCAATGTTTAGCAAAGTCTAGAGATTTTTATGACGAATATTTTATCATAGGCCATGTAGGTCTATCTCTCTCCGCTTTTGCGTTAGAGTCGATACAAATCTTCATATAATTTATCCAGTTTCGCTCATCAACTTTAATTTCTATAAAACTTGGAGGCAACTCAACCTGTTCTATATTTTCTCCGTATATATAGCGACGACGTTTCACTTCTATAACGTGTAAAGGTTATTTTTTTCATAAATCAGTTTTATTTTTCCTTTATCTAGCCACCACAACCACTTCGTCAAACAGTTCGTCCAAATCATCATCATCACCATCATCATCGTGGGACAAATCGGCCCAGTAACCATACTAATATGAATAATACTCCTGTAAATCCATCATCTCAAAGAAACAGTAATGTTCAATCAACAAATCATAATTTTTCACATCATCATCATCAAAATCGTCGACATTATAATCGAGGTCGACGATATCATTACAATAATGGCCATCAACAATCACAGGATACATCATCACAAGCCGCTCAAAAGACCACCAACATAAATGATCCTTGTGGATCGAATTCTAGATGACAAATGTGGTTGCAGAAATTAATGCATTTCACACATATTGCGTTCTTATGATTTTATTTTAAAAAAATTTCACTAAAATCTAAAATAATTTATTCAGTCAAGTCACAAAAACTCAGTTAGGTGAAAATTCCATAAGATTAAAAAAAAAACAAATGTAATTATTGTTTTAATTAAAACATTTTACTTTTTTTTGTTTTAGATTGAAAGTATTTATGTGGTTGTGATACAGGATTACATAAAATATGCATTATTTTGTAATTTCAGTATATTCTCGCCCTTTCGGTATATATTTTGTGGATAAAACAAATAAATTAATTGTAAATTTCTAACTTGCCGAAATTCCGTTCAATATTGATTTTTAATGGAATTCAAAAGAAGCCAATACTCAAGTTTATTTATGATATAATTATGATGGAGTGAAAATATTTGCCGTTTTATGTTTTGCGATTGTGTGTGTATCGTAGTTATTTAATTTGAATGAAATCAAAAAATTAAATAAAATTTCACATATTTTATGTTCATTGAATTATAATTTAGTTTATTTAAATTTAAGTCAAATATTATAAACAGCAGATATTATAATATAGCAATTAAAGAGTCATTGAATGTAAATATTTCGTTTTTTTTTTACTTACCATTTCTGTTTTCGCAAAAGGAGATATTTAATTTTTCGCATTTTTTGGTCTTATCTTGGATCGTACATCATGATTTAATTTTTAGGAGAATAAATAGTTTAGTAAGTGTTGCCAACCGGATTCCTATTAGGTCGTGTAGCAATAAGATGCGAAATTCATGTTTTAATAGTTCTTTTATTCAACAATGTTTTAAATAAAATGAATGAAATGAAACTTTAAAATATCTAAAATTAAATGTGTTACAATATTTTTCTTTTAAATGTTTATTGTAATACCTTTAGTTCGCTATTCAAATCTTAGTTATTCCTTTTTCTATAATAATATTTCCTGTAATTTTGGATTTCAATCCTGATGATTATTCAGTTGATCAAAGAAAGAAATTTTCTCTATGTTTCTTTTATTTTAAATTTTCTCCACAGCTACTAGGCTACTAGGTTTTCAATTTTCAATTTTCAACTACAGTGTCATTAACAGTAAGTCACATAAGTTCCCAAACAGTTTTTAAAATCGTGTAAAAAAAATGATTAAGTAATGATAATTGGAATGATCAAATTATTGCAATTTTAGCTGATAGCAGATATGTATACTAACTCTAGCGATATTTATCGCATAACAGGTCAAATCGAGACTCAAGGTGAAATTAATAAGAGCTTTCTCAGTTCTTTACTTACTGACGCAAAAGTCAAAAGCTTGTACATTGGCAACCGCAACATTCTGAAGACCGGTTCATTCCTACCCATAATACGTCCGGTGAAATCTGATTTGTTTAAAATATTGGGAACATCAATGGCCCCATTAAAAATTTAATGAACGAAGATTACATCTGCCATTTCTCGCCGTTATTCCAGAAATGCAAACTTAACCATTTTGGTCTGTCACTGGTGGCTACAATGAAAGATCATTCCATGGTAAGTTCAGCAAAGCAAAACGAAAAAATCTACGTTGAACAAATGGCAACCTTTTGACATGAACTTCGTGGAACGGTGACTACACCTGCCTGTGCATATTCCATAATAATAATTATAACGGTAATCTGGAGTCTAGATTAATATGGTATAGACTAGATTCTAGACTGTGCGGAAGAAAAATCACGATTTACTGAAGAAAGAAAATTCACAGAAGCGATAAAAATTAATATTTTTTCTTCTGTATAAAATTTATTTAATAAAATAATTAAAAAGTCGTGTGACATACAATTTACTTTAAATTGGCATTTTTTTTCCTCTTTAGGTTAACCAACAATCGCCTCCTCAGGCTGAAAATCTACTCACCTTAAGCTTAAGATGTGGCAAATCGTTTTGATTTTACCACATATTTTTTTTTAACCGTTACATATCATGAATGACAGAATATATAGTTTACGCTTACCCATATTACAAATTGGTTTTTTCTGTGCACCTACGTCACGCGAGACATGAAATACATTGTTAGTATGAAAAAATCAAAATTATTTATTTGGAAGAAAATCACACTTGATACCATAAAAGTATGCAAAGAAAAATTGAAAATGGCCGACATACGCAATGCGCATTCTTTATATTCTTTCATTTATGATTGCATATCAGAATTAAATAGTCCTTCCTGCCTCTTCTCTCAATGCCATGTCACTTGTCGAAAATTAACTGACTCTATACATCTGATAGATATTGCAAAGACATAAATAATGATAAGATGTGTAAAATTGGGTTTGCCCACAAATTTCGACTTAAAAAACTAAATGAAATATAAGGAAGAAATATACGAGGAAAATTCTTTCTTATTTTTACATTTCGTTCTTAAGCTTTGGTTTTTGTACTGGATTGATTAGTATAGACAACTTTTTTCAAATCATTTAAGGAAATTAAGCTTTGAATTCATACTTATATTGATAATTCTAATGAAATTACATCCAGATTATTGGCACAAAGTTCTGAAATTGTTTTGGATGATATAGAAAAAGATGCGAAAATAAATGAAACTTTAAACTCCAAGAGTAATTCCGGTGTCGCAGACCCAGCAAAAAGATAAAAAGAAAAAATACATATAATACAATCGACATTATCTTGTTACACATACAATCGAGCATATAAAATATTTCTAAAAGTACATTTGAATTCTAAAATCAGGCTAGCAAAAAACCTACATGCCATTCATATTTCACCATAAGATATATTCAAAGCCACAAATTCCTTATATGCGCACATGACTTGAACAAAAGTTTCTCTATCATCAAATACTTTAATTCTAAAATTAGAAAGAAAAAAAAACCAAGAACAAAATATACTCATCCACGGGATTCATAAATGAATGAATTCAAAGCTTAATTTCCTTAAATGATTTGAAAAAAGTTGTCTATACTAATCAATCCAGTACAAAAACCAAAGCTTAAGAACGAAATGTAAAAATAAGAAAGAATTTTCCTCGTATATTTCTTCCTTATATTTCATTTAGTTTTTTAAGTCGAAATTTGTGGGCAAACCCAATTTTACACATCTTATAATTATTTATGGCTTTGGATAGTGTATTTATTGTGTTACTCAAAATAAAAACCAAATATGTTTTATTTTAAATTTATTTTGTTTTATTTTATGTTGCTGTTCAAGTACATTATTATATTTTCCTCTCAAAAACAGTTTTTCTTTTTTCTTTCTCTCTCTCTCTCTCTCTCTTCCATAAAACACATGCACGCACACGGAAAATGTTTTTTTTTTGTTTTGTTTTTTTTTTATTTTTAATACATTCAAGCGCAAAATTTTATGTAAATTAATGTTATAAACTAATTATAAAATTAAGGATAAGAACGAAAAATTAGAAATTATTTGATTAACCTACTTATTTTGCTCTAACAAAAAAAAAAATTAAAAAAATAATAAAGAAAAGCAACTGTGAAATAAATGATTTTTTCCCAAAATAACGGAACGAAAAAAAAAATGATTTCGAAGAAATTACAGAAATGTAAATATTTTAAAGGGAAATTATTTAGAAATCATTTTTTCCACTTAAATTATATTTGAAATTTTAATTTCTTCCCTACTAAGAAGAGTCCATTATTTTGTATCGTAAATTTCCCGTATGCATTTTTCGAGGATATTTTAAATAAATTTGAAAATTTTCTTGTTTTTTACAATTTTTTTATATGTTAGCGGCTTCTATAAAATACCGGATTATACCACTAACATACACACTAGGGTCCCTCGTTTTACAAGAGTTTTTTTTTACGCAATAAATTACGCGATATAAATTCATAAGTTCTAACTTTACACGATCAAAAAATATATTGCAAGCCTTTTTTAAAGCAAAAATACACGAACACAGATTTTAATCTCCGGAAAGCAGCACAAAAGTTCCGCGAATACACATTAAAAAATCAGAGACAAAATCTCTTAAAAATAAAGTACACAGTTAAGATATTTTTCTTCAGAGACCCAAAAACAAATGAGCCTCACAAGCAAAAGACCTTTTGTTATGTATTTTAGTTAGGAGACTCACTATTTTAAAAGTTCTTGGAAATCAAAATCTCTGTTCGTGTATCTTCATCGTTAGAAGTTTAAAGATCTTAAAAAAAAGACGTGCCATAAGATCTAATGTAAACTGATTATAAAAACTTTTTAAATTTTATACGAATCTTTATTCATTTATATCTTTTAAAAAAACCCAATTGGAATAACAGTTCCGCGGAAATTGAGGGAGGAGTGTATTAAATAAAATTCATAAATTGCAATTACCATAAAAGTAATGAGTTGTTTTTAATGATATAAATCGGAAAAAGTGGAAAAAACGCATTTGAAAAAAATATGAAGCAGAAATATTAAGGAAAGTGGATTTATTATTTTTGATTATTTTTTTTTTTTTTACTTTGCTTAAGTTTTTTTTTCTAATTAATTATGCATTTGTTTTTTAATTTGTAATTGAAGAGGAGAGCTTTTGTGTCACTCCATTCACAGTCTTTGTTTTAAGGACATCGTTCTCATACGACAAAACTGTTTCTTTTCCATTTTCAAATACTCTAAAAAAAGAAGAAAAAGAAGAAAAACAAAATATTATTTTCTTTCCAAAAGTCACATAATTTATGAAGTATTTACCTTTTGGTCATAACTTTTTTACCATTCACAAACGTTGTTGATGTCGATGTTCGTTTAACAGCTCCATGATGACCAGCGCCATTTGATAATGAATTAAATGAAGAAAACGATGTAAAACCGTTACTAGGAGAATCTGCATTAAAAAAATAGTCCATCATTGAATAACCGCCCATCATAGGTGACATAAACGATGACATTATTGTATTTTGAGGATGCGAATGACGATTACTACCGCCGCCACGTCGACCTCCTCCATTTGTCTGTTGAATATCTATAAATTATGATTAGAAAATGATTCATTATTTACCGAGTTTCTTGTTTTTACACAATTTGCACAAAATAATATTTACCACCAAATAAATCTGCAAATGGCGAATTTACGCCAAAGAATTCACGAAATACGTCTTCGGGGGGTCTAAATACGAATGGGAAACCACCCATCATATCGAACTCATCGAAATCATGACGATTCGATCTATGATTACGTTCGTTATGTCCGATAAGGCCTTCTTTACCGTATTGATCATATACACGACGTTTTTTATCTGTAATGAAATTAATATATTTTCTTAATTCGTTCTGAGAAAGCAAAAAAAAAAAAAAGAACAATTTAAAAGTTAAGTAACAAATAAAAATCCTTTTTTCAAAAACTGCAGAAATGGAAGCAGGGAATAATTAATAAATTATGATAAAAATATTTCGATAATATGTTTATGTTCTTAACCCTTTGAGTAGTGAAAATATATTATTTTAGGTTACATAAATCCCCCAAGAGTGAATCTTTTTTTTTTTGTGGAATTAGTAAAATTAATCTTTTGCGTCTCAGGCATGGGCGATTTTTGATTGGAAAGATATTCATTTAGCATATTTGAAAGTCTAGAAGAGAGATTCTAATATGTCCATGAATCAAAAAATAAAAGATTACACAATGCGCATATCCACCATTTTGAAATTCTTTTCGTAACGTATTAGGTGTCTTGTCAAGTTTTTTTTATTAATTATATTCAAAACAAGCAAAAGTACTATTAAAATTTTCAAACATATGTATTAAAATATTTTAACGAACAACTAATGTCAGGCCGATCAAAGCCATCTTCTAATAGAACCGTTCTCCGATATAAAATGATAACTTTTAACAATTTTCATTTCAATCGCATCAGAAATCCGGCCGTAATGTTCTTCATAGCCAGACAGATATTGCATGAAAGTAGTTTTAAACCTTTCAAAGCGTGGAGATTTTTCTGATTCCAGTTAGTTATATCATACATATATACTTTGTATAGAGCTTATAAATTTTATTGTCAAAAGATAAATTATTTTAAAAGGAAACGATGCGGAGATCAATTTGTAGACAACCCAATTTGAAAAATGGAAAAGCGTAATCTTTCTTTTTTTCTTTCATTCGTGCGATATGTCTGCTATGAAATAATAATTAATTAAAATAAATTACAAGCAAGATCAAAATAAACATAAATAATTTACCACCAAACATGATGCGGCGATTTCACTATTCAAAGGGTTCCTTTTTTTTATGAATTTGAACAAAATTTTCCAAATATTTATTACCATTATTTGGAAACACTTCGGTGGAAATCTGCTATTTTAAATAATTTTTAATAAAATGTTATTTTAGAGAAGTCTCATGGGTGATTTTTTGTTTAGTTACCGTCAAAAAAGAAAAATAAATAAAATAAAATACAATTTTTGTTAGCAATGAAATAATGGAAAATATTCTTCACACAATCTCGAAAAGCAATGAATTTTTAATAAATGTTGCATTATTTTTAACAAAACGCGCACACACATTTCAACCATAGAAACAATTTATTTTTTCTTTTGCTTTATTTTAATCCCTACCGAAACATTTGTAAAATGGTGTGGATTCGAAAAGGCCTCGAAAATTGAAATTTGGATAACGATTTCCAGCGCGTTTATACGATGATGGTACAAAACCACTTCCTGAATCGTTGTAATAATGATGATGATGATATTGATGATGTTTGTGCGTTGTTGATCTTGTATCGAATATTTTTCGTTTGTGCGCTATATAAAAAATTATTTGGAAAATAATATCCAAAAAATAAAAAAATAAAAAAGAAATATTGTTTTCAAAAATAGAACAAAAAATTTGGTAGAAATGAAAAGAAGCGTATTGAAGAAAACTGTAGGTAATATCTCGAAAAAAAATACTATAGCCTTGCTAACCCAAAGTATCGAAAAGTTAAATATATATGCTTACTATGAACGACATCCACCATCAGAGGTTTATTTACTATATTGGGTAGTTGATTGCCATACTAAACCAGATAGAGTAGGCCTATTAGCGCAGCCAAAGAGATTATATTTCTATCGAAATAATCATCCGTTTTACTGTTCTCTTGTTTTCATAATACAATATTTGCTATCACCTTTTAACAAAATTCTTCTATCAGAATTCATAAAAAAAGATACGAAACACCAAAGAAAATAAGGAAAATACATTTGTCTCTTTAATGACAAATAAAATAGTTAATAGATTCTATTCTATGATTTTCTATATTATTTTATGTAAGAAATAATAACTTATTTTCGAAATGGTTTAGGCAGAAAAATTTTTGGAAATTTTCTTTCATTCCCGTACTTAACCGCATTTGTTGGAAGAACCAGCAATGAAATTTTGTAAAATGACAATACAAGAAGCCTATAAATCAATTTTTGAGAATAGGCTCCCAGAATTTCATATGAAAGTTAAAGTCCCTTAATATATTTATATGTGGAATATAGTACTTTGAAATAGTGTATTTCAATAAAGACACAATGTATTAGCATTGTAATCCTAACCATTTTAGAAATCGACTTATAGGGTTCTTGTATTGGATCCACCAAATAATTATCATTGCCATACATTTTGTAAGACAATTTGTCGCCTGAAAGAAATAAAATTGAGGTGAGAACTATTGGATAGTAACTTTTAAACAATTTACTATTTAAAATAGCCCTACTTTGAAGCATTTGAAAATACCCAAAGTAATAATTACTGTCATAATTACAGATTAAAAATAAATAGTAAAAAAAGACAAAACAAATTACGGTCTCTTCCGACTGAACATAAAGTTGGACCAGCGAATAATTATTAGGCTTTATTCATATATATAATCTCTTTGAGTGCAGCACATGAACAAATTTGGATTTTTATTTATATCAAATTTATATATATATCACTTTTCAGGAGCAACGTAACGTAAACGTTTGGGATTTTATTAACGGAAAACAAATAAATGCCTTCCACGACTTTCAATACAATACCTAAATTGTTACACTTACCATCGGATAATACCTCATAAGCTTCAGAGATCTCTTTGAAGCGACGATTTGCTTCATCCGGGTTGTCAGGATTCTTGTCTGGATGCCATTTAAGCGCCAATTTTCTATATCTAAAAATGTCAAATATATAATTATAATAATAAAAACATTTGCATACAAAATAACATACGCTTTTTTAATTTCTGCATCTGAAGCTCCTCGTGATACTTCAAGTGTTCTATAATAATCAACCATTTTTTTTTTGTCTTTTCACTCGCACACCAATAAAGAAGTAATTTTTTTTTCTGTTAATGCAAATTTAAAAGTTTTCAAATTTCCTTTTTTGTACGTTATGCCGCTAATCACATTCCAAATTAAATTAATTCCAATTATTAATTACTGGAGTACTTTAAACTAAAAAAAAAAAATGTTTTTAATTTTTATCTGTCTTTTTGACATATGAAGAAAAAAAAATATCAGGGAAGAAAAGTTGCCTTTGATATAAGAAACAAAACAAAACAAAATGAGCAGTGAATTTACAATTTACCCTGCAGGCAATCTCAACGGAAGCAAATGAAGCCTGAAGTGTCAAAACGTTAGTGGCGTTATAAATATTTTGTGTATGCAAACTCGACGACGTTGATGACATTCGTTGTTATTATTATTTGATATAATCTTTATGTGATAAATTAAAATAGTTATTTGAATAGTGTGAATTAATAAAAAACAAAAATACCACTTCCAAATGGAATTCTCACAAAATAATTCGCATACATCAATTTTAAATTGACATTTCAATGCGTCAGTACCGAACAAAGTTTCACGAATCAATATAACAACGTCCAAACCGTCGCGTCTAAAACGAGATTAACACCTCCCTCCCATACAATCCATATGAAATTAACTTTTCTTTGACACTTCAACGCGCTATCGCGTCCATGTGCCGCCAAATTTTATTATACATTGACGTAACGTATTTTACACCGCAAAAAAATGGTTTAGAATCACTGCACTAGAGCATCAAACTTGTATTCTCATGTAGCACAGATTTTTAGTCTATAAACAAGATATTTCGTTATTAGTGTTTATAAGAAAGACTTTGTATCTTTTTTACATAAACTAATGACGAAATTGATTTCTTTGCAGCACTACAACCTTAAGCCCAAATTAAGTCCAAATTCATAAGTTGTGTAAATTTCAATCAAACCGGACTAGTAGTTTGGCTTCCATGAAAAGCGTGCAAACAAAAAAGTTTTGTCATAATCAAATTCTGATTAGAAAACCAAAAACAGTTTCAACATCTAAACACTGTTTAAATTTGGTTAAAATCTAACCGCAATTTTGAATGCACAAATATTTTTCTTAAAAAAAGTAAATTCAAATGCAACAAAAAAAAAACACATATACGTCTTGGAGAAAATAGTAGATTGAGATCAAGAGATCTCTTGAGATCTAGAGATCCCAAAACATGCATTTCCTGTGAAATCAGAATATCGAATTTTTGCACGCTTGCAATACTCTCTTATACCTTTTGAAGATCTAAAAAGTATAAAAAAGGTTATTATAATAAAACAAAAAAATACAGCCTTCTGTAAAGTAAGAAGGCTTTCCAAAAATTCCGCTCAAATTATTTCACAATAATATTGGGCGGGAGTATTATATTTAATTCTTTGGGTGTCAGCAAGAATGTCCTCACTTATCGTTCATTGAACATTCTATTCCCCCAAGACAAGGAAGACTGTTTGATGGAAAATTTTTTAAATATATTTAATATATTGCAACTTCAGTTAACGAATTATATGTGAAGAAAAAATTACAGTGGAATCTCGATTTAAACAGGTTTCACATACATTTTTCTATATAAAAATATTACAATAGTATTGCTGCACCTGAATTTTTACTCAAAAATTCTATTTTCTAATAATAAACATTTTTGTTATTAATAATAAACAAAAATGAAGATCACGGTCACAAATTCGTATTTTAATTCGAAAAAAATATATCCCACATAACATATTTATTTTTATTTTAAAAAGTAAAAAAAAAAATTGCTTCAATTAAAAATAACACAAGTTCCACTTCGATATCGTACTAACCTCGACACTATAAAATATAAATAATTAATAAAATTAATGCAAAATCAATAACTGATAAGAAGAAACAATTTTAAAAACTCTTAATTAAAATCTAGCATAATAAAAAATTTAAACGCAAATGGTTTATTTAAAAATAAATACTAAACAACTAAAAATATAAACTATTTTATTGCTTAAATTTAAAAAAAAAAAATAATTATACTTATTTCGAAATCCAGTGACTCCCAACATATGGCAACGAATAAAAAAAAGTTACATTAACTACGATTTCCTAATACTTTTTAATTACTTACATAAGTAACTATTGTAATGTTGAAAAAATTCGACACCGGTTTTCAATGGAAATACAGTATATGGTATATTTGGAGTCCCAAGAATCACAAATCACTATTTTACCCGATAACTCAAAAACAGAATTCTTCATTTTATTGAAATTTGATTTAACGATAGGATATACTATTTTTCGGCAAAAAAATAAAAATCCATAATTAAATCGTGCATTTCGTTACAATTTCGGTGATGATGACATTTCAAAATTGACGCTTATTTCAAAATGCAATCTATACTTTTTTTAACACTTCAGAAATGTTTATTTCAAGCAATGCAAGATATCATTCATCGAAAAAACGATGAATCGAATGTATATGCCATCAAAGACATAAACGAGCACAAAGGCATGCAAAACCCCAAACAGTCCCCACCCAACACTAACAACTTGTCTTCTTATACTATGGCCTGAACTAAAAAAAAGAACTGACTAAATTTCCACTGAAAGTGCTAAATCTGGAATTGTTAATTTTGGGACAATTAGTTAATTTTTCAGCAAATCGAAAATTGATTATTTTATAACAATGGAAAATTATTATTTATACTTTTTTTTGCCAACAACATTAAATACCGGATCCGGCAATTGAAGTATCAAAGTGTAAAAACGGTCAAGCTACATTCATGTCAAATTTTAGTATTGCAAGATGTGCGGTTTACATTTGACAGCGATTTGAATTAGACGGACCCGGCATATTTGCCAAGCCAATGTAATTAATTATTTGGAACAAATAAAAAATATTTATCACAATGCCCGAAATCTGTTGTGATTGCATTGCCCATAACATATATATATATATATTTACACATTACAAATATTAATAAATAATAGTATTTGTAGTTTGAGAACCACTTTATTAAAAATGAAAGAAATACACGTCATCTTTTACAAGATTTTACAGTATACAAATTTTGAAGGCGAATGACATTGGATTTTTCTTGACAATTGGAACCGATCAAAGAATGACTAACTCGAATTTTTTTTTATTTTATTATTAAGAAAAAAATTTTAATCATTGCAAAACTTTTAAGTTTTTTTTTTTTACATAAAAAAAAATTATTTGAAAATTGTTTCGTTTGAAGTACACACTTTTCTCATAAAACATAAAAATAATAATAATAATACCAATGCATAAGAAATCACCTCAAAATTTGTTTTGAAAATATTTTAATTATAGAACAATTTTATTGTTTTGCTAATTAAAGATATGAAAATACACTATTTTAAAATACATTAGTAATAAATATTACGTTTGTAGATGTTGCACTGACAATTTTATCGTTATCTAAACAATAAAAAAAAAATAAAACAGAATAAAACAAGTAAAAATCTTTCTTGAAACCTGAAATAAGCGGGTGTAAAATTTGGAAACTTTAGCGGGCGCACAACTTCATTAAAATAATTGCGGAGGCTTTTTAATAGAAGAAAAAAAAAAAAAAACAACATTAAAACAGCTCATACCCAAGAAATTTCGCAATGCTTGTCTGCTTTATATAAAACAAATATGAAAATAGAATTTAAAAAAAAGAAACATTAGATGATTAGAAATCCAATTAATTTAATCTCTTGAGACACAAATAAGTGTTAGATAGAAATTTGAACACGTTAACATAGTTATGTCGCAGCAAAAATGAATTCTCTCTAAATGATATTCGGGTACAAATGCAATCACAAACTTTGTTCTTCCATATTCTGCAGAGGAATAATTCTATAAGACAACAAACAACAATGGTTTGTTGTTTTCATACATAACGCAAGGCAATTATTAGTCGTTTGAAAGTGATAAATTTGAGTTGACAGCTATTGGATTAGTCACTTTCAAATATTGGGTACTTGAATTAATTTTGAGTATTATCTTAGAAAGTGGCGTTAGTCATATTATTTCCACATTGTTTATCGTAAAATCTAATAAACTATATTGGGCTGTCCGGAAATTTTGTTCCGAATTTATTTATTTATGTATTCACAGTTTTGTCTCACAATCCGTTTCCATCTATCACGCAACTTGAAGATTCCATCCTCCGGGACTTTTCAAGTTCGTCAGCAAAAAACTACTCCAGGTAGTTTTTATGACGTTAAAAGAGTTTTATAAAAACAGAGCACATTTTTTGTTGTTTGTGCGACATTTTTGCCTTTCCGATAATAAACAGGCATCTAAAACGCACTTTATTGCCTTTCATCTTCGAAAGGGCTTCAATCTTAAAGTGAATCTCAGACGTTCAAATATTATGGTCCAATATTTCTATTGCAATATATTGTGCAAAGTGATATCCCTCAGATAGTACAAACCGAAACCCTCAATCTCGCCCTCACAACTTCAATATTATTCATCAATACCGAATATTCGGCATAATATTGAAGGTCTGAGGTTCGCTTAAGAAACCTAACGTTGAAAGTTATTGTTTTTGCTTATGTGGGGTCTTATAGTGAACATGTTCTAATTTAAAAAAAACGTCCTGGTCCTCGTAAAAAATTTGAAGATAAAGAATTTGAGACATTACTAAAAATGATAATCTTCCCCAAGATGACAACGTTCGGCATTGCACAATCTGTAAAGGAAACGTTGGAATCAATTGGACGGGATGTTTTACCTCACTATTGACCATACAATATAATGCATATTTTCCTTCTTATCAAAAAAAAATTCCTTCAAAATTAATTCAAGTACATACTCAATTATATTTAGGGCGACATTCTAAGAGTAAAAGCCTTATTTTGTAGACATACTTCTAAAAATGATGTCGCCTTATAAAATTTCACTGCTATTCTATAAAATCTAAGAAACCAACAATTTATTTTGGAACATTTTAATACAATTTACAATTCATGAATACCAAAAAGTTAATACTTTGGTATTCATGAAATATAATGAATTTGCAAAATTTTTCTAGTCATTAAAATTGAACAAAAGTACACATTTCTTTAGAAAAAAAAACGAAAAAATGAAGCCTTGATAAAGTTAATAATACAGTTCTTCTGGAATAAGCAACGCAGAATGATTGGCCTTCTACAGAAACAGGTAGTCCAATCAGTCAGCGGGCCAACGGACTAATGTGTGAATCATTTTTTTCGCAATTGGCGTAAAAATTAAATTTTGTTGTTCTATTCCAAAATTTTCATCTCACAAATGATGAGTAGGTTT
This sequence comes from Xylophagus ater, assembly GCA_963422695.1. Taxonomy (NCBI): domain Eukaryota; kingdom Metazoa; phylum Arthropoda; class Insecta; order Diptera; family Xylophagidae; genus Xylophagus; species Xylophagus ater. The sequence continues at coordinate 42,289,120 of OY730478.1, forward strand.
TACCTGGCTACAAATTTATAGATTCAAACGTGTTTTGTGACGTAATAAGAAAAAAATATAAAAAAAAACCTTTTTTTTGTATGAGTTTAAAATTAAAAGTTACTATTCAATTCCAATAATTATGTTTTTGAGTAAATCCAATACAAAATACCAAATTTTTTGAGTAACGAATAATTAATTATCAAAGAAAAAAATGAAAAATATAATTAAATGTTCCGACCTTGCGATATTGGTCAATAAGAGCTATGTTCATTCTTTGAACATTATCAGCAAGACTTAGAAAAGTTTAAAATCCAAAAAAAAAATACTAATGGGAAGATGCAATAAACCCAAATCATAAGTCCATTGCCGAATGAAACAACGGAAAACCATAGAACCGTGCGATCTTGAGGAGTAAACTTCTAGAGGTCAACTGAGTTGTAGTTAACAAATGATAAATAGCAAACATTTAAACAGGTTCCAGTTTCTTATTTAGCGAATTTTCTCGAAATGCATCAATCACTTTATTATATTTCTACTATTATAATAAAAACAGACATATACAATAGAAACTTTTGATGCCCTATGGTGGAAATAGGACTCTACAGTAACTCAAGTTTTTTTTTTTCAACAAGTTCAATAAATTAACTAAAAAACAACCAAAACTAATAGTATTTCATAAATATCACTTTGAGATTGTTTGGTTTTCTTTGGAAATCTTATTAACGCTCATTTGAACATATCTGTTTTAATTAATGCTTCAAGGAATTTTATGGTAATTTAGTTCCGAATTTCTATAGTCCCTAAAGGACCTATGATATAAAATACCGAATAAAAACGGCTCAAATTGTGATTTTCAAAAAACTGAAACAAATTGCAATTGCTCTTTGAAAATTGATATTTTATCTGTTCTCTTTCAGTCTGTGATTTGAAAGGAACACTAATGGCCAGTTTTTCAGTGAACGTTTAAATTTAAGATTACCTAACCCAAGTACCCCGATTAAATTTGTAAGTTAAGGGCCGGATTGTTCACTCTTGGTTAACTTTAACCCATGATTATTCCAATGGTTAACCATTGATTGCGTTTGTTCACCAAAATTTTAATCAGAGAATCCATGATTTCGTTAGTTAATCAACGATTTCGTTAATCAGCCGATTTTCCATGACTAATGCCATTTAACCCATGATTTACTGGAATTTCGTTTGTTCATGCTTGGTTTTCAGACTGCGTTTTACTTTGACATTATATTTTAACATAAATATAAGAACATTCACTAAAAATATTGAGCGATACAAAATTAATAATAATAATAATAAAATAACTCCAAATGGAGTAATTTTTTTTTATTTTTTATTCTTTTTTCTTGTATTATTGTTTTATTTACAAATTCAGCTCTTTCGGAAATTGCATTTGAAATTCGTGGAGTAATCACGATAATGACGAAGATTACAATCAATTCTTTCAAATTTTAAAAATTTTTATTAACCATTGATTTAAATTTGACAGATGCATTGGAAAGAATTGGAAAACCATTGGAAAAATATATGGTTTGGTTATCAAGGTGAAAAAAATGTGAACAAACGCATTTCGTTAACCACAGATTTATAATCATGGACTAAGCAAAATCTTTGGTAACCAAACCACAGGTTTAACCAAGGGTGAACAAACCGGCCCTAACTGGAATGGATTTGTTTTATTACAGTTCATTTTTATTTTCCATTTACATAACCTATAAATTGCAAGCTATTTTGAATGATTTCCCTTTACTTACTATTGTGATTGAAAATTCTGACGTTCAAAACAAAAACAAAAACGAGACAATAAATAAAAATGTAATATTTGACGGAATTATGAATTAAAAAGAAAGTTCAAAAGGAAAATAATTTATAATCGGAAAAAATGTAAGTTTTCTTCTAGTATAAATATTATCGAAAAATTGGTTATCGGAATATTTCGCATTGATGTGTTTTCTTCGACAGGTTGCCAATTAAATTTTTTCCCTAATTTGTTGATTGTTGAATTTTAGAAAAAATACGTTCTAAATAAGAAATAAATATTAAAAACCCTTCTTTTTAAAATCTAAATTTCAATGCATTTAAATTCGAATAATTTTTGACATTTATTTTAACGTCTTTTCCTGTATTTTGATTGGTTAACTGAAAAAAAAAACATTTAAACTCTGTAAATCGGCTGATTAGGTTAAACTGAATTTTAATCGGACTACACAGGTTAAACTCGAACTGTAAAACGGGAAATCTTTTAATCTTAAAGTTAAACGTCCGTCAGAGTTTAAACGTTCACTGAAAAACTAGCTATAAATCTAACAAAAAACGTTAAAATTTTATCGACAGGTTACTTTTTCTGCAACTATTTCTTTTTCCACTATCCTAGTATGGTCTATTTATCTAGGCAACGTATGCAGCAATTCATTTGAATGAAATTTCTGTATAAACTTTAAAATTAAATCAAAATAACAATGACAAACTTCGCTTTCTCTTTTGCGATTTTCCTCAAATACAATTCCAAATCGAATTAAGGAATAATCAACCCACATTGCAAGTTTCACTAAAATTGGACAATGCGTTTTTGCGTTATCACGTTATCGCGAATGGGGATACAAAAATCAATACAACTTTTGTTTCTCAAGAACAAAATTTATTACCTATTCTTCGATGATTATTTTCTACTCGTATTCGTTACAAATGTAGCGACAAAACTAATATATCCTCTTCGGTAGTATTTAGAATAGGGCAAAAAAAAACAAGCATCTATAATAAACGTGCCGCCCAATATAAAACGTCTCCTTAAATTTTATTATAAAATTACGGAATTATTAAAATTTTTATTTCTGAAAATAGAAAGAAAAATTAGATATCTATTTCCAGCAGAATTTCTCTATGAACGTCATGGTACGCGTGCGTCTTTAAATCTTTTCACGAAATTCCCAAAATAAATCCCAAAACACTTTAAGAGATTTTAAGGAAATTATTTTTGATTTTTTTTTTTTATTAAGAAACATTTTTTTCGTTTAAAATAAAAAGTGGGCACTTTAGTATTTGTTTATTTTTTGGAAGAAATTATATTTTAGGGATTTCTAAAAATGTATTTAAAATATTATATTATAAATTATTTTGGACTTTAGTTATATTTTATTTTTGTTTTCTAACAACGTGATTGAATTGAATCTGAAAACTTAAAGATTGTCCTTCAACCAAAAAAAAAAGAAAAAAAAAGAAAAGTGTAACACAAATAACTTACGCTCACGTTTCCCAAAATAACAGAAATGATCACATATTTACCTCAGTAAAATTCAAACATTTTTATATTAGTGCTTCCTAATATTAAATTAAAAGCCACGAGTCGACAGAAAAAGAAAATTAAGTTGTTTATTTTGTGTAAAAAAAAATTGGTTTCAAATTAAATTAAAAAAAAAAGCTTGAGTTTAAAAACGCTTCCTTTTCTTTTCTCCCAACAAGATTTCCAAGAAATTTAATAATTTAATTATAATTAAATGGAAAATCTTTTAACAGAAAACAATGTAGTTTTGTTATTAATTATATTTTTGAGAAATTTTGCATGCAATATTCACATTAAAAGTATAATAATTACACACCTTTAGAAAGGTAGAAGAATACATTTATTAAAAAGTGTCTAGAACAAAAAGAAGATCCTAGCCATCCTTAGGATTAAATGAAATAATTTTATGTGACTTACTATGGCAGTGAAGTGACAAAGTATTATTTCATTCAACAGTAATGCTGCACACACTGAATGATTGTTGTTATGACTATGCAGAAAGCATGGATAGGGTGATCCAATTTGAGTTTACTATGTTGGCAGCACTGTAAATCAAGCAGCTGCCGATAAGCACTTGTTTTCAACGTGTCCAATATCAGTTTACAACACACATTTACGAAATGGATCGCTTAACCACGAACGCAGCAGAAAGTTGATGCTGGTTTTTCAAAGAAAATCCTCTTCTCTGATGAGGAACATTTCTACCTCTCTGGGTGTGTTAATAAGCAAAATTGCCGCATATGTGGAGATAAAAATCCTCATGAGATTCACGAGACATAATTACATGGCCAAAAAGTGACTATTTGGTGCGCATTGCGGTCAGGTGACGTCATTGGGCCTTACTTTTTTCAAAACGATCAGAGTCAGACTGTAGCAGTCAATAGTGAGCGATATAGGCGCATGATAACCGATTATTTCTGTCACGAAGATCGAAGATATTGATTTAGAAGACATGTGGTTCCAACAAGGCGGCCCAACTTGCACACAGCGGGTGCAACGTTTGATGATTTGCGTGAAAAGTTCCCAGGTCACATTTTGGTGGGGTCAACTGGCCGCCAAAATCATGAGACTTAACGCCGTTGGATTTCTTTTTATGCTAAAAGTCGTGTTTACGCCAACAAACCCGAAACATTGGAGTATCTAAAAAACAACATCCGCCAAGTTATTGCCGAAATACTGCCCGAAATCTACGAAAAAGTCATCGAAAATTATCTCGAAAGGATCTGCTGCTGCAGAAGGTCCAGAGGCAGCTATTTAATTGATATTATTTTTCATAACTAACGAAATACATAAAATTTCTGATTAAAAAAATAAAATAAGAATATATCATTAAATTTGTGTGTTTTATTTTGTTTTCAAGTTCAGAAACTAAAGTTGTATCACCCCGTACCATGAAAAATGGTAACTTTCTTTGTAAATGAACTATGAAGGGGTGAAAAAACCTATATTTTATGAAAAATATAAATTATTTTGTATAGATTACACACCACTAGCACAGTATAAGCACATAACAGGAGGGCTGAAAAGTTCGTATCGTGTCTATGAGAGGGCACCACTAGAATTAAATCCATATTATTTTTCGTTAGTACCAACCTTCAAAAGATACGTGTATAAATTTGACAGCTGTCGGACTATTAGTTTGTGAGATATAGCATTTTCAGTGAAGCAACTTTTGTTATTTTGAAGAAAATAGATAAAGGAATTTCGTGTGTTAACGAAACAGTGTTTTTTGATTAAAAAAATGCTGCTGATACCAAAAAGTGGCTTGATGAGTGTTATCCGGACTCTGCGCCAGGCGAAGCAATCATTCGTAAATGGTTTGTTAAGTTCCGTACAGGCTATATGAGCACCGAAGACAATGAACGCAGTGGACGTCCAAAAGCGGCTGTTACGGACGAAAACAACAAAAAAATCCACAAAATAATTTTGGATGATCGTAAAGTGAAGTTGATCGAGATAGCTGACACTCGAAAGATATCAAAGGAACGTGTTGGACATATCGTTCATGAATGTTTGGGTATGCGAAAGCTCTGTGCAAAGTGGGTGCCGCGCGAGTTTACAATCGACAAAAAACAACAACGAATTGAAGATTCTGAGCAGTGTTTGGAGCTTTTCAATCGTAATAAACCCGATTTTTTGCGTCGATATGTTACAATGGATGAAACATGGCTCCATCATTTCACTCCTGAGTCCAAACGACAGTCAGCTGAGTGGACTGCACGCGATGAACGCCTATTTTCAAGCAAAAGACAAATCGTACTACAAAAATGGTATCGAAATAATTTTTTTGATAGTGCCAATGTGTTCCCATGAGATCTCGCTATCTGAGTGAACATTTTCGACAAAACTTATTCGAAAAAATATAACGGTAAAACATACATATATTCTGAACGCACTTTTATGGAATTTTATGTAAACAAAAAGCATATGATTTCCTGAACTTTTTAAGTGTTCAAGCGTAAGCTTGTTCGTCAGTTTGTCGAAAGTTAAACAGATATATTACTGATTAATATACTGTCTACCAGTCTAAAAAAAAAAACCGTTCTAAGACAAATATTTTTCATCACAATATTATCTTAAATCAAATTAAATCAAAATTTTTAGAAGTAAATATAAAAATAAACAATTTAAAGTTTCGGATAGTTTCTTGATTGTACAATTTAATGCGAATTTCAATCTAACATGCATTTGGTAGAAAATTTCCACTCCAATTACTTATGAACTTCAATTTATTCATTCATTCATTTTTCTTTACAAAATTCAAAATATATAATTTAAAGAACGGTAAGACAATTTAATCAAAGCCAAGAGTTGTTAAAAAGTGAAAATTCAATTCAATGTTTATTGGATCAAATTAAAGCATAATAGAAATAATTTTAAAATAACAGAAATCGTTACAAATCCAATATGAACTACATTATTGTTATTAATAGAAATTGCAAACTTAACTTAAAACGCTGATTTGAACGACAAGTTTTATTTGAAATTAAAGATATAGATATTTTATGTTAAAACAAAAATAGGTACATTAATAAATTAGAAAGAATTTACTAATCTTAAAACTTAAATGCATTGAAAAGAGTATTGTGTATGCAGCAGTTCAATGTTAACAAAAAAACATGTGATTTTGCTAACAAATATTTATGTTATTAAATAGCAACGAGAAATGCCTATGCCAGTTCCACATTAATCCATGCCACCGAACTTTGATAATTTTTAGAGAACTTATTAAAACCCTAATTATAAGAGATATGGGGAACTGGAGATGTTGTTTCACTCATTCCCATGCACAACTATGCAAATTTATTTACTCCAAAAACGATTCAAGCAAACTCAAGTTTGCCAGATTTCGTGAATAATAACTCGCTGTTCAGGCAATGGGATATAATATCTTAACTTGATTTTATCTCAGTTAGCATTTCTTGTTGTTTTCTATATATTTTACACCAGTTAAATATCTGGAATCTTAATTAAAGAATAATTTGATTTAATTAAAACGTGTATAGTACTTACAACACAAACAAAAAACTCAACATGACAATTACTGTTTACATCGGTTACCTAAAACTAGCAGTATTTAGGTAGATAAAGTTTAGGTAAAAAATCGTATCAATTTACATCGTGTTACTTAAATTTAACGTTTGCTTTAAAAAACTTGTAACCATAATGTTTGACAGAATATTTTGATTTAGGAAAATTCAAAATGGCGCTATCCGTCCCTACCTAGGTAGGTTTCCGTTAGGGTGTCGTTTACATCGATGTTTTAGGCAAATGTCATCGCTTAGGTAGGTTTTAGGTATCCGATCTAAACATAGTAAATGTTATACTCTGTACGCACTTGAAATGCATTTAAAATCGTTTTAGTGAAATTGAAAATATTTTATTATTTTGTAAAAAAAAAAAAAAAAAAAAATGGGTTCAAGCAAAGTATAGGTAATGATAAAGAAGTATGGAAAGCTAGCGAAGTAACCAGAATAAGCAAAAACACGTAAAAGAATCTTAAAAATCTTTCTTCTAGTATTTCTGCATTGCCATATAAATTTCAACACGTGCTTCTTTGCTTACATTATATTTCTCTTTCACCCATACGTACAATATATAGCTATCTATGTCAGCAGTGGACAGAAAATTGTTTGAAAAAGAACAGTCAAAATTTGAAAAACAGCGATACGGCAAGGATAGGAAGTTTCCATACTTTATCATTAATTACTCTTTGGTTCAAGTCTAAAAATGTTTGACTTGAAGACGAAAGGATTTGGTATTTTAATTATAAAGATTTTATTAATTTGGCAAATAAATCATATTCTTAAATTTCATTTGATTACTCAATTTGATAAACACGAATGAAATATCAAATTGTAACGAAAGGAAATGGATTTTAATAACCTACCGAAAGTTTTCATTATACGAGTTTCTCGTGTGAACAAAAAACTCGCTACTCTTAAAAACTTCCGGAAAGACAAAAAAAAAAATGTTTTTTCTTATTTAACTTTTTTTTTCTGGTGTTTTGAAAAATTTGTATATTTGGCAAAAACAAAAGTTTTTGATAAACAAGAAAAAAAAAAAGTGTGAAACTTGAGCTAAAATTTTGAAATCTTTATTTTACTAATTAATAAAAAAAAAAAAAAAGAATATCCAAGTACTAGAAATAGTATAAAACCTACTTACTAACTACGTATATGGTTAAATATTAGAAAATTGCCGTTTCTAATTTTTTTATTACAACAAAAAATGGGCAAAAATTGCCTTCAGGCATACGAAAGAAGAAAAATTATTATACTTATTAAAACAAAATGAAACTTACTGGAGAGAAAGTGTGAAATTTAAATAAGAAAATCAATCAAAAGTTTAATCTTTTTGAATATAAAAAAAAAATTATTTAAAATTATTGTACTTTTATAAGATGAAGAACTTTTACGACATATATTTCCCCCAAAAAATACTTGTTAGATATATTAAATGACAAAACAATTTGGTTTTGTACATTCCAATTCATTATCAAAGATACCTTACTTACCACAAAATAAAGCATTATAAATGAGAATTCCAAATTCCAAAGAAAAAAACGAAAATGAAGAAAATAATTCGAAAATTTAAAAATTCTCGTACAACACGTGTAAAACTTAGGGCATTTAAAAACACAAAATAATTAAACTGAACATAATTTCATAAATTAATTTCTTTTAGAAATATTATTACCAGTATATCAATTAAGGAGGTAACCACCTTTATCACCTTTTCACAAAGTTTCTAATAACCTTTGTTGTAAAAATATGAACACTGGCCACTACGATCGTGCACATTGAAAAAGCCTTTGTAACATTTTATTTTCTGTGACCATTGACTATTTTCAATTTTAAGAAAAATAACAAAAACAAAAAAAAACAAAATTCTTCAGATTAAAGACAAAAAAAAAACCAGAATAAATTTTATAAACAAAAAAAATCAACAGTTTCACAACACAATTCAAAAATTACACCCGAACAAGTAGACGTTTTGTAACTAACTGGTGACGGACACAGCACGCTCGCATATATACAACCACACCTGAGTCCAGATATTGGAACAATTGTAGTCTAGCTCTAGTCACAAATAAAGACGTTCAAATCGAACGGTGTATAAAATAGGTGTGTGAGATATAAAGCCCCCCTTGTATAATATTTTGTAAGTTTTTCATATTTTAAACCAACGTTTCCCAAACTTTTTCTACGATGATCCATCGTAATTTTAGGATTTGTGAAATGGAACATTTCACCAAACTGTGGTTGTTTTGTAGGGTAGATATAAATAATATTGGATGAGTGAGAATGTCATTTTTGATGACGAAAAAGGAAAGGCATTGATTTGTGTCCAATCGGCGTTTAACGTGATACGAAAAATTGCTTAAAAATCTTAACATATCGAAATGAAAAGTTGGTGAATCGCATAACTGTTGTGCTTGATTATCATCATCATTTAAACCACATAAAAATTTGATCACTCATTAAATATTAAGAGAACTTGACTGTGAATTTTCGATAGATCCAACGCATATTTCTAATTTTGCACCATCAGACTATTATTTGTTTCGATCTGTGCAGACCTTCTCCTTAAATCAAGGGTGTCCAATCTTTTTGTTTCCCTGGGCCACAATGGAAGAAAACATGTTGTTTTGGGCCACAAGTATATTAGTTTAGCTGACGAGCGAAAAAAACGGAAAATATACAGTTTTTATGTTTAAGTAATTTAAAATGTATTAGTTTATGAAGTTGTTCATTATAAAAACAGAACATGAAATTCATTTAATAACACTTAAGTCGCCACATGACAAACAGCAGAACAGTGTAGCTGAGCGAGCAACGCAAACAGAAAGAGAATTTACTACAGAACGAAAGAGCTTTCTGTCCTGTTCCTGTTTGTTGTCACTTGGCAGTTTTAGCATAAGAGCGCACACAACACACAAATCATTCCTCAGAAAAATGGATATGCTTCAGTAACTTGAAATATGTTTGGGCCGCATGCGGCCCGCGGGCCGCGGGTTGGACAGCCTTGCTTTAAATGGTATAAATTTGAGTTCAATAGAAGCCTCTGAATATAACTTGTCTCTGTCTTTTACCCAGATTACCCAAAAGTTTTACAGTGACGGAATAATAGGGCTACCATGAAAATAGCAAACGGTCTACCATATAGTCCAAAAAAATTTTTTATTTCTCCATGATAAATCTACCTTTCATTAACACAGAAGGAAAACGCAACGACTGTTTGTGCCATTTAATAAATAAAATAAATGTGTAAAAGATTTATTCTCAAATCTTATTTTGACAATTTTTCACGGAACAAGTATTCACTTTTCGAGAAAATACCAGTATTCGGAATTTCGAAATGATTTTCTAAACTATGCACGCCTCTGCGATCAAATTTGAAGTGGACTAGAGGAATATCAGTGCCGTAGGAAAATCAATATAAATTTGTTTTCCTTTCCTTGAGAATTGTGTTAAATACATATTTGTGTCAAATTAATTTCTGAAATGGTAATAAATATATTTATGAACGGTCCGAAATATATTATTGATCAAATTTCTAGAAGGATGTGCAACGCGTCATTAAATTTATAAACAAACTCAAAACTTTTCGATCAAACAAAAGCAAAAAAGCGGTAACACACATTTTGCTTGTTTAATGTGACTGGTATGGAAACCACCTAACTTCCGTACACCGAGTTTAATTTCCCTCTAATGGATGAAATGTGTTTCACACAAAATTAAATATGTTTTTATAGGATCCGACAGATATCACTACAAAAATGGTCGATTCGAAATGTCTGGAACTTCGTGCCTCCATTTAAAACTATGAACATAATTTTTTGGGGGGGTAAAATACTTAACCCAAAAAATTATATCCAACGTTTACAAAGTACAAGAAAATGAAAATTAATAATAAAAATATTTTTTTTTATGTTTATACCTCAAAAAAAATGTTTTTTCATGAAATTATTTTAATTGGGGTATATTTGCCTCAAACTTGTGCACATTGCACATCCATTCTACTAGTAGAGGGTTTGGCAATGCAGGGATGTGAGATACACAGTAAACATCCCCTATCCATTCAAATGCTACTCTAAAAACACCAATTATATATTCTAAATAGAAAAAGAAAAACAAAGAAAAGATGCTTTGAACTCAAATTGAATAAAATAAAGAAAAAACAGTAATTAAAAATTATGTATAGAACTTTTATCAATAAAATCTCTATTTGTCAGAAACTCAGAACAGTGTTGATTTCTAAATGACAAAAATTACTTTTTTTTTTTTTACCAACAATTTTACAATTTCTTTATTATTGAAACACACAAACCTGGAATTGATTTTTCACGCAAAGTTTAAAATTTCACCAATTTTTTAGAATTAGAAAAAAAAAAAACAATATACTAAAATCAGACCGAGCTCTTTTCTTTTTCTTTTACAACAAGAAAAAAAACAACTTGACGTTTCGCTTTGAATATTGAATTTTTCGATTAATGCCAAAACTTCGCCGTGATCGAGACTTTTTTGGATTTTTTCTTTATAAAAAGCAACGAAGGATTGCCAACTGAACAAATACTCGAAAAAAAAAAATATAAATTTAACCAAAATTATAAATGTTGTTTATAAAATTCTTTCACAAAAATATGAAATTCAATTATAGAATAAATTGAAAAATTAATAATTACACCACGCCAAGTGAAAATAAAGTAGAAAAAAAAAGAAAAAGCAAGAAGAAGAACTGTTCGCACAAAAATTCTGGAATCAATTATACCAACTGATAAGAGAAAAAACTTTGAAATTGGTTTTTTACATAACTCTGACAATTGGTGTGGCCGGGTTTTTTCTAATTGCATTTAAAAATTTATTTTATATGAATTTAAATTACTTGAAATATTAAAAATTACAAAATGACAACTCCAGCAAAAAGCAGCTGCACAGCATGTGAAAAATTTGGGTTGAAACCCTTTACACGAGAAAATATTTTATATTACTATGTACCTATAAATAGTTTGCTGGGATACACAGCTTTATCGGTAAATGTGATGAATCCGGCTTTGATAGCAAGGTAAAAGAAAAAAAACGAGAAATTGTGTTTTTTGTTATTAAATAAATCATTTCAGATTTGTGCCCAATAAGGATATAACGAATTTCCTTCTAATTCATACTCTATTTGGAACCACTTTGTACATCTACAGTCGGCCCCATTTAAAATCAATCACAAATGGGAAGAGAATTGCTTACAGGTTAATATTTACTTTTTAAGAAAAATACAAGTGTTTATATATATTTCTTTTTCGTTTTAGCCTCTTGGGGAGTCTTCTTTTTGGTATGGGTTCAGTTCTTATGTGGGCTATAGCACGAAGTTCAATTCCAAAAAACAATGCTCTAGCTACAACCATTGGAATTGGGTCCGGAGCGATTATTGTCAAATTAGGACGAGATTACTTTGAAGATTGCGACAAGGCAATCACAAAGAATTAATTTTTTCCTTTCTTATTAAACATATATTTCTTATGGATAGTCCGACAGTAAATAAAATATCTTTTTATTCGTACGTTTTATTTTATTTGACAAGTTTTAATATTTTGAAAAGTAGAACGGAAACCTGGCAGTTATACTTTCGTTGCTTGATACAAGAAATATCAATAAATGCGTTAAAAATATAGGTTAAGGCATTCTACTTCAATAAAAATACTTAATGGATATGGAGAAAAAAAACTATTTTCGTAAACTCAAGACGAGCTCAAAATGAACTTGTGCATTATCTAGAACCATTTATAAGTTTATGACTGTTTTAGATAATTTTTTAGGGTACAAATTCCCACTGATTCTTACATTGGAAAGCCCAGGAGATCCAATTTTCTTTTTTTATATAAGGAAGTTTTTTTCTACTTACATACATTTTGGAAAATCAGCAGAATTGTTCCAAGAAAACTTTAATTTTAAAGCTGAGCTGATAATCGCAGTAGATAAAATAAATTTTAATTTAATGGATTTTTATTTTCATTTTCTAAACTAATCAATTCACACACACCGTAATAACAAGAACAGCTGGTTTCTTACTCGAACCTTTAAAGGCTAGTTTACACAGCACGCATGTGATTTGCTCGAATTCGGTGATATTTGTGTTTGATCTAAATCTTATGATTATATTCACGTCATAGATTTATATTAACTAGAGATTTTGTTTGCCTCTGTCGGCTCAACTAATCCATCTCTATGGTCCATGTTCATTATTGATCAAAATTGCCGGTATCATGCCTTATAACTTATTAGGTTTTTATCTTCGAAACACATGCGAATATTATGTGTACGTGGTGTTGGGGTGTGCATCAAAAATACTAGTTTTCATCTTGAAGCACTGAAGTAAGCTAATACACATAGCAATAGCATGCACACATATATGTGCGAATTTACAATTTTTTGGACTCGAAGCAAGAACATTGCTATTTCATGAATGATTATTTTTAAGGATGTTTTCATTGTATTTCTTTCATAGGTCGCAAATTTAAGTTATCCTATAATCGTAAAAAGTGATATATCAGCATGGTAACATGTGTGGCCACGATGAGCAGTAAATTTGCTTAAATGAATCTTAAATCTGTTTGGTGTATTTTCGCCATTAAAACTTAGTCCCACTCCGATTTGACATTTTAATAAAGCCATGGGGCAAACTTTATCAATTTATACAAAACAGGCAAACATAAGTGAATTCAAACGGGTTTCCGGTGGACATGTGTGGACAAGCCCTTAAGTCGAACTGTCATATTCGAGACCAAATAAAAAATCAATTTTGAATAAAAAAAAAGGAAGTAAAAATAACCTTAATTTGAAAATATCATGTTGGAAGTCAATAGACAACATATACTACGATTGTACAAATATTTAGTTCGTTACGGGCATCAATTAAAATTTACCGACAAACATTACTTTCTCAACAGCATTCGTGCCGAATTTCGTAAGAATGCCGCATTGACTAACCAGGAAGAAATTAAGTTCCATTTTAAAGTAAGTAGAACTGCATTAATTTAATGAAAATATCCCCAAATTATTCATGTATTCTATAAATCCAGAAGGGTGAATCATTGCTGCGAAATGGAAGGATTGTATAAAGCCCTACGCGCAATATTAAATTTGCATAACATCCGTTCTACAGTTTTCCAACATCGAACTCAGAATTTTTCAAAAGCGATTGATTACTCTCGATTTCCTAAATTATTAGAAAGCGATCTGGAAGAGACTTTTGTTCGAGGAAGTGGTCCTGGTGGCCAAGCTGTTAATAAAACTTCAAATTGTGTGGTTCTCCGACATGTCCCTACAAATGTCGTCGTGAAATGCCATATTCATAGATCTACATCAGAAAATCGTAAAGCAGCCCGAAAGATACTTCTCAATAAGTTAGATATTTTATTGAATAAAGAGCAATCTGTTGAATCACAAGAAAAGGCTATTTGTTCAAAAAAGGCAGTAGAACGAATCCGGAGGCATAAAAAAAATCAAGAACTTAAAAAAGAATGGATTGAGAGAGAAAATTTATAAAAATTTTTCTTTTATTTTGTATTTTAGTATTGTATAATAAATTTACCATGAATTAAAGTTACTTAGTTTGTAGTTCTTATCAAGACATTTCTTTTTGGCTGGTAAAATACTATCAGATATTGGGGCACGTACTTCTGTTTTAATTGAACTGATATCTAAATACTTTCCAACTCCTTGACGGAAAACTTTCAACGGCTGACTTATTCGTTTTTGCTTTTCAATTTCTTCGGCTTCTTTTTGCTTCTTAGCAATTTCAGTTGCACGTTCTTGTGCTAATAGTTCTTCAGCTTCTAGGAATGGATCTACGAAAACCTGTGTCTTTTCAATTATAATATTCGCAATTGGTACATCTTTGTTGTCCACTTCAATTTTTTCCATTTCATTCAAAGTATCCATACCGCCAACAAGTTTTCCAAAAATTGTATGCTTTCCATCCAAATGGCGACATGAACGATAAGTGATAAAACTGAAAATATATTATATTAAAAATTCTTTTGATATACTAATATATTCAGTATACATACAATTGTGATGCGTTCGTATTCGATCCGGAATTTGCCATGGAAAGTACACCACGACCCATATGAGATAAATTAGGTCGAAATTCATCTTCAAATTTAGTACCCCAAATCGATTTACCACCAAGTCCAGTTCCCGTTGGATCTCCACCTTGTATCTAAAAATATAAATTTCATATTACATTATTAATTTCATGCAGAAATAGTTCTTTTACCATGAAATTTCTAATTGATCTGTGAAATTTAGTTTTTTCATAATACCCATTTGTACAATGTTTGATAAAATTTTCACAAGCTTTTGGAACTGAATCACAATAAAGTTCAAAATTTAATGGTCCAAAATTTGTCGTCAATCGAACGTAACCCTTTTTCTTGACGCGTTCATACTTAACGAGATCTTCTTCAATAATAGCAGCTTCATGATTGATGACTGGTATCATAGCTGTTGATGTGAAACTTGCTGCAACTGCCCCAGTAGAATAATGGGCGGCATTAAATTTATCGGCTACCCTTTTTTCGACTTGTGGTAACTCTTCAGGGGGTTGATAACTTTTTTCAAGTTGTTCTAAAGTTTCTTTTGTCTCTAAATTAATAGTTTTCAAATGACCTTGTGGATTTTTTCTTTCTGCCAATTCTTCTTTTGTTAATATTCTCAGATTCTTTTGAATATGATGAAATTTTGATATATCAAATTTTTCTATATGATTTGGATCTTGTAAAACTATAAGATCTTTTCGTTGAAATGGTGTATCATCGACTAAATCTTTCCAATTCTTCGTTTTAATATTCAATTGTTCTACAGCTTCGTATGAGAAAACATTCCCCGTAACTCCAACAGCAACAATATGTGAATTTTTTGTAAATGGTTTAAAAAGTGCTGGACAATGATATTCGCCATCGTTATTTTTATAGAATTTAAGCTTGATCAGAGATTTTCCATCTAAAGGTTTTCCGGTAATTGGATTTATTTTAAAATGTTTCAAAAAATCAACAATAGCTTGCAATTCGAAAATGTTCCCATTACTCTCACAATATGGATTTTCGAATGGCGCCATAGTGATACAGCAATGATCGAATGGAAGTCTTTTGAATTTAATATATTCATTTTCAGCTGATACTACCTTTTTACCACCGTATATTTCCGTCCATTCCGTGTACGTGAGGTACCTTAAAATAACGAGAGATGTAGTAATCTAATCGAATATAAAAATATATTTGTATCTACATTTTGTCCTTTTGATGTTGTCTTTTCCCCATCTTTGTGTATTTTAAATTTACAATTTATGAAATTTAAATAATATTTAAGTGCCTGTATTCAAGTGAAGAAAGAAATCGAAATTCAATCCAAAACACTAAATGTCTTATTTTGATTAAAATGTCGAAGTCAAAATTTGGCCATGGGAAAACTTTAAAAGGTTAGTTTAAATGCTTGTCACTTCAAATGTACAGTAAAACCTATAAAATAGGGCAGCTTTTTCTTATTTCTTTCTCACACATTTCAGTGCAAGGGAAATGTTTTCAAAATATGAAAATCTATTCTGCGAAAATTCTTTTACTGGATATTTTAGGTTTAGAAAACGTACAAGATTTTCTTACGTTTCTAGTACATTAGTATTTGAATTTTAAGTATTTTATTTTATTGGAGTGTTTTTTAAAAGTTTCTAGTAACCATTTTTAAGAAAATTTTGAAAGAAAAATAAAAATTTGTTAATTAAAATAAATAAAATTAAAATAATTAAATAAAAGTAAATATGACGCAAAATTTAACTAATTTTCAAAAGTGAGGTTAAATTTTTTTCAAAAATTTAATGATGAAAAAATAAATATTTTTAAATGCTTTTATTATTTTAACATGTCTGATTGGATATTTTTTATTTAAACTTTATCCTCATGAAATATTTTTTATATGAAATTACAAAATATGTAAAGAAATGTGTACAAATGGTGAATTACAATTTTTTTCCATTCTAGTTAATCGGCAACGAAGAAGAACGCTGACAAATGCTTCAAATTATCCCTAAAATATTCTTACGAATATGAGCTTCAAATGTTATTAAATTCGGCATTTTATTGCTTGCCAATAGAAAAATTTGATACTCACAACCTGCTCTACAGAAAACTGTAACCAGACACGTGTTTTTCACTTATCCGGTCGATGTAGGACTAATGAAATTCCACATCTTTTAATTAACTTATAATGAATTTTCCTAATATCAAAACCTTTATTCAATATACAGTGAAAGTCTGTTACTATATAAACAATTTTCGTTTTCATTTCCTATTGTAGAATAAAAAGCGAGATTTACATAGATTAGTTGCTAATCCTGTGGAATTCTCAGACACCCTGTACTACAATTCTAATGTTAAGAAGTAATATTAATTGGTGTTGTTATAATACAACCGATTTCGTTATAACCGAATTAATTTTAGTGATTAAAAAATGAGTTCTATTTCAATATAATTTTATTTTCAGATAATTAATTGTGGAATGAAACTTTGTAACCAATATGAATTTTATTTCTTGACTTTTTTGCCTTTACCCTTAGCTTTAGCTTTACCCTTTTTCTTTCGTTTTTGAAGAAATCTTCGCCAAGCTTCTTGAATTGTTCGAGCGGCCCGATTCATCATAAATATCAGCATTTTTTGTTGCTGAGCAAGTTTTTCTTCGGCCTCTCTTGCTACTATTACACGAAGATATTCTTTTTCTTGAATGTTAAATCCTATCATAAATTTATTCATTTTTTCGGTTCTGGCTTTTAAGTCTTGAGTTAAACGATTAATATCATTTGTTCGCTGACCAACGTCCGTATCATATTTTTTTATCCATTCTTGAAGTCTATTCGAAATTCGATCCCTAAGAAATATAAAATGTACTTTTATCAAATGTTTTCAAATTGTAATATATTTATAACCAAAAAAGTATACAATAAACCGAAGTATGAGTATTAAAAAAGTATCTCAACTCTCTATCCCTGACGTGTTAATTTTTCTTTTGATTTCGACACATGCTGAAATGTTGAATTCACATATGAATGCACAAACACTAGGGAAAATGAGAGTGATTCGAAATTTTATAGGAGTGATGACGCAGATTACATGTGCTTTTCTCAATAAAATTATTCTCACTATACTTTAATTGGTGGATTTTTCTTATTCCTTAGCTTGGTATACTTTATAATTACTCATACGTTGCAATAAACAGAGTTTCAATTTGGTCACATTTGCAGACTGCAAAATATGCCATCTCATTAATTGAAGTTGTAAAAAAGAATCCTGTGTAATACAAAAATGAAAATATTTACAGTCTTTATTACCAATGGTATAGAGATAGATGAAAGGGCATGCTGTGCAGACTACAAATGTGACCAAAAATTAATGCAAGTTGAGAACTCTGTTGAGTATGCTGTGATATACAATAATTAAATAAATACCTCTTTTCTCGTAAAGTTTTTTGCCTTAAAATATTTTTTGTTAATAAATATTTATAAGATTCTTCTAATTTAGAAACTTCCTTCTCCAATTTGGATTTGCGTTCATTACCCAATTTAGATATTGCCATCATTTTTTTATTAGCATTAGCACTAATTTAATGAAAACAAAAACGTCATTAAAAATTTATGATTTTCTTAAAAAATATTATTTACACTTCTTTTTGTATTAAAATGTTATTTTTCCATTTCTTATCCGACAAATCCATTTTATATTTTTTTATTAAAGCTTGCTTTTCTGATATTTTCCATTGCATTGTAATTTCTTTCTCATGAAGTTGAGTTTTTAAATCTACAGAAATAAGAAAAAAATATTAGTCCTTCTGTCCTAAAATAAGGTATACATAACGCTTTTCTTTTTATTCCAAATTATAGTATATAGTACAATACCAAAAAGCATACAATAATGAGAGTTTCTAACTTGGATTTTCATTTGGGCACGTCTGCACAAGCCATCTATCTCTTTAATAGTATTTACTGAAACGACTCTGCGTGATATAAAAATGCCTGTATTTACAGTCTTTTTTACAAATACTATTAAAAAGGATGCGCGCTTTGCAGCGTTGTAATCGTACCAAACATTTATACGCGAAAAATTACATTTGACAATACTTAACTCTTAAAATGAATTTGTTTTAAATGTAAACTTTATTTAAATTTAATTTAACGACAATTGATTGAAGAACAACATCTTTAGTTTTTTCTTCCAAATTGCTGGAATAATCCTTACGCTTTCAGTCACATTTTTTTTCTTTTTTGTATGGAACATCGGAACCAATATCTCATTTCTCTTATTATTTGTAGCTCTTTGCTAAATCCGTGAAACGCGTTTCAACTAGTTACAGATCTTTCGTTGCAGTAACATTTCATTTCCTTGATCATTACAAATCAGAAAAGGAACCTAATTTAAAGTATTATAACCTACCATCTTCGATAATCAGAAAGTTTCACAAAAAAGTATACCATAAATTGGAACTAAGTGACTACCTTTTCTAAGTTAGTTACCTTTAATTTTTAGTTTAACATTTTCGTTTTCATGCCAAATCCGATGAAGAAATTTCTCCCGATTTATATCGGTGCTAGCAGTAGTTTTCAAATGTATTCCAACAAAATGTTCCAATTCTTGTAAAAGGTTCAGGAATCTTTTTCCTCTTTCAGGGATATGTTGCAAATATTCTGGAATATTTCCTCGTAATATCGAATTCTTGTGAAGAATTTCAATTGCCTGCATAAGTCGATGGTCTATCATTATGACTTCTCCGTCATGGGTCTAAATTAAAAATAAAGTATAAATGTAAATAATAAGTACCCAAGCTGTTTTATTTGAAAGTTCTCTAATGGGGTTTACGTTTCTCAAAAAAATACTACATTTTATACCAGTTATACCAGTTTTCAAGGATCAATAGAAGTTCTCTAAAATTTGTCGCGTTCGTTTCTAGAAAAAGTTGACCGAGAATACAGAATTTTCTTCATCTTTTTCCTAGCCGATGCAAGACCTCAAAGTACAAACATTAGCTTTAAATTTTTTTTTCGTTCGATTTGAAGTCAGATTTCATCAAAAAAATTTAGAAACTTTACAATAATGCACATTTCAGGTCAGAATTTTCATGCGAGAAACGAAAACACCATAGGTTTTGGATAATTTCTTTTTTTACTATTAAATCCACTTCATTCTCAATATATTTCGAGCAGATTTTTAATAAACGCTGTAATTGGCCGCTTGACAAAAATTTATTAAGTAAACTCTTATTTTTTATTAGATTTGGCAGAATTAATCCAATTTCTACTTTCTCCAGCATACTGTCAAGAATTTTCAAAACACGATCAGCTTGCACAATTAGTCGAGGGTTAGCTGCATCTGTATCGTCAATATTTATTTCTGAAATCAAAAAAATATGAAATTATTAATTTTAATTGCTAATTTATTAGATAACTTATATACCTTGAATTTGTATGATGGAACTGGAAGCTTTTTGAATTTCATTTCCTGAACGACATTGCTTTTCATTCGCCATAATTAATATTCGGTTTTACGCAATCACTCGTAATTTATTATCCAAAAAAGAAAAATGTTAAATAGTTAATAATTTTAATAAATAAATAAATTATAATTCGTTTCGAATCAAATCAATAAAATACATAATATTCGAAACGATGAAAATAGTAATTAATAACAACGACTATTTCATGTGACGACGGATTACGAATCGGTTGCTATGTTTATCAATTATAAATAAGTATAAAAAATTAAAAAGTATAGATTTTTATTTCATCGAAAAAACATAATTTAATACAAAAAAAAGGATTATTTAATAAAATTTAACCGATTTAAATACATAAAACATAAGTAATTCTGCTACTTTCTTATAACAGGATATAGGGTTTTGTTTTACCAAAAAAAATCGTCATAGTAAATAGATTTTATTGTATTAAAAAATGGGTAAAAAGAAAGGAAGTAACAAAAATAAATTGGCCCGAATGTCTGAAGACGAAAGGGCCAGATACCTACAACATCGTGCTGATATGGAAGAAGAAGCTCGACGAAGAAAACAACAACTTATTGCACTTTACTTAAAAGTATAAATTCACGTAACTAGAAGGTAATCCTTGATTATGTGTTTCCGGGAATACGAAACGTTAGGCAACACGCATTCAGCCCTATTCTGAAATCAAGTCACATTTGAATATTGGTACAAAAAAAAATGTTGTACACAAAAAGGCTGATTATTACTATTGGAGGACTGGATTTCTACTCAATAGTATTTGGATCTACGAAGTCATTTCATCTTTTTGCAAAGATTATCTTACGGAGTAATATATCTTTTCCAAGTTGCTAGAGACAACATTGTATCTTTTAGGTTGGCTCTCATGAAAAGCCACCAAATCTTTGTCCAATTAGGGATATTTTTCTATTTTTGTGCCTCTCATCAGCTGAATACATAACTTAAGCTTATTCAGAACATACATTCAAAATTTCATGAAAATCGATTCAATAGTTTTGGGTTTACCCGGAATATACAAACAAGCAAATGTATTATATCAGATTCATCAAGGGTTACCTGTTTTTGTATTTGAAATTAAAAACCATTATTAATATTAAATTATTAAATTTATGTATATATAGAATAAATTAAAACGTGAAGAAGCATTTTCTCGACTTAATTTGGCAAAAATTAATCAAGAATGGCGTTTTATACTACGTCAAGTGAAATGCCAAGAATTAAAAACTGAACTCGTTGAAGTTGAGAGACTTTTTCAAGAATCACTTGATCAAAAAAATAACACTATCCGACGACTTCTTCGAAATTTGGATGAAGCAGAAGATTTATATTCGACTTTACAACAATCACATATGGAGAATATTGACAAATTGATTGGTATAAAATGGTTTTTAAAGCTTGTGTGAAGAATAGTAACTAAAGACTTTCTGAAGCTTATCTCTTAACGCAAACTATGAAATCCAAAGTGTGAAAAAAGTCTTCTCATGAGATAACTTCTCGTATAACACATATTATGGAATAAACTGTGTAACAGTTACTTTAGTCAGTTTAGTTACTATTCGCACACGTCCACAATATATTTTTGAAAATTAATATTAAATTTTTTTGTATTTTTCAAAAAAAAAAAAAAAAAAACAGGTATTCAAACTGAACGATTGGAATTTTTCAAGAAAAAATATTTAAACGAAACCGAAATCATTTTACAAGATTCACGTAAAGATTTTCAAAAATATAAAAATAATCGAAATAAATCACAAATACAACTCGAATCGGTATTTTACGAGCTTGAAAATCAGAATACGACAAAAATAAGAAACGCGGAAGAAGAACATTTTAAAAGAGTTGATAATTTAAGAAGTGAGGTAAATAAAGAAAAAAAAAGCTCAATATTTTAATTTAACAAAACATATATTTACTAAAACTAGTTCCCACCTGCATGACCCTGAACCAATTACCTAACTTTACCAAAAAACCTATATACCAAATTGGTTTTTTTTTATTTCTGCTAATTAAAAATTGATGAAGAACGATCATTCCATTCTTCACAGTTTGATTTAGTAAATTCAGTTATACAGTTAATTAAAGCTTTAGAAAAATCACAATTGTTCTGGCGACGTTCCATGTCTAAGAAATTGAAACACTCTTGAATTGTATCCGTATAGAAATTACGTAATTCTCCATCTTGAATATCTTTCGTCACAATAAACAGAACCTTGTGTTTATCCGGAAAACCATAATCATTAAGCTGAAATTATATACAAAATAATTAGATTATTGAAATTAGAAATATATGTAATACGGTTATAGTTTAGTATTATCCAAATTTGTTTTGAAAATCGGTCCCCTTTTTTTTCGCAAAATTGTTTTCAGTGTCGAGGATCATTTTTGGCTCAATGGGTTTATTAATAAGAAAAATTGTCGCTTTTGTAGTGAGACAAACCTAGAAAAGATTCTAGCGATCCCATTACATACAGAAAAATGAGATTTACATGGTGGTCATTGGTCCTTATTTCTTTAAAAATGAGGCAGGAGCTGGTGTTACGGTCAATCAGATCGTTACCGGACATGATCAATGAATATTTCTTCGAAATTATGGATAACATTGATCCTACTGGGATGTGCTTTAAACACGAAGGCGCTACGTGCCATACAGCGACTGAAACCATCGATTTATTGAAATCACGCTTTACCGATAATGTGATTTTGAGAAATATGCCTGTAAATTGGCCTTCAAGGTGGTGTAATCTGCCATCTCTTGAACATTTTCCGTGGGTTTACGTGTAGTCACTGGTTTGGGCTGATAAACTAGCAACAATTGGCCAACATTATTCGTGTTATTCGTGTCATATGATCGAAAATACAACCCAGAATTGGACTGACAGTATGCGCTTCGTCAAGAACAGTCACGTTGGCCATATGCCCAAAAAAATTTTTAAATATTAATGTCATGAATAGGTCCTTTGAATAAAAAAGATGTTTAATTAAAAGTTAACTTTTTGTGTTATTTTTTGAATTTAAAGTGCAAAGCATAAACCTTCTTTTTGGTTTTTGGTTTGGTTTTGGTTTCTAAATATTTCAAAATTTGGTTTTGGTTTGGTTCTGGTTTAAAGAATACATAATTTTTGGTTTTGGTTTGGTTTTGGTTTTGGTTCAGAACAAATATGTCTTTTTTCTTAGTTGTTGTGAAAGAAACGAAGGAAGCCAATGTGGATTTGCTTGGCAAATTTTTTTCAGCTGTTTTATTTGTTCGCTTCGTGTGAATTATATCGTAGGATTCGGAGTGCTTTTTTTAAAAAATTTTCTGGGTGATTATTTGTCATAGCAATACAGCATTCATTGTACTTACTGCTATTTATTATTGAATCACAAAAAAATTCTCTTTAAAACCGGGTATTTTTTATCTTTGTTGCCTGACATTTTCTTTCAGGAAATATTAAAAAAATTATTATTAAACTCAAAAATATACAGACTTGCTCACATTTGTCATTTAGATATGAATTTTATATCTTTTAATTTTAAGTATATTCTTCCTTCTTGCGTTTGTTTCTGTTTTTATTTTAATTATGATTTCACTAAATGAAAAACTATGTCGTGTTTGATTACTCGTTAAAAACAAATTTGAAAACTGGCAAACTGTTGAATGTTGATTAACCATCGTTTTTATAAGAAAATGTAGTAGACTTTTTCAGTTTTTTTAAAAGTAAAATGTAAATTATAGGACAATTTTTTCTGTTGAACCGAACCATAAACATAGAAAAATTTCGGTTTATGGTTCGGTTCAAGTATTAATTTTAAAACTGGTTTGGTTTTGGTTTGGTTCGACCGAATAATTTTAAAAGTAGTTTGGTTTTGGTTTTGGTTTTTGTTCGGAAAATTTCGATGGTTCTGTGGTTTTGGTTCGGTTCAAAGTGGTTCAAAGAAACCGGTTTGCATCTCTGGTTATTATGTGTTTTTTAATCCATTTGTTTTTAATAAAATGCAATTGGACACAGGTGCTTTTGTTTTGGAAATTCTTGAATGATTAGACACTTCAATAACAGAAACATTTATACACTTACCAATTTTAATTCATCAAAAACACAATAAATGATGCAAGAACTTTCATTTTGATTACTTTTCTCGCCTTGATTCAATTTACTTCCGAACGTATTATTATTTTTCACTTCGTAATGATTATATTTAAAATTAGTTTGTATTTTAAAATGATCTTTATTACTTAGGTAATATTTTCTATTAACGTAATTGTCAGCATTTTTGTTCGTACATATGTTTATTATTTTTCCAATTTCTTGCAAGGATATTCCATCATCTGTGATACACTTTAAACCGTTTGCAAGTAGAAATTGAACGAAGAACAAAATTCTTAAACTGATTTTAAAAAATACCATTTTTACTAAGAAAGTTAAATTACATTTGGAAATACTGTTATTTATATAGAAAATTTCCATTCCGTGTATATGGTCTCAGGATATGTCTATCAACATGATATAATAATAACATTGTCAATCAATATGATATAATAAATACATTTTCAGATGACAATAAAATT
Source organism: Xylophagus ater (assembly GCA_963422695.1). NCBI lineage: Eukaryota > Metazoa > Arthropoda > Insecta > Diptera > Xylophagidae > Xylophagus > Xylophagus ater. Next base: position 42,313,994 of record OY730478.1, read on the forward strand.
GGAAAATATTACAAAATCACGTCAGGAACAATTAGAACAACTTTGGACTGAATATCAACGAATTCTAAATGATTATGTAAAATATACGGAATCATTTTCAGCTGAGTATTCTGATCTTCGAGCTCGGGATGATGAAAACACAAAACTGATTAGAACTCATTGTTACGATATTGCCAAAGCTACTGATCTGATTGTCGAATTGAAATTAAATGCAAATGATTTAAATGAACAGCATCAATTTCAAATGAAATATTTGGAAAAATATCAAAAAGATTTGAATGATCAATTTCAAAGTTTAAAGAAAAACCTGGAAATTAATTTAAAATTTGATAAAGAACAATTAAAACACATGATTATTACTAGCCATTCTATAAATCAAGTAAGTATAGAATAGAATCTAATTAGGGCATTAATTGATTATTTGGTTTCCGAGGCAAGTAATTAATTGATTAATTTGTGGTTTTAAACCAAAGTGTAACTATAATAAAGTCTGGAAACTTCCTATCCTTACCGTACCGCCGTTTTTCAAATTTTGCCTGTTCTTTCTCAAACAATTTTCTATCCACTGCTGACATAGATAGAACTAAAAATTTTACGTATGGGTGAAAGAGACACATTATTTTAAAAAACGCTTTTGGGTAATTTTAAAATGTAAACAATGAAGCACAGGCAGAAATTAATATACAAATGCACACACACCAGAAAAAAAAATTTGGCGCATATTTTTTTTTCTGGTATGTGTGGGAAATTTATAAGATTTGGTCCCATATTTTAGATTCCAAGGGTAATTCATAAAATTCCATCTGATTTTTAAGAACATTTCATTCTCTCTCTTGCTGATGGATTTTGCCTATGAAAAATATATGTACTCTTGCGTATTCTTTCTCCCGTTTGCCACGTGCTTTTTCAGGCTACTTCGATAGCTTTCCGGACTTTATTATTAATTACACTTTGTTTTAAACTGATTAATTGATTTCTATTATAATATAGCCAAGCTTAAAAATGTTTGCTGTAAAAATAACAATTTAGAAAGAGAAGTAAATTTGTATATAGCTTTTATATAAAAGATAAAGAGAAAGCGTATTAAAAACAAAAGAGGAAATATTCTCTTAAAAATATGGTCTATGTTAATACTGGGTGATTTTTTAGGCGTTTGGTTTTTCAGTGTTGCCTTATTGACATCTCGCCCGTGATTCGTGACATGCGTCATTTCTGGTTGAATGGGTTTGTTAATAAACAAAACTGTCGCATTTGGTGTGATAAGCAACCGCAGGCAATATAAGAACTGCCAATGCGTATGCATCCAGCAAAATGCCCTGTTTGGTGCGGTTTATGGGCTGGCGGAATCATCGGTCAGTATTTCCTCAATGTTGCCCGCTATCGTTCGATGATTACGAACTTTTTCTTGCCAAAAATGCATGAACTGAATCTGGACAACATGTGGTTTCAGCAGCGTGGCACTACATGCCACACAGCACGAGAAACAATGGACTTATATTGAAAGATGAGTTCGATGAGCAATTTATCTTACATTTCGGTCCGGTAAGTTGGCCGCCTAGATCGTGCGATTTAACGCCCCTAGATTATTTTCAATGGGGTTACGTGAAGTCACTCGTCTGTGCCGATAAACCAAATTCAATTGAAGCTTTGGAAGACAACATTACTCGTGTTATTAGCGAAATACCAGCCGAAATGCTCGAAAAAGTGCTTCAAAATTGGACTTCTCGAATGGACCACTTAAAACGTAGTCGTTGTCAGCATTTACATGAAATAATCTTTAAAAAGTAAATGGCAAGAATTGATTTAAATCGTTAAATTAAAATTTCATATACTTTTTACATTTTTCTGTGTTTTTTTTCTAAATTAAAAACCAAACACCTAAAAAATCACCCTTTATTTTACATTTAATTTAAAAATTATTCAAAATTTATTCATACTTTCATAGGATTTCTCTCTCCAAATTTATTCTGTTTCGTTTCTCTTAAATGAAACAATTAATCAGTTTTCGTTTGAATAATAAATATATTGAACAAATTTTGATTACTCAATTAATCAAACCATGCCCTAATTGACAAGTTTTCAAGCAGTTTTTATGAAAAAGGGAGTTATAATATTATTTCTAAGTAAAATGGGATAACTTGGGATTCTCCTGTAAAATTTTTATTTTTAATTCATTTATACACTAAAACGCTATTAATTTTTTTTAAAGATTTTAAATAAGATTTCCAAAAAAGGAGAATATTTACTTCAGCTTGCATTAATTTGCCGAAAAATGGAATCTGAAAAAGAAAAGATTTTACCATTTGGTCATACATCAAAACGGAAATTGTGCGAATGGACTACAGAGGAATTGAAAGGACCACCAAATGAATTCAAAGAAGTAAAATAAAATATTAATTAATTACTTAATTCCTTTTTATACAATATATATAGTCTACTTTTGGCATATGGTTTAATATGGAAAATTTCTGGATACGAGTTAATAATTGCCGTTTAGATACTGTTCGTCTACAAGAAGAGAAAATTTTTCTCCAAGAAGAAAATACCAAACTCAAAGCTCAGTTGAAAGATTATCTAATTAATGTAACTTTAGCTGCAGGCGGGGGAACTGTACAAGATAAAATAATAAATCGACCAAGTAGTATGAAAATTGAACAAATTATTCATATCGATTTGAACAATGAAAATCGATATTCAAAAAAAAATTTAAAACGACGACCTATTACTTGTGTTGAAGGTAATTTAAGTAATGCTATTCGATCTTCCAAATTGATTGAAGGAAAACTTACCAGCGCAAAAATTAAAACTTTCGTAAATTGGTAAAGAATCAAATGCTGTTTAGTCCGAAGAATTCTTATTTTACAAACTTGTGACAACCAAAACCAATAATTTGGAGATTTTCGGACTTTTCTTTATATACATATTTCAAAAACCCAAGACTATTATGATGAACAAGCTGACACAACTTTATAAGACAAAAATTTACCGACATTTTTTGCTTAATTCAAATATATTTTAAACTGTAAACAGGAGTAAAGTTTTTATATTGTAATTTTAATCAAAGTAGCTTTTGGAATAAATGTATTCGTCATTTAAGGAAATTGTGTTTAATTATTTAAATTATCAGTAATATCTCGTTGAAAAGTTTATAACTCAAGTAAAATGTCCGGTAAGTTCTTAAACAAATTGTTATAGTTGCGATTCAATGTATAGTAACACAATACTGCAATATGTCCCGAGACTAGACGGATACAAATTTCGGAGAGAAACATGCGATAAACTCATGTGGTTTGTTTGTTGAACTGAACTGAACAGTATGGAAGCCGTTTTATTTGGTACCCGAGCTGGACGGCTGATTACAAGGGTTTATTGGCTTAGGATTTCTTCCGATTTCTTTATTTAGTGGATTCAACTCCATTTTAAAAATGACGAGTAGCATTTCAAAAATTCATATTTTTTGAATTTTTTTGTTAATTTTTAAGTATTTTTTTGTTCTCCTTGAGATGGTAAATACCTCTGTGGAGTGTATCCGCAGTGACGGAATTCGACCGTATTTTTCTAGTTCCAAAACAAATTAAGGCCTATGATCTGCTGACTCATTGTGGACGGACACAGTAGAAGTAGTAGTAGAAGATTTTCCAGTTGCTTTTCGAACACTGATCTTATTTTTCATAATAAATTAAACAAAAATGAATTAAGATAAAAAATTATACCAATATTTTCTTTCAGATTCTCAAAATCATTGCAAAAAACTGAAAACTAATGATAAAATTAAAAAAGCATTCGAAATATTCGAATTAATTGTAACTAATATTGAAATTCTATTTTGTTTTTTTAATGGAAAACAAAAACAAACACTACAAGAATCACATGAAGTCATTACGAGAGCAATTCAGATATTTGCTAAGTTAGGATTCACTGAAATAAGATGTGGCCAGGAAACTATGTTTTCAGTATTTGATAAAATCCTTAAAATTATAAAAGAAAACAATTTAAATAAAAAGCTAGATAAAAGCAAGGTAAAATAATTTTCAAAAAAAAAAACTAAACTATAAATAATTCTAATTAATAATCATAAAACTTTTCAGTTAATATTTATTGAAGAATTCTTTCTTCTATCGTTGGAAAACTTTAAAACGTTTATCGGAAGAAATTATACTACTAAATGTAATGATCTAAATTATTTTAAAAACATTCCTCAAAGAAACAATGAGATTTTACAAAATATTGAAAGATTAAAAGGAATTCATAAGAAATTTTTAACTTCATGGAATAGAAAATATTTATCAAAGGCGAAATCCACAAAGAATTCATCAACAGAATTTCACTCTGAACACAACATTATACCACGTTTCCCTTATAAAAAAACGATCGATTTAAAAGATTTTAATGGTATTATTCAATTCAAAGAAGACACTACACAAATTCAATCCGATAATGTTAATGCTATGAATAAATCTTACAAAAAAACTTTACGCAACAATATGGAATATTTTAAAAGTTTAAAAGCTCGCAGATATCGACGAGAAGTCAATTTAATGGCCTGGATAGAGAAATATGATAACGAATATGAAAAGAGTATGACCGAAATTAATTATATTAAAAGTACTTTGAAAAAATTACAAGATAAATTGAACAAAATTGATGAAAAAGTTGATATTCAATATGAACTTATTAATAAATTTAATCTTTTATAATATACATGAAGTTTTTATTATACATGCGAACCTCCTATAATACGGTATACTGCAAATACGGTTTCCATATAACATGGTCCAAAATTGCGACAGCTCTTCTATAATAAGTTATTTTCATAACGTAGTATCAAATATAAGTTTTCCATTCCATTCCTTCGGTTGAGCTAAACAAGGAATTCCCTATGTATGCATAATGACGACATTCCTCTACTTCTCTTTTATTAATCATTCGCAATACAAAATACGAGGACGATATGATAATTCTGATAAAAATAATTTGACAGTCAGAACTTGTTATAAATGCGCTCAGAATAGAGGGGTTAGTCTATCTCTTAGTTCGTTTACATAATATGCTTGAAGTCTATTCTGAGCGCCGTCATAACAAGTTCTGACGGTCTCAAAATGACGTCATTCTCATAACTTTTTTTAAGACTATTTGGTATTCTGACAGCGTCATAACTAATAACTGTCATAAAAAAATATCATAAGTTCTGACCGAAAATATTTTACATCAAAACGGAATTTTATGTGTTCTCTGAAATAACCATGACAACTCGCTCGTAATTATAACTGTTTAAACTTTAAACTGTCATATTTTGGATATAATTATGACCCGTTCGTTAGAAAACGAAATTTCGCAGCAGTCATAATATGAGTCCGAATATTATTGTCATAAAACTTTATGACAGTAAAACTGTTACAGTGGCAGAATAGAGTGGTTAAATCCCAAAATTGTGCATATAAACCCGGATCGACTTGAATTCGACTTGGGTCTATCCGATCACGAAAATTATTCTGATCGACTTGAAATTTGCATGTAAACGCAAATCGACTTGAAAATTTAAATTGGAGTATGAGGAAACCTAACCTAGAAAATAAAAACTTGTTTAGAAGCGGCTGTCAATTTGAAGCTGACTTAAATATGAGCTAAAAAAAACCCAATTGAATTTCAAGTCGAGCTCAAGTCAATTTTGAAATCGCCATATAAAAGAAGTATCTGCTTCTTTATGCCTTATATTCGATTCAATATACCACGGAATGCATTCCATGTTTTTCTTAACACAATTTCGATATAACACTGAACATCGTATTGCCCCATCAATGAAAGAATATAGAATACGCTTTCCCATATTTCAAAACGGTTTTTTCTGAGCACTACGTCACGCGAGACATGAAATACATACAAAAAAAAAGTTAATTTCATATGAATTGTATGGTAGGTGTTAATCTCGTTTTAGACGTGATGGTTTAAACTTTGTAATGATGATTCGTATCCAACTTCTTGCAAAACTGAGGCGTTGAAATGTCATTTCAAAATTGATGTACGTGAATTGTTTTGTGAGAACTCTATTTAAAAGGGTTATCTTAGGTTTTTATTATTAATATATTTATTTTTATTTTAAAAAAAAACTATTTTTTTATCATACAAAACGTATATCAAATAATAATAACAAATAACAACTGTCATCAATGGCGTCGAGTTTGCCTACACAAAATTTTTATAACGTAACTGCGTTTTTGACATTTCACGCGTCCGTCGCGTCCGTTGTGTTTACCTCCACGGTTATAGAAGGTACTGTGTTCTTAATTTGAAATTTCTAAATCCGTTGAACGTTCTCTTGATGGCAAAACAAAAGAAAATGTTCGTCTAACACCGCTTCCGCTTGGAATCTGTCTTGTTGCATATATTCTAGATTCTAGATCATCTTTATTTTCTTCAAATTGAATTATTTTAAATCTTGCCGTTTTTAATTCAACATCAAGATTTCGACGTTCAGTTTCGAGTTTTTTCAATTTCTCTTCGGCTACTCTTAATTGAATTTCATTTTCTTTATGTTTAATTTCAAATTGTTCTAAAATTAGTTTTTGTTCGTTTTGAAGTTGTTCGAGCTCATCACGTTTTTTCCATTCTTCACTTAAAACTCGAGCTTGTAATCCTCGTACGATTTCTTCATCTTTAAGAAGTTGCTCCAAATTCGTTTTAGTCGTTTCCAATTCGGCAAGACGTTGAGAATCTTGTTTAGCTAATTTTGATAATTCCTTAGCTTCCATTTCAGCTGCTAATCTTGCAAGTTTTTCTTCTTCTAATTGTTGTTTGGCATTTTCTGCATCTTTTAAATAAATTGTTTTTAATTTTTCATCATTTTTTATACGTAAAAGTTCTTCGGAACGTTTCTTTTTTCGACGCGTTATTAAATCTCTTTGATATCCTATTTGACCAGCTGAATATGTAATAGCAAGCTGAATAGCAGCAATCCATTGCATACGTGTTTTATGATCATATGTAGCAAATTCATAATAACGATCTCCTGATGAAACAATGAATTTCAATGATTTATGATTTGATCCTGTTATCGGTTTAACTGTACATATCGCATCAAGATTTATTGTTCCACAGATTTCTTTTTCATATTGTTTTTTATAATATGTAATTTCATATGGTTGAAGAATAAACCAATATTCTCTATGTGTGGGAAGAACATAACCACGTTTCGAAAGATAACCCTTTTTAATGACATCTTCTATATATGTTTCACACATATCATCAATTACTTCATTAAATGATTCATTATATTCGGAAGTATTTATTTCATTTTTAAAATTGATCAATTCTAAAAATTGATCAAAACGAAAATATATATCATTTCGATGTAAATAATTTACTCTTTTATCATTATCGAAATCAAGTCCCAAAGCAGACATAATCTGTTGTATAACAAGAACTGCTTCCAATGAATTTATTAGGACCTTAAAACAAAACGTTTATGAGTTTACTTCAAAATATACATGCGAAATAAGTACTTACTACATCCTCTAAGAAATCACTAAGTAAACAGAATATTCGAAAAAGTTTATACATATTTTTATCTGTTAGATTTTTCTGATTCATATAAGATTTCCGACAAATTAACCAACAAATCTAAAATTCGAAACTTTAATAAATTAAATAAATTCCATAATATTAAAATAAAATATACTTCTTCTATTTGTTTTTCGTACAGCTTGATTTCTTTAATCGTAAGACTATTCGGTATCGAAGGGAAAACTTCAGTTAACAAGTATGTTTGAAAATTTTCAAAATTTAAACTAAACGTTGATCCATAATGATCCAATCCCTTTTCAACTCCATACAAATCTAAGACTGTACCAATGTTAGCCGTTAGAACCTAATTGAAGTAAATCAAATGAAATTTAAGTAAAATATATGGAAAAGTTTTTTTCATTTACCTTTAATTTTGATTTATTCACAAATCCAGATTTTTCTTGTTGTAAAGCGTGAAAAGCATGCCAAATAGCATTTTTTACATTACTTAATAGTCTATGCATGTTTTTATAAGAAAACAAAGTTTCAAGATTTTCTTATAATCAATAACTTTTCTAAATAAAAAGAAATCTATTTAGCCATTTAAAGGCAAAACTACTCTTCAATACGTGTGCATTATAGACCTACGTTCTATTCGAATATGGTAAAAACCACTTTATACTCTCTATAAATATTACACTGATGTATAACACGGTGCTTTTCTTAACTTAACACGGGTTTCTGCAAGTTATCAAAACGGTTTTCTGTGAACCAATCTTTCGTGTTATATGAGGGTGTTCCTCGTGTATTCGAGTTCTATTCTAACAGTAGTATATCTTTAGTTTTTTTATCACTTTTCCAAATCAACAATATATTAGAAGTAAGCTTAAAAAGATAATTTAACTAATTTAAATCTGTCTCAAAGTCTATAAGAAAATATCGAAACTCAATAAGTTATTTTTATTCAAAATATTATAACAATAGTATTATTATTATCAGATAATTGCTAGTATTATGAATATTATATCTAAAGTAACAGACTTTCTTTTAAATAATAAAAAATTTGTCGCGAACAATTTTAAGAGTTTACTTGACCGAGTAAAATTTAAAACTAAAATCAAATACTGAATCAGCAACATTAATAAAAATTATAAATGATAAAGTTATTAGTCATTGAAAGACCTTACTGGGCTGTTTAGAGTTGAATGCATGACGTCATATCATACGTTTGAGTTTGAATTGTTAAAAAATAACTTGCACTTTCTTACACCTACTTGAAAAAGATGGTAACTTTTGAAATATTTTTTTCACAGATTTCAATGTTTACAATGTTATCAGGACCGCTAGTTAAGCTAAACAAATCTAAATTGATAACAAAACATATAGTAACTGAAAATCGGCCTATAGCCGATGCCTTATGATAGAAATGGGACAGAAAAACTGTCAAAACTAACAATGTTTCAGGGTTTTTTCTTTATAACTTTATTTCCTCCTTTCAAAATTTCCTCTAATTTATAGGTAACCTAGACCCTAATAGTATAAATCTAATCTGCAAATTTTATTCAAATCGGTATAAAGCTTTTTAAGTATATCAAAAAAACTTTGTGAACAGGCTTATTTTCTCCTAGGATTATTTTTTTCTCCACTATCCTTGGATCGATTTTACTGAAATTTAATATGTTAGCGTTTCTTTATGTATTTAAACAACATAATTAAATTAAACAAAATTGCTTAACAATTTTTGCAAATTAAATTCGAAAAACCACATAAAAAAACGACAAAACTTTCTGGTCGCCCTGGTTTTTGCTTAATAACTTCGCGCTCCCCTCGGTTAATTTTGCTGAAATGTAATGCCAAATCCAGCTAAGGAATAATCAACTCTCATTCTAAATTTCAACAAAATTGGATAACACGTTTTGAGTTATCTTGTATACGGACGGACGGACATGCATAAATCAATATAACTTAATTGCACTTGTGGGAAAATAAAGAAAATAAATTTCATCTAAATATTCATTCTTTCATTTAAAATATTTTAAACTGAAAATAAGCGTATATAAAGATATTATTCCTTCCATTTAAGGTTATTTCTATTTTTCATAAACATTTTTAAAAGCATTTTTTTAAAAAAAATTTTTGTAGTTACTGCATGCCCACAATTTGTATGTGCAGTATTTATTGACTTAAATGTGTTGAGCTGCCATTCTTTCTATTGAAAGTTTTCACTATTCATACCACAAACATATTTTTAAAAGGAGTTATTTTATTGCATCAAATTGTTTGGAAAATTGTGTTTTTATAAAGAAAAAATAAAAAAAAAACAAAATCATCAAGGTAAATAGTAAATACCACAAATAAAACTTCAGGAAATATTAGAAAGAATATTTTTTTCTTTACTTAAAACCCGGTTACGTGTGTTTTGATATTTGTCAACATATTGCCTTGTCAAAAGAAATAAACATTTTTATTTTTTTTTTCTTCGTAAAAACAAAAGAAATCGTTTTAACAAAACATTAATTATTTTAGTTAATTATAATTTGACAAATTTTGGTAATATTTTTGGTTAAATTTCTTTTTACTTGAAACGATTTGACATAGCTATATACAAAAGTGGGGTCTTTCAGAACAATTTCTTAAGTTTCTTAAATAGGAAAATAAGCTAGCCAATTTTTAAGTAATAAAACAAAAGTATATAATTTCAATATAATAATAATAATAACGGTTTAAATGAAATATTCTTGTAGGATAAGAAAATTTTATAACTAAATACAAGAAAAAGAAAAAAAAAATCAATGATGGCTGATCAACAATTTTTCTTAAAATGGAACGATTTTCAAACGAATATGGTCACGTCCTTTCGACATCTCCGAGACGAAAAAAGTTTTACAGATGTAAGTTTATATAATAAACATAAGATAAAAATATATAAAAATTATTTTTTTTCGTTTTTTTTTTGCAGGTAACATTAGCCTGTGAAGGACAAACATGCAAAGCTCATAAAATGGTATTGTCTGCATGCAGTCCGTATTTTAAATCATTGTTAGAAGTATGTGAATCTTAATAATAATTTATATATATATGTATATTTTGTAACCGAATTTATATTTACACAGGAAAATCCATCTAAACATCCAATAATTATACTAAAAGACGTTTCATATATACACCTTCAGGCGATATTAGAATTTATGTATGCTGGGGAGGTTAACGTTTCACAAGAGCAGCTTCCAGCATTTTTGAAAACTGCTGATCGACTGAAAGTTAAAGGCTTAGCGGAAACTCCAACTTCAATTAAACGGGAAGGTTGATGACAAATCGACATTTTTCATTATATTCTCGTTCAATACTTCTTAAGCAAAATTTAAGCGTTTTTCATTTAATTATCACATAAAAAAAGAAAAGGATTTTATTGCGAAAACAAAGAGAAAATATTTTGTTTCTTTTTTTTTTATTTAATTAATTTCAACCAATAAAACAATATAATTTTATTTTATAAATTTCTTACTTTGAAATTATAGTCAATTTTAGAGATCAACAAAAACAGTTAATATCATAAAATATAAAGACGGTAGTTTTCTGTCGAGAGTGGGTGTTCATTTAAATTATGTTTAAATACAATCTCAAACAATAATATTAGCATTCATTTTTCATAGATTACTAAATAATTGCATATATCAACAAATGATAATTTCCGCATCAGGATTTTGTTTAATAATATTTCCATAATGTGGTAAAAATAGTTATTTTCTAATTTATCTGATTGCTTTTTTTTTTTTATTTTTATTGAATTAGAAAGATCTATTTCAGTTGATCAACTTTATTATTTGAAATAATTTTTTATAAAAAATGTTTTCAAATAAGATGAGTTTTCCAATTATAAAGGCTACCATTCTCCCTAAGTGGAATCGTGTAATTCGATTGAGACTATGTATATTGAAAAGTATTAGCAATTTGTTATGCTTTTTACGCGATTTCACTATGGAATATTTAATTAACGTAGTTTTAAGTATATAATTGAAAACGAATCTGCAATAGAGAGGCCTGCCTCAATTATCTTCATTTAAATGCTGATTTTATTAAAATATGAACGAAGGACAAAGAAAACAAAACAAATGTTACCAAAATTTTGTGTTTTTAAACAAGAAAAAAAAAATTACAAGAAGCAAAATATTTAAGAATTAAAAATATATTGTCTAGTTTATAAATGAAGTAAAATTTATTTGTTAATTAATATGTTCTAAAAACCTATTTAGTTGTAAATTTAAATATATTATTTTTTTTGGGCAATTGTAATTAAATTTAGTTCATTTCTGTCACTGCTTTCTTTTTCAAGTCCATAAAGGCAACAAAATTTGTTTAGATTTTTTTTTTGTTGCAATAAAAGAAAATTAATTAAAGAAAAATAAAAATTGATATGTAAATGAAAGTTGTTTGATTCCACTTTAATAATATTGAGTCTTGTAAATGTATTTTTTTTTTTTTTTTAGAAAGGTGAATAAAGGCCATGCAGCTTCAAATCTCAAATTGAATATCATTTAGTTACAAACGCGACAATATCGCTTCCAAAACAAAATTTATTGTTTTTTTGATTTTTTTACAGTTTTTATTTTTGTCAAAAAATGACAAAGAAATTTATATATTTGAAAGTGTGGAAAAGTAACACAGGCAGTACCAACTTTAACGGAAAAAAATTAAATTTGACAGTTTCAATATTTTTGCCATAAATTGGATAATTCTGTGAAAAATGGCCGGAGCTGATATATCGAAAAAGGAGCAAGAATTATTGCTAAAAAAACATCATCGTGCTATGGAATTACGAGCTGAATATAATAAACAAATATCCAATCCATTTCGTCATGCCACCGGTGAAGGCGGAACTCTTGTAAGTGCCAATTAAAATTTACACAAATCTTGTGTTATGTCATAGGAGGTAATTGCAATTTATTTTTATTTTTCTGTCAGTTTGATGCTGGCTTACAAAGGTTTCAATCAATGCGTGTTTCTAATTTTGAACATTTTAAACCGACTGGAAGATCATTTCGTGTAGGAGCATTTACAGTTGTTATTCCGATTGTATTATATGCTTGGTGGCTTAAATCTGAACGAGATGGCAGAGAACACAAATATAGAACTGGCCAAGTTTCCTATAAGGATCGTCAATTTAAATTTATTTAAATATTAAATCAAAAATTATAGAAATCTTTTTAAAAAAAGGCAAATAAAAAATAGCTTCAAATCACGTTCAATACGATTTATTGTAATTATTTATCTTCAAGCTGTTTGTCTCGGGCTATAACAAAGTCCTCGAATTTTACCATGTACGTTGTTCCTTTATGCCAATGAGCAGAGACTTTACAGGGCTAAAATATGGCAAATATTAGAAACAAATTAAAAGAGTTAACAATAAATTTACAAAGCCGCAATGTGTTAATACTCCTTCAATTATACCACCGATGAAACTAGCACAATTCAGGGACCCCTTATCTTTGGGCACACTTATATAGGTGTTGACCAACGACTCTTTCTCAATGATATAGTATGTTCTTTCGTCATCATTAGCATGTTCTAATTTTTCTGCTTCTTTCCCGAACATATTCTTTAATAAAAAAATCATATTTCGATCGGTGACAAATTACTTAACAATTTGGGAAAATACCAAACCTTCCATAATGTTGTTTTAACGAAGAGCAACATATTTGTTAATTTGGTTTCTCTTTTTGAATTTCTTTCCCTTACAAAGTATATGTCTATAACTCGAATGCCCACATCATATCCCAATTCATGTAATCTAAAAGTTTTTCAATTGTAATATAAACACTGAATTAAATTTAATTTCACCTTGCTTGTAATTCTGGAACCGTGTAGACACGGCCTTGATTATATTGTACGATCTCAGAAAATAAAAGGGCGAAGCAACTCTGTGAAACCTCTCCTTTGCCACGACTAAGTGGCTTATCAAAAATATTAGTTTTTAATCTTAAAGATGACATTTCTTCTGCAATAAGAAAACTATAGGAATTTTGTTATTTTTTCTTTTGATACATTAATAAAGTTAAGTTGTCAACTGTCATCTTGCATCTTCAGAAAAGTTTTAAATCTATAAAGTTGGTACTCCCTATATTAATAAAAGAATTTAAATTTGAACTCAAAATTATTCATATTACAATTTAATTTGTATATTTAAAAACAATTTCTCTAATCCAGTTTCCAAATAAATTTTTACGTCTAACATATCTATTTTATTTATTTACAACTCCCAAAGCCCTGGATTTAACCCTTATAGGCAAGTAACACATTTTAAAGTTTACTTAAGTCTAACACAGGGTCTACATTGGCCAATATTTCTGGTATACCAATTGGCTTACCAGAAATAAAATACTATCAGTTTTTTTTACGTGGGCCAATACCAATACCAATACCAATTCAGTATTTAACATGCCGTTGAACCGAGAACAAAAAATAAAAATAGCCAAAATATTGGCTTTAATGTATCGAATTCAATTCTGTGGCAATATCTTCCCATGCCCTTCTTTTAAAATCAATTTTTCTATATTTTTCTTCTTTTTCTCGAAACATATTTATCAATTTGATAATTTCACTCCGCAAAAATTTAGTTTCCGCCATTTTATTAAATGCAAATGTCAAAAATTGGTATACCAACGTTGGCTACGAAAATGGTATACCAGAATTGGCATACCAGAAAAATTGGTATACCAGCAGGGTCTACACTAGCTTTTTAGCAACCAATTTTGCTGGTATACCAGAAATATTGGCAAATGTAGACCCTGTGTAACTAACAAGTAGAAAATCAATTTGGCATGCCCTTAAAATCCCCAAAATGTCGCAAACTCCTAATAATACAGAAAGAAATGAAATAAAAGGAACACGCATAAGTTTTATGTGGACAGGCAGGCAAAACAATAGTACAACGGCATGAAGCAGATATTGATAGGAAGGGGCAAAATGGGAAGATGGAAAATCAGCCGCCTACAAAAAGGTGAAAAGTGTCTGATAGTTTGAACTTACGAATTTAAAACAATCCAATTTAAAGTCCTGAACAATTCGTGCTGAAGTCACAATAACAGGAAGTTGATTCCAAATCCGTATAGATTATACAAAAAATTCAAGTTCACCAAAACGAGTATGAAATAACGGCCAAACCAGATGGCCCTAGTGGATTGACAAAACTTGAAATGTGAGTGCAGATAAGATGGGGTTTGAAAACGGATGAATAATAGAAAAGCCGTGCGAAAATAAAACCCTCCTGAAAGACTGCATCCGATAAATTCCAAACATGCTTGATACATGCGGCGTTAAAGCAGAAACAAAATTTCTTAAAGGATGCTATCCCACAACAACAAAAAATTCGCAGTCATAAAGAAAGTGTGGCTAGATTAAGGCATGAGCAAGTTTAAGTTTCAACTGGGAAGACAAAGCATAATTGACCGAATAAAGCTTTTGAATACCAAAAAAAACTATCTTAGAGATTGTGGCAAAGTGGCTGTGTCAATAAAGAGTCTCATTCAGAGTGATTCTTTAGGGAGAACATTGATCGCACTAACATTTGACATGAAACACAGTAGATCACAGGTCGTCTGCAGAAACATTGCAAAAGTAAAAAGTCGGAGTGCCACTCGAACTAAGAACAAAGAAATCATTAAATCGATCTGCCGAAATATCTAAGAAGTTGTCTGTGCTTACATTATTGGTAAGTCCAGCGTTTCTAATTTTACGCTATAGGGCAGCAGAAGTTTGGTCAGCTGGAAAAATTTTAAGGCGAAATCCCTTTTTGCATATGTATATTATGTATATCTTGAAGGCTTTCCACCTAGAATCCTTCTCACACTGATTATTGATATCATGGTATGATCTAAATACCAAGTCACAGAATCGCTTTAGATACTATTGGTTGGAGATAAGTTTTATCTTATCTATATAAATGTAAGTCAATAAAACAAGATTGCATAAGATAGGAAATACAATTCTGTAAAAAATGAATTTACCTATTATATTAACTTGTAGTTTTGAAAACTCGACGGCAGGAGAGTAATAAAAAGGATATAATATCCTATAGTACAAGTATTAACCAATTTTCGTTACGATTTCATAATCAGAACAACAGCAAAAATACGAGCTGCATTTTTTGTATTACATATTATGCGAATTCCTAGCTTTTTAAGGACATGCTCTACGCTTTCTAATAATCCTTTCCTTGGTCTTCTGGGTTTCCTGGAACCATTCAACTATCCATGCATTATTATTCTGGGCATGCCGTGTTTGAGCATAGATTCCATTCTTTAAGATTTATACTATATATAGCATAGATTTTATATGATTTTCAAGCAATTGATTTATTTCCTTCTCTTGAATATTCGTAGGCCATTCTCGTCTATTATTCACTCTCACAATTGTTTTATAGTTAATTTTCCGGATCTCAATATTAATTTGGATCTAAAAACTTATGAATTTCTCAAAATAAGCTTTGTTTACCGCTTTAATTATTTCCACTCACTTATTGGGTATCCGGTATTGAGTTGCAAGGACAAGCTTTAAAATATTTTATTTACGCAAAAAGAAAAACCAAAAATTAAATTTACACATATATTTATATTCTATTAATTTTTTATATGTTTAATTTGTGTTTTTTTTTCTTAAATAATTTTGGAAATTCATGATTTCAATTTATTTAAATTTTATTTATATATAATTTTAATTTATTTATTTTTGTTTTAAATATTAAAATATAAATAAATTAATAATATTTAATATAATATTGTAATTTTTTTGTTTTTTACGTTAAAAAATAAGTTCTAATTAAAAAAAAAAAAAAAGCTTTCTTTCGAATTTCGTCTCTATTTGCCATTTTGTTTTTTTTTTTTTTTTTTTTGTTTCCAATAAATATTAATATTCTTCGAATGAGTATTCCTTTTCTTTTCAATAATTATTTATTAACTTTCCTTAGAAATTTATATTCTTTGTGCTTAAAATTTTTATTAACTAAATTCATTCGTTTTGATAAAATTTATTTAGTATAGCTACTCATTTTTTTCTTTTTTTTTCTTTTTTTATACATAAAGACATTTCAATTAATTTTACTTTTAGATATTTAAAATTATTCATTTCATTTTTAACAAAAAGTTCTATATTTTTTTGTTTTTTTTTTTTTTAACAAGTGACATTTTTTTAATATAAATATTTTAACTCTTCTAAAAAAAAAAATGTATTATATGAAAAAGAATTTCAAAAAATAAACGTGTTTTGGCGTTAATTTAAATTATTTAAAAATATTATTTTTCTTTTTTCATATTCCTCTTCAAATCATTGAAATATGAACCGAAAATTTTGATATTTTTAAATAAATAATAGAAATAAATAATTATATATATTAATAATTTTTTCTTTATATAACATAAAAAAAAAAACGTATGACCTTTCATGAGCCCTATGAAAAGTCACACGAGTTTTTTTTTTGTTTTTCTTATATTATATTTTTTTTAGGAGCGCCATAGATTTATTTATATGCGTTTTTCATAAATTTGCATATTTTCACATTAAATATCATACATTTTTTTTTTGTTATGCAGTTTACTACGATTTAATATGAAAATATGGAAAAATGTAAGCGTATAAATTTATCTAGGCGCTATATTTGCTTCTTTATCATCGTCATCGTTTTTTTTTACATTGAACGAAAAAATATGCTTTTAAGATAATTTTAAAATAAAACAATTTTTTTCTTTTTGATAAAATTATTAAACATTGATATTTTACACATTTAATATGTGTATATTTGTTTTTTTTTTTCTTTCACAAAAAAATGTATTTAGTAGTTTTTTTCCTTTTCTTCTCACCAAATCCAGTCAATGCTGGGCCAATGTTTTATTTAATAAGACTTTCTTCTTTTGTTTGCGGTCCATTTCATTTCGCCCTGCTTCCGCACATTCTGTTAACATAGTTTCGTTTCGTTTCGGTTTCTTTATTTTCTTTAAGAAATTCTTTCATTTTTAATATAAATTTATATTTTTCCATTTTCTCATTTTAATTTATTAAGAAAAGAGCGAAATATTCCAACACAATATAATAATACTGCTTTTTTAACGTTTTCGGTAAAAATTACTCATTTCTTTCGTGTTCAATTCGATCCCCAGTGGCGGTACATTTCTTTTTCAATTTTACCTACACATTTTCATCTTTTGTGAAATGAAGAATATTGAAACGAAACGGAACATTTTGTCGATGTATCCCGAAGCTACACATTCAATATGAAAACTTTTTTTTTAATAAATTTTTCAAAGCTAAAAGTCAATAAATATATCTAAATATATCAAAATATCAATTAAATTTTTTAAAGTATTTTTTTTTTTTATAATTTACACCATTTCTCCATTTGAAATTAGCTTTCGTATAGAAATTACATGTGAGATTTATTTCTAAAATAATTTCATTAAATATTTTTTTTTTTTTTATATATATATTATTATTATTTTCTTTCATTTTTGTTTTACTAAATATTAGGTTTTGGAATTTTAATTGGAAAAGAAAACGAATTAAACATACATTATTATTTACAAAAATTATTAATAAGATTTTTTGAAGACTTAATAAAGAAAAAAAAAAAAAAAAAACTAAATTACATTTGAACTTATTCCAAAAGTGGTTTAATATAAAAAAAAAATGTAGAAAAATATATTGCGACATTTTACAAAAGTACAAAATTCAATTGTATTAAATTAAATTTTAACATTTTTCCAATTTTATAAAATAAAAAGAGAACAAAAAAGGCAAAATAGGCACTAAATAATTACAATAATAAATTAGAAAAATGCGAAATTTTCTTTATAAATCCTTTGTATTTTAGGGTAACCAATAAAATCCCTTTTCTTTACTCCATTTTTAATATATTTATGCTTTGTATCTTTAGAAAAGAAACAAAAATTCACATTTATTCAAAAATCGTGTATCTTATAAAGCAATATACAGGGTGACCCAAATATCATCCAGGACTAAATACAGTCGGCAACAACGAGCAATAATCGTTACGAAATCTAATAAATCAATTGTTTCAACACAAAAATAGTAGCTTTCAATTCTTGAAGAACGTGTAAGTCCTTGACTACTTAATATTGAAGTGTTTCAAGTACTTACACGTTCTTGACAAGCGTGAATGGAATGAGCGCTTATGTTTATTTGAAAATAAAAAGGGGCTTTCATTTCTGACAGGCCCAAACTTTGTATTTAGCTGAAGAAAGTTTACGCTAATGCACTTTTTGAAACCACAAAACAGTTCAAAGACAACATTTGCACAATAATAGTAAACACGAAATCAGAAAGCATTAATTTTAAAATTTACAAAAAAAAAATTAATTATAAATTCTAATATTTTAAATAATATTTTAAGATAAAAAAAAGAACAATATTTTTAGCAATTTAGCGTATACAATCGAATATAATTTAATTAAACTCTTTTTTAATTGGTACAAAAGTTTTAACCGCGCAAACATAATTAATTGTGATTTTACTTGGATCAGTCTGTATTTAAATATATAAATAATATACAAAATGTACATTTTATTACCTGAAATCCATTTTTTTGTAGTTGAGAAAAATCAATATTTGATAAACTATCAAAAAACGATTTTATCAAAATCTTTAAACTTCTCATTACCCTCAAAATGTCAAACCTGTGGCTTATGTTTACCGCCACAAATCCCGCAGGACACACCAATCAAATGGCAAGCCCTCAACGGTGGATAACACCATAAACACGGTACTACAAAGGAAAGTAATGCTAAACCTATCCATCTGTGAAAAAATCATTTTTATTTAAATCATTCAAAATATATATATTTATATAAATATAAATACCTTTTTGTACATCCGGTATCACTGACGCATTCACAGGGATGAGATGGTGTTTCACCTTCAGCATCACTCATGCAATGATACAACATACATCGTGCACATCCCATTCCAGAAATGCATTCAAGCCCAGACTTAAAATAATCGGGAGCAAATTCGCATGCTCCCTTTCGATTCCATTCTTCTGTATAAAATTCATGACAATATCTGCAACGAATCCGATTCTTAATTAGGATCGAATCCTTAAGAACTGATGATGGAACATCAAGTGCTGTACGCTTTTTTAAACTACATGTTGAATCACGCCGTGCATTTATAACGGCGCTTACGGGTTCATCAACGATTGGATAATTATAATCATGAACCTAAAAAAACAGAAAAAAATTATTTAAATTGATTATTCGAGCTTTTCATTGAATTCAAATTAATACTGCTGTTAATTGTACGTATGAATAATTATCGCCAGGTGCAATTGTTGTTTGTTCTGTGTTTGAATTTGTAGGAGGTTGCGGAGGCGGTTTATCGCACGATATGTAATGAATATTGGACTTATCTCCACTTTCTAAGGGGTGAGGTGAAGGGAAATAGAAAAAATTATTTATAATATAGTTTTTTGCCAAATTCCTTATAACTTATTTTTTTTTTTTTTAACTTACTGTGACTTCCACTACCTTCTGGACTTGATTGGGTTTCCGAGGGTTCTATTGGTAAATCAAGAGTCTAAAAAAAAATCCATTTATAATTAAAAAATTTTAACAAAATTTAAAAAAAAAAAAAAAAAACTTTTTATCATACCATAAAAACATCATCTTCGCCAACTGTATCATATTTATTGGATGTTGTTGAAGACCATGAATTATTTCGTGTCAAACCTAGAAAGATAGGAAATATGAACATTTATTAACATACTATTATTTTCCCCCATTAGATAATTGATGGCTTAGACTTTCTGCACTTTTCTATACATATATATATAAACTATATATAGACTCTTTGTAAGGAATGTACAATAATTAGATCAAAACTTAGATCTAATTCATTCGTTCAATCACTTCTTGCTAAACTTACCAATATAAGGAGTTCCAATTTATGAGGCAAAACAGAAGAGCACATGATGTTAGATTTGAAAAATCAAATTTAGAGAATTAGATATAAAAAAAAAGAAAAAGTAAATAATCAATTTGAAAACAAAAAAAAACAAATATACAATGATTTAAACCATATTATAAACATAGTAGATTAAGGGATTATAGCCGGTCAAACGCCTAAAAAATAAGTCAATATTCGATCAATAGTGTTTTTATACGGAAAAAATTTAAATTCTGAAAAGTTATCACCATTTTTTTGACGCTCCTTTTTGTTAAGATATATCTAAACGGCGAGAATGTAAATAAAATAGGGCTTGTCACGCGACTTGATTATTTTTGCGATTTTTTGATTTTTGCTCCTGTGGCAACATTTCGCAAATATGATTTTTCATTTTTAACTTCTATACGAACTATATAGTTACTGGAATCGAGATCGAAAAAAAATCTCCACGTTTCATAAGATTCTAAATCGTTTGCAATCATTTTTATCCAATGTCCGTCTGTCGTCTGTCTGTCGGTCCGTCTGTCGTGTACAAGATTGCGGCCGCATGAAAATTGGTAAGAGCGATTTCCTCCTCATGAGAACCATTCTATCAGAAGCTGGGTTTGATCGGACTAAAACTTCGGGTAGCCGCCGAACAAAAGTTCGGTTTTTTGTGTTTTTACATGGTATTGTAACGTTATTTATGAACCAATTTCAATGAAATTTGGCATTAGATACTTGCTCAATTAAAGAACAGTTATGTCCAAAAATCAATTGAATCCGATTACAACTTCGGGTAGTTGCCGAACAAAATTCAGATTTTTTGTATAAAATTTGGAGCATAACTTTGGGTGTTCGGACAAATTTTCGAAATTTTTGTACAAAATAAATCATAAATTGTTGTACGAAATAATTATATAGAATTGTATAGAATCGTATAGAAATACCCATAGTGGTTTGTGCACTATAGCTTGTTTCATTTTAGTATTTTCAAAGAAAGCATTTTCAATTAAAAATTCTACTAATTCCCTTTTTCCTGACATTTTATACAATTTAATAGTTTTTGGTATTCACTTTTAAAATAAGCACCCGTTAAAAAAAAATTCAAAATTGCATTTGTCAAAAATGAAAAATTCATCTTCCCAAGTTGTGCCGGGAGGAGCAAGCACTTTTCACTTAACTTTTATTTGCTTACTTTAAAAATTCTTAATAGTTAAAGACTGAATTTTGTATTTATGTACAACTTATTGAATTCTGTTTAGTTCTAAGCTAGGCAAATTATAGGGCAGCATAACATTATTTATCTTAAAGCTTAGTATTAATAAAAATATTATATTTTTAAAATTTCTATGTACTCGTTAAGTTTCAATAAAAATAATAATAATAATAATAATCTTCCCAAGTTTGCGAAGATAATCAGATACAGAGCATGCTTATTTTTGACATAAGCTTCGGAAATCTGCGAAATCTTTTAAGCATTTTGATTGATTCAACGAATTGTCAAAAATAATCAAATTATTTCGCAAGTTTGCGAACTAACGCGTGACAAGCCCTATTATATCCGAAATTAAGAAAAAAAAAACTCCTCAAGCTTTTCTTCTCATTTATAGTATATCTAATACCCTAAGAATGAATATGTGGAATCTTATTAGACATGTGCAATATTTCAAGTCAAGTCGGTATTTGCCCAAGACATCTCGAACCAAATCTCTTATGAATTTTGTATGTTTGGTTTGAATACTCTTCATTCAAGATGCTCGTAAATCCTTGACTTTTTATTATCGCCTGTATATTTAACAAGTTTAACTTTTGTTGTTTTATAACTTATGTGATAATAACACTTTTTGTTATATTCAACGATTTTTTCATTCATTAGAGGCATTTCTTTACTGTAATAATTCTTGGTGTAGCGTTGCATCGTTGTATATTTCGGTATTTTTCTGTACAAAAAAACTGAATCATGCAACGACACATTACGAATTACTACGGTAGGAGAATACCCATATTGTGTTATGTATGATAATATGTGCCGGATTACACGCGGTAGAAATCTACCGTCAAGTTTTGGGTAGAAAACTACCAATCTGTTTATACCACAGTCTTTTATACAAGCTACACAAGAAGTGTATTAGTGTGTGTGAGCACAGCATCACTCGAACTTAAACCGTCAAACTGTTAGGATCTACTATTTTACTATTTCCTATGTACTTTTAGATTATGATTACCTGTTGACGGTCAGTAAGCGAATGGCGCGCTTGAATTTTTTTCGAAACCGACACAAACAGTGACTCTTGCTTGAGTGCGTAAAAAACTCCGTTGCGCCAACATTTCGAGAGGTAGATCTTCTGCCTCACCCCCAACCCACCGATAACTATATCTGCGGTAGAATTCTACCCAAAAAACACCACGTGTAATCCGGCATATAATATTTTTAAAAAAATCCCACTTTTTCGTTGTTTTTTTGTTCGAAAAATTGATCCCATTTTGGATCCATTTGATTCCATTTCTTGATATTTCATCAGGCTAACACATAGACGACGGTGACGTTTTAACTGCAAGTGTGTAAAAATTAGGGAAGTAACTATTAAGCACGTAGATTGAAAGAAACAAATAAGTTTCTAATATTTAATAATTGTTTCTCTTTTTCACACACTTGTAGTTACAATTTTGAAAATTGTGACCGGATATAACACCTTAATACAACTTTTACAAAAACAAAATACATAATTCGTTATTTTTACAAAATAATAAAAAAAAAAAAAAACTTGAATCATGTTGGATTTTGATGCTTAAGCGATATCAGCAATAAGTTCTGAATTTATAAAAATTAAACATTTTCTTTTTTCCAAAATAATAAAGCAAGTAAACTAAATTTATTAAATTACAGTGATTTTAACAAAAAAATATCACGAATGTAATAATCTTCACATGCAAAATATGACTAAACAAAAAAAAAAAAAGGAAATAAATAATTATAAATTAAAACAATTACATTATTTCTGAAAATTATAAAAATATTATTAAGAATTAGGTAACTAGCTAGTTACCGTCTATTAAATCATTATAAGCCCGAACTATGCCTTTATCGAAAGCTCGAGCATCAGCTGCCGTTTGAAATGTTAGTCCATTACGTTGTTTACCAGCACGCCAATGATGAAATGTTGGCATCACTTTGAAATATTTGAGATCACGATTAATTACACAACTTAAAATTACCTGCAATAAGTGGAAGAAGAAAAGTTATTTATTTTTTTTTTTTTTGAAAAAAAAAACATTTTTTTTTTTGTCTTACATTTTGATCAGAGATTCGTTGGCCATAAATGATGTACTCGTGCCCACCAACACCTGAAGGCAATCTAGCTCTTTTCCGTATAGACACATTAGCTAGACCGCCTCCAGCTAATGGTAACCAACCTTCAGTACTTTCGTCTCTCGTCATAACCTGCGCACGAACTCTAACTAGAAAGTCGCTGAAATAATTAATTTTACTATTAATTAAAACTCTAATGAAATTTATCACTGTTGTGTTTATTATCTAATGAGTGTTCACAATTTCCCCAGTTGATCATATTTTTACTAAGTTAAATATGTTAATATTTTATTATCTAATGAAACTTTTTATACAAAAGCAATTTCGTTATAGAAAGGTTTCACTAATGATTAATAGCATTCTATCAGCTAGATGTTTTTGGGCCTATTGTATTGGAAGGCGTATTGGAAAACCTCTAAGCTTAGTCCTAACTTTTATCAGTGATATATATTTTTTGATATAAATGGAAATCAAAACAAAGGTACATGAAAGCCGGACAACTAAAGTCTGTGCAAACATCGTTATGATCAAATTCAATCTAAAGGTGCGTTTCCATCAAATGCGCAGCACGCGGCTGCGGCGCGTTCTGTTCGCGCCGCTCGTTTTCAGCAAAAAAGCAGTGCACATTTTCTGGACGCGCAAAATTTGTGCGTGTACATTTTGAACGTGAAAATGTTCGCCTTGCCGTCCCCATCGAAAAAAGGTTGCGCGTGGAAGCAGAACGACATTCGCGAATTGTACGCAGCTGCGCGTTTGGTGGAAACCAGAAATTTTTGCTTCGAAGTTTGCTCGTGTTTTTTTTTGCGTTTTTGTGCAAAAATGTTTTCCGTGTTTACAAATCTCTTTTTTCTTCGAAATAATGAATTTTTTTGTACATCGTCTATTTTTCGGATTAGAATTTAAAATGTTCATTAATTAATTTAATTAAAATTTAGAAAAATTTTCATTCTCATTTTTTTCTAAAATTGTAAATTTCAAATATTCAAAATGTATGATTCGAATTTCTATGAATTTATATACTAAATTATGAATTATTGGAATTTTCGCAAATTTGAAAATATGTATTAAAAAAGATCCTATTTTCAAGTTATTTTGAAATTTTTCTTAATAACTTTAGAATTATAAAACAATTATTTTTTTTAATTCTGTCAAATCTTTCTATTTTTGGAACCTAAAAATTTTTAAGTTTTAATCAGAAAAGTATTGAAATAAATTTTATTGCGGGTTTTTGCTAGTATTTGGGAAATATTTTCTAGATGTTTACACATTTTTATTCATATGTAATTTGGTTGCAATTTATTGCATTGCAATAAAATAGTACGTGCAAAAAAATTTTCCAGATAAAATCTTTTACAATTGCTTGATATAATGGCTGCATCCAATACTACTAAGTACTTAGTCAAAATTACTAATCTAAGCAGTTAGAATTTTTTGAACTCCTGGATGTGTTTTTTTTGCTTGAATTAAGCGAAAAATAATTGTATTGTCTGTGCTGTTCGAGTTAGAAAAAAATGTTTATGCTGGAATTTTACTAAGTGCTTAAAGTTGGAATTACATCCAGTCCTCTTGCTAGATTTAAGCGCTGTAAAGCGCTTAGAACTGCTGGATGCGCCCAATGAATATGAATTAAGTCTGCGAAAGAAGCATCAAAACTTCTAATATTTCAAGGTTTTTCCTCCATAGCTTTGTTCGTCTTTTTCAAATCCGCTCTAATTCACAGGTAGGCTGGGGCGTAATATCATGTCTTTTGCAAATTTTATTGAAATCGGTATATTACAATATATCAGAAAAACTTCATAAACAGGCCTATTTCTCCCTACGACTATTTCTTTCTTCACTATCCTTAAACCGCTTTCACTGAAATTTAACATGGTATTGTCTATTTATGTAGTCAACCCAGGTAAATAATTTAAACAAAATTGTTCCGCAAATTTTCAAATTAAATCCAAAAAACCATAAAAAAAGATAAAACTTTCTGGTTACCCTGGATTTTTGTTTATAACTTTTCTCCCCTGGGCCAATTTCGCTCAAGTGTTATAAAACCAAGTTAAGGAAAAACGAAATCACATTGTAAATTTCATCAAAATCGAATAACGCGTTTTTGAGTTATCTGAAAGCAACAAGGTTTTGAGCTGTCGGGTGAAATGCGGCGATATCGCCTTAAGCAGCCCTTAAACGAGGAGACATGCCACACCGTCTGCGAACTGCAGTCAATTTTGGCTAAGTTTTGTCGTCTAATGGGTTGTATTTACACCTTCCAAGCACAGGTTGGCTAAAAATCAAAACATTAATAGCCGTAGCGAACAATAAGTTTGACAACTTGTTTGAAGACATGTTTCAGTGTTTAAAGGCTGCTTAACGAACTGCCGGAAAGCGATAAGTTAATATCGCATGTTGCCTTACAGAATGCCATTTCAGATC
Source organism: Xylophagus ater (assembly GCA_963422695.1). Classification (NCBI taxonomy): domain Eukaryota; kingdom Metazoa; phylum Arthropoda; class Insecta; order Diptera; family Xylophagidae; genus Xylophagus; species Xylophagus ater. The sequence goes on from OY730478.1 coordinate 42,340,155, forward strand.
ATCAATTTGTATATAATCTCTTTGCTTGTGACAAGCCAAATATAAGCAAAAAGCATAGAATAAAGGGAGTTCTCAACGTGAATTCTGATTAATACACGCCTCATTAATAGTATTTGTTTTAAAAACACTCTGTGTTATATAAAAATGCATGTATTTACAGTCGTTTTTACATTGCAGCTTTGCAATGGTGCCAACAATTTATAATCAAAAAAACTACGTACGATTTAAGCAACAGTAAACACATATTCGGTAGGAGCTTTTTTTCTCGATAAAGAATACTTTTCAATAGGATTGAAGTTATGAATGAAAATTACCAATGTAAAATACACTGCTAAAAGATACACTAGAAGAATTATTTGTTATTTTATTTCTTTTTTTAAATGCGTTCTTATCTGATCCTTAAATTGACCTTATAACAATTTCCATTGTAAACTTAAATTATAAAAAAGGATTCAGGCTTATTGATAAAATAATTTTCCATATCTTTTAATATCTATTTTGGATAAAATTCTGTAGTAATATAACATATGAAGAATTTATAAGACTAAAGCATAGAACTAATTTCAGTTGAATTGCGACATTGTCGGCATTTTATACTTTCTGGTCCATTTTTACAATATCCTCTTTCCACTCCTCATTAAATTAAATTGCCTTTAGGAAATATATCGAAGCAATAAGTGTTGTAAATTTTATTACAATCGATTAAGAATTTTCCAAGAAAAAAATAAGTCTCGCATTTCATAAATAACCCTGAATCACCTGACCCTCTTTTCAGAAAGATACCTAAAACAATAGGGAGCTACATATATTCCCCATAATAGTCGACCAGATCTCCAAATTTCTACTGCACCGGATGAGTTCGAGAATTATCGTGTAATTTTCGACATAGACCAAGGCTGTCCAATTCGCGACCCAACACCAAGTATCAATGCGGCCCCAAAATATTTAAAGTTACTGAAGCATGTCTATTTTTCTAAGGAATGATTTGTGTGTTGTATGCGCTGCCAAGTGACAAACAAGAGAAACAGGAACAGAACAGAGTAAATTCTCTTTCTGTTTGCGTTGCTCGCTTAGGGACACTGTTCTGTTGTTTGTCACCTGACGGCTTAAGTGATATCAAATGAATTTCATGTTCTGTCTTTATAATGAAAGAATTCATAAACTAATAAATTTTAATTTACTTAAACATGAAAACTGTATTTTACGTTTTTTTTCGCTCGTCAGCTATGGTAATATACTTGTGGCTCAAAACACCATGTCTTCTTCCAATGTGGCCCAAGGAAACAAAAAGGTTGGACACCCTTGACCAAGACAGACCGACAAACAAGCATTTTCTAAAAATAAGTTTTGTGAACTCAGTGGACCTCAAAATGTGCACTAAATGTGCCACACGAAGCTTTATTCCCACTCAATGGGAAGAAAGCAAAAAAGGGAAGAACAAAAAAGAACTAAACTATCCTACTTAATTCTGGGATGCTCGCATGCAAAAGAAAGCAAATGAAAAAATTCACATTGAATATACTATATCTATCTATTGGCAGAAAGGATATTTGGGGCAGATTCATTAATAAATCTCATAAATGCAGTAACAAGCTGTTTGCATCAGAACTAGTAGTGTTCATCTTATAGAAGTGGAAAAATTTAAATCTATTTATTTTACTTTCCATTTATTTAGTTTAACTATACAAAAAAGGATAACTTTCGTTGTGGCATTAGTAATTTGCGTCCTTCCAAAGTTTAACGATCAATAAATCAATTAAATTAGCAAAAATATTTTTAAGATAAAGGGACAACACCAAATTGCATTTATTCTGCCTTTCTGGTTTTTTTCTTTTTCATACCTTTAACACTGCACCATGTGTTTTATGTTTAATTTTCTTTTTTATTTCATTATTAATTTATGCTATAATGCGTTTGTAGCCAAAACATTTTTTTTTTTTTTTTTTTGAGGCCATGCCAAATATGAATGGAAACAATTCATTGATTAAAATAATGCATGAAATAAACTACACATACATATACGGGATATCGCTAACACACTGCATATGTATAAATTTTCCCAGAGTGCATTTATAACGCACACAAGCAGCCATAATCAATGAATTCGAGTTTTTAAGAAAAATAATAAATTGAAATTAATATTTAATTTATCTTTCTAGTTGCAGAGAAAGCTATCAATAAATATGTTACATTTTTTTTTTTTCAATAGTAAATATTTTGAGGACATTATTCTCAAAAAAAAAAAAGAAAAAAATACGTTTCACAAATTTTTATTCATGAATTTATTCAATTGATTTTTCCTATGGTATGGTAACACTTGATGCATCCTTTTTGTTTTAACCCGCAAAAATCTGGCTTGCACGTATATACTGCATATGTATATGTGATTCAAAAAAAAATGTCGGTTTTTAGTTGTGTTGGTAAAAATTTTCATGAATGCGAATTGGGTTTGTGTCAAAAAAAATGCATTTTGATTCATTTTGTTAGATTTTCATTTTCTGAAAAAAATTCTTTTTCAATTAAAACAAAAAATGATAATCAAAACACAACTTCTGTCAGCTTGATAAGGATTTTTGGCCATTTTTTGTTCATTGTATTAAATCAGAACTTTATAAAAAAAAAAAAAACTTTTTTGATTCTTTTGTCTAACGCCAAATCAAATAGCTATGCACGGAAGCACTTACCTTTCATGTCCCTCTGTCATGTCTGTTCGTAAATATCCTAATTTTGTAGCGTAACACCATTTTTAAAGATCATTCGCATTGCACATTAATTATGGTGCATATATGCTACACCTGCAAACACTTATTTTTCTTTTTTTTTGTGAAAATCTCTTTCACAAAATTTCACAGAAAATATTATTATTATTTTATTTATATTAATTCAATTGGTAATCAGGTACACGATGTAGCAAAAAAAAATTATGTTTTTTTTTTTATTTAATACTTTTATTATTCAAAGAATGAATGAATGAATGAAATAATTTTGACAGATTGAGATTTTTGACAGCGAAGTCATAAAAAAAATAGAATCCACAAAATGTTTACAAGATGAAATGTTTCTACAAAATATGTTTACAAGGTGAGAATTCTTATCTATTTATCTGCCATCTATAAACCGAAAGAATTGTATGAATTCAACAATGGAATTTATTAAATTATTTTTTTAACTAAAAATTTGTAATAATTTTATATAAACTTATAAAAAAATATAAAGAAAGTATTGAGAAATTGGTATCCGGAAATTTCATGCCGAAAAACCAAATTTTTTATATTTTAATTTTACTTTCATTAGCGCCATTGTATCCAAAAATAATAAACCGGTCAGAATACCAATCGCAGAATATAGAATTATACAAAAATTTGGCATCTTATTTTCAGGGCTACCAAAATATAAACGAAAAATTTTTAAGATTCCTTCCGGTGCGCGGTGCGGTAATACTTTGATGACATTTACTAGCAAGTATTCATATTTTAAATTAAAAAATGGCGAAGAAACGCGCTGAAGAATATAGTGGCGATTGTGGAGATGATCAAAGTTATGGCGAAGAACCAAATTTCGATGATCCCGATAGTTTTATTGATGATGTAACAGAGGATGGTAAATTTATATTTGCCAGCATGGCCATAATATAACCTCAATTATTTTCCATTTTTCTAATTAAATCAATGTAATCTATGCTACTTGTAAATGTATTACAGAACTCTTGGGAGATTTATTAAAGCAAAAACCATGTGAAACAGACGGTGTAGAAAGTGTAGTTGTTGTTGATAATATTCCCAAGGTTGGACCTACTCGTCAGAAGAAATTGAAAAGTGTTATCGACAAACTTTTCTCGACATTCGGTGAAATTGTGAATGTATTTTATCCGTTGGACGAAGAGGGAAATACAAAGGGCTATGCATTTCTTGAATATGAAAATCCTGAAAATGCCGCTTCAGCAGTGAAAACACTAAATAATCATCGATTAGACAGATCACATACATTTGCTGTGAATTTATTCACAGATTTTCAAAAGTATTTTCTAAATAGAAAAACATTGTTGGACACAAATTTATACATTATATTATTTCAAGGTATGAAAATATCCCGGAAAAATGGGAACCACCTACACAGCAGCCATATAAAATACAAAATGATTTGTACAATTTTCTGACTGAACCTGATGCATATGATCAATATTGTGTGGCTGCAGAAACTGCACCCAATTCAGTACAGGTTCAATTTTGGCAAAATACGCTTCCCGAACCAACTGAAATCGAAACAAGAGAGGTAAAAATAACCAAAATATTGTAAGATTTTTAAATATAAATTTTTTTTTTACTTTAGCGATTCACAGATACATTTGTTAAATGGTCTCCATTAGGGACATATATCGTTACTTTTCATAAGTTAGGTGTAGCGATTTGGGGTGGTAGTAATTATTCAAAAATCAATAAGTTCCTTCATCCTGGTACACAATTTGTTGACTTTTCTCCTTGTGAAAATTACTTGGTTACATATGGTCCAACACCGACTGGCCAGAAAATTATTATTTGGGATATACGAACTGGACAAGAAAAACGTATGTTCACTTCTGAGGACATATCGAGTATGTCGATGTTTCGTTGGTCTCATGATGATAAATATGTAGCACGAATGGGTGAGAATGCTATTCAAATGTACGAGACACCAAGCTTCTATCTAATGGATATGAAATCCATTAAAATATCGGGAATACGCAGTTTCAGTTGGTCACCAACCGATAATATAATTGCTTATTATGTTGCTGAAGAAATTGAGGTTCCTGCTAAAGTAACAATAATGGAAATTCCAAAAAAACGAGAAATTAGAAATAAGAATCTTTTTAATGTAGCCGATTGTAAATTACATTGGCAAAAATCTGGCGATTATTTATGTGTGAAAGTCGATCGTTTTTCAAAATCCAAGAAAGATAAAAAAGATGCTGATGTAAAATTTTTGGGCATGTTTTATAATTTTGAAATTTTCAATATCCGACAAAAAGATATTCCTATTGATTCAGTTGAAATTAAAGATTTAATTTTAGCCTTTTCTTGGGAACCAGTTGGTTCAAAATTCGCTGTCATACATGGGGAACCGAATAACGCAAATGTATCATTTTATGATATGAAAGGTGACAAACCAATTCTTCTTAAGAAACTTGAAAAGAAAGTTTGTACACATTTGTTTTGGTCACCTCGTGGACAATTTATCGTTTTGGCAAATCTAACAATGGGTACATTTGAGTTTGTTGATACTAACAGTGATTTTGTTGTTATGAGTTCAGCCGATCATTTCCGAGCATCTGAAGTTGAATGGGACCCGACAGGACGTTATGTAGTAACTGGAGTCTCTTCATGGAAAGTGAAAGAAGATACCGGTTATTATATGTGGTCTTTCCAAGGGAGAATATTGAAACGTACAATGTTAAAAAGTTTTGTACAATTTTTATGGAGACCACGTCCACCATCTCTACTTTCTGAAGCACAACAAAAAGAGATTAAAAAGAATCTGAAAAAGTTTTATCCGCAATTTGAAAGTAAAGATCGTATGCGTATGACACGAGCGTCAAAGGAATTGCTTGAAAAACGAGCTCAATTAAGAGAACAATTCATGGAGTATAGAAACAAACGGATGGAAGAATGGAAAACACAAAAAAGTAGACGGTTACAACTTAGAAATCGTAAGATCTTACAAATTATACAAAAAAATAATACATAATCTATTAACTCACTTTTTCCAGATGTTGATACTGATAAGATTGATACAGAGGAGGTAGAATCCGAAGTAGTTGAATTTTTGGTCAAAGAAGAAATTACAATTCTCGAGTAATCAATAAAGTATTTTGCATCGTATAGTTTTTTTTTTCTTTTTTTTTTGCTATCATTCACACTCGACTGTAAGAGTGTAAATCAATAAAATAATAAATTTAATATCTTTAAACAAATAAGAAATATTTTATTTGAAAATTTTAAACAAAAACTTTTGGAACTGGCTTTTTTTTTAATTAAAAATAAAATAATTTTATTTATAATATGTTCTACATAATAAAATTCTTTTGCTTAGGTAAGAAATATTTTTCAATACTCATTAATCCTTTGGCTTTTCAAATAAGACATCAACAAGGCGCTCGATTATACCTTATTCAATTGGAAATTTAATTACGATTTAAAATTTGTTATCCTTTTTATAAATTTTTACTTTTGACGGTTATATGGATGAAAAACTGTATATCTAGTAATCTAAAACATTATAAAGATGAAGATTTTCATAAGGATTACAGTAAGAACAGTTGCAAGCATGGTAAATTTTATGCGTGATCCAACTCGAGATATTGGATGCCAAAATTTAAAAACTTGTATTTTGAAATATGAAAGCAATTTCAATGCTAATAACTATAAGAAAAACTAAATTTCATTATTGGTGTTGAGAATGTTGTTGATGTAACAATTTTTTTTCATATTATATTTTCTTTTTAAATTTAATTCAAAATTATTTCCAACTTCTCGAAAATATGAAAGAAGCTAAAAGTAATTCAATTTTTTCAAATAGGAACTCTGTAATTTTGTCGAAAACCCAATTCTTTACTTAATAATAATCAATTCGAATTATTAATATAGAAATAATGTATTGGAAGTTGTTCGTTCATTTACCAAATTGGCGAACAAACAATTCAAAGAAAAATACATTTTTAAATGAAGTAAGTTTTAAGATGTGTTTTTTTTTTTTGAATAATTATTTTTCAATTAATATTGTTTTCTTTTAGCCTAAAATCTCTCTCTCTCTTATTACATGGAAATAATTTCGATGATAAAGAAAATACTTCAAATTCGATTAATAGTTTATTTGATAATTCCGCCGAAGAATAGAAAACATTAATAGCAAAACTACGAAATTTAACCAACAAGAACTCCGCATGGACCTGTACGAAAAATTTTCGAATCTTCTCCAAAACAAACTGATATTCGTAATGTACCAATCGAGACATCATTGATAGGATTTTTATATACGATATGAAAAATCGTAAAGAAATTCATGTAATTACATTGAGATGCTTGAAAAAAAAACTAGACTTTAATGCGTCACAGTCTAAAGCTCATTCACTTAGTACATGCCATCATCCAACTGGCAAACTAGCATTATCATTGAGAAATGATAAAACACTAAGATCATGGAATTTAATAAAAGGACATCTTTCATACACAAAAAATTTAAAAAATCGAAAATCCCTTGATGGTATGCCTGATTGTATTTCATTGTCACCGAATGGGGAATTATTTACATTATGTGGTTTTCGCGTTGTCGAAATTTGGAATGTACAATGCTCAAAAAATAAAGTTTTGATACGAAATTGATTTCAGTTTGCTTGCTGGATTTCAAATTCAGAAATTCTACGATCGGCTTAGAAAATGGAAAAATTTTATTATTAAATTTATATGAATTAGAATTGTTTTAATATTTTCTATTAATTTGATTATAACTTTTTACTACTCTAGGGAATTAAAAACAAATATTTTGAATTTATCGATCAAAGGAGGCGATAAAAACAATTGTATTACAAGTTCCGTAATGAGATTTCTTTGTGTCGATTTGTGAAAAGTTTTCTCAAAATATTGTATGTTGAATTGACTAATCTTTTCATAATTTAATTTTGTGATAGGTAATTAAAATATTTATTGAATTGAAGAAATTAAAAAAAAAGGAAATGTGCTTTTGACCACACTGTAGAAGTGAAATAGAAGCTTTTTTGTATGGTTGCAGTATTTGAATATTAATCTGTTTGTATTAACTGAAGTAGGATGTATATATTTTCGCGTGTAAATTTGGAAGTTGCCTTGTAAAGAATACAGTAACTTTCCTGTCGACATAATATGAAAGAAAAAACATAAAGTAATGTAAAATCGCCCTATAGCCGATTTTTTGATGCCCTATGGTAGAAATGGGAGAGAAAAATTGTGAAAACTAACAATATATCGAGGTTTTCCTTCATAACTTTGTTTGCCCTTTTCAAAATTTTCTCTAATTTGTAAGTAACTCAGACCCTAGTAGCATAAGTCTAATTTGCAAATTTCATTCAAATCAGTGCATTAGTTCTGAAAATACATCAAAAAAACTTTCTGAACAGGGTTATTTCCTCCTACGACTACTTCTTTCTCCACTATCCTGAGACCGATATCACTGAAATTTACAATGGTATGGTCTATTAATGTAGTCAACCAATATAATTAATTTAAACAAAATTGCTTTACAAATTTTCCAATTAAATACGAAAAACTATATAAAAAAACGACAAAACTTTATGGCCGCACCTGTTTTTCCTTAATAACTTCGCTGCCCCTCAGTCAATTTTGCTGAAATGCAATACCAAAACTACTATAGCAATAACCAAGTAGCATTCTAAATTTCATCAAAATTGCATAACGCGTTTTTGAGTTATTTTGTCAACGGACGGACGGTAATACCAAACATGGAGCATTAATATAGGGAATTTTTTCAGAATTTTGGCTCATTTTCAAAACCCAATTACCCCAATTTGTTCTGCCAGAATTTCACAATTTTTTTTTCTAAGTATTCTATAAGATGTCACCTTTTCAGCGCGCTATAACATAACTTGATAGGATTAGAACTACTAAAGTTATACGATTCTAAAGCCAACTATTGGAAAAAAAACGCCACGAACTTTCTGCTTAATTGAATATTTTAAGGTTTTTCTCTCCATAACTTCACAGGTAGTCTGGCGTCTAATAGTATAAACACGTTTCGTAAATTTGATTCAAATCCGTATATAACTTTTTAAAATACATTGGAAAAACTTTATGAATAGGCTTATTTTAGGCTACAACTATTTCTTTCTTCACTATCCTTAGACCGATTTGACTGAAAATTAACTCGGTATCGTCTATTTATGCAGTTAACCTACATAATTAATTTGAACAAAATCGGGTCACAAATTTTCCAATTACATCCGAAAAACCATAACGAAAAAAACGACAAAACTTTCTGGTCACCCTGGTTTTTCCTTTATAACTTTGCCCCCCGTGGATCGATTTGGCTCAAATGCAATACCAAACCAAGTTAAGGAATAAGCAACTCAAATTATAAATTTCATCAAAATCGGATAACGCGTTTTTGAGTTATCTTGTCTACGGACGGACGGACGGACGGACGGACATGCATAAATCGATATAACTTTTGATTCCCTACACAACCATACCTTTGAAATTTTTCTCCGATTATTATTTCTATGTGTTACACACTTAGTGACAAAACTAATATACCCTCTGGTAGTACCTACCATAGGGCATAACAACATTTATATCACATAACATCTAGTTTTATTCAGTTTCTATTTGCGTGGACTCATATAATGACAGAATAGGTTTGTGGTAACTAAAGTATGATATGAAAATTTTTTATTGAAAGTTCTCAAGATATCTCGCGAAGACTGCATCGAGGGTAGTACCTGAGTTTGTAGGGGCTTCTGTGGGTTCGATGTTCATTCGTAGATGAAATGCGTCTTCCAAAAACGCAATCAACGGTATTTTGTCAGCGAGTTGCATTTGTTCCGCTTGTTTAGCAAGTTGCCTAGCCCTACATGCTCGCGCCCGTTCTGCACCAGTCATAGCCGTACTCGTCGAAGCCTTGTCAGCGAATTGCTTTTGTTCCGCTTGTTGAGCAAGTTGCCTAGCCATACATGCCCGAATCCGTTCTGCACCAATCACACCGGTTCTCGTCGAAGGCTTGTCAGCGAGTTGCTTTTGTTCCGCCTGTTTAGCAAGTTGCCTAGCCCTACATGCCCGCATCCGTTCTGCACCAGTCATAGCCGTACTCGTCGAAGCCTTGTCAGCGAATTGCTTTTGTTCCGCTTGTTTAGCAAGTTGCCTAGCCCTACATGCCCGCATCCGTTCTGCACCAGTCATAGCCGTACTCGTCGAAGCCTTGTCAGCGAATTGCTTTTGTTCCGCTTGTTGAGCAAGTTGCCTAGCCATACATGCCCGAATCCGTTCTGCACCAATCACACCGGTTCTCGTCGAAGGCTTGTCAGCGAGTTGGTTTTGTTCCGCTTGTCTAGCAAGTTGCCTAGCCCTATATGCCCGCATCCGTTCTGCACCAGTCACATCCGTACTCGTCGAAGCCTTGTCAGCGAGTTGCTTTTGTTCCGCTTGTTTAGCAAGTTGCCTAGCCCTACATGCCCGCATCCGTTCTGCACCAGTCATAGCCGTACTCGTCGAAGCCTTGTCAGCGAATTGCTTTTGTTCCGCTTGTTGAGCAAGTTGCCTAGCCATACATGCCCGAATCCGTTCTGCACCAATCACACCGGTTCTCGTCGAAGGCTTGTCAGCGAGTTGCTTTTGTTCCGCTTGTTGAGCAAGTTGCCTAGCCCTACATGCTCGCATCCGTTCTGCACCAGTCATAGCCGTACTCGTCGAAGCCTTGTCAGCGAGTTGCTTTTGTTCCGCTTGTTGAGCAAGTTGCCTAGCCCTACATGCCCGCATCCCTTCTGCACAAGTCATAGCCGTACTCGTCGAAGCCTTGTCAGCGAGTTGGTTTTGTTCCGCTTGTTGTGCAAGTTGCCTAGCTCTATATACCACCGTCCTCTCTGTACCGATCATATCCGTACTCGTCGAAGCCCTGTCAGGGAGTTGCTTTTGTTCCGCTTGTGGAGCAACATGTCTAGCCCTACGTGCCCGCATCCGTTCTGCACCAGTCATATGCATACTCGTCGAGGGACGCCCTACTCGTCGAAGCCACCAGTCACAGCCGTATCCGTCGAAGCCTTGTCAGTGAGTTGGTTTTGTTCCGCTTGTTGTGCAAGTTGTCTAGCTCTATATACCGCCGTCCCTTCTGTACCAATCATATCCGTACTCGTCGAAGCCTTGTCAGCGAGTTGCTTTTGTTCCGCTTGTTGAGCAACTTGCCTAGCCCTACATGCCCGAATCCGTTCTGCACCAGACATATTCGTACTTGTCGAAGCCTTATCAGCGAGTTGCATTTGTTCCGCTTGTTTAGCAAGTTGCCTAGCCCTACATGCCCGCATTTATTCTGCACCAGTCATAGTCGTACTTGTCGAAGCCTTGTCAGCGAGTTGCATTTGTTCCACTTGTTGAGCAAGTTGCCTAGCCCTACGTGCCCGCATCCGTTCTGCACCAGTCATATCCATACTCGTCGAAGGACGCCCTACTCGTCGAAGACACCAGTCATAGCCGTACCCGTCGAAGCCTTATCAGTGAGTTGGTTTTGTTCCGCTTGTTGTGCAAGTTGCCTAGCTCTATATACCACCGTCCCCTCTGTGCCAATCATATCCGTACTTTTCGAAGCCTTGTCAGCGAGTTGGCTTTGTTCCGCTTGTTGTGCAAGTTGCCTAGTTCTATATACCACCGTCCCCTCTGTACCAATCATATCCGTACTCGTCGAAGCCTTGTCAGCGAGTTGCTTTTGTTCCGCTTGTTGAGCAAGTTGCCTAGCCCTACATGCCCGCATCCGTTCTGCACCGGACATATCCGTACTTGTCGAAGCCTTATCAGCTAGTTGCTTTTGTTCCGCCTGTTGAACAAGTTGCCTAGCCCTACATGCCCGCATCCATAGGAGTATTTCACTTCAAAAATAAATTTCTCACATGAAAATGGCAGTTCAGGAATTAAGTAGGCGAAATATCAACCTTCTTACATGCGAAGGTGTTTTCAAATTTGGATTTGAATCATTACAAATTCAACAAACTATTTTGTCAAAGTCAAAGCTAGAAGAATTAAAATTGCGGCTTGACCAACGACGAAACAAGAATATTGTATCTGTAATTAGTTTCTTACAGAATCCATTAAATTCAAATCACAAATTTTGAAAATTTTGTTAAAATAAATACTAAAAGTGAAATTATAAAAAGTATTAAAGAACTATCTTCAAATTTATCGTATTTTCCAATAAGCGGTAGTGCATGGGAAGGTGACTCGGATAAGGAAGATGAAAATATACAACAAGTTTCATTATCTGACAAACTTCAAAAGAGTATAGAAAAATATTGTAAACCTATGGATCTTAAAAATTGCCAATCTTATGTACAGGAAATTAATATATTTCAAAGTACTGGTATAATGATAAACAATTTAAGCAAACTCTTTGAATATTTAAAAACCATTCAACCTACGTCCACTGAAAACGAAAAAGTTTTCTCAATGGCCTGCCACCAGGGGTGGCTCTACCATATAGGCGAACTGGGCGGCCGCCTAGGGCGCTAAAATGTTGAGGGCACCAAAAAATACGGCATTTATAATTTTTTTGTTCATTCTCATATAAAATCTAAAATCAATTGATTGATCACAGATTTAACGTAAAACATTCCAACGGAATTTGAACTAGAACCAATTCGCATGCGATTAAAAAAAAAACAATTTTCATATAACGGACAAGATAATTTCATTCAGAGCTCACAGCAAAGATTTAAAATGCATTTTTGCTTGACAGTCTACAAAATGTAACAACACAGCATCTGCACAGTATTAATATACAGTAAAAAATCAGGGGAACAAGATGTGAAAACTGACGAGTGACCTCGCTTTTTTTGTTTCTTTTTTTGTATAATTATGCCCAATTTTGTTTCCGCCCCTATTTTTAAATACAATGGATGTGTGGTTTTTCTCAGTAAAAGCCATATAAATCCTAATCGCCATCTATATAGCTTTCTATCATTTTTTTAGATTACATTATATTAGTGCAACAGAGATGAATATGCATTTAACTTTAATAAGCAGTTCTAACATTTATGTTAATAATAATTCATACAGACACTAACACTTAAAATATTTGAAAATAACATAACAAAAAATTTCTTCTACTTAAAAAAAACCACGTGCTTATCAAAAATCGTGTCGAAGCTTATTCTTACAGAAATTAGAAAATAATATTGTCTTGACTGTAGCGCCAAAACGGTGATAGTTACAACTATATGACTAACGGCAAAATATTCGCTATAAGTGTCTAACAATTGCCGAACGTTCCAATTATGTCCAAAACCCATAATACTATTATAAGACTATCTATGTTCTCCCTTGCTCTAATTATCTTATAGGGAGCACGTTGTAAAATATAATATATTTGGTTTATAGGTTACTTAATTTTTTCTAATGAAAAATTTTAACTTTCTTTCCTTATTTTGTGCGTAATTTTTTGTTTCTATCATTCTCAAAGGAAGTATTGGGAAGATCGCGTCTAATTTCTCTTTATTTCCCAGTCAAATTACTGTCTGTTTATTATACTGAGGGATCTGTATGCATCATGTACTAAGCTTGAGTTAGCATTAAGTCATGATGGCTCTAAAGAGATCAAAGCAATAGATTTATGTAATGAGCTTCAATCTATTTCAACACGCATTGAACAGAATTCGTCGCCTAAAGATGTCCTATGTTTTATTTGTAAAAAAAGCTGTCAGATATTTATCCAAATATATTTATCACCTTAAGAATATGTTTAACGCTACCTGTTAGAATAGCAAGCGGTGAAAGAAGTTCTTCGAAACTGGAGTTATTAAAAACTTATCTTCGATCAACAATGGCTCAAGAACGCTTGTAGGCTTGGCAAAAATATCAATCGAAGATGATATAGCCCTAGGCATTGATGTCAAAGATTGCGTAACTGATTTCGCCAAACCAAAGGCGAGAAAAGTTAAACTGTTCTGAATCATTTAAAAATGTAAGATAAAGTTAACTCTAAACCATTATTTAATAATTAATTCTTATTATTTCCATAGATAAAAATAACAAACGAAATATTTAAGAATACGAGGTGAATAATACACTAAGAAAAAAAAAATTAAGAATTGGAAAAATTTAAGGTTTTTTCAATGCATTTTTTGTTTGATTATTATATACCTTTTTTATTTACAAATAATTATATTTATATTATTTTTGCTCATGCTTAATAAACTATAACTAAAAGAACAATTTCTTGAAGCAACAAAAAAGTTTGCCTAGGGCGCGTGGTTTAAAAAAGTTTTTTGAGACACCCCTGGCAGCCACTTGGTATCACCAAGAAGACAAAGGCTCAATGATGAAAGTATCAGTGTCATTCTATTTTTAAAAAGTTATTTCATAAAAATAAATAAAAATTAATTTATTTTATTTAATGTGTTTTAATTTAATTTTATTATATCTATTTTTTGCATTACAAAGTTGAATAAATATTTTATTAAATGAATAGAATACCTTTTCTTTTAATAATTATGTGTTTGTTCTTAAAATCTAGGGAATTAAATTGTTTTATGAAAGCTCGAGTAGTTCGAGCTACCCGAGCTTTGACGAAAAAAAGCTCGAAAACTCAAGCTCGACAAAAGTGTCGGGTTTTGCCAACCCTACATGTATTATTATTATCCGATCCGACAAATGGTCCATTACGTTTACGACAATTAGAAAATTCAAGATAACAATCGATATTGTCGTACATATTTGCATGTGCCTACATTGCAGTTTCAGTGGAAGATGAAGATGAAATACCACAATGGATACAATTGGGAATTGAAAAAGAATTTGAATAACACTAATGAACAGATGACTTTCATAAATATATGATTGAAATAATTAGTGCTTGAATGGCTTTTAAATCGTTTTGTTAATGCTAATCGAGATACTAAGTTAGAAGATTATGCTGCATTATTAATTGCAATTAAAATATCATTTAATTAATGAATTATATATTTAAATTACATTTAAATTTAAATAAATTGTATTTCAAAACGGAACAACAAAAATTCGCGTCCTATAGAATAATTAGTATATAAAATGCCAAACTATATTATTTTTGTTCTTTGAAGAACATACATATATGGATCTGTAAATTCAAATGATTTTATATTTCTAACATAATATCATTAAACTAAAATTCAGTTATCTCACAGAGATAGTTTAGAAAAATTACGTATCTGTTTCTGTGATATATTATATGTTATATACTAGGGTTTCCAGCCCCGGGATCCCGAAACCCCGGGATTCCGATATTTCATCCAATTCTGAAATCCCGGGATTGAAAATTTTGTTTGCATCATATTTTGAATTGATTTTTTCTCATTGAAATTTTCACAGAAAATTTATATTTTTTTTATGAAATACTTCGAGTTTTTTATTTTGTGGACGCGCAGTAGACTAGTAGAATTATTCTTATTTTATGCATTTAATATTCAGTTTGCAATGAAAATTGACCGGTGAAGAAGTGTTTTGTAGGAGCAAGCGTAATGACAAAAGTAGGTAGGCTATTATCTGTAGACCAGCAGTTATGCTTTGCACATCGTGCGCAGCTGGTGGTTATTGATGTCCTTTATAATTAGTTGGAAATTGAATTAGATCAGCAATATAATGAAAAAGAAATGTATTTCACAGAGAGTGACTCGTGCGAGCAGCAAGATATTTTGGCAACGAAGGATTCCTAGATAGTATTCAGTCATGGAAGAAACCTTCATGAGATAACTGAAACAAGTATTGGTCCACTGATAAATAAGGTACGAAAAATCATATCAATGTTCAGACGATCACCAACAAAAAATGATTTATGACAACAATATATCCGGGCAGAATTTAGAAAGGACATTTTCTTATTAAGAGACTTTTAGACAAGGTGGAACAGTCTTTTGTTAATGCTTGAACCTTTCTATTTACTGAAAAATTGCCCACAAAAAGCATTAATAGATATAAAAAATACAGATGAATCATTAAATTTATCTCATGATGATATCCAAATTCTATCTGATATAATTACTGCTCTTATACTAGTAAAAACAACTGTTGAAGCACTCTGCCGTAGAGATAGCAATCTGTTTACAGCAGATATAGCCATACATTTTATGCTAAAGTGCTTAAAGATGCAAACAGTGCTATAAGTAAAAAGTTATATGCAGCTCTCATTCTTCATATGGAAGAACGCCGCACAGATCTAAGTGAGTTACTGCAATACTTACATAATGGTATAAGCAACGTCCAGTCAGAAATAGATTTTGTCACAGTTCCTTCTTCAACTGAATGGACCAATCCCGGGATCTCGGGATTGAGTTAATGTAATCCCGAAATTCCGGGACTGGGAATATAACACGGGATTGCAACACCTATTATATACATATACATATATGTAGGGGGGTTCGGGAAAATGAATTCGAAAAAGCACAAGATATCAAAAAGAATGTAATTTATTAAAATATCCATAAAATAACTTATAAAATTTCGACAAAGGTTTTTGTAATTAGAATTTACTATAATAATGATTTTAAACAATGATTTTAAATTAAACGTGACCGTTGCTTATCGTTTCAAAAAAAAGTAATGATTTTAATAATGAATTTTTTAACTTGACCGTTACGTATCGTTTCTAAAATAGAAGTGATTTCGTCTCATTTACCAAAACTAATGATGATGATAGTTAACGGTATTATTATAATGAATTAGTATTGCTACTAATTCCTACATTCGGCCATCCTGAACTTTCGGCAGACTCTGCCGAGCGCTTATTCTTCCTCAAAGTTTTCATCATCTTCACTGTCGTTACCTTGCCAATATTTCATAAAGTCTGCTGCCGTGGAAGTATTATTTGGTCCATCGTGTATACCAATTTTTTGCACTTCATATCTGTCGTTACGCTTAACTTTTGTCACCTTATAGGGTCCTAGGTAATTTGGATGTAGCTTCAACCCACTGCCAAATTGTGTTCTTTGAATAGCTACAATATCGTTGATGTCATATTTTTGAGATTCTTTCCTTTTTCGATTGTACGTTTGTAAATTTTCTTTTTGTATTTTTGAGATTTGCTGCTTCGCTTGACTTCTAAGTTCATCTCTGCTTTCCATAAAAGTTTCCACCATAACTTCCTCTAATATTTTGGACAATTCAAAGTCTTCAGGTCTTCGCATTTTGGTTCCAACTAAAAGTTCGAATGGTGTTTTGTTTGTACTTCTATTTGTCGTGGAATTGATGACTCGTTGTAGATGCGACACATGTTTATACCATTTTAGCGGATCATTTGTAGACATTTTTGTAAGAACACTAATTATTGTCCGATTTAGGCGTTCCACTTGACCGTTGCCTCTCGGAATTCCAGTAGTTACCAGTATATGATGAATTTTATTTTCGTCACAGTAATTTTTAAATATATTAGCAGTAAAAGACGTCCCTCTGTCAGTTATGATACGATATGGGTTGCCAAACGTTTCGCTCTGGAGTTCTAATCGTTTAATTACTTCTTCTGATGTTAAAGATTTGACTGGATAAATCCAAGAAAATTTACTAAAAGCATCTATGACGACGAAAATATATTTATAATTTTTTGATGTAGACGGCAATGGACCTAGATGATCCATATGATAAGTATGAAGCGGCAAGTCATTCTTTTCAATAGGATTCAAATATCCTTCCTTTTTTCCTTGTTTCCTTGCAGACAAGATGCAGGCAATACAGTTGGATAATACTGATTCTACTTTCTGTCTTAATTTTGTTATATAATAATCTTGTGAAATGACTACTTCGGTTTTCTTTGAATTGATATGACCTTCTTCGTGTGTATTTCGAATGATTTCTCGTTGCATTGTCTTCGGTATAACTAAAAGATGCTTTCCTTCATTGAATTTGTATAAAATTCTATTGCGAATCTCGAAATCTTTGTATGGCTTTTCTTGGAGAATGGTCGATACGAGCATGCAGAATTCATCATTTTGCTGAGTAGTTTTAATGCGATGGAAGATACCATTTTCAATTACCATTACTGTTGGGTATCGACTCAAAGCGTCGACGTGTCACATTCTTGTACCTGATCGGTGAAGCACTATGCAGTTAAATTCTTGTAACATGATTGCCCATCTGGCAATGCGGACACATAAATCTTTTTTGTTCATTGTGGCTTGAAACGCTTTGCAATCCGTGTATATTGTAAATTGCAATCCTAGTAAATAAATTCGCAACTTCTTTAAACATTTTATTATGGATAGGACTTCGTGCTCATAGCTCGTATAATTTTTCTCAGCACTGGATGCTTTAAAACTCAGGTAAAATACGGGATGTAGATCGTTGCCATGTTTCTGTAGAAGAACACCTCCATAACCAGCAAAACTTGCGTCAGTATGAAGCTCAGTTTCAAATTGTGGGTTGAAGAGTTTTAGAACTGGATTTTTACATAACGATTCTTTCAGAGCTTGAAATGCTACTACCTGATCTGCGCCAAATAAAAACTTTTTATCTTTTTGTAGCATATCTGACAAAGGTTTAGCTATTGTCGAGTAGTTTGGAATAAACTTTCTAAAATATCCGGATAAACCTAGGAATCTTTGGATTTGCTTAATGTTGATTGGTTGTGGAAAACGTTCCACTGCTTTCAATTTTTCCGGTGATGGCTTGATACTTCCTTGCTCTACGACATGTCCTAAAAATTCGATAGTTTTGCTAATTAATTTGCATTTTGGCCATTTAATTATAAGTCCGTTTTCTGCAGCAACTTTCAGCACTACTTTGAGCTTTTCTACATTTTCTTCTTCGTCTCTACTTGGAATTATTATGTCGTCCATATAAATAAGTATAAAGTCTTCACGCACGAATTTACGAAAGACCGTATTTATGAAGCGTTGGAAAACTGATGGTGAATTACAGAGTCCAAACGGAGCTTTTAAGAATTCAAACTGACCATCAGGCGTAACGAATGACGTATATTTTCTACTATCTTTGTGAATATCAACATGAAAAAATCCGTTTTTGAGATCAAGAGTAGAAAATACTGATGCTTTGTAGAGTTTTTCCAAGATATCTTCAATTATAGGTAAAGGATATCGATCCTTTATAATTTTAGCATTTAATTTACGATAGTCAATGCATAATCTGTTTTCCCCATTTTTTTTCTTTACTAGGACGACAGGGCTTGCAAAACTGGATTGACTTGGTTGGACAATACTTTCTTCTGACCATTGTTCGACTTGCTTCTTAACAATTTCTCGTTCTTTTGGTGCTAAACCCCGTGGCTTCTGGTAAATCGTTGCTTCATTTTCTAATACGATGTTCATTTCTATGCAGGATTTAATGATTTTGTCTGGGTTATAATTAATTATTAAATCGCGTACTTCGTTTCTAACATTCTCGTTCTCAATATCGTTGGTAATATTTGATATAGAATCATTTACGTCTTCAACATTTATCTTTGTAATATCGTTTTCTTCTACTTGTAGAACGAATTTTTCATTTGTTTCATTGATGATTTGTACTTTTCCATAATTTATCGATACTTTTACATTTTTAAGAAAATTCTTTCCTAAGATTATTTGATCAGATATCCATTCGTCTGGTACAATGTGGACTTGGATTGAGTATACGTCCTTTCCAATACACATGTTTACTTCACATGAACCAGATGTTTTTCTTGGATACCCTGCAAAACCTCTAAGCATTATTCCTGGTTTGTCAAGTTTTGAAATATTGATGTTTGACATTACGGTATTTTGCATTAAACTTACATCACTTCCGTTATCAATGAAAGCACAGAACTGTTGACCATTTATAGATACTGCAACGTGGTTGTCGTCTAAATAGATTCTATTTATTTTTGTCATTGTTGTAGTTTCACGATTGGTTGATTTTTTTTCTGGGCAATTTGACGATATATGGCCAAAACGATTGCAATTAAAACACCTAGTGCCCTTTTCCTTGTCTGGACAAACTTGAGTTACATGAGATAGTGCACCGCAATTTAGGCATCTTTTATTTTGTTGACGGTTTTTGAAACCGTGAGCGTTATCAATCGATTTTCCATTACTATGACTTTGTTTTGATACACTCTGTTGTATGTTTTCATAAACCCTAAATTTTTGTTTCAACTCGTCCAAAGTCGTGGCTTCATATAATATGTTTTTGTTATTCGTATTGTCGGAAATACCTTGAATAATATAAATAATAAGAGATTCATCATCAACTTTACCTTTGTTTGCGATTTGCTTCATAACATACAAATATTCAAGCAGGCTTTCGGATGCAGATTTCTTTCTTTTTTCTAGCATTTTGTGAACCTGTATGCTTGAAGGAGTTTTGTCAAATTCTGATTTTAACGTAGCTTTTAGTTCAATCCAGCTGTAGATTTCACCATTAGCTTCAACTGCTAATCGAGCGGCGCCTTTTAGTAATCGTTTAGCGTATAAATATTTCTGCACATCATTCCATTCACATACCTTTGCTATTTGTTCGTATTCGCGGATCCAATCGCTGAAATTTTTCCCACTTTCGCCGGAAAACTTTTCTAGCGATTCTTCTACGTCTCGAAATACGAAATTGTTATTCTTTCCCTCTGTCATTGCGTTATCTTTCTTTTCTGTAGGTTGTACTTCTTTTTCTTTAGGATCGTTTTTATCTTCTTCTGTATTGTCCTGATCTTTTGAAATTAAATCGAGAGACGCATCCAGCATTTGATTGCTAGCAACGCCTTCTTTAAATAATGCGTCGTATACTCGTTGTGCTAGTTCCGATTTCAGGTTATATTGATAAGAAAGCCCTTTTGCTTTTAAAATGTCTTTTAACTGGCGTGTATTCAGAGCATTTAATCCGTCCATAAAATTAGTAGAATATCCTTCTGTTCCAAAATTTTCCTGCTAATACATCTATTACCAAATTTATTTAAAAATGTTTCTTTGCGTTTCTTTTTTTTTTGGTTTTTATTTGTATTAGTTTTAAATATGGGAAACAAAAAAAAATAATTTCTAAAGAGAAAAATTTTCGATCAAATAATTCAAATTTCAAAATTGTAAATAATAAAACTTATTGTATTTTGCTTACGCCCTTTTTATAGTATTAACAGTTAACTTTCCAGAATTATTTAAACCAAAATTTGCAATAAAATACAAAAATAGTTTTTTCTTTTGAAAATTTTTTCGATTGAAATTAAAAACAGTTATTTACACTTTCAATAAACTTTTCTTAAATTTCGTTTCTAACTTTTCTTTTTCTTTTAAATTTAAGGATTATTAGCTTTCGATTATGTTATGTTTTTAGGTTTTTCACTTTATATTATGTCACAACTTTTCCGCGTTTTCTTAGCTTAGTTTTCTTCACTTTATCAAACTCTTAAATTGCCGTGTTTTATTTTTCTAGTTACCGCGCGCTTTTAACAAAAAAATTTTCCCATGTTCACAACTTCTGACACCATTGTTTGTAAGGGGGGTTCGGGAAAATGAATTCGAAAAAGCACAAGATATCAAAAAGAATGTAATTTATTAAAATATCCATAAAATAACTTATAAAATTTCGACAAAGGTTTTTGTAATTAGAATTTACTATAATAATGATTTTAAACAATGATTTTAAATTAAACGTGACCGTTGCTTATCGTTTCAAAAAAAAGTAATGATTTTAATAATGAATTTTTTAACTTGACCGTTACGTATCGTTTCTAAAATAGAAGTGATTTCGTCTCATTTACCAAAACTAATGATGATGATAGTTAACGGTATTATTATAATGAATTAGTATTGCTACTAATTCCTACATATATATTTTTTGCCGATTATAAATATACCAAAATCTACCATGTAAATTCTTCGCTGGAGTATATGTTGTCCTCTGTTCTGCTTTTCTTCCAAATGTGTCTAAAATAAAGATAAATATGTAATTAAACAGTATCTTTTGACTAAAGAACCATACACACGGAAATGAAACAGTGATCGGAAACTTGTTCGGTAACTCTTAATTCCGAGCTGTGCGTTTATATTCTGGTTGTGCATTAGTTACGGATTTGTACCTAACAGTTAGTTTAGACCCAATACGTTTATTATATTTCACATAAATAGTTTGTCCGGGTTGATAAGTCCTTCCTGGTTTGTATTTTAGTTCATAATTGTATTCTTCGAGAATGGTTTTCAAACGCTTCAATTTACTATTGGTGTTTTTATTGCTAGGTGCATACGTGAGAAGTTGGTCATCTGTGAATATCTTAACTTTTCTTGATCCGTATAGGAAATTTCTAAGAGAATGTAAAGCTCATATTATGGCGAGCATCTCTTTTTCATTTGTTGCGTAAGATTCCTCTATTTTATTCAGTGTTCTAGACAAGAATGTAATTGGTTTATTTTTTTGAGATAAGACTGCGCCGATGGCATAGTTACAAGCATCAGTTGTGGGTTCGAAATCTGTCGCAAAATTGGGCTATGAAAGTATTACTTCTTAATTTGTTTTTTATAATTTTTTTCAGAATGAATATCAGCAGAAAGTTCGATAATATTTTGTCCTATCCCAAAAAATTTCTTGGAACAATAGAAAAAATAGACCAAAAAAGTTGGCTATATAATTATAAAAACAATACAAAGTAAGAGTGTTGTATAAGTTACACACCAGCCATTTTTAAAATGTTCCAAGAGCTGATGAGTTGTTTGAATAAAACGTTTGTTGGTTTGAGACTTTATTTTAATCTAATTTATTATTCAAAAAATCACTGTATTTATACTAAAATTATCCTAACTAAGCATAAATCAATTTCATACTTGTATATATAATTGAATGGTGTTCAAAAGAAAACGCAAGAGAAAAAAACTGGATATGTTGCCGGTATTCATTTGTCAAGAAACCTTCAACAGAAGTGGTTCATAGTATATTCATTCAAGTTATACAGTTGGTTTTTATCAATAAATTTTTACAAGTCAAGGTTATTAAGTGGTTCTACCCCATATAAGACAAGTCAAAGTTATTAATTGTTCTACCCCAAACAATTATTGGTGCCTCCTGTGAGGAACAAGTGAATTTACGAAATATTGGTGGTTTTTAGTGAACTTTTGGACATTTCTATTCTTGGTTTTTTTTTCTTGCTACTGGCCTTTCAAGTAGCTTAGCGCTTACCATAGCGCTCCATTGTTGGTAGTTTCCGTTGTTGGAGGTTTTTGCAAATAAATTCGTGAAATATTGGTGGTTTTTGGTGATTTCTCGTGTCAATTTTTGGAAATTTCTACTCTTGATTTTTTTTCGTGTTATTGGCCTTTTAAGTAGCTTAGCGCTTACCATAGCACTCCCTTGTTGGCATTTTCCGTTGTTGGAGGTTTTTGCAAATAAATTCGTGAAATATTGGTGGTTTTTGGTGATTTTTCGTGTGAAATCTTGGAAATTTCTATTATTGGGTTTTTTCGTGTTATTGGCCTTTTAAGTAGCTAAGCGCTTACCATAGCGCTGCCTTGTTGGCATTTTCCTTTGTTGGAGGTCTTTGCAAATGAATTCGTGAAATATTGGTGGCTTTTGGTGATTTTTCGTGTGAATTCTTGGAAATTTGTATTCTTGGTTTTTTTCGTGTTATTGGCCTTTTAAGTAGCTTGGCGCTTACCATAGCGCTCCCTTGTTGGCATTTTCCTTTGTTGGAGGTTTTTGCAAATAAATTCGTGAAATATTGGTAGTTTTTGGTGATTTTTCGTGTGAAATCTTGGAAATTTCTATTATTGGGTTTTTTCGTGTTATTGGCCTTTTAAGTAGCTAAGCGTTTACCATAGCGCTGCCTTGTTGGCATTTTCCTTTGTTGGAGGTCTTTGCAAATGAATTCGTGAAATATTGATGATTTTTGGTGATTTTTCGTGTGAATTCTTGGAAATTTCTATTATTGGGTTTTTTCGTATTATTGGCTTTTAAAGTATATTAGCGCTTACCATAGCGCTTCATTGTTGGCATTTTCCTTTCTTGGCGTTTCCTCAAATAACTCAGTTATTTCTTGACATTTTTTCGTGTTGATTGCCCTTGAAGCAGTTTAGCGCTTCCCATAGCGCTCCATTGTTGGCATTTCCTTCATTGGAGTTTTTTCAAACAACTTAGTAACTTTCTGGGCATTTTTGGTGTTGGTGGCCCTTTAAGCAGTTTTGCGCTTCCCATAGCGCTCCATTGTTGGCATTTTCGTAACTAAAACTCAGGCAAAGAGGGCTGCTGAACGTACCAGCGAGTACAGAAGAAGAACACATTACGTGGACAGATTAAATCGACTACTACTGAAAGACATCCAACAGCGGAAAACTGCCGGCACTTACAAGATCGAAGCAAAGCATTGCTTCTTACTACGACTACTTTGACTCCGGGTAAGAACCGTTCTGTTCAATCATAACACGCTGACAATGCTTCCACGAGAACGTCTATGACTATTGCAGAACGGACGCGGGCACGTAGGGCTAGGCAAAAACAAGCGGAACAAAAGCAACTCGCTGACTGGTGCAGAACGGAAGCGGGCAAATAGGGCTAGGCAACTTGCTGAACAAGCGGAACACATGCAACTCGCTGACAAGGCTTCGACGGGTACGGATATGATTGGTACAGAACAGTCGCGGGCATATAGGACTAGGCAACTTGCTCAACAAGCGGAACAAAAGCAACTCGCTGACAAGGCTTCGACGAGTAGGGCTTCGACGAGTACGGATATGATTGGTACAGAACAGTCGCTGGCATTAATTTTTAGGCAAGTATATTTTAGTTTAATTAGTTTAAAAGATATTATATAATTGAATATAAATTCTTACATAAGGAAGCACCGATACAGACAGGTCTAGTTAATGTTCTTTATTCCGATTATTGTAGAATAAGTTCAGGGTAAGGAATATTTTAATTAATGTTTTTGATTTTAATCCATAGTAATTTTCTAGTCAAAATCAATCATGCTTAATCATAATGTAATGATTCTCCTATTTTTGGTTCATTTATCAAAAAAAAATGAAATTATATTAAAACATAAAAATAGTAATTTTATGAATTGTTTTTCCTTTTAATTGAAATGATTTTTCTTGCTTTTTAATGAACATTGATTTTTATTGAATTAAATTATTTGAAATATAATTAATTTGTAGACTGAAGAGATATTAAAGTAAATTGAATTGTTTATGAAAAAGTAAGAAAAAAGATGTGTAACAAAAACCACCAATTAAAGTAGAGCAACAACAATTGTATAGATTAAAGCACGTGAAAGCTCAGTCTTATAAAATTTCGCATTTATATATGAATATACGCATGAATTTATACATTCATATGCGTGGGTATATGTATTACGCATGTATCGAAATCGAAGAAAATATTAACACGCCTGATATAGGAAGTTCAAACCATCGGTTTGGTGGTTTATCAAACAAAAGCGTATAGAATTGATGAATCGCAAAAGTATTGTTTCATTCTGATAACGATAAACCACATAGAAATTTAGTCACTCGTCAATAATCGGGAAAAAGCTACCATTAATTCCAATCTCTACAGAACTTTTTTAATAGTGTAAATTTGAGTTCTAGGGAAAGCTGTGAAAATTACTTGTCTTAGTTGTGTTCACCCAGAAAACCTAGAATTGCTATAGAATGGCTAAATAGTTAAAAAGTAATCAAGAAAAATAGGTAAAATAGCGTTTATTGTTTATCTATAAATAAAACATTTTAATCAACATTTATATAAATGAATAATTTAAATAATAAAAAAGCTGATTCCAAAATTGATTTTATTTGTTTTATTAATAAACTTTACTTATACATCATAAATTTATACCCGTCTTTGAACAATTGTTTTTGAAGTGAAATACTTCTATAGGGGCGATTAGCAAAAATTATGTAACGATTTTCTGTAACGGAACATTACATTACAAAATATCTTATTATATGGACGTCCTAGACGATTACAATGTTCGGCATTATTGTGGAAGTTGTAATGAGTAATATTTCCGTCACAGGCGAAATAGTTCCATTTGCCACCATATTGGCGCTGTAGTCGATATAAATTTTTTAAATTTTTTTATACTTTTTATATAGAGGTCGTACACGATTGAAATGTTCGACAAAGTTGTGGAGGTTTTTATGGGGATTCTTTCCGTCGAAGACACAATAGTTCTATCCTCCACCACTTCGGCGCTGTATTCACTAACAATTTTTGAACTTTGACAGAACGATACATTACAAAATATCTTATTATATGGACGTCCTAGACGATTACAATGTTCGGCAATATTGTGGAAGTTATAATGATGAATATTTCCCTCGAAGAGCAAATAGTTCTATCTGCCAACGTATTGGCGCTGTGTTCGATACAAATTTTTTAACATTTTATATTGAAAAAATCATGGAACGCTAACTCTTTAACGCAGCGTCACATGTCACATCAGTGTAAGCTGACTAACAATCGCGTCGTTTCTATGTATAAGGCTGGCGCATACGAATATTGCTTAGCGGAAAGCGGTCAGCGCATCTTACATTCATTAACGGACGCAGGCGTTGCGTGCCTCTGTAAGCATGTGTTTGAAAGCACATAATGCACTGTAACATAGTAAGAGGTATGAAAAACATGGGAAGAAAAATGTACCTGGGAAGAGAATGTTTATAAAGTTAAACAATGTTCAGAACTACAGAACATGTTTAGTCATGATCTCATGCATAGAGGCGCTGGGCAGAGATACAAATAGATTGTATCATGATCTCATACACATAAAAGCAATGCAGAAATTTAAACATCTCGATCTCATACACAGCTGGAGAGAACGAAGAGAGGCGAATGGTGTTCAAAAGAAAACGCAAGAGAAAAAAACTGGATATGCTGCCGGTATTCATTTGTCAAGAAACCTTCAACAGAAGTGGTTCATAGTATATTCATTCAAGTTATACAGTTGGTTTTTATCAATAAATTTTTACAAGTCAAGGTTATTAAGTGGTTCTACCCCATATAAGACAAGTCAAAGTTATTAATTGTTCTACCCCAAACAATTATTGGTGCCTCCTGTGAGGAACAAGTGAATTTACGAAATATTGGTGGTTTTTAGTGAACTTTTGGACATTTCTATTCTTGGTTTTTTTTTCTTGCTACTGGCCTTTCAAGTAGCTTAGCGCTTACCATAGCGCTCCATTGTTGGTAGTTTCCGTTGTTGGAGGTTTTTGCAAATAAATTCGTGAAATATTGGTGGTTTTTGGTGATTTCTCGTGTGAATTTTTGGAAATTTCTACTCTTGATTTTTTTTCGTGTTTTGGCCTTTTAAGTAGCTTAGCGCTTACCATAGCACTCCCTTGTTGGCATTTTCCGTTGTTGGAGGTTTTTGCAAATAAATTCGTGAAATATTGGTGGTTTTTGGTGATTTCTCGTGTGAATTTTTGGAAATTTCTACTCTTGATTTTTTTTCGTGTTATTGGCCTTTTAAGTAGCTTAGCGCTTACCATAGCACTCCCTTGTTGGCATTTTCCGTTGTTGGAGGTTTTTGCAAATAAATTCGTGAAATATTGGTGGTTTTTGGTGATTTCTCGTGTAAATTCTTGGAAATTTCTATTCTTGATTTTTTTTCGTGTTATTGGCCTTTAAAGTAGATTAGCACCTCCCATAGCGCTCCATTGTTGGCATTTCTTTCATTGGAGTTTTTTCAAACAACTCAGTGATTTCTGGGAATTGTTTCGTGTTCATGGCCCTTGAAGCAGTTTAGCGCTTCCCATAGCGCTCCATTGTTTGCATTTCCTTCGTTGGAGTTTTTTCAAACAACTTAGTGACTTTCTGGGAATTTTTCGTGTTGGTGGCCCATTAAGCAGTTTCGCGCTTCCCATAGCGCGCCATTGTTGGCATTTTCGTAACTAAAACTCAGGCAAAGAGGGCTGCTAAACGTACCGGGGAGTACAGAGCTCGCAAAAACACACTACGTGGACGGAATAAAGCAACTACTACTGAAAGACAGCCAACAGCGGAAAACTGCCGGCAGTTACAAGATCGAAGCAAAGCATTGCTTCTTACTACGGCTACAATGACTGCGGGTAAGAAACGTTTACGAGTCGACAATTCTGTTCAATCACAACACGCTGACAATGCTTCCACGAGAACGCCTATGACTATTGCAGAACAGACACGGGCACGTAGGGCTAGGCAACAACAAGCGGAACAAAATCAAACCGCTAACAAACCTTCGACGAGTACGGATATGACTGGTGAAGAACGGAAGCAGGCAAATAGGGCTAGGCAACTTGCTCAACAAGCGGGACAAATGCCACTCGCTGACAAGGCTTCGACGGGTGCGATTTCCACAAGAATGGCCATGACCGGTGCAGAACAGAAGCGCCCATCCAGAGCTAGGCAACTTATACTACAAGCGGAACAAAATCAAGCCATCACCGTGCCGACATACAACGGTTTTGGTCAACATAAAGCGGCTCATAATGCATTCGATAAACATTTTAAAAAATAAACGTTGGGTCACGCGTGCTCCGTTTGTGATAGATTACGGTTCAAAGGAGACTTGGCAAAACCAAAGTCGAAACATCACGGAATATTACGAACATAAATTCCACACATGGATATTGATAATATTTCGGTATGCTCTACTTGTAAACTAATGTTGAATAAGGACAAAATACCGCCAATGTCAATATACAATGGCTTTAAATACCCGCTAATACCGGCAACCGTACCTCCACTGGATTTAATATCGGAACGACTGATTTCGCCAAGGATTCCATTTATGCAAATACGGAGATTGCGCCACGTTCTAGGACAGTATGGCATTTATGGGCAAATAATCAATGTTCCTGTTTGCGTTAATACTATGGCCCACAGATTACCACGAAACATTGACGACGACCACTACATTAACGTTCACATTAAGAGAAAGAAAATTCACAAATCTTCCTACTTGCACGGATTGGTTAAGAAACGGACGATAAAGGCATGGTTGCGGCATTTGGTGGATACACCGCTCTACCATTTGCACAATATGACTATAGATGAGTCATTCTTCAATGAAGACCTCATTCCAGATAAGTTCAAATAGATGATATGAGCGAAAACATAGACATTGAAGAAAGCCTAACTACACAATAACAAACATTACTATGGAACGAGGAAAAATTTCTAACAATAGCGCCTTGAGAAAACAACGTTCCACAAAGTTTGTTATTCGATGAACATGCAGAGGAGTTTTCCTTTCCTGGTATATATATAGGGCAATTTCGAACATTCAGAGAGGGTGTGAGGGTTACATCGTTTATGATGGCAACCAGTGAACTGAGGCGCTGCGACAGGCGTGGAGTGACTCCTCAATATTTGCTATACATGGCTATGAAGATCATGTTGCTATACATGGCTATGAAGATCATTCGATTGCGTGTGCGTGACGCTCTCACTGTGGTATTTAAGCACGTTGGCAGAAAAACCAACATTACACGACGACAAATACAATCTGAAGAGTCTATTAACAATTGCATTGAAAGCAACCTCGCATTCCTTCGGACAATACCAAATTCCACTTGGTAGTGGGCTGAAAGGAAAAAGGATCTATTCGTTATGATAAGACAGCTAGGAAAGCCAACCTTATTTCTAACTTTGAGCGCAAATGAAATTGGATGGACTAGTTTGTATATTAGGGTATTCTTGTACTGCGACCTCAAGATCTATTGTACCCCCTTATTTTAGTGCAGTCGTTTGGTTAGGCTCCCATTTTAAAGCACCTCCTCCAGACCTATTTCTCTTAGGAATTTTATTATTCGGAGTGGATCAAGAGATTGTATCTCATTTTGGGGGGAGGTATTATGCCCCCAAGTATTTCCTTCTTCTGCGGTATAATGCTTCAGAGAGGATGTGCATTGGAGTCTCTTCCTCACCCTCGCAGAATCTAGTCGCAAGTCCTAGTTTTTGTAGGTGTGCTTTGAGTCTGCAGTGACCTGTTAGTATTCCTGTCAGTACTCTCATGTTCTTCCTATTTGTGTTGATTAAGCCTTTAAATCTCTATGGGTAGTATTCCCCCAGGAGATCTTTGGCCTGCCTTTGTCCTGGTTGTTGTTCCCAGTGCATTGTTCTCTCTGCCACCTCTTCTTTTTATAAAATTTCTCGGATTATGTGTGGTCCGATTCCACAGAAGGGTTTTGGCCCTATGAAGGATGTTCCCGCTCCTTGTTTGGCCAGTTTATCGGCTCCTTCATTACCCTCGATACCTATATGACCCGGTATCCAGTACAGGGTGACTTGGTTTGCCGTGCCTAACTTATTTAGTTTGGCCACGCATCCTTCTACCATCCTGGATCATATTGAATATGAGCTTATGGCTCTGATGGCCGCTTGACTATCAACCATTATCGCTATATCTTTATTGCGATAGTTCCTATCGAGGTTGAATTCCGTACAGCTTTTAATAGCATGTACCTCTGCTTGGAAGATACTGCTGTAAACTCCCATAGGTTCAGAGTATTTGGTTCTGGGCCCATATACTCCGGCGCCTGTTCCTTCGGCAGTTCTGGAGAGTTATTTCGCTTTTTCGATATACAAAGTTCGCGAAATTAAAAGTATCATCCACATCGTATAATTTGCATAGGCTATCGGATTTCTAAAAAGAAAAAAAAAAACAAAATTATATTCAAGAAAAATAATTTATAGATTTTTTTTCATATTTACTTTCATCATTTGTAAAATAATTAAAATCCCACTTTAAAGGAACTGATTCCATTCGATTAGATTAGATTAGATTAGTACTAGGGCTAGGCTTACAAACCAAAAACCACCGGGGCCAAAACTGACCTATTGTGGTACCCTAAAAATCCTAGAGCTCTCCCACGAACGCTAGGTTGCCAATAAACCTAGGAACATCCTTGAGAGGGCTAGATGTGATATCGACGGGTATTAAAAAATTTTGCCTGAGGATTTTGAATCTACATGTAGATAGCCCATCACATTCACAAAGAATGTGCCGTTTGCCCGTGTTTACCGCAGATTCTGCACATCGGAGATATTGATCTGTCCAGCTTATTTAGGTGGTAATTAAGACGACAGTGGCCTGTGAGGAAGCCTGTCAAGAGCCTGACTTGATTAATTCTGAAGTTCAGAAGCTCAAGAGTTCTCTTTCTTGACAGAGAAGGAATGAATTTTTTGGCTTTTAGACAACCGGGCGTTGTCTTCCAGTGGTTCATTCTTTCTCTATCTAGCCACTTATTTATGGCTGCTTTTGCTGTGCTCAATGGGATACCTCAAAAAGGGATTGGTCGTAGAAAGTGTTTATCTGAGCCCTCTCTGGCCAGTTGATCAGCCTTTTCGTTACCCTAAGCCAGTGTGTCCCGGGACCCACATTAGAACGACACTATTTGTGCACGCTAATTCCTTAAGGATGTTAAGGCAGTCCCATTCCACTTTTGATTTTATCTGGTATGAATGCAGAGCTGGTATGGCAGCTCTACTGTCCGATAGGATGTAGATTTTCCTATGCTTATACCCCAGCCTGAGATTCTCACGTATACACAGCTCTATATCATGTGTTTCCGCTATGAGGACAGTTGAGAGTTCATCTAGGCTGATTGATAAGTTTATTCTGGCTTGAACACCGTAGACCCCAGCACCAACCCCTGTGCTAGTTTTAGATCCATCGGTGTACCAGACTAAGGAGTTAGAGTCAAATTTTGGAGGGTCGGTCTGCCATTCATGCCGTTCTGGTATAATTACCTGGAACGGCTTTTTAAAATTGTATCTAACTAGCATACTATGGGTATGCTAAGGATAGGGTCTGTGGTGTACCTGTTTCTTAATTTTCTATCTAGTAGTTAATTTACTTGTAGTATTATTATTTTACTAAATTATTTTAATCTAGTTTGTATTTTTTGTTTTCATTTTTTCTACCAATTTATTTTTGGTACATTTCTAAGTAATTATAAATTTTCCTGGATTTTAAAATAATTTAAAACAGACATTGTAATAATTGAATATTATTGTTTTTAATAAATACAAAATGTATTTACAATTCCAAAAAATGTATACCACAAATATAAACAATAATAAATAAATGAAATACCGAATAAATATTAATATTTTAGGTTGACTTTGAGTACTCCTAGTTGGATTCATCAGCTTCTTTGAAGATTTCTCAATGCGTGGTAAAACACTGCCTCCTGGTATTATCACATTGCCCAATAGTTTCGAAAGTTCTTGATCTTTTTGTATTGCCAATAAGATATCTTCTGGCCTAATGCACGATTTTCCGTTTGCAGCCGCTTCATTTCCAGATAATTTTAGAATTTCGGCTACTAAATATTCTAGGGTCGCAGTTAGATAAACTGAAGCTCCAACCTGGCTTGAATAGTTACGTTCTTCTAAATGACGCCTAATAAGAGAAACTGGAAGAGTCAGACCAGCTCTCATAGATTTTGATTTCCTATTTCCAGACATTTTAAATAATATTCGAATCTATACTTCTAACAATTTGATATATGTGAAACAATTTGATTTCAATTTTGATTTGATCGGGAATATCTATTAAATAAATTATTAAAATATTAATTGTGATTTTGCTTTATTATATAAATAAATATATACCAAAAATATTCATTTAAAATATAACCCACAAAATATTCATTTAAAATATAACCCCACAAATTGGTGAACCCGACGTGATCGATTGAGTTTCACTTTCATGGTCTGCTCCGTGTCCTTTTCTTGAAGTTGATGGGCTGGCTTGACGACGCGAAACTCGTTGTAGAGTTTGAACATTCTTTGTGACTAAAATACTTGCTGTATCCGTTGAATTCGATCTACTTCTTAGCAAATATTTTTTAGGCGTATCAATAATATTAGCATTATCCGAAATTAAATGTGGTTCGGAAGATGCTCTTACGGATCTGGATTTCCTTACAGAATTAGTATTAATTGAATCTGTATCGATTGATCCTGACGAAGTGCTCTGCTTCCGCAATAAACGTTCTACTGGCTTCATGTTGTGACAATGTTTCTGTAAGTTGCGATATGATATTTTGCTGTTGCTTAATTTTTTGTATCACGAATTAATTTGATTTGAACTTTGTGACTCACAACCACTAGGGGGCAAACCGACTGACGCAACATTTATTGGCTGATAAACTTCCCTAAGAATTTAATTTCATTACTAAAGCTAATGGTTTGGCCAAAAAGAGTAGGTTTAATAAGATTTTCCCTTTTTCTTCTTCTTGTGAAGTTAATCACGACGCTTTTCTTAGGGTTGATGTTGAGTCCGATTTCTAAACACCATGCCGCAACTAAATTTAGTGCGTGCTGCATGATGCTTGAGATAGTGTCCTCAAACTTTCCCCTGACTATAATGACTATGTCATCGGCATAGCCTTGGGCTTGTATGCCAGCATTCGCTAGCTTAAGCAATAGTTCATCTACTACAATCGACCACAGTATTGGCGACAGTATTGTGGACAACTCTTAGCTACCGAAACCTTTAGTGTTTCCCGTGCCATCGTTGATTTTATAAGCCTGTTTTTCAATGTAGAATCAATCCATCTACATGTTCTAGGGTCTACCCCTTTCCGTAAGGAAGCTTGCGTTATACAGTCGAAACTGGTATTGTCGAAAGCTCCTTCAATGACCAGAAAACTGCACATTGCCAGCTCCTTGTTTTTGAGTGAATCGTCAGTTATAGAAACAAGGTTCTTTAACGCATGTGTAGTTGATCTACCCGGCAAATAGGCATATTGATGTTTATGCAATGGATTGCTTTCAGCACATTATCTCTTATATGTCTATCAAGAATCTTTTCCATGATTTTTTGTAGAAAAGATGTGAGGCTGATTGGACGAAATGACTTGGGTTGGGTATGAGATGTTTTCCCAGCCTTCGGTATATACGTCACCTACACTATTCTTCATGCATTAGGTATGTAACCCCATGCATGGCTGGCTCTAAAAATTTTTTTTTACAGTTTGAATTCCCTTCTGAAGTAAGGCAGGGAAAATGCCGTCTTCTCCAGGGCATTTAAAAGGCTTAAATGAGCTTATTGCCCATCTAACCTTATTTGCTGTAAATATCCTGGAAGCATTCTTCCAGTCTACCATATTTGGTTTGGTAGAAGTTGATTCAGGTTGAGAGTTAACGTTACCTTGTTCAACTATTATAGAGTCTGGAAAGTGGGTTTTAGCTAAGAATTCTAGCGTTTCTTTACAGCTCTTAGTAGCTGAGCCGTCAGGTTTTTCTATCAGTCCTAACTAATAGGATTAGTGTGCCGTTTTGATAACACCTTGTAAATTTTTGCACCAATGGAGAGATCATCAATCTCTTCACAGTACCTCCTCCAAGATGCTCTTTTGGCCCTTCTAATTTCAAGGTTGTACTCAGTTAGGGAGTTTTTATACGGTTCCCAGCCACCATTTATTTTGGCTTTATTGAAAAGCTTTCTCGTCTAGGCCCGCATAACAGCAAGTTTGCTGTTCCACCAAGGGACCTTGCGATTGATTTTGCGAGCTTTTCCAGGACATGAATGATGGTAGGCATCTATTATTATCTCCCGAAGCTTGTCAGAAGCTAGTTCTATACTTATGATATCTTTGACATTTGGTCTGAAATCATCCAAGCTCTCCTTGAGATGCTGATTATAATCAGCCCAATTAGTTGAACTTGGTTACCTAAATGTCTCAGATACTACTTTACAAGATTCAATATTGTACCTAATTTGTCTATGATCGGACATAGATGTCTCCTGAGAGACGTGTCAATCATAGATTTTGGTACTGATAAAATGAGTACCCAGAGTTAAATCTAGGACTTCCTGCCTAATTTTGTTTATAAATGTCGGCCTATTGCCTATATTTAAGATCTATACGCTATTACTATTAATAAATTCGAGAAGATACTCACCCCTATCATTGATGTTTGAGCTTCCCCATATAGTATGGTGTGCATTTGCATCACAACCAAGTAGAAGCTGCTTGCTGTTCAGCTTACAGAAGTTCACGAGGTTTTTCAGATCGTCGGAGACAGGATTTGATGTGTGACCTGGAAGATAGGCTGAGCATAAGATTATCTCTATACTACCCCCTTGGGATGGTATATTCACTAGAACCGCTACCAGATCTTTCGTACAGTACCTTGAAATGGGAAGATATTTAATGCCCTTTTTATACATAATGCATGCTCTGGGCTTGCCAAGGCCAACAGAATTATATAATAACTCGCCTGTAGTTAGTCCTCTTATCTGGTCCTTTTGTAAGTAAAGCTCCTAGATAAGAGCTACCTCCAAGTGATCCTTGCTAAACCTACTAGCCAAAACTGCCAAGGCTGCTTTGGCGTGTTGTAGGTTTATATGGATACACTTGTAAATGCCCATGACTACTTACTGATAATTACAAAACCTTCCTCCAGCATAATCTGTACTGTTGGTTGTTTAGGTAGAACTGCTGAAGTCACGGTTGTCTCCGATAGGGCGTTATGTCTCCTAACCTTTGACGTTTGAATCTTGGTGCTTATCTTGCTCCCTTGATTACTGGTGTTCCTACCAGTGACTTTCCTAATTTGGATGCGTGAGAAGTTCAGGTTTGGACGATATTTCAGCTTGTCCAGTATTGCCTCAGAGGCACTGTCTATGCTGAAGATAAACGTCTGTCCACCATTACTCTCTGGCACCGCTTTTAAGACTCGCCACGGTGTTGTGTTCACGCCTGCATTTTGCTTTTTGAGCCTCAGCAGGAATTTAACGCTAGATAAAGTTCCAGCTGGAGTTAATGGCATGAATGTTTTGCAGAGAGTGGCTCTGGGTATTTTTTCACCTTGAACCACCTTCAACATCGCACCTTCCCACGGTTTAAGAGACTGTTCAAGTTTGAGAAGCCAGTCCCTAGTAGCTTTGTCATTGCAATGGATCGACAGCCATCCTGCTGTTTTTTGCGATGCAGCTGAGAATTGTGGGTATGGCCCACTTTCTTCATCTAGCTTATCGATCTCATCCAACAGAGCTACTTTTATTTTTCCCAGCTCATCCGTTGACAGCGTCTGTTCTGGATGTAGCGCATGAATAATAGCTACGCTTTCACCGGCAACAACCTGATTGAAGGGCAACCTGAAAGTGACAGATTTTGAGTTGTCATGTTTGCTCTTACTCTCAACCTGTCTCTTAGTAGTTTGCGGCTCATCTCTTTTGATACTGGACGTACTAGGCTTTGGGTTGATATGCTTACTCTTACCCTCTACCTGCCTTCCGTTATCATTAGAGAACTTGCTCTGCTTTGATGGCGCTTGTTCGGGTGAGCTACCATCTGCCTCTTTTCCTCAGGTCTTCTTGACCTGAGTTTGTTTTGATTGGAACCCTTTTGTTCCTTATCAGGTCTGGAAAGTGTCGAGAGTCCCTCTCGTTCCGCTTGCCTCGCTTATTCAAGCGCCATGTCTTTCGTAATCATGGCTTTGATGCGTCTTTTAGATGCACCCGAGAAAAACTCAAATTTGTGTTTGAGTGCCAGTTTGCCAAGTGCTTCTGCAGCTTCGTCAGGAACTGGTCCTTCCGGCTCCTTGTTCCTGTCGATGCCTAGAAGCACTTCATTGGCTTTATCACCTTTTTGGGGTGAGGAGGTGAGCAGCTCCTCCAGTTGGACAATTTCTAGTGGTTTTAGCAACAGGTCATTTTCGAGATCTGAAGCTACCAGTTCATCCGTGCTCAATACGTCAGCTGATTCTACTGTCTCAGCTTCAGTTGGTTTTTTGTGTTTTTTTTCTTTGTTCTGTATTCATTTTGGATCCCACGAGTATGGCGAGAAATAAAGATCCACAACCGCAGAGCTCCCTTACGGACGCAAGGCTAGATACAATGGGGTGGCGCCTGGTGCCCCAAGGAGACCGTTAGCGATATTAATTTTTAACACCTGATATCATTCAGCCCCCCAGCACGGTTACTTAAACACCTTGGCTTTAGTGTTTGGTGGGACTACTGGCAATGTGGCCTAGGAAAAGGATTATGGATATAAGAGGATAGGCGACTGTCGGCTACGTAAACGCATTGCCCAGAGCGAACCCGGGTGGTGGACGTGTCACGCATTCTTGGAGGTCTTCGCCACTCACTCTAACTGATTCCGTAAAATTCTTTTTGTTCTATGGAAAACTTCGACAAAATTCCATGACAGAATTTTTGAATTTTTTCAAATGAAAACTTGATTCGCATAAAAATTGAATAAATCCGACAGTATTTTTCGTATCTAGTTAACCAATTTTAAATTTAAGCTTTTCAAAAAAAAATTAGATTCTTCTTTTTTTTTTAGTACGTTCTTGTTGCTGTTTCTAAATATTATTGTTGATGAAATTTTCTTGTTTTTTTTTATTGGTGTAAATCTTTTTTCTTTTTTTTTGTTGGATTGTTGAATTTTTTTGGAAAACAAAAAAAACATACTGTTTTCGCTTTTATACATTTTTAATATACTTTCTATAGAATGGACGAGAAAGAGAAGAAGTAACATTATTTATATAAAAAAAAAAATGCGCGAATAAAATCATTTTCAAACATTTCTTAATTTTTTAACACGTG
Organism: Xylophagus ater; assembly: GCA_963422695.1. Lineage (NCBI taxonomy): Eukaryota > Metazoa > Arthropoda > Insecta > Diptera > Xylophagidae > Xylophagus > Xylophagus ater. Next base: position 42,377,334 of record OY730478.1, read on the forward strand.
AGAAAAAGAGGTGAAATGCGATTCAATATTGAAATGGCGTTTAGTTTTTTTTTTCTTGGGGTAATTATTTAAGTTTCCTTTTTTTGTAATTATTTTATATAAAAATGAAATTTAAATAAAATAAAAAGATTAGAAATTTTTACAAAGAAATATAACAATCAAAAAGGCCATGAAAAAATACGAAGCGAAAGAACAGAAAAAAATCGCAAAATTAGAAAAAAAAATAATAAATGAATAAAAATATTTTTAAATCTTGACGGTTTATTAAAACACAAATTTATAAATCAAAAAAATTGAAAATTATAAAAAAAAGATTAAAAATAGAAAAAAATGGTAGTAGTGCTACTACTTTATTAGGTTCTTGGCCTGAGCTTTTGGTAGGTAGATAGTCACGATGTGTGGTACCGGAATATCATCTCATACCCTGGTGCTAAGTTCCACACCCTTCCAGCCGGCTAGCTCAGGAGTTCTTTCCCTGAGCTAACTTGCTCTGTCACTGTTCTCACGGTCTATGAGCAGCGTACCCGGTTTCAAGTGAATACCTTCGAACCGAAGTTTAATCTGCCACCCCCGAGATACTTCCTCAATGATAGTCTCTTCCAGAGCCGTAAGCTCCTCTGTCTTGAGGCTTTCATGAGGATAATTAGCTGGGAGAACTGTTATCCTCACCATACCAGAGCCCTGTATACCATGGTAAGGCCAAATACTCTCTGCGGTCGGTAGGTAACAGAAAGGCTCCGTTTACGATAGTCGGTACACCCCCGAACTACTAACCAGTCCACTGGGCAGGGGTCGCATAACCCCTTTGGCTTAGGGAGGATAGTTCTCGGTACGTTGCTCGGACCATCCTAGAGGTTGGGCCTGCTGAGATGGTCCACACAGCGTTAAGTTGACTACCGTCGTGGGAGATGACCTCTATATAAAAAGTTCAAAAATTTGTATCGACTACAGGGCAGATGGAACTATTTGGTTTTCGACGGAAATAATCCACACTATAACCACCACAATATTGCCAAACATTGTAATCGTCTAGGTTCTAGGACGTCCATATAATAAGATGTTTTGTAATGTCACGTTTCGTGACAGTTCAAAAATTGTTATTGAATACAGCGCCGAAGTGGTGTGAGATAGAACTATTGGGTCTTCGACGGAAATAATCCCCATAAAAACCTCCACAATTTTTTCGAACATTTCAATCGTGTATGACCTCTACATACAAAAGTTCAAAAAAAAAATCAAAAATTTTTATCAACTACAGTGCTAATACGATGATAGATAGAACTATTTGGTCTTCGACGAAAATATTCCTTGTTATAACCTCCACAATAATGCCGAACATTATAATTGTCTAGGGCGTCCATATAATAAGATATTTTGTAATGTAACGTTTCGTCAAAGTTCAAAAATTGTTATTGAGTACAGCACCGAAGTGGTGGAAGATAGAACTATTGTGTCTTCGACGGAAAGAATCCCCATAAAAACCTCCAGAACTTTGTCGAACATTTCAATCGCGTACGACCTCTATATAAAAAGTTCAAAACAAATTTCAAAAATTTATATCGACTACAGCGCCAATATGGTGGCAGATAAAACTATTTGGTCTGCGACGGAAATATTCATCATTATAACTTCCACAATATTGCCGAACATTGTAATCGTCTAGGGCGTCCATATAATAAGATATTTTGTAATGTAACGTTTCGTCAAAGTTCAAAAATTGTTATTGAATAAAGTTCCGAAGTGGTGGGAGATAGAAATATTGCGTCTTCGACGGAAATAATCCCCATAAACAGCTCCAAAACTTTGTCGAACATTTCAATCGTGTACTACGACGTCTATATAAAAAGTTTAAAAAAATTTAAAAAAATTTGCATCGACTACAGCGCTAATATGGTGATAGATAGAACTATTTGGTCTGCAACGAAAATAATTCTAATCACAATCTCCACAATATTGTTGAACACTGTAATCGTCTAGGACGTCCATATAATGAGATATTTTGTAATGTGACGTTTTGTCACGGAAAAGCGTCACATAATTTTTGCTAACCGCCCCCATAGAAGTATTTCACTTCAAAAAAATTAACGACGAAACTTCGAAAAATCGACGACGCAGAGTGAAAATTGGTGTATTTTTAAGAACGACGCATTATCGAAAAAACGCAAAACGAAACGACGCAAAGCGAGGCCTAGGTGTATACCAAAATCTACCAAGTAAATTGTTCACTGGAGTATATGTTGTCCTTTGTTCCACTTTTCTTCCAAATGTGTCTAACATAAAGATAAATATGTAATTAAACAGTATCTTTTGACTAAAGAACCATACACACGGAAATGAAACAGTGATCGGAAACTTGGTCGGTAAATCTTAATTCCGAGCTGTGCGTTTATATTCTGGTTGTGCATTAGTTACGGATTTGTACCTAACAGTTAGTTTAGACCCAAGACGTTTATTATATTTCACATAAATAGTTTGTGCGGGTTCATAAATTTTAATTGGTTGCCTGTTTTTATTATGGTTCTTAATATCTTTTTGTTGTTTTTGTTTTAATTTTTCGATATTAATAAAACGGCTATTTTCGAAATCTAGAGGGACTATATATATACTATATATACTAATGTCCAACGGGTTTTTTCCCGGTGGTAGAGTGAATACTAAAATTATATTCATTTATTGAACGTTCGAGGAGTTCTTAAAATGTGCGAACTACTCCATCTCCTTTCAGACATCTCATAATTTCCGAGAGAGTGGAATGAAAGCGTTCTATTTGTTCATTGACTTCGCTTTTGTATGGAGGTGTTCTAAAAATCTTTATTTTAAGTTCGTCTTCCATCATGAAGCGGAATTAAGAGATTTCTCGTTATCAACGACTACTACTTCTGGTACACTGAAGAAAAATAATAGATCTCCCAATGGTCTAGACAAGAATGTAATTGGTTTATTTTTTTTGAGATAAGACTGCGCCGATGGCATAGTTACAAGCATCAGTTGTGAGTCCGAAATCTGTCCCAAAATTGGAGTATGAAAGTATTACTTCTTAATTTGTTTTTTATAATTTTTTTCAGAATGAATATCAGCAGAAAGTTCGATAATATTTTGTCCAATCCCAAAAAATTTCTTGGAGCAATAGAAAAAATAGACAAAAAAATTTGCTATATAATTATAAAAACAATATTGTCACGAACCAACACTGCCATAATGAACAACACGCACCAACACTACCATGATGAACAACCCAAACCAACATTACCATGAAGAACAGTACGAAGAGGCAGTCTCGTTCAAGACACCGTGGAGTGAAGACCTATTTATTATTTTGTGTTAATAAAGTTTAGTAAAATCAATAATAACGCCGTTTGTTATTATTCGTTCTTTTCGGAAGCAAATCCTTTCTTACACCTGTTATTATATCCTCGCCTCGCGTATCTATCCTCCTCTGACAACTCAAAAGTGGGATTTGATAGCAAAAAAAAAAAAAAAAAGAATTTGTTTCCGAATCGCTAAAAAGAAAAGAAAAAAAACCGTGGAAACTAAAAGTATACGCACGAGCGGGTTTCCATAGTTTTCGTTAAAACAAAAAAATAAAAAAAGGAGGCTCACTCCGAAACCGTTAAAGAAAAATTTTGTGAAAACCAAAAAGTGTTATAAAAATACGAGCGTCGGGTTTTCCATTGTTTTTCTAAAGTTAAGTGCGTTAAAGAAAAAATTGTGGAAACCAAAAAGTATTTAAAAAAAAACGAGCGTCGGTTTTCCATTGTTTTTTTTTCTTCAAAGTTCAGGTGCGCACGCGTCATATTTTGAAAATAGAAAAACCGTTGAAAGTTGAAACGAAGCACAAAGAAGAGTATTTCGCTTAAATACCCCTCTTTGATGTGTTAGTGACTTTTTTTCTCTTTTTCAAGAACGACAAGAATACGATTTGAGGGAACACGTTTCTCAAAAATAAAACCAAACAAAAAGAAAGAAAGACCGTTGAAAATTGAAACAGCGCACAAAGAGAGTATTTCGCTTAAATACTCCTCTTTGATGCGTTAGTGACTTTTTTCTCTTTTTCAAGAACGACAAGAATACGATTTGAGAAAACACGTTTCTCAAAAATAAAACCAAACAAAAAAGAAAAAGAAACCGTTGAAAATTGAAACAGCGCACAAAGAGAGTATTTCGCTTAAATACTCCTCTTTGATGTGTTAGTGACTTTTTTCTCTTCTTCAAGAAAGACAAGAATACGATTTGAGGAAACACGTTTCCCAAAAATAAAACCAAACAAAAAGAAAAAAAACCGTTGAAATTTGAAACAACGCCCAAAGGAGAGTATTTCGCTTAAATACCCCTCTTTGATGTGTTAGTGACTTTTTTCTTTTTTTTTTTCAATAACGACAAAAATACGATTGGAGACGTTTCTCAAAAATAAAATCAAAACGAAGCAACCTAAAACGTGCGTCCGTTAATTTTCTTGTGTATAAATTATCAACAGTGACGGGCGACCTCCAATTTCGCAATTATAAAATAATTTTTTTTTTGGAAATACTCGTTGTATTTAATTTTGCGTTCGGGAAATCAATTGAATTCATTTAAAAATGGATCCAGGATTCGAGAACCTAACAATGAAAGCACTAAAAGCGCTTTTGAAACGACACAACTTGCCGGCCACCGGGTCGAAAGCTGTTTTAATAAATCGGCTTCGCGAACACTCGCACAATGAAAGTGACGTGGAAAATATTAACGCAGTTTCCAATGAAACGAGTGAGCTCGAGTTGGTCAGGGCCGAAATATTAAAGCTAAGCCAAACGGTAGAACAACTGTCGCGTCAAACACTTAGTGTCGCGTCCAATAGCGAGGTGCGCGAGCCTGTATCCATCACGTCTACTAATCAACCGTTGACCGTAACCACCACGAATATTCCATTTCAACCGATCGTGCACGCCGCTCCGCACAACAGTATGCCACGCTTTGGCATAACGAATCCATCAGTGCACAATGACCTTGCACCTACGTCAACCGAACACATTCCGTTACCACCGCACGGCATTCCGCACAACAATCTGCCACGCTTTGGCACAACGACTCCACCGATGTACAGTAACTCTGTACCAACGTCAACGGAACATATTTCGTTACCGCCGCACGCCGTCCCGCACAACAGTTTGCCACGCTTTGGCATAACAAATGTACCAATGTACAATAACTTTCCACCAACGTCAACGGAACATATTTCGTTACCACCGTACGCCGTCCCGCACAACAGTTTGCCACGCTTGGGCATAACAAATGTACCAATGTACAATAACTTTCCACCTACGTCAACCGAACAAACGCCGTTAACACCGTGTGCCATTCCGTATAATAATGTGCCAACTATGGGCATAACAAAGCAACAGATGTACAATCACGCCGCACCTCCTTCAACCGGACAACCGCTATCGACACCGTATACCATGCCACATAGTTATTCAGGATCGAGTTGATTAATCATATCCACAATGTGAGGGATATAGCCGAAATACTACCCGAATTCTATCCGACCCGAGAAACGTCATTAACCGCACGTCAGTTTATTCAACGAGTAAATCAGTTGAAGAACGCATATCAGTGGAACGAAACAGTGTTGCTATTTGCAGTGCAGGCCAAATTAAAGGGACCAGCCAAAATGTGGATGGATGGTAGGTCCAATGTATTTAATTCTTGGGAAGATTTTTGTCAAACACTAACCACCGATTTCCCATGCCACGAAACGAGTGCCGATACGCACATTAAACTGATGAAGTCGCACCGGAAGAATAACGAAACCGAAGAAGAATACTTTTACCGAATGTTATCTATGGGTCGCAACGCAGGAATAAACGACGCATCGATCATCAGATATACACGAGACGGGTTAAAGAACTTCAATATGCAAAACGCTCTCGCTGCAATCACGTTCTTATCACCAAACGAACTTCTAGCCGCTATCCGCCAATACTTAACGAATAATCCGAGGAACTTCATCGAATCAAGACCGTCAATAAAAACCGAAACGAAACCGAACCGTCCAACAGAAAAAAATATTCAGAGTCGAATCGCACCAAGTGCACGTGTAGGAGTAAAATGCTTCAACTGTTTCGAAACGGGACATTTATCCATAAATTGCTCGAAACCGCAACGTCGACCCAGATGTCAGAAGTGCCAGAAAACAACGCATACGACTGATCGCTGTACTACTGAATCAATTCCCACCACTAGCACTGTTCGACTTATCGCTAACTCAACCGAGAATATTTCAAATAATAAGGAAATATTATTGAACGGAAATCCAATGAACTCATTCATTGATGCCGGAAGTGAACGATCGTTAATTAGTGAAACAATTGCAAATGGAATGAGAATCGACAAATGCCAGCAAATACAACTCAAAGGTTTCGCCGGAGGAGTTTATATTTGTGATCGAAAGGTGAACGCAATAATTCAAATTGACGACTATGAAACCGAAGCCGAATTATTTGTAGTAAGTGACGAAATTTTACCTTAGCCTGTCCTGATCGGATTGGATATCCTGGGTAAAGGTCGAGCACGTCTCATAATCGAATCAGGGAAATTCCGCGTTGAGAGAATTGATGAAAACGATATTAAAATGGGACAAACGTTGAACGAAGACGAAACAGCCGAGCCGGAAAAACTGAAACACGCCGATGCATTGAGCCGAGCACCGTATTACGAAGCTAAAGAACCAGAAATAGTAACCGAAAATATCATGTTAATAGACATCAACACCGAAGATTGGCTTGCCGCTTTGCAAATTAAAGATCCGAAACTACTTGAAATCCGGAAAACGCTACAAGGACATAACACCGCTACTAACGTCAAACAAATCCGGAAGGAATACTGTCTAAAGTCAGGACGAATATACCGCCGTGACGCAGAAACCGCTAAATTTGTAATTCCAAACGCCGTACGATGGAGAATCGTAAAATCATGCCATGATGAAGTTGGTCTTTTTGGACTCGAAAAGACAATCCAACGTGTGCAACAACGATACTGGTTCCCGAGAATCCGTAAGTACGTGAAAGAATATATTGCCTCATGTATCGAATGTTGTTACAACAAACGCCCAGGTGGCAAGACAGAAGGACAATTGTATACGAATGAAGTAATACCGATACCATTTAGAGTATTGCACGACGATCGTCTTGGTCCATTTCCGAGAAGCTGAAAGGGTAACACCTACGTCTTGGGAATAAGTGACCCATTTAGCAAGTACCTCGTCGTAAAGGCCGTGAAGACCACCAAAACTCAGCCGGTTATTGAAGCCCTAAACGATTTAACGACATATTTTGGACTACCCGAACAAATTATAACTGATCGAGGAACAGCCTTCACCTCCAAAACCTTTGAAGATTTCTGTTTCGAGAATAGAATTTACCACCGTAAAGTAGCAGTTCGAACACCTCGGGCGAATGGCCAAATCGAAAGGATGAATCAATCAATCCTAACTTATATTCGCACAACTACCGAAAAACCTAACGATTGGGATCGACATTTACGACAACTACAATGGTCAGTCAACACGCAGATTAATAGTACTACCGGATTTAGCCCGAATGAGCTAATCTACGACTTCCATCTACGAGATGTCACCAAAAACCGAATTATATAAGTATTGCAGACCGATGAAGACGAGAAAACGACTGTTTCCATGGGCAACCGTAGGACAGAAGCTACCGAAAATGTCGCCAAGGAACGGGAACGATGGAAGACCAGATTCGACCAGAAACATCAGAAGCCGCATACATATACTGAGGGAGACCTAGTGGTTATCGAAAACATAGCACCCAGTAGCGGGGAATCACGAAAACTCGTACCGAAATATCGTGGACCCTATACTATTCGTAAAGTTTTGGATTACGACCGATATTTAGTGGAAGACATCGAAGATACTCGTCGAAGACAAAAACCGTTTAGCTCCGTTTATGCCGTTGATAAAATCAAGCCGTTTTGTGAATTATCACCGGAATTGGATAATACAGATGACATAGATAAACCCGACGACGCCCGATCCGAGGACGGATCAATGTCAAAAGCTGCCGAGCTGTCACGAACCAACACTGCCATAATGAACAACACGCACCAACACTACCATGATGAACAACCCAAACCAACATTACCATGAAGAACAGTACGAAGAGGCAGTCTCGTTCAAGACACCGTGGAGTGAAGACCTATTTATTATTTTGTGTTAATAAAGTTTAGTAAAATCAATAATAACGCCGTTTGTTATTATTCGTTCTTTTCGGAAGCAAATCCTTTCTTACACCTGTTATTATATCCTCGCCTCGCGTATCTATCCTCCTCTGACAATATTATTCAGAACTACTTTCAGTAATCCTGAACATGGTTAACAACGGCTTCAGGACCGCTGTAAATACACAAGCATGTACACATATACACACATTTGGAGGAAAACAAGAGAAATACTGTTCGCATGTAACTTGTATTCACTTTTGAACAAGCAGTCGTCGGATCAACATCTTTTTCGCATATTCAAACAGAATACATTAGGTGTAACATACAGTTGTGGCATTTCATAATAAATCATTCTAGAAAATTCCTATGCATTATCATTGTTCATAGAAATATATTATTCTACCCCAAACAATAATGCTAAGGATTATTAAATTCGCGAAATTTTGGTGACTTTTTTTGGTGGTTTTTTGGTGATTTTTTGTGGTTTTGGTTATTTTTGGTGCAAAATGGCGAAAACTTCTCGAAAGTTCCTTTGGCATTTTTTCGAGTTAGTGGCATTTGACTGGTTTTAGCGCTTTCTATGGCGTTTGATTGTTATCATTTTTTTAGTGAAGTTTTTCCAAGCATTTTGGTGTTTTTGTGTGGCATTTGATCATGGCATTTATTTAGGGTTGAAGTTTTTCAAGCAATTTGGTAATTTTTCATTGCATTTTTTTTTGTTATGTTGGTGGCCTTTGCGTGCATTGATATTTCATATAGCGTCGCATTGTTAGCATTTTCTTTGGTGAAGTTTTTAAGTAATTAGATGTTTGTTCATGGAATTTTTTTTGGGTTGGTGGCCTATTTGCGTGCATTGGTATTTCATATGCTGTGGCATTGTTAGCATTTTTCTTTGGTGAAGTTTTCAAGCAATTTGATGTTTGTTCATGGCTTTTTTCACGGAATTTTTTTGTGCTGGTGGCCTTTTTGCGTGCATTGGTATGTCATATGGCGTGGCATTGTTAGCATTTTTCTTTGGTGAAGTTTTCAAGCAATTTGATGTTTGTTCATGGCTTTTTTCACGGAATTTTTTTGGGGTTGGTGGCCTTTTTGCATGCATTGGTATTTCATATGGCGTGGCATTTTTAGCTTTTTTTGTTGAAGTTTTTGCAAGCAACTTGGTATTTTTTTGTGGCACTTATTCGTGGCATTTTTTTGAATTAGTGGCTCCTTGGGTTGCTTGGCGCTTCTCATGGCATTTCATTGTTGGCATTGTCCCTTGTTGGAGTTGGTCACAACAAAAGTTTATCACAACAATATCTTATCACAATGATAGCACATTTTGCGTATCGGGATGACAACACATTTGGTGTTCATCACAACAATAGCACCGTTAACGACAGCAACACATTTGACGTTCAGCAAAATGAAAGCACATTTGGTGATTATCAGGAATGGAATTTTGTATTTCGATTTGACCCAATTGGATCGTATATACGACTTCGACCAACCAATTTGGTATCGGCTAAAATTGGATCGAAAATATTTTATACTGTGATCGTATAAAATTCATTCGATCAGTGTTGAGTTGTCGAAAACATGTTTTTTTTATGTTGATTGTCATATTTTTAATTTCTTTAATGAAAAAAACCCAAGTACAAGAAATTTGACAATTATTTCCTTAAATTTTTACTAAATTATTGTAGTTTTCACAAAAAAAAAAAAAAAAAAAAATATTTTTTTAAAATTTTTTTTTTTCACTTGAGTTCATGCAAATTGAGTTCATGCAAAAAAATCCCAAGCTTGCAAAAGTTAACTTGAAAGTATTGAATTTAAAAAAATTATCAAGATTTTCATGAAATTACAACCAAATAAGATGGCCCTAAGAGCGAAGTGAAAATTATAAGTATAACAAAATAAAAAAAACGACGCCAAATTTAGGACCGAAGACACTTAAAGATATTTTGTTTCACTGAGACCAACAATTTTAATATTAATTATTAAATATTAATTTAAAAATAGTTCAAAACTAAAAACAAATCTAAAACACAAACATTTTAAATTATTGTTTTCAAAAAAAAAACTACCAGCTGTCAAAATTTCATTACATTTCATCGGGCAATTTGAAAATTTATACCATTTGCGTGGAATTCTCAAAGGCCACACTAATTTACGATACGATGATTTTACAGGATGCCAAAAAGAATTCAGATCGAATATTAAATCGAATCGAAAATTCAGTTGGATCGAAATACAAAATTCCATTCCAGAATGATAACATATTTGGCGTTTATAACAGCAATAGAAAAATTGTTTTTATAATTCATTTTCTAAATTTTAAAGCATTCCTCGCTTTTCACTAAACAATATCTATGCTGCCAGTCAATTCTATAATGCACTTTGTGATACGGATTCCATATTTCTAAATAAATTCAAAAAAACATTCGACAATTTTACTGAAGACTGAATATACAAGTACATTCTCTAAAACGAAAACAGAATAAAATTTAATACATATTAGATTATTTTCCTTGATTAAAATTTTACCATTAATAATATTGCACTTTCATCCAAAATTTTGTGGCAGTCTTTCGGTAAGCCACTATTACAGGTTAAAGTTCATTTATAATAAAGGCATCATAGTGTTTATTTCTTATTAATTATAATTTAACCATGTGGTCAATTCGAACGATTAATTTTTGATTTTCGTGAATCATTTACCATAATTATGTTCGTCTCGAGATCATTTATATTTATTGATTTCGAATGAGAGTTTCCAATTTGGGCACGTCTGCAAGCGTCATTTTATTAATAGTATTTGTTAAAATGACTTTGTGTGATATAAAATTTCATGTATTTACAGTCTTTTTTACAAATACTATTGAAAATGAGGAGAGCTTTGCAGCGCTGCAAACATCTCATCAATTTATATAGAAATGAATACATGCTGTTTTATTTATTGTTGGTGTGTTTTTCTATGTATTATGACTTTTTGGTATTTCAACCATTCCTTTTTTTGCTTATATTTCAAGTCACAAATAATTTTTTCGGATTCATACCATTTTATGCTGTCGTGGTTTCTAGCCCAGTTAATCATTTGATCGTTTATATGTGATTCTATGATGGCTTTGTGTTTATTCCACATATGCTCTTGGTGGTTTTCACACCAATTAATAACGTCTTCGTTCGTTGCAGTGTTTTCCCGAAAGTTATTTTCGTAATATTCATTGGTTTTTTTAATCAGTAATTTAAGAATAACCTTCCGAGTTTCATCGTCATCGGTATCGGAATCTTTGTCATCGATTTCGATGTGCTCTATTGGCATGCTTTGTTGTTTGTTTGCAACGATTATAGTATCGTTAATCAACTCATTATCTTCAAATTCATTAACTAAATATTCTACGTCCTGAATTTGATCGTCATCGGTATCGGAATCTTTGTCATCGATTTCGATGTGCTCTATTGGCATGCTTTGTTGTTTGTTTGCAACGATTATAGTATCGTTAACCAACTCATTATCTTCAAATTCATTATCTAAATATTCTACGTCCTGAATTTGATCTTCATCGGTATCGGAATCTTTGTCATCGATTTCGATGTGCTCTATTGGCATGCTTTGTTGTTTGTTTGCAACGATTATAGTATCGTTAACCAACTCATTATCTTCAAATTCACTATCTAAATATTCTACGTCCTGAATTTGATCTTCATCGGTATCGGAATCTTTGTCATCGATTTCGATGTGCTCTATTGGCATGCTTTGTTGTTTGTTTGCAACGATTATAGTATCGTTAACCAACTCATTATCTTCAAATTCATTAACTAAATATTCTACGTCCTGAATTTGATCGTCATCGGTATCGGAATCTTTGTCATCGATTTCGATGTGCTCTATTGGCATGCTTTGTTGTTTGTTTGCAACGATTATAGTATCGTTAACCAACTCATTATCTTCAAATTCATTATCTAAATATTCTACGTCCTGAATTTGATCGTCATCGGTATCGGAATCTTTGTCATCGATTTCGATGTGCTCTATTGGCATGCTTTGTTGTTTGTTTGCAACGATTATAGTATCGTTAACCAACTCATTATCTTCAAATTCATTAACTGAATCAGTGATTCTCAACCTTTTTTTTGTTGCGGCACAGTTTTAACAATTTCAAAATTTGGCGGCACACTAACAATAAAATAAGTTTAAAAGAATTTTACTTACCTATATTACACTGTGTAAAATAATAATAATAATTTTCCATATAAAATAAAATAATATGTACTACAAAGACAACAGAATGTTTATTGAATGATTAATTAGAAATTAATTATAAGAATACATTTAATGCGAAATTTGAGCCTGATGATTTTTGATAATTTCGTTTATATTTGGTCGTAAAACTGATAATGCTACTCTCATTTCGTCATCTACATTTAAAACTCTCGATCTTTTTTTGATTTTTTTATTGGTTAATGCTGAAAATCCGAATTCGCACAAATAAGATGTAGAAAATTGTAATAATATTTTTAAAGCTCTTTTGGCTATTACGAGATAATCGCATGTAATGTCATCCAAAATGAATTAATTGATTCTGTCGAATGTTTTGAAATTAAATCTCGATTATTACAAAGCGAAATTAGTTCTTCCTCTCCATCCAAAGTTAATTCATATACAGACGTATCCGTTATCACGAATGGATTACGAACCCAATCAAATTTTTTTATATCTAAATTTGGAAAGAAATGAATAATTCTCTCCTCTAGTGTTGTCAAATGGTCAATGACAATTTTATGAATAGTTTTATAGGAGTCTTTTGGAACTGACTCAAACTTTTCCAAATTATCTTCTTGTGCTTGGTTCCATAAAGTTATTGTCTTTTGGAATCCAACCAGTTTATCTGTTGAGTTTAATATATTTTCTTTCGGTCCTTGCATACCTGAATTTATGTTATTAAAAATAACGAAAATATCAGATAACTAAGCAAGTTTAGAACACCATATTTTATCTAGATAAAAGGGATAAGGATTAACAGTCATGTAATCAAACTACAACTTTTTTTTTGTAAATTTAGCCAACGTTTCCCGATGCAAAAAACAATGGGTAACTAACATATCTGCATTCAGTTCATTTCAGTTAATTATATTATTTTCGTGAATAAATCGAACGAATGCAATTAATTGTGCCTTTCCCGTAATGTGTGTTGTTTCGTCCACTTGTAGAGAAAAGTTTGAATTTCCAAGAGTTTTTGCAGTATTTTGTTCAATATTTCGCGACATGTCTTTTATTCTGCGATGAATTGTGTCATTAGAAAGTGGTATTTTACAAATATCAATATATGCTTATTCACCAATCATTATGTTTACAATTTTGCCACAACCTGGTAATATAATTTCTTCAGCCAAATTATCAGTTTCTAATTTAATTGCAATTAATTCCGCTATTTCATAAGAAGCTATCTGAGCTTTTTCAGGCACATTAAATTGTTTTTCAAAAACGTTTGCCTGTTTGAATTATGCAGGCAATGCATTTTGAAAGTAGCTTTGGTCTTTTGATGCAAGCGAAGTATGGTTAGTCAGGAAGTGACGTTGAAGCTTGCTCGGAACCATAACACTATTTGATAATTTACAACCGCATACCAGACACTCGGGATCAACTATATCATTTTCCATTGTAGATATAAATCCAAATTTTAAGGAATCGTCATTATATTTCCGTTGAACAATATATTTTTGGAGTAGGAAACATCTTTACTCGTACTCGGTGTGGGCTCATCAGCCTGATTGCCAACATCGTCATTATTATCATCGTTAAGCTTTCTTCTTTTTAACCATTTATCCATTTCAGAAGGTTCTTTTAATATAAAAATAATTTTGTCAAAAATTATTAAAAAAAAAACGAATAATATATTACCTTTGAATAGGCTTTATTTAAGCTTGAGAACACAATACTGGATAACAAGTATATAAATTTATAAATTCAACCAAACAGGAAGCAAGTAAAAGTAAATAATGAACTGAACTTATGAATGAAAGAATCAAAAGGCGCGGTCAGGTCTCAAGGACTAATTCGAAGAGAAGCCAGACTGCTATTTATACTGCAAACATAGTGATTTTGTTCACGAATTGATCGTTTTCGTTTTAAAAAAATGATGAAATAATAGTCAGACTAATGCTGTATTTTTTTAGCGCCGAATAATATTGGGTACTAATTAGCGATGGTACAAATGGTGGCGATGGTGCAAACCAAATAATTTCAGTGGTTCGAACATTCGAAATTAGAACAATTAAAAAAATCGTTTTTTTTAGAAAGTAAAATAGCGCGCCATAAAATTCCTAATATATATAAAAAATGTTTGCGATGCTAGTCAGATTTAATTCATCGCATGTTATATAAAATCTACTCGCCACAATTATATAAATCTATCGAAAAAAGATCGCCGGTAGATACCTTTTTCCCGTTGCGTCCTGGTTCCAATAAATTGCTGTATAAAAGGACATACGAAATAATTTTTATTGTTTAAATTACCAAAATTTGGCGGCACACTTCAAGAATTTGGGGGCACATAAAAGTGCCGCGGAGCATTGGTTGAGAATCACTGAACTAAATATTCTACGTCCTGAATTTGATCGTCATCGGTATCGGAATCTTTGTCATCGATTTCGATGTGCTCTATTGGCATGCTTTGTTGTTTGTTTGCAACGATTATAGTATCGTTAACCAACTCATTATCTTCAAATTCATTAACTAAATATTCTACGTCCTGAATTTGATCGTCATCGGTATCGGAATCTTTGTCATCGATTTCGATGTGCTCTATTGGCATGCTTTGTTGTTTGTTTGCAACGATTATAGTATCGTTAACCAACTCATTATCTTCAAATTCATTAACTAAATATTCTACGTCCTGAGTTTCATCGTCATCGGTATCGGAATCATTGTCATCGATTTCGATGTGCTCTATTGGCATGCTTTGTTGTTCGTTTGCATCGATTATAGTTTCGTTAACCAACTCATTATCTTCAAATTCACTATCTAAATATTCTACGTCATAATGCTCTTCAGAACCGAATATATTTTGGTTTATATTCGCATTTTGTAGAAATTTAGTATCTGAATTTTGATTGAAATGGTCGTTTGCATCGATTATAGTATCGTTAACCAACTCATTTTGATTGTCATTTGCATTATTTTCTGAATATACTGACTCATTTTTCATAAAAACCGAAGTTGATCCGCTCGGACAATAATCTATTCCGTGATGAATTTCTTCGTTTTCGCCAGTATTTGCCGAAAAAGCAATTATTTCTTCGTTTTTTTTTTTATATTATTGCCAGTATATGTCGAAAAATTAATTTGCACATCCTTGTTAAGAATTTTTATATTGTTTTTGCTTTTCTCTTTTGCATTGATTATAATTTCGTTAACCAACTCATTTTGATTGCCATTTGCATTATTTTCTGAATATACTGACTCATTTTTCACAAAAACCGAAGTTGATCCGCTCGGACAATAATCTATTCCGTGATGAATTTCTTCGTTTTCGCCAGTATTTGCCGAAAAAGCAATTATTTCTTCGTTTTTTTTTTATATTATTGCCAGTATATGTCGAAAAATTAATTTGCACATCCTTGTTAAGAATTTTTATATTGTTTTTGCTTTTCTCTTTTGCATTGATTATAATTTCGTTAACCAACTCATTTTGATTGTCATTTGCACTATTTTCCGAATATACTGACTCATTTTTCATAAAAACCGAAGTTGATCCGCTCGGACAATAATCTATTCCGTGATGAATTTCTTCGTTTTCGCCAGTATTTGCCGAAAAAGCAATTATTTCTTCGTTTCTTTTTATTTTATTGCCAGTATATGTCGAAAAATTAATTTGCACATCCTTGTTAAGAATTTTTATGTTTTTGCCTTTCTCTTTTTTACTTATTTTTAGCAATTTATTTTCGTACTTTTTACTATCATATTGTTTTCTTTTTAATTTTTGAAACCAGACTGTTTTGGATTTAATAAAAAAAAAGAGAATTTATTATATGTTATTTTAAAAATTTATTTTAAAAATATATTAGAAACATAAACGAATAGCTATATATTGTATATATAGATATTATAATAACTTAAATACAAAAATAAATTAAATAAAAACCTTTTCTTTATTTTCTTATTAAAAATAAAAGGAAAAAAAATCTCGTTAGCGTAAACACAAAAATTGAAAGAAAACGGTTAAACACAAAAAAAACCATCAGAATCGAAAACTTACATGAGCTCGAACACAGAAGAAAGAATCATACCCATTGCTGATACAACAGCATCGAGGCCACCAAAGAAAGATGGAACTAATCGGTTATGTATAGGGTTTCTCTTTATTCGGTATTTTCGGATTCGACGAATCCGAATCGTTCGTTCTGAAAATTGGCGAATCCTTCGGATTCGTTTAGTTTACAAAGTTACATCAAAATAATACATATCATCATATCATCATTCCCTGTATATATCAATAGCTTCGAGTTCAAATAACACAGGAACAGGAAGCATCAATCAACCAAAAAAAGAACGGTTTTATTTAATAAAAAAACATAAATTTATTTAACGTAATTCATTGATCGTGTCGTAATCAAATCAGACAGTTTTAAATTTAAACCATTCATTAGTGTTCAGTAGTGTTATGTTACTATTAACTGTACAGTACTTATCGCTTATTCGTTTGCAGTACTGCGTTGAAAGTAATACTTTAAAAATACTAACGCATTTAGTGACGTATCAGAGAGTCTTGACCGTAGCTTGGTACAAAAATTTGATGAGACGGAAAAAGCCTTTTCAGAATCCGTTGATGTTGGTTTTAGGGTTGTAAGGGCATCATATAATTTTTGTAAATTTGCTGTACGCTTTCCCGAATTTCTGAACATTCTGAATTCCTGTTTCAATTTCAATGTACTGGCTCTATAATCCGTTTCGTCAAAATCCAAGTCTAAAGAATCATCAAAATCGATTGCAAGATCAGAACCAATATCATTTTTGTCAAACTCGTCATCTTGTGGTATTTCACTACTAGCATCTTTGGTATAAATATTTGTTGCCGATGAATTCTGTTTGTACAAAGTATCGCAAATTGCTAGCTGTATGCCGTGATTCAGACATAGTTGATTGATAACAGGAGACTCACGACCGCACTTTACCATAACATTGGCACCATCGTTAGTACTTCCAACAATATCTTTTTCGAAATCAATATTGAATTCTTTCAAGCGATCTATCACAATCATCACTAATGGTGTTGCCGTACATGATCCATGTATTCTAACTAATCCAAGATTATAAGGACGAATTTCCCCACTACTATGTAAATTTATATTAACATATCTTTTCATTCGCAAACTTGTCCATTCGTCAAGGGTGGTGCTAAATCTTTTCTTTTCGCGTTTTATATTTTGGAGTTCCTCAGACATTTCGTTTTTTTTGTATTCGTAATAGTCATGTATTAATTTCATAACATGTGACTCGTTTTTTGTAATTGCTTTTCCACATTTGGAAAAAATTGATTCTCTGATGAATTCAGAATTTGCGATGGCTCTTACAGATATCCCATCAAATGCAGCTAGCTTCGCCACAACCTCTCCCATACTTTTGCGATGTACAGTGACGAAATTCATCATGGTTTTGGATTTTTTGGTTTCGTTGTTGTCATTTGCAATTGCATCTTTTCCAGCAGAAGATCTTTTGATTAAATTTATATGATGAACGACATTTAGGTGTTTTGTCATTGCCATCATTGTTGGAAATATTACTCTTGCATTCATTGCACGTTGCCTTTGAGAATTTTCTGTTGTTGGAGGAACTGGGCTGTGGGATAAAGTAATCCCAAACTTGTGAGTATTTATTTTTTCTGAAAATTCTGTTTTTCTATAAATATTTTGAACTTTTTAAACCATTTTAAAATTATATTATATATATATATCTCAAAGTATAGATGAAAATGCATTCACTTAAAATATTCGTGGATTCGATAAATTATCAGCGAATCCCGAATCCGAATATATAGCAAAGATTCGACGAATACGAATCCGAAGGATTCGAAAAGAGAAACCCTAGTTATGTATTGACTTTAGAGATTTGAATTCTATTACTATTAAAGAACAATATCCAATGCCTGTGATTCAGTTAGAAGAAAAATCGAAGCATTTAACAGCATTTCAAACTCATAATGGTCAGTGGGAATACAATGTCATGCCGTTTGGTTTAACTAATGCTCCGGCAGTATTTCAGAATATGATAGACGATTTAGTCACAAAAATGAATACAGATGAGACATTTGCATTTTTAGATGATATTATAATACCGAGTAAATTTGTAGAACAAGGATTGGAGAGATTAGAAAAATTTCTAAAAATATTAAAAGATAGTGGGCTAAGTTTTAAATTGTTTAAATGTGAGTTTATGAAAACTTCGGTTGAATATTTGGGACATGTGGTCTCGCGAGAAGGATTGAAACCAGGAACTACCAAGGTGTAAGAGTTTTCCAGTACCTTCATCAGCAACTGAAATTAGACAATTTCTTGGATTATTTAGCTATTTCCGGAAATTTATACCGAAATTTGCAGAAATTGCTAACCCTCTTACGAATTTAACTAAAAAGGATGTGACTTTCTCTTGGACTAAATATTGTGAAAATTCATTTGAGACATTTAAAATAAAGTTAACTGAAGCTCCAGTTTTGGTAATTTACGATCTAAACAGCAAACACATGGTACACACAGATGCTAGTCAACGGGGAATTTCAGGTATTTTGTTGCAGCTAGAAGGTAATTGTTTCCGGCCAGTTTGTTATTTTAGTAGAAAGACTTTAGAATCTGAAAGGAAATGGCATAGCTATGAATTGTAAGTTCTAGCTGTAGTCGAAATTTTAGCTAAAATGACTTAAAATGACTTTGTGTGATATAAAATTTCATGTATTTACAGTCTTTTTTACAAATACTATTGAAAATGAGGAGAGCTTTGCAGCGCTGCAAACATCTCTGTTAAGTTATATCAAATTTTTGGTTTTTTTGTCGTAAAAAACCAACAGATATTTCCCAGACTTATTTTGTGCAACGCGTAAATTTTTCTATGATAAAATTCCCACAATAATATTTTTTGCATAAAAAACTCATATTGTTCAAAATAAAATACTCCGATTTCAATTCCATATATCCAAATATCAAATTAAACTTTTATATTTAATTAAATTTGATATTTGGATAATTTTTATAAATGTACGATTCCCACATTTAGAATATAAGAATTTTGTATACTCAGCATTTAAATTGTATAAATTCCAGAATTTTTGTCAAATAAATTCAGTTTTAATTTTGAAACCCAACAAGCCTTTTTCTTCAACTTAATTAGCGTGAGGCTGCGCTAATAAAACAAACTTAAGCGGCAAAATAAAAGAATTTTATCGCTATATCAACATTTTGGTGACCCCGACGTGATGGAACAGCTTACAGCAGAGCAATCCCAATGTGGTAAAGAAATAGAAAAAATTATTACCAACTATTGGAAGGATCCCAAGAATCGAAAGACTGAGTCGTATCTAACAACAAGAGTAGAACGATGACAACAGGAATGGAACCAGTTTAATGATCGTCATTCAAAACTCCTGGCGATAAAAACTGAAAATCCCACTCATAGTTATTTCCAGTCCGATTTCTACACGCAAGTGCAAACAATATACAAAACGGCCAAAACCACATTAGAAGAAGTGTTATACAAACTAGATGATGAAAAGTTAAAGCCAGAGGAATCTCTAACCACCTACCAGAAGAGCAGTCAAGATCAGAAAAGGAGAATACGTCTACAACGTGCATCCTTTGCAGCTTTGGAACACTTCCTTCAGCCGCTGGAATCATCATTTGATACATCATACTCAAAGGCACACTGTCAACAAAAAATCAAATCAATCAACAACTATTGGTCAAATATTATCAATCTACATAATGAAATTATGGCTGAGGAGGATCAATTTGATTATGTAGATGAGGACTTTTTTAAGCTCGAAGACCGCCAGGAGCTAATCATCATTAAACTACAAGAACAATGCGATCGCGCAAACAAAACTGGTAATTTAGAAAACCTTCCACCAACACAAATTAACACAACTCATGTTGCTCTTCAAAACAATAATAACTCTGCAGGCTACGTCTTCTTAGGCACAGCCATTGTAAAGATAACGGATGCAAATGGATATCCAATCGAATGTAGAGTAATTCTAGATTCCGGATCTCAATTAAACTTTATATCTGAAAGGCTATACAAAAAGCTAGGAATCGTCGGATGCAATCAACAATTAAATGTAAATGGTATAGGCTACTCATATCTTAAAATACACCGCAGAGCCAACATTTCATTACAATCAAAGGTGAATGCTTATTCAACAAGACTGAAGGTATTTGTGCGACCAGAAATCACTTCATTACAACCTAGCCGTTTCATTAATATCGAATCCTGGCCCATACCTAAGAATATACAACTCGCTGAACCAGATTTCAACAAACCGCGGCACATTGATTTATTAATCGGTGCTGAACTATACTGTGAATTAATGTCTGTCGGCCAAATTAAATTGCACAGAAGTTTACCTACACTACAAAATTCCATGTTCGGATGGATAGTTTTTGGAAAATCAACACAAACGTCAAACACATCGAAGTTATTTTGTGGAATCAGCACCAGCGAGCTAGACAATCAGCTACAGAAATTTTGGACTTTAGAAGAAACGCTAATAGCCAAAAAACAATTATCACAATCAGAACTTTTATGTGTTCAATTCTTCAACAAAACCATATCGAGAAATCAACTTGGACGCTTCATTGTAAAGCTACCATTTTCCGAACAACCATCCAAGTTGGGCGAATCGAAACAAACAGCTATACGTCGTTTTTTGAGTCTTGAAAAAAGACTAGCCAAAGATATATCAGTAAAGTTACAATATCAGAATTTCATCCATGAGTTCTTAAATTTGAAACATATGGAAGAAGTTGAAGTTAACACAATCTCTGTGCCGCACTACTTCCCACCGTATCATTGTGTTTTTAAGCCGGACAGTAGCACTACTAAATTAAGGGTGGTGTTTGACGGTTCTTGTAAAACCTCCAGTAACACGTCACTTAATGACATTTTATATACAGGCCCTACGATACAGGATGATTTATTTAGTATTCTGATAAGATTCAGGCTATTTAAATATGTCTTCACGGCAGACATAGCAAAAATGTATCGCCAAATTTTGGTTGCTCCAGAAGATAGAAACTTTCAACTCATAGTATGGAGAGACAATCCTCAAGACAAACTTAAATATTTTCGGCTTCGTACTGTAACTTACGGCACAACATCTGCACCATATTTAGCAACTCAGTGCCTTGAACGTTTAGCTGAGGACCATGCTCTATAATATCCATTAGCATCTAAAATTATCAAACGAGATTTCTATATTGAAGATCTAATGACCGGAAATGACAATCTAGCTGAAGCCGTTGAAACACAAAATCAATTAAAACAGGCTCTCAGTTCAGGTGGATTCAACCTTAGAAAGTGGTGCACAAATCATCCTGCACTACTCGCTTCAATCCCAAAGGAAGACATAGAAGTACAATTAGACATAAAAGACGGCTCGAGTGATCAAATTAAAACATTAGGACTTACTTGGATGCCGAAGCAAGATCTATTTTCCATTAAAACATCATGGCCAACAGCAAAGAAAGTAACCAAAAGAACCATATTGGCAGATATCGCACATCTATTTGATCCATTAGGAATAGTAAATCCAGTAATAGTTCTAGCAAAGATTTTCTTACAACAATTGTGGCTAATGAAACTAGATTGGGATGCAGCTTTACCACTGGAACTACATACAAAATCGTTAAATTTCCGCCAAGGGCTGAGCGATTTAAATTCATTAACAGTTCCAAGACACATTTTCTCCAGCTCAACTACAGCTAATATACAACTCCACGCATTTGCTGACGCAAGCGAGAAAGCATACGGGACCGCTATTTACATACGATCCACTGACAAAAATTCAAATATATCTGTACACTTGTTATGTGCAAAATCAAAGGTCGCTCCAACCAAAACAACAACATTACCACGCTTAGAATTGTGCGCTGCAAAAATAATGACTGAACTGGTTGATCGTTTAAAGAAAATTCTATGCATCACAATTGATGAAATCTACTATTGGACTGACTCTAGCATTGTTCTGTCATGGATCTCGTCAGAGTCTTCCTCCTACAAAACTTTCGTTGCGAATCGAATTGCAGCCATCCAAGAATCAACGCAAGTTAACCAATGGCATCACATCAAATCCAATATGAATCCAGCCGACTTGATTTCTCGGGGTGTGACTCCAAAGAACTTGCTAGCATCTAGTATCTGGTTTAATGGTCCTGAATTTTTACAACGTCCAGAAAGTAAGTGGCCAGATACTTCAATCAGTCAAATCAATGTTGAAACAGAGAAGAAGCAAGGCAAGGTGGTTCTTATGGCCGTTGCAAGACCAACTCTAATACAAACCATACACCACAACAATTCATTTAAACGTTTACAAGAAACAATGGCCTTTATTCTACGTTTCTCCCGAAACATAAGACTACAGAAACACGAAAGAAGACTCTCTAAGGTTCCTACTGCAAACGAACTTCAAGATGCCCTAATATTCATCCTAAAAGAAATGCAACAACAAGAATTTGGAGTAGAGTTAAAACAACTACAAAAAGAGAAATATGTCCAACCAACTAATAAATTGGCTACGCTAACCCCTTTCTTAGATGATCAAGGTCTTATACGAGTAGGTGGTAGGCTTCAAGCTAGTAATTTATCATTTGAAGCAAAGCATCCTGTTCTTTTACCATATTCTCATCTCTTTACAAGACTCTTAATGAAGCGACTACACTTGCAACATTTACATGCAGGACCGCAAGCTTTATTGGCCATAACAAGACAAAGATATTGGCCACTACGAGAGAAAATTTTAGCACACTCGATAGTTCATCAATGCATTATATGTTCCAGAGCACGACCAAAGGTTATTTCACAACTCATGGGAGGTTTACCAGCAGAAAGGATTCAACCAGCACGACCATTCGTAAATGTGGGCATCGATTTTTGTGGTCCAATACATATACACTACAAAATTAGAGGGAAAAAACCCACAAAGGCATATATCGCAATTTTTGTATGCTTCACTACGAAGGCTACCCATCTAGAAGTTGTCTCCGATCTGACAACCTCCACCTTTATAGGTGCGCTTAAGCGTTTTATCGGAAGACGAGGTAGACCAGCAAAAATCTTTTGCGATAATGCAACCAATTTCGTAGGTGCACGAAATGAACTACAAGAGTTACACGAATTATTTTCAAGTAAAGAACATCACACGGTGATCAACAATCACTGCGCAGATGAACAAATCGAATGGTGTTTCATACCGCCCCGTTCACCCCATTTTGGTGGGCTCTGGGAAGCAGCTGTAAAATCAGCCAAAAATCATTTGAGACGAGTACTTTTAGGGGCCTCACTAACATTCGAAGAGCTTAACACAGTGATTACTGAAATCGAAGCGATTTTAAATTCACGACCTTTAACACCAATGTCAACAAACCCAAACGATGTCCAAGCCCTTACACCGGGTCATTTCTTAATTGGAGAACCGTTAACTACAATCTTGGACCCACAAGCTAAACCAAACAATGCAACTATCTTATCACGATGGCAACTAGTAAGAACTATTCACCAAGAATTCTGGAAGCGCTGGTCCAACGAATATCTACAACAATTGCAAACTAGAACCAAGTGGAAGCAAGAAGTCAAACAACTTAAACCAGGAACTTTGGTCATTATAAGGGATGAAAATTTACCACCATTAAAATGGCAAATGGCAAGAATCATAGAAACACATCCAGGTAGTGATGGATTAATAAGAGTAGTTGATGTTAGAACTACATCTGGAATCCTAAGAAGAGCAATTCATAAGGTATGTCCTTTACCATCAGAAGATGATAATCCAATACTGGAGCAAGGTGAAATCACAAACAGCAAAGATATCCCACAGTCTTCATCAACACATCTAGTCTGTTTAAACGAGAAGAAATATTCATTGCCATCAAAAAATACAACGTCGAATGGATTTATAAAAGTACCTTTAAAGAAACCACGGCGTCCTATGCAAGGAAGATTTTTACCAATAAATTCAGCATGGCTTGACAGTCGATCAAAAACAAACGATTTAAAACGAACTCATCAAAATCAGTCAAATACAACTCAAGACAAAATCACTGCCAGCCGAGATCATAGAGTAAAACAACAAAAAATAGTCAAATTAAATCCGCTGTTAACACTTCTGTTAGTGACAAGCATCATACCACACATTTTCAGCAATCTGTTGAACCAATCAGTAGAAATCATTCCGTTTCATACACATCCAGGAATATACTTTGAAGGTATAGGACAAGTAAATATGGTCACAGATGAATGGAAACTCATCGTGTATTACGACATGGAAAACTATTGGAAGGAATTAATTGGTCTTCATGACTGTATGCATAAATTAAACAAATTATGTAACTTAATGACAGACTACAAGGAATTTTGTTTGATCATATTATCACAGCTTGAGCATCAACTTAAAACAATCGAGAATAATAACGAGATCCTTGTCAAAGGGAATAGTGGTAGTCTAGCGTCAAGATCCAAACGATCGCCATTCGACATCATTGGAACAATTTCCAATAAATTATTCGGAATTTTAGATCAAGAATATGCCACTCAACTCTCTGAAAGTATACAAAAGGTTAAAACAAATGAAGGGCATCTACTCGAACTTATAAAAAACCAAACATCCATCATCCCAAGATTATTTAGCAGTTGAGCAGAAGTAAACATACTGAATTTTTTGTTCCAGGAGACAAAACTTCATTTGAAATTTTTCAATTCAGACTTTTTACATATTTACTTGCTAAATAATCATAAATCTATCAAAATCTGGATTTTTTCAGTTGAAAAATAAAATTTAAATATTGAAAATAAAATATAATATTACTATAGTTGGAATAGTTGATTATTATGTAAATGAATATATTTATATACACAAGTATATATATGTCAATTATAATTTAGTTATGACAATAAGCTAAATAAAATATTATACAATATTGGTATGAAAAACATAACGGAAAATTGATCAAAAGTGCTTTCTCTAATATTTTTTGAAAGCCAAACCATGGTCTCTTTGTAATCAATCAAAAAAAATTCTATATAGCCGGATCGATCGATTTTCTTCGAATAATATTCAGGCGAAGAAAATGGATGGATATTATGAATTGGTACTTCACTAATTCTATATAGCTGATTGGTTTCGGCTATTTTTCTATAAGAAATTAAAATCAAATAGGAAGTGGGAAATGGTAAGTGGTGGTAAGTGGGGTAGTAAAGCTTAAGATTGATGAAATTTAAAGGGCGGAAAAAAAGTCAAATCGATAATTTTGTTTTAATTCCATTTTATTTTATTTTGGGTCTGGTGTAATATCCCGGACCCAACAACAAAGTCATTGTCATATATTTTGAGCCAATCAGTATAAATACTTAAGGGGGGGTAGCGAGCGGAGCGTAGCGAGTCACTGCTTATATCATAAAAATTAGAAAAAATTTTAAAAAACCAATTGATAACTAAATGACAAATGTTGATAGTTCCACTTAATTTTATCTTGAAAACCGCTTAACCCATTCTAATAAAATTTAAATCGTTTTTTTCCTTCGATAGTTTTGTTGAAACAGATTTAATTTAGTGAGTATCGAGATAAGGACACCGTAAAAAAGCACAATAAAACAGATAATGCCGAGTAAGAAATGTTCAATTCAGCTGACATTATTTCTACGAATTTATCTTATATACAATAAACGATATATATAAGATAAAGGACGATAGAGAATTATTAGATCAATAAAAATCCTGATCTTTTTTCTAATTTTGTTGAACTTTATAATGGAAACTATTTTAGAGTGAATTTAAGAAGAAGAAGAATTGAGATAAGAACATATTTTAGAAAGGACGAAATAGGAAAACTCCCAAGTTATTGTGGTATACTTTATATGGAAGAACGACACTCTTCCAGTGTATATATTGGGAGTGTAATTTTAGTGTCACAAACATTTTTCGCATAAAATATAATAAATAATTTAAATTTTTAACTTTGTTTCTTGTTGACTTAATTCTAATTTATTAAAAGCGATGTGCATGTAACACGGTTTCTATATCATTTGTTTTAAGATAATACTTATGATAAAAAAGGATCACTAATCTTAATCTCACATATGAGTGATTTTATTTAAAAAAAAGAAGAAAAAATCTGGTAGACTTTTAAATTCTTCTCAGTAACTTTCTATTGGATACGTCACGTAAAGTGTTGTGATTTTTCGCGTGACTCAATTTTACCACCTAAAAAGAAAATATTTTCCATGTTTTCCGCAAAAAAATTAAAAAAAAACACTAATAATAAAATAAAGGTGTCAGAAGCAAGATCTAAATTCAGTAATTTTTTTCAGAATTTTAAAATTTTCCAATCACTGAAGCTCATGAATCAGTGAAAAGTGAAAATCATGAATTTCGGTTGATGTATAAGGAAACAGACTTTAACAAATACTCAACATAAATAGTATGTACATGAGTATGCAATGGCAAGAAAAAAATTATGAAAACACGTTTTCCACATTGAGCTCATAGAATAAAATGATATCTTGTTAAAACTTCGTTATCGTTTGGTATGCGGTGGTGATGAGATGCGACGATAGTGAATCGCGAAAAAAAGGATATGATATAACAATGGGCACGTATCAACATATATCATTCATATATGTGTTATCTTCGATATGAAACATTCTTTTCTGCAACGAAAAATACGAGTGTAAAATGCTTTAATGATAATTTTCTAAGGGCAACATTATTGAATATGAATAAGGATGCAGGAAGACTTGAATTTATGTATTTTTCTGAATATATTATTTTGACTGATATTGTTGGTAATATCAGAAGAAATTCTTTTGATGCATCCCAAATAAAAGTCTGACATATTATACAAACTTGGCTTGGATTAATGCCAAGAAGGAAAAGATATTGTTTTCCATGAAAAATGTTTTCGATGTGATGTTTTTGAAGGTAATAATGAAATCAGAATTTTGAATATGGTAGAAATGTTCATATTGGATATATTTTTTCCAAAATGGCTTTTAAAATGAGTGGACAACTATTTCATATGAACAAAAATCATACATTTTAGTTCGCCAAAACCATCCGAAGTTTAAGTTCGATTTGACAGTGGTTTGTACACAGAACTTACATTACAGAATTTACATTAAAATTAATTAATAAATTAGAATTTCATCGTGTCCCATATAAAAATAGGAAGATTTGTTTAGAATCTGCCTGAAAAGAGCTTCTGATAGAATGATACGTGAATTGAAAAGCTCATAATAATCAA
Source organism: Xylophagus ater (assembly GCA_963422695.1). Lineage (NCBI taxonomy): Eukaryota > Metazoa > Arthropoda > Insecta > Diptera > Xylophagidae > Xylophagus > Xylophagus ater. Next base: position 42,405,033 of record OY730478.1, read on the forward strand.
ACCAAATTTCCTATGAGTTGTTATCTCGCTGCTTTCAAAAAGTTAAAAAATTTATAGTTTTAGGTTGATTAATCACATCTGATAGATTCATGGAACTCTGTTACTAATTGTAATTTCAAAAATGATGAAAAATTTTATTTGATTTGCTTATTAAACAAATAAATTCGAACTATTTTTAACAAAAGTGAAGTAAAGTAAATTTTGTCAAAGGAAATGTCTTCTGTTTTCTTCGGACCATACAGGTCCACACAGGTCATCAGTCCAAGGAAATACAGTTCACAAAAGTGCTTGTAATCGACTAAAATTTTCTTCATATTTTCTTTTATAAATAAAATATAAATTTCTTTTTATTATGCAAATAAATTATTTTAATATAAGCATAAAATCATATTTTTCATAGATTTATAGTTTGCTTGTAGGAAAAGAACATTTTCTTTTCTTCAAAAATTTATGTAAAATTTTATCAACAAACTCAATATTTTTCTTTCAAAAATGTTTGCATTCATTTTAATAGAACTCAGAGTGGATTTTCTACATGAATCGAATTCCGAAAGCAGTTTTTATCAGTGGCAACTTCAACAACTTTGTAAATTTCAGAGAGGTTTTCTTTATAGACGAGCGCTTCTACATATTATTTCATATCGTATTTTCATCATCTATTTTTTTATGCAAACGAAAAAGGAAAATATAAACTAATACTTAAATTACGAATGCAGTATTAACTCCACGAGTGGTAAATTTGAAAACGAAAGATGGAAGAATGACATGGAAACCATCTATACTGGATGCACAAAATAGTTTCGTTCTACATGTGAAGGTAAAGTTGGCTGAATTATTGCATATTCATTTCGAAAGAAATTTATTTCAGTCCTACAATGATTTACATTCGGCCATTGAAAGGTAGCAACAAAAATATCTTCAACTATGCATTGCAGTTGTAGGAGCTGAATTAACAGAAATTCAGGAGTTTTTTTTACGTATTTTAATGGTATTTTTTATAAATTCCCCACTTTTATTAAATTTTTGTCCGTAACATTTAAAATTTACCACGTTTTAAATTTACAATACCCGAGGGAATCCAGCTTAATCTGGCTTTTTATTGAAAATTATTTTTATAATTTTTCTTTTTCGGAAAATAATTAAATTTTTTATAAATATACGTATTTAAATTTAAACTTACTCGGTTCAATTGTTTTATCCTTTTTCGGGGCCGCCATTATTTTTATTTTTTTAAATTTTTTATTTAAACAAAAAATTAAATTTAAAAATTTATGTTTAATTTATTTTCACACAACAAAATAAAACATGTAAAAACAAAATGTGATACACTTTTGTTTTTTTTACTAATTTCGACATTCAACGGTATTCAACGTATTCAACGTACGTATTTTTGAATAATTTAATTGGGGAAATGATGGACGCGTTGTTTTGGATCAACTAACCAAACAGCAAGATATTACCGTATAACTAAATTTTACTTTGTTTTTAAAATAACTTTTGTAATTTCATTTTATCTTCCAAATCTCTGATTTTAATTTGTTCATTTAATAAATTTAATTGTTTATTAATTTTTCCAATCAAAGATTTATCCAAATCACAACATTTTTGAAAATATTTTTTTGCATGTGTGCATGCAATGAAAACTCCTAACAGATGTCGTTAAAGTAAGGGAAAAAAATTTATATTCAATGGAGAGAGAGAACAAATTGGCGAGAAGAGATTAGATATATATGGATATTTCCGTTTGCAGGTTCATTTCGCTGTTGCACCTTAGAGTATTTTTACTAGGATACAAGACCATATACAACGAATCGTGAAGAATCGTAATCGAAACGAAAAAGCATTGCTATACTTTTTGTAAGAAGTTGTATCTTTTTAAATGGAGAAACATTTTTGATTCCAAATTTTTTTTAAATAAATTAATTAAAAATATGCCTTTTTTTCAAAATAATTTTTATATATTAAATTTTTTTTTTCAGTGTTTTATTTTTTTAAATTTTATTTTTAAATTAAGTTAAAATAATTCTTTTTTTTTGTGTTTGACCAGAATTATTTTTATGCTGTTGTAGAGATGCCAAATTAACTAATTTCGTATATAATACACGTTTTTGACCCTGATCAATATACATATTTAAAGTTTTATCTAATTTAATTCTTTGCTGTTGTTGTTGTTGTTGATGATGATGATGTCCCGAATTTTTTGTTGTATCAACAATTAAACTACCTTGTTGTATACCAGAACTTGTTAATAGATTCACTTTAATATTTGATGTATGTATTGTTGGATTACAATGAATTTTATTTTGTAAATCTTGTATTGGTGTTGTTATTGTGAAATTACTACTGCCAGCAATATTACCACTAGATGATGATGATGATGATGATGATGATGATGACGATGATGTTCCACTTGTATTCAAAATTATCTTATTACACCTTGCTGTTGTTGTCCAATTATTGTTATCGGTTGTGCTGATGGTTGCATACTATAATTATGATTACTTGCAATCGCTACAGCTGATGCTGATAATGAATTTTGTTGTTGAACATTTAATTCGGATACAACAACCGGATATGTAGACATTTTAACATAATTTCCTACACCGGCTTGTTGAATTTGTTGTTGTGAAATAGTTGCTGTTGTTTTTTTATTAATACCGCCACCATCACCACCACTACTAACATACTACCAATATTTGTATCATCTTCTTGTTTAATTTGTAATGTTTGTTGTTGTGATAAATGAAATTTACGATTGATAAATTTCGTTTGTTTCAAGATATTTTGAATAGCTACAAAAAAGAAAAGTATAAAATTGGTAATTAAATAAGAAGACAAAAACAAAAACCATATTTACCATTTCGATCTGTCGGATCATTAATATGTCTTTTATTTGTAGAAGTACCAGCTAAAACAAAAGTTCCGGTTCCATCATTAACAGCCAATCCAGTATTTGAAACATTTATGATTTGTGTTTGTGGAGATTGTGTGATTTGTTGAAGAAGAATATGTTGTTGCTGTTTATTGGATGTTGTTACCAATAATGGAGTATGTTGTTGTGTTGTTATTGTATTACCACCAATATTTCCAATATCCGTAATAATATTTCCACCACCACCAGATGATTGTATTAAATTTCTATTAGAAGATGATAAATCATTATCAAGTTTAACATTTGTTAATGTTAGCACAGTATTTTGATTTTGATTAATGCTTGAAGATAGTTGATTTGTTTCTTGTTTGATAAAAATTTTTGGTGCTATAATTTTATTTGTAAGAATTGTTGATTGATTTGTTGATCCAATCGGTGTTGTTGAAACTGTTACTATTGATGGATTACGCTTTATTGTACTACTATTACTATTACTACTACTAATACTACAACAACTATTACTATTACTTGGCGTATTTATAATATTTTGTGGGAGCGTCGTTAAAATATCATCTCGTGATTCAATATTAATTATTTGATTTTGCTCAATTTTAATATCATTTTTACGGAAGAATTTCTCATCACGTGAAGAATTTACAATTGAAAATTGTGAACTTCCTAAACGTATTCGTTGTGATGATTTTCGTTTTCCAAAAATTCGTAGTCTGATTTAATGCTTTCATATCATCAATTTGACATTCTTGAAGAATATTATCAAGCATTTTTTCATTATCATCTTCGCCAAGTGATAAATTCAATTCGGTAACACTATCACCGCTTAAATTAAATTCCGTAGTATTAGAATTTGAAATATTATCCGTTATTGAATTCATTATATGATTATCGGGAATTAAATCATTATATGAAAATAGATTTGTCAAAAACATTGGATCATTTTCAATTTGTTGTGTAAATACTGTTGATGGTGGTGATTCGCCGAGTTTCTGAACTTCAATTGATATTCGTGCTTGTTCTGAAAATTGTACAGATGTATTTTCATCGTCATTACGATCATTATTATCAATTGAATTATTTTCTAATGGTGTTTTTGGACGAAAATGTAGCCAATCTTTACGGATCTCTTCAAGAAAATCATTATATATAATATCTTTATTATCCGTTGTACTATTATCTATACAATCTATATGAAGATTTGTTTTCGTTTTAACAATATTATCATTATTTCGATTATTATCATCATTTGTTAATATTGTATTTCGTATTGTTGTATTATAATTATTTATATAATTATTAGGTTTTAATTGTCCATCCAGTTAGATCACATATTTCACTTTTTAACAATTTCTCACTTTCAACATCGGAACTAGATCATATTGATGTTTTTGTTGCATTTATGAAACTGCTTAAACGTGCTAAATTCACATTCTCATCATCCAATATATTTAAATCGGTATCATTTTCATGCTTTATAACTGTTAAAGGTTCATGTTTTATTACATTAACTTTATCGTTACTGTTGTTATTCAGTATCGTTCTTATATTATCATTAGTATAATTTGTATGATTATTATTATTATTATTATTATTTACATTTCGATTACTTATATTACTATTTTTACAATGAGTTCTAACTAAATCAATAATTATATCTGATTGTTGTTGTTGTTGTTGCTGTTGCTGATTCGATTGTTGATATTTTCTTAACCAATCAACATCTTCAATATCTATTTGGTCGCGTTTAATTTCATTATTTAGTAAATAATTACTAATATTACTACTAATACTATCATTTTCCATATTACTAATTAAATTATTTTTATTATTATTGTAAGTATTTGTTGTTAAAAGCGGTGATATTATGTTTTTGTGGCGATTATTCCAAATTTGATTTGGTTTAATTATTGGTTCCGTTGATGTTGTTGTGTATTTTGTTTTGGAAAGAGTCTTATACACAATGGGATACGTTGGTGTTGTGATTTAGTAGTAAAACTATATTTTATTCGTTTTATTTTAAAATTCTTTGTATATTTTATTCGTTTTATTTTAAAATTCTTTGTATGAATATGTAATTTATAGAACTTATTGAAACTTGTATTTTAGACTTCTTTTTTCACTTTTTTATTTTGATCTTCCCTTATACCTTACCACTGGTGGGGGGCAAAAGTACTATTAACGGTGTAAATGACAACTAACTAATTTTCCGTCAACTCAGCCTTTTTATATAAAAATTCTAGCCTTTAAATGGCTAGGCTTGGGTAGGGATATGTATTTTTTATGAAGATGTAAGAAAAACAAATCCTTTCCATATATGTTTACATCACATACTTTAAAAGATTTGTTTATTCGAGCGGTAAGAACAAATGCATAACAGATATTTTTTACAATTTTCACCGTGATCGTAAAATCCTGATTCCTTGGAAAAAGGGATCTTTGCATCCATAAATACCATTTTTATGATGGCAAAGAGTTTTAAAAGGTTTGCCTATTTCTTTGCATTCAAGCGATCACAAAGAACATGCGCCTTTTTTAAACATTATTTTCTGAAATTTTATTGCCACGTTGTAAAAGAGTCTATTTCTAGGACATCATATTTGAAAATATATTTCGATATCCTAGATGGTCATGAGAAAGTATTTTAGACTTGCACGTTTTTCTTCAAACATAAAATTTGGGTTTCTTAGAAAACGTGGTCTATTCAAATTTTATGATCGCGTAGTGTGATCATTTTTTTCAAAACGGTATTTTTATATCCTTTTGTGCTTGGGTTTTTGGATGCACGTGTTCTTTACAACATTTCAGAATTTTAGAAAACGTAGTCCACTAAAATTTTACGATCGTGTAAAACGATCTTTTTTACCAAAACGATATTTTTATATCATTTTGGACTTAGCATTTTGTGTGCACGTGTTTTCACAACATTCCTCCCCCCTTCGAGAAAAGAAAATTATTGTTTTCGAAGAACATAATAATTTTCGTTTATATAAAAATGGCTGTGTTTTTTGAAAATTAGTTTACATATTTTGTTGAACTTTTATAATTCTTAAAATTTACTGAATTTTAAACTATATCTTAAAAATAGTTTTTTTTTTTTTTTAATTTTGAATATATTTAATGTTATTTATTCATCTATTTATTTATTTTTTCTTCTTATTTACTAATTTTTCTTTCAATATAAATATATATATATATTTTAAATATTTTATTTATTTTTATTTTGTGGTTCGATTTTTGTTTTAATTTCCTCCTTCTTTATATTTTCTTTTGGGTGAACATGAGTTATGGTATTTGTTTCGGTTTTGGTCTGAGATGGATTTATTGTCTCACTGATTAACACCGTAGGGATTCTCGACATTTCGATTATTTCCCCCGTTTTAACTTCACTCTTAGCTTTACTATTTTTTGATATGTAGAAATACAATATTAGGATGATAGAACATACTGATAATGCACCAAATCCGATACTGTTAGCATGGGTTTGTGTGTTAATTCTTTCGGTTTGTCGTTTATGTTCTGTATCTGCCAAACTTTTCTCTAAGTCAGCAATAGACACACTAGTTTTTGCTAGTACCTCATTAAGGTGAACATGCGAGTGGAAACTCAAATCAGTTTTTGGTGTGGTCATTTGAAAATGGAGCCCTAATGGTATTTTGATTTTTAACATAGGTATGTTGAAGATTTCTGGTTGATGTATAGGCATGTCATACTCTTGAGTGCTTTCATAAGGTAATTCCAAACTTCCCAATGTATATGAACATGCTTCTTTTAAAAATAATACTCCCATTCCTCTTAAAATTTTTTGGGTATAAGTATTATTGCAATATATGAATAAACTTCGTTCTTGTTGTAGAACGAAAAGCCAGGCATTACTTTGAACCAATTTAGTAATGTATTCAGGATCTTGTATTAAAATTTTGTGTTTACATTTTGCTGGTTCAAAAAATGGGTTATACAACATTGTTGTTAAACACTGTTTTATATCAGGACCTATAATTTTTGGTTGTTTTTGTTTACAAATATACACCGTTTCATAATGATTTATGAAGATTGTTTTACATTGTTCCAAAAATTGTACATGTGTTAATTCTATTGTCGATTTCTTTTCGGTACAATTTAGAATGTAATTAATGTTTGTATCCAGGATGGAGAGTCTACCATTTTCAGTAGGAATCGGCATTAAGTATACTTTATTTAATGTATATTTATTTTTCTCAACCAGTGGAAAAACGATACGGATTAACAGATTTTCTTCCGTATGCTCGGAATCAACTCTGATTATTTGGTTGAGTGTTGTAAAATCAAGTATTCGAGATATTGAATTATGACTTATTTCTGACTGGATGTTTGTTAAATCCTTAGCTGATATTAATGACGGATGTAATTTATGTTGTTGTAAGGCCAATATAATGGTAAATTGTTCATTCAAGTTCGATAAAATTTGTTGAAGCCTTGATGTGACAAAAATTAACATTTCATTTAAATTGGCTTGTATTTGGAGTGATTTAAGGTCTGTGCTAGTTTGGCTGAAATATCTATCTAATTTTGTTCCCAATGTATAGTGTAACAATTCTAGTTGTTGACTAGTGTTTCTTATTGCTTCACTCATTTTATTGAAGGTTGATTTCACAATGGTTACTTGTTTAGACATTAGATGTAGGTTTTCTTCATCGTGTGATTCTAATGTCTGTAACCGTTTATAAATTTGTTCCGAATCTTCTTCATCCATGTTCCCAAACAGATATTTCACAGTTTTGCCGACTATATTTGCCAAAGCACGTTTGGTTTTCCTTTTTAAGCTAAAGAATTTTATGTTTTTCATATTTTTGCGAATTTTGAGACTGATTTCTTTAATTTCATCCTCCCAATTTTCACAAGTGGTCTTATTAAAATTCTGTTTTGCTAACTCACATAAAATGTTTACTCTTCGTTCACAATGTTGAACAAAATCAAGCGTTTCACTTTCATTTATCAAAGTCATTTTAGTGTATATATTCCATTTGTTTTGGTATATCATAACATCTGCTACTGATTCAAACAACACGCCGACTGGTTCCAATTCTCTGACTTCTACTTGAGCCCGTGCTAGTGTTAAAATCCCTAATATCGCGAAGATGAGTTCCATTGTTCCCTGGGGTAAATAAAAAAAAATATATTTTTTTTTTATGTTTTAGGCGATTTTTATTGCTTTAATATGGAATTCTATTCTTTTTGAATATTTTGGTACTATAAAGCACGATGCAGTGATCTTATTTAATTAGTTGTTTGAAATTTTTGAAAGAATGTGGGTCCTGGAAAGTATTGATGGTGTTTATTTGGACATGGTTTTGTCGTCCGATATTGTTGTTGCTGGATGGGATGCTACCTGTTCAGCCATTTTTCCCGTGGATATGATGTCACAGTTTCACTGTATTTTTTTCAACCATCTTTTCGGCATAAAATTACGGATCCTTGATTTGGATTATGGTGTAGAGATTAATGGTTGCCGATTTTTTGGAGAAGGAGACGTGTTCCTGCTTGCTGGTGACCGGATAAAATTTGGCAGAAACTATCATTATTCGATTTTCAAACTCACCCAACGGGTATTGGAGCCATGGGCTCTTGATCAACCTATTGATGATGATATAAACTCGGATTATAAGTCGGACTCTGGTTTTGAAAATTATTCAGAGCCCGAAACCGAAATCTTCTATGCATGATCATTTTATACGTATATTGTGTTATTATTATATGATTTTTTTCTTTTATTAATAAAATTGTTGTACCTATTTTATTCTTTTATTTTCGTTCTCTGTTATTTTTTCAATAAATATGGACAGGCATATTTATTTTAAGTGCGTTAACCCTAAGATCGAAACTATTTTGTTTTTGAAAACGTTAGTTTTGTAGGTGGACATATGTTTTTCCTTGTTTTATGCAAAGATTTTTTTTTTTTCCGTTCCTTTTTATATTTTCACTTTCAATTGTTTTTGTTTGTACATATTTTATTACCATTTTTATGATCCGAATGGTTATCGAGATTTCACTATGTTTTGTGAAATTTGTTTTTATTATTATTTAGGCAAAGGTTTTTCGTGTCTTTTTTTTCACATACCCTTTGTATACCTAAAACTTACCAGGCGGATTTTAACTATCGCTTAATACCTGATTGATTATTTTTAACAGGCGTTTTGTACCTGTTTTTCTTAGGTGAACCAGAAAAAAAATGTTGTTTTCTTTGGCACCTGTGCTAAACATTGTTTGTTTCAAACTCTTTTTTTTTTCTTATGTATGTTAATTGTTAAATGTGTAATTGGAAATGTGAATTTCTCTCTGAGTCTCCACTTCACATTCCCAAAAATTAAATGATTTAACCTTTTTATACATGTTGTATTCAATATGTGTTTAAATTAATGAAAGTGAAATCAAGGAAACTTGGAAATTTAGTTTGGACATATGTTTAATTATTTAGGAACAATCTTATCCTGTTATTGTGCACTCTTCTTAATTTATGTCCAATTTTGATTGTTGTATTAACCTCGCTATCTATTTTTTTTACTTCGAAAGGACCCATCCAAATTAGTGAGAGTTTGTGTTTCTTAACTGAGTTTCGTAAAAGAACTTTATCCCCTATGTGGAATTTTACGACACGGGCATTTTTGTCATAATGTGATTTGGATTTATTTTTAGCAGTTATTAAATTCTGCCGTGCCTTTTTGTGTACCTTTTGCAACTTATTTTTTATATAAGAACAATAATCATCAAAATTATAAACAGGTTCCGGTTCCTTATTAAGATTTGTTGGAAGTGGACGATGATAGCCATATAATGCGTAAATGGGAGTAAACTTACTTCCTGTGTGGGGAGTGTGATTACGTACAGTAGCTGCTTCACCTAACCAATCATCCCAAGAGGCAGGATTGTCATCCACTATACTTCTTAAGTATTCAACTAATGGACCGTGTGTTCTTTCTAAAGATCCATTTGATTGTGGATGATAAGCAGTTGTTTGTAGTTTCTTAATTTTAAGTAATTTGCACATTCCTTTGAACAAGTCACTTAAGAAATTTGTGCCTTGATCGATTATTAGTTTTTTAGGAACTACGAAATATTTTAAAATAACATTTTTATAGAAACAATCCGCCACCGTTTTTGCTTCACAATCATTTAACGGAAAGCAATCTAATATTTTAGTTAGATCGTCCTGAAAAGTTAGTATATATTTATTACCTTGTTGAGTAGTTGGTAGTGGTCCTACTATATCTAAATACACTTTATCAAATGGTTGCTTAGCTGTATCACTTATTACCATTGGCATTTTTGTGGTTTTTCCCCGTTTATTTTTCTGACATTTTACGCTTTTTCGGATATATTCTGCGATATCATGTAGCATATTTTCCCATTTATAACTTTGTCTTATTCGTTTGTACGTTTTTTGAATCCCACAATGTCCCCCAAGCGGTGAATTATGATGCGCTCTTAACACTGTTTCAATATCTTTCCGATCTGTTAAGATTTCTATTTGATTTGTATCGTCTATATTAAACGATTCATCGGAGTCAATTGATTCACTTTCCAAATCATTATCACCAACTTTTTGATTATCTTCATCTTTTCTTTCTATCAATTCATTACTTTCTTCGTTAGAAACTTCATTTTTTTCTAATTTAGATTGTGCTCGTGTGATTGCTAGACACTTTAATGGATAATCTTTTTCTACGTCTGAATCTAGAGCATGATGTACTTGAGCTTGAATGGTGATTTTCTTTTGTATTGGATGGTTTTGAGATGGTATTCTGCTTAACGCATCGGCATTGGTGTTATATTTACCCGCTTTGTATTCTATATGATAATCATATTCTGACAATTTGTGGTGAAATCGAACCAAACGTGAAGTTGGGTCTTTGACATTAAACACTCCCTTGAGGGGTTGGTTGTCGGTATATACTACAACTTTCTTCCCATAAAGATAACAGCGAAAATTTTTTGTTGCCCATACTATTGCTAACAACTCTTTCTCAATTGTTGAATAATTTCTTTCAGCTTTATTGAGAGAACGACTTGCGAAAGCGATCGGTTTATCTTTTCCTACTTCACCTTGCGATAAAACCGCGCCTAGTGCTTCACTGCTTGCATCAGTTGTTAATATGAAAGGTATATTGAAATCCGGATATATAAGAAGTGGTGGTGATATTAATGCTTGTTTTAAATTTTGAAATGCACTCTCGCATTTGTCACTCCATTTGAATTTGACATCTTTTCGTAAAAGCTTGTTTATTGGTTCCGCAACTTTTGAAAAATTTGGTATAAATTTTCGGTAGTAGTTTGCAAGTCCCAAGAAAGATTGGCATTGTCTTATAGTTTTTGGTGCTGGAAAAGCTTGAACACATGCAATGTTCGAAGGATCTGGTAAAGCTCCTTCTTGTGAACACTTATGCCCTAAGTAAACTATTTCTTTACGCAAAAAATTACATTTATCTGGCTGTAGTTTCAAATTATTCTCTCTTAATCGCGCAAAAATTTCTTCGAGTTTCTTGTTATGGTCTATTAAATTTTTCCCATAAATAACAATGTCATCAATATAAACAAAGCATAAAAAACCTTGAAGGCCGGTTAATACGTGATTCATTAACCGTTGAAAAGTAGCAGGAGCTCCAGTTAGTCCAAATGGCATTCGTTTAAATTCATAATGCCCAAATGGTGTACTAAAAGCAGTTTTTGATCGATCTTTTTTGTCAACTAGAACTTGGTGATATCCACTAGCAAGATCTAAAGTAGTGAAATATCTTGAATGCCCCAGTTGATCTAAAATATCCTCGATTCTTGGTAGTGGGAAAGCATCACCAATTGTTATTTTGTTAAGCTTTCTAAAATCAACCACTACTCTCCATCTTTTCTCTCCTTCTGTTCCATCTTTTTTAGGCACTACCAGAAGAGGTGAATTCCAAGGGCTTTTACTTGGAGTAATAATATCATTATCGAGCATATCTTCGACTTGGTCCTGAATTATTGTTCGTTGCTTTTCTGGCAAACGATACATTTTTTGGTTTACAGGACCTTGATCCTGTTTAATTGGTATTGAATGTGAGCACGAGTTTGTGTGGGTGAGTTTATCTCCCGGTAAATGGAATACGTCATTGTATTCCTTACAAATTTCTAAAATCGAGATTTTTTCCTCTTCATTTATAGAGTTGCCTAGTTTAATAATTTCATCTATTATTTTTACTCGTTTTTCAGTTTCACACTCAAAATAATTGAACATATGCTTTACTTTTTCTTCTGGAGAATTTTCTTCAATATTTTTATTTAAATTTATTATACTGTAGTTTTTCAATGACTGTACTTTTATTTTAAATGGCTTGATATTTTTGTCTTCACTGTTAATATTCAGAATACTCAACGTAATTTTTCCTTCACTTGGTTTTACCAAACAATTGCCAAGAAAAACTCCTTCGCTTATCTCATTTGATAAACAAAGCTTTTCTTGCTTAAAATCCGCTTCTATTTGAATTACTTTTCTCGTTCGAGCAGGAATGTGAATTTCTCTCTGAGTCTCCACTTCACATTCCAGGTCTTCCAATACTATTTCAGTATTGAACCCTTTTATACTCTTCGAGTTGTAAAAAGTTTCTTCAATTGGGTTTTGATGTTTGCTCTGTGAGGCTTTTTCAAACACAATTTTTTCAGACTTTGCAAAATCTTTATTCTGCGACTGAATTTTATTGTGTTTACCCTTTTCCACTAGAGTCAAATCATCTTCGTTTTGAATTGGTATTTTATAACTGCTTTGATTAAATTCAGTTTCTGGAAAAACTAACTGTTGATTTGGTCCTTCAATATTACAGTGTTGAGACAAGAAATCGTAACCCAAAATTCCGTCTCCCGATATTTCGTTTGTTGATTTGATAACATGAAATTTAACATTGCGGGGAGTTGGTGCAGAGATTTTACCTATGCAAGTACCTAAAGTTTTGCCTTCGCCAAACACAGTTTTAATCTGTATTTTATTATTTGCATTTATTTGGACACCTGGTTTTAATGCCGTATTTTTCAGAATACTAATGTCGGCACCAGTGTCTATTAATAATTTAGCTGGATTATGTGTAACTAAATCCAGAGGTATTTCTACTGAACATTTAAGGGTTTTTTTATGTGGGGGCTGACACCTTGTCTCATTTACTGGTCGGGGGTGACAGCCCGATTTTAGTTTTCCGACTGATTGGTCGAAGAAGAGTTTTGGGAATCCCATTTCTTTTTGGCAAAACATTTGTCAGTTTTGTGACCCTTTCTTTGACAAAATGCACATTTTAATTCCAAATTTTTTGAATCGTTGTTCGAATTAACCGCATGAACTTGTCTATTGTTATTTCGTTCAACTGGCCTTTTCGAGCAACTATCAAAATTGTGTCCATATACGCGACAAATTGTGCAATAAGGAGTCTTTTTACGCATGTTGCATTCTACGTAAGTGTGACCTAATTTACTACAAAACCCACATTTAGAACTATATTGCTTTTTCTGTACGTTTATTCGTTGACTTGAGTTATCATTTTGGTTTGCATTGCTATTTGAATGCACTAAAGGTGAAGACAAAGGTGTAAAAGCGGGCGGTAAAACTGAAAGTGAAGTTAACCCAGACATGTGTTGATACAACGACATTTGTTTTTCGGCTTCATCCAACTCATTTACTTTCTGCAACAGAGTTTCGAATACTTTTTCGCTATTGTGGAGTAAGTAAAGGCGGTGATTTGGATCTATTATACCGGATTTAAACGCAAATATCGCGGTTTCCTCCAAATCATTTCTAATAGCTTCGGCGCCTGAACTATACCGAGCATCTGCCTTTTCCCTACAACTTTTTAACAAATCAAATACTCTATTCGCAAAAGAAGATAAAGTTTCGCCAGGAAGTTGACGAGATATCCTAAGTTCATTAACCAAAGTCATATATGGCTTTGTATTAATGAACTTTTCGGTTATCAATTTTTTAAGATCTTCCAACGATTCGAACTTTGTCCCGTTTAACACTGATATAGCCCGCCCTCGAAACCGGGTAGGCAATAGTTTTAAGAATAGTTTTTTCTCTTCTTCTTCTAGCACATCGATTACATATCCACAACACCGAATAAAACAATCTGCTTGCGATACTAAATTAGGGGTATTTTCCCCATCAAACAATGGTATACTATTAAATACAAACTGGTTCACTTTAGAATAATCTACACTCATTTTTATTGTTTTACTTAAATCTACCTTATCTAATTTATTTATTTTATTTGCCTCTACCTTAATCTCCTTTATCGGTGTGCTTGTGCTGTATATTTTTCCGCTTCTCAGTTCTCTTAGTTTTGGTGATCCCTCGTCGGATGCGTCGTAGTCCTCTTGTAGTACGATGGTGGTGTCCTCTTCTGAAATGCTGCTTTCACTTGACATCAGTTTTGCTGCTGTTCAATTTTTATTGTTCACTGTTCTCTTTTTTTTTTTATTGTTAATTTTTTAGTTTTTGATGTTTTATTAGGAATACGTCAAGAAATTTTAAAAGATCCAAGTTTTTTAAAGTTTTATAACTCCTTGAATCCTACCGGCTGCGCCAAATTGTTGTGTATTTTGTTTTGGAAAGAGTCTTATACACAATGGGATACGTTGGTGTTGTGATTTAGTAGTAAAACTATATTTTATTCGTTTTATTTTAAAATTCTTTGTATATTTTATTCGTTTTATTTTAAAATTCTTTGTATGAATATGTAATTTATAGAACTTATTGAAACTCGTATTTTAGACTTCTTTTTTCACTTTTTTATTTTGATCTTCCCTTATACCTTACCACTGGTGGGGGGCAAAAGTACTATTAACGGTGTAAATGACAACTAACTAATTTTCCGTCAACTCAGCCTTTTTATATAAAAATTCTAGCCTTTAAATGGCTAGGCTTGGGTAGGGATATGTATTTTTTATGAAGATGTAAGAAAAACAAATCCTTTCCATATATGATTACATCACATACTTTAAAAGATTTGTTTATTCGAGCGGTAAGAACAAATGCATAACAGATATTTTTTACAATTTTCACCGTGATCGTAAAATCCTGATTCCTTGGAAAAAGGGATCTTTGCATCCATAAATACCATTTTTATGATGGCAAAGAGTTTTAAAAGATTTGCCTATTTCTTTGCATTCAAGCGATCACAAAGAACATGCGCCTTTTTTAAACATTATTTTCTGAAATTTTATTGCCACGTTGTAAAAGAGTCTATTTCTAGGACATCATATTTGAAAATATATTTCGATATCCTAGATGGTCATGAGAAAGTATTTTAGACTTGCACGTTTTTCTTCAAACATAAAATTTGGGTTTCTTAGAAAACGTGGTCTATTCAAATTTTATGATCGCGTAGTGTGATCATTTTTTTCAAAACGATATTTTTATATCCTTTTGGGCTTGGGTTTTTGGATGCACGTGTTCTTTACAACATTTCAGAATTTTAGAAAACGTAGTCCACTAAAATTTTACGATCGTGTAAAACGATCTTTTTTACCAAAACGATATTTTTATATCATTTTGGACTTAGCATTTTGTGTGCACGTGTTTTCACAACAATGTGGAAATGTATATTGGATCACGTGAGATATTTTCATTTTCAATATCTTGTTGATTTTTCGATGATAATTCTTTTGTTCTGTCACTATCAAATATCTTATAATCTAATGATGACCAAAGATCATCAGCATTTGTTGATATTCGATCAAGTATAACACGTACACGACCACCACGACCTAATCGTCGTCGAGCAAATCCAACACATCGTGGCCTTGAAAAAAAAAACAAAACAATAAAAAGTATAGAATTTCGAAATTTGAATTGTTTTATATATATATATATCTATACTTTATATGTCTGATTGATGTTAAAGTAAACCTGTACTTAGTATCAGCTAGACCATGGGTGGCCATCGCGAGGCCCGCGGGCCGCATGCGGAGTTTTTTTGCGGCCCGCGGAGCTAAGTCAAATTAACAAAAATGTTAACTTTATTGTACATATCACCAAAAGAACATTACATCATGAGTCGTTCGCATTATACTAGGCTAGTCAAAAAGTTCTCGGGCTCGATAAGAAAAACACAATTTAATGGTTCGAAATGTGCTTTATCATTCAATATAATCTCCCTCAACCTCAATGAACTTGTTTCAATGGTTTTCTAATCGATTCATTCCATCCCTGAAGTGAGAATCTGGAAGGTCTGCAAAATGCCCCTATACGGCAACTACCACCTCTTTGTTTGACGAAAAACGCCTTCCCCGCATGAATTTTTTCAGGTTTGGAAATAGATGGAAATCACTAGGCGCCAAATCTGGTGAATACGGTGGATGTTCTAACAATTTCTACTTTAATTCCGTGATTTTTGCAATAATTTTTTGAATTTTGTGACCTGGTATATTGTCTTGGTGGAAAATGATTTTTTTCTTGTTTAATCCGGGCCTTTTTCACGAATTTTTGTTTCGAGCTGGTCCAATAAGTTCGAGTAATATTTAGAATTAATTGTTTTACCAGTTTGGAGATAAACCACCAACAAAACCCGTTTCGCGTCCCAAGACACTGAGGTTAGAACTCTTTTGGCCGATCTTTGGGCCTTAACCCGTTTTATAGCCGAATTATCGGTTTCACACCATCCTTTTGATTCTGCTTTCGACTCAGGATCATAGTGATAAACCCAAGTCTCAGTCGCAGCGATGAATCAGCGCACAAACGCTCGAAATGTTGTTGAGAAAGTCGCATTAGCACGTGTTTTTGTTCCATTGTTAGCAAATGCGGCACCCGCATTGTACAAAGCCTTTTGAAACCTAAAAGTTCATGTAAAATCTGATATGTTGATCCATGCGAGATGCCTATGGCCTCAGCTATCTCATCCATAGTCGCTAGTCTATCTTCCGAAACCATATCCTGTATTTTTGTATCTTTTCTGTTGTTGATACACTTATTGCACGTCCTTGACGTGGATCGTCTTCAAGGCTTGTACGACCAGATTTAAAAAGGGCAGCGCATTTTTCAACGGTGGATTTCGCAGATGAAGAGTCCTTGTACACTTTTAATAATCGCTCATAAATTTCCTTTACTTTTAAACGTTCCAAAACAAAGAATTTAATCACTGCACGATATTCAATTTTTTCCATTTTAAAAAATACTGTGACACATCCACACTAAATGGGTTGTAAACAAAGAATGAATTAACAGATCGAAATGAAATTTCACACACGTTCTTATAAAGGATATGCCAACATAACAAATTTGGGCTGCTAGCAGCACATTCTGTTATCGACCGCGAGAACTTTTTGACTAGCCTATATTTTTAAATTATAGCTAAGAGAAATTTGAAATATCTCGCATTTTTGGAGAAATTCATTGCTTATGAGCTCTTTTAAATATACCGTATTTTCAGAAAAATGCGCAGATTTTAACTATTTCAAATACCCTGGTTCGATGTTATAAAATAATAACTTTTTATTTATGTGAATTTGGTGTAGGATTATTTCTGCGCTAACAATTAGTCTTAAAAATATTTGTGTAATAATTTATACAAAATTATTTATCACAGTTTATTTGCAATAGAACAGTTACTATTTTCAATAATTATCACAATTTTTATGTTTAGGAGCAAAGTTACTTTTCTGTACTAGGCTTTACATTTGAAGTACACTTTTCAATTCAAATTGATAGATACTTGAAATCTCGTCTCGTATTTATACCTCAGGCAATACTTCGAAAATCGCCTGCAAATGTTTGAGAGTTTCTGATACAGATCAATTTAGATGCACTTAGTTCTGCATAACAAAGTCAGATGTCTCGCTTTTAAATATTTGCAATTTTTTAAATAACTAATATGTTAGATTCTCAGTTATGCTTTATCCGCTTCAAAAAAATAAATATACCTATTTCTTTATTTTCACATTAAACCAGGCAAGCGTTTGACCAAAATCTCATCTACTGGCAAGCGACGATGTGATGGAAGTTGTAGCACACTTGCTTGTTGACTTTAATTACAAAAAAAAAATATATTGGGTGCGTGGCCCGGCAGGAAATATTATTTCTGAAATTTGGCCCGCCTGCTGAAATGGTTGGCCACCCATGAGCTAGACTATTATCATCATTTTCCGGTGTTTCCCAAGGCCAATTATCGACTTTAGTAAGTGGCTGCAAAAAAAATTATAAACAATTTAATTTATTAATTCTTTTGTAATTCTTTTATATATGTATATCATATTTACCTTATGGTATTCAAAAGTTTTTATTACGTCTAAATCCATATGGACTTTCTTCTTCACCTTCAGAACCACCTAAAAGATTACCATTTAATTCCTCATCTTCTGATTCAATTGTTGATTCAAATCACGTTTAATTGCGCCAGATGTACTTGACGATGTCACCATATCCGTTGATCTGCAAAAACTGTGCCATTATGATTGCATCCTAAGGAGGTCGCCCATAGCAGAAAATTGAAAATAGAAGAAAATCGAAATTAGTTTCTTTATATATTGTAAAAGTAAAATTAGCTTTGTGTATTGCTACTATTAATGAAGATTTAGCTGCTATACATAAATGGGCGTACAATAATGGACTTTCATTTAATTCTAAGAAATCGCAAGCAATCATTATCTACAAATCTAGAATTGACACAGTTAATCTGCCACAAATTATGATTGGATCTGATTCAGTTGAGTTTGTTGACAGTATTAAAAACTTGGGGATTACTTTCAATTCGTGCTTAAACTGGCAGAATCATGTAAATTCTATCTGCTCTGTGGTCTATGGATCTCTGCAAAGTCTTCGCTACCTGCAATCAGTTACTCCGTTTCACATTCGGGTACTGCTTATAAAATCATTGGTTTTACCCCACTTCTTTTATGGTGATGTGCTGTTTTGTTCAGGGAATTTTCACACTGAAAGTTTTCGTAGATTGCAAGTGGCTTTTAACTCTTGCACTCGTTATGTGTTTAAACTGACCAGGTTCGATCATATTTCACCTTTCAGTAACAAATTGCTGGGTTGTTCTTTGCGACACTACTATGAATTTCGTCTTATAATGTTCGTCAAGCGTCTTTTCACATTTAGAGTCCCGGATTACTTACTTTCGCTCTTCATTAGATCTAATTCTGCTAGAACTGGTCACCTTGTTATTCCCATTCATAAATCTGCTCACATGAGTACTTCGTTAGTTGTTCAAGCCTCGAGGTTATGGAATAGCTTACCTGTTTATATCAAAAACTCTGTTTCGTTGGGAGTCTTCAGACGGCGTTGCTTTGAATACTTTTCTTCCCTCTAATTTTCCTTTCTTCCTCGCCTTTTCCCTTTCCTTCTATATACTTTTAATTTTAATTTTGGTTGTTTTGCTCCTTCCATTGTGGCATACACTTTATGTTTATTATTATTTTTTTTTTCTCTTTATTTCTAATTAGTATTATTTTAAGTTCATCTCATTTCTTTTTCTTATTCTTCAATTATGTATTATCTTATTATTATTACGTTTTTTTTTTCTTTCCTTTTTTTTTTTATTTTTTGCTTTATATTTTTTTATATTACATATTTTATAGCTACTGCGTTGGCATGCTGTAATTTATCCTTATTTTTTGTAGCCTTACGTACAAATTATATACTACTATTGTATACGTATGTTAATTGATTTTTTCAAATAAATAAAATAAATAAATAGTGACGACGAAACTAAATTGCTTGACTAAATAAAGAAGCTGGATCAGTATAGATAGAATTCTCATACTAGTATCGTGTGATATGGAGTTCGTTTTTTTTCCAGTTGTTCAGGCTCTTTAAACTTTCCCCAATTTATTATTTAGGAATATATTCGAAGAACATTTTTGATATTTGGGACCACAATCTGTTCGTCAGACAGGCTGAAACTGTAGGAATAAAATAAGTTTTATGCGTAAAATAGAGACGATGATAAACATTGTCTCTTAGTGAGGTAAAAAAAATTCTCATACTTGTATCGAGTGATGTTGGAGCTCAAATCACCGTCACGTCGATTTCATATTTTTTTCTTCAGTTATTCAGATTTTTCAGTCTACTATATAATATCTTATAACATTCAAATTATATATTAAATTAAGTACTTGAAAATGAAATTTAAATTTTTATTTTACTCACTTAAATGCTTACCTGCTATTGTCCTTGAATATATCTCATAAGTTCCTTCAGATACTATACATACATTTATAATACTGGAATCGTTCATATTAGGTTTCCAATCATCTAAAGTGATTTCAAAATCATCAGCAAATCGTAAACAGAGTCCAGAAAATTTTTCTTTTGATACCAGAAATATAAAGAGTTTTAAATAAAAATAATTAAAAAAAAATCTAAAAAATTAAATTATTTTCCAATTTTGCTTTATTATACCCGATATAATTGTATAAGACCGATTTCCCCAAGACTGCAAAAAAAATTGAAATAATCAAATGAAATAATTTCATTTAAAATAGATTTACTGAACTTATTTGATTGAGAGTCAAACAGATTCCCATATCTTCAACAGTTAATTGTAGAAAAAGTGTTGATAAATTTGTTGATCCAATATTGCTAAATTGTCCAAAAGGAACTCTCTCAAATAACTGTTTAAGAAAAATGAATAAAAAGAAACATAGTTTAAAATTTACAAAAAAAAAAAAAAAAATATATACTTGATGAGTATAGTTGATGGTAAATCACAATTTAAATTTTTAAATTGACTCATTTTTCTGCCCAATATTCGTATGAATTTTTATAGTTCAACCAGACAAGAATAGCTTTATCTACTGCGACGGGTTGAATATATATTAGTGGTATTTTTAACGTTAGCAAAATTAGTTCTTTGTCGTCATTCAATATTTCCTCCTAAAATGCATTTCTTAAACCAATGGTGGTGTGAAAGAAACCGTATTGTTGAAATTCCCGTTCGGCTTCATCGAAAATAACATTTTGTATTATTTGACCCAGGGAAGGATTAAAATCAATTTTCTTCCAAATAATTTTCTATCGCTTCCCTCTCCAACATTTTTAACACGATTCGGCAAATGAAGTTCAAATCTTACCGCTGAAGAACACGGTGTCGTAGCTGTTAATTGATGAATACGGTAGAATGAAAATTCTGTTTGGAATCTGAATATTTAATAAAAGTGAATTTCAAATTAAACCTTCATCGAAATATTAAGAGAAAATAAAATTCTCTTCAAACTTGATTCATTATCATTTTCATTATCTTCCAACCATACACAGTGGTAGCGGCTTTTCACCACCGTATACTTTTTGAATTACTTCACTAAACTTCCTTCCTTCATAAACACCTTCTGGGCTGCGTTCACTCACCAACTAAAAGTAACTAAAAGCGACTAAAAGTTACACTTTTGCGTTCACTGGTCAAGATTTTTCGACTACGATGACGTCATGACACCGACACTCTGCCGTTCACTCATCAACACCGGTGTAAAAAAAAGTAACTTTTTTCAACCAATGTCATAGGGTGTAGTTGTTAATTGTCATTTCTATTTCGTCAGTTTGATTTTGAATTCAAAACAAATTTTTGTGAATTATTTGGCAAATTTATAGAAAAATTATAGTTTTAGTAATAAATTTATATTCAATTCGTTGAATTATATTCCAAAAAAATTTAAAATATTAAATTTATAAAAAAAAGTGAAATCATAAAATATGTTTTTTATGTAAAAATTTGTTACTAAATTAAATATTAAACATAAACAGATTTCATGAAAGTAATTTTAATAATTACAATACATAAATTAACCTATAAATGCGCATTTTCTCCAATTGACATTTCGAAATGACACTAATTGACTACGACTACGACTACGACCGTTCACTCGCAAACAACTTACATTTTTCGACACCGGCTTTTTTGACATTAACTTACACCGACTTTTTTAACACCGGTGTGATCGAGTGAACGGAACCCTGTACGAATACTAAATGATTTAATAAATCAGTTGTTGAACACCTTTCAAAAGCTCCAATTTCAGCAGATGCCGAAATATATTATCCTTGACGAAGCATTATTCATTTCATCTAAAATTATTTTCTACAATCAATAAATTAAAGTATTTCTTTATTTACTTGTAATTAAATATCTTATAAGTACCTCTTGACTATTTTCATTAACATATTCGGCACTTACATGCACCGATGGTAAAGCAATACAAGCCTCAGATGGTAAATTTGCTTCAGCGGTCTATAAAAATATTTTTAAAATAAACAAAGTAAATATATTTCAAATATGGATTTTATTTAAATAAAAAGCTTATGCGTACTTGAATTTTAGTTCTGAAACTTAATGAATGCGTTGGTAAATCGATAACTAATCTTGCCTTACTTTCTGAACTAACGTGATTCATTTTATATTCAGCTTGTAAAGATGGCAAAAGAGCTTCACTCTCACTGAAAGACTGTATAAAATGTTATTTTATCATTGATACTTCTTCTTCATGGAATTAATACTAAAAATGGTATACTTGTAATAAAATATTAAACTGCATAACTAAAGGTTCCAGCAATCCATTTTGATTTTTTATAACTTTTAACGTTATTTGTTACTTTCTTTTGTTTTACATTTTTTTCTTTTAAATCTTTTGCATGAAAAGGTGAATCCAGTTCATATACAATGCCGCAAAAGAAACAAATCCTTAATATGTATATAAAAATACTAAATAAATTATAATCAATATATAATTTTTTTTACCTGAGGAAAATTGCTTCATCATTCCATCCAATGCAACGGGATGTTGGGGTATATCAATGTTAACTGGACCGATATCCTTTCCAATTTTAGTTACACTTGAATACAGTGGTTTGACTTTTCCCTATGCTTACTTTAACAGTTCTGTTTTTTTTTTTTTTTTTTTTTTAAAGAAAATAATTAAATCAATCATGAAACTTATATTTTTAACAACAAGTTCTTACTGTTGATTTGGTGCCACACACCTTCTAAGAGAACAATCAATGCTCGGCCAACTTGACCAGTTAAAGGACATTCCAAGGAAACAGGACGAGCTTTTTTTCTCCATGTAACGCTACTATGAAGACTGGTTATCTCCGATTCAAGCTGAAGTAAAGATATTACATAAATAATATTATCTCAATAACATTTATACTTACTTTCAAACCCACTTAACGTAGTTAATAGTCGCGTTTTATGTATTTTTGCTACACCAAAAACTATCAATCTTGTTCGTTCTTGAGATATGCTTTCCACTGGAAAAACATTAATATAAAAAACACTAAATTATGATTTCTTTCATTAAAATTACCAATTGCACGACTTTGTTGTACTGGTATGGGAGCGTTTGTAATTTCATCGTCATCTTTATTTTCTGTTTTTGTGAAATTAGTGGGTATTGCTGTCTTTTTAGAACTTTTTGTTGCATCGTTTGTATCCATAGAAAGCGAAACTCTGAAACATATTTTCATGTAATTTTTTAAAAATTATTCATTTCATAGTTTTGTACCGTTGTATTGTTTTAGTCTCCGGCATGGTCCCATACAATTCAAGCAAGTGGTAAATGGTTTTCCAACAATTAGGAGTTTCTAAAATTGTATTTAGGATATTGCACTACACAGCACTAGAAATTGCTGGAAATATTTTGATTTATTTATTAAATCAAAAATATTTCCAGAAAACTGCAAAATTAAATTGTTCACACGACCGAAACAATAGCAATGACTAATGTCATAAAAAAAGCACATACAATCCGCTTCTCAATAATAATAGCAATGACTCATGCCATAAAAATAGCACATACAAAAGATATTTTTTTAGAAGTAAATAATAATCGATCATTGTCACGAACCAATGCAATGATTCACAATAGAGGAACTTTCTGGAACTATTCTTTGTGTATTGAATAAGAATTTTCTAGAGATCTTCTTTGTGTAAACGTTGCCACCTAGTTTTTAGAAAGCCAAACGACCAGGCTTTTCAAGAAAGTTCGCGAAATACACCAATCTCATATAAAAGCGGCTGTAGGGTCGAGCCTGAAATCAATTCAAATCAGAAAGCTGAACTGTGAACTTGAAATATTCGGAGTAAAACTAAAGCTTTGATTTTAAAAGTAATTAAAATAGTGAAGCTCTAAAACTGTGATAAATTAATTGTAATAATTAAATTATTGAAAGACAAATATTTTTAAGACTAATTGTTAAGCAGAAATAATTACAAATAAAGTTTATACACTAAATTCACATAAATAAAAAGTGTTATCATTCTAATAACATCGAACCGAAAGAATAACACATCACATTGGTGTCAGAAGTGAAATTATTTATTGTGAATCGGTGCGGAAAAGACAATTGTGCTAAAAATTTCTGCAAGAAAATTCGAAATTAAACTAGAAACTTCTGTGGGGAAAATTTCGAAGAAATTTGTTATTAAGAAATTTGAGTGTATAATAATTTCACGGTGCGAGAAATTTCAGGGGCGTACAAGAAATTTTGTGAGTTGTATAAAAATTTCGATTGTGCGAAATTTGAGGTTATACGTCGTGTATCGTGTGAAAATTTCGATTGTACGAGAAATTTCGTGGAAATTAAGATTATACTAGGAAATTTCGTAGTATTTAGATACTGTGCGAGAAGTTTCGATAGAACAATAGAATTTCGTGAACAATTAAAAATATTTGAACGATGGAAAGTAAATTATTAGATAGTTTGAGTACATTAGAACTATCCACAGTTCTGCGTGTGTGGAAGTCAGTTTCCACGGGAACTAAACCAGAAAAGAAGAAAAGAGTAATCGCTGAATGTGCAATAAGAGGACTAGACAGTAGCACATTCGACTTTAGTGAAATTCTGAAAGAGGGAAACCAAGAAGAAAACACGAACGAGGACAATGACAAGTCCGATTTCAGTGAAGAGGGTGCAAAATCAGCGGAAAGTGATAAGTTCGAGAAGTTTATGACCCTGCTGATGAATAAAATGGATTCTTTACAAGGCGAAATGAAAACAAATGCTTCTAGTCTACAAGAAGAAATGAAAACAAATGCTTCTAGTCTTCAAACCAAAATGGATTCAACTGCTTCTAGTTTACAAGGCGAATTAAAATCAACTGCTTCTAGTCTGCAAAGTGAGATGCAATCCAATACAGCAAGTCTCGAAAATTAGATTGCATACATATCTGATATGCAGAGCAAAATGGAATCCAGCATGGGTGAATTAAAAAATCAGGTGGAATCCAGTGTTGCGAACCTTGAAAATAAAATTAGTACAGAAGTCTCTACAGTTCGCACAGAAGTAAGTAAAGTTGAACAAAAATTGGAAGACAAAATAACTACAGAAGTCAGCAACGTAGAACAAAAATTGGACCAGAAATTGGAACAAAAAGTAGCAGAAATAGAAGCAAAAATGGCTGACATCAAAGAAAATAAACCAAATATTGAGTCATCAGGTAAAAGGATGAAGCCACCAATATTTGACGGCAAAACTTCATGGCCTGTATATAAACGACAGTTTGAAGCGGCTGCTGGTGCGAACGACTGGTCCGATAAAGAAAAAGCCACAGCATTAATTCTGGCTCTACGGGGTAACTCAGCCGATTTATTGCGGACAATCTCACCGGAAAATGAGAAAAATTACAATTACATTGTAACGCAATTGGACAATCGATTTGGGGACAACCACATGAAGGATGTATACCTGATCGAACTCATCAACAGAACGCAGAAATCTGCGGAAACGCTTCAAGAATTAGCGGCGGAAATCGAACGTCTAGTATACATGTCCTATCCCGATTACCCTGTGGAGATGCGGTGCGAGATGGCGGGAGAAAGATTCGTTAGCGCCATACGGGATACGGACATACAAAATAGCGTCCGGGTTAGCGGAAAGCGAACGCTAC
The DNA here is from genome assembly GCA_963422695.1 of Xylophagus ater. Classification (NCBI taxonomy): domain Eukaryota; kingdom Metazoa; phylum Arthropoda; class Insecta; order Diptera; family Xylophagidae; genus Xylophagus; species Xylophagus ater. Next base: position 42,430,785 of record OY730478.1, read on the forward strand.
AAGAAGTATTGGCGTTTGCTTTGACATTAGAAGGTGCGAAGAAAGCTACGAGATCAGTCCCACGGATCAGGACTGCTACAGTTGCTGAAGGGTCACCGCAACTGGATATCAAAGACCTCAGGCAGCAAATAAAAGAAGTACTGCGGTCAATCCAGAAAGAAGGGGACAGAAACACGCGCAGGATAATCACATGCTGGGGCTGCGGAAAAGAGGGGCATGTGCAACATAAGTGCCCGAACCAAACAGCAAGACAAAAAGGTTCGGGAAACGAAACGGAGCTAACTTAAAGGGGGACAAGTTAGCTCAAAAGAATAATGCCCCCAGCATCGTTGTATCTGTCTCGCTTATGCAACACAACAACAACAGTCTAACGGTACAGGGTGTAATTGCTGGTCATCAGTGCAGAATTATCATAGATACAGGCGCAAGTAAATCCATCATTAACAAGAGACTAATCAATCATAAACACATCAGTAAAAGCAGTAACAGGGTGCTTCAAACCGTTACGGGTGAATCATCTCCGATTCTTGGGGAAGTCGATCTAGCATTGGAGCTAGATGGGTATGTGTTCCGACATACATTTTTGGTGGCTGATATAATGGACGATTGTATCATGGGCCTGGACTTCATGAAAAAGAGTGGAGTGAGTGTAAATGTTGAAGAAGAAGTTCTGCGATGTGGAAATATTGATTTCTCGCTAACGTTGGAGGAAGCAGGTTCCAGTGCCAAAGTAGAAATTCTACAAGACCAAACAATTGCGGCAAATACTGAAGCTGTTGTAGAGGCGAGACTGGTCGATGGTACTGGGAGGCCAGCAATACAAATTATTGAACCTGACAGACAAAACTTAAAGGATGGACTAATGATAGCGCGAACAATAGTAAAAGTGAACGAAAAAGGGACAATTCCAGTCAGAGAGGCGAACTTTTCAAAAATTAACAAGAAATTGAAAAAGGGAACCATTGTCGGCAGTGCTGAAGGGGTTTCGTCAATAACAAATGAAGACTGCAGAGACAAAGAAACTCGACGGGAGGAACGGGTTCTTCCGGAAGCCTTGAAACCACTTGTCTCTGATATCACTAAAAGAGTATCAGAGTCGGAAGCAGTTAAGGCTACAGGTTTATTGAAGGAATTTGAAGATGTCTTTGTATGCAGTCAAGGGGACTTTGGACGAACGGACCAAGTGAAACATAGAATTAATACCGGCAATGCAGATCCTATTCGCCAACCGCCAAGGAGACTACCATTAGCCAAACAAACAGAGGTTGCTGACATGATCGAGGAAATGCATCAAGAGGGAGTAATTGAACCATCAAACAGTCCATGGGCATCTCCGGTAGTCCTAGTACGGAAAAAGGATGGGACTACAAGATTTTGCGTAGATTACCGAAGACTGAATGACGTAACTAAGAAGGACAGTTACCCTCTTCCCCGCATAGACGACACGTTAGATACACTCTCAGGAGCAACTTGGTTTTCAACACTTGATCTAAAAAGTGGCTATTGGCAAGTTGGAATTGAACCGGAAGACAGAGAAAAGACAGCGTTCACAGTAGGAACAGGCTTATGGCAATTCACAGTGATGCCATTTGGATTATGTAATGCACCGGCAACATTCGAACGACTAATGGAACATGTCCTACGGGGCTTAACATGGAAGACGTGCCTTGTATACTTGGACGATATCATCGTAATCGGGAAAACTTTTGATGAACATCTCCAGCGATTACGAGAAGTATTTGGACGTCTTCGTGCAGCTAATTTGAAGTTAAGCCCAAAGAAGTGCGAACTATTTCAACATGAGGTGAAATACTTAGGACATGTTGTGTCTGCAGAAGGAATTGCCACCGATAAAGACAAGATAAAAGCAGTTCAACAATGGCCAGTACCAAAAGATAAGCATGAAATCCGGTCATACTTAGGCTTGTGTACTTACTACCGACGTTTCATAAAGAATTTTGCTAATATAGCCGGTTGTCTACACAAGCTAACGGATAAGGGAAAACCATACGAGTGGACCGAAGAATGCCAGTCAGCTTTCGAGGAGTTGAAACATAGACTATGTTCTGCTCCGATATTGGCGTATCCAAAATTTGGAGAAAGATTTATAGTGGATACGGATGCCAGCAATATCGGAATTTGAGGGGTACTCTCTCAACAGATCGAAGGTGAAGAAAAAGTGATCGCATACTTCAGTAGGAAACTTTCCAAACAAGAGGTAAACTACTGCGTCACCCGGAAAGAACTCTTGGCAGTAGTTGAAACTGTCAGGCATTTCAACAAATACCTCTACGGGCAGGAGTTCCTACTTCGAACCGACCATGCGGCACTTAAATGGTTGCTACAATTTAAAAATCCAGAAGGTCAAGTGGCAAGATGGATTGAGCGACTACAAGGGTACCACTTCAAAATAGAACATAGAAAGGGGACATCGCATGGTAATGCTGACGCTTTATCTAGAAGACCATGCGGCGAGAATTGTAAGCACTGTGGCAGGCTAGATGAGAAGGAAATAGTCATGGTCAAGACAACAAGAATAGGTAATGATGACGAGACTAGTATCAGAAATGAACAGCTAAAGGACAAAGATATTGGACCAATCCTTGAATGGAAAGAACAGGATCAGCGTCTGGGACGGAGCGATATTGCAGCTTATAGTAGTACAACGAAGAGTTATTGGGCTCAGTGGGACTCGCTGGAAATAGAAAATGGCGTTCTCAGTAGAAGATGGGAATCTTCTGATGGTAGAGATACACTAATGCAGTTGATTGTGCCCAAGTCCAAAGTACATGAGGTACTTGGTGAAGTACATGGTGGGACTTCAGGGGGACATCTGGGAGTCAACAAAACATTAGAAAAAGTACGAGAACGATTCTATTGGATAAATTGCCGAGCTGATGTTGAAAGTTGGTGTCGAAAATGTGACACAACACCCCTGCACCCGCAATCTGACGGTATGGTAGAACGTTTCAACCGAACCCTGGAGGAACATTTATCAAAGGTGGTAACATCAGACCAAAGTGAATGGGACAAACACATTCCATTGTTCCTAATGGCATATAGGACTGCAGACCACGACAGCACAAAACATACTCCATCGGAAATATTGTTTGGACGCAATATACGGCTTCCTGTGGATATAATGTTTGGTAGACCAGAATGTGACAAAATGGAAGTTAGTGACTACACCGATAAACTGAGAGATCGTCTAGACGAGATACATCACATAACAAGGGATCGGATAAAAATTGCTAGCGACCGAATGAAAATAAGGTACGACATTGCTACAAACAGTTGTGGATTCCAGGATGGTGACTTGGTATGGCTTTACAATCCACAACGGAAAAAGGGAATGTCACCTAAGTTTATGCCAAAATAGGAGGGTCCATATACCGTCATAAAAAGGATAAATGACGTCGTATATCGCATACGAAGATCTCCAAGGGCAAAAATGAAAGTTGTTCATTTAAATCGGCTAGCAAAATATCACGGGACGACTTCAGAAGATTCTGTTCGGGGCGAACAGATTTAAGGAGTGGGTAGTGCACTACACAGCACTAGAAATTGCTGGAAATATTTTGATTTATTTATTAAATCAAAAATATTTCCAGAAAACTGCAAAATTAAATTGTTCACACGACCGAAACAATAGCAATGACTAATGTCATAAAAAAAGCACATACAATCCGCTTCTCAATAATAATAGCAATGACTCATGCCATAAAAATAGCACATACAAAAGATATTTTTTTAGAAGTAAATAATAATCGATCATTGTCACGAACCAATGCAATGATTCACAATAGAGGAACTTTCTGGAACTATTCTTTGTGTATTGAATAAGAATTTTCTAGAGATCTTCTTTGTGTAAACGTTGCCACCTAGTTTTTAGAAAGCCAAACGACCAGGCTTTTCAAGAAAGTTCGCGAAATACACCAATCTCATATAAAAGCGGCTGTAGGGTCGAGCCTGAAATCAATTCAAATCAGAAAGCTGAACTGTGAACTTGAAATATTCGGAGTAAAACTAAAGCTTTGATTTTAAAAGTAATTAAAATAGTGAAGCTCTAAAACTGTGATAAATTAATTGTAATAATTAAATTATTGAAAGACAAATATTTTTAAGACTAATTGTTAAGCAGAAATAATTACAAATAAAGTTTATACACTAAATTCACATAAATAAAAAGTGTTATCATTCTAATAACATCGAACCGAAAGAATAACACATCACAATATGAATTATTTTTACCCGTGTTAAGTTCTATAAAAGGAATATAGTTTAATATTTTATAAACATTTATTTCTTTTTACAAACCAATTCCGTATAAACTAATACCTCATCCATTAAATGAACTTTTAGATTCTAAAGATAATTTAAACTTATTTTGTTCGAAAACTGAAGTTGTCGGGCTTTCTCGCAACGGTGAAGAACTTGATTCAGTAAGATTTGTGTAACCTTTCAAAATTGTATTTGTCAAATTAAATCTGCGATATTAAAATAGTTTTTTATTTACCTAACTTTCCCTTCACTGATTTTCCACTTGATCTTAATTTTTGAGCAAAACTTTGGGGTCTGTTTTTGGCATTTGGTGATGGTGTTAGTTGCAAAAGAGGTCCAAAACTAGTAACTCGAGTTCTTAGAATATAATTTAACATTAATATAAATTATTATGAATTAAAATATATAAAAACAAACACATACTTGCTAATTGAATACCCCAAAGGAATCATTTCATTAAACTTATCATATCTTTCATCGAGATTGTCATTGTTAAGGAATCGATCACTAACAGAACCAAGTTGGTTGTGCTGCATCATTTGTTTCTGAAGCAATACTACGTTCATCTTTGCCATGAAATGATTTTTTATTCAAATCAGGTTGTTCCCTTAGTTCACTCTGAGCATCTATAACATTTTGGTACATATTTGTAATCTGATGTAAAAGCCTTAGGAAAAGCATGTTAACCTAGAATTTAAAAAAAATTCACAAGGATATGAGTTAATCGAGATTTAAACTGAAATTTATTACAGTACTTGTATGTTTTTTCATTTGCCTTCTAGACATATAAATAACATTTCGTTTTGCTTGATCAACAGTACCATCAGTCATTTTAAGACCTTCCAATTCAATTCCTACTTTTTCACATAAAAAGGATAGTGTATCATTATTTATTTATATCAATTGCTAATTTGCTATTCTTTTTGTTAATCTTTTTTTTTTTTTGTTTTCTTATCACCTGCTTCACTAACAACAATATCAACACGAATTGAATCAAAGGTACCAACTAAAGATAAATTGGTTCCAAAATTCTCCAATGATGAAATATCTAGAATTGACGATGATTACTTAAATAAAATCAAGTAAGAAATTATAAATATAAATAACTACCAGTACATATGAGAGAAGTTATTAATCATTTGTTGTGGCATTACTCCCAGGCAAGTTAAAATCAGCTCAAATATCAAATATGTGTCTAATAGCTTAATTGAATCTTGTAAAATTCCTTTATTTAAATAGCTCGTCGGTGGCCTAGTTTCCCCATTTCTCATTGTTACCTTTATATATATCAAAATTTAATAAATTATATTCTATTTGTAAATGTTTAAGAAGTATACCTTATCAGGTTGAGGATCCTTTTTTTGTTTATTTTCTTGTTGTTTGGCCATCCAGAAATACAAATCTTCTTTTTGATTACAACACTTATCTACAGAATTTGTTAAACTTAATGAACCTTCTTGGGGTAGTATTCCATATTCTATAATGAAAAATTCCAATATCTATATAACATAATCTCTAATCTAATAAATATTTGCTTTCTTACAAATTTCTGGATTTTGTTTTTCAACTAGACCTGAAATTATTGGTAACATTTGTATACTAGAACGAGAGGAAATTGTATGTGGTACCGAAGTTCCTTTATTTAAAAGTTTTTTGCTAAATTTTAAAAAAGAAAAATCAATTGTGCAAATAATTTTAAATAAAATTAAATTTAAACGTTTTATGACTTGTATGCAAATTTGGTGATGGCAAAATTAAAAATTGAGTATTTGTGGTTTCATTACAAAACGAAGGTATAACAGGCCAATTGACAAGTCCCCGGCCTGACACATAGATGGCGGTACTAGAATTAAATCCATATGATTTTTAGTTAGCCCTAACCTTCAAAAGACGCGTGTATAAATTTGACAGCTGTCGGATCATTAGTTTGTGAATTATAGCATTTTGAGTGAAGCAACTTTTGCTATTGAAAAAGGAATGGATAAAAAAGAATTTCGTGTGTTGATTAAACATTGCTTTATGGCCAAAAAAAATACCGTTGAAACGAAAACTTGGCTTGATAATCATTATCCAGACTCTTCACCTTCGAAATCCACCGTTGGAAAATGGGGTGCCTTTTTAAATCTGGTCGTACAAGCCTTGAAGACGATCCATGTCAAGAACATCCAAAAAGTGTACCAACAACAGAAAAGATACAAAAAATACAGGATATGGTTTCGAGTGGCTGTGGATAAGGTAGCTGATACCCTAGGCATCTCATATCGACCATTACATCACATCTTAGCTGAAGTTTTAGGTTTCAAAAAGCTCTATGCAAATTGGCTGCCGCATTTCCGAAAAATGGAACAAAAACACATGCAAATGCGACTTTCTCAAGAACATTTAGAGCATTTTCGAAAGGACAAAGCGGATTTTGTGCACAGATTCATCACTATGGATGAGACTTGGGTCTATCACTATGATCCTGAGTCGAAAGCAAAATTGAAAAACCGATAATTCGGCTCCAAACCGGATTAAGGCCCAAAGATCAGTGAAGAAGGTTATGGCATCAGTTTTTTGGGATGCAAAAGGAATTTTGTTGGTGGATTACCTCCAAACTGATAAAACAATAAACTCAGATTATTATTACAACCTTTTGGACCAATTGGATGTAAAAATTCATGAGAAAAGGCCTGGTTTAAAGAAGAAAAAGTCATTTTTTACCAAGACAATGCACTGTGTCACAAGTCGATAAAAACGATGGCAAAATTGCATGAATTGGGCTACGAATTGCTTCCGCATCCACCGTATTCTCCAGATCTGGCCCCCAGCGACTATTTCCTGTTCTCAGATCTCAAAAGAATGCTTGCTGGGAAGAAATTTTCGTCGAATGAAGAGGTGATCGCCGAAACTGAGGCCTATTTTGAATCGTACTACAAAAATGGTATCGAAAAGTTGGAGGGTCGCTATAATCAGTGTATCACCCTTGAAGGGAATTATGTTGAATTTTGCCAAAAAAATGTGTTTTACTATGGTAGCCCGGGGACTTTTGAATTGACCTGTTAAATGGAGGCATATCTAAATTGGTTAATATTGTTAGTTGAAAAATATTTTTTCCAAATTTTTATTAATACTATTCCCTACCATATTTAATTGTTGCTTGTCCTAAGAGAAGTGCATTTTCACCCTCCCTCTGCATTATCACAAGTTGCCAAATATAGACCAAGTTCTGGATCTATATCACAATCGCGCCATCATTCATCACATTCCTATTGTTTTTTTTTAAAGAAATTAAAATTCACTTTAATATTTAAACTCTTTACCTCTTCTGCTTGTGGAAATGAAAATGTAACATTAATTGGTCGTACTAATTTATTTTTATATTGATGTTGAAAGAGAATAGGATTATACAAAGTATTCTTCCATTGACAACTTAAAACAATTACCCCCTAAATAATGAATAATATAAAATTTATATAATAAATTATTAATTTTGATTAAATAAATACCTGTCGAAGCATATTCAAATGGGGTATTTCTCCTTGTTTAAAAATACCTTCAATTTTATTTACACCTTCTTCTAAAACTAATTTTTGTATGATCTTACATAATTGACAAACTTGGATCTTCTTGCAATGTCTTTGATAACAGAGTAAAATTTACAGAATATCGACTCTATAGAAAATATTGTATATAAAAAACATAGCTTGACTTTTGTGTTCAGGAATGGCAGTTATAATTACTTGTGTATCCTTTAAAATAAGATATAAATATATTATTCAAATACATTAAATGTATTAAAAATAAATCATTGTTTCATACAGATTCACTTTAAAATCTATTAAAAAAAGATTTCAAACCTGTAAACTACATTCTTCGTTCTGTAAACGCCTCAATTGAGCATGTGCTTTTTCAATATCTAATGTTATAACAAGTTCTTCCAATTGTTTTTCAGAAGTTTCAATTAAAATTGGTTCATCCTGAATGTTATCGGGTCTTGTTTGAGAAGATAAATGAGCTAAAGCAATTTAATAAGTTCATAAGTATCTGTTTTAAAATAAATGGTATTATGATATAGCTGTACCTAAAAATGCACGTGTTCCACGCATTATTCCACCCTTTTTCTGATTACTTCTTGATCTTACTGTTTATTGAATATATACGTTATGCATTCAGGCTTTTGTTGTTTTCCCTAAATGCAACTTTGTAGAAATTCCCTCTATGTAGAAGCTAAGTAAGGAAACACAACTTAGGTCCTAGAAATTACAAAACTTAAATTTTTTTATATGTACATAATGACCAAAATCATACCTGAACATTATTTAATGCATGCATACTAATAGTGTAATGCTTACTTTGGGTAATACAATAAGACCTTGGGTTTTTGTTGAAATACTTTCTTCATATACATCACTTAAAACCGAATCACCTGGCCCTTGAAGATGTAAATTTAAATTCTGCTGAAAAAAACATTTCTGTGGAGCTGAATGTGAAATTTCTTCAGGTATCTATTTTTTAAAAAAGAGGACTGTGATTATAAAAAAGAATATATTCTATAAGATATTATTACTACCTCAATTTCATCTTCAACATTTTCTTCTTCTGTTATATTCTCACAACGACCAATACAACATATTCTAAATTACCTCACGACTCCATTGAACTTATTTTAAGACATAATTTCGATCAGACTAACAAAAAAGTCCAAATTTTCGAGTCTCCATCAGTTCGGCTGAAAATATGTCAAATTTTTAGAGTCGCCAGTAGACTTTTTTTTAGTCAGATTAAAATTATGTCTTGAAATAAGTCTAATGGAATCGTGTGGTAACATTCCATTCCGAATTTCTGTATTCTCACAACGGCCAACAAAACATTCCAGGTGTTCAAGAGAAACCATTCCAAAAAAAAATTATCTAAATAATTTCTACTAAACTATTGTGATTTTATTCAGATAATTATACAGAAATTCCTTAACGCTTGAAATACAGGAATACCATAGCTCAATTGTTGTACTAATATTGATGGTTGATTAGTTTCATTTTCGAAAAGTTGACATTCAATTTGTTCAGATGCACTAGCACAAACAGCTCAGATATTTGCTAATGCTTCTTCAACAAACCGATATAGATCATTTTCCCAATAAGGATGAAGTAACGATTTTTACCCTTTCGAAGTAGACGGCAAATTAAGGCATATTTTTTTATTAGCGGGTAATCTTTCTGGCGATCTTGATCTTGGTCGTGATATAAAAATAATTTTTTGACTATTTTTTGATGGCTTATATATTTCTTCCAATTGGTCATATTCTTTTCTTATATTAATTTCTTCATTGCGGAAATACTCATCTAGCGGAACTAGATCTTCTTCCCACATGTCTATTGCTGATTTTTTTTTAATTTCTTCCAATTTTTTCCATACCGCTTTAAGTTTAGATAATAGTTCGGGATTATTTTGGTTATCTTGGCATTGTCTTTTTAAAATGGATGCTTCTTTTTGCAATTTATTAAGTAAGTACTCTTTTAGTACTATATACTTTTTAATTGTAATAGAAACAAATTCTTTTAAATATTCATCAACTGAATTAAATTTTACAATTTTATCATCGTCATTAATTAAATTGAGGTGCAATGTATTTATGTAAGATTGTAAGTTGAAATGTAGAAAAAGTCCATTTTCTATACTATTATTTTAATATAATTTTGGACTGTTAAATGAACTACAAAACGAATAGTTTGTCCTTTATTACAATAATTCTCGTATTTTATTATACTACCATTTTCACAAGCGGCTTTTAATGTCTTCTTTTCATAATTCTCTGCCCATTTACCAACAGGTATTTCGGTAATTTCTAGCTTTATAATATCATCATTATCTTGATTTGGTAATAAAGCTATATTACCTATTGCTCGGTAAACATTCTCACCAACGTATAGTATGTCCCCTTTAAATCCATTATAATATGGATGCAATTTTTCAGGCACTTCATTTTTAATAATTGCTAATATATAATTAATTAAATGATGGCCTTTAAAATTTGGGCAACATGAAACGTAACCAGGTAAAACGACATCAACACCATTAAGCATTGTGGTGGGATTATAGCGAAAAGTCTGGTTGGTGGTTCGCTATTATCATCGCTATTATTTTTAAATAATAGCGGAACGACTTGGCTCATTTCAATCATTGGATATTGCTCACTTGTACGAATAGGGCCAGTCCAACGATTTCCAACTTTACTTGAGTTTGCTAAAGGACTATTGTTGGTCCCTACCATACCATGGCTCATATTCATTATGATCGACGGTAAGTATTTCATGTATTTCGAATCGAATTGGCAATCATTAGCTACTTTTAGTAAGTGCATTGGTTGCTTATAATTCGAACGTAATAAATTGAAAATAAATCTTCTTTGAGCTGGTTTCAAGCCGTCTGAAGTAGCGGGTATTTTGTTTATTGCTGTTTGATAAAAATATGGTAAAACACCACCCTTAATAAACTTCGAAATTTCTATTACTTTTTCATTATTATAAAAAGTTTGGTGTTCCATTTTATTCTTAGTATTCACAATAAAATTATCTGCATATCGATCTATTGCTGTTCGGCGCTCTGATTGTTTTTGGTGGCCAAATGCCATCTCGATATACAAAGTATCTTTTAAACTATCACATTTAAAATACATATTTCTATTATTTAAATCTTCTAAATGATTTTTAATAATATTTACCGGAACACCACCAACTCCATTATAATAACATAACGTATAATTGTTACGTGTATTAGTTTTATTCGTTTCAATTTCCCAGTTGGTAAATTGTAAAAACGAATATAAATTAGTCACGTTGCCTTCTAACGTTGCCGTAACAAGTGGCAATCGCAACTGACTAATAAATGGCAGATTAAAAAATCTCGGCCAAAATTTAAAAAAGAAATATAAAAGTAATCCTTTGATATAGTCGCCACCGATATCGGAGTCAGTTATAATTATGATTGAATCATAATTTAAGTATTCTTTTATACTTTTCATAGTATAATACTCCCAATTAGGTTTGCAACCAATTCTTTGGATTAAAGAATTAAGATCATGATCTTTCAATTCTGATATTTCTTTTATATTGGAGACATTTGTACATATTCCATTTAATTGAAATGTGTCGAAATTATTACAACCTTGGGAAAATTGCAATTGCGAGCCAGCTGATAGACCCTCCACTATCATAAGTTGGCGCAATCTTGTATTTTCTCTATTGTCTTGTATTTCTAGACACTGTCTCCAACTCATTCCACCGTTTTTAAAATTAACGGGATTTAATTTTTCTTTATTTAAGAATATTTTAATATGTGGATGTTCTGCTGCAATACCGCAAGGAAAATGACCCATTATTAACATTATATCATCATTTAATGATAATGATGGAAATTTCATTATAGTGGGTATAAATATAATCTTTATATATTCTTCCTGTACCACATTTTGTGGTTCGTGTGGAAAATATATACTTGTATTCGTCATATTTTCGGACCACGATTGTTTATAATGTTTATTATTTGTAACGATTTCGACTTTAAAATAATCGGAAAATACGTTACACATTATTGCCCCTTTAAGATCATCATGATTTTCGGGCAATCGACCAAATAACGTTTTAATGTTACTGCCATCGGTATCAATCAGGATGCCCCCGCCGTTATTCGAAATTTTTAGTACGTTTGATTTGATATCGACATTTATTTCTATAATTTTTGCCGTTTCATAATTTACAGTTTTCCTTAGAATTTCTTGGAACAAAAATAATGGCTGGTGGGTAAGTTATTCTATACTTCTCCATTTTATTATTTTTATAATTATAAAGCCAATTTGTTTGGTCTACTTTTTCAAGAAATCTTTGGGGATCGGATAAAATGTTATTTATATTCCTGCTGATATCCATTCTGAAAAAAATTATAAAAAACAAATTAAGAAGTAATACTTTTATACCCCAATTTTGAGACAGATTTCGAACTCACAACTGATGCTTCTAACTATCCCATCCCGCCGATAGCATAGTCAGAAAAAAATAAACTAATTACATTCTTGTCAAGAACAATAATATGAAACAATATGAATAAAACAGGGGAATCTTACGCAACTAATGAAAAAGAATGAAAAAGAGATGCTAATAAAAAAGAGTAACGAAACTAGTTATCAACTACAATATAAAATCCCTTTCAAAATTACACCAGACACATTATGATCCAACCAGAATACACAGAAAATAATATAATAAAAATTTTCAAGAGATATCTCAACCCGCAATAATGGGTAAAATTCAAGAAATTTATCCAATCCATTCATTTCAAAAACTACAGAATTTGGCATACGCAAATACGCGTTACAGGCATAACATTACAAAAATATTACTTTCCAGAAATAAGTAAAAAAAATTGGAAATCTCACAAAGCATTGCACAATTTGCAAGGAAAATAAATATGAAAGGCATCCCAACAACCAAATTATCAATCCAACTCCCATTCCAAATTACCCAGGTCACGCTCTCCATATCGACATTTATTCGACGGAAAAGAAATTAATTCTAACAGCGATAGATAAATTTACAAAACTCGCTCAAGCAAAATCTATCAAATCCAGGTCGATTGAAGACGTAAAACGACCATTGGGAGGAGATCTATTGTTTTTCTTGAGCGTACCAGAAGTAGCAGTCATTGATAACGAGAAATCTCTTAATTTCGCTTCAATAACTTCCATGATGGAAGACGAACTTAAAATAAAGATTTTTAAAACACCTCCATACAGAAGCGAAGTCAATGAACAAATAGAACGGTTTCATTCCACTCTCTCAGGAATTAGGAGATGTCTGTAAGTAGATGGACTAGTTCGTACATTTGAAGAACTCTTCGAACATTCAATAAATGAATATAATTTTAGTATTCACTCTACTATCGGGAAAAAACCCGTTGAACTATTTTACGGTAGAAACTAAAATATAGTCCCTCCAGATTTCGAAAATAGCCGTTTTATTAATATCGAAAAATTAAAATAAAAACAAGAAAAAGATATTAAGAACCATAATAAAAACAGGCAACCAATTAAAACTTATGAATCCAGCCGGACAAATTATTTACGTGAAATATAATAAACGTCTTGGGTCTAAACTAACTGTTAGGTACAAATCCATAACTAATGCACAACCCGAATATAAACGCACAGCTCGGAATAATAAGATTTACCGACCAAGTTTCCGATCACTGTTTCATTTCCGTGTGTGTGGTTCTTTAGTCAAAAGATATTGTTTAATTACATATTTATCTTTATTTTAAACCCATTTGGAAGAAAAGCGGAACAAAGGACAACATATACTCCAGCGAAGAATTTACTTGGTAGTTTTTTGTATATTTATAATTGGCAAATAATATGTATATAACATATAATATATCTCACAAAAAGATACGTAATTTTTCTAAACTAACTCTGTGAGATAACTGTATTTTAGTTTATGTTACAAATATAAAACCATTTGAATTTACAGATACATACATTAGTATATGTTCTTCAAAGAAAAAATAAAAAAAAAATATAGTTTGTCATTTTATATATTAATTATTCTATAGGACGGTAATTTTTATTGTTCCTTTTTGAAATACAATTTATTTAAATTTAAATGTAATTTAAATATATAATTCATTAATTAAATGATATTTTAATTGCAATTAATTGTGCAGCATAATCTCCTAAGTTAGTATCTTGATTAGTATTAACAAAATGATTTAAAAGCCATTCAAGCACTAATTATTTCAATTTATGAAAGTCATCTGTTCATTAGTGTTATTCAAATTCTTTTTCAATTCCCAATTGTATCCATTGTGGTATTTCATCTTTATCTTCCATTGAAACTGCAATGTAGGCACATGCAAATATGTTTGACAAATATGTACGACATCGATAGTTATCTTGAACTTTCTAATAGTCTTAAACGTACTGTACCATTTGTTGGATCGGATAATAATAATAAATGTAAATAAACGTATTAAATACATACATATCTATGTGTTACAAAATCGTTTCGCTGATAATCCTGCGACAATGGTAGTGAAACCATTGTTTTTTTTTTGCGAAATCTTCATACAAATTCAAACGAAAATCAACACATTTTCATAATAAGTTTAATGATGTGTCCCCAAGTCATTCTGTCTATGACTTAGATCAGTGGTTCCCAAAGTGTGTTCCCTGGGGTTCTGTTGTGGTACACCCTGTACCCAGAAATCGTTTCCGACCAAAAAGCGGTTATTGAACCCAACATTTTGAAATTTAAGTTTTGATTAAACGCGTAAATAATTATTTAAATTTATTAACATATTTCGAAATATAAACAATTTCGAAATATCTTATTAAAATTATTATTTTGCTTCGACATAAATTTTCTATGTCGAAATACATAAAAAAAGTGTATACTAACAAATTTTAGTATAACGAAATATAAATTAATTTTTTTTGTTCATACGCGATAATAAAAAATTTGCATACGCGAACATTTTTTTTCAAGTAATTATTCTTCTTCTAAGAATAATTATTTTTTTTTGTCAATTAGGCGAAAATAACTAATATCGGTCAAAGTACGATGAACTTAAAGTACTTTGACAAATTTTCATTTTAAAATTTCTTTATCGATTTGATATCAATTATCAGTCAGTTGTTTTTTGATTTTCCCGACGCGTTTAGCTTCTTTCTAAATTTAATCGCCGCAACCGCGATTCAAGGAAAAAAATATTAAGTTGTTGTTCTTGTTAGTTTCTTTTTGAAACAAAGTTTTTTATAAAAATCGGGCGGAAGAAAAGTTTTTTGGTCGGAACCAATTTTTGTTTTTAAGTGAATTGTTAAAGAGTTAAAAAAAAAAAGGAAAAGGAAAAGGAATTTGTAAATTTTAAAGGAAGAAAGTTTTTTGTCTAAATTTAAAGAGAATACCGAAAAGTGTTTTGAGAATAATAAAGAGCTTTAAAAGGAAAAAGAGGGTAAGCGTTTTAATTTTTTTTTTAGTTAAAAAATATATATACATTTTCCGGAGAGTTGGTCCTCTGGAGAGAAAAACCATAATTGCACAAAAGTTTCCCAGAGTCGTCCTGGGAAGGATCAGGTCGTCCCTTTTGCTCCACAACAGTTCCACGAAAAAATTTAGGGTTTCCACGTGATAAATTTTATTTCATTAAAAAAAATAAGAATGGTGTTTAATCTATTCACATTTTCCTCGAAAAGTTTACAATCGACCACCAAATTAAATTTAAAATTTTTAAATAAGGCGACTGAAAACACAAGCATCGATAGCAATTCGGTTAATTTTCGTACTCTGATCGCGTAGGCTGTTACTTTAAACCTAACATAACTATTTTTTCAAGTGAACAGAAATAAGTATTTTCTATTCCTCTTGTGATTTTATAAATCAGGTAGGACTATAAATAGTTTTTATAATTTATTCATTATACTTTGTAATATTTTTACCATTTTTGTTTCTATAAAAAAGAATTGCCCTTATAATGGATCGATGATAAAAATATGGGTCGTTAAAGAAAACTGACGTTGTTAGTAATAATTCAGAAATCGTGGAATCTACAGATACAGGCATCCTCGAACCCGCAATGCCATCAACTTCCAGTTCCGTACAGCTACAGCCTCATCTTCCAACTCTACCATTTTCCAATTTAGTTAGGTGGTATTTTGAAGTCGTTGTTTAAAAAATATTCAGGGTTCCGCGATCATTGGCAAAAAATTTGGGGGTTCCACGACCAAAATAGTTTGGGAAACACTGACTTAGATATAAGACGCAGACAATCTGTATCTTCTATCTCAAGCCAAGAAACCAGGAATAAAAAAATACGAATTACTAAAAGCAAAAAACAAACACCCTCTTCCCGAAATGTTCCACCAATTACCTGCTATAAAATTGACCACAAATGAACAATCGACAGATTGAACAGAGAATTGGTTGATAAAACATTCACGTTAAAAATAATTAATAAAAACTGCACAAATATCAAAACAAAGAATTTGGAGGATTATACGAAAACGCTAGAAATCCTAAAATCAATAGAGATTAATTCATATACGTTCACCCCAAAGGAGAAACGTTCATTGAGCTATGTCATCCGAGGGATTGACAGAAGTTACTCCCCGGAGGACGTAGCGGAAGCCTTAAAAGCTCTAAACTTGAACGTAAATTACAGTAAAATAGATATCCTAAAAACAAAACAAAAAACCCACAACACACTTCTCAATGTCCAATGTGACAAAACGTCGGACATAAAAGCCCTCTTAAAAATCCAATACTTACTACATCAAAAAATAAGCTGGGAAAAGCCCAACCCACGTACCTCTCTACAATGTAGGAACTGCCAGCGGTATGATCACGTTGCAATAAATTGCAACATGCCATATCGCTGCATTGAATGTGAGCAAAAACATGAGCCAGGGAAATGCGCTCGAATTGATATAAACATAGGTAAACCTTACTGCGTAAACTGCAGGAAGCTAGGCCACCCCGCTAACTATAGAGATTGCCCAGTCGCAATAGCTCATAGACAAAAAAAAGCCAGCCAACCGACTGCAAACACGCAAAACATACAAACGCAAAACAAGTCAAACCAACACATGTTTTCGAACTTCGTTCGACCTTCTGTCTCATTTGCTGAAGCAATAAGCAAAAGCAACCCCATTACACAAAGCCACACCGCTCCTTCATTACCGATTCCAAACTCCAACGTGACGGACCTTGACAACCTCAACTACATACAACAGTTCAAACAGCATTTCAACATGAATTGTTTGAACTGTCTAACAAAATAAATGCACTTACAAATATATTAAAATCTAACTCCAACGATGAAATTAAAAAACAAAAGATGTTCATATTCGCCTTCGAACTTGCTCCATATATGCATTTATTGAATCCTTAGATTAGCTAGATTAAGTTCAAACGTTGAAAGAATTAGAATCAAACATGTACAGAATTTACCATTTGTTTTAAGAAAAATCTGTGATATATAATTGAATAAATGGAATTTAAAAAAAAAAAAAAAAAAAAAAAACATGAGGTCAGAACTTTTTTGATGTGAGTAATATTAAGAAGTTTTAAAGCAGTGAGTGAGTAGAAGTTAGTTTTTTAAAGTAAAAAATCAGTTTATCAGTGATTGCAACACTAAAAGATTTTAAAGATGTGGATATAAACGCAACAGAGTGTTAAAAAACAATCTTCAATAGAACTGAAGGCTTTCTAAAAGGCTAAAAGGACTATTGAAGATTCATTTTAATAATAATACGTGTAAATATAATATAATAAATAATAAATAATAAATAATAAATAATATAATAAATTAAAAATAAGATTAATAAAGGAACTTAAAATTACTCATAGTTTTGTTTCGTCTCATTAACCGCACCACAAAATTCCCCTCTCGTGTATTCTAAACACCTGGGAATACACAACACTGACAATACATGTGGATTATATTTTAATACGTTATGCATTATAATTGTCAACAATAACTTTTAATTTACTAGTATACGAGTCGATCCTTCCTTTTCTTTTATTTTAAAATTTTTGGTTTGTGCGATCAAAAATATTATAAAGAAACACATTTCCATAAACAAGAATTCATTTTCGGCTGGTAAAGTAATTTATGTATTGTAACGGTACAAATTCTATCGCATACAAAATACCGATTTTGAAAAACTCGACTGAGTTTGATCTATATTAAATGGACCTAAATTTAATTTAATCCGCTCATAAACACACTGAGATAATGTGTTTTTTTTTAATTCAAATATTGCCAATAATAAAAACATATCACTTACTTGTTCTATTCTCTTTAATAGATTTAATAAATATTATAATAATATATATTATATATATCAGATGCTTAATGCTGCCGCTATATTTGATGTATCCGGAAATATAATGCTCTACAAAATGAAAATATAAAAAAGAATTAATACATATTGTATTCTTATATAATTAATAGGTAATTTAAAGAGAACGAGCTTAATCTAATATATGACAATGTATATAAAACTATAATCATAGACAAATGTATTTAGTATAAAAAACTTATGATTTTAAAATTTTCAAAATAAATCTCCCCGAAAGTCCATCGGGCAAACATGTCAATGCTAAAACAAGAGGAACTAAATAATATGCATTAGGTGGGACGATCATGTCTGGATATCTATTTCAATTCATTATTAAATTAAAATTACAAATCAAATCTGGATATGGCAAAAAGTTATATGGGAAGAAAATATATTATATTAAATTTCGCGAGACATAATATTTGATTCGATTAACATATAGGATGTTCCAATAAGAAGTGCAAGATTTAATTTGCATAACTTGAAGTATATGTATATCTCTGGTGTTCTGTACCCTATAGATACGATCCATACCTCATTCGACGGGGAGTTTAATAAGGAATTAAATGCCATTCGCAGTTTTCAAAAATTATCCTTTTTAGGACAGGAAATACAATAATTATCTAGTATGAAGGTATACGTATATCTCAGGTATTGTGGGTCCTACAGATATGATCCATACCTCATCCGACAGGGAATTTAATAATTAGTTAAATGAAGAATAGTCCGAAAGAAACGCCCGATTAGAATTTTTTGGAATTGTCTTTTTAACTAGAGTAGTCGTACAAAACTTGACAAACTGTCAATAATAATGTCGTTCCTTCGTCCAGAGTTTCATGACTATTAACAGCAACAATGGCAGATGACAGATTTTAAGATTTTAGTACTACCAAATTAATGAAACGAAAATAGCGCGAAATTTAAATTTGCACCTATTATAGAGACACCATGTATATCATAATAACTCAAAGAATATCTTAGTTTCAATGGAACATTCTTAGGATCAAGTTGTTTTTTTTTTTTTTTTTTTTTTTACCAGCTTAAACCATGCGGCAGTCAAATAGTGTTTAAGTTAGGTTCATGATATAAACTCTTCTTCAACATAACTTTACTCATATGAAAATCAAAGTCTATGGCATTGGAGTTAACATCACGCAGAATTCGAGTGATAGGTTCATTTTTCACATACTCCGTTCTATGGTAGTTTATTTTAAATAATTCTACCGACCTTAAATTACGTGAATTCACGTTAAAATACATCTTGTCTAACAGAAGAGGAGCATCTATAACCCCATTAAAAAGTTGGTGGACGAAAACAACACCTGCCGCCTTAATTCTAAAGAATTTAACCCTATTAATTTCAATCTACTCTCATACGGAGGTAATAAGGGGATCATACCTGACTTGCATACTGCAGAATTGGTCTAACTAAAGTAGTGAAAAGGGTTTTTTATATGTAACTAGCTGGTAACCGGCGCGTTGCTGCCGCAGAAGGAATTGTGGAAATTTCGTTTGAAATTTGGAAGAGTTATCTTGCTTAAATCTTTAAATATTTTGCCGAATTTTACCGAAGTGTGCCAAAATTTACTGAACTTTACCATTTACCTAAGTTTAAAAATCTTATTTTACAATTTTTCTTTAAGACCGTTAATTTTCGGGAGATTTCGGTAAATTTCGGCACACTTCGGTAAACTTCGGCCATACTTCGGTAAACTTCGGCCAAATATTTAAAAAATGTATCGATAATCGAAATATATCAATAATTTTTCTTAAGGACCGATTTCGGTAAATTTCGAAATATTTCGGCACACTTCGGTAAACTTCAGGAATTATACTATGCCTATAACCTTCCCGCAAGTGCAAGCAATAAGTTGGCAAAGTTTAATCCCAATCAGACAAACGCTGTCGCAGGGCATAAAATACAAACAAACAAACAAACATTGATTTTCATATATTAGATAGATTTTCTTTCAATACATTTTTTAAATTTCGGCACACTTCGGTCGGTAAATTTCGGCACACTTCGGTACACTTCGGCAAATTATATTCGTTTGTTTTTTATATAAATTGTTTTTTATTTCAATACATTTTTTAAATTTCGGCACACTTCGGACGGTAAATTTCAGCACACTTCGGTAAACTTCGGAAAACTTCGGCAAATTTTATTCGTTGGTTTTTTATATAAATTATATTTTATTTTAATACATTTTTTAAATATTTTGCCGAATTTTACCGAAGTGTGCCCAATCTCACCTTCGGTAAATTTCGGCACACTTCGGTAAACTTCGCTAAACTTCGGCAAATTATATTCGCTGGTTTTTTATATAAATTGTACTTTATTTCAATACATTTTTCAAATTTCGGTAAATTTCGGTACACTTCGGTAAACTTCGGAAAGATATTATGCCTATAACCTTCCCGCAAGTGCAAGTAATAAGTTGCCAAAGTTTTATCCCAATCAGACGAATGGTGTGGCCGCGCATAAAATACAAACAAACAAACATTGATTTTTATATATGTAATAGATTAAGTTAAGTGTGGCTTCAGGATACTCTGACATATACGAAAAGAAGTTCGTATCTGGGACAAAATTATCTTTATTAAAAGCTGCCGCGAAAGATGAAGCATATATATTATATAGCTGACGGGTCCACTAATGTTTGATCCTGGTATTTCATTGAGGGGGGGTAACTATCAAATTTTTTCTTACTATTTATAAATTTCCAAAATTTGTTTGGATTCATTGAAAGATTATATTTCATTTCGTCTAGGTAGGTGCTATACACTTTAGTTTGTAAAGCTTGAAATTGGGTTAGTTAAATTGTTGTGTTTGTACAATAAAGAGAGCCGTTATTCTAAATTCTGAATAATCAAAATACACTCATAGAATACGGTTATGACTGAATTAGTTTTTCATGTGCAAAAGATGAACAACGGCAGTCGATAGTTAGATCCAAACGACGCAACATCATTTA
Organism: Xylophagus ater; assembly: GCA_963422695.1. Classification (NCBI taxonomy): domain Eukaryota; kingdom Metazoa; phylum Arthropoda; class Insecta; order Diptera; family Xylophagidae; genus Xylophagus; species Xylophagus ater. The sequence continues at coordinate 42,451,911 of OY730478.1, forward strand.
TTGATTGCAATAAATATTATAGAAAACTTAATCATCTTACTTTTATTTAATAAAACATATCATAAATCAGAAAACTTTAGAGAGTCCACCTTACATTGTGTGTTTAAAAATCTGCGCCAGGCCTTATTTCTCTTATTACGCAAAACCCGTAATTCCTTGTTGTTCCATACTGGCGATGACAAAGATTTATTTACTTTGTTTTGGGGAACAGATGAAGCAAAGGATTTAAGAATATTTTTATAAAATTCCGATATGCAAAATTCAATATTCTCATTAGTTATAACGCTTTCAAAATCAATCTTGTTTAAAAAATCCTGAAGTAAGTCTGAATTAAACTTGTGTAAATTAAAGTAGTATGAATCATCATTAACTGAACAACAGAATTAGCTGAATTCGTGGTGAAAATCAAGTCAAGTTGTTTATCTAAGGAGTTAAGTACACCACTGCAACCTGCTGCAAACCACAAGCCGTCAAATTGTCAATGAACATGGATTCACATTCAGAGTTAGCGTATAAAGTAGTCTCAAGACTAGATCAATAGAGGATTTATTTCTTTGCCTATTTTTGTGTATTCATCCTTTAAGAAATACATATTTGTGAATAAAATTAACAATAAAAATACAATAAATAGAAATGAATATTGAAATCCCTCAATTTTTTATGTTTGTATTATCATGTTTCCATTAAAACAATGAATTTTCAAGCCTTTTTGTGATTTAAAATTTTGGGGCGGCATTCTGAGAATTTGCTTCGGGTGGCTCATTTGCTTTGCACGCCGCCGTATATACATATAGGTACATCTATGGAAAAGATGATATGTGGAAGGAGCTGCGGTCATATTCTTTAATATTTCTTATGATTTCTTTCTTTTCTTTTTTTTTTTGTGTTAAATATATGTTTTTGTGGAATGTTAGAGAAATTACTATATACTACTTTGTTGAGTTTTCTAGAGTCGGCACAGTCTGCATAGAGAATGGAACAACCAAAAATATTGTATACCCACAAACACTGTGAAATTACAACGCGTGGCCGGGTACAGCTAGTTTATAATAAATTGTTTATTACAAGAAGATTATATTTCACCTTCACCAAAAACATATTTACAAATAAATTTTCAGTCAGCTGACGAAAACGAATTAACTAAAAATTTAGATTTTCTTACTTTTTCTTATATTTATTTAATCAGAGAAAATTATGCAATTTTTGAGTGCAAAAAAAAACAAAAAGCTTCTAATATTGAAATTAAAAATGCATGCATTTTTAATGTTTACAGATTTTTTCTTTTTTTTACAGAGGTCAACTTACCCTTTGACAACAACAACAAAAATGCAAGTTGCAGCAAAAAGAATTAAGAAAAAATTCAAAATTGTTTTTTTTTTAACGTTCAAACAGAAATTTCACAATTTTCTTTCTTTTCTTTTTTACAGATTATTAAAATTGTTTAAATTGCACTTTTTCTTTTTTTTTTTGAAAGCACAATTTCGGTCTGGTGTAATATCCCGGACCCAACAACAAAGTCATTGTAATATATTTGGAACCAATCAGTATAAATCTTTAAAGGGGGGTAGCGAGCGGAGCGTAGCGCAGCGAGTATGCATTAAGTCACTGCTAATATAAAAAAAAGATAAAATTAAAAAAAAAACAATTGATAACTATATGACAAATGTTGATAGTTGTTGTTGGGTCCGGGAAATTACACCAGATCCCACAATTTTTGTATACTTCATTTATTTTTTCCTAAAAACAATTTTCTTAACGAAAAACAAACTTATTTTTCTTTCCAAAAAAAAACAAAAGAAAATTTCTTTTTCTTATAAATTATAAAATCGTATTACTGTAAATTGTTAACACAATTTCCATTTCTTTTTTATTAAAACATTTTTAAACTGATTTTGATTTTATTTACACAAGAAATTATGAACTCTTTTTTTTACCTCTTCTTCTTTGTGCCAATTGGAAACTTATTTGTGTTTTCTTAAGTTTTAAGAAATTCAATAAAAATCACATAAAAAATACCAACTTTTTTAATTTACACTTTTCGTTTTTTTATTTCCTGATTTTTATATTTTTTTTTTTTTTTTGAAAAATACCGACTAATTTGTCGTTAATAATTTCACAAAATTAATTTTTTTTTTTTTAATTTCTGCGTTTTTCCAGACGTCTAAACAACACGAGTTTGTTTGCCAATTTAAAAATAAAATCAATTCATAGTAAAAATCGCCATTTTAAACCCCCTTTCACAATGTTTCCATATCTAATCTGCAAATTAAAAAGCATTACAAGAGACTTTATTATAGTTACACAAGTGTAATTAGAAATAAAGTCCGGAAAGCTAGCGAAGTAGCCAGAAAAGCACGTGGCAAACGGAGGAAAGAATACGCAAGAGTACATATATTTTTCATAGGCAAAATCCATCAGCAAGAGAGAGAATGAAATGTTCTTAAAAATCAGATGGAATCTTATGATTTGATCCCGGAATCTTATGTTTGGGCCAAAGTGTAACTATGGTAAAGTGAGGAAAGCTAGCGAAGTAGCTAGAAAAAGCACGTGGCAGACGGGGAAAAGAATACGCAAGAGTACATATATTTTTCATAGGCAAAATCCATTAGCAAGAGAGAGAATGAAATGTTCTTAAAAATTAGATGGAATCTTATGATTTGATCCCGGAATCTTATGTTTGGGCACAAATTTTACATACATACCAGAAAAAGAATTTGCGCCAAATTTTTTTTTTTCTGGTATGTGTGCATTTGTATATTAATTTTTGCCTGTGTTTCATTGTTTATATTTTAAAATTACCCATTAGTGGTGTTGCCAATATTGCAAATTGTTATTCTTTCAAAAAAAATCGTTGGAGTTAGACGCGGTTTAAAATATGGAAAATTTTAAATGTTCGAAACAAAATAAATTTAAGTGTTTTGTGCCTGGCTGCTTTTCAACATCTGAAAACAGTCAAGTACGGTTTTTTAAATTGCCGACAAATCCGGAACGGTTAGTGCATTTTGCAATAAAGTGTTGTATTTAATAAAAATGTGTACATTAGCGTGGATCTAATTTGTTTATGCATATTAGGGTGGATCGAATTTGTTTTTTTTCAAAATTGTATAAAAATACCTATAATTCGCATAAATTTTATAGAACATGTTTTAATAGAAATAACAATTAAAGAATACTTCTACTTTTCACAAATTTCAAATTTGTTTTAATGTAAAAGTGAGAGCCACCCTAATACTGCATTAAAACTAAAATAGCAAAGAATGGAGAAATATTAATTTCATTTTTCATTATTAAAAAATTCATTTAAATAATAACTCAATTATTAAAGATTTTCATCATTTTTTAAAAAAGTTAAACAGTCAGTTTAAAAAAAATACATTAATGGCAACACCATCATGGGATCAATTTTTCGAACAAAAAAATGAGGGATGTTTTTCAAAATCATATGACATTATGTTTCTCTTTCACTCATATGTACAATTTTTAGTGCTATCTATTTCAGCAGTGGATAGAAAATTGTTTGAAAAAGAACAGTCAAAATTTGAAAAACGGCGGTACGGTAAGGATAGGAACTTTCGCCACTTTACTATAGTTACACTTTGGTTTGGGCACAAATTTTACATACATACCAGAAAAAGAATTTGCGCCAAATTTTTTTTTCTGGTATGTGTGCATTTGTATATTAATTTTTGCCTGTGTTTCATTGTTTACATTTAAAAATTACCCATTAGTGGTGTTGCCAATATTGCAAATTGTTATTCTTTCAAAAAAAATCGTTGGAGTTAGACGCGGTTTAAAATATGGAAAATTTTAAATGTTCGAAACAAAATAAATAATGCTGCATTAAAACTAAAATAGCAAAGAATGGAGAAATATTAATTTCATTTTTCATTATTAAAAAATTCATTTAAATAATAACTCAATTATTAAAGATTTTCATTATTTTTTAAAAATAGTTAAACAGTCAGTTTAAAAAAAATACATTAATGGCAACACCATCATGGGATCAATTTTTCAAACAAAAAAATGAGGGATGTTTTTCAAAATCATATGACATCATGTTTCTCTTTCACCCATATGTTCAATTTTTAGTGCTATCTATTTCAGCAGTGGATAGAAAATTGTTTGAAAAAGAACAGTCAAAATTTGAAAAAGGCGGTACGGTAAGGATAGGAACTTTCGCCACTTTACCATAGTTACACTTTGACTTTGATTTACAGTCTTTTTTACAAATACTATTGAAAATGAGGAGAGCTTTGCAGCGCTGTTTTACTTATTGTTGGTGTGTTTTTCTATGTATTATGACTTTTTGGTATTTCAACCATTCCTTTTTTTGCTTATATTTCAAGTCACAAATAATTTTTTCGGATTCATACCATTTTATGCTGTCGTGGTTTCTAGCCCACTCAATCATTTGATCGTTTATATGTGATTTTATGATGGCTTTGCGTTTATTCCACATATGCTCTTGGTGGTTTTCACACCAATTAATAACGTCTTCGTTCGTTGCAGTTTTTTCCCGAAAGCTATTTTTGTCATATTCATTGGTTTTTTTAACCAGTAATTTAAGAGCATCCTTCTGAGTTTCATCGTCATCGGTATCGGAATCATTGTCATCGATTTCGATGTGCTCTATTGGCATGCTTTGTTGCTCGTTTGCATGGATTATTATTTCGTTAACCAACTCATTATCTTCAAATTCAGTCTCTATAATTTCTTCATTATGCGGTTGTGTACCGTATATATTTTGGTTTATATTCGCATTTTCTAGAAATTTATTATCTGAATTTTCATTGAAATCCTCGTTTGCATCGATTATAGTTTCATTTGCGAACTCATTTTCTTCAAATTCAGTCTCTATAATTTCTTCATTATGCGGTTGTGTACCGTATATATTTTGGTTTATATTCGCATTTTCTAGAAATTTATTATCTGAATTTTCATTGAAATGCTCTTTTGCATCGATTATAGTTTCATTTGCGAACTCATTTTCTTCAAATTCAGTCTCTATAATTTCTTCATTATGCGGTTGTGTACCGTATATATTTTGGTTTATATTCGCATTTTCTAGAAATTTATTATCTGAATTTTCATTGAAATGCTCGTTTGCATCGATTATAGTTTCATTTGCGAACTCATTTTCTTCAAATTCAGTCTCTATAATTTCTTCATTATGCGGTTGTGTACCGTATATATTTTGGTTTATATTCGCATTTTCTAGAAATTTATTATCTGAATTTTCATTGAAATGCTCTTTTGCATCGATTATAGTTTCATTTGCGAACTCATTTTCTTCAAATTCAGTCTCTATAATTTCTTCATTATGCGGTTGTGTACCGTATATATTTTGGTTTATATTCGCATTTTCTAGAAATTTATTATCTGAATTTTCATTGAAATGCTCGTTTGCATCGATTATAGTTTCATTTGCGAACTCATTTTCTTCAAATTCAGTCTCTATAATTTCTTCATTATGCGGTTGTCTACCGTATATATTTTGGTTTATATTCGCATTTTCTAGAAATTTATTATCTGAATTTTCATTGAAATGCTCGTTTGCATCGATTATAGTTTCATTTGCGAACTCATTTTCTTCAAATTCAGTCTCTATAATTTCTTCATTATGCGGTTGTGTACCGTATATATTTTGGTTTATATTCGCATTTTCTAGAAATTTATTATCTGAATTTTCATTGAAATGCTCGTTTGCATCGATTATAGTTTAATTTGCGAACTCATTTTCTTCAAATTCAGTCTCTATAATTTCTTCATTATGCGGTTGTGTACCGTATATATTTTGGTTTATATTCGCATTTTCTAGAAATTTATTATCTGAATTTTCATTGAAATGCTCGTTTGCATCGATTATAGTTTCATTTGCGAACTCATTTTCTTCAAATTCAGTCTCTATAATTTCTTCATTATGCGGTTGTGTACCGTATATATTTTGGTTTATATTCGCATTTTCTAGAAATTTATTATCTGAATTTTCATTGAAATGCTCGTTTGCATCGATTATAGTTTCATTTGCGAACTCATTTTCTTCAAATTCACTATCTAAATATTCTACGTTATAATACTCTTCAGAACCGAATATATTTCCGTGTTCGAACGCACTTTGTAGAAATTTAGTATCTGAATTTTCATTGCAATGATCGTTTGCATCGATTATAATTTCTTCTATATTGTCACTTGCATTCTCGCGAATATTTTCCGAATATACTGACATATTTCGAGAAAAAACCGAAATTGATTCGCTCGGACAATAATCTATTCCGTGATGAATTTCTTCGTTTTTTTTTTTGGAGTCAGTATTTCCCGAAAAACGAATTTGCAAATTCTTATTATGAATTTTTATAATGGTTTCGCTTTTTTTTCTCTAGTTTTAGCAATTTATTTTCGTACCATTTATTATAATTTCTTTTTGTTTTTAATTTTTGAAACCAGACTGTTTTGGGTTTAATATAAAAAAAAGAGAATTTATTATATGTTATTTTAAAAATTTATTTTAAAAATATATTAGAAAATTCATACATAAACGAATAGCTATATATTATATATATAGATATTATAATAACTTAAATACAAAATAAATTAAATAAAAACCTTTCCTTTATTTTCTTATTAAAAATAAAACGAAAAAAAATCTCGTTAGCGTAAACACAAAAATTGAAAGAAAACGGTTAAACACAAAAAAAACCATCAGAATCGAAAACTTACATGAGCTCGAACACAGAAGAAAGAATCATACCCATTGCTGATACAACAGCATCGAGGCCACCAAAGAAAGATGGAACTAATCGGTTATGTATTGACTTTAGAGATTTGAATTCTATTACTATTAAAGAACAATATCCAATGCCTGTGATTCAGTTAGAAGAAAAATCGAAGCATTTAACAGCATTTCAAACTCACAATGGTCAATGCCGTTTGGTTTAACTAATGCTCCGGCAGTATTTCAGAATATGATGGACGATTTAGTCACAAAAATGAATACAGATGAGACATTTGCATTTTTGGATGATATTATAATACCGAGTAAATCTGTAGAACAAGGATTAGAGATTAGAAAAATTTCTAAAAATATTAAAAGTTAGTGGGCTTAGTTTTAAATTGCCTAAATGTGAGTTTATGAAAACTTCGGTTGAATATTTGGGACATGTGGTCTCGAGAGAAGGATTGAAACCAGGAACTACCAAGATGTAAGCAGTTAAGAATTTTCCAGTACCTTCATCAGCAACTGAAATTAGACAATTTCTTGGATTATGTAGCTATTTCCGGAAATGTATACCGGAATTTGCAGAAATTGCTAACCCTCTTACGGATTTAACTAAAAAGGATGTGACTTTCTCTTGGACTAATGTGAAAATTCATTTGAGACATTAAAAACAAAGTTAACTCAAGCTCCAGTTTTGGCAATTTACGATCCAAACAGCAAACGCATGGTACACACAGATGCTAGTCAACGGGGAATTTCAGGTATTTTGTTGCAGCTAGAAGGTAATGGTTTCCGGCCAGTTTGTTATTTTAGTAGAAAGACTTCAGAATCTGACAGGAAATGGCATAGCTATGAATTGGAAGTTCTAGCTGTAGTCGAAAGTTTAGCTAGATTTCGAATTTACTTACTTGGAAAACAATTTACAGTAGTTACGGATTGTAGTACTATCGCTAGCTCGAAAGCGAAACAAAATTTAGTACCCAGAATTGCCAGATGGTTCTAAAACTACAAGAGTATAATTTTGAGATTGAACATCGTCCCGGGAAACAGATGTCGCATGTGGATGCTCTAACCCGAAACCCACCTTAAAACTTAATGCGTATATTTCAAAATGAAGATTGGATAGTTACCATGCAGCGTCAAGATGAACGTGTTAAAAATTGATGCGAAGTATTAAATCGAAAACCGACAAACTCCATAGAGTAACAATTGCATACAGACTATAAGGTGCAAGGTGCACGATTATTTCGAAAAATTGACGGGAAATTAAAATTATATCTTCCAGACGCTTTAAAATATAGAGTAACCCGAAGTTGTCATGACGAAACCGGTCATTTTGGTGTTGAGAAGACCGTGGAATTAATACAAAAACAGTTTTGGTTCAGCAGGATGAGAGATTTCGTCAAGAAATATATAGATTCTTGTCTTGAATGTGCATATGCTAAGGGTCGAAGTGGTCAACGAGAAGGTAGTTTATATCCTATGCCGAAAGCAGCAATACCATTTGACACCGTACATTTGGATCACATGGGGCCATTTGTAAAAAGTAATGCTGGTAATTGTCATCTCATAGTTATGGTAGATGCGTTTTCGAAATTTGTTATGTTAAAAGCAGTTCGTTCTATAAAAATAGCACCTGCAATAAAATTCTTAGAAGAAGTCAGTTCCAATTTTGGACTTCCCGGAAGAATTGTAACCGATAGAGTCGCATCGTTTACGTCGTTATCTTTCAAAAGGTATTGTGAAGAAAATTCAGTAATTCATGTCAAAACTGCAACTGGAACACCTCGAGCCAATTTACAGGTGGAGAGATATAATCGTACCTGTCTAAACGCTATCCGAGCGATGGTAGCAACAAAGGACGAGCGAGAATGGGACAGTTATTTGCGTATTATACAGTGGACCTTAAATAATACCAGCAACAGTACTACCAGATTAAGTCCACAACAATTAGTTATGTCATACCATTCAAGAAATATAATACGAAATAAATTATTACTCGCTCTACAAGATTGGTCAACATTTGAAAAGGATTTACCTGTGGAAACCTTAAGGAGCATCGCTCAAGAACATATCAACACATCTCAAGTAAAACAAAAATTAAGATTTGATAAGCAACGAAAGATTTCAACTATTTATAATCAAGATGATATGGTATTAGTAGAAAACGGTATGCAAGCAACGGGGAAATCCAAGAATTTAGAACCTCGATGGAAGGGCCCATACTTAATAACTGCAGTACTGGGTAATGATCGTTACTTATTAGAAGATATTCCTGGAGTGGTAAGGAACCAGAGAAGATTCCACTCTGTGTATTCTTCTGATCGTATGAAACGATGGTTGCAACTACCGGAAAATGGGTTGACGGGGACGTCAGCATGTTAGGAAGGGCCGATTGTCACAACAGAGTTAGCAATGCCAAATTAACTTTAAGCTACTTAACTATAAGCCTGGCAATACCATAATAATTTTAAGCTATTACATAATTATAATGACAGCACTAAAAGATTTCATCATTCTTTCTCTGAATTCCAAATAAAGACGTTTATATTTTAATTTATGCAAGATTGTTTTTTATTTAATTTAACTTAATCACAAAGTGTTCATAAAGGTTTTTGATGTAACATACTTTTAAAACAAATCTATCGATTAGAATAAGGCTGTCCAACCGGCGGCCACATGCGGCCCAAGGCAAGTATCAATGCGGCCTGAAAATAATCAGTTACTGAAGTATGTCCATTTTTCTGAATAATGATTTGTGTGTTTGCTGCCAAGTGACAAACAACAGAAACAGGACCAGAACAGAAAGCTCTTTCGTTATGTAGTAAATTCTCTCATCTGTTTATGTTGCTCACTCATCTACACACCGTTCTGTTGTTTGTCACCTGGTGGCGAAGGAGAAGAGTGAAACATACTAAGTGTAAAATTAGAACCAACATGTTGGATGAACACCTTGAGAACTGCTTGAGAATTGCAACTACGTCAATCGAACCAGATATTGACGGTTTAGTTTCTCAACTTCAATGCCAAGTATCACATTCATTTTATGATATGGATTTATACATAGTAATATACTTGTGGCCTAAAATACCATGACTTCTTCCAATGCGGCCCAGGTAAACAAAAAGGTTGGACACCCTTGGATTAGAATAAAATTTACAGAATAAATTTCTGCTTCAGAGACCAGCTAGGCTGTGATTTACAGTAAATTCGAAAAAGTTTTATAGCAAAATTTTGAAATATTATTATAAGTTCTTTGGCTCTTTATCACCTATAGTGTAACACTTCGGAATAATCATCGTAGAAAGGTTTCAAGGGTATGGTTGTGTATATCGATTTCTGCATGTCCGTCCGTCCATCCGTCTCTAACTGAAAAACGCGTTACCTGTTTTTGATAAAATTTACAATGTGGGTTGGTCATTCTTAAACTTGATTTGGTCTTATCTTTCAGCAAAATTCGGCAAGGGAGAGCAAAGTTATAAATCATGGGGATCAGAAAGTTTTGTCCTTTTTTTTATGGTTTTTCGAATTTAATTTCAAAATTTCTGTCACAATTTTGTTTAATTTATTTACATAAATTAATTACATAAAGAGGCAATAATATGTTAAACTTTAGTAAAATTGATCTAAGGATAGTAGAGAAAGAAATAGTTGTAGGAAAAAATAAGACTATTTTCAAAGTTTTTTTCGATGTATATTAAAAACTAATATACTGATTTGAATAAAATTTGCACAAGATGTTTATACTATTAGGACCCAGCTTACCTATGAATTAAAACGAATTTAAAAAAGGCGAAACAAAGTTATGGAAAAAAACTTTCAAATATTAGTAGCTTTGGTTCTTTTTTCTCAGAGTTAACTTATTGAACTATAGATTTGTTAACTACGAGTCCTATTTTTACCACATCGGCTACAGGCCGATTTTCTGTTATTATATTTTTTTTTTAAAATCTGTTTCAATGCTAGTTTAAGGTCTATTTACTCCACAAGTATTGTTTAACATTTTAAACTACTCGATGCAATAATTTGGATAAAAATGGCGCATTAAGCTAGTAGATTGGAATTTTAGACACCGTGCAGGTAAGTAGCTGCCCTAGTATATACATATATATATATAATTTTTTAAATAATTTAGGAAGAATTTTTAAGTATAGTAATTATCATCAAATATAGGAAAATTTGTTTTTATACAGTCATTCATTAAACTTAAATATTTCCGTCAGTTTTGTCTACTTTACACTGAAAATAAAACATTGGTATTTTGAACTAATCCTAATTAGATGAAAAAAAATTTAAGGATTCAACTAATAAAAAAAACCAATGGAAGCAACATATTTTATTTCATTTTTGTTAATAGGTAATACTTATCGAAAATGCATCGGTCAGGGAGGAATCAACAAAACGTTGGAGAACTTCTGAAATTGGCAGATTTTTGTTAAGAAACGTGCCTATTTCATTTTCAAGTTTTCAATTTTCATTATTTAGAAAAATGAAAGAAAATTGTTGCCTTTTCCATATAAATATACGCATTTAAATTTAAACTTACTCGGTTCAATTATTTTATTCTTTTTAGGAGCCATTATTTGTATTTTTTAAAATTTTTAATTTAAACAAAAAATTAAATTTAAAAATTTATGTTTAATTTATTTTCACACAACACAATAAAAAATGTAAAAACAAAATTTGATACACTTTTGTTTTTTTTACTAATTTTGAAATTCAAAGGTTCCTTGTTAATTTCATTTGAATTTTTTGTTTTTTTTAACAAGTAACTTTTAAGTGGAAAATACGTACGTATTTTTGAATAAAAAAGGAACATTATTTTGATTATTATTTTGATTTCTTTGAAAAAATATGTCTTTTTTTTTATTTTACTTGTATATAATTTATTTTGATTTCCTAAATGTATTTTCCTAAATCTTTGTGAATTTAATTTAATTTAATTTAATTGAGGAAATGATGGACGCTGTTTTGGATCAACTAACCAACAGCAAGATATTACCGTATAACTAAATTTTACTTTGTTTTTAAAATAACTTTTGTAATTTCATTTTATCTTCCAAATCTCTGATTTTAATTTGTTCATTTAATAAATTTAATTGTTTATTAATTTTTCCAATCAAAGATTTATCCAAATCACAACATTTTTGAAAATCTTTTTTTGCCAAATCTGGATTCCAGGCACCGATATTAGCTTTAGCATGACGAAATAATGCCTTAACATTATCTGGTTCATATTGTAGAACTTCTGTACAATGTTCGATAACAGCATAATGATCGTTCGATATCAAACGACATTGTGAATAGTTAAGCAATAGAGGCACATTAAATGAAGCTAATTCTAACCATTCAATATCATGCGGTTTTTCTCTATAAGGAAAAAAACAAAATTAACATAGTTTTTTCTTGTTTTTAAATATCTTAATTCGAGTCATAAATAATTGTCGTTTTCTAATTCGCCTGCCTTTTTTCATTCGTACATAAATCGTATCTTAAATATAAAAAGATCAAATCCTACACCTCCTTACCACTATAAAAAAAAAGTGGTTTAAGTAATAACTTAAAAACTACCTAGGCGATTTTAATGGATTTTTGGAAATAGACATTTTCGAGGCTGGTTAGAACATGCCATTTTGGAGGCCGACTTATAAAGCTAAAGGAAATCCGTTGAAACAAGCGAGTGACGTCGTAACGGTTTTCTTTTCTGCTCCATTTGGTATTAGGCATTTTTTAAGTCTCCTTTCTTTATCCAGTTGATAAGGATTTTAGCATTGAAGATGTTTTAGCGAGGTAACCCGTCGTTCCATGAGGTCGTCATAGTCTTCTTTGTAATGTGACGAGTTGTCTATGCTGTAAGATGTAATCGCCTTATGTAAGTGTATTTTGATGAAAATGGTCGAATTGTATAGAGTGGAATTTTGTTTAGTAAAGTTTTCATAGCCTAAAATCATATAGTGTAACGGATTATCGAATTTACAGAGTGCCTTTAATACGAGATGGTTTAATTGGAACAAATAAAGTTAACAAAGATAAATTTATATCTCCCGAGGATGTTCAAAAATTATTAGAAAACTGTAAGTAAAGTCAATTTATAATAAAATTTTATTTTTCATATCAATATTTTTACAGTAAATTGTTCCACAATTCTTGTGAATGGAATATTTTACGATTTCGTCAGAGATTGTTGGCTTACAATTCTATCGAAAACAATTATGTTTTACATGCAATTAAAAACTAATAATTATGTATGAAAAAAAATATATTTTTATTTGCTAACAAAGTTTAAAAATTCTTCATTTATCGTCATCTTCTGTTGGTTTAAGGAATTTCTTCTTTGTACCATTCGAAATTTGTTCTGATTTTCGTTTGTAATTAAATTTTTTCTGTATAGTTTTTGTTACATTTGAATAATAGTCGGTCATTTCTTTATCTGTAATATCTGATTCCATTTTAAATGTTTGTTTTGCTTGTCTTTCGGCCTCTTATAATTCTAGAATTCTTTCAATTTCTGGATTTACTCCACGGCAACTATATCGACCACTAATTAAATCTTCACAATATATATAACTCGGTTCGATTATGAAATTTGATGTTCCGGAAATCATTCGATCCGTAATCTCATTCGAGTACATTGCACGTCCTTCAGCATCCGCGTCTTCTTTTTCGAATTTCTCTTTAGTTCGTTTCATAAATTTCATATCAAGTACAATAAACATAATTGTCGGAAATTCCATGTACGTTTTCTTCAAGAATGTTGAATCCAAATAGGTTGGTGGACAGCACGTTGGCAATGAAGTAATCCTACTAAGACTAAAAGATTTCCTATATGTAAACTGTCTGCTGTTGGATCAAATCCGGCGTAAATCGTTTGCGGTGAAGAAATAAAAAGGTTTTTAATCTGTGAACTAAACAAATTGATTAAATTTGAGATATTAGAAAAACGAAAGATTACCCGGCATTATCTGGAAAAATATCTTGAAAGAATCCTCTTTCTGATAAAGTAAGAATATTTCTATTCGCAAATGTTCTTTGAAATATTTTTGATAAATTTCGTGATGTAAATAATAAACTTTTTATTAACATTTTTGAAACGGAATTGATTTTAAGGTTAGGTATTTCATAAAATTTTTCACCGGTTTTCGGTGAAATAAAATTTATAATTATTACATACAAAACTAATAACAAAAATTTAATATTTCATTATAATAAATATTAAGTATTATATTTTTCAAAAAATTCAAAAAATTCAAAAAATTTTGAAGAATGACACAAAAGAACTGTCAAATTGACAATCTCACGATTAGTAGTACCAGATGAATTTTTCACATTTCTAGTCTTCAAAAGGTGAATATTTAAATCTCAAGGGTGTTATTAAAACCAAAAATATCAAAAACTGTTTAAAAATATTCATATTAGTTCGGCAAAATTAAACTAGTTGCGTAAATTCTTTAATACGTTGTTTTTTTTGTGAAATATTTTTATTATTTTACTGTTTGTATTTGTGTCATTGCTATGAAAAAACTTATATTGCATTTATAAATAAAAGATAATGAAAAACAATGGAAGAAATTTGTGAGACAAAGTTTTGTATAGTTATAAATTGTATAGACAAAAATTACACAGTGTTCGATATTATTCTCAAGAAATTGAATTGAAAAAGGAATCTTTAAAAAATGGACCTGGTTTAAAAGAGTTTTTAATAGTTGGTAAAAATTTACCATCAACGATACAAAGAAATGATACTCAAATACCGTATTTAATGGCGAACGATTATAGTGGAAATGGAAGAAAAGTTTGTGGAGAGTACTTTGTTAAACATTTTTTGATTTTATTATATTCGATCGAGTTAACATTGAATTATTGTAATTGTTTTAGAATATTAAAAATTTCTTATTATTATTATTTGGGATTGAAAAATATATTGTTTGAAGTTAATAGAAACTCGTATTAATTATTTATAAGACATCCCAAATTGGTGACCCCGAATATAACGCAAGAGTTTGGAAGGACCGGAACATAATTATTAGCGGCGTTAAATTAAATTTTGAAAATATTTAATTTTAAAACATTTTTCAAGAAAATATCAACTTTTCAAGCAATTCATTTCATTTCAGTTCCGACTTAATTTTGTGAATATTGTTTTTCATAATTATTTGATGTAAAATCGAACATGTCTCGCTCATCATCGCCCCAGAGAAGTGTTCCTATTAATCCTACCGTCATGAGAGTCGCAGTTCGAGTTCCTCCATTCTGGCCCAACGCGCCAGAGATCTGGTTTGCTCAGCTTGAATCACAATTTATAACGGCAGGCATTACGATTGACGATACTAAATTTCATACTGTCGTTGGTTCAATTGAGGCCAACATTTTAACACAAATCAAGGATATTGTGTTAACTCCTCCAAGTGCTAATAAATATCAGGCACTTAAACAACGAATGCTGGATACGTTTGCTGAATCTCAACAGAGAAAACAACTCCGACTTCTTTCTGGTTTGGAACTAGGAAATAGAAAACCGTCTCAACTATTATCAGAAATGAAGGATTTAGTCAATACGAAGGATACTGGTCTACTCACCACAATGTGGCTTAAAGAATTACCTCAAAATGTTCGTGAATTACTACAATTAAGTAATGATCCGTTAGAGAAGTTAGCAACTATAGCTGATAGAATTTTGGAGATGAGTGAATTTAATAACATTTCTCGAGTTGAAAGTCCTGAAGCACCAGAAATTTCAAGGGTTTCTAAAGCCAAATTTGAAGAATTGCAAAACGAGGTTCGTCAACTGGCAAAGTGTGTTGAGAAGTTATCTACTAAAATATCTCGCTCCAGTTTCCGTTCACGCTCAAGTTCACGTGCCAGCAGTTCCAATGAGGACACCCAAGGAGTATGCTGGTATCATCATAACTTCGGCAAGAAAGCGTCAAAATGCATTGCTCCCTGTAAATTTAACCAACAACAAAAAAAACCAGTAATACAGTTTCAGAGGGACGTTGAAACTGTGCAAATTAATCGTTTATATGTTTCCGATCGAAAATCGTCCATCAATTATTTAATAGATACTGGTGCAGATATATCAGTACTTCCAGTTAATTCATTCAACATTAGGCATCTTAACAAAAACAATTATTTATTTGCAGCTAATGGTTCCAAAATTTTTACATATGGTTCGAAACGTTTGAAGGTTGACCTTGGCTTACGAAGAGACTTTGAATGGAACTTTATTATTGCCGACGTTAAAATTCCAATTATTGGTGTCGATTTTCTCAAAAGGTTTGATATTTTATTAGATGTCAAACGTAGCAGAATCATTGACAATGTTACTCAAATTCATTCAACGGCTACTGCAACATCAGTCCAATCCATTGGCATTAAAACATTTAATCAATTGTCAGATGACTGCTTTTTAAAGTTACTAAAAGAATTCAGCGATTTAGCGGCTGAAAATAATGGTCATAACCCTAAAGTTTCTATCAACACTCAACATTTTATCGAAACAAATGGACCACCGGTCGCATCTAGACCTAGAAGGCTGCCACCTGATAAGCTTAAAGCGGCGCAGGAAGAATTCACCTATCTAATTAAAGAGGGAATTTGTCGACCCTCAAAATCCAGCTGGGCTAGTCCTCTTCATCTAGTTAAAAAGTTGGATGGTTCTTATCGTCCGTGCGGAGATTACAGATTGCTCAATGATAAGACTATTCCTGATCGTTTTCCGATACCATTCATTCAAGATTTTTCGAGTATCTTACATGGGAAGAAGATTTTTTCTAAAATCGATTTCAGAAGAGCATTCAATCAAGTTCCTGTTCACCCGCCCGATATTGCGAAGACAGCAATTATTACACCATTCGGATTATTTGAGTTCTTATTCATGACATTTGGACTCAGGAATGCAGCTCAAACGTTCCAGCGCTTCATCAATGAGGTACTTGCTGAACTGGATTTTGTTTTCGTTTATATCGTTGATATTGTCATTGCGTCTACAAATGTGACAGAGCATTTGCAGCATTTAAGAATAGTTTTTCAACGTCTTCGTGAATATGACTTACGGATTAATGTTTCTAAGTGTGAATTTGGCAAAACAGAGATTAATTTCCTTGGACATCATATTACTGCAGAAGGAATTGAACCACTTCCAGAAAAGGTTCATGCTATTCAACTATTTCAACTTCCTAAAATAGCTAAAGAGTTAAAAAGATTTTTAGCAATTATTAATTTTTACCGTCGTTTTATACCACATGCCGTGGATAATCAAATGTTGCTACAAAAACTGATTCCTAGAAACAAAAAGAACGACAACAGTCAAGTTGTGTGGACACCAGAAACTATCTCAGCATTTGAACGGTGTAAATCGGATTTGGTCAATGCGACACTTTTGGCTCACCCATCTACAGCTGCGCCACTATCACTAAGTGTTGACGCTTCTGACGTTTCGATTGGAGCGGTATTACATCAACACATTGATCGCTTACCACAGCCACTCGGTTTTTTTTCAAGAAAATTAACATCTGCTGAGAGTAAGTACAGTACTTACGATCGAGAATTACTCGCCATCTACCAAGCAATTATTCACTTTCGACACATTTTAGAAGGAAGGGAATTTTACGTAAATACTGACCATAAGCCGCTTACGTTTGCATTCAAACAGAAAGCAAGTAAAGCATCGCCTCGTCAATTGCGACATTTAGACTTCATTAGTCAGTTTACAACAGACATATGTTATATATCTGGTGAAAACAACACAGTTGCTGATTTCTTGTCGAGAGTATGCAGCATCACTGGCAACATCATCGTGGATTATTCAGCAATAGCATTGGCACAACAAAATGATTCAGAACTTCAACAGCTTCTTAATAATCAAACAAATCATTCATTGAAGTTGCAATTACTTAAAATTTTCGACTACAATTCAGAAATTTACTGTGATGTATCAAACAACACAATTCGACCTTTCATACCGAAAAAGTTCCGTCATGACATCATATTAAAATTTCATCAATTGTCACATCCAGGTATTAAAGGTTCAGTGAAATTAATTGCTCAACGTTTTATTTGGCCTGGCATCAATAAAGATATTGCGAGAATTGTTCGTCAGTGCATACCGTGTCAACGAGCAAAAGTTTTCAAGCATAACAAAGCACCAATTTCTACATTTGTGTTACCTAATCGCCGTTTTGAGCATATCAATGTGGATATTGTTGGTCCATTGCCTATTTCTGGTGGCTATCGTTACTTGCTTACCTGCATCGATCGTTTTACAAGATGGCCAGAGGCATTTCCGTTGACGGACATTTCTGCAGAAAGTGTTGCATCAGCATTAATTTCTGGGTGGATTGCACGATTCGGTGTTCCACTAAGAATTACAACCGACCAAGGAAGACAATTTGAATCGATACTTTTCCGAGAGCTATCAAGAATTCTTGGAACCCAACATATTCGAACTGCTGCTTACCATCCCCAGGCTAATGGATTAATTGAACGTTGGCACCGAACTTTAAAAGCAGCAATCATGTCGTATTCAACTAAAGATTGGCATTCTGTATTGCCAACGATTCTTTTAGGACTACGTTCAACTTACAAGGAAGATTTAAAAGCAACGCCTGTTGAAATGGTTTATGGATCTTCAGTTTCTCTACCTGGTCAATTTCTTAATGACAGTAAGGTTGAAGGAATTCAATCAGAATTTGTTAAATCATTAATTAAACACATGACAGCCATTCGTCCATCGCCAACATCAAATCATAGCAGAGAGAGAATTTTTATTCAGCCTGAATTGAAAACATGTGAACGTGCATTTATCCGTAACGACACCGTTCGTACTTCATTGAAACCTCCGTTTTGTGGTCCATATGAGATTGTGGATCGTACCGAAAAGGATTTCGTATTATTAGTGAATGGTAAGAAAGTAACAATTTCAATTGACCGGCTGAAGGCTGCTTACACCACCGGAGACTCCCTGAATTCAAACAGTCATCTTTCCACCAAGATATCTAATAAGCCGGCAGCAGTAATTCCTAAGCCCTCGGCTAAGGAAGGGCGGGATTCAAATGAGCAATCAAGAACCAAAGAAGTAAGATTTTCAATACCAGAGACTAAAATTACCAGATTGGGAAGAAAAATTAAAGTACCTGATCGTTTTATAATAACTCATTAAATTCAAGATTTTTGATTTTTAATTAACTTTATTGTATTTTATTTCGTTTACTTGTTCACTGGAAAGGGAGTACTGTGGAGAGTACTTTGTTAAACATTTTTTGATTTTATTATATTCGATCGAGTTAACATTGAATTATTGTAATTGTTTTAGAATATTAAAAATTTCTTATTATTATTATTTGGGATTGAAAAATATATTGTTTGAAGTTAATAGAAACTCGTATTAATTATTTATAAGACATCCCAAAAGTTTATTTCGAAGTATATGGTTGCCAAATGAATGTTAACGATACTGAGGTAGTTTGGGCGATTTTGAATAAGAACGATTACTTAAAATGTGATAATATAAAAGAAGCAGATGTTATTTTGGTGATAACATGTGCAATCCGTGAAGGAGCTGAAACGAAAATATGGAATCGTTTGAAACATTTGCATGCTATGAAAAAGCTTCGATCATCAAAAAAAGGCCCACTTCAGGTCAAAAATAATCAAATAATATCGTAAGTTGGTGAACTAACGCATGACGAGCCCTAAAAATTTTATTTCGAAATAATTTTTTTTATGACAAAATTTTAGAAATATTATTGATTTCAGTTAGATCCTTTTTTTTTATAAAAAAAATATTCATTCATTCCTGTCAACCGTAACGCATTTTTAGTTGAAACAACATATATAAAATATTTTTATAATAAATTTATGCAGCAAAAATTGCATTGTTTCTTCGTCAACGGTATTTTTATAAATAAAATGTCAGGACATCAATTGCCTACATACAAATTTAATATCTTGGCGCCCGTCCGTAGACTGAAATTAAGTCTTGAAATAAGTACAATGGAGTCGTGGGGTAATGCCGCCCGTTTCGTGTTTTGTCTTCATCCTAATTATATATCGTATTTTTTCGTATTTATTCTTGTGAACGAATTTTAGATAAAAAAAAATTGCCTGGCGTTGTTGCCATTTTAAAAAAAAATATAAAAGAGTATTGCCACAAAATGCCGCGAAAACAAACGTATTGATTGATAATAATAATCTTATACTAAAATTATTGATTAGTCAAATCAATATTAATATTAACATATTTTATTTAAAATAAAAAGAGAAACATTTAATTTTGATGTTTTCTTTCGTGGTTTAGAATGGTATGAAAGTAATAATTTTCACCACAGACAAGTTTTTAATATTGACGATCATAATACAGTAAATCATAAAAATCATAATTCAAAAAAAGAAATCCAATAATAGCGGAAGTTTGTACAATTCAATTGATGCTGGCGATCATGTTAAAGATGTTTTTACAAGCACGCGCACGCTTGCTTATTTACTTTAATTAACAAAAAAAAATTAAGTGCGTGGCCCGACAGGAACTATTATTTCTGAAATTTGGCCCGCCTGCTGAAATGGTTGGCCACCCATGCTTTAGAACGTCGTAATAACGAGTCAGAAGTTAATAATGAAAATAACGATTTTTTTATGTTTTCCAGGTAAAAATTTATGTTCTTAAATTTACTGTTTGTTGAATATATACGTTATGAATTGCGGCTTTTGTTGTTTTCTCCAAATAAAACTTTGTAGAAATTCCCTCTATGTAGAATGCAAGTGATGAAACACAACTTAGGTGTTAGAAATTAAAAAAAAAATTAAACTTGTTTATATGTACATAATGACAACAACCTGATAGATTGATGATTTGGAACTCTATCTAGGTGTATTCATAGTAGTTTGTGCTTAGGCCTTTTTTATTTGGAAATTCTACCTACGTACAAGGATTGGTAATAAAGAGATCCTCACATCAAAATTGTTGCTATCCCCAGAATCAACTGAAACACTGGCATTTATAATGTTCACCACCGATAAATGTATTATCAAAGAATTGGAAACCATTAATTTACTGCCAAGGGAACAATTGGTCAATCTATGTGTACCTCATGTGGTAAATTTTTTGTATTCCCTTTTATATACTTTAATAATGGAGTTGTTATAAAATTTCGATTGGTTTTATTTGTATTTTAAAAATGCATATTTGAAATAATTTAAATTTTATTTTAATTTAAATATATTTAATTTGATGATTTAAATTTATTTCGATTATAGATCACGTAAGCATAATTAATCAAAATCCGGCTACGAGACTTTAAAGGACTTGAAAATTGTGATGTGAATACAAGAAAAATGGTTCTTGATTTTAGTTTGAATGTAGCACAAGACAATATGGATTTATCATTTCGGTAAAATAATTATTAGTTTATTTAAAAAGGAAAAAACTATATATATGTAGGAGTAAAAGCAGTAGTACACATAAGTTGTACAAAAGTAGTGGAGAATCTGAATTAGTTGTAGAAGTGGAGTCGTTGGCTTAGTGAGAAAGTCAATTTACTTGTAAACCAAGGGTGCTGAGTTCGAACCCATGCGGTGGCGATTTCACTTTTTCAGTTTTCCACAATTTGGGGGCTCAACCGGGATGAGGAACACTTTAGTTGATTGTGTTGTTAACCTGTATGTGTTTTAATTGTGTTGTGCTTCTACACTCATGATGGCATTGTGTTTGTGACGTGTGACGACAGCCGAGGGCGGCTGTATTATCAGGATGGCCGAGTTGTAGGAGTAAAAGCAGTAGTACACATAAGTTGTACAAAAGTAGTGGAGAATCTGAAATAGTTGTAGAAGTGGAGTCGTTGGCTTAGTGAGAAAGTCAATTTACTTGTAAACCAAGGGTGCTGAGTTCGAACCCATGCGGTGGCGATTTCACTTTTTCAGTTTTCCACATATATATCTATTTTCAGATGTATTCGTTTGATACAATCGGAAGTTGTTTGGACAAATTTAGCAAAAATGTGCGTGATACTAATAAAATAATACTCTTTGCTGGTATGTCAAGACAACGTGAAGTATATATTATGGCAGGTAATTATTTGCAAGCACTTAATTGGCAAAGTGATCCGAAAATATTAAAACATATTGTAACATTCTATTCAAAGGGTCAAGCATATGATTCATTAGCTAATTTCTATGCAACATGTGCACAAGTTGAAATTGATGATTTTCATGATTATGATAAAGCCTTAAAGGCAATGCATGAAGCTGCAAAATGTTTGGCAAAAGTTCCAAACTCACAACCGTGCTGCTGATAATCTACAAAAAACAATTGTCGAAGTAAAACATGTTCTGGACATACAAGAAGCCTTAGAAAATGGTGATAATCAAGCTGTTATTGCTGGATATGTAGAAATATGTTAGGTATTCAATTTTTAAATAGATTTTTTTTTTTTTTTTTTAAATTCATAATTAATTTCTTTTCGATTTTTTAGTTAAATCAGAAAAATCTCCAATACGTCATTCAGATGTTTTAGTAATGTTCAAAGATTAGAAAAACCTGACGGCTCAGCTACTAAGAGCTGTAAAGAAACGCTAGAACTCTTAGCTAAAACCCACTTTCCAGACTCTATAATAGTTGAACAAGGTAACGTTAACTCTCAACCTGAATCAACTTCTACCAAACCAAATATGGTAGACTGGAAGAATGCTTCCAGGATATTTACAGCAAATAAGGTTAGATGGGCAATAAACTCATTTAAGCCTTTTAAATGCCCCGGAGAAGACGGCATTTTCCCTGCCTTACTCCAGAAGGGAATTCAAACTGTAAAAAAAAATTTTTAGAGCCAGCCATGCATGGGGTTACATACCTAATGCATGAAGAATAGTGTAGGTGACGTATATACCGAAGGCTGGGAAAACATCTCATACCCAACCCAAGTCATTTCGTCCAATCAGCCTCACATCTTTTCTACAAAAAATCTTTGAAAAGATTCTTGATAGACATATAAGAGATAATGTGCTGAAAGCAATCCATTGCATAAACGTCAATATGCCTATTTTCCGGGTAGATCAACTACACATGCGTTACAGAACCTTGTTTCTATAATTGACGATTCACTCAAAAACAAGGAGCAGGCAATGTGCAGTTTTCTGGTCATTGAAGGAGCTTTCGACAATACCAGTTTCGACTGTATAACACAAGCTTCCTTACGAAAAGGGGTAGACCCTAGAACCTGTAGATGGATTGATTCTACATTGAAAAACAGGCTTATAAAATCAACGATGGCACGGGAAGCACTAAAGGTTTCGGTAGCTAAGAGTTGTCCACATGGAGGGGTACTGTCGCCCATACTGTGGTCGATTGTAGTAGATGAACTATTGCTTAAGCTAGCGAATTCTGGCATACAAGCCCAAGGCTATGCCGATGACATAGTCATTATAGTCAGGGGAAAGTTTGAGGACACTATCTCAAGCATCATGCAGCACGCACTAAATTTAGTTGCGGCATGGTGTTTAGAAATGGGACTCAACATCAACCCTAAGAAAAGCGTCGTGATTAACTTCACAAGAAGAAGAAAAAGGGAAAATCTTATTAAACCTACTTTTTTTGGCCAAACCATTAGCTTTAGTAATGAAATTAAATTCTTAGGGAAGTTTATCAGCCAATAAATGTTGCGTCAGTCGGTTTGCCCCCTAGTGGTTGTGAGTCACAAAGTTCAAATCAAATTAATTCGTGATACAAACAATTATGCAACAGCAAAATATCATATCGCAACTTACAGAAACATTGTCACAACATGAAGCCAGTAGAACGTTTATTGCGGAAGCAGAGAACTTCGTCAGGATCAATCGATACAGATTCAATTAATACTAATTCTGTAAGGAAATCCAGATCCGTAAGAGCATCTTCCGAACCACATTTAATTTCGGATAATGCTAATATTATTGATACGCCTAAAAAATATTTGCTAAGAAGTAGATCGAATTCAACGGATACAGCAAGTATTTTAGTCACAAAGAATGTTCAAACTCTGCAACGAGTTTCGCGTCGTCAGGCTAGCCCATCAACTTCAAGAAAAGGACACGGAGCAGACCATGAAAGTGAAACTTAATCGATCACGTCGGGGTCACCAATTTGTGGAGTTATATTTTAAATGAATATTTTGTGGGTTATATTTTAAATGAATATTTTTGGTATATATTTATTTATATAATAAACCAAAATCACAATTAATATTTTAATAATTTATTTAATAGATATTCCCGATCAAATCAAAATTGAAATCAAATTGTTTCACATATATCAAATAGTTAGAAGTATAAATTCGTATATTATTTAAAATGTCTGGAAATAGGAAATCAAAATCTATGCGAGCTGGTCTGACTCTTCCAGTTTCTCTTATTGGGCGTCATTTAGAAGAACGTAACTATTCAAGCCAGGTTGGAGCTTCAGTTTATCTAACTGCGACCATAGAATATTTAGTAGCCGAAATTCTAAAATTATCTGGAAATGAAGCGGCTGCAAACGGAAAATCGTGCATTAGGCCAGAATATATCTTATTGGCCATACAAAAAGATCAAGAACTTTCGAAACTATTGGGCAATGTGGTAATACCAGGTGGCAGTGTTTTACCACGCATTGAGAAATCTTCAAAGCAGCTGATGAGTCCAACTACGAGTACTCAAAGTCAACCTAAAATATTAATATTTATTCGGTATTTCATTTATTTATTATTGTTTATATTTTTGGTATACATTTTTTGGAATTGTAAATAAATTTTGTATTTATTAAAAACAATAATATTCAATTATTACAATGTCCGTTTTAAATTATTTTAAAATCCAGGAAAATTTATAATTACTTAGAAATGTATCTAGTTCGAATTCAGAAAATTATCTGAACCAAAAATAAATTAGTAGAAAAAATGAAAACAAAAAATACAAACTAGATTAAAATAATTTAGTAAAATAATAATACTACAAGTAAATTAACTACTAGATAGAAAATTAAATAACAGGTACACCACGGACCCTATCCTTAGCATACCCATAGTATGCTAGTTAGATACAATTTTGAAAAGCCGTTCAAGGTAATTATACCAGAACGGCATGAATGGCAGACCGACCCTCCAAAATTTGACTCTAACTCCTTAGTCTGGTACTCCGATGGATCTAAAACTAGCACAGGGGTTGGTGCTGGGGTCTACGGTGTTCAAGCCAGAATAAACTTATCAATCAGCCTAGATGAACTCTCAACTGTCTTCATAGCGGAAACACATGATATAGAGCTGTGTATACGTGAGAATCTCAGGCTGGGGTATAAGCATAGGAAAATCTACATCCTATCGGACAGTAGAGCTGCCATACGAGCTCTGCATTCATACCAGATAAAATCAAAAGTGGAATGGGACTGCCTTAACATCCTTAAGGAATTAGCGTGCACAAATAGTGTCTTTCTAATGTGGGTCTCGGGACACACTGGCTTAGGGTAACGAAAAGGCTGATCAACTGGCCAGAGAGGGCTCAGATAAACACTTTCTACGACCAATCCCTTTTTGTGGTATCCCATTGAGCACAGCAAAAGCAGCCATTAATAAGTGTCTAGATAGAGAAAGAATGAACCACTGGAAGACAACGCCCGGTTGTCTAAAAGCCAAAAAATTCATTCCTTCTCTGTCAATAAAGAGAACTCTTGAGCTTCTGAACTTCAAAATTAATCAAGTCAGGCTCTTGACAGGCTTCCTCAAAGGCCACTGTCGTCTTAATTACCACCTAAATAAGCTGGACAGATCAATATCTCCGATGTGCAGAATCTGCGGTAAACACGGGGAAACGGCCGAGCACATTCTTTGTGAATGTGATGGGCTATCTACATGTAGATTCAAAATCCTCGGGAAAAATTTTCTAATACCCGTCGATATCACATCTAGCCCTCTCAAGGACGTTTCTAGGTTTATTGGCAACCTAGCGTTCACCATCAACTTCAAGAAAAGGACACGGAGCAGACCATGAAAGTGAAACTCAATCGATCACGTCGGGGTCACCAATTTGTGGGGTTATATTTTAAATGAATATTTTGTGGGTTATATTTTAAATGAATATTTTTGGTATATATTTATTTATATAATAAACCAAAATCACAATTAATATTTTAATAATTTATTTAATAGATATTCCCGATCAAATCAAAATTGAAATCAAATTGTTTCACATATATCAAATAGTTAGAAGTATAAATTCGTATATTATTTAAAATGTCTGGAAATAGGAAATCAAAATCTATGCGAGCTGGTCTGACTCTTCCAGTTTCTCTTATTGGGCGTCATTTAAAAGAACGTAACTATTCAAGCCTCAGTTTATCTAACTGCGACCATAGAATATTTAGTAGCCGAAATTCTAAAATTATCTGGAAATGAAGCGGCTGCAAACGGAAAATCGTGCATTAGGCCAGAATATATCTTATTGGCCATACAAAAAGATCAAGAACTTTCGAAACTATTGGGCAATGTGGTAATACCAGGTGGCAGTGTTTTACCACGCATTGAGAAATCTTCAAAGCAGCTGATGAGTCCAACTACGAGTACTCAAAGTCAACCTAAAATATTAATATTTATTCGGTATTTCATTTATTTATTATTGTTTATATTTGTGGTATACATTTTTTGGAATTGTAAATAAATTTTGTATTTATTAAAAACAATAATATTCAATTATTACAATGTCCGTTTTAAATTATTTTAAAATCCAGGAAAATTTATAATTACTTAGAAATGTATCTAGTTCGAATTCAGAAAATTATCTGAACCAAAAATAAATTAGTAGAAAAAATGAAAACAAAAAATACAAACTAGATTAAAATAATTTAGTAAAATAATAATACTACAAGTAAATTAACTACTAGATAGAAAATTAAATAACAGGTACACCACGGACCCTATCCTTAGCATACCCATAGTATGCTAGTTAGATACAATTTTGAAAAGCCGTTCAAGGTAATTATACCAGAACGGCATGAATGGCAAACCGACCCTCCAAAATTTGACTCTAACTCCTTAGTCTGGTACACCGATGGATCTAAAACTAGCACAGGGGTTGGTGCTGGGGTCTACGGTGTTCAAGCCAGAATAAACTTATCAATCAGCCTAGATGAACTCTCAACTGTCTTCATAGCGGAAACACATGATATAGAGCTGTGTATACGTGAGAATCTCAGGCTGGGGTATAAGCATAGGAAAATCTACATCCTATCGGACAGTAGAGCTGCCATACGAGCTCTGCATTCATACCAGATAAACTCAAAAGTGGAATGGGACTGCCTTAACATCCTTAAGGAATTAGCGTGCACAAATAGTGTCTTTCTAATGTGGGTCCCGGGACACACTGGCTTAGGGTAACGAAAAGGCTGATCAACTGGCCAGAGAGGGCTCAGATAAACACTTTCTACGACCAATCCCTTTTTGTGGTATCCCATTGAGCACAGCAAAAGCAGCCATAAATAAGTGTCTAGATAGAGAAAGAATGAACCACTGGAAGACAACGCCCGGTTGTCTAAAAGCCAAAAAATTCATTCCTTCTCTGTCAATAAAGAGAACTCTTGAGCTTCTGAACTTCAAAATTAATCAAGTCAGGCTCTTGACAGGCTTCCTCACAGGCCACTGTCGTCTTAATTACCACCTAAATAAGCTGGACAGATCAATATCTCCGATGTGCAGAATCTGCGGTAAACACGGGGAAACGGCCGAGCACATTCTTTGTGAATGTGATGGGCTATCTACATGTAGATTCAAAATCCTCGGGAAAAATTTTCTAATACCCGTCGATATCACATCTAGCCCTCTCAAGGACGTTTCTAGGTTTATTGGCAACCTAGCGTTCACCATCAACTTCAAGAAAAGGACACGGAGCAGACCATGAAAGTGAAACTCAATCGATCACGTCGGGGTCACCAATTTGTGGGGTTATATTTTAAATAAATATTTTGTGGGTTATATTTTAAATGAATATTTTTGGTATATATTTATTTATATAATAAACCAAAATCACAATTAATATTTTAATAATTTATTTAATAGATATTCCCGATCAAATCAAAATTGAAATCAAATTGTTTCACATATATCAAATAGTTAGAAGTATAAATTCGTATATTATTTAAAATGTCTGGAAATAGGAAATCAAAATCTATGCGAGCTGGTCTGACTCTTCCAGTTTCTCTTATTGGGCGTCATTTAGAAGAACGTAACTATTCAAGCCAGGTTGGAGCTTCAGTTTATCTAACTGCGACCATAGAATATTTAGTAGCCGAAATTCTAAAATTATCTGGAAATGAAGCGGCTGCAAACGGAAAATCGTGCATTAGGCCAGAATATATCTTATTGGCCATACAAAAAGATCAAGAACTTTCGAAACTATTGGGCAATGTGGTAATACCAGGTGGCAGTGTTTTACCACGCATTGAGAAATCTTCAAAGCAGCTGATGAGTCCAACTACGAGTACTCAAAGTCAACCTAAAATATTAATTTTTATTCGGTATTTCATTTATTTATTATTGTTTATATTTGTGGTATACATTTTTTGGAATTGTAAATAAATTTTGTATTTATTAAAAACAATAATATTCAATTATTACAATGTCCGTTTTAAATTATTTTAAAATCCAGGAAAATTTATAATTACTTAGAAATGTATCTAGTTCGAATTCAGAAAATTATCTGAACCAAAAATAAATTAGTAGAAAAAATGAAAACAAAAAATACAAACTAGATTAAAATAATTTAGTAAAATAATAATACTACAAGTAAATTAACTACTAGATAGAAAATTAAATAACAGGTACACCACGGACCCTATCCTTAGCATACCCATAGTATGCTAGTTAGATACAATTTTGAAAAGCCGTTCAAGGTAATTATACCAGAACGGCATGAATGGCAGACCGACCCTCCAAAATTTGACTCTAACTCCTTAGTCTGGTACACCGATGGATCTAAAACTAGCACAGGGGTTGGTGCTGGGGTCTACGGTGTTCAAGCCAGAATAAACTTATCAATCAGCCTAGATGAACTCTCAACTGTCTTCATAGCGGAAACACATGATATAGAGCTGTGTATACGTGAGAATCTCAGGCTGGGGTATAAGCATAGGAAAATCTACATCCTATCGGACAGTAGAGCTGCCATACGAGCTCTGCATTCATACCAGATAAAATCAAAAGTGGAATGGGACTGCCTTAACATCCTTAAGGAATTAGCGTGCACAAATAGTGTCTTTCTAATGTGAGTCCCGGGACACACTGGCTTAGGGTAACGAAAAGGCTGATCAACTGGCCAGAGAGGGCTCAGATAAACACTTTCTACGACCAATCCCTTTTTGTGGTATCCCATTGAGCACAGCAAAAGCAGCCATAAATAAGTGTCTAGATAGAGAAAGAATGAACCACTGGAAGACAACGCCCGATTGTCTAAAAGCCAAAAAAATTCATTCCTTCTCTGTCAATAAAGAGAACTCTTGAGCTTCTGAACTTCAAAATTAATCAAGTCAGGCTCTTGACAGGCTTCCTCACAGGCCACTGTCGTCTTAATTACCACCTAAATAAGCTGGACAGATCAATATCTCCGATGTGCAGAATCTGCGGTAAACACGGGGAAACGGCCGAGCACATTCTTTGTGAATGTGATGGGCTATCTACATGTAGATTCAAAATCCTCGGGAAAAATTTTCTAATATCCGTCGATATCACATCTAGCCCTCTCAAGGACGTTTCTAGGTTTATTGGCAACCTAGCGTTCACCATCAACTTCAAGAAAAGGACACGGAGCAGACCATGAAAGTGAAACTCAATCGATCACGTCGGGGTCACCAATTTGTGGGGTTATATTTTAAATGAATATTTTGTGGGTTATATTTTAAATGAATATTTTTGGTATATATTTATTTATATAATAAACCAAAATCACAATTAATATTTTAATAATTTATTTAATAGATATTCCCGATCAAATCAAAATTGAAATCAAATTGTTTCACATATATCAAATAGTTAGAAGTATAAATTCGTATATTATTTAAAATGTCTGGAAATAGGAAATCAAAATCTATGCGAGCTGGTCTGACTCTTCCAGTTTCTCTTATTGGGCGTCATTTAGAAGAACGTAACTATTCAAGCCAGGTTGGAGCTTCAGTTTATCTAACTGCGACCATAGAATATTTAGTAGCCGAAATTCTAAAATTATCTGGAAATGAAGCGGCTGCAAACGGAAAATCGTGCATTAGACCAGAAGATATCTTATTGGCCATACAAAAAGATCAAGAACTTTCGAAACTATTGGGCAATGTGGTAATACCAGGTGGCAGTGTTTTACCACGCATTGAGAAATCTTCAAAGCAGCTGATGAGTCCAACTACGAGTACTCAAAGTCAACCTAAAATATTAATATTTATTCGGTATTTCATTTATTTATTATTGTTTATATTTGTGGTATACATTTTTTGGAATTGTAAATAAATTTTGTATTTATTAAAAACAATAATATTCAATTATTACAATGTCCGTTTTAAATTATTTTAAAATCCAGGAAAATTTATAATTACTTAGAAATGTATCTAGTTCGAATTCAGAAAATTATCTGAACCAAAAATAAATTAGTAGAAAAAATGAAAACAAAAAATACAAACTAGATTAAAATAATTTAGTAAAATAATAATACTACAAGTAAATTAACTACTAGATAGAAAATTAAATAACAGGTACACCACGGACCCTATCCTTAGCATACCCATAGTATGCTAGTTAGATACAATTTTGAAAAGCCGTTCAAGGTAATTATACCAGAACGGCATGAATGGCAGACCGACCCTCCAAAATTTGACTCTAACTCCTTAGTCTGGTACACCGATGGATCTAAAACTAGCACAGGGGTTGGTGCTGGGGTCTACGGTGTTCAAGCCAGAATAAACTTATCAATCAGCCTAGATGAACTCTCAACTGTCTTCATAGCGGAAACACATGATATAGAGCTGTGTATACGTGAGAATCTCAGGCTGGGGTATAAGCATAGGAAAATCTACATCCTATCGGACAGTAGAGCTGCCATACGAGCTCTGCATTCATACCAGATAAAATCAAAAGTGGAATGGGACTGCCTTAACATCCTTAAGGAATTAGCGTGCACAAATAGTGTCTTTCTAATGTGAGTCCCGGGACACACTGGCTTAGGGTAACGAAAAGGCTGATCAACTGGCCAGAGAGGGCTCAGATAAACACTTTCTACGACCAATCCCTTTTTGTGGTATCCCATTGAGCACAGCAAAAGCAGCCATAAATAAGTGTCTAGATAGAGAAAGAATGAACCACTGGAAGACAACGCCCGGTTGTCTAAAAGCCAAAAAATTCATTCCTTCTCTGTCAATAAAGAGAACTCTTGAGCTTCTGAACTTCAAAATTAATCAAGTCAGGCTCTTGACAGGCTTCCTCACAGGCCACTGTCGTCTTAATTACCACCTAAATAAGCTGGACAGATCAATATCTCCGATGTGCAGAATCTGCGGTAAACACGGGGAAACGGCCGAGCACATTCTTTGTGAATGTGATGGGCTATCTACATGTAGATTCAAAATCCTCGGGAAAAATTTTCTAATACCCGTCGATATCACATCTAGCCCTCTCAAGGACGTTTCTAGGTTTATTGGCAACCTAGCGTTCACCATCAACTTCAAGAAAAGGACACGGAGCAGACCATGAAAGTGAAACTCAATCGATCACGTCGGGGTCACCAATTTGTGGGGTTATATTTTAAATGAATATTTTGTGGGTTATATTTTAAATGAATATTCTTGGTATATATTTATTTATATAATAAACCAAAATCACAATTAATATTTTAATAATTTATTTAATAGATATTCCCGATCAAATCAAAATTGAAATCAAATTGTTTCACATATATCAAATAGTTAGAAGTATAAATTCGTATATTATTTAAAATGTCTGGAAATAGGAAATCAAAATCTATGCGAGCTGGTCTGACTCTTCCAGTTTCTCTTATTGGGCGTCATTTAGAAGAACGTAACTATTCAAGCCAGGTTGGAGCTTCAGTTTATCTAACTGCGACCATAGAATATTTAGTAGCCGAAATTCTAAAATTATCTGGAAATGAAGCGGCTGCAAACGGAAAATCGTGCATTAGACCAGAAGATATCTTATTGGCCATACAAAAAGATCAAGAACTTTCGAAACTATTGGGCAATGTGGTAATACCAGGTGGCAGTGTTTTACCACGCATTGAGAAATCTTCAAAGCAGCTGATGAGTCCAACTACGAGTACTCAAAGTCAACCTAAAATATTAATATTTATTCGGTATTTCATTTATTTATTATTGTTTATATTTGTGGTATACATTTCTTGGAATTGTAAATAAATTTTGTATTTATTAAAAACAATAATATTCAATTATTACAATGTCCGTTTTAAATTATTTTAAAATCCAGGAAAATTTATAATTACTTAGAAATGTATCTAGTTCGAATTCAGAAAATTATCTGAACCAAAAATAAATTAGTAGAAAAAATGAAAACAAAAAATACAAACTAGATTAAAATAATTTAGTAAAATAATAATACTACAAGTAAATTAACTACTAGATAGAAAATTAAATAACAGGTACACCACGGACCCTATCCTTAGCATACCCATAGTATGCTAGTTAGATACAATTTTGAAAAGCCGTTCAAGGTAATTATACCAGAACGGCATGAATGGCAGACCGACCCTCCAAAATTTGACTCTAACTCCTTAGTCTGGTACACCGATGGATCTAAAACTAGCACAGGGGTTGGTGCTGGGGTCTACGGTGTTCAAGCCAGAATAAACTTATCAATCAGCCTAGATGAACTCTCAACTGTCTTCATAGCGGAAACACATGATATAGAGCTGTGTATACGTGAGAATCTCAGGCTGGGGTATAAGCATAGGAAAATCTACATCCTATCGGACAGTAGAGCTGCCATACGAGCTCTGCATTCATACCAGATAAAATCAAAAGTGGAATGGGACTGCCTTAACATCCTTAAGGAATTAGCGTGCACAAATAGTGTCTTTCTAATGTGGGTCCCGGGACACACTGGCTTAGGGTAACGAAAAGGCTGATCAACTGGCCAGAGAGGGCTCAGATAAACACTTTCTACGACCAATCCCTTTTTGTGGTATCCCATTGAGCACAGCAAAAGCAGCCATAAATAAGTGTCTAGATAGAGAAAGAATGAACCACTGGAAGACAACGCCCGGTTGTCTAAAAGCCAAAAAATTCATTCCTTCTCTGTCCATAAAGAGAACTCTTGAGCTTCTGAACTTCAAAATTTATCAAGTCAGGCTCTTGACAGGCTTCCTCACAGGCCACTGTCGTCTTAATTACCACCTAAATAAGCTGGACAGATCAATATCTCCGATGTGCAGAATCTGCGGTAAACACGGGGAAACGGCCGAGCACATTCTTTGTGAATGTGATGGGCTATCTACATGTAGATTCAAAATCCTCGGGAAAAATTTTCTAATACCCGTCGATATCACATCTAGCCCTCTCCAGGACGTTTCTAGGTTTATTGGCAACCTAGCGTTCACCATCAACTTCAAGAAAAGGACACGGAGCAGACCATGAAAGTGAAACTCAATCGATCACGTCGGGGTCACCAATTTGTGGGGTTATATTTTAAATGAATATTTTGTGGGTTATATTTTAAATGAATATTTTTGGTATATATTTATTTATATAATAAACCAAAATCACAATTAATATTTTAATAATTTATTTAATAGATATTCCCGATCAAATCAAAATTGAAATCAAATTGTTTCACATATATCAAATAGTTAGAAGTATAAATTCGTATATTATTTAAAATGTCTGGAAATAGGAAATCAAAATCTATGCGAGCTGGTCTGACTCTTCCAGTTTCTCTTATTGGGCGTCATTTAGAAGAACGTAACTATTCAAGCCAGGTTGGAGCTTCAGTTTATCTAACTGCGACCATAGAATATTTAGTAGCCGAAATTCTAAAATTATCTGGAAATGAAGCGGCTGCAAACGGAAAATCGTGCATTAGGCCAGAATATATCTTATTGGCCATACAAAAAGATCAAGAACTTTTGAAACTATTGGGCAATGTGGTAATACCAGGTGGCAGTGTTTTACCACGCATTGAGAAATCTTCAAAGCAGCTGATGAGTCCAACTACGAGTACTCAAAGTCAACCTAAAATATTAATATTTATTCGGTATTTCATTTATTTATTATTGTTTATATTTGTGGTATACATTTTTTGGAATTGTAAATAAATTTTGTATTTATTAAAAACAATAATATTCAATTATTACAATGTCCGTTTTAAATTATTTTAAAATCCAGGAAAATTTATAATTACTTAGAAATGTATCTAGTTCGAATTCAGAAAATTATCTGAACCAAAAATAAATTAGTAGAAAAAATGAAAACAAAAAATACAAACTAGATTAAAATAATTTAGTAAAATAATAATACTACAAGTAAATTAACTACTAGATAGAAAATTAAATAACAGGTACACCACGGACCCTATCCTTAGCATACCCATAGTATGCTAGTTAGATACAATTTTGAAAAGCCGTTCAAGGTAATTATACCAGAACGGCATGAATGGCAGACCGACCCTCCAAAATTTGACTCTAACTCCTTAGTCTGGTACACCGATGGATCTAAAACTAGCACAGGGGTTGGTGCTGGGGTCTACGGTGTTCAAGCCAGAATAAACTTATCAATCAGCCTAGATGAACTCTCAACTGTCTTCATAGCGGAAACACATGATATAGAGCTGTGTATACGTGAGAATCTCAGGCTGGGGTATAAGCATAGGAAAATCTACATCCTATCGGACAGTAGAGCTGCCATACGAGCTCTGCATTCATACCAGATAAAATCAAAAGTGGAATGGGACTGCCTTAACATCCTTAAGGAATTAGCGTGCACAAATAGTGTCTTTCTAATGTGGGTCCCGGGACACACTGGCTTAGGGTAACGAAAAGGCTGATCAACTGGCCAGAGAGGGCTCAGATAAACACTTTCTACGACCAATCCCTTTTTGTGGTATCCCATTGAGCACAGCAAAAGCAGCCATTAATAAGTGTCTAGATAGAGAAAGAATGAACCACTGGAAGACAACGCCCGGTTGTCTAAAAGCCAAAAAATTCATTCCTTCTCTGTCAATAAAGAGAACTCTTGAGCTTCTGAACTTCAAAATTAATCAAGTCAGGCTCTTGACAGGCTTCCTCACAGGCCACTGTCGTTTTAATTACCACCTAAATAAGCTGGACAGATCAATATCTCCGATGTACAGAATCTGCGGTAAACACGGGGAAACGGCCGAGCACATTCTTTGTGAATGTGATGGGCTATCTACATGTAGATTCAAAATCCTCGGGAAAAATTTTCTAATATCCGTCGATATCACATCTAGCCCTCTCAAGGACGTTTCTAGGTTTATTGGCAACCTAGCGTTCACCATCAACTTCAAGAAAAGGACACGGAGCAGACCATGAAAGTGAAACTCAATCGATCACATCGGGGTCACCAATTTGTGGGGTTATATTTTAAATGAATATTTTGTGGGTTATATTTTAAATGAATATTTTTGGTATATATTTATTTATATAATAAACCAAAATCACAATTAATATTTTAATAATTTATTTAATAGATATTCCCGATCAAATCAAAATTGAAATCAAATTGTTTCACATATATCAAATAGTTAGAAGTATAAATTCGTATATTATTTAAAATGTCTGGAAATAGGAAATCAAAATCTATGCGAGCTGGTCTGACTCTTCCAGTTTCTCTTATTGGGCGTCATTTAGAAGAACGTAACTATTCAAGCCAGGTTGGAGCTTCAGTTTATCTAACTGCGACCATAGAATATTTAGTAGCCGAAATTCTAAAATTATCTGGAAATGAAGCGGCTGCAAACGGAAAATCGTGCATTAGGCCAGAATATATCTTATTGGCCATACAAAAAGATCAAGAACTTTCGAAACTATTGGGCAATGTGGTAATACCAGGTGGCAGTGTTTTACCACGCATTGAGAAATCTTCAAAGCAGCTGATGAGTCCAACTACGAGTACTCAAAGTCAACCTAAAATATTAATATTTATTCGGTATTTTATTTATTTATTATTGTTTATATTTGTGGTATACATTTTTTGGAATTGTAAATAAATTTTGTATTTATTAAAAACAATAATATTCAATTATTACAATGTCTGTTTTAAATTATTTTAAAATCCAGGAAAATTTATAATTACTTAGAAATGTATCTAGTTCGAATTCAGAAAATTATCTGAACCAAAAATAAATTAGTAGAAAAAATGAAAACAAAAAATACAAACTAGATTAAAATAATTTAGTAAAATAATAATACTACAAGTAAATTAACTACTAGATAGAAAATTAAATAACAGGTACACCACGGACCCTATCCTTAGCATACCCATAGTATGCTAGTTAGATACAATTTTGAAAAGCCGTTCAAGGTAATTATACCAGAACGGCATGAATGGCAGACCGACCCTCCAAAATTTGACTCTAACTCCTTAGTCTGGTACACCGATGGATCTAAAACTAGCACAGGGGTTGGTGCTGGGGTCTACGGTGTTCAAGCCAGAATAAACTTATCAATCAGCCTAGATGAACTCTCAACTGTCTTCATAGCGGAAACACATGATATAGAGCTGTGTATACGTGAGAATCTCAGGCTGGGGTATAAGCATAGGAAAATCTACATCCTATCGGACAGTAGAGCTGCCATACGAGCTCTGCATTCATACCAGATAAAATCAAAAGTGGAATGGGACTGCCTTAACATCCTTAAGGAATTAGCGTGCACAAATAGTGTCTTTCTAATGTGGGTCCCGGGACTCACTGGCTTAGGGTAACGAAAAGGCTGATCAACTGGCCAGAGAGGGCTCTGATAAACACTTTCTACTACCAATCCCTTTTTGTGGTATTCCATTGAGCACAGCAAAAGCAGCCATAAATAAGTGTCTAGATAGAGAAAGAATGAACCACTGGAAGACAACGCCCGGTTGTCTAAAAGCCAAAAAATTCATTCCTTCTCTGTCAATAAAGAGAACTCTTGAGCTTCTGAACTTCAAAATTAATCAAGTCAGGCTCTTGACAGGCTTCCTCACAGGCCACTGTCGTCTTAATTACCACCTAAATAAGCTGGACAGATCAATATCTCCGATGTGCAGAATCTGCGGTAAACACGGGGAAACGGCCGAGCACATTCTTTGTGAATGTGATGGGCTATCTACATGTAGATTCAAAATCCTCGGGAAAAATTTTCTAATACCCGTCGATATCACATCTAGCCCTCTCAAGGACGTTTCTAGGTTTATTGGCAACCTAGCGTTCACCATCAACTTCAAGAAAAGGACACGGAGCAGACCATGAAAGTGAAACTCAATCGATCACGTCGGGGTCACCAATTTGTGGGGTTATATTTTAAATGAATATTTTGTGGGTTATATTTTAAATGAATATTTTTGGTATATATTTATTTATATAATAAACCAAAATCACAATTAATATTTTAATAATTTATTTAATAGATATTCCCGATCAAATCAAAATTGAAATAAAATTGTTTCACATATATCAAATAGTTAGAAGTATAAATTCGTATGTTATTTAAAATGTCTGGAAATAGGAAATCAAAATCTATGCGAGCTGGTCTGACTCTTCCAGTTTCTCTTATTGGGCGTCATTTAGAAGAACGTAACTATTCAAGCCAGGTTGGAGCTTCAGTTTATCTAACTGCGACCATAGAATATTTAGTAGCCGAAATTCTAAAATTATCTGGAAATGAAGCGGCTGCAAACGGAAAATCGTGCATTAGGCCAGAATATATCTTATTGGCCATACAAAAAGATCAAGAACTTTCGAAACTATTGGGCAATGTGGTAATACCAGGTGGCAGTGTTTTACCACGCATTGAGAAATCTTCAAAGCAGCTGATGAGTCCAACTACGAGTACTCAAAGTCAACCTAAAATATTAATATTTATTCGGTATTTCATTTATTTATTATTGTTTATATTTGTGGTATACATTTTTTGGAATTGTAAATAAATTTTGTATTTATTAAAAACAATAATATTCAATTATTACAATGTCCGTTTTAAATTATTTTAAAATCCAGGAAAATTTATAATTACTTAGAAATGTATCTAGTTCGAATTCAGAAAATTATCTGAACCAAAAATAAATTAGTAGAAAAAATGAAAACAAAAAATACAAACTAGATTAAAATAATTTAGTAAAATAATAATACTACAAGTAAATTAACTACTAGATAGAAAATTAAATAACAGGTACACCACGGACCCTATCCTTAGCATACCCATAGTATGCTAGTTAGATACAATTTTGAAAAGCCGTTCAAGGTAATTATACCAGAACGGCATGAATGGCAGACCGACCCTCCAAAATTTGACTCTAACTCCTTAGTCTGGTACACCGATGGATCTAAAACTAGCACAGGGGTTGGTGCTGGGGTCTACGGTGTTCAAGCCAGAATAAACTTATCAATCAGCCTAGATGAACTCTCAACTGTCTTCATAGCGGAAACACATGATATAGAGCTGTGTATACGTGAGAATCTCAGGCTGGGGTATAAGCATAGGAAAATCTACATCCTATCGGACAGTAGAGCTGCCATACGAGCTCTGCATTCATACCAGATAAAATCAAAAGTGGAATGGGACTGCCTTAACATCCTTAAGGAATTAGCGTGCACAAATAGTGTCTTTCTAATGTGGGTCCCGGGACACACTGGCTTAGGGTAACGAAAAGGCTGATCAACTGGCCAGAGAGGGCTCAGATAAACACTTTCTACGACCAATCCCTTTTTGTGGTATCCCATTGAGCACAGCAAAAGCAGCCATTAATAAGTGTCTAGATAGAGAAAGAATGAACCACTGGAAGACAACGCCCGGTTGTCTAAAAGCCAAAAAATTCATTCCTTCTCTGTCAATAAAGAGAACTCTTGAGCTTCTGAACTTCAAAATTAATCAAGTCAGGCTCTTGACAGGCTTCCTCACAGGCCACTGTCGTCTTAATTACCACCTAAATAAGCTGGACAGATCAATATCTCCGATGTGCAGAATCTGCGGTAAACACGGGGAAACGGCCGAGCACATTCTTTGTGAATGTGATGGGCTATCTACATGTAGATTCAAAATCCTCGGGAAAAATTTTCTAATATCCGTCGATATCACATCTAGCCCTCTCAAGGACGTTTCTAGGTTTATTGGCAACCTAGCGTTCACCATCAACTTCAAGAAAAGGACACGGAGCAGACCATGAAAGTGAAACTCAATCGATCACGTCGGGGTCACCAATTTGTGGGGTTATATTTTAAATGAATATTTTGTGGGTTATATTTTAAATGAATATTTTTGGTATATATTTATTTATATAATGAACCAAAATCACAATTAATATTTTAATAATTTATTTAATAGATATTCCCGATCAAATCAAAATTGAAATCAAATTGTTTCACATATATCAAATAGTTAGAAGTATAAATTCGTATATTATTTAAAATGTCTGGAAATAGGAAATCAAAATCTATGCGAGCTGGTCTGACTCTTCCAATTTCTCTTATTGGGCGTCATTTAGAAGAACGTAACTATTCAAGCCAGGTTGGAGCTTCAGTTTATCTAACTGCGACCATAGAATATTTAGTAGCCGAAATTCTAAAATTATCTGGAAATGAAGCGGCTGCAAACGGAAAATCGTGCATTAGGCCAGAATATATCTTATTGGCCATACAAAAAGATCAAGAACTTTCGAAACTATTGGGCAATGTGGTAATACCAGGTGGCAGTGTTTTACCACGCATTGAGAAATCTTCAAAGCAGCTGATGAGTCCAACTACGAGTACTCAAAGTCAACCTAAAATATTAATATTTATTCGGTATTTCATTTATTTATTATTGTTTATATTTGTGGTATACATTTTTTGGAATTGTAAATACATTTTGTATTTATTAAAAACTATAATATTCAATTATTACAATGTCTGTTTTAAATTATTTTAAAATCCAGGAAAATTTATAATTACTTAGAAATGTATCTAGTTCGAATTCAGAAAATTATCTGAACCAAAAATAAATTAGTAGAAAAAATGAAAACAAAAAATACAAACTAGATTAAAATAATTTAGTAAAATAATAATACTACAAGTAAATTAACTACTAGATAGAAAATTAAATAACAGGTACACCACGGACCCTATCCTTAGCATACCCATAGTATGCTAGTTAGATACAATTTTGAAAAGCCGTTCAAGGTAATTATACCAGAACGGCATGAATGGCAGACCAACCCTCCAAAATTTGACTCTAACTCCTTAGTCTGGTACACCGATGGATCTAAAACTAGCACAGGGGTTGGTGCTGGGGTCTACGGTGTTCAAGCCAGAATAAACTTATCAATCAGCCTAGATGAACTCTCAACTGTCTTCATAGCGGAAACACATGATATAGAGCTGTGTATACGTGAGAATCTCAGGCTGGGGTATAAGCATAGGAAAATCTACATCCTATCGGTCAGTAGAGCTGCCATACGAGCTCTGCATTCATACCAGATAAAATCAAAAGTGGAATGGGACTGCCTTAACATCCTTAAGGAATTAGCGTGCACAAATAGTGTCTTTCTAATGTGGGTCCCGGGACACACTGGCTTAGGGTAACGAAAAGGCTGATCAACTGGCCAGAGAGGGCTCAGATAAACACTTTCTACGACCAATCCCTTTTTGTGGTATCCCATTGAGCACAGCAAAAGCAGCCATTAATAAGTGTCTAGATAGAGAAAGAATGAACCACTGGAAGACAACGCCCGGTTGTCTAAAAGCCAAAAAATTCATTCCTTCTCTGTCAATAAAGAGAACTCTTGAGCTTCTGAACTTCAAAATTAATCAAGTCAGGCTCTTGACAGGCTTCCTCACAGGCCACTGTCGTTTTAATTATCACCTAAATAAGCTGGACAGATCAATATCTCCGATGTGCAGAATCTGCGGTAAACACGGGGAAACGGCCGAGCACATTCTTTGTGAATGTGATGGGCTATCTACATGTAGATTCAAAATCCTCGGGAAAAATTTTCTAATACCCGTCGATATCACATCTAGCCCTCTCAAGGACGTTTCTAGGTTTATTGGCAACCTAGCGTTCACCATCAACTTCAAGAAAAGGACACGGAGCAGACCATGAAAGTGAAACTCAATCGATCACGTCGGGGTCACCAATTTGTGGGGTTATATTTTAAAGGAATATTTTGTGGGTTATATTTTAAATGAATATTTTTGGTATATATTTATTTATATAATAAACCAAAATCACAATTAATATTTTAATAATTTATTTAATAGATATTCCCGATCAAATCAAAATTGAAATCAAATTGTTTCACATATATCAAAAAGTTAGAAGTATAAATTCGTATATTATTTAAAATGTCTGGAAATAGGAAATCAAAATCTATGCGAGCTGGTCTGACTCTTCCAGTTTCTCTTATTGGGCGTCATTTAGAAGAACGTAACTATTCAAGCCAGGTTGGAGCTTCAGTTTATCTAACTGCGACCATAGAATATTTAGTAGCCGAAATTCTAAAATTATCTGGAAATGAAGCGGCTGCAAACGGAAAATCGTGCATTAGGCCAGAAGATATCTTATTGGCCATACAAAAAGATCAAGAACTTTCGAAACTATTGGGCAATGTGGTAATACCAGGTGGCAGTGTTTTACCACGCATTGAGAAATCTTCAAAGCAGCTGATGAGTCCAACTACGAGTACTCAAAGTCAACCTAAAATATTAATATTTATTCGGTATTTCATTTATTTATTATTGTTTATATTTGTGGTATACATTTTTTGGAATTGTAAATAAATTTTGTATTTATTAAAAACAATAATATTCAATTATTACAATGTCCGTTTTAAATTATTTTAAAATCCAGGAAAATTTATAATTACTTAGAAATGTATCTAGTTCGAATTCAGAAAATTATCTGAACCAAAAATAAATTAGTAGAAAAAATGAAAACAAAAAATACAAACTAGATTAAAATAATTTAGTAAAATAATAATACTACAAGTAAATTAACTACTAGATAGAAAATTAAATAACAGGTACACCACGGACCCTATCCTTAGCATACCCATAGTATGCTAGTTAGATACAATTTTGAAAAGCCGTTCAAGGTAATTATACCAGAACGGCATGAATGGCAGACCGACCCTCCAAAATTTGACTCTAACTCCTTAGTCTGGTACACCGATGGATCTAAAACTAGCACACGGGTTGGTGCTGGGGTCTACGGTGTTCAAGCCAGAATAAACTTATCAATCAGCCTAGATGAACTCTCAACTGTCTTCATAGCGGAAACACATGATATAGAGCTGTGTATACTTGAGAATCTCAGGCTGGGGTATAAGCATAGGAAAATCTACATCCTATCGGACAGTAGAGCTGCCATACGAGCTCTGCATTCATACCAGATAAAATCAAAAGTGGAATGGGACTGCCTTAACATCCTTAAGGAATTAGCGTGCACAAATAGTGTCTTTCTAATGTGGGTCCCGGGACACACTGGCTTAGGGTAACGAAAAGGCTGATCAACTGGCCAGAGAGGGCTCAGATAAACACTTTCTACGACCAATCCCTTTTTGTGGTATCCCATTGAGCACAGCAAAAGCAGCCATAAATAAGTGTCTAGATAGAGAAAGAATGAACCACTGGAAGACAACGCCCGGTTGTCTAAAAGCCAAAAAATTCATTCCTTCTCTGTCAATAAAG
Source organism: Xylophagus ater (assembly GCA_963422695.1). NCBI lineage: Eukaryota > Metazoa > Arthropoda > Insecta > Diptera > Xylophagidae > Xylophagus > Xylophagus ater. The sequence goes on from OY730478.1 coordinate 42,494,490, forward strand.
AGAACTCTTGAGCTTCTGAACTTCAAAATTAATCAAGTCAGGCTCTTGACAGGCTTCCTCACAGGCCACTGTCGTCTTAATTACCACCTAAATAAGCTGGACAGATCAATATCTCCGATGTGCAGAATCTGCGGTAAACACGGGGAAACGGCCGAGCACATTCTTTGTGAATGTGATGGGCTATCTACATGTAGATTCAAAATCCTCGGGAAAAATTTTCTAATACCCGTCGATATCACATCTAGCCCTCTCAAGGACGCTTCTAGGTTTATTGGTAACCTAGCGTTCACCATCAACTTCAAGAAAAGGACACGGAGCAGACCATGAAAGTGAAACTCAATCGATCACGTCGGGGTCACCAATTTGTGGGGTTATATTTTAAATGAATATTTTGTGGGTTATATTTTAAATGAATATTTTTGGTATATATTTATTTATATAATAAACCAAAATCACAATTAATATTTTAATAATTTATTTAATAGATATTCCGGATCAAATCAAAATTGAAATCAAATTGTTTCACATATATCAAATAGTTAGAAGTATAAATTCGTATATTATTTAAAATGTCTGGAAATAGGAAATCAAAATCTATGCGAGCTGGTCTGACTCTTCCAGATTCTCTTATTGGGCGTCATTTAGAAGAACGTAACTATTCAAGCCAGGTTGGAGCTTCAGTTTATCTAACTGCGACCATAGAATATTTAGTAGCCGAAATTCTAAAATTATCTGGCAATGAAGCGGCTGCAAACGGAAAATCGTGCATTAGGCCAGAATATATCTTATTGGCCATACAAAAAGATCAAGAACTTTCGAAACTATTGGGCAATGTGGTAATACCAGGTGGCAGTGTTTTACCACGCATTGAGAAATCTTCAAAGCAGCTGGTGAGTCCAACTACGAGTACTCAAAGTCAACCTAAAATATTAATATTTATTCGGTATTTCATTTATTTATTATTGTTTATATTTGTGGTATACATTTTTTGGAATTGTAAATACATTTTGTATTTATTAAAAACTATAATATTCAATTATTACAATGTCTGTTTTAAATTATTTTAAAATCCAGGAAAATTTATAATTACTTAGAAATGTATCTAGTTCGAATTCAGAAAATTATCTGAACCAAAAATAAATTAGTAGAAAAAATGAAAACAAAAAATACAAACTAGATTAAAATAATTTAGTAAAATAATAATACTACAAGTAAATTAACTACTAGATAGAAAATTAAATAACAGGTACACCACGGACCCTATCCTTAGCATACCCATAGTATGCTAGTTAGATACAATTTTGAAAAGCCGTTCAAGGTAATTATACCAGAACGGCATGAATGGCAGACCAACCCTCCAAAATTTGACTCTAACTCCTTAGTCTGGTACACCGATGGATCTAAAACTAGCACAGGGGTTGGTGCTGGGGTCTACGGTGTTCAAGCCAGAATAAACTTATCAATCAGCCTAGATGAACTCTCAACTGTCTTCATAGCGGAAACACATGATATAGAGCTGTGTATACGTGAGAATCTCAGCCTGGGGTATAAGCATAGGAAAATCTACATCCTATCGGACAGTAGAGCTGCCATACGAGCTCTGCATTCATACCAGATAAAATCAAAAGTGGAATGGGACTGCCTTAACATCCTTAAGGAATTAGCGTGCACAAATAGTGTCTTTCTAATGTGGGTCCCGGGACACACTGGCTTAGGGTAACGAAAAGACTGATCAACTGGCCAGAGAGGGCTCAGATAAACACTTTCTACGACCAATCCCTTTTTGTGGTATCCCATTGAGCACAGCAAAAGCAGCCATAAATAAGTGTCTAGATAGAGAAAGAATGAACCACTGGAAGACAACGCCCGGTTGTCTAAAAGCCAAAAAATTCATTCCTTCTCTGTCAATAAAGAGAACTCTTGAGCTTCTGAACTTCAAAATTAATCAAGTCAGGCTCTTGACAGGCTTCCTCACAGGCCACTGTCGTTTTAATTATCACCTAAATAAGCTGGACAGATCAATATCTCCGATGTGCAGAATCTGCGGTAAACACGGGGAAACGGCCGAGCACATTCTTTGTGAATGTGATGGGCTATCTACATGTAGATTCAAAATCCTCGGGAAAAATTTTCTAATACCCGTCGATATCACATCTAGCCCTCTCAAGGACGTTTCTAGGTTTATTGGCAACCTAGCGTTCACCATCAACTTCAAGAAAAGGACACGGAGCAGACCATGAAAGTGAAACTCAATCGATCACGTCGGGGTCACCAATTTGTGGGGTTATATTTTAAAGGAATATTTTGTGGGTTATATTTTAAATGAATATTTTTGGTATATATTTATTTATATAATAAACCAAAATCACAATTAATATTTTAATAATTTATTTAATAGATATTCCCGATCAAATCAAAATTGAAATCAAATTGTTTCACATATATCAAAAAGTTAGAAGTATAAATTCGTATATTATTTAAAATGTCTGGAAATAGGAAATCAAAATCTATGCGAGCTGGTCTGACTCTTCCAGTTTCTCTTATTGGGCGTCATTTAGAAGAACGTAACTATTCAAGCCAGGTTGGAGCTTCAGTTTATCTAACTGCGACCATAGAATATTTAGTAGCCGAAATTCTAAAATTATCTGGAAATGAAGCGGCTGCAAACGGAAAATCGTGCATTAGGCCAGAAGATATCTTATTGGCCATACAAAAAGATCAAGAACTTTCGAAACTATTGGGCAATGTGGTAATACCAGGTGGCAGTGTTTTACCACGCATTGAGAAATCTTCAAAGCAGCTGATGAGTCCAACTACGAGTACTCAAAGTCAACCTAAAATATTAATATTTATTCGGTATTTCATTTATTTATTATTGTTTATATTTGTGGTATACATTTTTTGGAATTGTAAATAAATTTTGTATTTATTAAAAACAATAATATTCAATTATTACAATGTCCGTTTTAAATTATTTTAAAATCCAGGAAAATTTATAATTACTTAGAAATGTATCTAGTTCGAATTCAGAAAATTATCTGAACCAAAAATAAATTAGTAGAAAAAATGAAAACAAAAAATACAAACTAGATTAAAATAATTTAGTAAAATAATAATACTACAAGTAAATTAACTACTAGATAGAAAATTAAATAACAGGTACACCACGGACCCTATCCTTAGCATACCCATAGTATGCTAGTTAGATACAATTTTGAAAAGCCGTTCAAGGTAATTATACCAGAACGGCATGAATGGCAGACCGACCCTCCAAAATTTGACTCTAACTCCTTAGTCTGGTACACCGATGGATCTAAAACTAGCACACGGGTTGGTGCTGGGGTCTACGGTGTTCAAGCCAGAATAAACTTATCAATCAGCCTAGATGAACTCTCAACTGTCTTCATAGCGGAAACACATGATATAGAGCTGTGTATACTTGAGAATCTCAGGCTGGGGTATAAGCATAGGAAAATCTACATCCTATCGGACAGTAGAGCTGCCATACGAGCTCTGCATTCATACCAGATAAAATCAAAAGTGGAATGGGACTGCCTTAACATCCTTAAGGAATTAGCGTGCACAAATAGTGTCTTTCTAATGTGGGTCCCGGGACACACTGGCTTAGGGTAACGAAAAGGCTGATCAACTGGCCAGAGAGGGCTCAGATAAACACTTTCTACGACCAATCCCTTTTTGTGGTATCCCATTGAGCACAGCAAAAGCAGCCATAAATAAGTGTCTAGATAGAGAAAGAATGAACCACTGGAAGACAACGCCCGGTTGTCTAAAAGCCAAAAAATTCATTCCTTCTCTGTCAATAAAGAGAACTCTTGAGCTTCTGAACTTCAAAATTAATCAAGTCAGGCTCTTGACAGGCTTCCTCACAGGCCACTGTCGTCTTAATTACCACCTAAATAAGCTGGACAGATCAATATCTCCGATGTGCAGAATCTGCGGTAAACACGGGGAAACGGCCGAGCACATTCTTTGTGAATGTGATGGGCTATCTACATGTAGATTCAAAATCCTCGGGAAAAATTTTCTAATACCCGTCGATATCACATCTAGCCCTCTCAAGGACGCTTCTAGGTTTATTGGTAACCTAGCGTTCACCATCAACTTCAAGAAAAGGACACGGAGCAGACCATGAAAGTGAAACTCAATCGATCACGTCGGGGTCACCAATTTGTCGGGTTATATTTTAAATGAATATTTTGTGGGTTATATTTTAAATGAATATTTTTGGTATATATTTATTTATATAATAAACCAAAATCACAATTAATATTTTAATAATTTATTTAATAGATATTCCCGATCAAATCAAAATTGAAATCAAATTGTTTCACATATATCAAATAGTTAGAAGTATAAATTCGTATATTATTTAAAATGTCTGGAAATAGGAAATCAAAATCTATGCGAGCTGGTCTGACTCTTCCAGTTTCTCTTATTGGGCGTCATTTAGAAGAACGTAACTATTCAAGCCAGGTTGGAGCTTCAGTTTATCTAACTGCGACCATAGAATATTTAGTAGCCGAAATTCTAAAATTATCTGGAAATGAAGCGGCTGCAAACGGAAAATCGTGCATTAGGCCAGAAGATATCTTATTGGCCATACAAAAAGATCAAGAACTTTCGAAACTATTGGGCAATGTGGTAATACCAGGTGGCAGTGTTTTACCACGCATTGAGAAATCTTCAAAGCAGCTGATGAGTCCAACTACGAGTACTCAAAGTCAACCTAAAATATTAATATTTATTCGGTATTTCATTTATTTATTATTGTTTATATTTGTGGTATACATTTTTTGGAATTGTAAATAAATTTTGTATTTATTAAAAACAATAATATTCAATTATTACAATGTCCGTTTTAAATTATTTTAAAATCCAGGAAAATTTATAATTACTTAGAAAGGTATCTAGTTCGAATTCAGAAAATTATCTGAACCAAAAATAAATTAGTAGAAAAAATGAAAACAAAAAATACAAACTAGATTAAAATAATTTAGTAAAATAATAATACTACAAGTAAATTAACTACTAGATAGAAAATTAAATAACAGGTACACCACGGACCCTATCCTTAGCATACCCATAGTATGCTAGTTAGATACAATTTTGAAAAGCCGTTCAAGGTAATTATACCAGAAGGGCATGAATGGCAGACCGACCCTCCAAAATTTGACTCTAACTTCTTAGTCTGGTACACCGATGGATCTAAAACTAGCACAGGGGTTGGTGCTGGGGTCTACGGTGTTCAAGCCAGAATAAACTTATCAATCAGCCTAGATGAACTCTCAACTGTCTTCATAGCGGAAACACATGATATAGAGCTGTGTATACGTGAGAATCTCAGCCTGGGGTATAAGCATAGGAAAATCTACATCCTATCGGACAGTAGAGCTGCCATACGAGCTCTGCATTCATACCAGATAAAATCAAAAGTGGAATGGGACTGCCTTAACATCCTTAAGGAATTAGCGTGCACAAATAGTGTCTTTCTAATGTGGGTCCCGGGACACACTGGCTTAGGGTAACGAAAAGGCTGATCAACTGGCCAGAGAGGGCTCAGATAAACACTTTCTACGACCAATCCCTTTTTGTGGTATCCCATTGAGCACAGCAAAAGCAGCCATTAATAAGTGTCTAGATAGAGAAAGAATGAACCACTGGAAGACAACGCCCGGTTGTCTAAAAGCCAAAAAATTCATTCCTTCTCTGTCAATAAAGAGAACTCTTGAGCTTCTGAACTTCAAAATTAATCAAGTCAGGCTCTTGACAGGCTTCCTCACAGGCCACTGTCGTCTTAATTACCACCTAAATAAGCTGGACAGATCAATATCTCCGATGTGCAGAATCTGCGGTAAACACGGGGAAACGGCCGAGCACATTCTTTGTGAATGTGATGGGCTATCTTCATGTAGATTTAAAATAATCTGGAAAAATTTTCTAATACCCGTCGATATCACATCTAGCCCTCTCAAGGACGTTTCTAGGTTTATTGGCAACCTAGCGTTCACCATCAACTTCAAGAAAAGGACACGGAGCAGACCATGAAAGTGAAACTCAATCGATCACGTCGGGGTCACCAATTTGTGGGGTTATATTTTAAATGAATATTTTGTGGGTTATATTTTAAATGAATATTTTTGGTATATATTTATTTATATAATAAACCAAAATCACAATTAATATTTTAATAATTTATTTAATAGATATTCCCGATCAAATCAAAATTGAAATCAAATTGTTTCACATATATCAAATAGTTAGAAGTATAAATTCGTATATTATTTAAAATGTCTGGAAATAGGAAATCAAAATCTATGCGAGCTGGTCTGACTCTTCCAGTTTCTCTTATTGGGCGTCATTTAGAAGAACGTAACTATTCAAGCCAGGTTGGAGCTTCAGTTTATCTAACTGCGACCATAGAATATTTAGTAGCCGAAATTCTAAAATTATCTGGAAATGAAGCGGCTGCAAACGGAAAATCGTGCATTAGGCCAGAATATATCTTATTGGCCATACAAAAAGATCAAGAACTTTCGAAACTATTGGGCAATGTGGTAATACCAGGTGGCAGTGTTTTACCACGCATTGAGAAATCTTCAAAACAGCTGATGAGTCCAACTACGAGTACTCAAAGTCAACCTAAAATATTAATATTTATTCGGTATTTCATTTATTTATTATTGTTTATATTTGTGGTATACATTTTTTGGAATTGTAAATACATTTTGTATTTATTAAAAACAATAATATTCAATTATTACAATGTCTGTTTTAAATTATTTTAAAATCCAGGAAAATTTATAATTACTTAGAAATGTATCTAGTTCGAATTCAGAAAATTATCTGAACCAAAATTAGTAGAAAAAATGAAAACAAAAAATACAAACTAGATTAAAATAATTTAGTAAAATAATAATAGTACAAGTAAATTAACTACTAGATAGAAAATTAAATAACAGGTACACCACGGACCCTATCCTTAGCATACCCATAGTATGCTAGTTAGATACAATTTTGAAAAGCCGTTCAAGGTAATTATACCAGAACGGCATGAATGGCAGACCGACCCTCCAAAATTTGACTCTAACTCCTTAGTCTGGTACACCGATGGATCTAAAACTAGCACAGGGGTTGGTGCTGGGGTCTACGGTGTTCAAGCCAGAATAAACTTATCAATTAGCCTAGATGAACTCTCAACTGTCTTCATAGCGGAAACACATGATATAGAGCTGTGTATACGTGAGAATCTCAGGCTGGGGTATAAGCATAGGAAAATCTACATCCTATCGGACAGTAGAGTTGCCATACGAGCTCTGCATTCATACCAGATAAAATCAAAAGTGGAATGGGACTGCCTTAACATCCTTAAGGAATTAGCGTGCACAAATAGTGTCTTTCTAATGTGGGTCCCGGGACACACTGGCTTAGGGTAACGAAAAGGCTGATCAACTGGCCAGAGAGGGCTCAGATAAACACTTTCTACGACCAATCCCTTTTTGTGGTATCCCATTGAGCACAGCAAAAGCAGCCATAAATAAGTGTCTAGATAGAGAAAGAATGAACCACTGGAAGACAACGCCCGGTTGTCTAAAAGCCAAAAAATTCATTCCTTCTCTGTCAATAAAGAGAACTCTTGAGCTTCTGAACTTCAAAATTAATCAAGTCAGGCTCTTGACAGGCTTCCTCACAGGCCACTGTCGTTTTAATTACCACCTAAATAAGCTGGACAGATCAATATCTCCGATGTGCAGAATCTGCGGTAAACACGGGGAAACGGCCGAGCACATTCTTTGTGAATGTGGTGGGCTATCTACATGTAGATTCAAAATCCTCGGGAAAAATTTTCTAATACCCGTCGATATCACATCTAGCCCTCTCAAGGACGTTTCTAGGTTTATTGGCAACCTAGCGTTCACCATCAACTTCAAGAAAAGGACACGGAGCAGACCATGAAAGTGAAACTCAATCGATCACGTCGGGGTCACCAATTTGTGGGGTTATATTTTAAATGAATATTTTGTGGGTTATATTTTAAATGAATATTTTTGGTATATATTTATTTATATAATAAACCAAAATCACAATTAATATTTTAATAATTTATTTAATAGATATTCCCGATCAAATCAAAATTGAAATCAAATTGTTTCACATATATCAAATAGTTAGAAGTATAAATTCGTATATTATTTAAAATGTCTGGAAATAGGAAATCAAAATCTATGCGAGCTGGTCTGACTCTTCCAGTTTCTCTTATTGGGCGTCATTTAGAAGAACGTAACTATTCAAGCCAGGTTGGAGCTTCAGTTTATCTAACTGCGACCATAGAATATTTAGTAGCCGAAATTCTAAAATTATCTGGAAATGAAGCGGCTGCAAACGGAAAATCGTGCATTAGGCCAGAATATATCTTATTGGCCATACAAAAAGATCAAGAACTTTCGAAACTATTGGGCAATGTGGTAATACCAGGTGGCAGTGTTTTACCACGCATTGAGAAATCTTCAAAACAGCTGATGAGTCCAACTACGAGTACTCAAAGTCAACCTAAAATATTAATATTTATTCGGTATTTCATTTATTTATTATTGTTTATATTTGTGGTATACATTTTTTGGAATTGTAAATACATTTTGTATTTATTAAAAACAATAATATTCAATTATTACAATGTCTGTTTTAAATTATTTTAAAATCCAGGAAAATTTATAATTACTTAGAAATGTATCTAGTTCGAATTCAGAAAATTATCTGAACCAAAATTAGTAGAAAAAATGAAAACAAAAAATACAAACTAGATTAAAATAATTTAGTAAAATAATAATAGTACAAGTAAATTAACTACTAGATAGAAAATTAAATAACAGGTACACCACGGACCCTATCCTTAGCATACCCATAGTATGCTAGTTAGATACAATTTTGAAAAGCCGTTCAAGGTAATTATACCAGAACGGCATGAATGGCAGACCGACCCTCCAAAATTTGACTCTAACTCCTTAGTCTGGTACACCGATGGATCTAAAACTAGCACAGGGGTTGGTGCTGGGGTCTACGGTGTTCAAGCCAGAATAAACTTATCAATTAGCCTAGATGAACTCTCAACTGTCTTCATAGCGGAAACACATGATATAGAGCTGTGTATACGTGAGAATCTCAGGCTGGGGTATAAGCATAGGAAAATCTACATCCTATCGGACAGTAGAGTTGCCATACGAGCTCTGCATTCATACCAGATAAAATCAAAAGTGGAATGGGACTGCCTTAACATCCTTAAGGAATTAGCGTGCACAAATAGTGTCTTTCTAATGTGGGTCCCGGGACACACTGGCTTAGGGTAACGAAAAGGCTGATCAACTGGCCAGAGAGGGCTCAGATAAACACTTTCTACGACCAATCCCTTTTTGTGGTATCCCATTGAGCACAGCAAAAGCAGCCATAAATAAGTGTCTAGATAGAGAAAGAATGAACCACTGGAAGACAACGCCCGGTTGTCTAAAAGCCAAAAAATTCATTCCTTCTCTGTCAATAAAGAGAACTCTTGAGCTTCTGAACTTCAAAATTAATCAAGTCAGGCTCTTGACAGGCTTCCTCACAGGCCACAGTCGTTTTAATTACCACCTAAATAAGCTGGACAGATCAATATCTCCGATGTGCAGAATCTGCGGTAAACACGGGGAAACGGCCGAGCACATTCTTTGTGAATGTGGTGGGCTATCTACATGTAGATTCAAAATCCTCGGGAAAAATTTTCTAATACCCGTCGATATCACATCTAGCCCTCTCAAGGACGTTTCTAGGTTTATTGGTAACCTAGCGTTCACCATCAACTTCAAGAAAAGGACACGGAGCAGACCATGAAAGTGAAACTCAATCGATCACGTCGGGGTCACCAATTTGTGGGGTTATATTTTAAATGAATATTTTGTGGGTTATATTTTAAATGAATATTTTTGGTATATATTTATTTATATAATAAACCAAAATCACAATTAATATTTTAATAATTTATTTAATAGATATTCCCGATCAAATCAAAATTGAAATCAAATTGTTTCACATATATCAAATAGTTAGAAGTATAAATTCGTATATTATTTAAAATGTCTGGAAATAGGAAATCAAAATCTATGCGAGCTGGTCTGACTCTTCCAGTTTCTCTTATTGGGCGTCATTTAGAAGAACGTAACTATTCAAGCCAGGTTGGAGCTTCAGTTTATCTAACTGCGACCATAGAATATTTAGTAGCCGAAATTCTAAAATTATCTGGAAATGAAGCGGCTGCAAACGGAAAATCGTGCATTAGGCCAGAAGATATCTTATTGGCCATACAAAAAGATCAAGAACTTTCGAAACTATTGGGCAATGTGGTAATACCAGGTGGCAGTGTTTTACCACGCATTGAGAAATCTTCAAAGCAGCTGATGAGTCCAACTACGAGTACTCAAAGTCAACCTAAAATATTAATATTTATTCGGTATTTCATTTATTTATTATTGTTTATATTTGTGGTATACATTTTTTGGAATTGTAAATAAATTTTGTATTTATTAAAAACAATAATATTCAATTATTACAATGTCCGTTTTAAATTATTTTAAAATCCAGGAAAATTTATAATTACTTAGAAATGTATCTAGTTCGAATTCAGAAAATTATCTGAACCAAAAATAAATTAATAGAAAAAATGAAAACAAAAAATACAAACTAGATTAAAATAATTTAGTAAAATAATAATACTACAATTAAATTAACTACTAGATAGAAAATTAAATAACAGGTACACCACGGACCCTATCCTTAGCATACCCATAGTATGCTAGTTAGATACAATTTTGAAAAGCCGTTCAAGGTAATTATACCAGAACGGCATGAATGGCAGACCGACCCTCCAAAATTTGACTCTAACTCCTTAGTCTGGTACACCGATGGATCTAAAACTAGCACAGGGGTTGGTGCTGGGGTCTACGGTGTTCAAGCCAGAATAAACTTATCAATCAGCCTAGATGAACTCTCAACTGTCTTCATAGCGGAAACACATGATATAGAGCTGTGTATACGTGAGAATCTCAGGCTGGGGTATAAGCATAGGAAAATCTACATCCTATCGGACAGTAGAGCTGCCATACGAGCTCTGCATTCATACCAGATAAAATCAAAAGTGGAATGGGACTGCCTTAACATCCTTAAGGAATTAGCGTGCACAAATAGTGTCTTTCTAATGTGGGTCCCGGGACACACTGGCTTAGGGTAACGAAAAGGCTGATCAACTGGCCAGAGAGGGCTCAGATAAACACTTTCTACGACCAATCCCTTTTTGTGGTATCCCATTGAGCACAGCAAAAGCAGTCATTAATAAGTTTCTAGATAGAGAAAGAATGAACCACTGGAAGACAACGCCCGGTTGTTTAAAAGCCAAAAAATTCATTCCTTCTCTGTCAATAAAGAGAACTCTTGAGCTTCTGAACTTCAAAATTAATCAAGTCAGGCTCTTGACAGGCTTCCTCACAGGCCACTGTCGTTTTAATTACCACCTAAATAAGCTGGACAGATCAATATCTCCGATGTGCAGAATCTGCGGTAAACACGGGGAAACGGCCGAGCACATTCTTTGTGAATGTGATGGGCTATCTACATGTAGATTCAAAATCCTCGGGAAAAATTTTCTAATACCCGTCGATATCACATCTAGCCCTCTCAAGGACGTTTCTAGGTTTATTGGCAACCTAGCGTTCACCATCAACTTCTAGAAAAGGACACGGAGCAGACCATGAAAGTGAAACTCAATCGATCACGTCGGGGTCACCAATTTGTGGGGTTATATTTTAAATGAATATTTTGTGGGTTATATTTTAAATGAATATTTTTGGTATATATTTATTTATATAATAAACCAAAATCACAATTAATATTTTAATAATTTATTTAATAGATATTCCCGATCAAATCAAAATTGAAATCAAATTGTTTCACATATATCAAATAGTTAGAAGTATAAATTCGTATATTATTTAAAATGTCTGGAAATAGGAAATCAAAATCTATGCGAGCTGGTCTGACTCTTCCAGTTTCTCTTATTGGGCGTCATTTAGAAGAACGTAACTATTCAAGCCAGGTTGGAGCTTCAGTTTATCTAGCTGCGACCATAGAATATTTAGTAGCCGAAATTCTAAAATTATCTGGAAATGAAGCGGCTGCAAACGGAAAATCGTGCATTAGGCCAGAATATATCTTATTGGCCATACAAAAAGATCAAGAACTTTCGAAACTATTGGGCAATGTGGTAATACCAGGTGGCAGTGTTTTACCACGCATTGAGAAATCTTCAAAGCAGCTGATGAGTACAACTACGAGTACTCAAAGTCAACCTAAAATATTAATATTTATTCGGTATTTCATTTATTTATTATTGTTTATATTTGTGGTATACATTTTTTGGAATTGTAAATACATTTTGTATTTATTAAAAACAATAATATTCAATTATTACAATGTCTGTTTTAAATTATTTTAAAATCCAGGAAAATTTATAATTACTTAGAAATGTATCTAGTTCGAATTCAGAAAATTATCTGAACCAAAAATAAATTAGTAGAAAAAATGAAAACAAAAAATACAAACTAGATTAAAATAATTTAGTAAAATAATAATACTACAAGTAAATTAACTACTAGATAGAAAATTAAATAACAGGTACACCACGGACCCTATCCTTAGCATACCCATAGTATGCTAGTTAGATGCAATTTTGAAAAGCCGTTCAAGGTAATTATACCAGAACGGCATGAATGGCAGACCGACCCTCCAAAATTTGACTCTAACTCCTTAGTCTGGTACACCGATGGATCTAAAACTAGCACAGGGGTTGGTGCTGGGGTCTACGGTGTTCAAGCCAGAATAAACTTATCAATCAGCCTAGATGAACTCTCAACTGTCTTCATAGCGGAAACACATGATATAGAGCTGTGTATACGTGAGAATCTTAGGCTGGGGTATAAGCATAGGAAAATCTACATCCTATCGGACAGTAGAGCTGCCATACGAGCTCTGCATTCATACCAGATAAAATCAAAAGTGGAATGGGACTGCCTTAACATCCTTAAGGAATTAGCGTGCACAAATAGTGTCTTTCTAATGTGGGTCCCGGGACACACTGGCTTAGGGTAACGAAAAGGCTGATCAACTGGCCAGAGAGGGCTCAGATAAACACTTTCTACGACCAATCCCTTTTTGTGGTATCCCATTGAGCACAGCAAAAGCAGCCATTAATAAGTGTCTAGATAGAGAAAGAATGAACCACTGGAAGACAAGGCCCGGTTGTTTAAAAGCCAAAAAATTCATTCCTTCTCTGTCAATAAAGAGAACTCTTGAGCTTCTGAACTTCAAAATTAATCAAGTCAGGCTCTTGACAGGCTTCCTCACAGGCCACTGTCGTTTTAATTACCACCTAAATAAGCTGAACAGATCAATATCTCCGATGTACAGAATCTGCGGTAAACACGGGGAAACGGCCGAGCACATTCTTTGTGAATGTGATGGGCTATCTACATGTAGATTCAAAATCCTCGGGAAAAATTTTCTAATACCCGTCGATATCACATCTAGCCCTCTCAAGGACGTTTCTAGGTTTATTGGCAACCTAGCGTTCACCATCAACTTCAAGAAAAGGACACGGAGCAGACCATGAAAGTGAAACTCAATCGATCACGTCGGGGTCACCAATTTGTGGGGTTGTTGAAGCCAAAACTACTGTAATCACAAACAAAAAAAGAACAAAAACGGTAACCAACTGAATTTAGGGATACAGTTTTTTTTTATAATTGTCAAGGCATTGAAAAAATATAAATTAAATTTTTTGGATCGAGTTTTTAGGGAAAAAGAAATAATAGAATAGAATTTGTTTGTACATCGTTGATATCGGGTCGTTCTTTTTATTCTCCTCTTATTATTATATTGTTTAATTTGAACGGTGAATTAATTGTCGATTCTTTTGTAATTTATTAGAATTAATAAATATCGTTGTTCTTGTATTGAGATCGGAGTTTTATTATAATTTGTGTTAAGGTTCGATAATTTTTCAGTTTTCTTGGTCAGGAAATTTTGATAAGACAAATTCTTTCGATTGTGAAAACGCTCACGATTAAACATTGGTGCCGAAACCCGGGAAAACCGCCTGAAAGAATTACTGAAAAAGTGAACTTTTATTCACATTCGGTGAATATTACAAATTATTGTAAGCAAATTCGAACATTGTTGAATTTTGAAACCTTTATCTCGTCGGAGTCAGCATTGTTCGAAATACCAAATGTTACCAAGGATTCTGGATCTCAACTTCGGAAGTTAGTCGATGATGTCAATGCTCATGTTGGAGCTATGATTGCTAGCAGTCCTGATAAGGACGGAATGGTTTATATTGCAAATGCCATGATTATTCATTTAGTCGTTCAGAAGTTAGATTGGGAATCAAGAAATAAATGGGAAGAAGTAATTGATTATTCGAAACTTTCAACATTCCATCAAAAATTGATTTGTTAGTTGGAGCTGGTCATTTCTTCGATTTGCTGTCAAAGTGAACTTTTATTCACATTCGGTGAATATTACAAATTATTGTAAGCAAATTCGAACATTGTTGAATTTTGAAACCTTTATCTCGTCGGAGTCAGCATTGTTCGAAATACCAAATGTTACCAAGGATTCTGGATCTCAACTTCGGAAGTTAGTCGATGATGTCAATGCTCATGTCGGAGCTATGATTGCTAGCAGTCCTGATAAGGACGGAATGGTTTATATTGCAAATGCCATGATTATTCATTTAGTCGTTCAGAAGTTAGATTGGGAATCAAGAAATAAATGGGAAGAAGTAATTGATTATTCGAAACTTTCAACATTCCATCAAAAATTGATTTGTTAGTTGGAGCTGGTCATTTCTTCGATTTGCTGTCAGTTGGTCAAATAAAACTTGGCAATGGTTTACCAGTTATGCAGAAAACATTATTGGGTTGGATCGTATCGGGTGGTGGTGTAACGACTCAGTTGAAATCAAAGGTTTGTAATGTAGCTGTTAATGAACTAAATATACAAAACAAAGATTTGAATAAGATCGTCGAGAGATTTTGGGAGTTAGAGTCCATGGATGAGAAGAACATTAAGTGGACGGAGGAACAATCGGCTTGTGAAAAGCATTTCGTTGAAAACGTTTATCGTTTGAAGAATGGGCGATTTCAAGTAAAACTCCCATTTAAGTTGATCCCGAATTGTTGGGGGATTCACTCGTTTGTGCGCAGAAAAGGTTTTATAGTTTGGAAAGGAAACTGAGCAGGTATCCAGAATTAAAGAACCAATACTCGTCCTTTTTGCGGGAATATGAATCGTTGGGTCATATGGAAATCGTTCGACTGGAGGAGTTGTCTTTGGTCAAATATTATGCGCCTCATCAAGGTGTTCTTCGTCCAGACTCATCATCAACCAAATTAAGGGTGGTTTTCGACTGTAGCAGTAAGTCGTCATCATCATACTCGCTTAATGATTTGTTAATGAAGGGGCCGACAGTTCAAGATGAATTATATTCGATAATTCTTCGGTTTCGGTTTGGAAAATTTGCGTTAACGGCTGATATTTCAAAAATGTATCGTCAAATTTTAGTCGACCCAGTTGATGCAAACTATCAATGCATTTTATGGCGTAATCGACCTAACGAAACAATGAAAACATATCGTCTCAAAACATTAACTTATGGCACAACCTCAGCACCTTTTGCCGCAACTCGGTGTTTGAAATTATTAGCAGATGAAAATGAGTATAAGTATCCATTAGGGTCAAAAATTATCAAATCAAATTTTTATATGGATGATCTCATCTGTAGTGCGGATACTGAGAAGGAGATTGATCAAATTATTTTTGAGGTTACTACTATTTTTAAGTCAGCGCAATTAGAGTTGAGAAAATGGTATTCTAATCTTCCAAGTTTACTTCAACAGATTCTTGAGTCCGAGCGAGAAGTGCCATTAAGAATTAATGACTCCGATGTTATCAAAACACTGGGAATTATATGGGAACCTGTTGGTGATGTTTTCCGATTCGTATCTCCAGAGTTTGGTACGCATTCGAAAATAACGAAACGTATTGTTTTATCAGAAATGTCAATGTTATTTGATCCGCTTGGTTGGATAAACCCTATCGTCGTTAGGGCTAAAGTCTTCATTCAACATCTCTGGAAATTGAAAATAAAATGGGACGAATCATTATCGATGGAGTTGCATACTTTATGGACTGATTTTAAAGAACAACTTAAACAGTTAACTTAT
This sequence comes from Xylophagus ater, assembly GCA_963422695.1. Taxonomy (NCBI): domain Eukaryota; kingdom Metazoa; phylum Arthropoda; class Insecta; order Diptera; family Xylophagidae; genus Xylophagus; species Xylophagus ater. The sequence goes on from OY730478.1 coordinate 42,510,815, forward strand.
ATTCAAATTCCTCGTCCTGTGCTGTCGTTAGAAAAAGTAAAATTTGTAGAAATTCATGGGTTTTCTGATGCAAGTCTCAAAGCATATGGAGCTTGTGTATATGTAAGATCTGTCACAGTTAACGGGAACGTTCAGGTCCATTTATTGAGTGCAAAATCAAGAGTTGCCCCAGTGAAAACACAAACATTGGCTAGATTAGAATTATGTGCCGCAGAGCTACTTGTTGACTTATTGGAAAAAGTGATGCATAGTTTCGAGACACCAACTCAAGACGTCATTTTGTGGGTTGATGCTACTATCGTACTAGCTTGGATCGCAGCGCATGCGTCCACATGGAAGATCTTTGTATCAAATCGAGTTTCAAAGATACAAGAGAAATCAAAACATGCAACATGGAGGCACGTGCCATCCGATAAAAATCCAGCGGACATAATTTCGAAGGGTGCTTCTGTAGAAGAACTCATTTCATCGATTTGGTTCAAAGGTCCAGATTTTTTATATCTTTCACGTGAATATTGGCCGACGAATAATGGGGAAAATATGTGCTTCAAAGAAGAAGATTTGGAAAGAAAGAAATTCGAAATATCGTTGATAGTTCAGAATAGTTCGCAATCGTTCGATTATATTTTTTAAACAAACATTCGCTCTGCAGAAATTTTGTCGCATTATTGCATTCGTGTTTCGATTTATTGAAAAGTTGAAAGACAAAGTCGCAAGGTTTGTAGTTCGAAAATGCGTTAAATGTTTTAGATGTCGTCCAATCCTACAACAACAAATAATGGGAAATTTACCCACGAATCGTCTTAAGCCTACTAGACCTTTCTTGATCAGTGGTGTGGATTTTTGCAGACCTGTTCAAATTACTTACAAGATTCGAGGGAAACGTCCTTACAAAAGTTACATCGCTGTGTTTGTTTGCTTTTCTACCAAGGCAGTTCATTTGGAACTGGTGTCAGATTTAACTTCAGATGCTTTTATTGGTTGTTTAAAGCGATTTATAAGTCGAAGGGGATTATGTCAACATTTATATTGTGACAATGGGACAAACTTTGTTGGGGCTCGTCGGGAGTTGGCTGAATTAAAGGAGAAATTTCTACATCAACAACTTCAAGCAAAAATCGCTTCCTGGTGTGCTGCAGATGGTGTTCAGTTTCATCATATTCCTCCGAATGCTCCACATTTTGGTGGCCTGTGGGAGGCAGCGGTTAAATCTGCAAAACATCATTTATATCGCACGCTGGGAAACGCCCTATTAACATTCGAGGAAATGACGACGGTATTAGCTGAAATTGAAGCAGTTTTAAATTCAAGACCCTTGTGTCCTATGTCATCAGATCCAAATGATGATCAGGTGCTAACTCCAGGACATTTTTTAATTGGGTGTCCAATTAACGCTCTTCCAGAACCTATATGTTTAAATGAGACATCACATGTAACTCGTTGGCGTCGAATATCAATGTTGAAGCAAAAGTTTTGGCAACGGTGGAAAAACGAATATTTGTTGGGGATGCAACATCGTTATAAATGGAAGTCTCGGCAAAATAACGTAAAGTTGGGTTCAATAGTTCAGATAGCAGATGGAAACATTCCACCACAACAATGGCTACTTGGAAGAATAGTCAATGTCATCAAGGCTAAAGACGGTGAAGTACGAGTGGTAGATGTGAAGGCAAAAGGAAACATATATCGCAGACCTATCCATCGAGTAGCAGTATTACCCATTGAGATTGATATTGAGTCAACCGAGGTTAACTCAAGGGAGTCGGCATGTTGAAGCCAAAACTACTGTAATCACAAACAAAAAAAGAACAAAAACGGTAACCAACTGAATTTGGGGATACAGTTTTTTTTTATAATTGTCAAGGCATTGAAAAAATATAAATTAAATTTTTTGGATCGAGTTTTTAGGGAAAAAGAAATAATAGAATAGAATTTGTTTGTACATCGTTGATATCGGGTCGTTCTTTTTATTCTCCTCTTATTATTATATTGTTTAATTTGAACGGTGAATTAATTGTCGATTCTTTTGTAATTTATTAGAATTAATAAATATCGTTGTTCTTGTATTGAGATCGGAGTTTTATTATAATTTGTGTTAAGGTTCGATAATTTTTCAGTTTTCTTGGTCAGGAAATTTTGATAAGACAAATTCTTTCGATTGTGAAAACGCTCACGATTAAACAGGGGTTATATTTTAAATGAATATTTTGTGGGTTATATTTTAAATGAATATTTTTGGTATATATTTATTTATATAATAAACCAAAATCACAATTAATATTTTAATAATTTATTTAATAGATATTCCCGATCAAATCAAAATTGAAATCAAATTGTTTCACATATATCAAATAGTTAGAAGTATAAATTCGTATATTATTTAAAATGTCTGGAAATAGGAAATCAAAATCTATGCGAGCTGGTCTGACTCTTCCAGTTTCTCTTATTGGGCGTCATTTAGAAGAACGTAACTATTCAAGCCAGGTTGGAGCTTCAGTTTATCTAACTGCGACCATAGAATATTTAGTAGCCGAAATTCTAAAATTATCTGGAAATGAAGCGGCTGCAAACGGAAAATCGTGCATTAGGCCAGAATATATCTTATTGGCCATACAAAAAGATCAAGAACTTTCGAAACTATTGGGCAATGTGGTAATACCAGGTGGCAGTGTTTTACCACGCATTGAGAAATCTTCAAAGCAGCTGATGACTCCAACTACGAGTACTCAAAGTCAACCTAAAATATTAATATTTATTCGGTATTTCATTTATTTATTATTGTTTATATTTGTGGTATACATTTTTTGGAATTGTAAATACATTTTGTATTTATTAAAAACAATAATATTCAATTATTACAATGTCTGTTTTAAATTATTTTAAAATCCAGGAAAATTTATAATTACTTAGAAATGTATCTAGTTCGAATTCAGAAAATTATCTGAACCAAAAATAAATTAGTAGAAAAAATGAAAACAAAAAATACAAACTAGATTAAAATAATTTAGTAAAATAATAATACTACAAGTAAATTAACTACTAGATAGAAAATTAAATAACAGGTACACCACGGACCCTATCCTTAGCATACCCATAGTATGCTAGTTAGATACAATTTTGAAAAGCCGTTCAAGGTAATTATACCAGAACGGCATGAATGGCAGACCGACCCTCCAAAATTTGACTCTAACTCCTTAGTCTGGTACACCGATGGATCTAAAACTAGCACAGGGGTTGGTGCTGGGGTCTACGGTGTTCAAGCCAGAATAAACTTATCAATCAGCCTAGATGAACTCTCAACTGTCTTCATAGCGGAAACACATGATATAGAGCTGTGTATACGTGAGAATCTCAGGCTGGGGTATAAGCATAGGAAAATCTACATCCTATCGGACAGTAGAGCTGCCATACGAGCTCTGCATTCATACCAGATAAAATCAAAAGTGGAATGGGACTGCCTTAACATCCTTAAGGAATTAGCGTGCACAAATAGTGTCTTTCTAATGTGGGTCCCGGGACACACTGGCTTAGGGTAACGAAAAGGCTGATCAACTGGCCAGAGAGGGCTCAGATAAACACTTTCTACGACCAATCCCTTTTTGTGGTATCCCATTGAGCACAGCAAAAGTAGCCATTAATAAGTGTCTAGATAGAGAAAGAATGAACCACTGGAAGACAACGCCCGATTGTCTAAAAGCCAAAAAATTCATTCCTTCTCTGTCAATAAAGAGAACTCTTGAGCTTCTGAACTTCAAAATTAATCAAGTCAGGCTCTTGACAGGCTTCCTCACAGGCCACTGTCGTCTTAATTACCACCTAAATAAGCTGGACAGATCAATATCTCCGATGTGCAGAATCTGCGGTAAACACGGGGAAACGGCCGAGCACATTCTTTGTGAATGTGATGGGCTATCTACATGTAGATTCAAAATCCTCGGGAAAAATTTTCTAATACCCGTCGATATCACATCTAGCCCTCTCAAGGACGTTTCTAGGTTTATTGGCAACCTAGCGTTCACCATCAACTTCAAGAAAAGGACACGGAGCAGACCATGAAAGTGAAACTCAATCGATCACGTCGGGGTCACCAATTTGTGGGGTTATATTTTAAATGAATATTTTGTGGGTTATATTTTAAATGAATATTTTTGGTATATATTTATTTATATAATAAACCAAAATCACAATTAATATTTTAATAATTTATTTAATAGATATTCCCGATCAAATCAAAATTGAAATCAAATTGTTTCACATATATCAAATAGTTAGAAGTATAAATTCGTATATTATTTAAAATGTCTGGAAATAGGAAATCAAAATCTATGCGAGCTGGTCTGACTCTTCCAGTTTCTCTTATTGGGCGTCATTTAGAAGAACGTAACTATTCAAGCCAGGTTGGAGCTTCAGTTTATCTAACTGCGACCATAGAATATTTAGTAGCCGAAATTCTAAAATTATCTGGAAATGAAGCGGCTGCAAACGGAAAATCGTGCATTAGGCCAGAATATATCTTATTGGCCATACAAAAAGATCAAGAACTTTCGAAACTATTGGGCAATGTGGTAATACCAGGTGGCAGTGTTTTACCACGCATTGAGAAATCTTCAAAGCAGCTGATGACTCCAACTACGAGTACTCAAAGTCAACCTAAAATATTAATATTTATTCGGTATTTCATTTATTTATTATTGTTTATATTTGTGGTATACATTTTTTGGAATTGTAAATACATTTTGTATTTATTAAAAACAATAATATTCAATTATTACAATGTCTGTTTTAAATTATTTTAAAATCCAGGAAAATTTATAATTACTTAGAAATGTATCTAGTTCGAATTCAGAAAATTATCTGAACCAAAAATAAATTAGTAGAAAAAATGAAAACAAAAAATACAAACTAGATTAAAATAATTTAGTAAAATAATAATACTACAAGTAAATTAACTACTAGATAGAAAATTAAATAACAGGTACACCACGGACCCTATCCTTAGCATACCCATAGTATGCTAGTTAGATACAATTTTGAAAAGCCGTTCAAGGTAATTATACCAGAACGGCATGAATGGCAGACCGACCCTCCAAAATTTGACTCTAACTCCTTAGTCTGGTACACCGATGGATCTAAAACTAGCACAGGGGTTGGTGCTGGGGTCTACGGTGTTCAAGCCAGAATAAACTTATCAATCAGCCTAGATGAACTCTCAACTGTCTTCATAGCGGAAACACATGATATAGAGCTGTGTATACGTGAGAATCTCAGGCTGGGGTATAAGCATAGGAAAATCTACATCCTATCGGACAGTAGAGCTGCCATACGAGCTCTGCATTCATACCAGATAAAATCAAAAGTGGAATGGGACTGCCTTAACATCCTTAAGGAATTAGCGTGCACAAATAGTGTCTTTCTAATGTGGGTCCCGGGACACACTGGCTTAGGGTAACGAAAAGGCTGATCAACTGGCCAGAGAGGGCTCAGATAAACACTTTCTACGACCAATCCCTTTTTGTGGTATCCCATTGAGCACAGCAAAAGTAGCCATTAATAAGTGTCTAGATAGAGAAAGAATGAACCACTGGAAGACAACGCCCGATTGTCTAAAAGCCAAAAAATTCATTCCTTCTCTGTCAATAAAGAGAACTCTTGAGCTTCTGAACTTCAAAATTAATCAAGTCAGGCTCTTGACAGGCTTCCTCACAGGCCACTGTCGTCTTAATTACCACCTAAATAAGCTGGACAGATCAATATCTCCGATGTGCAGAATCTGCGGTAAACACGGGGAAACGGCCGAGCACATTCTTTGTGAATGTGATGGGCTATCTACATGTAGATTCAAAATCCTCGGGAAAAATTTTCTAATACCCGTCGATATCACATCTAGCCCTCTCAAGGACGTTTCTAGGTTTATTGGCAACCTAGCGTTCACCATCAACTTCAAGAAAAGGACACGGAGCAGACCATGAAAGTGAAACTCAATCGATCACGTCGGGGTCACCAATTTGTGGGGTTATATTTTAAATGAATATTTTGTGGGTTATATTTTAAATGAATATTTTTGCTATATATTTATTTATATAATAAACCAAAATCACAATTAATATTTTAATAATTTATTTAATAGATATTCCCGATCAAATCAAAATTGAAATCAAATTGTTTCACATATATCAATTAGTTAGAAGTATAAATTCGTATATTATTTAAAATGTCTGGAAATAGGAAATCAAAATCTATGCGAGCTGGTCTGACTCTTCCAGTTTCTCTTATTGGGCGTCATTTAGAAGAACGTAACTATTCAAGCCAGGTTGGAGCTTCAGTTTATCTAACTGCGACCATAGAATATTTAGTAGCCGAAATTCTAAAATTATCTGGAAATGAAGCGGCTGCAAACGGAAAATCGTGCATTAGGCCAGAATATATCTTATTGGCCATACAAAAAGATCAAGAACTTTCGAAACTATTGGGCAATGTGGTAATACCAGGTGGCAGTGTTTTACCACGCATTGAGAAATCTTCAAAGCAGCTGATGAGTCCAACTACGAGTACTCAAAGTCAACCTAAAATATTAATATTTATTCGGTATTTCATTTATTTATTATTGTTTATATTTGTGGTATACATTTTTTGGAATTGTAAATAAATTTTGTATTTATTAAAAACAATAATATTCAATTATTACAATGTCCGTTTTAAATTATTTTAAAATCCAGGAAAATTTATAATTACTTAGAAATGTATCTAGTTCGAATTCAGAAAATTATCTGAACCAAAAATAAATTAGAAGAAAAAATTAAAACAAAAAATACAAACTAGATTAAAATAATTTAGTAAAATAATAATACTACAAGTAAATTAACTACTAGATAGAAAATTAAATAACAGGTACACCACGGACCCTATCCTTAGCATACCCATAGTATGCTAGTTAGATACAATTTTGAAAAGCCGTTCAAGGTAATTATACCAGAACGGCATGAATGGCAGACCAACCCTCCAAAATTTGACTCTAACTCCTTAGTCTGGTACACCGATGGATCTAAAACTAGCACAGGGGTTGGTGCTGGGGTCTACGGTGTTCAAGCCAGAATAAACTTATCAATCAGCCTAGATGAACTCTCAACTGTCTTCATAGCGGAAACACATGATATAGAGCTGTGTATACGTGAGAATCTCAGGCTGGGGTATAAGCATAGGAAAATCTACATCCTATCGGACAGTAGAGCTGCCATACGAGCTCTGCATTCATACCAGATAAAATCAAAAGTGGAATGGGACTGCCTTAACATCCTTAAGGAATTAGCGTGCACAAATAGTGTCTTTCTAATGTGGGTCCCGGGACACACTGGCTTAGGGTAACGAAAAGGCTGATCAACTGGCTAGAGAGGGCTCAGATAAACACTTTCTACGACCCATCCCTTTTTGTGGTATCCCATTGAGCACAGCAAAAGCAGCCATAAATAAGTGTCTAGATAGAGAAAGAATGAACCACTGGAAGACAACGCCCGGTTGTTTAATCTGCCGCCCCCGTGATACTTCCTCAATGATAGTCTCTTCAGAGCCGAAAGGTCCTCTGTCTAGAGGCTTTCGTGAGGATAATTAGCTGGGAGAACTGTTATCCTCACCATGCCAGAGCCCTGTATACCATGGTAAGGCCAAATACTCTCCGAGGTCGATAGGTAACAGAGAGGCTCCGTTTACGGTAGCCGGTATACCCCCGAACTACCAACCAGTCCACTGGGCAGGGGTCGCATAACACCTTTGGCTTAGGGAGGGTAGTTCTCGTTAAGTTGACTACCGTCGTGAAAGATGACCTCTATATAAAAAGTTCAAAAATTTGTATCGACTACAGTGCAGATGGAACTATTTGGTTTTCGACGGAAATAATCCACACTATAACCACCACAATATTGCCAAACATTGTAATCGTCTAGGTTCTAGGACGTCCATATAATAAGATGTTTTGTAATGTCACGTTTCGTGACAGTTCAAAATTGTAATTGAATACAGCGCCGAAGTGGTGTGAGATAGAACTATTGGGTCTTCAACGGAAATAATCCCCATAAAAACCTCCACATTTTTTTCGAACATTTCAATCGTGTATGACCTCTACATAAAAAGTTCAAAAAAAAAAATCAAAAATTTTTATCAACTACAGTGCTAATACGATGATAGATAGAACTATTTGGTCTTCGACGAAAATATTCCTTGTTATAACCTCCACAATAATGCCGAACATTATAATTGTCTAGGGCGTCCATATAATAAGATATTTTGTAATGTAACGTTTCGTCAAAGTTCAAAAATTGTTATTGAGTACAGCGCCGAAGTGGTGGAAGATAGAACTATTGTGTCTTCGACGGAAAGAATCCCCACGAAAACCTCCAGAACTTTGTCGAACATTTCAATCGCGTACGACCTCTATATAAAAAGTTCAAAACAAATTTCAAAAATTTATATCGACTACAGCGCCAATATGGTGATAGATAGAACTATTTGGTCTGCAACGAAAATAATTCTAATCACAAGCTCCACAATATTGTTGAACACTGTAATCGTCTAGGACGTCCATATAATGAGATATTTTGTAATGTGACGTTTTGTCACAGAAAAGCGTCACATAATTTTTGTTAATCGCCCCCATAGAAGTATTTCGCTTCAAAAAAATTAACGACGAAACTTCGAAAAATCGACGACGCAGAGTGAAAATTGGTGTATTTTTAAGAACGACGCATTATCGAAAAAACGCAAAACGAAACGACGCAAAGCGAGGCCTAGGTACCAAAATCTACCAAGTAAATTGTTCACTGGAGTATATGTTGTCCTTTGTTCCTCTTTTCTTCCAAATGTGTCTAACATAAAGATAAATATGTAATTAAACAGTATCTTTTGACTAAAGAACCATACACACGGAAATGAAACAGTGATCGGAAACTTGGTCGGTAACTCTTAATTCCGAGCTGTGCGTTTATATTCTGGTTGTGCATTAGTTACGGATTTGTACCTAACAGTTAGTTTAGACCCAAGACGTTTATTATATTTCACATAAATAGTTTGTCCGGGTTCATAAGTTTTAATTGGTTGCCTGTTTTTATTATGGTTCTTAATATCTTTTTGTTGTTTTTGTTTTAATTTTTCGATATTAATAAAACGGCTATTTTCGAAATCTAGAGGGACTATACAAGTATTTGGGTTTCTACCGTAAAAATGTCCAACGGGTTTTTTCCCGATGGTAGAGTGAATGCTAAAATTATATTCATTTATTGAACGTTCGAGGAGTTCTTAAAATGTGCGAACTACTCCATCTCCTTTCAGGCATCTCATAATTTCCGAGAGAGTGAAATGAAAGCGTTCTATTTGTCCATTGACTTCGCTCTTGTATGGAGGTGTTTTGAAGATCTTTATTTTAAGTTCGTCTTCCATCATGGAAGTTAATGAAGCGGAATTAAGAGATTTCTCGTTATCAACGACTACTACTTCTGGTACACTGAAGAAAAATAATAGATCTCCCAATGGTCTATACCTTTTTAGTTTCAAAATGAGAATAGTAAACTTCAAAATGGAATAGTAAACTTCAAAATGAGAATAGTAAACTTCAATATGAGAATAGTAAACTTCAAAATGAGAATAGTAAACTTCAAAATGAGAATACTAAACTTCAATATGAAATTTTTTATTTTAATTTAATTTAAAACAATTAATATTAATTCAAAATATGTTATTTTAAATTAAATTTGTTAATATAGCATATTTTCTAAGTTAAGAGCTGCAGTGAATTTTCTTTGAATGCTTGCGATGCAATTGGCACATGTTATTGGTATAATTGTCTGCAGACCTTCTTCCATAAGGCTTTCTAAGGCTCTTACTCTCTGTTTTTTGACGGATAATTCGTTTCTGATGTTAAGAATACTTGACAACTTTCTTGAGAGCTGTCTTTTTATTATTCTCATATTGAAGTTTACTATTCTCATATTGAAGTTTACTATTCTCATTTTGAAATTTACTATTCCACTTTGAAGTTTACTATTCTCATTTTGAAGTTTACTATTCTCATTTTGAAACTGAAATGGTATAGAGAAGAATGTAATTGGTTTATTTTTTTGAGATAAAACTGCGCCGATGGCATAGTTACAAGCATCAGTTGTGAGTCCGAAATCTGTCCCAAAATTGGAGTATGAAAGTATTACTTCTTAATTTGTTTTTTATAATTTTTTTCAGAATGAATATCAGCAGAAAGTTCGATAATATTTTGTCCAATCCCAAAAAATTTCTTGGAGCAATAGAAAAAATAGACCAAAAAAATTGGCTATATAATTATAAAAACAATATTATTCAGAAATACTTTCAGTAATCCTGAACATGGTTAACAATGTCGTCAGAACTGGTGGAAATACACAAGCCTGGACACATATACACACATTTGGAGGAAAACAAGAGAAATACTGTTCGCATGTAACTTGTATTCACTTTTGAACAAGCAGTCATCGGATCAACACCTTTTTCGCATATTCAAACAGAATACATTAGGTGTAACATACAGTTGTGGCATTTCATAATAAATCATTCTAGAAAATTCCTTTGCATTATCATTGTTCATAGAAATATATTATTCTACCCCAAACAATAATGGTAAGGATTATTAAATTCGCGAAATTTTGGTGACTTTTTTGGTGATTTTTTGGTGATTTTTTGTGGTTTTGGTTATTTTTGGTGCAAAATGGCGAAAACTTCTGGAAAGTTCCTTTTTTCGAGTTAGTGGCATTTGACTGGTTTTAGCGCTTTCTATGGCGTTTGATTGTTAGCATTTTTTTTTAGTGAAGTTTTTCCAAGCATTTTGGTGTTTTTGTGTGGCATTTGATCATAGCATTTATTTAGGGTGGAGTTTTTCAAGCAATTTGGTAATTTTTCATTGCATTTTTTTTGTTGTGTTGGTGGCCTTTGCGTGCATTGATATTTCATATAGCGTCGCATTGTTAGCATTTTCTTTGGTGAAGTTTTCAAGCAATTAGATGTTTGTTCATGGTTTTTTTCATGGAATTTTTTTGGGGTTGGTGGCCTTTTTGCGTGCATTGGTATTTCATATGGCGCGGCATTGTTAGCATTTTTCTTTGGTGAAGTTTTCAAGCAATATGATGTTTGTTCATGACTTTTTTCACGGAATTTTTTTGTGTTGGTGGCCTTTTTGCGTACATTGGTATTTCATATGGCGTGGCATTTTTAGCTTTTTTTGGTGAAGTTTTTGCAAGCAACTTGGTATTTTTTTGTGGCACTTATTCGTGGCATTTTTTTGTATTAGTGGCTCCTTGGGTTGCTTGGCGCTTCTCATGGCATTTCATCGTTGGCATTGTCCCTTGTTGGAGTTGGTCGATAAGAAAAGAAAAGAAATACATAAAACATTTTGGCGTTCATCCGAACGATTATTCATTTGGCGTTCAACAGAACGATTATTCATTTGGCGTTCAACAGAACGATTATTCATTTGGCGTTCATCAGAACGCATATTCAGTGGCGTTCATCCGAACGCATATTCAGTGATGTTCATCAGAACGATAATACAGTGGCGTTCATCAGAACGCATATTCAGTGATGTTCATCAGAACGATAATACAGTGGCGTTCATCAGAACGCATATTCAGTGGCGTTCATCAAAACGATTATTCATTTGGCGTTCGTCAGAACAATAACACAGATTTACTTGATGACACATTTCAGATAGATTCCACAGAGCAACGTGGTGGTCAAAGAATTGGTCTGCAAACATTTTGGCACGCAACAAATGGAAACACATTTGATGCTCATCAGAACAATAGCACAGTGGGCAATCATCGAGGCACATTTTGGCGTCATAAAAATGAGCATATTTGGCGTTCATCGAAACAATAACACATCTGGTACTCATCAGAACGATAACACAGATTACTTAAGAACATATTTCAGTTAAATTCCACAAGCTTTGGGTTTATTTTCAAATTTTTCCCTTCATGGTACAATTTACAGAGCACCAGGTGGTAAAACAATAGATCTTCGGACATTTTGGCACTCGTCAAACGAGAACATATTTAATGCGCATCAGAACAATAACACATTAGGTGGTCATCTTTCCAACACATTGGCGTTTATCGGAACAAAAAACATTTTGGCATTCATCAAAGGACAAACATTTGGCATTCATCAAGACAAAACATTTTCGCGTTCATCCAAAATGACAAACATTTGGCAGTCATCAACACAAAAACATTTTGGCGTTCATCCAAAGCAACATCACATCTGAAGAACATCGCATTTGGCGTTGCTCAGGACAGCATCACGTTTGGCATTTGTCACAACAACATCACATTTGAACAACATCACGTTTGGCATTTGTTAGAACAGCATCACGTTTGGGATTTGTTGAACAACATCACATTTGGCGTTGGTCAGGACAACATAACGTTTGGCATTTGTTGTTTACCGACAAAAGCACATTTGGCGTATCGAGATGATAACACATTTGGCGTTATCACTACAAAAGTTTATCACAACAATATCTTATCACAATAATAGCACATTGGCGTTATCACAACAAAAGTTTATCACAACAATATCTTATCACAATAATAGCACATTTGGCGTTATCACAACAATAGTTTATCACAATGATAGCACATTTGGCGTTATCACAACAATAGTTTATCACAACAATAGCACATTTGGTGTTTACCGACAAAGCACATTTGGCGTATCGAGATGATAACACATTTGGCGTTATCACAACAATAGTTTATCACAATGATAGCACATTTGGCGTTTATCACAATGATAGCACATTTTGCGTATCGGGATGACAACACATTTGGTGTTCATTACAACAATAGCACCGTTAACGACAGCAACACATTTGACGTTCAGCAAAATGAAAGCACATTTGGTGATTATCAGAATGATAACATATTTGGCGTTTATAACAGCAATAGAACATTTGGTGGTCACCACGATAACAACACACACATTGGCGCTTATCAGAGCAACAGCACATTCGGCCTTCATCAGGACACAACACATTGAGGCTCACAGCCTGGTTCACAAGCTGGCAATTCTCACCACACATCCAGAGCATTCAGAAATTCTGCGCAATTTCAGCGGGGGCGGGAGAATATTCAGAACTACTTTCAGTAATCCTGAACATGGTTAACAACGGCATCAGAACCGGTGGAAATACACAAGCCTGGACACATATACACACATTTGGAGGAAAACAAGAGAAATACTGTTCGCATGTAACTTGTATTCACTTTTGAACAAGCAGTCGTCGGATCAACATCTTTTTCGCATATTCAAACAGAATATATTGGGTGTCACATACAGTTGTGGCATTTCATAATAAATCATTCTAGAAAATTCCTTTGCATTATCATTGTTCATAGAAATATATTGTTCTACCCCAAAACAAATATAATGGAAGAGTTTTGTATAAGTTACATAGCAGCCATTTTTAAAATGTTCCAAGAAATACTAAGGAATACTATGACTTATGAAACGGCCGACATGATAGACATAAATGTAAGTTTCGAAAAAAAAGAAATAAGAATTGCGAATAACGACGGGGGCATCAACCTGGGTTGATGCCGATGGCAATAACATTAAGACGTTATTTGCTCGATTGCCCGAAAATGATGATGATCTTAAAGGGGCACCAATGTGTAAGGTATTTTCCGAATATTTTAAAATGGAAATCGTTACAAATCAGAAACGTTATAAACAATCATGGTTTAATAATATGAAGCATATATCTCTTCTAGGCATTCCAGAAAATGTGAAACAAGAAGATTATACAATGATATTATTTATACCCGATACAACGAAATTTCGATCATTATCATTCAATGATGACATGATGTTAATAATTGGTCATTTTGCATGCAGTATTGCAGCAGAACTTGCACATATTAAAATATTCCTGAATAAAGAAAAATTAAATCCCGTTAATTTCAAAAACAGTGGAATGAGTTGGAGACAGTGAATTACAAGACAACAGTGAAAATACAAGATTGCGTCAACTTATGATAGTGGAAGGTCTATCAGGTGGCTCGCAATTGGAATTTTTACAATCTTGTAATAATTTTGACATATTTCAATTACAAGGATTATTTGTAAATGTGTCAAAAATCAAAGATATACACTCCGATGCACTTGATTAACCGCAATTAAATTTTTATCGTCATTTATGGCATAATGGTGCAAATTCTTAGAAACTTTCACAGTAGTATTTGTAGCCCGTTATTGTATTCTACTTGATGACCCAGATGTGGGAATAACCCATACATAAGTGGAAATTCCCATTTTTGTCTTTTTTGGCTATTTGTACCGCCGCATCAGTTTACTTCAAGCTTGCAAGACTAACGTTGGTCTTCCAAAAACAATTTATCGTTAAAAAACAAGTGTGCTACTTGTCTGCTTTACCTTAGTGAAGTTTTTGTTCCACCTGGACAGAAATGCGGTTTGGAAAATCACTAACCGAAACAGAAGTTCGCAAAATCACTTCATTGAAAGAAAAAAATTATTCCAATCGCGATATTTCCATGCGCATTGGTTGGGATCCTTGGACTATAAATAATCTTATCAAAAACAAAGAAAATTACGTGGTAAAATCGAAAAGGACCCACATCCAAAGCAGCTATCGAACGAGAACATAAGGCCATTTTACGGGATGCATCGAATTCTGTAGAAACTGCTCGTAAAATTAAGGAGGAAGTGGGATCGACGGCGAGTGTCCATACAGTTCTCAGGATGATCAAGCAGTATCCACACCCCCGATGTCAAAAAAGACAAGAAAAAACACGTTTACTTCAACCTCATAGGAATGCTAGATTCGAGTTTTGCGGGAACATTTACTGTGGAAAACAGAATGGCAGCAAGTAATTTTTTCCGACGAGAAAACATTAAATTTGGATGGCCCTGATGGTTTCCGACATTATTTCCACGATTTGAGAGAATCCACGTTGTTTTTCTCCCGTCGTCACACGTCTGTTAGTTCCGTCGTTTCATGGAGCAATCAATTTGGTCATTTTGGAAGGAAGACACACGTCGGAGGTGTGGATACTGCTTCATCATCCTGAGAACTGTATGGACACTCGCCGTCGGTCCCACTTCCTCCTTAATTTTACGAGCAGTTTCCACAGAATTCGATGCATCCCGTAAAATGGCCCTATGTTCTCATTCGATAGTTGGTTTGAATATGCGTCCTTTTCGATTTTTTCCGTAATTTTCTTTGTTTTTGATAAGATTATTTATATTCCAAGGATCTCGATCAATGCGCATGGAAATATCGCGATTGGAATAATTTTTTTCTTTCAAGGAAGTGATTTTGCGAACTTCTGTTTCGGTTAGTGATTTTCCACGCCCCATTTCTGTCTAGGTGGAACAAAAACTTCACTCATGTAAAGCAGACAAGTAGCACACTTGTTTTTTAACGATAAATTGTTTTTGGAAAACCAACGTTCGTCTTGCAAGCTTGCAGTAAACTGATGCGGCTAATAAAGTGCTCCGGTGCAAATAGCCAAAAAAGACAAAAATGGGAATTTCCACTTAAGTATGGGTTTTTCCCACATCTGGGTCATCAAGTAGAATACAATAATGGGCTACAAATATTACGGAAAAAGTTTCTAAGAATTTGCACCATTATGCCATAAATTCTTTAATCGAAACAATCGGTTGCAAACCTAATTGGGGGTACTATACTATGGAAAGTATAAAAGAATATTTAAATTATGATTCAATCATAATTATGACTGACTCCGATTGCGATGGCGACCACATTAAAGCATTGCTTTTATATTTCTTTTTTAAATTTTGGCCAAGATTTTTTAATTTGCCATTTATAAGTCAGTTGCAATTGCCACTTGTTACGACAACGTTGGAAGGCAACGTGACCCATTTATATCGTTTATACAATTTGCAAACTGGGAAATTGAAACGAATAAAACGAATACGCGAACTAATTATAATGTATGTTATTATAACGGAATTGGTGGTATTCCTGTGAATATTATTAGAACTCATTTAGAAGATTTACATAATGGAAATATATATTTTAAATGGAACAGTGCAGAAGATACTAATTATCTCGAGATGGCATTCGGCCAAAATGTACTAGTTCAACAAAATGCAATAGATCAATATGTAATCTATTATGAATACTAAGAACAAAATACAGCACCAGACTTTATATCTTAATAATGAAAAAGAAATACCAATTTCTAATTTTATTAAGGATGGTGTTTTACCATGTTTCTATAAAAGAATAGTGGACTCAATACTCGCTCTTTCAGACGGGTTGAAACCAACTCAAAGAAGAATTATTTTCAGTTTAGTTCGTAGGAATTATGAGCAACCAGTGGAATTGCTAAAAGCAGGTGCTGATTGCCAGTTGGTATGGTAGGGACCAACAATAGTCCTTTAATAAATTCAACCAGTTTGAAATCGTTGGACTGGCCCTTTAAGTACAAATGACAATTATCCAATCGTTGATATGAGCCAAGTCGTTCCGCTATTATTTAAAAAAATAATGATGATGATAATAGCAAACCACCAACACGACTTTTCCCTATAATCCCAATACCATTGCTTAATGGTGTTAATGCCTTTTCACCTAGATGCGCTTCATTTTGTCCAAATTTTAAAGACCATCATATAATTAATAATTTATTATCAATTATTAAAAAGTGCCTGAAAAATTGCATCCATAATATAATGTATTTAAAGGGGATATAATATGTCTTGGTGAGAATTTCCACCAAACAATTGGTAATATAGCTTTATTACCAAATCAAGGTAATGATGATATTATAAAGCTTGAAATAGCAGAAATACCTGTTAGTAAATGGGCAAAGGATTAAGAAGATAAAGTATTAAAAACCGCCCGTAAAGATGTAGCATAATAGACTATGAGGATTATTGTAATAAAGGAAAAACTATTCGTTTCGTAGTCTATTTAAAATTCGAAAATTATAATAAAATTAACAGTATAAAAAATAGACTTTTTCTTCATTTGAACTTAGCATATTTCATGAACTCATTTCATATCAATTTTATTGATGATGATAATAAAATTGTAAAATTTAATTCAGTCGATGAATACTTAAAGGAATTTGCTTCTATTATACTTAAGAGATATATAGAACGAAAAGAATATTTACTTAATAAATGGCATAAAAAGCAGTCATTTTACAAAGAGAATACCAACATAATCATGAAGCATTATTTGAACTTCAAGCGGTATATAATAAATTGGAAGATATTAATAAAAAATCACCAAAAGACATGTGGGAAGAACATCTATTTGCGCTAGATGAGTATTGCCACAATGAAGAAATGAATGAAACAAAAGAATATGACCAATTAGAAGGAAAATGTAATCCATCAAAAAATAGTATAAAAATTAATTTTATATCACGATCAAGATCAAGATCGCCAGAAAGACTACCCGCCAATAAAAGAAAATGTCTTAATTTGCCGTGTACTTTCAAAGGATAAATCATTAATACATCCTCATCGGGAAAACAAATGAAACTAGTATTTTTTCAGGCAGCACTTTTTGTAGCATATTATAATATCAAAATACCAAAACGTGCAAATAGTTTTGTTAAAGATATCCATTCGAATACATTCCTTCGTGATATTAAAAGGCCAGTATTAAATCTATTTTGCATGTACATTTTGCAAGTAAGTTTTTTCCATAAGTTTTCTTCTACTATTTAAATTAAATACTTAAATTCTTTTCATTTCTATTTTTCTAGTCTGGTTTTACATTTGTTTATATTTTCCTATTAAGTCAAATTGGTGAACAAATGGCAGCGAAAATTCGTCAAGATCTTTTCAAACAAATTCTAATACAAGATTTATATTCTTATTTCTTTGATAGAAAAGCTGAATGATCGGTATCGTTTTGTGGAAGAAACATTATCAAATATCAGAACTGTTCGTGCTAGTGCATCCGAACAAATTGAATGTGAACTTTTCGAAAATGAAACTAGTCAAACATCAATATTAGCACAACAATTGAGCTATTATATTGCTGTATTTCAAGCGTTAACGAAGTTCTATATAAATGGGTAAATTAATTAAAATTATAATAGTTAGTAGAAATTATTCAGAAGATTTTATATTTCTTTTATAATGGTAGTTTCGACAAAAACATTTTAATCTTTTCCAGATTTGCATATTTGGTACAATAGCAAGCGTTTTGAATATTGTGGCATTAACCCGGAAGGATATGTCAAAAATACCGATCAACAAAATTTTAAAATGGCTTGCAGTAGCAGATATGTTTATTATGATCGAATATATACCATTTACTACGTATATGTACATTGTTTCAATAGGTATAAAATTTACTACAATTAATCTTCATTCAATTTTCTACACAATAATTATAAATTTATTTATCTATGTATCTAAGTGACCAGGATTACAAAAATACCATACTTATTATTTCATATGCATTTCACACAAATTTTTTTTTATTCTAGAGCGCTAAGAATAAGTGTGCTATGATCTGCTTGAGAAAATTACATCGTTTGACTCCAAAATAAAAAAAATCGAAAATTTTCATATAGGTCACATACAGCAACTTTTACATCATTAGCTGATGCAAAAGTTGCTGTAAGGATATTTTTATGAGAATTTCATCACATTCTAAAAACTTATCAAAAACAATAACACTGAACTGTCAAAAAATGTGCATGCAATATGCTGCAAAAGTTTCAACCATTTTAATATTTTTTGTTGCATATGCAACTTTGCCCAAAAGACATGTTTCTACTTTCTAACTTTATTAGAATTTTGTCCCCACGTTAACATCTGGGAACATTACGGAATCTAAAAATTGCATGTCTTTAGGAGTAGATTCATATTTTGAGTAAATGATACAGAAGTTTCCATGCAATTTTTATAAAAATCTGTATCTCGGGAATTTGTCTGATATTCCACAATGAACAGGTTTCCTATATGACCATTTCTACATCCTTTTTTTAACTGACGTATGTTTTACTGTTCGCACTATTTAGGTTTGGCCTCGATGATTGTGAGAATATGAAAAACAAATTAAAATTATCTTTAAAGAAACTAATTTTATTTTGTGAACATGAATATAAATTTCATGTATTTTTTGTAATTTATATGTAATGTAATTATGAAATATAAAATAATTTCCATTGAATATGCAAATATTGCAAATGAACTTATATATGAACAAAATCTATACAATTTGGACAAGACCGGCTCTCCATATCTTATTCCACATAAATCTTATTCCAACAAATATATTTCCCCCAAGAAAAGTGATATTTAATATATATATATTTTTTCTTTTAGTTGAGAGAACGACGTCGTTGACGTGAATAACCCGGTTTGTTTAAAATTTCACTTGAAATATGAGCTAGTAAAGGTAATTCTCGCATCGAAACATTCACTAATGGAAGTGGTTCTATTTTTTTCAAAGTTTTAACCGAATTTGACATCAATTTTTCTGGTGTCGTCGGAAAACTAGCAATATCCGAACCATCTAAATTATTAGTTCTTGCAGTATTTTTACATTCCATTTGTAAATTACTATTCATGGCAGCACATTCTTTAATCATCATCAAATGATCTAATTTATCAACGTTTGCATTTAATTCACTCTCCCACATATCTTGCTGTTGTTCACCATCCCCACCTTCGACTGGCCGAACTGATAATATTTTGACTCTCTGTCGTAATTCTTCTAAATCTCCATCCTCTCCCTCATCACTTTCAAGATCTTTTTCACTTAATGCCGAACTTGTTGCTAACGAAATGACACTACCTAATGACGGATGATCACATTTTTCCAATTCCAAATTAAAATCTAAAGATTGTGGTGCAAGTTCAGCACCAACACCGGGTTCACGTGGTCCTGGTGGAGTTGCCATCGAAAGATTTCCCCGTTTTTTATGGATTTCTTCACTTATTTGTTCCAAATTTCGTAACGCTGTTGAATATGTTGATTTTGCAGTTTGTATTTGTAACTGAAGTTCTTGTATACGATTTTTTTGAGTTTGTAATTGATCTTGACAAATTTGTTTCTCTTCGAAGTATGGTCGAGATTTTTGAATGCTTCTGCGAAACTTATCTTCCAATTGTTGTACCTAAAAATAAAAAAGTGTAAGAAATTTTTCTAATTGTGTTTTTCTTGCTTACTTTCATTTCAGCTGCATTAAAAATTTGTGTCTTTCTTTGATGTTCAGCATGACTTTCGGCTTTTTTATTTTCAGCTTCCATAACTTTAAGGGTCGCATTATTGAATGTCTCTTGCCATGCCTTATCAAATTGCCATTCATGTGAGTCACTCATAAATCTTTGTTCTGCTAAAGCTACAGATTCTTTTGCCATAGTATGAATTTCTAAGAAAAATATAATTTTTTTTTTCAGTAACTTACTAAAAAAGCGTTTTTTAAAAATTTTATTATAATTTGTAATATTACCACTAGCTCTTTGAAATGTAACAGTTGCCTTCTGACATTCAATTTGTGCCTGACGGGCTTTTTCCAAAGCATCATAATATGGCCTGGCTTTTTCTATACAATTCCCTAATTTCTTAGATGAAAGCTTAAGACGTCTAGTCGATTCATTGAGTAGAATTCGAAAAGTTGAATTAGCTTCCTACAAATATTAGTCACCAAGGTTTTAAGATTTTTTTTTTTAGATATTCATATTTAGTAAAATAATCTTGGGTACCTCAAGTTCAATTTCCAATTTATTAATATCATCAGTGGCTGTATTGAGATTCTCCAGTTCGATCTTAAAAATAATAATAATAATCGTAAAAATGTTAAGAATAAAATTTTTATAAAAAAAAAAGATTTCAAGTACTTTTTTTTTATTTCTTTAATACTTCTATGGTAAAATGGAGCCATATAGTTCTAAAAATCAAAAATGTATAAACTGAAGAAAAAAAAGAAAAAGAAAAGATTTTTCAAATAAACTCAAAAAACGAATAAACACGTTTTTATATAAGTTGGAAAGATGGTGTACATGTACCAAATTTTATTAAAATCAACAGATATATTGTTAAGTTAGAATTGACGAAAAATGTATAAAGATATGAAGGAAAATAGCTCTAAAAACCAAAAATGTTTAAAGTAGAGGCCAAAAAGTTCACAAATGAATTCTAAAACGACTGGCAGGCACAGAAAATGTCGTCCGGGAAGAAGTGTTAGAAGTTTGTTTCTACGAATGATGCGGAGCGACACGGGTCGTCCTAGTACGTATTTATAATTTCTATAAACTGCTAATTTTCGCGTTGATTTAGCTTTGATTGGCAAAATTCTCAATGTTTATAAATTTCTTAACAAGCAAAGTTAAGAAACTCGATAAGAATGTTTTGGGCGCAATGCAGGCCACCTTTGCATCACACAAATATAATTTAATAATTATTTAAAACTAGTTGGTGACCTCATGCAAAGCTAATAAATTATTGCGACAAAAATAGAATGAATTTCATTATGGATGGCATGTGAAATAGAAAATGTTTAAGCATTTCTACAACTGGGAAATGAAAAACAAGTTTTTCTTCATTAAAGTATAGAAATCCTATTTGGAACTAAATACTAAATATTTACCTGAATTCGTGGGTCTAAATCACTTTCTGAATCCATTTTTTTGTTGTTGTAAATCACGTTTATACTATTTATATATGCGTTTAAATTTTTTTAGTTACAATTTACATATATATTTTTTGCATTCCATCAATTAAACAAAATTAGCTGAACTTTATCACTCAAATAGACAAAAAATATTCTCCATAATTTTGAATATGAAATACTAATCTAATCGGAATTTTCTTTTATCTAAAATGTTTATAAATGAAAATAAAGGAAAATAAATAGAAAAAACTTGAGATTTATTAGACGTCACAAAAAAAATGTTATATCAAAACTGTCGCACGAAGAAATACGACAATCTATCGTTTTCTAATATTACTTAAATAAACATAAATCTATTACAATTTTCAAAATATCCCATAATAATATACATATTTTTTTGAAATATGAAAACAATTCAAAATAGAAGTGTCTAATAAAATTATGTTATGGACTAAAATTTGCAGTCTGTTTTTTGTTTTAGAAAATAACAGAAAAAGTCGAAAATCCAATATTTTTATACAAATCCGAAAGAAGCAGAAAATCTTGCATCTGGCAATGCTGGTTATAATAAAAGTTTTCAACTTTGCGCAAATCAAATGTCAAAAAAGTTTTGTGCTACCTTTTCGGGAGAAAGTTAGACGAAAAAATGTTTTTCACACGCTTTTTGCGGCAATCTTTATTACAAACTATGGTGAAAAAACCGAGTTTGGTGCGATTTAAAACACATTTTCGTAGTGGGGCGCTCAAACCAATGCCAGACACAAGTCCTTTTGGGATTGTAGGGGTCGTATGTGCAGTTATCCCGGGTCTTTTCATAGGTGCTGCGATTAGTAAGAGTGTCGCTAATTTCTTGGAAGAAAATGATCTTTTCGTTCCTTCGGATGATGACGATGATGAAGATTAAATTTTTGTTATATTCATGATTTTTTTGTAGATCAACTCGTAGAACTATCTGAAACTCTCCTTTTCTCATGTTATATGTATATTTATAAAATTAATTATTTGAAATATTTCATCGAATAAAGTTATTTCTTAAAAGTATTGCATTTTATTTCATACAAACTTCTACTTCCGGTAAAATCCGGATTTTATTTAAATCTATTTTAAGCGTTATTTCAGTGAGAAATCTTCGAGAATATAAAAATTTTAACCTCCTTCTGGTGAAAGCAGTTTACTTTCTTTTTTGGCTTCACTTTTACCACCGCGATTTCTAACAGTACAACGAACAGCTATAAAATCAACTTTACGACGAGTTGAAGTTAATCTTTTAACTGTCAATGCCTTACCAACACCGTGAGGACGTTCAACGGGATTCATAGAAACACCACGAACCATGAGCGAACTGTTACGTTTAATCTTGTACGTATGATATGCACGTCCAGCTTTCAAAATTCATTTTGTCAATATGGCTTAATAATTAACACACATATATCTATAGAAAAATCAAATGATTGCCTCTTGTCTTCGTTGAAACAGCTAAAGAAAATTACATCTGTATCCAGTTTTGCGAGATATATCTTCAGGTTACACGATATCCAAACCAGAGATGCAAACCGGTTTCTTTGAACCAATTTGAACCGAACCAAAACCACTGAACCATCGAAATTTTCCGAATCAAAACCAAAACCAAACCACTTTTAAAATGATTCGGTCGAACCAGACCAAAACCTAACCAGTTTTAAAATTAATACTTGAACCGAACCATAAACCGAAGTTTTTCTATTGGTTTATGGTTCGGTTCAACAGAAACAATTTGTCCTAAAATTTACATTTTCCTTTTAAAAAACTAAAAAAGTCTACTTCATTTTCTTATAAAAACGGTGTTAATCAACATTCAACAGTTTGCCAGTTTTCGAATTTGTTTTTAACGAGTAATCAAACACGACATAGTTTTTCATTTAGTGAAATCATAATTAAAATAAAAACAGAAACAAACACAAAGGAAGAATGTACTTAAAATTAAAAGATATAAAATTCACATCTAAATGACAAATGTAAGCAAGCCTGTATATTTTTGAGTTTAATAATAATTTTTTTAGTATTACCCAAAAGAAAAAATTTGTTTGTGATTCAATAATAAATAGCAGTAAGTGCAATTAATGCAGTATTGTTATGACAAATAATCACCCAGAAAATTTAATGCGGCGTCTTAAAAAAAGCACTACGACATAATTCACACGAAGCGAACAAATAAAACAGCTGAAAAAAATTTGTCAAGCAAATCTACATTGGCTTCCTTCATTTCTGTCACAACAACTAAGAAAAAAGACATATTTGTTCTGAACCAAAACCAAAACCAACACCAAAAATTATGCAGTCTTTAAACCAGAACCAAACCAAAACCAAATTTTGAAATATTTAGAAACCAAATCCAAACCAAAAACCAAAACGAAGGTTTATGCTTAAACCAAAACCGAACCAACTGTAAAAAAGTCTTTGTTTGCATCTCTGATCCAAACTCTATTCTTACGGCGTTTACAAGAATTCTGATCTGAAAAATTCAATATTTTTAGGATTTTGGATTGTTTTTGTTGGGAAATTGAGATAAGAATATATTTGGACATTTTTGGAGAAAATTGAAAGAATAATATAAATAACAAGTTAAAAGCAAATTTTTATTTTTTACCCAAAAATATTTCCAACAAATTTCTTACAAATTGATCGCCTTATAAAGCCACTTAATTTTTTTTGGAACTGAATAACTTCATTTCCTTTTCCTCGAATAGATTACAGTACTTTTTTTTTCTTAAATAAAATAAAATTTTTCTTTAAGTAATATATGTATCTAATATTATATGAATTATAAAAAAAAAAGAAAGAAAAAAGTCAGAAGAGAATTTAAAACCAAACTTAATAGAATTAAATATTTCAATTGTACAAGATTTTTTATCAATACGTACAATTTCTAAATAACTAAAACAATATTGTATATTATTTATTATATAAAATGTTCATTAAATATGCGTGAATATATTTATTTTTGTAACACTCAAATATTTCACTTCATTCCCTTTCAGGGTAAGGTGTATTTAATACCGAGGTTGGTGATGATTTCGTATTTTTATTACCATAATCTAATTAATATAAGAAAAAAAATTATTAGAAAATGAAACAAAACAAATTGTAAGAAGAGTTCAATAGGACCCGCTATAAATGCAAAATTCATTTAACTAGCCACTAAAATTTAGTAACAATCACAATACGAAAAAAAAAAACGAATGAGTACTGTAAAACCTCATGTATGAAGACCACGGATCTCAGCGAACATATGTTGGAATTAAGGTGCATTTTGCTTAAAATATTAGGAGCATCAATGGCCCCATTAAAAATTTGATGGACGAAAATTGCATCGGCCACTTCTCCAGAGAATTTAAACTTAACAACTTCAGCCTATCATTGTAAAGTGGAAACAGTGAAGGATCATTCTATGGTAGGTTACGTAAGGCAAAACGTAAAAACCTACGTTGGACGGATTCCAGCCTGTTGATATGAACCCTGTGGTGCGGAGACCACACCTGAGTCGCATGTTCTAAAATTGGTCTTACTAAAGCGATATAAAGTGATTTAGTGACATACAGGTCAGAGAACTCCCTGGACCACCACTTAGCCCAAAGTCGAATTGGCTTTATGAACCAAGGAGTCAAAGTGAAGTCTGAAGTTAAACTCACTGTCACAATTAACTCCCAAGTCAGTAATACAACTAACTCTATGTAGAGGAACGTTGTCGATAAAATATTTTGCGGTAAGAGTTATCACGTTTACGAGAAAAGGTGATAATCCTACACTTGTCCGTGTTGAGTGTCAGGTTATTTTTACGACACCACGTAACAAAACTGGTAAAGTCTTCCTGGAGAAAACCGAACGACTGGGTCACCTCTACGTACAATTTCATATCGTTGACGTAGTTTGAAATTTTCGTGAATTTGATTACAGAAACTACAACCCTGATAGCTAATAAAAACAGAAGGGGTCCTAAATGACTACCCTGAGCGACACCAGACGTTGCCAAAAAGGGAATAGATTTAGCAGACCGAAATAAGACCTGATATCTTCTACCGTTAAGGCATGATCGGATCCATTCAACGAAAAAATTTGGAAACCCAAGGGCATATAGCTTTAGTAATATAATCTTATGAGATAACTTATCAAAAGCCTTACTAAAATCAGTAGTAATACAGTCCACACTGCTGCCCTTTTCCATAGCACAAGTTGAATATGACACCAATTCAACTAAAATAGTGACTGTAGATATACCCTTCAGGAATCCAGGCAGAGATTCAATATATACGTCATCAGTGCTCCGGTACATTTTTGAAGTATGGAGCAAATCAATGATTATTTAAAACAAAGTTCCGTTTAAACACAATTAATCTTTAGACACTTATATTAGAGTCACACATAGAGTATTGATACCTTTGTATCAATACTGAAGTATATCTTATACTAGAGGCACACATAGGGTATTCAAACCTTAGTATCGATACTACAGTATAGCCTTGTACCATAGTATAAAAAGGGGTTGACATTTGAAATTCTGCCATTTCAGCGAGAATATGGGAATTTCTTTTCGGTCCTCTTAAATCCTCTATATGATTCCTACAAATATCTATAAATTTTGAGGTTTGCGTTAATCATAAAATTTTGCGTATTTAATTACTTTTTTCAGTTTTTTAAAATAATATTTTCAAAAAAACATGCGTCAATTGCTAAGCTTTCCTACAAAATTTCATTCGCTATTTTCCGCTTCAATAAAAAGGCGCGACAATCACTAAAAAATAGATTACGGTGGACGAAAAAATTAAGTAAAAAAGGGAATACCACGTACTTTTTCGAATTTAAATACCAGATTTATGCTACGTAGTTGAAATGGTATTCAGCTAGTATTCGACGACACACATATGGTATACCACATGGTATCCTTAAACTATGGTATGAATACCCTATGTGTGCCTCTAGTATTACACCATAGTATAAAAAAGCTTTAACACACATTTAACTTAGTATGGAAGTTTCATCTAATGATACAATTTTGTGTATTTTAATGTCTGTTTTTGAATCAAATTTGAATAAAATTGACCAGGGCCTTTTCGGTGTTATCGTGTTTATAAGAAAAATATGTCTTTCCGTTGAAAACCGTCGAATTTTTGTACGATTACAATACTTTCTTATACCTTGATTAAAAATTTCAAAATTTCCAGCATGCGCAATAAATGGGTAATTTTATATTCTTTGATTCACGGTGAACCCTAAATTCTCAATCATACTTTTGTGTATAGTAATAAAATTAGGTATTTTGCACTTACAGCCACCCTATTGAATTGAAGAGTGGAATATGTGTATTACAGTTCATGTCTCACCTATACTTTTAGGTAAAGGATCTCCATTGATATCTAAGATGTCCGAAAGATCTGCATAATAAGGTTGATAAGTTACTAATTCTGAACCTTGTATATGAAAAATTATAAAATTTTATAATTTCTATTTTTATTCAAAACACAAAAAATTACCCTTTTTATTTGCATCAGTTGAATTTTCATTTGATAATGATAAACCATATGGACTTAAAATATCTGAATCGCTAAAAAGCTGATAATCAGAAGAAATTAACAATATTATTATTTTTTGGATAAACTTTTAAAGCCTTATAACTATGCATTTTTTATATAGTATTGATATTATAGTAATCCAAAAGTTATTATTAAAGTTAAAAAAATCGCTAAAGAATTTGTACACAACAAGAATAGAAAACAATTATATTGTATTATCTAACCTTTGCAATCATGTCACCATCCAGGGACGATGGTAAAACTAAACGATTAGCTGCTGGCGTTGTATTCTTCAAAATGTTAATAATAATTAACATTTTTATTTTAATATGAAAATATGAATTTAATTTAAAGTTGTCAGCAGCACAGATCATCAGTTTAAAAGATGAATTTGAAATATCAAAAAAAAAAAAGAAAATGTTTTTTTATATTTTTAACAATTATTAAAATTAGCAATTTCATCTTAATTTTATTTAAACAAAAAAAAAGAAAACGAAAATTTAAGCTTATTTCAAATTTTATAATCATCCATTTGGTTTTTCCTCAGAAATGAAAAAAATAATAGAAATTCCTCAAAACAAATGTTTCATGATATCACTTTGGAAGCTAAGCTTCCATTTAATACTCTCGTGTAGTTTTATGCAGGATGTCAGTAATTACTGTTCACAATTATTATGCAAGGTTGGTGGATGCTGCTTTGTTTAAACAAGGCTTGTTCAACCAGCGGCCCAGGACGGCTATGAATGCTTAAAATTGCCATGCGAGTACTTTTCGAAAATAAGATCGAAAGGGTAGCAGGTTGCAAGATTTCCGGAAAAATCATTATTATTTTGATATATTTGCGACTCTATTTTCAGTTAAGCATATAAATATATTACCTGCTAATTTTCAAATGGAATACATAGAGCTACAATCTAACATTCAACTTAAAGACGAATTTGATCATGTCTCTTTACTGAACTCCTTTAAGATATATAACTTCCCAGAGAAAATATCCCTCTCTTTTTAATGTCATCATTATTTGGAAGCACCTACCTTTGAGATCAGCTATTTTTAAGGATAAAGAAAAAAAACTAGAACCAAAATATCTATCTTGAGAACGTAGAGTGACGAATAGTGAACAATAGAGTTTTTGGTATAGAAATGAGCTCTTGTATAGAATGCGAACTTTACGTTTGATGGATAAATATAAATTATTGAACTTCAAAATTCAATTTACATTTGCGCACTTTCCTAACCCACCTTCCCTATTAATAAGTAGAAGCAGCAGGTGTACTCGAGATCATACAGACTGGTTTTTAGATGGCAGTTCATTGCAATGCCATTTTATTTATCGGTACGGGTTAAGTTCTTTTTATATATACTGCACAGAGCAGTTTTTGAAAGCCTTCCACTCTATAAATTTTAAAAATATAACTTTGACAGCAATGCATCAGCTTGCCATCTATTTAATAAAAATGAACTAATATAGAAATTGTAGTGAAAACGCGACTACACTTTACTCAAGTTGAACAAATAATAATAATTTACTTGAAATTTTTTTAGTTGTCGATAATGGCGTGCGGAAGCGGCTTGTAAGGGACGGCTCCCCAAAAAATAATTTAATATTATATTTAATATACTTTATTTTTGAACACAACTTACACCTAATAGCGTATTAGCATCAAATTGATAACCGTCACCACGTAATAAGTCCTTAATATTATCTAAATCTCCTTGTACACTATCCAAATGAACGTTGAAATCATCACTAGAGCAATGTTGAAAAAAAAGAATCATTAGTAATGGAATATATTCGGGCAACCAAGATTTCTCTTAGTTACTAACTGTGTACTCAACCGCATAATGTCACTGTTATTTTTTCCATTATTTTTGTACTTAGCCACTGTTAAATCCTTTTTTGGACTTTGTTCTTTCGGTTCACTGGAATTATTCAAAACTGATGATTCTCCACATTTCGTTTTTAAATCGATATTAGAATTATAAGAGGCCGAAGGCAACGTTATATCATCTAATAATGGTGACTCCTAAATTGTTTTTTTTTTACATTTGAAATGTTTTTATTTATAAAATAAAAAAAGAAAGGAATTTTTGAAGAAAAAAAAACTCACATCGAATAAATCAGTGGGAATTTCTGCACTAATAAAATCTTCTTTAGTTGTAAATGTAGGTTTTCCAGAATCCACTATAGTTTGTTGCGCTACAGTTTCAGATGGTATAGGTGATAATAATTTTGGATCCGTTATTATATCGGGACTATTTTCTTGTGATACTTCTAAAAACATGAGAGGATCCAATTCATTTTCCGTCTTGATACGTTGAATATTATTAATAGATTGTTTATTAGCTTTTTTTGAAGTTGTTGGTTGTTGATTTGTATTTTGTAGACAAGATTCTTTAATATTTCTTTGTTGTTTATTATTGTTTAGTACATTATCGTCAATAAATTGTTGATCAAGATCAACATTTTCTTCGGGTACATAACTAACATGATAAACGATTTGTGAATTATCCAGATTGGATGCATTACAATTGTTATCATTTTGTGTGGATTCAGGACGTTGGCCATAAGTACTTGAGCAACTCCTTGATTTTGGACTATAAGTTTCTTCTATATCAATACCGATTTCATTAGATGCTTCAGATGGTGGTGACAAAATGTTTGGGCTGTTTGATTCCCTAAAAAAAGAATATCTATAATAAATCCATTCTCTTTTTAGCCCCCTCTTGCACCTCTTACATTAGTTCTGCATCACTTTCTGCCATCTCTTCAAGAAGTTCTTCAGTCAGTTCACGAATAATAGGACCAGAATCACTCTCACTTCGTTTTCGCAATTTTGAAGATTGTGGAACATCATTTATCATTAATTGAAAATGTCTTTTAACACCGCTCATATTACGAGATGGTTGAACAATCGTAACAAGAAATTGAATTAACTATAGAATAAAACAAAAAGGATAAATACTTATTAAAACGTTTAACAAATGAATAAATAATAATTTTACCTTGTTAACAATTTGTTGTTGTTTCATATGTTTCTGTCGTAAAACAGCTACTTCTCGCCATAACGCTTCATTTTCTTGTTTCATTGAAGAAAATCGTGAATCCAAAGATTCTTGACGTCCTCTCATTGCTTTTACTTCGTTTAAAACTTTTGTCAATGCTTCTGGCTTTAAACCGGCCTTTTCATCAATTGCTGCTTTTGAATTGGCAATTTTCCTTTTAATATGTTCCAACAGATATGGATAACCCTTCTTAAAACATGGATGAGAAAATTCCATTTCATCTCTATCAAATTTTAAACCTCCATTATCAATAGAAGTAATCTTATGAAATCCATCTGAAACGTAAAATTTATAATAAACAATAATAATTATTGTATTCTACTAATTAGAAATATGTAATATTTACACATATTTAGCTGACGAATAAAACTGGCCATGTTGTTATGTTTGTAATTCAGTGGCAGCAGTTCTCTAGCAAATTGTGCTTGATTTTGTATAATAAAACTGCGGCCATCCTATAATGAAATTTAGTAATTATTGTTGAAAATATAGATTGATTTGTTGATTTAATCGGGATGATTCAAGTGTACTTTAGATCTGTGCTGAAAGGTTATTAAAAAAAAAACTCTGTTCTTGATACAATTAAAAATAAAGATTGGATTATTACTAAAAACCCAAACAAAACCTTAAGTAAAATTAAGAAGAAAACATATAGTAACTGAAAATTGCCCTATAGCCGATTTTTTGATGCGCTATGGCAGAAATGGAACAGAATAACAGCCAAAACTTATAATATTTGAAGGGTTTTCTGCATAACTTTGTTTTAAATTTTTTAAATTTACTCTAATTCGAAGGTAGGCTAGGCACTAATAGCATAAAGATATTCTGAAAATTGGTATATTAGTTTTTAAAGGGCATCTACAACTATTTTTTTTTCTGGTACCCTTAAATCAATTTGAACGAAATTTAACACAAAATCGCCTATTTATGTAGTCAACGGATGTATATAATTTAAAAAAAAAAAAAACGACAAAACTTTCTGGTCACCCTGATGTTTGGCTTGTAACTTTTTTTTTTTCCCCTCTGCCGATCGTGCTGAAATGCAATACCAAATTGAGTTAAGGAATGACGAACTTGTCGCAACGAATCGGATAACGCGTTTTATGAGTTATCTTGTACATAAATCGATATAACTTTTGATTCTCTACACAATTATACCTTTAAAATGTTTCTGCGATGATTATTTCTATGCGTTACACACCTAGTGACAAAACTAATATACCCTCTGGTAGTACCTACCATAGGGCAGAAATATATGTACTTTTCAAGTAGAATTCTACGATAATTGTTAATTATTCTGTTCAGAATTACCTTCAACAAGAGTTTGGCTAATCTTTTTGATACACTTGAATTCTGACAATCTTCTAATAACCTAGTTGCAACTCTTGTTCTCATCGTTGGCAGTGGACCGTTCTTTTCTTGCCGGGGTGTTGTAGATTTTAAAATTGTTTGCCGAAATCAGTTTTTGCACCTCTTTAGCAAGTCTCAAATACATGTGTGCCAATTTTTTAAAAATTATCTTCCAATACTTGTTTGCTTGCTTCTTTCCCTTCATATTGTTCTCTCCATGTTTTTCTTGTCGAAAATTATTATTTCGAAGAGAAGAATAAGGATCTGAAGAATAGACCCTTATCCTTCTCTTACCTATTCCTACCAAGTCTTGCAATTCCTTACCAAGATTTATGACGGGATATGTGTTGATGTGACTAACAAGTGTCTAGTTGTTTTCTTTGGTTGACTATTCGTTGTTGAGTACGGAAATTTACACCAAACATCTTGTGAGTTTTGTTTAAGAGTTATTGGAAGGGTATCTTCCTTTGACTTATTCTCTAACTGATCTTAAACCACATGTCTAATGCAAGCATTTGGACAAGAGTAAAGAAAAAGAAAATGCTATTTCATTTTGTGCTGTCTTTCATCTTTTATACTTTCTTTTTTTTTTTTGCTTGCGATTTTAGATTTTCTATAGTATATGATGATTTTGACCTTTTACGACCGTATATTGAGTTGGAATCAAAGGTAAACCTCTTCGGAAAACTGAAGCATGTAATCGAGGTAAAAACAATTTTCTTGAAGTTTTCATAGTATATTCATTATTTGTGATTAAATAAAATTATGTCTGATCGCCGCTACTGGTAAAAAATTATGAAAAGAAAAAAAATAATTATAATAAACGCAGTGGTTTTTTGGGTTAAGACTTGATAAAACTTGATAGATTGTAGATAATTTGTAGTTATCCATAACATTAAATTCTGAATGTCAGTCGAATAATTTCTAGTTGTAGAATTCCTTTCTTTTTAAATATTTATATTGTATTTTCGCAATTTATACATATAAGGTGTTTTTTCTGATTAGGCGCATTGAATTTCGGCGTGGAAAATAACCAGGCACTTTTCAAACACCCTATTAAATTGCAAATAAACAACGACATTGCTATTGACAACAAATCTCGATTACACAATTATAATTATGCTCCTTTGCCTAATTAAATAATTAACAGGCATATAAAAAAAAAAACAAATTGAGAAACGTACAGAATTGAATTTAGATAGTACATAAAAAATTACAGGATATTTTTAACGAAATTAAATAAATGGCGCTGCATCTTGAATGTTGCCATATTTCTTTATTTAAATCTCTTATTAATAAATTTATACACGAAACAATTTAATTCGTTCCCTTCAAAATACTACTAACCCTGCTCCAATAAATCAAATGATTTGTTTCGGGATCCTCAACAAGTCGCCATAATTTCGCCAGAAATGCAGGTACTCCGGCTCCCTCGGCAAATGTGTG
This sequence comes from Xylophagus ater, assembly GCA_963422695.1. Lineage (NCBI taxonomy): Eukaryota > Metazoa > Arthropoda > Insecta > Diptera > Xylophagidae > Xylophagus > Xylophagus ater. The sequence goes on from OY730478.1 coordinate 42,543,867, forward strand.
CATTTTTGTTTTTTGGATTTTTTTTTGTTTTTATTTTCCACAAATTGTACAGAAATTAATTATTCACCTTTTTTTTATACACTTACACAGTCTCTTATGCGAAATTAAGGAACAAAAAAAAAATTTAAACAGTTTTTTATAAACTCGTTTTCCCTCACAAGAAAATAAACCAAGTCGATTTCGTCGGTCTGAACAAAATTTAATTATCGAAAATTTTTCCAAAATTGAGATGAAATACTTATTAAAATAAAAAACGAATGAATACCGTCATTTTGCCAATCGTCGTCATTCACTACAATCACACTAACTTTATTTTGAGCAAAATTAATAATCAGGCTAGCCAACTTTTGTCATACTCTAGTTCTAGTACTTCTCAATTTAAAAAGAAAATTATTTGAAAAGAGGGGAAATCATTCGTAATAAAAAATAAAAAATTGCAATTACTATAAACATAGAAAAACTAAAAATAAAGAAATGCCAATTGGAAGAAAATATCGCAACGCTTTTTTTAAAATCGAACATCCAAATTTGGATGCTCGATTAACAACAACAATTCAATGGATGGTGTTTTTCATACGAAATGTATTTCTTCTAAAAGGTGGAATGAATATTTTTTTCATTCTTTTTCTTATCTCATTCGCAATCGAAAAAATAAAACAGATCGTTGTGTATGGAGTTTTTTTTCTTTTTTCTTTTGTATATTAAAAAAACGACTTATAAAAGAATGGAACTGAATTTTTTTTCTTTTTATAAAATTCCAAATGTGTGTATGTGTGTAATATTTTTCAATATTTGTTATCACGATTCTCTGGTGTGTGCAATTGGGTTTAATAGCTATGATTTTAATAAATTCAATTTCAATAATAACTTCTTGGCCGAATATGAAATGTTAACATCATCGAATGTTGCCAAATTTTGAAAAAAAACAAATAATTGATTTCAGTATGGAAATGTAAATGCGTGTGTGTATTTTTAATTTAGAATTTCGATTTCTTATTTGAATGAATGAAAATTTTTACGGTATGATTCGCTATCGGCGATAAACTTCCATTCTTCTTATTACAGTTTTGGATACGTTGTTTTGATCATTTATCCAAATACAATTTTTTCTAATTAATACTAAAAGTAGAAAATCAAGAATTTTAATTTTATGTTCTGTACAATCATTTAGTGCAAACAAATCCGGGAAATGTTGATTAGTGTGCTTAATACATTTTATACATAAATTCTTTTTTAACATTTTATTATGAAGATTGCTTTTAAAATAACTCTCGAAGAACTTTATTTTTGCGCTTCACATACGAGAAAGAAAGTCTCTCTAGGACATTTCAAATAAGTTCCATGATTATAATTTTTTGGGAAATTAGGTACTCCCTTGGCATGTCCATGATTTTTCTTTATGCACTATCAAATCATGACAAGCCTGGCAAGAAAGTTTCGATGTCATTTTAAAATCAATATATCCTACAAAGTATGAAATGGAATTTTGATGTACAACGTCAGTTTTTAAAAAGTTTTCAACATATGACACCTCTTGTACCCAATCGTCATCCTCGACCGATGTATTGCTTGTGGACTTTGATTGTATATCTATGGAATTGTTAAATGTTTCAGCGTGGCCCTCATCATAAATGAAGTCACAAGCTGGTTCACAAGAAGAAGAAGATTCTGCAACCATTTCTGCTCGAATATACTTTTGTGAAATGAGATGCTTTACATGTATTGAGAACTCTTTAGCTGAAGGGTATCTATTAAATCCACCCATGGATCTTATTAGCGACATCAAAAAAATTATTTCTTTTTTCGCAACAAGCAGCTGTTGATTCCGCTATCAAAGAACTCTTTTCGCTAAACTTTTTTAATGAATTTATTGTTCGAATTCCTGCAGCCACAGACCAACTTAAGACTTGTACAGCCAGTTTAACATTCATTTTTTGGAAATTATTTGGCTGTATATGCTCTTCCTTAAGTTTACAACACAATTTCGTGGTTTTATTTTTTTCAAATTCGTACAATTCTTTGATAACGTCCCATGAAACTTCACCATCTTGAGTTGATAAGTTTTTATGCCCTATGGTAGGTACTACCAGAAGGTATATTAGTTTTGTCACTAAGTGTGTAACGCATAGAAATAATCATCGCAGAAAAATTTCAAGGGTATGGTTGTGCAGGGAATCAAAAGTTATATCGATTTATGCATGTCCGTCCGTCCGTCCGTCTGTGGACAAGATAACTCAAAAACGCGTTATCCGATTTTGTTGAAATTTAGAATGTAAGTTGGTTACTCCTTAACTGCGTTTGGTATTGCATTTGAGCAAAATCGATCAGCGGGGGGCAAAGTTATAAAGGAAAAACCAGGGTGACCAGAAAGTTTTGTCGTTTTTTTGGTTATGGTTTTTCGGATGTAATTGGAAAATTTGTCAATCGATTTTGTTTAAATTAATTGTGCAGATTAACTACATAAATAGACGATACTATATTAAATTTCAGTCACATCGGTCCAAGGATAGTGGAGAAAGAAATAGTTCTAGCCTAAAATAAGCCTGTTCATAAAGTTTTTCTAATGTGTTTTAAAAATTTATATACCGATTTGAATCAAATTTACGAAACGTGTTTATGCTATTGGACTCTAGCCTACCTGTGAATTTGAGAATGAAGAAATGAAGTTATGGAGAGAAAAACCTTAAAATATTGAGTTAAGTAGAAAGTTCGTGGCGTTTTTTTTCCAATAGATGACTTTAGAATCGTATACCTTTACTAGTTCTAACCCTATCAAGTTATATTATAGCGCGCTTAAAAGGTGATATTTTATAAAATATTTATGAAAAAATTTGTGGAATTTAGGCAGAACTAATTGGGGTAATTGGTTTTGGAAAATGAGCCAAAATTCTGAAAACAATTCCCTATATTAATGCTAAATATAAGGTACTGCCGTCTGTCCGTGGACAAAATAACTCAAAAACGTGCCGACCAATTTTGATGAAATTTAGAATGCTACTTGTAGTTCTTTGATAGCGGAATCAACAGCTGCTTGTTGCGAAAAAAGAAATAATTTTTTTGATGTCGCTAATGTAAATTTTATCGGCTCGAATAATCCATTTAAAGAACCATTGAGCAAAGCTAATGTCGGGTCTATTAATATGCTGAAAGAAATGTTAAAATATTTTCAAGATATTTCAGTAAAATCAAAAACCGCAGCGAAAGTTTATGCCCTTGATGATTTGGTGCAGTATGCAAATGGAGTTTTGTTGTTGATTGACACAATTTCCGAGCTTGAAGGATTCAAATTTCTATTAACAGCTAAGCTACAACAAGACGTTTTAGAAAATCTGTTTTCTGTAATAAGATCCATGGCTGGATTTAATAGATACCCTTCAGCTAAAGAGTTCTCAATACACGTAAAGCATCTCATTTCACAAAAGTATTTTCGAGCAGAAATGGTTGCAGAATCTTCTAATTGTGAACCAGCTTGTGACTTCATTTATGATGAGGGCCACGTTTAACAATTCCATAGATATACAAACAAAGTCCACAAGCAATACATCGGTCGAGGATGACGATTGGGTACAAGAGGTGTCATACGTTGAAAACTTTTTAAAAACTGACGTTGTACATCAAAATTCCATTTCATACTTTGTAGGATATATTGATTTTAAAATGACATCGAAACTTTCTTGCCAGGCTTGTCATGATTTGATAGTGCATAAAGAAAAATCATGGACATGCCAAGGGAGTACCTAATTTCCCAAAAAATTATAATCATGGAACTTATTTGAAATGTCCTAGAGAGACTTTCTTTCTCGTATGTGAAGCGCAAAAATAAAGTTCTTCGAGAGTTATTTTAAAAGCAATCTTCATAATAAAATGTTAAAAAAGAATTTATGTATAAAATGTATTAAGCACACTAATCAACATTTCCCGGATTTGTTTGCACTAAATGATTGTACAGAACATAAAATTAAAATTCTTGATTTTCTACTTTTAGTATTAATTAGAAAAAATTGTATTTGGATAAATGATCAAAACAACGTATCCAAAACTGTAATAAGAAGAATGGAAGTTTATCGCCGATAGCGAATCATACCGTAAAAATTTTCATTCATTCAAATAAGAAATCGAAATTCTAAATTAAAAATACACACACGCATTTACATTTCCATACTGAAATCAATTATTTGTTTTTTTTTTCAAAATTTGGCAACATTCGATGATGTTAACATTTCATATTCGGCCAAGAAGTTATTATTGAAATTGAACTTATTAAAATCATAGCTATTAAACCCAATTGCACACACCAGAGAATCGTGATAATAAATATTGAAAAATATTACACACATACACACATTTGGAATTTTATAAAAACAAAAAAAATTCAGTTCCATTCCTCTATAAGTCGTTTTTTTAATATACAAAAGAAAAAAGAAAAAAAACTCCATACACAACGATCTGTTTTATTTTTTCGATTGCGAATGAGATAAGAAAAAGAATGAAAAAAATATTCATTCAACCTTTTAGAAGAAATACATTTCGTATGAAAAACACCATCCATTGAATTGTTGTTGTTAATCGAGCATCCAAATTTGGATGTTCGATTTTAAAAAAAGCGTTGCGATATTTTCTTCCAGTTGGCATTTCTTTATTTATTAGATTTTCTATGCTATAAAACATATTTATTTCCGTTATATAAAACTTTAGTTTTTCTTATTAAATCTGGGACCACCGAATTTTTTACCCTTATTGAATTTATTCATTCCAGCCTTGTTCTTCAATTTTACGGTACTTGCTTTCTTGCCAGCTTGAAGAACTGACATCTTCTTGTGTCTATTTGCTTCGGACCTGAAAATTTTTGTGTAATAAATTGTCTTTTTACTTCTGGAAACTAATAAAACCTATACCTTAATCGCTTCGCCCCACTACGACTGACATCGGTTAAATCAGTACTGAATTTAGATTTCCGTTTTTTATTTACAGATGATTTGTTTTGTAAAAACTCAGTATCAGCAACGGCATTTATTTTACTTGGACGCTTTTTAATTTTTGATAATTTTGCACGGACCAAAGATACTTTTTCAATTTCTCTTAGAGCTCTTTCTTTAGCTAATTGCTCTGGATGTTTCTTTTCATCACTTATTGTATTTTTTTTCCTTTTCTTTTCGTTTATTGATTGAGATTTTTTATCTCCTGGTCTTTTCTTATTGCTATTCAATTTCTCATCAGTTTCCGTTGGTACTAAAGCTAGCCTTTCTTTTTCGTCTTCTCGTTGTTTCTTTGTTTGAAACCATTCTCTACGTTGTTCACCTTTAACACCTTGTAATTTCCTTTCTGTTTTAGATAATTGTTGCTCGGCTTTAGCCATTTGTCTTTCGGCATATTCTTCATCGAGAATATTTTCTGAAATGCGAAGAAAAAAATTAAAGGTCTTGTAATAATCCTAACAAGGAAACTTACGAATTTCCGGTTCTAATATGGTTAATTTTTTTCGATACTTATCAATAATTTCTAACGGAATAATTCTATTTTTAACAGTGTTTTCAGCATTCTTTATAATATCTTTAACGATTTTACGTTCTTTTTCACCAGCTAAAGATACAGAAATACCAGCTCGACCAGCACGAGCTGTTCGACCAACACGATGAATATAATGTTCTGTCGTTATTGGCATTACGAAATTAATTACCGTCTTAACACCAACAATATCTAAACCACGAGCAGCTACATCCGTTGCGATTAATATATCGATTTGTTCTTCTTTGAATTTCTTAAGAGATTCCAAACGCTGCTGTTGTGTTAAGTTTCCATGTAATTCGCCTGCTTTTACTCCTAACAATCCCAATAAAATATGTAATCTATGTGCCTGTTTTTTAGTCTGTACAAATACCATACAATGATCATGAAATGTTCGACATATAAGTGCAGCTAAAATTGGTTCCCTATCACCTTCTTTATCTTCACGAATTCGAATAAATTCCTGACGCAAATTAAATGCAACTGTCTGATTATTGTTGACAAATATTTTCACAGGCTTATCAAGAGAAACCGCCGCTAAATCTTTAACTTGTTCACTCATCGTTGCAGAAAACAACATTGTTTGTCGTGTTTTTGAACAGCTATTTATAATCTCCTTCATTTGCTCAGCAAAGTACTCATCCAACATACGATCGGCTTCATCTAAAATCAACACCTAGAAAAAAGATTCAGTTAAAAATTCGCAATTTTTATACATATATAAAATTAAACTTCATAATTCAGATAATATAAATAAAAAAACGCATCAAGAAATATCAGAGCGCAAGGATATTAATTCATCATTATCATATTTATGAAAATAAGTAATTCATTGTTATGATTTACCTCAATGGACTCTAAACTAAAACTAGGAGTGTTTTTAATGTGATCAATTAATCGCCCGGGAGTAGCAATAACAATATCTGGATTTTGTCGTAAGATGTTTTCTTGTGCTTTAACATCTAAACCACCAATTGCCAGTCCTGTTTCAATCGATGTAAATTGACAAAGTTGTTTTGTCACTTGATAAACCTGTGCACCTAATTCCCGAGTTGGTACAAGTACAAGCACACGAGTAATCGATTTATTATTAATTGGACGATATAACAGACGCTCGAGTGTTGGTAGCATGTAAGCAGCAGTTTTTCCCGTTCCTGTAGCTGCACAACCACAAATATCACGACCAAGCAATGCTATTGGAATTGTAGACGCCTGAATTGGAGTTGGATAAATGTAACCCAATACACCTATAGCACGCATTAGAGGTCGTGAAAGATTCATTTGATAAAATGAAACTATTTGTTCATTATTTTCAAGTTCCTCGAAGAAATCTTTATCATTTTCATCTGGTTCGTCTTCGTTTTCATCGTCTTCTTTTTTCTTAGTCTTCTTTAATTTCTTCTCACGAACTCGAAGCCCATCATGTTTCAATTCGTCATCAGAAAGGCAAATCTAAAAATAAAATTAACGAATAAAAAAACAAAGAACATTCAATATATGTACCTCATCGTCGGCTTCTTCAGGTTGAAAATTATCAATTTCTTTTCGATTTTGAATGGTTACTGCAATTTTATCGTCAGTTTTAGTTCGAGCCTTTCGCTTCACATATTTCATGATATCATCCCACGTGTCATGATTGTACTCTTTTATTGAAGAAACAAATTCGAAACCTTTATGAAATTCCGTTAATTTTTTATGCCTTAACTTTGTAGGTTGATACTGAAATAAAACATAAAATTTCTATTACACTTCTGAACGTTTTTAGGTTAGGACAGACTTACCTCTATTTCGGCATCGGAATCTTCCGATAAATTCTCAACGTTTGCATCATCATCAATAGTTGCAATTAGATCTGGTTTTTTATCAGCTATCATATTTTCTACTCACGATAAATTGTATTAAACAAAGATGGACAAATCTTTTTCCAAAACTAAAAGTACTAAAAAGTAATCACCAAAATAATATGATCACCACGTGATGATGTCAAATGACAGCCATAGATTATAGAATAAAGGAATAGGTCGAAAGATATTTTATATTACGTATGTGTGAAGCACTTTTTTGCCATTAATTGAAAAAATGAATGCCAATAAATTTTTCATATACAATTTAAGGGAAATTTAGCAGTGATATCATTTATTTTTATCAAAATGAGAGTGATTTTAAATTTTTCCAACATTTTGTGTTTTCTTTATGATTCTATTTGAAAAGTAATTTGAATTTATTTGAATAATACACGAGCTTTCAGCCCTGTTACAATTTTGTCCGTCCCAATTTATATTCTTACCGGTATAAAAAAAAAACGAAAATGGTAAATTTATTGAGAGTGAACGATTGAAGTCGAACTCATAGTAAATTACTGCCATTTGTAAATAGTACTTGGAGAAAATATTTTTTTTCAGTTCTCAAGTCCCAATTTCGGTCATAAAAAACACGTGTTTTTTATTCGCCAATTTATAGTCCCAAACTTTTTTCAAGTATTGGTGCCTCCATGAAAAAGCCTTCGCACCATTTTTCATGAGCAAATGACTTTTTTTGTAAGTGCTAGAATCTGTTTATTAATGCTAAATTTATATTTATCTCTGTTGCACTAATTTAATGTAATCTAAAAAAAAGTGATAGCTAAATTGAATGGGATCTGAATCATATACATATATTTTTACTGAGAAAGCCACATATCCATTGTATTTAAAAATAGGGGCGGTAACAAAATTAGGCATAATTCTACAGAAAAAACGCAAGGTCACTCGTCAGTTTTTACATTTTCTTATTGTTTATTATACTGTGACTATTATGTCGGCGTCATAACCAGCGTTCCCTCAAATTTTTAAAATCCATGGGCGGTACACGCGATTACACGCGCAATGGAGTTTTTTACGCACACAAACAAGAGTCACTGTTTGTGTCGGTTTCGAAAAAAGGAAAATTCAAGCGCGCCATTCGCTTACTGACCGTCAACATGTAATCATAATCTAAAAGTGCATAGGAAATAGTAAAATAGTATGTCCTAAAATGTGAGCACAGCATCACTCGGACTTAAACCGTCAAACTGTTACCCCTGAATCAGCAACAGCAAAAGTCGTGAATGCTGCTTTTTGAAACACATTAAACGACAGCAACAGCAACAGCAACATTTTTGAGGAAGTCTTTTTTTTCAGACTCATTTTTGCCATATTGAAACGAAATGTATATAATTGCGAGAAATTTTTCCCAATATTATTTCCATTTCAAATATTTTTATTTCCTAAATATTTTTTTTGGAAAAGAATAAATTTGGGACCTTTCAACAGCAATAAAATGTATACAATTAGTATATTTCATTTAAAAATCAATTTGGTTTAAAATTTATATTGTTTTAGGACCAAAATATTAGAAATATTATTAATGATATATTTTTATTGAGGTAGTTTTTAGAAAAAGTCTTTATTCCATTACCAAATTGCACATTTCTAAGAAATTTTTTATATCGCATTTTCTACTAATTACAATTCCGGGAAGAATTCACATTTTAAAAATTTTGTACAGTTATTTTATGAGAAAGAGAAACTACAACAATATGTAAATAATTGAAAATTGAAAAATAATAAATAGACCTAATTTTGTTTTGACGCGCTAGATACGCTCCTCGGAAACTCGCGTAAAAAATAGTGTAAGGGATTGGTTCTACATTTGAAAATAATGTCATTAAAATACACAAATTTATCGTTTTTAGGTAAATTGCCTTTATTTTAATAATTTTTAATTAAAATAAAAAAAAATGCAATAAAAAATTATAATTTATCAAAGAAATTATATTTTATTCATCAAACAAAACCAAAAAACGAAAAAAATTCAAAAAACGATTATTCATATTTTCAAGGTTCATGCACTGTATTATAAGCATGAGCATGTTGTCAACTTGCAACAATGCATGCCTACTTGTGGTGGGAGTCAAAAAAGAAATTTTTAAGAAATTCGTAGTGGCACCTACCAAAGTTTTTCCCCCACCCATGGTTTCTAAAATGTTTGCTGTTGCCGTTGCTGTTGCTGCTTCAATCTAACCCAGCCTTAATACGCAAGGAACGCAAGTTTCTTTTAGTTATTTTCCTTGCAATAAATTTAAAATGTCCCCTACATATTAATTTACACTACTTCAGTATATTATTTGCAAAAATTTTTAAAATATTAGTCGTTTCATAATATTTAGTAATTTTTAACATAAAGGAGTTGAATTACAAATTCATTTAACATTTTGTTGTATGCATTCACAAATTTTAGTCAACCCGATGACGTCACAATTTCCCCAGAAGAACTGTCAATCTAACCGGTATTTATTTTTCCATGAAATCGAGCTAATTGCTTCTAACTTAACATTGTTGTTGAACTCTGCAATAATTACTAGAAAACGTAAACAAAAAAATAATTAAACAAAATCGAAAAATGGCGAATTAAAGCACTGCTTTGGCCAAGTAAATCTCTGGCCCTTATTCCTTTTGAATCAGGCTCTGAAGTAACATTGTCCTAGGACAAATTAAAAAAAAAAAAAAATAAATACTAAGCGTATATTTTTAATATATTTTTTTTTAAATTGTACTCGCATGAATTAAAATAAAATGATAAAAGGAAGAAATATTTGCCGAGTTTGTTCCAGTCCAGCTGATTATGATATTTTCACAACGATTCCGACATATTTGCATGCAGGCCCTAATGATTTTGTACGATGGCGAAAGGATATCAGTCAATTACTAGAAGAAACAACTGGATTGAAAGTAAATTTATATAAAAAAAAAAAAATTATATATAATAAAGATGTTTACCAAAAAAAAAAATTACAGGTCGAACGTATGGATGGACTACCTACGAAAATTTGTGCTTTATGTATTTCATATCTTAAACATGCGGCCACGTTTCGCCAGCAAGCTATAGAAAATATACAAAGTTTAAGGGTTTCACTAAGTGTTAATGATGATTTAATATGTAATACCTCAGAAGAATTGCCTGGAGATAAAAGACATCTATCATCTATAGATGATATAGTTTTAAATTCCACACGAGAAACTACAGCAAATAATTTGTTGAAAAATGTTCATAATCAAACTAAAAGTGATCATTACAAGAAATGTTTAATGTTCCAACATAATAATACACAATCTACAACTCAAAATGCAGCAAGCGATGCAGAAGCAAATAATTTGAAAACATATCTTAATTTATTTTATGATAAAGATCTTCAAAACTCATTTCCAGAAACGATTCGAACAACAAATTACCACCAAGACCAAACTGTATTTAATACAAGAACTGACAATTTTAAAAAATCAAAAAAATATGATTCTTTGTATGATGACAACCAAACAGGATCCAGTGATGATAATGAATATTTCGAACGTAAAAATCCCCTCTGGGAAAGGGGCTATTTCAATTATACTGAAACAAATTTTGAAGAGGATGATATTATGATGTTGGACGTATTGAGAGAGGCAAACATCATAATAAATATTCCAGAACATTTTAAGGAACGCAAATGTGAAGCATGCTTTAGACGTTTCATGTTCGAAGAATCATATAATGAACATAAAAGCGTATGCATTGAATATAAATTTCTACTTTATATTGAAGAAATCAACCGTCTTCTACTGATTAGACGTAAAAAAAATATTTCACCTCATGAATTTATAAGAAGAATGATTTTTAGTTTAAAAAAAACATGTCAATGGTTAAATAAATCATGTTGTAGTGAAATATTCCTTCCGGATCTGTTAATTGAAAAGGCTGATGGCAGAGATAAAACGAAAATGGAATGCAAAAGTTCTGGCGGTGAAAATTCATCATATTGCAAATCAGATGATAATAAACCTAATTCAATTTTGGCAGATTTTTCCAATAATCCGATAATTCCATTTATTGACACTCTATCCACCAGTACCAACACCACCGCTAAAGAATTTAAGACTCCATTAATAAATGAAAAGAATGATGAAAATCCGCTTCTTGATTTATTAAAACAAAATTCAGATCGAGCTACGAATAAAGCCTTGTCGAATGAGACAATGACGAATGATTTTATAAATGTCGATACTTCGACTCCAATAAAAAAAATTCATTTTACAGTTCGGTGCGAGCCTTGCGAGACAATGTTTGAAAATGTTGGATCATTAGAACGGCACAATGACCTCTATCATAATAGTCCTCAAAATTTGAACAAACCCAGAAAGAAAATTGAAAAATTTAATAATTCCAGTAATACCAAAAAAGGTAGTCCCACCAATAAAATGATCAAATGTAAATTGTGCGATCTAAAATTCCTAACAATAATACATTTAGATTATCATAAAATAAAATGCCATGCCAATATTAAATAAGAATGGCAAATTAATTAATAATTTTAAAATGTAATTTTTGTGTTCAATTACAATATTTTTGTAAAAATATTTTTAAGTTTTTGTAAAACGTACAATTTTAACAAATGTTTAATAAAGTCTGTTTATTTTTAAGGATTTTCTTTTTAAATACTTTAATAATAAAAGTTTGTAACCAAATTATGTTGTTTCAATGTAAACTTTTCAGAGTCCTGGTGAAACGGGAATAGTTTAAATAGTGTCTACACACGACTTTTTTAATGCCCTCCCCAAACAAATAAGAAGATAGGACTAACGCTACTTTTAGCGAAAAAGGTCTAAATTCAAATATAACTATAAACTGTAAAACTTACATAAATGAAATTAAATTTCTTTATAATTATTCTAATATCGTATTTATCAATAACTCTGTTTATGATGTTCGATTGGCTTGTAGTGTGCCGAAGAATTTTAGGAGTAAATTTGGTGTGTGAAAGTTTGCGGACCATTGATTTAAATCAACAGCGACAAATCGTTGATTATCGCAGATTTTTAAAATTGATTTTTTCTACAAATTAAAAACAAACATGAAATTTCTATCCAATTGTCGTCATTTTTTCCGTATAATTATTCCAAAATAAAGATGGATTAAAAACAAATAACTGAACATTTCAAAATGATTTATCACGCAGTTTTCGAGATATGTTCACCGGCATTTCGTTCCGGGTTCTATATTTTCGTTAATTCTACAGATATAACATAAAAGTGAAATTTTGAAAATGTATTTTTGAAATTTTGATCTTTTACAACAGTGGTCTTCAAACTGTGTTCCGCGGAACCCTAGGCTTGGGTCATTCATTTTTGTTTGAATAAAATAAATGTATATCATTAATAAAATTTTTAATATAGGGTTCTGTAGATAATTTTATCTCGGTAAAAAGGGTTCCGCGGTATGCCGAAGTTTTAGAAATTTTAGGTGTGGTCCGATCCTCAAATGCACGACCTTGCTTCATTTTAAATTCTATTCAATCGGGATCAATAGATCCCGATGTGAATTTTTCAGTATATTCTCTTAAAACATGGAAATTTCAAAATAAAACAAAATTCGATTTTATTATTTTCCGAAGTAAATAGGTCACCTAAAGAAAATTTGAAGAGATTTGTGGGATTTTGGTACTAAACTGCATAAAGTTTCGAATATGAAATTTAAAAATAAAGAAAAAATCCGTTTATCAGTTTTTTTTTTGCCTAAAAAAATTTTTTTTTTGTTCGAAATTTTTCATAAAATACAAAAATTAAATTTAAAACTAAAATACAAATTTTGCATAATTCAAAAATTTTAATCTAAAGTAAGTCAATATAAAAAAAAATTTAAACAAATTTAAATTTTTTTGCATTTTTGTTCAAAAACCATTTACTTTATTTAGAAAAACCTTCACGAGACAGTTTCACCATCGCACAAACTACATGTCTTTTTTATTATTTCATAAAATATGGCACAATTTGAATTTTAAAACAAATTTGTATTTTAAGAAAAACCATATTTTTCCATTAAAAATTATATTTTGCAAAACAACTACAGAGAAAAATCGTTATATTGCCAACAAAAGGATATATGTACGTATTATTTGTAGATGTTATTAACACGTAGGCCTTGTTGATCCATTGTATTTTCTCCTAAATAGGTTTGAGAGGCTACATCAGTTCCCCAAATCGAAAAATCTTTCTGATAAAAAGGACGACACTGTGATTAGGTCCAGATTTGCCTGTGTACTAAGTTTCGTTTTGGATAAGGCCAGTGGAATAAAACATTTCAGCATAATCTTTTATCGACAAACAAACAAACTTGAAAGTGTCCAGATCAAAAGTGGAATATCGTGTATTATATTACGAAAGAGGTGAATATAAATTCAAAAATTGTCAATTGTGGTATTAGTGGTTTTAAAATCGTTGAATCTTTATACTTGATAATTGACCCTATTCTTGACCACTTTTAATCAACCCCATGTACCTTCTTTTGCCTACCCGTTTACCATTCTTTTGGTAACCCTCGTGACTATCATTTCAATTTTGTGATACCATTATTGCGTTTATGGAATTCTATATGACAGTGTTCCAATTTTAGGAAACATTTTTTACTAGACAAGAAATTGAAAATACCGATTTTGAATATTTCCGTATACGAATCAACTCGATTTAGAGTTTGAGAATAGGTGGTAGCCAGATCATTCAAATCATATTATTTCCGGAGCTGTATTTTTCTCTGTACTGTTTATCTTACACTCAGATCGACATTTTCCGAAGACTGAGAGAAATAGGTATAAATATTACATGGCCATTAGAATGCCTAAATCGTAATATAAAATCTTATTTTAATATTTTAAAAAATATATATATATACATAATATATATTAAGTAATTTAATTTGAATGGAAAAGGTTTAATGTTCTCTCCTACAAGGCTAAGATATTTTACTAAAACAATTTTCCATGTAGTTTCCATTTTCCCCACAAAACGAATTATAATAAATGAATCCAATTTAAAATATATGTTTTTTTTTGTGTCGCTTTAAAATTTGTTCTTATTGTATTAAATTTTTTTTATTGTAATTTGCTTCTATAAGTAATTATAATTAAAAAATAGAATTATTATTTATTTATTTAAATTTGTTGTATGATTTCTTCTGTCTTATACAAATATATATGTATATACTTACTTGCTGCGTTTGCCACTAACACTATGACAACGATTGCCCTTATTTTGTACTCGACGGGCTTTTTTAATTTCAACATTAACAATATTAAGTGAACTAAAATCAGGATTGCAGGAAGAAGAAGAAGAAGAAGAAGTGGATGGATTCGATAATATACCACAATTCAAATTATTCTCATAATCCTCTTCTTCATCATTCTTTTCAATACGATCAACAGATTGAATCCCATGTGATATTATATTTGTACATAATCCTTCCATACTATAGTCAGAAATTGAAACACCAACAGATGAGCCAGCAACAGCAAAAGATGATGGCGATTGTATATTGTGATTTTTTATTTCTGAAAATGTAATATTCTCATCTTCATGATGACGTTTTATAGCAACATTTCCAGTTCCGGAAAGAGTCGATATTTGTTTGATTGTTGATTTTAAAATATTTTTTTGTATAGGATATAAACTATTTTCACCAACTGGTATTCTAATCATTGACATTGTTGTACTATCATCGATGATATCGACAAGATTTCCATCTTCAGATTTAATGTTATCATTTACCAATACTTGAATATCTTCAGAAATTATGGGCTGTATTTTTTGGCCACATGATACACAAATTTGTATTGCAGGACTTTTTGAACGCCAATATTGTAATTCAGCTTTACATTTATTAAGTTCCTATAAAAAGAAAATATATATATATACATAAATAAAACTCAAGTATAAATAAATTCATGTACTTGTAATAATGTTGAAAATTTTCTGGAGATTTCTTCATTTTTCTTATCATTCTCATCCAAACGATTTGCATACTCGAGAGTTTGTTTTTGTTGATCTGCCAATAATTTTTGTTGTTCACCAATTTGTTTCGCTTGTTCTGATGATTTTCTTTTGCATGTACGAAGTTCATTTCGTAGCACGGACAATTGATTATTGTACATTTTCATACCTTGCTTAATTTTTCGAATACCTTTTCGTAAAACCATATTACTTTGTGGTGGAGATGAAATTGATGAAGAATTATCATTTAATTCGGATGATGTTGATTTCATCGAATATGTTTGTTTACTTTTGGCTATAAAATTGTATTTTATAAATTTATTATAAAATTATTTAATAAAAATCAATTTTTTTTTACATGTTATATCGAAAAAATCCTTACTGAAATATGCAATTTCTGGTAGATTTGGTTCTAAATGTTCCTTGAAATATTCCATAGCCATAGTTGAAAGATCAAATAACTCATCGGTGACTTTATAAGAACGTTCCAATTTTGGTGTAGTTCGGATGTAATTTAAAACATTAAAAATTTCATCTAATATCTAATTTTAGGAAAGGAATGAATAAATAAAAACTTTTTATATTTGGAAATTCATTTTGAATAAGAAATTACTCCTCCTGGAAAAAAGCAGCAATGTTTCCTTTCGATATGTTTCCCAAATGTCATTTGTAATAGGGAAAGTCTCATATAGCAGGTTTCAATAATATCACATTCGCATGCTAACGGATGATTACGTCGGGCGGATTCGCGGCGCGGCATTTTGGCTTTCACGGTTTGAAATCGATTCAATGTTTGTGTTTGTAATTTTGTGAAAGTCGAATTTAAAATAGCGCTACACATTTGATTCATTCGTGGTGAGACCTGATATTAAATAAATTTAAATTATTCATTATTGTGTTTAGAGAATTATTATTTAAACTAAATATATATTTTTGGAATATGTTGAGCCTGCATATTGCATAAAGTGCTTAGCACTCGATCGACAAATTTTTACGTAGGGATAAAGGCGTAACGACATTCGGTAGAGGTTTGAAGCCTTCGTACAATACGATAAAAATATACTGATGGATTTCGTTCGTTTATGTATCGCAGCGTATGTAGCATATCCCTCTCTGTCTGACTAGATCTGTCAGGTGGGAGAGATGTCGCAATAAACGGCATTCGTTTGCCAAATAAACTTATTTACTCGGACGAATATTAAATTAGAAGTTTCGGTGTCAGTGTTGTGAGCGTGTAAACAAAATTTAGTAGAAAATTGATAATATCGCATTACAATAGCCGACGCATCCTAACACGATAAACATACTCAAACCGATAGAGCGGATTAAGAAATTCGGAAAAAATTCGTTATGAATGAAGCTGAATGCACTAGAAAGTGCAGAGAATATCAAAGCCGAGCGCAAAAAGACCGCTCAATCGAATACGAGCGCAATTCTGCTACTTCTTAGATTCGACCTTTTCAATTAGTAATTTAATTTGTAAATAGTATGTAATCATTTTGTTTAATTTAACTAACAATTTGTCTTGAAGCAAGACAAAAAGTCCGCGGTCGTGATAGCAACACAACTTACCCCCATTTTTTTCTAGTAGGAAAATAATGTTTTTGAGCAAAATGTGTAAAGAGGAAAGAAAAGAAAAGAAAATGTTGTCATTTTTGAATTTAATTGAAAAACTATTTGACCGATTTGAATAAAATTCGCTAACAAAATATTTACGTTATCCGAGACCAAACTCTAAGAAGACGAAACAAAATTATTTTAATTAAAATCTAATGATTATAATAATATTCAAATGAATACCATATTTTTCTAGCTACTCACCGCTCTCAATTGTCCAACTTTTTTGTATCCAACATAAGAAAATATTGTATCTAAAATTTCCATTGGTAAATCTAATAAAGATATTCTCTGTAGTTGATTTGCTTCTAGTTCTTTTTCATCATCATTTTTATCTTCACTATTTTTAGTGGATGAAGATGGTACAACATTTACGGATGATGATCGTGATGGTGTTGCCAATGAATTACTAGACTGTCGTGTAGTTATACTGAATCTGGTGAAGAAATCTTCATTTGCGCTTCCATGAGATGATACATTCGTACTCATTTGACGTGTTGAAACCATTTTTACTTGTATTTTTTTTCTTCTTTTTTCACTTTGAAACGATCTTAAATGTACTCGTTAGTATTCTGTTTTGTATTTATAGTTTTTGTCTTGTATACAAACATTATTTTGAAATCAATAGAAGAAAAACAAATCAATTCTTTTTTATAATAAAAAACCGTTTTCCCCGGATATTTTTCAAATGAATTTATTTCACAATAATGAACGAAACAAAAATATATAAACTTGATACACTTGACTGGATATAAAAAAAAAATTGTTTTTAAATATTATATATATTTTAAATTAAAAAAACGTTTTATAGAATTAAATTTCAGAAGTGTACAAATCTCAACAGGCTAGGATATTTGATCCACCTCCGACCGTGTTTCAGAAAATTAAAAAAATACATCCCTTATATATTATTAACATGTTAAAATTGTATTTATACTATTATTAGTGATATTTTTAGTCTCAAGTTTGTAAGTTTATGGATTTTTTGTTGGGCCGCAGGTTAGATAAGTCTACTCCAAATGAGAATTTTGAAAATTTCAAAATTCTAAAACAAAAATTCGATTTCCTTACTTTTTTCTTGTAAAAATCAATAAAAGAATTTTTTGCAAATTGCTTAGATTCGCGGAATTTTAGATTTTGATTTGCTAAAATATTCCGAAGATAGCATAGTCATCATAATTTAATGATACCCAAGTGAGGTAAGTTCGTTCTCAACTTTGTTGCAAAGATAAACAAACCGTATATAAAATACTTATATATTTTTTGGGAATTCTACGAAGTGCTGATAAACAACACGACATTTGAATTATTATAATTACTGAAAACATCCGTTTACAAAAACAGTATATTCCGTTTATAATGAAACTTCAGAGAAACTTTGTTATATCTAGACGTCCAACTTATAGAAAAATTTTGCCTGGACCTAGGAATTCGTCCATTACTTTCGCATACAAAATATGTAATAATGCCCTGAAGTAATTTCTTTTCACACAATAAATTATAACATTTATTAAATTTTTCTTGACTTTCGCTTTTTTCTTAACAAATTTAAGATAGCTCTTAAAAATATGTAAATAAATTTTCAAATTAAAAAAAAAAAAAGAAAATATTAGTTTAAATATTTTGGGTAAAATTTTTAAATTTAAATTTCAATAAAAGATAAATTTTCAAATTTAATAAGCACCAACTTCATTCAACTCCAAATTCTTGTGGATTCTTAATGGCTGCGGCGAAAGACCAAGTCGCGACCGATTTTTATCGACGCTTTAAATTTTCGCTATGATAGCGACATTTTTTTTCTTTAGGCCATTCGATAATTTTACAATTTTAAGTTGGGTCACTTTTAAAACACTTTTATTATAAAATTTGGCTCGGCCTGATAGCCTTTATTGTTGAAAATTTAAATTAACTATTTCTAATTCACCTTATAATTCAAATCAGTTAATCAAACAAGCAAGAAGTAATCTTCTTTTCTTATCGAATTTTCCTTTGACATAATATTCCAAAGGTTTGGAAACTCATTAGTACCGTTTCAGAATTCAAAGTTTTCTTCAACAATTTTTGACCCTGTTTACATCGGATGGCTTCCTCCAAATATGGCCGAATAAGTTCACACATGAGACTCACTTTTGTTTAATGCAGAAGTTGCACGGAATTCAATGTTATTTCAATTTGAATATCGAGCATATTTTTATAGACTGAATCAAAGAATATATAGATTGCGCCATGCATCACGACAAGCTCTTTTTTGTAATGACGTCATTGATTTGTGAATAGATTTTTAACATTTCGCGCCGAAATTTTGCTTTTGTAGAATACAATTTATATTGATTCGTGTAGTAATTTATTTTAATAAAATTAACGTGAGTGGAGGGAAAATATAGCAAGGTAAGAGTGATATTTCAAAACATAAATAAAGAGATGTCATTAAGCAAAAAAAGAAAATGATAATAATAGATTATTCACGATTTATAAAACTGTATTCATATCTTAACTTGCATTGTATTTAGATATATTTATCCATTCAACAACTTGATTTTATATTTTTTTTCGTTTTTGTATTTTCTATTTATTTTATTTTATTTATTTATTTATTTATTTATTAATTAGGAACAATCAAGGCCACAGCCCATACAATGATTGATAAGTAATTCACAATTAGTTCAAAAGTAATTTGAATAGAAAAATTAAATTAAAACCAAAATTAAAGAGAAAAAAAAATTGAACTTAAAATTAAAGTTAAAAAAAAATGAAAGAAAAAGAAAAAATAAAAAAATATATAAATTTAAAAATATAAATTTATCTGCTTGCATGCTGTCTCCCCATATCTGGCTGGGGGATTAGCCGAAGTCTTACCGCAAGGTTATAAATTTGATAGCAAAAAAAGAGGCCTAGGTATTTCATGATTCCAGAGTTGACTAACTCTAACTATAGTATGAATGACCTTGAAATGAGAAGTGAAGTATGGATTGGAGAAAGCAGCATTCTGGCTCTAGTAGAATTAGAAAATTTGAAACGTGGGAGCAAGTACTCAGGACATTGATACACAGTAATTTTATAAAATAGCAGAAGCATACGTATTGATATAAAGCTCTCAAAACTAGTACCCAGTAGGTGCGGAGCGTACGGGCTCACATACTCCTTATCCCTTATACCAGCCTCAAATGTTTGGGTAAGGATATTGCTTATTAGTGTTTAGAGTAAAGTATATTGCTTAATTGCAAGCAGATATATAAGGCAGCTTTTTTTATCATCACGATAAAAATACCACTATCAGAAGCAAAACCCGAGCCATACCAGTCAAAATGTAAGGTGAATTTTGTTTTAAAATTAAAAATTTTTCTTTATTCTTCCAAATCGATTTCGTCCCCCTCAAAATAATCCTCCAGCTACAATACACTTATGCCAACGTTTTTTCCAATCTTTAAAGCATGCTAAAAAGTCGTCCTCAGGTATAGGCTTCAATGCGCGTAGCGATTCACGTTTGATCTCTTCAATCGACTCAAAACGATTTCCCTGGAGTGGTCTCTGGAGCTTTGGGAACAGCCAGAAGTCACACGGTGCTAAATCAGGCGAATACGGTGGTTGTGGAGCGACATGAGTGGAGTTTTTCGCGAAAAACTCACCCTCTTTTTTGAAAAAATTGAGAAATTTTGGCACCAAACGCGATTTGACTCTTCTGAGGCACAAATGATCCTTCAAAATTGCTTGCACTGATCCAATTGATATTTCAAGCATGTCGGCAAGGTCTCGAATTGTTAATCGAAGATTTTCGAGCACCAATTCTTTGATTTTCTTGATGTGTTGCTCATCAATTGACGTCGATGGTCGTCCAGAGCGTTCCAAGTCATTAACACGTTCTCTGGCTTCTTTGAAGTCTTTGTACCACTTGTAAACATTTTTCTGTGACATAGTCTCGTCACCGAAGGCCTTTTGTAACATTCGATACGTTTCAGCGGCGGCGTTTCTTTGCTCAACAAAATTCGACATCGTAAAAATCGCCAAATTCACTTTTCTTTGTTCACAAAACCAAGCGTAAACTAAAAACTAATGATGATATTGACATGTAATTTGTCACAGATGTCACTAATAGTCCTACCAACTTGCTTATTTTTCCCACAAAACACAGCTTTTAAAGCGTAAACATGAAGGCAATCTCGACGGACGCGTGAAGTATCAAAAATGAGAGTGACGTTTAAAAATTTTGTGTAGGCAAACACGACGCAGTTGATGACATTCGTTATTTGTTATTACTATTTGATTTATTTTTTGTATGATAAATTAAAATGTTTTTTTTTTTTGTTAATAATAATAAATATAACAATATCGCTTTTAAAAGGAGTTCTCACAAAATAATTTTAAAATGACATTTAAACGCGTCCGTCAGTAACGTAGGAAGTTGGAAACAAATCAATATTAGAATGTATAAACCGTCGCGTCTAAAACGAAATTAGCATCTCATATAATTCATATAAAATTTACTTTTATTTGACACTTCGAAGCGATATCGCGCACGTTGAGATTGTTTTCAGGGTAAATGCTTATCAAATCCGTCCAATATTTTTAACATCTGTCGCGCGTTAATGCTAGCAATTTGATCGTGTATTAGGCCGAGGTGTCATTTACCAAACGCTTGCTTGCAACTTTTAAAAAACAAAACATAACTGAAAATTTGAGTCGAGAAAATTTCCGCGATTGTATTTAACTTTTGTTTTAAAAAGAATCTGTGAAATTTAAATAAAAATAAAATGGATCACAGAGAATTTTATAAATCAAGGAATCTAATAAAAAATTCACCTAGAAAGATACGAGCTGAAAATGCCAATAAATTGCGATCAATTAAAAGGAAAAATGCACATACAGAAGGTAGGGACATAGATTTAAGCCTTCAAAGAGTGGATAGGCAAAATTTTAATTCAGAGAAAAAAATTCCGAAAAAAGAATTATATTTTAATAAATTCCGTGCATGGAAAGAAGAAAAAGAGAATCGTTTGAAAAATGAAAAAATAAATATGAAAAAACCATTTATTTCGACGGTGAAATCAAATAGTCAGCCAAAAACTTCATTTGCCCCGAAAGATTTTGTTTTCAAACCAACGCTTAATATTCCAAAACCATTGGTGACTAAAATCGAAACAACTTTGGGTGGTAACGTTAAAAAACAAATAGTTCCTTCGAGAAATAAACAAACATTAAAAACGCCAGAGAAAGTTAATCGGGAGTTAAGAAAACGTATAAGACAAGTTGCAGGCCCCGATCAAAAGAAAAAGATAAAGGTTGGAGCAAAAACACCAGTACCAAAAGAAAAAAAATCTTATAATAATTCCATTCGATTTCTAACCTCAACAAGGCGTAAGGATGAACAAACAACTAATAGAGGATTTGAATGTGATTTTATATCTCCACCACCTTTAAAAATATTAAATGGTCCTATAAATCAAGTCAGAGATGAACATATTGATGAGTTAATACCAAAAAATGTGTCATTGTCGAGAAAATCGCTTACAATTCGACTTCCCAAAATGACTGCTAAAGAAAATGAACCACCAATCGATAATCCAACAACTGAAAAGACTGAAAATTCTGTTGAACCTATAAAAGAACTACGAAGAAGTCGAAGATCTAATTCAATTCCGTATTATACAATTCATAAACATTCTAATATAGAAAAATTAAAGATCAAAAATGATATTGATAGCCCGAACAGTCTAGCTAAGATGATTGCTAAAACTCCCGATAAAAAAATACAATCACCATCATCAGATGCAATATATTATGTGAGTCCATATGTTACGACTTCACGGGGAAAAGGTAGTGCCAAAAAAGAAATTGAAAGACGCGAGAAAATTTACAAGCTTTGTAATACATCTTTAACGGCAGATGAAACAGTTACATCCCGTAGAAGACGAGAATCAACAAAATATTTTCGGAAATGTTTAAATGATGAAATTGTTCGTTTGGAAAATCTTTGTGAAAATTGGTCAAAATATGATACTGAAAATGTTGAAGATGCCATCGACATGATAAACGCTACACTTGGTCAAACAAAATTACTAATGTCGAAAAAGTTTAAACAATTCGATGGTTTAATTGATCAATGTGAGTTATCTTTAAATTCGAGTCGTATTATTGTATCACCCGAAGATTTAGAAGGATTTTGGTCGGTAGTCAAACAACAGGTGATTTGTTTTCCCCCATCGTCATATTCTTTTTTCAAATTTTTAATATGTAATAATTTTTTTTTCTCTAGATTGAAAACATTGATAAACGTTTTGATAATTTGAATAGATGGAAATCAAATGATTGGAAAGATCCAGATGAAATTAGTATACCGATAAAAAAGAATTTAACAAAAGTTATGAAACGTCGTAAAAATCAAAATCATCGTAAACCAAGCGCTTCGATTTTAGAATTTCTTAAAAATGCTCATTCAAAATATCTGAATAAAAATCCAGAAAATGAAAATGTTCTCACCGACGATATAATGAATCCATCAAAAGATGTAACACAACAAATGGTGTTGCGAAAACGTCATAGTAGTCAACTTCCGAAATCAATTTTGAAGACTCCTGTTAGTATCAAGAAAAGGAAAACAGTTGTATTCAATGAAAACTGTTTGTAATTTTATTTTATTTCTTTTTTTTTACTATCTTTTTTAATATGTATTTTGTAGTTTTGTGTTGAATTAAAAAAAAAAAAACCTTTTTAAACATCAAATGTTGTCCACAAAATATTTTATTATAAATGGATAATTGTTAATACAATAATTATATGTATTTTTTTCTTTTTAAAGACCTTATTTGTGATTTTTATTTGAAAACGAAAAAAAAAAAAAAAGTAAAATAAATTGATTCATTTTTCTGCACAAGAAAAAAAGAAACAAACTTAGAACATAATTTTTAATTATCCATATTTCTTATAGAAAAATCTATAATTTCGACTAAACAACGACCGAGCTCTTCGAGAATCATTTTTTCAGCATTTTTCTGTGGAGAACCACTTTTTTTACATTCATCCGCTTGTGCTATCATACATTGAATAGTTGCGTCAACAACATCTTGTGTTATAAAATTATACGGCTGTTTATTTGTCGATTGCGGTGGAATATTTAATGATGATGTCAATTCGGAATTATCATTATCATGAGAACGTTTCGTTGCAACACCACGACCAAAATTATGGGCAATTTTTGCTATTTCATTTGAGTCCATTTCAGATCTGTCTTCAATATTACGGCATCCTTGAAATAAAATAATTTAATTGCAATCTTTCCAGCCACCTTTAATTCCAAATTAATTATTTACCAAAACATTTACAGTTCGAAGAGCAAGCTATTTTTGCTTCATAACATTCACAATAATTCTTTAGACAACCAGATCTCTTACAATTGCAACCTTTATTGTGTAATCTTAAGTCGCTTTGATTTCGTGCTTTTGTTATTTTCGGTCTATAATAAGGAGAGAGAAAAAAAAAAGAATTTGATAAATTTGCAATGTAATAAACAAAATGTTTCTACCTTTTTACATCCTTAACAAAAACAAACTAAAATAATTTATTAAACAAAAGAAAGAAAAACTAACAAAAAATCATGGCATCATGTTTTTTTTTTTTAATGAAAATCTAAAAAGAATACAGTGGAGTAGTGGAACCCTAGATATCCAAACTAATCTTGACAAAGTGATGGTCAGTGTTGCAGGTAAAATTGGCGCAAACAAAACATGAGACTTTCATGCGAAAGAAGAAGACGAATCTATATTATGCCGAGATGTACACTAGAATAATGAAGAGTAAAATCTTTTGTAACCAAAGTGTAATTAATAATAAAGTCCGGAAAGCTAGCGAAGTAGCCAGAAAAAGCACGTGGCAAACGGGGGAAAGAATACGTAAGAGTACATATATTTTTCATAGGCAAAATCCATCAGCAAGAGAGAGAATGAAATGTTCTTAAAAATCAGATGGAATCTTATGAATTACCCTTGGAATCTAAAATATGGGACCAAATCTTATAAATTTCCCACACATACCAGAAAAAAATATAAGCGCCAAATTTTTTTTTCTGGTGTGTGTGCATTTGTATATAAATTTCTGCCTGTTTCATTGTTTACATTTTAAAATTACCCAAAAGCGTTTTTTAAAATAATGTGTCTCTTTCACCCATACGTAAAATTTTTAGTTCTATCTATGTCAGCAGTGGATAGAAAATTGTTTGAGAAAGAACAGGCAAAATTTGAAAAACGGCGGTATGGTAAGGATAGGAAGTTTCCAGACTTTATTATAGTTACACTCAATTTGAACCAAAGTGTAACTAATAATAAAGTCGGGAAAGCTAGTGAAGTAGCCAGAATAAGCAAAAACACGTGAAAGGATCTTAAAAACCTTATATTTCTTCTAGTATTAGTGCATTGCCATATAAATTTCAACACGTGCTTCTTTGCTTACATTATATTTCTCTTTCATTCATACGTACAATATGTAGCTATCTATGACAGCAGTGGATAGAAAATTGTTTGAGAAAGAACAGGCAAATTTTGAAAAACGGCGGTATGGTAAGGATAGGAAGTTATGGTTCCACCTCTATTATGGACATTTTATTCAAGGTTTGGAAGTCGGAATCACTTTTTTTTTTGATCCGAGTTGGAAATATTTTTTGACAACTGCACAACCATGTTTTAGTAATAAGCTTAGTTCATATATACCCAACCTTTTTTTTTACGCATAAAAAAAGATAGGTTTCCTATAGTAAAATTGGGATATTCTATTGTATTGAAGTGGTTCGCATGTATATCTAACTAGTCCATTGTACATGCTCCTAAAATTGGTTGAGAGGTTAGGCCTCTTCCCCGAACCGATGAGTCTTTCTAATGAAAGTCAGCATCGTAGCTAGGTCCAAATTATCTAAGCTCTCCTTCAGTTTAGGATAGTCACGTGCATCAAGATGTAGAAATACAGTTTGCCACCAATCTAGGATGAATGCACTAAATCTTCCACATATTACAAACTTCGTAAAGTTTGAAAGGATTCAAAACAAAAAAAAAGACTGTGTAGCCGTTACACACACTAGAAGAGTGAAACGTGGTTGCTATACGGAGTTGTTCAATCATAGACGTTGGTTTTTTATTGAATTATATCTATATAAAAAAAAATTGTCCCTAATTTCGCCAATAGTAGCTGTATTTTCGAAAGACATAAGTTTATCTATCATATTCTTAGAATAACTACATTGGCATTACCAGCAAAGAAGTTTCATTTCAAAAAGTCCTCACAATCTCATGGAACACTGTATATCTTTTAATTAATTTAATACTTACTTAAAAGCACTTGGATTACGTTCAAGACACAGTTTTATAGCTTTTTGTCGTTCATCTTCATATTCTAAATTATTAAAACATTCTTTACAGTTACAGTCTTGGCAAAATTCTCCATTAGCAAAACAATCGCAATATAATTTTAAACATTGTGATTTTGTACAATTACAATGTTTTCGGCGCAAACTATCCGGTGGTGATGGTGATCTCCTTCGATTAAATTGTTGTAATTCTTCACTGTTTATATCCGGACTTGGTTTCAAGACACTATAAAGTTTTCGTGGTGATAACTCTTCGGAAATAGTAGTATTAGTATTAGTAGTATTTGTTGTTTCGGGAATAGTTTTTTCATTTGATTGCATTTTTCGAAACAATTCTTGTGGTACCACCAAATATTGAGTTTTCGAATTTTGTGGATTTTGATTATTCAATATTGGATTATTATTTGAATTGATCTTTTTAACAGCGACTTGATTTACTTGAGAAATTTTAAATTTTTGTGCCAAATTTGATGATTTCGTTGTATCATCCTCTTTTTTCACAACTGTTACAATTTTTGTTGTTGCACCTTGATCAGTAATTTTTCGAAGTGTTGGAACAGTTGTGATAACATGTTTTTCCTAAAAACAGATAATTTATTATAGATATATATTTTAAAATATAAAATTTCTTTTTTACATTTTGTTTTGTATTTATTATTGTTGGAATTCCGGAATTGCTGCTTTCTTTACTGACATTCGTAAAGGATAAATTTTGTCTAGTTTTTGAATTCATTATAATACGTTGTCCACCGATTATCGGTGATGTTATATTACTCACAATCATTTTCTTCGGACTTATATCTTTTTGTTTAATCGATGCTAAAGTTGTAGCAGTTTTAATTGTTCCAGATGTTGAAGAACTTGTTGTACCTAAAACCCGAACATATTGAAGTCCTTGTTTACCTGGTATTTGTATGGCTTGTATCGGTCCTGCTGTATTCGGCGATAATTTCAATAAATGCTGTGGTACAATAATCTGTTTTTTACCAGTTTCATTATCTGATTTTATGACAACTTCTCGATTGTCAGATAGTAAAATTTTCTGTTTTATTCCGACATTTGAATTGATTGCATTTGCTGCAACAGAACCACTTAGTATTGTTGCAGAAGTTGTAGGAATTATTTTTTTTGTTGATATATCATTAATTTTTGTTTTCAATAATCCGGCCTTTTGAGCTTCGGAAACGGTTAAAGTTTTTAAAACTGGAGTTCCCTAAGAAATTGATAAATTTTATTTAAAAAAAAAAGAAAAGAATATTTAAATTGTATATCTTACATTATTGGATGCCACTGTGATTTTTTGCTGAGTTGGCACAGAAGTACTAGAACTTCCCACAGTTGTTCTTATATCACTTGCCTTTATAACTTGGGATAAATTTGTTAAATTTAAAGATTTATTATTCTTTAATTGAACTAAACTTCCATCGGGCATTTTCAAAACTTGAATTGTTACAGGCGTCTGTTTTCCAACGGCACCTGAATTTGCATTTGCAATTCGTATTGGTAATGGTGTTCCTGTTGGTCCATGAATAATAACAACTTGACCAGTATTTGTATTTTTTATAGTGGCTGTTGGTTTTGTTGCAAATTTCGTAAAATTTAATACTTTTGATGTTTCTTGTGGTGCAGTGGATTTTTCGATTTTACTTCGTGTCGTTTCTAAATCATCTTTTTTAGCTTGTTGATGTGTATCTACATTTGTTGCTTTAATTAAATCTTCAAAGTTTATATTATCTGAACTATTTTGACTGTCTTCTTCACCTTCTTCTTCCCTTTTCTTCATTGCATTATTTTCGCTCAAGGTAACCGAATCGTCGCCTGAAAAAAAAATTATGGAATCAAATAAATTCACGTAGTCAATTTATATATATATATATATGAATTTTTTTTAAAGAATATTGACTACAAAAAAACCAATTCTTATCTACAAATTCTTGTAAGTTGAAAGAATGGAGGTCTTATTTAGAAAAGTTGAAATGCATTATAAACCTTTTAAATCAAGCGTGCTAGTCGAGAAATCCATTGTACCTTTAAATGTACATCTTATAAAATAAATGTATTTGTAAACCCAAAAACTAGGGAGTTGATTTTCAAAAAACTTGGAATTTATCATCTGATTAGGTTGGCTTCGAATGTAAGAAACATCTCCAGCCGATAGTTGAATTTTATTTTTTTGGTTTTCTTTTGTAAATTTTTGATAATTTTTTATTTTGAGTGAGTTAAGTGAACACGGAAAACTTTGCTGAGATAAAATAACAACAAATGTTTGAATTGCTGAGAGGCGGGTTAATTATTTTTTTTGTACTTAGCCTAATAGAAGTCATACATATTAGCACACTAACTAGCATTTGATTCGCATTTCGAACCCACCCTATCAAAATAGACTGAAGGAACCCGGAAATCTTACTGACTGAATTTTTATGAAAAACATAGATTCGTCAATCGTGCAGCAAAAATAACGGAAGCAAAGCCGTTGGCAACAGCTAGTATCCAACATGAAAATATTAAAATTCTATACAAATATTTAACATGTTTTAGATGCTCATACACATTGGGGACGAGTTTTATATGGATTTTTAAAAGACGATTTGAATTGAGGCCTCACAGACTAAGTAACCAGTAGAAAATGTTGACTTCGTTAGTGCAAAAAATTGAATCAATCAAAGTGAAAAATTTAACGTATTTTAAATATATATTTGCAGATAAGTGTGAATTCAAGATTTCATTTCTTCAATTTAGAGAAAATTAAAACTACTCTAGCTTATTATGGCATAACTTACTAGCTTCCATTGTAACTAAATTGTTACGTCCTGTCAAAATAAATCAAAATAGCACGCACGCATCCACAATTTAATTTAAAAACTTTATTTGTATTTAAATTTTTTTTCACAAATCACTTATTAATACATTTTTCTTATACTTAATAATTGTTAATATTAAATATACTTATGATATAGATATTCCAAATTTTGAAATTATAATTTTAAAAATATAAAATTTCACAAAAAGCCATCCACAGAACACAAACTTCAATTTCAATTTGCCGCGTTTAGAAGACCAAATTTCAATGTGGTTTGAAGAAATGGATTGAAAATCTGGAGTTTATACGTCAGGATTGAAAATCTATAAAGCCTCAAGAGAATAATATGATATTTCGTAATGATTATGTTATTTTTATTTTGATAAATATAGAATATAAGTAAATAACTAAATAATATGAAAAAAATTATTTAAATAAAAATGAATGACAGTCTATAAAATTCTTAGGGTATTACTAGCCGTAATCCAATCGCCATTTTGATTTTTTTTTTTACATATTTTATCTTCTCAATAGAAATTTGTACTTATATTACAGTTTCTTTCGTCAGGGTTAGGGTCTATTTAAAAAGAAAACGATCTATGTCTCGAGAAGAAAAAAAAATTTTCTTTGAAAAAAATTCAACTTTTTCGAACATTTTTAAATTAAATTATGCGTAAAAAAATAAATACTAGCAAATTCTCAAAAATCTTTATTTAATGATATTAAAAAATCATTTTTTTCACGAAGTTATGAAATTGATTATATTACAATATCCACATTTATATAAAAAACGATGGCTGCGCCATCTCTTGCAATTTTAGGTAACTAAAATCTATTGGGGTCTCGGACCCTGATTTGGGTTATGTTGTTGTTGCTTTCACATGTTATAAAGCAGACCCTGACCCTGACCCCGATGAAAAAACCAGCTATTGTAGTAGGCCTGGGCGAACTAAGACCATAACAAAAAAAACGACGAAACTTTCTGGCCACTTTAGTTTTTGCTTTATAACTTCGCTCTCACTGGGCGGATTTTCCTGAAAAGTAATACCAAATCGGTTAAGGAATAAACGACATTGTAAATTTCGTCCAACTCGGATGACGCGTTTTTGAGTTACCCTTGTTACCGTTCTCTGATGATTATTTATTTGCGTTACAAACTTAGCGACAAAACTAATATACCCTCTGGTAGTATCTTCTACAGGGCATAGCAACGTTGAAAATGTGAAACAATTTCATTCGTCTCATTAAATTATTACAAGTTAAAAGTAATTTTTTTTTTCATAACATTAAATAATGTTCATCTACAAAATTTTTTTTATTTCCGGCACGCCCAAATTTTAATCCCAGTGCGGCCCTTCAGTTATAAAGTTTGCCCAGACCTGCGTTAGCATAGGGTGCATAAAAAAAAATTCGAAGTCTTTTTGCAATATTAAAATACTATTTCTAAATTTTAGTAATCGAATAATGAATGTAATAATTATCCCATCGAGTTTGGTAACCCATAACTACTTTTCAAACTGCCATGAACGAATTTTTTAATAACATATAGAATGATTTAATATGGTAGAAATGGGGCTCGTAGTTAAAAAATCTATAGTTCAATGAATTAAAAAAAAACAACCAATACTAATAACATTTCAAAGTTTTATCGTAACTTTGTTCCCTCATCTTGGAATTTGACCTAATTTACAGATAACCTGGGTACTAATAGCATAAATTTAATCTGTAAATTTTATTTGAATTGGCATATATCAGTTTATGATTATTAATTATGGTAAATTTTTTCCTGCAACTTTTTTTTTCTGCACTATTATCCTTGGATCCATTTTACTGCAATTTAACATAGTATTGTCTATTTAAGTAGTCAACCTATTATAATTAACTTAAACGAAATTGCTACATAAATTTTCGAATTTAATCCGCAATAACGACAAAAAAAACTGACAAAACTTTATAGTCAGCTTTATTTTAGTTTTATAACTTCCTTCCCTGTCTTATTCCCTATGGTACCTATCGTAGGGAATAAGAGAGGGAATCAGTTTTTTTAAAATATCGCAATTAAATATAAAAATAAACCCTATTGCGTATGAGATTTTTCCAGAAATGTACAAACTACATACATATATATATACTATACTAAATGAAATATGAAATTGTAACATATCCATTTTAGCTAAAAATAGCACCTTAAAGACCTCCTTCAATTTCCATATCTATATTTAAGTTTTCATTCGTTCTAAATTGTCAATTTATCATATATTTTGTTGAGAGATTTTCACAAAAAAATCAATTTAAATAAGATAATTAATTAATTATAATTTTTGTGCGACTAAAAAATATTTCAGAAATGTCCGAAAATGAAGATAAATGTGCAGTTTGCGGTATTCAATCGAAACAATTTTGTTCGGCATGTAAATTAGTTCGATATTGTGGAGAAGAACATCAAAAACAACATTGGAAACAGCACAAATCTTTGTGCAAACCATTTTGTTTATCGACAGTAGAAGATGTTGGCCGTTTTTTACTAGCAACTCGTGATATTAAAGCGAACACGATAATATTTACAGAAATGCCGCTTATAATTGGCCCCAAATGGTTTTTAAATGAACGCGAACAACAAATCCCAATAGTACCATGTGTAGGATGTTATACTCCGGTGAAAGTTGGCGAGAACTGTTGTCCAAGGTTTTCTAATTGAAATTTTATACATTTTTTATATGAAAATTACTAATTTGAAAAAAAAAACTATCAGGTGTCATTGGCCTGCATGTTCAGAGCATTGTCCAGGTCTAACAAATTCTAAATTACATGGTTTAGAATGTCCACTTTTGATGCTTGGCTCGGGTCCAGTTGATAATGATTTGAAATCTGTAATGGATTATTATCGAACAGATACAATTGTTGTTTTAAAAAGTCTGGCATTGCAATTATATCCAAAAAAATGGCAGCAATTAATGAGCATGCAAAGTCATGAAGATGAAAGAATTAATTCCGAGCTATACGAGTTAGTGACATTTTTTGTTTGGTTTTTATAATTTAAACATTAATTTTTTCTTTTAGAGATGCTGAAAATAGAATTGTTAGTTATTTAAAAAATCAATATTTAAATCGATTAAAATCTTTAGAAACGGAAGCAAAAAAAAAAATACTGACCAACTATGATTCAACACTTCTTCATAAGATTTGTGGAATTATCGAAACAAATTATATGTGCATTAATATTTCGAGTGGTTTAGAGTTAACAAGCCTTTATCATACAGCTTGTATGATGGAACATTCATGTTTACCAAATTGTTATTTTACATTTGATGAAAATAATGGTTTTCGAATTTCCGTCACAGCTGGAAGAGATATTAAGAAAGGTGAACATCTTCAAATAATGTATTCGAATATGTTGTGGGGAACACAAATGCGTCAAGATCATTTACAGCTTACCAAACATTTTATATGCTCATGTGAAAGATGCTGTGATAAAACTGAATTGGGAACATATTTAAGTGGTATAAAATGTATGGGAACTGATACGAAAACACATTGTGATGGTATTCAACTTCCGGAGAATCCTTTAAATCGAAAAACAGATTGGAGTTGTGATAAATGTGAAGTAAAAATCAATAATGAAGAGGTAAGAAGAGTTACTTATACCAGAAATTTTTTTTTTTTCTTTAATTATAAATCTTGAATATGTTATATGTTTGTGTAGCTGCAATTTATTTTATTACAAATGAATGATGAAGTTGAAAATTTACTATCGAAAAAACCAACTATCAAACAGCTAGAGACTTTAATTGATAAACTATCAAACTTTTTACATGAAAATCATTATCATTTATTTAATTTAAAACATTCATTAATGCAATTGTATGGCAATGAAGATGGTTCTATGCTTCAACAATTATCAGATGATATGCTTATGAAGAAAATTTCAATGGCTGAGAATTTATTACATATTTGTGATAAATTAGATCCTTATACAATACGTTTGTCATTGTATATTGCTATCATTTTGAATGAAATGCATACGGCTCTTGTTGAATATGGCAAAAGAAGACTTCCGATGGCCAAAACTAGTATGGACAAGAAAATTGCATTAAACAATTTTGAAAAAGCACGAGATTTACTTAATCGTGCAGAAAATGTTCTTCAAAAAGAATTAGATACGAATCGAGGTTGGAAATTAAATGAAACTATTAAAAAATCAATTTTGAATATTAACGAATTGATTGCACAAAATACTGCAAAATAATTGTTTTTTTTTCGTTTTTATGAAATTAATCTTTTAAATGTAATTTCAACAGCAATAAAGTGTTTTTTATAGGTTTTTGTAAAGCCACTCAATGTTATTTCCAATTTTTTTTAAAATTCTATATCAACATTTTCTTAAAAATTTTATCATATTCTAAATTTTTCTTCACAAATTCTTTGCTATTTGAAACCAAATTTCCTTTATCAAATCTTTCGTCTGAAAATATTGTATATAGAGAGCCGAATACAAGGACTAGCACTGCTCTTTCCTAGGGGGCAAACAATTTATATTCAAGAAATGTTGTATGTATGTACATAGTTTCTCTGGTACCCAAAATTAATAATATTAAAGAGACTCGGGTTGAAAATAATTAAAAAAAAAAAAGGATTAGAATACGGAAGTTGAAAAAACTAGTGAAATCGGTAACTAGTAAATTAGGGAAAAGATGAGATATGTGGTCCCTGCGGCCCTTGGAATAGATGAATTTAACTGAACGAAGCCTGTTTCTGCACTCAATACTGCAACCACTATACACTTCACAGCAGTAGAGTAGATGGTTTAAAAGTAGTGCCTTGCCTAATTTTACTCTGCTGTGCTCATGTTTAATTACAAATAAGGTTATCTGATTACAATTTTTTTTCTGGTTCCCTCACCATTATCATTTTTTGGGCTTGGACTCCCTAATTTTTCGTCTCAACTCATTTCGGTTCGACATCATCTGTTTATCGCTTACAATCCGTAATTTGTTCATTATGCCTCTCAAATTATCCATCCATCTCATTACTCTTGATCTGCCAATACCGGACGACGTTTACACTTTGTTTTTCCACCTAAATATTTCAGCCATTCTTGTCATATGTCTGGCCGACTATGCACTTAGTGTAGATTTTTGGAATTCTTCCTGTTTGCTTAAATTTTGAATGTATAATCAGGGATAATAACTGGATCAAGAAACCTTATGGTTCGTTAATTTTGATATTTCGGGTATATAATCAATTGTCGCGCCGACTTTCTAAACGCACAAAAATGTTTAGAGCTGGAAAGAAATCGGCGTCTCAACAAATCGTTTAAAATAATTCTCATGCTCTTAAATACCATTTTTATTTTTTGACTTGAAACTTTTACACTAGAAATTAATTTTAAATAAAAGTACAAATAAAAGTAATTGGATTCTATTTGAACGCATATTATTATTGGGTAAGACCTAGTAAATCCTAATATAATAAGCTGTTTTGATTACCTTTTTTTTTTGTGTATATTCAAGAGAAATGTGGTAAGTATGTGGGAAGAGGGAGTTAGGGATTTTCTTTATGTTGTGTGTTGTTTCGGGAGATTTTTATTTCTTTTATAAATAATCAACTGGTTCTCGAGGTGCATCCAAGTCTCTGTAGTGGATTATTGGACGATAGTCACCACCACCACCACCACCTTGTCCTCTGCAAACACAAAAATTTTTAATCTTATTCAATAGAATTACATTTTATGGGAATATTCCAAACAGTTTTTAAATTAGAAAAAAGGATAACGAAAAAAAAAGAAATTTTATAAATTTAATAATTTTGTTTGTTTGAAATTCAAAAACAACAAAAAAAAAATGTTTATAATTTTAATTCTATTCTTTAATTTTTGTTTGCTTGCCCCTCTCTTTTGCTTTTTTAATGTAATTTCAGTTTTTTTTTTTTTTTTTTTAATCAAAAATGTCGAAATTCTGCGGCGCATCCAAATCATGATAACCTATAATTCGACGTTGATGATCCGTTGGGAATTCTCTGAAAATTATTTTAAGTGCTTTGGTTTGTTGAATTCAAAAAAAAAAAATTAAATACAAAAAAAAAATTAAATGTAGACATTTTTCTTTCATACAGAAAGAATTTTTTTCCAGTTTGTTAGATGTCCTAAAGGCCAATGCACATTACCAAAGTATAAATACCTTCCTAACTGTGTGAGTGAAATAGTTTAAGCGTCAAAATCAAAGTGTAATTAATAATAAAGTCCGGAAAGTTAGCGAAGTAGCCAGAAAAAGCACGTGGCAAACGGGGGAAAGAATACGCAAGAGTACATATATTTTTCATAGGCAAAATCCATCAGCAAGAGAGAGAATGAAATGTTTTTAAAAAGTACATGAAAAACTCTTAAAAACCTTATGCTTCTTCTAGTATTTGTGCATTGCATATAAATTTCAACACATGCTTCTTTGCTTACATTATATTTATTTAAATTTATTTAAAGGACGCGTTACACTTTGGATTCCCAAAATTATGATAATGAATATTTATTTGTACAGCCTTTTCTTATGACTATTAGCACATGTAATCATTTCTATAGAAGTGTACGGCCATATAGGTTTTGTGCTTTCTACGCGGAGTGAGAAAAATATTAATGCATGAGAGGAACGGTGAGCGAAAAGTGTCGTTGAACACATTTACATTTTTTCCAGTTTGTCAGTTAATTCACAAATACAAATACAAATCTTCTTCACAATTGAAAAAGGAAATCATGGCCTTCTTTTTCGAAAGAGGCGAAGAATTCAATTTCAATTCTTCTCTTTTTTTCTATCGTATCCTGCTTCCAACCAACTCGGCTATATGGTCACTTCCATTTAATTACACGCGTATATTTATCGTTGTTCTCATCTTCGAAAGTGCGCGCAGTAAGCGTAGAGCATATGTGGCCGCACACTAAATTGATGAGACGTTTTAAGCACTGCAAAGCGCGCCTTGTTTTTAATAGTATTTGTAAAAAAAAAATCCTGTAAATACATGAAATTTTATATCATTTTAACAAAAACTATTAATAATGTGACGCTTGCAGATGTGCACAAATTGGAAACTCTCATTATTGTATGCTTTTTGCTATTAGTTTACTTCACATGCGTATATAATAGTTCGCACAATGAAAATAGGAATGATTCCTATTTTCATGACTTTACTTTTGTCTTTAACATTCATTCACTTATCTTTTTTTCTTTTTGTATGTTCATGTGAATCCTGACTAAGTGATCGTCTATCTCACTTACACGGTTAGGAAGTATTTTATGCCTCGATAATGTAAATTAGCCTTAATGAAACTTACAACAACACTTAAAATGTTTGCAGTATGTTGCATTAAATTGTTCCTCCTAATGAATTTAATTAAAAAAAACGATCGCTTACCTACGAGCTCCAAATCCGCGTGCTCTATGGGGTCCAATCATAGGAGGAGCGTACGCCGGATAAGGCGGACCATAACTTTGACCTGGATATCCTGGCCTATATCTAAAATAATACATTTTTTTATTACATCTGGTAATGTAGATATATTTAGGCGCATCCAAACCAAGCATGCGAGCAAGACCAGATATTTGTGAGCATTTATTGATGTTTCCATACATTGCGCGCTTGACGTGTCTACACTTACTCGCTTATTTGATTGGGACGGGTTCTTTACAGCTAATTAAATCGACAGCAAATAATAATAATAAGTTACCGATTTAATTGACTCGAGTGGAATCGTATAATTTGGTTCAAATCGAGTTACACGATTCCACTTCTGATTTTCATACATTCTATATAAAAAATTATAGTTTTTAAACTTACGGTACTTGTGGTGGTGGTATATCAGCAACTGGTCGTTTTGAATTTCCGGGATTCTCTGGTAATTGTGGTCTTTTCGGATCTTTTAAGTAATTATTAAAATATTCAACTTCTTTTCGAACTTCATCGACTTTTTCACCATGCTTATTAAATATATGTTTACGAATGAATTCTGGACCCTTAAATTTTTTGCCCGATAAAGGACAAAGCCATTTATCTTTAGCCAATTCTTGTGTGTTGGCTTGTATAAATTTTTCAACTTCTGCTTCAGCGTCTTTACAACCTAAATTCTTTAATTCTTCTTCTTCGATTGGAGTACTTTTGGCCAAGAATGAACTCATTTTTCCTTCAAAATTCTTAATATAATCTTGTACATCTGTCGATGTAACTTTATTTTGTGGTGGCGGTCCTCTAGCATGTATTATACCACAACGATTTGGCATTTCATCTTCATATGGATATTCGCAATGATTATAAAAATCAACAGAATGAACTATTCTCATATATAAAATTAACTTGTCTAATACGGTTATCAATTGTGGATCTCTGTCTAAAAGTTCACCTTCTGTTTGATCCTTATGCTCTCCGGTTGTTAGACCTAAGAGTTCATCTTCTTCGGCAGATGCCTCTTCAATTAAATAATCTGTAATATTTTGCAATACAGGATTATTGGATTTAAAACCAAAATTTTCAATTTTATTCTCTCCATTTGATCTTTTTACATCATTTTGTTTATTTTGTTCATGCCATAAACCAAATTTATCATCTAAATTTAATGCTATTTTAGCACATAATTTTATATCGCTTCGAACGATTTGTTTATGTGCTGTGACACCATTAACTGGTCTTACCCGACGACTTAAATCACGATTAACAATGGCACCCATTTCACAATCTCGCAATCGTATATTATTTAAATTCCAACATATTTCCTTAATATTAACATCACGCTTGAATGTTACCCAACCACGTCGAAACCAACGACGTTCAACTAATGGATCAGCAATTGCAACTCTTAAAAATCCATTATACCTTTTGCAAACAGCTTCAATTTCATCCTTGGTAATTGTTGGTGCTAAATTGCGTAGAAAAATTGAACTTGTTTTATGTAAAGCTCTTGGGCCAGATTCTTCTATGATTTCGGGATCTTTTTCTTTGTCCAAGTCTATAGTCTCTGGATTGGCTGTTTCCGGTTCTTGTTGTTGTTGTTCATCAGATTTTGCATCTTCATCCTTTTCCGTTTTATCTCCGTTCCCGATAGTTTCGTCTTCATCTTCTTCATTTTCTTTTTCTTCTTTGATTTTAGTTTCATCACTTATTTCTTCTTTTTTTTCATCAACCGATGAACTTTCAACAATTTCTTTTTCTGTATCATTATTTTCATTGATAACTTTTTCTTCAATTGGTTCGGGTTTTTCAGTATCTGTTATTATTTCTGATTTTTCCTCTTTTTCATTTTGTTTATGATCTCTGGCAGAAGTTGATGATTCACTAGATTCTGAATCAGTACGATTTCGTGCAGGAGTTTCTTCCTTCTTACTAGTAGTATTATCATCTTCTGAATCCCAATCATCATCATCCTTTTTAGTTTCTGGTGGTTTACTTACCATAAGTTCATCACCAGAATTATCCCAATTTTCTTCATCATCATCTTGTTGTTGTTTAACAGATTTTTTTTTTGGACTAACTTTAAAACATTCCCAATTCTCTTCTTCCTCTTTTGCCATAACATTGGTCTGACCGATTTTTGGATCATTTTCTTTAATTTCAGTTATAATAACATCATCATCTGGATCTTTATCATTAATTCTTGTTGGTTTAAATTCATGTGGCGGAGATTTCATGTATAAAACTTTTAAATCCTCTTCAGTTCCACCTTCTAATTTAATAACAGCTGTATCAAGAAGACGTAACAAAGGTTCAGTTTGATTTGTGTCCACAGTTACTTCTGTTATAGAACCTTGTTCTAGTAAATCAGAGAAAACTTGTACACGATTCTAAAGAATTTTATGAAAATTAATTTCACTTCATGAAAATTTATCGACATTATTTCTACATACCATCAGGAAACCTAATTGTTCCTCCTTTCTTTTCAATGATTCTTCGGGATGGTATTTATTTTTGAACCTGTAAAAAAAAGTAAAAAAAAAAATTATTATTCAAATTGAAATATAATCGTTTTTTAAAAGATGCTTATTAATCAAGTAAATAATCTAGCCTAATACAATTACAATTAAACAGTTTTGATTGAACAAGACAAATAATTCATATAAATTGGAGCCAAATATTATCCATAACATCATTTTGGAGAATCATTCATTTATTTAACTTTTTTAAATAAAATAAATTCACTTTGAATGTTTAAACAGAGGATGGCAATAAGGTTAGTTAATGATTTCAAAACTTTATAGTTCGTTTATTGTAAATTATGAACTATTAGTAACTTTAACCACGAATAAAAAATCGTCACAATTTATTTGGAATAGAATTGTATCAATTGTAAATTGTAATATTCCATATTTATGTCCATTGGCTGCAAAGAGAGTCAATTCCGTTTAACATCTTAAAGTGTAAATCAAAATTAATAGCAAGCTTATTTCTTTTGAAAAGTAGTAGAGTAGACTCGTTTTGCATCATTAGGCAAGTTTATGTGCGAACCAAATTAGTTCGGTCTGATTTGGTCCATACCGAAATAAAACCCAATCAAAATACAAACGGATCGGCGGTTCGATATGCGCATAAATCTACTTTAAGACACATTTCTGGTATGATCATTCGGAGACTGAGAGTATTCAAAAATGCTACAAACAGTACTTTTTAAATGCTTCGCCAAAAACCTTTGCATACAGTTTCTTAAATGTACGGTCTGATGTGCATCACGAATATTATAAAAATCGCGATCTAACTGTAAATGTCGGACGATATTAAAAAAGAGGATGACTGTCATACTGTTCCAGGCAAAAAATATCTTCTCATTTATTCAATTTATAAAAAAAATCGAAATTTCTTCCAAGATAAGTAAAAATGAAAATCAGCAACCGATTTTATTGCCACCTTCTGTATATGTAAAACATTTTTGTTAATTATTTTTTAGCAAGTATACATCATTATTTAACCTGAAAACTTTTAAAATTAAATTAAATCTATAATAAATATATTTTAATTGTTACAATGTTTTTGATTTTATAAAAGTAAAAAAAAAAAAAATGTCGGCTTTTTACACATCTCAAATCTTACCTCAAAAAAACATTCAAAACATTTACTAAAAAGTTTTTATATTTGGCTTTTTAATTTTTTTTTTATTATATATACGACAATTAAACCGCGATTAAAAAAAATATTTCTAAAACACACCGGCATTGCTCGCCAAGTGCTAAAAAAAAAAAAAAAATTATAAAATATTCCTTTTTTTGTTGATTTTTCATTTTTATATATTTTTTTTTATATATATATTAAATACGATATTTGTACACTGAAGAAAGCTGCAGGAAAGAATTGTTGTTAAAATTTATTATATTTAATTGAAATAAGGAAAAAAAAAACAGAAATTAGGTAAAAACATGTTTTAGTTTAGATGTTGTGAGAGATTCTCAATTCCAATCTCAGTTTGCTTCCATACATTGCAAAATGGCATAACCTAAAATAAACGACGTACCAAATATACTTGCCTCAAAGAAAAAGAAAAAAGCAATTGTCTATACAGAAATGCCAAAGTAACTATTCAGATAGAAATTTTAAACAGTCCAAAATAACGGAGTAAATCTATTTATTTTACTAACCATTCCTCATCTTTATGTGCAACGAAGAATTCATTCAATTGTTGTCGTCTAAAATCTACTTTATATTCACTATATTTTCGAAGTACTTCAGAATCCGAGATTCCATCGTCTTGTGTATCCAAAAATTGCTTCAATGTTAGCATTGGCGGTTGTGTTTGCATATCGGTATTATTTGCTGTGTCTCTTGTCGGATTTGGAATTGGTGGATGATTACCAAATCCATGTCCACTATGCATAGAATAATGTTCATGACCCCAACCATATACACCATATCCATCATGACCTTTATTATAAGATA
Source organism: Xylophagus ater (assembly GCA_963422695.1). Lineage (NCBI taxonomy): Eukaryota > Metazoa > Arthropoda > Insecta > Diptera > Xylophagidae > Xylophagus > Xylophagus ater. Next base: position 42,584,842 of record OY730478.1, read on the forward strand.
TATAAAACAAAAATTAATATTTTCTTGGTATTTTTAATAAATGAATAAAAAAAAAATTTTTTTTTTACCACCATAACGTGGCCGGCCTTCATCGCCCCACTCAGGTCTCATTCGTTTTGGTGGCGGTAAATCTCGACCTGGCGAATAACGATCACGACCTCCACGATATTCACGGTAGTCTGGTCGGGCACGTCCTCTAAAAGGATTCCTTAAAAATTCGAAACTAAGTAATAATTGCACTTTTATTAATTCGAAATAAATACCTTTCTGGCCAATCATCACGTCGCCTTTCATCTCTACGCTCGGACCGGTAATTATCTCCAGCACTACGTTCGCCACGAAATTTATCACGGCGTTTTCTGTCATATTCATCATCAGAATCCGCCATGATTAAAGAAATTTTCGAAAAACTATAGGTTGATTTATATCTACAATTCAAAGTTAATTAATATATGTGCTTTGAGATTTTTTTATTAGAAAACAGATTGTTCACTTTTAGAACTATAATACACCGACATTTAACTAAAAAACTGTATCTATAAGCAAAAAAAAAAAATTAATAAAATCCAATCTTCGCAATTATGAAAATGCGCTTGGTTTAAAACTGTACACTGTGCACACATACGCAAGCACGCTGCTTCATTCAATCCAAAATCCCGTTTATAGAAAAGTCATATAAGAAAGTGAACTTTGCCACGGTTTCAAAATACATGTAAACGAAGATGGAATATCAAATCAGTTCTATAAGTGCAGGATTACACGCTTTGTTTTTTGGGTAGAATTCTACCGCAGACATAGGTTACGGTTGGTTGGGGGTGAGGCAGAAGATCTACCTCTCGAAATGACTAATACACTCCTTGTGTAGCTGTGGTATAAACATTCCACGTCTAATCGGTTTGGTAGTTTTCTACCCAAAACTGGCCGGTAGATTTCTACCGCGTGTAATCCGGTAAAAAATTTTTAAAAAAATCAACCTCAAATGATGAGGCTGGTGTACACAGATAGATGGCGAAAATCAAAACTTTGATCTCTTTTGTTCCGATACTGATGTATCAACATCCGAAATTAAATTTTATAAGAACATTGATTTAAAAAATTGTTTTTTTGAGGAAATGAAATAGCGCCCGATAAAATTCCCATTAAAACACAGGTAAAATATATAATAAAACATCTAATCTCGTATAATTTTATTAATACATAAATTTGGGCACAAATTTTGATGATTTAAAAAAGACGTGATTAAATCTTTTGAGAATACAACCTATTATTATTATTATTATTTTATTATATATGTTTCTCTTTATTTAGGCAGGGCTTAATACGCCTGATGGTCCTCCAAATCCACCAGTATATTTTGCATATTTTATCGGCGTAGTAGAGTGAGCAGGTTGAGCTGGTATTTGAGGTGGTACTGTAGGCGTGATTGGATTGGCATGTGTCGGGGGACGATATGTATGATCAGGATCTTTAATACTTCCGTCTGGTTGAATTGCAAACCCTGGTTTCTTTTGATCTCCTAACACACCTGGCGCTCCACCAAATCCTCCTGAATATTTGCCAACGCTAGAAGATTGCCCTGGAGCACTTGGAATATGGGGACTATGTTGGGTGGGCGATGTGAATGTATCAAAATTTTGTGTTGAGGGAATATTTTGTTGTGGAGATCCGAACGTTGATGTAGGGAAATTATGCGCTGGGGGAGTGTTTTGTTGTGGGGATCCGAACGTTGATGTGGGGAAATTATGCGCCGGGGGAGTATTTTGTTGTGGTGATCCAAAAGTTGATGTAGGGAAATTATTTTTTGGAGGAGTATTTTGTTGTGGTGACCCAAACTGTGATGTAGGGAAATTATGCGCTGGGGGTGTGTTTTGTTGTGGTGACCCAAACTGTGATGTAGGGAAATTATTATTTGGAGGAGTATTTTGTTGTGGGGACCCAAACTGTGATGTAGGGAAATTATGCGCTGGGGGAGTGTTTTGTTGTGGTGATCCAAATGTTGATGTAGGGAAATTATTTTTTGGAGGAGTATTTTGTTGTGGTGATCCAAATGTTGATGTAGGGAAATTATTTTTTGGAGGAGTATTTTGTTGTGGTGACCCAAACTGTGATGTAGGGAAATTATGCGCTGGGGGTGTGTTTTGTTGTGGTGACCCAAACTGTGATGTAGGGAAATTATTATTTGGAGGAGTATTTTGTTGTGGGGACCCAAACTGTGATGTAGGGAAATTATGCGCTGGGGGAGTGTTTTGTTGTGGTGATCCAAATGTTGATGTAGGGAAATTATTTTTTGGAGGAGTATTTTGTTGTGGTGATCCAAATGTTGATGTAGGGAAATTATTTTTTGGAGGAGTATTTTGTTGTGGTGACCCAAACTGTGATGTAGGGAAATTATGCGCTGGGGGATTGTTTTGTTGTGGTGATCCAAATGTTGATGTAGGGAAATTTTGCGTTGGGGGATGGTTTTGTTGTGGTTCAATCGTTGATGTACTAAATGCGCTAAAATTATAATATTAAAATTGATAGAGAAAATGTAAATAACAATATTATCAAACCTTTGGCTGGTAAAGTCTTGTTGGAATGGTACCGTAGGACTTTGATTTAAGTCAAAATTTGATCTGACTGGGAAAGATGTTGGTGTTTGTTCTGGTTTATCATTTATTTGATTAGAAGGAGGAAGAGGAGGAGCAATTAATTCCGTTATTGGTGTTGGCAGAAAATGTTTATTATCATTATAGGTTGCCTCAGTAGTTGGTGTAGTTGGCGTAGATTGAGTAGTACTCGTGCTAGTCGATGTTGTCGTCGAATATTCATTATTTTTTTCAGATGTTTTATCTTGCATAGATTTAAAAAAAGTTCCAATTTCAGTTTGTTCACCCAAAATACCTGGTGCACCACCAAAACCGCCTGTATACTTTACAAAAGGAACATTTGTCGGAACTGTACTTGACAAAGTTTTATCAACGGGGCTCGTATTTGGAAATTTTGTTGACGGTGGTACTGATGTGGATGTAGTGTAAGAAATTTCATTCAGAGATTCATCCTGACCTAAAGGTAATGGTGGTAATAAATCTACAGATGGTTGATGGACATGACTGCTTGGATTTTCGTTACTACCGATTGGAGGTAATAAATCATCATTCGATTCTCTAATTCCACTTATTCCAGAAGCATAAGTGGGTATTTCAAATCGTAGTCCTCCAGCATTAACGACTTTTTTCGGGTCCGGTATTGGTTTGCCATAACTATCAAGTTTGTCTGGTACTGATGGAGCCAATAATCCTGAATTATATTCACTATTTTCGAGTGACGTACGCGAATCTGAAATATAAGATTTTTGTTTGTAAGAAAATGATAATATTTGTATAATTTAATATTGTTTTTATGTATCTGCAATCATTTTATTGCATCAAAAAGAGGACTTGAAAGAAAACAGCCAATCTCGACGGACGCGACGAACGCGTGAATTATCAAAAACGTTAGTGCGGTATAAATATTTTTGTGTAGGCAAACTCGACGCCGTTGATGAAATTTGTAATTTTTATTATTATTTGATATAATCTTTGTGTTATAAATTAAAATAGTTTTTTAAGCTTTGTAAATTAATAAAAAACAAAAATACCGTTTTTAAATGGAGTTTTCACAAAATAATTCACATACAAAAAGTTTAAAATGACATTTGAACGCGTCCGTCACGTAAAAAGGTGAACACGAATCAACTTTACAACGTCTGAACCGTCGCGTCCGTCGCGTCCACGTCGAGATTGCCACCTCCCATACAATTCATATGAAATTAACTTTTATTTGCCACTTCACGCGTCCGTCGCGTTCATTGTGTCCGTCGAGATTGCCTCCAGGGTAACGATCCCCAAGCAGCCCATAGATATTCAAAACACTTAAGCTTATACCATAGACTAATAATAAAGATTTCTTGTGCACTTATATCCTGACACATTGCAGATTTTTTTTTCATACTAAAACTCTTTTGATGTATTCTTCTTAAGCTTTACCTACAATAAAACAGTGAAGGTACATGCAAATTCTTTTGTCGATGGTATAGTATTGCACTATATTTTCACAAACACAAAAACACTAAGGACATCATTTATTAAAAAGAATAAATTAGAATATACGCGAAAGAAATCACAAACAACAAAATCACTGACATTCGTTCTAGAATTTTGACATTCAAGAAATTGGTAGAAAACACGTTTCAATGCAGACTGAGAACGTTCTCGAGTTTAAAGCGATGAGTATATAAGGAGGAACATCGCTGAAACGACAACAGTTGAAGTCAAACTTCGCCAGAGATTGAATCAAAAAGAGATTTGAAACGGGATTATTTGTGGTTGGTTTACAAAGGGGTTATAAAAGTGATTTTGATTAATAAGTGATTAATAGTGTTTCCCATTGCGAATAAACTGTAATAAATAATTTTGTATTTGTAATAATTAATAATTGATAGACAAATATTTTTAAGACTAATTGTTAACGCAGAAATAATTGTAAAATAAAGTTTATACACTAAATCCACATAAAAAAAATGTGTTATCATTCAATAACACCCGAACCAAAGGGGTAGCACGCAACAGTATGTTCGACGAATTACTTTACCCGATCTGGTTTTCTATAAGATTACATAAATAAATTACTTACATAGATTTGAATTTCCATCTTTACCGGGAAGTAAAAATACGAACTCGTCGGTATTCTTTCCTGAAATTATTGAAACACTGAATAATGTATTTAAATAATTCATGGCGAATTTTAATCGGATATTTTCCTCATCAGGAAAAAATTGTTCATATTACAATATTATAAAAAAAATTTTGAAGAATCAGTTTACTTGTTCACACCTTAAAGTGAAAATATAAAGAAAAAGTTTATAGAAACTTATATATAGTATGCATACACCAAATTTTGTTGAAATCGGTTCAGCCATTTCTACGAATGCGGAACAGGAGTAGCACTCTTGCATTTAATATATTAAGATTCATTAATAGAAAAGTAGGCACAAACAAATACAGATTAAATTTTATTTCCGTCGGATATGATTGGACATTCCTGGTCTAGACGGACAAACATGCATAAATTGATACAACTTCTCTACACATCAAGTTCCTTGAAGTCTCGTTCTCTGATGACTATCGTTACAAATGTAGTGCCAAAACTAATATATACTCTAGTACAGGGCCGGTCCAACCAATTGTGCAATGGAGCCAGAGCCAAAGTTCGGAAGGAAATTTGAGCGTTGTTTTATTTAGTGTCGGGAGCTTTTTCATTTCGGTTCATATTAAATTTTGTGAAAAATTAGAAAAGATACTAAATTCTTTCTTTGATTATATTGTACCATATAAGGAAAAAGTTCGTGGCGTTTTTTTCCAATATATGGCTTTAGAGTCGCATAACTTTAGTAGGTCTGATCCTATCAAGTTATATTATAGCGCCCTTGAAATGTGACATTGCAAAGAATATTTTTTTAAAAATTGTGAAATTGAGTAAGAAGTAATTCCGGTAATTGTGTTTTGAAAATGACCCAATTCTGAAAAATTCACTATATTTTACTATATCACTTAGACCAAGGCGATAAAGCTTCACAGTAGTATTTAAGGTGAAGATGCTCTATCAAAACAAGGAGCACGTAAATGATTTGTTCGTTTCCGCTCTGGAAATTTCGATGTTAAAGATGGGCCGCGCTCTGGTAGACCAATTATTGTACAAGTCGATGAAATTGAGGAAAACGTGCACATTTCATCTTATTACATTGCTGAGGATCAAAAAACCATTTGCGTGAGGTTGGATATAAAAATAAGCCCGATATTTCGGTTCCACATGAATTAATAGTGAAAAATTTAATGGACCGAATTTCCATCTGCGAATCGCTGCTGAAAAGAAACGAAATCGAGCCATTTTTGAAAAGATTGATAACAGGTGATGAAAAGTGTATCACATACGACAATAATGTGAAAAAGAATGAAGCTGCACAAATGGTGACAAAGCCAGAACTAACGCCACGTAAGGTAATCTTCGTGTTGGGTGGGATTGGAAGGAAATCATGCATTATGGACTGCTCTAATCTGGGCGGACGATTGATTCCACTCTCTACCGTCAACAACTAACACGATGAAAGCACGCAATTGAGGCCACAATCGATCAATAGGAAAGGCGTTTTTTTCATAAGGACAATTCCATGCAGCACACATCTTTATTGACTAGGCAAAAATTGAGAGAGCTTCCCTGGGTAGTTTTGATGCTTCCACCGTATAGTCCGAACCTTGCTCCGTCCGACTACCATTTGCTTCGGTCTCTGTAAAATTCCTTTAATGGTGTAAAGCTGACTTCAAAAGAGGCCTGTGAAAATCACTTGTTTCAGTTTCTCGCCCAGAAACAGGGATGGTTTTACCAGAAAAATGCCAAAAGATTATCGATCAAAATGGCACATATTTGGTTTAATAAAATTCATTTAAATTTTGGTGAAAAAAAGTCACGAACTTTTTCCTTGACCTTCTATACGATATTTTTAGTATTGAAGACGCCATTTACCTAATCTGTACCCGGCGCTGAAATAGCTTGGACCGGCGTTGCTCTAGTAGTATCTAGCACAGGGTGTAAAAATAAGTGATTGAGAATATTATATAGGGTGATCAAATTTGCAATATTTCACATTTTCGTCATGCGACTTAACTCGAAACGTTGGAGCACCTAAAAAACAACATCCGCCAACTTATTGCCGAGATATCGCCCGAAATTTACGAAAAAATTATCGGAAATTACCTCGAAAGGATCGGTTGCTGCAGAACGTCTAGAGGCGGCCATTTAATTGATATTATTTTTCATAATTAATGAAATACATAATATTTGTGATTAACAAAATAAAATAAGTATATTTCCTTAAATTTGTGTGTTTTATTTTGTTTTAAAATTCGGAAATTGAAGTTAGATCACCCTGTATTTGTCGTCTATCTCCAAGAAAATGATAGTTCCTATTTGTAGCAATGTAAATATAGAGCCTAGGTAAGCTAGGTATATTAATTCCTATTGTATTCACTAAGAAAAAAAGAAGTTATTTATCTTCACCCTGTGATAAATACTCTTTTTCTGCATTCACTGAACAAATGAAATTAATTATGATGAGCTAATCCAGAAGTCCTTCGAAATGTTTCGATACTTTTTATTGCAACTATTTATATAAAGAATTTATTTACAAATATGTACATATAGAGAATAATTTTAATATATTTTTTTTTTTTTGTAAAATTTCTATTTAATCATAAACCGGTTTAAATGACACACGGATTTTGTACACCTAACGACAGGGGTTTTTCCTGTTATGCATGGAATTCGAACAATACATTTTCGATATCAATTTAAGATTTGTATTTAATTTAATTTTTGCTTTGAAATTTATAAGAAAACTTCGATAAGAATATTTCCACAAACAAGAAAACTGCTAAACTAAAAGATCCCAGCGGTAAATGTAAGCACGAGTCTTTGAAGAACGTTTTAAATTTACTGAATCCAAAATATTGGATTATCCAGAAACTTCGTGCAGATTTCCATAACACGACGGTGGAACATATGTATGTCACAATATATTAGACTTTGTTGAAAACATATGTCTTGTATACATATTTTGAAAGAAGGCATATTTTAACGCATCGAGATAAATTGATCCCTGTCATTTTTATATCCTTTTGAAGATGGAAGACAATATATATGGATACTTGATGCTTTTGTATTACCGGAAAGATAAAAATGATTCACAAACAACAACACCTTACATTGTAGATTATCTTTTATTCAGATACATATTTGCAAAATTATCTTAACAGCAAGAATTTCAATTTTTTGAACGGCAAACCAGTTTTTTGTTAAGAGATCTCAGAAATTGTTGAAGGATGGAATCTTTAAGCTGTGTGAAAGATTGAGTGAAATAAAATGACGAATACATAATTACATAAATAAATAAATTCACCTTAAAAATTAGCCTAAAGTTTATGGACAGGACGTAAATGACCACTTTCAAAAAATCAAAGGATAAGATACAGAAAGTTCACCTTTTCCGCTGGGATAATAAAGATGAATAACCGAAATGAGACAGTCCTGATTTAAATATTCATCAATATTACGCAGTTGGTGTGTCTTATTGTTTAGTCTCTGATAAAGGTATTGTTTTATGAGAATCATAAAAAAGCTTAGCCAAGGCACTGTATGAAGAAGCCCAGGTCAAGGTAAATATAGTTTTATATCGTCATATTTAAAATAAAAAAAAAAAAAATTTTACGCCTCCAATATTAACAATCAATATTTTAGCGTTTAATGGTTTTATTTTTTTAAAGTTTTACCATCTTTATAAAAGCTACAAAATATACTTTCATGAATACACAAAAATATTTAGTATTTTAGTATTTACACATAAATAGAAACAAATAAATATAAAACAAAAAACACATAAAAATGTTTACAATTTTAAAAATCGCACCTTGATTTATTGAACTAACATCAGGTCGTCCATATATTACTGGATTCAAAAGACAAAATAAAACCACTAATATTAAACGGCCTTTAAAATAATTCATTGTTTAAACACTTTTTTTTTTTATATATTTTTAAAAATATGTAAGTTTTTTTTTTTATAGATATTCAAACCGATTTCAGACCGTTGAGATACGTACGTGTGATCTAATCGGATAGTCAACTAAAATTAAACCATCTTTTGCTGGTGGTTCAATTTACGTTTTTTTTGTTAACTTGTTTTAAAAGATCGCGTCGCGAGAAACTAATGAAAATCTTTGGTAAAATTTATTGATATTTCTCAGTCAGAACTGTTTGTCAGCATTCTAATAATAGGCAAAATGAATATCGGCAATAATATGATGCTTCCCGCAGAGTTTTCCCCACTCTCATATCGTCTTGAAATTAAGCGGGGAGACTATCACGCAATATTATAAGGTAACAATATCTTCGCTGGCATAATATAATTAACGATAAATATTCGTAATAAATAAGCAACATTAACGAAATTTACCAGTTATTTATTTAAATGCAGACGACCTTAAACTGTAGAGAGAGATTGGTTTTGAATTTTCTTCCAAAATATCAGTGACCTTAAAGGCTCCACACCCATTGTAGGCTTTGATTTCGATTTCGTTGTCCAAATTTTTTCAAATTAACAAATTTGATGTTCCACATATATACAGGGTTTTTCCAATACATAAGTATAGTCAGAGCCGATCCAACCAATGGTGCAATGGAGCCAGCGCCAAAGTTCGGAAGGCGCCAAATTTGACCGTTTTTTTTATTTAGTATCGCGAGCTTTTTCATTTTGGTTCATATTAAATTTTGTGGCAAATTAAAAAAGGTACTACATTTTTTCTTTGATTATCACGAACATTTTCCTTGACCTTCTATACGATATTTTTAGTATTGAAGGCGCCATTTACCTAATCTGCACGCGGCGCTGAAATAGCTTGGACTGGCATTGAGTATAGTCAGTGTGTTCTAGTATATTCCAACTTGAGTATCGAGTATCGAGTATTCCGGGTAAAGTCGGAAATTTCAGATAATTACTCGTCGATTTGAATTTTGTTTGTTTTCTCACATAAGAATCAAAAATGGTAAGCTATTTTGGAAAGTTTTTTGCCTCTACTTAATACTTTTTTGGATTTCAGACATATTATTGTTCTCCATCCTGAATGTTTGTTTGTTTGGCTCAACCGATTTCAATAAAATTTGGTACAAAAAAAGTTAGTCAAGTCTTTAGGAAAAAAGAGACTTTTAAAAGATTCTTTTATGCAGCAGAAAATCCAGATGAAAATATCAAAGAAGCATCAAATTCAGAACATGAAATACCTGCTTTAAATGAACTGCGGAAAACAATTCAGTCCGTTATGTCTGTTCCATTAAAGTAAATCTCGGAAAAAGATGATTTTATGGAGAAAAAATTGTTCCAGACATTACTTAGCATTCAATTTACCTCAGTATCTTCTTAGTTTCTTAGTTTCTTACCTAAGGTACACAATCAGTTGATAGATTATATGCCTCAAATACTATTTTAGGAGTAAAAAATAAGTAATTTAAATACAGATAATCTTTTCCTTCATTTTGAAAAAACTTCCGTTTAATACCGGGGTATTAAAATATAAAGTTATTCAATTACTCGATTCACCACAATTGGGTCTTATCCATTTGGTATAGTACTTGTATGAACAATCTTTAAGTTAAAATTAGCGAAATCCAAAACAAAACGTATAAGGTCTGTTTTATTTGCCATATCCTACCCTGGAGCAGGATAAGTGGCAAATAAAACGAGCAGGAGTAGGAGAAAGCTTTAATTCAAATGTTTGTAGCGCTGCTTACAACCATATTGTAATGAAATGAGAAACTTTTAGCTAATACACTTTTTATGGTAGAAAACTGAACTAATTCAGATGTAATAGTTACATCTCGTCTGAAAGTAGCGTAGGATTTGCTCTTTTGTTGTTTTCGTTTTCAATGTAAAAATTTGCTCTACCCCAGAGCAAGTGGCAAATAAAACAGGCCTATAGTAACATAAAATAAAGCCGATTTGTTCATGCCCTATGGTAGAAATAGGACTCGTAGATAACAAATCTATAGTTGAATGAGAAAGAAGAACCAAAACTACTAATATTTCAAGGTTTTTTCTCCATTAACTTTGTGTCGTCTTTTTCAATTCAATTCACAGGTAGGCTGAGGCCTAATAACATAAATATCTTTTGCAAATGTATTATTGAAATCGCTATATTAAACTTTATGAACAGGCTAATTTTTACCTATAACTATTTCTCTCCACTATCCTTGGACCGACTTCACTGAAATTTAAAATACTATCGTCAACCCATGTAAATAAGTTAAACAGAATTTCTCCACACACTTTCAAATTAAATCCGAAAAAACCTGGCTAAAATTATTAAAGGAATGCATTGTCATCGTGTTCTGTGCTATTGTTTCAAATGTCCAGCTAGTCAGGAAGTTAGTTAAAAATCGATTACAAGATTTGTACTGGACAAACAAACAAACAAGAAAGCGAGTTAATAAAAACGTGGTAAAAAACAACAAAACTTTATGGTCACCTTGATTTTTTCTTTATAACTTTGCTCCCCCTTGGCTGATTTTGCTGAAATACAATAGCAAACCAAATTAAGGAAGAACCAACTCACATTGTAAATTTCATCATAATCAGAAAACGCATTTTCCAGTTATTTTGTCTACGGACGGGCGCACGGACATGTAGAAATCGATATAACTTTTTTTTGGCGGTACCTGCCATAGGGCATAAAAATTCCACTAATGATTTCGTTTTGCAGTATGCTGTTCGCGAGAAAAATTTAGAATTCAGCTGCTATAATAGAATATTGCTGGCGTGTAGAAATTCTCAACAAATTAGCTACATGCAGATGAAAACAATACCGGTTGTCTCTACACTGATTACTTATTGTAAACGCAATCAATTTACTTATAATTTACGGGAGGAATGGGATAAATAAGATTTTGAAGACAAAAAGTTCGGTAAAACCAAAAACAAAAAATTATATTAATATTTTTAAAAGTACATAATTGAGAAAAATGTAATTTTTTTTTATATCATATAATTTTTTTTACGTGAAATTTAAAGTTTTCCCTTTTCGGTATTGTAGTGGACTTGTCCATATTTATCGATAAAACCATGTGTAGAAGTGTAAACTCCTGTCCCGCCAGATGAATAATTGTCATCATCACCGAAACGGCTTGCTAAGCTAGAAAAATAATAAATAAATATGTAAATAATTTTTAGAGTTGAAAATTTTTAAGCCAGTTTCGCTTGAATATTTTATAGTGATTTCCAAACGATCTTTATAGAACTATTAATTATGCGATATAAAACTATGTAAAATTTAAAATAGGTTAATGCAATCTATTACCCAAAACCGGGATCGGTATGAACTGCTGTCTGTTGAGTAAAATATGTAGGTCCACCATTACTTGTGCTGGACGATGATGATGATGATGAACTGCTTACAACTTGTCTTCTCAAGCGATGTAAAAGTTCACTTTGCTGAAAAGGACAATATTTTTCGGTGTTTTTTTTTAATTATTTAAATATAGACATTATTTAAAATCTTACATCAGCTGAGCTTATATGATAAAGTTGAGATGTTTCACCATTTTCAGAAATCTTATAGAACGATTTCGGTATATAAATCGCATCTAGAAAATAAATAAATTCTGTTTATAAATCGTTAAATTATAAATAAAAAAAATTTTAAATGGAGCCGAACAAATTATGACCTCATCCTATATGATATATTGAATTAGATATACCCAAATTAATTATATTAATTAAATGCTCCATCAATGCCTAATGCATGTCGCTAAATGTAAATTCTATTAGAAACGTGTTTTAATCTTCTAGTTTAATAGACATTTCTTTTTTCTCCACAATTAAATTAAAAGACTTCATTAGCATCAATATGGTTGGATTCCTTGTCCTAACTACGTGCTAATTAAATATGCAATAGGCAGTATTACATCCCAAATTACAAGTTGAGATATAAATGGGATTAGAGGGTCAAACCGGAACCGAAAATAACCGGTATTTTTGATGAACTAAAAACACGAGCCACAACAAAATAATAAAATATAACCGAACCGTAACCGGCGCTAGATTTTTAATTGGTTAATTTCGTTTCTTTTTGTTTCGGTTCATTGTGACAAAATTTCTATAAATAATTCTTCATTTTAATCGTTTCTATTAAATTAATACATTATTCATTAATAAGATTAATTGTGTTTTTGTTATATAATTTAATAATGTCGAATATTTTTTAAACAACTTTTTAAACCGAATTGTAACCGGATCGATAAACAAAACTAAAAACGGGAACGAAACAAAAAAAATTAGGAACCAGAACCAAAAAATATCAACATTTCGATTTGGGGCTCTCTCCATTGGGGATACACATTTCTAAGAATTTGTTTGGTAATTCCCAACATTAATTAAAAATTGAGACAACTTGTTTCGAAAATTTTGGAAAAGGCTTTCGTCAATTCCACTTAAATAGTTATTTTTGTATTTTTATCAAAATACCCAAATAAAAAATTCTATACCCCGAATTTATTATAAACAAGTTATTTCGTTTCGGAATGGAATCATTCATACTCCCTAATAATGGATGGATTTAGCACAAACTTATTCGCATGATATTTACCATTTATATTAGCATCTTAATATAAAAAATAATAATAAAAATATTTCCATTAAACAAAAGATTTAAGCAGGAAACTTCATTTTTGCTAAAATCAAAGATACGTGATTAAAGTCTTCAGTGCCCATATCTGATAATCCTTACATAATTTCGAAATGGAAATAAATACAATTTTCGATCTTAATTATGTCATCATCTGAAAAAACTGGTTTTAGAGAAATTTCAATTTTATCAGAAAATATATTTATTTTTTTAGAATAAAGTTTTTCTAAAAATCTTGAAAAAAATATTCTAACCATGTGATCTAGTTTTAGTCAGTCCCGCATTAGGGAAATTCATATGAAGCCTAATTAAAAAATGCAACACAAATTTAGTGCGCATTTATTGTGAGCTTAAAAAAAATTAATGTGCATCAAAATTAAATGTGCACTTAAATAAATAAATGTTAAATGGGGCTAGCGACCGAAACGAACGTGCCTAAATGGAGTTTTTCTATTGATTGGCACTTTTTTAGTATTTTAATGCACAAACTATTCCTTTTAATGCACAAATCTGTTAAATTCTGGTTTAATGCTACCCTTAAACAAATTCGTTAATTTTAAATGCAAATAAATTCTCGTATAGATTGGTTGTTTAAAAATGCAGTGAGACTAAATCGAATCGAGATGCTATGCTTTTTCAATAAGATTTGCATAAAGTTACAAGTCACACAATTCCACTTGAGTGTTATCGAAAATCGTATTATAGAACTATTAGGTTCACTTTATTTATTTTAGGAGTCTTTCAGAGTCCAACTTAGAGTACTCAACTAGGATTCTAATTTAATCCCATTTTCAGTCTATACAAATCATGTCACCCATGTTATTAGCATTTGTAAAAATGCATGTAAGTACTTGCAAGTACTTTCTTGCAAATACTATCAAAAGAGTGACATGCTTTTAAGACTCAAAATATGATCAAAAATTAATACAATTGGATCTGTCAATGCCTACTATAATATAAAAGGCCGTAATCTAATGACATCGATCTCACCCAAAAATCTTGAGAAGTAAAAATAAAAGCAATTCGCGCAACACATTGCTAACCCATTCAATTTTATTAGTGTTTCTCTACATTTTGCGTGATCAGTTCCTTCCGGTGCTTCCCCTGAATGTTTGTCCATGATAAAGTAGATGTTGGTTCTGTTTACTGTATTCTGTGATGATATGTACTAGCCCTAATCAATAAGGTCTATGTTGGATTCCGAAAATGGAGTCTGCAGAAATTCTTTATACAAAGACTTCCGTATTTTGTAGAGTTTATTATAGAGAAACCGAGTTTAGATGTGAATTATTTATATACTTAATTTAATTAAACTTTTACAATATTATTAATTCAAGTTTTAATCAAAATAAAATTATAAAAAATTTAAACTTCCTTGAATGTTTTTTTTTTTTTTTGTACAGGTATGTACAAAAAAACAGAAACCAATGTAAATATTAATTTAATAATAAATTTCTCTACAAACAATAATTTTCAAAATTTGTTTTATTACAAAAATTTATTCCACATTAGTCATTTTTTATTGTTTTTCTATTCGCCATGATTCGAAACCACAGCAGAAGGTGAAAAATCATTTTTAAAAATACACTTCAAGGTCAATATTATGTTCTCATCGGATTTAAGACTTTCAAATAAAAATTTCTTTAAAACAAAATTCTTAAAACAGGAAAAAGATTTTTATATTCACAGGAAAAGAAAAGAAAAAAAAACGTAATTACCTGCAGCGATAGCAACCAAAATGGCGAATAAACAGATTATGCCACCAATAAACTTCATTATTACCAAAAAAAAAAAAAAATTCTCAAAATACAATAATTTCAATACTTCACAAAAATTGATTATTTCACAATATTTTAAATATTATATTATTTGTTTATTCTCTTTCTGCGTGAACTCAGAAAATGTTCACCAAAAAATTCAAATTCTTCTTATATATGTACAAGAAAAAAAAAAAATGGTTCGTTACTCGTCTGCCCATTTGCCTACTACCAAGAAGACCAAAATTTACTTAATGCCAGTGACGTCATGAATAGAAGTTTATAATAAAAAGGGAAATTATTATTCTATTAGAAAACATGTTTTCTTCTTTTAATAATAGTTAATTTTTTTTCTTTAATTTTTGGATTTATGACGTAATTACTATTGGCATAATTAATCTTTTTATAATCGGAATCGATCTTCACCGAAACCCCACTTTTAATTAAAAAAAAAAACACAAAATATTGAACTGGAAATTAGTAGCTTCTGTTTTACATAATAACTTTATAACGGATGCACGTTGACTTCTAAATTGGATAATTAATCAGAGCCGAATTTAGGATTACTGATTATTGCGTCAACTAATAAAAACGGTAGATTTGTTCCCTTTTTTCGAAATTAAGAAATAACTTAAATCTTCTACGAAAATAGTTTGGATGTTTATCATCAACATCGGCAAGTCTTTATCTTCTACTTACTAGTCGATCTTCTATTTACTGTCGATCCAATCAATCGAGTCGAGAAATCAAATACGAATTTATAAAATCGAAAAAAGAAAGAAGTATAGCCTTATCTTTTATGAATAAAGATAATATGAAACTTCGTAGCGAGTTTCATGAGTACATAAAAAGTTAAAAGAAAATAAAAATAGCTGCCTTAAAAAGTCCTACCGTTTGTTTTGTTGGTCTAATTTAAGCTTAAATTTGGAACTCAGCTTCATTTCCACGTGGAAGAGATGCGAAAATTCAAAATGTCGGATGAGCTACGAACTCCAAAACCTCTTTAAAGCGATCTTTTTCTTCTGAAATTAATAAAAATGAATTAAAACAATTTTTGTTCAAAAGTTTCAGTTGTTTATTACAATTTTTTTTTTTTTTAAATGTTTTTCGCTTGTACAAAAAATTTGTGAATTTTTAACTTTTATTATTATTTAAAAAATGGAAAAATATATAAAAGAATAAAATAACAATACTCTCTCTTTAAAAAAGAAGAATAAAAAAATTTTAAAAATGATCAAAACTGAAATATAATTTCTGGATTGAGAAATTTAAATGAAAATTTCTTGTGCAAAATTCATTTTGTTTTAAATTTTCCTTGAGTTTGTTGAATTTGTGGTTGATCAGCTTCTGGTAAATCACTTTCCTTTTTTCGTTTTGTTTTTTCAGCTTTCGATAATTTCGCTTTTTTCACATGAGCTTGATGTTTAATCTCACGTTGTCGTTCACGTTTTGCCCGTAAATGTTCTGTGATAAAAGAGAAAATAAGATAACCCTGAAGGATTGTAACACCGATCAAAGCTATAAAGCCACGATTCGATTGGGCACTACTAGCCACTCCATAGTATAGTGTCAAGACAGCAATCACCATCGTTGTGAAACGTATTAAAACAAAACAAATACTATTTATAAGACCAAAATTTGCATATTTCTCATCCCTATCAAAAGTGTTAATCAATTGGAATGTATGAGTTATAACTTCACTGCAATAATGCAATGTTAACAGGACTAAAGCGATCCTTTGGAAACTGGAAATATATAAGAATAGTTTTTGTTTCAATTTGTGTTTAAAAAAGGAAAAAAATAAATTATTTTATACTTCATAAAATATGCAAGTGCAATTATTGAAAAACCGCATACAGCATGAATAACTTTCGGTTGTTGATCTTCTTGTTTAACTTTTTGAAAATATAATTCCGGCAACATATGCAAATAATATGAAAGTTGTATAATGAAGAATAACTTATGCAAAAAATCCATTGGATGATTAGGAAAATCATCCCACAGAAGAGAGAACTTTCCAAAATATCCTTCACGAAGTATAACATCAACTCCCCATAAAAATGACATTGCATAGAATACAACCAGTTGACCAGATTCATTAAATCGTGAAAGTTTGAATTTGGATAAATGCATTTTTTTAGACATTTTCTGAAATTTTTTTTATAATTTTATAATTTCAATAAAAAAAAAGTAATAATTCCTCTATCCGAAAATATGATATATCTTTTTAGTATATTATACATTTCAGTGTTTTTTACTGAAAAGGAATCAAATAACCGTGTTTGTAACTACTATACACATGATAATCAAATAATTGACAAAAGTCGGTTGATGGTGATAGATTCAGTTTATATCAAAAATATTATTAAGAAAAATACTGTGTATTCATGAAATAAGAAGTTTTGATAAAAATTGTTTTGTATTGGAAAGAAAGAAACCCCAAGCTGAAGGAGCTAACTGCTAATAAGCGAAAGTGGTATATTCTAAAACAGTGACTAATAACAACAAAAAGCCACCGTTCTCAAATTTAGAAACCAATTATGTTCCAAATGAAGAGATAATAATCACAGAAAAGTCTTAAGAAAAGCTAGCCATAATTACTCCAAGAAGTTTGCCAAAGTGGTTAGGTTGCTATAAAAGTTGGACCATCTATGTTAGATCAGTTGTGCCAAGTTTGTTAGACCAAATTTCACAAACTGGTTGGAAAAAGATTAAAATGTTTTAACTTTTTTTGGAGATACGGTTTCAAGTTTGACAAACTTGTTGGAGTGTCTCTGGCTAGATTTAATCATACGATTAGTTTCAGAAATGCAGAGAGAGTCAAAATAGACACAAACGTCTCTGATGGTATTTAAAAGTTTGTCGAGCCCTTGACTAGGAATTTGTTGAAGAAAAGTCTAACTATTTTGACTGAAGGAGAAAAATTCCTATAAGATATTTTAAAAATCAATAAGGTCAAGCTTTGCAGTGAAGGGCAATTAACCTTGCTAACTGGATGTGTTCACAAGAAACCCTGGAAAAGCTTAAGGCATATATAAAATTATTAACTGAAATTATAAATTTTCTATCATATTTTCGGACAGAGAAAGTAATTTTGTATAAAATTATGCTTACGTCAAGTACGTATTCCTGCAAAATAGCATGCATTATAATACAAATTAATGTATAGAAAAATATAGCACAGTAATCTTTAACTCCCGATTGATATAGGAATGGTTCACCTCTGTTAAGAAAAGAGAAAGAAAAAACAATATATATCAGAATTATTCCAATTCAAACTTATTTACCTGTAATTTTCAGCACTTGGTTCGGCGCCTGTAACATTATGATGTAAAGAAATAAAAACACTTGCCATCGAACTAGTTGCCTAAAAACAATAAACATTCTCTTATTTAATTGGATCAAAGGGAAAGAAAATTGGAGAAATTGAAATAATTAGTAATAAGTGAAAATTATTATGTACGTGGCAAATAATTTTCATCTTTTTTTTTTTGAAATCATACATAATTAAATTTCCGCCCTGTCCACTTACCTGGACCATTAATCCAACAACAAATACCATTGCGACACATGACACAATGTCGGCATGATTTTGTATAACAAATTCATGACTTAAAATTGGTGGATTCTTACTAGAAATTTTACGTCCGATTCCCGGTTTAATTGCCATTTTCATCAAATTCTCTCGTTTATATCCAAAGATAGTTTAAAACTAGAAGACTAGCTCAAATAAGAAAAGATTTGTTTTTCAATAAATATGAAAACTGAGATTGCATAGTTTTATATGCAATTTTAATTGTTTCTTTAGTTTTCAAAAAAAAAAAAAAAAACCCTATTAAATTATTTTCGATAAGCTGACACTTCCAAACGTTAAATTCCAAAAACTGGACCGAGAAACCTCCACGCGACAAAATAGAAGTCACACAAAAACTTTTGACGTTGATTTTTGGTTACGCGGCACGAAAAAAGAGACAAGTTTTTTTTTGGTTATTGTTTTTTCTCTCTCTAAAGATATTGTTGATAACTCTCGTTCGAAATTATTTTCGAATATCGAAAAGTTGTTTGAATGAAATGCATTTTTAACGGTTTTCACTTTGAAAAACAGAATTTGAAAAAATATATTCAATTTGTGTAGTTTTGTTGTTGTAAAAGTTCTTAAAATTTGAGAAATATATTCAAATTGTGTAGTTTTCTTGTAAGACAATTTTTTTAAAAATTCTTTTACAAACACAAGTCACACATTTTATGTTTGCTTGCATAAAATATAGTAATAATTCATTCACGCAGTAAATTTGATATTTGATGCTCAAAATGGCGGAAATTGGTGGGCGAAAGAACAAGTATGTACTAAAATAAATAAATATTAATAAATAATTCCTTTTTTACTTAGAACAGGGCCGTATTTAAGATCTGTATACTCCTAGGCTGAACTTGTGATGCGGGCCCTACTGCAAGGAAACGAATACTGCACTTTCTACTATCTGGCGAATATTCATTTTTGGACTAATTTGTCCAAAATTATATTTACATGAAAAATATCGATAAATACTTGAAAGTACTTGCTATTGGTTATAATTAATTGACAATTTAGAAATTTTTTATTGCGATCATTTTGTGGTGAATGTTATTTTGGTCTATTCAAAATTCAAATTTTTTGATAGTTTTTTTCTGTGGTGCAGGTCCCTAGGCTGCAGCCTAGAGTTGCCTAATGGTAAATACGGCCCTGACTTAGAGAAAAACAGGTTTTGTGGAGCACAAATATTAAAATAATTCAACGTCTACAATCCTATCTCCTTTATTTATTTTCCTATATTTCAAACTGATCTAATACTAGCACGAAAAATTCAAAATGTTAAATTTTGTGCAATAAAATATTTTATGCAAGAATAAATCGCTAATGAAGACGTAGCGTAAATGTACTGCGATAATTCGGTCCAAAATATAATACAAAAATTAACACAAAAATTACATAGGAAAATGGAAATATTCACATCCCTGCGTACGAAGGTAATAAAGCTCCAGCACAATGTGAGTAGCAATATACCAGCTGTTAAAAATACATTTGAAGTTGATGAATTTGCAAAACAATCAATCACCCTTGTTCTGTATTACGACGTTTGGGGACTAAACGTAACGCGTTCGATTCGATTCGCAACGCGATCAGTTTTCTGGAAAACGACGAAATTGCTGTGTTCGCTTGTTAAAAAACGGCAATGATCGCATGTCAAAAATCAGCTGGTTGTGTTTTTTGTAAGTCGTTTCATCAATAAATGTTTTATAAAATAAAGTTCTTGTCATTATTAAAATAAATTTCACATATTTTTCAGCAATATTTCTTTCAAAACATAAATTGTATTTTTTTAACATTTGTTTCATTCTTTTAACCCCTTCAGTAATCATTAAAAAATTTAAAAATAAAAAAAAAAAGCATTTTTTTTATGAATTAATTTTATTTACTGAACATATCTCCTTCATAAAAGTCTTTTTGGGCCCAAAATGGGATTGAAAGTTGATATTGTGGTGCATAGTGTGGGTAGGTTTAGAAATAAAGGAAATTCATAAAAAAATATTCATTCAAACGCGCGAAAACTGAAGTGAGCAATTTAACTTCAAAATCGACTTCCCGGCGAATATCAGAACATCAAAAATCGAATAAAGTCGAATCCGTTGCTGCGCGTTGAACTGAAATGAAACGTTGCATATTCCAGAACACCAAAAATTAAATATCGAGTACCCACTGAGTAATATCGAATAAAACTAACGTAACGCCGGATTTCAAAACAGGGGTGAATATAAGGTAAGCAGGGGGTTTACCCAAAACTGAAAAACATAGCAAGTGGTCTACGAGACAAAAAAATTTGGGAACCTCTGTTTTAAAGGATTCTTGATTCAGTTTTTGTGTTAATTGAAAATTTGTATTTGATTTTTGACATTCCAATTCGACGATTATGGCGTCATTATAGTTCAGGTTTTAATTTCGAAATTATGCTCTTCGATAGAACGATTCCTGACCGTTGGGAAAGTATATTAATATATTTTTAATCTTTCGTGGGCAAACGAGAATCTTTCTTTAACTGCGTTTTTTGGCTTTGAGTTTGATAGCATTGAAAACATGCATTTGAATTTTCGTCGAAGTAAAGTACTATCAAAAAGCATACAATACTCTGCTCTACAGTGCCCAACTTGTATTCCCATGTGACACAGATCTTCAGTTTTGAAAGAAGATATCTCGTTATTAGTATTTGTAAAAAGGACTCAATGTAATATAAAAATATATTTATTTCCACTCTTTTTTTTACAAACCCTAATACTAACAACGATTTTATTATAGCCTTACAATTGTGGGAAAAATGTATGCAGAAATAATTCTCTGCGGTACTATGATTTAATTTCTATAACTTTAGTAATTCTGTACATATTTTGCTCAAATTCAATATCCGGCATGACGTTCAATTAAATAAGTGAAAATGAGTGATCTGATCTCACAAATCTGTTTGATAAAACTTGAGTTTTTGAGCTCCATAAAACTATGGACCTTTCAAGGATAAAAGTAAATTTATTGACATATTAGTTTTGACAATAATCTCATAAAATGCAAGCCCACAAGTATGATACAAGTTCTTAATATTCTATCAGTGCCTAACGCATCCTCTTCCTGATTCTGTATTTATTAACAAAAACTTTAATTAGTACTTTGAAGCCCGTAATTAACACCATTTGTAGATGTCTACAGTCAAGTATTATTAATAATATTAATATTTTACCCTATTTTCATGATCCTATCAGTGCAAAACACATCTTCTTCCTCATCCTCTGTTATCAATAGTTTTTAATTACTACACTTTGAGGGCCGTAATTACCGCGATTACTAGATGTCTACGCATTCTCAAGTAAGTTTAATTAACGGCAATGACAAATGATTTAGATAAAAGCACATTCGAGATCAAGTGCAACTAAATCTATGAAAAAACATTTTTCTTAGAAAACGTAAATTGAATGATGACCATATTGTCGACAAACAACAAAATTAAAATTTTTTAATCCCCTGCAGTTATTACCCACTTTCACAAAAAGGGGGTGGGGTCTTATCATTTATAGTCACAATTTTATCAACAATACTTGTAGATGAGGACGTCATGAGATAGTTCTAGATTCTATTTACGATTCACGACGTCATTTATCATATCTATCATTGCTAGATAGATCATCGCTAATCAGATAACACCTCTTTCCACTCGATTCCATCTCTGATCGGTCAACAAAATTTTATAAAATTTCCGGTGTCAATGGAACTATCTCGGGTGTACAGTGTTCTGAAGATATCTAATAGTAAACACGTTTGTAATATACCGATTTCCCATTCTAGATGTTTCAATTTCGTTTGTTGTTTCTTTGGGTGCCAGGCTGCTTCAAATGAGAATTTATGACCCATAATTATTGTGACACTGACAATAACATAAGCGCTGGGAAATGGTTAAAGAATTTCCTACTGCTCACTCTTTTCCCGTAATAGTAATGTTTCATTAATAAAACTGACACACGATTTAATGGAATTAGAAAAAAAAAAAAAAATAAAGAAGTTCCCTTTGGACTCGAATTAAAAAATGTTTGCGGAGTGGGTGTTTTTGTTTCTTCTTTTTTTTATTTCCTTGAGTGCCAAAAAATAAGATTTGTTAACTTTTCAGTTGGTTACGATGCGACAACAAAAGTGAATATTTTCACAATAAAAAATTAAATTTACAAAAAATAATTTAAATAATCTTCAATTGAAAAATAGGTGGGTGGTTTGAAAAGTTTGTGGTCTGACATAAAGGAGGCACTCGGATTGGTAACAACTTGAGGTTTGAACTTCTATATAGGAACATAACATGAAATTTTTCAAACAATTTTTGAGTTTCAAACTGTTTAAGGATTGAGCACCTATAAAAGCCCATACCTCACTGTCAAATCTAGCGTATATATTTTAAACGATCCATATTGACTGACAAATTACTGCTACCCAATAGGTTTTTTTGTAATTCCATGGTGCCATCACTTTTGTAAAGTATTCCGTTAAGTTTTCTATACACAC